>WOAB01000040.1:7500000-10000000 GCA_027886185.1 Rheum nobile
ACACATATAATATATGAGCCTAATCTCTTCGTGTTTAGAGTTAAGAAACAGGGTCCAAGAAGGACAAAAGCTATGTTCAGCAAACAGCTTTCTTTGGATCTTCAGTATTTTTATGACTTTATTTCATCTATCCGAGGGGAGAAAAAAAACCACTCTGAACCTTAAAGCTTTAGCTCCTAAAAACATGGAAGCTCCCACTTAAACTTGTTCAAGCGAAGACAGAAAGGAAATATATGACATAAGGAGTTCTAAAATGGGAGATCGATAATTTACCAGAGAAGAGGTAGTTCCAACAGCAAAAAGCTTTGCACCATTGCGCTGCAGGGAAAAGGAAAGAAAAAGAGAAATAAGAACTGGTGTCAGAAATGATGATTTATCTATATAGCTGGAAGTCTGCTTCCTTTTCAAATATCATGAATAGACTTCGAAAAGACCTTTACATACCACAATTGCACCGATCCTCTGCAATAGAGAATATGATGCTCCACCAAGGGCAACCTGCAGAATGAAGTTTTGGATCAGAAACGGCTGAACAAAGCTGAAGCAAATGAATACCAAGAGATCACCAGCATTCAAAGCATGAGACCTGAAAGGCATTATCTGGACAGCCATGAAAGAACTTAGCGATGCTCCCAGCATTGACTGCAAGAGCTGGCCGAAGAGCGACAGTTGGAGCAGGAAGATAAACAAGCATGAAATCCGCAATAACAGCCATAACCTAAATATAAGACCAGACACAAAGATCAGAAGCCGTAATTGAGAACCAAAAACCTTCTGGCATACATTACGATTGTTTCATTCCACCACCCGCAAGGCTGCAAGTTATGACTTATGAGTGTTCAAGTGTTTTCACTTCACCCGTCTATTTTAATCTTTTGAGAAAGCAACCATAATTAGGAAAGGTTCACAGTTCACCACTCAACCTAAGCCCAAGTAATGGCATTAAAAGAGCCTCAAACTTACCAAACTACTCCATTGGTTTTCATGAACAAACATGTTATATCTGTTGGCTTTACCAATCAATGTCTAAAAAAAATTCAATGAAAAATACTCATAATACAGTAATGTTTACTACCTAACATACATGTTCAATGGCTTTCTTACACCCTTAGACTAATTGATGGTGAATCATAGATTGTACAGATGTGGGAGATAAAAATGCACATATTCAAGTTATAGTGTGCTAAAATCCAAATAGTCCCAATCAAAAACATATTTATAAAACAAGCAAGCAGCGCTGGAAAGTATATAAGCAAAAGAGAAGGAAAGAACAAAATTTAACCTCTATGTTGAATAAGATCAACCAAGAGAGATTAGACATACCACGTCAGCACAAACAATTTCTATCTCCTTGAAGAAGTTCTCTCTCCTGCGTTCATATTCTGCTAGAGTCTGTCAGGAATAAGAGGAAAAAGAAAACGGGTCATATTCCATAGAAAGACAACGGTACACCTCATAGATCATATAGCACCGCATAGATCATAGCAGAGATCAATCGAGTGATAGGAAAAGGAAATTCAATGATTTTGGCCAAAGATGAAATAGAAGGCTCTAAGAGTTGGCGAAATTAGGACCACAAATGCACAGATGAAGAAGACGAACACTAGCAGTGAAGTAACAACTTTCTCAACCGAATAAGGTATTAGCCTCAGTTCTTAAAGCTCTTAACTGTAGAAATAAACTCCTGGACTGTCTGGTAGATAAATAAATGGACTATGGAGCAATATTTCGAACATATAGTATATGTCTACAAAGTCCAGTCCAAGACTCCGAGACCTAGATATTCAAGTAACCCCAAACAGTTATCAGAACTCAGATGTGACCTCAATTATAGTCATTTTTCCCACATTATTCTTCACCACTCACCAGTATGAATGACCTAGATAAAAGATTATCACAAATTGCACATCAATTAACCATCCTTACAGTTTTTTTTAAAAAGACAGAACAAAAAACCATTCCTTACAACAAGCTCTTCATTCACCATCAATTGCACTGGCCCAAAAATATCCAGAATAGAACAAAATAATAATAAAAGAAACAAACAAATAACTTAAATAAGCAATCTTCAGACGGTAGATAATACATAAGACAACAAATTATATAAACTAGCAGAAAATTGCCAGAAATTAAAAAACAATACGAGGGTATTCAAGTTCAAGCTTTCTAATTCACAAATACATCAAAGTTCTTTGAAAATACTCTGCAATATCTTATAGTTGAGCATTTAACAGAAACATTAATTGAACACAACAAAAAACTCCAAATGTCTACACACATCGATCCTTTATATTAAACAGGAGAATAACAGGAACCAGAAATTCAAATCAATTTAGAGCAGGGAAAGAGGAAAACGCGTACTTTTGTGAAGACTCCGACACCACATTCCATGGCAACTTTGGCCAGGAACAGATCATCGGCCAACAACCGCTCCCTGAATCCACCGAACTGAAGCAACCACCGGTAAAACGTCGACTTCTCCATCTCAACATACCTCGTCACAATCTCCACCGGAACCCTCCCAGACTGAACCGCCGCTGCAAAATCCTTCGGCAAGCTGTCCAACGACCGTCCGATCTGTGCTAGCGCCAACAAAGCCTCCTCCTTTCTCCTACTATTACCTCCGTCACTGTCTCCATCACTATCTCCTCCACCGCCGCCGCCGCCACCGCTACCGCCCCCGAAATCATCGCCTCCTCCGCCGGAAGCAAACGCCAGCAGCGGCGACTTAGATATGCGGTTAACCTTGGGGATGGCGGCGGTTAGGCGGGGGAATGCCGCGGTTCTACTAGATGCAGTGTCGACGAAGTAGGTGAGGGCAAAAGGAGAGGTTTGATTGTGCCGGCGAAGGGAGAGATTGGTGAGATCAAAGGAGGGCGCGGAGGAAGCTGAGATCGCCATTTTCGATTTGGTGTGAGTAACGAGTTGGGTTTTGTTTTTTCAGAGAGACGACCACGAAGCGATTCTCCCTCGGTTTCTCCTCCAAATATGACGTCGCCCCCCCCCCCCCCCCCCCCCCCCCCCCTTCCTACCGTCCACTCACGTGGCTACCACGCTTTCAATTTAGTACTCCCTCCGTCGTTCGTCCTGTTTTCATTTTGGGCGTTCTCTTTTGTTTGTCTTACTTTTCTTTTTTATCCATCTTTTCTTTTCAATATTACCATTATTCATTCCATCTTTTACACCATTTTATCCATCATTCAAAAACATCCAATCATTCACATTCAATCATTATCACCTACCATCTCCATCCATCTCAAACTCCATTAATATCCACCATTTTTATCCATAACCTAAAACTTAATAAACCATATTTCATTAACCTAATTAATCTAATTAATTAATTAAAGTAACAAAATTAACCAAACTACTCCTAAATCCATTAACTTAACCCAAATTATATTTTTAACCAAACTAACCCAAACCCATATTTTAACCTAACCCAATATCCCTAACCCATATTAACCTACCCCTAATCTACCCATTTAACCCGGCCTAATCTACCCAGCCCAATTAACTGAAACCCTAATCTATCCAGCCCAGCTCATTTCCCACCCTAACCCTAAATACCCTAATCTGAGCTCTCACCCCTCACTCTCTCGTCTCACTCTTCGCCGCTCTCTTCTCTTCTCCTCTCTCATTCTCTCTGAAATCCTAGATCTGAGCTCTCTCGTATGAGCTCTCTTCACCTCTAGTTCTCCTTTGTGCTCTCATCTGACCTCTCACTCTCCTTGAAGGTGCCTCTCCTTCTCTACTCTCTCGTCTGAGCTCTCTCTCTCGTCTGAGCTCTCTCTGAAACCCTAACTCATCAAAAATGATCTCGATCTGTTGCAGATTTGCTCGCCGGCGATTAATCTGCTCCGGCTGTCCCCAAAACACAGAAAAGGCTTGCTCCTCGCCTAGATCTACTCATATCTCCCAAAACCCGCCCAAAAAAACCCTAAATCTCAGAAATCGTTGCTTTGAAAACCCCGGTCCCCTGGGTTCCCTTCTCTGTTTGCATAAAAAATGGGTGATTCGGACCTATTTAAGTCTGATGGGTCCTGGACTTCTGATGCATTTTTTATTGCTTGCTCTCAAGCTCCACAGTGCGAGTGGGATGTCGATTGTGTTGGGGATCACAGCTTCACTCCTGTTGGCTCAGAGGAAACTGTGGAGGGGAAGCTGCGAGAAGATCCCCCAGAGATCGTTGAGCTCCCTGCTACTCCTGAGTTCGTTGAGCTCTTTCCTACCCCTGAGATCGTCGTCCTTCCTGATTCCCCTGAGATTATCTTCATCCCTGATTCCTCTGACGATGAAGTTGCGAGATGATACGTCCCCGGTTATGGTGATGTTGCCTCTAATTCTGATTTTTAGCTAAGTCTCACTCTTTTTTAGTTGTTTATGCATGGGTACTTTTGCTGAGATTATTGCTCTGAATTATGCATGTTGTTGAATGAGTTTGTTGTGTTGTTGACTGAGACATTGGTATTCTGTTTTGTTGTTGATGTTCTGATGACTAAGACATTGGTATTCTGTTTAAGTTGATTCTCTGTTTTGGTGTGTTGGTGTTATGTTTTGGTGTTGCTGTTCTGATGTTGGATTATGTTGTGTTGCCTCTGTGTTGTGATCGGTGATGATGCATGATAACTGAGATGCAAAACCTTTATGTTCACTGGACTTCTGATGTGCCATGGCAACACTGTGTCACATGTAATTGATTGATGCTTATGTGTATGTTAAGGTACTGTGATTGGTATTGTATCTATGAGGGTTATGGGGACATCCGAGATTATTTATGCATTTCAATGATGAAGTCTTGAAACTGAGATGCAATACCTTTAATGTCACTGCCTTAATGTGCCATAGGAACACTTTCACATGTGATTGACTGATGCCTATGTGTATGTTAAGGTCTTGTGATTGGTCTTGTGTCTATGATGGCTATGGGGACATCTGAGATTATTTATGCATTTCCCTTGTCTGTCCCGAAATGTTTGTCCTAAAGTTCTAAAAGCTCTTGTGATTGGTGGTGTTATTCTCCTTGAGTCTATCTATGATGAAGTCTTGAAACTGAGATGCATTCCTTGCATGTTCACTGTCTTAGTGTGCCATTGGAACACAGTCAAATGACTGATTGATGCTTATGTGTATGCTAAGGTATTGTGAATGGGTTTGTGTCTATGATGATATTAGGGACATCTGAGAAATGCATTGTCATTGTTGTGCCATTATTTGTGCTTGTTTACAAAATTACAAAAGTTCTTGCTCTATACACAAAATGTTCAATCTTTGTCATATATTGCTAAATAAAATGACTGTCTTCAAGTGCTTCTTCAGTGTCTTGATCTTCAACTTATGTTGTCCATTGTTGACTCTGTTGACCTGCTATTGATGTTTCTGCTTGATCTGCTTGTTGTGCACCCCCATGCACTATGTCCCATGCTTCTATGATAGCCCATATAGGTGCCTTGATCTCTCTTGGTAGATTTCCTTAAGCCATTAATTTCTTCTTGTTTACATGTGGCAAATCATACTCATTGCCTCCCTTGCATTTAAGTATTTCATTCATAACAAATTGTAGTGGCATCCACACATCTCTTAGAGTTGTAGGGGCCAATTCAAAAAATACTTCATGCACTGCTTCTATTATATGATCAATACTTTTTGGCATCTTCTTGTGCATGAGTGACTGAATGCTTCTGAAAAATCCTAGATCTAAGATGTTTACATCTGGACTATTAGCTAGATGTTGTATTAAGATGAAAGTGAATCCATCCTGAATGTATACCTGTTGCCATTCTGGATCTCTTTGAGTTATATGGACCTTTGCATTGTCTTGTTGTATGAATATAACTCTTTGAGCTCCATCTTGTGGCCACTTTGCCTTGATTGCTGGAATGATTTGGTTTATCAATATGTTTCTTGTCACTTGCTTGTTGACTGATTCAACTAGCTTTGTAACTAGTGTCCACTTCTCTCTGTTTTTGGATGACCTTTTTGTTGCTTGTTGATATGTGAATGGAAAGATTCCTATCTTCCCATCAAAAATGCACTGTCCCTCTGCATCAAATCTAGGCCTTGCTACAACTGCAGTGAACATAACTTTGGGAATGAATTTAGATGAATTTGCAGCTCTGTACTTGCCCCTTTCATTCTGTGCTAGATATACTCTCTGTGATTTCTTTGATAGAAAAAACCACTTCTCATCCAAGTGTACAAAATCAAACATTGGATAATACACTGATTTTTCTTCTACTGTATCCCCACAAAGTAACTTCAGTACCCAATCCAACCTAGCCTTCTTATGTCCCTCACTCAAACCAGGATGGATTGGATTTGTATGTGGCTTTATTGTACCTTGCTTGACCATCCTATGCACTTTGGTCTTTGAAAGACTAAGCTTGCTAGCTAAGTCTCTAATGCATGACCTGTCTCACATGCCCAGTGCTGTGATTGAATCCATCTCTACTTGAATTCTTTTTCTACCACAATTGTGATATTTTGTGCTTAGATTGTACCTCTGTTGTGCATTATGTTGCTTCTTTGTTGTGTTCCAAAGTCTGCCTATGCACCTTGTTGACATTTTGAACTCTTCTGCAGCTTTCTTTATTGCACCATGTGGTAATTGTCCCTCTCTAGATATTGCTAGCAGAGCATTCAATATGTGCATTTTTTGATCACTGTTGAGCCTGGTATTATGTGTTGGCTGATGATGTTGTGTTGCCTCTGTGTTGTGCTCTGCTTCTGATGACTGTCCCTCTTCATCTCTTGGTTCCTGGTTGAGATCAAAGCTATGTTCACTATCTTGTTCCATGTCCCCTGATGATTGTCCCTCTTCGAACTCTTCTCCATCATAAATGTACTGTTCATCTGGAAGTGGAGCTTCATTTAAGTCCCATAAAGCTGAGGCCATGACACCACCAGGCTGTGATGCAGAGATTGTATTATGTCCTTAATTTCTCTCTGTGATTTACTGAAGCTTTGAATGTAAATTCTGTAAATTTAGATGAGAATGCTGTAATCCCCTTTTAGGTACTGTTTAGGGGCAATTTTGTCAGGGCAATTATGCCCTAAGTCCCCTTTTGTTTAGGGCAATTGTGTCCCCAAAATTTGTAAGTGATCTGTGTGCCCCTAAAATCAGCATTTCATTGGCTGAAATTTCATCTGTGGTAAATAACCACAGATTGCACTGTAGCAGGTCATGTCCCCTTCTGCCTTAATGTTAATTTTCACTGTAGCAGGTCATGTCCCCAATTGTACTTTGTTAATTTTCTTAATCCAAGAGATTTTTGTACTTTAGGACAAACATTTCGGGACAGAGGGAGTAATAATTAAAATTCATCAATTTTATTTTTCATTTTCTAGAAGGGAGGAAAAAAAGACACAGTAGCAGAAGAGGATATTTCAACGCTCTCCTACCCACCCACCACCATCTTCATCCTCAATCTCTGCAACTCCCAACTCCAAATCATGGGATTCCTCTGAATCCCACCCCAGAAGAGACGAAATCGATTGATTGATCGAGAGAGAGAGAGAGATATGAAGAAGCTTCGGAACTACTATGCGACTTTCCGGCACCCTAATTTCGCCATGGAAAGGCGGTGGATTTTCCCGCTCGCAATCGGCTCCCTCTTCCTCCTCTTCCTCACAACCCTAACTTTCCCACCCGGCTCCCCGATCCTCTCTCTCCTTCTACCGCTCCTACACCGCTGCCGCCTCCGTGTTCGTCGAATCGAAAAAAGACAGCAGCGAAGGAGAAATTGGAGCCGAAAGCGGCGGAGGCGGAGGGTGATAGGTGTCATTTCATGCACCTTAACTAGCAATAATTAGCATTATTTAGAGGAGTTTAGGATGAGATTTGTGGCTAAGTCTGTAATCCAGAAGTTGTGGAGAAAAATGAAGAAATCATGGGATTTATAGAGGTTTGAAGTGTATTGAAGAGTAGAAGAACAATGTCCTGAATTCAAATGGTTCGTTCTCTCTACTCAGATGTCCAAATGAAGTGATTCCAATTCGAAGAGTTAGATCTTGAAGTCTACTACAAGTCCTCAAAATATGAGCGCAATCCGAGTTGGGAATCAAAAGTTATGGTGTTTATACTAAAGTGTCGCAAAAGCTGAAAAAGGCACCGCCGCCCCGCGGTGGAACTCACCGCCCCGCGGTGTAACTTGACGCCCCGCGCCAGAAGCCACCGCAACCCGGCGGTGGATCTCAGAGAAGGCAACTAGAAAACTGACGCTCCGTGGTGGGCACGTCACGCCTCGCGGCCAGCAGAAGATTTTATTTCCTTTATTGCATTTCAGACTTTCTTATTTCTATTATTTTATTTCCTTTGTTATTTCCATTAGGTTAACTTATTTCCTAAACCTATTTAAGACCTCTTTCTAGGTCTTGAGTGGGCAGTCATGCCCCAGAGGCAGACACTTTTACATTACGCAGGTTACTTTTCTATTAGGTTTTCATTCTCGTTTGAATGAAGAATTAACTTCCCTTTGTTCTACTAGACGATTGAAGCAATACAGTTGATGTGTTTGTGAGATTTCTATTCCTTGTTCTTATCCTTATAAGTGTTGGTTTGATTCTCTTGGTTATATTGAATATTGATTTCTTGTTGTTCTTCTTAGTCTGATCAACTAGGTTGAATACTTTTTATCAATTGCTAGGATTGCATATAGGGGTTCCGAGTGCATATCTAGTAGCAAACACAATTGTGCGTATAGGGGTTCCGAGCGTACAATTATGAGTGAGAATCAGTTGCATGCGAGTATTAATAAGTCTTTCTATTTGCATGTATCCTATATCCTTGTGTGTATTGCTATTGCTTTGTTGGTGGTAAAGTATACCGACAATTGTGAGAATCGGTGGTATTTTACCATTGGCATAGTGATAAGTCTATCGACAACTGTGAGAATCGATAGTACTTAAGATCAGGGTGGGAACAACTATAAGGATAGTAAAAGAACTTGGATTAAATAGATTTTTGTGATCAAATTATATCTGTGTATTGTGGATCTCGCTCTAGTAGGACTATTTTCCCCATTATATTTTCTCAACTCAACCAAACTTGTTTGCTTTACTTGCTTTGCTTTCTCGTGATAACTAAACCCCCTTGCTTGTTACTTGTCATTCACAATTGCATACTGCATCAGATCTTCCCTGTGGGTTCGACCCTTGCTTGCTTACTATACATCTGTTTAGTAGGTCTGTTAGGACTATTTACTTTGATAAGGCTAATCAACGATACTTGCATTGCGCACTTTTAGCCCCGTCAAATTTGGCGCCGTTGCCGGGGAAGATTTTTGTTTTGTTGTGTGCTTTTGTGATTGACTGCGGTGTGGATCTATCTTACGGTCCGCACCTTGCTACTGATTCGCTACTTGTTGAAGTTGATACAGAGACAGGTACGAATGGCTTAGACACTCCGACAGCTGACTGGGCCAGATTTTATACAGCAGCCATTGGCTGTAATCATTCCACCCCTTGCGGATGGTGTGACATTTGAGCTCAGAACATGAGTGATACGGTTGCTCCCGAGATACCATGGACGATGTGGAGAGGACCCCATCCTACACTTGGGTAAATTCCACAACGTCATCATGAGCATTAAACCAGCCAACGTCACTGAGGATCAGATTAAAATGAGAGCCTTCGGGATCACTCTTAAAGACGATGCTGAGGACTGGTACTATCATCTGCCTGGCGGAAGCATATATTCATGGGCTGAGCTACATAAGGCTTTCCTCACACAATATTTCCCAACCAGGATGGTGAACGCTTTGAAAAGGGAAATTGCCAGTATTGAACAAGGAGAGGAGGAGATCCTTTATGACTATTGTGAGCGGTTCAAACGACTTTGCTCTAGTTGCCCGTTCCATGGTTTTGACAAGAAAGCTCTAGTACTCTATGTTTACAGTGGGCTGCTGGATGATGAAAGAAGAATCATAGATGCTACGTGTGGTGGTAGTATCTTGAATATGACCCCTGATGCAGCCATGACTAGACTTCATGATATGGCTGAGAGCACAAGAGATTTCGATGAAGCCCCAAAGACCAGAGGAGTTAATGCTGTCAATTCCAATGATGCACATTTATTGCAAGAAATTACTTCATTGAAAGACATTATTGCGAAGACGGGTAAACAAGAAGCACCTCAACCCCACTTTGATGAGCTACCAGTAGCTTCCCAAGCTAGTAGCTCCCCTTCAACTGAAGACTTGATCAAGGCCTTAACAATGCACCTCATAACTCATGTGCAAACAACTGAGGAAAGCATCAAGAGCATGAAGGAGACAATGGGTCAGTTAACAGATGTGGTCACTAGGTTGGACAAAAGGGCCGCACAAGAAAGTGTAAATGCTGTGACCCTCCGAAGTGGCAAGCAATTGCAAGTCGCTCCTACTGCTGAAAAGGACGACAGAGCTGAAATTGAAGATGGGCAAGTTCCACCGCCCCGCGGCGACACCCACCGCGACCCGGCTGAAGCTCTCAGTTGTCCTGAGTCAACAATGCCGCCCCGCGTCCAAGAGCACCGCCCCGCGGTGAATGCCCAGATTTGGATATTGATCACGACGAAGAAGCGGACCCCTTTGTTCGTCCAATTTTTTCTCCTCTTGGTTTTGAAAAGCTCACTGTCCCCTTTCCGACGGCACTAAAGGAGAGGATGATAATTGACGACAAGGATCTCTTCGACACCTCCAGTAGCTGCAAGGCAACCATCCCTTTGGCCCATTTGGCAAACAGCGCCCCGTGCTACACAGAACTTTTAAGGGCGCTGGGTAAGATCAAAAAGAAACCAAAGGGGAAGCACAAGAAGGAGGCCTTGATGCCAGTGGCTGATTTTTATACGCTGGATACGGGGCATGACATACATGCAGCCCTTGAGATGCTGGGTAGACAGTTTTTAAAGATGGCAAGTGCATTCATGGATACGACGAGTGGTCCAGCCATCAACAATTGCACAAGCATGGGGGAACGAATCGACATGGAATATACAAAGAGACATCCCCCTGATATTGGTCTTAGGAGTTCAGTTGTTGTGAGCAGCCCAAGTTGAGAATGAGTAAGATGTCAAGCCATGACAATAACTAAGGCGCTGTCCGGGAGGCAACCCGAGGTATGTTTTTCTTTTCTTGTTTTTCATTATTGGTTTTTTCATTTTTCTTTAGTGTGTTTTTGTTTTGTTTTTGTTTTTCTTTGTTTCCGACTAACCTGCAGGGAGGAGACCTATGCCTATTGAAGAAGGTGTTTCCACACCAATGTAAGTCTTTCCTGTCCCTGCACTAAGTCGCTCCCCGAAAAAAACCTTAAACGGGAAGGCAAAAAAAAAATAAAGGGCCCCCAAAACACCTTAAACGGGGAGTAAAAATTTGAAAGAAAAAAAAAAGTTTTACCGAGCTGTCCAGAGTCACCACGGAGAGGGCCGCATCATGTTGCTCACGGAGGAACACTTTCACCCCACATTTACTTGGCAACGATGATGGCCCTATATTCGACAGCTGAGGAGAAGGAACACTAGAGCCCCCATCAAGATCATATCTGGGCTCCACCATGTGTCCCTAGAAGGCCGTGCAACCCTACTATCATTGTTTTATCACTACTCACCAAACTGGTTCCCTTTTGATTGCACGGTAGGAGAAGATTATAGAGTTGATGAAGACACCCGCCCAACACCAGAGACCTGGGCATTTATTGAGAAGACCGCCAGCGACACCTACAGTGTCCAAACAGCTTGGCGACGTTTGTGAGTTATTTTTTGCTTTTCCCTGTGCTTTATTCTTTTGTCTTTCATTATATTGAGGACAATGCAATGTTTAAGCATGGGGGAGAGTTCTATACTTGCTACGTTGTTGAGGAGAAAAATTAAAAAATGAAAAAAGCCAAAAATTGAAAAAAGGCATACATTAGAAATCCTGGGATAGGTCGAAAACCCGAAAGGGAGGCCTAGGCAATAAGCAGGTGGCTTGGACCATCATTAGGCTGGGGTAATATGTGGTCAAGAATGACGTGAGCTTATGTGAGTACATCTATTGAAAAATGAAATGAGTGGCTTGGTGAAAACCCGAAAGGGCGCCTTGGCAAAATGAGCGAAAAGAAGAAGAGTGATTTTAGGATTTTTCATTATTCTTGGCGAGGCATCACAAGAAGAGGAGTTATAAGGAGGATTCGGGTAGGTGACTCTGGAGAGATAAGAAGATAGATGGGAGATTAGAATTAGATTTGATTCACTCTGTGGTGTTTAGGATAAGCTTGGGGGAAGTACTCTGCTTCCCTTTTAGCTTGATTGTCTGGAGCTGATTGTTGAGATGTTGTAGTTGCTGGTGTCATATTTTCTTGTACTTCCTGAGACCTTGGTGTTCGATTGAGAGAGTAGGTTTATCATTAACTTACTCGGGACGAGTAAAGGTCTAAGTATGGGGGAATTTGATAGGTGTCATTTCATGTACCTTAACTAGCAATTATTAGCATTATTTAGAGGAGTTTAGGATGAGATTTGTGGCTAAGTCTGTAATCCAGAATTTGTGGAGAGAAGTGAAGAAATCATGGGATTTATAGAGATTTGAAGTGTATTGAAGAGTAGAAGAACAATATGCTGAATTCAAATGGTTCGTTCTCTCTACTCAGATGTCCAAATGAAGTGATTCCAATTCGAGGAGTTATATCTTGAAGTCTACTGCAAGTCCTCAAAATATGAGCATAATCCGAGTTGGGAATCAAACGTTATGGTGTTTCTACTAAAGTGTCGCAGAAGCTGAAAAAGGCACCGCCGCCCCGCGGTGGAACTCACCGCCCCGCAGTGTAACTTGACGCCCCACGCCAGAAGCTACCGCGACCCGGCGATGGATCTCAGAGAAGGCAACTAGAAGACTGACGCCCCGCAGTGGGCACGTCACGCCTCGCGGCCAGCAGAAGATTTTATTTCCTTTATTGCATTTCGGACTTTCTTATTTCTATTATTTTATTTCCTTTGTTATTTCCATTAGGTTAACTTATTTCCTAAACCTATTTAAGACTTATTTCTAGGTCTTGAGTGGGCAGTCACGCCCCAGAGGCAGACACTTTTACGTTACGCATGTTACTTTTCTATTAGGTTTTCATTCTCGTTTGAATGAAGAACTAACTTCCCTTTGTTCTACTAGACGATTGAAGCAATACAATTGATGTGTTTGTGAGATTTCTATTCCTTGTTCTTATCCTTATAAGTGTTGGTTTGATTCTCTTGGTTATATTGAATATTGATTTCTTATTGTTCTTCTTAGCCCGATCAACTAGGTTGAATACTTTTTATCAATTGCTAGGATTGCATATAGGGGTTCCAAGTGCATATCTAGTAGCAAACACAATTGTGCGTATAGGGGTTCCGAGCGTACAATTGTGAGTGAGAATCAGTTGCATGCGAGTATTAATAAGTCTTTCTATTTGCATGTATCCTATATCCTTGTGTGTATTGCTATTGCTTTATTGGTGGTAAAGTATACCGACAACTGTGAGAATCAGTGGTATTTTACCATTGGCATAGTGATAAGTCTATCGACAACTGTGAGAATCGATAGTACTTAAGACCAGGGTGGGAACAACTATAAGGATAGTAAAAGAACTTGGATTAAATAGATTTCTGTGATCAAATTATATCTTTGTATTATGGATATCGCTCTAGTAGGACTACTTTTCCCATTATATTTTCTCAACTCAACCAAACTTGTTTGCTTTACTTGCTTTGCTTTCTCGTGATAACTAAACCCCCCTTGCTTGTTACTTGTCATTCACAATTGCATACTGCATCAGATCTTCCCTGTGGGTTCGACCCTTGCTTGCTTACTATACATTTGTTTAGTAGGTCTGTTAGGACTATTTACTTTGATAAGGCTAATCAACGATACTTGCATTGCGCACTTTTAGCCCCGTCAGAGGGCCAGAGATGGTGAAGGAAGCAGCGTCGATGAGAAGAAATTTGAAGCAGAGGAGGAAGCTTAAACCTGTTATAGTTGTTAAGTATAATTAGTCTCCTTAAAAGTTTAATTCTCACCCAAAAGAAAATGTAAATATAAATATAAATTTACCTTTTCTTTTTTTTTAAAGTTTTGCAGCTTTATGGTATTTTTGCAATACTTTTCAAAAGTTGGTATTTTTGCAAACGACCTTTCAAAAGTTGGTATTTTTTGCAATTCCGCCTTTTTTTGGTTTTTTCGCCTGGTACCCCTGAGTTAAGGCGAAATTCGCGAGATGCCTCAAATTTTTATCTATTTCGTGTGGTACCCTCGATCTTTATTTTTTTTCGCCAAATGCCCATCTCTTAATTTTTTAACAAATCCGATAAAAAAATCCAAAAAAAAGAAAAAAATGAAAAGGTAGCATTATATACTGGTTTGATGCAAATTCATAGCAGCAAGATCTAGAGTTCACTAATAAATAGCTAGCTGCAAGTATCAGATTAGCAATTTCCATCAATATTAAATAATAAATCTATATGTTCAACTGGAATTGAACAATATTACTTGTTCATATGAGGGCAATTGAAAGGACCAAAAGCATAGGAATGGAGTATCAGCTACCTATCAGTAATTGCTATGTGAATATATTTTTTTTGGTCAAGATTACTGTGTAAATAATGAACACCACCAAGACAAGCAATCGAATCGAATGCCCACAAATCTAATCCTAATTGAAATTGGCAGCCAAGTTTGATGGTCTACCCTCCGAATCCCATTAACAAATTAGCTGAGAAACGTAATACCAACAATTCAGACCAAGACAAAAGACCGAAATAACACAAGGGAGAGCAGATAGCAAAAGCATAATAACAAAAAAGTTGCAATCATAACATACACAAGCTTAAGCAATATCCAAGCCGACCAAGATACAAACAAGATTCTAGATCATCCAACACAGAGTATTGTAGGTCTGTAACCCTAATTCGTGTTTCCGTTTTGAATCAACCGGTGTAGATGTGGAGATGGACGGCGAGGATGAGGACAACATAGATGGAGAAGAAGATGAGAGTGTGGATGAAGATGGCTTTGTCGTTGGTCTTCATGCCGCCGAACTCCATGGGCAGTCGAGGGCAAAAGGGATAATCAAAGAAGACGATTCGTATTTTTTTTTACGAATATGTTAAAAAATTACAAGATGGGCATTTGACGAAGAAAAAAAAACTCGGGGATACCGCGCGAAATAGGTAAAACTCTGGGGTACCTCGCGAATTTCGCCTTACCTCAGGGGTACCAGGCGAAAAAACCGTTATTTTTTTATTACAGCAAACTCTAGGACTCATCTAATCCAATGACAGCTCTAAATTATCCGAGTGGATGATCTTTACAAACTTGGTACCAAAAGAATCAAAATCAGATTTCAGATTGGTGAACTCATATCGGGTATTGAGTAGGGGAGACGGGGGTGAGAGATTGAATGTGGAGAGAAGTAATCATTGGAAGTTGTGGAGGGCAAGCGGAGGAAGATTATGACCAACAAGGAGGTCCACGGCACGATTTGCTTCACGGAAACAATGATGTACCTGAAAAGACATGAAAGAAGACAGAAGCGTGACAATATCTTTAGTAATTGTGTGAATTTCCTAAGGAATTTTCCAAATGCCTCGGATGGAGTTGATAATAACTAAGTTATCACCCTCAACAATTAAGTGAGTGATATGCATACTTGCCGCTTGCTGAATTCCAGAGAGAGCAGCAAGGGCCTCAGTTCGAAGGACTGAAGTGGGTGAGATGTTTTCTCTGTGGAAGGAAAGTAATTTACCCTGAGAGTCACGTATCAGATGTCCAATATGGGAAGTATCATCTTGTCTCCGTGACCCGTCAAAGTTCAATTTATGCAAGTGGGATGGTGGTTTTTTCCACGTGCGATTAGCGGGGCGCAGTTTATTACGTCGTAGTGAGAGTGGTGTAGGAGTGGGTGTGAGGGTAACCTAGTCTTGGTGAGAATAAAAAGCGTGGGTGGTTGGGCAGTGTTGGGAAAGATTATTTTTGGATTGAAAGATACGTATATTTCGAAATGTCCAGATAGACCACCATAAAAACAGAAGTGGAGCAGGTTGCGTGTTGGTCTTACGGAAAAGTTTGAAATTTTGTATGAAATTATTAGTGGTAGGGATAGAAAATGAAGAATGCAATTTTGATTCTAACTTATGTATCATTGATAACGTAAAAGGGCAGGTGAAGAGAAGATGATTACGATATTCATTGTAGGTGATATAGAGAGTACAAGTGGAAGGAACCGTTGAATAATACCGATTGAGTCGTTTAGAAGTTGGGAGGGCGTCTATGAGACATTTCCAGATGAAGTTTTGAATTTTAGGTGGAAGTTTTAGTAGTTTTTTAATTTATGGAAGTTGAGTTTCGCACCGCAATTTTCAAGCTGCACGTCGGTCGATATTTAAAAAAATAATTTGTATCGGTTTAACCTTTATACGCTTCGACGTCGCACGTAAAAAAATTCAAAAATCATTTTTTACATGCTACGTGACAGCTGAATTCAAACGGTCACCTCTATGCGCTACGACGTAGCGCATAAAAAAATGACTATTTGATTCAACGATCATCTTTATGCGCTACGACTATATATGGGAGCCTACATGTGTATTTTTTGTACTACCGAATTTGAAATCACACTATTGAGAGAATGTCGTACTCAAGCTATGATGAAGTACCCGGTTTTGATTCGACTAACCAAGATGTACGGGTACGTATATGTTTTTTTCCAAATTTAAGTCAATTAAAACAGTTTGTCATATATAGTTTAGGTGATATTTACGGGATCCTCTAATTTATATATATTTGTGAAATAAATAGGATGATAACATGTTTTTGTAACACCCTCAAATATAACCTTGAAAGTATTACCGTCAGTGACCTCAGATTATCCATTTGAAGTCACCCAAGGCTTAATCATTTTATAATAACCATAAAATAACACCAATCATATCAAATATCATAAAGTTTATTCAAACCAAAGTCACGGATTACATCTGTAAATCCCAAATACATCCAAAATACAGAATTGTTTCAATACAACGGAAGTCTTTTAATAAATTTCATAATGGTCTTGATCAGTGCGATCACACGCCTAGGATCTTCAACCTTGAGAAAACTCTTAAAAACACCATATGCCTTCATCGTCGCGTACTAGCCTTCACAGAAGGGAAGTTTTCCTAATGTGCCGTATGAGACGGATGACACCAGCCAACCATGCAAGGGAAATAAACCGGTTGGTTAGTCTAATAAAAGACTATGTAAGGGTAAAACAGAAAGATTCTAAGTAGTCGTATTAGGTTACACCTGTCATTTCTCGAATAATAACCGATGACGACAGTGAACCTCAACACTCCTACGAAAATATACGAAACAGTATGAACAAGAAAAGACTCCAAAAGATCGAGTCTTATGGGAACGTATGAAGAGAAGACTCCAAAAGATCGAGTCTTATCGGAAAGTATGACAAGTGTTTGGGAACGTTATAATTTCACACAAGCGTTTAAAATGACTTGACCATTTGGGTCCACGACCAACCTCACCGCGCAATGCGAATTCAGATATGGAAGGAGGACTTACTTTAATCGAAGTCCGGGCGGTTTCCACGTTGTACTCCTCGCCCGAGGGTATATTAATTATGTGCATAATCGCACTTATCTTATTTAATTCCAAAACGTATATTCACGTTACAGCTTTTATCATTAAAAAATATCACATCGATACGAGAGATATCTTGGGAGTATTTCTCGAATGTTTGGCACTAGTTGTGTGCACCACCCCTATACTCGGATAGGGGTAGGTCATGACCAGGGAAGGGTGTTAGGGCTTGGACATCCTACGCACCACGGTTATAAAGAAACAGCCAGTACTCGCAATGAGGTACATAGCGTTCCTACGAATACTCGTTCTAACTATATATTAAGTTCGTACATAAAGTCCACACCAATACCATCACGGTAATAACAGATATAATAGCGTTGTTTCTAGAAGAATATACAATCTATAATAATATCGCATTTTAAATCACACATTTATAAAATTTGTTCCCCAAACGAAAACAACACTTCATCCCAATTTAATTAACAATTAAAATAATTGATATTTAACAAAAACATGGAATGATAAGCAAGAGCGAACCGCCACTTGCCTTAATCGAGACGAACGTAGATTGTTGGGTTCCGGGTATCTAGGAACTGGAAACGGAATCTGGTTACGGATTCCTACGATGACAACGAACCCACGAAGAAACCCTAGGTTAGATTTGATACGAATAATAATACGAATCTAAAGAAACGAAAGGAACGAGGGTCCCATCCGTGACCGGCTCGTCCAAAGCCACGATCGCGCTTGCTAAGGGAAGCCACGGTCGCGGTTTTGGATTCCGCGGTCATGGATTTCTGGGCACCATCCGCGGTCACGGTGTTCATATCCTCGATCGCGGATCCCTCCCTGACGCGGCCCTAAATCGGCACAAGGCTCACCAAAAGACTACGACGACGATGCTCCTCGGCTTCGAACAATGATGCTACAACTCCAGCCTTCCAAGGCACTAGGGGAACACCACCAATTCCGGCGAGAACTCCGGCAAGCTTCCGACGATGGCACGAACTCCGGCGACAAGGAAATGAGAGAAGGAAAGAGAGATCGAGAGCACTGTGGATGGAGAATCCGAGGGTTAAAGGCCCTATTTAGGGTGAGAAGGGGAGTAACGTCGGCCAGACGAATCGATCGGCCTCCCCCCGGCGTAATGGCGGCCTCTGAACCGGCAAAACGCCGAGCTTCTGGAAGAAGACGATGAACAGGTTTTCGCGATCGCGGAAATGCCACTCGCGCATCCGGGACCTCTGGGAAAGGTTTTACACGTGGATTCATCCCCAACATTGAATACTCGTATCCATAAAAATATTCCCAACCTCAATAATACATCGAATGTATATTATAACGCTCAAAGAATTATTACAGAGATTATACGAGTTACAGAAATTCCGAATTACGCCAAACGCGTCACAATTACAGAACGAGGGTTGGGAAATTACCCAAATACCCTTACTAAAATGAGGGGTATTACATCACTACCCCCTTAAAGAAAAGTTTCGACCCAAAACTTGGCCGGAAAAAAAAATACGGGATATTACATCACCGCCCCCTTAAAAAAAAGGTTTTGACCCCGAAACTAGGCTGAAAACAGATCGGGAAAACGACTAAGTATATCAGCCTCAGTCTCCCAGGTTTCCCAAGTAACCTCTTCATATCCAGACTTGGACCAAAGAATCCGTACTAATGGTACCACCTTGTTCCGCAAGTGCTTCTCGCGACGTTTGAGAATACGCACAGGTATCTCCTCGTAGGTACCATTTGCCTGAATCTCGATGTCCTCATAACTCAGCACATGAGATACATCTGGCACGTACTTCCTCGGCAAAGACACGTGGAACACGTTATGCACGGGATGCGCCAATGGCGGCAATGCTAAATGATACGCTAGAGTCCCCACTCTGTCAAGGATCGCAAACGGTCCCACGTAGCGAGGGTTAAGCTTCCCACGCTTGCCGAACCTGAACACACCCTTGGAAGGCGACACCCTGACAAACACTTTGTCACCTACCTCAAACTCGACATTCCTGCGCTTAAGATCTGCGTAAGACTTCTGTCGACTCTAAGCTGTCAACATCCTCTGTCTGATCAAAGCAATGTCCGAGGCAGTCCTTTTGACTAACTCTGGTCCGAGCAAAACCTTGTCGTTATTTTCATCCCAACAAATTGGAGATCTACACCTCCGACCGTACAATGCCTCGAATGGAGCCATCTTAATGGTAGAATGCCAGCTATTGTTGTACGTGAAGTCAATCAGACTTAAGATGTTCTCCCAACTAGTCGGACGATCAAGTACGCAAGCTCTTAGCATATCCTCCAGTGTCTGGATGGTCCTCTCAGACTGTCCATCCGTCTGAGGATGAAACGCAGTACTGAACCTCAACTCGGTTCCCATGGCCTTATGGAGTTCTTTCCAGAATTTCGACATGAATCGGCCGTCACGATCCGATACAATGGTTTTTGGTGTACCATGCAAATGGACAATCTCGTGTAGGAAAACTTCTGATAGCTTCTGGGTTCCCCATGTCGACTTGATAGCCACAAAGTGAGCACTCTTCGTGAGACTGTCAATGATCACCCATATAGCATCCTTTTGATTCTGAGTCTTCGGCAACCCCGTGACGAAGTCCATAGCAATATCCTCCCACTTCCACTCTGGCACTGGGAGAGGTAGCAATTCACCACTTGGTCTACAGTGTTCAATCTTGACCTTCTGACAAGTCAAGCATTTCGCCACAAATTCTGCTACATCCCACTTCATATTGGGCCACTAGAATTTCTTTCTGAGGTCTTTGTACATCTTACTGGAGCATGGATGTACAGAATAAGCTAACGAATGGGCCTCCTTCATCACCAACTGGCGAAGGCCATCCACGTCAGACACACAAATCCGGTCCTGAAACCAGAGTGATCCATCCTCCTGAACCACGAATCCGGGAGCTTTCCCGTCCATCACTTCACTACTTAACTTCACCAAGACCACATCATCAATCTGCCTTTCCTTGATCTGGTCTAGTAGCGTAGCCTGAATCTCCAACATACTCAGGCATCCTCGACGATGATCGTACAAGATGTCAATCTCGCACAATCCTTGGCTTATCTTGGTCTGAGTAGTGAGTAGAGCTACTACGGTCTCGTGCGACGTCTTCCGGCTCAATGCATCGGCCACCACGTTAGCCTTGCCCGAATGATACAGCAACTCGATGTCGTAGTCTTTGAGTAGCTCTAACCAGCGACGTTGTCTCATATTCAACTCCTTCTGAGTGAACACATACTTGAGACTCTTATGATCGGTGAAGGCTTGGCACCTAACACCATAGAGATAGTGCCTCCAAATCTTCAACGCGAAAACCACAGCCGCTAACTCTAGATCATGCATCAGATAGTTTGCCTCATAGGTTTTCAACTGACGAGATGCATACGCAATAACCTTCCCTTTTTGCATCAGTACACATCCTAACCCATGCTTTGAAGCGTCACTATAGACCACATAACCATCGGTTCCTTCCGGTAGCGCCAAAACTGGTGCGGAGGTCAGACACATCTTCAACTTCTGAAAACTGGCCTCTCACTTGTCGTCCCAGACAAACTTCTTGTGGACCTTGCGGAGCAAGCCGGTCATGGGTAGGGCAATCTTAGAAAATCCCTCCACGAACCGTCTGTAGTATCTTGCAAGTCCTAAGAAAATGCGCACCTCCTTCACATTCTGAGGCCGCCTCCAGTTGGCTACCGCTTTAATCTTCTGGGGATCGACCATAACCCCATCCTCATTGATCACATGGCCTAAGAAAGCCACTTCCTTGATCCAGAAGTCACACTTAGACAACTTCGCATACATCTGATTCTGTCTAAGGACTGACAAGGTGATCCGAAGATGTTCCTCGTGAGCTTCCTCACTCGGGGAATAGATCAGAATATCGTCGATGAAGACCACCATGAATTTATCTAGATATTGGTGGAAACATCGATGCATCAGGTCCATGAAGACTGCCGGAGCATTAGTAAGCCCAAATGGCATGACTACAAACTCGTAGTGCCCATACCCCATCCGAAAAGCAGTCCTCGGAATATCTTCCTCATGAATCCTGAGCTGATGATAACCAGATCTCAGGTCGATCTTGGAAAAGACTTTTGCTTCCTACAGTTGATCCAACAGATCATCAATCCTAGGAAACATATACTTATTCTTGATCGTGACCTTGTTCAACTCACGATAGTCGATACAAAGTCGAAACGAACCATCCTTCTTCTTGACAAACAAGACCGGAGCGCCCCAAGGTGATGCACTCGGCCTTATGTATCCTTTCTCAAGAAGGTCCTCGAGTTGCTTCTTCAACTCTTGCATCTGAGGTGGAGCCATCCGATACGGTGCCTTAGAAATCGGCGCGGTACCCGGCTCGAGATCAATGGTGAACTCCACGTCACGATTCGGGGGTAACCCGAGAATCTCCTCCGGAAAGACATCCGAAAACTCGCAGATGACTGGAACATCAAGAACTCAAGTCTCATCTCTCTTGGGCTTATCCAGATAGCACGGGTACCCGACACAACCTTGTCGAAGTAGCTTACACGCAGCCATCACATTGATGAGCTTGCCGTTATCAGCGTCATTACGACCCTTAAACTTGCATACAAACTGGCCCCCAGATGACATTGTCACAGTCCTTGAGCTAAAATCGATTACTGCCCCATGACGCGTCAGCCAATCCATCCCGAGAATAATGTCGTATGGAGCCATGGCTATACAGATCAAATTTGCTTCGAACTTCCTACCCTGAATGGTAATTGGAAATTCTGACAGACGCTTGGTTCCCACCAACTGCTCACCATTGAGAAGATTTACTATGAAAGGCTCACAAGCCTCATTGCACACTAAGCCTAGCTTACTCACACAGTCCTCACGAATGGTGTTTCTTGTGTTCACCATCTGTTTACCGATCAATTCCCAAATATTTCACAACATTAATATTAGTTTAATATGCACAACGTATAAAATTGACTCGGAATAGATCAAACTGGTAAACTTTTCATTGATGATAGAACTGAAACTGAGTCTAATAAGTTATACATAGAAAAGCCCTCCCAAGCAAAAAGACAAAATTGCCAGGAGGCTACAACTATAACGAAACGAAACGAAATGACTAGAAAAAGAAAACACTGAAGCTCAACACTGGCCTACATCATGGTGCCCTGAAAACTTTCCTATTCCCAGTGGCCCTCATACATATCCTCTTCGGAAGGGGTCTATCCTCAGGGTCTGGTGTCAGACTCCTCGACCTACTTAGGCCCGGAGCACACGGCTCATCTCTAGGCCTCGGTATCCTCGGTCTTTCTCTAGACACAGGAACACTTGGCCCTGCCCCGTCAGATCCTGGTGGGTAGCAAAACTCTTCAAGAAACCCTGGTTGAAAGTCTGCCCTGCTCACCTCGTACTGAGGATTGAGTAGCAACTTTGCATGTCGGATGTACTCCTGGAGCTTGTGGACGTCCCCAAGCATTCGGAAGAGATCGAGTTCCGTCTCGTATGTCCTCTCCTCCATGTCATACAAGGCATTCGTCCACTCCTCCATGCGTTCAACGAGCACTCAGGGCCTAGGCCTGGCTTGTTGGGTCGGGACCACCCTCGGTGTACCCATTGTCTCCCAAGACCTTGCCCTCATTCAAGCACGCTCGACCGCCTCATCCACCTGGCGACACACCTCAGAGGAAGCCATCTCACTCTGATGAAGCACATGCCGTGAAGCAGGACTCACCATCGTCGTCCTCGGAGTAGGGATAATCTACGGGTCCTCTGGTGCATCCAGCGGCCCACTTCTCCTCCTGACGGTACCCGAAATCCCAAGTGTCTCCCAAGCGGCAGGGGACAATGGCGTATACTCCTCCTCAGTCGGCAACACTGGACTCGGGAAAATGAACTGTATTCCCGGATCCTCACTGTCCACCAACAAGTGTTCTAGGCCATCTGACTCATAGTCGTACACCTCGAGGTCCTCATCAGGGTCCTCTTCCTCCGTATCTTCTTCTTCCTCCGGGTCCTCCTCTGGACCCTCCTCCGGATCCTCCTCTATCTCGAAGTCGTCGTCGAAGTACCCTCTAAGGTACTTCGCCGGCTCCTCCTCTTCTTTTGTGTCCTCCCTCGGGTCTGCCTCGGGCTCAACCTCGGAAACCCTGGCCCCGTCGGACACCAACACTACCGACTCCTCGAGCACGGTCTTCACCTCCTCGGGTGGGCAATTGGCTCCCCTACCTCAAAGCACTGAGGGGGAACCGGGAACTCAAGCCTGACTGGAGATGGCGGAACCACATCGGCTTCCTTCTTGTTCCAAAGTTGAGAAACGAATGCGCCCATGACCTGAAAAAGGCGACGAGAAAGGATTAGTCTTTCTAAATATAGAAGCGAACTTACTATATCAGACTAGAAAGAAGGCACGACTTGAATGTCAGAGATTTGAAAATGCACCTCTTACTCTAGTGCGATTTTATTCAAAATTTTCAACTTTTGGATTTAACAAACAACTTTTCACAATACGAGCGGGTAAACGGTTTATAAAAATTTTGTTTTAGGTAAAACGATTTGAAACCCAATCCGTTTTAAAAACTTTTGGCTCTGATACCAAATCTGTAACACCCCCAAATATAACCTTGAAAGTATTACCGTCAGTGACCTCAGATTACCCATCTGAAGTCACGCAAGGCTTAATCATTTTATAATAACCATAAAATAACACCAATCATATCAAATATCATAAAGTTTATTCAAACCAAAGTCACGGATTACATCTGTAAATCTCAAATACATCCAAAATACAGAATTGTTTCAATACAGCGGAAGTCTTTTAATAAATTTCATAATGGTCTTGATCAGTGCGATCACACGCCTAGGATCTTCAACCTTGAGAAAACTCGTAAAAACACCATATGTCTTCATCGTCGCGTACTAGCCATCACGGAAGGGAAGTTTTCCTGATGTACCGTATGAGACGGATGACACCAGCCAACCATGCAAGGGAAATAAACCGGTTGTTAGTCTAATGAAAGACTATGCAAGGGTAAAACAGAAAGGTTCTAAGTAGTCGTATTAGGTTACACCTGTCGTTTCTCGATTAATAACCGATGACGACAGTGAACCTCAACACTCCTACGGAAATATACGAAACAGTATGAACAAGAGAAGACTCCAAAAGATTGAGTCTTACGGGAACGTATGAAGAGAAGACTCCAAAAGATCGAGTCTTCTCGGAAAGTATGACAAGTGTTTGGGAACATTATAATTTCACACAAGCGTTTAAAATGACTTGACCATTTGGGTCCACGACCAACCTCACCGCGCAATGCGAAATCAAATATGGAAGGAGGACTTACTTTAATCGAAGTCCGGGCGATTTCCACGTTGTACTCCTCGCCCGAGGGTATATTAATTATGTGCATAATTGCACTTATCTTATTTAATTCCAAAACGTACATTCACGTTACAACTTTTATCATATAAATATATCATCTCGATACGAGAGATATCTTGGGAGCATTTCCCGAATGTTTGGCACCAGCTGTGTGCACCACCCCTATACTCGGATAGGGGTAGGTCATGACCAGGGAAGGGTGTTAGGGCTTGGACATCCTACGCACCACGGTTATAAAGAAACAGCCAGTACTTGCAATGAGGTACATAGCGTTCCTACGAATACTCGTTCTAACTATATATTAAGTTCGCACATAAAATCCACACCAATACCATCACGGTAATAATAGATATAATAGCGTTGTTTCTAGCAGTATATACAACCTATAATAATATCGCATTTTAAATCACACATTTATAAAATCTGTTCCCCAAACGAAAACAACACTTCATCCCAATTTAATTAACAATTAAAATAATTGATAATTAACGAAAACATGGAATGATAAGCAAGAGCGAACCGCCACTTGCCTTAATCAAGACGAACGTAGATTGTCGGGTTTCGGGTATCTGGGAACTGGAAACGGAATCTGGTTACGGATTCCTACGACGACAACAAACCCACGATGAAACCCTAGGTTAGATTCGATACGAATAATAATACGAATCTAAAGAAATGAACAAAAACAAAAGGAACGAGGGTCCCATCCATGATCGGCTCGTCTAAAGCCACGATCGCGCTTGCTAAGGCAAGATGTGATCACGGTTTTGGATTCCGCGGTTGCGGATTTCTGGGCACCATCCGCGGTTGCGGTGTTCATATCCGCGATCGCGGATCTCTCCCTGACGCGGCCCTAAATCGGCACAAGGCTTACCGAAAGACTACGACGACGATGCTCCTCGGCTTCAAACAATGATGCTACAACTCCAGGATTCCAAGGCACTAGGGGAACACCACCAATTCCGGCGAGAACTCCGGCAAGCTTCCGACGATGGCACGAACTCCGGCGACAAGGAAACGAGAGAAGGAAAGAGAGATCGAGAGCACTGTGGATGGAGAATCCGAGGGCTGAAGGCCCTATTTATAGGGTGAGAAGGGGAGTAACATCGGCCAGACGAATCGATCGGCCTCCCTCCGGCGTAATGGCGGCCTCTGAACCGGCGAAACGCCGAGCTTCTGGAAGAAGACAATGAACAGGTTTCCGCGATCGCGGAAATTCTTCCGCGGTTGCGGAAATGCCACTCGCGCATCCGGGATCTCTGGGAAAGGTTTTACACGTGGATTCATCCCCAACATTGAATACTCGTATCCATAAAAATATTCTCAGCCTCAATAATACATCGAATGTATATTATAACGCTCAAAGAATTATTAATTACAGAGATTATATGAGTTATAGAAATTCCAAATTTCGCCGAACGTGTCACAATTACAGAACGAGGGTTGGGAAATTACCCAAATACCCTTACTAAAATGAGGGGTATTACAGTTTTAGCTTAGTCGACATTATGTTAGTCTTTTTAGTTGGTATTTATGGGATCGTCTAATGTATATATATTTGTGAAATAAATAGGATGATTACATGTGTTAGCTTATACAATATGTTAGTCTTTTGTTCATAAATTATATGTTTTAACTTAGATATTATTTTAGTATTTTATTAAAAATTACATGGTTTGGCTTAGACATTAAACATGTATTTGTAGTTGGTATTTATAGGAACCTCTAAGTTATATATATTTGTCAAATGAATGGGACGAATTTAGTGATATGGAAATTCAATTATTAAGGAATTACATGTTTGCGCTTAGGACATTATGTTAGT
The DNA here is from genome assembly GCA_027886185.1 of Rheum nobile. NCBI lineage: Eukaryota > Viridiplantae > Streptophyta > Magnoliopsida > Caryophyllales > Polygonaceae > Rheum > Rheum nobile. Next base: position 7,526,781 of record WOAB01000040.1, read on the forward strand.
CTTTCATGTGCACAATTATTAAGTAAGTTACATGTTTGTGGTTAAAACATTATGTTAGTCTTTTTACATCGATATTAGGCACACCTCTAATGCATATATTTTAGTTAAATAAATAGGACGATACTAGTGATAGTGACTTTTCGTCATTCGACTACTCTTCTCATTTAACTACAAGTGAGAAATGGAGTGATAGAGACACTATAATCGATTGGGCTAAAAAATTTGGTTTGGGATTGTGTATGGTGTGATCATTATAAGTAACTCATGGGCTAGAAAGGTCTTACTACTGTGTGAGAAGTCTGGGTCGTATAGATCGGCAGTGAAGACGAATGTGGTTGAGGGTTCTAAGGCAACCCCTAAACGGAAAAACAAATCTAAGACAAAGAAGAGTGAGGGCCGTTTGAGTTGCATGGGTTGTTAGGTAAATGAGGTTGGAGAAAATCGGGCACGTGGACATTGTTCGTAGTTAGTGGATGCCACAACCATGATCTTTCAAGTAGTTTGATTGGTCATGCATTTGTTGGACGGCTTACGCATGAACAACGTTAGAGGGTGAAGGTTTTGTCTGCCTCTGGCACAAAGCCGAAGAGTATTATGAGTATATTTCTAGAGGAGGATCCACAATGCTTGATATCAAGGAATCAAGTGTACAATTGCAAGGCTAAGGAGAGGCAGAAATCTAGGGGTAATCTAACGGTGCCGCAATACACGTTGGATTATCTAAAGTCGAAAGGATATTATTATGACATCGACATGGTTACGGTTGATGAGAGGGAGGTTGTGAGTGACCTTTTTTTTGTGACCCCGATGCTAGACATTTGTTGCGTTTGTTCCCAATGTCATCATCATGGATATGACCTACAAGACCAACTAGGTAAACTTTAGTTTTCATATCTAAAATATGTAAGTGCATCTAAATCTTTTTTTTTTTGAATTTATAAGTACGGTATGCCTTTGTTGGACTTTGTAGGATTTACTTGCACCAACATTACATTCTGTATTGTGATTGTATTCATGCAAAATGAGACAGTGGTGCACTACAAATGGGCCCTGAGGCACCATAGGTTTGTGTTTGGTAAACAAAAATCTAAAGCGATCATGTCAGATCGAGAGTTGGGTACTGTGAAAGCTCTCGAAGTAGTCTTTTCAAATTCGGATCATCTATTTCCCCTCGGTCCATGTCAACTGCAATGTTGAAGCTTATGCTGCGAGGAGGGTTGAAAACATTGGCCATTTTTCTGGTAATATTCGTTGGTTGCTGAGGTCACCCACTTAGGATGTGTACGAGGCACGACCTGCATATTTGAAGGAGAAGTGGAAAGGGCTGATGAAATACGTCGAGGACGTATAGCTTAGACTGTACAAGGAGAAGCTAGTCTGTGCATAGTGCGACATAGTTCTCCATTTCGCCATAAGATAATCAAATAGGTAAATTCAATGCCAACCGGATAACCCCTTTAGATACGTATCAATGTATATTAAGTATAACTTGAGCGCAACCAGAAGGCAAAAACCAGGAACGTCGCTCGTCATGGTGATGGACCAAGTAACGCCTCTCAGATCCAACTAGGGAGTGCGACTAATCAAGACATTGAGACTGGGTCTAGATCCCATAACAACCCAACTGAGAATAGCCCGAACCAGGCTAACGTTCAAGCAGGAGGGGAAAGGGCTCATATTCCCCATGTCGCTCCAGTTGTTATTGATACCATTATCGTTGAGGCAATCAAGCAAATAGTAATGCAAGCCGTTATAGAAATGGTTAGACCAGGAGTAAAGCAAGGAATTCCAGCCCCTCAGGTTACTCTTGATCTTGAATAGCTAGAAAATCCCGTGCCTCCAATCCATGTTCAGAGAGATGGAGGAAATTATGATCGAGCGCTGAAGTCGATCAATTCAATGAGGCATGACTGCTACAACGGTATTGGTGAACCCATCAAAGTGGCATATTGGTTTTTACATATGGAACGACTATTTCAGAATATTGTTTGCTCTGAAGCTGAAAAGGTGAATATTGCCTCATTGCAACTGAAGGATGAGGTTAGTGAATGGTGGGAAAGCATGAGATTAGATGATCATCCCGAGCTGAGTTGGTCCATGTTTAAGACCAAGATGACTAAGCGTATCTTTTCCCGGGCTATGAGAGAGGAGAAACACAAAGAATTCCTTTACCCGAAGACTAAAGGGTTGAAGGTAACTGCATTAGCTGTCAAGTTCAACCACATGTTGCACTATGCAGGAACGAATGTGACTTCTGAAGAGCAGAAAATTTGGCATTTTCATGAGTGGATGAACCCGAAAATTAAGCCTTTGATGGTGTGTCATGACGGCACTACCCTAGAACGGTATGTGGATGTTGCGTACAAGCTAGAGGTGACTCTGGAGAAGTCAACTAATAAACACAACTGATAGAGGTCGGCATGTAACAACTAGCAGAATGGTGGATACAAGCGGCCGACTCCACCATCACACTTTTCCATAAGACTAAGATGACCCAGTCTGGTTCCATGTTGTGCTCGGGTCAAAGTATAAACTCCTTTCAATTTTATAATTGTGGGACACTTAGACATAAGAGCAATGCGTGCATGAAAGGGCAGGACATGCTTCACGTGTGGGAAAGAGGGGAACTTGCAAATGTTTTGCTCTAAGAGAAGGAATAAGGAGGGTGAGTCTCAACAATGGTCGGTTAGCCATTATAACCGACATCAACAAAGGCATGTCAGGACTGTTAATACTGCTATGCAGTCGACTGCTCAGAACAAGGGGAAGGCCCCGATTGCATTAGGTAGTCGGGGACAACGACTCTATGAAGTGCCTGAAGCCGACAGACCGAATGCTCATGTTTCTCAAGGTACATTATACCTACATTCTACATCAGTTTGCATATTATTTGATTCTAGTGCTACATATTCTTTTGTTTCGGAGAATTGTGTGAATAAGTTAGGGCTAAAATGCAATGAAGCTTGCAAACCATTTGTGGTAAATCTTCCCAATGGGGAACAATTAGTACAAACCAAGTTGTTGTCAGAATTCCGGTTACCATTCAAGGTCGGAAGTTTGAAGCTGACTTGATCTGTTTAGCCATGGCTCCATACGACAGTATTCTCGAGATGGACTGCTAACATGTCATGGGGCGGTGACCAACTTTAATACATGGACTGTCATAGTTTCATATGGGGGCCAGTTTATGTGTAAGCTTAAGGGTCTTAATGACACCGATAACGGAAAGTTGATAAACGTGATGTTTGCGTTTAAGTTACTTCGACAAGGTTGTATCATGTACTTGTGTTATCTAAACTCAAAGAGGATGAAGGTTGTGTCGGGTACTTGCCTGGATTTTAAACATAATTATTATTGAATTAATGAAGAGTTTAAATAGGAAAAAAGCTAGGTTTGCTAGGAAAGAAATGCTAGAATATTTAGGCCCACTACAAATAGATGTCCCAACCATTCATAAAATCAATCTAAGTTAAATATGACATAAAAATAATATAAAAATAGGATGTGTGATTTAAAGTAATTAATTAATAACAATTGGGCCAATGTTGGCTGAGACCTACACAAAGACAAGTTCGTCGGGCCATCAAGGGTGTGTGCAAACGAGGGTGCGTGTGGTGTCACCCAAATGGCATAAATGCAGCAATGTTAGACACCATTGAACTTGTCTTTGACTTGTGAAAGGTACAACAAGTAGGTATTTCAAGACAGGGTCGTTTTTAGGCGCGTCGGGACTAAGTTGTGTTGAGGAAAATTTTGATTCGGCGGCCTTAGTAACTCGGTGGCTAGGAGTGATAATTGCATGTCATCAAGACCAACTTAAATCAGACTTGGTTGAGCAACCCAACTAACGAAAGTTAGACGTTTTAGTTATATTTGTTTTTTGGTTGCACGGTTGTACTTATAGTGTATTGTGTGATTTAATATTTGATTAAGGTCAAGTTTGATTTTTGATTTCGTGATGTAGTTAAGTTTAGTTTGTAATAATTTATTTTGCTTGGTGTATAATGATCCATTATTAATAGTTATGTTTGGTGTGTAATATGGAATTATGTAATATTAATTTAAGCATTACATACATATCTATATAGATTTAGACTCTAGTGAAACAGTGAGTTATGGTAAAATGAGTGTACTAATCTAGAGCGTTGGATGAGGAATCAACGAACAAACCAGACTGAATCATTACGAGTGCAAAAAAATTAAAATAAAACAAACCCATCTAATTAAATCACAATCCCGATTTAGTGGGATTTATTTTCCCCCAAAATCACATATGTGATTTTCTCTCCCTAAAAAAATGCAACCTTCTCTCAAAAAAAAAAGATGCCTTCTCTCCTCCCAAAAATTGCCGTCAACCTCCATTGATGTTCATTGTGAAGCTTGGAGTTGTATTCTCCCCGAATTTGTCTCCCTTGAATCGTCTTTATCGACAATCTTTAACAATTGTGTAGGTTCGTCATCTTCCTAGAATAAGTATTCATTTTCAAACTCATATTTTCTCCAATATATTTTAGGTTTTTGATGTTGATTTTTTTGTTTAAATTCGAGTGTGTTTTAAATTTCTGATTTTTTTATTATGGTTGATGGTTTCTTGATTTTAGGGTTTAGGATCCTCGATCTAATTCGCCAACTGATTCAAAAATTCTCCATTAATCAGCATCCTCAAGCTTCAAGATCTATATTTCACAGTCGTTAAATCAAAATAAAGGTATGCAAAGTTCATTTTATTTTGATTTTTGTGGATTGTGCACTAATATTTGCTTGCTTTGACATAACTTTTTTGTTTGTTTTCTTGTGCACTGATGTTGGTTTTTTTTTTTCCTGATATTCGCCATAAGTTTTTTTTTACTTTGACATAACTTCATGTTGGATAACTTTTGGTGTTTTGTTTGTACTATTTGCAATTGATATTCAAATTCTTTCGTGTGATATTCATACAACTGCTTTTGAAATTCATGTTGAATTCAAGTTTCATGCTCTAGGTAGTTGATATTCAAATTTTATGATGTAATATTCATGCTTTTTGTATTGATATGCAAAATAAATATTGAGTTTTTACCGATTTGATTGATTTTCGTTTACGGATTTGAGAGTCACAATTCATGTTTTGATATGAGTATGATATCCATTTATATGTTTTGATATGTGTATAGATTTGTGTATGTGATTTTCATTTGTATGGGTTTAATATTCACGCTTCATGTGTTGATATACAAAATATAGTCATATATGTGATATGCAACTGTATGGGTATGATATTCACGCTTCATGTGTTGATATGCAAAACAAATATTGAGTTTTTAATGACTTATGCATGATACTCATTCACTCTTTTATATGATATTCATGTTTGGAAGTATTGTTATTCATGTTTAGGCTTCATGTTTTTAGTTTCTTATATTTAGGTTTGCCTACAAGAAGGTCGGATGATGAATCCCCACAAGTTGTTCAACACACTAAAGTTGATAGTGTAACCGAGCCTGGGAACACTAAATCACCACAAGCTATTGAGAACACTGAAGTTGGAGATGGGCTCCACATGTTACAACCACTCGACCGGTGAATAGACGCCAGAAGCTCATGGCTAGTTGTGAAAACTAGGGATAAGACCAACCGTTAGATGAGGTCTTATTTTTGCTCATACTGTTACATGTGGTCTTACGGTTGCTTGTACTATTAGCTATGTTATTGAATCCTTCCCTTGTGCACACAAAGTATTTGATTTTAATAGGATCTGAGCGGTAGAACCACTTCTATACGATGTATGTGACATTCATTTGTCTATGTATGATATGCACACTTCTTTTTATGCTATGCAAACTGTATGTTTTGATATTCATGAACTTGTCTAAGTGCGATCCTAATATGAGAATTTAAAAGCATGATGAATACCACTTAGTGAACAATGAATATCAATACCAACGAAGTGCATATCCATTCAACAACACACTCGATATATAAGATAATGAATATCAATGCAACACAACACACATGAATATCATATAAAAGAGTGAATATGCCTTAATGATTCTTGAATATCATCAATAGTTTCCTATATATCATTTCGTGAGTATCATTACAGTGGTTTGAATATGCCTTAACGATTCTTGAATATCAGTTATAGTACCATGCATATCAGTTTCCGAATATCATCTCGTCTTCTCTCACGTGAGATTGCAATCATAACAAAACCACAATTCTTCCATTTTTTGAATATCATCATAATGATCTGAAGATTTGGGATGCAGATTCTTGTCTTCTCTCTCCAATCTCGATATATAAGATAATCTCAATTTCTCTCTCCTAAATATCATATCCTTTTTAGTTTTTATTAATTAACATATATATTGTAACTGCTTTCTATCATAATCCCATACATCACGCACACAATACACCCCAATTTTCTAATCTAATCCATCCGTCCATGAACTCTAATCTAACGATCCAGTTTTGTCCACTCGTTTTACCACAATACCCGTTTTACTTGAGCGTCCCTCTATATAGATATTATGACATAAAATGATTACAAATAATTATTATTAACATTGTATATTGTAAAAATAATATAACTTAAAATATGAGGGTATATATTTAATATTGAAAAAAGCACAAAAAATAATCTCAATTTTCATTTAGTATACCAAAATTAATCCCAACTTTCAAATCAACCAAAAACAACTTCAACCATATACTCATGAATCAAAAATAATACAGATGCATTTTCATGTCAAAATCATGGCTAATTTGATGACGTGAACTCCATAATATTACAAAGGGGAATTACTTACCGTGTCCAACTATAAAAAAACGTCGAGTGTATGTCATTCGAATCAACCAGAATTTCGACCAAAACATTCATCTATGTTATTTTTGGTTCATGGTCATAAACTTGCGATTATTTTTAGTTGATTTTTAAGTTGAGATTATTTTTGTTCTATTATTGAAAGTTGTGATTATTTTTGGTGAATGTTCCCTTTTTTATGTAATGTGGAGAGAGAGAGAAAAATATGAAAGTTTTATTATGTACCCGTATGTACTAAGAGTGATATACTAATGGTGAAATTAAAATTAAATGAATACTTAGTAGTGGAAAAATGATATGAAATATACAGTTTTTTTAGTGTGTGCTCATGGGCACCTGTTTAGAGTTTAAATTTAGAAATTATTTTCAAAATATTTTTTAAAGTAGAAGGAGTAAATCCCTAGGGAAAAAAATTAAACTAATGACTAAGAAATATTATTGCTAAATATGGAGTTTTTATTGTCTGTCCATGGACACATATTAGAAACAAACTAAAACATATAATTTCAATGATAATGTATCTTTATATATGTACCCAAAATGGATACATCAAGGCACATGGTCTAAATAAGGAATTGGGTTAAGGATCAAATTTTATGTTTAAAATTTAAGATTTAGGATAATTGTAGGTTTTACCGGGGTTTTTGCAGGTTTACTTGCAAAAGCGATGATTAGGACTATCCACGCACGGGGATATATTTTTCGCATGCCCCATCTTTAAATCTGTGTCTATGTCCTCGTATGAAGGAATCCTCGAGGTTCATGGAGATTCATCGCACTATTGTCATTACCTAATTTCACCTCCTTCACAATCACATATCTTGTATTTCAATCCACCCTAATTACATTCTAAAGGAGAAACAAAGTCTGTAGAAAAAAATTGTAGCACTTGGCGAATTCTGGAAGTGACAAGTGTCTATTAAAATTTACATTAAAAATTACAAAAAAAAAATCATGCTGAAACCGCTTGGCCTTGTACTGTACTGACATCTGGCTTTACTAAAGGCTGACACGTGTATGTTTCTCAACTTCTTTATCCACGTTCTACTAAATACTCTTCAACTGCTCATTGCTCCTCCATGTTCTGTTCAACTGACCTCCACCTTCTTTACAACTATTGCTTATCTAAAGCCTAAAACATGGATTACTCTACCTGTTATCCCTTCAAGCCCAAAACAATATGTATTCTCTCTGCTGAAGTTGAAGTTGATTTGCACGATCGAAAGCATTTTCTAGGCTTTTTAATCAATTAAAAAATGCAAGCGCCTGAAAACTCATCGGATAAATTCACAGATCGGGTGACGGGCGAAGACGACGGCGGATTCCGAACAACAACCACCGACCAAACGCCCTTCTTTCCGACCACCGAGGGTGATTTGGGGGAGCTAGAGTGCCGGTGAGCATCAAGCAAGAGAAAAGAGAGTGGGATGACGATCGGACAGTGTAGATCAACATTCGCACAAGCGAAAAGCCCAAATCAATTGCTCAGGTATTACCTATAGGGAGGGAAGAACAACTAATTTGTTACCCTAAATATCTTTGATTTTCTTCTTCGTGCTATTGCCTGAGAAACTGATCGATTTTTTTATTGAAGCAAGATATTAGGTTTGCTTGTGGAATTTGTGACTCAAATTTGGCAACGGGATCTAAATTCCATGTAATTGATGAATTTAGACCACCAAGCCAACATGGAGGGCCTTCCTCACGAATTATGTCACCGCTTTTCATGATTTCCCTACAAACTCCTCAATCGCTTCTCCGATTTTCTCCCCAACATTCCGAAGAAGATTTGCATGTGCTCTGCCACGCCACCACAGCTTCGAGAGAGACGACCATGAAGGTTGATTCTTGTGTTTGATTTTCATAGTTTGTTGCATTCTATTTTAGGGTTCAATCTGGATTTGGAATTGTTGTTAAAATTTCCTCATTCTTGAGTAGTTTTGTTGAGTTAGGTTTGATTTTAACCCGAAGAATGACATTGTTTTTAAGGTTGATATATAGGGTGCGACTACATTGAGGAAGATCCTTGGGAGGTTTGTCGTGTTTGTGTTTATCACAGCGGAGAGCGAGCATGTAATGGGGAAGGCATAAACAAAGGAGGCTATGTTGGTAAGGATTGCTACTGCTCGGGAGGAAGTGAAGCATGCAAGGAACTTTGATTATGTGGTTGTGAATGCAGAGGGGAAACATGAGGTATACACTTTCTCCGATGCATGAGGTTTTAACTTTATATGAGTGTATATCAATATGTGAATTCATCGTATTGGCTTTTATGAGTATGTTTTACATGAAAAAAGTTTGACGTTCTAAATTTCTAATATATTTCACACTCAAATTAGAAAAACACAATGCTTGTATGGCTGCTTAATTTATAAGCGGATAAGCCAGAGTGATGTAGTGGAGCTTAAAATGATGAAGTTGAATGAAGTTAGAAGTGAACATGTGTAGACACTGCTACAATAAAGTAGAAAATGTGGTTTTTTTCATCTCTTTGTGAAGTTATTTTCATCCTCGCTATTGAAGTGCCGATTGTGTATTTTTACCTGAGTCAAATTCACGTCTCCATCTTCTACCCCACGTTGCCCACCTCTCTTTCTTCTATCCCAGTTCTCAACCGATGCAATCATCCATGTGCACCAAATCTATTAAACCAACACTTTTATCTTTGTTCGTCCTTTCTTCCCCTGCTTTTCGGTTAGATATCTGCACAAATTCGGTGATTTTTCTTCCCCTATTGTTCGTGTTTAGGGTTCTTCGATTTTACTAATTTGTGTGTTTTTTAGGCATAGTCGTAGGGTGAAACCAGTTTCTTTGTTGATGTGGTTGTTCTATTTAAGGGTTTAGGGTGTGTTTTTGCCTATTTCCTTCACTATTCAACTAATTTGATGTTTTTGTTGATTCTCTTTTGCATAGATCTATCCTATGAGCATCGATCCTCCACGGTTACAAGAGGTTAGTTTCTGCAGTTGTCAACATGATTCTTTGCAGTCTAACTGGTTCTTGTACTTCCATCTATTTGTTTTTTCACTAATGATTTATCTGCTAATTTGTACATGTGTGTTTTTGCCTATTACTTTTCATTGTATGCAGTTTTGATTGCTACTCTTACTTGTATATGTTTTTTTGTTGGTGCATTGACTGGAATCATAGATGAATATCAGACAGTCTGATCCAAAGAACCATTTAGCCATTTAGGGGAATTAAATTGTATGAGAAGAACCAAGAGCTACACGTCCAGACTCAATTTCTTTCCTTATCTGTCCACGTTCGAACACAAACTCTATTACACTCTCTCTCCAATGTTGATAGTTTATATCCCTTGCCCAAATCAACACCACATTGATTGTATGCTATACTAATCTTATCAAAATGTGTGATTGTCAATTCACGTTGTTGCAGATTCAGAAGACGATGAATGAATCTAGAGTTGTGTTCAGATCATATATCAAGCTTAAGTTAATTCATAGGTACGTGTACATCTATTAAACAAATTCCATAAAGCTGGAAATTTGTGTTCTTGACTTTCTGTAATCTGTATAGTCATTTTTTATGTTGTTACTGTGTGAAGTTGTTTTTTGTACATTTTTTTAGTTATAAGCATTTTCTTCATTCTTTATTCGATCGTATCATAAACATTATAGCCAAATTGTCAACATTTTTTAACAATCGATGAAAACTGAATTTAAGCATCCATAACCTGAAATATTAGAAAGCGTTTTATGAATATGAATATCTAAAAAAGGTATATATATTAGTAGTACATAAAAGAATAGATGTGGATCACTATAAAATGTAGTACATAAGTCAACTTACAGTCAAACCTAACTTTAGCTTCTGCAGTCTCTAATTTTGCTCCACTGTGATGAAATAGGTTTAGTTTATGTAAATTTGCGACTTGCTTTTAGTAGTTTCAGTGGGATGCTTTCATGATGAACTGTGCGATTATTCATGAGAACAACTATTTTCTTCCCCAAAATTATCTTCCATGTTCTTTTATGGCTTTGTATTTAATGAATTATCTTGTATATCCAGGCAAGTTCTTTTCAAAATTTGAACTTGCACAAATTCCTTAGGAGTCTAATATAAGATTTTGGTTCTTGTATGCATTACTAATTGCTAAGGTTGTAGTTTTGCTTTAAAAATATGGACAACTTTTGGTATGACTCTTTATAAGTCACATGTTATAGAGTTGGCAATTCTGTATTGTTGGAAGGGACTATGAGAAATGATAGAAGCAGTTTTTTCATTCATACTCACATTTGGTTATTTCTGAATTCAGATATTTTTTCCCTCATTTCTTCCTTTTAGTCTCGAAAGTTTTTTATGTTTTCAGTTCAGCCAAGCCCTCTCAAGAACATTTTTTTTAAGAATAACTGAACTTAGTCCAAGAGTGGTTTGTTGGAGCACCAAGTATGTTATATATAGACTTATAGTACTTCTACCTAATCTTAACTAAAATTATGATTAATGGTGCTCATTAGTCTTTAACTATAATTGAGCTTTCATCTTCTCTGCAACAGATTCACAATGCTTTGGACATGATGCGAGGGGTGAAGGGTTGCGGTTAGTTTTATAATCCTTTGGTACTATGAAAGGTGAATCATATATGAGGTGGTTGCCATGTGGGGAATGGCTAATAATCCTTTATAATCCTTTGGTACTATGAGATATATATGAGGTCTTTTCTTAGGATGGCATAATACAACACTAGAACCTCATCAAAAAAATAATAGAACTCTAAAATTCTGGTATTGGCCAAGTATGTGTTTCTCCATTGACAGAAGTCAAGAATCTTGATGAATTTTTACTTGCATTCATTATCATCTTCTATAATCATCTACATATTTATCTTTGCATGTCCCTATGATCAAAATTCAGCTGAACTGTGTTTATATATGTCTGTTATAAGCTTATGAGTATTAATCTACTCTAACAATGGGGGTGGATATATTATAAAGAGCAACGAAATGGAGGAAAATCAAGGTCATATCTCGCATTTGATCTCCTCTTATTGTTTGTTCCTTGTATTTATTTTGTAGTGATAGTAATATATAAAAGGGACTTAAATTGTAGATTAAGCTATTTTAAGGTGATTGTTTCATTGCAATTTTGTCATAATCTCTAGCACTACTCATGCATTTTTCATGAGAAAAACATTAAGATATGTAAAATATTAGGTCCAATACTCTTGCTTTAGACGTATTAAGGTTTGTTTAAGTGAGGGGTATTTCAAAACATCATGTCATATATCGTCTTCACGAATCAGTTCGAAGCTGTTTCTCAAAAAACTTATGTTCTTAGTTTCATCAGCATAGTGTGTGCTAACTCACTTGTGCTATCTTTGCAATCACGAATAGGTGAATATGGGTTTGTTGAAGAAGAGGCCAATTGAATTCCGCATTGACAAGGTCCTGCAGCTATTTGATAGAAACAAATTCAACTTCGCAAAAGTATGGCAGGAAAAGGTATTGTTCCAGTTTGATGATGTCCATTTCATTCATGATACCCGGATTGATGTGGAAAACTCTCCTAGCGTCGTTGCTATCAATGTATTTACATCGCTTCATTTTTTGTTTTTTCGTTTACAGCCTTCTCTCCTGATTGATGAAGCAATAACTGGTGTATTCATGGTAAAAGTGAGCCCAATTGAGTACGTGCATGTCCTTTTTATTCCAAGAATTCTAGACTGCTTTCCACAGAGGATTGAACGTGAAAGTTTCTTGGTTGCACTTCACATGGCGATTGAAGCAGGGAATCCTTATTACCGCTTGGGTTACATACTTACAATAGTTTGGGTGCCTTCGCTGCAATCAACCATCTGCACCATGGAAGTCTTCTTATTTGGTATTTATTTTAGGAGAACCCAAGAAACACCATGGAATAATTATCACTATGTTTTTTACCCCTGTTTCTAAGCTCTCCTCCTCTCATTTTAGTGTTCTATTATATTTTCCCTGTTTAATCAACTTATGATACACACAAAAACGCAAATTGTTTATTTGTTTGAAAAATTGATCTTAAAATAACAAGTATGTACAAAAACCCAAATGGCTAATAATCCTTTGATGCTTAACTAGGTTATTGATTGATGTAATTTTGTTGTTCATTTTATATTATATATCAACAATGAAACTAAAATTAAAAAAATGAATTTGTATTTTCAACTCTTCTGTTTTCATTAATATTTGCCTTTTTTTTTGTAAAACAAAAAATTGTATATTTATTTTTCTTTTGTTACAAAGGAGAGATTACATATTTTTGTTTCAAAACGTAACCCCGTACAAGGTACGGAGAATACACTAGTTTATCTATTATTCACGAACCGTCATATAAGGCTATAATCGGCCAATGATGTCAATCTAAAGGAAATTCAAATACGAGTAGGGAAGAATGGAAATGGGAAGGAAATCAATCTCCCATGCAGAAGGGGGAGAAGGATGAGAGTCCCCACACCGTCTATGACAAGAAATTCTATGAGCATCCTTGATCTGGTTTTTCGCATGGTAACTTGAGGTATTACAAATTCAGTATGATGTCCAACATTTTTCAAAATTCTGCATGATAGCCTTAAGGTTTTGTGAATTTCACACGATTTCCTCGAATTACTATAAAGAGCGATAAAACATGTAAGTTTGCTACTATTTTACTTAATTACATAAAGCAATACACATGAAGGATATTTTCAAAAAAACACCTAATCTTTATATCTCTTTAGAAAACCACCTAACTTGTAAATTTTAAGGACATTTGTAAAAAGTTACTTTTTAACAACTTCTGTATGATAACATATTTTTTTTTATCTTTGAATATCACCCAATTTTATATTTAAAAACACTATATAAAAAACACTATTTTCAATCTCGTTATTTTTGAAATTATAAAAACTACATGCTATTTTGACAAAGCCATCATTTTATTTTTCTTTCAAAATACGGGAATTCCGCGAGGTAACCCTGAGATTTTGCAAATTCCGCGAGGTGTCCATAGGTTTAGGCTATTCCGTGAGGTAACCCTGAGTTTTTTAAAAAGTCCGCCAAATAACCCTCCGTTATCTTTCCTGTTAAAGTACCGTTAATTCATATTTTTTTAACGGAAATTCCGCGAGGTAACCCTCAGGTTTTGCAAATTCCGTCAAATAACCCTCTGTTACTTAATCCGTTAAAAAAATGTTAATTTTTTATTTTTTTAATGTGAAAAACTGTTAATTATTAACTTTTAATAATTAACTTTTAATACTTTTTAAAAAGTTGTTAATTGATTTTTTTAAAAGGAGAAATAATACCAAATGCTAATATTTAGTATCATCCATAAAATAAGAAAAAAATTAATAATTAACTACATAAACGAATTTACTTAATTACTTTGTTCATTCATGTAGTTTATTATTAAAAATTGAAATTTTCATTTATGTAGTTAATTATTAATTTTTTTCTTATTTTATGGATGATACTAACTACATGAATGAATGTACTTAATTACATTGTTCATCCATGTAGTTTATTATTAAAAATTGTAATTTTTTTATGGTTGGTACTAAATAGAATTTAAATTATTTTTTCTTAAAAATAATAATCAATTAACAGTTTTTCACATTAAAAAAAAATTAACAATTTTTTAACGGATTAAGTAACATAGGGTTATTTGGCGGAATTTGCAAAACCTGAGGGTTACCTCGCGGAATATCCGTTAAAAAAATATGAATTAACGGTACTTTAACAGGAAAGATAACGGAGGGTTATTTGGCGGACTTTTTAAAAAACTCAGGGTTACCTCGAGGAATAGCCTAAACCTGTGGACACCTCGCGGAATTTGCAAAATCCTAGGGTTACCTCGCGGAATTCCCGTTCAAAATAATATCTGAAGTTGGAACTTTATAAAATTGAATATTTTAGATAAAATAGTACATGGAAGATGATTTTCTCCCTTAAAATGTTAAATTTTCTATATTTGGATGGTCTTTCGAAAATAAAATTTTATAGTTTCATATAAAAGTTGTCAAAAATTTACAAATTTCTTATAAATTTTTAAAGTTAGGTGATTTCTCGCAAATACATAAAGTTTAGATTTTTTCTGAAAATATCCTTAAAGTGTGGTGATTTTATGTAATTAAGTAAAAAAAGTGGCTAACTTACAATTTTTTTCTCTTTATAATAACTTGTTGGTATTGGGCAGAATTTGTAACACATCAAGTCTACCATGCAGAAATCTGAAAATGTTGGGGACCACATGCAAAATATTAGGGTTACCATATATGAAATTTTCCCCTTACTTATTTATATTACACTAAATTTCTTTATTTTAAAATAAGGATATGTTTGTTTTCCAAAAAAAGTCAAGGATATGGTTTTTCATATAAATCATACGGATTGAAAGTAGTTTTGTAGTTTAATAATTGACTTAAGTAGCATTAAAATATATATAAGTTTATTATTACATAGAAAAATTATAAGTAAACGGCAAATTGTGTAGAGAACGAAAATGGGAAAATAGAAAAATTATAGTACCACTCGTTGATAATAAGACAAGAATGATTTTCTATTACAGAACAAGGACGCGAGGTTTCAGAGCTGAACTAGGGTGGAGTTTGAGCTGTTCAGGTCGTGGTCGTGGCCGTGCTCGAGGCTCTTGAAGATCCCTTCTTTTGTGGAGGCAACGTCATGGTTGAGACTCCTGAAGATCCCTCTTTGAAGAGGGGGCAACGTCATGGTGGTCCATTCAGCACTTCTGCAGGCTTGATTATGTCTACCCCGGTTCCCGACGGCGCTTTCTTACGATCGTGCTATACTCTCCTTTCTCTCTAGGTCGTTTAGGCTCTTTATTTGCTTTGTTGCAATTTCCTTACTTGTTTAGTTGATGTCTCTTATCCGGTGTGCCGGACGCCGAATTATCGGTCTCTCGATTTATCCTACATTACTAAGGTAATTCGAATTATTTTCTCATAAAAAACAAAAGGACGTGAGGCTTCATATTCAACAAGGAGGAGTACGAGTAGGATTGTTTCTCTCCATATAATATATACAACTATGATTGTTGGTTGGGCCAGTTTGATGGCTCTATGTGAATTACCAGTTTTGATCCCTATAATTCTATTCTTGATCCAATATGGAGACAAGGTATCTTCGTTATGCCCTTTATGACTCGTTTAAAAATAACCAATTTTAGGATGGTTGGTTTATTATAGGGAAATGATAACGGATCTCTATATGACCTCATCCCATATTTGCCCCCATTGACAATTGACAACCATACCTAAAACCTAAATGGTTGTTCACTTGGACTAATAGCCTTCTTTCGCTTCCCTATTTATTTTCCTACATATGTATTGGAATATATTATATATCTATTAAATTAGAACATAATTATATCACATGACACTCTCTCATTAAAACTGTCACATGTCATTTTTTGATTTTTCAATTTTTTAAAATAAATCTAATTATAAATTAAATATTATTATCCTAACCCTATCACTCATTTTTTCCCTAATTTAAATACAAATCAAACACAAAGATTACAAGTGCTCGTTTGGTTGGTAAGTAAATTCCTATGAATTTAAATACTGCAGGAAGTGATATCAAATATATGTGTTTGGTTGGTTTTTTGTTTTTGAAAAACCCATATATTCTAATTCAAGTGATTTTCAATTCCTACAAAACACAAGAATTCCAATCACCCAGGGAGGGGTATGTAAGATTTTTTTCCTCCATATTTCCCATGATTTAGATTTTAACCAAACATGATTTACCAATTCCCATGAATTCAATTTCCCATGATATAATTTCACATGAAATAATTTCCTAGGAATTACACTTCTTGTATTCAACCAAACGAGCACCAAGTTAATCACAAAGATTACAAATCCAAAATTTCCTAATAATATACAAATCCAAAATTTCCTAATCTACTATATATACTAAACTAGAACCTCATTATGTCACATGACACTCCCTCATTAAAACCACCACATGACACTCCCTCATTAAAAATGTCACATGGCACTCCCTCATTAAAACCGCCACATTGTGATACCCCGTATTTTTGTAAGGTTATTTTGGGAATTTTGGAATTTTCCCGAGTACCCGTTGTGTACGTCGGATTTAATACAAAGAGTTTGAGATATTCTGTAATGTGCTCTATATCTGTAATATTTTTCTCAGTGAAATAATATACAGACAACATGCCTTGGATTTTAATTATCGTTCGCATACGATAATTTTTATCCCGGTTTAATGTCATGTTCGTTCAAAGCTGAACGGGCGGGAAAAGCTTGTCACGACGACCGCCGTACAGTGGCTGCGACCGCCGTCGTGAGATCCAAGCACGGCGACCGCCGTAAAGTCACGGCGCCCGCCGTCCCAACGCTCGAGGAGGCAGCTGGTGTGTCAGGCCGCGACGACCGCCGTAAATTACGGCGCCCGCCGTAATGGCAGTCATCGTTGTCCGGCAGTCCTTGCCCGATGGTCGCCGGCGCGATTTCTGGCGAGCGCCGAACTAGCTGTAGGCCCTTTGTTTTTGAACTCCAGACGCTTTGGCTATAAAAGGGGGTGTTGGGGGAGAGATTTGAGCCATCCCAAACACCGAACCTCTGCCAAATTTGCCTCTCGCCGGAGTTGTGCCTTCGCCGGAAATTCTGAAGCTTTCGTCGGTGTTGTTTGGTGGCGTTTCCAGCAGCTCTTTTGAAGCCTTGTGGTTGCCTTTGGAGGTCAGAAACCAAGCAAGGCGGAAAGGGGTCGAAACGCGCATTATTTTGGTGAGATTTCTCTCGTCTCTATCGACCGTGTTCTTCACGGCGACCGCCGTGATGAATGCGGCGACCGCCGCCAAGAACGGCGACCGCCGCCAGTGCCTAGAATGCCTTCGTGGCTTTGGCTTGGTTGGTTGTCGTCGTGGCGTCTTTTCTTCCGTGTTCTTTCGCCGTGTTTAGATTTGTACTGTTTATGTCGGATCTAACTTAGGGTTCCTTTTATGGGTCGACTCGAAGGTTGTTGTGTTGTCGGATCTATACCCGTGTCGAGCCGGAATCCAGTTGTCGTCTTTAGACTATTATGCGGATTAAGGCAAGTGGCGGTTCGCTTTTGCTCATCGTTCCATATTTACATTAATTATCAGTAGTTTATCTGAGTAATTAATTTGGAATGATTATGGTGTTCATCTGGAAACGGTTTTGTTAACTGTTTTGGAAAACTAAAATATGATATTATAATAGGTTGTATATCTGTTAGAACAACGCTATTATATATATATATGTGAATTAATACAGATATTGTTATAGGTTGTATATTGTTAGAACAACGCTATTTTATCTGTAACTGGCCATGAGGGCATTGATGTGAATTATTACTGCATTTGTAACTGTTTAGTTAGAACGAGTATTCGTAGGAACGCTACTGTGTATCTCAATGCGAGTACTAGTCGTTTCTTGATAACCTGGTGGTTAGGATTTAGTTCCTACCATCCTTTTCAGGGTTTGTGCACACAGCTGGTGCCGCTTGTAGGGATTTAGTTCCCAATTCCGTTATTAGAGATTTAGTTCCCGAGGGATTTAGTTCCCGAGTCAAATCCGTCAATGGATTTAGTTCCCGACGGTATCTCTTTATCCCGATGGATGAGATGATTTAAAAGCCTATAACGTGATGTGGGTTTTGGAATTAAATAAGATAAAGTGCCCGAGTGCACATAATTAATATACCTTTGGCGAGTAGTACAACTAAGTAAATAGTGCAGCTAGGAAAGCTCGTCTTGACTTTTGATCAGAGTACGTTCTCTTTCCAATCTGGATTCGCTGTAAGCGATGAGGTTGGTCGTGAATCGAAATATCTTAGTCAGTTTTTAAATCATCGTTATGTGATTCTGTAAGATCCAGACTTGAATGTAGTACGTTCTCCTTCCGATCTGGATTCGCTGTAAGCGGTGAGGTTGGTTGTGAGCCGAAGCATCTCAGTCAGCTTTTAATCGTTGTTGTATGATGCTGTAAACGTTCCAGATTTGTCATATTTCCTTAAAGACTCAATCTCTTGGAGTCTCTTTTCGGGTCGATTTCTGTGAAGATTAAGTCTTCCAGAATCTTCTCTTATGCATACCTCTTGTTGTTATTCCGTGAAAGTGTCGGGTTATGTATCGTCCCTTCGGTTATTATTCGAGGGACAATGATAGTAAACGGTTACGATCACTCGAACCACTCTGCTTTTTACCCTTGTTAGTCTATTCAAGTAGACTAACCCACGAACATTGTTCTCCGCATGTGGGCTGGTGTCATCCGTTCGATTCGGCACATCAGATAGAGTGAAGCTTTGAGGAGACTAGATTGACTATGAAGAAGACGGTTGTTTTTGGATGTTTTAATAATTTCTTTTAATCAGGTTGAGATCCTTGGACAGATGATCATTACAATCACAACCCTTTTTGTAATATCTTTTATAAGTCTTCCGCTGTACTTTGTTTAAACTCTGTGTTTGGCCTATTCGGGATTGGGTTGTAATCCCGTAACTCATGTTTCATTTGATTGATGTCTTGATTTGAATACTTTGATCATTATGTATCAATTGTATTTCCTAAATTGTATTTAAACCGGTAAAGCCTTGGGTGATCTCGGTAAGGAATACTAGGGTCACTGGCGGTAATACCTTTCCAAATGGGTTAAGATTTGGAGGTGTTACAGTTGTGGTATCAGAGCCAGGTTTTAAAACGGGTTTGGGATTTTATAAATCATTTATCCTTTTTTGAAAATGCTTTAAAAGGGCTCTGAATTTTCAAAGTGAAAAGAATTTCAAAACACCGTTCATAGTCATGTCTTCTGTACAGTCTGATATAGTAAGCTTGCTTCTATGTCTAGAAAGACTAATTCCTTCCTCGTTGCCCCGCTAGATATGGGTGCATTCTGTTTTCTTCAGAGGAACCCGGGAGAAGCCGAGGTGGTTTCGCCATCTCCAGTTAGGCTTGATTCCCAATTCGCTCGTTGTGATTTGAGGTTGTAGAACCTAGTAACTCGGTTTGAGTTCATCAATAGAAATTACCAAGTTGATCTATTCTAAGTTGATTTTATTACAATAAGTATATCAGAATGATACTAATGTGATAAAATCCTTGGAAATTGATCGGTACACATATGGTGAACACAAGGAACGTTATCCGTGCTGGTGCTGGGCCGAGTAATGACCCCAGACCAACTGTAGGAAATGTTGGATAAGACGAGCAGGAGTTTGGTTCCAACAACCATCCTAGAAGCAATGGTCAAGAGCAGACCAACGCTCCAATGGCATTTGATGCTGCAACATTAGAGGCAATTCGGGGAATGGTCATGCAAGCAGTGACTGATATACTGCGACCGAGTATGCCACAAGCACAAGGTGTGCAAATTCCCCCACCGGTTCCCAGATTTGAGGAGCCAGGAAACCGTGTATTCCAGGAGAATATAGTCAGGACTCGAGACAACTATGGTCGTGCACTAAATACCATTAATTCCATGAGGCCTGACAGCTATAACGGGAAAGGGGAACCAGTCGGGGTGATCCATTGGTTCTCCCACATGGAGCGGTTGTTCCGCAATATTGATTGTACTGAAGCTGAGAAAGTACATATAGCTTCTCTTCAGTTAAAGGAGGATGCTAGTGAGTGGTGGAAGAGTACCGGCTTAGCTGATAGCCCTGTTTTGAACTGAGAGATGTTCAAGACAAAGATGACAGACCGTTTCTTCTCTTGTTCTATGAGGGAGGAGAAACACAAGGAGTTCCTATACCCTAAGACTGATGGATTGAAGGTGACTGAGCTGGCGACCAAATTCAATCATTTGCTACAGTATGCTGGACCTGAAATATCCAGTGAGGCACAGAAAATCTGGTATTTCCATGAGTGGATGGGCCCAGATATTAAGCCACTGATGGTGTGTCACGAATGCTCGACTTTGGAGCAGTACGTGGATGCAGCCTACAAGTTAGAGGTGACTTTGGAAGAGTCGACCAAGAAGCGTGATAGCCAGAGGCAAGGGGAGAACCAGCCTAAGGCAAGTGGGTTTAAACGTCCCGCTCCACCATCTGATTTTTCCATATCTGGCCGAGCAAAAATGAATATGACTCAGGATGGGTCTACGCAACGTTCAGGTTAGGGCAATAGCCTGATCCAGTGCTACAACTGTGGTACCTACGGGCACAAGAGTAATGTGTGTCTGAAGGAGAAGAAAACGTGCTATGCATGTGGAAAGGAAGGACACTTGCAGTTATTTTGTCCGCAGAGGAGACAGAAAGGGGCTGAGTCACAGCAGAGATTTGTTAATCAGAACAACCAACCCAGGTTCAGTCCGGTGGAAGCCCCTAGTCCTTCAATGCAGACAACTGCGAGAAACAAAGGGAAAGCCCCGGTGGCTTCAGGAAGCCAAGGTCAACGCCTATACGTGATGCGTGAGGCGGATGGACCCTATGCTCCTAATACTTAGAGTACTTTATATCTGCATTACACTTTTGTTAATGTGTTGTTGATGTGGGTGCTACCCAGACTTTCATTTTGGATGGTTGTAAGTTAAGTTGTGTGTGAAACGAGGTTGTGAACCTTTTGTTGTAACTCTTCTTATATATGAACCTTTGGTTTATACCAAGTTAATGTTTCGTTGCTTGGTATGGGGTAAGGTCTCGTGTTCGAGACTCACCAACAACCTCTTAGGAGATGGCTGCCTATTAATTAGGTGGAGCTACCAAGGATGGGTTGAGATGTATGGACATCGGCTCATGGCAACAGTGGACGCTGGTAATGGCTGGGCCTGGGCTCGGAGCCACTAGTGAGTCGTTTGTGAACCATGTAGTGGGCTGGTCCAAGATGGTGACCATATAGTGGGAACCAATCGTCTATCGGATTGTCGATTACCATCAAGGGTAAGAAATTCAAAGCGATTTGACCTAAATAACCATGGTCCCATACGATAATTATTCTCGGTATGGATTGACGGAAGCGTCATAAGGCAGTGATCGACTTTAGTTTTTGTTATTTATGTGGTTAGAGGATTTACGGGTGTCTTTCCAGAAGATATTCCTGGATACCCCGAATCGTGTCGTGGAGTTTGCAATTGATCTCGAGCCGTGTACCACGCCGATCTCTGAGGCACCGTACCGGATGGCTCCTGTTGAGATGCAAGAGTTGAAGAAGCAACTCAAGGATCTTCTTGACAAAAGTTATATAAAGCTGAGTGCATCACCTTGAGTAGGAGTGCCCTAGTTTTATTTGTCAAAATAAAAGATGGACCGTTTCGACTTTGTTTTGACTTTCGAGAGTTGAATAAGTCACGATCAAGAGCAAGTATATGTTACCAAGGAGTGATGATCTGTTGGATCAACTACATGGAGCGAAAGTTTTCTCCAAGATCGACCTGAGATCTGGGTATCATTAGCTCAGGATTCGTGATGATGATATTCCGAGGATTTCATTTCGGACGAGAGATGGTCACTACGAGATTGTAGTCATGCCATCTGGATCTACGAATGCTCTAGCAGTTTTCATGAACCTAGTGCATCGATGTTTTAGACCAGTACTTGAATAAGTTCATAGTGGTCTTCATCAATGGCATTTTGATATTTTTCCCGAGCAAGGAAGCTCACAGGGAACATCTACGGATTGCTTTATCGATCCTTAGACCAAGTCGGTTGTATGCAAAGTGGGCTAAGTGCGATTGTTGGATCTAGAAGTGGCTTTCTTAGGCCATGTGATCAATAAGAATGGGGTTATGGTTATTCCCCAGAAGAATGAATCAGTAGTTGTTTGGAAGCGGCCTCAGGGTGTGAGCGAGGTGCGCAGTTTCCCAGAGCTTGCTGAGCAGTATAGACGGTTCATGGAAGGATTTTTCTAAGATCCCTCCACCTATAACCAGTCTGTTCCACAAGGTCAACAAGAAGTTGTCTGGGATGACAAGTGCAAGACCAGTTTTCAAGAAGTTGAAACAGTGTCTGACTTATGCACCAGTTTTGGCGTTGTCGGATAGAATGATGGCTATATGGTCTATAGTTAATGCTTCGAGAAATGGGTTGGGATGTGTCTTTGATGCAGAGGGGCAAGGTTATTGCATACGCATCTAGACAATTGAAAACCTATGAAGCAAACTAACCAACACATGACCTAGAACTAGCAGCAATAGTGGTTACATTGGAAACTGAGGTTACTTGGGTGACCTAGAGGTCAGCATAAGTTTTCCACTAGGAGATTATCCGTTTACATGGCATTCCTAAGACCATTATATCGGATCGAGATGGCCGATTCATGTCAAGTTTATAGCAAGAACTTCACAAGGCCATGGGAACTGAATTGAGATTCAGCAACGTTTCATCCTCAGACATATGGTCAGTCTGAAAAGACTATCTGGACCCTGGAGGATATGCTAAGAAGCATACGTACTCGATCATCCGACTAGCTGGGAAGATAACCTAAGTCTGATTGAGCTCACGTACGATAATAGCTGGCATGCTACGGTCAAGATGGCTCAGTTCGAAGCTTTGTATGGTCTCAGATGTAGATCTCAGATTTGTTGGGTTGAGTACGCCGACAAGATTCTACTTGGACCAGAGTTGGTCGAAAGGACAACTTCGAACATTGCTCTGAGTAGACAGAGGTTATTGACCGCTCAGAGTCGACAAAAGTTTTACGCAGATCAGAAGCGTTAAAGTGTTGAGTTCGAGGTTGGTGGCAAGGTACTTGTCACAGTATCGCCACCCAAGGATATTTTCAGGTTTGGTAAGCGTGGAAAGCTTAACCCTCGCTACATGGGACCATTCAAGATTCTGGATAAAGTAAGATCTCTAACGTACCGTTTGGCATTGTCGCCATCGGCGTACCCAGTGTATAATGTGTTCCACGTATCATTGCTAAGGATATTCGTGCCAAGATGAGTCTCGTAGGCTGAGCTATAAGGACGTCGAGATTCAGGCAAATGGTACTTGAGAGGAGATGCCAGTGTGCATTCTCGAACACCGTGTGAAGCGACTGTGCAACAAGATCGTACTGTTGGTACGAGTTCTGTGGTCCAGGTATGGGACTGAGGAAGTTACTTGGGAAACCGAGGCAGAGATGCTCAGACACTTTCCCGAGTTGTTTTTCGGCCAAGTTTCGGGGTCGAAACTTCTTTTAAGGGGGAGGTGATGTGATATCCCGTATTTTTGTAAGGTTATTTTGGGAATTTTGGAATTTTTCCGAGTACCCGTTGTGTACGTCGGATTTAATACAGAGAGTTTGAGACATTCTGTAATGTTCTCTGTATCTGTAATATTTTTCTCAGTGAAATAATATACAGACAACATGCCTTGGATTTTAATTGTCGTTCGCGTACGATAATTTTTATCCCGGTTTAATGTCATGTTCGTTCAAAGCTGAACGGGCGGGAAAAGCTTGTCACGGCGACCGCCGTACAGTGGCGGCGACCGCCGTCGTGAGATCCAAGCACGACGACCGCCGTAAAGTCACGGCGCCCGCCGTCCCAACGCTCGAGGAGGCAGCTGGTGTGTCAGGCCGCGACGACCGCCGTAAATTACGGCGCCCGCCGTAATGGCAGTCATCGTTGCCCGGCAGTCCTTGCCCGATGGTCGCCGGCGTGATTTCTGGCGAGCGCCGAACTAGCTGTAGGCCCTTTGTTTTTGAACTCCAGACGCTTTGGCTATAAAAAGGGGTGTTGGGGGAGAGATTTGAGCCATCCCAAACACCGAACCTCTGCCAAATTTGCCTCTCGCCGGAGTTGTGCCTTCTCCGGAAATTCTGAAGCTTTCGTCGGTGTTGTTTGGTGGCGTTTCCAGCAGCTCTTTTGAAGCCTTGTGGTTGCCTTTGGAGGTCAGAAACCAAGCAAGGCGGAAAGGGGTCGAAACGCGCATTATTTTGGTGAGATTTCTCTCGTCTCTGTCGACCGTGTTCTTCACGGCAACCGCCGTGATGAATGCGGCGACCGCCGCCAAGAACGGCGACCGCCGCCAGTGCCCAGAATGCCTTCGTGGCTTTGGCTTGGTTGGTTGTCGTCGTGGCGTCTTTTCTTCCGTGTTTTTTCGCCGTGTTTAGATTCGTACTGTTTATGTCGGATCTAACTTAGGGTTCCTTTTATGGGTCGACTCGAAGGTTGTTGTGCTGTCGGATCTATACCCGTGTCGAGCCGGAATCCAGTTGTCGTCTTTAGACTATTCTGCGGATTAAGGCAAGTGGTGGTTCGCTCTTGCTCATCGTTCCATATTTACATTAATTATCAGTAGTTTATCTGAGTAATTAATTTGGAATGATTATGGTGTTCATCTGGAAACGGTTTTGTTAACTGTTTTGGAAAACTAAAATATGATATTATAATAGGTTGTATATCTGTTAGAACAACGCTATTATATATATATATATATGTGAATTAATACATATATTGTTATAGGTTGTGTATTGTTAGAACAACGCTATTTTATCTGTAACTGGCCATGAGGGCATTGATGTGAATTATTACTGCGTTTGTAACTGTTTAGTTAGAACGAGTATTCGTAGGAACGCTACTGTGTATCTCAATGCGAGTACTAGTCGTTTCTTGATAACCTGGTAGTTAGGATTTAGTTCCTACCATCCTTTTCAGGGTTTGTGCACACAGCTGGTGCCGCTTGTAGGGATTTAGTTCCCAATTCCGTTATTAGGGATTTAGTTTCCGAGGGATTTAGTTCCCGAGCCGACTTTAGGGATTTAGTTCCCGAGTCAACTCCGTCCATGGATTTAGTTCCCGACGGTATCTCTTTATCCCGATGGATGAGATGATTTAAAAGCCTATAACGTGATGTGGGTTTTGGAATTAAATAAGATAAAGTGCCCGAGTGCACATAATTAATATACCTTTGGCGAGTAGTGCAGCTAAGTAAATAGTGCAGCTAGGAAAGCTCGTCTTGACTTTTGATCAGAGTACATTCTCTTTCCAATCTGGATTCGCTGTAAGCGATGAGGTTGGTCGTGAACCGAAACATCTTAGTCAGTTTTTAAATCATCGTTATGTGGTTCTGTAAGATCCAGACTTGAATGTAGTACGTTCTCCTTCCGATCTGGATTCGCTGTAAGTGGTGAGGTTGGTTGTGAGCCGAAGCATCTCAGTCAGCTTTTAATCGTTGTTGTATGATGCTGTAAACGTTCCAGATTTGTCATATTTCCTTAAAGACTCAATCTCTTGGAGTCTCTTTTCGGGTCGATTTCTGTGAAGATTAAGTCTTTCAGAATCTTCTCTTATGCATACCTCTTGTTGTTATTCCGTGAAAGTGCCGGGTTATGTATCGTCCCTTCGGTTATTATTCGAGGGACAATAATAGTAAACGGTTACGATCACTCGAACCACTCTGCTTTTTACCCTTGTTAGTCTATTCAAGTAGACTAACCCACGAACATTGTTCTCCGCATGTGGGCTGGTGTCATCCGTTCGATTCGGCACATCAGATAGAGTGAAGTTTTGAGGAGACTAGATTGATTATGAAGACGACGGTTGTTTTTGGATGTTTTAATAGTTTTTTTTAATCAGGTTGAGATCTTTGGACAGGTGATCATTACGATCACAACCCTTTTTGTAATATCTTTTATAAGTCTTCTGCTGTACTTTGTTTAAACTCTGTGTTTGGCCTATTCGGGATTGGGTTGTAATCCCGTAACTCATGTTTCATTTGATTGATGTCTTGATTTGAATACTTTGATCATTATGTATCAATTGTAATTCCTAAATTGTATTTAAATCGGTAAAGCCTTGGGTGATCTCGGTAAGGAACACTGGGGTCACTGGCGGTAATACCTTTCCAAATGGGTTAAGATTTGGGGGTGTTACACACATCTCATTTTCTGATTTTTTCAATTGTTTAAAATAAATCTAATTATAAATCAAAAATTATTATCCTAAACGTATCATTAATTTTTTCCTAATTTAAATACAAATCAAGCACAAAGATTACAAGTTAGTCACAAAGATTAAAAATCCAAAATTTCCTAATAGTATGCAAATCCAAAATTTCCTAATCTACAATAAATCTACTAAACTAGAACCTAATTACGCCACATGACACTCCCTCATTAAAACCGATGTAATAACCCTCATTTTTAGTAGGGGTATTTGTGTAATTTTGAACTCTATTTCTAAATAAAGGAATTTTTGTAATTATTTCATTATTCCTAAAATAGAAATAAAATAGAGTTCTTGTTATAAGTTATTACACATTATAAGTTATTAATTTATTTAAATTATTCTAAACATTATGTTAAGTCTAATTTAAATAAAACTTATGAAATTTTAACCTAGAATATTTAAATCAAATTTAACAAAGTGTTGTTAAGGATTTAAGTATGGTTAAATTGATAAGAAAAATAACCTAAAATTGTTTTAGCCTAAGTCAAATTTTATATAATTTAATTTTGGGTTAAAATAAATATTATAAAATTTATAAATTAATTTGGGTGAGTTTTGCAATTTATTGTAAGTGGAAGAGGGCAATTTTGCCACAAATCTAAAAGTTGGGGACCCCCGTGCAATTCCCCCAATTTTCTTTCTTCTTCCTCCCGCGACTGGTGTTGTTCGAAGCTCTCCTTCGCGCCTTCAATGGCCAATTGATTCATGAGCATTGAATATGGGAAGAATACGCATCTAATGGTCGGATTTGATCGAATTAAAAGCGACAAATATCCCGGAATTTGCCAAAGTTTATCTGCGTCGTCATTTAGGGTAGATTCGATCGAGTTCAAAATTGGATCATTGAGACTTAAATTAGAGGGCGGTATCCTAGGTATTTTGTTGGGGGAACTAAGACCTTCAAAAGCCCTTTAAATAGGACCCCGATAACAACCCCAAATCATCCAATTTCATTCATCTTCTTCGAAGAACCCTAATTCCTTTTCTGAGCTGTTTGAGAGAGAAATTTGAGCCCCTCTGAGTTTTGTTCGAGCAATTGGAGGCACCACTATCTGCGCCAAGAAGTCCTCTACAAAGGCCCCAGGTTTTTGCCTCCTTTAAACCACCGGAGCCGCCCCAATTCCTTCCGTTTCCGGCGAGACGCAGCCAAGGTCGAGCGGGGCTGTTCTATCCCGATTTCGGTTGGTTTTCTTTTCGATTTCGATTTTATTTTGGCCTAATTTGGGTTAATTTAATTAATCCAGATTATGTTAAATATTTGTAAGATTATTTAGAATATATAAAAATTTAAATTTAAATTAATTAATTTTGTTATAATTTTATCTTATATTATGAATATGTAAATATTGGTTATTCATTCAGATAAAATTTTGAACTAGAAAATTTTAGGATTATAAATAAAATATTTTACTAATTGATTTATGTCATGGTTAGTTATAATATATTATTAATTAATTTTAATCATATAGATAATCATTTAATAAAAAATCCTTAAAATTAATTTATTTATGAGTAAATAAATTCAATTAAAAACCGAGACTTTGTTTATCTACAATTTTATTATTAAATAAATTATCTAATATAATTCATTTATTATGATTTGGGTACATCTCGGATTGACTTTTGGAACGGAATCAAATAGGAGGATAAGTTCTATCTGCAAGTGATCGCTTCTTATTATCGTTCGATATTCTTCCTAATCCAAGGAAATTGGCGGTTCACTCTTGCATTTTATTCCATTTTTTCTTAATTGACAATGAATTGATTGTCTTAATTAAGTTGGAATAAAAAGTATTAAGTTGATTTTAGGAACCTTTATGTTTAATAATGTGTAAAAAGGAACCTTATTAGTAGGTTCTATGTATGTTAACTATAACCTTATATATATATATATATATATATATATATATATATATATATATATAGAGGAACACTCCGGTAAAACGAAAATTGTGGTAAAACAGAGGTATTAACCTGGGATGTTGGATGGAGGGTGATGAATGGATGGATGAATGTGTCATATAGTGGATATGGTATGGGTAAAACTACCAGATCTTCTCAAATAAGGTAGTTAATATATATTTTAATTAAAATAAGATAATTAAGCATATTGTTAGAGGAGAGAGAAAATCATATATTTCTTCCAAAATTGCTCCATTCCGCTAATACATTTTTTTCTTGTTCAACGATTTTTCAGCGTTCATGAATATCGATCACGTCTTTATGAATATCGTTCATGCGTTTATGAATATCGATGGACGTGAATATCTCCACTTAAAACATGAATATTACCACTTGATTTTTTCAGCTTTTGGAAATTCGTAGATTTGTAAATTTATTCTTGTTGCTTTTGTCATTGTTTCTTGAATATCGTTCATGTTTGTATGAATATTTTTATTTAATATGTAAATATCACCAATTAATGACATGAATACCACAACTCAAAATATGAATATCACCACTTAATAATATATGAATAACATAATCAATTACACGAATATCATAATCAGTTACATGAATATCACACTCAAGTACATGAATAACATAACTCAATTCATGAATATCGATCACTACCAATTACATTAATATTACCACCCAATTACATGAATATTAACACATATTACACGAACATCACCCCCGCTATAGTGAATATTACATGAATATCACCATTCAATTCATGAATATTGATCTCTACCCAATTATTAATATTATCACCCAATCACATGAATATCAACACATATTACACAAATATCACCCCCGATATCATAAATATTACCTGAATATCACCAATCAATTTATGAATATTGATCACTATCCAATTACATTAATATTACCACCTAATTACATGAATATCAACAAATAACACATGAATATCACCCCCGATATCGTGAATATTACATGAATATCATCACTCAATTCATGAATATCGATCATTATCCAATTACATTAATATTACCACCCAATTACATGAATATCAACACATATTGCACGAATATCACCACCCGTGAATATCAACCCCGGTCAAATCTTTGATTCTGAGGGTTTTGGACCCATTGGCCCTTTAAGAGTTTTCAATTAATAAAATGGACCCCTACTAGTTTTTAAGGGTTTAAGAGGTAGGGTTTAGGGGGTAGGGAGTAGGGTTTAGAGAGAGGGAGAGGGGTCCATTTTTGCTAAGGGTCCATTAGTTTTAAAAAAGGTTTGTCAAAAGGTTATTTACTTAACTCACCGCTTTGATTCCTGACGGTTACTTTTTGTTTCTAGAGACATTTTTTATCTATTCAACGATCATCAGACCATCCACGAACCCTAAAATCATAACAACATTGACGTCAAAATAAAAAACAACATCACATTAATCAATGAAATCGAACAAATAAAAACACAAGTTTTTGTGACTAGAAAACGTAAATTTCAATGAGACAATCCTTAAAATCAAAGTCTTTGCGAATTTGGAGAAGTTGAAGAGAATAACCCTAAATATCAAACAAATAAATTGAATGGGGGAGATGAACTAATAAACAAGGATGGAAGAAGAAATCACCAAGATCCAAGACAGAGAAAACCATCGAGGCGAAGTTGCGGAGGCGGAGTCGCGGGGGCAGAGGCGGAGTCGCGGATCCGGAGGCGGAGGCGAAGTCGCGGATCTGGAGACAAAGGCAGAGTCGCGGATCCGGAGGCAGAGGCGGAGTCGAAGGCAGAGGCGGAGTCGCGGAGCCGGAGGCGCAGAACTTCAATGGAGGTTTAGGGAGATTTGGCAGAGACGGTTTTGGAGCAGTATTTTGGAAGAGAATGGAAATAACCGTATATGTGAGATTTGAGAGATTTTAGATGGAAATAAAATCACATGAAATCAGGATTTGGTATAATCTAGTCCACCCAATTCCATTTCTCAAATTTGCACTCATTAGGATTAAATCTGATCCATTAATTCTTTCCTCATCCGATGCCCCTGATTAGTACCTCTGTTTTACCGTAAGATAAGTGCGGTTTTGTGAGTTGGTGTGATATTTAATTGCTAGATAGCATGAGTATTCGTAGGAACGTTAACGCCTTACGAGGGTTAGTTGTTTCCTTATAACTTGGCATTAGGAGGATTATTGCCCTAATGCTTTTGGTCATGACCGTACCCTTATATTGCTTAAGTGGTGGTGCACTTAGCTGGTGCCAAATTTTCGGAATCTTTATCCCACTCTTCCTCTTTTTATGAGGTTGGTTATAAAAGCCTTAAATGTGAATGCACATTTTGAAATTAAATACGATAAGTGCGATTTTGTACATAATTAATATACCCTCGGGCGAGAAGTACAACGTTGAACCCGCCCAGACTCTTGTTTTAGAGTAAGTCCTCTTTCCAATCTGGATTCGCATTACGCGGTAAGGTTGGTCGTGGACCCAAATAATCAAGGTCGTTTTGCAAACTTTGTGTGATAAACTTAAATGTTCCCAAAGAAATGTTTATATTTACTAAAGACTCATTTCCTTTGGAGTCTTCTTTTCAATTCATACATTTTCTCTCATTCCGTGAAAGTTTCCGGGTTATATATCGTCCTTCGGTTATTATTCGAAGGACAATGATAGTAATCGGTTACGATCACTAGAACCATTGTTGGATCGTTAGAGTTACGTCTGAGGGAACAAAGGCTTTGTTCCCACAGAAGGTGCAACAAAATAATATAGCAAGAAAGATAAGAAACGAACTCACGATGTATAGTGGAAACCCTAATTAGCCAACTAGCTAATCAAAGAAAAACCACTACCTTCAAGCTTCTTGATTGAGAGGATTTTGAAGCGTCTACTCGTCTTATTGATTTCTTGTTCGATTACACTTGTAGCATGGACTCCAAACCCTAGACTACCCAGCTAGATTCGAAGATCACTCCTACAACGATGAATCCGTACTCAACCCTCAAAGACTCACAAACAACTTCACTCTCCTTTCTGTTCTCTTATGCTCACAGTTCGTCGTCGTCGATGCTTACATAGAAATGAATCCACACTTCTATAAATACAACTCGACTAAACCCTAATCGTAACAAGATTAAAATCTTTTCTAAACTTGGTAACAAGAAGATATTTAAATGATTTGAAGAATATTATCTTATCAGCCGATATTATCTAAGGAAATAATTTCCTAAGATAACAAAATCGGATAAAGATAAAATCCTTCTCTCTCCAAATATATTATCTTAGGAAAGATTTCCTAAGATAACACATTCGGATTCTCTCTCCAAATCTTCTCTTCGGCGAGATCCTTCCGGCCGAAATCCTTTTCCTTGACCGCGTGATCTTCCAAGATTGTTTCCATAATCTTCACGCTGGAAATCCTTCACTCCATTCGCAGCTTCGTCTTATTCGTCGGTTTTGGGAGTTTTTTTGTGTGGTGGTGGTGGTGGTGGTGGAGAAGAAGGCGCGCTGCATGACCCTGGCTGCTCTGATACCAATTGATGTATTCCGACGGGTTCGGACCACGTTTGACATCGGATCTAGGCAGGAAGCGGCCTCGAATCCTTCTCCTTAGTAACCGGGATAGGTAACAACCAAGCGTGGGCTCGGTTACCGATTCTCTTGCTTTCGGCGGGGCCGAGTTGGGGCGAGAGGATCTCGCTGGCAGAAGCTAGCGATGGAGGGATAGGTTGTGCTTGTGAACCGTGACGTGGTTCAGTCGGGTCTAACCAGTTTTGTGACGCCGAGACTTAAGGGAGGAGATGATCTCAATTGCAAGGCTTAAGCTTTAATTTCAACGTAGGGAATAATGAATACAACGAAGGCTATTTAAAGCCATAAGGCTCGACCAAGAACCCTAATGGGCTTGGGCCGAAAACACACTAATGGGCTAGCCTTCTCTAGCAAGAGAAAGGCACACACCCGAAATAGAAAGTATGGAAATGGAAATACTAAAAAAGGAAACATGCTAAAACGGGAAATAACATAAAATAGGCTAAACTAGACTAAGTCTTGAACCAAGGAGGACGCCACGGTCTTGGTCGTCTTGGACTCGTCGTTGCCTGACTTGAGTCGAGCCCGGGACACATCAGTGCTGCCATGTCTTGAGCACCCGAATAAGAGCGTAGAGCTCTTTATCATAAGTGGGGTAGTTCAAAGTGGCCCGGTGAGCTGCTCACTGAAGTAGGCAATCGGCCTCTTGTCTTGCTGAAGGACGCCGCCAATGCCGATGTTGGAAGCATCACATTCGACCTCAAACGCTTGGTGAAGTCGGGAAGCTAGAGGAGAGGCGCGTTGCAAAGGGCTTCCTTCAAGGCTTGGAAGGCCTTCTCGTGGTTGTCAAGCCATACCACCGTAGCTCCTTTCTTTGTGAGATCATGAAGCGGAGCATCAATGGAGCTGAAGTCGCGCACAAACCTCCTATAGAAGCCATCCAACCCGAGGAAAGACCTCACCATGGTCGGGTTGGTCGGCGTCGACCAATCTCTAATGGCACGAACCTTGTCTTCATCCACGCGCAAACCATCCTTAGACACAATAAACCCAAGAAAAGCTGTAGTGTCGGAGTAGAATCGACATTTGCCAAGATTGGCATACAACTGCTCTTTTCTCAAGCACTCTAACACAAGCCTATTTAAGGTGCTTCACATGATCATATAGACTACGAGAATAGACTAGGATGTCATCAAAATAGACCACTACAAATTTTCCCAAAAATTGTCTCAAAACACGGTTCATCAAACGCATGAAAGTGCTTGGGGCATTAGTGAGCCCAAATGGCATGACAAGCCATTCATAAAGACCATAATTAGTCTTAAACGATGTCTTCCATTCATCTTCCTCCTTTCATGCGAATCTGGTGATACCCACTCTTCAAGTCAATCTTGGAGAATATCGTGGCACCATGGAGCTCATCCAACATATCATCAAGGCGGGGGATGGGATGGCGGTACTTCACAGTGATCTGGTTGATGGCGCGGTTGTCGACACACATCCTCCAAGAGCCATCTTTCTTGGGCACCAAAATCACGGGCACTGCACAAGGGCTCAAGCTCTCCCTCACGTAGCCACGATCCAAGAGTTCCTGGACTTGCCGTTGGAGCTCCTTGGTTTCCTCGGGGTCGGCGCGGTAAGCGGCACTGTTGGGCAATGAAGAACCAGGCACCAAGTCAATCTGGTGCTCGATGCCGTAGAGGGGTGGTAGGCCCTGTGGCAAGTCATCCAGCATGACATCCACAAATTCCTAGAGCAAAGAGGCAACACTAGCGGGAAAATCACTTTGTCCCGAGGCAATATGAGCACAAAGTTGAGGCACTAAGAGAAAACAAGGAGATCTTCCCTTAAATGCCGCAGTTAAGTCGCTGTGCCTGGCCAAAAGTAGGTGATTCTCACACCGGCCTTGGAGCGAAGAGGTTTGTGGGGATGCACCGACAGCTGGCGAATCTGGAGAGGCAACTGGGTCTGAAACAGATGCACTGGAAGAAAAATTACCATTGCTCGAGGGAGAATCACCATTGCCCGGCCAAATTTCAGTGGGCCTTGATAGGTGTTATTTCATACACCTTTACTAGCAATTATTAGCATGATAAGGAGAGGTTTTAGATGAGTTTTGGTGCTAAGTCTGCAATCCAGATGTTATGGAGAGAAGTAAAGAAATTCCAGGATTTGCAGCTTAGATGAAGCATGAGGATGGATGGAGCTGCTGGAGCATTCATGGAGAAGACTACCAACACTTGGTAGGATTGAAGGGCAGCAGAAGCAGAGAAGAAGAGAGCTGGAGAATTGAGCTCACCGCCCCGCGTCAGAAGTACCGTGGCCCGGCGGTGACTCTCAGTGAAGATGGAGCCCGCGCCAGAGGATGCTACCGCCCAGCGGTGGAAGTTCGACGCCTCGCGGTGGAATTCGCCGCCCCGTGGTGGCTGTGCTTAATGACCTCGCGCCAGAGACGATTTTCTTTCCTTTTATGTTTGAGACTTTATTTTATTATTATTCTGTTTCCTTTAATTTCCGCTTTAGTTTAACCTAGTTTGTTAAGACTATTTAAGCCCTCTTTCTAGGTTAAGAGGAGGATACACTACGACAGACACACTATTACGGAGACTTGGACTATTTTGTTATCATCGTTTTTACTTTTCTTAGTTTTTCATCCCCTTTGATGGAGAACTAACTTCCCTTTGTTCTACTAGACGATTGAAGCAGTACAGTTGATGTGTTTGTGAGATTTCTATTCCTTGTTCTTATCCTTATAAGTGTTGGATTAATTCTCTTGGTTATATTGATCTTGATTTCTTGTTGTTCTTCTTAGCCTGATCAACTAGGTTGAATGCTTTTCATCAATTTCTAGGATTGCATATAGGGGTTCCGAGTGCATATCTAGTGGCAAACACAATTGTACGTATAGGGGTTCCGAGCGTACAATTGTGAGTGAGAATCAGTTGCATGTTAAGTAGGGGAGTGAGTACTTGTACGTCTTTCTACTTGCATGTATCCTATATCCTTGTGTGTATTGCTATTGCTGTGTTGGTGCTAAAGTATGCTGACAACTGTGAGAATCAATGGTACTTTATCATTGGCATAGTAATAAGTCTATTGACAACTGTGAGAATCAATAGTACTTAAGATCAGGGTGAGAACGACTATAAGGATAATTAAAGAACTTGGACGAAATAGATTTCAGTGATCGAACTTTATCTCTGTACTTGTGGATTTCGCTCTAGTAGAACTACTTTTCCCTCATTATATTTTCTAAACTCATCTCAATTCATTTGCTTTGTTCTCTTGATAACTAAACTCCCCCCGTTTGTGTTACTTGTCATTCACGGTTGCATACTACATCAAACCTTCTCTGTGGGATCGACCCTTACTTGTCTGCTATACTTCTGTTTAGTAGGTCTGTTAGGAAATTTTACTTTGATTGAGGCTAATCAACGACATTTGCTTGTGCATCTTTTAGCCACCGTCAAATTTGGCGCCGTTACCGGGGAAGTTTTTTGTCTGTTGTGTGTTTTCGTGATTGATTGTTGGTGGAGACCTATCTTATGGTCGACACCCGTAGTACTGACCCTCTTCTAGCTGCTTTTGATTCAGAGATTGACAGAACATTCCTTGGGAGCCTGTGCAATCAAAGAGAAGAAGCAGGAGTAGAGACAATCGTGACCACTGAGACCGAGACCGTTGAGACAGAAACCGTTGAGACTGCCAATATCCCAGCCGTTGCAATGGCCGGAACACTGAGAGAATTGACTGAGCCGAATATTGGAGCGCAACCCCTGGCTGTGATCATCCATGCACTTGGAGAAGGGGTGAACTTTGAATTGAAGTCGGGAGTTGTTGCTTATCTCCCTAAATTCCACGGGCTGAGTGGAGAGGATCTGATCTCTCACCTGGGCAAGTTCCACAATGTGTGTATGACGATGAAGCCCAGGAATGTGACGGAAGACCAGATCAAGATGAGAGCTTTTGGTTTCTCCCTACTCGATTCCGCAAGCGATTGGTATTACCACCTGCCGCCAGGAACCATAGATACATGGACTAAACTGCACAAAGCGTTCCTGGACAAGTACTTTCCCACGAAGAAGGCGAATGCTTTGAAAAAGGCAATTGCCAACATTGAGCAGGCTGGTGATGAGACGCTCTATGACTATCTGGAGAGGTACAAGAGGCTTTACTCCAGCTGTCCGTTCCATGGATATGCCAAGCAGGACCTTGTCCTCTATCTGCACAACGGTCTGCTAGACCAAGAGAGGAGAATGATTGACGCTGCATGCGGTGGAAGTATTCTGAACCTGACACCGGATGAAGCTATAGAGAGACTCCAGGAGATGAGCGAGAGTACCAGGAGCTTCGGAAAGACGTACCAGAGAAAGGCGGTCAATGCTGTGACCCCTGTAGGACCAAGCCCAGTGTTGACAGAGTTGGCCGAGCTGAAGCAGTTGGTGATGAGGATGGTGAACCAGAACGCCCCTCAACAAGTTAAAGCGTGCAGACTTTGCTCTAACCAGTCCCACCATATCGATACCTGTCCCCAGCTGCAAGAGGAAGGTATTGCTGAAGTAAACGCTATAGGAGGTTACGGACCCCCTAGACCACAATATGATGGACAGCCCAATTACAATCAGAGAGGGCGTGACCACCCAGGCTTTAGATGGAGTGACCCTCAAGGTGGTCAACAGCCAGTGCAGCAACAACATTACCAACCGGCACAACAACAGTACCAGCAGAGAGCCCCTTATCAACAAAGGCCCCAGGGCCAAACATTTGGAGCCTCTATGGAAGATATGCTAAAGACTCTGACTCAGCATTTTTCCATACATGTACAGGCCACTGAGTCGAGTATCAAGAACATGGAGAGGCAGATTGGTCAGTTAGCCGATGAGGTAACCAAGATTAACCAAAGGGCATCAAATTCTCTACCATCCCAGACCACTGTGAATCCTAGAGAGAACGTGGGTGCTATCACGCTCAGAAGTGGTAAGAAATTGATCGTTGCTCCTAATGCTGAAGAGGAGAACGAGTTCGAAAAGGAAATCACCGAACGCCCCGCGGTGGATGTCACCGCGGGTCGGCCAGAAACTGAGGGAGGAGCCAGTAAAGGAGCTTTATTGACACCGCCCCGCGGCGACCCTCGCCGCGACCCGACGCTTGAACCCAGTAAAGACACCGCGACCCCACCGCCCCGCGGCAATGACTTATGCCCCGCGGTGGGCTCGCCGCAACCTGGCCCTCAAAAATATGTTCCCGCTGATGACACCTATGTTGATAATTACATTCGCCCCGTGTTCCCTCCTCTAGGTTCGGAAAAGCCACCTGCACCTTTTCCTGAGGCGCTGAAGGCTAAGAGAGTCGTCGACGACAGAGACTTGTTCGAGACATTTCAGAACTGCGAGGTGAACATACCCCTGCTCAAGCTTATCAAGGCTATCCCGCGATATGCCAAGTTCCTAAAGGAGATGTGCACAGTGAAGAGGACTCAGAAACAGAAGACCCATAAGAAGAGTCCAGTAAGTGAATAAGTTTCAGTGGTAGTTCAGAAGCGTCTGCCCGCAAAATGCAAGGATCCAGGTACTTTTACTATTCCTATCACTATAGGTGGGCATCTTTTTGAGAAAGCATTGCTAGACTTGGGTGCCTCAATTAATGTTCTATCATATTCATTGATTGAAAAATTGGAACTAGGACCCTTGCACAACTCTAACATTGTTATACAACTGGCTGATGGATCATGTGTGCCCCCTAAGGGTATAGTGGAGGATGTACTTGTTAGGATAGGTTCCTTAATTTTCCCTGCTGATTTCTTTGTTATGGACATGGATTATGATGAGCATGTTGCCCCTGTTATGCTAGAGCGACCTTTTATGAAAACTTCCATGATAAAGATTGATGTAGATAGTGGGACTTTAACTATGGAATTTGATTGAGAAAATATTTGAACATAATATTCATAAAGCCAACTCCATTGAATTGACCACTCCTCTCTGCCTTAGTGATATTGATAATTCTGTGCATGAAAATGTTAAAACTGATGCAGTGGAGACCGTAGTTGAGGGTTCTACTAATGAAGGACCTAGTGAGTTGCATAAAGTGTATGTTGGTGATGTCTTACTAGATGATGTAGGAAATTCTATTCCCTCTAATTTGGGCACTTGCCCCCCTGCACTAACCATACAAGGCTGTAAGCCTTTATCTAGTGACGTACAACATATTCAGATTGAGCCATATCGGCCCCCACATCGTTCTAAGTATGGGGGAGACACTCCAAAGGAAGTAAGCATGGAGTCGATGGAAAAGAAGGAACATGGTCTAAGGTTCAACCCCTTCCATGAGAGGTCTCCACATGAAGAAACAAGATGGAGGTTTCCAAGGGGATCCTATTCCAGGTGGTAGTCAGTTTGCAGTACGTCGAGCCAACGACGATAACCAAGGCGCTGTCCGGGAGGCAACCCGTGTTAGTTTTCTTTGATTTTTCTCTTCATTAGATTATTTTCGTAGTTTATTTTGCTTTGTTTCATTCTCCTGTTACTCACATTTCAGGTACGAAAGTCCACCCGAGAAGAGATGTGGTACCCATCATGTCTCACCGCCCCGCGGCGTACCCCACCGCCCCACGGTGAAGGTCAGGTATAACCTCTCGACTTTTTTTTTTTTATAAAAAAAAAGCAAGAATAATGGGCCCCGAAAAAACCTTAAACGGGTGAGTAAAAGCTTATTTCTTAAGTGGTAACTAAGGTTTTGACGGATTGGGCCTCTTTATGGGCCGAGATTTCTCTTCATGGGCCATGGTACATGACCGGCCCATCATCCATTTCTCTGTCCCCTCTCCCTTCCCTGACCTAACCCCACTATCTCTTACCTCCCATTCCAACACCTCCAACAATCTCCCGTACATCCCTCTCGACCTTGAGCCAAATCTAGACCCAAATCCCCCAATTTGGAGCCTAGCCTCACAAATAAGCCCAAACACAACCCCACCGCGCCGCTGTAGTCCCGCCTCGTCGTTACTCCGCCTCGCGCTGCCCCCGCTTCGCGCCGCTGCTGCCACCGCCCCGCGCCGACTTCGCCGCGAACCGGCCATAGCTCACAGTTTCTCACCGCGACCCTACCGCCCCGCGCTGAGTTTCTCCAGGCTACGTGTTTGCTTGCTTGTTTGTAAGTCCCCTTGGTTGCCTTGCTTTGAGCACTTCAATTCTATACATATGGCATCTAGAGGCAAGAAGAAAGTATCGACTAGGGATGGGAGTGAGGTTTAAAACATTGTGAAGGAGAGGAAGGTGTTGGCTTCGAAGTTCTTCCATAAGCCGACTTTGAAGCAACTGGGAATGTTGGCTTGCGTGTCCATGTGCTTGACACAGTGTGTGTTAGGGAAGTTTCTGGAAAAGGCTGCCCCTGCGTATCCAGAGCTGTGCTACCAGTTTATCGCCTCTTTCAAGAGGTACACCAATGATTCTGACGATAGGCATCTGCGCAAGATCACGTTCACCTACAATGGGCGTGATTACTC
Organism: Rheum nobile; assembly: GCA_027886185.1. NCBI lineage: Eukaryota > Viridiplantae > Streptophyta > Magnoliopsida > Caryophyllales > Polygonaceae > Rheum > Rheum nobile. The sequence continues at coordinate 7,566,378 of WOAB01000040.1, forward strand.
CTTATCTCTGAAGTTGGTGCATGCGGCCTTGGGTATTACAAAGGAACCAACTGATGGGTGGTCGAATGGCATTCACGAGTCCGAGATGATGGAGTTCTGGAGGGCTGCTACAGGCAGGACGTTCAAGAAGGGTCAGGAGGTGAATTCCAAGTTGGTGAACCCGTGTCTGCGGTTGATCCACAAGGTGATGATGAGAGACTTCTTTGGCCATGCGGACGATGGAAAGGTGCCTATGAAGGACTTCCAGTGGGTTATGAGCATCTTGGGAACTGTTAAGTATACGCCGTGTTGGGCTATCCTTTTCTTGGGTTCCTTGAAGAGGATTCGTGAGGGCGAGCCACGTGATATTTGTGGGGGTGGTCTGATTACCCTTCTTTGTGCTGGAGTGATTGCTTGCAATCAGAATCCTCGGCCTGTTGCCTATGCGGTGTATGATTTAGCACACATGAAGGTGTGCTCGATGCTGAAGCCACGGGGGAAGGATGGTGATTTGGTCTGGTCATCCTATGAGGGCCACATTCTGATTGTTCCCCGGGAGTTTGCCTATTCGCCTTCTTATGCGGGTTGGTGGATTCCCAGTGATAGCCGGATGCCGACCGATGATGCCCCTGCTGTTGCTCCTTCAGGTCCGTTTGGGGAGGGCCCTAGTGGTGGTTTTGATGCTGTTGCTGCTGATTCCGTGGGAGGGGACGACCCCATGTCTACCCAGTTTGAGGCGTCTTCGTCGTCATACGGTCCTGTCGCACCCTGACAGGAGTTGTATTCTAGATGGGATGCGTTCTCAGCGCGCCAGGATCAATGGACCTCCCGGGTAGAGACCGGTCTGCAGACTTGGCAGACCCAGTTCCGTGTTGATGTAGATGAGCGTCTGGACACCATGTACGCTCAGATGATGGACTACTTTGGGATGTACCCACCACCACCTTCAGGTCCACATTAAGCTTTTCTATTCTTCCCCCCATTATCATTTGATGTTCTCTTTTCTACATTGAGGACAATGTTCAGTTTAAGTATGGGGGAGGGATATAGACTTGCTATCTTGCTTTCTATCTAGCTAGTGTACATATAGTTTCCTTTCTGCATTATTGTTTGTTGTTGTTTCTGCACTCTAAAAAAAAAAAAAAAAAATTCGAAAAAGCCAAAAAGAGGTAAAAAGGCAACCAAAATCCTGGGATGGACTGAAAACCCGAAAGGGCGGTCCAGGTAAAAAGCAGGTAGTCCGGCTGGTATAGACCAGGGCAAAATTGGACTGGAGTGATGCGAGTATATGTGAGATATCTAGCAAAATGAAATGAGTGGCTAGGTGAAAACCCGAAAGGGCGCCTAGGCAAGATGAGCGTAAAAGAAGAAGAGTGATTCTAGGATTTCTCTATATTTCTTGGCGAGGCGTCATAAGAAGGGGAGCCATAAGGAGGACTCGGGTAGGCCACTTTGGAGCGATAAGGAGCTAGATTGGAGTTAGGATTAGTTTATCTTTGCATCACCTGTTTTGGTTGTCTGGAGCTTATTGTTGATATGCTGTAATTGCTAGTGTCATATTGTCTTATACTTCCTGAGGCCTTGGTGTTGATTGAGAGAGTTAGCTTTTCTTTAGTTTACTCGGGATGAGTAAAGGTCTAAGTATGAGGGAATTTGATAGGTGTTATTTCATACACCTTTACTAGCAATTATTAGCATGATAAGGAGAGGTTTTAGATGAGTTTTGGTGCTAAGTCTGCAATCCAGATGTTATGGAGAGAAGTGAAGAAATTACAGGATTTGCAGCTTAGATGAAGCATGAGGATGGATGGAGCTGCTGGAGCATTCATGGAGAAGACTACCAACACTTGGTAGGATTGAAGGGCAGCAGAAGCAGAGAAGAAGAGAGTGGAGAATTGAGCTCACCGCCCCGCGTCAGAAGTACCGCGGCCCGTCGGTGACTCTCAGTGAAGATGGAGCCCGCGCCAGAGGATGCTACCGCCCATCGGTGGAAGTTCGACGCCTCACGGTGGAATTCGCCGCCCCGTGGTGGCTGTGCTTAATGACCTCACGCCAGAGACGATTTTCTTTCCTTTTATGTTTGAGACTTTATTTTATTATTATTCTGTTTCCTTTAATTTCCGCTTTAGTTTAACCTAGTTTGTTAAGACTATTTAAGCCCTCTTTCTAGGTTAAGAGGAGGACACACTACGACAGACACACTATTACGGAGACTTGGACTATTTTGTTATCATCGTTTTTACTTTTCTTAGTTTTTCATCCCCTTTGATGGAGAACTAACTTTCCTTTGTTCTACTAGACGATTGAAGCAGTACAGTTGATGTGTTTGTGAGATTTCTATTCCTTGTTCTTATCCTTATAAGTGTTGGATTGATTATCTTGGTTATATTGATCTTCATTTCTTGTTGTTCTTCTTAGCCTGATCAACTAGGTTGAATGCTTTTCATCAATTGCTAGGATTGCATATAGGGGTTCTGAGTGCATATCTAGTGGCAAGCACAATTGTGCGTATAGGGGTTTCGAGCGTACAATTGTGAGTGAGAATCAGTTGCATGTTAAGTAGGGGAGTGAGTACTTGTACGTCTTTCTACTTGCATGTATCCTATATCCTTGTGTGTATTGTTATTGCTGTGTTGGTGCTAAAGTACGCTGACAACTGTGAGAATCAGTGGTACTTTATCATTGGCATAGTAATAAGTCTATTGACAACTGTGAGAATCAATAGTACTTAAGATCAGGGTGTGAACGACTATAAGGATAATTAAAGAACTTGGACGAAATAGATTTCAGTGATCGAACTTTATCTCTGTACTTGTGGATTTCGCTCTAGTAGAACTACTTTTCCCTCATTATATTTTCTAAACTCAACTCAATTCATTTGCTTTGTTTGCTTTGTTCTCTTGATAACTAAACTCCCCTCGTTTGTGTTACTTGTCATTCACGGTTGCATACTACATCAAACCTTCTCTGTGGGATCGACCCTTACTTGTCTGCTATACTTCTGTTTAGTAGGTCTGTTAGGAAATTTTACTTTGATTGAGGCTAATCAACGACATTTGCTTGTGCATCTTTTAGCCACCTTCATGCACCATCAAGAGAAATCAGAAGCTGAAGGGCAAGGAAAAAGTTAAGGTCAGCGAACGCGTATCCGCTGTATTACAGAGGCGTATGCCAAAGAAATGCGGCGATCCAGGTATGTGGAGCATTCCTTGTATTATTGGTGACACTAAATTTGAAAGAGCTATGCTTGATCTTGGTGCCTCCATTAATTAGACCTCTACAGGAAACATGAATTGTAATTCAATTACCTGATAGGTCTAGTGTCTACCCTAGAGGAGTAGTAGAGGATGTTCTTGTTATGGTTGATAAATTGATTTTCCCTGCAGATTTTTTTGTTTTAGATATGGAAACGGATACAAAGGCAACTCCTATTCTGTTAGGTAGACCATTTTTGAAAACTGTTAAGACTAAACTTGATTTGCAAAGTAGGACACTTTCTATGGAATTTGATGGGGAGAAGGTGGAATATAACATATATGAAGCTATGAAACACCCCAATGAAGACCACTCCTTATGCTCCATTGATGTGATTGACTCTATTGCACAGGATGTATTTGATATATCTGGTCCTGATGAGTTGATGTCCATTGTTGAGAATAATTTGGATTTGTCCCATGAGGAATACTCTTTACCATCTAACATGCAGGAAATCATAGCTCAGATGGATGCGTATGGTAAGTTTCCTATAGATCCTTTGGGCGTTGGCCCCAATTTACTAAATCCAAGCGAGAAGCTTGTTCCCTCTGTTGTACAGGCCCCCGAGATTGAATTGAAGCCGTTGCCAGATCACCTCAAGTACGCCTTTCTTGGAGCCAACGACACTCTGCCAGTCATTGTGTCTAGTAAGCTTTCTGAAGACCAAGAAATAAAGTTGTTAGGCGTGCTCAGGGAGTACAAGACTGCAATTGGATGGACCATTGCAGACATAAAAGGGATAAGTCCCTCGACTTGTATGCATAGAATTTTACTTGAAGATGGAGCCAAGCCATCCAGGAAGCCACAGAGAAGACTCAATCCTCCAATGATGGAAGTGGTCAAGAAGGAGGTGCTGAAACTCCTCAAAGCTGATATGATCTTCCCTATTTCCGATAGCCAATGGGTAAGTCCGACCCAGGTTGTCCCTAAGAAAGGAGGCATCACTATAGTGGAGAATCAACATGGGGATTTGGTTCCTACAAGGACCACTACAGGATGGAGGATATGCATTGACTACCGTAAGCTGAATGCGGTAACTCGGAAAGACCATTTTCCCTTACCTTTTATTGATCAAATGCTAGAACGCCTTGCTGGGCGTCCCTATTACTGTTTTCTAGATGGGTATTCAGGATACTTTCAGGTGGCTATAGCACCAGAGGACCGAGAAAACCACATTTACATGCCCCTTTGGCACTTTTGCATACCGCAGAATGCCATTCGGTTTGTGTAACGCACCCGATACATTTCAACGATGTATGGTTAGTATCTTCTCTGAATACGTTGAGAAATTTATTGAGGTATTTATGGATGACTTCACAGTGCATGAGACTAGCTTTGATTCATGTTTGAACCATTTGGCACTTGTACTTAAAAGATGTGTTGAAACCAATTTGGTTTTGAATTTTGAAAAGTGTCATTTTATGGTAGAACAAGGTATAGTGCTCGGTCATATTGTCTCTGCTAGAGGTATTGAGGTCGATAAGGCGAAGATTGATGTGATTCAGTCTTTGCCTTATCCTACTAATGTGCGTGAAGTGCATTCCTTTTTAGGTCATGCAGGTTTTTATCGAAGATTTATCAAGGACTTTTCTAAGATCTCTTCACCCCTATGCGAGCTATTGAAGAAAGAGGTGACCTATGAGTTCAGCGACGAGTGCAAGAAGGCATTTGATTGCTTAAGAGAACGCCTGACAAGTGCACCTATCATTCAAGCACCTGACTGGTCTCGCCCGTTTGAGATCATGTGTGACGCCAACAACTATGCCGTTGGAGCGGTTCTAGGACAGAAAGTGGGACGTGCCTCCCATGTGATTCATTATGCCTCCATGACTCTGAATGGAGCTCAGAGGAACTACTCCACCACTGAGAAGGAAATACTGGCAGTTGTCTTTGCCCTGGAAAAATTCAGGCAATATCTTTTTGGAGTGAAGGTGATCATCTACACAGATCATGCTGCCCTTCGTTACCTAATGACGAAGAAGGAAGCAAAGCCAAGATTAATCCGATGGGTTCTCCTGCTCACTGAATTTGATGTTGAGATACGAGATAAAAAGGGAGCAAAGAACCTAGTAGCCGATCACCTGAGTAGGCTCGTACATGAGGAAGATAAGCCCGGAGCACAGAGCCCCATTCACGGAACTTTTCCAGATGACACACTCTTTATGATAAAAGGAAATTCGGGTAATGCCCACCGCCCCGCGGTCTGCACCACCGCGACCCGGCGATCTGTAGCCAGTGTGGAACTGGAGGCTCCACCGCCCCGAGGCAATATCCACCGCGACCCGGCGGCAAGTTCAACAGAGAACCAGGAAAGCTCACCGCGGCCCGCGTCGACATCACCGCCCCGCGACAACATCTCCGGACTCACACTTTGCTCTGTAAGTACCTCTGAACCCCCTCCTCACATAGCCGAGACCGTCTTTGGACTCCGCTCTTTCAGACCATGGTACGCAGATATCGTGAACTATTTGGTTCGAGAGGAACTACCCCTGAATTACACTAGAGCTCAAAAGGCGAAGGTACGAAGAGTAGCCCGCCACTATGTTTGGGATGATCCTTACCTATGGAAACATTGTGTCGATCAGGTAGTGCGCCGATGTCTTTCGTACAATGAGGTACAATATGTCCTTAACTTTTGTCATTCTCAAGCATGTGGGGGTCATTTTGGAGCAAATAAGACCGCTAGGAAAGTATTGGATGCAGGATTTTACTGGCCACACATCTTTCGGGATGCTTACGCCTTCTGTAAATCCTGTGATCGATGCCAAAGGGTTGGAAATATCTCCAGGAGGAATGAGATGCCGCAATCATCATTAATCTTTTGCGAGGTCTTTGATGTTTGGGGCATTGACTTTATGGGACCCTTTCCTAGCTCTCATGGGAATCTCTATATATTGCTTGCGATGGACTACGTTTCCAAGTGGGTGGAAGCGAAAGCCACCAGGACTGATGATTCTAAAGTTGTGGCAGGTTTTCTTAAGGAGAACATTTTCTCAAGGTTTGGGATACCCAAAGCTTTAATTAGTGATCGGGGAACCCATTTCTGCAACAAGACAGTGACTGCCCTGCTGAAGAAGTATCATGTCACCCAAAGAGTCTCCACGGCCTATCATCCTCAAACTAATGGGCATGCCGAAAACTCCAATAGAGTGATTAAATCTATCCTGTAGAAAACGGTTGCAGCTAATCAGAAGGATTGGAGTTCTAAACTTAATGATGCACTGTGGGCATACCGCACATCTTTCAAAACTCCAATAGGAATGTCTCCTTTCCGGTTAGTATTCGGAAAAGCATGCCACCTCCCTGTAGAGCTCGAACATAAAGCGTGGTGGGCAATAAAGAAATGCAACATGTAACTGGATGAAGTGGGAGATTTCCGGAAGCTGCAGCTGCAAGAACTAGAGGAATTGTGCCTTGAGTCTTATGAGAACTCTATTAGCTACAAGGCGAAGACCAAGCAGTGGCATGACAAGCACATCTTGAGAAGAGATTTCAAGCCAGGGGATAAGGTCCTCCTATTTCAATCTCGGCTTAAGCTTTTTGTTGGGAAGCTGAAATCCAAGTGGACGGGTCCTTATGAAATTGCTGAAGTACACCCCTATGGCGCCATTGGATTGATTAACCCCACGACAAACAACATTTTCAAAGTGAATGGCCAAAGATTGAAGCCTTACCATGAAGGCTTCAACCCGAACCGAGTTGATGAAGTGAGTTTTGAAGTCCCTGAAGCTGAAAACTGATAGGCCACAGCCTACGTCGAGCCAACGACGTTAACCAAGACGCTGATCGGGAGGCAACCCGAGGTATTTTTCTTTTTCTCTTCTTTTTATTTTCTTTCCTTAGACTTTTTTCGTAGTTCTTTTGCTTTGTTTCATCCGCCTGCTACTAACGTGTCAGGTACGAAAGTAAATGGAGGCGAGTTTAACTCTCCAGGAAACCCACGACCGCCCCGCGGCACACTACACCGCCCCGCGGTGAGGCCTGGATATTTTCACTCGACTCTGAATTTTTTTTTTTATAAAAAAAACGGTTTTGTTTTCAAAAACATTTTCCAAGTTGGATACGAAGGATTTGACGGTGTTCTTTGGATCATCCCGCGGTCCGGTACCTGGTATTTACCCCCATTACCCTTTAAACACTCCCGCCAAACCCTACCCTCCTCACCCTTTTCTTTCTCCCCCTCTCTCTCTGCCGCACCCTTCTTTCACCTCTCACGTCCTCAACCCAAAATCTCAAATCCCCACCTCTCCCTTGTTCTAAGCTTTGCTTGTGGAAGATCCTTGAACCCAATTTCAGATTCCCATACCCAAGCCGCCACATTCCACTTGTCCGACCACCCCGTGGTGTTTATTAGTTATAGGGATGTGTTGTGAAGTTTTGGAGGTGTGATTGGAGGAAGTTGGGCTTTGTCTAGGCTCGTCGGAGGTTGAGATAAAGTTGATCATACAATCGCCGCCTCGCGTTGGAGTTTCACCGCCTCGCGCGAGTCGAGAATTTTGATTTGGAGAAGAAGGTTGAACAGTCACCGCCCCACGACAGTCCTTACCGCAACCCGGTGGCAGCCTTAAGTGGAGTAACTGGTCTTCATCGCCGCCCCGCGATGGAGCATATCGCCCCGCGGTGAACCCTGGGTGAACCCCCGTCTTTGGTTTATAAGTCCTCTTTGCCTAGCTCTTTGATTCCGAGTGTCCCAATACTTTCATTATGCCAAGACCTAGGAAGGTTGGCATGACTGTGGAGGAGAACAAAGCTTATGATGTGGTTGCAGAGAGGACTGTGCTCCCACCTCGATTCTTTGATAAGGGTACCTTAGCCGAATTGGGTATGTTAGAAATGGTCCAGCTGTGTTTGGATAAGTTGGGATTGAGGGGCTTCTTGGACAAGTGTGCCCCTGCGTTCCCCGAACTTTGTTACCAATTTATCGCCACCATGTCAAGATACCATGAGAGACGCACTATTAATGGTGAAGAGCGCAAGGTACTTGCGGGTATAAAATTCAAGTATGAGGGACAGGCTTATGAGATGCCAGTTGAGGAAGTCAGAGAGGTTCTGGGAGTGTCTAGACCACCTACTGCTGGGTGGAAGAAGGGACCCGATGAGGCGGACACTAAAGAATTCTGGATTACCGCTACGGGAATGTCTGCTTATCAGAAAGGGAAGGAAACCAGTAACAAGCTCGTGCACCCCTGTCTACGCTTAATTCATTCTGTGCTGGTGAGGTCATTTTGTGGGAGTACGGAGGATAGGAAGATTTCTCTGAAGCATCTTGGTTTGTTCTCTCCGATGCTTGACCCTTTGGATGAGGAGACTCCTTGTTGGATTTTGGTATGGGCGCGCGAACTCCAGAGGATTCGCGAGGGTGAAGCGTGCGATATTGTTCAGGGTGGTCTGATCACTTTGGTTGCGGCCGCCAGAGTGCAGACTAACACTATTCCTCAGCCGATCATGCCTGTTCGCTACGACATGCCATGTCTGCGACGGTGTGGTATGTTGAACAACTCACCGGAGCAATTCCTTTGGTGTTCTTATGGAGTTCACGTGCTGCGGCTTCCTCGCCCCTTTACCTACCCGCGGGATTTCACGCAGTGGTTCATTCCATCTGACGCTGAGGTCGTTCCTTCTGATTCTGAGGATAGTCCCCGGGCCGCTGCTCCTATGGATACTGATCTCCCTGCGTATGTTGCTGCCTCTTCTTCCGCATCGACTTCTGAGATTCCTTGGGATGAGATGTTTGCTCGTTTTGATGCTTTCACACTACGTCAACACGCTGCAAATGAGGGGATGCTGACTCGCCTGCAGACTTTGCAGACAGATATTGAGAGTGATATCACGGGCCGGTTGAGTGCAACTGAGGCATCTCTGCAGGAGCACTACTTTGGGCGGTACCCACCTCCGCCGGGCTATCCACCTTTCCAGTGAGTTTATTTTCTTTCTCCCCTATTTCGTTCTGTCTTCGTCTCTACATTGAGGACAATGTGTGTTTCAAGTGTGTGTGTGTGTGTGTGGGGGGGGGGGGGGGGGGGGGGATTTAGACTTGCTGCTTATCATGGTTTTTGTACATAGTTTGTTTATGCAATTCGTATTTGCATTTCAGATTCGAGCATTTGTTTTCAAAAAAAAAAAGCCAAAAATATTTGGAAAAGGCAATCAAAATCCTGGGATGAGCTAAAAACCCGAAAGGGCAGTTCAGGTAATAAGCAGGTAGTCCGACTGGTATAGACCGGTGCAAAAGTGGACTGGAGTGATGTGAGTACATGTGAGATGTCTAGCAAAATGAAATGAGTGGCTAGGTGAAAACCCAAGAGGGCGCCTAGGCAATGGTCCTGCTGTGTTTGGATATGTTAGAATTGGGTATGTTAGAAATGGTCCAGCTGTGTTTGGATAAGTTGGGATTGAGGGGCTTCCTGGACAAGTGTGCCCCTGCGTTCCCCGAAATTTGTTACCAATTTATCGCCACCATGTCAAGATACCATGAGAGACGCACTATTAATGGTGAAGAGCGCAAGGTACTTGCGGGTATAAAATTCAAGTATGAGGGACAGGCTTATGAGATGCTAGTTGAGGAAGTCAGAGAGGTTCTGGGAGTGTCTAGACCACCTACTGCTGGGTGGAAGAAGGGACCCGATGAGGCGGACACTAAAGAATTCTGGATTACCGCTACGGGAATGTCTGCTTATCAGAAAGGGAAGGAAACCAGTAACAAGCTCGTGCACCCCTGTCTACGCTTAATTCATTCTGTGCTGGTGCGGTCATTTTGTGGGAGTGCGGAGGATAGGAAGATTTCTCTGAAGCATCTTGGTTTGTTCTCTCCGATGCTTGACCCTTTGGATGAGGAGACTCCTTGTTGGATTTTGGTATGGGCGCGCGAACTCCAGAGGATTCGCGAGGGTGAAGCGCGAGATATTGTTCAGGGTGGTCTGATCACTTTGGTTGCGGCCGCCAGAGTGCAGACTGACACTATTCCTCAGCCGATCATGCCTGTTCGCTACGACATGCCATGTCTGCGACGGTGTGGTATGTTGAACAACTCACCGGAGCAATTCCTTTGGTGTTCTTATGGAGGTCACGTGCTGCGGCTTCCTCGCCCCTTTACCTACCCGCGGGATTTCACGCAGTGGTTCATTCCATCTGACGCTGAGGTCGTTCCTTCTGATTCTGAGGATAGTCCCCGGGCCGCTGCTCCTATGGATACTGATCTCCCTGCGTATGTTGCTGCCTCTTCTTCCGCATCGACTTCTGAGATTCCTTGGGATGAGATGTTTGCTCGTTTTGATGCTTTCACACTGCGTCAACATGCTGCAAATGAGGGGATGCTGACTCGCCTGCAGACAGATATTGAGAGTGATATCACGGGCCGGTTGAGTTCAACTGAGGCATCTCTGCAGGAGCACTACTTTGGGCGGTACCCACCTCCGCCGGGCTATCCACCATATCCACCTTTCCAGTGAGTTTATTTTCTTTCTCCCCTATTTCGTTCTGTCTTCGTCTCTACATTGAGGACAATGTATGTTTCAAGTGTGTGTGTGTGTGGGGGGGGGGGGGATTTAGACTTGCTGCTTATCATGGTTTTTGTACATAGTTTGTTTATGCAATTCGTATTTGCATTTCAGATTCGAGCATTTGTTTTCAAAAAAAAAAAAGCCAAAAATATTTGAAAAAGGCAATCAAAATCCTGGGATGAGCTGAAAACCCGAAAGGGCGGTTCAGGTAATAAGAAGGTAGTCCGACTGGTATAGACCGGTGCAAAAGTGGACTGGAGTGATGTGAGTACATGTGAGATGTCTAGCAAAATGAAATGAGTGGCTAGGTGAAAACCCAAGAGGGCGCCTAGGCAAGATGAGTGTAAAGAAAAAAAGAGTGATTTTAGGATCATTCTGGAGGCTGGCGTCATAAGCAGAGGTGATATAAGGAGTTCGGGTAGGTCACTCTAGAGCGATAAGGAGCTAGACAGGAGTTAGGAATAGATTTATCTCGCATCACTTGTTTTGGTTGTCCGGAGCTGATTGTTGAGTTGTTGTAGTCACTGGTATCATGTTTGCTCGCACTTCTTGAGGCCTTAGTGTTTCATCGAAGCTCAAAATGGTATCTTCTTCATACATTTTTCGGTTGTTTGTTGTTCATGTTTCCAAGGAGGCATGAAAAGTTATTGTGCCCGTGGATACGTAAAGGAAAGCCCCCAGTAGAAGACTAAAGGCAAGGGGTTCCTTGTCTCTTCTCGTTGATGTCATTGTTGAGTTTAATGCAGCTTAGAGGGCTGCATTGGGTTCGAATGGGTTTCAGACACTTAATCTCTTGGAAGGTGAGGGAGTTGTCAAGCACTTTGTGCAATTGGTTGTGGAGAAGTTCGATGCGCCTTCTTGCTCTCTATGGAAGGGAAACGATTTGCTCAATATCCGGTTTGATGATAAATATGTCCAGCAGTATCTTGGGCTGTCGAAGGGATTAGTAAAGATTCTTCCAACGAATCAGACCGACTATCGTGTAGTTACTCAATGGAGGGCGAAGTATGACAAAGATTGTCTTGTCACACCAACTTATATGAAGAAGAAGCTTGTTGCAAACAAGGATGTCGATGCCATGTTTGATTTGGATTTCATTGTTCTGTTTTACTCTATTGTTATAGAGAGTAATGGCAATGGTTTGACAACTACATAGATTTTGAAGTGGATTAGCTTGAATTTGACGGACCGGATGGAAGACTACGATTGGTGTGAGTTAGTTCGGAGGAGGCTTTATGAGCAGAGGGTTTCAGCTCCAAGAATAGCTTCGTTCAGGGGTCCACTTATTTTTCTACTTGTAAGTTATTTACTTTTTTCCTTGTATCTTTATTTTTGTGCATCATGTGTATATTGTTTTGTGCAATGTGGTTCTTTTGCATGTGCACCATGATTAAATACATTTTCCACCATGATATAAGATTTTTAATGCAGCATGATGTATTTTTGGGTGCACCGTGATGTTTTAAATTCGTACACCATGATATAATAGTGTGCACCATGATATAATAGTCTTCTTGTAAACTTTTGTTCACCATGGTATAATAGTTTACAATAGTGTTGTGCTCCTCATATTAGAGTTTATGCTTAATTGTGTGAAGTATTGTGCATCTTCTTGTAAACTTTTGTGCACCATCATATTATAATTTTGTGCACCACATCTTGTCTTTATTGTTCAACTATTTTTATATTATTGTGCATAATTTTTTTGTGCACCATGATATCATAGTTTTGTTCACCTTTTAATAATTGTGTTGTTTACCATGATATAAGATTGTGTGCACCTTTAAATGAAAAGGTTATGCATATGTATTGTTATCTTTGTGCGCCATAATATAAGAGTTTTGTGCATTATAGTTAATTATGAACCACGGTTATTTGTTGTTGTGCACTTGTATTGTTATTATTGTGCACCATTACAATATGTTTCTTTTATTTTCGCAACCTATGTATTGTGACATAATGAGTTTGATGGGATCGACCAATAAGAGAGAGTACCTTATAACTAGTACCTATACCTCTGAGTACTTGAAGGAGATGGAGAAGGTGGATTCGGTATAGGTGTTGTTATCGATCCACTAGATGTGGCACCACATGCAACACTACCACAACAACAAGCTCCTATTGTTGATGAAGTTGTTGAAAGTGATCCTTGTGAGGGAGGGGATATTGATCTTGATCTAGGCTCTGATGCAAAGGAGGGAAGCTTTTATCAGTACATCCGTGAGCATGGTGATATGGCCCAAATTATTGTCGAATGGTTCCAAAAGTTCTACAAGAACATCAAGAATGCGCCGAGGAAGGTATCTGAGGCTTCCACATTGTGAAGATCAACAAGGCATTTGAGAATATCAACAACCTCAAGGTTGTTTATAATTCTCGGCGTCAATCATCGCAGTCGCAAGACAGCCAAGGCCAGTTCTTTTCGGACCCTTCTGTTATCAAGTGCATCGAAGAGATTGAGGCAACCTTGTTAATGGCAGTGGATGATCTTGTTGAATAAACTCATATGCTATTCAATAATGTATTTTATGTGGAAAGTGATTCTCCCATGCACGAGGTTGGGACTACATTTGAGACTACACAAGGCAATGAGGAAATGAAGTGAATATTGTTACTAGTGAGGAAGAAATTTCAATTGTGATTGCTGACGAAACTTAACACGGTGAAGAGAACAAGGAAGGTGAAGGAAAGGAAGAAGGAGAAGACAAAGTTGAAGAGGACAAGAAGAAAGGGTATGATGATGATCCAGAGGACAAGAAGGAAGTGGAGGATGATGATCAAGAGGACATGAAGGAAGGGGAGGATATAAGATGAGAGGACAACCTGGAAAGATTGATTAAGGGGAGGGGGTGATCAAGATGGAGCTAACAATGGAGATGATCAAGGGAAAGAAGGATAAGAGCAGAGGAAGGATGAGATTGATCAGGATGTGAGGAAAGAGAAGAATGGGATGGAGAAGGATGGAAGGAAAGATGATCAGAGGGAGGAGGATGCATCCAAGGGTAAAGGAAAGGAGGAGATCATTCAATTCCAAGTTTTCGAGAAGGATGTGGATTCTGAAAAGACGATAACTGATGATGAACAATCTCATGAGCCACCAAAGTCTAAGAAGTCTTCAATTTTGGCAGATTTCACCTCTTCTTTTTTAGACCTGGGGATTGATTTCACCCTTGATAAGGTTGTGAGCATTGGAAAGGTATGAGTGTCATATTATTTGTACATTGGTTTTTAAATATTTGTGCATCAATTTTATTAACTAATGTGCACCACCTTTTTGTTTTTTACTGATTTTATGCACCAATTTATCTTTTTATTTTGTACACTACTTTCCCTTTGTTTGTAAACCACATGTTAAAATGGTGTGCATCACAATTTTCCTATAAGTGTTGTACATCACATCCTCCTTATTTTGTGAATTGCTTCCCTTCTATTTGTGCACCACATGTTAAAATATTATGCATCACATTTTTCATGTAAGTGTCTTACAAGTGCACCACCTTAGCTTTTGTTGTTCACCTCATCCCCTTTATTTTGTGCACCATGTGTATATATAATTGTGCACCTCTGTTGATATAATTTTTATTTATATTATTCTGCAATTGTATTTAATCATTTCAATTTCCTTGATGCTTTTAATTTCTTTCAGGATGTCGTTGTGGAATCTTCACAACCTTCTGATTTAAAAACTCCCCTCGAGGATGATTTAGAAACTCATGTGCAGGAGAAGCGCTCAACGAAATTATCTCATGTTGCAAATCTCCTTATTTGGCGAGGGAAGTTGAAGTTGTAGGCAAAATGACTGAAAATGAGAAGAGGATTTTGTCCTGGACAGTTGATGAGAATAAAGATCTGAAGTATGTTGTTTTCAATATTTTACTGTTTTGTGCATGCATCATTGTTACATTTAATTTGTACACGGTCTCATTCCTTCATTTTCTATTTTTATTGTAGTGAGATTGTTTTCAGCTATGGTCACCTAAAGGGCAGTCGCCAATTGTTCCTGAGTATGGATATTGGCCGATATATTCGTGATGATGTTATTTGCATATGGTCAAGGTTTTTTAACTACAAAGAAAAGGCAAAGAGTGACGAGTCCCCATTCAAGGCCCATTTGGTATCACTTCAGGAATCGGATTGAAATCGAAATCGGGGTGGAATGAGGAATGACTCAACCCGATTCTTGAAATCTTGTGTTTGGTTATATACTATAATTAAATTAGGGTTTCACAAACATCAAACTATCCCTAAAAATATCTGTCCACGACCTTTGCCTCTATGCTCTATTTTCTTCTACATGTTTTCTTCTCCTTCATTTTTTTCTTCATTTGACCAAATTGAAGTTGCATTGGAGTAGCTTCTATAATTTAGGTTACAAGCTCCAATTGAACTAGAGTTTATAATTTGTAATATGGGGTTTTTAAATTCATCCCATGAAGTGGAGTTACACCGATTGAAGTGGAGTTGCAAATCAACCGCCATTTGATGTTCCAGTGAAGTAGAATATTTAATTTGGATAATCTCTTATGCTTTGTAGGTGTAGTAACTAGCAACCTAAAAGAACCCGCTAGATTTTGAACAATAAACAACCTCCAAGCCTTGCACCTTTGCTTCTTGATTTCTCTTTTATATTCCTAGATTTGGGCACCATTGTTGGAGAAATGAAGGTTGGCGGTCGCATTAGTGACATTGACAAAGGGTAAAGAGTTAATATTTGGCTTAGAATGGCTCATACCTTTTCCAAAATTAGAGGAATCAAAATCACTCATTCCTGAGAATCCTTTACGTTCCAATTTCATAACTTACCAAACACAAAAATGAGAATGAGTCATTCTCATTCCCATTCTCATTCCTCATTCCTTTGGAATGGTACCAAACGAGCCACTAGTATATCCTCTATTATATAATCACCATTTTTTGTTTCTTTGTGAACCACATTACTAATTGTTCTGCACCAGTTTGACTTTCCTTGTTTACCACTGTACTCTAAGATGTGCACCATTGTATTATGTTCTTGTGCACCAACTTAACACTATTTTGTGCACTACACTATCAAAAGTTTATGCACCAGTATCACTCTTTTTATGTATCACTTTACTATAAGTTATGCACCATAATATTATACATTGTGCACCAATAGACTATCTTTTGTGCACCTATGCACTATAAGTTGTGTACCCATTTCACTTTGTTTTGTGCACCATTCGAGTATACGTTCTGTTTTTTTAAGAATATTATTGTAGTGTGTTTTGTGACTTATTTTCACAATCTTTTCCATTTGATTGTTGAACTAACTTCTTAATTTATTCATTTATTTGATGAAGTTGTTGACAGTGATAGACAATAGTCTCCCATTTTCCGAAAAAAAAAACTAAATGGTTTTACAATTTCGTTAACGAAGACATGGGTCATACACCATGGTTAAAACCATGTGAGATTGAGATGGTATGCTTCCTAATTTTTGTATTATTATGTGTTTTTCACAAACTGAAGTTATTATCTAAATGTATTTTACTATTTACTTTATTTTATTTATTCCAGTATGTGTTTCTGATCATAAAGTGCAATCATGTTTACATGATTGCAATGAATGTCAAGAATCACATATTCGACATTCTTGACAATTATGTCGTTGACATTTCAATTGAAGATAAGTATGGGCACATCCCTTCAGAGTTGGTAAGTTTTAGTGCGTACCTATTTTTAAATTATTGTGCACCATCATATAATAAGTTTGTGCACCACATTGTGCACCATTACTTAATTGTAATTTTGTGCACCAACTTTACTTTAATGTTCACCATATTAGTGCACCCCATTACTATATTTGTTCTCATTAGTTAAATTGGTTTGTTTACTAGTAAAGTTATGCACCATAGTAATATTGTATGTGCATCTGTAATGTAGTAATTTGTGATTCATTATTTAACTGTCTTTTACCAATAGTTTTATATTAATTTGCACATCTGATTAATCTTTAGTTTTATTCATCTTTTTTCTTGGCAATCATTTGCAACGAAAAATGATGATCATTTATCTCGGCCGACATGGGTTAGAATCCATAGCCCTTTCGTTCAAGCCCAATGTGAAAACGGAACGGCTACCCATGTCGTGTAGAGATACCAAGAACAAGGATAAATGCGAGGTCTATGTAATGCGGCATATGGAAACATATAAAGAAAATGGGAAAGTTGACTTCAATTCTGGTTTGACAGTGAATAACAAAGCTCAGATAAATATGTTGTGCATAAGATATCTCTCAGCAATATTGTTGAGTCCATCTTAATATGCTTGAAGCTAGCGTAAAGAAATCTTCTCAAAGACAGGTCAATTCTACACATGATTAAGAAGAAGCGGAAAAGAACATAGTTGTTTTAGGAGATGAACATATTTGTACATAATTTGTTAAACTATTTTTTGAGTTTTATCAGACGAAATTAACACAAATCATTCTGGAAGCATTATGGATGGTTCTTAACAATACAAGTTTTATCATTCATCATTGCTTTATTGATTTGTATTAGGAGCACATTTATTTTAACAAGTGTGCACCATTAACTACATTTATTCTTCACTTGTTCAACTTAAATAGTGCATCACAAATATAAAGTCGTGTGCATCAGAATCACAGAATTGTGCATCACTATATATATATATTTTTTGCACTCTTTACTCTATCGATTGTGCACCAGTAACAACATCACTGAATATTTATAGGTGCCCCCACCTATAAAAAATCAAGGTGCATATAGTCATCGTACAGTGGTGCACAATGTAGTATATCGTGATGCACAATTCTTAATTAATTGATGCACAAACATCAAATAATACAACAGTGCACAAAATTTTTTATAGGTCCCCCCACCTATAAAAAATCAAGGTGCACATAGTCATCCTATAGTGGTGTACAATGTATTATATTATGATGCATAAATCTTTATTACTTGATGCACAAACATCAAATAATACAATAGCGCACAAATTTTTTTATAGGTGCTCCCCCACCACACCTATAAAAAATTTATCTATTGTGTAGCAGTACAACATGTATTCTACACCTTTATTTTAGGGTAAAATACCCTTTTTTATATGTGAGTTAACTAAATATGGAGTGATAAAATGAACTTTTTATGAGTGGATGATTTAGGTTAAAATTAACTTGTAAATAGGTGTCAACGATTGTGCACCATTAACTACATGTATTATGCATTGGCTCAACCTAAATTGTGCATCGCGAATATATAGTCTTCTGAATCAGAATCATAAAATTGTGCATCACAGTATATATTTTTTGTGCACCCTTATTTGAACGATAGT
The DNA here is from genome assembly GCA_027886185.1 of Rheum nobile. NCBI lineage: Eukaryota > Viridiplantae > Streptophyta > Magnoliopsida > Caryophyllales > Polygonaceae > Rheum > Rheum nobile. The sequence continues at coordinate 7,584,425 of WOAB01000040.1, forward strand.
GCACCACTAACCACATGTATTCTGCACTGGTTCAACCTAAATTGTGCATCACGAGTATAAAATCTTATGCATCACAAGTGTAATGTTTCGTACACACTCTCACTTGCTTCTTCGCTTGTTCCACTAAAGCCTCTTCCCCACCCACGATATGCTTTCCACTTCTCTTGTTATGTTCTTGCTTAGGTGGATGTACGGTAATATCTATCAGTACTAGCCCAAGAAACCTCTTAAATTTGCTCTTAGTGAATCCAGTACTTGTCTCTTCTTTGTGCACGCTTAGGTAAGTTGATCTATGATCTTAAATTACTGCCAAAAAGTCTTTCATTCCTTCTATGTTGTTCGCGATAACATTAATAAAGTTATGCACCTCTGATAACAATTCATGCAAGAGTAACTTTCTTGCATCCTGTTGAGCACACTTTTCATACAAAAAACCATCAATTTGATAACAATTCATGCAAGAGTAACTTTCTTGCATCTTTGGTCCATCTGACAGAAATAAATTTGTCGAGTAATGCATCTAGCCCCATGTTCTTCATTATCAAAAACATGTGTCTGCAAGGGAGCCTACACTTTACAAACTTGTTGCATGTGCAGCGAATATCTCCATCGACCAAAGCATTCCGCACAGTATAACATGTATCATTAGGACATCTCACCTCAAATATATGAGCATCGTCGTCCTTTTTTTATGTCGTCAATAGAGCAAGAGAATATCAAAGCATAGATTTTCTTTTGCAATTCCAAAAACACATTGATAGTATAGATTGATGCACAATCCTTCTTGATTTTCAACGGCGTCTTCATTGGCGACATGAAAGTGGATGAATCAATATCAGTTTTTGTTGTGTATATCTTTGTGCTTCAATTGCATTGTTGAACCACATCATGAACTGCACAAGACCTGATCTTGTCCCTACGAACGTATTGAAGAAGTTGTTTTGGCTCTCAGATCTAGATGTTATCCTAAGCAACCCACCCATCTTCACATCATTGAAAAAATAAGTTATCCAATAATGTATGGGTTAAAACAGCCTTTGAAACCAACGTTTTCTATCAAGCTGAAACTGATTCATCACAGACAACCACTCTTCCACAAACTGCTCTCTTTTCAACTCATCATTCCACACAACATTGTTGAATTTTCTCTTGAATTCCTCATTGTTAGCTGCATCTATATCGATCTTATTGGGAACCTTCATCATAATGTGCCACGTACAAAATCTATGAATGGAATGTGTCGGATCTTGGTTAGTTAAAAAAATATTAGGATCATGTCCCATAGCCTTCTTAAAGTTATCAAACAACCAAGTGTATGATTCCTCGTCCTCCTTTAGTAGTAACCCTGCAGCAAACGTAATCAGTGTCTTGTGGTTGTCGACCTAGTAAACGGAACAAACGCCATGTTGTACCTGTCGTTGAAATTAATTTTAGTAAGGTAGTAACCGATTACTAGAAACACCATGTATTGTGCATTCGTATATATGTTGTGCACCTCTATTTTATCGATTATGCACCAGTAACATGTATTGTGCACTGGTTCAACTTAAATTGTGCATCACATATATAAAGATTGTGCACCATAGCATAGCAATATTATGCACCAATAACAATTAATTGTACACCTACAACACTAGAAATTGTACACCATAGCATAACAAGATTGTGCACCTACAACACTAGAAGTTGTGCACCATAGCATTTCAAGATTGTGCACCAATAACAATTACACCTACAACACTAGAAAGTAGAAACTATGCACCATAGGATAACAAGATTGTGCACCTACAACACTAGAAATTGTGCACCATAGCATAGCAAGATTGTGCACCAATAACACAATAAATCATGCAGTGTAATATAGCAAAACTATGCACCATAGAATAACAAGATTGTGCACCTATAACACAGTAAATTGTGCATTAAAGTATATCAAGGTTGTGCATCATAATATAAAAGATTGTGCATTGCTAACGAAGTAAACAGTGCAGTGTAATATAACAAGAATGGACATCACAATATAATTGTACACCCACAGTAAAGTAAGTGCATTTGTTTTTTTTTACCCGCTTGTGTTGTATGTAGCATCAGTTGAGGCCACTTCTCCAAAGTAATTGAATCTCTTTCTACTTATAGGGTCATACCAGAAAAGGCGGCACAATTGTTGTTCATAATCAATGTCATAGTCAAAGTAAAATGTGTTGCAAGTTTCCTACTTCTTCTTGAAATTGTCAATCATCATTTGAGCTCCACCTTCCATGTAGGCATTTAAACTTCTTATGAAATTTCTGAAGTCAGGAAGTGTTGTTCCTATGTTTGCATAGCCCCCAACAAACTCCTTGTACAACTTGTAGGTTTTTTATACACCCACATTAACACAATTCATTATAAAATATTCATGTAATGTGCTAATTTGTATGTTTCCTTTCGCAGATTGCTTGTCTTTATCATTGATCAAAAGATGTGTATGCTTTTCTTCATATATTTTGACAGAATAACCCCTAGATCTCGTATGACAAAAGCCTATCTTTGTTATGCATCCATATCTATTCGATATTCTTCTACATTCTTTTTGCCATTTTCCTATTACTTTGTTGAGCATTAGGAGTAGCTTGTGAACTCACACTCGCACTATCAAGTAAATTATTTGAAACCTTCTTGAACCCTTCACTATTACAAACAACATATTTCCATATTGTTGAACCATCTTTGTGAATTTTGATTGTGTTATGTCCACATGTAGTTGCATATTTTCTATAAAACTCAAATGAGTTTCAACACTCGGGAAGATTTGTTCTATAAAAGTCTTCGATTCTTGGTCTGACATGAATGTAGTATTTTGAAGTTTCATGAAATGTAACAATTGTTGAGTTGCCAACAACTCCACTAGTAGCTACAGACCTTGCAATAACGGAAATGAAAGGTGCACAAATCAATGTACAGCGGTGCACAAATTAAAGTAATCTGATGCACAAATTCTTTTAATTTGAATGCACAAACATGTTTTATGTGATGTACACATTCTAATAAGAAGTGCATAATCTTTCAACAAAGTACTCCACAAACAAACCTTCACAAATTCAAGTGCACGGAAACAATGTACAATGGTGCACAAAATAATGTATTTTGATGCACAAATCTTTAAAAATTGATGCACAAACATCAAATAACATCATAGTGCACAATTCATTATAAAAATTCAAGGTGCACAATTCATTACAAAAATTCAAGGTGCACATAATCATCCTACAGTGGTGCATACTGTAGTATATCGTGATGTGCACATATCTTAATTACCTGATGCACAAATTCAAGGTGCACAATTCATTATATAAAAATCAAGGTGCACATAATCATCCTACAGTGGTGCATAGTGTAGTATATCGTGATGCACAAATCATAATTACTTGATGCACAAACATGTTTTATGTGATGCACAAATTCTAATAAGAAGTGCACAATCATAAAACAAAGTACTGCACAAATAAACCTTCACAAATTTAAGTGCACAGAAATAACGTACAATGGTGCACAAAATAATGTATTTTGATACACAAATCTGTAAACCTTGATGCATAAACTATAAGTAACACCATAGTGTACAAATTGAAGTATTTATCATGAACAAATTCTCTTAGTTTGATGCACAAACATGTTTTATATGATCCAAAATAATGTTTTACACGATATTTGATTGATGCACAAAAACAGATAATATGTGATGCACAAAACAATCATTTTTGGTGCACTATTTAGAGTAGTGGAGTGCACAAGAAATTTTGCATGATAATTTGTATTGTTTATCAATCTCTGTTGTTATTTTTCATTCATCAATGCATAATTCGTGATTTTGTTCTGTTTTTGTTTAAGGATAATACATTTTTTTTTCTAAAAATGATCGAACAACGTACTCGAATTCTTGTTTTCGTTATTGCATTTTCTCACATGAACCTTTGCAAGGAGTATTTCTGATTGAATTTTGTGTGCACAACGTTCACGAGCTTTTTTCTATGACTTTCGAAGGCGATTTCGTTGTTTAGAGCTTCGCTTGGAGAATTTGTGTGATATTTTTGGAAGATTTGAGTTTTACGTGAAGATCTGGTGTTTTCTCATATGGAAGGGATGTTGTTTGTGTTTCATGCGCTCGTGCCAAATTATTTTTTATCTTTTCTGCGCGCATTCTACTTCGTTGGATTACATAGATTTCGACGATCCAGATTTGTTCTGACGTTCCCATTATAGTAATTGTTCTCACCAGATACGCGCCCTATATATATAAGAATATACAACACTAGTTATATTTGTGTAAAATATTTATCTGAACTCTAACTTACACACTTCAACCATCTGAGTAAACTCTAACTCACACTTTTTTAAACTTAATAGTTCGATCACTAAAAATTTAAACTCTAACTCACACTTTTTTAAACTTAATAGTTCGATCACTAAAAATTTCGAAACTTCACTCACTCGTCACTCGTTGATTGAGGATTCAAATAACTAGCATATTTTCCCTACGTACAGGTTTGGAAAGTCGGTTCTCACAGTCATGAAACACCACCGAGCTACACAAATTACAAGAAGGATTTATATCCAAATTCTACTAGAATTCTCTATACCCTTCACCGATTGTCTCTCAAATGGGCTGGCCATGAACCAACTCGATTGTCCAATTTCTAGACAATTCCCACGTGATGATCTTCTCCCCTTCCAAATTTGTAGATTTTTCTTTGTTAGCTTGGGCTCAAATCTCATGGGCCTATAACCTCCTCATGGCAGCCCATTACTCCACTTACGAATAAGAAAAAATTGGACGCGAAGGATTCCTTAAGAAAAAAAATAACAAGTTTAGGCCTATTTTTTTCTAAAATTGCAAGTATGACCCACTATTACTACATATATGGCCCAAAAGGGATGAAAATGTTTTTTTTAAGGTTTAGGGATTAGAGTTTATGGTTTAGGGTGTAGAATTTAGGATTTAGGGTTTATGGGTTTTTAAAGACTTAGAGAGTCAAAGAGCTAATTTATTTAATTAGGAGTCCAAATTTATTATTTGATCCTCCTTAAGGGGTCAAAAATCCTAAGAATCCTACAAATAAAGGTGGGAAACCCAACAAGATATATATCAACCAAACGCATCATTGTCGACTTACTGATGTTACTAATATATTTGTAGGCAGTGAAAGTAGCGTTTTTCCATGTACAAGTTTCATAGAAATAAAAAAGGCAGGCAGCGGAGGCTCGTGGAAGTTGGTGAAATTAAAACGGCAGGCAATGCGACGTGCTTTCGAAGAGTTTGGCAGAGGAGGCTCGTGGAAGTTCGTTAAAGAGAACGGTATCGACATGGTAGTTATAAATGACAGTTGGTCCTCTGTTGCAACCAACGCTCAATTTCAGCTCAGCTCCGCTGTGATTGAAGTTTGGTTATTAATGGTATATATATCTGTAAGAAATTCATGACCCAACAAGTATGGGCTTGTTGGTATTTTGAACATCTCATTATGTGGTTCATATGACATATCAAGTTTAATTAAGGAATCGCTGATTTGTTAAGATTCGGTTATCACTAGAAAATATTATTCTCTATTATTTAAAAATATTATCTATTATTGATCAACTTTGATGGAAGGTTGAGATCTTATCTTTAGAAGATTTCGGCCTCTCTCTGCCTATAATAATAATCCGAAATTCATCATTAGGGTTATCTTAACGTAACACAACTAAAGCATAGGCTAAGAGAGAGGAGACGAATTCCAAGGTCTGCATTTTGCTCCAACAATCACGATGTCTAACGATATGTCTTTATGCCTTTATAATTAAGCGTATGATCAAGATCCTAAATCGTAATCATGTTAGGATTAATGTTTACGAATTTAATGTTTATAGTTTACAATATCTCCTTGAATTTGTTGTGATAGAATATCAGTAGTCTGAATAAGGATCAATTATGTAATGGTCAATGGTTGTGTTATTGATGAAGAGGAAAATGCTTATCCTAATACAAGAAATTTGTGGGTTCACATCCCGTGCCCACATTCTGGCGTTCGAGAATCCCTCAGCGAATACATGCGGAGGTCGGAAGCTTTGTACACTTGTCGGAAATTTTGAGCATGATCCGTGATCTTTATCCCACTCTTCCTCTTCCTAAGTGAGTCAGTCATGTGTGCTGTTTTGAGGGCATATGTTGAACTTCGTCTGGTTTGATCTTCATTTACCCATGAAATATAGCTTTACAAAGATTTCAGGGTTTTCTCTATGCCGGTTTCCAAGGAGAAGACTAGATCGTATGGCATGGATTCTTTGAAGGTGGGTCTCAAGGAGACGTTTGAAAGCTTGAGGGAGAAGAAGTTCATTACTCGATAGATAAGCATGGTTTTGGAAGAGAAGCATTTGTCACCACACTGCTTTTTGTCATTGTTTATTGTACCAGATTAAGAAGCAGAATGCAGTTGGTTGCAAGTCACAGTTCTTATGTCTTTTCTTTGTAGGTAGGATGTGGTATGATAGGATGACATAATCATAGAAGAAATGGAATTTATAGCTTCTTCGAATACCTTTAAAGTTAGTAACCTAAGAACAGACTAATAAGCAAATCTTGCACTATACTGCACTTCCTACTGCAACTGCATTACATATCATAACAATACAATGATCAGGAGATAGAAACAGAGAGCAGGCTTTACAAAGTGGCCTCTAAATTCAAATCTCATCTACAAATTGTATGGTTAAAACACCTAAGCTAAACAATCGGCCATGGCCGTTTGTCCATCAGCCATGGACTACGTTCTTCTTTGCATCTTCCATTCTCAGCAACAACTCCTTGATATCCTCCTGCATCCTCGTCTTCATGTTTGTATACTCCTGGTGGCTTCTCTCCAGAACCTGCAACTCCTCCAGCTTCTGCCTCCTCATCTCCTCCACCTGCGCCAGCTGGACCTTGGCTACCCGAGCAGAGTACTCCTCGTCAATCTTTTCGCTCTTAGCAATTGCAATGCGCTTCAAGCGATCAGCTTCTCTACGAGCATCATCAGCACGTGACTGAAACATCTTAGACTCTGCCTGCTTAATCTTCACAAGGCTCTCCAGCTCATCCACCACAGGTGTGGGTGCAGCTGTAGGCATCGATTTTCTCTTACCATCAGACATCATCCTTTGCATCTCATCAGAATCCCAAATGGATCTCCTATTTTTCCCAGCTGAGCTCCCCTCTGTGCTGGGAATCATGGTTCCAACATTATCTGCACGTGTCGAATCTTTAGAGGGGACGGTTTTGAACCAAATTGGGTTTTCAGTTGATGTGGCCATCTCACTACTTCTGTTAGAAGATGCTGAAACATTGCCCAACTTGAAATCACAGTCTGAGAAGACCAGAAAAAACTTTAGCACAAGGAATAATAACTACAGCTTGGTTTACATTAGTCATTTGATAAAGACATGTACGGCAAAAGCTTGGTGTACAGAAACTACATGTACTTCAAAAGACCAACCTACCCCAAAAATCTTTCACTACTTGGCTACCCTTGCAGAAAAATACTTCATCTATGCAGCTGTCACAACGAATGCATTTGAAACTTATAAATTCATAAAAAGTATTTCAGATATGGACCAAGATGTTTATTCTATTATTCCAATAAATGCTTGAACTTGACTCTAATATGCTTGCTACCAAAGGTACAGTCCAGCTTCCTTAGTCAAAAAAACAAAATAAAAAAACATCTTATTCAAGAAAAGGAGGCAGAAATTTGTTTCTTTCTTTTACTGAAAGGAAACAAGGCAGAAATCTGTGAAGCAGGAGTATAACTTTATCAATGTAGCATTACAATTATAACATTTGAAGAGAAAATACTTCAAGCACAAGAGCTCTACTCACGGGCATATGAAGTAAAATTATTAAGAAAACCATGTATACGAATACAAAACAACCTACCTAGTACAGCTAGCAAAACATTGCAAAAAACAAATAAATGCAACAGGAACTAGATTAGCAGCATGAGCTGAATCTTTTGCAAATATTAGAATCAAATATTTGGGCCACACAAATTACATGGCTAAGGAATTTAACCCACCATGATGCCTTGATTCAGGAGAAAAAATAGAAACAAAAGAATCATCAGGCTATTAGTGTTGATTCTTCAGGCACCCTTGAATTGGACAAACAACAAGTTTCAATTTTTAAAGCTGTTCAATTGATAACAAATGCAAAGCTTACTTTTGAAGAAACCCATAATCTGATTGTAGATTTCTTGCAGGTTGCTCCCAGCTTTCAGCCGTATAAGTAACTGACTGGCAATGCCATGCAACAGCTTTCCTCGTGGATCATTGCTGGAAGTGAATATCCTCTTCACACACTCAAGCTCCTTAATCATGGTGTCAGCTTTCCATTCTGCTGCACAAGTTTTGAAAACATCCGTCACAAAGCCATACATCTCCGATGGATGATCACATGCAACACAGTAGAACTGCATCTCAGAAGTTCCCTGAGTTGAGCTAACACTTTGACCATTTCTGATGTACGATTTTTGCAGACCACAGTCAGTATGACACCAATGGGAGCAAAAATCACATCCGACCCAACCACATGTGTTGGATGCCGTGTCAAACTTGGAACATACAAGACACATGCACATGCTACAAAAACCACCTTTCTTTGAGCAAAATTTACAGTCGCACTCATCAACAGGCAACACACTTCCACAGTTGGGATTCCTACACTTACAGTTCAGAAAGATCTCAGCCAGATCGACTGAAGAAATACTATCACCACACCGAAGGTAATATGCAACACCTGTCTTTATGGCCACCAAAATTTCCAGTTGATCACGGTGACACTTCAACAATGTCTCTAGCGTTAGGTCAGACCTATTGTTGAGCAGTCCCCGCAGTGATTGGAGCTGCTGCTGATGATCTTCCTTCAGTAATGTTTCTTGGATTCCCTCCTTCAAACATCTAACACTCTCATCTGCCATCTCCGAGAATTTCCAAGCCACTGTTTGAACTGGTTCAGATACTACAAGTCCCAAAATGCCATTGATGAAATCCGATTCATGTCCAGCACTAGCTACTTGTTTCATATGCCTATGACTAGTGCTTCTGAATAGTCTACTTCCACTACCTTCCCCCAATGCCTGTCCATTTTCCTTCGAACGTTCAAACATAGTGCCTTGAGAACCAGCACAGAGTGCTGGTGTGGTGGAACCAACATCATCCTGGTTTCTCATCTTTATCCCAGAAACTTGTCCCTGTAAACTCACTGACCTATCCAGCACAGATGCATGCCCACGCACTGGTGAGCTACTAAAAATGCCCTGGGAAGAATTTGACAGACGAAGAGACCCATCGATGTTTGATGAAACCTTTTGATACTTGAGAAGTTCTTTAGGCAACGAATCATTCATGGAAAGTGCCTGCCAATCAACTCCCTGAAATAATGGACGACTCTTGACAGATTGCTCACAGTCATACTCAATAGAATTATGTGTAAGAGAGCAGCTGAGATTATGAATGAACTGAGAACCTGAAAAAACAAATTGATAATGTAAAGGCATCTGACAATGTGAAGGCATCAGAACCAGTAAGACAATCACAGTCAACAGAATGATACAAGAGAGCAGCTGAGATTATGAATGAATTGAGAACCTGAAAAAGAGATTGATGTTGTAAAGGCATCAGAACCAGTAAGAAATGTGGTCGCCCGTGACTGGATACTCCTTGCACGTGGTGGGGAATTTGGAAGCGGAGCAATGCTGTGGGAAGGAGCAGGAGCTGACACATTGGGCAAGGCAAGGGACAGCTCAAGAGGCTCCAAATTCATCTTTTCATATTCTGCTTTATTGATGGTAGATTTGTCTCCCTTATGAGCTTTCACGCCAGCAGTGCAAGAAAACAACTCAAAACCCCTTATGCTTGGGCCTTCTGAAGAAACATCACCAGAAGCAATGAAGCGTTGCTCAATCAAAGAACCTTTTCCATCAAACTCTACCTCGTCATTTGAGCAAATAGCCACACCTTTCCCTTTGTCCTTTCCAAAATGAAAACTCAATTGACGTTCATGGTGATGGTCTTCAATGACGTCTTTGGTTACTTGAGGGATGATATCAACATCTTTGGTTACCTGAGGCATGATGTCAATATCTTTGGTTATTTGAGGCATGATATCTACATCTTTGGTCACTTGAGGCATGATATCAACATCTTTGGGCACTTGAGGCACAATAGCAACGTCTCTGGATACTTGAGGCACAATCACATCTTCTGCAACAACTTCAAGATCTATAGCATTCTCCACATTCTCTTCTCCTATTGCGCATTCTATCATAGTAACATTAACTTCCTCTTTATCTTGGCATTCAAGCTCATCATTGGCAGGGACAGAACTCTCAGGATGATCATCTCTCAAACTTTCAGAAATTGCATGTCTATCTCCATTATTGACACAAACTTGAAGATATATAGCATCCCCAACTTCACCTTCTCCTACTTGGCCTGTTAATGTAGTATTGTTAACCTCCTTAGCCTGATAATCAAGCTCATCATTGGCAAGGACTGAACACTCAGGATGATCATTCCTCAAACTTTCAGAAACATCAGATCTATCTCCATTGTTGACAGCGTCCTCATTTTTTCTTTCTTCACTCTGACTAGCTATATTTGCACATGTGCTTTCAGTACTTGACAGCTTCCCTTGTTCAGGAGCAATTTTAGCTTCTGCAGCCTCTAACTCTTTCTTATTAGTATCAGGATCATTAAGCTTTTCAACCTTCTCTTTGTTGATAAATCTCACATCACCTGCTGAATCATGCATACTAGATTCGATATCCAGAACAGATTCAGGCTCATTCTGCTTCGCCCCGGAATTGCCATCTACTTGATCTTCTATTTGTTTTTGATTTTCAATTTCAGCAACATTAGTCACTTCCTTCACAGAAACAGATGGGAAATGAGATTCCTTGGTTGAATCTGGTTGAAGCTCGCCTTCTTCTATCTCACAGGCACTGCCACTCCGTCCACTCTCAGCCACTATGCTTTCACTTTTCTTGACATCTTTTATGGGCTCAACAGAATCCTTTGAGTCTTTGGACCAAGTTGGTGATTTAACATCTTTTGATCTGTGAGGTGACCTGAAATTCTCTCTACTGCTGGTACCACCATCAACAAGTCCACCGCCACTCTTACAGCTACTGCCGGCCCTGTCACCAGCAAAACCCTTAGAGTCTTCATCAACTTCCCTCTTGCTTCTGTGGCTGAATCTCCTCCATGACGGAACATTGCCTTCTCTCTTTGACCAATCCCTCTCTGACTTGAACCCTTTAGGGAAATCCCCCCTCGACACACAAAAACTCTCAGAGCGGTGGATCCGATCCCTCTCTCTATCTCTATACCGATCCCTCTCCCTTTCTCCAGTGACATAACCGCCCCTTGGCGACACCAGTGGTGAAACATGACCGCCCCTGTGCATCCCATCGCGATCCCTATAACGATCAAACCCTTTTCTCCTGTCAAAACCATCGGTATCATGCTCCAATCGCTTCCTCACACCTCTTGGACCCTCCCTATCATCGAAATTATCGGGCAAATCATGGTCTATTCTCTTTCTCAGGCTTCTTCCACCTTCCCGATCATCAAAACCGTCTAAATCATGGTCAATCCGCTTCCGTACACTCCTCCATGCCTCCCTATCTTCAGAACCGTTCCCAAAATCGTGGTCAGTCCTCTTTCGAAACCCCCTGGGACCCTCCCGATCATCAAAACCATCGAAATCGTGATCGATTCTCTTCCGCACGCCACCCCTGGGCATTTCCCGGTCACGATCGTCGTCCGGTATCCCTGGCCGGCCACGGCCGTTATCGGTAAACCTCCATCTCCGGTGATGAGACGATGACGACGACGATAAGGATCCCGCCCCTGCCGCCGACAACGGGCGATCAATCTCCTTTTCCCCGGAGGCGGAATCTAAATCTTCCCCGTACGACCTCAACCTCTTCATCAGAACTCAGAATAATATACAGACAACAAACCCTAGCTCGATCTGTAGAAATCAACAAAACCAGTCAAAAATGCCCCAAGCGTGCAATCGATGAGAACCCTAGGCGAGAGAAAGCAAAAGCAGAAGTCGTACCGTTGTCCAGGTCAGTCCTGAGACGCAGAGACGTCGGATGAATGATATCAAGAGGAGAATCCGGTGGAGGTCACGGCCATGGAAGTTGATGAGAGAGAAAAATCGGAAAAATATTCAAGAGAAGAGAGGGTTCGCTTTTACCACTTGGATTTGGGGGCAAGGGATGATAAACTCACCCGTATGTGTTACAGCGCAGTTGATGAGACGGTGAACTGGCTCGATTCAGTGCCCAACAGCCAATAGAATCGGACGGTGAGGAAAGTTATATGACAGGAAGTGAGATTAGGTGCGACTAACCTTGAGAAAAAGGAGTACAGCAGTCAACGAAGTTCAAAGGAATAGGAGAGAGCAGAGTGTCACGTGGTTACGGTAGATGGTGGAACGCACGCGCCGTTGACAGGTGACAGGAAGAGAGTGATCTGCACGTGGTTAGCAAGTAATCTAATGAGTAGGGTTGAGCATCGGTCCAAACCCGAATCAGACCGACCCGGACCGGACCGGAACCTGAAAATCCCAAAATAGTGGACCGGAGACCGGAAATATCCGATCCGGACCGGTCCGGTCCTATTTGGACCGGATATAGACCGATCCAAATAGTTCTACACTAAATGTCCAAATTACAAACCCTAGAAGTTTAGCAAAATTTAGCAACTATACTAAATCTCAAACCCGGTAAGTTTAGTAGATCTCAAATTACAAACCCTGCAAGTTTAGCTATCTCAGCACTCAGCAGACCCACATACTAAAAATTACATAAATTTCACCCTTAACTTGCTTACCCAAAAAATTACATACAAGTTTACAATAGTTTCAAGATATCAAAACCACCCAAAAAATTACATCCAAAGTTTCTAACACTTTAGTCATTTACAAAAAATTTCACCCTTAAATTCTTTCACTTTCACTTCCGCTTAGCAATGTCTGTCACTTTATCTTCCTTTCAAAATCTGCATAAATCAATCCATATGATCAAGGATCTAAAGAGCAAAACATAAATCTTTATATGACTCTTGAAATTCAGTAGCCACATCACCCTAACTACCATTCAATACTACAATCCAGTTAAGCACAAATCAAAATGAGCTAGTAGAGTTGTTGTACACTTGTATATAACACTTGTACATGCCACAAATCAGAAATTCAGTAGCCACATAACACCCTACCTACCATTCAATACTATAATCCAGTTAAGCACAAATCAGAATGAGTTAGTAGAGTTGTTGTACACTTATAAATGACACTTGTACATGCCACAAATCAGAAATTCAGTAGCCACATCACACCCTAACTACCATTTTAATGTTGAACAATCTGTCTTCAATTCATCAGAGGCTTATAACAAAGGCAGAAAACAAATCAAAATATCACATGATTATAGTATATTACATTGATCTCAAAAGTAAATCGGTTCCTTGTCAGCTAAAGATAACACACTTGACGACATGTCTTTCTCCACATCTAAATCAAATTGAAGTATTCAACTTGAAAGTTTTCCGATACTCCTTCCTTCCTTTGAATTCAATATACTCTCTAGCTCTTTTTTTCGGTGGTTCTTCATTTGTCAAAACTGGCACTTCACTTTCTGCACTCAAATCCTCATCCATGTTGTCCATGGAATTTTCAAAAGCATCAGGAGTATCGCGGGTTAAACCGGATTGAATTTCTTTTGACTTTGATATGCCCGACCCTCGAGTTCTTTTAGTGCTTTGCCTTTGGATATTGGAGGTCGACATCTGTATGTATATTCAAGAAATCAGAAATATAAATTCAGAGAGGCCAAAGAAAGTTTGTGAATCGGTTACAAACTTACAATGTGAAACATGCTTAACAAATAACAACTAAATCAGAAATACTCAATACTCCAAAATCATTCACTGGAAAACAACTAAAGGGATCAAATTATTTTCCAGTGAATGATGCTCAACCCTAAATTTATAGCAACTGGGAAACATTCATTGGAAAAAATAACTATCCGATGTCATTATAGGCTTATAGCCCTAAATTTGTGAAGCCTCGAATGATTTACTGATAACCCTAAATTTGTGAAGCCTTTAATCCCTAATAAAAAACTTATCTCAACCCTTAGAAGTTACAAGCAAAAAAAATTGGCACTGTCAAACACCAGCAATAGAAGCAATGACCAACCACCACAAATTTCTCAATGTTTTCAAGAAATAGAAACTGTAAAGAGAGGGAAAAAACGAGAAAGAGGAGAGCCAAGACGGGAGAGACTAACCTGAGCCAAGAAAGAGAGATTCGAGCTTGGGTTGTGGGACTTGTGGCCTGTGGGTCCGTATCAGTCTGGCCGGCGACGGCTTGCCGGCGAGTAGGAGAAGAGTTAGGAGAGGAGAGCTGGATGGAGAGGAGAACCGGATGGAGAGGAGAGACGGCTGGTCTGGAGTGATTTGTGGGACTTGTGGCCTGTGGGTCCATATCAGTCTGGCCGACGACGGCTTGCCGACGAGTAGGAGAAGAGCCAGGAGAAGAGAGCTGGATGGAGAGGAGAATCGGATGGAGAACAGAAGAAGAGAGGCGGCTGGTCTGGAGTCATGAAGAGAAGAGGTGAGATAAGTCAGATAACATAATAAATTAGGGTTTAGAATATTAAAAAAAAAACTAATTGGGTCAGACCGGACCGGACCCGGAAATCCGAAAATGTCTGGATCGGAGACCGGTCTGGCCCGGTTTTTGCTCAACCCTACTAACGAGAACAATCATGGACCGTCACATTTGAGGGAAAGAACGGTCAAAATTAGACTTTCATTAAAAGGTGAATAATTCGGTCGTGCCAATTTTTCCTGTATTTTTGCCAAATTTTTTGCCTATTATATGCGTTTTATTGGAAAAATCTATTTTCACTCACTGTGAACATATTTTTGATGTTCATCACTTTTGCCCATAAATGTTCACCACTTTCATACAAGATGTTCACTATTCCATCCGAATTTTACTCGTATTATATGCGTTTTTTGGGGAATATAATTTTCACTCGCTGTGAACATATTTTCGATGTTCATCACTTTGTCCATAAATGTTCACCACTTTCATACAATATGTTCACTCTTCAGCCAAATTTTACCCGTATTTCTCCCAATTTTACCCGAATTTTTATTATACGCGTTTTTTTTTAAAATATGTTTTCACTTGTTGTGAACATATTTTTCTCTTTTTCTCTCACTGTGAACATATTTTTGATGTTCATCACTTTTGCCCATAAATGTTCACCACTTTCATACAAGATGTTCACTACTCCAGCCGAAAATAATCTCTTCTACATATTTTTCTCTTTTTCTCTATTTTGGTTCCCTTTATACTCATTTTTCCACTCTCACTCTTTTTAGTGGGTCGTTCGAGGATACATCCACCCGACTAGTCTCGGGGTTCGGATGGAACCATCTTGACTCCCCCAGACATCCGTCGCAAACGGGTCAATCCACTGGGTTGTTGTTGTTGTTGTTGTTGTTGTTGTGAACATATTTTTGATGTTCATCACTATGTCCATAAATGTTCACCACATTGAATTCACATGTTCTATACTAGTATATTGTGATGAACATCTACAAACAAAACATTGAACATCATGTTCATTGAGGGGTTGATAAGCACTACTTTGTAAGGCTTAATTAAGAGTTATTAGAGGGTTTTATTGGTGCCATTCGGGTAGATTTAGACACATTCTTGTGCATGGCGTTTGGGGGCGAAGTCTGGTGTTTTTGGAGGTGTTTGAGCTATTTTGGATATCATAGGAGACACTGAGGAAGGAAGCCACCAAAAGAAGACGCCAAGGAAGTGAAGACGAGAGGTTAGTTGGTGAAGCCAAGGAGTGAAGGCCAAGCATTAACCGCGACCGCAGGCAAGGGTGCCGCGATCGCGGTTCCTCGGGCAAGTCGAGAGTTTTCCGCAGGCGCGGAGGAATGTGAAGAGCGTGGAGCCACAAGAGGCCGCGATCGCGGTAAATGGGCCGCGATCGTGGGTCGTCGACGCTGGAAGTTCTGACTTTTCCCGAGTCTATCTTTTCTAATTTCTTTTCTTATTTTTCCATTTTATTTCGCTTCTTTTCTTAATGGGCTTAGGAACTTGTTAGGCCCATATTAGTTCTTTTTTTTATTTAACCTAGGAAGAGAGCTCATTCTAGAGAGACTCTCATATCAGGTTTTAGTTTTACATCATCGTTGTTTTCTCAAGACTATGGAAGGCTAAGCACTTTTGCTTAGTCTGGCAATGGAAGCTTAAGTTTTGATTATTGGTTGTGAGGTTATGTTCCCTTTCTTAATTCCTATTGATCTATATCTCTTCTCTTAAGCAGAATATCATTGAATAATTATTGATTTGTCTAGACATGCCATCTAGGTTTATTGATTGTTACTCATATTGCTATGACTAGGAAACTGTTGGGCTAACGTCCTGGTCTGGAGTGGCAAGCATAGGTTTTATTTGCTTTGGTTGATTTTATCTATGTAGAGATTTGATTACATGTTGAATGCTTCTGGTTGATGTGTTATGTGTATCCTGGTTAATTCTTATGTTCATTGCTGCCTTTGGGTTGAATCACTAGTGGTGCTAGGGTTATTCATTGGTAAGGGTTCTTAGGGATGATTTCCTTATTAATCTACACAAGATCGGGACCGAAATAATCATAGGAAGGAATTGGAAGTAATCTAGGATCAACCAACCAAAACTTAAGTGGAAATTGCCTGGCTAAGTGTTTTCTCACATTTGATTGCATACTATTTATTCTGTTTTATTTTCTACTTGATTAAAACCTCAAAAAAAAAAACTTTTGTTACTATTGTTCGATTGGTATTCAATTTGTGACAGGAATATAGACGCTTGTGATTCTCTTGGGATTTCGACCCTTGCTTGCTTACTATACTAGTTTGGAAGTTGAGGTTTACTTTGATTTGGCATAACGACCTTAGGCCATGTCAGGGGTTGTGAACAAATTTTTGTTCATCACTTTGTCCATAAATGTTCACCACTTTCGTTTCAGATGTTCACTATACTATGATGAACATTTACGAACAAAACAATGAACATCTGTGCTCACTGAGGGGTTGTGAACATTTTTTCGATGTCCATCACTTGTTTTAAGCGTACATGTGAACAAATATGCCTACATGTGCATCACAAAACACATACAAGAAAAAAAGTACATTTTTACTTACTTTAAACTTGATTTTATATTAGAGATTACTAATATTGCATCATATAAACATGCAATGAACATTAAATTCAGATTTATATTGTTATTCATTACATATATTTCTATAATAATCAACAATATAGTTTATATATAATTTTTTTTATCTAAATAATAATCCGATAAACAAATTTGAAGGCACGAGAACTAAGCTAGTGTTACCAACTAAACTTCAATTTATGTTTTTCACAAAGATCCCTTACCTCTTCTCCCTGGTTTTATCTCTCTTTCTTTTCTTTTCTTTTTTTGATACAAGGCAAACAATAAGGTCCATTCAATAACAGAATGACAACCCTGAATTATCGCATTGGATGATCTTTACAAAATGAGTACAGAAATTAGCATACATTGAGTTCAAGCAATCGAACCCATAACGAGAAGTACGAAGCACTTGCTTGGAAAGACTGGTGGAGGAAATGATCCGTTGCAACCGAACAATGTCAGTTAAAGAAATTTCATGTGTTGCAAGAAAATCAACTATGTGATTTGATTCCCTGAAACAGTGGTGTACATGTACGCAATCAAAAAAAGAAAGTAAAGTACAAATGTCAAGAGTAATGGCGTGGATTTTCCATGGAATCTTCCAGGTTCCACGAATTGAGTTTATAAGAGTTAATTTATCTCCTTCAAGAACTAAATGTTTAACATTCAAATTAATCAGTAGTTCAAATACCAAACAAAGATGCATAAGCCTCAGTTTGTAAGATGATGGTATCCGAAATTTGGTCACGGAAAATGGACATAATCTTACCATTAGAGTTTTGTATTATGTAACCAATGTGAGAGGATTGGTTATGCTTTTTGGACCCGTTAAAGTTTAGTTTTGCCCAACCAAAAGGAGGTTTTCCAAATCTTATTTGTTCTACGAGTTCTACTCCGTTTGATGGAAGGTTTGGAAGTAGATGTGCAACTTACAGTCGAAGTGTACCAGGATTGGAATTGAACATAAGCTTGGTCAGAAGGTAAAAGATTTTGGTTGCTAGTATTTCTACCAAAAATTGTGGTGTTACGATGGTTTCAAATAGCCCACCAAAGGAAGAACATTGGTTCAGGAGACGCATTTGATGTAATGAAATACTGAATATCCGTTTGGAAGTCTGATGTTAATTGGATGGAAAATGTTTTGTGTAAACGGGAGTGGATATTAGAGATCAATTTTTGGGTAAAAGGGCATTCAAAGAAAAAAAAACGGTTAGTATCTTTGTTATTCAAATTACATAAACTGCAGTGTGAAGAAACTTTAGAGAAGTGTCGATTTAATCTCTCTGTAGTAGGAAGACAGTCAGAAACTGCTTTCCAGAGAAAATGTTGGATTTTAGGAGGAATTTTCAATTTCCAAATCCAAGACGAGTGGTCGCGGTGAGTGATTACAGAGTGTGGTTCTATTATAGCTCTCGCTGATTTAATTGTGTAGTTTCCATCAGTCGAAAGTGTCCAAATTATTCGATCTTCAACTAGAGTCGTTGGGATATAAATACTCATGATTTTAGCGATAACATATTGTGGGAGAATAGATTGCAGTTTTTTGGATATCCCATTGATGATTAGGAGTAATGAAGTAGGATACCTTCATAGAAATATCGAAATTATGGTTAAAGTAGGGTTAAAGGTCGTAATCTGGGATCCAAGAATCTGTCCAAAAGTTAATGGTTTTACCATTACCTAATTCTCACGCAATTCCTTTTCTGAAAGTAGCACGAAGATGAAGAAGCCTAGAAAATTGCCAAGATTGTTTATTTTTCTTTTTGTAAGAGAAAAGGTCTTTAGATCCAAGGTATTTTTCAGTAATGATATGGACCCATAGACTATCTGTTTCAACAAGGAGTTTCCATAATAATTTCATTTGTAAGGACTTAGCTTGTTCATGTTTTCAGCTTTGTGCAAACTCAGCCCACCAAGGGACTTCGGTCGATAAATATTATCCCAACTAATCAAAGAGTGAAATTTGGGGTTACTTTTATTCCAGAAAAAATCGTTATTAATTTTATCAATTTCATGACAAATGGTTGTAGGTAAAAGAAAACTTTGCATTAGGTAATTTAGCTTACAGAGCAAGTTGGATTGTATAAGGATAGATCGACCAGCTTGCGAAAGTGAGTTATCTTGATGCGACCATGCCTTCCATGTCCGCCGCTGAAGAGGAGAAGGCCATGAGCCTCTAGTCACTTGGGCATGTCACCAGGTCCAGAGCCAAGGCCATCATCCAGGCCACCCAGTCTCTGGTCACGCGCCTCGTATCCAACCAAGGCGCGGCCGAAGCCGCGCCCCCGCTTGTGCTCCTCGCCACGCTCAGCGACACTATCGAGCTCTAGTCGGGCCCACTGCCCTTTGAGCCTAGCGCGCCACCCATATAGACCATCATGGCCTAGCTGAAGGTCGGGCCCAGCCATTGCCTCACGCGCGCCGAGTCATGGCCTTCGCCAATGCCTTGTCGCCGCGCGCATGCCTCGCCAGCATCCAAGACCGGCGCCTATCCCTAGTTTAACCATTTAGAGGTTCTTGCTTGTTTTAGACATTACTATTTTTAGCATTCTATTTATGTAATTTTCTTTTTAGGGTGTGTACTCTACTTGTGTCGAGTGTGCTAGCCCATTAGGCGGGTCTCGGCCCATCCGAGCCCCACGCCTTTATAAGGCCATCTCGGCCTTCCTTGTAATGGTTACATCATTTTTAATTCAAGTCAAGTATTGAGTGATTCATTCATCATTCTTGAGTTTGACGTCAAAACACTTCTCGATCATTGCCTCTTATCACTTCTTGAGTTCCACTCGCCGGCAGTCGCTACTGCCACCTCCGTCGATCGTCGCTTCGATCATTGCCTCTTATCACTTCAAGCAATCTCGAGTACCAAGTCCTGTGGCCACTCGAGCATCCAAGGTTGCGTTAGTCTCGCCAATGCCGTGCCCGATCTATTTTGCTTTCGCCTCGCGAACCTCAATCAAGACGATCGTGACCAAGCACAAGGCCTAGATCCGCTCTTCGCCGGCCACCTTGACCACATCGAGGCCAAGGATGCATCAACTGGTATCAGAGAGCCAGTGGTCTTGTAAGTCAGTATCTCTTAAGTTCATTTTGTTCACGTTGATTCCGTCAACCACCACCCTTCCCTTCCGCCACCACAAACATTTTTTCCTCCATTGTCACCCTTTCGGCTTGCAAAAATTGCCAAAAACGTTTCTGGCCTAACAAGAATATTTGATCTGAGATTTGCTGCCCTTAATCGGTTCCCTCAAGCCAAGCGCTTGGCCGATCTACCTCCACAAAATCCGCAGCCATGTCTCACCGCGCGACCGCTACAACCCGCAGGCGACACCCGGCGGCGATGACATTGGCTCCGGCCCTAATGACCGCTCTCAAGGTGAGTATTCTGAACCCTATGATGTTGATGTCAGGTATGGTGACCATAGAGACCGGCGCCGCCGCGACGACACTCACGGGTCGCGTGACCTCCACGACCGCCGCGACGAACATGACGCCAGCCACCACAGGCGGTGATGAGGCTAAAGTCGTGATGCCTATCAAAGAAAACCTCAAAAACCTAACTAGGGTAAAAAAGGATCGATCTCACAGGGAGGTAAGCAATCTTCCTAAGTGCAAAGATTGTATCCCAATAGTAACAAAATGGGGGTTTTTGGTTTGTATCAAGTAACAAAGTAAATCAAAGCAAAAGGTATAATCAATGGGTGAGAAGTAACTTAGCTAGACAAATATCCACACTTCAGTTTGATTGGTTGATCCTAGATTATCTCCAATTTTTACCAATGAATATTCCTGTCTTGATCTTATGTATATAGACAGGTCAACTAGCCCTGAAAATACTTACCATTAAACAATCAAGAAACTATCAAGATTCAATCTAATGGCAGCAGTAAGCATATGAATTAACCAGGATACATGCAATACTTAACAACTAGTCAGTACTCGACATGTAATCAATTCTCTTCACAATAAACATTCACAACTAGTTCCTGTAAATCGTGGTTGCTACACAAGATAAGGGATTTCAACTAGAAATATCCAAACCCTAGCAATATAAAATCACTAATATCAACTAGATGATTAGACTAGTCAAATCAACAAGAATCAATGGGATGAAGCACAAAGAGAATTAATATAATCAAAGGACAAGAAATAGAGTTATAATCTCACAATCAAATACAAACGAAGGCTTCAATTGTCGGACTAAGTAATGGTTGTTTAGTTCTTCATAGTCTTCAAAGCATAAAACTCTAAGGGAAAAACTAAACGATAAAGTGATGAATCAATAATGAAAAAGGCTACTAACTAATGAATAGTAAATAACCTAAACCTAATTTCCCTAAGATAGGAAATATAATCTTCCTAAAAGGAAATAAAAGAAAATAAAGATAAAAGAAATAAAGTAAAACAAGTCTCGGACGAAATCTCGAACGCGCTCCGCGTATGAACAGTAACCGTGACCGCGGAAGTATTTCTGCGCCCGCGGATTGGTCTCTGATGCTCTCGCTGCTTCTGTCGTGAATCCGCGACCGTGGCATTCTTTCCGCGCCCGCGGATTGTGCTCTTGTCGAATCCTTGCCTCTGTTGTAGATCCGCGACCGCGGTTTTGCTTCTGCTGCGATCTTCAGCTTCTCGCTTGCGTTCTTCTCTTGTGGTTTCGCCTTCATCTCCTTAAGTCTTCATTTAAGCACTCAAAACCACCAAATCAACACTTCTTCTCCAAAACTCCATTCTCCTATATTGTGTCCTAAACACACATAAATGGCACCACAAATACTAGTAACAGCTCCTAGTTACGCACTACAAAGTAGAGTGTATCAGGCGTTCGAGCCGACGCAACAAACATGGATCCAGGCCCGCTGACCACCACCGTTCGCGCCTACCCGCGCCCATGCCTGTGCCATTCGACATCAATGACCACCTCATCCATCAAAGTGCCCGGACCCCACGCTATGGCTTCGATGGCTATGGCACCTCCACTCCATCCATGCGTGATGAGTTTGATGAATTTGATGATGAAGAGATGGAGGATTCGGGCATGGTAAACCTGGGCTCCTTCCATCCCCCTCTCGGCGATCCAATTGAGCTCCAAGACAGGCCCGCAAACTACATTCCTCCGCGCCTTCACACCGACGGTCCCCAACATGACCACCATGGTGATGATGGGCGCGACGACCACGTACATCACCGCCACGACATGCCAAGAGATGCCCGTCGCCGTACGCCTGATGATGACCAGCCTCGGTGCCACCACCGTCGCGAAGATCATGAGGAACACACCGCTTACGATGAGCACCGTGCCAATGACCGCGATCGCCACCAAATAGGCCATGTCCAAGGCTGTGATGGCCGCACCTATGTTGATCGGCGCCTTGACATCCAACGACTGCCCGCGCTTGGCCAGACTCGGCTGAGTCACCATGATGTTAAGGTAAAAATTGAGTTATTTTTTGGTGAGTATGACCCCGCTGTTTTTCTTGAGTGGGTGCAGGCTACTGAGTACACGCTTCGTTACTGTCAATTGGCCGAAAAATAGAAGGTCGTCGCGGTTACGCTTCACTTCCGGGGCGCCGCCATGGTTTGGTGGCACCGCTTTGTGAGCGACCGCATTCGGCGCAATCTTGAGCCTATCGCCGAATGGTACCCGTTGGTATACGTGATGACTCAGAAGTATGTCCCGCAAGATTACAAGAACCAAATGCGCTTGGAGATTGCCATGGCTCACCAAGGGTCAAAGTCTCCGCTCGAGTTCTTTTCTCACCTTGAAGACATGTAGTACAAGGCTGGGGTGAGCGCGGCACCGTCCACATTGTGGACCAAATTTTTGAGTGGGTTGAATCCTTCAATCCGTGACCAGTTGGAGATCTTGACCATCAAGGATCTCAACACTCTTACACACACGGCCATGCAAATCCACCACCAACTCGTGCGTAAGAAGCAATCAATTTAGGAATCCCCTAGCCAACGCATGTATGACTCTAGACCCTTTCCATCTAGCTTAACTACTGATGTGTATGCCTCTTCTCAAGCAAAATCAGGTTCTGGATCGGGCAACAATGCCAAGTAGGCGACCACTAGCTCCGCAGCTAGCCGCGCCGCAGTGCCCACAACCCCGCCCAAGGGCCAGGAGCGCGCTAGAGATATTGAATGCTTCAAGTGTGGGGGTCGCGTACATTACAAGCGTGATTGCCCAAACACCAAGAAGGTGCTCTTTAGACAAACCACCGACTATGAGGAAAATGAACTACACCTTGAGGCTATTGATGATGGATTTGAAGATGTGGCCGAGGATGAGACATACACATGTGGGCCTACTGACTTGCATGCGGGCACGCCTCTCAGCCTCGTCACGAGGCGCGTGCTCACCATCAAGGAGGCTGAATTGGTGGATCAACGAGAAAATCTTTTCCACACCCGGTGTTTGGTGAAAACTGCCTCGTTGAGTGTCATCATAGATGGGGGCATCTATTGCAACATTGTCAATGAGAAAGTGGTAAGACATTTCAATTTGCCAACGACGCCGCACCCCCAACCTTATGGCCATCAATGGATCTCTTCAAGTGAAGGTAATACTGTCACTCGTCAATGTTTAATTTCCTTCTCCGTTGGACATTATTTAGACTTCGTCCTTTGTGATGTCATTGCTATGGATGCCACGCATCTTTTGCTGGGCCGCCCATGGCAATTTGATCGGCGTGCCCTTCACGATGGGTATTTAAACACATACGTGTTTACTTACCATGGGAAGCGCGTCACCCTCTTACCTATGTCGCCACATGAGATTTTACAAGATCAGGTAGAGAGGGACAAGCAAAAGGCCATTGAAGCCGCCGCTGACAAGGCTGCCGCGCGGCACTCGGTTTTGCCACAGATCGGCGGCTCCACTCTAGGCAATTCAGGTTCTGCTTCGAGCACTCGATCAAATTTAGGGAATGGCCACTTGGGCCACCACAATTCCCCCCAAGAATCGACCACTGCTCACAATGCCAAGCGAGGCTCACCCGCGGCCACAAACGGCCCCGCCGCTGGCGCCGCAGCACGGAAGGCGAAGAACAGGCCTGACGGTGGCTAAAAGATGCACAAGCAAATGTCGTTGATTAGCCTCAATCAAAGTAAAATTTCCTAACAGACCTACTAAACAGAAGTATAGCAGACAAGTAAGGGTCGATCCCACAGAGAAGGTTTGATGTAGTATGCAACCGTGAATGACAAGTAACACAAACGGGGGGAGTTTAGTTATCAAGAGAACAAAGCAAACAAAGCAAATGAATTGAGTTGAGTTTAGAAAATATAATGAGGGAAAAGTAGTTCTACTAGAGCGAAATCCACAAGTACAGAGATAAAGTTCGATCACTGAAATCTATTTCGTCCAAGTTCTTTAATTATCCTTATAGTCGTTCCCACCCTGATCTTAAGTACTATTGATTCTCACAGTTGTCAATAGACTTATTACTATACCAATGATAAAGTACCACTGATTCTCACAGTTGTCAGCATACTTTAGCACCAACACAGCAATAACAATACACACAAGGATATAGGATACATGCAAGTAGAAAGACGTACAAGTACTCACTCTCCTACTTAACATGCAACTGATTCTCACTCACAATTGTACGCTCGGAACCCCTATACGCACAATTGTGTTTGCCACTAGATATGCACTCGGAACCCCTACATGCAATCCTAGCAATTGATGAAAAGCATTCAACCTAGTTGATCAGGCTAAGAAGAACAACAAGAAATCAAGATCAATATAACCAAGAGAATCAATCCAACACTTATAAGGATAAGAACAAGGAATAGAAATCTCACAAACACATCAACTGTACTGCTTCAATCGTCTAGTAGAACAAAGGGAAGTTAGTTCTCCATCAAAGGAGATGAAAAACTAAGAAAAGTAAAAACGCTGATAACAAAATAGTCCAAGTCTCCGTAATAGTGTGTCTGTCGTAGTGTGTCCTCCTCTTAACCTAGAAAGAGGGCTTAAATAGTCTTAACAAACTAGGTTAAACTAAAGCGAAAATTAAAGGAAACAGAATAATAATAAAATAAAGTCTCAAACATAAAAGGAAAGAAAATCGTCTCTGGCGCGAGGTCATTAAGCACAGCCACCGCGGGGCGGCGAATTCCACCGCGAGGCGTCGAACTTCCACCGCTGGCCGGTAGCATCCTCTGGCGTGGGCTCCATCTTCACTGAGAGTCACCGTCGGGCCGCGGTACTTCTGACGCGGGGCGGTGAGCTCAATTCTCCAACTCTCTTCTTCTCTGCTTCTGCTGCCCTTCAATCCTACCAAGTGTTGGTAGTCTTCTCCATGAATGCTCCAGCAACTCCATCCATCCTCATGCTTCATCTAAGCTGTAAATCCTGGAATTTCTTCACTTCTCTCCATAACATCTGGATTGCAGACTTAGCACCAAAACTCATCTAAAACCTCTCCTTATCATGTTCACCTCGCCGTTCTGAAATGTCTCGAACAAGTCTCTGTCGTCGACGACTCTCTTAGAGGAGGGAACACGGGGCGAATGTAATTATCAACATAGGTCTCATCAGCGGGAACAGATTTTTGAGGGCCATGTTGTGGCGAGCCCACCGCGGGGCGTAAGTCATCGCCGTGGGGCGGTGGGGTCGCGGTGTCTTTACTGGGTTCAAGCGCCGGGTCGCGGCGAGGTCGCCGCGGGGCGGTGTCAATGAAGCTCCTTTACTGGCTCCTCCCTCAGTTTCTGGCCGACCCGCGGTGACATCCACCACGGGACGTTCGGTGATTTCCTTTTCGAACTCGTTCTCCTCTTCAGCATAAGGAGCAACGATCAATTTCTTACCACTTCTGAGCGTGATAGCACCCACTTTCTCTCTGGGATTCACAGTGGTCTGGGATGGTAGAGAATTTGATGCCCTTTGGTTAATCTTGGTTACCTCATCGGCTAACTGACCAATCTACCTCTCCATGTTCTTGATACTCGACTCAGTGGCCTGCACATGTGTGGCAAAATGCTGAGTCAGATTCTTTAGCATATCTTCCGTAGAGGCTCCAGATGTTTGGCCCTGGGGCCTTTGTTGATAAGGGGCTCTCTGCTGGTACTATTGTTGTGCCGGTTGGTAATGTTGTTGCTGCACTGGCTGTTGACCACCTTGAGGGTCACTCCATCTAAAGCCTGGGTGGTCACGCCCTCTCTGATTGTAATTTGGTTGTCCACCATATTGTGGTCTAGGGGGTCCGTAACCTCCTACAACGTTTACTTCAGCAATACCTTCCTCTTGCAGTTGGGGACAGGTATCGGTATGGTGGGACTGGTTAGAGCAAAGTCCGCATGCTTTAACTTGTTGAGGGGCGTTCTGGTTCGCCATCCTCATCACCAACTGCTTCAGCTCGGCCAACTCTGTCAACACCGGGCTTGGTCCTACAGGGGTCACAACATTGACCGCCTTTCTCTGGTATGTCTTTCCGAAGCTCCTGGTACTCTCGCTCATCTCCTGGAGTCTCTCTATAGCTTCATCCGGTGTCAGGTTTAGAATACTTCTACCGCATGCAGCGTCAATCATTCTCCTCTCTTGGTCCAGCAGACCATTGTGCAGATAGAGGACAAGGTCCTGCTTGGCATATCCATGGAACGGACAGCTGGAGCAAAGCCTCTTGTACCTCTCCAGATAGTCATAGAGCGTCTCATCACCAGCCTGCTCAATGTTGGCAATTGCCTTTTGCAAAGCATTCGCCTTCTTCGTGGGAAAGTACTTGTCCAGGAACGCTTTGTGCAGTTTAGTCCATGTATCTATGGTTCCTGGCGGCAGGTGGTAATACCAATCGCTTGCGGAATCGAGTAGGGAGAAACCAAAAGCTCTCATCTTGATCTGGTCTTCCGTCACATTCCTGGGCTTCATCGTCATACAGACATTGTGGAACTTGCCCAGGTGAGAGATCGGATCCTCTCCACTCAGCCCGTGGAATTTAGGGAGATAAACAACAACTCCCGACTTCAATTCAAAGTTCACCCCTTCTCCAAGTGCAGGGATGATCACAGCCAGGGGTTGCGCTCCAATATTCGGCTCAGTCAATTCTCTCAGTGTTCCGGCCATTGCAACGGCTGGGATATTGGCAGTCTCAACGGTTTCTGTCTCAACGGTCTTGGTCTCAGTGGTCACGACTGTCTCTACTCCTGCTTCTTCTCTTTGATTGCACAGGCTCCCAAGGAATGTTCTGTCAATATCTGAATCAAAAGCAGCTAGAAGAGGGTCAGTACTACAGGTGTCGACCATAAGATAGGTCTCCACCAACAATCAATCACGAAAACACACAACAGACAAAAACCATCCCCGGTAACGGCGCCAAATTTGACGGTGGCTAAAAGATGCACAAGCAAATGTCATTGATTAGCCTCAATCAAAGTAAAATTTCATAACAGACCTACTAAACAGAAGTATAGCAGACAAGTAAGGGTCGATCCCACAGAGAAGGTTTGATGTAGTATGCAACCGTGAATGACAAGTAACACAAACGGGGGGAGTTTAGTTATCAAAAGAACAAAGCAAACAAAGCAAATGAATTGAGTTGAGTTTAGAAAATATAATGAGGGAAAAGTAGTTCTACTAGAGCAAAATCCACAAGTATAGAGATAAAGTTCGATCACTGAAATCTATTTCGTCCAAGTTCTTTAATTATCCTTATAGTCGTTCCCACCCTGATCTTAAGTACTATTGATTCTCACAGTTGTCAATAGACTTATTACTATACCAATGATAAAGTACCACTGATTCTCACAGTTGTCAGCGTACTTTAGCACCAATACAGCAACAACAATACACACAAGGATATAGGATACATGCAAGTAGAAAGACGTACAAGTACTCACTCCCCTACTTAACATGCAACTGATTCTCACTCACAATTGTACGCTCGGAACCCCTATACGCACAATTGTGTTTGCCACTAGATATGCTAGATATGTACTCGGAACCCCTATATGCAATCCTAGCAATTGATGAAAAGCATTCAACCTAGTTGATCAGGCTAAGAAGAACAACAAGAAATCAAGATCAATATAACCAAGAGAATCAATCCAACACTTATAAGGATAAGAACAAGGAATAGAAATCTCACAAACACATCAACTGTACTGCTTCAATCGTCTAGTAGAACAAAGGGAAGTTAGTTCTCCATCAAAGGGGATGAAAAACTAAGAAAAGTAAAAACGATGATAACAAAATAGTCCAAATCTCTGTAATAGTGTGTCTGTCGTAGTGTGTCCTCCTCTTAACCTAGAAAGAGGGCTTAAATAGTCTTAACAAACTAGGTTAAACTAAAGCAAAAATTAAAGGAAACTGAAAAATAATAAAATAAAGTCTCAAACATAAAAGGAAAGAAAACCGTCTCTGGCGCGAGGTCATTAAGCACAGCCACCGCGGGGCGGCGAATTCCACCGCGAGGCGTCGAACTTCCACCGCTGGCCGATAGCATCCTCTGGCGCGGGCTCCATCTTCACTGAGAGTCACCGCCGGGCCGCGGTACTTCTGACGCGGGGCGGTGAGCTCAATTCTCCAGCTCTCTTCTTCTCTGCTTCTGCTGCCCTTCAATCCTACCAAGTGTTGGTAGTCTTCTCCATGAATGCTCCAGCAGCTCCATCCATCCTCATGCTTCATCTAAGCTGCAAATCCTGGAATTTCTTCACTTCTCTCCATAACATCTGGATTGCAGACTTAGCACCAAAACTCATCTAAAACCTCTCCTTATCATGCTAATAATTGCTAGTAAAGGTGTATGAAATAACACCTATCAAATCCCCCCATACTTAGTCCTTTACTCGTCCTGAGTAAACTAAAGAAAAGCTAACTCTCTCAATCAACACCAAGGCATCAGGAAGTATAAGACAATATGACACTAGCAATTACAGCATATCAACAATAATCTCTAGACAACCAAAACAGGTGATGCAAAGATAAACTAATCCTAACTCCAATCTAGCTCCTTATCGCTCCAAAGTGGCCTACCCGAGTCCTCCTTATGGCTCCCCTTCTTATGACGTCTCGCTAAGAAATATAGAGAAATCCTAGAATCACTCTTCTTCTTTTACGCTCATCTTGCCTAGGCACCCTTTCGGGTTTTCACCTAGCCACTCATTTCATTTTGCTAGATATCTCACATATACTCGCATCACTCCAGTCCAATTTTGCCCTGGTCTATACCAGCCGGACTACCTGCTTTTTACCTGGACCGCCCTTTCGGGTTTTCAGTCCACCCCAGGATTTTGGTTGCCTTTTTACCTCTTTTTGGCTTTTTCGAATTTTTTTTAGAGTGCAGAAACAACAACAAACAATAATGCAGAAAGGAAACTATATATACACTAGCTAGATAGAAAGCAAGATAGCAAGTCTATATCCCTCCCCTATACTTAAACCGAACATTGTCCTCAAAGTAGAAAAGAGAACATCAAATGATAATGGGGGAAGAATAGAAAAGCTTACTGTGGACCTGAAGGTGGTGGTGGGTACATCCCAAAGTAGTCCCTCATCTGAGCGTCCATGGTGTCCATACGCTCATCTACATCAGCACGAAATTGGGTCTGCCAAGTCTACAGACCGGTCTCTACCCGGGAGGTCCATTGATCATGGCGCGCTGAGAACGCGTCCCATCTAGAATACAACTCCTGCCAGGGTGCGACAGGACCGTATGACGACGAAGGCACCTCAAACTGGGTAGACATGGGGTCGTCCCCTCCTACGGAATCAGCAGTAACAACATCAAAACCACCACTAGGGCCCTCCCCAAACGGACCTGAAGGAGCAACAACAGGGGCATCATTGGTCGACATCCGGCTATCACTGGGAATCCACCAACCCGCATAAGAAGGCGAATAGGCAAACTCCCGGGGAACAATCAGAATGTGGCCCTCATAGGATGACCAGACCAAATCACCATCCTTCCCCCGTGGCTTCAGCATCGAGCACACCTTCATGTGTGCTAAATCATACACCACATAGGCAACAGGCCGAGGAATCTGATCGCAAGCAATCACTCCAGCACAAAGAAGGGTAATCAGACCACCCCCACAAATATCAAATGGCTCGCCCTCACGAATCCTCTTCAAGGAACCTAAGAAAAGGGTAGCCCAACACGGCGTATACTTAACAGTTCCCAAGATGCTCATAACCCACTGGAAGTCCTTCATAGGCACCTTCCCATCATCCGCATGGCCAAAGAAGTTTCTCATCATCACCTTGTGGATCAACCGCAGACATGGGTTCACCAACTTGGAATTCACCTCCTGACCCTTCTTGAACGTCCTGCCTGTAGCAGCCCTCCAGAACTCCATCATCTCGGACTCGTGAATGCCATTCGACCACCCATCAGTTGGTTCCTTTGTAATACCCAAGGCCGCATGCACCAACTTCAGAGATAAGGAGTAATCACGCCCATTGTAGGTGAACGTGATCTTGTGCAGATGCCTATCGTCAGAATCATTGGTGTATCTCTTGAAAGAGGCGATAAACTGGTAGCACAGCTCTGGATACGCAGGGGCAGCCTTTTCCAGAAACTTCCCTAACCCACACTGTGTCAAGCACATGGACACGCAAGCCAACATTCCTAGTTGCTCCAAAGTCGGCTTATGGAAGAACTTCGAAGCCAACACCTTTCTCTCCTTCACAATGTTGTAAACCTCACTCCTATCCCTAGTCGATACTTTCTTCTTGCCTCTAGATGCCATACGTATAGAATTGAAGTGCTCAAAGCAAGGCAACCAAGGGGACTTACAAACAAACAAGCAAGCAAGCAAACACGCAGCCTGGAGAAACTCAGCGCGGGGCGGTAGGGTCGCGGTGAGAAACTGTGAGCTATGGCCGGTTCGCGGCGAAGTCGGCGCGGGGCGGTGGCAGCAGCGGCGCAAAGCGGGGGTAGCGTGAGGCGGAGCAACGGTGAGGCGGGACTACAGCAGAGCTGTGGGGTTGTGTTTGGGCTTATTTGTGAGGCTAGGCTCCAAATTGGGGGATTTGGGTCTAGATTTGGCTCAAGGTCGAGAGGGATGTGTGGGAGATTATTGGAGGTGTTGGAATGGGAGGTAAGAGATAGTGTGGTTAGGTCAGGGAAGGGAGAGGGGACAGAGAAAGGGATGATGGGCCGGTCATGTACCATGGCCCATGAAGAGAAATCTCGGCCCATAAAGAGGCCCAATCCGTCAAAACCTTAGTTACCACTTAAGAAATAAGCTTTTACTCACCCGTTTAAGGTTTTTTCGGGGCCCATTATTCTTGCTTTTTTTTTAAAAAAAAGAAAAAGAAAAAAAAGTCGAGAGGTTATACCTGACCTTCACCGCGGGGCGGTGGGGTACGCCGCGGGGCGGTGAGACAGGCTGGGTACCACATCTCTTCTCGGGTTTACTTTCGTACCTGAAATGTGAGTAACAGGAGAACGAAACAAAGCAAAATAAACTACGAAAATAATCTAATGAAGAGAAAAATCAAAGAAAACTAACACGGGTTGTCTCCCGGACAGCGCCTTGGTTATCGTCGTTGGCTCGACGTACTGCAAACTGACTACCACCTGGAATAGGATCCCCTTGGAAACCTCCAACTTGTTTCTACCTGTGGAGACCTCTCATGGAAGGGGTTGAACCTTAGACCATGTTCCCTCTTTTCCATCGACTCCATGCTTACTTCCTTTGGAGTGTCTCCCCCATACTTAGAATGATGTGGGGGCCGATATGGCTCAATCTGAATATGCTGCACGTCACTAGATAAAGGCTTACAGCCTTGTATGGTTAGTGCAGGGGGCAAGTGCCCAAATTAGAGGGAATAGAATTTCCTATATCATCTAGTAAGACATCACCAACATACACTTTATGCAACTCACTAGGTCCTTCATTAGTAGAACCCTCAACTACGGTCTCCACTGCATCAGTTTTAACATTTTCATGCACAGAATTATCAATATCACTAAGGCAGAGAGGAGTGGTCAATTCAATGGAGTTGGCTTTATGAATATTATGTTCAAATATTATTCCATCAAATTCCATAGTTAAAGTCCCACTATCTACATCAATCTTTGTCATGGAAGTTTTCATAAAAGGTCGCCCTAGCATAACATGGGCAACATGCTCATCATAATCCATGTCCATAACAAAGAAATCAGCAGAGAAAATTAAGGAACCTATCCTAACAAGTACATCCTCCACTATACCCTTAGGGGGCACACATGATCCATTAGCCAGTTGTATAACAATGTTAGAGTTGTGCAAGGGTCCTAGTTCCAATTTTTCAATCAATGAATATGGTAGAACATTAATTGAGGCACCCAAGTCTAGCAATGCTTTCTCAAAAAGATGCCCACCTATAGTGATAGGAATAGTAAAAGTACCTGGAACCTTGCATTTTGCGGGCAGACGCTTCTGAACTACCGCTGAAACTTGTTCACCTACTGGACTCTTCTTCTGGGTCTTCTGCTTCTGAGTCCTCTTCACTGTGCACAACTCCTTTAGGAACTTGGCATATCGCGGGATAGCCTTGATAAGCTTGAGCAGGGGTATGTTCACCTCGCAGTTATGAAATGTCTCGAACAAGTCTCTGTCATCGACGACTCTCTTAGCCTTCAGCACCTCAGGAAAAGGTGCATGTGGCTTTTCTGAACCTAGAGGAGGGAACACGGGGCGAATGTAATTATCAACATAGGTCTCATCAGCGGGAACAGATTTTTGAGGGCCAGGTTGCGGCGAGCCCACCGCGGGGCGTAAGTCATCGCCGCGGGGCGGTGGGGTCGCGGTGTCGTTACTGGGTTCAAGCGCCGGGTCGCGGCGAGGGTCGCCGTGGGGCGGTGTCAATAAAGCTCATTTACTGGCTCCTCCCTCAGTTTCTGGCCGACCCGCGGTGACATCCACCGCGGGGCGTTCGGTGATTTCCTTTTCGAACTCGTTCTCCTCTTCAGCATTAGGAGCAACGATCAATTTCTTACCACTTCTGAGCGTGATAGCACCCACGTTCTCTCTGGGATTCACAGTGGTCTGGGATGGTAGAGAATTTGATGCCCTTTGGTTAATCTTGGTTACCTCATCGGCTAACTGACCAATCTGCCTCTCCATGTTCTTGATACTCGACTCAGTGGCCTGCACATGTGTGGCAAAATGCTGAGTCAGATTCTTTAGCATATCTTCCGTAGAGGCTCCAGATGTTTGGCCCTGGGGCCTTTGTTGATAAGGGGCTCTCTGCTGGTACTATTGTTGTGCCAGTTGGTAATGCTGTTGCTACACTGGCTGTTGACCACCTTGAGGGTCACTCCATCTAAAGCCTGGGTGGTCACGCCCTCTCTGATTGTAATTGGGCTGTCCACCATATTTTGGTCTAGGGGGTCCGTAACCTCCTACAACGTTTACTTCAGCAATACCTTCCTCTTGCAGCTGGGGACAGGTATCGGTATGGTGGGACTGGTTAGAGCAAAGTCCGCACGCTTTAACTTGTTGAGGGGCGTTCTGGTTCGCCATCCTCATCACCAACTGCTTCAGCTCGGTCAACTCTGTCAACACCGGGCTTGGTCCTACAGGGGTCACAGCATTGACTGCCTTTCTCTGGTACGTCTTTCCGAAGCTCCTGGTACTCTCGCTCATCTCCTGGAGTCTCTCTATAGCTTCATTCGGTGTCAGGTTTAGAATACTTCCACCGCATGCAGCGTCAATCATTCTCCTCTCTTGGTCCAGCAGACCGTTGTGCAGATAGAGGACAGGGTCCTGCTTGGCATATCCATGGAACGGACAGCTAGAGCAAAGCCTCTTGTACCTCTCCAGATAGTCATAGAGCGTCTCATCACCAGCCTGCTCAATGTTGGTAATTGCCTTTTTCAAAGCATTCGCCTTCTTCATGGGAAAGTACTTGCCCAGGAACGCTTTGTGCAGTTTAGTCCATGTATCTATGGTTCCTGACGGCAGGTGGTAATACCAATTGATTGCGGAATCGAGTAGGGAGAAACCAAAAGCTCTCATCTTGATCTGGTCTTCCGTCATATTCCTGGGCTTCATCGTCATACAGACATTGTGGAACTTGCCCAGGTGAGAGATCAGATCCTCTCCACTCAGCCCGTGGAATTTAGGGAGATAAGCAACAACTCCCGACTTCAATTCAAAGTTCACCCCTTCTCCAAGTGCAGGGATGATCACAGCCAGGGGTTGCGCTCTAATATTCGGCTCAGTCAATTCTCTCAGTGTTCCGGCCATTGCAACGGCTGGATATTGGCAGTCTCAACGGTTTCTGTCTCAACGGTCTTGGTCTCAGTGGTCACGACTGTCTCTACTCCTGCTTCTTCTCTTTGATTGCGCAGGCTCCCAAGGAATGTTCTGTCAATCTCTGAATCAAAAGCAGCTAGAAGAGGGTCAGTACTACGGGTGTCGACCATAAGATAGGTCTCCACCAACAATCAATCACGAAAACACACAACAGACAAAAACCGTCCCCGGCAACGGCGCCAAATTTGACGGTGGCTAAAAGATGCACAAGCAAATGTCGTTGATTAGCCTCAATCAAAGTAAAATTTCCTAACAGACCTACTAAACAGAAGTATAGCAGACAAGTAAGGGTCGATCCCACAGAGAAGGTTTGATATAGTATGCAACCGTGAATGACAAGTAACACAAACGGGGGAGTTTAGTTATCAAGAGAACAAAGCAAATGAATTGAGTTGAGTTTAGAAAATATAATGAGGGAAAAGTAGTTCTACTAGAGCGAAATCCACAAGTACAGAGATAAAGTTCGATCACTGAAATCTATTTCGTCCAAGTTCTTTAATTATCCTTATAGTCGTTCCCACCCTGATCTTAAGTACTATTGATTCTCACAGTTGTCAATAGACTTATTACTATGCCAATGATAAAGTACCACTGATTCTCACAGTTGTCAGCGTACGTTAGCACCAACACAGCAATAGCAATACACACAAGGATATAGGATACATGCAAGTAGAAAGACGTACAAGTACTCACTCCCCTACTTAACATGCAGCTGATTCTCACTCACAATTGTACGCTCGGAACCCCTATACGCACAATTGTGTTTGCCACTAGATATGCACTCGGAACCCCTATATGCAATCCTAGCAATTGATGAAAAGCATTCAACCTAGTTGATCAGGCTAAGAAGAACAACAAGAAATCAAGATCAATATAACCAAGAGAATCAATCCAACACTTATAAGGATAAGAACAAGGAATAGAAATCTCACAAACACATCAACTGTACTGCTTCAATCGTCTAGTAGAACAAAGGGAAGTTAGTTCTCCATCAAAGGGGATGAAAAACTAAGAAAAGTAAAAACGATGATAACAAAATAGTCCAAGTCTCCGTAATAGTGTGTCTGTCGTAGTGTGTCCTCCTCTTAACCTAGAAAGAGGGCTTAAATAGTCTTAACAAACTAGGCTAAACTAAAGTGGAAATTAAAGGAAACAAAATAATAATAAAATAAAGTCTCAAACATAAAAGGAAAGAAAATCGTCTCTGGCACGAGGTCATTAAGCACAGCCACCGCGGGGCGGCGAATTCCACCGCGAGGCGTCGAACTTCCACCGCTGGGCGGTAGCATCCTCTGGCGCGGGCTCCATCTTCACTGAGAGTCACCGCCGGGCCGCGGTACTTCTGACGCGGGGCGGTGAGCTCAATTCTCCAGCTCTCTTCTTCTCTGCTTCTGCTGCCCTTCAATCCTACCAAGTGTTGGTAGTCTTCTCCATGAATGCTCCAGCAGCTCCATCCATCCTCATGCTTCATCTAAGCTGTAAATCCTGGAATTTCTTCACTTCTCTCCATAACATCTGGATTGCAGACTTAGCACCAAAACTCATCTAAAACGTCTCCTTATCATGCTAATAATTGCTAGTAAAGGTGTATGAAATAACACCTATCAAGGCCCACTGAAATTTGGCCGGGCAATGGTGATTCTCCCTCGAGCAATTGTAATTTTCTTCCAGTGCATCTGTTTCAGACCCAATTGCCTCTCCAGATTCGCCAGCTGTCGGTGCATCCCCGCAAACCTCTTCGCTCCAAGGCCGGTGTGAGAATCACCTGCTTTTGGCCAGGCACAGCGACTTAACTGCGGCATTTAAGGGAAGATCTCCTTGTTTTCTCTTAGTGCCTCAACTTTGTGCTCATATTGCCCTTGGACAAAGTGATTTGCCCGCTAGTGTTGCCTCTTTGCTCCAGGAATTTGTGGATGTCATGCTGGATGACTTGCCACAGGGCCTACCACCCCTCTACGTCATCGAGCACCAGATTGACTTGGTGCCTGGTTCTTCATTGCCCAACCGCGCCGCTTACCGCGCCGACCCCGAGGAAACCAAGGAGCTCCAACGGGAAGTCCAGGAACTCTTAGATCGTGGCTACGTGAGGGAGAGCTTGAGCCCTTGCGCAGTGCCCGTGATTTTGGTGCCCAAGAAAGATGGCTCTTGGAGGATGTGTGTCGACAACCGCGCCATCAACCAGATCACTGTGAAGTACCGCCATCCCATCCCCCGCCTTGATGATATGTTGGACGAGCTCCATGGTGCCACGATATTCTCCAAGATTGACTTGAAGAGTGGGTATCACCAGATTCGCATGAAAGGAGGAAGATGAATGGAAGACAACGTTTAAGACTAAGTATGGTCTTTATGAATGGCTTGTCATGCCATTTGGGCTCACTAATGCCCCAAGCACTTTCATGCGTTTGATGAACCGTGTTTTGAGACAATTTTTGGGAAAATTTGTAGTGGTCTATTTTGATGACATCCTAGTCTATTCTCGTAGTCTAGATGATCATGTGAAGCACCTTAAATAGGCTTGTGTTAGAGTGCTTAAGAAAAGAGCAGTTGTATGCCAATCTTGGCAAATGTCGATTCTACTCCGACACTACAGTTTTTCTTGGGTTTATTGTGTCTAAGGATGGTTTGCGCGTGGATGAAGACAAGGTTTGTGCCATTAGAGATTGGTCGACGCCGACCAACCCGACCATGGTGAGGTCTTTCCTCGGGCTGGCTGGCTTCTATAGGAGGTTTGTGCGCGACTTCAGCTCCATTGATGCTCCGCTTCATGATCTCACAAAGAAAGGAGCTACGGTGGTATGGCTTGACAACCACGAGAAGGCCTTCCAAGCCTTGAAGGAAGCCCTTTGCAACGTGCCTCTCCTCCAGCTTCCCGACTTCACCAAGCGTTTAAGGTCGAATGTGATGCTTCCAACATCGGCATTGGCGGCGTCCTTCAGCAAGACAAGAGGCCGATTGCCTACTTCAGTGAGCAGCTCACCGAGGCCACTTTGAACTACCCCACTTATGATAAAGAGCTCTACGCTCTTGTTCAGGTGCTCAAGACATGGCAGCACTGATGTGTCCCGGGCTCGACTCAAGTCAGGCAACGACGAGCCCAAGACGACCAAGACCGTGGCGTCCTCCTTGGTTCAAGACTTAGTCTAGTTTAGCCTATTTTATGTTATTTCCCGTTTTAGCATGTTTCCCTTTTTAGTATTTCCATTTCCATACTTTCTATTTTGGGTGTGTGCCTTTTTCTTGCTAGAGAAGGCTAGCCCATTAGTGTGTTTTCGGCCCAAGCCCATTAGGGTTCTTGGTCGAGCCTTATGGCTTTAAATAGCCTTCGTTGTATTCATTATTCCCTACGTTGAAATTAAAGCTTAAGCCTTGTAGTTGAGATCATCTCCTCCCTTAAGTCTCGGCGTCACAAAACTGGTTAGACCCGACTGAACCACATCACGGTTCACAAGCATAACCTATCCCTCCATCGCTAGCTTCTGCCAGCGAGATCCTCTCGCCCCAACTCGGCCCCGCCGAAAGCAAGAGAGTCGGTAACCGAGCCCACGCTTGGTTGCTACCTATCCCGATTACTAAGGAGAAGGATTCGAGGCCACTTCCTGCCTAGATCCGATGTCAAACGTGGTCTGAACCCGTCGGAACACATCAATTGGTATCAGAGCAACCAGGGTCATGCAGCGCGCCTTCTTCTCCAACGACACCACCACCACCACACAAAAAAACTCCCAAAACCGACGAGCCTTTTGCCCACATTTCGTCCAATTTTTTTTGTCATTTCCGCAATTTTCTTCCATATTCTTGTAGATCATCTCGATATGAGTCCGGGCATATACAATTCGCCCAAAATGGACATCGTTTGACCCCTCAAAAGGCCAAAATACGAACTGTTTGCTGCCCAAACCCTAGCCGCCGCGACCGCGGTTTTCTACACTGCTGTTGCCGAATCCCTTTTACGTATCCAAAACCCTAGCCTCTATCTCCCATCACAACCCTAGTTTTAGCCTTTCCTTAACCAACCCGTCCTTGGCCACACCCACCCCATGACCCGCTGGTATCCATACTTCGAGCCCGAAGAGTGGGACCCCGACCCTTGGTTCGGTGGCGTGAGTCCATACGAAGTGGACCCGGATTGGATCTTGCCAAGGATTCCGATGCCACCACGACGCCGCCCGTACTCTCCACCCCGGTGTCCATACTACGCACCCAAGCGTCAACACAACTCTCCACCGCACCGCAAGTATGCCCTAGTGCGGTACCCTGAGCACCCGCCTGTGTGCCGTCCCGAGCGCCCTCCCGTGTCACCGGTTCCAACAGTCGCCCACGACGCCACTGACGATGATCAAGCCACGACGTTGGAGGCCATACTTTCGAAGATCGAAAATTTGCAATGGGACGTCACCTCCTACCGAGCCGCCACTGAGGCCGTCGCCGCGACCGTGGGTGCCAAAACCGCGACCACGGCCGCTACAGCAGAAACCACGCCCACGGCCAGCGAAACTGCGCCCGTAGCCCACCTTGTCGTTGTCGAGGCTGCCGCCACCGAGCCATTTCTGCCGCCCATAGACGTGCCCAATGCTCCCCTGCCCATTTGCAAGCCCGACGTATCCATTACGCCTACTCCAGACCCGGGCTTCCGTGCAATACTCTCCAAGGCACCCGATGCTATGACCGCTCCTGGACCCGAGCCATAACTTCTCATCTTTGAGGTTCCAAGAGTCGGTCCCGAGCCCGACGCCACTTTACCACTGATCGCTGAGCGTCTACTCTCCCTGGCTCCACCTAGTTCGAAGCGGGGACGCTTCGATTCTAAGGGAGGGAGAATGATGTGTCCCGGGCTCGACTCAAGCCGGGCAATGACGAGCCCAAGATGACCAAGACCGTGGCGTCCTCCTTGGTTCAAGACTTAGTCTAGTTTAGCCTACTTTATGTTATTTCCCGTTTTAGCATATTTCCCTTTTTAGTATATCCATTTCCGTACTTTCTATTTCGGACGTGTGCCTTTCTCTTGCTAGAGAAGGCTAGCCCATTAGTGTGTTTTCGGCCCAAGCCCATTAGGGTTCTTGGTCGAGCCTTATGGCTTTAAATAGCCTTCGTTGTATTCATTATTCCCTACGTTGAAATTAAAGCTTAAGCCTTGCAGTTGAGATCATCTCCTCCCTTAAGCCTCGGTGTCACAAAACTGGTTAGACCCGACTGAACCACGCCACGGTTCACAAACACAACCTATCCCTCCATCGCTAGCTTCCACCTGTGAGATCATCTCGCCCCAACTCGGCCCCGCTAAAAGCAAGAGAGCCGATAACCGAGCCCACGCTTGGTTGCTACCTATCTCGGTTACTAAGGAGAAGGATTCGAGGCCGCTTCCTGCCTAGATCTGATGTCAAACGTGATCTGAACCCATCGGAACACATCACAACACTACCTTTGGCCAGATGAGTTTGTCATTCACTTTGACCATGCCGCGCTTAGCTACTTGAAGAGCCATGCCACTCTCGGCCGCCGCCATGCTAGGTGGGTCGAGTTCATGGAGACATTTCCCTATGTGGTCGTCCACAAGAAAGGTAAGGAGAATGTGGTAGCCGATGCCCTTTCTCGCAGGTATAATCTTCTCACTCATCTTCAAACTAAGGTTTTAGGCTTTGCTTTGATTAAGGATTTATATTTGCTTGATGCCTAATTTAAGCATATATTTGAGCAATGCCTTAGGGACCGAGAGTTTGACACCTTCTTCATCAATGAGGGGTATTTGTACAAAGTTGGTCGTCTATGTATCCATAGCTCATCCGTTAGGACCCTCCTCATTAAAGATGCACATGATGGCCGAAGCCACTTTGGGATTTTGAAGACTTTGGCTGCTTTGAGGGAACACTTCTTTTGGCCTCATATGCTTACACATGTCACTAGGTATTGCAAGAGTTGTGTTGTT
Organism: Rheum nobile; assembly: GCA_027886185.1. Lineage (NCBI taxonomy): Eukaryota > Viridiplantae > Streptophyta > Magnoliopsida > Caryophyllales > Polygonaceae > Rheum > Rheum nobile. The sequence goes on from WOAB01000040.1 coordinate 7,624,901, forward strand.
TGCCAACGAGCTAAGGCTAGTTCGAGGTTTATGGTCTATACACTCCACTGCCCATCCCGGCCGCCCCTTGGGAAAACTTATCCACGGACTTTATCACATGTTTGCCTCTCTCTCGTAAGGGTAAGGATTCTATATTTGTTGTTGTGGACAAGTTTTCTAAGATGGCCCACTTTATAGCTTGTAAGACGACCCACAATGGCACCGACATAGCTGACCTCTTCTTTGATAATGTGGTTCATTTACATGGGATTCCTAAGACTATTGTTAGTGATAGGGATACGAAATTTGTTGGCCACTTTTGGAGAACACTTTGGGGAAAGGTAGGTACTCAACTCGTCTTTTCTACAAGCTATCACCCCTAGACGGATGGACAAACTGAGGTCACCAACCGAACTTTAGAAGCCCTCCATAACCATGCTCAAGACCAATCCCAGGCGTTGGGAGGACTTACTTTCTATTATTGAGTTTTCCTATAACATGTCCAAGCACTCAGCAACCAAATTGATGCCGTTCGAGGTGGTTTATGACCACAACCCTTTGACGCTGCTTGACATGTTGCCGCGCCCCATGAAGGACCAGGACCATGTCACCGTCACCAACCGCGCCGAGCAGGTCCAAGAGCTTCACCGCTGCACTCGTGCCCAGCTTGAGCGTAGGGCTGCCCAATATGTCGTGCAGCACAACAAGGGCCGCCGCAAGCTCATTTTCGCTCCGGGTGACTTGGTTTGGGTCCATCTCCGCAATGACATGTTCCCCGCCAAGCGTAAGTCAAAGCTTGCTCCCCGCAACGATGGTCCTTTCAAGGTTGTCAAGGCCATCGGCGACAATGCTTATGAAGTCGACCTTCCTCCAGATTTTGGTGTCCATGCCACCTTCAATGTGGCTGATCTCCAACCTTATGTGGAGCCTGAGTTTGATGAGGGTGAAGCGGGGACGCTTCACAGCCAAGTGGGGGAGGATGATGCGACCATGCTCTCCTTTTCCGCCGCTGAAGAGGAGAAGGCCATGAGCCTCTAGTCACTTAGGCCTGTCACCAGGTCCAGAGCCAAGGCCATCATCCAGGCCACCGAGTCTCTGGTCACGCGCCTCGTATCCAGCCAAGGCGCGCCCCCTCTTGTGCTCCTCACCATGCTCAGCGACACTGCCAAGCTCTAGTCGGGCCCACTGCCCTCCGAGCCTGGCGCGCCACCCACAAAGACCATCATGGCCTAGCTGAAGGTCGGGCCTAGCCACTGCATCACGCATGCCGAGTCATGGCCTTCGCCAATGCCTTGTCGCCGCGCGCATGCCTCGCCAGCATCCAAGACCGGGGCCTATCCCAAGTTTAACCATTTAGAGGTTCTTGCTTATTTTAGACATTACTATTTTTAGCATTCTATTTATGTAATTTTCCTTTTAGGGTGTGCGCTCCACTTGTGTCGAGTGGGCTAGCCCATTAGGCGGGTCTCGGCCCATCCGAGCCCTATGCCTTTATAAGCCCATCTCGGCCTTCCTTGTAATGGTTACGTCATTTTTAATTCAAGTCAAGTATTGAGTGATTCATTCCTCATTCTTGAGTTTGACGTCAAACACTTCTCGAAACCTATCACTCGCTCCACTCGCCGACAGTCGCTACTGCCACCTCCGCCAATCGTCGCTTTGATCATTGCCGCTTGTCACTTCAAGCAATCTCGAGTACCAAGTCTTGTGGCCACTCGAGCATCCAAGGTTGCGTTAGTCTCGCCAACGCCACGCCCGATCTATTTCGCTTCCGCCTCGCGAACCTCAATCAAGACGATCATGACCAAGCAAAAGGCCTAGATCCGCTCTTCGCCGGCCACCTTGACCACATCGAGGCCAAGGATGCATCATATCTTTCCATTTCTGAGTTGTTTTTTAAGAGTAATGAGGGAGGAATTAAAAATATCATTTTTAATGCAGCCTCGGACAATAGGAATGCCTAGGTATTATTCCATAGACCGAGTTACTTGAATGTTTAAGATAGAAGCCAACGAGGTAGTTTGCTGGGAAGAAAGGCTGGAAGATGTTTGGAAAGAGCTTTTATGAAAATTAATAGATAAACCGGAAATGGAAGTGAACTTGCGAAGGATATTTTTGATATGTAGCATATTATCGTGGGATGCATTCGCAAGAATAAGGGTATCGTCAGCAAAAGAAATAAATGGAATACAAGTACCATTTCTGGTTAACTGAATTCCAATCTTACGGTTAGGCTGTTTGGAGTCATGGGAAAGGGTATGTTTGCCACTCACAGGCGAGTGGCAAACATATCTAGATATCAATAAGCCCACTCGGGGAGAGAATTAGCGGGTACAAAGAAAGGATGATCTTGTACACGCTAGTCTTGATCTTGTGGACGACGCTGTCGATGGTGAGTTCACTACCCTCAAAGATCTTAAGATTCATTGCTTTCCTTAGAAAGTAGACTGTTGTTGCTAAGGCGATGAACTTGTTTTTCCTCTTATGCTTGGGGATATGATTGTTGCGCTACAGCCATGTAAGGGCCTCATTTAGGCCGCTGATGTTCACATCAATCATGACACATTGCTTGATCTGAGCCTAGACTTCCTTGCTAAAGCAACGAACAGATGATCCGTTGTTTCACTCTCAACCGAGCAAAGTGGACAGGCCGGGTCTAGCTGTAAGAAGCCAAGTCTATCCTTCGTTGAGAGGGCTCTTCTGCTGGCCAGCCAAAATATGAATGTGTGCTTAGGGGTGATGCCCGGCTCCCATACCACTTTGCACCAGGTGAATTTCATGTTGGCCCGCCTAAATATGTCATAGGCAGCATCGATGTTGATGATGCCCTGGCTCTCTAATGAGTTGAGCTTGGTGATTGCCCCAGTAGTTGACCTCTCTTTAAGGATGATCTGGTTCCTTGTGTGGATGATCCGCTTGATAAAAGGAGAGTCTCTTTTGTGTGCTGTCCAATGCCAAAATTCGGATGCTTGCAAGAACTCGTGGTGAAGCCAACTAACCCAAAGGCAATCCTTCTTGCAATGGATGCCCCAAACAGTCTTTGTCATAAAGGCCAGGTGCCAGTGATGCAAGTTTTTGAGTCTGAGACCCCCCTCTTCCTTGGGCACACAAACATCATCCTAAGCAACTCTTGCGGAGTTCCAAAGGAACTTGTGGCACAATTGGGCAACAGACCCCAGAACCCCCTTGTGTATGGGTGCAATGGATAACCAGAAACCAACTGTACCCTGAAGGACTGATCGGATAAGCTTTACTTTGCCGGCGTAAGAGAGTGACGACCCGAACCAGGCTCTGATCTTGCCGCTGACTTGCTCAATCATAGGCGCATAGTGTCGAGCAAAAAGCTTGGGGGCTGCAATTGGGATTCCTAGGTACCAGAAAGGGAACGAGCCAGTGGGAAAGCCATTGGCACCTAGGATCTCCCGCTTATCAATCTCACTGGCATCGACGATGTAGATACTAGATTTCTGCTCGCTGAATGTCAATCCGGAACAACTATAGAAGGTAGAGAGTGTGTCCAGTAGTACCTTGACTGATGGAGGGTTTGCTCTGGCCAGAAGAATAATGTCATCCGCAAAGGCCAAATGTGTGATCTTGAGAGGCCCACATTGATGATGAAAATTATAGTCTGTGTCGGTTGTTTCCTTGCGGAGCAGCCTAGACAAGTACTCTATGCAGAGAACAAACACCAAGGGTGAAAGAGGATCACCTTGACGGAGTCCCTTAGCCCCACTGAATAGCCCATGAAACTGGCCATTGATCGCCACCGAAAAAGAAGTTGTAGTGATGGCCTCCATAATCCAATCAATGAAGGGAGGCGGGAAGATGAGTCCCTTGAGCACTTCGTGAACAAAGTCACAAGAGATAGTGTCGAACGCCTTGTGGATGTCAACTTTACGCATGCATTTTGGAGACGTCCATTTCTGGTTGTACTTCCTAAGGAGCTCTTGGACAAGATGGATGTTGTCACCAATACTTCTGCCCTTAATGAAGGCATCTTGTGCCTTGTCCACAATGGTGCTCATAATCGGTCCAAGTCTAGTTGCAATGACCTTGGAGACAATCTTGTAGACAACATTGCAGCAGGATATTGGCCTAAAGTCACCCACTTTAGACGCAAAATCTGACTTAGGAATGAGTGCGATTGCCGCATGTAGGGCTGAGCACGGGTTGAGAAAACCGAAAACCCAAACCGACCCGACCCGAAAAACCCGAACCAAACCCGAGCCCACATGACTTCGGTTCGGGTTTCGGTCTGATGTAATCTGTATTTCAGGTTTCGATTCGGGTTCGGTTTGGGTTTCGGGTTTTAGCCCAATTCAGTCTGATTTTTTATTTACCAGTGTTGTTTAGCCCGAACCCGAACCGCATGACTTCGGTTCGGTCTTCGATCCCCTTTTTTTTTGGGTTTTCGGGCTTTTCGGGTCGGGTTCTGGCCCGTGCTCATCCCTAGCTGCATGGTTAATTTGCTTGAGGAGGGTGCTGGAGGAAAAAAATTCTTGGATGCTCTCACACACAAGCTTGCCAACGATGCTCTATGAGCTCTTGAAGAACTTTGTTGAGAAGCCATATGGACCCAGGGAATTATCATCACCAATCGCCCAAAGAGCCTCCTTGATCTCTTTATTAGTGATAGGCCAGATGAGCTCCTCACTTTGGGCTGGAAGGACCCTAGCGCCTTTAAGGAAGATCGATGGATCAACCTGAGAAGTGGTCGTCTGGATTTCGAGGAGGCCCTTGTAGAAACTCACAAACTCAGAGGCAACCTCTTGCTCGGAATTAGTGAACGAACCATCATCCTTCTCCACTCTAGAAATATGGTTTCTCTTGGTCCGCCTTTTGACAAGGCCATGGAAGAACTTAGTGCACTTGTCAGACTGCAGGGTGAAGGTGGACTTGGCTTGTTAAGCATAGAACAAGTATTCTACCCTAGCAAGCCTATTGGCGACGACCTTTCTATCTTGCACAAGCCTTTGGAGAAGCTCAGAGGTCGGGTCATCGAGGTGTTGCTCTTGAGCAGCCTTAAGCTCATCATTGGCAGCCTTTGCTCTAGCTGATATGTGGGAGAAGTGTTCCTTGTTGAGTGCTCTGAGCGGCGCCTTAAGAACCTTCAACTTATTGTAAAGTTGGAATTGTTTAAATCCCTCATGCTGAGTCTCCCAGATGTTCCTCACAAGTTAGGAGGAACTTCTCGTGGTCAACAATCATATTGTGGAACCGAAAAGGCTTGCGCTTAAGAGCCCCGGGCTGGACCACTCTAGCAAGGCAAGCAGAGTGATCGGAGAGTGACCCCGAAGGCAGGAAGTGGCCCTCCCATTGCCGTTCTCCAATGAGCCAGTCTTGGTTGATCATAATCCGGTCGAGCTTGCTGCAAACTCTCCCATTGGACCATGTAAGTCTGGCCCCAGATGCCCTGATGTCACTAAGCCCAGCGGCTGTGGTGCACTCAGCTAGATCTGCAATTTCTCTCAAGGTGACTTATGTACTTCCATTAACCATTTCATCTGAGTGCATAATGCTATTGAATTCACCCAAGACAATCCATGGAGCGGATCAGTTTTGCCCGAACTCAACAAGCTCCTCCCATAGTGGCCTTCTAGCAGTGAAAGAGTGGAGTCCATACACAAAGGTCGCAAAGAATATGTCACCCGAGGCCTTAGAGGTAACTCGACAATGAATGTGTTGCGCACTTGAACCAACCACATCAATAGAAACAACACAAGAATCCCAAAGAATAAGAATTCTACCTGCCCGGTGGGTGTTGAAGTTGTGTGTGTAGTCCCAACCTTTTGACTGTATATTCATCCAATGTATTTAGCCGCGGAGTAAGTTTATGCTGATTATTTATTACCAAAACCAACTTCACCTTATGATTTTGTTGGACTCTGCTAATCAACTGTCCCTATACGTTTAATCATGGTATCCATCATATTTGTATTATCATGACCGTCCAATCAAATTGTGAGGCCCTTTTTCTATATTGATACGAGGCCTTAATGAAAATTAAAAATTGTCAAATTTTAATAGTATCGAACAATTTATGCATGACCAAATCAATCAATTTTGTCGATATACTAAAATTAATCATTTATTTAAATGATATGATACTAAATAATGAATCTGGAAAAAAAACGTCTTGAAAAGTGGGGTTGTGACGTGAAATATAATAAAGTAGACAATTTTATCTAGAAGCCTATAGGAAAAATAACCACAACTAAATTTTATAATCACAAATTAATTTACTTTGTTGCTTGTGAAAAATAATAAGAGTATTTGAATATCAAGAATTGGAAAATGTGAACAAAAAAAAAACTAATAAATAGTTGTCTAGATAAGCCCTCAATTTTTTTTATTAGGTGAAGAATAGGTAGGACATCATAATTTTTTTAGTGTATTTACTTTTTCTACTTAGAAAATATACTAAATAAATTTTTCGCTTTAGAAAAATCTTAAGATAAAAAAACAAAGGGAGGGGGGCGCTCGAGCACAGGTGCATGGGGTTTGCTGAAGTATAGAGTGCTTTTATTAACCACTATTATAAGAAGTCTTTTCTTAACATATTAATAGTTGTTATAATAATATCTCATAATTTGGGCCAAAGACCCTTTTTGAGCAGAGGCCCTGTGCAGGTGCTCACTTTGCACCTGCCCAGGGCCGGACATGTGTATTATATATTGCTCCTTTCCATTACTGAAGCACTATAAGTTTTTTCTTTTGACAATTACTACCTCCTCCTTCTTTTTGATCCCTTTCATCCTTCTACAGATTATAATTTCTGCTTTCTTGTTCTTCACCTTAGAGCATGTATATTGGAGAAGCTTAAAGGGGGGCTTTTTAACCCATTTTTTCATTTTCTCTGTTCTAAAAAGCCCCAACTCATTTTACCATTTTAATTTTATTGTAGGGATTTTCAACCCAATATATATTTATATTAAATTACAATTACACCCTTTATATTAAATTACCAAAATACCCTTTATATTAAATTACTAATATACCCTTTATATTAAATTATAAAAATATTTATTTTATTAAAACTTATTTTTTTATAAAATTTATTAAATATATTTAATTCAAGTGTTTAGTTATATTATTAATTGAAAATTAATAACAAATATTAAGGCTTGAAGGAAATTAACGACAAACATATATATTAAAAACAACAAACGATGAATGCATAAATTGAAGAAAAAACATTACAATGGAACAACATAAACTGAAGCAAATTACCGAATTTAACGAAAAACAACATTAGACAATACATAACACAATAACTAAAAACACAAAACACCGGAAGGACCCTAATTTTCTCTAAATCGTTGCCAAATGTGTTCCTTCAACCACGTTCACGATCACGACCACGACCGTTATGCTGAGTTTCTTGGGGTGAATCGTCAAGATCTTCGGGTTGTGTGCTGAAGATTGGGACCTCCATGGATTGAGATCCACCTCTAGTTGTGGCTTCGGTTTGGGAATTTTGAGAGATGAGATTCGCATAATTTTGCACATTATAAGGATCATACGGATCTAGGGACAAATCTTGAAAGTTATTGGGGTAGTCACTAGGGTTTTGATTCATGGTGAAAGATTGAGAATAGAGGAATGTGAGTTTGAAAAGAGAGAGATCAGATTTGAGAAAAGATAGGAATGAGTGGAGAATGTGTGAGTTTTGCAATGCCCACTACATTTTATTTATAGGCAAATAAAAAATCATTTACAATTGTTTCTATTTTGTGAATATTATAATTATATATAAATAATTTTAGTTAGTACATTTTTATAATTTAAACTATCCTAAATAATAATATTAGTGTTTACTTGGACTTAATTATATCAAGACTTGTCTAAATTCATACATAAAATTTATAAAGTTTCTCCACAATGTCATTTTAATGTAAAAAAATTAAATTAGTATATGTTTTTATTTTAAACCACCATAAATAATATTAAAATGATTTATTTTCAATTAATGATATACAATATACAATAAAAAAATGAAACTAAAATTATGGTATTTTATTTTATTTTAACATTTACAAATTAAATTAAACAATTTTTTTTAAAGTAATAGATGACCATGAATAAATCATGGTCGTTCGTTGGAGTGACGCGTGGCGCTTACAAAAGCAAGTAGTCGTTTGGTTGCTTGATTTTCACGCGTCATTTTGGCCCTTTTTGGTCCAAAACGACGCGTTTTATGCGTATAGGGTTTTATGCATATAGGGGCAAATTTTTTTTGCCCCAACCAAACAGGCCTCTATTCTACTTTAGTTAAAGCATGTTCGGTTGGGGCTTAAAAATGAGCTTTGGAAAAGCCCCAATCCAAGGGCTTAAGCCTTCATACCAATATTTTATTTAAAGAAAATTCCAAAAGCCCCCCCCCCCCTCCAAAAAAAAAAACCATTAAACATGATCTTAGACTTTAAACTCTACTTCTCTGTTTTTGTATTTAATGAACTCATTTTTATATTAGGTATGAAATCCTATTCTTCCTATATCTGAACATTCTACGCAAGAAGTGAAAAAAAGAAAACCACATGTGGCGTAGTTAAATTTTAGTTTAGTATATATAGTAGATTCATGATAGATGACAATTAAGGGCATGTTCGGTAAGTAGTACCAAAATCGAGTGGAAGTGGAAGGAAGTGAAAGTGAAAGTTGAAGTGAAAATACGAGTTGAAGTGGAAATACGAGTTGAAATTACAAAATGGCGTATTCGATAAGTAGTAATATAGACGAGTTGAAGTTAGGGATTTTGGATGTGTAATTACCAAAAGGGTATAAAAATGAAAAGAATTTACTAGGCATGTGATGGAACATGTGACAACTTGTTCATGTGGAATGCTTCCCAAACTCATTGTTGTGTCATCGTCTCGTTTCTTCTGTTCCCTCCCGAGTATCCCCATTTCCCCAATTCAATTTCACACTTGAATGTTCGTCTCTAGTCGCGATTTTTGGAAGCCAAATCCCAGGTATGGAGTCTACTTCACTTTCTAACCTCTCATCATCGTCTTTCATGTGTTCTAGCTCATCTTTATGCGTAGAACTAGCTCATTCACCAGTTCAAACTTGTCTTCCTTCGTATTGGATAGTATGTACCGAATTTGTAGGGTTTAGTGTTGCATGAATTGCTTCGACCATGTATCAACTAATGATTTCCTTGTTTGATTTATAATGAACCTGTCATCGGACTTTCGATCCGGTTGTTGGATTTGAGAGTTATCTGGATTTGAGGGTTTAGGGTAGCTTCAAAATTGATCGAAATTTGGTGTCAATCAGATTCCTTCCAATATATTTTGGATGAAGGCTGTTTAGATGGTTTTAGATTTCTTTTAGTGTGTTTGATTTATTCAATTCAGTTGATTAGAGATTATGGAATGAAATGTAATGTCTGGTTTAGGGTCGGTTGAGCTTAGTTTTACATGTGTATGTTTATTACAGATTGTGCATGGTTCCTCTGCGGTATTTGTTTCTTCACAGAGAATATAAATGGAATTGTGGTATACCTGTGTATATTGTGGAATGCTTGGTTTTACCTGTGTATTTGTTTCTTGAATTCAGTTAATCCGGTTTATTATCCCTAAAGGAGAACCAACTTCAGTGTGTATAAAAGGTGTGCTTCCTCATCCTTCATCAACCAATTTCTTAATAATGTTGGCTTTTTATCTTAAATTCAGATTTACTCTTGTATATATTTGGTGTTTGTGTATGCCTTGAGTAATGGATGGTGTCCAATTGATATTATTATGTTAAATTGTGTTGAATGTGGATTGAATTTGTGTATGAGTTGAATGTGGATTGTAACCATAGTTGAGGTTATATCTTTTGTATGTCTTCAATGTATGACTTCATTTGTTGTTAAATGTTGAATGTTGATTGAAATTGTTATTGTGTTAAAGTGTGTGTTAAGAGTGCCATGCATTTGTGTTTATGTTGAAATATAATTTTGGTTATGCTAAGTTCTTTTAGTCCCTTAGAGAACGTAGATGGAGGAGGATAAAGGTAAGGGAAAAGCAAAGGAGAAGCAATTTGTTTGGACTGAAAATCTTGCATTGACATTGATGAGGGTATGCAAAGATTATCAGAGGAAACATGGCTATTATCATACATTCACCTGGCCTGATGTTCATGAGGAATTTGAGAAGAGAACAGGCATGAAGGTCACAAAAAATACTTGTAGGAACAAAATTAAGCATATGAAAAAATTGTGGAAGCCATGGTGCGACCTAAGGCGTAATGTGACTGGTGTTGGATGGGATTCAACGACTGGTTTGGTGACTGCTGATGATGAATGGTGGGAAAGACAGAAGAAAGGTCTGTACGCATATCAACTAATCTATGTATATGATTTGCTATATATTATTGTGGAGTCAATGGTAACACTTGGTATATCTCCTTCTGTTTGGCAGGAAAAGGATGATAAGTATAACCAATTTAGAAAGAAAGGGGTTAACCCTGAGTTGAGTGATTTGTGGGATGACATGTTTGGCCAAATCGTTGCAACTGGAAAACATGTTATGTCACCAAGTATGGATCCTAGTGCGCTCCTGCTTTCCCTACCTGGAGTTGATGATCGTGTTTATCTGGATTCACAAGAAGAGGATAGTCTTGACCGTCAACTAGAGAAAGATGTCGAGGAGGAACAAGAAAGCCTCCGGTCGCTCGCTGCTAGGGTAAGTGCTGAGTTGCCACTTGACCAGTGCTTAGCACAGGTACACGAGGGGATTACTGCCCCAAGATCTGGTCCATCAAATGTGAGGGAGAAGAGCTCTAAGCTTGCAGTTACACCTAGTACGTCCATCAAGAAAAGAAGGAGAAGGCCAAGTCTTGCTTCAACGGCATTCAACGAACACATGGCTGCTGTGGGCGATGCTAGTCGGAATTGCTTAGCATGATGAAGGGTGATCTTGGAAGTACCAATGATCTGGCAGGTGAAGTGAAGAAATATTTCACATATGCAGAATGTGTCATGGTGTTGGAACGCCTTGTAACTTATGGGCTTTTCAAAGAGAATGAAAAGTTGTATTGCTTTGCCACCAGTCAGCTTGCTCAAGAACCAAGACGTGAGGTCTTCATGTCCCTCCCAAAAGACAGTAACATGATTGCATGGCTACAGTACGAGTACGATTTGGCATACCAGTTATATCAGCCGTAGATGGAGTGTGATGGGTTTGAGTGTTTAGGGTACTGGTTCGGGGATTTGATATGTTTGAGTGTCTAGGGTTAGCACAAGCGTAATGATGTGTTTGTTGAGGTGATGTGATGTGCTTTATTATGAACTTAGTGCTTGGTGTATTTCAGAATTTAGTCCAAAACTTCGTGTTAAGACTCTTGAATACCATTAAATTAAATTAATTTTCTTGTTGGAAGTTATTCTTGTGCATGTCTACAGTAGTTACGTTATTATTATAAGCCACTTGGAGATGTCTTATATAGAAGATGCTTTGTGATTTTTAGTTTACGTCTTGGTCTAGTATAATCTGAAGACATGGATCAACCACTTGGCCCGAGACGAAGGATGTCTAGACGCGAATTGCGAAAGAAGTACACTATAAGATGTCAGGTGTTGTTGGAGATGTGTGTGCGTCTCTCGGCTGCATACCATGCTAGGTTTATTCACAAGGTTCCTTGTTATGATTCAGAGCTCACGAGGTACTTGTGGATGCGCCAACTGATGGACTCTGCGTCTGATGTTAGATGTATCAATGCATTTCAGATGGAGAGGCATGTCCTCCAACATCTTTGTGATGAGCTAGAGACGAAGTACGGGCTATTACCTTCACGCCGTATGTCCGTTCTGGAGAAGGTTGGGATTTTCCTTTACACAATTTCGGTTGGGTTGGCTAATAGAGATGTATGTGAGCGATTTCAGAGATCTGGCGACACCATTAGCCGTGCGTTTCACCAGGTTCTAGATGCAATGGTTGGCATGCACAGGGGTTTTAACGGCCTTGTATGTAACCTTCTGAAACCTCGTGATGCAAATTTCAGTAACATTCCAGCAAAAGTGATGAGTGAGCCCCGATATAGTCTTTTCAAGGTATGGATTATTACTTATATTTGCAATTTATTTACAAGTTGAACCAGCCATGTCGTCTAATATTGTTACTGCATTCATTTAGGGTGCTATTGGATGTATTGATGGGGTTCACATTGAATGTTGTGTGCCTGAGGAAGAACAATTTCCTTATCGATGTCGTAAGGGGTGTACTTCATTCAATGTGATGGCAGTGTGTGACTTTGATATGTACTTCACCTTTGTATCGGTCAGGTGGGAAGGAAGCGCCCACGACACTCGGGTGTTGGACCATGCTTTGAGCTATCCTCATATGAACTTTCCCCGTCCTCCATCTGGTAAGACATGATCAATCATCATCTATCCTTACTTTTACAATACACTTGGTGAATTGACAATTCATGCGGATATTTAAAATGTACTGTAACCAAACTTAATTATTCGTAGGGAGGTACTACTTAGTTGACAAGGGATATCCAGATAGAAAAGGCTATATGGTGTCCTACTCGAAGGTAAAATATCACCAATCTCAGTTCATGCGAGAGGCTCCGAAAAATATTACAGAAGGATTTAACCGAGTCCATTCTTCTTTGAGGACGACAATCGAACGATGTTTGGTATTTTGAAGAAGAGATGGAAGATATTAAAAGGCATGCCGTCATATGATATCCCCACACAAATCGACATCATTTGTGTGTGTTTTGCGCTGCACAACTTCATACTAGAACACAAGCTCAATGATTCAATCCTAGAAGAGGATGATGATGATGAAGATGCTTTGAAGTTTGACCCCAATGATGATAAAGGAGAGGACAATGACCCCAAAGGCTACATGAGTGGCATCCGATATGCCATTGCGAAACAGATTTGGGATCACAAGAATATATATTTGTCTGGCATGTAATCTGTAGGAGTAGAATCACGAGTGTACATTACTTAGAATTAGGTGGCTAGCATAAGATGTCTAGGGTTAGGCGCTGATTTTGTATGGCGTGATACCTACGTTGTTCTCCATTTTGTATGGCGATTAGGCTTTTAGAACGCATGATCATGTATGATTTTGTTGATTATTTTATTAGTTTCAATGATGCATGACGAGTTTGGGGCTCGTAGGTTCGGTCTCGAAGGTCTCAAGGGACCCTACAACCGTGCGAGTATGAGGAACACAACGAGTTTCGGGGGTGCGGAATGCACACTCGTGTGCGTGGTTTCAGACTCGGAGTTACGAAACGTGTCGGGGTTCAAGAGGCGGACACCGAGAGGGTGATTTCCGGGGTCCTAAGGACGTGCACGGTTTGTGACAAACCGTGCAACATGGGCAAGAACCGTGCATTACCAAATAGAAGCAAAATTTGGCCTTAGTGAATCCGCACGGTTTGTGGCACGGTTTGTCACAAACCATGCGGTATCCCAGAACATGTTTTCTGGCCTCTGTATAGCCGCACGATTTGTGGCACGGTTTGTCACAAACCGTGCGTCTAGCCGGGGAGTGAGTTTCGGTTGGGTTGGCGGGTTTTTAGGGTACTCAATGGGGGATTGAAGTTACACTTTGGGGTTTTAAGAGCACCCCTTATGGGAGGGCTTAAAGAGGGGCTTAAATGGGGGATTTTTGAGTTTAAGCCTCCATTTAAGCCCCAACCCAAAAGGGATTGTTTAATGGGGGGCTTTTGGTTTCAATTTATATTTACAATTATGCCATTATATTAAGCCCCAACCCAAGGGAGACCGCAACCTCGATCGCGGCCTCTTAACCGCGCCCACGGCCGAGCACAAAGGAGACCGCGAACGCAGCCTCTTAACCGCGCCCGCGGCCAAAGGCGAGGAAGGAGTCGCGACGAACCCATTCAACCGCGCCGTGGCCGAGAACAAAGGAGCCACGACGAAGGCCTCGTTGTTGCGCCCGCGGCCGAGCACAAGGGAGACCGCGACCGCGGCCTCTCAACCGCGCCCGTGGCCGAGAACAAAGGAGCCGCGACGAAGGCCTCGCTGCTGCGCCCGCGGCCGAGCATAAGGGAGACCGCGACCTCTCAACCGCGCCTGCGGCCACAACTCTATTTACGCCCACATCAGGAGAATTGTCATATCTTTTGATCCAAAGATCCATTTGCTTCCATCTTTTGAGGGGAGGAACTAGACTTCCAGATCTAACACTGGGAGTTGGAATCATCCAATTCCGAGTCCAGATGATAGAGAACAAGCCAATTTAAGTCAGGAATCATCCAAAACAAAAGTTAAAGTTGGAATCATCTTTATGTTGTTTAGCTCATGTTGAGAAACATTAGTACACATTAAATTTGGATTCAACGGTTGTAAAGTTTGAAAACATTGATATTGAACATTCAACGTGTTGAGTTATTTATTCAACATTGAACGTTCAAACGTTGGATTGAATGTGGCGGTTTGTTTGGGTGGCTTTGTGACCTCTCCACACACATGCAACACCGGAAGGGAAAACGAGAGCAACATTCACTACACAAAACAAAGTGCCACAAAACAAACAAACTACCACAAAACAAAGAAGCAAACTTTGTCCTTAAAATACCGACAACGCCATGGTCCTAAGGGAAACTAATCTAGTCGGATGAGTATTGGGTTCGAACGTACCCAAACTTGACCATTCCAATGAAGGTGGGGCCTAAGATCCGCACCATTAACCACCGCATTGTCATAGTTAAAAACCGAGAAATCGATCTCATACATCCTAACCTCGGGCCGTCGTCTTATAGTTCCATACCACCATCCGTCACGATCCCAAACGTCTACGTGCATGCCAATCTGGTAGTTGAACACATCTCGATATGGTTGTATGGGACGTAACAACCCATATGGGACATCTTCCTCGAGGTAATCGGTGCGGTCGTCAAGCATCAATGTTTCATACTGGACGCGATAAAAACCTATCATTAGCGATACCAAGGTGATCCTTGCCGTGTGGTACGAACCTAGTAAACCCTGTTCCGCTCCGACAACTTCAACACGCTCCTCAAGATGGTATTGTCTAGCCATCACGTATGAAATCTAAAAACATACAATAACAAGACATGTAGAGCAATATTGTAGTAGAATCAAAACATACAAATACTGATGAATCGAATTCATATAAACCCAATTTGTTTTGTCTAGCCAATATAGTGAATAGATTTTATAGAATAACAGAGTTGTTTCTTACCGGATTTGGTAAGTATGTTTGTTGGCACCTTCTAGCCCTTTTTCGTAGCATTCCCAAATTAAGTGGGTGCAAATTGCAAATGTGTGTGAGTAGCTTGTTTACAACCAAAATATGGCTATATATAGTATCGGTCAAGGTATGTAACTTGTTCCATTGTAGACAAACCTATACACTAGCTTGGAAAGAAAACAAAAGTGGAGGTGTCTTAGCTCTCTTAGCTTAGCAAAAGTTCACGTAGCCCCAAAACCTATACACTAGAGCAAAGGTGATTCGAACAACCCCTGAGTGTTGTCTGCAACGCAGGATCTTGACTCCTCAAGCCTGGATTGATTCTTCTCCTCCGTAGCCAAAGTGATGGCTTTCCTAGGGTTAAAGAGATAACCCTCAATTGCGTCAAGAGATGACGTGAAGATCAAAGAGATGATCTGAATACCGAAGAGACGGTGTAAAACTTGCTCGAAGCGACGAGCTACGGGATAAACGATTCGTGGAATCGAAGGGGTGACGTTATAATTCAAGGAAGGAGCGTACTCAACTTCTAAGGAGCGAACTCAACTTTTACTACTTAAATTCAACGTAAAGAATACAAACTAGGGTTCTAAGTCTTAAATAGTCTAAACGGAAATAACATAAAATAATAATAATAAAATATTCACTAAAATGATGGGTCTTGAAAACGCTAACGCGGAACGAACTCGGAGAAAACGGCGGTCGCCGTAATTAAACGGCGGCCGCTGCCCAAAAGCCGTAGCCAAACTCTATGCCGGGCACCAAACGGCGGGCGCCGAGCACCTTACGGCGGGCGCCGAAAGACATGCGGCGGGCGCCGCCCAGAAACGGCGGGCGCCGTGAAGACGCCGGCGGTCGCCGGGAATCCCGAAGACGAAGCCCGAAATCACCATTACGCCGGCGGGCGCCGGAGACCCGGTGGCGGTCGCTGCCCGGCGGCGGTCGCCGCCCCTCAGCATCCTCCATGAGCTCGGTGTCTTCGTCTTCTGGTCTCTTCGAATGCACTCCCGTTGTTCCCTCTTCGTCCTTCGCCGTCAATGAGTGGGTCATGGAGCTATCAATCTCCCCTTCTTGGCAGCGAAGCGTCCCCGCTTCGTCCTTGTCATCAGAAGTATGAGACGTTGGAGGAGAAAGAGCGGCGACATGGAAAACAGGACGCACACCAAAGTTAGTGGTTGTAGGTGGCCAACCCACGGGAAGCTCATCCGAAATGACATCCCCAGGGTCTTGCAAAAGAGAAGGCGCAGTAGTGGGTAAAACAACAAGATCTGTAACATTTAGAGAACACGCTAACGTAGTAAGTAAAAAGCAAGGACGACGTCCCTGAATGATGGGGGAGACAGCCTGAGACTTAGCCAATAGAAGCCGGTCTTCACAAGATCCTTGAATGCCGAGAGAAGCTGGTATAGGGGGATGTTTGGTTGCTGTCTTTTGTGGCTGCGCACGTTCAGCTGCTTGCAATGGATGCCCCTTGGCTTATTCAATTGCCTTGACGCGGTTCCTCTCAACTTGATCTTGCAAAATCTCCTTAGGGCGCATAGGAAGCAAGGTGACCTTCCTTCCATTGTGTATGAAGACATAGTTGTTGAGGAAACCATCATGAAGAGCTCTCTTATCAAATTCCCAAGGTCGCCCTAAGAGAAGATGAGTGGCATCCATGGGCACGACGTCACAAAGCACCGAATCCGCGTAATGACCAATGCTGAAATCTATGGTACATTGGTGCTTCACAACATTGGAGTCATCACCCTCGGAAATCCAGTGTAGACTATATGGCTGGGGGTGCGGAGTCGTAATGAGCTTGAAGTGCTTGATCACCTTTTCATTGATGATATTGCAACAACTCCCACCGTCTATAATAACACTCAAAGAAGCACCCTGGACCGCACACTTAGTATGAAACAAATTCTCACGTTGGTCAAGTAAGGTACCTTCTTTGGTGGTAAGAACTCGGCGTGTAACCAAGCTAAGAGGTACGGTTCCTGTCTCGTCCGTATGGCTGTATACGTATCCGACCACGTCCTCCTCCTCCTCCTCCTCCTGGACGTACATGTCAAAGACTGGCCCGGTGTCGGTTGTGTCCTCATCAAAGGACTCATATCCGGAGAGGTGCGAGAAGAGGACACGTTTGTTGTTGGGGCAGTCCCGCTGTATGTGGCCATGCCCTTGGCACTTATAACAGACCTTGTCACATGCCCTTTCTTCGAAAGGAGGTGCTCGACGTTGTGGTGGCTCGTTGACGCGCGCCGGGGTAGTGCTCGGCCGAGTGGTCGGCGCCGGCGTTGTAATCGCGGGAGCGGACTGCAACGAGGAACGCACATCAGCAAAAGGGGAACTTGACATATGGTTAGAGCCATACCTGGTGTAAGGCTGAGACCAAGACGCTCGCTTAGCCGCTTGAGCTTGCGACCATATCTCTTGTGCCGTATGTGCGCACTTCTGGAGGTCTCGTATGTTAAGCACCCGGAGTTGGTTTCGAATAGGCTCATGTAGGCCACGAAGGAACATACTCCGAAAGTCCTCGTCAGTGTGATGGATACCTGCCTTATGGGATAACTCTTCAAGTTCAGCATACAAGTCAAGGGGAAAACGAGTACCTTGAGAGGCGAGTTGTATCTTAAGGCGCATTTCAGAAGTAAAGTCCTCGGGGACATACTTCTTCCTCATGATCCGCATAAGATGGCGCCACGAAATGATTGGACGCTCACGATGATATGCACGGTCGGAGCAAAAGTGGTGCTACCAAGCCTTGGCGGCGCCGTCGAAATGTAATGCAGCGGTAGCAACCCGTTCCTCTTTCGGGTATTGGTAGTGGTTCAAAACATACTCCATAGACTGCTGCCAATCAAGAAATTTAAGGGGATCCAATTCACCAGAAAAGTTAGGAAGTTTTACCTTAATGTCGGGGCGACGTGGTCCATGGCGTCCGGGGCTCGGGCGACGCCGTTCCCGCGAGTGTCGGCGGTAGCCGCGATGCGTGGGGCGCAACTCCTCGCGGCATTCCATCTCATACGCCTCCTCATCATCAAATCCTTCCTGGGAGTGGTCTGAGCGACGGTCATCAACATCATCATCACGCCCGGACTCGGAGTCGTCATACCGCGCGTGTTGTCGACCTCGAACCCGGCGGTCCTTGGTGTTGACATACGGTAGGGGATCATTGGAAACGCGAACACTACGACGAGAGCGATCCGACGTGTAATCCTCATTTCTCGGGGCAAAGGTGGGGTTGTACCGGGCGCGGGAGTCGCCACGCTTGGGCGGGTAGCCTTTAATTTGCGAACGAAGGCGATCCTGTGGCGTGGACAAGGCACCCTTCCCCTTGCGATCCAGAGGTTGGTTGGCTGGGGCCGTAGGGTTCAACAGAGGATCGTTCGTGGGAAACTTCACGTTACTCATGGCCCGACGAAGGTATGCAAGTTTAGCAGCTTGCTCAACAATAACGCGGTTTTTCTCTTCATTTGCGGACTGAAGTGTGTCGTTTGACGCATGAAGTTGGTTGATTTGTTCATAGGCGGAGTCCATGTGTCCGGGGCTGCGGTGGCCCGTAGAGGGAGAGGCGCTCGAAGTAGGGACATCCATAGTACCTATACGAAGCATACAACACAAGAAGTAAGCTGCACCAAGCAAAAGAGCAAGTCCAAGCCAAGTCCTTGTCTCAAAAGTGACCCAAGAAATTTTCTGCGGGGCGTACTAATTTGGGTTGCTCGTGAGGAGGGAGAGGCTTGAACGTAAGGCCGAAAGCAAGAACTAGCAAGTCCAGTCCCAAACAACACACAAATTTCCAAGTGCAAGCAAATCAAATCAAGTTTCTCAGAATTAATCACAAGAGAGTTGAAAATTTTTATATGCCCTTTTTAATGAGAGTTGCATAGAGACATGAAAGATGAGAAGATGGAGTATGACCGTATGGTGCGTTCTCTGCCTACTCTTTGTTTTTTGTTTTGTTTTTGAGGCTTCCGTCTTCCCAAACCTTTCTATTTTTGTTTGATGGAAGGTGAGAATAATATGTTTGTTTTGTTTTTACGGTCACACCTTGTTTTTGTGCTGATATGATGACGAATCAAGCAAGAAAGACCACACAAGCAAGTGTAG
Source organism: Rheum nobile (assembly GCA_027886185.1). Taxonomy (NCBI): domain Eukaryota; kingdom Viridiplantae; phylum Streptophyta; class Magnoliopsida; order Caryophyllales; family Polygonaceae; genus Rheum; species Rheum nobile. Next base: position 7,644,169 of record WOAB01000040.1, read on the forward strand.
GAAAAGCAAGAAGAGACAAGCAACTAGCAGTGAGGAAAATCAAACAACTAATCTAGCAATTAATCCAAAGATGAAGCAAAATTTGAGCAACAAGAAGCAAGGAAATCAAATATGTAAATATGGAAACAAGAATTGCTAGAGGGTAGATTGTAGGATTGGGGAACAAGTAACCAACACCTAAGGGGATGAGGGTTATACGTGAAGGAGAGGGAGGCGGCGGCAGATGGTGGTGGTGGCGGCGGACGGTGGTGGCGAGCGGTGGTAGTGGCGAGTGGTGGTGGTGGCGAGCGGCGGTGGTGGGTGGTGGCTAGAAAAAAAAAATTCTAGGGTTTGCTAGCGGAATTTTTTTTCAAGAATCACAAAAGAGAGAAGAACAAACTTAGCTTGGAAAAGGCTCTGATGCCAGTTGATGCGAACAACCCCTGAGTGTTGTCTGCAACGCAGGATCTTGACTCCTCAAGCCTGGATTGATTCTTCTCCTCCATAGCCAAAGTGATGGCTTTCCTAGGGTTAAAGAGATAACCCTTAATTGCATCAAGAGATGACGTGAAGATCAAAGAGATGATCTGAATACCGAAGAGACGGTGTAAAACTTGCTCGAAGCGACGAGCTACGGGATAAACGATTCGTGGAATCGAAGGGGTGACGTTAGAATTCAAGGAAGGAGCATACTCAACTTCTAAGGAGCGAACTCAACTTTTACTACTTAAATTCAACGTAAAGAATACAAACTAGGGTTCCAAGTCTTAAATAGTCTAAACGGAAATAACATAAAATATTAATAATAAAATATTCACTAAAACGACGGGTCTTGAAAACGCTAACGCGGAACGAACTCGGAGAAAACGGCGGTCGCCGTAATTAAACGGCGGCCGCTGCCCAAAAGCCGTAGCCAAACTCCATGCCGGGCACCAAACGGCGGGCGCCGTGAAGACGCCGGCGGTCACCGAAAGACATGCGGCGGGCGCCGCCCAGAAACGACGGGCGCCGTGAAGACGTCGGCGGTCGTCGGGAATCCCGAAGACGAAGCCCGAAATCACCATTACGCCGGCGGGCGCCGGAGACCCGGCGGCAGGCGCCGTAAGTCATGCGGCGGTCGCCGCCCCTCAGCATCCTCCACGAGCTCGGCGTCTTCGTCTTCTGGTCTCTTCGAATACACTCCCGTTGTTCCCTCTTCGTCCTTCCCCGTCAATGAGCGGGTCATGGAGCTATCAAAAGGTGCACGTGAAGAGGCATGTTGTACCCCAAAAGAAGAAGCATCTTCTTGGGAGGGTACCAAAACGTTGGAAGTGTATCCGGCCACCAAGTCAAGATTCAAAGAATACGTACGCAAGTTATAACAATGAGATGACCATTTATCACGAAACATAGATAAAAGCGTACAAACGAGATGATCATTTACTAGTTGGATACAAACATACAAACGCACAAGAAGATGATCAAGTACGTACACTACAAACACTTGAAAGATACGAGTACCACAAAAGAAATCGGAAAGGACCACACCAACAAAGACATACCGATCGACAACTACCACACATTGAGTTCCTAGTTAAAAATCCAACCATTACCATTACCATACCGGTGACAATCCTCAAGGAAACTAATCCAATCGAATGATAGCGGGTCTCGGACGTAGCCAAACATGACCATTCCAGTGAACGTGGAGCCTGATAAGATCATAACCGACAATGATATTCTCGTAGTCGAATTCCCCAAAACTCACTTCATAAATTCCAAAATCCGGGTGTCGTACAATAGACCCATACCACCACCCGTCTCGGTTCCATACGTCAATATGTTGCCCTATCTCATAATAGGCTAGAGTTCTATGTGGCGGTATGGGCCCGCAACAACCCCCATGGGACTTGCTCTACAAGGGGACTGACGTGGCCGAAATATGCAATGCAAATATCGTTGAATGTCCTAATCAAAGTAAAAGTCCTAACAAACCTACTAAACAGATGTATAGCAAGCAAGTAAGGGTCGAACCCACAGGAAAGATCTGATAAAGTATGCAATTATGATTAACAAGTAACAAGGAAGGGGGGTTTTGGTTATCAAACAGAGTAAAGTAAACAACTTTAGTTGATTGAGAATATGATTTGGGGAAAGTAGTTCCACTAGAACGAGATCCACAATACAGAGATATAATTTGATCACTGAAATCTATTAAATCCAAGTTCTTTAACTATTCTTATGGTTGCTCCTACCCTGATCGTGATTAACTACCAATTCAAACAGTTGTTGATAGTACTTACTACAATATCAATGGAAGAAAACCTTACCACTAATAAAGCAATAGCATTCATGCAAGGGTATAGGATACATGCAAATAGAAGAAAACCTTACTATTCAACATGCAAATAATTCTCACTCACAATTGCACACTCGTATTCCACTATATGTAACAATTGTGTTTGCTACTAGATCTGCACTCGCATTCCGCTATATGCAAAACCCTAGCAATTTGATAAATATTACTCAACCTAGTTGATCAGGCTATGAAGAATAACGATAAATCAATACTCAATATAACCAAAGAATTAAACCAACACATATAAGAATAAGAACAAGGAATAGAAATCTCACAAACAAATCAACTGTATTGCTTCAACTGTCTAGTAGAATAAGGGGAAATTAGTGCTCCATTGAGATGCAAAATGAAACCCTAATTGAGAAAAACGACGATGATAAAGTGTCTGCTTCTCAAGACCTGGAAAGAGGTCTTTTATAGGCTTAGGGGAAATAAGCTAAACCTAACGAAAATAGTAAAGGAAATAAAATAAAATAAAAATGGGAAATCCGAAAATGCAAAATAAGGAAATAATGTCTTCGCTGGCCGCGAGGCGTTACGTGCCCACCGCGGGGCGGTGACTTCCACCGCGGGGCGGCGGCTGTCTTCTGGTGCGACCAACTTCCTTCTCTGAGACCCACCGCCGGGTTGCGGTGGGGTCTGGCGCGGGGCGGTGACACCCGCCCTCTCCTTTCTTCAGCTCTTCACTTCTTCTCTTCCGCTCTTCCATACTACCAAGTGTTGGTAGCCTTCTCCAATTAGTCTTCAAGCGGATCCTCATCCATCTTCATCTTCTCCATCCTTCATTAAGCTGTAAATCCCTGGATATATTCAATTCTCTCCACATCTTCTGGATTATAGACTTAACCTCAAATCTAGTCATAAACTCCTCTAAATAATGCTAATAATTGCTAGTAAAGGTGCATGAAATGACACCTATCAAATTCCCCCATACTTAGACCTTTACTCGTCCCGAGTAAGCTAATGATAAACCTACTCTCTCAATCAAACACCAAGGTCTCAGGAAATACAAGAAAATATGACACCAGCAACTACAACATCTCAACAATCAGCTCCAGACAACCAAAACAAGTGATGCAAAGATTATTCTAATCCTACCTCCAATCTAGCTCCTTATCGCTCCAGAGTGGCCTACCCGAACTCCTTATAACACCTCTTCTTATGACGCTAACCTCCAAAATGATCCTAAAATCACTCTTTTTTCTTTACGCTCATCCTGCCTAGGCGCCCTCTCGGGTTTTCACCTAGCCACTCATTTCATTTTGCTAGATATCTCACATATACTTGCATCACTCCAGTCCATTTTTGCACCGGTCTATACCAGTCGGACTACCTGCTTCTTACCTGAATCGCTCTTTCGGGTTTTCAGCTCATCCCAGGATTTTGATTGCCTTTTTCACATCTTTTTGGCTTTTTCGATTTTTATTTTTTATTTTTTTTATTTTGCAATCAATACTTGAATGGAGATTACAGAACACAAAGCTATATACAATAGCTAGATAGATAGCACAGTCTAAATCCCTCCCCTATACTTAAACCGAACATTGTCCTCAATGTAGAAAAGAGAACAACAAATGAAATAGGGGAAGGAGAAATAAACTCACTGTGGGCCGGATGGTGGTGGTGGTGGGAACCTCCCAAAGTAGTCCCTCATATGAGTGTCCATAGTGTCCAGACGCTCATCTACATCAACACGGAACTGGGTCTGCCAAGTCTGCAGACCGGTCTCTACTCGGGTGTTCCAATGAGTCTGCTGCACCGCGAATGCATCAAACCTTGTGTACAACTCCTGCCAAGGTGTTGCAGGACCATAAGAAGACGAAGGCGCATCAAACTGGGTAGGCAAAGGAGTATCCTGACCCACAGAATCAGCAGCAGCAGCACCAGCACTAGGGCCCTCTCCAAACGGACCAGAAGGAGCAGCAGCAAGGGTAGCAGCAGCCTTATTTCCTCCATCACTGGGAATCCACCATCCCTCAAATGAAGAGGAGTAAGTAAAAACCCGAGGAAGGTGCAAAAAATGACCATCATATGAAGACCAAACTACATCATCACCCCTGCCCAATGGCTTCAGCATCGAGCACACTCTCATGTGTGCCTTGTCATACACCGCATGAGCAACAGGTCGAGGAAGACGATCAGTAGCAATAATCTCAGCACAAAGAAGGGTGATCAGACCATCCCCACAAATATCATGTGGCTCACCATCTCGAATCCTCTTCAAGGAATTCAGAAAAAGACTAGCCCAACACGGGGTGTACGTGACACAAGACAAGATGCTCAAAAACCAACGAAAATCCTTCAGAGGGACCTTGCCATTATCAGCATGGCCAAAGAAATCTCTCATCAACACCTTATGGATCAACCTTAAGCAAGGGTTCACCAACCTCGAATTCACCTCCTGACCCTTATTGAACTTCCTATTCGTGGCCGCCTCCCAAAACTCCATCATATCCTCCTCAGCCAGACCACCAGACCACCCATCGGATGGCTCCTTTGTAATGCCCAGGGCATCACGAATCTCACCAGCAGACAAAGCATACTCACGACCGTTATACTTGAACGTGATCTTCGTCAACCTTTTGTCGGTGGAACCATCAGAATACCTCTTACAAGAGGCAATGAACTGGTAGCACAGCTCCGGGTAAGCATCAGCGGACTTATTCAGGAAAGTCCCCAGGCCACACTCTGCTAAACAAAGAGAAATACACTCCAACATACCAAAATCAAGCAAAGTTGTCTTGTCAAAGAACTTAGTAGCCAACACCTTCCTCTCCTTCACAATGTTATACACCTCATTCTCCTCCCTCGTAGCGTCCTGCTTCCTACCTCTAGATGCCATAAGTAATGAATTGGGATGCTCAAAACAAAAGGCAACCAAAGAGGACTTACAAAACGAGCGAAAAACACTGCCTGGTGATCTCGCCGCGGCGTGGTGGATGTGTCGTCGGGTCGCGGTGAGATAACTGGAACTTCACGCCGGGTCGCGGTGGGGTCGTTGCCGGGTCGCGGTGGTGGGCGACGCGAGGCATTGGGGTTTTGTGTTTGGCTCTTTTGTGAGGCTAGACTCCAAATTGGGGCAAAGAAACTCAAGGTTAATGAAATTGGAGGCTAAATTCAGACTTAGAACATGAGGGTTTGGTAGGAAAATGGGGAATTGGCTTGGAAAAGCTTGAGAGGGGATTGGGTATAGAGTGTTTGTGAGAGTGGAGGCTAGGTTATGGAAAGGGAATAGGAAAAAGGGTGATGGGGCCGGTTATGTACAAGGCCCAAAGAGAAAACTCGGCCAAAAGGGGCCCAATCCGTCAATTCCTTATTTACCACAATTTTTTTTTGGGTAGAGAAAGTAGACCAGAAATTCGCCGCGGGGCGGTGGACTCTACCGCGGGGTGGCGGAATTGTCACCGGGATGTGGTGAACAAACTGGGAAAACCGTCTCCTCTCCATTTACTTTCGTACCTGAAATGTTAGTGACAAGCGAACGAAACAAAGCCAAAGAAACTACGAAATTAATCGAAGAGAAAGAAAAATCAAGGAAAAACTACCTCGGGTTGCCTCCCGGACAGCGCCTTAGTTAACGTTGTTGGCTCGACGTACTTCGAATTAATTACCACCTAGAACAGGATCCCCTCGGAATCCTTCTACTTGTCTCCTCCTGCTGGAACCTTCCATACAAAGGCTTGAACCTTAGACCATGTTCCCTCTTGGCCAATGACTCCATAATTGCTTCCTTTGGAGCATCTCCCCTATACTTAGAGCGATGTGGGGGCTGATAGGGCTTGACCTGATCATGCTGCACGACACTAGATGAAGGCTTACTGCCTTGTATGATTAGTACAGGGGGGCAAGTGCCCAAAATAGAGGGAATGGACTCTCCTATGTCATCAAGTAAGACATCACGCTCATGCAAGTCAATAGGTTCAGCAATAGCAGAGTATTCAACTATAGTCTCTACTACACTAGTTTTAACATTTTCCTGAATAGGATTATCAATATCACTAATGCAGCAAAGGGAGGGCAATTCAATGGAGTTGACCTTATGAATATTATGCTAAAAAATTACTCCATCGAACTCCATAGTCAAAGTACCACTATCCACATCAATCTCCGTCATGTATGTTTTCATAAAAGGTCGACCTAACATAACAGGAGCAAACTGCTCATCATAGTCCATATCCATAACGAAGAAATCAGCAGGGAAAATTAAGGGACCTATCTTAACAAGAATATCCTCCACAATACCCTTAGGGGGCACACAAGAACCATCAGCAAGTTGAATCACAATATTCGTATCATACAAAGGTCCTACTCCTAAAGCTTCAATCAATAAGGCAAAACATTAATAGAGGCACCCAAATCTAACAAGGCCTTCTCAAATCGATGCTCACCTATAGCAATAGGAATAGTAAACGTACCTGGATCCTTGCACTTCTCAGGAAACGCCTTTGAAATACTGCAGAGGCATGCTTACCAACCGGAACCTTCTTCTGGACCTTCAGCTTTTGTGTCCTCTTAACGGTGCACAGCTCCTTCAAAAACTTAGCATATCGAGGGATAACCTTAATAAGCTTAAGAAGAAGGATGTTCACTTCACAGTTTCGGAATGTCTCGAAAAGATCATTGTCGTCGGCGACCCTTCTAGCCTTTAGCGCCTCGGGAAAAGGTGCCGGTGGTTTCTCGGAACCAAGAGGGGGAAAGACCGGACGAACATAATTATCAACGCAAACCTCATCGGCGGGGCTGGAATTTTGGACGCCGAGTCGCGCTGGTCCCGCCGCGGGGCGGTGGTCATTGCCGCGGGGCGGTGGGTGTGAGGAGGGATAACTGAGGCTCACCGCCGGGTCGCGGTCAGTGTCACCGCGGGGCGGGGACATGCATTCTTCTTCACTGGCCTCAGATCCAACTCGCCGCCGGGTCGCGGTGGAGTCCACCGCGGGGCGTTCGCCGATTTTCTCCATCTCAAATTCGCTCTCCTTTTCAGCACTAGGAGGAACGACCAGTTGCTTTCCACTTCGGAGGGTGATGGCACTCACATTTTCCCTCGGATTCACTGTAGTCTGAGACGGCAAGGAATTTGATGTCCTCTGGTCAATCTTGGTCACAACATCAGCCAGTTGGCCAATCTGCCTCTCCATATTCTTTATGCTTGATTCAGTAGTCTGAACATGAGTGGCGAAGTGTTGAGTCAAGGTCCTGAGCATCTCTTTAGTAGTAGCAGAAGGGTTTTGGCCTTGGGGCCTCTATTGGTATGTGATTCTTTGCTGGTATTGCTGTTGTACTGGCTGTTGACCACCTTGTGGGTCGCTCCATCTGAAACCCGGGTGGTCTCGCCCTCTCGGATTGTAGTTGGGTTGTCCATCAAAATGCGGTCTAGGGAGTCCGTAACCTCCTACAACATTCACTTCAGCAGTACCTTCCTCCTGTAGCTAGGGACAAGCATCAGTAGGGTGGAATTGATCACAGCAAATCCCACATGCTTTGACTTGTTGAGGAGTGTTTTGGTTTGCCATTCTCTTCACCATCTCCTTCAACTCAGCTAACTCATTCAGCACAGGGCTAGGTCCTGCAGGAGTCACATCATTGACTCCCTTTCTCTGGTACGTCTTACCAAAGCTCCTGGTACTCTCATTCATCTCCTGAAATCTTTCCATGGCTGCGTCCGATGTCAGATTAAGAATGCTCTCACCGCATGCAGTGTCAACCATCCTTCTCTCTTGATCGAGCAGACCATTGTGGGTAGAGAACAAGATCATGTTTGGCATATCCGTGGAACAGACAGCTAGAGCAAAGCCTCTTGTATCGCTCAAGATAGTCATATAGCGTCTCATCAGCACCTTGATTAATGTTAGCAATTGCCTTTTTCAAAGCATTCGCCTTCTTTGTTGGGAAGTACTTGTCAAGAAACGCCTTGTGCAGTTTAGTCCAGGTATTGATGGTCCCTGGCGGCAAGTGATAATACCAGTCGCTAGCAGAGTCTAGCAAAGAAAAACCAAAGGCTCTCATCTTGATCTGATCCTCCGTCACATTCCTTGGCTTCATAGTCATGCAGATATTGTGGAATTTACCCAGATGAGATATCGGGTCCTCTCCACTCAAACCATGGAATTTCGGGAGATAAGCAACAACTCCAGATTTCAGCTCGAAGTTCACCCCTTCGTCAAGTGCAGGGATGACGACAACCAAGGGGGGTTGTGCCCCAATGTTCAGTTCAGTCAGCTCTCTCAGAGTTTCGGCCATTGCAGCAGGAGGGATATCAACAGGCTCAGTCGTCTCAACTGTCTCAACTGTTTCAACTGTTTCAACCTCTGCTTCTTCTTCTCCTTGATCGCGTAGGTTCGCACGGAATGATCTGTCGATTTCTGGATCAAACCGTGATACCCCGTATTTTTGTAAGTTATTTCTGGAGTTCCGGGATTTTTCCCGAGTACCCGTTATGTACGTCGGATTTAATTCAGAAAGTTGGAGACATTCTATAATGTGCTCTGTATCTGTAATATTTTTCTCAGTGAAATAAAATACAGACTACGTGCTTTGGATTTTAATACTCGTTCGCGTACAATAATTTTACCCCGGGTTAATATCATTTTCGTCTAAGAGATGAGGAGGCGGCAAAGCCACAGGGGCGGCGACCGTCGCATTTATGGCGGCGCCCGCCGTCGCCAGGCTCGAGGAGCAGGCTGGGTCTTCTCCTAGCTGGAGACGCCAGGCCTATGGCGGCGCCCGTCACATTTATGGCGGCGCCCGCCACATTTATGGCAGCGCCCGCCACATTTATGGCGGCGCCCGCCGTCGTCGTTGTCCGGAGGTCCTTGCCCGAAGGTCGCCGGCGTGGCTCTGGCAGCGCCGGAGTAGCTCGTCGTAGAGCCATCATTGTGTTTCCTGGCATTTGGCTATAAAAGGAGGTGTTTGGGAGGGGTTTTTGAGCTCAATCCACAGCCCAAGCTCTCCCAAATTCTTGCCTCATCGGAGTTGTGCCTCGCCGGATTTCTGAAGCTTTCGCCGGAGGTCGTTTGGTGGTGTTTCCAGAGTGCCTTTGTGAAGCTTTTGGTAGTCTTGGAGGTTAGAAACCAAAGTAAGTCGAAGGAGGCCGAGTCGCTCGTGTTTTGGGTGAGTTTTCTCGCCGCTTCTATCGTCTGAGTTCTTCACGGCGACCGCCGTGTTCTTCACGGCGCCTGCGGCGACCGCCGCCAGTATCCAGAATGCCTTTTTGGGCTTTTGGCTTTGGTGGTCGTCATTGTGGCATCGTTCCTTTCGTTTTCTTTCGTCATTTTTAGATTCGTATTGTGGTTATGTCGGATCTAACTTAGGGTTCCTTTTATGGGTCGATTCGAAGGTCGTTGTGCTGTCGGAGCTATACCCGTGTCGAGCCCGGAATCCCGTCGTTGTCGTTAGGCTTGTTTCTATTCTGCGGATTAAGGCAAGTGGCGGTTCGCTCTTGCTCATCGTTTCCATATTTACATTGATTATCAGTTATTTCAATTGATTAATTAATTTGGAACGATTATTACTATGTTCTTCTGGAAGTGATTTATAAACTGTTTTGAAAATCATATAATAGGTTGTATATCTGTTAGAACAGCGCTATTATCTGTGATCGCCTTTCGGGCCTGTATGTGGATTTATTCTATAACTGTGATTGTGCTATATCTGTGTGGTTAGAACTGTTAGTTAGGAATGTACTCGGACTTCGTCCGGTCGTTTCTTTATAATCTGGTATCGGGGTGGCTCGTCTCCACCTGGTACTATTCTAAGATCATGATCGGTCTCTTTCACAAGTGTGTAGAGGCAGGACACTTAGCTGGTGTCACAAACCTTCCGGTGTGCATCACTTTCGACGAAACATATACTAAGATGTGTCGTCCCAATGGTGGGGTACACATGTAAAAGTCTAATAACGTGATGTGTGTTTGAAATATAAATCAGATAAGTGCTACTCGACGCACATAATAAATAAACCTTCGGCGAGTAGTGCAGCTAAGTTATAGTGTAGCTAGGAAAACTTGTCTCGACTTTGATCATAGTACGTTCTCTTTCCAATCTGGATTCGCTGTATGCAGTGAGGTTGGTCGTGAACTGAAGCATCTCAGTCAGCTTTTAAATCATTGTTGTATGATTCTTTAAACTTTCCAGATTTGTCATAATTCCTTAAAGACTCACTTCCGTTGGAGTCTTCCTTTGAGTTGATTTCTGTAATGATTCAGTCTTCCAGAGTCTTCTCTTGTGCATATCTCTTGTTATTATTCCGTAGAAGTATGAAGGTTCATTATCGTTATCGGTTATCATTCGAGAAACAATATGGCTAACCTAATACAACTACATCGAACCTTCTGCTTTGTACCCTTGCTAGTCTATTCAAGTAGACTAACCCACGAACTTTGTTCTCCCATGTGGGCTGGTGTCATCCGTTCGATTCGGCACATCAGATAGAAAGTAGCTCAGAAGAATAGAAGGACTATGGAGTCGACGGTGGTTTTCAAATGTTTGAGTTATTTCGTTAATCAGGTTGAGATCTTTTGGGCAATGACTTTGGTTGTAATGTGTTTTGTAAGACTTACGCTGTATTTGGTTTAAATTATATGTTAGCCTATTCGGGATTGGGTTGTAATCTCGTAACTCATGTTTCTTTGACAATGTTATGCTTTGGAATTGAATGCTTTGATCATTATGTATCATTTGTATTTCATAAATTGTATTTAAATGGTAAAGCCTTGGGTGATCTCGGTAAGGAACACTGGGGTCACTGGCGGTAATACCTTTCCAAAAGGGTTAAGTTTTAGGGGTGTTACAGTTGTGGTATCAGAGCCAAAGGTTTTAAAACGGGTTTGGGATTTTTATATCATTTATCCATTTTTGAAAATACGTTAAAAGGGCTCGAAATTTTCAAAGTAAAAAGAATTTCAAAACACCGTTCATAGTCGTGTCTTCTATATAGTCTGATGTAGTAAGCTTGCTTCTATGTCTAGAAAGACTAACTCCGTCCTCGTTATCCTGTAGGATGGGTGAGTGTTTTTCTCTTGATAGGGGGTCGGAGGACGCCAAGACGGACCCGCCGTCTCCAGGCAGGCTAGATTTTCCGATCCCTCAACGATGTTTCGAGGTTGGAGGCCCGAGTAGCCCGCCCGAAGACATCAAGTATGTGATTCCCGAGTCTGTTGTCCTTACGCCTAGGGATGCAGTGGTCACTATAGCTGCACTTGTAGAGCCACTCAGGGAGGAAGCAATGCAGGAAGTAGGTGAGTCGTCTAGATACGCCTTAGGGCATTACGATGACGATTACCAGATTGAGATTGATCCCGAGGATGAGGATCCCATCGAAGATGATCCTGAGGAGGACCCCGAGATGGACCTGGAAGAGCAGAGCCAGGAGACAGACAACTTGAGGCACTTGCTGGTGGACAGTCAGGAGCCGGGGGTGCAGTTTATTCCCCCCAGTCCAGAACTATCACCAGTGCCGGCTTATGCACTCATGACTGATGCTGGTTGGGAGGCACTATACACTGAGCACGGTATTGGGAGGAGTGGCCCGACCATGATCTACGAGGACTATCCGCATACTCTGCCTCGGAGGAGGAGATCAGAGGCTAAGTTGATAGAGATCCTTTGCCAGAGCGAAATGAGCTCTCATATGGAGCAGCAGCAGCAGATGGATCAGGCGATCGCTATCGCTCAGAGGAGGGCTGGGATAGGAGGACCTCTTACGGACGATCCTTTCTTTTCCACGACTGAGGTTGGGTCTGAGTCACCAGAGCCATGTGACCCAGGACCGAGCAAGATGCGAAACCCATCGCCAGAGCTCGATGGTGAGCCTAGTCCGAAGAGACCTTGCACGAGTAACTAGTCTTATAGGAGACGTTTTAGAACGCCTTGATGAGGATTGGCGTTGCCTATCGTAGTAGTTTCCTTTCTTAGTATTTCAGTATGTACTTTGTGTAATATTTCAGTATTGCGGCAAGTACTCTGTGAAACACTTTTATCTTCGAGCAATTTTTGTCCTAACGCTCGAATGATAGACTTATGTGTAGCTTGTGTAACAGTTCCAGTTCATCTATAAAATACCTAGTTGATCTATTCTGAGTAATTTTACTACATTAAGCATGTTTGAATGATATTAATGTATAAATAACTTGGAATTTGATTGGTAAACAGATGGTGAACACAAGGAACACGGTTCGAGCTGGTGTTGAGACTAGTCAGGGTCCCAGACCAATCATAAGAGATGTTGGCCAAGGTGAGCATGTATCTGAATCCCATAATCAATCCAGGGGCAATGATCAAGATCAGAGTAATGCACCAGTGGTGTTTGATGCTGCAGCAGTGGAGACAATTCGAGGAATTGTCATGCAAGCTATCGCTGATGCTATGCGACCAAATGTGCCACAGGCACAAGGCGTGCCGATTCCCCCATCGGTTCCTAGATTTGAGGAGCCAAGAAACCATGATGTCCAGGAGAATGCAGTCAGGACTAGGGACAACTATGGTCGTGCTCTGAAGACCATCAGTTCTATGAGGCCTGACAGCTTCAACGGAAAAGGGGAGCCAGTCAAGGTGACCCATTGGTTGTCTCACATGGAACGGCTGTTCCGTAATGTGGACTGTATTGAGGCTGAAAAGGTCCACATAGCTTCTCTGCAGCTGAAAGAGGATGCTAGTGAATGGTGGGAGAGTACAGGCTAAGCTGATAGCCCTGTATTGACCTGGTCGATGTTTAAGACCAAAATGATTGACCGTTTCTTCTCTCGTGCTATGAGAGAGGAGAAACACAAGGAGTTTCTGTACCCCAAGACCGATGGATTAAAGGTAGCTGAGCTGGCAACCAAGTTCAATCATCTTCTGCAGTACGCCCCAGCTGAGATAACCAGCGAGGCACAAAAGATCTGGTACTTCCACGAGTGGATGAGTCCAGATATCAAGCCGTTAATGGTGCACCACACATGCTCTACTCTGGAGCAGTATGTGGATGTTGCCTACAAGCTGGAAGTGACTCTGGAAGAGTCAACGAAGAGATGCATCCGACAGAGGTCGATGCAGAATCAGAATCAGAATCAGAATCAGGGTGGTGGATTCAAGCGACCTGTGCCACCGTCTAGCTTTGCCAAGTCTGGCTGAGCAAAGACGGACATGACTCACGGAGGGTCAATGCAGTAGTCCAGTCAGAGCAGAAGTTCAGTTCAGTGTTATAACTGTGGTGTTGCTGGGCACAAGAGCAATGAGTGTCAGAAGGAGAAGAGATCGTGCTTTGGGTGTGGACGTGATGGTCATCCACAAAAGTTCTACAAGCAGGGGAAGCAGAAGGGAGTAGAGTCGCAACAAGGGTCAGTTCATCAGAGCAATCGACCTAGGTTCAAGCCTGTCGAGACTCCTAGCCCGTCAGTTCAGACGACTGCTCAAAACAAGGGAAAGGCCCCAGCTGTTTCTTAAAGTCAGGGTCAACGCTTGTACGAGATGCGTGAAGCAGATGGACCCAACGCTCCGACTGCTCAAGGTACTTTATACCTTCACTCTACTTCCGTATGCATTCTGTTTGATTCTGGTGCTATGCATTCCTTTATTTCGAATAGCTGTGTTAGGAAGTTAGACTTAGTGTGCAACGATTCGTGCGACCCTTTCGTCGTTAGTCTTCCTAATGGAGAACGTTTGGTGGGAACCAATCATCTGTCCGACTTTCCAATTACCATTCAGGGTAAGGAGTTTGAGGCAGATCTGATCTGTATAGCCATGGCACCATACGACATCATTCTTGGTATGGATTGGCTGACGCGTCACAAGGCGGTGATCGACTTCAGTTCAAGAACAATGACGGTGACGTCTAAGGGCCAGTTCGTGTGCAAGTTCAAGGGCTAGAATGACGCTGATAACGGCAAGCTAATCAATGCGATGGCTGCGTTTAAGCTACTACGACAAGGTTGTGTCGGGTACCTCTACTACTTGGATTCGCCCGCGAAAGATGGACCTGCGATTCTTGATATTCCAGTGGTCAGAGAGTTCTCAGATGTCTTTCCAGAGGAGGTTCCTGGATTACCTCTGAACCGTGATGTGGAGTTTTCCATTGATCTTGAGCCTGGTACTGCGCCAATCTCTAAGGCACCGTATCGGATGGCTCCTGCAGAGATGCAAGAGTTGAAGAGTCAACTTGAAGATCTTCTCGACAAGGGTTATATCAGGCCGAGTGCATCGCCGTGGGGTGCTCCGGTTTTGTTTGTCAAAAAGAAGGGCGGATCGTTTCGACTTTGCATCGACTATCGAGAGTTGAACAAAGTGACGATCAAGAACAAATACCCATTGCCGAGGATTGACGACATGTTGGACCAGTTGCAGGGAGAAAAGGTTTTCTCCAAGATTGACCTGAGATCTGGATATCATCAACTCAGAATTCGTGAGCAGGACATTCCTAGAACTGCGTTCAGGACCAGATATGGTCATTACGAGTTCATAGTGATGCCTTTTGGGCTTACAAATGCTCCAACTGTCTTTATGGATCTGATGAATCGATGTTTTCACCAGTACTTGGACAAGTTCGTAGTGGTCTTCATAGACGACATTCTGATCTACTCTCCGAGTGAAGAAGTCCACAAAGAACATCTGTGGATTGCGTTGTCAGTCCTTAGACAACATCAACTTTATGCTAAACTGTCCAAGTGTGAATTTTGGTTGAAAGAGGTGGCTTTCTTAGGCCACGTGATCAATAAGAATGGGGTTATGGTTGATCCCCAGAAGATCGAAGCTGTGGCAAATTGGACACAGCCCCAAAACGTGAAATAGGTGCGCAACTTTCTTGGGCTTGCCGGGTATTACAGACGGTTCGTGGAGGGGTTTTCGAAGACCGCTCTACCTATGACCAATCTACTCCGCAAGGTTCACAAGAAGTTTGTGTGGAATGACAAGTGCGAGGCCAGTTTCCAGGAGTTGAAGCGACGGCTGACCTCGGCACCCGTGTTAGCACTTACAGAGGGGAACGACGATTATATGGTCTATAGTGATGCTTCAAAGTGTGGTTATGGTTGTGTTTTAATGCAGAAGGGCAGAGTCATTGCTTATGCATCCAGGCAACTCAAGACGTACGAAGAAAACTATCCGACACATGATCTTGAGCTAGCAGTGGTTGTCTTTGCGCTGAAGATTTGGAGGCATTACCTCTACGGTATAAGATGCCAAGTCTTCACTGACCACAAAAGTCTCAAGTATATATTTACTCAAAAGGAGCTGAATATGAGACAACGCCGCTGGCTAGAGTTGCTCAAGGACTACGACATCGAGTTGTTGTACCATCCGGGCAAGGCTAATGTGGTAGCTGATGCATTGAGCCGGAAGACAACGCACGAGAGGGTAGTTGCTTTACTTACTGCTCAGACCAAGCTGAACCGAGAGTCGTGCGACATTGAAGTTCTGTATGATCAGCGTAGATGTTTCCTGAGTATGCTGGAAATTCAGGCTACACTGCTGGATCAGATCAAGGAAAAGCAAGTTGATGACATCGTCTTGGTGAAGCTAAGTAGTGAAGTGATGGATGGGAAAGCTCCCAGTTTTGTGATTCAGGATGATGGATCGCTTTGGTTTCAGGATCGGATCTGTGTGCCAGACACAGAGAGTCTTCGTCAGTTGGTGATGAGAGAAGCTCATTCATCTGCTTATTCTGTGCATCCTGGTTCTAGCAAGATGTACAAGGATCTCAGGAATAAGTTTTGGTGGCCAAACATGAAGTGGGACGTGGCAGACTTCGTGGCAAAGTGCTTGACTTGCCAGAAGGTCAAGATTGAACACCGCATGCTAGGTGGTGAGTTGCTACCTCTCCATGTGCCAGAATGGAAATGGGAAGATATTGCCATGGACTTCATCACTGGGCTACCGAAGACTCGAAGTCAGAAAGATGCTATCTGGGTAATTGTGGATCGGCTTACGAAGAGTGCTCATTTCCTAGCCATTAAGACCACTTGGGAAGCCCAGAAGTTAGCAGAGGTCTACCAGAAAGAGATTGTCCGTTTACATGGTATCCCTAAAACCATCGTATCGGATCGAGATGGCCGTTTCATGTCAAGGTTCTGGCAATAACTTCATAAGGCTATGGGGACCGAGTTAAGGTTCAGCACATCGTTTCATCCTCAGACAGATGGCCAGTCTGAAAGGACCATCCAGACTCTGGAGGATATGCTCAGAGCTTGTGTACTCGATCGTCTGACTAGCTGGGAGGACAGCTTGAGTCTGATTGAGTTCACCTACAACAATAGCTGGCATGCTACGATCAAGATGGCTCCGTTCGAAGCTTTGTATGGTCGCCGATGCAGATCTCCGATTTGTTGGGACGATAACGCCGACAAGATTCTGCTTGGGCCAGAGTTAATCGAGAGGACAGCTTCTGACATTGCCTTGATTCGACAAAGGATGTTGACCGTTCAGAGTCGACAGAAGTCGTATGCAGACAAGAAGCGTAGGAATGTCGAGTTCGAGGTCGGTGACAAGGTGTTTGTCAAGGTGTCGCCCTCGAAGGGAGTTTTCAGGTTTGGTAAACGTGGGAAGCTTAACCCTCGCTACGTGGGACCATTCGAGATTCTGGATAGAGTGGGATCTCTAGCGTACCGCTTGGCGTTGCCGCCATCGGCTCATCCAGTTCATAATGTGTTCCACGTCTCTTTGCTCAGAAAGTATGTGCCAGATGAGTCTCACGTGATGAGTTATGAGGACATCGAGATTCAAGCTAATGGTACTTATGAGGAGATGTACGTGCGCATTTTGGAGCGTCGTGAGAAGCAGCTGCGTAGCAAGATCGTACCGTTGGTACAGATTCAGTGGTCCAAGTCTGGATCGGAGGAAGTTACTTGGGAAACGTGGGAAACCGAGTCAGATATGCTCAGGCGTTTTCCCGAGTTATTCTCGACCTAAGTTTCGGGGTCGAAACTTCTTTTAAGGGGGAGGAGATGTGATACCCCGTATTTTTGTAAGCTATTTCTGGAGTTCCGGGATTTTTCCCGAGTACCCGTTATGTACGTCGGATTTAATTCAGAAAGTTGGAGACATTCTGTAATGTGCTTTGTATCTGTAATATTTTTCTCAGTGAAATAAAATACAGACGACGTGCTTTGGATTTTAATACTCGTTCGCGTACGATAATTTTACCCCAGGTTAATATCGTTTTCGTCTAAGAGCTGAGGAGGCGGCAAAGCCACAGGGGCAGCGACCGCCGCATTTATGGCGGTGCCCGCCGTCACCAAGCTCGAGGAGCAGGCTGGGTCTTCTCCTAGCTGGGGACACCAGGCCTATGGCGGCGCCCGCCGTCGTCGTTGTCCGGAGGTCCTTGCCCGAAGGTCGTTGGCGTGGCTCTGGCAGCGCCGGAGTAGCTCGTCGTAGAGCCATCATTGTGTTTCCTGGCATTTGGCTATAAAAGGAGGTGTTTGGGAGGGGTTTTTGAGCTCAATCCACAGCCCAAGCTCTCCCAAATTCTTGCCTCATCGGAGTTGTGCCTCGCCGGATTTCTAAAGCTTTCGCCGGAGGTCGTTTGATGGTGTTTCCAGAGTGCCTTTGTGAAGCTTTTGGTAGCCTTGGAGGTTAGAAACCAAAGCAAGTCAAAGGAGGCAGAGTCGCTCGTGTTTTGGGTGAGTTTTCTCGCCGCTTTTGTCGTTTGAGTTCTTCACGGCGACCGCCGTGTTCTTCACGGCGCCCGCCGTGATGAACTGCGGCGACCGCCGCCAGTGTCCAGAATGCCTTTTTGGGCTTTTGGCTTTGGTGGTCGTCGTTGTGGCATCGTTCATTTCGTTTTCTTTCATCGTTTTTAGATTCGTATTGTGGTTATGTCGGATCTAACTTAGGGTTCCTTTTATGGGTCGATTCGAAGGTCGTTGTGCTGTCGGAGCTATACCCGTGTCGAGCCCGAAATCCCATCGTTGTCATTAGGCTTGTTTCTATTCTGCGGATTAAGGCAAGTGGCGGTTCGCTCTTGCTCATCGTTTCCATATTTACATTGATTATCAGTTATTTCAATTGATTAATTAATTTGGAACGATTATTACTATGTTCTTCTGGAAGTGATTTATAAACTGTTTTGAAAATCATATAATAGGTTGTATATCTGTTAGAACAACGCTATTATCTGTGATCGCCTTTCAGGCCTTTATGTGGATTTATTTTGTAACTGTGATTGTGCTGTATCTGTGTGGTTAGCACTATTAGTTAGGAATGTACTCGGACTTCGTCCGGTCGTTTCTTTATAATCTGGTATCGGGGTGGCTCGTCTCCACCTGGTACTATTCTAAGATCATGATCGGTCTCTTTTACAAGTGTGTAGAGGCAGGACACTTAGCTGGTGTCATAAACCTTCCGGTGTGCGTCACTCTCGACGAAACATATACTAAGATGTGTCATCCCAATGGTGGGGTACACATGTAAAAGTCTAATAACGTGATGTGTGTTTGAAATATAAATCAGATAAGTGCTACTCGACGCACATAATAAATAAACCTTCGGCGAGTAGTGCAGCTAAGTTATAGTGCAGCTAGGAAAACTCGTCTCGACTTTGAGCATAGTACGTTCTCTTTCCAATCTGGATTCGCTGTATGCGGTGAGGTTGGTCGTGAACCGAAGCATCTCAGTCAGCTTTTAAATCATTGTTGTATGATTCTTTAAACTTTCCAGATTTGTCATAATTCCTTAAAGACTCACTTTCGTTAGAGTCTTCCTTTGAGTTGATTTCTGTAATGATTCAGTCTTCCAGAGTCTTCTCTTGTGCATATCTCTTGTTATTATTCCATAGAAGTATGAAGGTTGATTATCGTTATCGGTTATCATTTGAGAAACGATAAGGCTAACCTAATACAACTACATCGAACCTTCTGCTTTGTACCCTTGCTAGTCTATTCAAGTAGACTAACCCATGAACTTTGTTCTCCGCATGTGGGCTGGTGTCATCCGTTCGATTCGGCACATCAGATAGAAAGTAGCTCAGAAGAATAGAAGGACTATGGAGTCGACGGTGGTTTTCGAATGTTTGAGTTATTTCGTTAATCAGGTTGAGATCTTTTGGGCAATGACTTTGGTTGTAATGTGTTTTGTAAGATTTCCGTTGTACCCTACTTTATAAGACTTCCGCTGTATTTGGTTTAAACTCTGTGTTAGCCTATTCGGGATTGGGTTGTAATCCCGTAACTCATGTTTCTTTGACAATGTTATGCTTTGGAATTGAATGCTTTGATCATTATGTATCATTTGTATTTCATAAATTGTATTTAAATGGTAAAGCCTTGGGTGATCTCGGTAAGGAACACTGGGGTCACTGGCGGTAATACCTTTCCAAAAAGGTTAAGTTTTGGGGGTGTTACAGTTGTGGTATCAGAGCCAAAGGTTTTAAAACGGGTTTGGGATTTGTATATCATTTATCCATTTTTGAAAATACGTTAAAAGGGCTAGAAATTTTCAAAGTAAAAAGAATTTCAAAACACCGTTCATAGTCGTGTCTTCTATATAGTCTAATGTAGTAAGCTTGCTTCTATGTCTAGAAAGACTAAATCCGTCCTCGTTATCCTGTAGGATGGGTGAGTGTTTTTCTCTTGATAAGGGGTCGGAGGACTCCAAGACGGACCCGTCGTCTCCAGGCAGGCTAGATTTTCCGATCCCTCAGCGATGTTTCGAGGTTGGAGGCCCGAGTAGCCCGCCCGAAGACATCAAGTATGTGATTCCCGAGTCTGTTGTCCTTACGCCTAGGGATGCAATGGTCACTATAGCTGCACCTGTAGAGCCACTCAGGGAGGAAGCAGTGCAGGAAGTAGGTGAGTCGTCTAGATATGCCTTAGGGCATTACGATGACGATTACCAGATCGAGATTGATCCCGAGGATGAGGATCCCATCGAAGATGATCCTAAGGAGGACCCCGAGATGGACCTGGAAGAGCAGAGCCAGGAGCCAGACAACTTGAGGCACTTGCTGGTGGACAGTCAGGAGCCGGGGGTGCAGTTTATTCCCCCCAGTCCAGAACTATCACCAGTGTCGGCTTATGCACTCATGACTGATGCTGGTTGGGAGGCACTGTACACTGAGCACGGTTTTGGGAGGAGTGGCCCGACCATGATCTACGAGGACTATCCGCCTACTCCGCCTCGGAGGAGGAGGAGATCAGAGGCTGAGTTGAGAGAGATCCTTCACCAGAGCGAAATGAGCTCTCATATGGAGCAACAGCAACAGATGGATCAGGCGATCGCTAGCGCTCAGAGGAGGGCTGGGATAGGAGGACCTCTTACGGACGATCCTTTCTTTTCCACGACTGAGGTTGGGTTTGAGTCACCAGAGCCATGTGACCCAGGACCGAGCAGGGTGCGAAACCCATCGCCAGAGCTCGATGGTGAGCCTAGTCCGAAGAGACCTTGCACGAGTAGCCAGTCTTATAGGAGACGTTTTGGAACGCCTTGATGAGGATTGGCATTGCCTATCGTAGTAGTTACATTTAACTAATTATGAAATATTTATAAAATATTATGAGGATGACCCGACCCACCCGAATCACCCGTTGGATGATGGATGGACATATATGGGTGAAAGGTTTTGCGAGTGATGGGTGGGTCGAGTGGAAGATTTAATTCACGGGTCGGGTGATAAAATGGCTCCATCCATCCATCATCCGACCCATTTCCACCCCTAACTAGGGGTGAGTATCAGTCTAAAATCAGATCGAACCAAAAACCAAATTTATGAAAATTATGGACCGAGAACCAGACCGGAAAATACCGGTCCAACTCCAATACTTTTGACCGATTTCATTTTCTTTTTAAATGTAAAGAAATTGAAAAAAAAAATTGATATAGGATATATAGTAATATATTAATATAGAAACATATGAATCACATCAAAATATATCTATAACACACAAATAATTATAATTTAATAAGTGTTTTATATACAAAAATAATTTTCTAGAATAAAATCGATCCTGGTCGGATCAGCTTTTGACCCGGAACCAAATTTTGAAAAATCTTGGACCGAAGACCGAATCATTTTATACTCAGTCCGATCCGGTCCAAAATCTGCTCATTTCTACAAGAAGACTTAATTTTAAAAGTCATATTTAATCACGTTTATAACTTCTAAATGTCCGTATTTTCTTCCTATATTGGGGTCATCTAATGTATAAGGAAGGGATAGTATAGTATAATTAAGCTATTTTCCATAAATGGATAAGAGAATTTGCTAAAGAAAACATGACTTTGTGATTACATCTATATTTCATTTTTTGTTATTTTACTTGCATTCTTTATAATAATAAGAAAACTTAAATGAGAAATTTGTATCCAAATTGGGCTTTCACGTGTACGTACATAATATAAAGTTATATACTAATAATTAACCTTTTAAAATTATACAGAGTATGTATTATCTTCGTGCCTATATTCTTCTCTAACTTTACCAGCTGACACCTTAGTGGCCTTAATTTATGAGATGTACGTATTATCTATTTTTAAGTATTTTTTAGAAGAAAAATGAAAGATCTTTATTTTATTTATATTAAGGTTAACATCATTATCTTCCATATTTTTTATATTTTTCAAAGTTTGTTTTATTATGCAATTGCTATATGACGCCATAATAAATGTTAAATATATGTTAATGATCGAATTAATTTAACTCTGATTTTTTTTATATTCTATTTAAAAATTATGTGTTTAATACTCCTCCAATCACGTTAATCTAATATAATATTATTTATTTTATGTTTAAACACGTACAATGTATAAGAGACTACAATAATCTACTAAAGTAGAATAAAATTACGTCACAGGCGCTTCCACGTTAATTTCGCCACATAGCGCTTTCACATTAATTTCGTCATTTGTCATTTTCTCTATTTTTTTAATTTTTTTTAAATAAATTAACTTATATATTAAAGATTTCTATACTAAATATATAACTAATCTTTCTATATTTAAATACAAATCAATTGGAAATATTACAAACCTATATATTAAAGATTTCTATACTAAACCTGTAATTAATCTTTCCTTATTTAAATAAAAATCAATTGAAAAGATTATAAATCAATTAGGCAATCAGAAAAATTACAAATCAAATAATTAGGAATAGTATAAATTAAAAAACAAAATATTAGACTGAACATATACGTTGCTTCAATAAAATATGCGGAACTCCATTTGAGTTTATGTTTATGTTGCTCTTAAGTTGTTTCTTCAAAAAAATATACTCGGCGATTCCTATGAAGACTCTCTTTATTTTCAGTAATTGAGAGTAAGGATGGGAAAAAGTATACCGGATCGGACCGGAAATTTTACATTTCCGGTCTTACGGTCCGGTCCGGTCCAGACCATAATTTTTACAGTCCGGATCGGTCGGATCGTAAAAATTAAAAAAAAGGTTTAAAATAATTTTGGGGGTAATTTTTACGGTCCGGTCCGGTCCATAATTTTTACGGTCCGGACTGTAATCAAACAATTTAAATGCCGAAAATTATGAAATCCGGTCTTTCCGGTCCAGACCGTGGACCGGACCGTAACGGTCTGGTCCGGTCCACGGTCCATACTTTCAAATGTTTACGGTCCACCGGTCCGGACCGGATGTCCATCCTTAGTTGAGAATCAAGTTAGCATATATGTCAAAATTTACTATTTGATATATTTTGTTGTGTGGTGCATAAGAGAAGGAAATACCACAAGCGTTACTACATGGTTGCTCCCTTTTATTATCTAGAGTAGGAACGGAATGCAGAGAGGGGATCAAATGCGCATCTTGCTTATTGTAAACCATGAGTACATTTGTAGGTCGTTGGATCATCGCCATCTAACGGATGGGATAAAACGCGTGTTTAAAAATTTTAAAAGCTTTCAAGGGTATAAACATAATTTTTCATTTGAAACCCTTCTCTGTCGTCTCCACGCCGCAAATCTCATCGAAACCGAATTCGCTCTCGCCGTCGTTGCTGCCATGGGCGATCCTCCATTGATTCCCCTCCATCTGCTCAAGCTTCATCTTCTCCGTCGCCGTCGGATGCCGCACCGGATACCTCTCTCCTGAAGCGCCGGAAAATATCGCCATCTCCTCCTTCTCCGTCGCAATCATCGCCTTCGAATCAGCCTTTAGCTGAGCGCATGCGCCCAAGAACAATCGACGACGTGATCGGCCAAGACCACATTTTGGGGTCCACTTCCCCACTTCGCTCCTCAATAACCTGCAATCGCCTCCCTTCCATCGTCCTCTGGGGGCCACCGAGCACCGGGTAGACCTCCATAGCTAGAGAAATCGTCGTTTCCATGGCCTCTCAGTACCGATTCGTGTCTCTATCGGCCGTGACATTTTGGAATTGGAAGAAACCCTTGAAGGCCCTTTCCCATGCTCGAAGCCGAAGGTTTAACTGTTGCTTCACCCTTCAAGTTCACACAATTGAAGCAATATTGGAGCTAGCAACAATATTTCTATAGCTTGCAGCAATATTTCTACAGCTTGCAGCAATATTGGAGCTTCTCTTGCAGGTGAACCTATTTCTTATCTATAATAATCGCCTGATAATAATATCAGAGAGTCCATAATATATGATAGTAATTATGTAGATGCTGCACTTGTTTTATGGAATTTGTGCTGTCATAGTGAAGACATATGCGCATGTGTTGAAAGTGCAGATGCTGTTCCAGCATTGCTGTGGCTTCTTAGAAGTGGGGGCCAAAAAGGGCAAGAAGTGGCAGCTAAAGCACTTCAAAAGCTTGTTCGAACTGCTGATTCTTCGATCATTAATCAGCTATTAGCAATGCTCTTAGGTGACATCCCAGCTTCAAAAGTTCACATAATTAGGGTTTTAGGACACTTGCTTACCTTGGCATCACACAATGATCTCGTGCAGGAGGGAGCTACAGCAAACATAGCTTTAAAATCCCTTGTCAAGGTTCTTCACGCTTCTAGTGAAGAAAGCCAAGAAACTGCCGCATCAGTGCTAGCTGATATTTTCAATGCCAGACAAGATATCTGTAGCATTCTTGCAACTGATGAGATTGTTCAACCGTGCATGAAGCTTCTAGCCAGCAAGACGCAAGTTGTGGCAACAAATTCAGCTCAAGCCTTAGGTGCTTTGTCCAGGCATACCAGGCAAAGGAGTTCAGGCAATATGTTTTTTGTTGCTGAAGGAGGAGAAGTCAAGCCATTATTCAAACTGGCTAAAACTTCTTTCATGCATGCAGCTGAAGCAGCTGTTGCTGCACTAGCAAATCTACTTTCTGATTTAGAGATTGCTGTTGTTGCAGGATTGTTTCTGTCAAGAGGAAGACTAAAGCTTTAAGCTAGCTGGGTATTATCCTATAGTTTTAACTCTTAACATTTGGTTGGGTAAATTATTTATGTTGCTGCATTGATGGGGATGATGAATTGTGTTCCTTGCTTTGTTTTCCAAGCACTTGATTAAATGACAGTTCTGGAGACTCTAATCAAGTTTGGACCACCTTCATTATCAAAGTCCATTTACTGATGCTCTTTAGATAGGTATTTCAGGTAAAAAAATGTTGATGGTTGTATTGCTAAATGTGTTTTAAGTGTTGCAAAATGTAGGATCAGTTAACCTTCTGACATGGCCGCCTTTGATTTATAGATCATTTGACTTGAAATGAAGTTGCTGAGTATCATTTTTACTTCAAATAATGCTTTTGCACCACTAGATCTGCATCTACATCTTCAATTTTGGCTATGTGAATATTGGTGTGACTCGGTGCAATTGCTTTGTGTCCATTTCTTGATCTTAAGATGATATTTATGTGCTCGCAAATCAGAATTTGCAAATCAGAATTCGGGTATAAGCCGTTGTGGGACAAGTTGAGAGCATGGAGTAGTCTCAACTCTCCAAGCTCAGGAGGTATGACACCGTCAACTTATTACATGACAAATCTAACCCTGACATGATCGAAAGCATACCGCCCTTGTAGGAGTTGTATCTACTCTTAGCTACAAACTCTACTTCTTCTTGTCTTCCGGTTTGTGATATTGTCATATTACCCTCTATGTACACAATCAATTTGTTAGGCCAATGACCATATGCAAATTCCAAGTCCAATGTAAACAGAACATTTAGTTCCTTTTATCCAAATGGCAAATTCCCAAAGCAGTGGGGAATTGCACCAGAAAGGCTGTAAGGAAAAACTCATGAACTTTCAAGTTCAAATGCATGAACCTGCAAGGAAAAACTCAAAAACCTCAGAAAAAGTAATGAATCTATAAGACAAAAGTAATGAACATGTAAGACAAAAGTAATGAACTTGCTAGTTAAAACTCATGAACCTTAGAAAAATCTCATAAACTTGTAAAATAAAACTAATGAACCTATACGCCATAATTCATGAACCTACAAGTTAAAACTCATGAACCTACAAGTTCAAATGCATGAACCTGCAAGGAAAAACTCAAAAACCTCAGAAAAAGTAATGAACCTGTAAGACAAAAGTAATGAACCTGTAAGACAAAAGTAATGAACTTGTAAGACAAAAGTAATGAACCTGCTAGTTAAAACTCATGAACCTTAGAAAAATATCATAAACTTATAAAATAAAACTAATTAATGAACCTATATGCCATAACTCATGAACCTACAAGTTAAAACTCATGAACCTGCAAGGAAAAACTCAAAAACCTCAGAAAAAGTAATGAACATGTAAGGCAAAAGTAATGAACCTGTAAGACAAAAGTAATGAACTTATAAGACAAAAGTAATGAACCTGCTAGTTAAAACTCATGAACCTTAGAAAAATATCATAAACTTGTAAAATAAAACTAATGAACGTATACGCCATAACTCATGAACCTACAAGTTAAAACTCATGAACCTACAAGTTCAAATGCATGAACCTGCAAGGAAAAACTCAAAAACCTCAGAAAAAGTAATGAACCTATAAGACTAAAGTAATGAACCTGTAAGACAAAAGTAATGAACCTGTAAGACACAACTCATGAACTTGCTAGTTAAAACTCATGAACCTTAGAAAAATCTCATAAACTTGTAAAATAAAAGTAATGAATCTATACGCCATAATTCATGAACCTACAAGTTAAAACTCATGAACCTACATGTTCAAATGCATGAACCTGCAAGGAAAAACTCAAAAACCTCAGAAAAAGTAATGAACTTGTAAGACAAAAGTAATGAACTTGCTAGTTAAAACTCATGAACCTTAGAAAAATCTCATAAACTTGTAAAATAAAACTAATGAACCTACAAGTTAAAACTCATGAACCTACAAGTTCAAATGCATGAACCTGTAAGGAAAAACTCATGAACCTGCAAGATTATCGGCTTAAATTTTTCTTGTAGGGTTTATGAACCTCTAAAATGTAGCCTATGAGGGATTTGAACCCACATCCATGTGAATAAACACATTGCTCTACCATTTGAGCTAATAGGCTATGACAACCAATACACAATTTCAGCCTTTTGTCATTCAAATTCAGCACATGAAAGACAAACTGCACAAACCCAAAATCAAAGTTTTACATTCAAGTCCAAGAGTATAAATAACCTAGATTTTATTAAAAACTAGCTAGGTTCATGCTAATTAATCAAATGACAGGACAAAACCAAGACTGAAACTGTTGTTCGCCTAACATCATCACTCACATCAGCTTCTTCTCTTCCAGTTTATGACTGTAAGTGCTATACCCAAAGCTATACCTCTGCATCACAAAATATCAACAGAAATTAGCAAGAGGGAAAGGTAAAGGCTCAAGTAGAAAAGAAATAGCAGGAGGCATGCCTAATGATCTTCTCATGCTGAGACTCTCCCCCGTCGTCGAGTCCAATCGCTCCCAGAACCCACATCGCACCCACCTCGGACACTGTTATAAAGCCGAATCTTTAGAACCTAGGGCTGGTGGCGACGGCGCGTGAGGGCGGATCGGGAGGAAGGTCCGCCGGCGTGTAGCTACAACTCATGAACCTACAAGTTCAAATGCATGAACCTGCAAGGAAAAACTGAAAAACCTCAAAAAAAGTAATGAACGTGTAAGACTAAAGTAATGAACCTGTAAGACAAAAGTAATGAACCTGTAAGACAAAACTCATGAACTTGCTAGTTAAAACTCATGAAGCTTAGAAAAATCTCATAAATTTGTAAAATAAAACTAATGAACCTATACGCCATAACTCATGAACCTACAAGTTAAAACTCATGAACCTACAAGTTCAAATGCATGAACCTGCAAGGAAAAACTCAAAAACCCCAGAACAAGTAATGAACCTGTAAGGCAAAAGTAATGAACATGTAAGACAAAAGTAATGAACTTGTAAGACAAAAGTAATGAACCTGCTAGTTAAAACTCATGAACCTTAGAAAAATATCATAAACTTGTAAAATAAAACTAATGAACGTATACGCCATAACTCATGAACCTACAAGTTAAAACTCATGAACCTACAAATTCAAATGCATGAACCTGCAAGGAAAAACTCAAAAACCTCAGAAAAAATAATGAACCTGTAAGACAGAAGTAATGAACCTGTAAGACAAAAGTAATGAACTTGCTAGTTAAAACTCATGAACCTTAGAAAAATCTCATAAACTTGTAAAATAAAACTAATGAACCTATACGCCATAACTCATGAACCTACAAGTTAAAACTCATGAACCTACAAGTTCAAATGCATGAACCTGCAAGGAAAAACTCAAAAACCTCAGAAAAAGTAATGAACCTGTAAGACAAAAGTAATGAACTTGTAAGACAAAAGTAATGAACCTGCTAGTTAAAACTCATGAAACTTAGAAAAATATCATAAACTTGTAAAATAAAACTAATGAACATATACGCCATAACTCATGAACCTACAAGTTACAACTCATGAACCTACAAGTTCAAATGCATGAACCTGTAAGGAAAAACTCAAAAACCTCAGAAAAAGTAATGAACTTGTAAGACAAAAGTAATGAACCTGTAAGACAAAAGTAATGAACTTGCTAGTTAAAACTCATGAACCTTAGAAAAATCTCATAAACTCGTAAAATAAAACTAATTAATAAACCTATATGCCATAACTCATGAACCAACAAGTTAAAACTCATGAACCAACAAGTTCAAATGCATGAACCTGCAAGGAAAAACTCAAAAACCTCAAAAAAAGTAATGAACCTGTAAGACAGAAGTAATGAACATGTAAGACAAAAGTAATGAACCTGCTAGTTAAAACTCATGAACCTTAGAAAAATCTCATAAACTTGTAAAAAAAAACTAATGAACCTATACGCCATAACTCATGAACCTACAAGTTAAAACTCATGAACCTAAAAGTTCAAATGCATGAACCTGCAAGGAAAAACTGAAAAACCTCAAAAAAAGTAATGAACCTGTAAGACTAAAGTAATGAACCTGTAAGACAAAAATAATGAACCTGTAAGACAAAACTCATGAACTTGCTAGTTAAAACTCATGAACCTTAGAAAAATCTCATAAATTTGTAAAATAAAACTAATGAACCTATACGCCATAACTCATGAACCTACAAGTTAAAACTCATGAACCTACAAGTTCAAATGCATGAACCTGCAAGGAAAAACTCAAAAACCTCAGAAAAAGTAATGAACCTGTAAGACTAAAGTAATGAACCTGTAAGACAAAAGTAATGAACCTGTAAGACAAAACTCATGAACTTGCTAGTTAAAACTCATGAACCTTAGAAAAATCTCATAAACTTGTAAAATAAAACTAATGAACCTATGCGCCATAACTCATGAACCTACAAGTTAAAACTCATGAACCTACATGTTCAAATGCATGAACCTACAAGGAAAAACTCAAAAACATCAGAAAAAGTAATGAACCTGTAAGACAAAAGTAATGAACCTGTAAGACAAAAGTAATGAACTTGCTAGTTAAAACTCATGAACCTTAGAAAAATCTCATAAACTTGTAAAATAAAACTAATGAACCTATACGCCATAACTAATGAACCTACAAGTTAAAACTCATGAACCTACAAGTTCAAATGCATGAACCTGCAAGGAAAAACTGAAAAACCTAAAAAAAAGTAATGAACCTGTAAGACTAAAGTAATGAACTTGTAAGACAAAAGTAATGAACCTGTAAGACAAAACTCATGAACTTGCTAGTTAAAACTCATGAACCTTAGAAAAATATCATAAATTTGTAAAATAAAACTAATGAACCTATACGCCATAACTCATGAACCTACAAGTTAAAACTCATGAACCTACAAGTTCAAATGCATGAACCTGCAAGGAAAAACTCAAAAACCTCAGGAAAAGTAATAAACCTGTAAGACTAAAGTAATGAACCTGTAAGACAAAAGTAATGAACCTGTAAGACAAAACTCATGAACTTGCTAGTTAAAACTCATGAACCTTAGAAAAATCTCATAGACTTGTAAAATAAAACTAATGAACCTATACGCCATAACTCATGAACCTACAAGTTAAAACTCATGAACCTACAAGTTCAAATGCATGAACCTGCAAGGAAAAACTCAAAAACCTCAGAAAAAGTAATGAACCTGTAAGGCAAAAGTAATGAACCTGTAAGACAAAAGTAATGAACTTGTAAGACAAAAGTAATGAACCTGCTAGTTAAAACTCATGAACCTTAGAAAAATATCATAAAGTTGTAAAATAAAACTAATGAACGTATACGCCATAACTCATGAACCTACAAGTTAAAACTCATGAACCTACAAGTTCAAATGCATGAACCTGCAAGGAAAAACTCAAAAACCTCAGAAAAATTAATGAACCTGTAAGACAAAAGTAATGAACTTGCTAGTTAAAACTCATGAACCTTAGAAAAATCTCATAAACTTGTAAAATAAAACTAATTAATGAACCTATATGCCATAACTCATGAACCTACAAGTTAAAACTCATGAACCAACAAGTTCAAATGCATGAACCTGCAAGGAAAAACTCAAAAACCTCAGAAAAAGTAATGAACCTGTAAGACAGAAGTAATGAACCTGTAAGACAAAAGTAATGAACCTGCTAGTTAAAACTCATGAACCTTAGAAAAATCTCATAAACTTGTAAAATAAAACTAATGAACCTATACGCCATAACTCATGAACCTACAAGTTAAAACTCATGAACCTACAAGTTCAAATGCATGAACCTGCAAGGAAAAACTGAAAAACCTCAAAAAAAGTAATGAACCTGTAAGACTAAAGTAATGAACC
This sequence comes from Rheum nobile, assembly GCA_027886185.1. NCBI lineage: Eukaryota > Viridiplantae > Streptophyta > Magnoliopsida > Caryophyllales > Polygonaceae > Rheum > Rheum nobile. The sequence goes on from WOAB01000040.1 coordinate 7,674,610, forward strand.
TGTAAGACAAAAATAATGAACCTGTAAGACAAAACTCATGAACTTGCTAGTTAAAACTCATGAACCTTAGAAAAATCTCATAAATTTGTAAAATAAAACTAATGAACCTATACGCCATAACTCATGAACCTACAAGTTAAAACTCATGAACCTACAAGTTCAAATGCATGAACCTGCAAGGAAAAACTCAAAAACCTCAGAAAAAGTAATGAACCTGTAAGACTAAAGTAATGAACCTGTAAGACAAAAGTAATGAACCTATAAGACAAAACTCATGAACTTGCTAGTTAAAACTCATGAACCTTAGAAAAATCTCATAAACTTGTAAAATAAAACTAATGAACCTATACGCCATAACTCATGAACCTACAAGTTAAAACTCATGAACCTACAAGTTCAAATGCATGAACCTGCAAGGAAAAACTCAAAAACCTCAGAAAAAGTAATGAACCTGTAAGGCAAAAGTAATGAACATGTAAGACAAAAGTAATGAACTTGTAAGACAAAAGTAATGAACCTGCTAGTTAAAACTCATGAACCTTAGAAAAATATCATAAAGTTGTAAAATAAAACTAATGAACGTATACGCCATAACTCATGAACATACAAGTTAAAACTCATGAACCTACAAGTTCAAATGCATGAACCTGCAAGGAAAAACTCAAAAACCTCAGAAAAAGTAATGAACCTGTAAGACAAAAGTAATGAACCTGTAAGACAAAAATAATGAACTTGCTAGTTAAAACTCATGAACCTTAGAAAAATCTCATAAACTTGTAAAATAAAACTAATTAATGAACCTATATGCCATAACTCATGAACCTACAAGTTAAAACTCATGAACCAACAAGTTCAAATGCATGAACCTGCAAGGAAAAACTCAAAAACCTCAGAAAAAGTAATGAACCTGTAAGACAGAAGTAATGATCCTGTAAGACAAAAGTAATGAACCTGCTAGTTAAAACTCATGAACCTTAGAAAAATCTCATCAACTTGTAAAATAAAACTAATGAACATATATGTCATAACTCATGAACCTACAAGTTAAAACTCATGAACCTACAAGTTCAAATGCATGAACCTGCAAGGAAAAACTCAAAAACCTCAAAAAAAGTAATGAACCTGTAAGACTAAAGTAATGAACCTGTAAGACAAAAATAATGAACCTGTAAGACAAAACTCATGAACTTGCTAGTTAAAACTCATGAACCTTAGAAAAATATCATAAATTTGTAAAATAAAACTAATGAACCTATACGCCATAACTCATGAACCTACAAGTTAAAACTCATGAACCTACAAGTTCAAATGCATGAACCTGCAAGGAAAAACTCAAAAACCTCAGAAAAAGTAATGAACCTGTAAGACTAAAGTAATGAACCTGTAAGACAAAAGTAATGAACCTGTAAGACAAAACTCATGAACTTGCTAGTTAAAACTCATGAACCTTAGAAAAATCTCATAAACTTGTAAAATAAAACTAATGAACCTATGCGCCATAACTCATGAACCTACAAGTTAAAACTCATGAACCTACATGTTCAAATGCATGAACCTACAAGGAAAAACTCAAAAACCTCAGAAAAAGTAATGAACCTGTAAGACAAAAGTAATGAACCTGTAAGACAAAAGTAATGAACTTGCTAGTTAAAACTCATGAACCTTAGAAAAATCTCATAAACTTGTAAAATAAAACTAATGAACCTATACGCCATAACTAATGAACCTACAAGTTAAAACTCATGAACCTACAAGTTCAAATGCATGAACCTGCAAGGAAGAACTGAAAAACCTAAAAAAAAGTAATGAACCTGTAAGACTAAAGTAATGAACCTGTAAGACAAAAGTAATGAACCTGTAAGACAAAACTGATGAACTTGCTAGTTAAAACTCATGAACCTTAGAAAAATCTCATAAATTTGTAAAATAAAACTAATGAACCTATACGCCATAACTCATGAACCTACAAGTTAAAACTCATGAACCTACAAGTTCAAATGCATGAACCTACAAGGAAAAACTCAAAAACCTCAGAAAAAGTAATAAACCTGTAAGACTAAATTAATGAACCTGTAAGACAAAAGTAATGAACCTGTAAGACAAAACTCATGAACTTGCTAGTTAAAACTCATGAACCTTAGAAAAATCTCATAAACTTGTAAAATAAAAGTAATGAATCTATACGCCATAATTCATGAACCTACAAGTTAAAACTCATGAACCTACATGTTCAAATGCATGAACCTGCAAGGAAAAACTCAAAAACCTCAGAAAAAGTAATGAACTTGTAAGACAAAAGTAATGAACTTGCTAGTTAAAACTCATGAACCTTAGAAAAATCTCATAAACACATTGCTCTACCATTTGAGCTAATAGGCTATGACAACCAATACACAATTTCAGCCTTTTGTCATTCAAATTCAGCACATGAAAGACAAACTGCACAAACCCAAAATTAAAGTTTTACATTCAAGTCCAAGAGTATAAATAACCTAGATTTTATTAAAAACTAGCTAGGTTCATGCTAATTAATCAAATGACAGGACACAACCAAGACTTAAATTGTTGTTCGCCTAACATCATCACTCACATCAGCTTCTTCTTCTCTTCCAGTTTATGACTGTAAGTGCTATACCCAAAGCTATACCTCTGCATCACAAAATATCAACATAAATTAGCAAGAGGGAAAGGTAAAGGCTCAAGTAGAAAAGAAATAGCAGGAGGCATGCCTAATGATCTTCTCATGCTGAGACTCTCCCCCGTCGTCGAGTACAATCGCTCCCAGAACCCACATCGCACCCACCTCGGACACCGTTATAAAGCCGAATCTTTAGAACCTATGGCTGGTGGCGACGGCGCGTGAGGGCGGATCGGGAGGAAGGTCCGCCGGCGTATAGCTCGCTTCCCTGTGGCGATCGATTCTCAGTACTCTCTGGTTACTTTGTCAATTTGGCGTTTGATGGTATACTGTTTTCGGCCCCCTTTTTTGGGTGCCGGAGGTGGATTATGATTGCGATTTCTGAAAGCTTGGAATTTCTTCGTATCAATGCAATTGTGCAAATCATTATGCTGCTAATTTCTTTCTCTTTTTAAGCGAAATTAAGCTGCTAAACCTAAATTACAGATTGACATGGTTATGACCACCAATGGCGGAACTTGCTCCGTTTGGGGATCTGGATTGGAATCGTTGCCACGAAGAGAGACGGTAGGGAAATGGGCGAGGGTGAGCAGACGCGGAGGAAGAGAGCGAGGAAGAAGGCGAAGAGCTGCTTAGGGTTAGGGGAGAATCAGGAACGAAGGAAGGAGAAAGAATTAACCTGTGAGATTTTTTGGGTTGTTTTAATGATGAGGGGTAAAATCGTCTTTCTGTCCTTTTTTTTGTTCGAAAATTCAAAAATGCCACCGTTTTATTTTATCTAACAAGCTTGCTTTTTATTTTTGTTCCATGGTTAGTTCTATCTAGACCGTCCATCTTATTCATCCTATGGTGGAAAATTGTACTCTATGTGTATCTTAAGAGATATATGCACCAGAGCGTCCCTCACGAAATACAATCTAGATTAGTTTGGTCTAGGTATTACAAGCTCCCCAACACACACTGCACCTATTAGCACAAGTTGCTCCCTTTTATAGCCCATCTCATGTACTTCTTCGTAGAAATTATCATACGGTGCTATAGATGTAGAGTGCTGTATATTGTAAGGTTTAGAAAACTGATTAAGATTCGTAGAAAAAATTTCCAAATTGGGTACAAGATCAGCAACCATAAAGCTTAAAAGAACAAGCAATATCTTTTTGTTTATTAGGAATGAAAAAGATGAAAAGCACATTATATATATATCTACTAAACAATTATTTAAATACAAGCAAGATCTTTTTTATTTTTTTAGATGGTTTATCAACAACCATGAAGCTTAAAGAACAAGTAAGATTTTTTGTTTATTAGGAAAGAAATGATTATGAAAATATTATATATAAATCAATAAGATCTTTTTGTATATTTTTAGATAGTTTTTTTTATCATGTTATTATTTTTTAATTATAGTGTGATGGTTTCATATAGCATATTCTAATTATAAATCGTATCATGCATTGTGTCAGACCACCAAAACCTCATCTTTTCTGGAGAGAGTATACAACAACATTTATGAGCATGTATTGTCTCTTTCGTGCTTTTTTAGTTTTGCCTCTTTATACATTTAGACATATAGTAGAATATTAGTAGATTAATCTACCATATATATACTAAACTAGAACCTAATGTGTCACACGACACCCTCTTATTAAAACTGCCACATTCCATTTCATCTTTTTTATCTTTTTTAAATAAACTTAGTTATATATCAAATATTTTTATCCTAGATCTAGCACTAATCTTTTCCTAATGTAAAAACAAATCATTCACAAAGAGTACAAATCAATTACAAATTAAGATTACAAACTAATCACAAACGATAACAAATCCAAAACTTCCACAACACTGATCAACTCATAATTAGGTAACTAATTGCTACATATTTGTTGATATATGATTGTAAACTAAATAAAAGTTGTAAGAAATTGAAAATCATGAGTTTTGGTTATAAGTTATAAGTATTTTTTTTTAGAAAAAATAATTAAAAGATATTTGATATGAGATTGAAAATACAATATCTAAAACTAATTTAGGATATCAGATTTTTTTTATTTTTTCTTTCAATTTCGTTATTCTCCAATTTTGCTTATGGTTCTTAATTAACCAGAATAAGTTTTGACACTACTAACTTATTTTTTTATTTTACCTAATCGATATGATATGTCAAAAGATTTGGCTATAACGACTTTTTGTTAAAAAAACAGAGTAAATAAAACATAATTGATAAAATCAAAGGTTAAGAAACATCATATCTATAGCGAATACTTTTTGTATTTATTTGCAACATAATGTCTGTAACACCCCCGACTTATGTCGATAGTGCCACACGCCAATGACCTCGGACGTTAATGCCCAAAGTCACCCCAGGCTTTAATCAGAATAATTAAGCTTAAATACATACGTAAATATTAAATATTGAAAGAATAACCAGCGGAAGGCATTTTAAATGAATAAGACTTAACCTTTTTATTAAGATTTTACAACAAAGTATAATGACAGCGGAAGACTTTTAAATTACAGCGGAAGACTTTTAAACATAGTCCTAATTACATGACTATGTATTACATCTATTTCAAATTAGACAGGCACGCCTTGTAAATATTACTTCTTAAAACGCAAACTTCAACTGCAAGCATTCTCTTCGATTGGTTACTTCAAATTGTCGGGGACCAACCACTGATGTGCCGTATAGGACGGATGACACCAGCCAACCATGCAAGGAATAAAACCCGGTTGGTTAGTCTAATGAAAGACTATGCAAGGTTGAAAACAGAATGGTTCAAGTGATCGTAACCGTTTACTATCATTGTCCCTCGAATAATAACCGAAGGAACGATACATAACCCGGAACTTTCACGGAATTATAGAAAAAGGCATGCAACGAAAAGAAGACTCCAACGGAATTGAGTCTTATAGGAAAATATGAAGAATTGTTTGGGAACGTTAAGTTTTCACACAAGTTTTAAAACACGACCTTGACTATTTGGGCCCATGACCAACCTCACCGCGCAATGCGAATCCAGATTAGAAAGAAGACTTACTCTAACGAGAGTCCGGGCGGTTTCCATGTTGTACTCCTCGCCCGAGGGTATATTAATTATGTGCGTAAAAGCACTTATCTTATTTACTTCCAAAAATGTACATTTAACGTTAAAGCTTTTAATCCACAACAGATCTCGCAATGAGATATAGAACATGGGAAGAATCCCGATTTTGGCACTAGCTAAGTGCACCACCACCTATATTCGGATAGGGGTAGGTCATGACCAAAAGCATTAGGGAAATAATCCTCCTAACGCAAAGTTATAAAGAAACGACTAAACCTCGTAAGGAATTAGCGTTCCTACGAATACTCGTGCTAAACTAGCATTTAAGTTCACATATAAATCCACACCAAAATCCATTACGGTAATATCATATATAATAGTGTTGTTTCTAGCAATATATACAACCTATTATAAATCCATATTTTAACACATTGTTTTATCAACTCTGTTCCCAAACACCAAAACAACAACTTTATTCCAACTTAATTAACAATCAAATAATTGATAATCAAGGGAAATATGGAATAATGAGCAAGAGCGAACCGCCACTTGCCTTTAGTTTAGACGAATGAAGAGATCGGGTTCAAGATCTGGAACTTGAATCTGAGCGCGGATTCCTCGACGACGACGAGTTTTAAGATAAAACCCTAAATTAGATACGATACGAAAATACGAAACGAAACGAAATGAAGGGAAAAGGCCAGTGCCGCGGTCGTGGATGGCATAGCCGCGATCGCGGTTTCGCGCCCGCGGTTTTATAACCGCGATCGCGGTTTCGCGCCCAGCCGAGGCCGCGGGTCTCTGCCCGGCCGCTATAACACCCCCAAATAACCTCTTGACATTATTACCGCCAGTGACCTCAGACGTACTGTCCGATGTCACCCAAGGCTTTTCCAGTTGATATAAATCATTAAACCATAGTTATGATACAACATATCATAACTTCCATTAAAACCAAGTCTCGGAATTACAACATAATTCCAAATACATCAAAATACATTATCAGAATTATTAAAGCGAAAGTCTTAAATACAAAACATAATTAACACAGCGGAAGTCTTAAAATAACAACAAAACATCGTTCGCCTTTATAGTCGTTCTAGCCTTCTCGGATCCACAATTTATCTGATGTGTCGAATCGAATGGATGACACCAGCCAACCATGCAGAGAACAATTACGGTTGGTTAGTCTAATGAAAGACCAAGCAAGGGGTACAAAGCAGAGTGGTTCGAGTAGTCGTATTAGGTTAGACTCATCGTCTCTCGAATAACAACCGATCACGATAGTCAACCACCATACTTCTACTGAATTATATGAAAAGGCATGATCAAGAGAAGATTCTGGAAGACCAAGTCTTACAGCAATCAATCCCAAAAGAAGACTCCAACGAATTGAGTTTTATCGGAAATATGACAAATGTTGGGAAACTGAAATAATCACAGAATCACAGTATCGCATACGAGCGATTTAAAAGTTAAGACAAATTTTCCTAGTTGCACTATCGCCTAGCTGCACTACTCGCCGAAGGTATATTAATTATGTGCGTCAAGAGCACTTATCTGATTTAATTCCAAAACTCACATCCCGTTATAAGCTTATATATCCACATCGCAGAGTCTAAGCCTCTATATCCACATCTCGGTTGGTCATGACCAGAAAGTTTGGCATAGGGTCTTGATCGCCCTGTTATTTGCCAAGTTATAAAGAAACGAATGGATCTCGCAAAGTCCAAGCGTTCCTACGAATACTCCTGCTAACTAACAATTCAACACAGTAATAGTCCACATCCAAGCCAACATAGCCAACATCATAAACATATATTTATACTAGCGTCGTTCTAGCATATATACGACCTAGTATAATATCATCTTTTAATCAATTATTAACAAAGTTGTTTCCAACGAACAATAAATCAGTAGATCATCCCAAATTAATTAACAACTAAACAATTGATAATTAATTGAAATATAGAATGATGAGCAAGAGCGAACCGCCACTTGCCTTAGATCCGCAAAAGCTTAAAGACGACGATGGGATTTTCGGGCTCGAAACAGGGACAGATCTGGCAACACAAATTCCTTCGGATCGACCCATAAAGAAATCCTAAGTTAGATTCAATATCTACATAATTGAATCTAAAAGAATACGAAAAGAATCAAATGAATCAAGCCTCGCCCCAAGCCAAACACCCAAGAACAAACACTCGAACAAGGCTCGCCGCGGGTGCGGTGGAGCCTTTGCCGCGGGTGCAGCCAGGTTACAGTGGCGAAGGTCATGATAGATTTTCGATGGAGAACTCACCCAAATCAATTCGTTCGACTTTGATTCGTTCTTGGTTTGATCTCCCAACACCTTAGGCCTTTGAATACCACTTAGGAGTACCTTTTCCAACACTCAAAGGGATTTGAACACCTTCACAACAAAGCTCAAAGCTTGGTGCTTCAATGGAGAAAACAGAGGAGGAAGATGACGCTCCTTCCCTTTCTGATTTCGACCCCTTTTATAGCCCATCAGTGAGCTTCCTCAGAGGGGACAAGCAAGGAGACCAGCTGGGAACAAGGGAACAACAAGTGGAGCAACTTGCTCGGCCAAGGATAAGATTTTCAGAAATCTTATCGCGACGAAGATGGCTTGCACCGCGGGGTGCGGTGGCGTGGCCGTTGGGTGCGGTGGCTACTCTGTTGCCGCCTCCAAATTTGGCCTTCTCCGCGGGTGCGGCCACTTGACCGCGGGGTGCGGTCAAGGCCATTTTTCACCCTTTTGTCCGATTTAAATCTTGGGTTAATCTTCTTAACCCCGGGTTAAATATATTCGTACACGAACGACTATTTAACCTTGAACACATGTTAACTGTATTTTATATTACTCAGAAAAATATTACAGAGATCAAACAATTTACAGAATGTCCGAACCTCTCTAAAATTAATCCGACTTGTAATACAGGAGTTGGAAAAATTCCAAAATATCCTTATAAAATGAGGGATATTACATTACCTCCCCCTTAAAAGAAGTTTCGACCCCGAAACTTGATTATTCTAGGCCGAAAACAACTCGGGAAAGCGTCTAAGCATATCCTCTTCAGTCTCCCAAGTAACCTCTTCGGTTCCTGACTTGGACCACAAAATTCGTACCAACGGTACCACCCTACTGCGTAGCTGTTTCTCACGACGCTTGAGAATACGCACAGGTATCTCCTCATAGGTACCGTTTGCCTGGATCTCGATGTCTTCATAACTCAGCACATGAGATTCATCTGGCACATACTTCCTTAACAAGGATATGTGAAACACGTTATGCACTGGACGTGCCGATGGCGGCAATGCCAAACGGTACGCTAGAGATCCCACCCTATCAAGGATCTCGAATGGTCCCACGTAGCGAGGGTTAAGCTTCCCACGCTTACCAAATCTGAACACACCTTTGGATGGTGACACCTTGACAAATACTTTGTCACCAACCTCGAATTCAACATTCCTACGCTTCGGGTCAGCGTAAGACTTTTGTCGACTCTGGGCGGTCAACATTCTTTGTCTTATCAAGGCAATGTATGAGGCGGTCCTTTCGACTAGCTCTGGTCCGAGCAGAATCTTGTCGGTATCTCATCCCAACAAATCAAAGATCTGCACTTTCGACCATACAAAGCCTCGAATGGAGCCATCTCGATAGTAGCATGCCAGCTATTATTGTATGTGAACTCAATCAGACTCAGGCTGTCCCTCCAGCTAGTCGGACGATCGAGTACACAAGTTCTCAGCATATCCTATCGCCATATGCTATACTTGTACTAACTCGTGACCATTCTCAAAGTTACGATCACCACAATAGATTCGCTATACTAATTATGAGAATACATATTCTCTTACTCTTACTTCTAAACTTCTCTCGAAGTAAATACCCTAACCTCCTTAGGTTGGTATCCTTAACCAATTTGGTCTACAATCCTTACTCTCGATAGAATAGATGTAATCATCTACATGATTACCATTGCCTTAACCAGAGTATCCTTACAAAAATCTCCAATGTAACCTTGCTGTCATGCATTCTTCCTCCGGAAGACCTTAATGTCCTTTCATAGAAGAATACAACATCTTTCTACTAACCTTCTTTCGACAGTTCGGTCCTTGAATATATACTTAGAAATCAACAGTACTACAACTTAGTACTTCCACCTATCATACAGACCTTACATAAACGATTTTGTGATACCCCGTAATTTTGTAAGGTTATTTTGGGAATTATGGAATTTTTCCGAGTACCCGTTGTGTACGTTGGATTTAATTCAGGTAGCTTGAGACATTTTGTAATGTGCTCTGTATCTGTAATATTTTTCTCAGTGAAATAATATACAGACAAGGTGCCTTAGATTTTAATTGTTGTTCGCGTATGATAATTTTTATCCCGGTTTAATGTCTTATCCGTTCAAAGCTGAACGGGTGGGAAAAAGGGTCACGGCGACCGCCGTAAAGTCGCGGCGACCGCCGTCGTGAGACCCAAGCACGGCGACCGCCGTAAAGATACGGCACCCGCCGTTCCAACACCCGAGGAGACAGCTGATGTGTCATGCCGCGGCGACCGCCGTAAGTGCCGTCATTGTTGCCCGTTGGTCGCCGGCGTTGTTTCTGGCGAGCGCCGCAGTAGCTCTAGGCCCTCGTCTTCAAACTCCAGATGTGTTGGCTATAAAAGGAGGTGCTGGGGGAGAGGTTTTGAGCCATCCAAGCACCAAACCTCTGCCAAATTCGCCTCTCGTCGGAGTTGTGCCTTCGTCGGAAATTTCAAAGCTTTCGTCGGTGTTGTTAGTGGTGTTTCCAGCAGCCTTTGTGAAGCCTTCTGGTTGCCTTGGAAGGTCAGAAACCAAGCCAGGCTGAAAGGGGTCGAAACGCGCTTTGTTTTGGTGAGATTTCTCTCGTCTATGTCGACCGTGTTCTTCACGGCGACCGCCGTGATGAATACGGCGACCGCCGCCAAGAACGGCGACCGCCGCCAAGAACGGCGACCGCCGCCAGTGCCCAGAATGCCTTCGTGGCTTTGGCTTGGTCGGTTGTCGTCGTGGCGTCTTTCCTTGCGTGTTCTTTCGCCGTGTTTAGATTCGTACCGTTTATATCGGATCTAACTTAGGGTTCCTTTTATGGGTCGACTCGAAGGTTGTTGTGCTGTCGGAACTATACCGTGTCGAGCCCGGAATCCAGTTGACGTATTTAGACTATTCTACGGAGTAAGGCAAGTGGCGGTTCGCTCTTGCTCATTCATTCCATATTTACATTAATTATCAGTAGTTTATCTGAGTAATTAATTTGGAATGAATATTCTGTTTGTCTGGAAACGGTTTTGATAAACTGTTTTGAAAATCATATAATAGGTTGTATATCTGTTAGAACAACGCTATTATCTGTGATCGCCTTTCGGGCCTTTATGTGGATTTATCCTGTAAATGTTGTGGTGCTGTAACTGTTTAGTTAGCACTGTTAAATAGGAACATTACTCGGACTCTGTCCAGTCGTTTCTTTATAATCTGGTATCGGGGTGGCTCGTCCCCATCTGGTACTATTCTATGATCATGATCGGTCTCTTACACATGTGTGTAGAGACAGGACACTTAGCTGGTGTCACAAACCTTTCGGTATATGTCACTCTCGACGAAACGTATACTAAGATGTGTCGTCCCATTGGTGGGGTACACATGTAAAAGTCTATAACGTGATGTGTGTTTTTGAAACATAAATCAGATAAGTGCTACCTTGACGCACATAATTAATACACCTTGGGCGAGTAGTGCAGCTAAGTTCAGTGCAGCTAGGAAAACTCGTCTTGACTTGAATGTAGTACGTTCTCTTTCCAATCTGAATTCGCTGTAGGCGATGAGGTTGGTCGTGAACCGAAGCATCTCAGTCAGTTTTAAATCATTGTTGTATGATTCTGTAATATTCCAGATTTGTCATTCTTCCTTAAAGACTCATTTCCGTTGGAGTCTTCTTTCGAGTCGATTTCTGTGAAGATTCAGTCTTCCAGAATCTTCTCATGTGCATACCTCTTGTTTATTCCAGTAGGAATATGATGGTTGACTACCGTTATCGGTTATTATCCGAGAAGCGATGAGTCTAATCTAATATGACTGCTTCGAACCAGTCTGCTTTATACCCTTGCTAGTCTATTCATTTAGACTAACCAACCAATATTTTCCCTTGCATGGTTGGCTGGTGTCATCCGTTCGATTCGGCACATCAGTTAAGAAGTAGCTCAGAAGATTAGAAGGACTATGGAGTCGGCGGTGGTTTTTGAATGTTTTAATTGTTTGTTTAATCAGGTTATGATCCTTTGGACAATAACTCCGTTTGTAATGTACTTTCTTAGTCTTCCGCTGTGTTTGGTTTAAACTATGTTTTGACCTATCCGGGATTGGGTTGTAATCCCGTAACTCTTATTTCCTTGACAATGTTATGTTTTAGAATTTAATGCTTGATCATTGTGTATCAATTGCATTTCATAAACGGTATTTATTTGGTAAAGCCTTGGGTGATCTCGGTAAGGAACACTGGGGTCACTGGCGGTAATACATTTCCAAAAGGGTTAAGTTTTGGAGGTGTTACAGTTGTGGTATCAGAGCCAAAGGTTTTAAAACGGGTTTGGAATTTTTATAAACCATTTATCCGTTTTCGAAATGCTTTAAAGAGGGCTCTGAATTTTCATTCTGAAAAGAATTTAAAAACACCGTTCATAGTCGTGTCTTCTTAATAGTCTGATGTAGTAAGCTTGCTTCTATGTCTAGAAAGACTAATTCTTTCCTTATTGTTCGATAGGATGGGTGTCTGCTTTTCTATTGGTAGGGGGTCGGAAGACGCCAAGTCGGATCAGCCGAGGCTAGATTTTCCGTTACCTCAGCGATGTTTCGAGGTTGGAGGCCCGAGTAGCCCACCCGAAGACGTCAAGCACGTTCTCCCCGAGTCAGTTGTCCTTGTAGCCAGGAATGATATGGTCCCTAGACCTGCACCTATGCCGTCACCAAGGGTGGAGGAAGTACAGGAATAGGAGCATGAAGATGAGTTATCAAGGTATGAACAAGGGGTTTACCAAGACGACTTTCTGCTGGGACCAATTCCCGAGGAGATCGAGTACGAGGAGGAGGAAGATGAGATGCTTGAGCAAGATCCTGTCGAGGATGAGGATATGATCGAGGATGATTCCGAGGTTGAGGATCCAATCGAGGATGATCCCGAGGATGAGGATCCCATCGAGGATGATCCCGAGGATGAGGATCCCATAGAGGATGATCCAGAAGAGGATCCAGAGTTGGACCTTGGAGGGCAGAATTAGGAGCCCGGTACAGGATTGTCACCAGTGCCAGAGTACGCACCCATGTCAGAAGCTGATTGGGAGGCACTGTATACCGAGTACGGTATTGGGAGAAGTAACAGGGAATCTCAGCCTATCCCTACTCCAAGGAGATGGACATCGGAATCCGAGCTGCAGGAGATTCTCCGCCAGAGCGAGGTAATCTCCACAGAACAGCAGCGTCAGAGGGATGAGCTGATCGCCAGTACTCAGAGGAGGGCTGAAATAGGAGGACCAGTCATGGACGGCCCATACTTTACCATGACTGAGCTAGGACTATGTGCTTCAGGGTCAAGCAGGGTGCGAAACCCATTGCCAGAGCTTGATGGTGAGCCTAGCCCGAAGAGACCATGCACGAGTAGCCAGTCGTATGGGAGACATTTTGGAATGCCTTGAGGAGGAATGGCGTTGCCTATCGTAGTAGTTCATTTCTTAGTATTCCAAGTTATACTTTGTGTAATATTTCAGTATTGCGGCAAGTACTCTGAGAAACACTTATATCTTCGAGCAATGTTGTCCAAACGCTCGAATGATAAACTTATGTGTAACTTGTGTAAGAATTCAAAGGTTCATCTATAAAATACCAAGTTGATCTATTCTGAGTAATTTATTTACGTTGGTATATTGCATAAGTATATTGCATAATATTAATGTATTGAATGCTTGGAATTTGATCGGTAAATAGATGGTGAACCCAAGAAGCACGAGGAATTCGACTCGAGCCGGTGCTGGGACTAGCCAAAACCCCAGACCAGCAGGAAGAGATGTTCAGGATGAACACGAGTCTGAGTCTCGCGTACAGTAGAGGCGTGAAGGTCAGGATCAGACCCAGGCGCCGACACTATTTGACGCTGCAGCTGTTGAGGCGATCCGTGGGATCGTGATGCAGGCTATTGCAGATGTCTTGAGACCAAGTGCGCCTCAAGCACAAGAAGTGCCTATTCACGCAGCGGTTCCAGATGTTGTGGAACCCAGAAACCCCGTGATACAGGAGACTGCTGTTAGGGCAAGGGACAGCTATGGTCGCGCTCTTAAGACCATTACTTCCATGAGACCCGACTGCTATAACGGGAAAGGGGAGCCAGTGGCAGTGACTCATTGGTTCTCCCATATGGAGAGGTTGTTCAGGAACGTGGAGTGTACGAAGGCCGAGAAGGTCCATATCGCTTCTCTTCAGCTGAAGGAGGAGGCTAGCGAGTGGTGGGAGAGCACTGGTTTGGCTGAGATCCCAGTGTTGACTTGGTCGATGTTCAAGACCAAGATGGTTGATCGCTTTTTCTCTCGTGCTATGAGAGAGGAGAAGCATAAAGAGTTCTTGTACCCTCAGACTGATGGTCTGAGAGTGACCGAGTTGGCATCTAAGTTCAACCATCTTCTACAATACGCCACTGCCGAGATCACCAGCGAGGCTCAAAAGATCTGGTACTTCCACGAGTGGATGAACCCGGATATCAAGCCATTAATGGTGCACCACACATGCTCTACCTTGGAACAGTATGTGGATTGTGCCTATAAGCTGGAGGTAACTCTTGAGGAGTCGACCAAGAGGCGCAACCGACAGAAGTCGATGCAGAATCAGAACCAGGGAGGTGGTTTTAAGCGCCCTGCGCCACCGTCTAACTTCGCCAAATCCGGCAGAGCTAAGACGGAGATGACGCAAGGAGGATCGACTCAGCAGTCAGGGCAGACCAGGAGTACAGTTCAGTGTTATAACTGCGGTACTGTTGGGCACAAGAGCACTGAGTGTCGGAGGGAGAAGAGGCCATGCTTTGGGTGTGGACGTGATGGTCATCTGCAAAAGTTCTGCAAGCAGGGGAAGCAGAAGGGAGTAGAGTCGCAGCAAGGGTCAGTTCATCAGAGCAACCGACCTAGGTTTAAGCCTGCCGAGACTCCTAGCCCTTCAGTGCAGACGACTGCTCAGAACAGGGGAAAGGCCCCAGCTGTTTCTGGAAGTCAGGGCCAACGCTTGTACGAGATGCGTGAGGCAGATGGACCCAACGCTCCGATTGCTCAAGGTACTCTATACCTTCACTCTACTTCAGTGTGCATTCTGTTTGATTCTGGTGCTACGCATTCCTTTATTTCGGATAGTTGTGTTAGCAAGTTAGATTTAGTGTGCAACGATTCGTGCGACCCTTTCGTCGTTAATCTTCCTAATGGAGAACGTTTGGTGGGAACCAAGCATTTGTCCGACTTTCCGATTACCATTCAGGGTAAGGAATTCGAGGCAGATTTAATCTGCATAGCCATGGCTCCATACGACATTATCCTCGGTATGGATTGGCTGACGCATCACAAGGCGGTGATCGACTTCAGTTCAAGAACAGTGACGGTGTCATCTGGGGGCCAATTCGTGTGCAAGTTCAAAGGTCGAAATGACGCTGATAACGGCAAGCTGATCAATGCGATGGCTGCGTTTAAGCTACTACGACAAGGATGTGTCGGGTAGCTTTGCTACTTGGATTCGCCCGAGAAGGATGGACCTGAGGTTCTTGATATTCCTGTAGTTAGGGAATTTTCGGATGTCTTTCCGGAAGAAATTCCAGGATTACCCCCGAACCGTGACGTTGAGTTTTCTATTGATCTCGAGCCTGGTACGGTGCCGATTTCCAAATCACCGTATCGGATGGCTCCGGCTGAGATGCAAGAATTGAAGAATCAACTTGAAGATCTTCTTGATAAAGGTTATGTCAGGCCGAGTGCATCGCCGTAGGGTGCTCCGGTATTATTCGTCAAAAAGAAGGACGGATCGTTCCGACTTTGTATCGACTATCGAGAGTTGAACAAGGTAACGATCAAGAACAAGTATCCTTTGCCTAGGATTGATGACTTGTTGGACCAATTGCAGGGAGCAAAGGTTTTCTCCAAGATCGACTTAAGATCTGGATATCATCAACTCAGGATTCGGGAGCAGGACATTCCTAGAACTGCGTTTAGGACCATATATGGTCATTACGAGTTCGTAGTGATGCCTTTTGGGCTTACAAATGCTCCAGCTGTCTTTATGGATTTGATGAACCGATGTTTTCACCAATACTTGGATAAGTTCGTGGTGGTTTTCATCGACGACATCTTGATCTACTCTCCGAATGAAAAAGTCCACGAGGAACATCTACGGATTTCCTTGTCGATCCTTAGACAACATCAGCTTTATGCTAAACTGTCTAAGTGTGAATTCTGGATAAAGGAAGTGGCTTTCTTAGGCCACGTGATCAATAAAAATGGGGTTATGGTTGATCCCCAAAAGATTGAAGCGGTGGCCAAATGGACACAGCCCCAGAATGTGAAGGAGGTGCGCAGTTTTCTTGGACTTGCCGGGTATTATAGAAGGTTTGTAGAAGGATTTTCAAAGATCGCTCTACCGATGACCAATCTACTCCGCAAAGTCCATAAGAAGTTTGTCTGGAATGACAAGTGCGAGGTCAGTTTCCAGGAGTTGAAGCGACGGTTGACCTCGGCACCCGTGTTAGCACTCCCAGAGGGGAATGACGATTATGTGGTCTATAGTGATGCTTCAAAGTGTGGCCTTGGTTGTGTTTTGATGCAAAGGGGCAGAGTCATTGCTTACGCATCTAGACAACTCAAGACTTATGAAGAAAACTATCCGACCCATGATCTTGAGTTAGCAGCGGTTGTCTTTGCGCTGAAGATTTGGAGGCATTACCTCTACGGTATAAGATGCCAAGTCTTCACCGACCAGAAAAGTCTCAAGTATATATTTACTCAGAAGGAGTTAAATATGAGACAACGCCGCTGGCTAGAGTTGCTCAAGGACTATGACATGGAGTTGTTGTATCATCCGGGCAAGGCTAATGTAGTAGCTGATGCACTAAGCCGGAAGACAACGCATGAGACTGTAGTTGCTCTACTTACTGCTCAGACCAAGCTAAACCAAGAGTCATGCGACATCGAAGTCTTGTATGACCAGCGTAGAGGGTACCTGAGTATGATGGAGATTCAGGCTACACTGCTGGATCAAATCAAAGAAAAGCAAGTCGATGACATCATCTTGGTAAAGTTAAGTAGTGAAGTGATGGATGGGAAAGCTCCCAGTTTTGTGGTTCAGGATGATGGATCACTTTGGTTTCAGGATCGGATCTGTGTGCCTAACACAGAGGGTCTTCGTCAGTTGGTGATGAGAGAAGCTCATTCATCTGCTTATTCTATGCATCTTGGCTCTAGCAAGATGTACAAGGATCTCAGGAAGAAGTTTTGGTGGCCAAACATGAAGTGGGACGTAGCAGACTTTGTGGCAAAGTGCTTAACTTGCCAAAAAGTCAAGATCGAACACCGCAGACCAGGTGGTGAGATGCTACCTCTCCCCGTGCCAGAATGGAAATGGGAGGACATTTCCATGGACTTCGTCACTGGGCTACCCAAGACTCGAAGGCAAAGAGATGCTATCTGGGTAATTGTGGATAGGCTTACGAAGAGTGCTCATTTCATAGCCATCAAGACCACATGGGAAACCCAGAAGCTAGCCGAAGTTTACCAGAAGGAGATTGTCCGCTTACATGGCATTCCTAAGACCATTGTATCGGACCGAGATGGCCGTTTCATGTTAAGAATCTGGAAGGAACTTCATAAGGCTATGGGGACCGAGTTGAGGTTTAGTACAGCGTTTCATCCTCAGACAGATGGCCAGTCTGAAAGGACCATCCAGACTCTAGAGGATATGCTTAGAGCTTGTGTGCTCGATCGTCCGACTAGCTGAGAGGATAGCTTGAGTCTGATTGAGTTCACATACAACAATAGCTGGCATGCTACAATCAAGATGGCTCCGTTTGAAGCTTTGTATGGTCGCAGATGCAGATCTCCGATTTGTTGGGACGATAATGCCGACAAAATTCTGCTTGGACCAGAGTTGGTCGAAAGGACGGCTTCAGACATTGCTTTGATCAGACAAAGAATGTTGACCGCTCAGAGTCAACAGAAGTCCTACGCAGATCGGAATCGCAGGACTGTCGAGTTCGAGGTCGGTGACAAGGTTTTTGTCAAGGTATCGCCTTCCAAAGGAGTTTTCAGATTTGGTAAGCGTGGGAAGCTTAACCCTCGCTACGTGGGACCATTCAAGATTTTGGATAGAGTGGGATCTCTAGCATACCGCTTGGCGTTGCCGCCATTGGCTCACCCGGTGCATAACGTGTTCCACGTATCTTTACTCAGAAAGTATGTACCAGATGAATCTCATGTGCTTAGTTATGAAGACATCGAGATTCAAGCTAATGGTATTGCGCAACAAGATCATACCTTTGGTACGAGTGCTGTGGTCCAAGTCAGGGACCGAAGAAGTTACTTGGGAGACGTGGGAAACCGAGTCAGATATGCTCAGGCGTTTTCCCGAGTTATTCTCGACCTAAGTTTCGGGGTCGAAACTTCTTGTAAGGGGGAGGAGATGTGATACCCCGTAATTTTGTAAGGTTATTTTGGGAATTATGGAATTTTCCCGAGTACCCGTTGTGTACGTCGGATTTAATTCAGGTAGCTTGAGACATTCTGTAATGTGCTCTGTATCTGTAATATTTTTCTCAGTGAAATAATATACAAACAAGGTGCCTTAGATTTTAATTGTCGTTCGCGTACGATAATTTTTATCCCGGTTTAATGTCTTATCCGTTCAATGCTGAACGGGCGGGAAAAAGGGTCACGGCGACCGCCGTAAAGTCGCGGCGACCGCCGTCGTGAGACCCAAGCACGGCGACCGCCGTAAAGATACGGCGCCCGCCGTTCCAACACCCGAGGAGACAGCTGATGTGTCATGCCGCGGCGACCGCCGTAAGTGCCGTCATCGTTGCCCAGCAGTCGTTGCCCGTTGGTCGCCGGCGTTGTTTCTGGCGAGCGCCGCAGTAGCTCTAGGCCCTCGTCTTCAAACTCCAGATGTGTTGGCTATAAAAGGAGGTGCTGGGGGAGAGGTTTTGAGCCATCCAAGCACCAAACCTCTGCCAAATTCGCCTCTCGCCGGAGTTGTGCCTTCACCGGAAATTTCGAAGCTTTCGTCGGTGTTGTTAGTGGTGTTTCCAGCAGCCTTTGTGAAGCCTTGTGGTTGCCTTGGAAGGTCAGAAACCAAGCCAGGCTGAAAGGGGTCGAAACGCGCTTTGTTTTGGTGAGATTTCTCTCATCTTTGTCGACCGTGTTCTTCACGGCGACCGCCGTGTTCTTTACGGCGACCGCCGCCAAGAACGGCGACCGCCGCCAATGCCCAGAACACCTTTGTGGCTTTGGCTTGGTCGGTTGTCATCGTGGCGTCTTTCCTTTCGTGTTCTTTCGTCGTGTTTAGATTCGTACCGTTTATGTCGGATCTAACTTAGGGTTCCTTTTATGGGTCGACTCGAAGGTTGTTGTGCTGTCGGAACTATACCGTGTCGAGCCCGGAATCCAGTTGACGTCTTTAGACTATTATACGGAGTAAGGAAAGTGGCGGTTCACTCTTGCTCATTCGTTCCATATTTACATTAATTATCAGTAGTTTATCTGAGTAATTAATTTGGAATGAATATTCTATTTGTCTGGAAACGGTTTTGATAAACTGTTTTGAAAATCATATAATAGGTTGTATATCTGTTATAACAACGCTATTATCTGTGATCGCCTTTCGGGCCTTTATGTGGATTTATCCTGTAAATGTTATGGTGTTGTAACTGTTTAGTTAGCACTGTTAAATAGGAACGTTACTCGGACTCTGTCCAGTCGTTTCTTTATAATCTGGTATCGGGGTGGCTCGTCCCCATCTGGTACTATTCTATGATCATGATCAGTCTCTTACACATGTGTGTAGAGACAGGACACTTAGCTGGTGTCACAAACCTTTCGGTATATGTCACTCTCGACGAAACGTATACTAAGATGTGTCGTCCCATTGGTGTGGTACACATGTAAAAGTCTATAACGTGATAAGTGGTACCTTGACGCACATAATTAATACACCTTGGGCGAGTACTGCAGCTAAGTTCAGTGCAGCTAGGAAAACTCGTCTTGACTTGAATGTAGTACGTTCTCTTTCCAATCTGGATTCGCTGTAGGCGATGAGGTTGGTCGTGAACCGAAGCATCTCAGTCAGTTTTAAATCATTGTTGTATGATTCTGTAATATTCCAGATTTGTCATTCTTCCTTAAAGACTCATTTCCATTGGAGTCTTCTTTCGAGTCGATTTCTGTGAAGATTCAGTCTTCCAAAATCTTCTCCTGTGCATACCTCTTGTTTATTCCAGTAGGAATATGATGGTTGACTACCGTTATCGGTTATTATCCGAGAAGCGATGAGTCTAATCTAATATGACTGCTTCAAACCAGTCTGCTTTATACCCTTGCTAGTCTATTCATTTAGACTAACCAACCAATATTTTCCCTTGCATGGTTGGCTGGTGTCATCCGTTCGATTCGGCACATCAGTTAAGAAGTAGCTCAATGTTTTAATTGTTTCTTTAATCAGGTTATGATCCTTTGGACAATAACTCCGTTTGTAATGTACTTTCTTAGTCTTCCGCTGTGTTTGGTTTAAACTATGTTTTGACCTATTCGGGATTGGGTTGTAATCCCGTAACTCTTATTTCCTTGACAATGTTATGTTTTGGAATTTAATGCTTGATCATTGTGTATCAATCGCATTTCATAAACGGTATTTATTTGGTAAAGCCTTGGGTGATCTCGGTAAGGAACACTAGGGTCACTGGCGGTAATACCTTTCCAAAAGGGTTAAGTTTTGGGGGTGTTACAGATTCACTTGTTACCCTTATCATATCCGGCCCTTATGCCATATATTTATCTCACAATCTATGCCTGATTACCATAACATGATTCACTAATCCATTCCATAGGATTATACTCTTGTCTCACCCGAACGTTTTATAAGATTACCTTAACCAATGTGGGTTGCCCTTTTTTTTCTCAAGTCCACTTGATCTCATCCGCAACCTCATTTCTATATACTATACCTTTAATAGGAGAACACTCATCTCCCTCATAATTTCCTTATATGCAAAATCCCAAAGTTCACATCTTAATTCCTTACAATCCAATTGTCAACTCTTAGTAACCTCGAAACATTACATCCTCAATTTCCTTAAAGGTACCTCTTACTATTCCATCAATTATTTGGAGTAAGTTTGACCTTATGTCATTTCTAACTTAAATCCTTTAAGATTCCTATACTTTCTCCAAGAATAATCACAACATTTATTCGTATGCTCCTCAACCCAATCACATGAGAGCTTACTCCTATTTTCTCAAAGTATCGAATTGCTAAATGATCCATTACCAACCGAATCAATCACTTGCGTCTTAATCCTTCAATAGATGTACACGAGTAACATTGTTACTTTACTCCTTAAGCATACATAAACTTAATCTATGTACTAAATCCTTCAGTTTATCGAAATCACCAACATGATCGATCCCTAAACTGAAATCCTTCCATTTAAGTGGCCTCTTCCTTAATACAGTAACTTCACAACCTGATTTTTCCAATAAGGGTTGTACCATACGCCTTATGGATGGCCCAATCACATAAAGTCCAAATATCGAATCTTGTAAATTCCCAAGTGTCGTAACTCTTTATTCCTCAAAAGGACAACATTCTAACTCCAATCCTTTGGCCTACTTAAATTTGGCCCTAAAATTCACTGCCAACTCAGGCCTCTAGTTTCTTCGAAACAGGATCGCAATAAATCAATTAGCACAGTTGATCCTAATCACTTATTTCCTTAATCGTGACATCAAATCGCCATAATAGACATCAATCATTGTCTGTCTAATCCTTATATTGCTTCTCTAAAGGAAGTCTCATAACAGACCCCAAAACGAAACTTCGAATAGATCTTCCAAGATAATACTTATGACTTTGCACACTCGGCTTTTCAAAAGCAACCCTTAACCATTGGTCCTACACCGGTTGTATCCACAACTCTGAACTCTAAAGTCCTACTCAAGGTCGTAATAGAGGAAACGAGTTCCCTATGAACTATCTCTCTTATACATTTCCCTTTAGTAGCGCTAATATTGGTGCAGAGGTCAGACACTGTTTCAATTCCTGAAAACTGGCCTCGCACTTGTCATTCCAGACAAATTTCTTATGGGCCTTGCGGAGCAGACCGGTCATAGGTAGAGCGATCTTAGAAAATCCCTCTACGAACCGTATGTAGTAACCCGTAAGTCCTAGAAAACTATGCACCTCCTTCACGTTTTGAGGCCACTTCCAATTGGCTACTGCTTCAATCTTCTGGGGATCAACTATCACCCCATTCTCATTGATCACATGGTCTAAGAAAGCCATTTCCTTGATCTAAAAGTCGCACTTAGACAATTTCACATATAGATGATTTTGTCTAAGGACTGATAAAATAATCCGGAGATGTTCCTCATGAGCTTCCACGCTCGGGGAGTAGATCAAAATGTCGTCGATGAAGACCACCACGAACTTATCCAAGTACTGGTGAAAACATCGGTTCATCAGATCCATAAAGACTGCTGGAGCATTGGTAAGTCCAAATGGCATGACTACGAACTTGTAGTGACCATATCTCATCCGGAATGCAGTCCTCGGAATATCTTCCTCACGAATCCTGAGCTGGTGATAACCAGATCTCAGATCGATCTTGGAAAAGACTTTTGCTCCTTGTAGTTAACCTAACAGATCATCAATCCTTGGAAAAGGATATTTGTTCTTGATCGTGACTTTATTCAACTAACGATAGTCGATGCAAAGTCGAAATGATCTATCCTTCTTAAATAACACCGGAGCGCCCCAAGGTGATGCGCTCGGCCTTACATAACCTTTGTCGAGAAGATCCTCAAGTTGCTTCTTCAACTCTTTCATCTCTGCAGGAGCCATCCGGTACGGTGCTTTATAAATGGGCGCGGTACCAGGCTCGAGATCGATAGAAAATTCCACGTCACACTTCGGGGGTAATCAAGGAATTTCTTCCGGAAAGACATCCGAAAATTCTCTAACCACTGGAATATCAAGAACTGAAGGTTCATCTTTCGCGGGCGGATCCAGGTAGCAAAGATACCCGACACAACCTTGTCGTAGTAGCTTAAACGCAGCCATCGCATTGCTAAGCCTGCCGTTATCAGCGTTATTCCGACCCTTAAACTTGCACACGAACTGGCCCCCAAATGACACCGTCACCGTCCTTGAACTAAAGTCGATCACCGCCCCATGACGCTTTAGCCAATCTATACCGAGAATAATGTCGTATGGAGCCATGGCTATACAGATCAAATCTGCCTCAAACTTCATACCCTGAATGGTAACCGGAAATTCTGACAGAAGCTTGGTTATAACCAAATATTTATTAATAGGAAGGTTTACAACGAAAGGTTTACAAACCTTGCTACATACTGATCTAAACTTACTAACACAACCATATGAAACGAAGGACTGGGTAACACCCGAATTCACAACATACAACAAAAGTAGGATGAAGGTATAAGGTACTTTAAGCATTTGGAGCATCGGGTCCATACGCTTCACGCATAACATAAGAGTGTTGACCCAGACCTCCAGAAGCCATTGGGGCTTTCCCCTTTGTTCTGCGCAGTTGTCCGCAGCAAAGGACTAGGAGCTTCCACCGGACTGATCCTGGATCGGTTGTTCTGATTAACAGACCCCTGTCGTGACTTAGCTCCTTTCTGCCTCTTCCATTGACAGAACGCCTGTAAATGTCCTTCCCTTTTGCAGGCAAAGCACGTCTTCTTCTCCTTTGGGCACACATTACTCTTGTGCCCATGCGTACTACAGTTGTAGCACTGGATCAGACTCTTGTTCTGCCCCAATTGCTGTGTTGACCCACCTTGAGTCATTTCTGTCTTTGCTCGGCCATATTTGGCAAAATCAGACGATGGCGCAGGACGTTTAAACCCACTTGCCTGAGACTGGTTCTGCACTTGCCTTTGGCTATTATGCTTCTTTATTGGCTCTCCTTCCCCATCGTAGCTGTCAGGCCTTATAGAGCTTATGGATTTCAATGCTTGGACATAATTGTCTCTATTCCCGACAGTATCCTCATGAGGTATTTGGACAGCTGGCTCCTCAAATTTGGGAACCGCTGGAGGATCTGGCACAACTTGTGCCTGACGCGCGATTGTTCGTATAATGTCGATGAGCGCTTGTATCACCAAACCCCGGATTGCCTCTATTGTTGCGGCATCAAACATCACTGGTGTGTTGACCTGAACTTGGTCATTGCCCACTGGATTGTTGTGAGCAACAAACTCGTGTTCCTTTCCAGGGTTCGCAACATTCCTCGCATTTGGTCTGGGGTTATTGCTTGGCCCAGCACCAACGCGAATAGTGTTCTTCATGTTCACCATCTGTTTACCGATCAGGTTCCAAGTATTTTATACATTAATATTTCTCAAAATACTTAATGTAATCAACTCAGAGTAAATTAACTTGGTAATTTCTATTGATGAATTCAAACTGAGTTACTAGGTTCTACAACCTTAAATCTTAACGAGGGAACTGGGAATTCAAGCCTTACTGGAGATGGCGAAACCACCTCGACTTCTTCCGAGTCCTCTGAAGAGAAACGAAAGTACTCAGAATTACGGGTGACGAATAGAGAATTAGTCTTTCTAAATATAGAAGTTCGTTTCCATATCAGACTAAAGAGAAGGCACGACTATGAATGGTAAAAATTCTCTTTGAAAATTCAGAGCCTTCGAAAACATTTTTCAATTTCAAACGAGTGATCGGTTTAAAAATTTTGTTCCAGTAAAACATTTTAAACCCGACCCGAAAGAAAAAAAAATCGGCTCTGATACCAAGTCTGTAACACCCCCAAATAACCTCTTGAAAGTATTACCGCCAGTGACCTCAGACGTATTGTCCGATGTCACCCAAGGCTTTTCCAGTTGATATAAATCATTAAACCATAGTTATGATACAACATATCATAACTTCCATTAAAACCAAGTCTCAGAATTACAGCATAATTCCAAATACATCAAAATACATTATCAGAATTATTACAGCGGAAGTCTTAAATACAAAACATAATTAACACAGCGGAAGTCTTAAAATAACAACAAAACATCGTTCTCCTTTATAGTCGTTCTAGCCTTCTCGGATCCGCAATTTATCTGATGTGCCGAATCGAACGGATGACACCAGCCAACCATGCATCGAACAATTACGGTTGGTTAGTCTAATGAAAGACCAAGCAAGGGGTACAAAGTAGAGTGGTTCGAGTAGTCGTATTAGGTTAGACTCATCGTCTCTCGAATAACAACCGATCACGAGAGTCAACCACCATACTTCTACTGAATTATATGAAAATGCATGATCAAGAGAAGATTCTGGAAGACCGAGTCTTACAACAATCAATCCCAAAAGAAGACTCCAACGAATTGAGTCTTATCGGAAATATGACAAATGTTGGGAAACTGAAATAATCACAGAATCACAGTATCGCATACGAGCGATTTAAAAGTTAAGATGAGTTTTCCTAGCTGTACTATCTCCTAGCTGCACTACTCGCCGAAGGTATATTAATTATGTGCGTCAAGAGCACTTAGATTTAATTCCAAAACTCACATCCCGTTATAAGCTTTTATATCCACATCGCAGAGTCCAAGCCTCTATATCCACATCTCGGTTGGTCATGACCAGAAAGTTTGGCATTGGGTTTTGATCGCCCTATTATTTGCCAAGTTATAAAGAAATGAATGGACCTCGCAAAGTCCAAGCGTTTCTACGAATACTCGTGCTAACTAACAGTTCAACACAGTAATAGTCCACATCCAAGCCAACATAGCCAACATCATAAACATATATTTATACTAGCGTCGTTCTAGCAGATATACGACCTAGTATAATATCATCTTTTAATCAATTATTAACAAAGTTGTTCCCAACGAACAATAAATCAGTAAATCATCCCAAATTAATTAACAACTAAACAATTGATAATTAATTGAAATATAGAATGATGAGCAAGAGCGAACCGCCACTTGCCTTAGATCCGCAGAAGCTTAAATACGACGATGGGATTTTCGGGCTCGAAACAGGAACAAATCTGGCAACACAGATTCCTTCGGATCGACCCATAAAGAAATCCTAAGTTAGATTCAATATCTACATAATTGAATCTAAAAGAATACGAAAAGAATCAAAGGAATCAAGCCTCGCCCCAAGCCAAACACCCAAGAACACACACTCGGACAAGGCTCGCCGCGGGTGCGGTGGAGCCTCTGCCACGGGTGCGGCCAGGTTACAGTGGCGAAGGTCGTGACAGATTTTCGATGGAGAACTCACCCAAATCAATTCGTTCGACTTTGATTCATTCTTGGTTTGATCTCCCAACACCTTAGGCCTTTGAATACCACTTAGGAGTACCTTTTCCAACACTCAAAGGGATTCGAACACCTTCATAACAAAGCTCAAAGCTTGGTGCTTCAATGGAAAAAACAAAGGAGAAAACAGAGGAGGAGGATGACGCTCCTTCCCTTTCTGATTTCGACCCCTTTTATAGCCCATCAGTGAGCTTCCTCAGAGGGGACAAGCAAGGAGACCAGCTGGGAACAAGGGAACAACAAGTGGAGCAACTTGCTCGGCCAAGGATAAGATTTTCAGAAATCTTATCGCGATGAAGATGGCTTGCACCGTGGGGTGCGGTGGCGTGGCCGCTGGGTGCGGTGGTGACTCTGTTGCCGCCTCCAAATTTGGCCTTCGCCGCGGGTGCGGCCACTTGACCGCGGGGTGCGGTCAAGGCCATTTTTTACCCTTTTGTCCGATTTAAATCTTGGGTTAATCTTATTAACCCCGGGTTAAATATATTCGTACACGAACGACTATTTAACCTTGAACACATGGTAACTGTATTTTATATTACTCAGAAAAATATTACAGAGATCAAACAATTTACAGAATGTCCGAACCTCTCTAAAATTAATCCGACTTGTAATACATGAGTTGGAAAAATTCCAAAATATCCTTATAAAATGAGGGATATTACAGCCGCGGTCGCGGTGGATGGAGCCGCGGTCGCGGGACTCCATCCCGACGTGAACTTAACTCGAATTTGAGTCATACCGACAACGACGAGGCACAACCACTTCGCTTCTGGACAAAAGAGCACCACCACCACTCCAAGGATCTCCCACGGCGACGACTTCGGCTCCGGCGACGAAACTCCGACGACAAACACAACGCAACTTTATCGAGAGAGGGAGAGATGATGATTTGTGAAGGAAAGGGCAGCCAACACCCCTATATATAGGCTCAGAAATGGAGCCCTAAACTCAATGCCAAGGAGAGGAATCGATCCAGCTCCCGCCGCTCGGACCACGTGGAAGAAAAGCCAAACGCCGGCCTTCTGGAAGCTCAGGAAGAAGACGATGCAACAGTGCCCACGATCACGGTTTCAGAACCGCGATCGCGGTTTGCCCATAGGCAAAATCGTGCCCGCGGTTTCAAAACCGCGCCCGCAGAAATGCCGCGCCCGCGGCTGCTTAGCCGCGGTCGTGGCTCTCGGCCTTGATCGGCTCCCGGACCTTGATCGTTGTTTATGCTTAATCTTTGGTTTTAGCACTCCCAAAAATATTTTAAGACCCAATATCTTATTAAACGTATATTATCACGTTCAAAAGGTTCTTATAGAGTTTACAGAAAATGCCTAACACGTTTTGTTTACAAAACGAAAGTTTTGAAAATTATGCAAATACCCCTACTAAAATCGAGGGTTATTACAATGTCTAAATCAAAATTCATGTATTTTTTAATTAGTATTTATTTGCAGCATAATGTCTAAATCAAAATTCATTTTTGTTATTTTGATTTTTTTTCTAGATTTAAATTCAATCTTATCATAAATATCTCATCTAAATGATATATTAATATATTAGGACAATTTAATTGTTGCTTTAATTAATAGTATTCAAATATCTCAAAAAAATTAAGTAGATGTTTTTTGTTTGTCAAACAACATTATTTCAAAAATAATTTAAATAGTTTAAGGGACTATGTATATCATATCTTCTAAATAATTTGTCACACATCTTTCTAAATTTAGAAGGTTATCCGTTTATATGATTGGTTTGAAGCCTTGATGTATAATCTACTATATAATACTAAAGTAAAACCTAACTAAGACCACTTTTGTTTTGACATTACACTACGTCATTGTTTTCACATATCTACTCTACATCGTGTCACATTACTAAATTTGTTTTCCTATTATTATTATTATATAAAATAGTATAGATATGATATTTATTTCCTTTACAACATATAGATTATTCACATTTCGATCCCGGTTTTCATATTATATAGAATATATTAGGTATTTTTCAAACACTCTCTTTTAATTTTTCCATTTAATTAGTCACATTTTATTTAATTTTTTTTAATTCATATATTTCTAGGTATATAACATGATTCAATATATTATGTATGTATAAAATTACATTAATCGTTATTAGTAAATATTTTGAAATAGTACCATATTTATCTTACTTTCATCAATAGTCATTAATTAGTTAAAAAAATCAATATTTCAAAAATATAAAATCGATATGTTTTTAATAATTAAAAAATATATTAATATAAAATTTTATCTAGACCCGTGGTAATACAAGCTAGTTTATTTATAAAAATGTAATTGCCCACAACGGTTGCGGTGGTGGTGAGAGTGAGTGGATTCTAAAATACGCCACGTGTGTGATACGCAGCGCATAGAAGGTGGTGGTCCAATGGAGTGAAGAGGGGTGCGTAATACGCACACGGTGTGGTGGAGTGGTGGGGGGAAGGGGTTTTGTCGTTGACGAAATTGGCTGACTAATCTTGGCCGTCCGTGGGGCCAATCAAAGCTGATTTCTTCATTTCTGCAAATTCGTATTTACTCCTCTTTTTATATGAAGTTGTGGTATACGAGGCAGGCTGTAGTTTGACTAGTTTCGCTATATATTTGGGCCGGAGTGTGCTGTGGGAGCCACTCTCTATGTTCAATTGTTAATATATAATGTACTCCGGTCTGTATCGTCTTTTTTCCTGCTTATTGACGGGCTTTCACATTCAAGTACGGGCAAGCATGTCTGGGACGAGTTAGGGGTGGGAAATAATATCTCTGTTTCAAAAAGCATTTTTCGTCCCCGTTTCTATTCTCACGTTGAGAGTTAAATTTGTTCTCGTTTTTATTAATTTTTCTCAATTAACACGTGTTTCGGGTCTTTTCATGAAAATTAATGCAATTTCTCTACTTATAGTCAAATAAGTTCCTCCTCATAAATATCCTCATTTAACCCTTATGAAATTTTTCTTATTCGTTTTCCTGTTATGATTATTCAATTAATCTACGTTTTCAAACAAAATACAACAATATAATAAGTCAGTTGAATTCAACAAAAACAAGTCCTTAAAATTTCATAGTACATGCGTACTAATACTTATAAATTTATATTACACTATTTTTTTAAATAAAAAATCAATTACCAACTATAAATTATAAATATGAAAAAAATACTATAAGCTTCCCACTTCACCCATAAAACTTTCTCATGGGAAATCTCATCGAGTTTTCAAATGGGGATATTCAATGGGTAATTCCGTGAGAAAACTCAACGGAGATACTCGTGGGGATCCCTGACGGGGACGGAGCGGGGAGTGATGTGGGGGCTCTATCCCTGTCCCCATTCCCATGCGGGGATGTGTTTTTTGCCCCATCCCCACCCTGTTCCCATTTAAAATCTCCATCCATGTCCCCATAGCGGGAATCCCCACGGATAATGGGAAATCCCCTCTCCCATTGATATCCCTAAGTAAAGGGACTAATCCTAAAATTTAATACGTACCCCTTTTTTTCTTTTAAAATAATATAGTTTATGTTAAATGACAGTAATCCTAAAATTTATACGGAAATTTCGCCCGGTACCCTCGAGGTTTTGCATAATTCGCGAATTATCCAAAGGTATGGTATATTTCGTGTGGTACCCTTAAGCTTATTAAATTTTTTTCCAAATACCCTCATTGATATGCTCAGTTAGTAACACCGTTAATTAAAAAAAATAGAAAACATTACCAACAATTACCCCAATTCTCCTCCAAATTCGGATCGAACGTCCCGATCTCAAAATTGTCAGTCATCACCCCATTCTCTTCAACTCCGGCGGCGGCGGAGGCGGCGGAGGGGGAGGAACGGGAGCCGGAGAAGGTGTGGCGGAGGGAGATTCGATTGGATCGAGGGAGGAGGATTTGGGGAGGAGAAGGGAGAGGTTGAATTGGCGGTGGAAATTGGGGGAGAGGGAGACGGAGGAAGAAGAGGCAGTGGGGTTAAAGAAGATGAGCTGAGGGTAGGAGTCGGACCAGTAAAGGCCGATGTAGAAGAAGGCGGCGGAGAGGAAGAGGAAAGAGGAGATCTTGCTAATGGTTAGCGCGCTCGAGGTTGCGAGCTCTCTCCGCTGGCGAATTCCGAGCTCCCTCCGCCGTGGCCAATTTCCCCAACTGCTCTTCTTCTTCTTAGTGGTGGTGGGCCCCACTTGCGGAGTGTAGTGCATGGCCTATTCGAATTCCACGGGGAGATCGAGTCGGGGAAGACGAGCGACGAGCTCCAACCTTTCTCTCTTCGTCCTCTCCAAACTACCAACATTTTTTTTGCACTAACGTTTTGCTAACGTTGGTTTAACGAGAAGGACATTTGACAAAAAAATAGAAAATTCAAGGGTACCACACGAAATATACCATACCTTTGGGTATTTCTCGAATTACACAATACCTCGAGGATACCGGCGAAATTTCCTAAATTTATATTAAGAACAACCATCTGTAATAGGATTATATATTACACTCGGTTTAGGCATAGAATAAAAAAGTATATTTAATACTTGTGTATAACTTTTTATATTCAACTTCATTCGACAATAATGTGTTATAGTTTATTTACAAATTTGAAGCTTGAAAATAATTAAAGACAAGATTTTCTTCCCGTTTTATACTACTGTACGTTTTTTTTTATATAGTTGTTACTTATTAGCATACTTATTATCAGTATTGAAAACATATATACTGATTTACATTTGATTAATTCAAATAAAGAATGCATTAAAATGAAAATCTGAGTTATAGAAACAAAAGAAAATAAAAAATAATTATGTTTGCTATGTTTCTGTGGTAGCATATTTTTGTACCATAAAGATTGATGAAACCGACGACGATAGATCTCCTATGAATCCGAAGAACGAACCTAATACGAACAATTTAGAGTGGAAAACCCTAGTGCCAAATAGCACACAGGGAAAAACCACTACCTCCTAGCTTCCTGCTAAAAGGATTTGAACGGTCTATTTGTCTTATTGATTTTCTCTTTTGTTTACAATAAGAACTCATACACAAAGCTCTCTCTCTTTCAATGGAGGCTGCTAACTCGATTCACTCGTGCTAGGGTTCAGGGTAAGTATAGGTTATTAAATATCTCCCTTCTTTAAGTCTTAATGAGCCTCATTTAAGTAGATGGGCCTGATTTTCTATCTTAAGAAAATTGCAAACTTTTCCCCTTCATTTTGACCCTCGGATTGTTGGAGCTTGTATGTGTCCGATGATCTGAAATATAAAGAACTCGGCCCAACTTGGAGCTCTCAACCTCGGTTTTGCAGAAATTCCACAAACCGCACGACCTGTGCGAAAAAACGCACGGTCGTGCAGGCAGTAATTTTTTTTGGAAAAGAATTCTCGGAGAATGCTACAGAGGAAAAGGCACGGCCTGTGCGAAAAAACGCACGGCGGTGCGTTTGGCAGTGCGTTTTGACGCACAGTGGTGCGTTTGGCGGTGCGTTTTGACGCACGGCGATGCGTTTGGCGATGCACTTTTATTTTCCCTCGGAATTAAAATTTTGTCGAATTGCCGCAAGCACCGCACGGCCTGTGCGGAAAAACGCACGGTCGTGCGATCACCCCAGACTCGCCTCATGACCAAACCGCGACCGCGGTTTGGCCGCCGTGACCGCGGTTTAGCCCGTGCGATGTTGTGCACAGTTATGCGGTCACGTTTCTCTTTCATGCTCGCAATCTACTTGTCCTAGGGCTTAAACTTGGCTCCCTTGACGTCTTTCACGTCTCTTTTACTCGTGATGACGTGTTAAGTGTGTTCTTCACTGAGTTACCGTCGACCGGTGCCCGTGACGGTGTCGTCTGGCAAGTCCTGCCTGTAGGGTTGCTCATCGATTCAAGTCGCTCATACTCAACGCTTCAACGGTATCTTCCGCTTCACAAACGGCCAACGGGTTTCGCTCGTCGTTGAGTCACCTACATAAGGCGCCCGCAACGGCGCTAGATGGCAATCTACTTGCCCCGGGGCTCAGACTTGGCTCCCTTGCTAAGTGTGCTCATTACTGAGTCACCGTTGATCGGTTCCCGTGACGGCGTCGTTTGGCAAGTCCTGCCTGTAGGGCTGCTCATCGATTCAAGTCACCCATACTCAGCGCTTCGACGACATCTTCCGCTTGACATACGGCCAGCGGGTTTCGCTCGTCGCTGAGTCACCTACATAAGGCGCCCGCAATGGCGCTAGATGGCAATCTACTTGCCCCGGGGATCAGACTTGACTCCCTTGCTAAGTGTGCTCGTTACTGAGTCACCGTCGATCGGTTCCCGTGACGGCGTCGTCTGGCAAGTCCTGCCTGTAGGGCTGCTCATCGATTCAAGTCGCCCATACTCAGCACTTCGACGACATCTTCCGCTTGACATACGGCTAGCGGGTTTCGCTCGTCGCTGAGTCACCTACATAAGGCGCCCACAACGGCGCTAGATGGCAATCTACTTGCCTCGGGGATCAAACTTGGCTCCCTTGCTAAGTGTGCTCGTTACTGAGTCACCGTCAATCGGTGCCCGTGACGGTGTTGTCTGGAAAGTCCTGCATGTAGGGCTACTCATCGATTCAAGTCGCCCATACTCAACGCTTTGACGGCATCTTCCGCTTGACATACGGCCATCGGGTTTCGCTCGACGCTGAGTCTCCTACATAAGGCGCCTGCAACGACGCTAGATGGCAATCTACTTGCCCCGGGGCTCAGACTTGGCTCCCTTGCTAAGTGTGCTCGTTACTGAGTCACCCTCGATCGGTGCCCGTCACGGCATCGTCTGGCAAGTCCTGCATGTACGGCTGCTCATCGATTCAAATCGCCCATACTCAGCGCTTCGACGACATCTTCCGCTTGACATACGGCCAGCGGGTTTTGCTCGTCGCTGAGTCACCTATATAAGGCGCCCGTAACGGTGCTAGATGGCAATCTACTTGCCTCGGGGCTCAGACTTGGCTCCTATTTTAGGGCGAAAAGATCAATCAACCTAAATCGCCTTAGACGGGGTAACGAGTCGACCGGATAGTATAAAATAAATCCAAACCAAATAAACAATCAACCACGTATGAAATAAATGCGAAATTATAGTATGATATATTGATCGAATGATGATAGAAATGAATCGAAGTACAACTTATCCTTGAGGAATAAGGGATCAGGTCTTGTTTGATCGGCTATTCCGATGGCTCGACCGACTGTAATCGGATAACGCCCTAGGGGAATTGAACGAGAATCGATATGCTAGCAAGCTTTTTCAAGAGCTGAGTAGATGAGTGTTGTTCGCAGACGTGTCATGTGTCGATCATTCTTTCATGGTCTATTTATGGTATTTTCTCCTTCGTCTGTTACCGTTTCCATGATATTCTCCTTTTATTCCTATACGTGATCTCCGGGATTCTTCTTTAATGGCATCATAATCGTGTGCTTGATTTGGTTTCCGCTTGCCTTGGGTCGAGCATTTAATTCTCTGGGCAAAATTCTCGGGGTTGGTCGGATCCCATGCGTTCGAGGAGGTCCGACGCCTCTCTCCAGTCTTCTCGGCCTACCTCTTCGCTTGAGTCTTGGCCTAATCCGCTTGCACTGGCTCCGATGGTACATGTTGGGCCCAACAATAGCCCCAAGTTGTTTTTGGGCTCAAGGCAGCTATGAAACGGGGGTCCAAACAACTTCCACTCCACACGATCTTCACCCTCCGATCTGGGCGCGACAGGCGAGGGCTAACTTGGCGACAATCTCGCGACGTGATGGGACGTCTCTACGCTTTGATGATTCCCTCCAAAAATCCGAAGCAGGTTCTGACGGTTTCAATTCATCTTCTCCCCTTTGCTCCTTGCTTTTGTAGGTTTTCTGAGTTCTTCCAAAAATATTGCTTTTCGATTTCCCCCTCTTTTTGTTTTGGAAATGGTTTCCAGTGATTCTTCCGAGTCGTCTGCTACTCACTCGAACTCGAGAAAGAACGAGGCTCCCCCCCCTTTTCCTTTTGAAGGAGGCAGATGCTCTGACGGGGACGCTGACGGAGGTAGAGTTGGAACAGATCCTCCAAGTCGGAGGCTTCCCTCCTGAGACGGTCGTGAGGTTATCGCATCCGGATGAGAGAGCCGACGCTCGTTATGAGGGATGGATTTGCTTTTATGCCTATCCATTTTGGATAGGTCATACGTTTCCATTTTGTTCTCTTGTCAGGGATTTTCTGGCGACTCTGGCGCTTGCGCCGTGTCAGGTCATGCCACAAGTGTGGCAGATCCTTAGGGTTTTAGATCTGTTGAATTCTCAGTCTGGGGCCGGTTTTAATTTTGACACCCTATGGTACAACTACTCTCTAGGGTCGAAGAGTTCCTCCCGGGTCCAGTTGCGCATCCGTCCGGGTCGGAAGCCTTTGATGGCTAACCTTGACGTAAACGACCGTGGATGGGGGTCGAAGTTTTTCTTCGTCGAGCGTTCGTCTCTGGAGAAGGGGGGTGACTGTTCGTTTTTGTTGTCGGAGTGGCGAGTCAAGAGTACGTATTTGACTTCTCTTTGCCCGATTTTAAGTGTTTTAACCTTTTGCTTAACTCTTCTTTTTTGTAGTCCCTAAAGCCGAAGACTTGGAAGTGTATGCTCAGTCAGAAGGTCTGACCAATATAATTCTTGGTATCTCTACATCGGAGCGGAAATTTGTGAACGTCAACCTGTTGTTTTTCGCCCCTACCACTCAGAACGTCATGTCGACTCTTTCGTCATCCCGGGTTAAGTGTAAGTTTTTTGTTTGAGTCATGTATCTTTCGTCGTGTGTTTGTATCTTATGTCTTGTCTGGTATGTCAACATCTCCAGCTGGTCGGTCAAGCGCTCGCTTGAAGGGAGTGTCTGGGAACGGTCTGATAGAGCAAAGGTTGGCAGCGGCTAGGGCCTCGTCGAGTAAATCGACGTCGACTGAGTCGTCACTTCTAGCCAAAGTCGGCTCAAAAAAAAAACAGGTGTTTATCTTGACGTCGGGAAGGTGGTGGTGGACACTTTAAAGAAGAGGTCGGTGGTCGCTCATGGAGTCAAAAAGATCGATTCGGTCAGTCGATCGATTGCCGATTTGTTCCATGCTCAGGATCCGACTCTAAAGTCTGAAGTCGGTGGCGTTTCTCCTTTGGACTGCATCGGCGATGCGGGGTGTTCTGCGTGCAAGGTAAGTCGTCTTGTTGAATCTCAAGTACACATGTTTTCTCTCTTGTAAGGCTGGTTGGTCTTGAGTTTTGATTTTGTCTTTCTTTTTCCAGACTTTTCAATTTCTCTTGGGTGCGTATTCTAGAGTCAATGAGATGGTTGCTAAGGCTGAGGACAGGGCTGCTAAGTCAGAGTCCGACCTGGCGTCTCTGAAGACCAAGGTGGAAGGGGCTGAAAGCCGCTTCAGGGACGCTGAGCGCCGCTTTGCTAGAGAGCTGAAGAGTTGCCAAGATGAGTTGGATGTTTGTCGGAGGAAGCCTAGCGAGAGTCAGACTAGTGTTGTAGAGAGGGTTAAGCAGGCTAAGATCGATGTTGGTCGGATCGCAGGCGATGTAGGCGCTTTTTACGCGTTGAAGTCGCGTGTCGAGATGATTGAAGAGTTTGAAGAGGGCAAACATGAGACTTGGGACCTGAAGGCAGAAAAAGAGACCATGGATACCCTATTTCCGAAGGGGAATCCTGGTTCGGAGCTGCTCCAGCTGGCCAGCGTCGGAGAAGAATCTCCAGACGAAAGCGTTGGTGAAGACGAGGTTCATTCTGGCGACACCGTGCCGATCGAGCCCCAGCCTTCTTCCGACCTGACTCCTACTAAGGGTAACGCTGCGACCCCTCACTCTTGATTTTTTTCGTAAATGACTTGTGGTCCCACCTTCGCGTGGGTAGAATATTTTCTGGTTTGGCGACCCGTCCACCATCGCGGGTCGCAAAATATGTCTTTTAAGAATGCTTGAAGTCCTACGTGTGTGTAGGCAGACAATATGTTTCGGCGACCTGTTCATCATCGCGGGTCGCATGGATGTAAACAAGTTTTAGGCTCTCTTTTATTGACGTAGTCTTGTTTTTCAAATGGTCGATCTTGTTTCGCGTCTATGCATTTTGTCGGACTCTTCTAGAGAAGATAAACGTGACGCCTTTGATATGTGTTGGATTTGCCCGTGTGCTCCATCGAGTAGGGCTTTTCCGTGTCGTGTAAGAAAATGGAGGCCTGTAAATGTATACGTTTATGTTTAGTCATGACTTAGTGTTATGCCGAGGAGGAAAGCAGTATGTCTTTATTGCATAGATGTAATAAGGTGTTTTGACCTTATGTATTGTATAAGGCAGGCGGTGTGCCGGCGTGCCTCTGGTATTCATCTCCTCGTGTTTCGATCGATCGTGTAAATGTAGTGTAAGAGCTTTTGTGTGACTGGATCCAGCTTGTATGTCGATGTTGTCCTGTACTTATGGTCGCAAGAAAGTATCCTTGCTCGATGTAAGTATTTAGGTTTATGAAATAGAATTGAGTTTGTAGCAACGAATAGCATATGAAAAGTGAGAGGATCTTAGTATCTTATTTTATGGGTCTAGAAGTGATACAACTTCAGATGTGTAGCGTTCCAACTTCTTGGGATCGGTCGCCCGTCTTTATCTTCTAGCTGGTATGCTCCCTGTCTGACTACTTCTTTGACGAGGTAGGGACCTTCCCACTGAGGCGCGAGCTTTTCGTCGGTCTGATTCTTGGTGTTCTGGAATATCTTTCTAAGGACCCAATCGCCAAGTTTGAAGACTTTGGCTCGAACATTTTTGTTGTAACTTCTTGCGACCTGCTGCTGGAACCTGACCATTCTAATTCTGCCTTTTTCCCTAGTCTCATCCACCGTGTCCAAGTTGTGTGCTAGCTCGACCTCATTTTGTTCATTCGTCTAGATGATATAATGGGCATATGAACTTCCCCTCATCCTCTGGTCCTGTCGGACCAGAGGATGAGGGGAAGTTCATCTGCCCATTTTGCTTTAGCCCATGTGAGGCGTTTCTTGAGGTTATTGATGATGATCTTGTTGCTAGACTCGGCTTGTCCGTTGGATTTGTGGATACCGAGGAGTGAACGTGACCAGTTTGATGTTCCACTGGTCGCAGAAGGCTTGAGTCTTATGATTGATGAATTCGGAGCCATTATCGCATACGATTTCTGACGGGACGCCAAATCTGCACAAGATATTGCGTTTTATAAACAAACTGACGTGTTGATCTTTTACCTCTCGGTAGGCTTCAGCTTCGACCCATTTGGAAAAATAGTCTGTCATGGCGAGAAAGAAGACTCGTTGGCCCGATGCAGGTGGGAGTTTTTTGACGATATCCATCCCCCATCTCATGAAGGGCCATGGTGCTAAAGTCGGATGGAGGAGTTCCGAGGGTTGATGTGGAACGGGTGTGTGTCGTTGGCAGGCGTCGCACTTCCTGGTGTACTCCATCGCGTCTCTATTCATTGTGGGCCAGTAGTATCCTGTTCGCAAGGCTTTCCCCGAGAGGCTTCGTCCTCTGGTGTGGTTGCCACATTCTCCTTCATGTAACGATTGTAAGATGCGTCTGACTTTTGGAGTCTTGACGCATCGTAGGAGTATCCCTATGACAGATCTTTTGAACAACACATCACTTATAATGTCAAAGGAAAGAGCTCGTACCTTTAGCCTTTTTGCTTCCGTTTTATCGTTGGGTAGGATTCCGTCTTTTAGCCATTTGACGTAAGGTAGCGTCCAGTCGTCATGACCGTTGACAATGTCTTCTTCTGGTCAATCGCCTATCTCTAATGTGACAAGTTCTTCCAGCGGTGTGCTTAAATCCTTGGGTGTTTTTGGAACAGCTGGTGTTATGACGTATGCTAGTGGGATGTTTGGGAATTTCTTTGGATCCAAGACGGACCCCAAGTTGGCTAGTGCGTCATCCTGAGCGTTGAGATCTCTAGGAACCTGTCTGATTTCGAACTTTTGGAATTTGTCGATTAGTTTCTTGGCCACGTCCAGATAAGCTATCATTATGTCGTCCTTGGCGTTGTACGATCCTTGTATTTGATTTACGACTAAGAGGGAGTCGCAGATGACTTCGATTTCTCGGACTCCTAGATCGCGTGCCTGAATGAGCCCAAATATGAGTGCTTCGTATTCAGCTTCGTTGTTGGTCGCGTCCCATTCGCATCTTACGGCTTGGGCTATCTTGTCCCCTTGTGGTGATTTCAGCACGACCCCCAGCCCCGATCCTCTAGCATTCGACGCGCCGTCTGTGTGGAGCTCCCATTTACATGTTTCCTCCGTTGCGAGTAATTGCGTTGCTTCTTCGACGGCTTCTTGTTCTAGGGTCGGGCTGAAATCTGCCACAAAATCAGCCAATGTCTGGGACTTGATCGCCGTCCTAGGCTCGTATTCGATGTCGTAGCCGCTGAGGTGTATGGCCCATTTGGCCATTCATCTTGTGAACTCAGGTTTCCTCATGATTGCTCTCATGGGATGGTTAGTGCGGACAATTATAGTATGAGATTCGAAATAGGGTTTGAGTTTGTTTGACTCCATTACCAGTGATAAGACGAGTTTTTCCAATGACGAATGTTGGGCCCAAACTTACTCTAAGGGATCGGATCAAACGAATTGGGCCAAAGTCCAGACGAAGCCGAAGGCCAGAAGGAGTTAGAGGCGACGGATGCCCTTCAGACGCTGAGGATCCGACCGAATCCCGGAAGTTTCGCCCCGGACATTAATTGCTTGATCGGTGACAATGGTAACAACATTAAACACAGGGATTA
The DNA here is from genome assembly GCA_027886185.1 of Rheum nobile. Classification (NCBI taxonomy): domain Eukaryota; kingdom Viridiplantae; phylum Streptophyta; class Magnoliopsida; order Caryophyllales; family Polygonaceae; genus Rheum; species Rheum nobile. The sequence goes on from WOAB01000040.1 coordinate 7,713,652, forward strand.
TGATGACAATCAAGAGCAAATCCCAAAGATCTCGCACAGAATTAATAGAGGATAAATACGAAAACGAATAACGAACACAAGGAGGAAACTACCATAAATAGACCACGAAGAAGCAAACGACAGAACACACACGTCTATACACAGCATCCACTGACTTACCCTTCGAGAGGCCTACTTGCATATTCACTCTCACTCAAACCCCCCGGAGATTCTACCCGATCGCTGTCGGTCGAAACACCAAAACGCCTGTCGGACAGGGCTCGATCCTTTATTCTCTAAGGATAAGTTGTATTTCGATCTGATTCAGTCATCATTTGATATATAAATTACATTGCCATTTCGCATCTATTCTTTGCTTGGTTGATTGTCTATTTGGTTTGGATTCATTTTTTATTATCCGATTGACTCGTTACCCCGTCTAAGGCGATTTAGGTCGACCGATCTTTTCATCCCAAAACAATTTGGCGCCCACCGTGGGGCAACTTGCCTATCACCATCTCGAAAATCCTCCAACCATGACTATCAACCCACCTACCGGTACCGAGGAGCCACGCCTCGAAGACGACACCCAAGCTCAAGGAAACACAGCCGAAAATACTACTCCAAACCAACTCCAAGAGCTTGCCCAAAAAATGACTGCCCTACAAGAGGAACTTGCCCAGCAACGCCAAAAGACTGAAGCCTTGGCTACCTTATCCACCCAATTCGAGGCCGAGATTGCACAACTAACCCGTGAAAATGAGTCTCTTATGTCGCAGGTACAATCGATGGCTTCTGGATCTAGGCGGATGCCCATCCATATTAACGTCCGGACGCGTCTCGACATGGATGGCGTCGAACTAACCCCCCCCCCCCCCCCCCGAGCATACGACACCCCGGGAATACTGAGGGTACATCTCAAACTCCTCTGGTCAATCCGTTTTCAACTAACAACGTTACTTTCTCCACACCGATCGGGTCAGCAGGAACCTGAATCGACGAACCACAGGTTACCAATCCTCCCGACATCCTGGCTCTCGTCCAGCAGACACTCAGTCAACACATGAAGACACTTGACGATCGCATCACTAGAATTCCCGGAGTTCCACAACCGATCGAGAAGGAAGCGTCGGGTGGATACGAGGAATCTCCATTCATCAGAGAGATCGCCAGAGTCGAAATCCCAAAGAAGTTCCACCTTCCTAGCATGGCGACATTCGACGGCACCAATGACCCAGATGATCACATTTCTCTCTATAAACAAAAACTAATGACTGCATCTATTCCAAGGGAGAGCCGCGAGGCTGTCATGTGAAAAAGCTTTGGCATGACTCTCGCGGGTCTCGCCCTGACCTGGTTTATGCGTTTGCCTCAGTGAATAATCGCCTCGTTCGTGGATCTGGTCAACTCCTTCAAAATCCAATTCGCCAGCAGTCGGAGGCTAGAAAGGCAGTCAAGTGATCTCTATCGAATCACCCAAAGGTATAACGAACCTCTCCGGAGCTATCTTAACAGGTACAATAAGGAAAAAGTCGCGATCCCCCATTGCGACGTCCCCACCTCCATCGAAGCTTTTCGACAAGGTCTGATCAAGGACAACAACCTCTACAACGAGATCACCAAGTACCCGTGCAGAAGTTTCGAAGATGTCCAAGCCAAAACCATGGCCGAGGTATGTCTGGAATAAGATCGCGAAAAGCGACCCATGGACCCGATCAATCCGATCGCAAATCCTCTTCCGATAACCGTCGAGACAGACGGCATCACCCCTACCCTCGCAACCGAAATGAGCAGAATTAGGTAAACTCCTTCCAGGACAGGTCCCAAGACTGGAGAGATGGTCCAACGTTGCCTCCTAGGGTTCAGTCTTACAATTTTAATATCTCTGTATCGGAGTTCATCAAGAGTTTCGACAAGTATGGGAAAGAGGTAAGATGGCCCCGAAAGAACGACCGACCGGACGTAAAAAAGGACATGAACAGGTGGTGTGAATTCCACGGTGACCACAGTCACTCAACGGACGAATGCATCACCTTACGAAAAGAGGTCGCCAGGTTACTCGCACAAGGACTCTTGCGCGACGTAATCTCAGAACGGGCCAAAGCCACCATGGAACGACGAGATCAGGTAAAACAAGATAAACCCCCATCTCCTGTTCATACAAAAATTATCAATACCATTTCAGGGGGCTCAGACGTATGTGGGAACACGTACTCCGCAGCCAAAAGACATGCAAAAGAAAGCAAAGGCAGTAAACCCGAGACGCCGGAGTTCAGACAAACCAGGGTCTCTGACCTCCCGACGGTCACGTTCGACGAATTCGATGCCGACGGGTCGGAAAACCATCATGATGGTCTGGTAATCTCCTTGTCTATTGGGAACTGTTTGATACGTAGAGTACTAATCGATACAGGAAGTTCAACCAATATCTTGACCTTTGATGCCCTCAAAGGGATGGGTCTGGGCGAAGATGACCTTATCAAGAAATCGACTCCATTAGTCGGATTCAGCGGCGAAGTCAAACATACTATCGACGAAATCGTTCTTACGACATACGCTAGAGGGGTAAACCAACAGGTGAAGTTTCTAGTCCTAGACTGCCCATCTCCCTATAATTGCATTCTTGGCAGGCCATGGATACATGCTATGAAGGCGGTACCCTCGACGTACCATCAAATCATCAAGTTCCCTACCAAGTGGGGAGTCTAAGAAATCAAGGGAGATCAGAGGATGGCCAAGGAGTACTATGTCGCCTCCATATTTGAATGTAGTACGTTCTCCTTCCGATCTGGATTCGCTGTAAGCGTTGAGGTTGGTTGTGAGCCGAAGCATCTCAGTCAGCTTTTAATCGCTGTTGTTTGATTCTGTAAACATTCCAGATTTGTCATATTTCCTTAAAGACTCATTTCTTTTGGAGTCGCTTTTCGAGTCGATTTCTGTGAAGATTAAGTCTTCCAGAATCTTCTCTTGTGCATACCTCTTGTTGTTATTCCGTGAAAGTGCCGGGTTATGTATCGTCCCTTCGGTTATTATTCGAGGGACAATGATAGTAAACGGTTACGATCACTCGAACCATTCTGCTTTTTACCCTTGCTAGTCTATTCAAGTAGACTAACCCACGAACATTGTTCTCCGCATGTGGGCTGGTGTCATCCGTTCGATTCGGCACATCAGATAGAGCGAAGATATGAGGAGACTAGATTGACTATGAAGACGACGGTTGTTTTTGGATGTTTTAATAATTGCTTTTAATCAGGTTGAGATCCTTGGACAGGTGACCATTACGATCACAACCCTTTTTGTAATATCTTTTATAAGTCTTCCGTTGTACTTTGTTTAAACTCTGTGTTTGGCCTATTCGGGATTGGGATGTAATCCCGTAACTCATGTTTCATTTGATTGATGTTTTGATTTGGATACTTTGATCATTATGTATCATTGTATGCCTTAAATTGTATTTAAACCGGTAAAGCCTTGGGTGATCTTGGTAAGGAACACTGGGGTCACTGGCGGTAATACCTTTCCAAATGGGTTAAGATTTGGGGGTGTTACAAACAACATTAAACACAGGGATTATGATGGCAATCAAGAGCAAATCCCAAAGATCTCGCACAGAATTAATAGAGGATAAATACGAAGACGAATAACGGACACAAGGAGAAAACTACCATAAATAGACCACAAAGAAGCAAACGACAGAACACACACGTCTATACACAACATCCACTGACTTACCCTTCGAGAGGCCTACTTGCATATTCACTCTCACTCAAACCCCCCAGAGATTCTACCCTATCGCTGTCAGTCGAAACACCAAAACGCCTGTCGGACAAGGCTCGATCCTTTATTCTCTAAGGATAAGTTCTATTTCGATCTGATTTAGTCATCATTTGATATATAAATTATATTGCCATTTCACATCTATTCTTTGCTTGGTTGATTGTCTATTTGGTTTGGATTGATTTTTTATTATCTGATTGACTCGTTACCCCGTCTAAGGCGATTTAGGTCGACCGATCTTTTCATCCCAAAACAACGAATATATTGTCTCCGTCGGGAGCAGCGTTCGACTGACGTAGTAGATTGGTGATTGCTTACCGTCTTCTTCTCTGACCAGCACTGCGCTTACAACGGATGCCGACACTGCTAGGTACAGCAACAGTGGCTCATCGTCTTTAGGTTTTGCCAACAACAGGAGACTGGCCAGGTATTTTTTTAGATCCTGAAATGCGACTTCATGTTCTTCTGTCCATTGAAAGGACTTGTTCTTTTTGAGAGCGTCGTGGAAGGGTTTGCACTTGTCTGACGACTTCGAGATGAACCTATTTAGAGCTGCTATCCGACCTGTCAGCTTTTGTACGTCCTTGACGCATCGAGGGGATCGGAGGTTGATGAGGGCTTTGACCTGTTCTGGGCTGGATTCTATTCCTTTTTGTGTCACCATGTACCCCAAGAATTTCCCTAACGAAACTCCGAAAGAGCATTTCATAGGATTTAGTTTCATGTTATATCTTTTTAGTACCTCGAAGTTGTCGCGGAGGTGATCGATGTGGTCCTTCTTCTTTTTTGATTTGACTAACATGTCATCTATGTAGACTTCCATTGTATCCCCAATCTAATCTTTGAACATCTTGTTGACTAGTCGTTGATAAGTAGCCCCTGCATTTTTTAGTCCGAAGGGCATCACTTTGTAACAATAAATACCTTGACTTGTAACGAATGCCATTTTCTCTTGGTCTTCTTGTGATATCCCGTATTTCTGTAAGGTTATTTTGGGAATTTTGGGAATTTTCCCGAACACCCGTTTTGTACGTCGGATTTAATTCAGGAAGTTTGAGACATTCTGTAATGTGCTCAATATCTATAATATTTTTCTAAGTGAAATAAAATACAGACGACGTACTTTGGATGTTAATACTCGTTCGTGTACGATTATTTTTATCCCGAGTTAAGTCGATATCGTCCAAAAGCTGAGAAGGGCAAAGCCACGGTGGCGGCGACCGCCGCAATTAAGGCGGCGACCGCCGCGAAGGGCTCGAGGCAACAGTGCCTCGTCTTCTAGCTAGGCACGAAGACCAGAAAATGGCGACCGCCGCATTAAGGGCGGCGACCGCCGTAAGTTGCCCGCCGTAGTGGTTTTGTGAGGCGGCGACCTGGGTGAAACGCGGCGACCGCCGCGAGCTAGCTAGGGGGTAATACACAGTGGTCGCAGACGAGCCTCTGGCAGCGCCGATTTAGCCCTGCTACGCCGCGTCTAGGCCATCATTGTGCTCCCTTGTGATCTGGCTATAAAAGGAGAGGCTTGGGGGTCGGATTCGAGCACAAATCAAAGCTCAACCCTCAAATTTCTCTCTCGCCGAAATTGTTGTGCCTCGCCGAATTTCTTGGAGGTGATCGCCGGTGTTGTGTGGTGTTGTTCCAGTGGCCCTTGTGAAGATTTTGGGTAGCCTTTGAAGGTTAGAACCCAAAGCAAGTCGAAATGAGGCCAGATCGCGTACCATTTGGTGAGTTTTTCTCGCCGTTCTGTTTCGGGACTCTTCACGGCGACCGCCGTGTTCATGGCAGAGACCGCCGTAATGAACCGCGGCGGGCGCCGCGATTAACCCGGCGACTGTCGGTAGAGGGCAGAATGCCTATTTTGGCCTCGGCTTTGGTGGTCGTCTTTCGGGCATCGTTCCTTTCGATTTCTTTCGTTCGTGCTCGTTTATGTCAAATCTAACTTAGGGTTTCTTTATGGGTCGGTTCGAAGGAATCTGTGTGCCAGATTTGTTCATGTGTCGAGCCCAGAATCTCGTCGTTAGGCTTCGTTCAAACTCTGCGGATTAAGGCAAGTGGCGGTTCGCTCTTGCTCATCGTTCCATATTTACATTAGTTATCAGTTGTTTATATGAGTAATTAATTTGGAATGATTATTGTGTTTGTCTGGAAATGGTTTTATAAACTATTTTGGAAACTGTAATAATGATATTATAGTAGGTTGTATATCTGTTAGAACAACGCTATTTTATGTGATAATTACCGTGATGGTATTGTTGTGAATTTAATCTTAATGCTAGAGTAGCATGTGGGTTAATAGAAAAGCTAATCCAAGTAAGGATTAGTCGTTTCTATTATCTCTATGTTTAAGTCGTTTGCTTGGATGGCTTTAATGTGAATAATTGATGTGTTAGACTGTTTAGTTAGCACGAGTGTTGGTAGGAACGTTAATCCAAGTAAGGATTAGTCGTTTCTTTATAACGTAATATTCCTCGAAATAATTCCGAATAATAATAATTTAAGGGTCATGACCTATGCTTCCTATCCACCTTTAAGGATCTGAAGTGTTTAAGCGCCTTGCTAGCGCAATTGGGTGAACATAATTGTCACCATGTGTATTAAGCACCTAGCTAGTGCAATTGGGGTGGACGTAACTGTCACCCTGTAAATTAAAGTGTAAGCACTGTGGCAGTGTAATCTGGGTGAACGTAAGGTCACCCTGTGTAATAATAACTTCCGTTGTTACTCGGAATAATATTAAGCCTCGTGTGTGCGTGTGTGTGTGTGTGTTTGTGTGTTGTTTTACTTTGGGTCGGCATTATGGACACCCTGAGTCTTAAAACTTTGTTGTCGCGCTTAATAATATTAATGTATTTCAGTGGCGTGTGTTTTATAATTAAATAAGATAATGTGCCCGAGTGCACAAAATTAATATACCTTTGGCGAGTAGTGCAGCTAAGTAAATAGTGCAGCTAGGAAAGCTCGTCTTGACTTTTGATCAGAGTACGTTCTCTTTCCAATCTGGATTCGTTGTATGCGGTGAGGTTGGTTGTGAACCAAAACATCTAAGTCAGCTTTTAAATCTGTTGTCTGATTCTTTAAACGTTCTAGATTTATAATATTTCCTTAAGACTCAATTCCTTTGGAGTCTTCTTTCGGGTCGATTTCTGTGAAGATTCAGTCTTCCAGAATCTTCTCTTGTGCATGCCTTTTGTCATATTCAAGTATAGTATGGTGGTTGACTAACGTACTCGACTTTTATTCGAGAGACGAGGAGTCTAACCTAATACGACTACTTTGAACCTTCTGCTTTGTACCCTTGCATAGTCTATTCAGTAGATTAACCAACCTAAATTGTTATCTGCATGGTTGGCTGGTGTCATCCGTTCGATTCGGCACATCAGATAGAGCGAAGATATGAGAAGACTAGATTGACTATGAAGATGACGGTTATTTTTGGATGTTTTAATAATTATCTTTTAATCAGGTTGAGATCCTTGGGCAGATGATCATTACGATCATAACCCTTTTTGTAAGATTTCAAGAAAGACTTCCACTGTAACTTATTTACTCTGTGATGTATTTAAAAAGACTTCCACTGTACTTTGTTTAAACTCTGTATTTGTCCTACTCTGGATTGGGATGTAATCCCGGGACTCGTGTTTTATATGAATAAAGTTATCATTTTATATCCTTTGTATCTCATAATTATATTTAAACGGTAAAGCCTTGGGTGATCTCGGTAAGGAACACTGAGGTCACTGGCGGTAATACCTTTCCAAATGGGTTAAGATTTGGGGGTGTTACACTTCTGGTTCCATGAGGATCTGATTGTAGCCACTGAACGCGTCCATGAAGGATAGCATTTCGTGACCTGTTGTCGCGTCGACCATGGAGTCGATATGAGGGAGTAGGAAGGAGTCCTTGGGACATGCTTTGTTAAGGTCGGTGAAGTCGGTGCAGACTCTCCACTTGCCATTTTTCTTTTGGACCACAACCACATTGGCTAGCCAATCGGGGTAGTCGACTTCTCTTATTTTTCCTGTTTCCAGTAGGCTCCTGACCTCGTCGTCGATGATCTTATTCCGCTCGGGGGCGAATTTCATGCGCTTCTGCTTTACAGGGGGGTGAGATGGATCTACATTTAATTTGTGAGTAATAATGTTTGGAGATATCCCGACCATGTCTTCATGTGACCACGCGAAGCAATCAACATTAGATTGGAGGAAATCCAATATTTGTTGTCTGGTCGAGTCATCCAGATCCGACCCGACCCTTACCGTTTGGTTTGGCTTTGAAGGATCTAGTGTAATCTCGTCGAGCTTTTCCATCTCTGGTTCGATGTATCGACTGGATCCTTCGCTGAGCTGTAATTGCTATGCGATCTTGACCGCGCTCTTCATGGAGGCGACATAGCATTCCTTGGCCATCCTCTGATCGCCCTTGATCTCTTAAACTCCCCACTTGGTAGGGAACTTAATGAGTTAATGGTACGTTGAGGGTACCACCTTCATTGCGTGTATCCATGGCCTGCCAAGAATGCAGTTGTAGGGAGATGGACAATCTAGGACTAAGAATTTCACTTGTTGGTTTACTCCTCCGGCGTAATTCGTAAGAATGATTTCGCCAATAGTGTGTTTGACATCGCCGCTGAATCCAACTAGTGGAGTCGATTTCTTGATAAGATCATCTTCACCCAGACCCATCCCTTTGAGGGCGTCGAAGGTCAAGAGATTGGTCGAGCTTTTTGTGTCGATTAGTACCCTACGTATCAAACAGTTTCCAATAGACAGAGAGATTACCAGACCATCATGATGGTTTTCCGACCCGTCAGCGTCAGACTCGTCGAACGTGATCGTTGGGAGGTTGGAGACCTTGGTTTGTCTGAACTCTGGCAATTCGGGTTTACTGCCTTTGCTTTCTCTCGCATGTCTTTTGACTGCGGAGTACGTGTTCCCACATACGTCCGAGCCTCCTGAAATAGTATTGATAATGTTTGTATGGACAGGAGATGGAGGTTTATCCTGCTTTACCTGATCTCGTCCCTCCATGGTGGCTTTGGCTCGTTCTGAGATCACGTCGCGCAAGAGACCTTGCGCGAGTAACCTGGCGACCTCTTTGCGTAATGCGATGCATTCGTCCGTTGAGTGACCGTGGTCACCATGGAATTCGCACCACCTGCTCATATCCTTCTTGACGTCCGGTCGATCGCTCTTTCGTGGCCATCTTACTTCTTTCCCATATTTGTCGAAACTCTTGATGAGCTCCGACACGGAAACACTGAAGTTGTAAGATTGAACCCTGGGAGGCAGCGTCAGACTGTCTCTCTAGTCTTGAGACCTGTCTTGGAAGGAGTTTACCTGACTTTGCTCATTTCGATTATGAGGGTATGGGTGATGGAGTTTGTCTCGGCGATTATCGGAAGAGGATTTGCGATCGGATTGATCGGGTCCATGGGACGCCTTTCGCGATTCGCGATCTTCTTCCAAACATACCTCGGCCATGGTCTTGGCTTGAACATCTTCGAAGCTTCTGCACGGGTACTTGGTGATCTCGTTGTAGAGGTTGCTATCTTTGATCAGACCTTGTCTGAAGGCTTCGATGAAGGTGGTGACATCGCAATGGGGGATTATGACTTTCTCCTTATTGTAGCTGTTAAGATAGCTTCAAAGATGTTCGTTATACCTTTGGGTGATTCGATAGAGATCACTCGACTGCCTCTCGAGCCTCCGACTGTTGGCTAATTGGATCTTAAAGGAATTGACCAGGTCCGCGAAAGAGGCGATCGTACCCTGAGGCAAACGCATAAACCAGGTTAGCGCGGGACCCGCGAGAGTCGTGCCAAAGCTTTTGCACATGACAGCCTCGCGACTCTCCCTCGGAACAGGTGTAGTCATTAATTTTTGTTTATAGAGAGAAATATGATCGTTTGGATCGTTGGTGCCGTCGAAAGTCGTCATGCTAGGAAGGTTGAACTTCTTAGGGATCTCGACTCTAGCAATTTCCTCGACGAACGAAGATTCCTCGTATCCGTCCCATGCTTCTTTCTCGATTGGATGCGGAACTCTGGGAATTCTAGCGATGCGGTCGTCGAGCGCCTTCATGTGTTGACTGAGGGTCCGTTGGACGAGAGCCAGGATATCGGGAAGAATGGTAACATGTAGTTCGTCGATTCGGATTCCTGCTGACCCGATCGGTGTGGAGAAAGTAACATTGTTAGTCGAAAATGGATTGGCTAAAGGAGTTTGAGATGTACCCTCAGTATATCCGGGGTGTCGGACGCTCGGGGGAGTCAGCTCGACGCTATCTATGTTAAGACGCGTCTGGATGTTGCTATGGATGAGCATTTGTCTGGATCCAGAGATCATTGATTGTACCTGCGATCTAAGAGACTCATTTTCACGGGTTAATTGTGCGATCTCGGCCTCAGATTGGGTGGACAAGGCAGCCAAGGCTTCGGTCTTTTGGCGTTGTTGGGCGAGGTCATCTTAAAGGGTAGTCATTGTTTGGGCAAGCTCTTGGAGTTGGTTCAGAGTAGGGTTTTCGGTTGTGTTTCCTTGAGTTTGGGAGTCGTCTTCGAGGCGTGGTTCCTCGGTACCGGTAGGCGGGTTAAAAGTCATGGTTGGAGGATTTTTGAGATGGTGATCGGCAAGTTGCCCCACGGTGGGCGCCAAATTGTTTTGGGGCAAAAAGATCAATCAACCTAAATCGCCTTAGACGGGATAACGAGTCGACCGGATAGTATAAAATAAATCCAAACCAAATAAACAATCAACCACATATGAAATAGATGCGAAATTATAGTATGATATATTGATCGAATGATGACATAAATGAATCGAAGTACAGCTTATCCTTGAGGAATAAGGGATCAAGTCTTGTCCGACCGGCTATTCCGATGGCTCGACCGGCTGTAATCGGATAATGCCCCAGGGGAATTGAACGAGAATCGATATGCTAGCAAGCTTTTTTGAGAGCTGAGTAGATGAGTGTTGTTCGCAGACGTGTCGTGTGTCGATCATTCTTTCATGGTCTATTTATGGTATTTTCTCCTTCGTCCGTTACCGTTTCCATGATATTCTCCATTTATTCCTATACGTGATCTCCGGGATTCTTCTTTAATGGCATCATAATCTTGTGCTTGATTTGGTTTCCGCTTGCCTTGGGTCGAGCAATTAATGCTCTGGGCGAAATTCTCAGGGTTGGTCGGATCCCATGCGTTCGAGGACTTCCATTGCCTCTCTCCAGTCTTCTCGGCCTACCTCTTCGCTCGAGTCTTGGCCCATCCGCTTGCACTGGCTCCATTGGTAGATGTTGGGCCCAATAGCTCCCTTGCTAAGTGTTCTCGTTACTGAGTCACCGTCGATCGGTGCCCGTGACGGCATCGTCTGGCAAGTCTTGCCTGTAGGGCTGCTCATCGATTCAAGTCGCCCATACTCAGCGCTTCGACGGCATCTTCCGCTTGACATACGGCCAGCGGGTTTCGCTCGTCACTGAGTCACCTACATAAGGCGCCCGTAACGGCGCTAGATGGCAATCTACTTGCCCCGGGGCTCAGACTTGGCTCCCTTGCTAAGTGTGCTTGTTACTGAGTCACCGTCGATCGGTGCCCGTGACGGCGTCGTCTGGCAAGTCCTGCCTGTAGGGCTGCTCATCGATTCAAGTCGCCCATACTCAGCGCTTCGACGATATCTTCCGCTTGACATACGGCCAGTGGGTTTCGCTCGTCGCTGAGTGACCTACATAAGGCGCCCGCAACAGCGCTAGATGGCAATCTACTTGCCCCGGGGCACAAACTTGGCTCCCTTGCTAAGTGTGCTCGTTACTGAGTCACCGTCGATCGGTGCCCGTGACGGCATCGTCTGGCAAGTCCTGTCTGTGGGGCTGCTCATCGATTCAAGTCACCCATACTCAACGCTTCGACGGCATCTTCCGCTTGACATACGGCCAGCGGGTTTCGCTCGTCGCTGAATCGCCTACATAAGGCGCCCGCAACGGCGCTAGATGGCAAGCCATGCTCGCTTAGTCGACTCTTTCCGCTTGACAAATGGCCAGCGGGTTTCACTCGTCACTGAGTCGCCTGCATAAGGTGCCCGCGACGGCGCTAGGTGGCAAGCCATGCTCACCTCTACGACTTTCTCCGCTTGACAAACGGCCAGTAGGTTTCGCTCGTCGCCGAGTCGCCTACATAAGGCGCCCACAACGACGCTATGGACTATGTGATGGCAGCTTGTTCCCTAGCGACCCGTAGGCTAATAAGATGGCATATCATGCCCTTGCGGCCCGTAAGCTAATAAGATGGCAGCTCGTGCCCTTGCAGGTCGTAAGCTATTAAGATGGCAGCTCGTAAGCTAATAAGATGGCAGCTCGTGCCCTTGCGGCTCGTAAGCTAATAAGATGGCAGCTCGCGCCTTGCGGCTCGCAGGCTAATAAGATTGAGATTGATGGCGTTCGTGCCCCTGCGGCCCGCAGAAAAGCTGCATAAAAACTAACAACAAACTAGCACTACTACAAAAATGGCTTTTTAGCCCGGGCGTTTTACTTAATATAGCCCGGATATTGTGAAAATAGGTACGGGCTACAACTCAGTGTGATAATAGACCAAATAGCCCGGACCTATAATGACACGCCCGGGCTATAAAGTAGTGGTATATTCTGATTGTGTTATACTTAATAGCCCGGACCTATAATGACACGCCCCGGCTATAAAGTAGTGGTATATTCTGATTGTGTTATACTTAATAGCCCGGACCTATAATGACACGCCCGGGCTATAAAGTATGGGTATATTTTGATTGTGTTATACTTAATAGCCCGGGTGTGTGTAAATCAACCATCCGGGCTAAAAAGTCCAATATTTAGAAAGTACTACCATTTGATGTCCGGGCTATATGTAAACACATATCCGGGCTAAAAAGTGGTGCGTGAGATGTAGGTCATTAGTATATAGCTCGGATCATGAACATTCGGGCTATATAGTATTAATAATTTTTTCGTGATATTTTTTATTTTGCCTATTTAAGCATCCTGTATATATATATTTAATTTGTAGCATTCCACCAATATTTAACCAGCATTAAAAAGTACAAACATTTATATAACACTAGATATTATAAAGTGGTATTTCAATACACTTCTAGTTAAAGTATAATCCTTCACTTAGTTAAAAAAGGACTTCTAAATAGAAGTTCTTAACACCTACTAAACAACAACCACGATTATAGTTCTTCTAGCAAAATACCACTTGATCTCTTATCTCCTCCTTTCCTTCTCATGTTCAACATCCAACAAAATCTGTCAGAGCAAAAGAAAAATACATGTAACCATTAAATTTGGACCACAAGATATAAAATACATGCATCATATAATGTAGTGAATTAGACACTGCGTCCGCAATATATGGATTAACTTCCAACCCATTCACATTTTTAAACAAAATTTAAGGATCATCCAGAACCTATAAAGATTGAAATAGAAATGATAGCCTATAGTCCAGTTACTCATATTCTTATTCAATGAGTAAACTACCATTTTTTTAGAGTATAGCATCACTCCTAATAAAAGATTAATGACTTAAAATAGAGGTCATTTAATGCACTTTGTCAAATTGGTCAAATCAACAATACTCACCAGTTGTCTGTCAACAAATGAACAAAAGTAGATAGGTTGGTTAGTTGGTACATGGAGGAATTAGCAATGCAAATTCCCATCCATTCGTAGCTAGTGTTAATAAAAAGGACCATCAATTGTCCTTCCAAAAATTGTCTCACCATGATACTGAATTTTTGTGAATTCCTCCATATCTTATGTGACTGCAAATTTGCTCAGAAGGTCTGGCAACCCATATATTGCTGTCAATGATAGCCTATAGCCCTATAGTCCAGTACATCCTTTGAAATGCTAGATATAGAAAAATAAACATGCACAACTATAAATTTTGTCAATATTAAGCTGGCTACAGTCTGAAACACCTTGAAAAAGCCTCTGAAATAGCATGATCTTAATACATTGAATACAAGCATACCTTTATTAGCCGATGCAATTCAAACACTTGGACTGCAAAGACTCGTATTCAGCTACAAGGAGAGACATTGAGACGGGGTCATGAAAGAATACAGAAGAAGAAAATCCAACAATTATAAAACCAAAAGCCCACATCAAAGGAAAACAGAGAAAAAAACAGAGGATTCACCTGTTCTCTCCCGTATAGAACAGAGAGTCATTAAAAAGGAAAGAGAAGCAAGGGTTTCATACCTACATAAGACTGAGGAGATAGTCAAACCACTCCCGTCGAATTTCATCAATATCTTTGTTTGTGTAGGTACTTTGTTGGTCACCATACCACTGTAAAATACAACATGATTATAATTTGACCTTATTTCTCATAGACAAATATATTACTAATAAAAGAAGCCTTACATTGATAGGGATTATAGAAGAACTTTTTTGGTGAAGTACAAGATCTTTCATAAACTTGAAAACATAGTATCCGCAGTCAATGGCATTTTTCTGAATAGGGCACTGTGAAACAATAATCAAACATATACATTCATCACTTTAATAAGGAAGTTCCAGCTCAAACTCAAACAAGTTTAGAAAATCAGTAATTTTACCTTGATATCATGCCACATAGTTTTGGTTCGTGGTGTTCTCCTTCCCAAATTAGCATATTTCATTTTATAACTCTTGTTTACAGCAGACACAATTACATGTACAACGAATAAGAAGACTGTAGAAAACTTGGTCAATATAACAAATAAACACTTACAGTGTAACTAATGACTCCGCATGTCTTTTAAATCGTCAATAAGGGGTGCCAAGTAGACATCAATATCATTTCCTGGTTGCTTTGGCCCAGAAATCAGCAGAGACAACATCATATACTTGCGCTTCATGCATAACCACGGAGGCATATTGTACATCACTAAAACGACTGGCCATGTGCTATGGCTTGTGCTCATATTCCCAAAAGGGTTCATGCCATCCGTGGAGAGTGCAAGACGAAGATTTATGTCCTCAGCAGCAAATTGAGGATACAATTGATCAATTTTTTTCCATTGTAAAGCATCAGCTGGATGTCGAATTTTACCATCTTTAATCCTCCCATCTGCATGCCAAGTCAGTTTTTTTGCATCATTAGGAGTACCAAAGAGACGTCGGAACCTAGTCCTTATTGGAAAGTACCACACCACCTTAGCAGGAGTGCCATTCTCCTTGTATCGCGGTTCACCACAATCAGGATTTGGACAGCTATCTAATGAATTATACTCCTTTCTGTACAAAATGCAATCATTTGGACAAGCATGAATCTTCTCATACTCCATACCCACTGAGCAGAATAGTTTTCTGGCCTCGTATGTACTACTAGGAAGACAATTGTCTGCTGGAAGAATTTCTGAAAGTAGCTCAAGTAATGCTGAAAAACTCTTATCAGACCACCCATTACCAACTTTCAGATTATACAACTTTAGCACAACTGTAATTTTGGAGAACTTGGAGCAAGCAGCATATAAGGGCTTTTCTGCATCATTCACAAAATTCTCAAACATATCTGGACGGTCAATAAGAATCTGCTCAACATCACCTATCATATCATCTATTCGATCATCTTCACAAAAACCAAAGTCGTTAAATTCCTGGGGGTTAGATGACGCAGACTGATTCGGTGTTTTCTCCCCATGCCATATCCATACTTTATAGTCACGGTTAAAACCATCACAGATCAGATGTTCTCTAATAACACTAACCTTGTGCCTCCTTGAAAAATCACAATCATTACACGGACAAATAAATCTACTAGGATCAGCCCCATGATCGAGAGCAAATTTGATAAACAATTCCACCCCTTCAACATATTGAACTGAATTCCGACTTGCTTCCATCCATGACTTATCCACCATTCTATGTAAGTTTAAAAAAATTAACATTCATATATGCTGAATTATAGATTTTACATTACTCATAAATAGGACAGGTAACATCAATTCAGGATCTATCTTCAAGAGCAAAAGCTAAATTACAAAATGTAGTAAATCAATCCAAATTATAAGAGCATAAGGACTCTGAATTTCAGGGAGATTTTGATTTGTTTGGATATTCTTTTTCATCCTGTTAGTATTAGAATGCAATTCCTTTGAACTTTTCTGATTTTTTTTTGTAAATCAAGTGCCGTGTTTTAATAATGAATTACTACTCATCTTTATATCAGCTAATGATTTTATGGATGTGTCTAAGCTATTATATTTGTCATGGCAAGTGGACAAGGTCACTGTAATTTTTTAATGAGATTTAAGGATTTGGTTGATACAATTCTTGCAACTTCTTTCCTGCATGTACAGTTTCTACATGCCTAAGTGCATATTTTGAAAAATCAAGAATATTTGCTCTTGTACTTTTTAAAATTTGCAGCTATTGGACCAACCTAGATTCAGGCAATGACATGGAAGTTCTAACTAAAATGGAAGATTCAGTTAAGAAATCAATTTCAGTTATGTAATTCAGGATCTAGATTGCAATTTCAGTTAATGAGGTAAAAGAAGAGCATATCATATAAGCAGTTCTATTACAGTTTTGACTTCTTTCCTTGCTTGATTGATTTTCTTAATCAGTCAAAGTAATTTTAATTAAACTGTTTAGAGGACTGAACTAGCCAAAATTCCAGTGTGGCCACACATACAGTTTTGGCTTCTTTCCTTGCTTGATTGATTTTCTTAATCTTTCCTTGCTTCTTTCCTCTAGAGTATTGTTTTCCCTCAGTTGGATTCAACTCCTAAACTTTAGTATCATTCATCTTCTATTCATCAATTCCAGTGTGGCCACACATAGAGTGAATTTTACCCAAAGTTCAAACCTTCCTAGATTCTGTCCAACAAATAATGGATTTTTACCTTTTTTAGGGTTTAACTGCTCACCAATACTTCGGGGGTAAATTACATCTTGTGCTGTATATTCCCCTAAGCTCTTTCCATTTGATAATATTCAGTAGGGTTGTTGGTTAATTGGAATATTTGGGACATCCTGTATATGAAAGGTCGAAGAAATGGCACCACGAAGTGGAGCAAGATATGAAGGAGAAGCCAATCATAAAAGAACTTTCAAAGAGATTACGAGTGAAAGCTTCAGAGTAAAATTAGAATGCAGTATATTATAGATATCTATAGTTTTGGCTTCAGCAACCATGGCTGCTGTTCATTCAGAGGACCTAAACTGCCAGGTTATTTAGGTTACTATTTTTTTCCATTACAACGCCAAACTGCCAAGAGATGAGTCGGGTACAAAGTGGGTACCTTGGTAGCGCGCCCACCTTCGCTGCTTCTTTAAGGTTCTTCACACGATTCCTCTCCGCCCCTGGTTTCGTATTTGCAATGAGCAACAAATTTTGCATCAAGAGGAAGAGCTAGGTCAGTGAATTGAAACAAATTCACAGAGAACGGAAGAAGCAGCGAACGGAAGAATGAATTGAAACATAAGGAACAAATTTACCTGGGCGCGGGTACGAATTGATGTTCGGAGAGTCGGAGGAGGCACCGGAGGAAGGGACTGTGGAGGAGTCGGAATTAAAAGTGAAGGAGCGACTATGGAGGAGGAAGGGACTACGGGAGCAGAAAGGAGGCGCGAGGAGGAAGAGTTAGGTCTATGACTGTCTAGGTTATTTAGGCCGGAGGGGAAAGAAAAATAGCCCGGATAATTAATAATAGGGATATATTTATTATAGTTTATATCCCGGATTATAAATATCCGGGCTATTTTCTTGTATCATAATTTTTCATACCATTAAATAGCCCGGATATGTAGAAAAAATACACGCCCGGGCTATTAAGTTTAATATTTTTTGAAACCAATTTTATTTTAGCCCGGACTCCTCTAAAACGGTCCGGGCTATTATGTGTAGTTTTTCAAATAAGCCGAAGCCTCATGAGGTAAATGGCCTTAATATCCCGGATAATTAAGATCCGGGCTAAATAATCACGGGTTAAAATGCAATTTTTGTAGTAGTGTAGCACATACTAGTACATGATTCAACTTGTAATTTTTTCAATTCAACAAGGATATTTTTGAAATTGAATCTAGTATTTCATGCTTGACTTAGATGTCCAAACTATTCTCACATAAATAAGACGACTTCCCAATGCATTCAATGCTTTATCATGAATTTAAGATAAAGAGATGAAAACTTAGCTACCGGGTTCTCCTTTGTTAGCGACTGTGTTGTCAGGTCATCCAATGAGAGTTTTAGTTGCCCCGGACCGATTGGGTTGAAGTCGGCAGTTGCTAAGCATGCAAGCAACTTTAGTACTAGGTGGGTCCTCCTCTTCAAAGTCATATTATGTCTCCCATCAGAATTTTTTATATGCAAGAACAAGAGCCGCTATGCAATGTGTGGCCCAACTTCATCCTTGCAAGTCTCGGCCCATAAAATGATAGTGGCCCACTTTGGAAATCTTCCCTGTTCGAGAGTCCACATGCCACCAATTGAACTTTGCATTTTATTGATTTTGGTCAGGTGGAGCCTTCCACTGCCGATTTGCCATTCTTTCTTTGATTTTGGTTGCTTCTTCAGTCCGCCGGTCTAACCTCGTCCCCGCTATCTCCATTGTTGTACCAAGGAGAAGCTTTGTAACGCACCGGCAACAACTTCACGGCACCGGCTTAAATGGACATCGACGGAGGTGGACTATGATGACCATGGCATCGTACTGTCAGGGCGGTGTTGGCATCCTCTGTGGTTTTTCCCCATAAGACATAACACGAAACAGGGGCTCGATGGGCTACGCAACACGGGTCCAGATTTGGCGATGGTGTGGCTCGGGTGTGGTCGAAGGCGATTCCGAGTGGCGGTTTTCGATGACAATCTTCGTCGAAGAGGCTTCCACCCGACGAATCTAAACTCACAAGGAACCAGGGGCCACGACTCTGCATAATACGTTTGAGCTAGGCTGGCTCGGGATAGGATTCTACTCCTTTGGAACCGCGGGAGTCCATGGTAGATTTAGGGTTTCGCCCGTTGGTCTAGGAGTTTCATCGTTGCCTCGTTTCCCACAGACGACGCCAAATGTGGTAGCATATTTTTGTACCATAAAGATTGATGAAACCGACGACGATAGATCCCCTATGAATCCGAAGAACGAACCTAACACGAACAATTTAGAGTGGAAAACCCTAGTGCCAAATAGCACACAT
The DNA here is from genome assembly GCA_027886185.1 of Rheum nobile. Lineage (NCBI taxonomy): Eukaryota > Viridiplantae > Streptophyta > Magnoliopsida > Caryophyllales > Polygonaceae > Rheum > Rheum nobile. Next base: position 7,732,567 of record WOAB01000040.1, read on the forward strand.
GAAAAATACACTACCTCCTAGCTTCCTGCTAGAAGGATTTGAACGGTCTACTTCTCTTATTGATTTTCTCTTTTGTTTACAATAAGGACTCATACACAAAGCTCTCTCTCTTTCAATGGAAACTGCTAACTCGATTCACTCGTTCTAGGGTTCAGGGTAGGTATAGGTTATTAAATAACTCCCCTTTTTAAGTCTTAATGGGCCTCATTTAAGTAGATGGGCCTGATTTTCTATCTTAGGAAAGTGCGAACTTTTCCCCTTCAGTTTCTAATATAAAGTAAATTGCTTTGAAATAATACAATTTTATTTATACAAGATAAGTATTAGGATTCTTTTAAATTAGAAAGATAACCCTAAATTTTCACAGTGGATGATTTGTAATTTTTTTTTACAGATCAGAAAAAGAGTTCACTCTAGCAAACTCAAATCTAGTAGTAGGGAGATTTTGTCCAACGATTACAGATCTTGTAGTGGAACGATTTTTTTTTATACAAGGTAAACTCATATCTTGTAGTGGAAATAAGAATACAAATTTACTAGATAGATTCTTTAATGTTTACAAGTGTTAGATAATTTAGGAATATATATTATTGTATTTATCTTTATATGTAAATATCTTTGTAACTTTATATATACCCTATCAATAATATCATGCAACCCAAGTGAGATTTCACATTCTCTCACATGGTATCAGCCTAACAGAAAAATCTCTAAAAATCTCAACGATCCTCATTCCTCTCTTCCTCCACCACCGTGTCCGGCATCATGCCACCAACAACCTCTCCCATCGGCAACGACACCACCACTCGCGACCCCACCACCACTGGCGGCTCTACTCAAACGATCGGCCAGCATTCCCCTGATCCCATGGCTCTTGCTCGTCAACAAGCTCTTCATGTTGCGAGTATCAAAACACATGTCCCCTTCCATCTGGAGTTCTCCCCTTCCAACTACAACAAATGGCGTGCCCTGTTCCTCGTCACACTTGGGAAATTTTCTCTTCTTTCCCATGTTAACGGATCCTCCTCCTCAACTTCCGCTCAGGATGAAACATGGAAGATGCTTGACTTCATCGTCCTCTCCTGTATCTATAGATCCATCTCAACTAACATCCTTGAAAATGTCATGCGAGTATCTGCATACACCACTTGGACTACTATCGAGAACTTGCTTCTTGATAATAAGAAGACTCGTGCCATTCACCTTGAATCTGAATTTCGAGGTTTGAACCAAGGCACACTAACTATCACAGAGTATTGTCAGAAATTGAAGGCCCTTGCAGACAACCTTGTTGATGTCGACCACCCTATTTCTGATGAGACCCTCGTCCTCCAGACTATCTGAGGGCTCAACACAAAGTTACAAACGATGGATGTCGTCATCCCCTGCAACGGCCATTTCCGTCATTCTTGGAAACCCGCAACATGCTTCTGTTGGCAGAATCTCTCTGGGACAACACAGTTGAACCGAGCACTGCCTTGGTCGACACTACTCAACCCTCTGCGACGGAGACGACACTGGCTGCCCTACCACCGCCCAGCCCGCCGGCACCAAATCAGCCTCTGCAAGAACACCACAATAGCCAGTCCAACTACAACGGACGTGGTTGAGGTCGTGGTAGAGGCAGGGGCCGAGGTCTTGGGCGCGGTAATTTCCAGCAACAACTCATGCAACTTTTTTCTCATCAACAGTTGTGGAACAATCAAAACTAGCACACCAACAGTTGGGGACAAGGTATTCTCGGCCCACACCCTAACAACAATCAACATCAGCAAGCTATGTATGCTCAACATCAGCAAGGCAATCTGACTTGGGATCAACAGGCATTCATTAGTGCCTTGAACAACATGTCGTTCAATCATAATCAAAGGGACAATTGGTTCATGGATACCGGGGCATCCTCTCACATGACTTCTCAAGCATGTAATCTCTCTCCTGTATTTAATCGTGGCATTCATACCTCTTCTAAAATCATTCTGGCAAATGGTCTGACTCTTCCCATCACAAAAAATGGCCACACCTACATATCCAAAGCCCCACCTCTCAAACTCAACAATGTCTTGGTTACTCCCTAACTCATCAAAAATCTCATATCTATTAGAAAATTCAATACTGACAATCAAGTTTCTATTGAGTTTGAATCCTTTGGTTTTTCTGTGAAGGATCTTCCCACCAAGAAAGAGATCCATCGATGCAATAGTCAAGGGGACCTCTACCCCTTCATCTCCCACCTTGCGTCAACCGACCGTCCTCCAGTAGCCCTCACGGTTGTCCAAAATAAACCGAGTCTGTGGCACCGTCGTCTCGGTCATCCCGGAGCCAATGTCATCATTCAGTTAGAGTCTATTCCCTTTCAATAAAGATCATGTTGATCTATGTCAGGCTTGTCAATTAGGAAAACATGTTAGATTGCCATTTGTTTCATCCAGTTCTAAGTCTACTGTTCCTTTTCAAATTATTCATTATGATTTATGGACATCACCTATTCTAAGTGTTAGTGGATTCAAGTATTATCTTGTGCTTGTTTATGATTATACTCAGTATGTATGGACCTTCCTTCTCAAACACAAATCCAAAACACCACAAAAGATAAAAACAATTCCACTCTTATGTCCAAAATCAATACGGCCGCCCCATACAACAACTCTAACGTGACCATGGGCGCGAGTTCGACAATCATGAACTCCAAAATTTATTTGCTAACAATGGCATTCTGTATTGTTTTTCTTGTCCTCACACTTCACAACAAAATGGGAAAGCTGAAAGGATGATTCATACTATTAACAATGTCCTATGTACTCTCCTTTTCCAAGGTCAACTTCCCCCACAATTCTGGGTTGAGTCTCTAAACACTGCTACCTACCTTCTCGATATCCTACCCATCAAAACCCAATCCATGCATACTCCTCATGAGTCACTGTATAATAAAAAACCTCTCTATTCCCATCTTCGAGTCTTTGGGTGCCTATGCTATCTCAACCTCTCCGCGGTCATGCCCCACAAACTCGCCCCTCAAACCACACCCTGTGTCTTCCTTGGTTATGCCCTTAATCATAAGGGTTTCCGGTGTCTTGATTTATCAATAGATAAAACTATAATAAGCAGACATGTTTTTTTTTAGGGGATTATTTTTTGCACCCATTTTTTTTTGCGGCGCACCCATTTTTGGGCGCAATCAGGTTGCGCCCAAAAAGCGGATTTTTTTTTCAAAAAAAAAAAACAATTCCTTGGGTGCAACCTGGTTGCGCCCAAGGTCTAGGGGATTTTTTTTTATTTTTTAAAGATTATTGAACCGGTTTTGGGTCTGAACCGGTTGTTGCGCCCAAAAAAAAAAAAAAAAATGGGCGCAACTATGTTGCGCCCAGAAAAAGAAAACTTGAATGTCTTGTAGTTATATCTAATTTGGTTATTACTATGGTTATATCCTATAGTTATATACTGTGATTATATCTTATAGTTATATCAAATTTGGTTATATCATATAGTTATGGGCAAAATTCTGGTGAGGAAGCCCTCTTAGAGAAGGAATAAGGATCAAATGGAGTTAATCCAAAGGCTAGATGCTACTTTGTAGGAGGTGTGGGCCCCGCGCATGCAATGTCCAAATTCACAAGCATTTGATGACGGTAGCAACATCGTCATTAAACGCGATCCTCTTCCACAGCGGTGTCCGCCACAAATCCGCCTCCTCAGCCGGCGACGCGAATTCTATTTCTCCGGTGCCGGAGGCCGTGTCGAAGAAAGAGGTGGTACGGTCCATCCTATGCACCAAGCTTTCCCTCCTCCACTCGCACCTCCGGGACCTCTCCGACTACTCCCTTTCTCTCTCCTCCAACACTCTATGCCTCGATTTACTCTCCACGGTATCCGCCACTCTCTCCTCCGCCGTCTCTCTCGTCGGCTGCCAGTCCCTTTCTCCCGCCGATGGCAAGCTCTGAACTCAGAGCGACCTCGATTCTCTATCCGCTCTCCTCGACCGTCACGTTCACGACTCCGAGATCCTCTTCCGCAGTGGTGTCCCCCAGGAATCCGCCTCCTCAGCCGGCAACGCGAATTCTATTTCTCCGGTGCCGGCGGCCGTCGTTTGGAGGGGGGAGAGAGCTGCCTCAGATTCGCTGTGACGCCGCATTTTGAAGCCCTTCTTCCAGTCCCCTTATGGGTTCTTCCACAGCTTCCATTTCTTATTACCTTTCCCACCTCCTAATTTCTCCTGAAGGGTACAAAAATCAATCAAATGTTAGAAAAACTCAGATAATAAGAAAGAGGGAAAAAAGTGAAAAGTTGAGTATTTTTACAATGAGTTCATCCCTTTCTGCAGGCTTCTTGAAGCGTATTAATGTCTTAACACTGGTAAGTCAAATACTAATATAAATGCATGAGTAATTGACTGTAAGTGCATAAGTTGGTATGTTTTGGTGCATGAGTTAATAAGTGAAAGTGCATGAGTTATTTCTTATTGGTGCATGAGTATGTTTGTGAAAGTGCATGAGTTATTTCTTAAGGAGGCGGTACGATTCGAGATTAGGATCATTGTTGGTGCATGAGTGAGTACTTGTTGGTGCATGAATCATTTTTATGTTGGTGCATAAGAAACTACATAGGTGGGATCCATGACTCAAAAGACTGTGGGTGCATGAGCTAATGAATATTGGTGCATGAATGAATGCTTTTTGGTGCATGAGGCATATCTATTGTATCCATCTGTTATTAACTTTTTTTTGTGTATGTGTTATAGGAGAACATCATCAAGGAAAAGTCCAAGAGGCTAATTTATTAATTTCCAATTTTTGGTATTCGGACTTTTACTTGTGTTGACTCAGTATACTCACTGAAGGAGAGATTTACCCTATTCATAGAGACAATGCTAGCAACATTTGCTGTTGTCAAGGGTTTTAAGAACAAAAACTACACAGTTAAAAATGTTGATGTGGTAATTATCTTACACTCATCTTTTACACCATTTGGGATTATGATATAGGGCAAATGTACTATTATTGTATGTTGGTGCATGGGTATGTTTATAAAAGTGCATGAGTTATTTATTATTGGTGCATCAGTTAGTAGGTTAAAGTTCATGAGTGATTGTATGTTGGTGCATGAGATAGTGCACAAAAGTGCATGGACCAATGCTTGCGGGTGCATGAAGTTTATTTGTAGAGTGCATGAACTAGTGGTTCTGGGTGAATCAGTAAGTTAATTTGAAGGAATATTTGTGTGTACATGAGGAGGTGGCTATATGTGCATGATAACTACATTAATGTGCATGAGTCATTGTTTGTTGGTGCATGAGTTAATATGTAAAAGTGTATGATTTATTATGTGTTGGAACATGGAACGAAATTAGTGATTTTATATTGGTGCATGGGTAGTATGTGGAAAGTGCATGAGTCACTGTATTTTGGTGCATGAGTGAGTATATATAAGTGCATTACTTAATATCTGAAAGTGCATGGGTATGTTTATAAAAGTGCATGAGTTATTTATTATTGGTGCATCAGTTAGTAGGTTAAAGTTCATGAGTGATCGTATGTTGGTGCATGAGACAATGCACAAAAGTGCATGGACCAATGCTTGCAGGTGCATGAAGTTTATTTGTAGAGTGCATGAACTAGTGGTTCTGGGTGAATCAGTAAGTTAATTTGAAGTAATATTTGTGTGTGCATGAGGGGGTGGCTATATGTGCATGATAACTGCATTAATGTACATGAGTCATTGTTTGTTGGTGCATGAATTAATATGTAAAAGTGTATGATTTATTATGTGTTGGAACATGGAACAGAATTAGTGATTTTGTATTGGTGCATGGGTAGTATGTGGAAAGTGCATGAGTCATTGTATTTTGGTACATGAGTGAGTATATATAAGTGCATTACTTAATATCTGAATACATAGAAATTTTGAACCACCTAATTAACATATTGAGTACAAGTCGTGATGTTGTTTCCCGACCTTTTACAAATAGTACATAATCTTGTCTTCTTCCTGGAATTTTTCATTCCAACCTCTTGGCCACTTCTAATGCGCATCTTCCTGAACTTGTTCTTTGCCATTTCAGAAGGATGAACATTCACTTGATCCGATAACGGGCCTATAGATTTCTCAAACTTATAGTTGAAAATTCTCACATTGCAAACATAATACATAAAATTAACACTACAAACGTAGGTTTACAGGTCTATCAACACTTTTCTGGATTTTCTTATAATAGTCCGTTTCTCAGTACAATTGAATTCCTTAATTAGGTCTTCAATCTGTATGAAACAACTTTCAGATGAGAAATTAGGAAGAGAAGCTTCATGTAACTACAGCTTTCAGATGAGAAATTAGGAGAGAGAAAGGGAGTAATCGTGAAAGTGGTACGGTCCATCCTCTGCACCAAGCTTTCCCTCCTCTACTCGCACCTCCGGGACCTCTCCGACTACTCCTTTTCTCTCTCCTCCAACACTCTCTGCCTCGATTTACTCTCCATGGTATCCGCCACTCTCTCCTCCGCTGTCTCTCTCGCCGGCTGCCAGTCCCTTTCTCCCGCCGATGGCATGCTCCGAACTCAGAGCGACCTCGATTCTCTATCCGCTCTCCTCGACCGTCACATTTGCGACTCCGAGATCCTCTTCCGCAGCGGTGTCCTCCAGGAATCCGCCTCCTCAGCCGGCGACGCGAATTCTATTTCTCCGGTGCCGGCGGCCGTGTCGAAGAAAGAGGCGGTGCGATTCGAGATTAGGAATCTTCTTACCAAGCTGCAGATTGGAGCTCCGGAGTCGAAGGCGTCGGCGATGGACTTCTTGCTAGGACTGTTGCCATGATTAGATGGAGAGGGAAAAGAAGGAGCGAGCAGGATTCATCCTCATTCCTGCCCTAATCAGGCATCCTCACTTGATCTTTTTCCTAGAGTTATATACTATGATTATATCTTATAGTTGGGCACAACCATAGTATATAACTATATGATATAATATAGGATATAATCATAGTATATAATTATGGAATATAACTATAAGATATAATCATAGTATATAATTATAGGATATAACCATAGTATATAACTATAGAATATAATATAGTATATAACCATAGTATATAACTATATAATATAACCATAAGATATAATCATAATATATAACTATAGAATATAACGATATGATATAACCAAATTGGATATAATTCATATAACTATAAGATATAATCATTCTATATAACTATATGATATAACCATAGTATACCTATATGATATAATCATAGTATATAACTATGGAATATAACCATAAGATATAATCATAGTATATAATTATAAGATATAACCATAGTATATAACTATAGAATATAACCGTAGTATATGACCATAAGACATAACCAAATTGGATATAACCATAGTTATATGTGATTTTCGAAGGATATAATCATAGTATATAACTATGGGATATAACGATATGATATAACCAAATTGGATATAACTATAAGATATAGTCATAGTATATAACTATAGGATATAACAATAGTATATAACTATATGATATAATATAGGATATAACCATAGTATATAACTATAGCATATAACCATAAGATATAATCATAGTATATAACTATAGAATATAACGATATGATATAACCAAATTGGATATAAGTCATATAACAATAAGATATAATCATTGTATATAACTATATGATATAACCATAGTATATAACGATTATATTTTATACATTAAACTCTATTTTATGGACTAAACCCCAAAACCTAACCATAAATCCTAAAAACACTAGAAACCAATTGGACGCAACTTGGTTGTGCCCAAAAACCCTAAGCCTTAAACCACAAACCCTAAATCCCAAAACCTAACCCTAAACCCTAAAAAACACTAGAAATCCCTTGGATGCAACTAGGTTGCGCCCATAGTTCAGGATGCAATATAGTTGCGCCTAAAGGGTGTGTGAGGATTGTTTCAGGGTTTAGAGGTTTAAGGGTTTAGGGTTTATACTCAAATGGACGAAACCCTCAAACCCCGAAACCTAACCATAAACCCTAAAAAAATACTAGAAACCCCTTGGACGCAACCTGATTGCGCCCAAAAACCCTAAACCTTAAATCTCAAACCCTAAAAAAACACTAGAAACCTTGGGCGCAACCTAGTTGCGCCCATAGTTCTGGACGCAATCTAGTTGCGCCCAAAGGGTGTGTGGGGATTGTTTTAGGTTTTTTAGGGTTTATACTCTAATGGACGAAAACCCCAAATCCTAAATTCCAAAACCTAACCATAAACCCTATAAAATACTAGAATCCCTTTGGATACAACGTGGTTGCGCCCAAAAACCCTAAACACCAAAACCTAACCCTAAACCCTAAAAAACACTAGAAACCCTTGGGCGCAACCTAGATGCGCCCATAGTTCTGGACGCAATCTAGTTGCGCCCAAAGGGTGTGTGGGGATTGTTTTAGGTTTTTTAGGGTTTGTACTCTAATGGACGAAAATCCCAAATCCTAAATTCCAAAATCTAACCATAAACCCTACAAAATACTAGAATCCCTTTGGACGCAATCTGGTTGCGCCCAAAAACCCTAAACCCCAAAACCTAAAAAAACACTAGAAACCCTTGGGCGCAACCTAGATGCGCTCATAGTTCTGGACGCAATCTAGTTGCGCCCAAAGGGTGTGTGGGGATTGTTTTAGGTTTTTTAGGGTTTAGGGGTTTAGGGTATAAGATATAATCATAGTATATAACTATTAGATATAACGATATGATATAACCAATTGGATATAACTATAATATATAATCATAGTATATAATATATGATATAATCATAGTATATAACTATAGAATATAACCATAGTATATAACGATATGATATAACCAAATTGGATATAACAATAAGATATAATCATAGTATATAACTATAGGATATAAACATAGTATATCTATATGATATAATATAAGATATAATCATAGTATATAACTATAGGATATAAACATAGTATATCTATATATATGATATAATATAAGATATAATCATAGTATATAACTATAGAATATAACCATAAGAAATAATCATAGTATATAATTATAATATATAACCATAGTATATAAGTATATAACTATAGAATATAACCGTAGTATATGACCATAAGACATAACCAAATTGGATATAACCATAGTTATATGTAATTTTCGAGAATAATAATAATAGACATTTAATAACAAACGAATTAGTGGAGAAAAATACATGAATTCTGGATGAATAAAAGTATATTGAAACCTCATGATACAAACAAATTTATTGTCATGTAACCCAGGTTACTTGAAAACGTCTATTACTATTGTCAAATACAAACAAATGTACAAATCTACTAGGTATTTGAATTTCCAAATCATATAAAATATCAAGATAGATATAATGGGATGAGTATGTAGTAAATTTATTTTAAATATAAAATAAATTTGTTGATTTAAATACAAGCGTGGGCGCTATGTAGTGTAGCGTCCAATTTTTTAATTTTTTTTGTTTTAAAAAAAATTTAATTTTTTTTTTTTCGGCGCAATGAGGTGATCCGGATTTTTTTATTTATTATTTTTAAAAAAAAATCGGTCATGAACCGGGTTGTTAAAAAACTCGATTCATTCATTTGGGGGCAACCAAGTTGCGCCCAAAGAATTGTTTTTTTTTTTGGAAAAAAAAAACATTCACTTTGGATAGAATTTTGTTATCAGGTTGCACCGCAAAAAAATACGGGTGCGAACATTCTACTCGTTTTTTATGAGTCTAAATTTCCCTACCCCACAAAAAATTGCCAAACCGAACCACCACAAATTAATCTTGACCAGCTCACTTTAGAAATAAATTCGTACCCAAAAATACCCATTCAAACTGGCCCCACAATCCTACCCAATCCCACGGCTTCACACTCCCCAGCCGGCCCAAATACTACTCCCCCCCAAGTAATTATCTTCCATCAGATAATTCACCAACAACCCCCATAACAACCTCCCCCCAAAATCTATCCTTATCCCCTCAAACAATATCCCCTCATAACAACCCTCAAAATCCGATCCACATCCCCACCTGTTCCCACCATCTCCCCTGCCTCCCACAATCTCGCTCCCGCTCTACCAAACACCGTTCCCAGCCAAACCGAAAATACGCACAACATTTGCACTCGGCTCAAGGTCGGCATTACCAAGCCAAAACCAATCTTTAACCTCACAGCCTCCATCTCTCCCCTTCCCTCATCCCACAAGAAAGCCATCTATGACCCACAATGATTCCAAGCCATGTAAAAAGAGTTTGATGCCTTGATTAATAACAACACTTGGGACCTTGTTTCGAGACCAAAGCATGCTAATATTGTGACATGCAAATGGCTATACAGACAAATTTGGGGAAGATGACATACTAGCAAGATACAAGGCCCAATGGTTGGCTCGAGGCTACTCACAGCAACAAGGCATTGATTTTAATGAGACCTTCTCTCCGGTGGTCAAATCCGCTATTGTTCGAATAGTCCCGACTCTTGCATTGTCTCAAAATTGGCCCATTCATTAACTTGATGTCAATAATGCCTTCTTGTATGGAAATTTAGATGAGTTGGTCTATTGTCAGTAACCATCTGGTTTCATGAGTTCAAAATTCCTAGATCATGTTTGCAAATTAAATAAGGCTTTGTATGGTCTAAAGCAGGCTCCCCGGGCCTGGTTTCAACGCTTTGCTTCCCATTTGATTCATCTAGGTTTCCGAGCAAGCAAGTTTGATGCATCTCTATTTGTCTATGCTGCCAACAACAATTACGCCCACCTCCTTGTCTATGTGGACGACATTATCCTGACAGCGTCTTCGACTGCTTTCCTCTAGCAGGTAATTCGAGCACCAAACACTGAATTTTCTATGACTGATTTTGGTGGCTTGCACTACTTCTTGGGCATTTCGGTCACCAGGACCAATACCGGGCTTCATCTCAGTCAAGAACGCTATGCTCATGAGATCCTGCACAAGGCCAGAATGTCAGACTTAACCCGACCCGTACTCCAGTCGACACGAACCCAAAGCTGGGTAATGCCGCCAGTGCTCCTAATCTGAATCCAACCGAGTATCGCTCCTTGGCGGGTGCCTTGTAGTATCTTACTTTCACTCATTCTGATATCATCTATGTTGTTCAACAGTGTTGCCTTCACATGCATGATCCCAGGGAAGGTCACTTTCAGGCACTGAAACGAATACTCAGATATGTTAAAGGTACTGCTTCTTTGGGTCTCAGTCTTTATTCAGGCAAAGCATATAAGATTACTGCTTATTCAGATGTAGATTGGGCTGGTTGTCCTGACTCTAGACGATCAACATCCGGGTACTGCTTATCTATTGAGGACAATTTGGTGTCCTGGTCCTCCAAACGGCAGTCCACTGTACCCCGATCTAGTGTTGAAGCTAAGTATCGTGCAGTTGCAAATGTTGTCGATGATTCCTGCTGGTTATGAAGTTTGCTCAATGAATTGAACTCCCTAGTCACACGTGCAACAATTGTCTTCTGTGACAATGTTAGTGCAGTCTACCTTTCCTCTAATCCGGTTTAGCATCAACGGACCAAGCATATAGAGATCGACATTCACTTTGTCCATGAAAAGGTAGCTTTGGGGAGTGTTGAGTGCTCCATGTGCCATCCACGCATCAGTTTGCAGACATTCTGACTAAAGCGTTGCCATCACCTCTATTCCTAGATTTCAGATCAGTCTATGCGTTCACGAACCTCACCATTCGACCGCGGGAGACTGTTAGATAATTTAGGAATATATATTATTGTATTAATCTTTATTTATAAATATCTTTGTAACTCTATATAAACCCTATCAATAATACCAGACAACCCAAGTGGGATTTCACATTCTCTCATCCTTCTAGAGAAATTTTACTTACACCTCTACTTTATTAAAAGGAAATTAATATATGCTTACACCATGGCGGACGCTGCCAAGGAGTCTGACTACTCCAAGCCCAGATCCGCCGCCGCCGGGAGAAACTCCTCTGATCCTCCACCATGGCGGACGCTGCCAAGGAGTCTGACGCCGCCGGGAGTCCGTGCTTCTCCAAGCCCAGATCCGCCGCCGCCGGGAGAAACTCCCCCCAAAAGAATGAGCCTCCTCCGAGCCTCCACCATGGCCGACGCCGCCAAGGAGTCTGACGCCGCCGGGAGTCCGTGCTTCTCCAAGCCCAGATCCGCCGCCCATCTCTGCCATGCCGCCATCTCTGAGCCTCCATCTCCGCCCGCCTTCTCTGCCCCGCCGCGTCTCCCCCCCGGCTCGTCCCCTCCTCCTTCCCCGCCGTCCACCTCCCTCCACTGTCCCCCCGCCGCCGCCTTCCTCCTCTTCGCCCTCCATCTCTGCCCCGCCACCGCCCTCCTCTCCGCCCTCCATCTCGGCCCCTGTCCCCCGCAGTTCTTACTTTTGTTTTAATTTGCTTTTTTCTGTTTTTGTTTATTTTGTTTTGTTTTTGAGTGTGTTTGCAAGCTTGTGTGCTGCTGTACTACTTTGCTTCTGTTGAGCTGATTAGTGTGTAGATCGAGTTGTTCCAGTTGTGGTCGTGGTGGTGTTGAGGCTCCTGAAGATCCAAACGGCAACGTCAGGGTGGTCGAGACTCATGAAGATCCCTCATCATGAGTGGGGACAACGTCATGGCTGTCCATTCAACATTTTCCAGGATTGTTTTCCTGTTTGACCCGTCGTCTGGTGGTGGACTCACTTCTCTCACTAGTCTTGTAGCTCGCTTTTGCTTTGTTGTATTTTCATTTGCTTGTCTTTGTTGTAACTAACTGGTTTTCCAGTTGCCGATTTATCGGCCTCTCGAGTGGTCCAATTTTTTGTCGGTTACTCGAATTTTTACCCTTATCAAAAAAAAATGTTTCCACAAATAACTGAAATTCAATTTCTAAAAATATTATTTTTATTGTTTATATTTTCTTCATCTTCCTCCTATGTCAAATCTATTTTCACACAATCACACAGATGTCAACAAACCCCTGCTAATTTTGGTCAATCCAACTATCCAAATTTAATTACTCTCCCCAATTGGAAAACTCTTTATATGATTTTTTCTCCTACCCTCTTACGATATCTAATCAAACAAGAAAAGGCCAAATTTGGAAGGTTTTGTTCTTCAAATTCTGGCTCTATCCAACATGCCATGAATTTTTCACCATTGTTTACATCAATTCACAGTGCGTTGTTCACCTGGGTACCTCTTCATTTTGTTTTCTCTGCTTCCTAGAATTTTGGCAGTCTTCAAGTGCAAGCCTTGTCTTCTTATCCATCAATTCTCTATACTTAAAGATTTTTACGCCCCCAACACCAACCCATCCTGATCCCTCTCCATCTTCCTCATTCTGTTTTCTCTTCTTCTGCAAACGATTTAATTTTTAGAATTTCTGAAACTGCATCTCAGTTCATGAGCATGGATGGTGTGAATTTCTGAAACTGCATCTCAGTTCATGAGCATGTATTAATCTGTATCTGTAAATATCTTTGTACCTTTGTAGACGCTTTGAGGATGTTCGAGCAAAGACAATGGTCCAAGTCCGTCTTAAATAGGATGAAGAACCAGATAAAGTCGAAAAGAGTCCCGATCGGGGCGACGGCAAGTCGACTTCCGATCATCGACGAGACAAGAGGCATCAACCTTATTACTAATCATATCTGACTTGAGAAAATAGGATCAAATCATCAACGAAGACAAGATGAGATAAACTCATACCGTACTTGGAAAGGCAAATTGGTCTCCATGCTCCAATAGTAATATCTTCTTCAATAATATGACCGTTCCATGCATAACATAAACAAATATGGTAATAATGGGTTACGCCCCGAGAAAGAGAGAATATGTCACCCATCTCACCATTCCAGAGGATCCTCATACTATAAGAGGAGACACATTCCATGATTATATGCGTTAAAGTTGAAGGGGGTCTAATATAAGCTCTTGCAGTATGTCGCGAATAAATGCCCAACGTACGTACTTGATCGTAAGCTTTTAATTCCAAGATCAATCGCCATGAAGTGTGCGCTAGTTTTCGCTCTCATGGCTTCTTGTGTTATCACTATGCCAGCATTGGCGCCACCAGTATAGGCTTCATCCTAGACACAGTAGCCTTAGTTGTGATCTTGAATGTGACATTACACAAGCTAATGTGTCTTAGCTGGTTAACGGTTTCAAGGTTCTCCATTTTGGGGATGAGTACAATTATTGTTTCATTCATGGATGTCGTAACTCCATTAGCACCTAGAATATACAACACTGCTTCTTTCACCTCTCAGCGAACAACGTCGCAGTTACGTCCACTGACAGAATGGCATGGTATCCGTCAGTACCGGGTGCTTTCAATCCACCCATATTATATATTCACCGCATCCTTGATCTCAATAGTGGTGAAGGGGTGGCAAAGATCATCAAGCCTAGATTAGGATATTATTCGACGAAGGATCGTGACTCAATCAAGATCTTCCATTGAAGAATTAGAAAGGAAGAGAAGGAGAATTTTTACTTCTGTATTGATAGACAAAAGCTTACAAAACAGAGAAGCTGAGAATGAACTTATATATAGCTAAGAGCCAACTTGCTAAACAAGTCAGCTAACCAACATAACCGGTTGCTCAACAGTGACAACATAACAAACTAAAATAATGTGCCACGTAGGATAGCTAACTCCAATACCCTCCCCTCAAGTTGGAAGCTCACATAGACCCAACTTGACAGAGAAAAACTCATGAGCCTGCTTACCCAAGGCCTTTGTCATGACATCTGCAATCTGCAGACTAGTGTGAATATAAGCAGTTCGGATGAACCCAGATTGAACCTTCTCTCGGATGAAATGAGCATCAATCTCTAGGTGCTTGGTTCTCTCATGTCGACATGGGTTGGCAGCGATCTGCTGAGCAGCTTTATTGTCACAGAAGAGTGTGAGAGGAAGAGGAACACCAACTGAGAGATCTCCCAAGATGAAACTAGTCCAAACAAGCTCAGCAGCAGTGTAGGCCATACTCCTATACTCTGCCTCAGTAGAAGACCGACTGACTGTGGCTTGTTTCTTGGTCTTCCAAGATACCAAAGAATGACCAAGATATACACAATACCCTGATAAAGACTTGCGTGTGGATAAACAAGCTCCCCAGTCTACATCGGTAAACCCAGTAATCTTAAGATCTTGTTGCATAGGATAAAACAAAGCTTTGCTAATGGAACCTTGAAGATATCTAAGAACATGTAGAATGGCCTGAAAATGGGGCTCACGAGGTTGACTAACAAACTGAGACAAGTGTTGAACTGCATACGAAATATCAGGGCGAGTAAGAGATAAGTAGAGTAGTCGACCAACCAATCTCCTGTATAACTCTCCATCAGTCAACAATTTACCTTCTGTGAGTTGTAATTTCAAACCGGTGGGTAAGGGGGTAGCAACAGGTTTAGCTTGAGACATCTGTGCATCATTCAAAGTGTCTCTGATGTACTTTTGCTGAGTTAGAAAAGTCCCATGTGCACCACGAAAAATTTCCATCCCAAGGAAATATCTTGCACTCCCTAGATCCTTTATAGTGAAAGCCTGATGTAGAGCAACCTTTACTCTCTGAATTCCCTTAATATCATCACCAGTGATAAGAATATCATCTACATAAACCAAGACAATTAAGAAAGACTTTGTTTCACTCCTAACAAAGAGTGAATAATCATTGACTGATTGAACAAATCCCAACTTCACCAGGAAAGTAGATAACTCTAAGTTCCATTGTCTGGAGGCTTGTTTAAGCCCATAGAGTGATCTCTTCAATTGACAGACCTCACCAGGATTTCCCTTGTGGTACCCCTCTGGTATCTGCATATAGATATCCTCTTCCAAATACCCATGCAAAAATGCATTATTTACATCTAATTGATGTAAGGGCCATGCTTTGGCAGTAGCTATAGCTAAAACAATCCTCACAGTAGGCATCTTGGCGACAAGACTGAATGTATGCTTGTAGTCCTTTCCTAGTTTCTGATTGTAACCCTTTACAACAAATCTTGCCTTGTGTCTTTCAATGGTTCCATTAGGCTTGAACTTAACCTTGAATACCCATTTCGACCCAATGGCTTTATGTCCTTCAGGTAAAGGTGTGAGCACCCAAGTCCTATTAGACTCTAAGGCTTCTAACTCCTTGGCCATTGCCATTTCCCATTCAGGAACTCCTTGAGCATCTCTGTAAGAAACTGGTTCAGTAGTGGACAACACTTTAGACAAAGAAGCACAAAAATGATCAAAATCTGCCACATGATCATTGGTGCTCTTAACTGCCATCACATAGTCGGAAGTCCATCGAGGAACTCTCATTTCTCTCTGAGGTCGAATCTCTGAAGGGAGAGGTGAAGATGTGACATATTCTTGCTCTGGCGATCCTGAATCAACTACTGTATCAGCAGAAACTGGAGAACTTGACAAAGGTGTAACATCAGAAATAGAAGGGACAGCATCATTTGGAGCAGATGTACTTCTGAATTCAGGCTGCCTCAATTCTATATTGAACTCATCAACCAAAGGATCAGACTGTGACTGCTGCTGTGACTGTGTAGTTTCAACAGAAATTGTTCTCTGAAGCTCATCATTATCTTTGTAAGGAAATTTATCCTCACAAAATGTGACATCCCTGCTACAACAGATCATTTCCCTTTCCAGATCATACACCTTATAACCCTTTTGATTGATTGGATAGCCTAGCAGAATACATCTCCTAGCTCGAGGATCAAACTTGTCTCTTCCTCTTTTGATGGTAGCTATGTAACATAAACACCCAATAACTCGCAAGTTGTCATAAGTTTGTGATCTTTTAAACAACATTTCAAAAGGTGTCTTCCAACCTATATTAACCAATGGCATCTTGTTAATCAGATATGTGGCTGCAAGTACACATTCTCCCCAGAATTGCTTGGGTAACCCAGCATGAAAACTCAAAGACCGAGCTATATCAAGGAGGTGCCTGTGTTTCCTTTCAACAATGCCATTTTGTTGAGGAGTGTATGCCATTGTTCTCTGATGTATGATCCCATGACTGGACAAAAACTTTTTGCAATCATCATTGACCAATTCGGATCCATTATCTGACCTAATGATCTTGGGAGTTTTCCCAAATTGTGTTCTGACCATTGCAACAAAATTCTTCACAATGTCAACAACCTGATGCTTACTATGCAGTAAATATATCCATGTAGCCCTGCTCATATCATCCACAATGGTGAAGAAAAATCGCTCTCCATTAATACTAGGAATAGAAAATGGTCCCCAGACATCCATATGCAGTAAATCAAAAATGTCTATAGATCTGTGTTCACTTAAATGCAAAGGCAATCTATGAAATTTTGCCAACTTACAAGTGTCACAAAAAACATCTCCTAAAGAAGAATGTTCAAGACCAGGCACATGATTCAGTCTAGAAAATGAAATGTGACCTAATCTATGATGCAACAAATGCATTTCCTTATCACTATTGGCTGTGCAGCAAGCCTTCTTAGTCCTTTCCTCTGCAGCTATCTGAACGTCCATCTTGTATAATCCACCACAAGCCTTTCCCACTGCCATTACAGCCTTACTCAAAAGGTCCTGTAATATACAAGATTTCTCATCAAACCAAGAAAATAACCCCTTCTGTTTGACAACCTTGCTAACTGATAATAGATTGAATTTGAAATCAGGCACATAAAGCACATCATCAATCACAAAGTTCTGACTCAGCATAGCTCTACCTGACTGTTCAACCTTTTTAACACTTCCATCTGGCAGTCTAACTAACACAGGAATGCTCAAAGTTTTCATCTCAAATAAGCAATCAGCAAAAGGACTCATGTGATCAGTGGCCCCTGTGTCGACTATCCACTCATACTTGTGTGAAACTGAAGCAACAAGATTGAGATAGGATATACCTGCATAGTTCACTGAGGATGAAGGTGCAATTCCCTTTCCTTTGTGCATCCGCATCATCTCTTGATACATTGCATGTATGAAAGCTGGATCAATGTTTGGATACTTGTCACTGGCACCATTATCTGTTCCCAGAGGTGTTTCCTGACTACACTTCTCTTGATTAACTGATGCAGCCATCTTGGAGTTCTTTTTGTTCCTCTTTCCCTTGTACCAATCAGGGTAACCAATAACTTCGAAACACATGTCTGAAGTATGGCCATCCATATTGCAAACCGTACAATGTTTCTTTTCTCCATTCAGGTTCTTTTTTCCCTCTTTCCGCGAGATGAACTGTCTTGTGATCCTACCATGAAGGCTGCAGGTTCAGGTACTGTGTGAGAGATTTGTTTCTTCCTTTCAACTTGAAGAACCAGATAATATGCTCGATTGAGCGTAGGAATAGGATCCATGGCCAAGATCTGACTCTTAATTGGATCAAATTCTGGATTAAGGTTCACCAGAAAATGAAGAAGTCTGTCTTGGTTCTCCAATTCAAGAACTCTCTCAATCACTTTGCACGTACACTTCACAAGATTACCACAACAGCATGAAGGAATAGCATTGAGAACCTGTAGTTCATCCCAGCAGCGTTTCAACTTTGTGTAATAGCTTGTTACAGACAAGCTCCCTTGGACGATCTTCATCAATTCTTGTTTCAGTTGAAAGAGCACCGGCGCATTACTTTGATTGTAACGATCCGCAATTTCTGTCCACAAATCCTTAGCAGTGTTCATCAAGATGAACGAATTGGACAGTTCCGGCACCATTGAATTCAGAATCCAACACGCGACCATCTCGTCACAGCGAATCCACCTCGGTAGATCCTTGGATTCCGGTTCTGGTTTCTGTACTAATCCATCAATGAAACCTAGTTTCATTTTCGCTCCCAAAGCCCTGCGTATTTGTCTGCTCCAAGTCACAAAGTTCATCCCGTCAAATAACATTTGTGTTATCTGTGCATTCGGATTCTCCGAGCTTGAAATGGACAAAGGATCATTGGAGTTCATCGCTCCTAGTTGCAGAAGTTGCTCGTTCGCCATAGCTCTCGATCTCAAGCTTCGTGAATTTCGCCTTCTTCATTGTCAATTGCAAAGAAGAATCAGAAGATAAGAAATCTACCTCTCTCTCACTCGATTGAGCCTACACAAGCTCTGATACCATATTCGACGAAGGATCGTGACTCAATCAAGATCTTCCATTGAAGAATTAGAAGGAAGAGAAGGAGAATTTTTACTTCTGTATTGATAGACAAAAGCTTACAAAACAGAGAAGCTGAGAATGAACTTATATACAGCTAAGAGGACAGCTAAGAGCCAACTTGCTAAACAAGTCAGCTAACCAACATAACCGGTTGCTCAACAGTGACAACATAACAAACTAAAATAATGTGCCACATAGGATAGCTAACTCCAATAGATATCACTGGAAATCGACCCCTAAGAGTATCGATCAAAGGGGCCGGCCCTTAGCATCAGAGTACAACCTTTGAAGGTGTGTAGAGACCATTTGTCGCAAAATGGAATAATCCCAAACCCATTCATTTGCCTCAGTTCGGAGACCCTAGTCTTGCGATCCTCATTCAATAGAGCATCCGATCTATCCTTTTCATTCAAAAAAGGTGTATTTACTCCACGATAGTATCAAGTTGTCTACGGAGTCTTCTAAATAAGGCCTTGAGAGGATCTGTGGCAAGGACAACTTTGGACCCCCTTAATCCTTCACCACGATTTTACTCTTCGTCGAAATAGGTTCCCGATTATTAATTGTTTTATTCCAACTATCCAAGTGGATAGCAAGATTGGGAAGAGCACGAGTGAGTGAAGCCCCCTTATACCAGTTGGTATAGAGGAATATTTGTAATTCGTTATGCATTAACCACGCCGCTTGGAACTGGGGGCTTGAAGTTTGCAAAATCATTCACGCTGAGCAGGAGCATTTTGGTCAGATTGATTTGCCGCCAAATGTCGAAATGAACCCTCCTCAAAGAGTCTCCTCCAACCCATATTACAAAGTCCTCGATCAAGCCTCACAACTATATATTCTGTTTGCAAGATCATGGCTGTTGAAACCCGATTCAACCGTTCGTGAAGAGATTAGGGATCAACACTTCCCCAACTCGGGTGTAATTTGTATTTGTTTAGTCGTGGGAGATTCCCGGCTGTTTCCTCTCTTGCTTCTCGTCCGCGAACCAGATTGGAGTTTGTACAAAGCTCCGTCTCTTCTTAACCCAGTTTCCGAAGGTGCTTCACCTAATCTCCGGGGATCTTTGACCTTGCCCAGAACCTTGCTTCCTCCTCCTCCAAGCTTATTGACGACCTGAAAAACCCCAGAGAGAGTTTCTCCGGGAGAACACTCTCCGACGCCCAAGTCAGTACCGAGTTAACAGGAAATGTGTTTGAAAGACGAAGAGAAGAAAGGAGAAAGAAAGTGCAGCCAAATGTGTGACTCTGAAGCTCTAGAAACCCAGAAAAACCCTTTGAAGAATAGACCAAAAAAACAGAATGCCAATAGAGTTCGGGGCTTTTCTCTCTTTTCTCCTGATCTTGGCTCTAGCCTTGCTCAAGATTTGGGGTAGTATTTATAGAGATTGTTATCCATTCAGAGACCACCAGGTGTCGGGTGTCGATTGGAGGAGTTTGCAACCATTTTGGGAGCTCCCCATCTGTCAGACACACACTCTCTCTATAACAGAATTCTGGTAACTCGCCTTCTCTATGCGTAGGACTATCTCCGCGAAGGGTGAAATCTGCCCCCCACAGCCAGCCCCCCAAGTCCTTCGCGACAGATGAGCGAAGACTTGGAACTGTGGATACCCTCGGAGATGACTTTTGCCGAAGCCGGCCAGGCGAGAACCCTCTCGTGGAGTAATTCTGATTTTCTCTTTCCCCGCCCTTTTCCTGCTGGTGCGATTTTTTTCAAATTTCGAATTTCTTCACCGAAGCTCTCCCGGGTTGACAAGTGTCCTTTTCGGGTAGTCTCATGTGTCCTATTCCGGCGCCTTTTCAACTTCTTCTCTTCTTTATATAAAAAATTGCTCCCTTTTCGTCTTCTTCTCGTCCGACACCCTTCTTTCCTCAAATTTCTCCCTTCTTTCTTCTGCAGTTTCCAGTGGCCGAGTCTCGCCATTCTCGCGTTTCGGGTGTTCTCTGTTCGTCAGGTAAGGCTTTCAATTTCTTTCCTTCGTTTGTAATTTTTCCTTTTGTTTCTCCCTTGGCTTGGGGGTTACGACGAGGGGATGGTTTGCGGTCGGGGAGAGCTTTCCACTTTTCGTGTCTCGCTGCCGGTCCCGCTAAGGAGAGACAGCAGGCTGAGAAGAAGGCTTTGGTTTCAAAGTTTGAACGCTCTACCAGCTATGATTATAGCCAGTTAATTACTCCGGAAAGACTCGAAGAGCTGGTCTTGAGTTCCTCTCACCCTCGCGGGGGTGAGCTATTTCTTGTTCCGCGGGCGTTCGCCATTCGCGAGGACTGTTTTACTTTGCTTGTGAAGATGCTTGTTGCGCTGTTTCTTTGACCTGTGTAGAATCTTGCTAAATTTATTCTCCCTTGTTTTTTCAGGTTCCTCTTCAATCATGTAGTTTGATTACCTAGAAGATCTGACCGATCTGGAGAGAGGGCTTGCTCTAGATGGTCAGGGTCACGGTGGGCTTTACCAAGGTCCTGCCGTGACTGGCGGAGTGGAGTTTTTCCAAGACTACGCGGAGGATGTAGGGGGTGTGGTTGGTGATGTCACGGGTGCTCAGCTTTCTATGGGAAAAGAGCGGATGATCGAAGTGGGGAGCAGCTGTAACACCCTCAGATTTAACCCAATTTGAAAGCGTTACTGCCGATGACCCCGGACGTAAACCCCGAAGTCACCCCAGGCTTTTCCGACGACATAACTGTCTTAAACGTAGTTACAATACTAAAATCATAACTTTTATTAAACCACATGGTCACGGAATTACACGATTCCAAAAACGACCCAATTAATCAGAAATACAAAATAGCACAGCGGAAATCTTTTAACAAGGCGACAAAACAACTTGTCGAAAACACCGTTCATCTTCATAGTCGTTCTAGCCTTCTCGGATCTTCAACACACCTGATGTGCCGAATCGGACGGATGACACTAGCCAACCATGCAAGGAATATAACGGTTGGTCAGTATAATGAAAGACTACGCAAGAGTACAAAGCAGAGTGGTTCGAAGCAGACGTATTAGGTTAGACTCATCGTCCCTCGAATAATAACCGAGTACGCTAGTCAACCATCATACTCCTACTAGAATATCAAAAGGTATGCACAAGAGAAAATTCTGGAGACCGAGTCTCACAGCAATCAATCCCAAAAGAAGACTCCAAATGAAATGAGCCTTATAGGAAACAATGACAAATGTTGGGAAACTTAAACAAACACACACACACATCATCACAATACCGCATACGAGCGACTTACAACTAAGACGAGTTTTTCCTAGCTGCACTAGCGCCTAGCTGCACTACTCGCCAAATTTCATTAATTAGGTGCTCTCAGGCACTTATCTGAATTAAATGACCACACACACACATATCACGTTATGAGCTTTTAACATATATGTCTCGCCACTCGCGGGACACATATCGAACCGGGGTTTGTGACACCTGCAGAGTGCACCACTTCTACACTCCACTCGAGTATAGAAGTTAGTCATGACTCACCAATTATTATAAAGAAATGACTGGACCTCCATCCATCGTCCCTACGAATACTCGTGCTAACTACACAGTTAAACACACAACCAAATCACACAGAGCCATCACGGCCCAACCTGCACAAACTATCTGTATCTATGCCCACCTGGCAAACACCCTAGATTTAATAATCTAAACACACACAATAAATCACATCAAAGTCCCTTACGGCCTTCACCTGCACAAATCTACAATATACTAGCGTCGGTTCTAGCAGAATATACAACCTAGTATAATATCATCTTTTAATCACATATAGTTATCAAAACTGTTCCCAACATAATTAAGAATCATCCCAAATTAATTAACAACAAAACAATTGATAATTAATGGAAGTATGGAATGATGAGCAAGAGCGAACCGCCACTTGCCTTAGATCCGAAAACTTCGAATCAAGCTCAGTAACGTCTAGTTCCTGGATCTGAAACTGGAGCAGATCTTGGATATCAAATCCCTAAGAAACGGCCCATAACAAGACCCTAAGTTAGATTCAATACACTTATATATGAATCTAAAAGAATACAAGAAGAAATCAAAGGAAAACGAGCAAAGCCCAAAGCCAAACCAATAAGACACACAACTCGGACGCCCTCACCGCGATCGCGGCGAGTCGCGGCCAGTCGCGGTATTCGTGTGGCATGACAGTGGCGAAGCTCGACAGCTCCCATGGAGTTTTTCTTACCCCAAACCGATTTCTTTGCCTTCGATTTATCTATGGTTCGATCTCCCAACACCTCAAAGCTTTAGTCAAACACTTGGGCAACCTTCTCCAACTCGTGAGCCTTCTCGAATCGAGCTTAAACAGCCCCGAAAATGGCGATTTCAGAGGGGAGAAAAATAGAGAAAATGAAGAGAAAAGAAGGAAGAAGAAGAGAGAAAGAAGGCCTCGGTTCGAGCCCTTTTATAGCACAAATCTGAGCCACCAAAGGGGGAACAAACCGGGGACAAGGGGACAAGCCAAAGCCAAGTGGATCGAGCCACTTGCCTGCCCCAAAAACAGAGAAAAAACAGAGTGCTATAGTGGCCGCCTTCACGAGGAAGACGACACGGCCTGGCATTGGCATTACCGCGAGCGCGGAGAGTCGCGGTAGGTCGCTGCAGATCGCGGCAAGTCACGTCAAGTCGCGGTTTAAAGGCTGACTTCGTTAATTCTTATCCGAACTTGGTTTGGATTAAATTTCTTAACTCCGGGTTAAATATATTCGTACATTAACGATACATTAACCCCAAATACACTTCAACTGTGTTTTATAATGCTCGGAAAATTTTACAGAGCTCATACCCCTTTTCAGAAGGTCCGAGACTCACTGAATTAAATCCGTCTAACAAAACGGGCATAAGAAAATTTTAAAAATAATTCAAAATACCCTTAAAAATTACGGGGTGTTACATTACTACCCCCTTATTTTAAGTTTTGACCCCAAAACTTGCATTATCAAGGCCGACAACAAGTAGGGAAAGTATCTAAGTACACCCGTCTCAGTCTCCCAAGTAACCTCTTCGGTTTCTAACTTGGAGCACAAAACTCGTACCAAAGGTACCACCTTGCTACGCAGCTGTCTCAAACTTTACCCTGAATGGTAATCAAGACATCTGACAAACGCTTGGTTCAAACCAAATATTTATTTTAGCAAGAATATTTACAACAAAAGTTTTACAACCTTGCTGCGTTCTTAAACTTACTAACACAACCATTCAAATCAAAAGACTGGGTAACACCCAAATCTACAACCTACAACAAAAGTAGAAAGCTTTAAGCAAATGGAAAATCAGATCCATCCGCCTCACGCATCACGTAAAGACGTTGACCTTGACTTCCAGAAGTTACTGGAGCCTTCCCTTTATTCTGTGCAGTCGTCTGCATCGTAGGACTAGGAGCCTCCACCGGTTTAAACTCCGGCCGGTTGCTCTGAATAGCAGACCCTTGCTGAAACTCATATCTTATTTGCTTCTCTGCAGGCAAAACCTCTGCATGTGACCTGTTCTTCCACAGTCGTAACATGTCTTTATCTCTTTTAGACATTCTTTCCTTTTGTGCCCAGGTGCACCACAGTTGAAACACTGAATTGAACTCTTTCCTTGGTCAAACTGTTGTGTCGACTCTCCTTGAGTCATACCCGTCTTTGCTTTGCTAGCCTTGACGAAGTCAGATGGTGGCGCAGGATGTTTAAATCTGCTCGCCTGAGACTGATCTTGCATCAACTTTTGCTGATCACGCTTCTTCGCCGACTCCTCTAGAGTCACTTCTACCTGATAAGCTGCATCCATGTACTGCTCCAAAGTAGAGCATCCGTGACGCACCATCCATGGTTTAATGTCTGGACCCATCCACTCATGGAAGTGCCAGATCTTCTGCTCCTCGCTGGTTACATCTGACCCAGCGTATTGCAACAAATGATTGAACTTAGTGGCAAGCTCTGTCACCTTCAATCCTTCCGTCTTCGGATACATGAACTCCTTGTGCTTCTCATCCCTCATAGCTCGGGAAAAGAAACGGTCAGTCATCTTGGCTTTGAACATTCCCCAGTTCAGCCCTGGATGATCTGCTAACCTGGTGCCTTCCCACCATTCACTGGCTTCCTCTTTCAGATGGAGAGAAGCAATATGCACCTTCTCAGCTTCAGTGCACTCAATATTGCGGAATAACCGCTCCAGGTGTGAGAACCAATAGGCCACTCTGACCGGTTCTCCCTTTCCGTCATAGCTGTCAGGCCTCATAGAATTTATGGCCTTTAGTGTACGGATATAATTACCTCCATTCCTGATCACCTCTTCCTGATGTACCAGGACATTTGGTTCCACAATTCTAGGAACCACTTGAGAAATTGGCACCTCTTGTGCCTGAGGCGCAACTGGTCGCAGTATCTCAGCCACTGCTTGCACAATCATTCATCGAAATACTTCCATTGCAGCAGCATCTAAAATCATCGGAGCGTTAGCCTGAACTTGGACACCGCCTCCGGAATTATTGTGAGCAACAGACTCGTGCTCCTCCACAGGGTTTGGAACAACCCTTACATCCGGTCTCGGGTCATTGCTCGGCCTAGCACCAGCATGAATAATGTTCCTTGAGTCCACCATCTAATTACCGATGAAAGTCCAAGTACTTTATACATTACTATCTATTCAAAATGTAATAACAGTCAACTTAGAGTAGATCTACTTGGTAACTTTCCTAGATGAACACCAAACCGGAATACTAGGTTCTACAACCTCAAATCCTGACAAGAGAACTAAACTCGAGTCTAACTGGAGATGGCGAAACCACCTCAACTTTATCCGAGTTCCTTCTGAAGAGAACTGCACCCTTAACCTTCGGGCGACTAACAGAGAATCTTAGTCTTTATAGACACATAAGCAAACTTCCGTATCAGACTATAGAAGGCACGACTATGAACGGCTTTTTATTTTAAAACTCAGAGCCTTTTCAAAACAAAACGAGTAAATGATTCATAAAATCCCAAACCCGTTTAAAAACGTTTGGCTCTGATACCATTTCTGTAACACCCCCAGATTTAACCCCATTTGAAAGCGTTACTGCCGATGACCCCGGACGTAAACCCCGAAGTCACCCCAGGCTTTTCCGACGACATAACTGTCTTAAACGTAGTTACAATACTAAAATCATAACTTTTATTAAACCACATGGTCGCGGAATTACACGATTCCAAAAATGACCCAATTAATCAGAAATACAAAATAGCACAGCGGAAATCTTTTAACAAGGCGACAAAACAACTTGTCGAAAACACCGTTCATCTTCATAGTCGTTCTAGCCTTCTCGGATCTTCAACACACCTGATGTGCCGAATCGGACGGATGACACCAGCCAACCATGCAAGGAATATAACGGTTGGTCAGTCTAATGAAAGACTACGCAAGGGTACAAAGCAGAGTGGTTCGAAGCAGTCGTATTAGGTTAGACTCATCGTCCCTCGAATAATAACCGAGTACGCTAGTCAACCATCATACTCCTACTAGAATATCAAAAGGTATGCACAAGAGAAGATTCTGGAGACCGAGTCTCACAGCAATCAATCCCAAAAGAAGACTCCAAATGAAATGAGCCTTATAGGAAACAATGACAAATGTTGGGAAACTTAAACAAACACACACACACATCATCACAATACCGCATACGAGCGACTTACAACTAAGACGAGTTTTTCCTAGCTGCACTAGCGCCTAGCTGCACTACTCGCCAAAGTTCATTAATTAGGTGCTCTCAGGCACTTATCTGAATTAAATGACCACACACACACATATCACGTTATGAGCTTTTAACATATATGTCTCGCCACTCGCGGGACACATATCGAACCGGGGTTTGTGACACCTGCAGAGTGCACCACTTCTACACTCCACTCGAGTATAGAAGTTAGTCATGACTCACCAATTATTATAAAGAAACGACTGGACCTCCATCCATCGTCCCTACGAATACTCGTGCTAACTACACAGTTAAACACACAACCAAATCACACAGAGCCATCACGGCCCAACCTACACAAACTATCTGTATCTATGCCCACCTGGCAAACACCCTAGATTTAGTAATCTAAACACACACAATAAATCACATCAAAGTCCCTTACGGCCTTCACCTACACAAATCTACAATATACTAGCGTCGGTTCTAGCAGAATATACAACCTAGTATAATATCATCTTTTAATCACATATAGTTATCAAAACTGTTCCCAACATAATTAAGAATCATCCCAAATTAATTAACAACAAAACAATTGATAATTAATGGAAGTATGGAATGATGGGCAAGAGCGAACCGCCACTTGCCTTAGACCCGACAACTTCGAATCAAGCTCAGTAACGTCTAGTTCCTGGATCTAAAACTGGAGCAGATCTTGGATATCAAATCCCTAAGAAACGGCCCATAACAAGACCCTAAGTTAGATTCAATACACTTATATATGAATCTAAAAGAATACAAGAAGAAATCAAAGGAAACGAGCAAAGCCCAAAGCCAAACCAACAAGACACACAACTCAGACGCCCTCACCGCGATCGCGGCGAGTCGCGGCCAGTCGCGGTATTCGTGTGGCATGACAGTGGCGAAGCTCGACAGCTCCCATGGAGTTTTTCTTACCCCAAACCGATTTGTTTGCCTTCGATTTGTCTATGGTTCGATCTCCCAACACCTCAAAGCTTTAGTCAAACACTTGGGCAACCTTCTCCAACTCGTGAGCCTTCTCGAATCGAGCTTAAACAGCCCCGAAAATGGCGATTTCAGAGGGGAGAAAAACAGAGAAAATGAAGAGAAAAGAAGGAAGAAGAAGAGAGAAAGAAGGCATCGGTTCGAGCCCTTTTATAGCACAAATCTGAGCCACCAAAGGGGGAAAAAACCGGGGACAAGGGGACAAGCCAAAGCCAAGTGGATCGAGCCACTTGCCTGCCCCAAAAACAGAGAAAAAACAGAGTGCTACAGTGGCCGCCTTCACGAGGAAGATGACACGGCCTGGCATTGGCATTACCGCGAGCGCGGCGAGTCGCGGTAGGTCACTGCAGATCGCGGCAAGTCGCGTCAAGTCATGGTTTAAAGGCCGACTTCGTTAATTCTTATCCGAACTTGGTTTGGATTAAATTTCTTAACTCCGGGTTAAATATATTCGTACATTAACGATACATTAACCCCAAATACACTTCAACTGTGTTTTATAATGCTCGGAAAATTTTACAGAGCTCAGACCCCTTTTCAGAAGGTCCGAGACTCACTGAATTAAATCCGTCTAACAAAACGGGCATAAGAAAAATTTAAAAATAATTCAAAATACCCTTAAAAATTACGGGGTGTTACAGCAGCCCTAATCCCCCTTTGACCAAGTTGAAGAAAAAACCTTCGCGGTCGAAGAAGACGGGTCGTCATTCTCGTGAATCCTCTCATCCCGAGGGGTCGGTGGCTTATCACCTGGAGGCTGTAAGTGTTTTCTTTGCGTGTATGAATACGGGTTATGCTTGTTATACTTACCTTTCCTACTTTCCTTTTTCACGTATAGGCGGCGAAAGGGTGTCATGATGCCTTGAGCTCCTGGGGGAAGGCGTCTTCCCACGCTACAGTCGTCGAGTCTCTTTACGATCAAATTGCACGCGTGTCTTCGGAGCTGAACCGTGTGAAGACTGAAAGGGATTCTGCTTTGTCGGAATTGGGTCAAGTGTAGGTTGAGAAGGATACCGCTCTGTCAAAAGTTTTGCAGGCGGAGGGGGCTCAGGCTGTTGAGAAGGCTCGCGCAGAGGGTAGGCAAGAAGGTGTAGACGAGTATGTGGCGGGCTATCGCATGAAGGCTCGGTATATACATCTTGGAGCGGGAGACTTCTTCTATGGTTTGAGGGTCGGCGCCAAGCAGGTGCTTAATCATTACAAGCTTGAACCGATACGCCTTAATGCTCGTGATAATGCTGGGGTGGAATATCTGCCTAGGGGCCCTTACAAGGCTCCAGCGATGGGGGACATAAAAGAGGACCATGATGCTGTGCTGGAGGCTTGGGGAGTGGCCGAGTTGAAGGAAGGGGACCCCTATGCTAGGAAACTACCTTCCTCGGGTGTCACTACTACTGGAGTTAAGCGTTCAAGGGAGGTCTCTCCGCGAGGAGATGTTTTGCAGTGCTCTCGCAACTAAACTTTAGTTTCGTTTTCATGCCCTTTGTTCTGGGGGTTACTTCCTTTTGATACGTTTGGTGATGTTTTGATACCTTTGCGACATTGTGTGATTTTGGATTATGTCGGATCTCTTTTATGAATCCTTATCTTGATGAATGTTGTTGTTTTGTACTTTCCTCGGAGTCACCTGGTTACGCGGGTATTTTTATTACTTGCCTTTGTCCTGGTTTCGCGTTTTCGCGAAGGAACATTGATTGCCTTGGCTTTCCTCTCTCCTCTCTTCGCGCGGCTGGTCTTTAGGATGTTTGTTTCTTCTTTTGTTTGTGACCGCCCATCTCCCCCCCATGCTTCTTCTCGTCTTGGAGACTAGAAGAAGTATTAGGAAGGGGGCAGTAAAGGGTGGGCTTTCTTGGTTTTGCTAGATGGGGTACCCTCAGAGGGTTGATTTGTAATGCGGTCTCGCTCTTGTTATTTTGATGTGTTTTGTACGGGTGGGCGTTATAGCAGTAAGAAAAAACTCCGTGGTGTTGTTGTTTTTTTTTTAACAGAGTAATGCTTTGTAATTACAACCTTTGCAAGGTATATAAAGCTCTTAACGTTTTCTAAAAGAACAATTATCCCACGCGTGTTGTCCTGCTTTTCTTCCGCTTGTATGTTTGCTTTTCCTTGGACGAGTCCTGTTTCACAATTATTTTGTTTGTTAAGGGCATGGTTCAAGTAGTAACCAACAGTTTTTGGAGTTGTGTTGCTCATATACCTTATCGCTACCTCATTTCTTGCTTGCGAGTGACTTGCCGTGTTGCTACGCGTGCTGGCTGTCATGCAGCCAACACCGTCTGGTATTGCTACGCGCACTGGCCTATTCTTGCCAAGCTAGTGCCGTTTGGGTATTGCTACGCATACCGTCGACTCCTGATCGGTATCGTCTGGTGTTGCTACGCCCACTGCTCACTCTTGCCGAGCCAGTGTCGTTTGGGTATTGCTACACCCACTGCTCACTCTTGTCGAGCCAGTGTCGTCTGGGTATTGCTACGCGTATTGACTCGATATGGCTGAGTTCAATACCGTCTTTTATTGCTTGGTTGTTTTCTCTGAAATTTGAAAGGTGATGATTTTTAGAGCTTGATTTTGCTTTTGTCATAATGTAAAGGTTTTGAGAATGCAATGTCCCGGTTATTTAGGGTACCTTGTTCCTCTTATTTTGCTTAGCCCCCAGGCCTCTGATTTCCAAACATTTGTCATATTGCCGGGGCCTGTACGAGGTGGAATGTTATTTTTAGGTCTTCGCAGTAGAAAGGGGTTTTCTTTTGGTAGAGCTAGTTTGCGTTTTTGATGTCATACCTGGGGCGTTTTTCTCTTTACGGGTAGTATTTGCGGAGCCTCATGATGTTCCATGAGCTTGGGATCATGTTCCCCGCGTGGTCCTTGAGGCGATACGCTCCGGGTGCTACTTCGCGTGCGACTATGTAGGGGCCTTCCCATGTTGGGTCTAGCTTTCCTCCTTCTGTCTTTCTAAGCACAAGGTCACCCTCCACGAGTCTGCGTCTTTTCACCTTTTTGTTGTAGTGCATGGCTATAAGACGCTTGTATTCGCTTTCGCGGATGGCGGCCATCTCTCGTATCTCTTCGGCTAGCTGTAGCTCTAATTGCATTTTCTCAGCGTTACTTTCCTCGTCGTAGTCCAGAAGCCTTTCGCTGGGAAAAAGATGTTCAATCGGTATGACAACCTCAAACCCGTAGGTCAGCGTGAAGGGTGTTTCCCCTGTCCCCCGCTTGGACGTAGTTCTGTTAGCCCAGAGTACCAGTGGAAGGGCCTCTGCCCATCGTCCTTTCGCTCGCGTAAGCCTTCTCTTGAGGTCGAACATAATTCTTTGGTTTGCGTTTTCCACCTGACCATTGTATTACGGATGCGATACGGACGCGAATTGTAGTCTGATGCCCAGGCCCTCACAGAAGTCGATCAGCTTCTTGGTATTGAACTGCGAACCTCTGTCGGTGACAATGCTTTGTGGGAGCCCAAACCGGCAGATGACGTTTTGCCAGAGGAACTTCCTGACCTGCCCAAAAGTTGTTGTCGCTAGAGGGACGGCCTCAACCCATTTGGTGAAGTAATCAATTGCTACCAGTATGAATTGCAGTTGCCCAGGTGCTCGCGGGAATGGTCCTAATAAATCCATCCCCCACTTCGCGAAGGGGCACGGGGCGCTAATGGCTTGCATTTCGACTCCCGGTCTATGCGAAGCGGGTGCGTGTCTCTGACATGAATCACAAGTTTGAGCTGTATGGAGGGCATCTTTCTTCATTGTGGGCCAAAAGTATCCCGCGTGCAGCATTTTATAGACCAGGGCCCTCCATCCTGTATGTCCTCCGCATAGCCCCCCGTGAATTTCTGTCATCAGCACCTTTCCTTCTTCGATGGGTATGCACTTTAGACCCGTGGCCATGTATCCTCGCTTGTACAATATCCCATTCTTGATGTAGAATCGGCTTGCTCTTATCTACAGCTTCCTTCGCTCGTGAGCATTTTCTGGCACGGTGCCCGTAGTGATGTATTGCCAAATGGGAGTTCTCCAATCCTCCACGCCTTCTTCCGAATCCAACATCATCACGTCCACGTCAATAGCCCGGGAGGCTCTAGAATCTACCCATACTCGTTTGTTTGTTCTGGTCCTTGATCCAAGTTTAGCTAACTCGTCAGCTCTAGAGTTCTCTCTACGCGGGATGGCTTATATTTCAAAGTGATCCAAGGCGTTGATGAGTGTTTTGGCCCTGGCGTGGTATGCGGGAAAATTCCCTGTTCGAGCCTCGTATTCTCCCTATATCTGTCTTACTATTACTTCTGAGTCACTGTAACATACCACCCTTCGAGCCCCACTGGCTAAGGCTAAGTCCAAGCCTGCGAGCAGCGCTTCGTATTCCGCTTCATTGTTTGTTGCTTCAAACTCGAGATTCAACGCGTACTCAAATTGCTCTCCTCCAGGTGACGTGAGAGTGATGCCAGCCCCGTTTCCTTCTTCGTTTACAGCCCCGTCTGCGAACAGGACCCACTGCTCTCTTTCAGTCGTTTCTTCAGTACTTGCTTCTCGGAAACTGGTTTCTACAATGAAGTCAGCCAGGGATTGTGCTTTGATTGTTGGGCGAGGTCGGTATTCCATGTCAAACTCTGACAGCTCTACTATCCACTTGGTCAGTCTTCCCGACATGGTGGGTCTTCCGAACATGCATCGTAAAGGGAGATTGGACAAGACTTGGATGGGATGCGCCTGAAAGTAAGGACGTAGTTTTCGTGCGGCAGTAATAAGAGCCAAGGCAACCTTTTCGACGGGTGGGTATCTCGCTTCAGCTGATCCCAGTGCTTTGCTCACAAAATATACCGGTTTCTCCTGTTCGCGGACGAAGACAACGCTGATTGCTCTTGATCCTGTAGCTAAGTACAACTGCAACTCTTCTCCCTGGATGGGTGAAGCTAGCGTATGGAGCTTGACCAGGTGTGCTTTGAGCTCTGCGAATGCTGTTTCACATTCGGGCATCCATCGGAAATCCCGGGGGTTCTTCAAAACGAAGAAGAAGGGGAGACTTCTCTCCGCGAGCTTGGAACAGAAACGCCCCAGGTAGTTGATTGACCCGACAAATCTCTGCACCTCCTTGATGCTTCGCGGGGAATCCATCTTCAGAACAGCCTCGATCTTGTTAGGGTTTACATCTATCCCTCTCGAGCCGATCAGGAACCCTAAGAATTCTCCTGCCTTGACGCCAAAAACACATTTCTCAGGGTTGAGACTCATCCCATGCTTACGCAGCGTGGAGCATACTTCGCGTAGGTCTTCAACATATTGTGATTCTTTTCTGCTCTTGACTACTATATCATCCACGCAGGCCTCCACGAACGAGCCAATTTGTTCTTTGAATATCAGATCTATCAGCCTTTGGAACGTGGCCCCGGCGTTTTTGAGTCCGAAAGGCATAACTGTATAGCAGAATGTTCCTCGCTCCGTGATGAAAGCAGTCTTCTCTTCGTCGGCTGGGTTCATTTTAACTTGATTATACCCGGAATATGCATCAAGGAAGCTCAGAGCTTCGTGTCCTGCTGTCGAATCCACTAGCTGGTCAATCGAAGGCAGAGGGTAACTGTCTTTAGGGCAGGCTTTGTTCAGGTCAGTGAAGTCGACGCACATCCTCCACTTGCCGTTAGCCTTCTTCACCATGACCACGTTCGCGAGCCATTGGGGGTACTTGACCTCGCGAATGAACCTGGCTTTCAATAACTTCTCTACCTCTTCCCTGGCTCCTTGGGTCCTGTCTCCAGCTTGTTTTCTCTTTCTCTGTATTTTTGGCTTAATATCCGGACTTGTGTTCAGTGAGTGTGTCATCAAGGATGCGGGGATCCCTTTCAAATCGTTGGGCGTCCACGCGAACACATCCCTCGAGACTTTCAACAGCTCAGTGATTCCTTCCAACGTGACCGCCTTCATGGCTCGCCCCACGTATAGCTGTTCTTCTTTGCGGGCGAAAGGGGTTACATGCTGCTTTTCTCCTTCTGACACTGTGACCTCCATTCGGCTTCTGACCTCTAATTCTGGCTCTTCCTCCAGACTCAACACGGGTAGGCTTTTACCCTCTAACGCAGCCAGATAGCAAGTACGGCTTTCAGTGTGCTGTCCCTTGGCTATTCTGACGCCTGCCTTAGTCGGGAATTTCAGGGCGAAATGGTAAATAGATACCACTACTTGGAACTTGCACAACGAGATTCTTCCCAAGATGGCGTTGTACGCGGATGGAGATTGAAGGACTAGGAATTCCACCTTTTCAGATCTTCGCGGACTACCCTCTTCTCCCAATATTAGGTCAAGAGTTATTACCCCAATGGGTTTTACTCGTTCCCCGGCGAAGCCTAC
The DNA here is from genome assembly GCA_027886185.1 of Rheum nobile. NCBI lineage: Eukaryota > Viridiplantae > Streptophyta > Magnoliopsida > Caryophyllales > Polygonaceae > Rheum > Rheum nobile. The sequence goes on from WOAB01000040.1 coordinate 7,766,743, forward strand.
CAAGGTGCAATCGGTGGACATTAAGCTTGCTGGATCGAGCCCCATTCTCTGGAAGGCCTCCCAATGCAATATGTCAGCCGAGCTTCCCGTATCTACCATCACTCTTTTGACGATCTTTGTCCCCATCTGTACATGGAGTACTAGCGGATCAGTACTGGGTACGCAGGAGTCTGCCATATCTTCCGAGCTAAAAGTCATTTTCTGTTCTTCTCGCGTGGGATTCGAGATACTCATGACGGGCCTCCCAACTGGAGGAGGAGCATTGGTTATTCTTCTCATCTCCCGCTTACTAGGTCCCTTAGCCATGTGTTCTCCGGAGATAGTCCCCACTTGCCCGTCTGGGCACGGGAAGTTCTGTTCGACAGGTGGGTAGGGCGTGGGACGTTTGGGTGCTTGCCTCGGCGGGGCTGGCCCTGAATGAGACATGGTTCTGACTCGCGGAGGGCCGTGTCGCTGACACTCCCGCTCGTCATGTGCTGTGGACTGGTGATAGACGCAGAACTTCCTTCCCGGCCGAGCTTGAGGGAGTGGCGTGCTAGTCCGCGGAGTAGGGGGTCTCCGAGCATAGGAGGGGGTATGCTCTCGGTGGTTCATCTCGATGGCGATTAGAGGCTTCTCAGGTGCCTTCCCCCGCTCTCCTGTCTGATGTGTGCGCGGCTCCCACGGACCTGTATTTCTTCTTGCCGGTTCGTTTCTTCTGCCACCACTTGTGGATGAGTTGCTAACGACTACGCCTCCGCTAGCCAATTCTTCTGCTACTATGTGTTGATTTGCTTTCTCTAGTAGCTTAGTGTACGAGGTCGGCGGCTTCTTGCAGACACTGAGCTTGAATGGTCCATTTTTGAGTCCCTGGATGAATGCCATACGCGCGACCTTTTCATCGAAATCGTGAGCTTGAACAGCTTCCGTCGTGAACTTCTTAACAAAGGACGCGAGGGATTCACCCTCCTTCTGCCTCACGTTCAGTACCTCTTGCATGCTCAGCCTTCTCTTCTGGGAACACCCGAAGTGAGCCATGAAGGAGTCTGCTAGCTGTTGGAAACCTTCAATGCTCTTCACCGACAGACTGATCATCCAAGTCAAGGCCGGCCCAGATAAAGTGTTGGGAAAACACTTGCACATCGTTGCCTCATCTGCCTTGCTCGCGAGCATGAGATATTGGTATCTAGACAGGTGGTCTCTGGGGTCCTCGTCTCCAGTATACTCTTTAAACGCAGGGATTTTGAAGTCTGCTGGGGGAGGTGTGAGTATTATGTGATCGGCAAAGGCCGTGGAGCCAAATAGCTCCAGCGGTATTTCCGGAGTTGTGTATTATGGGTAGTACTGCGGTTCATATTCCCGGTGCCTTCCTCCATGCGTTTCTCTCCACGGGGAACATTGCATACTCTCGCGAGCTGCAGAGGCACGGTCCCCTGGATAGCGTTCGACATATTCTCCGCGTGGATACACCGAGGTGTATGGCTTGGGATGTGCTTGTGTTGTCCGATGTTGTGGTGGCGATGTTCCCTTCGTGGGATACTCTTGACCATTTTTCCGCCATTGGCGAAAAAGGCGGAATTGCTCCCACTCTTCGTCGGTGATCACTACCTCGTGTGTATTTCCTCTGGACATCTCCTGGAGTGACATTTCTCCCCCAGCCTCTGCCGTCGGGCTCTTGTCCATTGCTGGTTGATCTGTGTTTGACTTAGCTACGCGAGACAGTCCCCACGGTCGGCGCCAGTGTTGAAACCCGATTCAACCGTTCGTGAAGAGATTAGGGATCAACACTTCCCCAACTCGGGTGTAATTTGTATTTGTTTAGTCGTGGGAGATTCCCGGCTGTTTCCTCTCTTGCTTCTCGTCCGCGAACCAGATTGGAGTTTGTACAAAGCTTCGTCTCTTCTTAACCCAGTTTCCGAAGGTGCTTCACCTAATCTCCGGGGATCTTTGACCTTGCCCAAAACCTTGCTTCCTCCTCCTCCAAGCTTATTGACGACCTGAAAACCCCCGGAGAGAGTTTCTCCAGGAGAACACTCTCCGACGTCCAAGTCAGTACCGAGTTAACAGGAAATGTGTTTGAAAGACGAAGAGAAGAAAGGAGAAAGAAAGTGCAGCCAAACGCGTGACTCTGAAGCTCTAGAAACCCAGAAAAACCCTTTGAAGAATAGACCAAAAAACCAGAATGCCAATAGAGTTCGGGGCTTTTCTCTCTTTTCTCCTTATCTTGGCTCTAGCCTTGCTCAAGATTTGGGGTAGTATTTATAGAGATTGTTATCCATTCAGAGACCACCAGGTGTCGGGTGTCGATTGGAGGAGTTTGCAACCGTTTTGGGAGCTCCCCATCTGTCAGACACACACTCTCTCTATAACAGAATTCTGGTAACTCGCCTTCTCTACGCGTAGGACTATCTCCGCGAAGGGTGAAATCTGCCCCCCACAATGGCCACGACTCCATGTGTATTTTTGTCCAAAAACAGCCAAGATCAAGCAAGCTCATATCCTCAATCCACTGATTGAATTTGTAACAACGTCTTCTTATTCCGTTCATCGAGAGTTTTAGTTTTAGTTTCGTTGAAGTCGCCTATGGGCAACCAAGAAAGTTGGTTCTCGATCCAAACTACAACAATCTTCTCCATAGCTCCTCTCGGTAGTCGGCATTGGCCGGGTTGGCATAAATATTAATAGTCGAGAAGAGCCATTGGGCCTCACCAGACCTGGAAACTTTAACCATCACCACTTGAGAATGGACATCGACTTAGTCAATCTGAACTCTATCATGACGCTAGAAGACCTAAATTCCGCCTCTGAACCCAACCGCTTCTAATCGGAGCACTCCGACGTCAAAACCTATGCTTGCATGGACCCGGTCAGCTTGGGGGCCACTAATTATTGTCTCTAAGATAACCAAGATTGCAGAGGATATTGTCTTCTTGGATCTACTGAGCAATCGTATCAGATATCTGACGTAGCCATGATGGAATCTTCATCTTGTACACCGCTTCCGTTCGCTGGCTCCTCATGGGTATCCTCTTGTAGTGAATCTTCCATTATGGAGTCCAAAGATGAACATTCTTGGTTGAGTCAAGAGGAGAATCCATCTTCGTTGTGCTGTCATATATACTTGAAAGGAGGATCACCAGTGTGCTTGTTGGAGTTATAATTCAGCAGTGATTTGTCTTTCGAAATGTTCTTGGCTAGAAGATATAGGTCGAGAAGATGAGATATTTACGCAATGAATTTTCAATGTGATCTTCCCTCCTAGATCTTTATTAGTCTTGTTGATTGACTAATCTCTGTACTCGCAGAATGATGCTTTTCAAATTTTCCCTCTTTTTGTTCCGTAGAAATTTCCTTAATCGAACTCTTTGTGGTAGCATTATTTTTTGGCAAGATTTATTTCATAATATTAATCCCCTTATTTCCATTCTTGCCAGTAATGGCTTTCCCTTTAGAAATCTCCTTAGAAGTTGTCTTTCCCTCACCTTCATTTACCGTTGCTTGGAGTTATCTCTTGATCCTTCGCCTCAGTGATTGGCTTAGAAATTATCTCCTCCATAATCTCAAGATCATTTCCGTCATCTTTTGTTGCTAGAATATAAAATCATGATCCACTCGATCCTAAACTTTCCTTTTGTTTTTTATTTTGTGTAATCAAAGGTGAAGAGTGCGCTCATGAATGAATCGACCCTTTGGCTAGTTCCGTCGACTTGGCCCGGTTCGCCGACTGCTCAGACCAGTATCGCTGAGTGTGGAGGTAAAAAAGTTAATTAAAAAAGATATTCTAGATATGTAAGATATCCTTATGTATTATCACTATTTCTAATTAAGGAGAGTGGTTACTCTGTTGATCTTTATTGAAAAGATATTGCATGGAGGAAAAGTTATCTTTTCACCTTAAACTAGATGGACGACCTTGCAAAATGTATTATTATTTTGTAGTTTATAATATATAAATGATGAAATTGTATTAGTGTTTTTCTTTATTTTATAATAGGGCGTTTTTTTATTACTTTTAAGACTTGAGATCCATTCTATTAACGATTTGTTATAATTGCAAGCTTATTTATTTTTTATAAATACTTATAAGTAAGTAGTTTAGTTTGTAACTGTGACTAATATTGAATAGAGTTTTTTTTTTGTCAAGGATGATGTTGTGTTCTTCCTTTTGTAGAAACAATATGCTTGATTTGATATACCTAAACATATATCTTATTTGTAACTCTTCCCAAAATTTATTAACTATATGTTACATTAATACTCAAATTTTTTAGAAAACTCAATTATACTAAGATAAAGAGTACAAAACTTAATTTAAAAGTTACAAATAAATTGCAAATATACACATGAAATCTATGTATTTTTAGGATAGTTGTAAAACTATACTTTCAAGTCAACCATTGATGATTCCGAACCTGTTCAAAAAGTTTGAATAACTTAGTTAACATTAAAAAACAAATCAAAATGACAAAAAACCTTCATGTCTAATTGATCTAGATTAATGACAAAATATTAATCCATATATATTTGTTCTTTCTAACCCTATTTTCGATCTAGGTCTTCTCTTTTTTGTCGTTTGTATTCTTGAACCTCAATAACTAAAAAATCATAAGTATCGATCCCCATCCCAATTGATTTTTATAAGAAAATGAGGAGAGTTGAGAATTTGAGATGCAAGTAAAACATGTCAATTGTTAAATCCCTTAACGGCCCGTGACAGCTAAATCAACGATAATATTCAACTACATTGAAAGACATTAAATATTTGATAATAATCACCTAATTAATATATGTAGGAGTTACATGAGTTTGTGAGTATGGGAATGTAAAAGAAAACTGAAACGATGACTAATATATGTGTTTGAGTTTATATTTTTGTTTTGATTATTTTTTAAAATATGAATGTTTATAGAGTTAAATTTAAATCAATGTTGGCTTGCTATGCCATTTAAGTGGTTTAAGAAGGATTGCATCAAAAATAAATAAATAATGATGCTAGAAAAAATTAAAATAATCATTTGAAAAAAAATTGAAGCTTACAATATGTAAATATTGATTGACGTAAATATTCAAAAAATTGAAAGAGGGGATATTAATTACCAGATAGGAAATGCTTTTGTTTTTCATTTTTCTCATTGAGTGCGAGTGGTAAGTAAAAGAAGGTTAATAAAATTGAAGACATAAAGAGAGATATGTGGATGTGAGGTAAAAAGCCATTTGGCTCTTATTTATGTAACATAGGCTATTTATTCAAATTTTAAAATTAATAAATTGATTTATTAAAATTTAAAATTAAAAGCATTTATTGTGGTTATATGTAAACTTTTTATATTAGTATAGATAAGGGTGATTAATATCATTCAATTCCTTTTGGAAAAATCCTAGCCCCATTCTCTATGAATAGATCATGACTTGAGCATCCGATGTAAAACAGGGTAAAAGCCCTATCTTTCACTTTTTTCTCTATTCGCAGGGAATTGGAAATGAGATCAGAGGGAGCCTCTATTCGTAGGGAACTGGAAATGCCAGTTCTCTTCATCGACAATATCAATTTATTGTGACAGATTTTTGCTACCATAATTGGCTTCGTCTGTGGGAACAAGATGATGACGGGCTTCGATGTCGGTATACCATACACCACTACCGCCTTCTTCCCTTTCTCCCTTCGACCAACCCTATTTTTCCATATTTGATTGAAGATTCAGTAGAGTATGCTTCGCCTCAACGTTCTTGTTAGGCGGTGCCAACATGTTCCTTTAATCCAATATTGTCAACAACTTCGTCCACCCTATGAAGTATCAAATGATCGATGAGAATTGTTTCATACAAGTTGCATATTCTCTATTTTTCATGCAGGAGGGTTTACAACAAGAACATGCTCCTATGTATGATGTGACATATTCCATTGAAGTCTTCCTTACAAGATCTTATTAGCGCTTAACTTAAATGTGTGGAGGATGTGAGCATGCAAACCTCCTTAATTAACGAGGTCCAATAGAAGCCAACTTTACAAAAGTTGGATAACCTTGTGATGTCTAAGCTGACTGAGGTTTCCATTTAAAAGGAGATTGTTGAAGTTAAACATTCAAATTGCACATCTTTGTTGCACGTGGGTGGGGGATTTGAAGTCCTAGTAAGTCTTGGTTACAAAGGTCACTTATCACTATGGAGGATATTGCATATAGATTTTCTTGTTGGTGAGAGTAATGGACTCGTGAAACTTGAAGAGTTGTGGTGATAGCTCTAGGTGATGAGCTAGAGCACCGAATGGCAACAACTAAAAATCCATTGATGACTTTCCACTCATTTTGCATGAATTTTATGTAGCACTCATCATGGAGCCTCTGATAGAGCAAGTGTTTCTAACTATGTCCCCTCACACAAATCCTAACAAACAATGTTGAATTAAGGTCCGGGCAACTAAAGTTATCATAAGGAAGTTACCCGAGGAGCTTTCCCATCTAATCGAATCGAAGATCTCAACCCAAACACAAACAAGATTTAAACTAATCCGGATAACTTCTATAACATCTACTCGGCAAATTCGAAAAGAACTCACCAGCTAAGTTTTCAACCCTTTCTTGTAAACTCATAATATTATCTGAAATGTAGTTGCATCAATAGTTATTATTCGCATTGGAGTAGTCACTAGCAACTAGATATGAGTGAAGTCTTTTCTTAATACATTTTTGGCATCATTGGTTAAATGCATTCATAATAGAATATATCTAGTTATTTTAATCAACTACATATGCGCACAATTGAGAATTGCATAGACAATTAAATTCAAGTATGATAAATCCGTCATGCTTCTTAGAATTGATTAAGTTATAAGTTGAATCATGATATAAAAAAGTTGCTAGTTTTTTACCAGCATTGATTCAACTCTTGTTCGGGTTCTATCCCCTAAAAAATGAGATTCAACTGGACAAGTTTCAATTGTAATTGTTATTGACTTACTGGTAAAGGTGATAAAAAATGCAACTAGAGGGGTAAGCCTTTGTCAAGTGAGTTTTCTATAACTTACAACAAAATCACTTTTCATCTTGGGCATCTAATCGTCACATAATTAACATCCAATTACTTGACATCAAATTTATTGCTTTGTTGTGATTGCATTTGCTCATTTTATGTAGCACATACGGGCCGTACACTAGCAGCCAAAATTTATGTTGTTGGTATTTCGCTATGTTCCTAATGTGTACATGGTCATTAAGTGAAGATTGCTTTCATCATGTGGCAATAGACATTTGATCAACTTAAATACAATGAGTCTCACGATAGCCAAAATTGTATGACAATGGCTAAGCTCAACTCTATTCAACATACATAATTAGAAAACATAAAATCCAAGAGCGGAGGCAAGTTCTCATCAAGGACAAGATCCTTTCTAGGCAAATGTGTTGTGTTCTATGGTATTATTTAGAGTGACATTTCGCTTGTAGCCATGCATGATTCACAAGCGTTGAGCGTAGAAGAAACTTATCAAACAAAAGTGGACATTAAAAATCACTTCCTATCTTTGCTTCTTTATTTGGTTATAAGAACATGTTTAATTGCTGTAAAATTTCTAAAGCAAATGGAAACAAAAGGGAATAAAAAAGGCATGTTTGTTTGGTTGTTAAAAATAATTTCTTCATTCTACTCAAAATCCTAAACAATCCCCTTTTTTTGTTACCCTTATAATTTGGAAAGTGGGTCTCTTCCCTTTTCTATTTCTCGAGCCTCGACCACCACCTACCAACCACTGTCTCCCACCGCCACCACCAAATTTCACCTCCCACCGCCATCGTCGACCCCATATCCTGCTCTTACCGATCGGTCTCCCAGGTGCAACCACTTTGTCGCAAACAATATGCGAGGGGGAGCAACGTCAATAGACCTCACAAACTCCTCGAACATCGGCGATGAAGAGAACTAAATCAAAAAGAGAGTCCTCAAATTTGACATCAAAATCATGGACAACTAGACTTAGAAGGATGACCTTAACATCATCCACTAGAACAAATAAAATGCAAGTGTGATAGCTAAGTTCTCATTCCCCTCTTTTCAGTTATATGATGAGATATATTAGCCAGTTACTCGAACCTCACACAATTAGACATCGAATTGTTTAGTCATGGTCTAAATAAACTTGTTGTTTCATATAATGCTTTTGTGTCGCGCATTAGCTGCTAAAATTTGCGTTATCTTGTTGGTATTTTTTTTTGGCTCAGTTGTGTACCAAAATAACAAAGGGAAAACTATCATAATCACTTTATTATTTCTTAAGAAGTTGAAAGCATGCCCCTCACACCGAAAAATAGCTACATGGCTATTCTGGATTGCAATCGATGTTCATATTGCACAGTTACACTTCAAAGAATATTTAAAAAAAATTATCCTGATGGAAAAACAACACAAGTTGCTCACAACACAATTTTGAAAGTATCAAAATAGCCAGAGGTCAAATAGAACAAGTTGTTGAGTTTTAACTTAGGCTTCAGGCCACTAGGGGCACGAATCGCCATATAGGCCTTAGGGCCACTCTGGAATGAATCACCATGTAAGTTGTAAAGCTTGCAAGCCTTCGGGCCAATTGGGCACGAATCGTCGTATACGTTGTAAAGCCAACTAGCATGTGGGCCACTTGGGTGTGAATTGCCATGTAGGCTGTAAATCCAACTAGGCTTTGCGCCACTCAGGCGTAAAATCACCATATGAGTTGTAAAGGCAAATAGCCTCCAAACCAATGTTCAAGAATCGCCATTAAAGCAATAAAGCTAAATAGCCTTTATGGACAACAAGCAACGAATCTCCTACTAGCCTCACGACCAATCTCTCATTCATAAGTCGACGAAGGCACTTAGTAACAAGCCGCGGGGGCAAAACCCGAATCATAATAGAGTCCTCAACCAGTCTTGGGGTCACATAATGCTTGTCTTAATGACACCAAGAGCACTGAAGTTGATATACTGACCCTATCCACTATTTTGCCCAAATGTGTAAAACATGTTTTTTCTATAATCATGTCAACAAATGCCTCTAGTATTCTTTGCTCTCACCAATGTTATTCAAGATTTATGCTAGAGACACTTTCTGCAACCCATGATATAGGCATGAAGAAGAAAGGGACCACGCGTCCATGTGTGGGACTAGATGATCACAAACTAAGGAAAGGCTACATCTAAGCACAACTAGGACGAAATATTACCAGGAACAACTTCCTTAACCACGGTTAATGCTTGAGGAACATGATGGGCATTTGTGGAGGTAAAAAAGTTAATTATAAAAAGATATTCCGATATGCAAGATATCTTTATCTCACTATCCTTATAGAAAAGCTTTATGGGAAAATATATTGCTTGTAGGAAAAGCTATCTTTCCACCTTAAATAGGGGTGATTAATATCATTGAATTCATTCAATTTCCTCTTGGATAACCCTAACCCCCATTCTCTATGAATAGATCTTGACTTGAGCGTCGTAGGTAAAACGAAGGGAAAAGCCTCGTCTTTGTCTTTTTTCTCTATACACAGGGCAGCGGAAAGGAGATCGGAGGCAACTTACGTTTGTTAGAGTTACATGTTCGCATCATCGACAATATCAACTTATTGTGTCAGATTTTTGCTACCACACTTTGTCTTCCATCGACCATGTTCTTGTCTGCTGTTTCCCCCAATCCATTGGGTCTCGCCGCTCCATTGTGTCCCCGATTAACAAAATTATTTTCCTTAACATCATCTTCCGGAGTCGTCCTTCTAGAATAACAGTCTAGGAGCATCCATCCTCCATAGGACCCTAAGAATTTCGGGTGTAAAACAACTATGATTGGGGGTTCCATTGTTGTTTTTAAAGAGGCGATGGAAAGATTAGGGTAATTTTTCTTTGTGTACTGATAGCACCCATTTTATAGATGTTTAGGACATGCATTTAGGCCTTAGTTTTGCTTGTTTCATGTTTGTGATTCTGCATTTATTAGTTAGTTTCATCATTTCCCTTAGTATAGATGTCATCACTAGTTTATTGCGTGTTTCAGGTAGAATAGTGGGCATTGGAGTCATCTCTCATGAGCTATGGTAGCGTGGACGTGACAAGGGAAGCTATTCAGGCTGGAACGAGATGAAGTCGAGCCATGAACAGGACCCACACGGACAGAGAAGCTGTAAAGCAAGCCATATGCAAAGAACAAAAGCAATGCACAAAGTACAACTTAGACCGTGTGTTTAAATGCACGGTCCGTGCATTTTGCTTCTGTAAAGAAGGAGACCATGCACATTGAACTGCACGGGATACCACTGAACCGTGCAATAAGCGACACGGTCCATACGTTTACTCTATGTAAAGGTGTAGTCTGTGCGGTGTCAATTGCATGGACTATGCCTTGGTCCGTGCACTTCGTATTTTCCCAAAATTTTGGGCTTCGGCCTATGACTATTTTTAGATGGTTTAAATACTTTTCTAGGGGTTATTTTTCAAACTCTCTTGGATCTTTTGCCATTTTGCTAACTCTCTAGACCTAGTTGTTTTGCCTCTTTTGAAGATTTTGACTTTGCAGATTGTTCTACTGGATTCAAGACTAAATTTCTCTTTCTCTTCAATCTTGTTTATTATTTCCATCATTAATATGATTTCTTTGATTGTTCTTGTAATTATGTCTAGCTAATTCCATATTTCTAGGGTTGGGGTGATCCCAACAATATGTAGGTAGACTTGGATATGATATTTGCCTAAATTGAACCCTGAAACTTTGTATGATTCAATTCTAGAGCTCTTAATGCAATTGATGAAAGTTAATTAGATTTCTATTAGGTTTGAGACCGATAGGAGATAACCTTAATAGATAACTCAGATAGGGTATGAAACCGACATGAGTTATTCCTATCAGACTAATATGAATTGAACTTGAGTGTTATTTATGTGACAACTTAATTACTCTTGTGGAATACTAAGCTATCATAGAAATCCTAGGTTTATCTAGACTTAGCGGAACACGACAATGAATGATAACTTAGTTTATCCCTAGATTCTAAGTGCCCAAGACAGATTTGATTAGCTCTATGCGACAACGATTGTTAGTTGGAATTTAGGCACGTCTATTATCATCTGAAAGGAGTTAGTAGATACTTTAGATATCTTACCTTGAGAAAAGTTCATGCAATTTTCAAACAAATATCTAGCAAGTTTACCAAGACACTGTTGTGGAGATCCCTAGTCCTAGATTCTTCCCTTCATTGATTTACAATCATATTTCGCATACTTTGTTACTTTCTTAGTTATTAAACTCAAAAATCCCTTTTTACGCTTAGTTTACCAGATAAAGTTACAATCGATACTACATAGTCCTCGTGGGAACGATACTTGAAAAGTTACAACTGATCCAATACGCTTATGGGTAGGTTTTTGTTCTATCACGTTTTTGGCGCCGTTGTCGGGGACTATTGCTAGTATCAATTGCTTTCCTACAACTAATTTCGACTAAGTCTTTTTTTATTTTTTTGTGTCTTTGCTTTCGGGTTTGTTTTCTTTTGATGCGAAGTGTCCTGAGTGCTGGTAATCTCAACGAATAAGTTCCCGAACCTGAGCGTACTTTTCGCTTAAGAAGAAGGCAACAATGCAAAGCCAGAGAATAAGAAATGGTTGACAAGGTGCAAGAAAACAATAATGTTTGACATCTTCAAGTAGCCCTAGTGACACTAGGTGTTTATGTGATGCCAAATCACCTTGGTCCTATTTCTGGTATGGTCCGACCTCTAGTGCAAGCCCATAATTTTAAGCTGAAACCTTCTTTGATCAACATGGTTCAACAAAATCAATTTAGAGGTCTACCATTTGAGAATCCACACCATCATTTGAATACTTTTCAAGAGCTGATGGACACAGTGAAGATTCATGAGGTGTCCCAGGATGCGCTTCTGCTGTGCACTTTCTCATTCTCTTTAAGAGACAAGGCTAAGGCTTGGTTCAAGGCCCTGCCTAAAGGTTCCATAACGACGTAGGATGAATTAGCCAAGGCCTTCTTGAACAAGTACTTCCCACCCAAGAAGACTGCTGAGATGAGAAATTAAATTACCGCCTTCTAGATGAAAGATGGAGAATCTCTATATGAAGGATGTGAGAGATTCAAAGAGTTGCTGATGTTGTGCCCCTATCATGGGAACCCTAAATAGAGTCTGCTACAAGTCTTCTACAATGTTGTTGATAGTTCTACCAAGCTAATCGTTGATGCTTCAGTAGGTGGTAGAATTATGAGTATGGAGGTTGATGATACTTGGGACTTGATTGAGAGTACTGCTCAACACTCTCACTATTATAATGATACTCGCTCTACATCAAACTCTAAGAGGGTTGTTGTAGGGATGTATGAGGTCAATTCAGAGACACACCACCAAGCTCATATAGATGCTATGGCTCAGGAGATCAAGAGACTGAGTTAGTTAGTGCAAAAGTCTCAATGGCAGACTATAGGACAATCCACACAGGTTGTTTCTGGTTTAGTCTGTCAGTTTTATGGAGAAGGTGATCACACTATTTCTTCCTGCCATCTTTTTGCTTCCCATAACGAGTCTCAGGGAGAAGTGAACTATATGAATAACTTCAACAGGGTCCCAAGAATGATCTATATTCTAACATCCCAACTTCTCCTATAGAAATGACCAGGTTCAGCAAAGACCACCTCATGGGTTCTAACCAAGAGCTCCTCAACCGCAAAATCCGGCCTCTGCTCAATCGTCTGGGAACTCCACATTAGAGTCCAAGCTGAACGAAGTTGCTAAAACTCAAGGGAGCATGACAACTTATATGGGAACCTTGGCTAAGAAGGTTGAAATTGGTGAGAATCAATTGGCACAACTTGCTCTGAATGCTCCAAGGCCACTTGCTCAAATTCCATGCTAAACTAAGGCAAATCCAAACGGACAAATCAATGTTGTGTCCTTGAGGAATGTAAAACAACTTGAAGATCCAAAGGTTGTGGATCCTAATGGAAAAAGCAAGGTTTCTGCAGTGCCCGAGGAAGTGGTGATCCAAAAGAATGAACTAGAAAAAGAGCCCAAATATGTACCACCACAAGATTATAAGCCACCTCTTCCATTCCCGCAGAGAAGAGCTTAAGTATAGCTGGATCAGCAGTATGGAAAATTTATGGAGGTATTGAAAAAGCTATATATCAATATACCCTTCCCTGATGCTCTCAAGCAGATGCCAACTTATGTGAAGTTCTTGAAGGAGATTTTGTCCAACAAGAGGAAGCTGACTAACAATCAGTCTCCTTGAGCCAGGAGTGCAACGCTCTAATTTAGAATAAATTGTCTCCTAAGCTTGAAGACCCTGATGACTTTTGTGTCCCTATGATTATTGGCAATAGCACCTACAATGCATTGTGTGATTTGGGGGCCAGTGTGAGTTTGATTCAGCTTTCCATATGCAAGAAGTTTGATTTAGGAGAGCCAAGACCAGCAAGAATGACTCTTTTCATGGATGATAGATCCACTACGTGCCCGATAGGTATTTTGGAGGACATTCCCATCCGAATAGGTAAGTTCTACATTCCTGTGGATTTCATTGTCCTTGATATTAAGGCTGATTTTCCTATTCCTATTATTTTGGGAAAACCCTTTCTAGCTATTGCAGGTACACTCATTGATGTTAAACAAGGGTCTCCCTTTACTATTGTGGATGAGAAAATTGAGTTTATTTTTTCTAAAGCTATTGAATAGCCTGCTTTTGAGGATGATGGTTGCAGGGTAGATGTAATAAACCAAGAAGCTCAAGGATCTATGATGTCTATTATTTCTAAGGACCCTTTGGAGCTTTGCTTGAATGAGAGTGTGACCAAGGCTCATAATCTTGAGCTACTTGCTTATGTGGTTCTAGATTTGGAGTCCACTAGAGAGTTCCCTGGGGCCGTTGCTGAGGCCTTGAAAAGAGATGATCCAGACTCTAAGCAAGAGTATAGAGATGCACCTAAGGTGGAGTTGAAGCCACTACCGCCCACATTGAGGTATGAGTTCCTAGGACCCATATCATGTGATTGTCAATGCTAGTCTAAGTGACGCTGAAATTGAGAAATTATTGCATGAGCTTAGATTGCATAGAAAAGCATTAGGATATTGCATTGATGACTTGAAAGGAATTAGTCTTTTAATGTGCATGCATAGGATTTTGATGGAAGATGATCATAAACCCTCTATTGAGCATCAAAGAAGACGTAACCCAAACATGAAAGAAGTTGTGAAAAAAGAAGTGCTGAAGTTGTTAGATGCATGCATTATTTATCCTATTTCTGATAGTGAGTAGGTTAGTCCAGCTCATGTTGTGCGTAAAAAAGGGGTATGATTGTTGTGAAGAATGAGAAGAATGAAACGATTCCTACTAGGACAGTCACAGGTTGGAGAATGTGCATTGACTATAGGAAATTGAACAAGGCAACCCAGAAAGATCATTTTCCCCTTCCCTTCATTGACCAGATGTTAAAGAGGTTAGCTAAACATTCACACTTATGCTAATTAGATGGTTATAGTGGATTTTTCCAGATCCCTATTCACCATGATGACCAAACCACATTTATTTGCCCTTATGACACTTTTGCATATAGGAGGATGCCCTTTTGTTTGTGTAATGCTCCTGCTACCTTTCAGAGATGGCTATTTTTTCTGATTTGATTGAGGACATTATGGAGGTGTTTATGGATGACATTTTTTGTATATGATGCTTCTTTTTATGCTTGTTTGTCTAACTTGTCACGCGTTCTATAGCGGTGCAAAGAAGCAAACCTGGTATTGAATTGGAAAAAATACCACGTTATGGTAAGGAAAGGTATTGTTGTAGGTCATTTGGTTTCTAATCGTGGTATTGAGGGACATGGCATAGATTAATATCATAGAGAAGATGTCACCTCCTACTTCGGTTAAGGGAATAAGGAGTTTCCTTGGACATGCATGTTTTTATAGAAGGTTTATTTAAGGATTTCTCCAAAATTGCCAAGCCTCTTACTTATCTTCTCTTGAAGGATATTTCCTTTGATTTTTCAAAGGACGATCTCGGTACACCCCCACAATTTCTTTATACACTTTCGTTTCCAGAAATATGACAGATTTATCCTTTTGTTAAAATATTTATCCTTTTATATGCCAAAATCTCAAACCTTCCAATTTTCTTTACAATACAACTTCATCTGTTTCACAATCTCCTAATTTCTTATATAGTACCACTTCACCTCATTTCCTATATAAATTCATTTTTATTTTTTAAACTATTTGTATTATTTATATTAAAAAATTGTTGTCTAAAAACTAGCAGTTTGTATATAGATAGCAAAAATAAATGTTGTAGGAGGGAGGACAATGGAGATATGGTTAACGGTCGACGATGTTTGATATCCATTAGAGATTAAGGGAAAGAGAAATTCTTTTTGATTTGTAAATGAGAATTAAGGTAGATCTAGGGTAATTTTTAAATCTAATAAGGGTATAATTGTCTATATGGGGGTGTATAAAAAAATTAGTGGGGTACTCAAAGTAGCACCCTTTTTCAAAGGAGTGTCTTGATTATTTCTGCAAGTTGAAGCATGCATTGATTTCATCTCCAATTATGCAGCCCCCTGATCGGTTTCGGTTTTCGGTTTTTTGGCCCGAACCGAACCGACCGAACCGATTATATTCGGTTCGCATAAAAATCATATTCGGTTTTCGGTTCGGTTCGGGTTCGGTTCGGTTCGGTCCGAACCGATTTTAATAAAAAAACAAACAAACTAAAACTAACCTAAACCTAATCTTTTTTTTTACCTTCACCGCTTCAGCCTTCAGTGCTTCACGCAGTCCGCTCCGCCGCATTTCTCCTCTGTTTCAAAACTTTCAAATTTCCATGGAGCCATCAGCCATGGAGGAACGAGATTGCTTAGCCTCCCTCAGTCGCTCTCTCCTCCCAATTCTCTTCTTCTGAATCCCGCTCAAGTAGTCCCCGTCGCGCGAGATCTTCATTCCTCCGTCTTACTCGAGTAGTCCCCGAAGGCGTCGCGGCGAGATCTTCATTCCTCCGTCGCACTAGAGTAGTCCCCAACGGCGTCACGGCGAGATCTTCATTCCTCCGGTGACGGTACGTTCGACAGCTGCTCATTTAGTCATTTGCTCTTGTTTTCTCTGCGTGTTTCGCTCTTTTATTTCTTTGGTTGTTTATGTAGATTGTAGGCCACAGTTTTGGTAGAAATTGCTGAACATTCTTGTTTCTTTGTCGTCATTGGCTTGTAGGAGTGTAGGACACAAACATAGCTGGAGGCTGTTCTATGAAACTACATTTTTGATAGTTATTTATATAGTTTAGTTTGTTTCAGAAAAAAAAGAGGCGATGAAGTCACCACACATGACATGTTTGCTTGCTACTGTCTACTGTATTTCGGGTACTCCCATGACATGTTTCATTCGTCTGTTTAGAAGCTCATATCAAAGGTTTAAACATACAGCACATGGATCTTTAGTTAGTTTAGTATATTGGTTCAAGTAATCAAGTGTAACCACAAATATTTGCTACTCTTTGACTTTTGAGGCATAGGGGCCGTGACTTAGTTTCTCTATTTAGGTAAAGAAATATTTTCAAGAGTTTATGTTTATAAATTATAATTGTTAGATTCATTTTAGCATTTTTTGTTTCTCTAACTTAATCTTAATGAGTGAAACAGTGATTCAACTAGTAAATTCTTCAAAAGATTAACAACTGAAAATCACGGATAGACATTCATCAAATGTGAGTACTTTAAATATATCATTGTCAATGTCTTGTGTATTTCATAGAAAATATAGTTTATATACTTGAACTTATCTCTTTTTATTTTTCTTAATATAGATGTCGAGCTCTCAATCCAAAAGAAAGCGTGTAAAATCAGCCACAATGCCCTCATCTAGCACCCGACAAGAGTCTCGAGACTTGCTACAATCACATGCATCTGAAAATTCACCCGAGGTTGATTTCGTTGATGATGATTATGTGGAGGAAGAAGGGGATCCGAGTATTGATAAAGATGACGACACTTTTCTCACTAATGAGAATGCAAGAGAAGAGGTTGCGAATGAAGTGAGAGCCGCCAAGTCGAAGTCCAAGAAAATCCAGAAAAGGGCAGAATTTTGGAAACACTTTAAGGAAATTAAGGACAGGAATGGAGATACAGCAATGGCTGAATGTATTTATTGCAAGAAAAGCTATGCAGCAAATTCCTCCAAAAATGGTACTAGCAATTTGAGCAAGCATCGGGATAGTTGTGTAGAAAATCCAGAAAACAAGAGCAAAGGTAGGTATCCAATCTAAACTTCTTTTAGAACCATTTGATAAAGCTGGAAATTGCAAGGTGAAAAATTGGGTGCTAGATCTAGAAGAGGTGAGAATGAAGATGTGCAAATTGGTAGTTGGAGAAGAGTTACCATTCAATTTTGTGCAAAAAGTTTATTTTTAGGGATTTATTTGCATCTGCTTGTCCTACCTTTAAAGTGCCATCACGTTCTACTGTTACTCGTGATTCTTATAAAATGTTTATGGAGGAACGAGAGAAGTTGAAACTGTTTCTGGGGAAGAGTTCTCAAAGAATTTGTTTGACTACTGATACATGGACTTCTAATCAAAAGTTGAATTATATGGCTTTGACTGCTCATTTTGTTGATAATGATTGGAATTTACAGAAAAGAATTCTGAACTTTTGTACAATTAGTGGTCATAAGGGTGATGAAATTGCTAGAGATATTGAAGATTGTCTAAGGTCGTGGGATTTAAGTGATAAGATTATTACATTGATTGTAGACAATGCGAGTGCCAATGATTTAGCTTGTGTTAAGCTAAAAGAGATGATTGTAGCAAGTGGTAGTAGCATTAATGGTGGGAAAAATCTGCACATGAGATGTACTGCACACATTGGTAATCTTATTGTGAGGGATGGTTTAAAGGAGCATATTGATTGCATTGATAAAGTTAGACTTGTTGTCAAGTTTGTAAGGAGCTCTCCTAGTAGATTGCACATGTTTAAAGAGGAAGTTCAAAAGTTGAAAATTGAATTCAAGTCTTCATTGGTATCTGATGTTCCTATTAGATGGAATTCAAATTATGTGATGTTGGATGTTGCCTTGAATTTTAAACAAGTTTTCCCTCGGTTAAAACTTCCTAGAGATGATGATGGAAAGCATATAGAACATATCTCTGCAGAGGAGTGGGCCACAATTGAGGTCATTGTGAGTTTCTTGAAAGAGTTTTTTGATTTCACAAATACAGTATCTAGGTCCTCTTATGTGACAGTGAGTAACGTATATTTGTACATTGGTCATATTGTGAGTTTGTTGAATCAAGCAGTGAAAAGTAGTGATCCAATATGTCAATCTATGGCTGTCCAAATGAAGAAGAAATGTGATAAATATTGAGATGAAGTTGAGAAGATGAATTTGTTCATTTTTGTTGGGATTATGCTTGATTCGATGTATAAGTTTGATGGGCTGAAATTGGCACTGCAACGCTTATATGGTGAAGAGAAATGATTGGAATTAGCCACAAAGCTAAGGAGTTCTGCAAAAGAGATATTTGATGAGTACATAAACTTATATGCTCCTTCGAGTTCTAGTGTTGGGTCCGTTAGGATGGGAACGGGGTCCGGCCCGTTGGCAGGGACAAGTATTGGAGTTGGTGGTCGACCGTGTTTTTGGAGAGATGTCACTTCTGATTTGATTAAGCTTGGTGAATCTGGTGGTGCAATGAAGACAACTGAGTTTGATCGTTACTTCCATGAGCTGAATTGTCAAGAATATGATGTTTTAACATGGTGAAAAATGAATGGGTCTCGATTCCCAATTCTTGCTAGAATGGCTCGTGATGTGTTAGCCATTCCAGTCACTACAGTTCCATCTGAATCAGCCTTTAGCATAGGAGGCCGTATTGTTGATCAATTTCGTAGCTCATTGTCTCCTAAGGTGATGTCTTTAACCTTTGTAATTTTGTACACCTTTTAAGTTTTAATTGTATATTTTTTATTAACAAACTTCAATCATAATTATTTCTTATTGTGATTAGATGATTGAAGCACTTATTTGCACACAAGATTGGATTCGCGCAGATCTAAGGTCTCGTGAAAATGGTGAAGTTGTATGGGATGAACTTGAATGTTATATTGAGACAGAGAAGGTTTCAGAAGGTATATATATCTTATTGTTTATGTTTTTTACAATTTGTTTAAACTTATTTGTACACAACATTTAATTAATGATGTTTAACTTTCAATGGTTTATTTTTTTTGTTAGATATGGACAACCTGCACCTTTAAAGACTAAAGTCATGATCCAAGAGAAAGAATTTGGTTTCCGTTTGTTTACGAGGGTCAAGGTATGAATTACTAATTTGATTTGAATTATTTATGATTTTAATGAGTTCTAATTCAATATAGTTGTTGTGGTGTGTTTACAAGGTGCTCATATCTCGGTGGAGTTTTGAACATGTGGATTGTGGAATACTGGAATGAATATTGGTGAACATCATTTAGTATGTGGTGTGGGGATTGTGAAGTTGAATATGTAACTTTTTATTTGATGACATTCTGTATTTCGTACTTTGATTGTTAGGTTGGTTTAAATTTTGTACTATTTTCATTTTGTTCTAAAAACATATGATATGTTAAACTTCTTATGATTATAGTAACTTTTGTCGTTTTGGTTTTCTTGAGCGAGTTTGTCTAGTTAGATTTGCAGATATGTTATATATTGAAAACAAACAGGTATATGTTCGGATCATACTGGCCACTTCGGTCCACTTCGGGCCATTTTGGTTCACTTAGGTCCACTTCGGTTCGGTCCATATCGGTCCACTTCGGGCCATTTTGGTTCACTTAGGTCCACTTCGGTTCAGTCCACTTCGGTTCGGTCCACATCGGTCCACTTCGGTTCGGTTCACCAGAACCGGAATTAACCACAACCCTAAACCTAATATCAACACGTTCGGTTATTTCGGTTTTAAACCAAACCGAACCCGAATTAAATGAACCGAACCCGAATACTTCGGTTCGGTTTTCGGTTCACAAAATTCCAAACTTCGGTTTCGGTTCGGTTCGGTTTTGGCCCGATGAACAACCCTATGTGTGATGCTAGTGATTATGCTATTGGAACTGTTTTGGGGCAAAGGAAGAACAAGAAACTTCATGCCATTTACTATTCCAGCAGGACTCTTGATGAGGCTCAAATGAATTATGCTACTATTGAGAAAGAGTTGCTAGCTGTGGTGTTTGCTTTTGAGAAGTTTCGGTCCTATTTGGTGGGTGCCAAGGACGTTATTGTCTACACCAATCATGCTGTTATCAGATATCTCTTGAGTAAGAAGGAGGCCAAGCCTAGACTGATTCGTTGAATCCTTCTTCTTCAAGAGTTTGATTTGGAGATTAGGAACAAGAAGGGCACACAAAATTTGGCTGATGACCATCTTTCTAGGTTGACTCCAGAGCAGTTGGAGTGCACTCGGGATGAGCCACCCATTGATGATTCTTTTCCTGACGACCATCTTTTCAGGATTACTGAGCAGAACATTAGGCTTGCTAGCTCTAGGGTGCCATGGTATGCTGACACTGTCAATTATATAGTTTGCCATGAGGTGCCGCCTAGACTGAATTTTCAACAAAAGAAGAAGTTCATGTATGATGTTAGACATTATTACTGGGATGAGCCTTTGCTTTTCAAGATATTAAGTTCTGCACTTACCCCAATGAATCGTCCACGTACAACAACAGTCATAGTTATTTTAATTTTCATCACATCCCAATTTTGGATCCAAACTTAGTAAGAATTGCAGCATCAAAATATTCCATCGATAGGTTTGGTATTCGAATCCAAGGGGTAATGAACTTGATTGGCTATTCATCAGAGATGAAATTGGGTCTCCATATTTGGATCATAAGGTAGTTTTCTCCAATGAGCCAAGGGTCGTCAATCATAACATGTTAAAGATGTCAACATTCCTAAATTTATTGACATAATAATCATTTCTTGACATCGACCATGTTGAACTCCCTTTTGGGCTTCCATTTCTGATTTAAGTTGTGCCTTAAATACATGTATCTTACATTTCAACCATAGACTTTTACAATGATCGAATATCTCCAGGGTTTTCTGATCCTTTTCTTGTACTCAACATATACAAGTATAACATGATAATTCGGATTTTGTAATTGGGGCATGGTGTCATTACTTAGATAATCTTCATGGGGGCATTCGTCCCCAAAAGGACTAATGTATTCTTGCATCGGCCCTTGCGGAGAACATTCTGTAACAGTGTCTTGGAATGATATTGGAGGTTAAGTCTTTGTGTCCAAGGTTTTGAGTTTTTTGGTGTTCTCCGAGATGGTGGGGAAATCTTCCATCTCAAGATCGAAAATTTCATTACCGTCTCTCTTCAGTTTCTTATTAGAGCGTTTCAGCAGATCAAGTCTCTCCTGGTTGCGACACCCCTCACATTATTTTTTGTATTTTCATTTGTTTTTTGAGTGAGAAACCCCACGAGAGACCTACGATGTTTATACTTGGATGATATTATGCAACTTTTTGTATTTTATTATGCAGCTCTTTTTATTAAAAAATACAAAATTGGCCCAAAATTAATTATCAATTTACTCGATTTGTTAGGGTTTAAATTTTGTTCGGATTCTTCTATAAAATTCAGTATATTGTTGTGGTTTCCGTTGTCATTTGGTGTAATCAGTGCATGTTGCTCGATGAAAATGAAATATTTAATCATCTTCTCATGATTTAGAGAAAACATGTGGCATGTGGTTGTTTTTTTTCACCTTACAAGACTTTTTCACCACTCAACTTCTAATGCTTATCATTAGGGATACATAGTGATGTACCAACCATTATCTTTGTTAAAATATGGTTTATACTTGTATGCATGTTATAGTTAACAACTGCCATATACATTGTTTTTGCGTGCTCCGTGGTTGCCATTGAAATTCATTTTTGTTGGGTATGAGTTATCTCTTGCTTGTCTCTTTTGGTTTCATTGACCGTTGAATTGATATATCTCTTCTTATAATATCATTCACAAACCACCACTTTTGTCCTTTACTCATAGAGGATAAAATGAGTATAGTGTTTAGGGATTTTTGCGCCAAACCACATGTTATATGACCAATTTTGCATGAAACCACCCGTTATATCGATAATTATTTTAAATCACCCATAAATAGCCCTCCGTAAACAAGGAGTCACACACGAGCTTATTCCTTAACTTATCCGTTCAAAAAATATAAAAAGATTAAAATACCCTTGTAAATTTATCAAATTTTTAAGAAATGTCATTCTTCCTCCATCCTAAACCCTAGACCCTAAACCTTAAAAATTAATAAATTTCCCAAAACAATGGCCAGTTACAGAATGAGAGGGTTTAGGTTTAGGGTTTCAATTTCCCAAAAAATGCCATCAAAAAAATGGTTTCATTTTTTTTTTTTTAAAAATAAACCCGAAACAAATTTTTTTTTAGGGATTAGGGATTTAGGGTTTAGGTGTTGGGTTTATGTTTAGGGCTTAGGGGTTTAGGGTGGAGGAAGAATGACATTTTTTTTTGTACAATTGATATATTTACAAGGGTATTTTGGTATTTTTACATTTTTTAATGGAGAAGTTAACGAAATATGCTCGTGGGTGACTCCTTGTTAATGGAGGACCATTTAAGGGTGATTTAAAACAATTATCGATATAACGGGTGGTTTTATGCAAAATCGGCCATATACGCGTTGTTCAACCTGGCTTATACGCGTTGTTCAACCTTCTTCCTTTTGGTGTGACATGTTCTCTAATATGAGAATTATTCTTTTCTATTCATCTGACACATTATCTGTTAAACCAAGTTTAGGATAGAAAAAACCCTTATAATCATAGATTTTGTTTAGGGTGTTCATCGGGTTCGGTTTTTTGGACCGAACCGACCGAACCGAACCCGAACCGATTATATTCGGTTCGGTTTTCGGTTCTTATAAAAATAATATTCGGTTTTCGGTTCGGTCAAAACCGATTATTTTTTAAAATAATTAAAAAAACGTAGATTTCTAGATAAATTAGTCCAACCTTATTCGGTTCGGTCCGGTCCAGTTCGGTTCGGTTCGGTCTAGTTCGGTTCGGTTTGGTCTAGTTCAGTCCAGTTCGGTCCAAGTTCGGTTCGGTCTAATTCGGTTTTGTGTACTAAAACCTACTTCAATAACCTAAATCAACATAATTTCAAAATATTCGGTTATTTCGGGCCAAAACCGAACCGAATAAAACCGAACCCGAACCGAGTATGTTCGGTTCGGTTTTCGGTCCACAAAATTCCGAAATTCGGTTTCGGTTCGGTTCAGTTTTGGCCCGATGAACAACCCTAGTTTTGTTAGGTAAATATTATTGTCATATTTTGACATTTGATCAAAACACATCTTGCTAAGAGAAATTTTGACATCTAGCCCATAGAAAAAAACTCCAAAGAATCCAAACTATTGCATTTTTGTTCTTCTTCTAAGAAGTCCTTGTCATGGAATGTATGCAAGGGCAGAGCTACTTGAGGCCCAGAGGGGGCTATAGCCCCCGCGGGGGATTTTTTTTTTAAAAGCTTTTTTTACCCTTATTTAATCTGAAAATGTAATTTCAGTTAACCCTAATAAATTTAAGTCATGAAAATGAAATTACTTTAAATCCCCCCCCCCTCATCTCATCTGAAAATGCAATTTCAGCAAATTCTAACAGATTTAAGTCAAAAAAATAAAATTACTTAAGTTTTTTTCCCCCCTCATCTCATGTGAAAATTACCTTAAGCTTCACAAACAAATTAAAATAATTTTTGCGAAATTGGATTTAAGCCACACAATATTTTTATCGCGCAAGATTTTAGCCCCCTCTGGGGTAAAATCCTGGCTCTGCCCCTGAATGTATGGATAAAGAGATAGTAGATATATTCATGCTAGATCTGTATTCCACACCCATCTAATCTTAATCTACAAAATTTTATCCTTGACGTTAGCGAATCGGGTAAGATTCACACATATACATGCATTACCCATCAGACGTAATCTGAATTCTAAATGTTGAATTATTCTACCTTGTTTTTTTTGGGTAAATTTTTTTTCTACCTTCTTAGTTGCTACTAATAGTCACTATTCCTTTCCCTCTTAATTCTATACTTAACGGTATTCCCATTTTTTGAGTTGATTTTGAATTACTATTTTGATAGGGCATTACATTGAATTTTCAGTGTGTGATATGTAGGATTCTGGATAGAGGAAATGAGGTTGATGGAGATGAGGAGGGCGAGATTAAGGATGATGGAGATGAGGAGGAGAAGATGATGATGATGGGTAGCTATTGGAACCTTGACGTTTCCTCTGGTTTTAATGATGATAAACACCATTAGATTTTATGGTTTATATTGTTCCTATGAGTTTCAGACTTTATGAAAGAATTAGGGAACAATGGAAATCATGTGAAGAAGAGAAAGCAGAGGAGTGCAAAGGAACGTTGTGGAAACAAGGAACTGTTACGTGAATGCAAACTGAAGATATGAAGCGCGCTTATATTTTATATAAGGAAACTTGTATACATGGAAACAACATATAAGGGACAATGCGGGAAAGCAGGATTGCCAGGGTGTTACCAGGTGAAGACCGCTATATATGGAAACCATATTTTGAAGATCTAGTTGAAGAGAGAAGTGATAATTAGTGTGTCTTAGGAAACATTATGTATGGAAACTATGAGTTTACAAGCTAGAACATTTAGTTTAGGAAGAAATCTTTCACTGTTACCTTATATAGCGGGTTGCTAATTATTTGGTAATTTGGTAAGAGATCTTTGCTAACACTATAAATAGATAAGCATACCTTGGGGAAAGGTATCTTAGCTATCACATTGAAGTCTACAGAGAGATTATTGCAAGTTGAGATAAGAAGATCCAAAGGCAAGGTATGGGTTTAGTTCTTGCTTAGGGTTTTCTTGTGTTCTTGTTTATTTGTGAGTTGATTACACTCAAGGTCTAGAAGCCTAGGATCTGTGTGAGAATAGGTGGAGAGAAAGCTTGTGAGGTTATACAACTTATCAATAATACAAGTATACGGTTTGAAATCCTACTAGGGTAACACCTAGAGGTAGAGGTTTTTCTCTTTTCAACTAGTTGGTTGATAGAGTTTCCTCTATAAGGAACTGTCTTGTTTGTTACTCTTGAATCTATATTATTTCCACAACACATGGAACAATAACATCATTCCCTGTTTAACACACAACGATTCAACAATTGGTATCAGAGCAGGTTCACTCTAGATTGTGTGTTTTCTTTTCAGATTCACATGTAACAATGTCGTCAACTCATGAAATCGGAATTGGGAACAACAAACCACCATTCCTGCCCATCGGTGGAAAGTTTCAACACTGGAAGGATCTCTTCACCGACTGAATGAAGAGTAATGACTACCAATGCTGGGGAGTTATTGAAGTTGGTGATGATAAAGTTACTGAAACAGTGCTCAAAGGAACAACACCTTGGAGTCAAGATGATTTCAGAATCATGGAGAAAAACTCAAAGGCTCGTATGTTCATCAACAACGCCATCAGTGCTGAAGATGCTTCTAAGTTGTAGTCCTGTGCAACCGCTAAAGACATTTGGGCTGCTTTGGAGCAAATGTACATGGGAAGTTCCGATCTTCGAGAAATCAATCGCTTTCAAGCCAAGAAAGACTTCTACAACTTCGCCATGATCGACGGTGAGACTGTTTCCTCATACCAATCTAGATTTGAGGAAATCATCGCTCGACTTACTGCTCATGAGGTCAAGGATACTGAAATTCTTCCTAAGGAGAAAGTCCTTATCATCATCGATGGACTTTCTCCAAGGCATAAGATGACCAAAGGTATTCTCAAAGAAAATCCCAATACCCTCTCTCTTACACTCCATGAGGTGTTTGGAAAAATCAAAAAGTATGATGAAGAAGACAAATATGTTAAACCTAAATGCATAGCCTTGATGATTGAGAAAGCTGTTGATATGATAGAAAGCAACAAAGATGACAACATGAATGGTGTAGATCCAGAAACTGCTCTTCTCACCAAGGCCATGTGATCTCTCTATCGCAAGGGTAGATCATTCAGGAATGATGGGAACAATGGTGAGAAACGTGATATTAAGGATGTTACATGCTACAACTGCAAGGACAAGGGTCACTATGCCAACAAGTGTCCCAATGGGAACAACTCAGACAACAACAATGGTGACAATACTGGGAACGACAAGAAGAAAGCTTTCGTTGCTGTCTGGGGTGATGATTGTGCCAACTCTGATGATGATGAGCCAGAGGCATGGGGTAACAACAAAATGTGTGCAATGACTCTGAAGTCATCAAACGAAGAACAAGAGGTAGATCCTAAAACTTTCTTTGAATCTCTTGTCAATTATGATAAAAAGTCCTTGATTTCTCTTATCAAAAGCATGCATAATGAGAATCTTAAAACTCAAAATGATTTGAGTATTGATGAAGATAAATGCATTGAATTGAATGAATCTCTATCTAGAATTGCTAGTTCCTCAGCTGTTCCTTGTGTTAAATGTAATGCTACTCACGTCTCACAGTGAACTTGAAACCTATAAGACAGAGAGGGAGCTGTCTCAGATGAGAGCTCAGATTAGCAAAATCCACTCTATTGTAGTTGAGCAGAAACTTAAGGAGGAAGAGATTACCTTTGTTGAGTCCAAGTATGGTGTTGGGTACAAGGGTGAAAAAAAGAGAGTGAGGAACATGAGTTAACCATACCTGAGCTTAGAGAGTTGAAGGATAGAGACCTCTAGAGCACCAAGGATAGAAACCTTTATCTAGAAGAGCGTGTGAAAACTCTGGAGAATGGGTTGAATGCTAACAAATCCTGGTACATAGGCTAACCTGCCCATAAGATGTATCTCATACAATCCCAGGGAAACCTACCTAGTACATCTGACCCAGTTAGAGCCAAACAACGTAGGATCCCTGTTCCCAACCGTAAGTACACCTTGGGGGATTATTATAAGATATACTGGCATTGTGGGAACAACGGTCATGTTGTGAGAAACTGTGCTAAGAAAAATAAGTTCACTGAAGAACACACTCAGCGCAGGAACAATAGAAGTAACAATGTTGATTTGAATGATTATGATGCATCTCCTGACATGTTCCATGCTAAGCCTAGAGAATATCACTTTGTCTCCAAGCGACCAGGTAAAGCCAAGCTTGTCTGGGTCGCTAAACGCTAACTTTCAAATGCAAGATGAAGTGAGGGGGAACAACATGTGGTTCATTGATAGCGCATGCTCATGCCATATGACGAGAAATAAAGATCACCTCACCTCACTTCAACGACACTCTAGGGGAAGCGTTGCCCTTAGAGATAAGAGATGCTGAGAAATAGTAGGAACAAGAGAAGCTGTGTTGAACTCAAACATCAAGATGATGCAGACTTGAATGGAAAAGATGTGGATGCTACAATGTATAGAGGAATGATTGGCTCATTACTCTATCTAACAACAATTAGGCCAAATATCATGTTTAGTGTGTGTCTTTGTGCTAGATTTCAGGCAAATCCTAAGGAGTCACACCTAACTGAAGTCAAACGTATCCTGCGGTACTTGAAAGGGAACAATCATCTTTGCCTTTAGTATCCAAGGAATAGTGGGTTTGAACTTGTAGGCTTCACTGACGCTGATTTTGCAGGACACCTGGTTGATCGCAAAAGCACTTCAGGGACGGCACAGTTCCTTGGCCCATGCCTTGTCTCTTGGGGATCAAAGAAGAAAAACTATATTGCCCTTTCCACCGCTGAAGCTGAGTACGTAGTTGCTGCATCATGTTGTGCCCAGGTATTGTGGCTCAAATAACAATTAGAGGATTTTGGTATGTCTTTTGGCACTGTTCCCATTATGTGTGATAATACTAGTGATATTAACATTTCCAAATATCATGTTCATCACTCACGTACTAAGCATATCGATATTCGTCATCATTTTCTACGTGATAATGTTGAAAAAAATTTCATAAGAATGGACCATTGCAGGACAGAAGATCAAGTTGTTGATATCTTCACCAAAGCATTGGATATAAAACCCTTTGAGCATTTGCAAATTCTCCTTGGGATGATCTATTTGAATTAAGGAATTCCCTGTCCACTATTCCCTCCATGATTGGCTAGATCGATCAATTTTAATCAGGGTACATCTTCTATGCAGCATGTTAATTGCAAAATATTTGTTTGTTAACTCTTGCTATGTGCTTTGTGTTATATAATTTCAAAATCTCTTGCAACTTCTATTCTTGATCATATGTGCTTCAACTTTACATGATAACATCTTATTTCTTGCCAATGCAATCAATTTGATTATTTGCACCCTCATTATAAGCCAAAATGATAATTGGTTGCCAAGCCATCCTAAGCCATGATCTAGGTAAACATTCCCTATGAATTTTGTGTGAACCCAATTAAATATCCAAACTAGACGTGTATATCCACTCAAGTATCTCAGAATCGTCTTGATTGAGCTTTGCCTAAGGGGGAACAGAGACATGAACATCATTGACATGAACAGTTTGAGTAACGTTGGAGAATTGCAGGTGAACGTTGCTTCAGTGAGAAGTATTGCATTGAATGTTGATTTGACTGGTTCGCAGAGAGGAACGACTAGTTCGCTGGAAAAGAGAGAAAAACATATGTTACTAGAGGAGATAGAAAAGATCCGGTTGCAGGTTTGGATGATTTTATCACTTCTTTCAACTCAACTCCTCTTCAACTCTGGTGGGAACGTCGTCAGTATCTGGGGACGATTTGTCCTTCACCGTCTCAAAGGTCGCTCGTCTATTGGGTGTCACTACTGAGGGGTATTGCGACATTTCTGGTGACAAGATCACTGATGCTCAAAAAAAGGCGAAGGAGGCCAGTCCTTAAAGGCTCTTCAAAGCTAAATCAGGTGTAACTCATGTGTCCACCCTTACCATGCCTTAGCGAATAGCGCATCAAATCATCATGAATGCAATCACTACCACCGATTTTCTACTGTTGGATAGGTTTTGGCATAAAGAGAAGATTGACCTTCCTAGGGTCATCCTGCAATACATGTCGAAGTCCACTGCCAAGACTCACTCCTTAGCCTACCCGAGTGTGATTAAGCTTATACTGCAGAAAGACGGGGTTTACAGGGCAGAAGGTGAGTTCCCATGGTCACTGAGTTGGACATGGTAAATATCAACAAGATGAAGTATCAAGGTGATGATAAGGGAACTCTACCCACGTCCAAGATCATCAAACGAGAAACTAGTGAGGGAACATCAAGAGGCAATTCTGTGCAAAGCCAAATGTTGGATAAGTAACGTGAGATCAAGAACATTCTGTCGCTGCTTTTTGAACACTTCCTTAACAAGGACAAGGACCAGAATGAGGATTCTGAGTCTTGAGTGGACCCCTTATTTATCTTAGCCCGTTATTTCCTCTTCTATTGACTTTTCTATGTTATTTTGCTTAGTTGTCTGCTCTTTGATCTTTTTGTGTTGTTTGTCAAGTTGTTTATGATGTTTTGTAATCATTTCCCTGCTAGATTAATGAACTTATATTTTGCTAGTAATTTGTTGCATTAGCTATGTTGTTCCACTTGTTACTTTTTATCTTTTGATGATGCCAAAAGGGGAAAGTGTGGAAACTTGTGCGATGGACTCAGTAAAAAGAGGTAACAATCTTATTGCTCCTAATTCTTTATGAATTTTTGAGCGATGCTAGTGCTGAGGGGGAACGATGATGCAACTTGAAGGTATGAACTGTAATTATTCATTTGATATAAAATTTTGCTTAAATACTTGATCTTAGATGCATGATGATTTGTATTGACTTGTTTATTACTTTGTTTTGATCGAACAATTTTTGAATGGGTTTGTCATCACCAAAAAAGGGGAAATTGTTAGAACCTTGACGTTTCCTCTAGTTTTGATGATGATAAACACCATTAGATTTTATGGTTTATATTGTTCCTATGAGTTTCAAGCTTTATGAAATAATTAGGGAACAATGGAAATCATGTGAAGAAGAGAAAACAGAGGAGTGCAAAGGAACGTTGTGAAAACAAGGAACTGTTACGCGGATACAAACTGAAGATATGAAGCGCACATATATTTTATATAAGAAAACTTTTATAAATGGAAACAACATATAAGGAACAATACGAGAAAGCAGGATTGCCAAGCTGTTGCCAAGTGAAGACCGCTATATATGGAAACCATATTTTGAAGATCTAGTTGAAGAGAGAAGTGATAATTAGTGTGTCTTAGGAAACTTTATGTATGGAAACTATGAGTTTACAAGCTGGAATGTTTAGTTTAGGAAGAAATCTTTCGTTGTTACCTTATATAGCGGGTTGCTAATTATTTGGTAATTTGGTAAGAGATCTTTGTTATCACATTGAAGTCTACGGAGATCTTATTGCAAGTTGAGATCAGAAGATCCAAAGGCAAGGTACGGGTTTAGTTCTTGCTTAGGGTTTTCTTGTGTTGTTGTTTATTTGTGAGTTGATTACACTTAAGGTCTAGAAGCCTAGGATCTATGTGGGAATAGGTGGAGAGAAGGCTTGTGAGATTGTACAACTTATCAATAATACAAGTATACGGTTTGAAATCCTCCTTGGGTAACACCTAGAGGTAGGGGTTAGTCTTTTTTTAACTAGTTGGTTGATAGAATTTCCTCTATGAGGAACTGTCTTGATTGTTACTCTTGAATCTATATTATTTTCGCTGCCCAGGGAACAGTAACATTGTTCCCTGTTTAACACACAACGATTCAACAATAGTTTTAGTCTATTACTTATGGAGTTTGCATGTTTTTTAGTCAGCTGTGGAGTGTGTATGATTTGATTTGGTTATGCTGGAAATTTTATGAAGTTTTTAGGATTCTTGTTCTATAATAACAAAGACATTTTACATTAATTATGGAGTTTGCAAAGAATGCCATTCAAACAAAGCAACACAGGCATTCGAGCATTTAAGTCAGCTAACATATTTTCATATGAAATCATGGACAAGACTTTAAACACCTAATAATCGGAACATGGTAACAACGTGCGACAGATCTACACAAAAAACTAGGAATGACGAACTATAAACATCAATTTCAACTAAGTAAATGTAACTATGAACTAAGGAAGTCCATAGGCTACCTGAAAAAAAAAAAAAATCTTGGAGCAACGACTCATTCCAACCATGTGGTGTTTCCTTCACCATTCTAATGCCAGTGGAGGTACAGAACTATCATGTGTTAACTCAACCAACAAACATATTAATTTGGTATTCTTTAATAATTAAAAAATGCAAAATATATTCAAAATAAATGCAAAACACATATGTAGAATCGAGTGTGTTATTACAAGGAACGGTAGAACTGTTCCTTGGGCAGCAAAATATTGTAACAGAAAACAGAGTAACGGACAGAGTTCCTTAGAGATGAAAAATCAATCAACCAACTAGTTGACTGAGAAAAACCTCTACCTCTAGGTTTTCCTAGTAGGATTTCAAATGTCTACTTGTGTTATTAATCCTGGAATTATAATCAAGCAAGTCGTATCTCAATCTAGTTTACCCCTAGATATCTAGACTTTTTATTGTAACGTTCCTAACAACGCCTAAGACAATCAAAACCCTAACAAGTACTCAACTTACCAAAGTCTCGTCCTTGTAAGTTCTTCTCCTTTACCAAATGTTCAAAGCTCTGTCAAAATGCTGTAGTTTCTTGTGAAATAAAGTCTACGACTTCCTTTCTTATAGTCTAGAAATCCTAAATGATTTACCCTAGTTTTACTTAAGGAAAATCAGATAAAATAATCCTATACAATCTTTTTTTATCCTTTCTAACAATAAGATCTTCAACAACTTTATCTATAGCGGCCCAAGTTGTTTCTTCAATATATCTTTCCATAAATATGAGATTCAAAAAATTGTAAGGGCGACAGCACGCGCGTCTCTTCGTTCCTTGGCGTTGTTCCCTTCCTTTTCCTGTTCACAACCGCGCATCTTCATTTCTTGTTTGTTTGAGCGCGTTGTTCCATTGTTGACTTCTCTGTTTTTTTCAATCTTTGTTTTGATTCATCACATGGTTTTCATCGTTCCTTTAATTCATCTGATTCCTGAAACTCATAGTCACACTAAAAACCATCAAATGCCATTGAGTTTATCATCATCAAAACTAGATGGAACATCATCGTTCCAACAATTTCCCCTTTTTGGTGATGACAAACTCCTTCAAAATGTGCATGTTCAAAATAGTCAAGTAAGAAGTCACTCACATGTAGTCACACATATACAATGATCAAGATATTGACATAGTTCCCCCTCATAAAGTACATAGCAAGATTTACCTTCAAGTGACGTCTTCATTCTCCTTAGCACTAGCATCTGTTATCAACCCTTCATTGGGTTTCACATTTTCCACACTTCCCCATTTTGACATCATTAAAAGATCACAGAAAAAGCACAAAGCCTTGACTAGCATGCAAATCATGATCAAAATATTTCATTCATTAAGTAGAAAGAAGTACAAAGCTAAGGAACCTAGACATCTATCATCAAAAGATAAGGAACAACTACGCAAAAGACATAAAAACATTAAAATGCAAGAACAGAGGGTCAGACGGGCTAGATAGTGACATGGAACACTCAAGTCTCAGGGTCTTCAGCATCTTCTTCATCCTTGCTCAGAAAGTGATCCAAGAGCAGGTTCATGGTGGTGTTTAACTGTTTAAGCTCAGCTAGAATCTGATGCTAAATCGAACTACCCTTAGACGTTCCTTCGCCAGCAGCTTTCTTCGCAGTCATAGTGCCCGTTCCCTTCGAATCACCCTTAAATTTCATCTTCTCCACAACAACCGAATCCAATTCACTACCTAGAGAGACCTCATTTTCTTCGTGGTAAGATTCATCGCGAAGCAGCAACATCTTTACTAACCTCGGATAAGCCAAAGAGTAGGACTTTGCCTTACACCGTTCCATGTGTCACAAAATCACTCGAGGGAGAT
Source organism: Rheum nobile (assembly GCA_027886185.1). Lineage (NCBI taxonomy): Eukaryota > Viridiplantae > Streptophyta > Magnoliopsida > Caryophyllales > Polygonaceae > Rheum > Rheum nobile. The sequence continues at coordinate 7,799,724 of WOAB01000040.1, forward strand.
CAATCTTCTCCATCCTCAGAAATTTGTCAAGCAGAAACAAACCACAAAGAGTGATGGTGTTGCGCTTCTCTTGGCGAGGTGCCACGGCCCTAGAGATGTTATGGAAAGCCACTCGCTGAGCAAACGTCAGCCTCTCAGTGTGCAACTCTCCAGTGGTTGAACCAAACAACCGTTCCATACATGCCAACTTTTCTTCATTGACCTCACTCGCTGGAACCTCACAGAAACCACCTAATGGAACAGAGAGGAGCGAGGATATTACCTTGGGCGTGAAAGACAGGTCTTCACCACTGATTTTAGTCGACCCACACATAGCATCTGCCTTGGAGAGATGATAGTAGTGGTAGAACTCTCGCATTTGCACTTTACTCACAGTTGCTGATAAGTGCTATTTTGTAGCACATATCTAAGGGTTATTACCAGGTTTGAGGCGCCATTTGGTTGGATTTAGAGCACAATTAGAGATTATGGAGTTGGAGCAGAGAAGTGTGGTTTTGGTGGTCTGGAGACGCTAATTGGAGACATCCAGAGGAAGAGGAGTTGACCACCTGAGGAGACGATGAAGATCCATGAAGGAACCATAATAAAGAGCAGAAGAGAAAGAGAAGGCGGGCAAAAGTCACCGCCCCGCGCCAGAACCACCGCGACCCGGCAGTGGGTCTCAGAGAAGGATGCCGCCCCGCGACCATCACGTGAGGCAAAGCGGAGCAATTAATTATTTCGAGCCCGTGATGCTGGAATTGAAGATATTCGGCCCAGGAGGAAATTAGCTGCTTGCACGAAAGAAGCTGAAGCCGCGTGAAACAAAGAATGCCGCACGAGAGGGCTTGCGAGAGAAGGCGAGGAAGTAGCTGCTTGCACGAAACTGAGAATTAACCGGGATTAATTTCCTATTTCGTTTGTTTATTTTTGGTTATTATTTTCGTTTATTATTTTTATCACTTTTAGAATTAGGTTAAATACTTTTGTTAACCTAGTTGCCACAACACAGAATCTACAATTCAGTTTTACAAGTTCGTTCTTTCATTCCCAACTCTAGGGTTTGAACGAATGGAGAACTAAACACCTTTATTCTGCTAGACGTTTGAAGCAATACAGTTGATTCGGTTGTGAGATTTCTATTCCTTGTTCTTATTCTTATGTGTGCTGGTTTGATTCTCTTGGTTATATTGATTATTGATTTATCATTGTTCTTCATAGTCTGGCCGGCTAGGTTGAGTAATATTTATCAATTGCTAGGATTGCATATAGGGGTTCCGAGTGCATATCTAGTGGCATACATGATTGTGCGTATAGGGGTTCCGAGCGTACAATCGTGAGTGAGAATCAGTTGCATGTTAAGTAGTAAGATGTCTTTCTATCTGCATGTATCCTATATCCTTGTATGCATTGCTATTGTTGTGTTAGTGGTAAAGTATACCGACAACTGTGAGAATCGGTAGTACTTTACCAGTGACATAGTGATAAGTCTATCGACAACTGTGAGAATCGATAGTGCTTAAGATCAGGATGAGAACAACCATAAGAATAGTTAAAGAACTTGGATTGAATAGATTTCAGTGATCAACTTATATCTCTGTATTATGGATCTCGTTCTAGTGGAACTACTTTCCCCATTCATATTCTCAAGTCAACTAAACCTGTTTACTTTGCTCTGTTTGATAATCAAAACCCCCCTTGTTACCTTGCATGCTTATAAACACATAGATTGATTACTTCCTCCCTGTGGATTCGACCCTTACTTGCCCAGACTACTTGTTTAGGTTTGTTAGGATTATTTTGTTTAGGTGTCACGACAACGCCTATCAAATTGGCGCCGTTGCCGGGGAGGCAAGTTTTGATTTTTCCGTGTGTTTGTTTGTGTGCGTGTTACCTTGGTGTGGACCTATCTTACGGTCCACACCCGTGCTACTGACTTTTGTTTTTCCTTTTTGATTCTTGTTACAGATATGGATTTCTGGGGAGAGCCGCGATATGACCCATACTCCTACGCATACACTCCAGGGTGGAGAGATCACCCCAATTTGAGTTATGGGTACCATCAATACCATCCATATGGTTGTGACCACCAGGAGTTCTACCCAGAGCCACAGTCATTCTATCAGCAGGGTGCTCTGCAATAGTACAATCCTGCCTATGAGCATAGCCCACCAGTATCCAATCCAAGTTCCGCTATGTCAACTGAATAGATGCTCAGGACCTTGACTCAACATTTCACCACTCATGTGCATACTACTGAGTCAAGCATCAAGAATATGAAAAGGCAGGTGGACCAGATGGTGGAGTCAATTATACGGATTGATGCAAGGATTGAGGGAAATCTACCATCTCAAACGGTAGTAAACCCAAGGGAAAATGTTCCTCCTAGTGCTGAAGAGGAAGACGAATATGAGATGGAGAACATCACCCACCGCCCCGCGTCACCTCTCACCGCGACCCGGCGTGAAGCCCCGGTTATTTCACCGCCCCGTGGCGACACTGACCGCGACCCGGGGGTGAGCTTCAGTAATCCTCCCTCACAGCCACCGCCCTGCGGTGATGACCACCGCCCCACGGTGGACGGAGTGCCTCCTAGTGAGATTTCGCCGCGACCCGCGGTGAGATCAGCGCAACCCGATATCCAAAATTCCTATTCTACTGATGAGGTCTGCGTTGATACTGATGAGGAGTTAGGACTTCCAAATGATATTTTGGATCGCATGGTGCTGACTGAGGAGGAGTATTTTTTGAGATTTGAGGAGGGGTGGAGCGACGATGAGGAGGAGTGCCGTGATTGCGAAAATACTCCAGAGACAACCATTTCTCTCAAAAATGCCCCGGCAGTCCCCGATCCTCTGGAGGCTACCTATGATGAGTTTGTGCGTCTCAACTCCTTCCCGCTCGTCGCGCTGAAACCCATTACACCCTCCCCTGAGGCTCTGAAGGACACCCAAAAGGTAGGGAGCGACAAAGGCTTATTTGACACCTTCAGTAGTTGCAAGGAAACCACCCCTTTGGTCCATCTGGCAGACAGCACCCCTCGCTGCAAGGAAATGTTAAAGGTGCTGGGCTTGATCAAAAAGAAACCGAAGGGGAAGCACAAGAAGGAAGCCTTGATACAAGTGGCTGATTTTTATATGCTGGATACGGGGCATGACGTACATGCAGCCCCTGAGATGCTGGGTAGACAGTTTTTAAAGATGGCAAGTGCATTCATGGATACGACGAGTGATCCAGCCATCAACAATTGCACAAGATTGGGGGTCACGCTCAACATGGAGCACCCAAAGAGGCACCCCCCAGATCCAGATCCCAAGTGCTCAGTTGCTATGAGCAACCCGAGTTGAGGAAAATGGAGTAGTATGTCAAGCCATGACAATAACTAAGGCGCTGTCCGAGAGGCAACCCGATGTATGTTTTTCTTTCTTTATTTCTTGCATTAGTTTTGTGTGTTTTTGCTTTGTTTTTTGTCTCCGACTAACCTGCAGGAAAGAGACCCATGACTATTGAAGAAGGTGTTTCCACACCAATGTAAGTCTCTTCCTTCCCTGCACTAAGTCACACCCCGAAAAAACCTTAAACGGGGGGCAAAAAAAAAAATCGAAAAAAAGGGTACCGAAGGCCAGCTGTCCAGAGTTCCCCATGGAGATGGTGCGCATCATGTTGTCAAGGAGGATACACTTACCCTATACATTATTTGACAACGATGATGGCCCTACAATAGGCAGCTGGAGAGGAGGAACACTAGAGCCCCCACCATGATTATTTCTGGGCTCCACCATGTATTCCTAAAAGGCCGTGCAATCTTACTATCATTGTTTTACCACTACTCACCAAAGTGGTTTCTTATGGTTGCATGGTAGGAGAAGATTACAGAGTTGATGAAGACACCCGCCCAACACCAGAGCCCTGAGAATTTATTGAGAAGACCGCCAGCGATAACTTCAGTGTCCAAGCAGCTTGGCGACGTTTGTGAGTTATTTTTTGCTTTTCCCTGTGCTTTATTCTTTTGCCTTTCATTACATTGAGGACAATGCAATGTTTAAGCATGGGGGAGAGTTCTATACTTGCTACGTCGTTGAGGAGAAAAATGAATATAAATTGAAAAGAGCCAAAAATTGAAAAAAGGCATACATAAAAATCCTGGGATAGGTCGAAAACCCGAAAGGGCGGCCTAGGTAATAAGCAGGTGGCTTGGACCAACATTAGGCTGGGGTAATATATGGTCAAGAGTGACGTGAACTTATTTGAGTACATCTATTGTAAAATGAAATGAGTGGCTTGGTGAAAACCCGAAAGGGCGCCTTGGCAAAATGAGCGAAAAAGAAGAAGAGTGATTTTAGGATTTCTCATTATTCTTGGCGATGCGTCATAAGAAGAGGAGTTATAAGGAGGATTCGAGTAGGTCACTCTGGAGGGATAAGAAGATAGATGGGAGACTAGGATTATAATTTATTCACTCTATGGTGTTTGGGATAAGCTTGGGGGAAGTACTCTGCTTTCCTTTTAGCTTCGATGTGTGGGGTGTTGAGATTTATTGAGTCGTGTTGTGTTGTGCTGAGCTTATTTGTATGGCTGCCTGGAGTTTATTGTTGGGTATGATTCTTGGAGGTTGAATTTTCTATGCTTCCTGATGCCTTGGGTATTGATTGGAGGAGTAGGTTTACTTTAGCTTACTCGAGGACGAGCAAGGTTTAAACATGTGGGATTTGATAAGTGCTATTTTGTAGCACATATCTAAGGGTTATTACCAGGTTTGAGGCGCCATTTGGTTGGATTTAGAGCACAATTTTATATTATGCAGTTGGAGCAGAGAAGTGTGGTTTTGGTGGTCTGAAGAAGCTAATTGGAGACATCCAGAGGAAGAGGAGTTGACCACCTGAGGAGACGACGAAGATCCATGAAGAAACCACAATAAAGAGCAGAAGAGAAAGAGAAGGCGGGCAAAAGTTACCGCCCCGCGCCAGAACCACCGCGACCCGGCGGTGGGTCTCAGAGAAGGATGCCGCCCCACGGCCATCACGTGAGGCAAAGCGGAGCAATTAATTATTTCGAGCCCGCGATGCTGGAATTGAAGATATTCGGCCCAGGAGGAAATTAGGCCCAATTGAGAAGAAAGGCCCATGAAGAAGTTGAAGCCGCGTGAAACAAAGAATGCCACACGAGAGGGCTTGCGAGAGAAGGCGAGGAAGCAACTGCTTGCACGAAACCGAGAATTAACCGGGATTAATTTCCTATTTCGTTTGTTTATTTTTGGTTATTATTTTATTATTATTTTCTTTTATTATTTTTATCACTTTTAGAATTAGGTTAAATACTTTTGTTAACCTAGTTGCCATAACACAGAATCTACAATTCAGTTTTACAAGTTCGTTCTTTCATTCCCAACTCTAGGGTTTGAACGAATGGAGAACTAAACACCTTTGTTCTGCTAGACGTTTGAAGCAATACATTTGATTCGGTTGTGAGATTTCTATTCCTTGTTCTTATTCTTATGTGTGTTGGTTTGATTCTCTTAGTTATATTGATTATTGATTTATCATTGTTCTTCATAGTCTGGCCAGCTAGGTTGAGTAATATTTATCAATTGCTAGGATTGCATATAGGGGTTCCGAGTGCATATCTAGTGGCATACACGATTGTGCGTATAGGGGTTCCGAGCGTACAATCGTGAGTGAGAATCAGTTGCATGTTAAGTAGTAAGGTGTCTTTCTATTTGCATGTATCCTATATCCTTGTATGCATTGCTATTGCTATTGTTGTGTTAGTGGTAAGGTATACCGACAACTGTGAGAATCTGTGGTACTTTACCAGTGACATAGTGATAAGTCTATCGACAACTGTGAGAATCGATAGTGCTTAAGATCAGGATGGGAACAACCATAAGAATAGTTAAAGAACTTGGATTGAATAGATTTCAGTGATCAACTTATATCTCTGTATTGTGGATCTTGTTCTAGTGGAACTACTTTCCCCATTCATATTCTCAAGTCAACTAAACCTGTTTACTTTGCTCTGTTTGATAATCAAAACCCCCCTTGTTACCTTGCATGCTTATAAACACATAGATTGATTACTTCCTCCCTGTGGATTCGACCCTTACTTGCCCAGACTACTTGTTTAGGTGTCACGACAACGCCTATCAGTTGCCCTATTGGAACAGAACCGTTCCCATCCTTGGAAACACAAAAGATCCAATATCTCGCCCACTTTGTGCTCGACAAAGAAACTTTCACGAATTAACAGCGGTAGGAGAATCTTCTTACCATCAGAAAAGTCAGGAGCCGTAGTAGTAGAAACAGAGAGCTCCAATCTCGCTTTGTCAACAGTCTTGGCCTTCTTCTTTTCAGTCTGCACAACAGAACGGAATCGTGCCTTTAGCGGTCTGGGGGCGGTTTCATCACCACCTGATTTCGACGGCGTCGACTGTGCAGTTGGATCCATGCGATGCTCCAAGAATTGATCTTCCTCCTCAGCCTGAGCAGTGGCAGTGAGATCATCCAATTTTCGCTTGCGAGGTGGAGGCGGCGCCAAAGGAGCAACTTTTACTCCAAGTTCCTCCTCAATGAACTTCAAGGACCGTTCCTCCTCCTCAATTATGTCCTTGGAGGGGGAAGAGACTTCTTCTTCAATAGGTTGAGGATGTGGCTGTTCCTCCATAGAAACCACTGCAAGCACAAGATTGAGATCCTGGGCCTTCAACGGAGATGGAGCGGAGGGAGGCAGAGTTGGTATTGGTGTCGATGTAGAGGCGGAGGGATCGACAACTTGTTGGACGGCGGCTTAGGCAACCTCAAGAACAGATGCCGGCACACCAGGGGTTGAAGGTGTAGTGCGGGCGGCCTTGGCCTGTTGTAGTTGGAGGATGAATGCATCCATCTCGGCATCATACATTTTGTCGGTGGGGAGCATCTTGCTTGGAGAATCCATGGATGAAGAGAGTAAGCTCGGAGAGATTGCACAAAGATTTGAGAGATTGAAGAGAGCAGAGAGGCAAGAGAGAATGGCGGTGAGGAACTTGTGATGGAAAGGCAAGTATATATAGGAAAGAGAAGATCTTTAGAAGATAAAATCTTTCCAAAAAAATCTCAACCGACTTGCCAAAAAGCCATCATGATATCATTTCTCTCTCCTCTGATAACGGCCACTTTACTTCGTTTACCGCATTGCTGTTCCTGCCACAGAGCAGTCAAATCTCACAAAGAGCCATTCCAACATTCACCCGCACCTCAATAAATGCCAACCATTGATTCAAATTCAACGTTCCATTCACACTGTTCCCCGTTAATCTAAGCAACAATCTTTGTTCCCTCTGAGACCAAGAGTGTTTGCGAGGCTTGTTTGGATATTTCATAGTTGGGTTCACACAAAATAGAGTATATTTAAACATATGGTAGGGAAAATACAACTTAGATAACTATTCCCAGTAAAAATGTTTATCAAAGAAGGATCATAGGGAACGTTTACCTGAATCAAGGCTGTGGAAGGCTGTACAATTGATTATCATGTGGGCTTGTAATGAGGGTTCAATTCATCAAATCAGTTGTTTTGGGTTTCAAGTAAGATGTTAGCATGCAATCAAGTAATTTAACACAAATCAAAAAACAAAGAAGCTAGACCCTAAGACTTAGCAATTCAAGTATACAAAAATCATGAAATAGCAAGATTAAGAAAGGCAGTTTAAACAAGATGGTTCATGATATCCGTGAACCAAATTAGCCAAGCATTGAGGGAATAGTGGATGTGGAGTTCCTCAATTCAGAGAGATCATGCCAAGGAGAAACCGAAGATGCTCGAATGGGCCTTTGTCTAGTGCTTTGGTGAAGATGTCGGCCACTTGATTTTCAGTCCTACAATGTTCCATTCTAATGAAGCCCATGTCAACATTATCACGTAGAAAATGATGACGAATGTCAATGTACTTAGTACTTGAATGATGAACTGGATTTTTCAAAATGTTAATGGCACTAGTATTATCACACATAATAGGAACGATGCCAAGAGACATACCAAAGTCCTCCAGTTGTTGTTTGACCCACAATACCTGAGCACAACAACTTGCTGCGGAAACGTACTCGGCTTCTGCAGTGGAGAGGGCCACAGAGTTTTGCTTCTTGGAACCCCATGAGACAAGACAGGAACCAAGGAACTGTGCCGTTTCGGAGGTGCTTTTGCGATCCACAACGTGCCCAGCAAAGTTAGCGTTAGTGAATCCAACAAGATTGAAATCATAGTTCTAGCACAGAGACACACACTAAACAGAATATCTGGCCGATTGGCCGTGAGATAGAGGAGAGAACCAATCATTCCTATATACATGGTGGGATCAATAGCTGTTCCATTCAAATCTGCATCCAAGCGAGTATTAGGAGAAATAGGAGTAACGATGGGTTTTACAGTATCCATACCATATTTCTTCAACAACTCTTTGATGTACTTTTGTTGATGGATCTTCGTTCATTCCTTAGTTTGAGTTACTTGTAATCCAAGGAAAAAGAATAGTTCCCCAATCATACTCATCTCAAACTCACTACAATTAAGATTTTTGAACTTCTCTACAAGAGCAGGGTTAGTGGAACCAAAAATAATATCATCAACATAAACTTGAACCACCAGAATTTTACCTTCGTGTTCCAGAAGGAACAAAGTCTTGTCAATTGTTCCTCGACGATATCCATTGGAGAGAAGGAACTGTGCGAGTCTATCTTACCAAGCACGAAGAGCTTTCTTAAGACCATACTGTGCCTTATCCAGAGCATACACATGCGAGGGAAAATTGGCATCCTCAAAACCAGGGGGCTGCTTCACGTATACCTCTTCTTGGAGATATCCATTCAAGAATGCAGTCTTGACATCCACTTGGTATAGAGTGAATCCCTTGTGCGCGGCATAAGCGATGAGAAGACGAATTGCTTCAATGCGAGCCACTGGAGCATAAGTCTCATCATAGTCTATCCCCTCTTGTTGATTGTAGCCTTGAGCATCCAACCTTGCTTTGTTCCTTGTAACCACCCCTGAGTCATCGAGCTTATTCCTAAACACCCAACGAGTGCCAATGGCATGCTTGTTGCGGGGTAAAGGAACGAGACGCCCGACTTTGTTCCTTTCAAACTGATGTAGCTCTTCTTGCATTGCTACGATCCAGTCAGGTACCTTCAATGCTTCCTTGATAGTCTTGGGTTCTACAAGAGAAATAAAAGCATGGAAAGCACATAACATATTCAATTTAGAACGCAAACCTCTTTCACCAAAGGGAGTGACGAGATTATGAGTGGGGTGAGCTTTTTGACACGAGAAGGAATGGATCATCATGTTGTGTCTCGGAGTCATTCGTCGAAGATGAAGGCAATGGAGCACCTTCAATTGGGTTCGTTCCTTCAGCATTACTCAGAAAATTATCAACAATATCATCACCAGAAGTTCCAGATGGAACAGTGACAACTACTTCAGAGTTAGTTGGAGCCACAACAATTATTGAATCATCAGTCAATGTTGAGGGAACGTTTGCGTCTTGTGCAGAATTGGTTGGAGTATCATCATTGTAGGAGTCATCAAGACTGGAAGACTCTGGAGAGGATGGGGAAACATTATCAGCATTAGGAGCACCGTTCACACGACTTGGACTAGGTTTAGATGAAGGACCATTGCCATTATCATCAGAATCATCCCTTTGCATTCTTGGATAACTTTCCTCAGGGAACGTTGTCTCTAACTCTCCACTGGCACCTTTGAAGTTCTCATCAAAGACAACGTGGATGCGTTCTTTGATTTTGCGTGAATTTTTGTTGTAAACTCTATAAGCCTTGCTTGCCTTTGCATATCCCAAAAAATGCCTTCATCACTTCGTGGGTCAAACTTCCCTAAGTTATCCTTCCCATTGTTGTGAATATAACACATGCATCCAAAAGCACGCAAGTGGGAAATATTGGGCTTGTGATCCCTTATTAGTTCATAAGAAGTTTTATTCAACAAAGGACGAAGCATGGCACGATTGAGGATATAACAAGCAGTGTTGATGGCTTCTGCCCAGAAAATTCTTGGAAGATTGCTTGCAATCAGGAGAGTTCTAGCCATGTCTTCTAGAGTCATGTTCTTCCGTTCCACAACCCCATTCTGTTGGGGTGTCCTAGGCGCGGAGAAATCATGTGACACTCCATTTTCTTCACAGAAGTTGAAGAAAATAGAGTTCTCAAACTCCGTTCCATGGTCAGACCTTATAGCTTTCAACTTCTTTCCCAAACTGGTTTCCACCTTCTTGATGAACGTCTCGAATACGGAGAAGACTTCATCCTTTGAGATTGTCCAAGTGAATCTAAAATAATCATCGACAATTACAAAAACATACATGTTCCCACATGACTTCTTATCCTCATGGGACCACAGAGATCCATGTGGATCAGTTCCAGAGGCCGAGAAGTTATAACATTAAGCTTTAACTTGAATGAGGAACGGGTCTATTTCCCTTTCACACATGCATCACAGACGCCATGGAACTCAGATCGAACATTTAGGAGACCACGAACAAGTTCCTTTGCATGAAGCTTATGAATTAGTCAAAGATTAGCATGTCCAAGCCTTCTATGCCACAGTTCCGTCTCATTAGCTATAGACGCAAAGCATAGAACTTCCTTTGGCTTGAAATTCTTGTCCATAATGTACACATCCTTGAATCTGACTCCTCTCAGAATGATATTCTTGGTTTCACGATCTTTGACATAGCATTCTTGTGAAGTAAAGACCGCCTTGTTGTTCCCTTGGTCGCAAAGCTGTGCAACACTCAACAAACTAAAACCAAGTTCATGAACTAAACTTACCTCTCTTACTGTGATGCTGGAGTTTAGTTTTGTTTCGCCTGTTCCAATCATTTCTCTACATCTCTTGTCTCCAAGGGCGACACTCCCTCTGGAGTGTTTGTGAAGTGAGGTGAGTTGATCTTCTTTTTCGGTCATATGGCACGAACAAGCACTATCAATGTACCACCTCTCGTTCCCCCTCACTTCAACCTGCACAGAAAAGTTAAGGTTTGGCTACCCAGGCAAGCTTAGTCTTACCTGGTCGAGACACATAATGCAATTGTTCCTTAGGAATAGCACAATTAATGACAACAGTTTTCTTCCTAGATCTAGCATGATTATGATTATGCATATGTGAATCATCATAGAAGTCATTCAAGTTCACATTATTGCTCCTACTGTTCCTTCTCTTTGTGTGCTCTTCGGAGAGCTTCCTTGTCTTTTCACAATCTCTCTACAAATGTCTGTTGTCCCCACAATACCAACACAACTTGAATTGATTCATTTGAACATACTTCCTGTTGGAAACAACACTCTTGCGTTTCTTAGCACGTTCTGGACAAGGAACGTTGGATTGCTTTCCTTGAGACTGCTTGAGGAAGATCTTGTGAGCAGGTTGTCCAGTGTACCATGACTGATTCTCATTCAGCCTACTCTCAAGAACCTTCAAACGTTCCTCAAGATTGCGATTATTTTCTCTAGCATCCTGTAGTTCCCTATCTCTTGATTCACGAAGTTCAAGAATAGATGGATCATCCTCTTTCTGCTTAGAACCTGTATAACCAATATCATACCTTGCTTCGACAAATTGAATGTCTTCAGTTTCAGCTTTCTGTTTCACTAGCATGGAGTGAATTTTGTGAACATATGCTTTCATCTCTGACATCTGTTCCTCAAGCTTAGTTGGTCCAGCTACATCACTTGCATCAGTATTGTTAAAGACTTCATTCACATGAAGAACAAGGAATAATTGAGCTGCTAGCAGTGTTAGATATGTTTTCTTTTAAACTACTACACTCATCTTCAGAATTAACAAGTTCCTCTTGTGTTTTCAAATTTTCAGAATACATTTCCTTTATGAGAGCAATCAGTGATTTCTTATCATAGTTCACAAGAGATTTCCAAAATGTTTAAGGATTTACCTCAAGATCCTCAGGCGAAGTAGTAGAGTCATTGAGAGCCATTGCACACATCTCACCACCCCAAGCTTCAGGGTCTTCACCATCTAAGTCATCCTCATTGCCCCACACAACAACGAAAGCTTTCTTCTCATCATTCCCAGAAGTTTTGTTTGGTTTCTTGGGCTTTGGGCAAGAGCTAGAATAGTGACCCTTCTCATTACAGTTGTAACATGTGATGTATTTGATGTCATGGGTTTCACCATGGTTCCCACCTCTGTTGTTCCTACCTTTGTTGTAAAGGGAATGCATAACTCTAGTTAGTAACACAACCTCAGGATCATCGGAGCCATCATTATCATCAAGATCATTCTCAATCCTGTCAACAGCCTTTCTAACCATCAAAGTAATTCCTTTGTTCTTGGGATCTTTGTTTCTTCCAGCCTTTTCTTCATTGTCATACTTCTGAATCGTGCTAAAGACTTCATGGAACATCAGTTTGACAGTGTTGGAATTCTCTTTCAGATTGGCCTTGGTCATCGCATGACGATGAGGAAGACCGTCAATGATGATAAGGATCTTCTCATCAGGAAGGATTTCTTCATCCTTGATTGAGTGAGCAGTCAAGTTTGCGGTGATTGTCTTAAACCTAGCCTAGTAAGAGCTCACTTCTTTATTTTCTTCCATCTTGAAGTTGTAGAAGTCCTTCTTGGTTGTGAAACGATCAATTTCACGAAGGTCCTTGCTTCCCATGTACATCTGTTCCAGGGCAAGCCACTTAGCATTGGCAGATTCACAAGATTGAAGCTTTTGCACATCTTGCTGATTAAGAGCATTGTTGATGAGCATGGCAGCCTTGCAGTTCTTCTCCATGATCTGAAGATCCTCTTCATCCCATTTCTTTAGCTTTTGCTTCTTCTCAAGATCAGCAATCTCAAGATCTCCAAGGGAGATGATCAACCAGCATTGAAAGTCATGACTTTGGACCCACTTGATGAAGAGAGTCTTCTAATGTTGATATTGACCAGCGAGCAACAACAGATGCCTTGAAGAGTTCAAACCAACTTCGACAGTGGTTGCAGTTATCGTTACTTGAAAATCTGTAAGTAACACACAATCTAGAACAAACCTGCTCTGATACCAATTGTAGAATCGAGTGTGTTAGTACAAGGAATGGTAAAACTGTTCCTTGGGCAGCGGAATATTATAACAGAAAACAGAGTAACGGACAGAGTTCCTTAGAGAGGAAAACTCAATCAACCAACTAGTTGATTGAGAAAAACCTCTACCTCTAGATTTTCCTAGTAGGATTTCAAATGTCTACTTGTGTTATTAATCCTGGAATTATAATCAAGCAAGTCGTATCTCAATCTAGTTTACCCCTAGATATCTAGACTTTTTATTGTAACGTTCCTAACAACGCCTAAGACAATCAAAACCCTAACAAGTACTCAACTTACCAAAGTCTCATCCTTGTAAGTTCTTCTCCTTCACTGAATGCTCAAAGCTCTGTCAAAACGCTGTAGTTACTTGTGAAATGAAGTAGACGACTTCCTTTCTTATAGTCTAGAAATCCTAAATGATTTACCCTACTTTTACTTAAGGAAAATCAGATAAAATAATCCTATACAATCTTTTCTTATCCTTTCTAACAATAAGATCTTCAACAACTTTATCTCTTGCGGCCCAAGTTGTTTCTTCAAGATATCTTTCCATAAATATGAGATTCGGCAAATTGTAAGGGCGACAGCGTGCGCGTCTCTTCGTTCCTTGGTGCTGTTCCCTTCCTTTTCCTGTTCACAACCGCGCGTCTTCATTTCTTGTTTGTTTAAGCGCGTTGTTCCATTGTTGACTTCTCTGTTCCTTTCAATCTCTGTTTTGATTCATCACATCATTTTCATCGTTCCTTTAATTCATCTGATTCCTGAAACTCATAGTCACACTAAAAACCATCAAATGCCATTGAGTTTATCATCATCAAAACTAGAGGGAACATCATCGTTCCAACAATTTCTCCCTTTTTGGTGATGACAAACTCTTTCAAAATGTGCATGTTCAAAACAGTCAAGTAAGAATTCACTCACATGTAGTCACACATATACAACGATCAAGATATTGACATAGTTCCCCCTCATAAAGTACATAGCAAGATTTACCTTCAAGTGACGTCTTCATTCTCCTTAGCACTAGCATCTGTTATCAACCCTTCATTGGGTTTCACATTTGCCACACTTCCCCATTTTGACATCATCAAAAGATCACAGAAAAAGCACAAAGCCTTGACTAGCATGCAAATCATGATCAAAATATTTCATTCATGAAGTAGAAAGAAGTACAAAGTTATGGAACCTAGACATCTATCATCAAAAGATAAGGAACAACTACACAAAAGACATAAAAACATTAAAATGCAAGAACATAAGGTTAGACGGGCTAGATAGTGACATGGAACACTCAAGTCTCAGGGTCTTCAGCATCTTCTTCATCCTTGCTCAGAAAGTGATCCAAGAGCAGGTTCATGGTGGTGTTTAGCTGTTTAAGCTCAGCCAGAATCTGATGCTGAATCAAACTACCCTTAGACGTTCCTTCGCCAGCAGCTTTCTTCGCAGTCACAGTGCCCGTTCCCTTCGAATCACCCTTAAATTTCATCTTCTCCACAACAGCTGAATCCAATTCACTACCTAGAGAGACCTCATTTTCTTTGCGGTAAGATTCATTGCAAAGCAGCAGCATCTTTACTAACCCCGGATAAGCCAAATAGTGGTGGTATTGGGCTTCTCTTGGAGAGGTGCCTCGGCCCTGGAGATGATGTGGAAAGCCACTCGCTGAGCCAACGTCAACCTCCCAGTCTGCAACTCCCCAGTGGTTGAACCAAACAACCGTTCTATACATGCCAACTTTTCTTCATTGACCTCACTCGATGGAACCTCAAAGAAACCACCCAATGGAACAGAGAGGAGCGAGGAGATTACCTTGGGCATGAAAGACAGGTCTTCACCACTGATTTTAGTCGACCCACACATAGCATCCGCCTTGGAGAGATGATAGTAGTGGTAGAACTCTCGCATTTGCACTTCATTCACAGTTTCCCTGTTGGAACAGACCCGTTCCCATCCTTGGAAACGCAGAAGATTCAATATCTCGCCCACTTTGTGCTCGGTAAATAAACTTTAACGAATTAACAGCGGTGTGAGAATCTTCTTACCATCAGAAAAGTCAGGAGCCGTAGTAGTAGAAACAGAGAGCTCCAATCTCGCTTTGCCAACAGTCTTGGCCTTCTTCTTCTCAGTCTGCACAGCGGAACGGAGTCGTGCATTTAGCGGTCTGGGGGCGGTTTCATCACCACCTGATTTCGACGGCGTCGACTGTGCAGTTGGAGCCATGCGATGCTCTAAGAACTGAACTTCCTCCTCTTCTTCCTCAGCCTGAGCAGTGGAAGCGAGATCATCCAATTTTCACTTGCGAGGTGGAGGCGGCGCCAAAGGAGCAGCTTTTACTCCCAGTTCCTCCTCAATGGACTTCAAGGACTGTTCCTTCTCCTCAATTCTGTCCTTGGAGGGGGAAGAGAGTTCTTCTTCTTCAATAGGTTAAGGATGTGACTGTTCCTCCATAGAAACCACTGCAAGCACAGGATTGAGATCCTGGGCCTTCAACGGAGATGGAGTGGAGGGAGGCGGAGTTGGTGTTGGTGTCGATGTAGAGGCGGAGGGATTGACAACTTGTTGGACGGCGGCTTGAGCAACCTCAAGAACAGATGCCGGGACACCAGGGGTTGAAGGTGTAGCGCGTGCGGCCTTGGCCTGTTGCAGTTGGATGATGAATGCATCCATCTCGGCATCAGACATTTTGTCGGTGAGGAGCATCTTGCTTGGAGAATCCCTGGATGAAGAGAGTAAGCTCGGAGAGATTGCACAAAGATTTAAGAAATTGAAGAGAGCAGAGAGGCAAGAGAGAATGGCAGTGAGGAACTTGTGATGGAAAGGCAAGTATATATAGGAAAGAGAACATCTTTAGAAGATAAAATCTTTCCAAAAAATCTCAACCGACTTGCCAAAAAGCCATCATGATATTGTTTCTCTCTCCTCTGATAACAGCCACTTTACTTCGTTTACCGCATCGTTGTTCCTACCATAGAGCAGTCAAATCTCACAGAGAGTCGTTGCAACGTTCACATGCACCTCAATAAATGCCAGCCACTGATTCAAATTCAACCTTCCATTCACATTGTTCCCCCTTAATCTGATCAACAATCTTCGTTCCCCCTGAGACCAAGAGTGTTTGCGAGGCCTATTTGGATATTTCATAGTTGGGTTCACACAAAGTAGAGTATATCCAAACATATGGTAGGGAAAATACAACTCAGATAATTATTCCCAGTAAAAATGTTTATCAAAGAAGGATCATAGGGAACGTTTACTTGAATCAAGGCTGTGGAAGGCTGTACAACCGATTATCATGTGGGCTTGTAATGAGGGTTCAATTCATCAAATCGATTGTTTTCGGTTTCAAGTAAGATGTTAGCATGCAATCAAGTAATTTAACACAAATCAAAAGACAAAGAAGCTAGACCCTAAGACTTAGCAATTCAAGCATACAAAAATCATGAAATAGCAAGATCAAGAAAGGTAGTTTAAACAAGATGCTTCATGATATCTGTAATACCCCTCATTTTTTGTAAGGGTATTTGGGTAATTTTTCCAACCCTCGTTCTGTATTCGTGTCGCTTTTGGAGAAGTTCGGATTTCTGTATCGTGTTTGATCTCTGTAAAAAATTCCCTGAGTGATATACAATACATTCGACGTATTTTTCGGGGCTTAGAATATTTGTTTGGGTACAAGTATATTAATTTCAGAGTTTAAACCCATGCCAAGCCCTTTCCCGGGCAAAAAGACGCGGAAACGGAATTTCCGCGACCGCGGCGGTGTCCACCGCGACCGCAAAATAATGGCTCTCAGAAGAGCTGGGCACAGGAATATTCCGCGACTGCGGAAAAAGTTCCGCGACCGCGGAAAACTCGAACACGCCAGCGACGCTTCGTCTTCCGAGCCTCGTCGTCCGTGCCACCGTTGATCGCCTGACTCGCCGTCAATCTTGTCGGGGCTGGGCTTCTCCTTGGGCTATATATAGTGGTCGATTTGGGAGGGTTTAGGGGCACCCAAATCTGATATCTCTCTCTCTCTCTCTCGTTTGCTTGCTCGCCGGAGTTCCAAGCCCTCGCCGGAATTTTCGAAGTGTCGCCGGAGGCCTCGCCGGGAGTTGTAGCAGCCTTGGAGTGGTGCATTGGAGGAGCAAGGAAGGCTGGAGTCAAAGCCCTCGCGAACCAAGCCCTCTCGCATCGTCGCCGGTGAGTTTCTCGTCGTTTTGGGGTCGCCGGAGTTCATGGCCGCGACCGCGGACATGAACTGCCATGACCGCGACCGCGGACATGAACTGCCATGACCGCGGCAGTGACAAGGTCGGCCGCGTCCGCGGCCGCTGTCCTCGATGCCCGCGACCGCGGATTGCCTTGGCAATCACGATCGTGGCCTTGGACGATCCGGTCTCGGGCGGGACTTTCGTTCTTTCGATTTCGTTCGTTCTTTCTTAGATTCGTATCATTTTATTGTCGAATCTAACCTAGGGTTTTGTTATGGGTCATTGTCATAGGAATCTGTAATCCGACTTCCGTTCCCGTTCCGGACCCAGAAACCCGTCGTCGCACAATCGTTCGTCTAGACTAAGGCAAGTGGCGGTTCGCTCTTGTAACACCCCCAAAACTTAACCCTTTTGGAAAGGTATTACTGTCAGTGACCCCAGTGTTCCTTACCGAGATCACCCAAGGCTTTACCGTTTAAATACAATTTATGAAATACAAATGATACATAATGATCAAAGCATTCAATCCCAAACATAACATTGTTAAAGAAACATGAGTTACGGGATTACAACCCAATCCCGAATAGGCCAACACAGAGTTTAAACCAAATACAGCGGAAGTCTTATAAAGCACATTACAACCAAAGTCATTGTCCAAAAGATCTCAACCTGATTAAAGAAATAATTAAAACGTTCAAAAACCACCGTCGACTCCATAGTCCTTCTATTCTTCTGAGCTACTTTCGATCTGATGTGCCGAATCGAACGGATGACACCAGCCCACATGCGGAGAACAAAGTTCGTGGGTTACTCTACTTGAATAGACTAGCAAGGGTAAAGAGCAGAATGGTTCGAAGCAGTCGTATTAGGTTAGACTCATCGCTTCTCGAATAATAATCGATGACGATAGTCAACCATCATACTCCTACTGGAATAGACAAGAGGTATGCACAAGAGAAGATTCTGGAAGACTGAATCTTCACAGAAATCGACTCGAAAAGAGACTCCAAGAGATTGAGTCCTTAAGGAAATATGACAAATCTGGAATGTTTACAGCATCATACAACAATGATTTAAAAGTTGACTAAGATGCTTCGGTTCACGACCAACCTCATCACATACAGCGCATCCAGATTGGAAAGAGAACGTACTATGATCAAAGTCGAGATGAGTTTTCCTAGCTGCACTATAACTTAGCTGCACTACTCGCCGAAGGTTTATTAGTTATGTGTGTCAAGTAGCACTTATCTGATTTATGTTTCAAAAACACACATCACGTTATTAGACTTTTACATGTGTACCCCATCATTGGGATGACACATTTTAGTATACGTTTCGTCGAGAGTGACGTACACCGGAAGGTTTGTGACACCAACTAAGTGTCCTGTCTCTACACACTTGTGAAAGAGACCGATCATGATCTTAGAATAGTACCAGATGGAGACGAGCCACCCCGATAACAGATTATAAAGAAACGACCGGACGAAGTCCGAGTACATTCCTAGCTAACAGTGCTAACCACACAGATATAACACAATAACAGTTACAGGATAAATCCACATAAAGGCCCGAAAGGCGATCACAGATAATAGCGTTGTTCTAACAGATATACAACCTATTATATGATTTTCAAAACAGTTTATCAAAATCGTTTCCAGACAAACAGAGTATTCATTCCAAATTAATTACTCAGATAAACTACTGATAACTAATGTAAATATGGAACGAATGAGCAAGAGCGAACCACCACTTGCCTTAATCCGTAGAATATAAACAAGCCTTACGACAACGACGGGATTCCGGGCTCGACACGGGTATAGCTCCGCTAGCACAAACACCTTCGAGTCGACCCATAAAAGGAACCCTAAGTTAGATCCGACATAACCACAGTACGAATCTAAAAACGACGAAAGAGAACGAAAGGAAAGACGCCACGACCACAACCAACCAAGCCAAAGCCACGAAGGCATTCTAGGCACTGGCGGCGGTCGCTGTTCTTGGCGGCGGTCGCCGCAGTTCATCACGGCGGTCGCCGTGAAGAACTCAGACGACAGAACCGGCGAGAAAACTCACCCAAATGATGCGCGTTTCGACCCCTTTATGCCTTGCCTGGGTTCTGACCTCCAAAGGCAACCAAAAGGCTTCTAAAGGGCTTCTGGAACACCACCAAATGACACCGACGAGAGCTTCCGAACTCCGGCGAAACACAACTCCGACGACACAAAAATTTGGCAGAGGTTCGGTGTTTGGGATGGCTCAAATCCCTTCCCCAACACTTCCTTTTATAGCCAAAGCACCGGGAGCCCGAAGATGGGCCTACGAAAGCTAGTTCGGCGCTTGCCAGAACCACGCCAGCGACCATCGGTTAAAGACCTCTGGGTAATCACGGCGGGCGCCGCAACTTTTCCTACGGCGGGCACCGTAATTACGGCGGTCGCCGTTCCTAGCTCTGGCGAGCCCAGCATAGGAGTCGACGGCCTGACACATCGGGCCCAACGACGGCGGGCGCCGTGACTGTATGACGGTCGCCGTTTTGCCTTTTCCCGCCCATTCAGCTTTTGGATGAGCAAGACATTAACCCGGGATAAAAATTATCGTACGCGAATGCGTATAAACATTCGAAGCACGTCGTCTGTATTTTATTTCACTGAGAAAAATATTACAGATACAGAGCACATTACATAATGTCTCAAGCTACCTGAATTAAATCCGACGTACTAAACGGGTACTCGGGAAAATTCCAAAATTCCCAAAATAACCTTACAAAAATACGGGGTATCACATCTCCTCCCCGTTAAAAGAAGTTTCGACCCCGAAACTTAGGTCGAAAATAATTCGGGAAAATGTCTGAGCATATCTGACTCGGTTTCCCACGTCTCCCAAGTAACTTCTTCGGTCCCTAACTTGGACCACAACACTCGTACAAACGGCACGATCTTGTTGCGCAAACGCTTCTCCCGACGCTCCAAAATGCGCACGGGCAACTCTTCATAAGTACCATTAGCTTGAATCTCGATGTCCTCATAACTAAGCACATGAGACTCATCTGACACATACTTTCTGAGCAAAGATACGTGGAACACGTTATGCACCGGGTGAGCCGATGGCGGCAATGCCAAGCGGTACGCTAGAGATCCTACTCTATCCAGAATCTCGAATGCTCCCACGTAGCGAGGGTTAAGCTTCCTACGCTTACCAAATCTGAAAACTCCTTTGGATGGAGATACCTTGACAAAAACCTTGTCACCGACCTCGAACTCGACAGTCCTGCGCTTCCGATCTGCGTAGGACTTCTGTCGACTCTGAGCGGTCAACATCCTTTGTCTGATCAAAGCAATGTCTGAGGCCGTCCTTTCGACCAACTCTGGTCCAAGCAGAATTTTGTCGGCATTATCATCCCAACAAATTGGAGATCTGCATCTGCGACCATATAAAGCTTCAAACGGAGCCATCTTGATTGTAGCATGCCAACTATTGTTGTACGTGAACTCAATCAGACTCAAGCTGTCCTCCCAGCTAGTCGGACGATCGAGTACACAAGCTCTAAGCATATCCTCCATGGTCTAGATGGTCCTTTCAGACTGGCCATCTGTCTGAGGATGAAACGCGGTGCTGAACCTCAACTCGGTTCCCATAGCCTTATGAAGTTCCTGCCAGAACCTTGACATGAAACGGCCATCTCGGTCCGATACAATGGTCTTAGGAATGCCATGTAAGCGGACAATCTCCTTCTGGTAGACTTCTGCTAACTTATGGGTTTCCCATGTGGTCTTGATGGCTATGAAATGAGCACTCTTCGTAAGCCTATCCACAATTACCCAGATAGCATCCCTCTGACTTCGAGTCTTTGGTAGCCCAGTGACGAAGTCCATGGCGATGCCCTCCCATTTCCATTCTGGCACTGGGAGAGGTAGCAACTCACCACCTGGCCTGCGGTGTTCGATCTTGACCTTCTGGCAAGTTAAGCACTTTGCCACAAAGTCTGCTACGTCCCACTTCATGTTTGGCCACCAAAACTTCTTCCTGAGGTCCTTGTACATCTTGCTAGAGCCAGGATGCACAAAATAAGCAGATGAATGAGCTTCTCTCATCACCAACTGACGAAGACCTTCTGTGTCAGGCACACAGATCCGATCCTGAAACCAAAGTGATCCATCATCCTGAACCACAAAACTGGGAGCTTTCCCATCCATCACTTCAATGCTTAACTTCACCAAGATGATGTCATCGACTTGCTTTTCTTTGATCTGATCCAACAGTGTAGCCTGAATTTCCATCATACTCAGGTACCCTCTACGCTGGTCATACAAGACTTCAATGTCGCATAACTCTTGGTTTAGCTTGGTCTGAGCAGTAAGTAGAGCAACTACAGTCTCGTGCGTTGTCTTCCGGCTTAGTGCATCAGCTACTACATTAACCTTGCCCGGATGATACAGCAACTCCATGTCGTAGTCTTTGAGCAACTCTAGCCAGCGGCGTTGTCTCATATTTAGCTCCTTTTGAGTAAATATATACTTGAGACTTTTGTGGTCAGTGAAGACTTGGCATCTTATACCGTAGATGTAATGCCTCCAAATCTTTAGCGCAAAGACAACCGCTGCTAACTCAAGATCATGGGTCGGATAGTTTTCTTCATAAGTCTTGAGTACTCTAGATGCGTAAGCAATAACTCTGTCTCTCTGCATTAGTACACAACCCAAACCACACTTTAAAGCATCACTATAGACCACATAATCGTCATTCCCTTATGGGAGTGCTAACACGGGTGCCGAGGTCAGCCGTCGTTTCAACTCCTGGAAACTGGCATCGCACTTGTCATTCCAGACAAACTTCTTGTGAACCTTGCGGAGTAGGTTGGTCATAGATAGAGCGATCTTTGAAAATCCTTCTACGAACCTTCTGTAATACCCGGCAAGTCCAAGAAAACTGCGCACCTCCTTCACGTTCTGGGGCTGTGTCCAATTAGCCACCGCTTCAATCTTTTGGGGATCAACCATAACCCCATTTTTATTGATCACGTGGCCTAAGAAAACCACTTCCTTTAACCAGAATTCACATTTAGACAATTTAGCAAAAAGCTGATGTTGTCTAAGGATTGACAAGGCAATCCGCAGATGTTCCTCGTGGACTTCTTCATTCGGAGAATAGATCAGAATGTCGTCGATGAAGACCACCACGAACTTATCCAAGTACTGGTGAAAACATCGGTTCATCAAATCCATAAAGACAGCTGGAGCATTTGTAAGCCCAAAAGGCATCACTACGAACTCGTAATGACCATATCTGGTCCTAAACGCAGTTCTAGGAATGTCCTGCTCACGAATCCTGAGTTGATGATATCCAGATCTCATATCGATCTTGGAGAAAACCTTTGCTCCCTGCAACTGGTCCAATAGGTCATCAATCCTAGGCAAAGGATACTTGTTCTTGATCGTCACCTTGTTCAACTCTCGGTAGTCGATACAAAGTCGGAACGATCCGTCCTTCTTTTTGACGAACAGTACCGGAGCACCCCACGGCGATGCACTCGGCCTGACATAATCTTTGATAGGTGTCATTTCATGCACCTTAACTAGTGATTATTGACGCAATTTAGATGAAGTTTTGGTGTAGAGTTAGGCTAAGTCTGTAATCCAGGGGAAGAGTTAAAGCAGTACAGATATGAAGGTTTTACAGCTTAGTGAAGAGGATAGAAGATGAAGGAGAAGATCTGCCCAGAACTAATGAAGAAAGCTACCTCAAGTGGTAGTATAGGAGAGCAGACGCAAGGATGAAGAAGCTGGCCAATACCGCCCCGCGCCAGAAGCCACCGCGGCCCGGCGGTGATCCTCAGAGAAGTGCAACGCGCCAGTAGTTACCACCCCGCGGTGGAAGAGAAGCTGGCCAGCGTGTCATTTGTTTCTATTTTAGTATAGTTGGATTTTATGCCTTATTATATTTTATTTCTTTATTTTGTTTGCTAGGTTAATTTTCTGAGAACCTATATAAGATATCTTTTTGTTAATTTTGAAGGGAGTTCGGTCCTCCCTCTTTTGTCGATTCAACTTCTAGGTTTTTGAACAATGGATAGCTAAACACTTTTGTTTCGCTAGACAATTGAAGCACGCCAATGAATTGGTTGTGAGATTTCTATTCCATGTTCTATATCTTATTAAGTTGGATTGATTCTCTTGGTTAAATTGTTTATGGATTTATGTTGATTCTTCTAGCGTAGCTAACTAGGTTTTTCGACATCTCTCATATTGCTAGGATTGCATATAGGGGTTCCGAGTGCATATCTAGTGGCAAACATAATTGTGCGTATAGGGGTTCCGAGCGTACAATTGTGAGTGAGAATCAGTTGCATGTGAGTAGGGGAGTGAGTACTTGTACGTCTTTCTACTTGCATGTATCCTATATCCCTGTGTGCATTGCTATTGCTGTGTTAGTGCTAAAGTACACCGACAATTGTGAGAATCTGAGGTATTTTATCATTGGTGTAGTAATAAGTCTATTGACAACTGTGAGAATCGATAGTATTCATGATCAGGATGGGAATAATTATAAGATAGTAAAAGAACTTGGAAAGACAATTTTCAGTGATCAACCTATTGCATTTGTGATGTGGATATTTGTCTGGTGGAACACTTTCCCTCATTATATTTCTTCTTCCGTTATTACTTGCATCTTTGGTTATCCTGCAATTATTCCAAAACCCCCTTGTTACTCGTTAGTCACACGTCATTGCATATAGATAACCGACTCCCTGTGGGATCGACCCTGACTTGCTTGCTATACTCTTTAGTAGGTGAATTAGGATTTCTTTGACAGGAAAATGACACCGGTTTCCGGACTTGTCAAATTTGGCGCCGTTGCCGGGGACTCAAATACTTTGTTTGTGATTATTTGTGATTGACTGCGGTGTGGATCTATCTTACGATCCGCACCTTTGCTACTGATTCGCTACTCGTTGACGTTCACACAGAGACAGGTACGAATGGCTCAGACACTCCGACAATTGACTGCACCAGATCCGATACAATAGCCTTTGGCTGTAATCATTCCACCCCTTGCTGATGGTGTAACATTTGAGCTCAGAACAGGAGTGATACGATTACTCCCGAGATATTATGGACGAAGTGGAGAGGACCCCATTCTTCATTTGAATAAATTCCACAACGTCATTATGAGCATCAAACCAGCCAACGTCACTGAGGATCAGATTAAAATGAGAGCCTTCGGGTTCACGCTTAAAGACGATGCTGAAGACTGGTACTATCATCTACCTGGCGGAAGCATAGATTCATGGGTTAAGCTTCATAAGAGATTCCTCACACGCTATTTCCCAACCAAGATGGCAAACGCCTTGAAAAGGGAAATTACCAGCATGGAACAAGGTGAGGAGGAGACCCTCTATGACTATTATGAACAGTTCGAGCGACTCTGCGCTAGTTGCCCGTTCCATGGTTTTGATAAGAAATCTCTGGTGCTCTATGTTTACAACGGGCTGATGGATGATGAAAGAAGAATTATTGATGCTACATGTGGTGGTAGTATCCTGAATATGACCCCAGACGCAGCCATGACCAAACTTCGTGATATGGCTGAAGGTACAAGGGATTTTGATGAACCCCCAAGGACCAGATTAGTGGTGCTGTCATCTCCAACGATTCACATGTATCGCAAGAAATTGCCTCTTTGAAGGAGGTCCTTGCGGGTATGGGCAAGCAAGAAGAACCTCAACAGCACGCGGGCTGTGGCATTTGCGCTGGTCCATTTCACAACACCAACGTCTGTCCCCAACTACAGGATATCACTATTGCTGAAGTGTACGCTGCTGAAGGTTACGGGCCTGTTAAATTTCAATGTGATCAACAACGACCGCAACAACCTCGCTTTGATGATCCACCAACTACTAGCAGCCCCTCTTCAACCGAAGAAATGCTCAAGACCCTAACAATGCACTTTACAACGCATGTGCAAACCACTGAGGCCAACATAAAGAGCATAAAGGAGGCCGTGTTCCAATTATCCGATGAATTTACTGGGTGGAGAAAAGAGGGCATAAAAGGGGCCTCAAACGCAGTAACCCTACGAAGTGGCAAGGAATTACAAGTCGCCCCTACGGCTAAAAAGGACGACAATGCTGAAATCGAAATTGACAATGAGCCAGAGTCACCGCCCCGCGGCGACTCCCACCGCGCCCCGACGTTATCCCCCAGTAGTCCTACGCCACAAACACCGCCCCGCGGTGATCCATACCGCCCCGCGGTGAGTCCACCGCCTCGCGGTGAAAGCCCAGAGCTCGTAAATTTACCTGAGGAAGAAGAGGATCCCTATGTACGTCCCAACTTCCCTCCCCTTGGATCTGAGAAGCCACCTGCCCCCTTCCCGGAGGCACTAAAGGAAAGGAGAGTCATTGATGACAAGGATCTCTTCGACACTTTCAGTAAGTGTGAGGTGAACATCCCACTCCTCAAGCTCGTCAAGAGTGTACCGAGGTACGCTAAGTTTCTAAAGGAGCTGTGCACTATAAAAAGAAACCAGAAGCTGAAGGGCAAGGAAAAAGTCAAGGTTAGCGAATGCGTATCAGATGTATTCCAGAGGCGTATGCCAAAGAAGTGCGGAGACCCAGGTATGTGGAGCATTCCTTGTATTATTGGACACACTAAGTTTGAAAAAGCTATGCTTGATCTTGGTGCCTCCATTAATGTGTTACCCTATTCTCTCTACGAATCTCTTGGACTTGGACCTCTGCAGGACACAGAAATTGTAATTCAATTGGCTGATAGGTCTAGTGTCTACCCTAGGGGAGTAATAGAGGATGTCCTGGTTATGGTTGATAAATTGATATTCCCTGCAGATTTTTATGTCTTAGATATGGAAACAGATACGAAGGCAACTCCTATACTGTTAGGTAGGCCATTTTTAAAAACTGCTAAGATTAAACTTGATTTGCAAAGTGGGACACTTTCAATGGAATTTGACGGGGAAAAGGTGGAATATAACATTTATGAAGCCATGAAACACCCCACTGAAGATCATTCTCTATGCTCCATTGATGTGATCGATTTTATTGCACATGATGTCTTTGATATTTCTGGTCCTGATGAGTTGATGACCATTGTTGAAAATAATTTGGACTTGTCCTATGAGGAATACTCTTTACCCTCTAACATGCAGGAAGTCATCGCTCTGCTGGATTCCCATGGTAAGTATTCTGCAGATCCTTTGGGCGTTGGCCCCATTTTACTAAGCCCGAGCGAAAAGCTCATTCCTTCTGTTGAACAGGCTCCCGAGATCGAATTGAAGCCGCTGCCAGACCATCTCAAGTACGTTTTTCTTGGAGCCAACGACACCCTGCCGGTCATTGTGTCTAGCAAGCTATCTGCGGACCAGGAAATGAAATTATTAGGCATGCTCAGGGAGCATAAAACATCGATTGGATGGACCATTGTAGACATAAAAGGGATAAGTCCCTCGACTTGTATGCATCAGATTCTACTGGAAGACAGAGCTAAACCATCCAGGCAGCCACAGAGAAGGCTCAATCCTCCGATGATGGAAGTGGTGAAGAAAGAAGTGCTAAAACTCCTCAAGGCTGATATGATCTTCCCTATTTCGGATAGCCAATGGGTAAGACCCACCCAGGTGGTCCCTAAGAAATGAGGTATTACTATAGTGGAGAACCAACAAGGAGAGTTAATTCCCACCAGGACCACCACAGGATGGAGAGTGTGCATCGATTACCGTAAGCTGAATGCGGTAACTCGGAAAGACCATTTCCCCCTGCCCTTTATTGATCAAATGCTAGAACGCCTTGCTGGGCGACCCTACTACTGTTTCCTCGACGGATATTTAGGATATTTCCAGGTGGCCATTGCGCCAGAAGACCAAGAGAAAACCACTTTTACATGTCCCTTTGGCACCTTTGCATACCGCAGAATGCCATTCGGATTGTGTAACGCACCCGGTACATTTCAACGATGTATGGTTAGTATCTTCTCTGAATATGTTGAGAAATTCATTAAAGTATTTATGGATGACTTTACAGTGCATGGGACTAGTTTTGATTCATGTTTAACCCATTTGGCCCTCGTACTAAAGCGATGTGTTGATACCAATTTGGTTTTAAATTATGGAAAGTGTCATTTTATGGTAGAACAGGGAATAGTACTGGGTCATATTGTCTCTGCTAGAGGTATTGAGGTCGATAAGGCGAAGATTGATGTAATTCAGTCTTTGCCTTATCCTACTAATGTGCGTGAAGTGCGCTCCTTTTTAGGTCATGCAGGTTTCTACCGAAGATTTATTAAGGACTTCTCAAAAATCTCTTCAACCCTATGCGAGCTACTGAAGAAGGAAGTGACCTACGCATTCACTGATGAGTGCAAGAAATCGTTTGATTGCTTGAGAGAACGTCTGACAAGTGCACCTATCATTCAGGAACCTGACTGGTCTCGCCCATTTGAGATCATGTGTGACGCCAGCGATTATGCAGTTGGAGCAGTTCTAGGACAGAAAGTGGGACGGGCATCCCATGTGATTCATTATGCCTCCATGACTCTGAATGGAGCCCAGAGGAACTACTCCACTACTGAGAAGGAAATGCTGGCGGTTGTCTTTGCCTTGAAAAAGTTTAGGCAATATCTTTTGGGAGTCAAGGTGATTATCTACACAGATCACGCTACTCTTCGTTACCTGATGACGAAGAAAGAAGCAAAGCCAAGACTAATCCGATGGGTCCTCCTTCTCACTGAATTTGATGTGGAGATCCGTGATAAGAAGGGAGCAGAAAACCTAGTAGCAGATCACCTGAGTAGGCTCGTCCATGGGGAAGATGAACCCGGAGAACAAAGCCCCATTCATGGCACCTTCCCAGATGACACACTTTTTATAATCGAGGGAAGTTCAGAAAACAAACACCGCCCCGCGGTCCCCAACGCCGCAACCCGGCGAATCGTAGCCAGTATGAAGTTGGAGACGCCACCACCCCGCGGTGGTGATCACCGCGACCCGGCGGTAGATCTATGTGAGAACCAGGAAAACTCATCGCGACCCGCATCGATAGCACCACCCCGCGGTCACATCTCTGGAGTCACACTTTGCTCTGGAGACACCTCTGACCCGCCCTCTCACATAGCCATGGACGTCTTCGGAATCCGTTCTTTCAGACCTTGGTACGCAGATATCGTAAACTATCTGGTTCGAGAGGAAATACCCCCAGATTACACCAGAGCTCAAAAGGCAAAGATACGGAGAGAAGCTCGCCACTATGTGTGGGATGATCCTTACCTGTGGAAGCATTGTGTCGATCAGGTAGTACGCCGATGCCTCCCAGACAATGAGGTACAATCTATCCTTAACTTTTGTCACTCCGAAGCATGTAGGGGTCATTTTGGAGCGAATAGGACTGCTAAGAAAGTATTGGAGGCAGGATTTTATTGGCCACACATCTTTAGGGATGCTTACGCCTTCTGCAAATCCTGCGATAGATGCCAACGGGTTGGAAACATCACCAGAAGGAATGAAATGCCGCTATCATCATTAATCTTTTGTGAGGTCTTTGATGTTTGGGGCATGGATTTTATGGGACCCTTTCCTAGCTCTCATGGGAATCTATATATATTACTTGCGGTGGACTACGTTTCCAAGTGGGTGGAAGCAAAGGCCACTAGGACCGATGATTCTAAGGTTGTGGCAGGTTTTCTCAAGGAAAATATTTTCTCAAGATTTGGAATACCCAAAGCTTTAATCAGTGACATAGGAACCCATTTCTGCAACAAGACAGTGACTGCCCTACTGAAGAAGTATCACATCACCCAGAGAATCTCTACAGCCTATCACCCTCAAACTAATAGGCAGGCCGAGAACTCCAACAGAGTGATTAAATCTATACTGGAGAAGACAGTAGCAGCTAATCGGAGGGATTGGAGCACCAAGCTCAATGATGCGCTGTGGGCATACCGTACAGCTTTCAAGACTCCGATAGGAATGTCCCCTTTTCGGCTGGTATTTGGAAAAGCTTGCCACCTCCCCGTAGAGCTTGAGCATAAAGCGTGGTGGGCAATAAAGAAATGCAACATGCAACCGGATGAAGTGGGGAATTTCCGTAAGCTGCAGCTGCAAGAACTGGAGGAATTACGCCTGGAAGCCTATGAGAACTCTGTTAACTACAAGGCGAAGACCAAGCAGTGGCATGACAAGCATATTCTGCGAAAGGATTTTAAGCCAGGAGATAAAGTCCTCCTATTTCAATCCCGGCTCAAGCTCTTTGCTGGGAAACTGAGGTCCAAATGGACGGGTCCCTATGAAGTTGCTGACGTTCACCCCCATGGTGCAATCGGACTAACAAACCCCAAGACAGACAACATCTTCAAAGTGAATGGCCACAGGCTGAAACCCTATCATGAAGGCTTCAATCCAACCCATGTTGATGCAATAAGTTTCGAAAGCCCTGAAGCTGAAACAGGGTGAGCCACTGCCTACATCGAGCCAATGACGTTAACCAAGGCGTTGTCCGGGAGGCAACCCGGGTTAGTTATTTGATATTTTCTTTTCATTAGATTATTTTCGTAGTTTATTTTTGCTTTGTTTCGTCCACCTTTTATTCACATTTTAGGTACGAAAGTAAACCCGAGAAGAGACGTGGTACCCAGCTCGTCTCACCACCCCGCGGTGGAGGTCTGGTATGATTTCTCAACCAAAAAATAAAAAATAAATAAATAAAGGGCCCTGAAAATACCTTAAACGGGTGAGTAATATTTTTATTTCTTGAGTTGGATACGAAGGATTTGACGGTGTCAGTTGAATCACCCCGCGGTCCGGTACCCACCTCTCCCGCCAAACCCTAACCTTTTTTTTCTTTCTCTTCCCTGTCTCTCTCTCTGCCGCACCCCCCATTCCAAGATCTCATGCCCTTAACCCACAACTCTACCCGCCCCAATCTCCCTTGTTCCTAGCCTTGGTAGTGGCAACCTTTAACCCAACTTTGATCTCCTCTACCCACACCTTCCCTTGTACCGATTTCCGAACTTCCCCGTGGTGGCTAGTAGTTGAAGGAGGTGACATTTTGTTCTGGTGGTGTGATCAGTGCAATCGGGGTGTTCTTCCGGTTGTTCGGTGGTGTTAGGGGAGGAATCGAACAGTGACCGCCTCGCGTTACAGTCTCACCGCCTCGCGCAAATCGGATTTTGAATTCGGAGAAGAAGGTGAATAGTCGCCGCCCTGCGTCCACTCCACCGCGGCCCGGCTACTACGCTCAGTAATCATCACCGCCCCGCGGTGACACTCGTGTTCATCCTTCAGCAGGTTGTCAGTCTTCCTTGCCTAGTTCTTTTGATTCGAGCGCCTATTTCCTTATACCATGTCAAGAGCTAGGAAGGTTGGGATGACCAAGGAGGAGTGTCAGGTGTATGATGTGGTGTCAGCGAGACACGTACAGCCGACCCATTTCTTTGATAGGGGAGTGCTAGCTGAATTGGGTTTGTTAGAAATGACTCAACAATGTCTGGATAGGATGGGATTAGGGGGCTTCCTAGACAAATGCGCCCCCGCGTTCCCTGAACTCTGCTACCAGTTTATAGCCACTTTGTCTCGAAACCACACGCGACGAATCATTGATGGTAGGGAGCAGAAATTCCTAGCGGGAATCACCTTCAAATATGAGGGTCGGAGTTATGGTCTTCCTATAGAGGAAATTCGTGAGCTGCTGGGTGTGTCGAAACCAGCTACCGAGAAGTGGAGGCAGGGTCCCGACAAGGCGGACATTAAGGAATTCTGGACCACCGCAACGGGAATGGCTGAATATCAGAAGAGGAAGGAGAATAGTAACAAGATTGTCCACCCCTGCTTCCGCTTAGTCTACACTGTGTTGCTTCGGACATTTTGTGGGTGTATGGAGGAGAGAAAGGTTTCTCTGAATCGCCTTGGTCTTTCTCCCCAATGATTGATCCTTTGGATGGGGAGACTCCTGGATGGGTTATCATATGGTTGCATGAGCTGCAGCAGATTCGCGAGGGCGCCGCGCGAGACATTGTTCAGGGTGGACTGATCACCCTGGTTGCTGCGGCCAGGATTTTGATGGACACCATTCCTCCGCCGCTCATGCCTATCCGCTACGACATCCCATACCTACGACGGTGTGGTATACTGACCATATCTCAGGGGCAGTTTCTGTGGTGCTCTTACGGAGGTCACCTGTTGTGCCTCCCTCGTCCTTTGGCCTACCCACGAGATTTCACAGGCTGGTACATCCCGTCTGACGCTGAGATTATTCCTCTCGACGATGAGGCTGATCCAGAGGCTGTTATTCCCATGATTATGGATTTCGATCCCCCTGCTTCTGACGCTGCCCCCATATCCGCATCGCCTTCTGAGTTTTCCTGGGACGACATGTTCATCCGTTTTGATGCCTTCACGCTGCGTCAGGAGGCTGCGAACGAGGCGACGCTGGCTCGGCTGCGGACTATACATGCTGACATTGCCCGCGATATCACGGACCAGCTGAGTGCAGCTGAGGCCTTCATGCAGGCACATTACTTTGGGCGGCAACCACCTCTACCGCGCTTCCCACCGTATCCACCTTTCCAGTGAGTCTTTGTTCTTTTCTCCCTATTTTGTTTTGTTTTCGTCTTTACATTGAGGACAATGTGTGTTTCAAGTGTAGGGAGGGATTTAGACTCACTGTTTATCATAGCTAGTGTACAGATTTTATTCTTGCATTTCGTATTCTAAAAAAAACAAAAAAAAACAAAAGCCAAAAACAGGTAAAAAGGCAACCAAAATCCTGGGATGGACTGAAAACCCGAAAGGGCAGTCCAGGTAAAAAGCAGGTAGTCCGGCTGGTATAGACCAGGGCAAAATTGGACTGGAGTGATGCGAGTATATATGAGATATCTAGCAAAATGAAATGAGTGGCTAGGTGAAAACCCGAAAGGGTGCCTAGGCAAGATGAGCGTAAAAGAAGAAGAGTGATTCTAGGATTTCTCTATATTTCTTGTGGAGATCCGTCATAAGAAGGGGAGCCATAAAGAGGACTCGGGTAGGCCACTTTGGAGCAATAAGAAGCTAGACAGGAGTTATGAATAGATTCATCGCGCATCATGTGTTTTGGTTGTCTGGGGCTGATTGTTGAGCTATTGTAGTCATTGGTATCATCTGTTGTCGCACTTCCTGAGACCTTGATATTTGATGAGTGGAGTATAATTGATTTGATTTACTCGGGGCGAGTAAAGGTCTAAGTGTGAGGATATTTGATAGGTGTCATTTCATGCACCTTAACTAGTGATTATTGACGCAATTTAGATGAAGTTTTGGTGTAGAATTAGGCTAAGTCTGTAATCCAGGGGAAGAGTTGAAGCAGTACAGATATGAAGGTTTTACAGCTTAGTGAAGAGGATAGAAGATGAAGGAGAAGATCTGCCCAGAACTAATGAAGAAAGCTACCTCAAGTTGTAGTATAGGAGAGCAGACGCAAGGATGAAGAAGCTGGCCAATACCGCCCCGCGCCAGAAGCCACTGTGGCCCGGCGATGATCCTCAGAGAAGTGCAACGCGCCAGTAGTTACCGCCCCGCGGTGGAAGAGAAGCTGGCCAGCGTGTCATTTGTTTCTATTTTAGTATAGTTGGATTTTATGCCTTATTATATTTTATTTCTTTATTTTGTTTGCTAGGTTAATTTTCTGAGAACCTATATAAGATATCTTTTTGTTAATTTTGAAGGGAGTTCGGTCCTCCCTCTTTTGTCGATTCAACTTCTAGGTTTTTGAACAATGGATAGCTAAACACTTTTGTTTCGCTAGACAATTGAAGCACGACAATGAATTGGTTGTGATATTTCTATTCCATGTTCTATATCTTATTAAGTTGAATTGATTCTCTTGGTTAAATTGTTTATGGATTTATGTTGATTCTTCTAGCGTAGCTAACTAGGTTTTTCGACATCTCTCATATTGCTAGGATTGCATATAGGGGTTCCGAGTGCATATCTAGTGGCAAACACAATTGTGCGTATAGGAGTTTCGAGCGTACAATTGTGAGTGAGAATCAGTTGCATGTGAGTAGGGGAGTGAGTACTTGTACGTCTTTCTACTTGCATGTATCCTATATCCCTGTGTGCATTGCTATTGCTGTGTTAGTGCTAAAGTACACCGACAACTGTGAGAATCGGAGGTATTTTATCATTGGTGTAGTAATAAGTCTATTGACAATTGTGAGAATCGATAATATTCATGATCATGATGGAAATAATTATAAGACAGTAAAAGAACTTGGAAAGACAGTTTTCAGTGATCAACCTATTGCATTTGTGATGTGGATATTTGTCTGGTGGAACACTTCCCCTCATTATATTTCTTCTTCCGTTATTACTTGCATCTTTGGTTATCCTGCAATTATTCCAAAACCCCCTTGTTACTCGTTAGTCACACGTCATTGCATACAGATAACCGACTCCCTGTGGGATCGACCCTGACTTGCTTGCTATACTCTTTAGTAGGTGAATTAGGATTTCTTTGATAGGAAAACGACACCGGTTTCCGGACTTGTCAACCTTTGTCAAGAAGATCTTCAAGTTGATTCTTCAATTCTTGCATCTCGGCTGGAGCCATCCGATACGGTGATTTGGAAATCGGCGCCATACCAGGCTCAAGATCAATTGAAAACTCTACGTCACGGTTCGGGGCTAATCCAGGAATTTCTTCCGGAAAGACATCCGAAAACTCCCTAACTACAGGAATATCAAGAACCTCAGGTCCATCCTTCGCAGGCGAATCCAAGTAGCAAAGGTACCCGACACATCCTTGTCGTAGTAGCTTAAACGCAGCCATCGCATGAACTTAGACGCCAACTCGGTCACTTTCAGACCATCCGTCTTTGGGTACAAGAACTCTTTATGCTTCTCCTCTCTCATAGCACGAGAGAAAAAGCGATCAACCATCTTGGTCTTGAACATCGACCAAGTCAACACTGGGCTCTCAGCCAA
The DNA here is from genome assembly GCA_027886185.1 of Rheum nobile. NCBI lineage: Eukaryota > Viridiplantae > Streptophyta > Magnoliopsida > Caryophyllales > Polygonaceae > Rheum > Rheum nobile. The sequence continues at coordinate 7,833,932 of WOAB01000040.1, forward strand.
ACATGTGTTCTCCCACCACTCGCTAGCCTCCTCCTTCAGCTGAAGAGAAGCGATATGGACCTTCTCGGCCTCAGTACACTCCACGTTCCGAAACAGCCTCTCCATATGGGAGAACCAATGAGTCACTGCTACTGGCTCCCCTTTCCCGTTATAGCAATCGGGCCTCATGGAAGTGATGGTCTTAAGAGCGCGACCATAGGTGTCTCTAGCCCTGACGACATTCTCTTGAACCACAGGGTTTCTGGGATCCACAACATCAGGAACTGCTGGGTGAGTAGGCACTTCTTGCGCTTGAGGCGCACTAGGTCTCAATACGTCTGCAATTGCCTGCATCACAATCCCGCGAATCGCCTCAACAACTGCGGCATCAAACAGCGCCGACGCTTGGGTCTGATCTTGACCTTCACGCCTATGCTGGACGCGAGACTCTGACTCGTGCTCATCCTGAACACCTCTTCCTGCTGGCCTGGGATCTTGGCTAGTCCCAGCACCGGCTCGAATCGAGTTCCTCGTGCTTCTTGGGTTCACCATCTGTTTACCGATCCAATTCCAAGCATTCAATACATTAATATTATGCAATATACTTATGCAATATACCAACGTAAAGAAATTACTCAGAATAGATCAACTTGGCATTTTATAGATGAACCTTCGAACTGTTACACAAGCTACACATAAGTCTATCATCTGAGTGCTAGGACAACATTGCTCGAAGATAAAAGTGTTTCCCAGAGTACTTGCCGCAATACTGAAATATTACACATAGTACAAACTTGGAATACTAAGAAATGAAACTACTGCGATAGGCAACGCCAATTCTCATCAAGGCGTTCCAAAATGTCTCCCATAAGACTGGCTACTCGTGCAAGGTCTCTTCGGACTAGGTTCACCATCGAGCTCTGGCGATGGGTTTCGCACCCGGCTTGACCCTGAAGCACATGGTCCTCCCTCAGTCATGGTAAGGTATGGGTCGTCCATGACTGACCCTCCTATCCCAGCCCTCCTCTGAGTACTGGCGATCAGCTCATCCCTTCGACGCTGCTGTTCTGCAGAGATTACCTCGCTCTGGCGGAGGATCTCCTGTAGCTCGGATTCTGACCTCCTTCTTCTTAGAGTAGGGATAGGCTGAGATTCCCTGTCACTTCTCCTAATACTGTACTCGGTATACAGTGCCTCCCAATCAGCTTCTGACATGGATGCGTACTCTGGCACTGGTGGCAACTCTTGCATAGGTGGTAACTCTGTACTGGGGTGAATAAATTGCATCCCCGTTTCTTGACTATCCACCAACAAGTGCCTCAAGTCATCGGACTCCTGGTTTTGTCCGCTGAGGTCCATCTCGGTATCCTCCTCGGGATCATCCTCGATGGGGTCCTCTTCCTCTTCGGGGTCATCCTCTATGGGGTCCTCTTTTTCATCTTCCTCCTCGCTCCCTTCAATAATCACATCCATCAGGTAATCGTCATTATAGTACCCTCTCGCGTACCTAGACGATTCATCATCTTGCATTGCTTCCTCCCTTGGTGGTTCCACTGGCGCTGTCACAGGAACTCCAACATTCCTTGACACCAGAACTACCGACTCAGGAAGCACATGCTTGATCTCCTCAGATGGGCTGCTCGGGCCTCCAACCTCGAAGCACCTCTGGGGTATAGGGAAGTCTAGCCTCTCGGTAGACGGTGAATCCATCTCGGCATCTTCCGACCCCTTCTTCAGAGAGAGACATGCACCCATCTCCTATAGGATAACGATGAAGGAATTAGTCTTTCTAGACATAGAAGCAAGCTTACTATATCAGACTATCCAGAAGACATGACTATGAACGGTGTTTTTAAATTCTTTTTACTTTGAAAATTCAGAGCCCTTTTTAAAGCATTTTCGAAAACGGATAAATGGTTTATAAAAATCCTAAACCCATTTTAAAACCTTTGGCTCTGATACCACAACTGTAACACCCCCAAAACTTAACCCTTTTGGAAAGGTATTACCGCCAGTGACCCTAGTGTTCCTTACCGAGATCACCCAAGGCTTTACCGTTTAAATACAATTTATGAAATACAAATGATACATAATGATCAAAGCATTCAATCCCAAACATAACATTATTAAAGAAACATGAGTTACGGGATTACAACCCAATCCCGAATAGGCCAACACGGAGTTTAAACCAAATACAGCGGAAGTCTTATAAAGCACATTACAACCAAAGTCATTGTCCAAAAGATCTCAACCTGATTAAAGAAATAATTAAAACGTTCAAAAACCATCGTCGACTCCATACTCCTTCTATTCTTCTGAGCTACTTTCGATCTGATGTGCCGAATCGAACGGATGACACCAGCCCACATGCGGAGAACAAAGTTCGTGGGTTAGTCTACTTGAATAGACTAGCAAGGGTAAAAAGCAGAATGGTTCAAAGCAGTCGTATTAGGTTAGACTCATCGCTTCTCGAATAATAATCGATGACGATAGTCAACCATCATACTCCTACTGGAATAGACAAGAGGTATGCACAAGAGAAGATTCTGGAAGACTGAATCTTCACAGAAATCGACTCGAAAAGAGACTCCAAGAGATTGAGTCCTTAAGGAAATATGACAAATCTGGAATGTTTACAGCATCATACAACAATGATTTAAAAGTTGACTGAGATGCTTCGGTTCACGACCAACCTCATCGCATACAGCGAATCCAGATTGGAAAGAGAATGTACTATGATCAAAGTCGAGACGAGTTTTCCTAGCTGCACTATAACTTAGCTGCACTACTCGCCGAAGGTTTATTAGTTATGTGCGTCGAGTAGAACTTATCTGATTTATGTTTCAAAAACACACATCACGTTATTAGACTTTTACATGTGTACCCCATCATTGGGACGACACATCTTAGTATACGTTTCATCGAGAGTGACGTACACCGGAAGGTTTGTGACACCAGCTAAGTGTCCTGTCTCTACACACTTGTGAAAGAGACCGATCATGATCTTAGAATAGTACCAGATGGAGACGAGCCACCCCGATACCAGATTATAAAGAAACGACCGGACGAAGTCCGAGTACATTCCTAGCTAACAGTGCTAACCACACAGATCCAGCACAATAACAGTTACATGATAAATCCACATAAAGGCCCGAAAGGCGATCACAGATAATAGCGTTGTTCTAACAGATATACAACCTATTATATGATTTTTAAAACAGTTTATCAAAACCGTTTCCAGACAAACAGAGTATTTATTCCAAATTAATTACTCAGATAAACTACTGATAATTAATGTAAATATGGAACGAATGAGCAAGAGCGAACCGCCACTTGCCTTAATCCGCAGAATAGAAACAAGCCTTACGACAACGACGGGATTCCGGGCTCGACACGGGTATAACTCCGCTAGCACAAACACCTTCGAGTCGACCCATAAAAGGAACCCTAAGTTAGATCCGACATAACCACAGTACGAATCTAAAAACGACGAAAGAGAACGAAAGGAAAGACGCCACGACCACAACCAACCAAGCCAAAGCCACGAAGGCATTCTGGGCACTGGCGGCGGTCGCTGTTCTTGGCGGCGGTCACTGTTCTTGGCGGTGGTCGCCGCAGTTCATCATGACGGTCGCCGTGAAGAACGCGGCGGTCGCCGTGAAGAACTCAGACGACAGAAGCGGCGAAAAAACTCACCCAAATGATGCGCGTTTCGACCCCTTTATGCCTTGCCTGGGTTCTGACCTCCAAAGGCAACCGAAAGGCTTCTAAAGGGCTTCTGGAACACCACCAAATGACACCGACGAGAGCTTCCGAACTCCGGCGAAACACAACTCCGACGACACGAAAATTTGGCAGAGGTTCGGTGTTTGGGATGGCTCAAATCCCTTCCCCAACACTTCCTTTTATAGCCAAAGCATCGGGAGCACGAAGATGGGCCTACGAAAGCTAGTTCGGCGCTTGCTAGAACCACGCCGGCGACCATCGGTTAAAGACCTCTGGGTAATCACGGCGGGCGCCGCAACTTTGCCTACGGCGGGCGCCGTAATTACGGCGGTCGCCGTTCCTAGCTCTGGCGAGCCCATCATAGGAGACGACGGCCTGACACATCGGGCCCAGCGACGGCGGGCACCGTGACTGTACGGTGGTCGCCGTTTTGCCTTTTCCCGCCCATTCAACTTTTGGATGAGCAAGACATTAACCCGGGATAAAAATTATCGTACGCGAACGCGTATAAACATTCGAAGCATGTCGTCTGTATTTTATTTCACTGAGAAAAATATTACAGATACAGAGCACATTACAGAATGTCTCAAGCTACCTGAATTAAATCCGATGTACTAAACGGGTACTGGGGAAAATTCCAAAATTCCCAAAATAACCTTACAAAAATACGGGGTATCACAGCTCTTGCTTATCATTCCATGTTTCCATTAATTATCAATTGTTTAATTGTTAATTAAATTAGGATGAACTATTGTTTTCGTTTGGGAACAGATTTTATAAATGATACAATTAAAACATGATATTATTATAGGTTGTATATATTGCTAGAACAACGCTATTATATCTGTTATTACCATGATGGTATTGGTGTGGATTTTATGTGTGAACTTATACATTATAGTTAGAATGAGTATTCGTAGGAACGCTATGTACCGTGCGAGGTCTAGTCGTTTCTTTATAATTGGTACTAGGAGGATTTTTCCCTAATACTCTCTCTGGTCATGACTATACCCTTACTCAGGGTAGGTGCACACAGCTGGTGCCGACATTCGGAAATTATTCCCTCTGATATCTCTCATGATGAGATGATATATCTTAAAAGCTTATAACGTAAATGTGTATTTTGGAATTAAACAAGATAAGTGTGATTATGCACATAATTAATATACCCTCGGGCGAGGAGTACAACGTGGAAACCACCCGGACTTCGATTAGAGTAAGTCCTCCTTCCAAATCTGAATTCACATTACGCGGTGAGGTTGGTCGTGGATCCAAATGGTCAAGTCTTTTTAAACGCTTGTGTGAAATTATAACGTTCCCGAACACTTGTCATACTTTCCGTTAAGACTCAATCTCTTGGAGTCTTCTCTTCATACGTTTCCGATAAGACTCGATCTTTAGGAGTCTTCTCTTGATCTTTCTGTTTCGTATATTCCTGTAGAAGTACCAAGGTTTACTATCGTTATCGGCTTTCATTCGAGAAGCGATGGGTCTAGCCTAATACGACTACTTAGAACCTTTCTGTTTTACCCTTGCATAGTCTTTCATTAGACTAACCAACCGCTTATTTTCCCTTGCATGGTTGGCTGGTGTCATCCGTCTCATACGGCACATCAGGTAGACTTCCGTTCCGTGAAGGCTAGAACCGACGATGAAGGCAGATGAAGTTTTTAAGAGTTTTATCTAGGTTGAATATCCTAGGCGGGTGATCGCTTCGATCAAGACCCTTATGTTATTTATTTAAAAGACTTCCTCTGTATTAAATATATTCTGTATTTCTGTTGTATTTGGGATTTACGGATGTAATTCCGAGACTTTGGTTTAAATAAAAATTATGATATCTCGTATTATCAGTGTGTTTTATGTTTTGTATGAATGGTTAAGCCTTGGGTGTCTTCGGATGTGAAATCCGAGGTCACTGGCGGTAATACTTTGAAGGAAATATTTGGGGGTGTTACAGATTTGGTATCAGAGCCGATTTTTTTTTTAAAAAAAATGGGTTGGGTTTAAAAAACATTTTATTAAAAACGAAGATTTTATAAACCGTTTACTCGTTTTGAACTAAGATTTTTTTTATTATTATTCGAAAATTTTGAATTTCTGAATAAACCTTACTTGACAAAATGTATTGTTTTGAAATCTCTGCCGTTCTAGTCGTGCCTTCTTTCCAGTCTGATATAGTAAGTTCGCTTCTATATTTAGAAAGACTAATTCTATTCTCGTCGCCCCGTAGTTTATGGGCGCCTTCATCTCTCATCTCTCATCTGAGGAACCCGAAGAAAGCCGAGGTGGCCCCGCCATCTCCAATTAGGCTTGAGTTCCCGGTTCCCCCGCCGTGCTTTGAGGTCGGGGAACCCAGTAGTCCACCCGAGGAGGTGAAGACCGTACTCGAGGAGTCGGTGATGTTAGTGTCCGATAAGGTTCCCGAGGCAGAGCCTGAAGCGGATCCTTGGGAGGACACTGAGGAAGAAGAGCCGGCACAGTACCTTGGAGGGTACTACGACGACGACTTCGAAATTGAGGAGGATCCTGAGGAAGACCCGGAGGAAGACCCGAAAGAGGATCTGGAGGAGGAGGACCCTGAGGAGGACCTCGAGGAGTATGGCTATGGCTTGGAGCACTTGTTGGAGGACAACGAGGACCCGAGAATGCAGATCATTTTTCTGAGTCCAAAGTTGCCGCCTGATGAGGAGTATACGCCGTTGTCCCCTGCCGCTTGAGAGGCGCTTGGGATCTCGGGTATTAGCGGGAGGAGTGGGCCGCTGGATGCACCAGTGAACCCGCAGTTTATCCCCACTCCGAGAAGGCCGATGGTTAGCCCTACTTATCGGCACGTGCTTCATTAGAGTGAGATGGATTCCTCTGAGGCTCGTCGCCAAGTAGAAGAGATGGTTGAGCGTGCTCGTATGAGGGCAAGGCCTTGGGAGGCGATGGGTACACCGAGGGTGGTCTCGACCCAACAGGCCAGGCCTAGGCCCCGAGTACTGGAGGAGAGACTGGAGGAGTGGTCGAACGCCCTATACGACATGGAGCAGAGGACATATGAGACTGAGCTCGGTCTCTCCCGAATGCTTGGGGACGTCCACGAGCTCCAGGAGTATATCCGCCAAGCAAGGTTGCTACTCGACCATTTGTATGAGGTGAACAGGGCAGACTTCCAACCAGGATTTCTGGAGGAGTTTTGCTACCCACCGGGATCCGATAGGACTGTACCGAGTGTTTCCACACCTAGGGAAAGGCCTAGGGCACCAAGGCCGAGGAATGAGCCGTGTGCTCCAAAGCCGAGTAGGGCAAGGAGTCGGACGCCAGACCCCGATGATAGACCCCATTCGAAGAAGTTGTGCATGAGAGCTCCTGATTATAGGAAGCTTTTCAGGGCACCATGATGGGGGCCGGTGTTGAAAGCTTACCGTTTTCTTTTCTAGTGTTTTGTCCTTTCGTTTTGGTAGCATTGTATTCTCCAAGCAATTTTGCCTTGTCGCTTGGAAGAATTTTCCCATGTAACCCTTTCAAACTCAGTTTCAGTTCATCAATGAAGGTTTACCAGTTGATCTAATCCGAGTCAATTTTATACGTTATGCATGTTGAAATGATATTAATGTTGCGAAATACTTGGAATTTGATCGGTAAACAAATGGTGAACACAAGGAACACCATTCGTGCTGGTGCTGGGCCAAGCAACAACCCCAGACTGAATTTGGGGAATACCGCGAATCCATTGGATGAGAACGAGTCTGTTTCTCACAAGAATCCAGTGGGCAGCGACCAAGTTCCGGTCAATGCTCCAGTTATTTTCGATGCTGCGACAATTGAGGCTATTCGGGGGATTGTGATGCAAGCAGTCACCGATATTATGCGACCAATCGCGCCTCAGGCACAAGGTGTGCCAATTCCTCCTGTGGTTCCTAGATTCGAGGAGCCAGCTGTCCATGTATCCCATGAGGATGCAGTCAGGAACAGAGGCAATTATGGCCGAGCATTGAAGGCCATTAGCTCTATGAGGCCTGACATTATGATGGAAAGGGAGAGCCAGTCAGAGTGGCATATTGGTTCTCGCATATGGAACGACTGTTCAGAAACGTCGAGTGCACTGAAGCAGAGAAGGTGCATATTGCTTCACTTCAACTGAAGGAGGTGACTAGTGAATGGTGGAAAGGCACCGGTCTAGCTGATCACCCTGGGTTGAACTGGGGAATGTTTAAGGCGAAGATGACTGATCGATTCTTTTCCCGAGCTGTGAGGGAAGACAAGCATAAGGAGTTTCTCTATCCGAGGACGGATGGATTGAAAGTGACTGAGCTTGCGGCCAAGTTCAATCACCTGTTGCAGTACGCTGGGCCGAAAGTGTCCAGTGATGAGCAGAAAATCTGGCATTTCCATGAGTGGATGAATCCGGACATTAAGCCACTGATGGTACGTCACGGATGCTCTACTCTGGAGCAGTACGTGGATGCAACCTATAAATTGGAGATGACTCACGGAGGGTCTACGCAACGTTCGGGCCAGGGCAAGAATCTGATCCAGTGCTACAACTGTGGTACACCCGGGCACAAGAGCAATGAGTGTCCGAAGCAGAGGAAGACGTGTTTTGGATGCGGGAAGGAGGGACATTTGCAGACATTTTGTCCGCAGAGGAGACAAAAAGGAGCGGAGTCACAACAAGGGTCCGTTAGTCATAACAACCGACCCCGATTCAGACCAGTGGAGGCTCCTAGTCCTTCGACGCAGACAACTGCGCAGAACAAGGGGAAAGCCCCAGCTGCTTCAGGAGGTCAAGGTCAGCGACTCTACGAGATACGTGAGGCTGATGGACCAAATGCTCCTACTGCTCAAGGTACTCTATACCTCCATTCTACTTCTATGTGTATACTTTTTGATTCGGGTGCTACTCATTCTTTCATCTCGGAATGTTGCGTAAGTAAGCTAGGTTTAGTATGCAATGAGGCTTGTGAGCCTTTCGTAGTCAATCTTCCCAATGGTGAACATTTAGTAGGATCCAAGCGTCTGTCAGAATTTCCGATTACTATTCAGGGGAAGAAGTTCGAAGCAGATTTGATCTGTATAGCCATGGCTCCATACGACATTATTCTCGGTATGGATTGGCTGACGCGTCATGGAGCGGTGATCGATTTCAGTTCAAGGACTGTGATAGTTTCATCTGGGGGCAAGTTTGTATGCAAGTTCAAGGGTTGAAATGACGCTGATAACGGCAAGCTCATCAATACGATGGCTGTGTGTAAGCTACTTCGACAAGGATGTGTCGGGTACCTGTGCTATCTGGATAAACCCAAGAAAGATGAGCCGTCATTTCTTGATATTCCGGTCATTCGCGAATTTCCGGATGTCTTTCCGACGGAGATTCCCGGTTTACCCCCGAATCGTAACGTGGAGTTTACCATTGATCTCGAGCCTGGTACCGCGCCAATATCCAAGGCACCGTACCGGATGGCTCCAACTGAGATGCAAGAGTTGAAGAAACAACTCGAGGATCTTCTTGAGAAAGGATATATAAGGCCGAGTGCATCATCTTGGGGCGCTCCGGTTTTGTTCGTCAAAAAGAAGGATGGATCGTTCCGACTTTGTATCAACTATCGAGAGTTGAATAAAGTCACGATCAAGAATAAGTATCCGTTGCTGAGGATTGATGATCTGTTGGATCAATTGCAAGGAGCAAAAGTCTTTTCCAAGATCGATCTGAGATCTGGTTACCATCATCTCATGATTCGTGAGGAAGACATTCCGAGAACTGCTTTCCGGACAAGGTATGGCCACTATGAGTTCGTAGTCATGCCATTTGGCCTTACCAATGCTCCGGCGGTCTTCATGGATCTGATGCATCGATGTTTCCACCAATACCTGGATAAGTTCGTGGTGGTCTTCATCGATGATATTTTGATCTATTCCCCGAGTGAGGAGGCTCACGAGGAACATCTTCGGATCACCTTGTCAGTCCTTAGACAGAATGAGTTGTACGCAAAGTTGTCTAAGTGTGACTTATGGATCAAAGAAGTGGCTTTCTTAGGCCATGTGATCAATGAGGATGGGGTTATGGTCGATCCCCAGAAGATTGAAGCGGTAGACGACTGGAAGCGGCCTCAGAATGTGAAGGAGGTGCGCAGTTTCTTAGGACTCGCTGGATATTATAGACGGTTCGTGGAGGGATTTTCTAAGATCACTCTACCTATGACCGATTTGCTCCGAAAAGTCCATAAGAAGTTTGTCTGGGCTGACAAGTGCGAGACCAGTTTTCAAAAGTTGAAGAAGTGTCTGACCTTCGCACCAGTGTTAGCGCTACCGGAAGGAACTGATGGTTATGTGGTCTATAGTGATGCTTCAAAGCATGGGTTAGGATGTGTACTGATGCAGAAAGGAAAAGTTATTGCGTACGCATCTCGGCAATTGAAAACCTATGAGGCAAACTATCTGACGCATGATCTGGAGTTAGCAGTTTTAGTATTTGCGTTGAAGATTTGGAGGCACTATCTCTATGGTGTAAGGTGTCAAGTCTTCACCGATCATAAGAGTCTCAAGTATGTTGATAGGGCGTTGTCGTGACACCTAAAAAAAATAATCCTAACAAATCTAAACAAGTAGTAGAGGCAAGCAAAGGTCGAATCCCACAGGGAGGAAGTGATCTTTCTAAGTGTTTATAAGCATGTAAAGTAACAAGGGGGGTTTTGATTATCAAGCAAAGTAACAAAGATGCAAGCTTTAGAGGGAAAATAAATATGATGGGTGGAAATATTCCACTAGACAAATATCCACACTGCAAAGGAAACAGGTTGATCACTGATAACTATTTTTCCAAGTTCTTTTCACAATCTTATAGTTGTTCCCACCCTGATCTTAAGTATTATCAATTCTCACATTTGTCGATAGACTTATTACTATGCCAATGATAAAGCACCACCGATTCTCACAGTTGTCGGTATACTTTACCACCAACAAAGCAATAGCAATGCATACAAGGATATAGGATACATGCAAATAGAAGGACACCCTACTACTTAGCATGCAAATAATTCTCACTCACGATTGCACGCTCGGAACCCCTATACGCAACAATCGTGTTTGCCACTAGATATGCACTCGGAACCCCTATATGCAAATCCTAGCAATTGATAGATGTCGAAAAACCTAGTTAGCTACGCTAGAAGAATCAACATAAACCAATAGACAATATGCTCAAGAAAATTAAACCAACTTAATAAGATATAGAACAAGGAATATAAATCTCATAACCAATCCATTGCAATGCTTCAATCGTCTAGCGAAATAAAGGTGTTTAGCTCTCCATGGGTTGAAACCCTAGAGGCAGAATGAAAACCGAACTAAGTCTCCTATCTAAGACCTGGAAAAGATCTTATATAGGTTTTGGAAAATAAAGTTAACCTAATGCAAAATAACAAAGGAAATAAAATAATAGCAAATAAGGAAATCCGAAATAGAAAAAATAAGGAAATAAAGTCTTCTGGCCGCGAGGCGCTACGTGCCCACCGCGGGGTGTCAGTCTTCCCTGAAATCCACCGTCGGGTCGCGGTGGCTATTGGCGCGGGGCGGTGAGTTCCACTGCGGGGCGGCGGTGCCTTTTTCAGCTTCTGCGACACTTTAGTTAAAACGCCATAACGTTTGATTCCCAACTCGGATTGCGCTCATATTTTGAGGACGTGCCGTAGACTTCAAGATCGAACTCCTCGAAGTGGAATCACTTCATTTGGACATCTGAGTAAAGAGAAAGAACCATTTGAATTCAGCACATTGTTCTTCTACTCTTCAATACACTTCAAACCTCTATAAATCCCATGATTTCTTCACTTCTCCATTCTAACTCCATAATCCACGATTGTGCTCTAAATCCATCCAAATGGCGCCTCAAACCTGGTAATAATCCTTAGATATGTGCTACAAAATAGCACTTATCAAATCCCCCATGCTTAAACCTTGCTCGTCCTCGAGTAAGCTAAAGTCAACCTACTCCTCCAATCAATCCCCAAGGTTTCAGGAAGCATAGAAAACTCAATCTCCAAGAGTCATACCCAACAATAAACTCCAGGTAGCCAATACAATATAAGCCCAACACAATAAACTACAACATCCAATCAAAAATCTCAACACCCCACACAATCAAGCCAAAAGGAAAGTAGAGTACTTCCCCCAAGCTTATCCCAAACACCATAGAGTGAATATAATCTAATCCTATCTCCCATCTATCTTCTTATCTCTCCAGAGTGACCTACCTGAATCCTCCTTATAACTCCTCTTCTTATGTCACCATACCAGGAAAAATGAGGATTCCTAAAATTCACTCTTCTTCTTTTCACTCATTTTGCCAAGGCGCCCTCTCGGGTTTTCACCAAGCCACTCATTTCATTTTTCAATAGATGGGCTCACATAAGCTCACGTCACTCTTGACCAATTATTACCCCAGCCTAATGCTGGTCCAAGCCACCTGCTTATTACCTAGGCCGCCCTTTCGGGTTTTCGACCTATCCCAGGATTTTTAATGTATGCCTTTTTTCAAATTTTTGGCTTTTTTAATTTTTTAATTTTTTTCCTCAACAACGTAGCAAGTATAGAACTCTCCCCCATGCTTAAACATTGCATTGTCCTCAATGTAATGAAAGACAAAAGAATAGAACACAGGGAAAAGCAAAAAATAACTCACAAATGTCGCCAAGCTGCTTGGACACTGAAGTTGTCGCTGGCGGTCTTCTCAATAAATGCCCAGGTCTTTGGTGTTGGGCGGGTGTCTTCATCAACTCTGTAGTCTTCTCCTACTGTGCAACCAAAAGGGAACCACTTTGGTGAATAGTGGTATAGCAAAGATGTCGGGGTTGCACGGCCTTTTAGGAATACATGGTGGAGCACATATGTAATCATGGTGGGGGCTCTAGTGTTCCTCCTCTCCAGCTGTCAATTGTAGGGTCATCATCGTTGTCAAATAATATGTGGGGCAAGTGTATCCTCATTGACAACATGATGCGCACCATCTCCATGGGGAACTCTGGACAGCTGGCCTTCAGGTCCTTTTTTTCGATTTTTTTTTTTTTGAATTTTTGAATTTTTTTTTGCCCCCCGTTTAAGGTTTTTTCGGGGGGTGACTTAGTGCAGGAAATGAAGAGACTTACATTGGTGTGGAAACACCTTCTTCAATAGGCATGGGTCTCTTTCCTGCAAGTTAGTCGGAGACAAACAACTAGAACAAAAACAAAGCAAAAACACACAAAACTAATGCAAGAAATAAATAAAGAAAAACAAAGAAAGTAAAACATACCTCGGGTTGCCTCCCGGACAGTGCCTTAGTTATTGTCATGGCTTGACATACTACTCCATTTTCCTCAACTCGAGTTGCTCATAGCAATTGAGCACCTGGGATCTGGATCTGGGGGGTGCCTCTTTGGGTGCTCCATGTTGAGCGTGACCCCCAATCTTGTGCAATTGTTGATGGCTGGATCACTCGTCATATCCATGAATGCACTTGCCATCTTTAAAAACTGTCTACCCAGCATCTCAGGGGCTGTATGTACGTCCTGCCCCGTATCCAGCATATAAAAATCAGCCACTTGTATCAAGGCTTCCTTCTTGTGCTTCCCCTTCGGTTTCTTTTTGATCAAGCCCAATACCTTTAACATTTCCTTGCAGCGAGGGGTGCTGTCTGCCAAATGGACCAAAGGGGTGGTTGCCTTGCAACTACTGAAGGTGTCAAATAAGCCTTTGTTGCTCCCCACCTTTTGGGTGTCCTTCAGAGCCTCAAGGGGGTATAACGGGTTTCAGCACGACGAGCGGGAAGGAGTTGAGACGCACAAACTCATCATAGGCAGCCTCCAGAGGATCGGGGACTGTCGAGGCATTTTTGAGAGAAACGGATGTCTCAGGAGTATTTCCGTGATCGCGGTACTCCTCCTCATCGTCGCTCCACTCCTCCAATCTCAAAAAGTAATCCTCCTCAGTCAGCACCTTGCGATCCAAAATATCATCTGGAAGTCCTAACTCCTCATCAGTATCAACGCAGACCTCATCAATATGATAGGAATTTTGGACGTCGGGTTGCGCTGATCTCACCGCGGGTCGTGGCGAAATCTCACTAGGAGGCACTCCATCCACCGCGGGGTGGTGGTCATCGCCACGGGGCGGTGGCTGTGAGGAAGGATTACTGAGGCTCACCGCCGGGTCGCGATCAGTGTCGCCGCGGGGCGGTGAAATAACTGGGGCTTCACGCCGGGTCGCGGTGAGAGGTGACGCGCGGCGGTCGGCGATGTTCTCCATCTCATATTCGTCCTCCTCTTCAGCACTAGGAGGAACGTTTTCCCTCGGGTTTACTACCGTTTGAGATGGTAGATTTCCCTCAATCCTTGCATCGATCCGTATAATTGACTCCACCAACTGGTCCACCTGCCTTTTCATATTCTTGATGCTTGACTCAGTAGTATGCACATGAGTGGTGAAATGTTGAGTCAAGGTCCTGAGCATCTCTTCAGTTGACATAGCGGAACTTGGATTGGATACTGGTGGGCTATGCTCATAGGCAGGATTGTACTGTTGCGGAGCACCCTGCTGATAGAATGACTGTGGCTCTGGGTAGAACTCCTGGTGGTCATAACCATATGGATGGTATTGATGGTACCCATAACTCAAATTGGGGTGATCTCTCCACCCTAGAGTGTATGCGTAGGAGTATGGGTCATATCGCGGCTCTCCCTATAAATCCATATCTGTAACAAAAATCAAAAAAGGAAAGCAAAAATCAGTAGCACGAGTGTGGACCGTAAGATAGGTCCACACCAAAGTAACACGCACACAAACAAACACACAGAAAAATCAAATCTTGCCTCCCCGGCAATGGCGCCAATTTGATAGGGCGTTGTCGTGACACCTAAACAAAATAATCCTAACAAACCTAAACAAGTAGTAGAGGCAAGCAAGGGTCGAATCCCACGGGGAGGAAGTGATCTTTCTAAGTGTTTATAAGCATGCAAAGTAACAAGGGGGGTTTTGATTATCAAGCAAAGTAACAAAGATGCAAGCTTTAGAGGGAAAAGAAATATGATGGGTGGAAATATTCCACTAGACAAATATCCACACTGCAAAAGAAACAGGTTGATCACTGATAACTATTTTTCCAAGTTCTTTTCACAATCTTATAGTTGTTCCCACCCTGATCTTAAGTACTATCGATTCTCACAGTTGTCGATAGACTTATTACTATGCCAATGATAAAGCACCACCGATTCTCACAGTTGTCGGTATACTTTACCACCAACAAAGCAATAGCAATGCACACAAGGATATAGGATACATGCAAATAGAAGGACACCCTACTACTTAGCATGCAAATAATTCTCACTCACGATTGCACGCTCGGAACCCCTATACGCAACAATCGTGTTTGCCACTAGATATGCACTCGGAACCCCTATATGCAAATCCTAGCAATTGATAGATGTCGAAAAACCTAGTTAGCTATGCTAGAAGAATCAACATAAACCAATAGACAATATGCTCAAGAGAATTAAACCAACTTAATAAGATATAGAACAAGGAATAGAAATCTCACAACCAATCCATTGTAATGCTTCAATCGTCTAGCGAAATAAAGGTGTTTAGCTCTCCATGGCTTGAGACCCTAGAGGCAAAATGAAAACCGAACTAAGTCTCCTATCTAAGACCTGGAAAAGATCTTAAATAAGCTTTGGAAAATAAAGTTAACCTAATGCAAAATAACAAAGGAAATAAAATAATAGCAAATAAGGAAATCCGAAATAGCAAAAATAAGGAAATAAAGTCTTCTGGCCGCGAGGCGCTACGTGCCCATCGCGGGGCGTCAGTCTTCTCTGAGATCCACCGCCGGGTCGCGGTGGCTATTGGCGTGGGGCGGTGAGTTCCACCGCAGGGCGGCGGTGCCTTTTTCAGCTTCTGCGACACTTTAGTAGAAACGCCATAACGTTTGATTCCCAACTCGTATTGCGCTCATATTTTGAGGACGTGCAGTAGACTTCAATATCTAACTCCTCGAATTGGAATCACTTCATTTGGACATTTGAGTAGAGAGAACGAACCATTTAAATTCAGCACATTGTTCTTCTACTCTTCAATACACTTCAAACCTCTATACATCCCATGATTTCTTCACTTCTCCACTCTAACTCCATAATCCACGATTGTGCTCTAAATCCATCCAAATGGCGCCTCAAACCTGGTAATAATCCTTAGATATGTGCTACAAAATAGCACTTATCATACGTGTTCACTCAGAAGGAGTTGAATATGAGACAACGTCGCTGGTTGGAGCTACTCAAAGACTACGACATCGAGTTGCTATATCATTCGGGCAAGGCTAACGTAGTAGCCGATGCATTAAGCCGGAAGATGCGGCACGAGACTGTAGTGGCTCTACTCACTGCTCAGACCAAGCTGAACCAAGGGTTGTGTGAGATTGAAGTCTTGTACGATTAGCGTCGAGGATACCTGAGTATTCTAGAGATTCAGGCTACGATACTTGATCAAATTAGGGAAAATTAGGTTGACGACGTGGTCTTGGTAAAGCTAAGTAGTGAAGTGATGGACGGGAAAGCTCCCGGATTCGTGATTCAGGAGGATGGATCACTCTGGTTTCAGGACCGCATTTGTGTGCCTTGCGTTGATGGCCTTCACCAGTTGGTAATGAAGGAGGCCCATTCGTCAGCTTATTCTGTACATCCAGGCTCTAGCAAGATGTACAAGGACCTCAGGAAGAAATTCTGGTGGCCCAACATGAAGTGGGATGTAGCGGAATTTGTGGCGAAATGCTTGACTTGCCAGAAAGTCAAGATAGAACATCGTAGACCATGTGGTGAATTGCTACCTCTTCCAGTGCCAGAGTAGAAATGGCAGGATATCGCTATGGATTTCGTCACAGGGTTGCGAAAGACTCAGAGTCAAAAGGATGCGATATGGGTAATCATTGACAGGTTCATGAAGAGTGCTCACTTCGTGGCTATCAAGTCAACATGGGGAACCCAGAAGCTATCGGAAGTGTTCCTACACGAGATTGTCCATTTGCATGGTACACCAAAGACCATTGTATCGGATCGTGATGGTCGATTCATGTCGAGATTCTGGAAGGAACTCCACAAGGCCATGGGAACCGAGTTGAGGTTCAGTACTGCGTTTCATCCTCAGACGGATGGACAGTCTGAGAGGACCATCCAAACATTGGAAGATATACTGAGAGCTTGCGTACTTGATCGTCCGACTAGATAGGAGAACAGCCTAAGTCTGATTGAGTTCACGTACAACAATAGCTGACATGCTACCATTAAGATGGCTCCATTCGAGGCATTATGCGGTCGAAAGTGTAGATCTTCGATTTGTTGGGATGAGAATGCCGACAAGGTTCTGCTCGGACCAGAGTTAGTCGAAAGGACTACCTCGGACATTGCGTTGATCAGACAGAGGATGTTGACAGCTCAGAGTCAACAAAAGTCTTACGCAGATCTGAAACGCAGGAATGTCGAGTTCAAGGTTGGTGACAAGGTGTTTGTCAGGGTGTCGCCATCCAAGGGAGTGTTCAGGTTCGGCAAGCGTGGGAAGCTTAACCCTCGCTATGTGGGACCGTTTGAGATCCTTGACAGGGTGGGGTCTTTAGCGTATCGTTTGGCATTGCCGCCGTCGGCACATCTAGTGCATAACGTGTTCCACGTGTCCTTGTTGAGAAAGTACGTGCCAGATGCGTCTCATGTGCTGAGTTATGAAGACATCGAGATTCAGGCAAATGGTACCTACGAAGAGATACATGTGCGTATTCTCGAACATCACGAGAAGCAATTACGGAACAAGGTAGTACCATTAGTACGGATTCTTTGGTCCAAGGCTGGATCTGAAGAGGTTACTTGGGAAACATGGGAGACTGAAGAGGATATGCTTAGTCGCTTTCCCGATCTATTTTCGGCCTAGCCGAAACCTTTTTTAGGGGGTAGTGATGTAACGCCTCATTTTTTTTTGGTTTTTCGGCCAAGTTTCGGGGTCGAAACTTCTTTTAAGGGGGAAGTGATGTAATACCCCTCATTGTTTGTAAGGGTATTTGGGTAATTTTCCCAACCCTCGTTCTGTATTCGTGTCACTTTTGGAGAAGTTCGGATTTCTGTATCGTGTTTGATCTCTGTAAAATTCCCTGAGTGATATAAAATACATTCGACGTATTTTTCGGGGCTTAGAATATTTGTTTGGGTACAAGTATATTAATTTCGGAGTTTAAACCCATGCCAAGCCCTTTCCCGGGCAAAAAGACGCGAAAAAGGAATTTCCGCGACCGCGGCGGTGTCCACCGCGACCGCGGAATAATGGCTCTCAGAAGAGCTGGGCACAGGAATATTCCGCGACCGCGGAAAAAGTTCCGCGACCGCGGAAAACTCGGACACGCCAGCGATGCTTCGTCTTCCGAGCCTCGTCGTCCGTGCCACCGTTGATCGCCTGACTCACCGTCGATCTTGTCGGGGCTGGGCTTCTCCTTGGGCTATATGTAGTGCTCAATTTGGGAGGTTTTAGGGGCACCCAAATCTGATATCTCTCTCTCTCTCTCTCTCTCTCTCTCTCTCTCTCTCTCTCTCTCGTTTGCTTGCTCGCCGGAGTTCCAAGCCCTTGCCGGAATTTTCGAAGTGTCGCTGGAGGCCTCGCCGGGAGTTGTAGCAGCCTTGGAGTGGTGAATTGGAGGCGCAAGGAAGGCTGGAGTCGAAGCCCTCGCGAACCAAGCCATCTCGCATCGTCGCCGGTGAGTTTCTCGTCATTTTGGGGTCACCGGAGTTCATGGCCGCGACCGCGGACATGAACTGCCGCGACCGCGGCAGTGACAAGGTCGGCCGCCGCGTCCACGGCTGTTGTCCTCAATGCTCACGGATGTTGTCCTCAACGCCCGCGACCGCAGAATCCCAGCCGCGACCGCGGATTTCCTTGGCAATCGCGATCGTGGCCTTGGACGATCCGGTCTCGGGCGGGACTTTCGTTCTTTCGATTTCGTTCGTTCTTTCTTAGATTCATATCATTTTATTGTCGAATCTAATCTAGGGTTTCGTTATGGGTCGTTGTCGTAGGAATCTGTAATCCGACTTCCGTTCCCGTTCCGGACCCAGAAACCCGTCGTCGCTCAATCGTTCGTCTAGACTAAGGCAAGTGGCGGTTCGCTCTTGCTTATCATTCCATGTTTTCATTAATTATCAATTGTTTAATTGTTAATTAAATTGGGATAAACTACTGTTTTCATTTGGGAACATATTTTATAAATGATACGATTAAAACATGATATTATTATAGGTTGTATATATTGCTAGAAACAACGCTATTATATCTGTTATTACCATGATGGTATTGGTGTGGATTTTATGTGTGAACTTATACATTATAGTTAGAATGAGTATTCGTAGGAACGCTATGTACCTTGCGAGGTCTAGTCGTTTCTTTATAACTGGTATTGGGAGGATTTTTCCCTAATACTCTCTCTGGTCATGACTATACCCTTATTCAGGGTAGGTGCACACAACTGGTGCCGACATTCGGAATTTATTCCCTCTGATATATCTCATGATGAGATTATATATCTTAAAATCTTATAACGTAAATGTGCGTTTTGGAATTAAACAAGATAAGTGCGATTATGCACATAATTAATATACCCTCGGGCGAGGAGTACAACATGGAAACCGCCCGGACTTCGATTAGAGTAAGTCCTCCTTCCAAAT
This sequence comes from Rheum nobile, assembly GCA_027886185.1. Lineage (NCBI taxonomy): Eukaryota > Viridiplantae > Streptophyta > Magnoliopsida > Caryophyllales > Polygonaceae > Rheum > Rheum nobile. The sequence goes on from WOAB01000040.1 coordinate 7,853,347, forward strand.
CTAAATTCGCATTACGCGGTGAGGTTGGTCGTGGATCCAAATGGTCAAGTCTTTTTAAACGCTTGTGTGAAATTATAACGTTCCCGAACACTTGTCATACTTTCCATTAAGACTCAATCTCTTGGAGTCTTCTCTTCATACGTTTCCGATAAGACTCGATCGTTAGGAGTCTTTTCTTGATCTTTATGTTTCGTATATTCCTGTAGAAGTATCAAGATTTAACTATCGTTATCGGCTTTCATTCGAGAAGCGATGGGTCTAGCCTAATACGACTACTTAGAACCTTTCTGTTTTACCCTTGCATAGTCTTTCATTAGACTAACCAACCGCTTATTTTCCCTTGAATGGTTGGCTAGAACCGACGATGAAGGCAGATGAAGTTTTTAAGAGTTTTATCCAGGTTGAAGATCCTAGGCGGGTGATCGCTTTGATCAAGACCCTTATGTTATTTATTTAAAAGACTTCCGTTGTATTAAACATATTCTGTATTTCTGTTATATTTGGGATTTACGGATGTAATTCCGAGACTTTGGTTTAAATAAAAATTATGATATCTCGTATTATCAGTGTGTTTTATGTTTTGTATGAATGGTTAAGCCTTGGGTGGCTTCGAATGTGAAATATGAGGTCACTGGCGGTAATACTTTCAAGGAAATATTTGGGGGTGTTATAATATCCATTAACCAAATTAGCCAAGAATTGAGGGAATAGTGGGTGTGAAGTTCCTCAATTCAGAGAGATCATGTCAAGGAGCAACCGAAGATGCTGGAATGGGCCTTTGTCTAGTCTTAAGTGAAGATTTCAGCCACTTGATTTTCAGTCCTGCAATGTTCCATTCTAATGAAGCCCATGTCAACATTATCACGTAGAAAATGATGACGAATGTCAACGTGCTTAGTACGTGAATGATGAACTGGATTTTTCGAAATGTTAATGGCACTAGTATTATCACACATAATAGGAACGATGCCAAGAGACATACCAAAGTCCTCCAGTTGTTGTTTGAGCCACAATACCTGAGCACAACAACTTGCTGCAACAACATACTCGGCTTCTGCAGTGGAGAGGGCCACAGAGTTTTGCTTCTTGGAACCCCATGAGACAAGACAGGGACCAAGGAACTGTGCCATTCCGGAGGTGCTTTTGCGATCTACAACGTGCCCAGCAAACTCAGCGTCAGTGAATCCAACAAGATTGAAATCACAGTTCTTGAGATACCATAGACATAGATGGTCCATTCCTTTGAGGTATCGAAAGATTCACTTTACTTCCTTCAAGTGTGAGTCCTTAGGATTGGCCTGAAATCTAGCACAGAGACACACACTAAACAGAATAGCTGGCCGAATGGCCGTGAGATAGAGGAGAGAACCAATCATTCCTCTATACATGGTGGGATCAACAACTGTTCCATTCAAATCTGCATCCAAGCGAGTGTTAGGAGAAATAGGAGTAACGATGGGTTTTGCGGTATCCATACCATATTTCTTCAACAACTCTTTGATGTACTTTTGTTGATGGATCTTCGTTCCTTCCTTAGTTTGAGTTACTTGTAATCCGAGGAAAAAGGATAGTTCCCTAATCATACTCATCTCAAACTCACTACTCATAAGATTTTTGAACTTCTCTACAAGAGCAGGGTTAGTGGAACCAAAAATAATATCATCAACATAAACTTGAACCACCAGAAATTTACCTTCGTGTTCCAGAAGGAACAAAGTCTTGTCAATTGTTCCTCGACGATTTCATTGGATAGAAGGAACTGTGCGAGTCTATCATACCAAGCACGAGGAGCTTGCTTAAGACCATACAATGCCTTATCCAGAGCATACACATGCGAGGGAAAATTGGCATCTTCAAAACCAGGGGGTTGCTTCACGTATACCTCTTCTTAGAGATATCCATTCAAGAATGCAGTCTTGACATCCACTTGGTATAGAGTGAATCCCTTGTGCGCGGCATAGGCGATGAGAAGACGAATCGCTTCAATGCGAGCCACTGGAGCATAAGTCTCATCATAGTCTATCCCCTCTTGTTGATTGTAGCCTTGAGCAACCAACCTTGCTTTGTTCCTTGTAACCACCCCTGAGTCATCGAGCTTATTCCTAAACACCCAGCGAGTGCCAATGGCATGCTTGTTGTGGGGTAAATGAATGAGACGCTATACTTTGTTCCTTTCAAACTGATGTAGCTCTTCTTGCATTGCTACGATCCAGTCTGGTATCTTCAATGCTTCCTTGATAGTCTTGGGTTCTACAAGAGAAATAAAAGCATGGAAAGCACAGAACATATTCAATTTAGAACACAAACCTCTTTCACCAAAGAGAGTGACGAGATTATGAGTGGGGTGAGCTTTTTGACATGAGAAGAGATGGATCATCATGTTGTGTCTCGGAGTCGTTCGTCGAATATGAAGGCAATGGAACACCTTCAATTGGGTTCGTTTCTTCAACATTACTCAAAGAATTATCAACAATATCATCACCAGAAGTTCCAGGAACGGTAGAACTGTTCCTTGGGCAATAGAATATTGTAACAGAGAAAAACCTCTACCTCTAGGTTTCCCTAGTAGGATTTCAAATGTCTATTTATGTTATTAATCCTGGAATTACAATCAAGCAAGTCGTATCTCAATCTAGTTTACCCCTAGATATCTAGACTTCTTATTGTAACGTTCCTAACAATACCTAAGACAATCAAAATCCTAACAAGTACTCAACTTACCAAAGTCTTGTCCTTGTAAGTTCTTCTCCTTCACCGAATGATCAAAGCTCTGTCAAAATGTTGTAGTTGCTTGTGAAATGAAGTAGACGACTTCTTTTCTTATAGTCTAGAAATCCTAAATGATTTACCCTAGTTTTACTTAAGGAAAATCAGATAAAATAATTCTATACAATCTTTTCTTATCCTTTCTAACAATAAGATCTTCAACAACTTTATCTCTTGCGGCCCAAGTTGTTTTTTCAAGATATCTTTCCATAAATATGAGATTCGGCAAATTGTAAGGGCGATAGCGCGCGCGTCTCTTTGTTCCTTGGCATTGTTCCTTTCCTTTTCATGTTCATAACCGCGCGTCTTCATTTCTTGTTTGTTTCAGCGCGTTGTTCCATTGCTGACTTCTCTGTTCCTTTCAATCTCTGTTTTGAATCATCATATGGTTTTCATTATTCCTTTAATTCATCTAATTCCTGAAACTCATAGTCATACTAAAAACCATCAAATTTCATTGAGTTTATCATCATCAAAACTAGAGAGAATATTATCGTTCCAACAACATATATACATACCGAATCAAAGTAAAGTTGTGATGCAAGGAATTTCGCAACTACGATAAGCAATCTAGCAGGAACTCTCTCTAGTATTATATGAGCCAATGACTGCAAAGACTCACTAAAGGGAATGTGCATGTTTTTTCCTAAAAAAATAATTAGCCATGCACATCACATTCTGTTATACGTCTTGGTTTGCATAGACGACCTTGATGTGCATATTTGATTTGCATAGACGTCCTTGATATGCATATTTGGTTTGCATATAAGGCATTGATTAGGGGCAGAGCTATTTGAGGCCCAAAGGGAGCTATAACCCCTGCTGAAAAAAATAATTACTTAAGTTTAATCTGAAAATGTAATTTCAGTCAGCCCTAATAAATTTAAACCATGAAAATGAAATTACCTTAAATCCCCCCCCCCCCCCTCCCCTCCCCTCCCCTCCCCTCCCCTCCCCTCATCTCATCTGAAAATACAATTTCAGTCAATCCTAACAGATTTAAGTCAAAAAAATAAAATTACTTAAATTTTTTTTCTTATCTCATGTGAAAATTACCTTAAGCTTCATAAAAAATTAAAATTGATTTTTGCGAAATAGGATTTAAATCACGTTGGATTTAAGCTATATAATATTTTTATCGCGCAAGATTTTAGCTCCCTCTGGGGTAAAATCCTGGCTCCGCCCATGGCGTTGATGTGCATATTTGCTTTGAACATTTGCTTTTGACGTGCTTATTTGAATTACATGTCTACATAAGTTGTTCTTATTTTGTTTTCATTTAAATTGTTTTATTTGCACTTCAACAACGCCTATACGTAAATGATTTGCACAACCTACACTTTTGTGCTTTTGTAGTTTGCACGTACAGGCCCTGGGTGATCTCTTATAATTTTCACAAATTTTAATCTTGCATATTATTTTGAAAAACGTGCATAGTGAGTATGTTATACTTTATACCCTCAGAGCATATTTATCGGGGTCCCATAAATGAGTCTTTTAGATTTTATGTATTAAAATATTTAAATTGGGCTAAAAGACCCATGAAGGGTCCCGAATTGGGGCAAAAAAACGGGATCATCCCTTGCTCAATTTTCTGGCATAAGAGTGCCATGTGGCGCGCGCTGATGCGCGCCACGTGGCAATCAACGGACAGTCAGGATTTAATCATGGCCGTCCGTAATTTTTTTTTTAAATTCATATATTGAAAAATTGGATGCTTAAAAAAATTACCATAATTCTAATTACATTTTGGTAGATTTAATATTTTTTTTGTATTATAGGTATTATTAAGTGAAAATAAATCATTTTATTTTAGTATTGGTGTTTTAAAATAAAATAAATACCAATTTAATTTCTTTATATGAAAATTACATTGTAAATAAATTTTAGAAATTTTATGTATTTTTTTACAAATTTTAATATAATTAAGTCCAAATAAACCATGTTATTATTATGTATGTTTGTCTTAATTTTAAATAAATAATATAATTAAATAATTAAAATAAAATAACATTAATAAATTTGATGTATGATTTTTTTAATTTAATATATAATAAGGGGTATAATTATAATTTAATATAATAAAGGATATATTGGTAATTTAATATAAACAAAAGAATATAATTGTAATTTAAACTAAACATAAAATCCCCTCCTAAAAGCCCCCAATACTAATTCACCCAAAAACCCCCTAAAGACCCTCTCTAAAAGACTCTATTAAATATGCCCTTAGGCCTTAGCTGAACTTTAAACGACTCACAAATCTTATCAAAGTGCTTTCTGAAAAAGTTTAATCATAACTAGTGCAGGACCCGTACCTTGTACGGGTGAACGTAAATTTATAAAATCATAAAAAATTATTCATAATTGAATTAAATTATGTTACATTTAATTAGTTTTAAGGGGAAAATATCTTATTGATATTGTTTAAGAATTATATAAATGCAAGACTAAAATAACATATATTTATTATTTAAAAGAATTATGTTCAACATTTTATTGTTAATTATATAACTTGTATAAATATATTATTTTATTCATACCTAGCTATTCTCGTACAATTATCATTTTTTAATCAAGTAATTATTCTCATACACGAGATATTTTTGTTGAAGTCATGTATGTATTTCACTACCATTTATCATGTACTTTCAATAAACTATATTGTATTAACATAAAATATTCAAATTTTATTAGTATTTTAATATAAAAAATTATAAGTCACAATATTAGTTAATCATAAATATGTCTACATATAACAAAATTCTAGCTTTAAAAGTGATATGTTGAAATGCTATATTAAAAATATATTATTTTAATATATTTTATTCAAAATATGAAAATATCAATCATATTAACTCAAAAATGAAAATAAGAAAAATAGAAACAATTTATTGACTAATTGTAAATCATTAGTCTAAAAATCTTTGCTTTTTAAATTTTGATAAGATTGTGTAGTTTATAGTTTGCTCAATGATTGATACAGAAATCATAAATTGACATGTATCCAAATCCTAATATTATATTATGTGACAAAATTATGTTGGTTTTCTAATGAAGGTCAATGTAAAAAAAAACTCATTTTGGTACTCCGAAAAAGAATGTTAGACAGAATGTTGCATTAAATTATGTAAAATTTGTTTGAATTAAATCTCTTTAAAGCATGCAGGAGTCTAAAAATCTATAATCCAAATTTTATTATACATAATTTTCACAAAGGTTTCTAATTTGCATTATCATGGTCTCGAAAATCAAACGTGTTGCCTTTATTTCAAAAACACCATGACTCAGTTTCAAGCTATATATTATATACTATAAGTCATTAAAATTCAAATCAACGTCAATAAATTTACATTTTCTTATTATATTATATGAAAGAATCAATAATAATACATCCTCTTGGCCTATATACAATTAATAATCTAAGAGATTTCATATCCATCGATATGTAATGTATAAGAAGCAAAAGTAATAAGTAATTTTATACTTTATATGACTAATTATTTAAACATCATATATAATAAAATGAAAAACATATATAAAAGTATATAAATAAATTACTATGATAACTTATAGAATTGATAGACTTAATGGTTAATGGTTGATAATACTTATTGTGATAAAGATTGAGATGTACAAATTACAAAATAGTTTATTTTAAATGTCGGTTCAAGATTATTATTTTTGGTCGACTCGGTTCAAGATTTTAACATAACTGAAAATGCAATGTACAAAATTAGTTTAAGCTCTAGTACACTCAAAGCAAATAGTCTTAGGTTTAATTCCTTTAAATTAAAAATATTTTTAAATTTAGTAAAAAATTACACCAACAACAACCAACCAGGTATAGTCCCACCGAAACAGGGTTTGGGTGGTCCATATGTACGCATCCATACCCCGAAATAAATTCGAGAGGATGTTTCCTAAGGGACCCAAAAGAGGCTGACACAAAAATCAGAACAAAAACTAAAAGCACAAATAGAAGCAAGATAGTTGCCATAGGTCCGTCCTTTGACTATCGCTCATCTACCCTAATGTTTTTCCTCCAAAAGTTTCTGTTATGATCCATGTCCTCTGTCAGTGACAGGTGGGTCAAATCCTGTTTGATCACCTCTTTCCAGCTCTTTTTCGGTTGACCTCTACCTCGACGAAGCTCACCGAATACTAGCCCTTCACACCTACGAACTGGTGCATCAGGTCGCCTCCTCTGCACATGCCTAAACCAACGGAGTCTAGATTCACACAACTTGTCTCTAACATTTGCCACTCCGACCTTCTCTCTAATGACTTTGTTCCGAACCCTGTCCAACCTGGTATGGCCTCACATCCAGCGTAGCATCCTCATCTCTACCACCATCTGCTTTTGCTGTTGAGTTTTTCTCACCGGCCAACACTCTGCATCGTAGAATAATGCAGGCCTAACTACCACTTTGTAGAACAAATCTTTTAGTTTGAGTGGCACTTTCTTGTCACATAAAACGCCTGATGCACCTGTCCATTTTTACCAGCCCATCTGTATCTGGTGCTTAATATTTACATTCCCCTGTCGCTCTGTATAACTGACCCTAGATATCTGAAATTTTCCTTCCTCGAAATGACCTCCCCACCAAGTTGCACTTTTGTCCCAGTCTCCTCATATCCACCAAGTCTAAACTCAACATACTTTGTCTTTGTCCTACTCAACTTAAATCCCTTTGACTCAAGTTGCTCCCTCCAGAGTTCTAGTTTAGTGTTAACACCACACCTAGTCTCATTCACTAGCACAATGTCATCGGCAAACAACATACACCACGGAACCTCTCCTTGAATTGTCCCTGACAGCACATCCATCACTATTGTCAAAAGGAACGGACATAAAACCGACCCTTGATGCAAACCTACGTCGACCCGAAAGTACTACATGTCTCCTTGTAACACCCCCGATTTATATCGGTAGTTCCACACGCTAGTGACCTCAGACGTTGTTGTCCGATGTCACCCAAGGCTTTAATCGGAACAATTAATGTTAAATAAACATGTTAAACAACGAAGGATTAAACAGCGGAAGACATTTTCATATAAACCTCAATACTAATATTAAAAGATTTTTCCCAATACGAGAGGAGTGTTTTACAACATAGTGAAATCCCAGCGGAAAACTTATAAATTACACACTGGAAGACTTTAAGAATAAACCTAATACATGACTAGGTTATAAAAATACATATTAAAGTAATACTTAATGATCTTGAAATACCGTCACTTAAATCTGCGACTGCAAGTCTCTTCTTTAATTTGTTTACTTCGAGTCCTCGGGAACCGACCACTGATGTGCCATATAGGACGGATGACACCAGCCAACCATGCAAGGAATAAAACCCGGTTGGTTAGTCTAATGAAAGACTATGCAAGGGTGAAAACAGATGGTTCTAGTGATCGTAACTGTTTACTATCATTGTCCCTCGAATAACAACCGAAGGAACGATATATAACCCGGAACTTTCACGGAATGATTAAGGTTTAGACATGCACTAAAAGAAGACTCCAAGGAATTGGGTCTTAAGGGAAACGTATGAAGAGAAGACTCCAAAAGATTGAGTCTTACGGGAAAGTATGACAAATGTTTGGGAATATTATAATTTCACACAAGCGTTTAAAAAGACTTGACCATTTGGGTCCACAACCAACCTCACCGCGTAATGCGAATTCAGATTTGGAAGGAGGACTTACTCTAATCGAAGTCCAGGCGTGTTTCCAAGTTGTACTCCTCGCCCGAGGGTATATTAATTATGTGCATAATCGCACTTATCTTATTTAATTTCCAAAACGCACATTTACGTTATAAGCTTTTATCATATAAATATATCATCTCGAGTAACTACGAAAGTTTACCATATCGAGTGACTACGAAAGTTTATGATATCGAGTGACTACGAAAGTTTAACACAGGGTGACATTACGCCACCCAATGGCACTAGCAAGGTGCTGAACACTTCTTATCCTTACAGGTGGGTAAGAAGCAATGGGTCATGATCTGGAAAGCCTTAGAGAATTGTTATACTAATACTGAGTTATAAAGAAACGATTAATCCTCATAAGGAATTAACGTTCCTACGAATACTCGTGCTAATCTAGCATTTAAGTTTACAATTAAATCCACAACAAAACCATTACGGTCATCACAGATATAAGCATTGTTTCTAGCAATATATACAACCTATTATAATATCACATTTTAATCGTATCAAATACGTTTATCAAAACTGTTCCCAAACAAAAACAACAGTTCACTCCTATTTAATTAACAATTAAAAGCAATTGATAATTAATAGAATATGGAATGATTAAGCAAGAGCGAACCGCCACTTGCCTTAGACTAGACGAACGATTGAGCGACGACGGGTTTCTGGGTCCGGAACGGGAACGGGAACCAGATTACAGATTCCTACGGACAACGACCCAAAAACGAAACCCTAGGTCAGATTCGACAACTAAAATATACGAATCTAAGGAAGAACAAACCAAATCGAAGGAACGAAAGTCCCGACCGAGACCGGCAATACCCAAGGCCACGATCGCGATTGCCCAGGCAATCCGCGGTCGCGGTGGGCACTGCCGCGGTCACGGTAGTCGAGGACGAGTGTCCGTGAGTGCCAAAGGCAGCGGCCGCGGGTGCGGCCGGCCTTGTCACAGCCGCGGTCGCGGCAGTTCATGTCCGCGATCGCGGACATGAACTCCGACGACCCAAAATAACGAGAAACTCACCGGAGGGGACTCCTTGGGGCTCGATTCACGGCGGCTTCACTTCCGACCTCCTTTGCGCCTCCAATGCAACCACCCTACGAGCACCACCACCTCCAACGAGAGCTCCGGCGAAGACTTCAAATTTTCCGGCGAAAGCTCGAACTCCGACGACAAGCACCTTGGGAGAGAGAGATCGGGATTTGGAGTGCTCTCAACCCTCCGAGTCGACTCCCATTTATAGGCCAAGGAGAGAGAGCAGCCTGACAAGATCAACGGTGGGGCGAGGGATCGACGGCGACGACGAGCACGTGGCTCGCATGCCCGACTGTGCCCTCTGCACATTTCCGCGGTCGCGGTGGGCTCTGCCGCGGTCGCGGAAAATTCAAAGCCCAGCACCTCTGGGAGCTATTATTCCGCGGTCGCGGAAATTCTTCCGCGGTCGCGGAATTGCCCTTTTCGCGTCTGTTCACCCGGGAAAAGGTTTGGCATGGGTTTAAAACCCCGGATCTTAAATATTTGTACCCAAACAAATATTCTAAGCCCCGAAAATACGTCGAATGTATTTTATACCTCTCAGGGAAATAATACAGAGATCGAACACGAGCTACATAAATTCCAAACTTCGCCTAACGCATCCCGAAATTGATGAGGGTTTGGGAAATTACCCAAATACCCTTACTAAAAATGAGGGGTATTACATCACTACCCCCTTAAAATAAGTTTCGACCCCGAAACTTGCATTGCTAAACTAATAGGACCTGATTCACCATAATCTCACTACTTGATCTTAACTTCTATAATCATTGCATCCATATACTTGCTTCTGGAAAACGATCTAATTCCTTAACCATATCATTGTCTCGCATAGCCTACTTCCACGTACTATTTTGTACTAACTCATGACCATCCTCAAAGTCATAATTATCTTAGGATAATCGTCTCCCAAAATTATCGCACTAGTCCCGCTATACCTTAAGCATGAGAATACACAGATTCCCCTTTCCTCTTTCTCTAAACATCTCTCAAAGTATAAAACTTCTCTTCCTTAAGTCGATATCCTTAAATAAATTTGGTTTCCGAAACCTGTACCACCAAAAATCGAACTATCTACTCGATCATGATTCTTCTCACAACATACTGCCTGCTTTCCTTTCTCTTACTAGAACAGATGTGATCATTCACAAGATTACCATTGTCTCGCTCAGAGTATCCAATACAATCTCCAATATAACCTCATTGTTATGAATTATTCCTCTTAAAGACCTTGATGTCCTTAATTGGGAGAATACAACATCTTTCTACTAACTTCCTTTCGACAATCCAATCCTCAAGTACATACATAGAATTCAACTATACCTCAACTTAGTACTTCTCTTGTCATATAGACCTTACTCCTTATATACACGACTCACCTACTACATTGGTTTCCTTACTCGCATTTGGCCCTTGTGCCATAACTTTAACTCAAAATCTTCACTCATGTGATCCCACAATTACTCACACCACAACCTAAGTCCGATTACCTCGACATGATCTAATAATCCATTCCACAAGATTATACTCTAGTTTTACCTCAATGTGTCATACGATCACCTTAATAGACGTAGGTCACCTTTTCCTCAAGTCCACTTGATATCATCTACAAACTTACTTTATGCCACACTATCGACCTTCAAAACCGTAACAACTTTTACCGATCGAGTTTGCTATTCACCCAAAAATCCTTAGGCAATCAGTTGTCCTTAACGATTTATTATCCCAAATCGAGCACTCTTTTGCTTTACGGATATTTACCATTTATCCAAGATTAACTTAACGTATTACTTATTCAATCTCTAACTTAAACCTTTAAGGTTCCTTAACTTTCTCCAAACATAATCACAATACCTTTATTCCTATGTTCCTCAAAACGAATCACATAAGACATTACTCCTATATCCTTAAGGTACCATCCTGATAAATGATTCATTATCAACCGCATCAGTCAATTCTATCCGGATTCTTTTATAACTTTATACGAGCACTAGTGGAAAAAACCCTTATAGAGGCGGGCCTTTGGATACTTATTGAGGCGAACCCCGTTCGCTTCAACTGAGGGGGCTGCAACAAGTAGGGACACTTTTTGAGGCGGGCATTTTACGCCTCTAAAAGGACCTTATTGAGGCGGGCATCCGAAGCCCGCCTCAACAAGTCCCTCACTTTGGCGCCAAAATGAGGGACTTGTTGAGGCGGGCTTCGGATGCCCGCCTCAATAAGTAAACACTTGTTGAGGCGGGCCTCTATAGGCCCGCCTCAACAAGTTGCATTTCCCACCTTTTAGCCTGGATCTGGGTAAGTCCGGGATAAAAAGCATTGTGTTTGAACAAAAAAAATTGGACATTTTAGCCCGGATCTCTTCCACATCCGGGCTAAAAAGTCCAATTTTTTGCAAATAAATTCTGCAAAAAACTACAAATTCTGAAGCCAAGAAAGGTGGAAACTAATTCAAGAGCAAGCTCTAATAACAAATGTATAACTTGTCTCTCAAAATCAACACAGAGTAATGTAGAGTCGCACAAAAGATCATAGGAAATAATTGCGTGCAACTTTGTTCTATTGACCGCATTATCATGGACATCGGCAGTCTAAGTATGTAAACAACTTCATATAGACCCCAAAAGAAGAGTTGTTAGCCTTCTATCCATCACTTATGAATCCATCAAGTGTGGTAAGTAGAAGAGAGAACCCACTAGCTTCAGTAAATACCCTCTGAGCTGAAAAGACATGGTCTCAAAATGCGCCACAAAGCCCCAAACATGTCACACTTTGCATCATCATCGATAGTATGTTGAGATCCTTGAGCACTGGTCGCAAACCAAACTAGGTGCAATGAAGAAAGGGTGACTGCTTACTTGGATTGACACCGATCATCATCTCTTTTGGCTCGGTCAAACAGAAGGATAGTCAGAAAGATGACATAGAAGTAAGGGAGGAACTGCACATCAAAGGGGCGAATTAGGCATATATTTCTCCCTATATCAAGGAACAAAGCTCATAATCTTAAAAATTCTTACATGACTGAACAGAGCAGGGACTGTCTAGAAAAAGGCTGCCGATATTTCTGGGACATAATGGAAATGTCGAGCCAACCCCCACCTGGTGAGCGACATTACATATATGGTTATAATGAAAATTTGAACCACAAGTTTACTGCTAGCTATATGTATGTACCCTATGGCTAGAGGTGCAGAGGTCACAAAATATACTTACCATCCTGAGGTCAGTAGAAGGCTAGTTTTTGTTTCGCCAGATTCATTGGTATACGATGCTATAATCTGGAAATGCAATTGAAATTATTGTCTCAACATTTGCCAAGCAAAAAGTTAAAACAAATATAACATACAGAATCTTGATTCAGAAGCATTAAGATGATGACAAATAACTGAGTGGAGTACCTTTGATGGAGCTTTTCCCCAAACCAAGCACTTGCCATTTGTTCTGCGGAACTCTTGCCTTTGTCTATCGCAATCATAGTTGATGTAGACACATAGTATGCCAGCAATAAGAATACAACTTGCAAGCTGATGCAGAACAGTAAGACCTAGCAAGGAATAAATCTTAATTCGAAGACGAAGGAAGCATAAGCGAGTCAATGGAAAGCAAAGGAAGCATATGCTGCAGTTATTACCTTCGATTTGGTCTTTGTAGTCTGTGTAGCAGTAATAGTTTTGAGTTCTAACCTCTGTAAGGCAAATAACATATATAAATTATCACGAAAAATAACTGCCCTTGAAATTACAATTCCATTAAACAACTAATTGAGCAAATATAGTTTGCTTCCGTACGTGTTCTCCTCTATCAACCTCCCCTCATTCCTAGACACGTTACATATATATCTGTTGTGTAGGTACGTTTGCAAATTCAGCACAGTAAATCTAAGGTGAAGGCAGCCCCCAAATTGAAGGAGAGGGGGTGGTTTTTTTCTTTCTCGCATTTTAAAATATCAGTATCAGATTACAAGACTTACTAGAATAGAACTGGACTTTCTTCTCAAATTTGCGGTCCGCTTTCTCTTTAGCTTTTGCTCTGGTAAAGAGGGAAAAGATTCAAGAAATTGCTCTGGTAAAGAGGGAAAAGATTCAAGAAATTAGTCAACATAAATCATAGATTGAAACATTAATAAGAAAATTTTGAATGCAGCAAAAAACAAAAGTTGTATATCACCTTAAATTGTTCAGCCCCATATTGAATAAGTTGCTCCAACTGCGATACAAACTGGATTTCAAGAGGTTCAAATGTTAAGAGTTTTAGAAGGGGGAAAATAGGTATTTTTCACCAACAGTGGAAGGTTAAAGAAACAAGCAAGTGTCAATCTTCAAGATAAAAACGTTTCATTAATGTGTTGCGCCTTGTAAATGTTCCTAGAGCCCTTCTTGGTTATGTTGTTTCAATACATCTTAGGGTAATAGCAGCATACAACATCAAATATAAGTAAGCTTCCTTGTATTGATATTATTATGAAATTATCCTACTATAATACCCTACAAAATCTTAAAGAGTAGAGTTTGAAATTATTAATATATTATAAATTTAAACAAAGATTTAGAGTGGCTCTAGTCTTGGTAACACCTCCATAATTATGGATGTACAGTATATCTAACTGCTCAAATTCTCAATGCTAGCAAGTACTCCATACAAATCACAAAGTTTCTATCTTACAATGGTTCTACCTAAGTTTCTCCACATGGTCATATTTTAGCAAGTTCCAACGAAATCATAGAACAACATCACATGAAACAACAAGAAAGGATAGAATTTAGTAGCATACTGCATACCCATATTATTCAGCCAGAGCAGTCAACAGGCGATGGGAGTTTGATGACAGGGATGAGGGCATAAATCTCATCTTCCTCGGGAGCTTCCCTTGTGATCATCTACTGAGCTTCCCTCAGGAGCTTCCCTTGTGACCATCATTGAACAAATCAAATATCGAGTTGAGCACATTAGAAATTATCAAAATAATCCAAACAAGTAGAAATTTCTTCTTGGCATTTTATCGAACACCTTACGTGTACCGTTACAATATATGCCTAGACCCCAAATTCCTGGAGATTGAAACTGTAATTCCATAATCCTACCGAACTAAAATTAACAAACCTCATAATCAAACAAATACATCTAAATTTGAACCTTAACCAGTCGTTCCCAATTATTGAAACATGAGGGGGGAAACTTACAAATTTCGCCGCCGTTGCGAAGATCTATCAGTCGAGGGTGGCCTGTTATCGAGTCCAACCTCGAGTCGCAGATGATGGAAGATTATTGGCGCTCCTGGTGGTTGGACCGGCGGAAGCGAGTGGGGCGCGCGACGAGTTGGCCAAGAAGCAAAATGGAGAGAAGGCAAAGGAGTCGTCGGTGGCCGGATGGGGTGGCTCACCGGTGGTCGGGGTGAGGGAGAGAGAGCGTGAGGAGGGAGTTCGGGGGAGAGATGGAGGCAAATGAGGGTTAGGGATATGAGGGCTTAGGGCTGAGAGGTATCGGGGTTAGGAGAAAAGAAAGAGAGGAGAGAGAGAAAGAAAAGAATAGAGGGAGAGAGAAAGAAAAGCAAAGAGGGAAAAAAATTGTTGAGGCGGGCTTTAAGAGGCCCGCCTCAACAAGCTTTAATTGAGGCGGGCTACTTTGCCGCCTCAATTAGTTAGCATTAGAGGCGGGCCTTACCCTGGCCCGCCTCTAATACTTTAGCGGGAAATGTTTTTTCGGATACTTGTTGAGGCGTATATTAATTTGCCCGCCTCAAAAGATGTTTTTGAGGCATATAAATTAATTATCCGCCTCAAAAACTAAAAAAAGTGATTGCCTAAGTCGTTGTTGAGGCGTTTTGAACTATGTACGCCTCTAAAAGGGAGCCTCAAAAAGTGTTTTTTCCACTAGTGGAGTAACGCATGCTACCTTACTCCTTAGGCGCACATAGACAATTCTCTCCACTAAATCCTTTAATTTATCGGAATCATCAACATAATCTATCCTCAAACTGTAATATTTCCATTTAAGTGGCCTCTTTCTAACACAGTAACTTCACAACTTAATCTTCTCCAAAGAATTGCACCAAAAGCCTTATAACTGACATACTCACATAAAATCCAATATCAAACCTTGCAACCTTACAAGTATCATAACTCCTTATTCCCTGATCGTACAACCTACCAATTTCAATCATTTGGTCCACTTAGATTGGCTCAGCCGCCCTTTTTCTGACTCATGTCCCAAAGGTTTATTTATCTGTCTCAAATAACTTATTTCTAACTTAAGGTCCTTATATTCCTCACACAATCTACTATCCATATCAATGCTTACAGCATGACCTCCTAATTGTAACAGCAACGAATTCAATAATTTCCGAAACAAGGACACACTTCTTTATTTATTCTAAACATTACATTACTACTACTAACAAAAAGTCAAACAGACATACTACTAAACTATGGAGACTATTGGCGCAAGTCTTCGCTCCCTATTCTTAAGGAAAGGCTTAGCAAAAATACAATTACTCGATTAGGGTTCCTTCCCATCGGCTTGACGCATCACGAAGAGTCGTTGTCCCTGACATGAAGACTCCATACGCGCTTTGCCTTTATTACGAGTCATAGATTGCCCAGGAGCAGATACCTCTAGCTTTGGGTTCTGCCTAATGCCAACATTTGAGGCTTGATAAGACTGCGTTGGTCCTTGACCCTTTTTCCTACAGTAAGATTTCATGTGGCCTTCCCTTCCACAATAGTAGCATACTCGCTTTTCCTTTTGACAATTAAAACTTTTATGTCCAACTTCACCATAGTTGTGGCACAGAATCACCCCGCTACTCCAACCGGAGCCTCTGGCGGAGTCTGACTGAGTCATCTCGGTCTTAGCACGACCAGATTTCTCAAATTTGGTAGGTGATGCCGGTCGCTTGAATGTACCAACCTGGCGATCCTGTTGCCCACCCTTTCCTTTAACCTGCTTCTCCCGCTTTTGGGCGGATTCTTCCAGTGTGACCTCTACCTTGTAGGCCGCATCCACATATTGCTCTAATGTAAAACAACCGTGACGCAGCATTAGAGGTTTGATTTCTGGATTCATTCATCCATGGAAGTACCAGATCTTTCGTTCCTTGCTCGACACTTCTGGCCTAGCATATTGCAACAAGTGATTGAACTTAGCTGCAAGCTCAGCCACCTTTAACCCATCAGTCTTAGGGTACAGAAATTCCTTGTGTTTCTCCTCCCTCATAGCACGGGAAAAGAAACGGTCAGTCATCTTTGCTTTGAACATACCCCTATTCAACTCGGGATGATCGGCTAAACCAATGCTCTCCCACCATTCGCTAGCCACATCCTTGAGTTGAAGGGAGGCGATGTGCACCTTCTCAGCCTCAGTGCAATACACGTTCCTGAACAGCCGTTCCATATGCGAGAACCAATACGCCACTCTGACCGGTTCTCCAGTACCGTCGTAGCAGTCATGCCTCATTGAGCTCATGGCCTTCAAGGCTTGACCGTAAGTTCCTCTGTTCCTGACGGCATCCACCTGGGGTACGTGATCCACTGGCTCCTCAACTTCAGGAATAACCTTAGGAACCGGAACACCTTGTGCTTGCGGTGCCATTGACCGAATTACGTCGGAGACCGTCTGTACAATAAACCCACGAATGGCTTCTTTGGTCGCGACATCCAACACTACCGGAGGATTAGCCTGTGCTTGGCAAACGACTGTGGGGTTATTGTGAGAGACAGACTCGCTTTCTTCTCCTTGATTAGCGGCGCTCCTCAAATTCAGCATTGGGTTGTTACTCGGTCCTGCATCAGCACGGACTGTGTTTCTTGTGTTCACCATCTTCTGATGAACCATAACGTTGATTTAGAACTTTTCCAACTTGATCATGACACTTTAGTCAAATACGTTATGATACAGATTGTAAGGGTCCAAACTAATAACTTTATATTAGTCTGACTGGCCCTCACCACTAACCGCAGAAACGACTTCTTCTCTGACTTACTAGAAAGGAACTCTAGGGGAAATGTCAACCTTTGAATGACATTCCATCTAAGGAGAAATGATATTCCTAAGACTGGCTCTAAGGAATAAGTAACAACTTGAATCTTGCAGAAGTTTGAAACATCTCTTAAATCTTATATTTTCAACTTCATACATTATATCTTTAAACCTTATATATAAAAATAGTTATTTATGAAGTTAGTTCCTCAAACTAGTGATATGATTATCACAAAACTCTTACTAAGAATTTTTTTTTGCACTTTTAAGGTTACAATCATAAACTTAATTCAATCATGACATTTTATAAACCAGTTATAAAATAGCTTTTGAAGTTCAAATAGCTAAAACATTAGTTTAAATTAAATTCCAAGAAATAATTAAAACTTTTAAATTTAACATTAAAACTCTCAAAATTTATTTCAAAATAGAAGATAGGTTGAAAATAGTTTCGAAATTAATTTTCGAAAATTCTCAAACCTAATAATAGGCCAAGAGGTTTAAAATCGTTGCTCTGATACCATAATTGTAACACCCCCGATTTATATCGGTAGTGCCACACGCCAGTGACCTCAGATGTTGCTGTCCGATGTCACCCAAGGCTTTAATTAGAACAATTAATCTTAAATAAACATGTTAAACAACGAAGGATTAAACAGCGGAAGACATTTTCATATAAACCTCAATACTTTTATTAAAAGATTTCTCCCAAACAGCGGCAATCCGCGGTCGCGGTGGGCACTGCCGCGGTTGCGGTCGTCGAGGACGAGTGTCCGCGAGTGCCAAAGGCAGCGGGCGCGGCCGGCCTTGTCACAGCCGCGGTCGCGGCAGTTTATGTCCGCGATCGCGGACATGAACTCCGATGACCCAAAATAACGTGGAACTCACCGGCGAGGACTCCTTGGGGCTCGATTCGCGGCGGCTTCACTTTCGACCTCCTTTGCGCCTCCAATGCAACCACCCTACGAGCACCACCACCTCCAACGAGAGCTCCGGCGACGACTTCAAATTTTCCGGCGAAAGTTCGAACTCCGGCGACAAGCACCTTGGGAGAGAGAGATCGGGATTTGGAGTGCTCTCAACCCTCCGAATCGACTCCCATTTATAGGCCAAGGAGAGAGAGCAGCCTGACAAGATCAACGGTGGGGTGAGGGATCGACGACGACGACGAGGACGTGGCTCGCATGCCCGACTGTGCCCTCTACACATTTCCGCGGTCGCGGTGGGCTCTGCCGCGGTCGCGGAAAATTCAAAGCCCACCTCCTCTGGGAGCTATTATTCTGCAGTCGCGGAATTGCCCTTTTCGCGTTTGGTCACCCGGGAAAAGGTTTGGCATGGGTTTAAAACCCCGGATCTTAAATATTTGTACCCAAACAAATATTCTAAGCCCCGAAAATACATCGAATGCATTTTATACCTCTCAGGGAAATAATACAGAGATCGAACACGAGCTACAGAAATTCCGAACTTCGCCTAACGCGTCCCGAAATTGACGAGGGTTTGGGAAATTACCCAAATACCCTTACTAAAAATGAGGGGTATTACACTCCTCATGGGGTACACACGCTAGTCAAAGCAGCCTCGTACATATATTTTAAAATTCTAATATAAGAGCCTGTCACTTGCTTTGCCTCCAAGCACCCCTAAAGTAATTCTCTTAGCACTCTATCATACGCCTTCTCCAAATCTACAAAGACCATATGTAAATTCTTCTTTCTTTCTCGATATGCCTCTATCAACCTCCTCAGTAAGTGAATGGCTTCAATGATCGACCTCCCCTGAATAAAGCCTAATTGGTTTTCGGACACACTGATAAGTTTTCTCAACCTTACCTCTATTACCCTCTCCCACACCTTCATTGCGTGGATAAGGAGTTTGATACCCCTATAGTTGTTTCATTGCTACACATCCCCTTTGTTCTTATATATCGGGATCAACTTGCTAAGCCTCCACTCTTCGGGCATTTTTGTTTTCCTAAGGATAACATTAAAAAGTGATGTGAGCCAATCCAAGCTGTTCCACCCCAAACATTTCCAAACCTCAACTGGGATGTCGTTTGGTCCTACTACTCTCTTGTTCCCCATTCTGTGGATTGTCTCTTTCACTTCCTCCTTGGAGATGCGTTTGTGGTAACTATTTACAGTCTGAACTTCTGCAACCTGGCTATCTCTAGTGCCTCGTGTCCCTCATTTAGCAGTTTGACAAAGTATCGTTGCCATTTGTGCTTGATGTCATGGTCGTCAACTAACACCTTCCCTTCTTTGTCTTTTATGCACCTCACCGTGTCTAAATCCCTTCTCTTCCTTTCCCTAGTCTTCACTAATTGATGTACGAACCTTTCCCCACCCTTTTTGTTCAATGCCTTGTATAGTCTCTCAAATGCACTCTCTTTGGCCTTTGCAACTGCTTTCTTAGCCTCCTTTTTTGTAGTCTTGTATTCCATTAACAAAACCGCCCTATCTGTCTCATTGTTACTTCTCGCAAACTTCTTGTACGACAATTGCTTGTCCTTTACCATCTATTGCACCTCGTCATCCCACCAAGCGTCACCTTTACCTTTACTATAATCCTTGCCACCTTTTGCCACCCCTAGCACCCCACAAGCCGCCCTGCAAATACATTCTGCCATTTTTCTCCACATCTCATCCGCACTATCCTTTGCTTGCCACTCTCCCTTTGCCTTTGCTTCTTCCAAGATCTTATCACGTAAAATTAGCCCACTTGACTCTGACAAGCGCCACCATATGATCCTAGGCTGAGACACGTTGATTCTCTTGGCCTTTTTACAAGTCATCTCAAAATCCAGGATTAATAGCCGATGTTAAGTAGCTAGCCCTCCGTACGGGATAACCTTGCAATCTCTACAACTTCTCATATCTTCTCTTCTAACCACAAAGTAGTCTATTAGGGATCTGCTTGTCGAACTCTCAAAGTTCACCAAGTGCTCATCTTTTTTACGAAACCATTAGTTTGCAATAACACATCCAAAAGCTATAGAGAACTCTAACAGAGCCAGACCACTGTCCTTTCTGTCGCCAAAACCAAAACCTCCATGTACGCCATCATATCCATCTCTATCCCTTCCAATGTGCCCATTAATATCACCACCCACAAAGAATTGTTCTATCATCGGGATACCTCTGATCATTTCATCTAAATCCTCCCAAAATCTCCTCTTTTCTTCCTCATGTAAGCTCACTTGTGGGGCATATTGATACGCTCCTAGCTAGTCCTGAACCAGGCTTCGGCGAGCCGCCGAAGACCAAGACCGTGGCGTCCCCCGTGGCATCCGAAAAGCCTTTTTAATTAGCTTTTCTATGTATTTCAGTACTTTCCGTTTTTAGTAGTTCCTTATTTAGTAGTTACTAGTTTTAGCTTAATTCCTGTTTTGGTGTGCGAGCCCATCTGCGTATGGCCCATCAAGGTCGTGCACTATTTTGGCTATATCTAGCCTTCAGTTGTAATCGTTTTAGTTACGTTGAAATTTATGCCTAAGCTTCGTAGTTGAGTTGAACTTCTCCCCTTAGGCCTCGGCGTCACAAAACTGGTTAGACCCGATTGAACCACGTCACGGTTCACAAACACAACCTTCACTCTCGCCCCACCCTCACCCAAGCGAGCATAAGAGAGCCGCGGACCATCATTCCCGGTGGTTCGTACTTATTCGGTTACCAAGAGAAGGATCCGAGACCATTTCCTACCTAGATCCGGCTTCAGACAAGATCCGAGCAATCAGATTCATATCAATTGGCATCAGAGCGCCAGGGGTACGAGGTGTGTCTTTCCTTCTCTTTCCTTTCTCCCTACCCATCATCACCATTAAAACTCCCAAAACCGAACTCGACTTCTGTCCAGATTTCGCCCAATTTGTTTTTCTGTTTTCTTAAATTTTCTTTCATAACCCTGTAGAGCATCTCGATACGAGTCCGGACATATAAAATTCGTCCAAAATAGACATCGTTTGACCCCTCAAAAGGCCAAAATATGAACCCTTCCTTGCTGCCCAAACCCTAGCCGCAACAGCCGCTCCCTCCCCAGCCCCCTTCCCTTTTCCTTATCCAAAAATCCCACCTCATCCGCACTTGCCTTATCCAAATCCCAAAGATCTCGGTCATATCCTTTCTATTGGATCGTTAGAGTTACGTCTGAGGGAACAAAGGCTTTGTTCCCACAGAAGGCACAGCGGATTAAAAATAGCAAGAAAGATAACGAACGAACTCACGATGTATAGTGGAAACCCTGATTAGCAAAACTAGCTTCTCAAGGAAAAACCACTACCTTCAAGCTTCCGCTTGAGAGGATTTTGAAGTGTATACTTGTCTTATTGATTTCTTGTTCGATTACACTTGTATCCTGGACTTCGACCTCTAAACAACCAGCTAGACTTGAAGCCTCTTCTACAACGATGAATCCGAACTCAACCCTCAAAGACTCACACACACCTCACTCTCTTTGTTTTCTCTTCTTCTCCTTTTTCATCGTTCTTAGTCGTGCTTAAGAAATGAATCCTCACTTCACTTAAATACAACTCGGCTAAACCCTAATCATAACAATATAGGATATTCTAAAATCGGATTACAAAAGATATGATTTTGTTGGAAGAATAATATCCCAACCGATTATATTAATTAAGGAAGGAGTTCCTTAATTAATCCAATCGGAAGGATATTCTTCTTCTCTCTCCAATTGCCTTATCTTAGGAAAGATTCCTAAGATAACACAATCGGGTTTTCTCTCTCCATATCTTCGCGCAATCCGGCTTGATCCTTGGAGCCGAAGTCTTCATCCTTTACCGCTTGTGCTTCTTGATTTGTTTCCTTAATTCAACACGCTGGATTTCTTCTTTCCTTTTGCAGCCTTGATCTGGTCCGTCACTTCAGTTCCTTGAGAGGTAACAAAGCACTTGACAAGATTTTGTTCCCTCTGAGATCATTTGCTGCAAAGCTCTCTGGGATAACTTTCCTTGTCCCTGAAACACTTGGTACACATATTAGTTGAGTGTTTGTTACCATCAAAACCTAAGGAATTCAACAAATTCCCCCTTTTTGATGGTGACAAACACCCTTAACAAGAAAGCATATACCAACTAGAAAAAGACAAATATGACATGAAAGTTTTCCACTAAGACACAGTTAGTTCCCCCTCAACTCAGTAGCATGGGAAGCCTGTTCTGTTCCCCCTCAATCAAAGCTACCTGTCATTTTCCCCCTTTTGGCATCATCAAAAACATAAGTAGAGAGATAGAGAGAAATAGTCAAGGAAAGATAAGCAAAATACCCCTTGTTCATTAATTGAAAAAAAACTTAAACAACATGCAAAGACAGCCAAAACATGCAAAACAGCTAAACACAGTCATTAAGCCACACAGGGCACACAAGTCAGAGAGAAATAAAAACAACTAAGGAGGATAGATGAGCAAGGGAACAAAAGAGTGGGTGGATGGCAGGTAAACGGTTAGGCATCACTATGACCAGCCGATGGAGCTGATGCCTGATGGGAGATAAGCGCGCGTACATCTGCCAAGAGAAGCGTTTGTTGAGCAGCCAAATCCTGCACTGCCTGGCAAAGACTTCTCAGATCCTTCCCCAGAGTTGATTTCTCATTTAGTTCCCCCTCAGAACTGTCCGCCTCAGAATCTTCCAGACTCTCAGAAACAGCCGGAACACTGTCCATTTTCACCCAGCCTTCGTCACCTTGAAGAACAAACTTCATCTTGTGCAGATTACTAACATCGAAGGGGCGGGAGAAGACACTCGATTCCGCCGAAGAGTTGTAGACTTTATGGTACTCAAGAATCTTTTTGACAACTCGAGGGAACGGAAGAGCGTGTTGGTCTGTGTTCCTGGCATGGGACATATGCTGCATCATAATCCTGGGAAGGCAAATGGGTTCCTTCTTCAATAGCGTAAATAGGAGGACAATATCCAAAATCAGCAGTCGGTTCCTTTTCTGTCCCCTGGGCGTTATGTTGCTGATCAAGAAGTGGTATAGTACTTTGTTGACGGCAGACATCTCAGATATGTCAAGATCACCACTTCCCAGAGCATTCTCAATGCCGGCCACTGCCCACATTGCTTCAGAATATGGAAAATCCTTAGGCCACCTTCCTTTCGGGTACTCGCCATACCCCTCATGTGGGACTCCCAAAGCTACTCCCAACTCAATACTTGAAAACAGATGTACCTTCCCTCTAAGCTTGTAGCTCCCCAGAACGGCGTGGGGTCTGACTTCCATCACATAAGACGAATAGAACTCCCTCAATAAATCCTCATCCACTCCTTCCTCTTCCACGAACAGCAGACTCCACTTCTGAGCGTCCAGTACTGCATACACCTCCTCCAGACAATTCTTCTTAAGGAACTCCGGGTCCACCAGCAATTCTTTTACCACGGACTTATGGCTCATGCTTTTAACTTCATCAGCCCCCACCATCCCTTTGGCTTTGGTGGGCTGACGACGTAGACTTTTGCGGAGAGGACCGGCAGAGACCTTGGCTTTCTTTGCTTTGTTCCCAGAGAGGGGTTCTGACTCCTCATCAGAACTTACAGTGATTGCCTTCACAGACTGTTTCTGAGAGCGTGTCTTCCTCTTGGAGGAGCATGCGGTCTTTACCCTTCCAAACGACTTTGAAACCTTGGGTGGCTCCTCCTCATCATCTCCCTCAACCAATTCCTTGGCGAGACTCCTCACAACACCCTGAATCTTCTCCTTTACAGCCATGTGCTCCTCTGTGGTGGCTGGGGTGGTCTCTCTAGGTAATTCCTCTAGCACCTCTTCGATGGGGTCAGGATGGGTTGGAGAGGAATAAACCTCCTCTCTTTTAGTAGAGGAGATGGCGGAGGGAACGGCTGGGGAGATTTTAGGGTTAGGGTTTTGTGGAGTGAGTTCTGTGTTTGGGAACATTGGGGCTACGTAGGGGACCATGATGAGTTGGTCCTGGTTAGGTGATGGTGGAGGGGTAACAGTGGTGGTTGCCGGAGAGGTGAAGGTGAAAGGTAGGGATTGGGTTATGGCGGCGAGGAGAGCGGGGTCGGTTCCCATTGATGAGAGTTTGGAGAGGAGGTTTTGGGCGATGGTGGTGGGAAGGTTTGAGTTGGAGGCCATTTCTGTGAGAGAGGGAGATTTCTGGGAAGACGAGAGACAGAGAGGAAAGGAGAGATTGCTTGAGGAAGATAAGGAAACAGTGAGGAGGAGACTTACCCGGAGACCCAATTTATAATCTTCACCAAATCTTCTAGTGTTTCTATAGATAAATCCAAATCTTTTCAGTTTCCGACGGATAACAATTGCAATCTTCCAACTTCTCAAAATAAAATCAGAATCTCGTCCAAATCTGACTTAGCCAGCCGAATTATCTTTCCCCAACTCCTTTCTATCAAAACAGCCCTAAATGCTCAACGCGGTCCAACACAGACTTCCATCATTACACCCTGCAAACACACGTCACCTCAACCTGCAAGTCACAGAAGCCGAATCGTTTTCCCTCCAAACCAAAAAGTAGTAGGGTGTGATGCTGGGGGTTAGTTACCAGAGAGGGTACAAAAGACCATCACACCAAAATATATGATATTTGCGATTGATTTTTACATCATGCCTGAGGGGTCTCCAGTTGTGGATGATTAGATGGGCTTATAGGAGACATCAAGCATGGCGGTTACGGGTGAGCTGTAGAATCAACTATCATTTGGACTTATGATGAGGGAACAAATCATCAAGTTGATTCTTTTTGGGCCGAAAGAAAGCTGATTCTTGTGTAACATGGTGACATAGATGATCATGCAAGACATTCAACATATCGAGGAAGTGAAAGCACATATTCAAGCCAAATGTTCAATTAATACCCAAAGAAGAGAATGCATATCAAGACCTGAAAATTCAACTTTCACAATTTACCATGTAATCTAGCCAATCATCGAGGGAACACAACATGTAGACAAGTAGTTAGGGGAACAAACCAGGCTTTGTATGGAACTGAATGTAGAGTTCCCCGACAAGTGTCCTGATGAGAGTATTGGCAGTTTGACTCTTTGTTCCACGAATTTCTTAGTATGCCAATCTTTCTCCTCACAGAGATGTCTTCTTCTAGATGTACATGGTACCTAAGCACAAATACCAGGGACTAATTTAGTCATTATGTTCTTATCCACATACTTATTTCCCTTACCTCTGTCACCAGGCACTTGAGTCTCGAACATTCCTGCAGAAGTGAGGTGAGACTCGCTTCGTTCCCTATCAAGTAACTGACCCTTGTACGAATGAAATACTGGGAACTTTCCTCACTTTATTCTGCACAGAAAGAGTTAGTTCTTGCGAACCCAGACAAGCTTATGCTTTCTGGGCACAAGAGCAACATATCTAATCTTAGGAGGTTCATCATTCATTTGCTCTCTAGTAGTGCGAGCAATCTCCTCATTGTGTTGCTTCAGAAGGCATTCTTGTTTGTAGTGACCAGAGTGTCCACAATACCAACAAACCCTTTGACACTTTAGGTCAACATACTTGTTCTTTCCAGGCCAAATTGTTTTGTTAGCAATCCTTGAACGAAAATCAATATTATTGGACTTACTGCTTTGAGATTGCTTCAACCAGATGGCATGAGCCTTCTGTCCATGGTACCAAGCCTTACCCTCCTCAGTCGAGTTTGAACAGTTTTTGCCTTTGTTCCCTCCGGAGGAACTTTCCCCTTTTTCTTTTACAGACTGCTTTCCTTCGACTTTAGAACCTTTTTTCTTGGTGCCATCAACAGGAAGTTTTGGTTGATAGACAATCCCAAAGCGAGGTACTTCCTTTGACTCAGTCTTCTTTTCATTCTTGGCTACAACAAAGACAATGCCTTTTGGCTTGTCCTTCTGTTCCTCACTGAGTTTGGTTAGATCACTAGAAAGTTGTGCATTTCCTAGTTTCAACATTAATGACTCAACCTCGAGTGAGGAGACAGTGGACTCCAGAGACACAATCTTTTCAGTGAGTTTAGGACACTCAGAGCAAGAGTTTGAAGAGGAGGATGAACCTTTCTCAAGTCTGAGCACTTTGTCTGCCCAACCCTGATTTTCTTCGATCAAACCTGAGATCGATTCATCTTTCTCTTCGATTTGCTCACTGAAAAGACTATTCTCGTGAACAAGTTTCTTAATGAGAGATATCAAGTTTTCTTTAGATTTGCTTTTTAAGCTTGATAAGAGATCAAATTCAGTTACCTCATCGTTGAGTAGATCTCCCTTTGATTCATTGGGAACTTCAATGGCCATCAGGTATACATCCCTGGAGTGTGACGATTCTTCGTCGTCTGAGTCTGAGTCTCCCCAGGTGGCAACCATTGCCTGCTTCCCTTCATTTGCTAGAGGCATTCCTGTCTTTTTCTTGAAGCAGTTTCTGGCCATATGTCCCTTGTTCTGACAGTGGTAGCACACCATATCTTTTAGGTCTCTGTTCCCTTCGGAGGAACTCGACGAATCCTTGTTTCGAGACCATATCTTCCTCATGGCTCTTGTGATGAGCGCAACATCTTCATCACCATCTTCATCTTCGACTTGGGACAAGTCAAATGCCCTTTCCACCTTTAAGGCAATGCTCTTCGCCTTCTCCTCTCCCTTCTTGTTCAGCTTGTGATTATAGACGGAGGCATTGCTTTCCAGCTTAGCAACAACCTCTTCCATGGTAAGAGTCTTGACATCTGTCTGAGAGTAGAGAGCAAGAGAAATGGCATCCCACTGAGAGTTAAGGCCTTGCATAAAGTGGTGAGTCAGTTTCCAGTCTGGCATTGCTTTACCAAGGAACTGAAGCTGACCAATTAGCCCCTGGAATCTGGAGTAGTACTCCTGAATGTGTTCATCTTTTCCCTGAGAGACTTGGTCGTACTCCTTTATCAGAGAGAGAATTCTGTTCTTCTTGGCATCTTCATTTCCTTGGTGAAGGCGTTTCAAGGCATCCCAGATCTCCTTGGCAGTCTTATAGCTCATGATTTTCTTGAGATCCGAGGGAAGAAGTGTGAAGGATCTTCTTAGCCCTGTTGTTCTTCTCCAACTTCTTACAGTCATCATCGGTGTAGTCGACCTTTGGTTTTGGCTTAGTAGCCTCTGTCTCATTTTTAATAGCCAAAGGTCCAACTTCGATGACTCGCCAGATCTGTCCATCAAGGGAATAGATGTGGGACTCAATTTGTTCCACCCACCAGTCATATTCTCCTGCCTTCAGAACCGGAGGCTTCCAGAACGAATCTCCGATTGCATTGCTTGACGACGACATCTTTCCTGCAAATTTTGTAACGAAAACAATCTAGAGCACCAGGCTCTGATACCAATTGTTGGATCGTTAGAGTTACGTCTGAGGGAACAAAGGCTTTGTTCCCACAGAAGGCACAGTGGATTAAAAACAGCAGGAAAGATAACGAACGAACTCACGATGTATAGTGGAAACCCTGATTAGCAAAACTAACTTCTCAAGGAAAAACCACTACCTTTAAGCTTCCGCTTGAGAGGATTTTGAAGCGTGTACTTGTCTTATTGATTTTTTGTTCGATTACACTTGTATCCTGGACTTCGACCTCTAAACAACCAGCTAGACTCGAAGCCTCTTCTACAACGATGAATCTGAACTCAACCCTCAAAGACTCACACACACCTCACTCTCTTTGTTTTCTCTTCTTCTCCTTTTTCATCGTTCTTAGTCGTGCTTAAGAAATGAATCCTCACTTCACTTAAATACAACTCGGCTAAACCCTAATCATAACAAGATAGGATATTCTAAAATCGGATTACAAAAGATATGATTTTGTTGGAAAAATAATATCCCAACCGATTATATTAATTAAGGAAGGAGTTCCTTAATTAATCCAATCGGAAGGATATTCTTCTTCTCTCTCCAATTGCCTTATCTTAGGAAAGATTCCTAAGATAACACAATCGGGTTTTCTCTCTCCATATCTTCGCGCAATCCGGCTTGATCCTTGGAGCCGAAGTCTTCATCCTTTACCGCGTATGCTTCTTGATTTGTTTCCTTAATTCAACACGCTGGATTTCTTCTTTCCTTTTGCAGCCTTGATCTGGTCCGTCACTTCAGTTCCTTGAGAGGTAACAAAGCACTTGACAGGACTTTGTTCCCTCTGAGATCCTTTGCTGCAAAGCTCCCTGGGATAACTTTCCTTGTCCCTGAAACACTTGGTACACATATTAGTTGAGTGTTTGTTACCATCAAAACCTAAGGAATTCAACACTTTCCCAACAAAATCTTTCCTTAACCGAAGATCTTATCCATATCTTTCCCAAATCTCGCAACCATATCTTGGCCGATCTCCTTTTTGAATTTCAAATTCAAAATTCAAAATCAATTTCCCTCTCTCTCCTTAGCCACCCAATCTTATCCCATTTACCATATTTGTCCCCTGCACCGCCTCCATGACTTGTCAACGATCGGACTGGCGCCCTCCCGAGCACTACGACATTGACAACCACCACGTGGTCCAAGACCGACGGGATACTAGTCAGCGGCCCCGAACCGACATGCAGTTGCGCCTTAGGCGTTTTGCCGGGTATGACAACTCCGACACGTTCTTAGAGTGGGCCCGCTATATGGCTTACTACTTTAGCCATGGAGACTACGACAAGTATGAGCAATGCGACGTTGCCATTCATTGCTTCACCAGCTATGCCCTCGACTGGTGGTATCGCGATGAGGATGATTGATGGGACCGTGGTCGGTCTCCTATTGAGACTTGGGAGCATCTCGTGTGTGTCATGATGTAACACTTTGCCCCAGAGCTTGATGTCGAGGCTCACGCAGCGCACACACGTCGACTGTCTCGACCCCAGCTTGTGTACTACACAGAGTGCGTCCCAGCGCACTCCCCTGAGTGCCCCAGAGCACGCTACTGCAATCGCCCTAGCCGGACCATCCCCGAGCGTGCTCCAGTGCGTACCATGGAGCCCGTGCCGGTAGTGCCAATTACAGCACCGACCCCACCTCTCCAAGATACGCCGATGCAACAGCTCTTGGCAGAACAGAGAGAAATACAGGAGCTGCGCTGCCAGGTGGCTCATCTCCAAAGCATGCACCGCGCTGCGCATGTGCTTCCCGCACGACTTCCAACGCAGCATCAACGCCTCCAGTGTCGCTGCCCATGGCAGCCCTACCCGCACGTGTGCCAGACTTGCCTCAGGCACCAGTGCCAACAGCCACCTTCAGCGAGCCAGCGCCCCTGCCCCACACGTTAATGTTCAAGTCACCTGCCGCCAAGACCGCTCCCGCACCCGAGCCATACTTGCTGATCTTTGAGGTGCCTCGAGTCGGTCCCGAGCCCCATTTTTGTGCAGCGCTCTCGTTGGCTGCCGCGCACATTCTTTCCCTTGCCCCAACCAATTCGAAGCGAGGACGCTTCAATTCTAAGGGAGGGAGAATGATACGCTCCTGGCTAGTCTTGAACCAGGCTTCGGCGACCCGCGAAGACCAAGACCGTGGCGTCCCCCATGGCATCCGACAAGCCTATTTAATTAGCTTTTCTTTGTATTTCAGTACTTTTCATTTTTAGTAGTTCCTTATTTAGTAGTTACTACTTTTAGCTTAATTCCTATTTTCGTGTGCGAGCCCATCTGCATATGGACTCGGCCCATTAGGTTAAATAAGGCCCATCAAGGCCGTGCACTATTTTGGCTATATATAGCCTTCAGTTGTAATCGTTTTAGTTACGTTGAAATTTATGCCTAAGCTTCGTAGTTGAGTTGAACTCCTCCCCTTAGGCCTCGGCGTCACAAAACTGGTTAGACCCGATTGAACCACGTCACGGTTCA
This sequence comes from Rheum nobile, assembly GCA_027886185.1. NCBI lineage: Eukaryota > Viridiplantae > Streptophyta > Magnoliopsida > Caryophyllales > Polygonaceae > Rheum > Rheum nobile. Next base: position 7,883,628 of record WOAB01000040.1, read on the forward strand.
CAAACACAACCTTCACTCTCGCCCCACCCTCGCCCAAGAGAGCATAAGAGAGTCGTGGACCATCATTCCCGGTGGTTCGTACTTATCCGGTTACCAAGAGAAGGATCCGAGACCATTTCCTACCTAAATCCGGCTTCAGACGAGATCCGAGCCAGCAGAATCGTATCACATATGCACTGATTACATGTATGCTAGTACCTCCCACAACAAGCTTGACTACCATCAATCGGTCACTCTTGCGCTTAACCTGAACCACCTGGTCTTTGTGCTCCCTGCTAATAATGATACTGACCCCATTTCTTCTCTTTGCTTCACCCGAGTACCATAGCTTCCATCTGTCGATCTCCCACGCCTTATTTACCACCCACTTTGTTTCCTGAATGCAAGCAATTCCCACACTATGCCGCTGAAGGATATTTACTAACTCAACCGATTTTCCAGTAAGCGTCCCCACATTCCACGACCCCAATCTCAACTTAAAAGCTACCTTCTTCAAATGCCCAACATTGTTGCTATGACTATCACATGGGCATAGCCTAGCGCTACCACCCGGTAACACCATCACGACTGACGCCTACCGAGGAGCCAACAACAAACACACACAAGCGGAACACCTGCCAAGCACAAGAGCAAGAACAAAGGAACACAAGAACAACTTGCACACGCAAATCCCACCCTACTAGCATAAATATAATAGATATGCTCTAAGTCGTCACGATTGTAGTACCACATGAAAACAGAAAAAGAGGAATCATCGCACACACCTCAAGCATGAACAAAAGACATAAGGTAATGCTAATTACACAAATTCGTAGAGAAAAGGACTAAGCTAATTGACCGAGAAACGAGATTACCATGCCCCGTAAAGGGGTATGAGATGGCACAAGGGGAAACTCGCCATCCACACCCACAAAAACAAGTCCTGATTGGGCTATTTAGGAGGGGGTCAATGGACAGGGTTTAGCGTCCGATTGGTCAGCGAGGTCCGGTGGGTCGACGAGGCTGGTAGGGACAGGCCGCCTAGGAGGGGGTGGGTGGTGGTTACTGGTAGAGGCAAGGAAAGGGGGAAGGGAAAAGGTTAAGCAACAAATATAGGGTTTAGGTGTCGAGAAATGGGGCAGGAGAAAGAGGGATTGAATGGCAGAGGGGGTGCTATATGTCGAGAGAGAGGGGTGTAAAGTCGTCGGGAAAGGTGGGCGTTGGCGGTATAAGGTTGCGGGGTCGCTGGTGACAGGGGACCATTGGTGACAGAATAGATGGGTGAAAGAGGAAGTGGGGGGAGGGGGTCGTTGGGGATCTGTAAGAGGGGAGATCCGCCTGGGATAGGGGGGGACAGGCAGGCGACGGGCTGTTGCCGGAGCTGCGATGGGAAGGACGACGCCGAGAGCTGCGTCGGGGAGAGAGAGAGAGAGAGAGAGAGTTACAGCAGGGAGAGAGTTACAGGTGGGAGATGGGGACTTCCTAGAAGGTCATCCATCCTGATACTACTCCCGCCCTAACAAGCTTAACTTCAGAGTTCTTTGTCCTCATTTGAACCTTGAAAAGAAAGAGCTCTTGTTAACATGGGCAACACTCTAATCCTTATAAAGGATTACATATATGGGGTCTTACAATCACCCCCACTTAAACCTTTGACGACCTTGTCAAGGTCCAAAGACCGCCCTCTGGTTGAGCGACTGTCCACCAGACCAAGCCCACTCGAAACTTAGAGTCGGCTCTGATACCATTTGTAAGGCCCGAGCCTTAGAAGCGTAATATCGTGCCAACCTAGGGACTTCCTAGGAGGTCACCCATCCTGGTACTACTTTCTCCCTAGCACGCTTAACTTCAGAGTTCTTTGTCCTCACTTGAACCCTGAAAAGGAAGAGCTCTTGTTGACATGGGTAACACTTTAGTCCTTATAAAGGATTACAAATATGGGGTATTTCAAGTGATGGTTTAATTATTAAAACACTAATATTAAATTTTATAGTTGTTTTATAACAATGGTAGTAAAAAGGGTTGAAACTTGAAGTTTATTTTTATAAATTTTAAAGTGTGATTTTTGGTTGGTAAGAATTTATACAGAAATAATAATTGCACTAGTTAAGAAATTTACTATATGGGTAATTATTTCATTTAGTTAACTATATAAAGTTTGAAAGTATACGATTTGATAATAAGTGGTTTTCAAACTTCTACAACCTTCGATTCCGTTACTAATTCCCTAGGTCCATTCATAAGGGATATCTTCCATTCTTAGGATTTATGTCATACAAAGGTTGACATTTCTCCTGTTTGCCTTATTCTCAAGTAAGAGGATAAGATCGTTTTAAGAATTATGGTGGTGGGTCAGTCAATCTAATATGAACTATTAGTTTGGTCTCATATAATTTGTATCATAACGTAGTTGGTTTAAGTATCATATGATACAAGTTGGAAAATTTTAAATTAACGTTATGGTTCATCAACAGATGGTGAACACCCGATCCACCAACCGAGCGACCGATGAAGGTCCGAGCGATGGTTCTCGGATTCAGATGAGGAGTGCTGCTCAGCAAGGAGGTAACGTGGGATCTGGCTCCCATAACAATAACCCGCCACTGAAGGAAAATAGTCATCAAGAACAGGTGGACCCTCAAGTTGCGGGGAAGTTCCACTTAATCCACCTTCTGCCCTGATCGTGTTAGATGCTACGGTCATAGGACATATAGTGAGGCAGGTTGTTGAGATGATGACAACCCAAGGGATACCATAAGCTCAAGCGGCTCCGTATCCTCAGGTTGCAGCTAATACTGGGGGACATGAAGATCATGCACCTCCTGTGATTCCCGAGATAAGCGAAGGGAATAATAACCGAGCATTGAAAATGATTAATTCAATGCGCCCGGATAGCTATGATGGAACTGGGGAACCAGTCAAGGTTGCCTATTGGTTCTCCCATATGGAGAGGTTATTTCGAAACGTAGTCTGTACCGAGGCCGAACAAGTGCACATAGCTTCGTTGCATTTGAAAGATGGAGCAAGTGACCCGAATCTGAACTGGGCAATGTTCAAAGCAAAGCTCATTGATCGATTCTTCTCTTGTGCTATGAGAGAAGAGAAGCTGAAAGAATTCCTCTACCTAGAGACTGAGGGATTAAAGGTGACCGACCTAGAAACAAAGTTCAATCATTTGCTACACTATGCTAGTTCTGAAGTGCATTATGAAGAATAGAAGATTTGGTACTTCCATGGATGGATGAGCCCAGAAATCAAATCTCTAATGGTGCATCACGGTTGCTCTACCTTGGAGCAGTATGTGGATGCAACCTACAAGATAGAGGTTACGCTGGAAGAATCCACCTGAAAGTACGTTGGAGGAAAATAATAAGGCTAAAGGTGGGCAACAGAACTGGAAGTTTAATGCATTTAAGCGATCAACATAGCCTACTAAGTTTGAGAAGTCTGGTCATTCTAAGAATGAGACGACTCAGTCTGACACCACCAAAGGCTCAAGTTGGAGTAGTGGTGCAATTAAATGCCATAATTGTGGTAAAGTCGGGCATAAGAATTTCAATTGCCAAATAGAGAAGCATGTATGTCATAGCTGTGGGAAGGAAGGTCACATGTAGACTTACTGTTGCCAGAAAGGCCAAGGGTTGACACAACCATACCAGGCATCTAGTGCTGGCAGTAGGCAGAACCCAATGCCGGAAGTGTCTACTTCTGGTCAATTTGTTTCTCGGAATAAGAGCAAGGCCCCCACCAAATCTTCGAGTCAGGGGCAACGACTGTTTGTGATGCGTCTATCTGACGAGCAGGACACCCTGAACGAGTAGTTATGTTTTAGTTAAGCCATTCTAAGAATAAGGAGTTATGACGTATGTGTCTATAGCCTCCTTAGTTGTTTCAATTGTTCATTTGATATTCCTTCCGTTGGTGTTAATTCAGTGTGTCGAATAATAAAGAAATATTTCCTTATTTTGGAAATTACTAAATTCTTTACTATTCCGAGTTCTGCATTCATACGGAATCCCTGAGTGCCAAAACAGTACAGGTCACATGTTGATAAGGACTGACTGGACTCATAAAGGATGGTGTAACATGTTGGGACATGAGTGATTGTTTCATACCTTGTTAAGCGCTAGTTTCGGGGTCGAAACTATTTTTAAGGGGGTAGTATTGTAATATCTCACTTAAATTAGAAGGATAATATGATGATTTTAATTTGATAATAATAAAAGTTATGAAATTTATTTTATTTCTTTTAGAGGAGTAATTTAAATTTTCATTAACTTATGTTCAAAAGTTAGGTTAAGATAATTTTTGTACAAATTATCAAGTGGGTTATAATAGTATAGTGTAAAATATATAAATAAGTATAACCATGAACGTAGTTTTAGAATTTGTTTAACAATATAAAAGGTTACACGAGTTATTATGTTTATCCTTGAGAGGATAAAATAATACATAACCTAAGTAGGTTATCCCTTTAAGTTATGAATTATTTAAATTATGTTAAATTATGTTAATATTAATTCAAATAAAATTATCTTGTTAAGTATAAAGTATTTGAAGTAAAAATAATAAAATGTTAATTAAAATATGGTTAAGTGTACAACTAGCTAATTTAAATTTTCCTTCAACTTAAATTTTGGGTTAAAATAATTATATAAACTTAAGATAAGTAATAAATAAGTTTGGGTAATTTTTTTGATTTTTGAAAAATAAAATAAGGGCATTTTTGCCACAACTTAAAAAGTTGGGCAAAAATGCGTAATGTGACCAAAATTATGGGGGAGGCATGTGTAATATGTGCAATTAATAGGTTGTCTTCCACCTCCAACCTTCACACATGGAAACTTGCCTTCCATGGAAGATTTTGACGCATTTTTGGCTCGGATTTGTCAATTGAGGATTGGACAATTTAGGTAACACTAAACCATTCACATACACACTAAAATGGGTAGATTCATTCTCAAACAAGATCGGATTTCACCCGGAAGGCAAGAAGAAGTTCTCGAACGCGTCATTTGATTTTATGGCAAATTGGATCCGATTCGGGATCGTTGGGCCAAATTTTATATCAATCTGTAGGATTTTGAGAGATCTATGAAAACCCTAAAAATAGAGCTTCACCCATGGATTAGATTTATCCAATTTCGAAGCCAAAAGCTCAAGAACCCTAATCTCGTCTGCGGCTGTTCATCGTTAAATTCCTACCACAACGAAGCTTCATTTATTTGGTTATAAATAAATTGAAACATAGTTATTTAAATTGTATTTTTCTAAGATGATTGAAACATAGTTAGGCTAAATTAATTTTATTCATATTAAAATAAAATTAATTATAAGTTTTGGGTATTATCTTGTATTATGAATTATTAAATTATAACATTTCATCTAGATAATATGTTGGGTGAGAAATTATTAGGGTTATACATAAATTATTGGATTAATTTATTTAGGTTATAATTATGTAGATTATACGAGTAAATGATTTTTAGTATCGTATAAATAATTGTTTAATTGAAAAGCCTTGAAATTGATTTATTTAGAGTTAAATAAATTCAATTAAAAATCGAGAATTATATCCTTCAAATTTTAATATTGAATAAATTAGTTAGTTTTAATTTAATTATTTTGTGTGATTTGGCTACATCTCGCTATCGCTTTTGGAATGAAAATAAATCAGGGAGTCAATTTGATAATTTATTTATTTTGTGTGCTTTGGGTACATCTCGAAATCACTTTTGGAACGAAAATAAAGCAGGGAGTCAATTTACTATTCGAAAACTAGCATCTCCGCTACACCATTCAACTTCTTTGTAACTCAAGGCAAGTGGAGGTTTGCTCTTGCAATTTATTCCATATCCATCTTAATTGACAATTAATTAATTGTGCTAATTAAGTTTGGATAAATATTCTTAATTTGTGTTTGGAACTTGTGTGTTACTTTGGTGTGAAAAATGAACCTTATATATTATGTTGTATATTTTGCTAGCAATGACCCTCGTATATATATATATTTATTATCATAGGGTGCTAGATGAACTTTGGTGTGGATTTGATCTGGACTTGTATGCTTAGTTAGCACGAGTATTCGTAGGAACGATATTTACCTTGCGAGATTTTGCTGTTTCTTTATAACTTTGGTATTAGGATGATTATTTCCCTAATACTTTTCGGCCATGACCCACCCTTATTCGAATATAAGTGGTGGTGCACTTAGCTAGTGCCGTTTTTCGGGATTCATCCCATGATATACCTCGTTTCGAGATTTGGTGTGGATTAAAAGCTTTAACGTAAATGCGCATTTTGGAATTAAATAAGATAAGTTCCGTTTTACACATAATTAATATACTTTCAAGCGAGAAGTACAACGTGGAACCCACTCGGTCTCTTGTCCGAAGTAAGTCCCATTTCCAATATGGATTCGCATTATGCGGTGAGGTTGGTCGATGACCCAAATATTCAATGAGTCATTTTCAAAAGTTTGATGTGATAATTATAAACGTTCCAAAACAAATTCATTTAATTTCCATAAGACTCAATCCTTTGGAGTCTTCTTTTGGTGCATACCTCTTTCTATCGTTTCAGTGAGAGTATTCGAATTATGTATCGTCTACCGGCTATTATTCGAGAGACAATGATAGTAGCTGGATACAATCACATAGAACCATTCTGTTAGTGCCCCTGCGTAGTTTTTCATTAGACTAACCAACTTTTCTCTTTCCTTGCATGGTTGGCTTGTGTCATATGTCCTATACAGCATATTAGTGGTAGGTCTTACACAATCTTGAAATAACAAATCGAAAGACGAAGGCTTGCAGTTGAAGATCGTGATTTAAAGTAATATTATTTTTTAATTTGTCTAGTCATGATTTAATCTTCTTAAATAAATGAAATACTTAGATAAGTTAGTCATGTAGTTAGGGTTTATTTAAAAAGTCTTCTGTTGTATTGTTATTTCGAGTTGTAAAACTTATGTCCTCAATTTACGAGGAATTTTTTTAATAAAGATTAAGTATTTCTTTTAAAAAATGTATTTTGCTACTCTTTTATTATTTAATGTTTATTTATTTATTTAAGTATGATTGTTCCGATTAAAGCCTAGGGTGACTTTGGACTTTAAATTCTGAGGTCACTGGTGTGTGGCACTATCGACATAAGTCAGGGGTGTTACACAAATTGTATAAGACTTGATAAAATTTTAAGGTTCAAAGTGAGATTTGATTTGAGATTTATAATAAACTAGTGTGGTACTAGTGGCATGCATATAATATTTTGTATTATATATTCCAATATCATTTATTTTGTATTTTTAATCAGCAAAATTATATTAGCAAATATATTCAAACTATAAATATATTTTAATATTAAAAATATTAGTCACCACAATAGTTTATGAACATGTAAACAACCGATAAACACACAGTACAACATATCTGTCATACGACAGAATATTTTATTAAATCGTGATATGTATTGTAATACCATTCACCATATCTCTTTAATATATTATATTATATTAACATAAAATAGTTAAATTGTATATATTTTTTCATATATATAATTTATTAGTCACAATATTAGTAAAATAAAAAGTATGTGTATTATAAAATAAATCTAACATAAAATGATATATTAAGGTACTATATTTCAAATTATATCACAAATATTATAAAATTTTAAAATATTATCTCAAAAATGTAAAAAAGAAAGATAGGAATATATTAATAACTAATTATATTTTATTAGTCTACATTTTTTTTAAAAACAAATTATTGAGATTTGGTAGTTTATATTTTTCTCAATTATTGATGTATTCATATATTTAGAATTTAAAACAAAATCACAATTTGACATAATACAAAAATAGACATATAATCGTTCTAGTGGTTTAGAGTTGAGATTACAGTCAAAATTTGATGTTTAAATTATTAATAAATTCAATTATCATAATTGGCAAGATGTCTTATGCATTTAAAAATCTCAACTTAGTTAACAAATATATCGGTTAGATCCACAAAGGTGTAGGTGAGCTCCACAAAATCTCTTATTGGTTTGTCTTTTGGTTTACACATGTTTGTAGAGTTTTTCCTTATCGGTTTGTGATTAACGATTATCGATCTCTCGATGTTTCATGTCTGTATGGATATTAAATCACTTTTCTTATATTCAAAAGTGACATTTATATGCATTAGCTAAATTATATAAATAAGTTCAACGGGAAAAGATAAGGGGAGGATGGGGGCTTAGGAGAAGAGTGAGGACGTTCCAAGACCGTCGGATCAAGAAAAAAAGCGCCCATATCAACCAAGGAAAAAATTCGGATACAATTCAGCACGGTCGAATTTTTCGCAAAAAAAGCGCGTCCTGCATGCATACGCATTTTAGTCCGTCCACATATGTTATTTTGCATGCACACACACGTTGTTCTCATGTGCACACAGGTCATTTCCGTATGCACACATAGGTTATTTTCGTTGGTTTTCATACGTATGCACACATGTTATTTCGTATGCACTTTGAGTCATTTTTGCATGTACGCATATGTTATTTTCATATGCACACATGCACACCTACGTTGTTTCACATGCACACATAGCACGTAGTGCATTTTGTATGAACAAACATGCCATTTTCACATGTACACAGTAGTATACTTCGCATGCAAACGGTAGTATACTTCACATGCACACAGTCGTGTTTTCATGTGCACACATTTTGTTCATTCCATATGAACGCACGCGTTTTATGCATGCACACAAAAATGAATTTCATGTGCACATCGTAGTGTATTTGGCATGCACACAACAGTGTATTTGGCGTGCACACAAATCTGCACTTCGCGTGCAGGCGAATCCGTCTTTTTCGCAAATAATTCAATCGTGTCGATTTTTTGCCGATTTTTTTAAAAGGGATCTGGACACTTCGTTTGCTTCCCATCCGACGGCTCTCATGCGTCCTCATTCCTCTCATCTCTTCCCATCCTCACCGGATCTCAACCCTAAGTTCAACCACTAAGTTTTTTCTTTTAAATTTTGAATTGTTAATTTGGTTGAGTGATCAGTATGCATGTCAATACCAAAATGCTAGGATTTATTAATTGTTGATGAGTATGCACGAAGATATGAATGTTGAAAAGAATCACCTTTAATTAATTCAAATCCTAATATCATATTATGTGAATAAATTATTATAGTTTTCAAATGAAGGTCAATCTTCAACATAGCTGATTTAATCTTGAAAATAAAAGAGACTCAAATTAAGATATGAAGATATAGGAAAAATTAATTAAATTAACCTAACATTTGGGTGGGTGATGAAAAAATAACCCAAAAAATAGCACAAACTTTAGAAGGGGTGTTAAAATGATAACCCGTGATAATTTTTTGGTATTTTTTCTCAAAAAAATAATAACATGTCATTATATATATATGCTGATTTGGAATCATAAAATGATGATAAGACAGCCTATAATACACAAACCCATTCACATACCATACCCAAATAAAAAAACGATATATGAAATTGTGAGCCAAACAGTGGGTGCACAACACGTACAACTTAAAGAACATATTGAACGAGAGCTTTCCTCTTGGTTAGGAAAGCTCTCTTTCCCTCTTTCTATGAGGGTTTCTCCCTCCTTCTGTGAGGGCTTTCTCAGTTGATGCTCCTCCCTTCCTCCTCCACTGAACCTCTGCTCCTTTCTCTCCTCCATCCTCGCTGGTTTTTTCGGGTTTCCTTCCACCGCGCTTCCTCTGTTTTGCTATTGCTGTTGCAGGGGTTTTGTGGCTACCACAACCGACCTTCGATCTCCCCCTCCACCAATCGGATCTACTCGATGTGCGGGGGTTTTGTGGCCTCCTCTCCCGTTCTAGCTTCCTCGTCCTCCTGGCCGCTGCGGATTTGGGATATCCTGCCCAATCCCATCCCTTATTTCATCTTGGTGGAGTTATTTTGACATGGTTTTGGAATTGCCCATTTCCCGTAGGTTGATTTTGTTTTTGCTTTTGATAGTTTCTTGCTTTGTCATGTGTTTGTTGCCTTCCTTTTGGTGCCAGATCTTATCATGGGTGCATACCTGGTTTAGCAACTAGGGTTGTTTTCTAGGGGCTTCTTTTGCTAGCACAATCTTATGTTCTATATCTTTTGTTGTTTGCTTTTCTGTTTAGCCTTTCCTTGTCAGTGCTGGCAATGGTAGTGTTTTTCTTGTCTCTCAAATACCAAGTTTCTTGGCTTGTAACCGGTTTTCTGTTTTGTCCTTAATAATATAGTCCGTATTTCAAAAAAAAAAACATATTGAGAATTGAACCTAACCAACTAATTAAACCCATGTAGTCATCACCATCTACATATTGCCCGAATTCAGATTTCCGATATCTAAAATTGAACCCAATACTCATTACCATTTACATATTGCCCAAATTTAGATTTTCGAAATCTAAAATTGATTTTGAATTTTTAGAATCTGAAATTGAAGCCAAACAATGGAAACCATCTACAGATTAAGTTGACAAAATTTGAAATTGAACCTAAATGGAGGAGGCCATCTACAGTTTGCCCGATTTAAAATTTCTCGAATCTTAAATTGAACCCAAACAATACTGAGAAATTACCAAATCTTTAGCACAACAAATTGCTCGAATGTGAAATATGAACTACATTTTACTCACCTTCAAACAAGATTGCCAGAATCTTAAATGGTCCCACACTACTCACCTTCTCTCGAACCAAGAAATACGATTAATTATGTCTTCGTGTGAAGAGGATCTTAACAAACATAAACCCCCAATTTCATGTCTGAATTTTGCCCCTAAAATTTTTTCCTCCCAAATCCTCATTCTCAATTTTGTGCCTTGCCTCACAATCTGATGTACCGTTTTTTTATTTGGGTATGGCATGTGAATGGGTTATTATTTTAACACCCCTCCAAAGTTTGGGTTATTTTTTTTACCTTTTGAAAGGTTGGGTTATTTTTTTACCACCCACCTAAAGGTTAGTTATTTTAATTAATTTTCCCGAAGATATATGCATAGCAATCTAAAATATGAAGATATCTACTTACTCATATTCATTTATTTGGTTATAAATAAATTGAAACATAGTTATTTAAAACGGTTTTTTTGCGTGGTAACTTCGAGGTATGGTAAATTTCGCAAGGTACCCCACTTTTTAGCATATTTCGCCAGGTAACCCCGAGGTTTGATTTTTTTTCGCGAAATACCCTGACGTTATTTTGCTAACGGCTCCGTCCCTGTTCTCTTCTCTTTTGCTCCCTTCACCATCTCTCTGTCGTCCAAACCGAAACACATCAACTCAACCTGCTCCTGGCTCCCGACTCCGGCGAGCAAGACGGCGTGGTGAGCAAGGCGGCGGGCGTTGGCGAGAGTGGGGCTCGTTGGCTTTAGTCTCGTTCCTGGTGGCTCGTCGGCTCATCGGTTTTCAACAATCGGTGGGGCTCCAAACTAAAGGTGTGTAATATATTTCAGATCGATGGATTTAAAGGGTTACGATTATTTTGGAATTTGGGGATTTAGGGATTTTAGAATTTAGGGTTTTATTGGTTCGTTCAAGCAAGGCGGCGCGGTGAACATAGTCTGCTTCCTATGCATCCGAAGTTGCTCCTCTGTTGAGTGAAGGATAGCACAGAGGTTTTTTACCATAGCAGCACAATCATCTTGTATTTGTTTTCCCTTGGCCAATGTTTGATCCATTGCTTTTAGTTTTTCATAGGCGCTGCATTTGTAATTCTTAACTGATTAGGTTAATGTTTACCTTTTAGCAGTTCTCTATTCACAACTTCAAATTGGTTTGCTCTAGAGGACAGCAGAACGAACAATGATTGCTTGACCGAAAAATACTCATTTCTTATCCTCATTTGACGAATTTCTTTTTCAATTGAATGTTGTTGTTTCATGTCTTGTGCTTGGTCTGATGAAGAGGAACCTTGTTGCTGATTTTTTCTGTCATGTTCGAGTCACTATCTTTTGTTGTTGTACTTCTTTTGCTGAATTTCTTCTCCCAAGTGTGTGCTCAACGACTATGAATTGTGAACTATGCTCTTTCTGAGATGAGTTATGTTGCAGGATTTCCCTCTGATATGTTATGGGAACTCAACTGATCTTCTCTCTCGTTTGATGTGAGAACTGCTAAATTTCTTCTCCTTCTTGCTTTTCTAATGACTTTTAGAGACTATCTTGCTGCAGGTATCCTAGTGTTTATCGTGCTCTTCCTCTCCTTGTTGGTGTTTGCTCACGATTAAGGTATTTAGGACTAAAACCCACAGTTCCTTCAATTTTAGTTATATTTAGATATTGTGTCTTTCGTGTCTTGCTTTGTTAGAGCCTTGTTTGTCGTGCTCTTCCTCTCCTTTTTGTTCTGAGCAGATGATCCGACATAAATAACATTTATGTATTCGTCTAATAACATTTCTGGATTTAGCTTTTTGCTACTTTAGATGTTAAATGTCTGCAACTCATAGGCCTGTTTTGGTCTTCAAAATATCAAAACCGTAATAGTTGATTTTTTTTCTTATCTCGTTCTAGCTTATCAAGTGAGCATACGTGCTTTATTGTTGTCTTTTGGGTACTAGACACCTCAAGCCTATGATATGAAGGGTTGCACGATGTATTGATCTTCATGCATCATATTTGTATATCGTCTGTGGTAAGAAATTGTGTGTTCACTTGTTATGGGTCTGATGCATGGGTCTGTAATGCTCCGCAGATGTGGGAGATTGCTAGCCGTGCTGCAAACTTGGATAATAGAGACTCGTGTCTTATTCGGTTGAAATTGGTTGCTGAAGAAGCTATTGGCTTATATTTTTTTGGGTTGATTCATAATGATACAAACAAGTATCTTGAATTTTAGATACATATCTCCCTTTTAGAAGCTTCATTTGTTACTATATACCCTTGACAACACATGCTTCATTTGACAATTGTGGCCTAATTGTTAACAGTATGATTTATAGTTCACGAGGATAAAATACACGCTTTTGCAAATGAATGGTGTGATTAATGAGATATCAGTATATCACTGTCAAAGTTTGAAGTGATCTGTGGTGTGAGAGATTCACAATTACCACTTTTTTCCTATTATTGTATTTGTTTCCCCTTCACCACCCCAGATTTTACTGCATTAAACTCCATTCTCTTACCCACAGAATTCACATGAGATTTTTGAGTTCCCTTCTAAACCTGCATTTCCTACACAGCCGGATGCGGCCATGGTTTTCGGGTTAATTTCTCCTTCATAACACTATGCAGCAGGACTGAGTACTATCTATCTATAGCAACCTCCTCATCTTGCTCTGCTTGTTCCATGAAACAACTTTCATTCAATTAAGATTGTAGACTTGTACATTATGGTATCAATTCACTAAAAATTGCTAGGAGTATAATTGTATATCCAAGTTCATAATAATAGAATTCAAACACATTGAATGATCATTATTAGTGTAGCTATATATAAAAATATATGAAGACTATGAGATGATTTTAATCAAGCTAAGCATCACTTCAGCAGATTCTTGGCAAATTGTCCCAAGACGTGTAGGAGCTTGAACTGTTAAACCACTCGATATTCGAAGAAATCTGGGGAATTTCAAGCCTTGCATTGATGTCATCTGAGATATTGGATGATTGCCCAGCTGACTAGCTGAGGCTTCTTGGCGGCTTTCGTTATACTTTGGTGTTGTAACCAGGGAAGGAATCAGATTCAGGATGCTCGAAAGACCCTCGTTCGTGTAGTAAGTATGGTCGTCTTGTTCTTCCATCTTCACAACACCTTTATCTCCACATAGAGAAGAAGAAAAGACAACATTAATCACACCAATTTAGAAATATATCAATTTCCTGGTCTACCAACACACTTCCAAAAGTGAGCAGCTCAGTTGAAGCAAACATTTGGAGTTAAATGCAACAACGAATGTGTGAGTAAGAGGATGCATTCAAGGCAGAATCTTAGTCTAAGATGAGGTAAAGTTAAATGCTCTTAAAACAAGATCCAAAAAGTGCGGTGGAAAGCATTAATCACACTAGTTAATGAATCCTGCATTCATGAAAGATCCAAACATTAAATTCACTACCAGTATTAGAAATCAAGGCAATTGATGAAACAAACATAGAAAGGAAACGAACATGATCTTACCACTAGAGGAATTGCCACAAATGGAGTCCCACTGATCAGTGATCACCATCTAAACAGTCTTTCTTCAAATTCCTAGCTGCTGCAGCTCGTGACTGTGCCTCTTGCAACAAGGCATCAAGCAACCCGCTATTATTGCTTCTTTCGCCGACATTTGGATAGAACTTCGCTCCATCTTCGGCCTCGTAGTCATAGACATTCTCGTCGTCATTGTCGACGCCTTCGTCATCATCACCGGTCAAATTAGGGAAAAATTGGTTTGAAGGGAGCTCTAACTTGTACTCAAATCTCAATTCCACTCGATCAGGATGCTGTAATTCGACATGGGTTTGGATTGGATGCTGCAAACTAACCCGAAAGGCGACGAACTCGGCTGAATCAAGAATCTGGGAGTAGTAGTGGGAAGGAAAGAGCGCTGGTTGAAAGAGAAGAAAGGGGCTGGGAAAGGGAGGGAGGTGGATCCAGGAAGGGGAGAGAGGAGGGTGGGGTTTTGCGATGGGAGAGCGAGACGGGTAGTGGCGGCGCAGACGGCGGACTTGGTGGTTGTTGGGGTGATGGCGGCGGCCGGGAGGAGAGAGATGGTGGTGATTGGTGGGTATGAAGGTCGAGCCGACGAGCCGCACCGCCACGCCGCCGCCTCCGCCCGCCGCCAAGGAGATATTGCCTGGAACGAACAAGAGGAGTTCTAACAAGAGCCTAGAACAACAGAGAGGTGTTCGAACGAAGAGATGAGATATGTTTCCCTTTTTGATTTGGTTTTGATTTACATTTTTTTTAAATCAAACGGTGTCGTTAACAAGAGTAACGATAGGGTATTTCGCGAAAAAAATCCAAACTTCGGGGTTACCTGGCAAAATATGCAAAAGAGTGGGGTATCTCGCGAATTTTACTATACCTCGGAGTTACCAGACGAAAAATCCGTATTTAAAATGATGTTTTCTAAGATAATAAATATGATTTTTCTTTAAAGTTCAACTTTGACATGAAAAATTATGAAAATACTATTCATTTATTGTTGTTTTTTTGTAATATGACATTTTATATAAGCACTCATGTATAAAAATTAAACATCTTTTAGTCCCACAAAATGTATTTAACTTCTTGGATTTCAAAGCCATAATACTAAAAATATTTAAAAAATTCAATCTCGTGTTTGCTTTGGACATTATGTTAATTATTACTAAAAGGTCGTCTAATTAAATCATAAAAAATTTAAGAGTAGAAGTTTTTTTTTACTATTTATATCTATATTCAATGTGAAATCATCTTATTACTTTGATTTAAGCTCAAATATATTAAATATATTTACTATCAGAATTAAAATTTTGTCTCAATACTAATTGATATATATCCATTAATGTTTTTAGAAGAAAAAAAAAACATTAATAATAACAATAAAATCACTTATTTATTTAATTGTGGATTTGAGTTTGATAATTTTCATAATCATAAATTAAAATAGACAATACTAATTAATTAATTATCTTTGAGGATGCAAATTGAGAAACCGGTAAAGTTAAAAAACTCCAAGTTAAGTTAAGATTTTTCAAATCAATATCAAATAAGTATAACAACTCATTTTTGTAAATATGATATATATCAATCTAATCAGTCACATATATTTTTATCAATTGTTAATTTGTTATGAATAAAAAAAGCACCAAACTCTGATAAAATGAAATTTACACTAAGAACCTTCACATGAAATGTAAAAAATTTAATCCAATATATATATAATAACTTTTGACATACTTAATAATATCACAGTTTAATATCTATTTTTAAGGTGAAATCATCTTATTACCCTAATTTAAGCTCAAACATTTTTAAATATATTTACTATCAGATACAAAATCTTGCCTAAGTACTAATTAATATGTATATCCATCAACAAAATCACTTATTTAATTAATCGTGAATTTGAGTTTGATATTTTCATAAACAAATATCATAATAGGCAATACTAAATAATTATCTTTCAGGGTGTGAATTGAGAAAAAGGTAAAGTTACACAATTTCAAGTTCAATTAAAATTTTCAAGTGGATATTAAAAAAGTGTAACTGTAAGGCTTAGGGCCTTAGAAATGTCATCCCATGCCAACTCAGGGACTTCTCAGGAGGTCACACATCCTATTACGCTTAACTTTACAGTTCTTTTTCCTCTTATGAATCATGAAAATGAAGAACTCTTATTGACATGGGTAGTACTATAATCCTTTATTTACAAATCTGATGTGTTACAATGACCCCCACTTAAACCATTGACGACCTCATCAAGGCCCAAAGACCGCCCTCGCGCTCAAAGCCAAGTCCACTCGTAACCCCGAGTCGGCTCTAATACTATTTGTACGGCCCGAGGCCTTAGAAGCGTCATCCCATGCTAACCTAGGAACTTCCTAGGAGGTCACTCATCCTGGTACTACTCTCATCATAACACGCTTAACTTTTTTTTTTTGTCCTCACTTGCACCATGAAAAGGAAGAGATCTTGTTGACATGAGTAGCACTCTAATCCTTTATAAAGGATTACAGATCTCGGTGTTATAATAATTGTAATATCTCGTTTTTGTAAATTAGATAGATATCAATCTAATCACTCATATATATTAACCGATTCTTAATTTGTTATGAAAAAACATTGACAAAATGCAATTTACACTAAGAAACTTTACAAAAAATATAACCACTATATATTCGTATATTCATTTGACAATCTTATATTAAAAGGTATTGTAAAAAATAAGTTAATTCAATAAAATTCAACCAATCAAACTACATGCAATTAAATGAAAAAATTACACATTAGAATGACTCACGAAGAGTCTCTTAACCATTCATTATATGATCTTAATTAAACCTACATACAACATCAATTTATTTCAACCAAAAGAATGACAACCTAGGTTTTAATCAATGCATTATCAAATAACCTAGGTAGGTCAAAAAGTGTAGAAGATTACAATAATGCGATTCACGTACATTAATACTTGTAATTTTAAATGAACAAAAAGTATAATTGTAAATTATCATTATAAAAATTTCTAATTTCATGGGTTAAAAAAATAATTTAAATTCATTAAAAAAATCTACATATGATAGCAATGAATATGGGAAGCGTATGGCAGTGATGAGAATGCTTGGGATGTATTTGGGAAGCGTATGGCAGTGATGAGAATGCTTGGGATGTGCTTAAAAATGTGGTGCCTGTCCAAATGTTAGAATATCTATATATACTAAAGCAGAACTAAAGCAGAAGCCTAAATCTTACGTGTTTGTCTCACGTTCAATTCGTCTATGTGTCGTTACCACATTCAATTTGTCTACGTGTCGGCCTTTGAGTTATGCCACCTCATCCGTCATATCATCCGTCACGTCATCCGATATTTTATCTTATTGTTTATTTCCATAACTATTTAAAAGTAAATAATAATTATATCCTTTCTTATCTTATTTTTGAATATTTGCCATAACTATTTATTTTCTTATTATTTATATCCATAACTATTTAAAACTAAATAATAAGTATATCATTTCTTATCTTATTTCCGAATTTTTATCATAACTATTTATCTATAAGCTATAACCACCAAAAGTTACCATTTAAAAAAATTGACTCCACATGACCGAATTTCATGGAAATTGAAACCATATTCTAGTATATCCTTAGCTAGCTAAATAATCTATATCTTCCATTTTTTTGGTAAAAAATACGATAATCTATATATATCTTTCTATTGTATTGTATATTTCAAAGCTCTCTTTATTTAAACTCTCTATAGATACATTTATCTATCTCTTTATATCTATATATATATATATACTACAACAGAAGCCTATTTTCTACATGTCAAGCCTACGTTCAATTCGCATACGTGTCGTTACCACGTTCAATTCGCCTATGTGTCGGTTGTCATCACCACGTTTAATTCGTCTATGTGCCGGTCTCTGAGCTACGTCACCTCATTTGTCATCTCATCCAGTCCACCCAAAAAATATTATAATAATAAATTCTTAATTATGATATATTAAATAAGAAGATAATATCTAATAATAATAATTTCGTATAACTTCCTTTTTGGTAAAAAAATATAATTTTTTTGGTAAAAAGAAGATAATCTATATCAATCTCTAATAATAATAATGATATATTAATTAAGAAGATAATATCTAATAATCATAATAATAATAATAATTTTGTTAATTTATTATATTTCCCTATTTTTTGGTAAAAATAAATAATTTATATATATTTATCTATAATAATAATAATAAATTTTAGTACGATATTTACCTAATAAAAAATTATTTTTAAAAAGTTTATAATCTTAACTCGTTCATGGCACGTGCACTATACTAGTTGTATGTTATAATAAACAAAAGTTGTATAATTAAACTCCCTTCGGTAAGAAATACAACACATTCCGTAATTCACCTTCCATGTGCGAAGCACGAGGTTGTAAAAAATGTGATAAAAAAAGAGAATCAACATAAAGCCTGATTCAGTTATGATAAATATATGTTTCTATTGCCGAGTGGGATTTATTTTCAATAAGCCAGAATGAAGGGGGATGATGGCGTAAAGTTCATTTTCCAACAATATAAGAAAGAGTGTGTTTGAGATCTCTTGAAGACAGAATGGTTGCCAAAAGTATGTATATTAATGTTTGGTTATTTCATATATAAGACCCACCAAAAATAATTTAGGAACATGGACAACAAGAAGAGTCTTGGCCTTTAGCAAGGTGAGTCCAAACTTTTCATTCTATCAATTTCTTGTCCTCTCACCCATTTGGAAGCTCCCAACCATAAGCATGAAGAAAAGTAGCCAACATAATGTGAATCATCCAAAAATCCGACGGCAATCCCAGGCATATCCAAACTATATGATCTCGAAATTGTAAATTTGTAGTTATAAATTATCTAGTAATTCCTCTTGTAATGTTTTGATATGCAAATTATCGATTCAGTTTTGAACCGATGTTCAGTCCTACTTGCTCCAGCTCGTCTATCTTCTTTGAAGTCCAATAGTTTAATTTTTAGTTTCTAAAGTATCTCCTTTTTGCCTGAAAACTCTTTATGCTTGGATAATATAACTTTCAATTCCTCTTATATCCAGTCTCTCCTCATCTTATGACATCGAATCACTTTGTTTTCTTATTAAACATGTGAAACACTATCTATATGACGCTTTTCCATTTTTTTGGCATCAGATACTGAATACTTTACACCCATGCTCACGCTCTAGCTCTTCCATGTTTTACGAGCTTTCTACTTCAATGTTAAGATTCTTTTTGTGATATGCAAATTGAGCCTACCGTGACCTTGTGACATGGACTCTTTTTGTTTTTGACTCAACATGTGAAGCAATTTGTAAATGAAGGTCCTCAAACTTCTTAGCATTGAATACCAAAGACTGTAAATGTTGCTCTAGCTCTTCCATATTCTTTAAGATCTCAAATTTTCTAACTTTTGATATCAAACATTATACATCTTACTCTCACTCTAGATCTTCTATTGTATTTGATCTATGAACTTTAATGTTGATATTCTAAAATGCTTCTTTATGCCTAAAAGCTTTTCTTTCTTGGATAATTTGATGTCCAATTCCTCTTGTAATGTCTTGATATGCAAATCGAGCCTCTTTTAAACTTGTGACATCAACTCTCTTTGTTTTCGACTCAACATGTGAAACACTTTTTATATAAAACTCCTTAAACCTTTTGACATTACATATCAAAGATTATATTGTAATTTTTTCTTTCACTCTAGATCTTCCATATTTTTTGAGTTCTCATCCATAATGTTGAAATGCTTCCTATTTACCCTAAATTTCCTTGTGGTTGAAAAATATGGCTTTCAATCCTCTTGCAATGTTATGATATTGAAAATAAGCCTCTCCATATTTTGTGACATAAGTTCTCTTATTTTTTGACTAAACATGTGCAACACTTGTATATTAAGTCCTTCAAACTTCTTGGTATTAGGTATCGAAGATATTACATATTGATCTTACTATAACTCTTCCATATTTGCTTAGCTCTCAACTTCAATATTGAGATTGTGAAATGCTTCTTTTATGCTTGAAAGCTTCTTGTCCATGGATACTATAACTTTCATTTGCTCTTCCGGTGTTTTGATATGCAATTGAACCTCTGCTCAGCGTGTGACATCAACTCTCATTGTTTCTGACTCAACATATGGAGCACTTTGTATATTAAGCTCCTAATACCGATGATTGTACAACTTACTCTCATTCTTGTTCTTTAATACTCTTTGATCTCTCCGACTTCCAATTTATCTTGCAATGTTTTGACATAAAAATTGAGCCTTACCTAACCTTGTGATATCAACTCTCTTTGTTTTTGAATTAACATGTGAAGAACTTATATGAATCTCCTTAAACTCTTTGGCATCAATAATAAGAAATTTTTGGGTGTCTTTTGATGAATTGGATTAGTTTCTATATGCGGGTGGGAAATCTGGGGACTAATCATGTAACTCTTATGCTTAGTAACACTAATAAGCTAGTTTTCAGGGTGTAAATGAGTACACCTTCCATTTGTGTTTTTTGAAAGAAAGGTTTGTGGTTGTTTATAATCGCACATAATATTATTGCTTTTTAAATTTTCATTGGGAGCTTCTGCAATTACTAAGTTTTTTTATTATAAAGTATGGATTGAAACAAGGATAAAATAATTATATGACGCGTTTCTTAAAATATGTAAAGATATTTTATAAAAAAATCTTTATAACTAATAATGTTTATATAAACAATTTGGCCAAGGGCTTAGTCAAATGCATAAGATTAAATTAATTTGCTAAGTTATTTGCAACATTCACAAAATGTATTCATCCTAATAGACTCCATAATATAGCATTTACCAAATCAACACGCATTAAAAATGTAAAAATGAGTGCTCAAAATGTTGAGCTTTGCTTACACTAATATGTACAATATCCACTGATATGGTCATCTTCATTTCTAGTAGGCAGCATATGTAACTTTTTATGTAATTTTATCTTTCAAAGAATCCTACTTCTGCTAAGATTTAAAAGGAAGAAGTTTCATCCGTATGTATTGAGCAGGGGACAGTCACAAGCAAATTGGAATGTCCTGATCAGTCAACTAGTTTGGAAGTTCCAACACAAAATGTAAATAAACATGACAACTCATGCATCACTAACGGGGTGAATGAGTCTTCCTACTGGTGACATTGGCGGGCACTTCAACACAAGGATTAAAAGGGCATTTGTTGTGTCTTTAATCCTATGTTGTAAAAAACATTTAGCTACAGTTCTTATGTTATTCAAGCACATAGGCTAAGTAGAGGCTAGGACTAAGGAGTGCATGGATCGAGCTGCCTTGAGCCAGCATTGACCATGTGGGTGCCTTGTGACTTATCCTTATTGCGGCTAAGGCATTGTCTTGGGCCTTTGTAATGGTCGGTGCTATTATTGAGGCTTTTTGTGCCTGTTCTTTATGGTGTGCTTATTGGGCCGCTTCCTTCTGCTGGGCTTGACACTTCATTAAGTGAAACACAGTGTTTCACTTCTCTAGAGCCTCCTTACCTGATTGGGAAGACGACAATGTTTTGAGGCAAATTAGGGCATGTGTATATTAACCGTGATGCGCTATTGTTGTCGTCACTCTCTTGCTTCTTCTTGCTTAGCGTTTTGGATTCTTCAGAGCGTTTTGCTCTCTCCTGTGAGCGATGAGCTCTCTATGGCATCCATGGCATCTTCTTTGAGAACTTGAGACCACAAGAGAAAGAAAGAGACAGAGAGACTAGAGAGAGAAAGAGAGGATTCTGGAGTGCTTGTTGGAGGCTCTTGGTGCAAGCCTTTGCAGAAAGCCTTGCGGTGTCCCACTGGGGACTCTTCTTCTCATTCTCGTCTTGTTTTCTGTTTTGCTTTATGCATTTGTTTCTTCTCTGTTCTTGTCTTTGCCGCTTGTGTGCTTGCATGTAACTGGAACTGGCTATTTGGCCTGTGTTGCTTAGTGGATTGGGTGAGTCTCCGCTCTTGAGGCTCCGCATACGTAGGACCTTGGTCCGAACTGCGTAAACAACCCCTGGCTATTTGGCCTTTCCTTCTATTGAGCAATCGAAGCAGATAGAAACTGTGAACTACAATTCGGTATCAGAGCTTTGGCTCTTGATCTGGCTTCCGCTGAGTTTTGTAGTGTCAAAATGTTTTAGGGTTTGTCGTTTCTTCTTCTTTCTCGACTGCGATTCTGACTTTTGCCACTTCCAGTAAAAGAGTCATTTTTTAGTGACCTTTGGGATCTGGAACCAAAAAGGAGATTTGCTCAGTTTTCAGATTTGGAAAAGTAGAAACTTCTCTTTCTTCTCTATTGTCTGTCACTTTATTCTTTTTGTTCTTTCTCTTAAAGGAAAGCGTCATTGAGTTTTACGAAGACTCTTGGGGTCCTACAGACTCTCTCTGTGCTGTAAATCCCAACTCTCATACTCTGTTTCCTCTGTTCTTCTTGGACAAAGCCCTTTGTGTTTTTCTCTTTGTTTGAGAGAGAGACATTTTGTAGAGGTGTAAGCTTTATCCTGAGCACCTAGGAAATCCTGAGAGTATTACTCTTTTGTGAGTTCGTTCTATTCTTGCCTATGGCTTTGTTTCTTCATCTTCTGCTATATTTACTACTTGCGTGTTGTGATGGAAGAGAGCTCTATAAGGGTTAAACCCTTTGATGGAACTTCAGACTTTGCCATGTGGCAAGTCAAGATGAAAGTTGTCCTTATAAAGGAGAAGTGCTGGAAAGCAGTGAAGGGTGACTTGCCTGCTGACATCACTGAGGAAGCTAAGGCAGAAATGGATGAGCAAGCTCATTCAGAGATCATGATAAGGTTAACTGACGACGTGGCTCGTCAGGTTGTAAGTTTTACTAACACTAAAACTCTTTGGGAAGCTTTAGAGGATATGTACTTGACTAAGTCTCTGCTTAGTAGGATCTCTTTGATGTATCGGCTATTTACTTTCAAAATGGATGTTAACTTGTCTCTGAATGAAAACTTGGACAAGTTCTTGAGGATGACTCAGGAACTTGAAAGATGTGATGATAAAATCAAAGACACCCACCAAGCTGTGTTGTTATTGAGTTCTTTGCCCTCACAGTTTGATACTTTCAAAGATGTATTCAGTATAGTTCTATGAAATTGACTAAAGAAAAGATCATTGAGGCTATACTTGAGAAGAATGAGGTCATGAAAGTGTTTAAGTCTAAAAATGACAAGAAAACTGACACTAAGACTTAGGTCTTGATGGCTAAGGGAAAGACTAAGAACAATAACAAGAAATCTTCTAAGAAAGACTCTAAGAAGAATGACAAGGGTGAAAATGATAAGAAGGATAACAAACAATGTTTCTACTGTGGCAAAACTGGACATTGTATCCAATATTGCTTGAAGAAAGCTAAAGATGAAAAAGATAAAAAAAAATCCAATGAAACTGCTGCTTTGTGTGAAACTCTTGATGATTATCCTTATGAGCTCCTGATGTGTACTTCTCTGTCTGCTATATCTCATGATTGGATTCATGATTCTGGGTGTACTTTGCATGCTACCTTTGATAGATCTTTGTTTGAGTCTTTTCATAAGTGTGATGGAGGTGAAGTGTTGTTGGGTGACCATACTTCACTTCCTATTAAAGGGATACGTAATGTGCCACTTAGGATGTTTGATGGCAAAGTAAGGGTCCTTCAAAAGGTTAGGTGGGTACCTGACCTGAGAAGGAACCTTATGTCAGAGTCTATGTTTGATGATTTGGGATGCAATATTAATACTCATAATGGTGTAAGAGAGGTCATAAGAAATGACACTAATCTTATCAAGAGTGTTAAGAAAGGAGGACTGTACCGTGTTACAGCTTCTCTTGAACTTAATTTCTAAAAAATGTGTATTAGTATGAGTTCTGAATTGTCAAAGTTGTGGCATGAAAGATTAGGCCACATTGGTATGAAAGGCATGCTTTATCTGTACAAAACTCGTATCCTTCCTAAGAAACCAGTGGACTTGAGTTTAACTGAAAACTGTGTGTTTGGAAAAAAGGCTAATCATAACTTTAACAAGTCAACTATGTTGCTAAAAACCCCCTTGAATATGTGCATTCTAGTCTGTGGGGACCTTCTCAGGTTGATACTATAGGGGGTAGGAGATATTTCATATCCTTTATAGATAATTTTTCTAGAAAATTGTGGGTTTACTTGTTAAAATCTAAAGATGAGGCCTTTGAGACTTTTAAAACTTGGAAAGTTGATGTTGAGAATGAGTCTAATCAGAAACTCAAGTGCCTTAAGACAGATAATGGCTTAGAATTTTGTAATGTTGTGTTCAATTCCTATTGCAAAGATAATGGTGTCAAGAGACGTCTGACTGTGCCTGGTACTCCTCAGCAGAATGGCACAACTGATAGAATGAATAGGACATTGCTTGAAAAAGCAAGGTGCATACTCATAAGTGCTGGGATGAAGCCTTCATTATGGGGTGAGGCACTTAATACTGCTTGCTACCTCATAAATAGATCTCCATCTTCTGTGGTGAAATTCAAAACATCACAACAGATGTGGACTGGGAAAAAGCCTAAGTTAGAACATTTGAAGCTTTTTGGTTGCACTGCATATTCTCAAATATCTCAAGGAAAGTTGCAACCTAGAGCTTTGAAGTGTGTTATGTTGGGTTATCCAGAAGGTGTTAAAGGTTATAAGTTATTACTTATGCAACCTCATGGTTACAAAGTGATAACTTTAAGAAGTGTGACCTTTAATGAGTAAGAATTTCATTTTAAATTGAAAAGGACTAACCGTCCAACTGAGAATGCATGAACCTGGGAGCAGCAAATAAGGTTCTATTTGCCATATGAAGTTGGCCTTGATGGTGAGAATGAGTTTGACAGTGGTCATGGCTCCTTCTCTGAGACATCCAATGCGGATGAGAGTGCATGAAATGACCAAGAGACTGGTTATGAAGATGATATGATCCATGGCGATCAGAGTGCATATCTGTAGCCTCACCAATTAGGTGGGGAAATAAGTGATTCTAACCCTATCTCTGTCCCTGAAGTTGGTGAATCTTCCTCTCAAAATTTGAATGAATTGCCTATATTAAGTAATTATCAAGTGATTAGAGATATGACTCCTAGGACTGTGATTCCTAATAGGAGTTTCATGAGTAGTTTACTTGGTGAGCATGCTGATCTAAATGTGATTGAGTTTGCATTTCTTGCTTCTGAAACTGTTGTGAGTCCTTTCACCCCTGAGACATTTGAAGCTGCTATAAAATGTATGCATGCTAAAAACTGGATGAATGCTATGAGGGATGAAATTCAGTCTATGATTGTGAACAAAAACTTGGGTGCTAGTTCCTAAACCTAAAAACGCTAGGATCATTGACTGTAAATGGATTTACAAAGTTAAAGAAGGTGTTCAGCCTAGAGATCCTCCTAGATACAAGGCTAGACTTGTAGCTAAGGGGTTCTCACAAAAGGAAGGGCTTGACTATAATGATATATTTGCCCATGTTGTCAAGTATAAGACTTTGAGACTTCTTTTGGCTATGACTACTGTGTTTGACTGGGAACTTGAGCAAATGCATGTTGAGACTGCTTTTTTGCATGGTGATTTGCATGAAACAATATATATAAAACAACCTAAAGGCTTTATTGATAAGACTAAAAATGAGCATGTGTGTTTACTTAAGAAGTCCATCTATGGTTTACAGCAATCTCCTAGGCAGTGGAACATAAAATTCAATTCATGCATGAGAAACCTTGGCTTTACTAGAAGCATTTATGAAACTTGCTTATATTTTAAAGGCATGAAAAGCAGTTCTCCTTTGTATGTGCTTTTGTATGTGGATGACATTCTGTTAATGTGCAATTATAAGGTGATTATTTCTGGTGTGAAAAGAGACCTAAAGTGACGCAGTAGGAAACGCGAGGATTAACAAGCGTTAAACCTAGATCGAAGATTAAGTTCGCAAGCGACGAACTCAAAGGATAAACTCTGGAATCCACCAGAAAATAAGAGAAACTCCTAGGGTTTGTAATTGAATAAAAGATAATTGTTTGCAACATCTGAAAAGTGCTTAAATACGGAAACGAAATCCTAGGGCAAAAAAAAATTGAAACCGAAATAAAATATAAATTACTGAAAATACTAAAATGCTGGTTTGAGGCCCGAAATGACCCCAGATGGCCTACAAATTACTGAAAATACTAAAATGCTAGTTTGGCTCGTTGGGCCGGTCCGCTTTCCGAAAACATATTATAATAGTCAATCGGACACCGAACGCCAAATCTGCGCAAGACCGGACGAACCTTTGCGACGATCGATCTCCTCTTCAATGCGCACAACCAGCCTTCCTACGTCATAAAGTTGCATTTTTACATGAAAGATCTTGGTGTTGATCAAAAGATTCTAGGAATTAAAATTACTAGAGACATAAAACAAAAGAAATCGTGGTTGTCTCAATGTGATTCTGTTCTGAAAATCTTGGATAGGTTTAAAATGCTTGATGCTAAACCCACATCCATACCCTTAAAAGGGCACTTTGATCTCATTAAGAAGCATTGTCCCACCAAACCTGATGACATAGCTAAGATGTCCCAAGTTCCTTATGATGTGGTTGTTGGATCTGTTATGTATGATATGCTTTGCACTCGACCTGACTTGGCTTTTGCTATTAGTGTCCTTAGTAGATTCATGTCTAATCCTGGTGATGTGCATTGGTCTACTATGAAATATTTGTTGAGATATTTATGTGCCACTAAGGATCTTTGCTTAGTTTATTCTGAGCATGGATTGAGAACTGAATTGCATGGGTATGTTGATTCTGATTATGCTAGTAATAAAGATAATAGGAAATCAACTACTACATATTATTACACTTGGGCTGGCAATTGTATCTCCTAGAAGTCACAACAACAATCTGTTGTTGCTTTGTCTTCTGCTGAGGCAGAATGCATTGCTGCCACTGAAGCAGCAAAAGAGGCCATTTGGTTGACTGACATTCTGAGTGAAATCCAAATTGTCCCAATTATGCATGTGTTGCATATGGATAGTCAAAGTGCATTGTATTTATGCAAAGATCCAGTATATCATGAAAGGTCAAAGGATATTGATGTGAGACACCACTTTATTAGAAATAAGGTGGAAGAAAAGGTTCTTAAGGTAACAAAAAGGTAAAGGGGGATTTTAATCCCACTGACTTTGGTACAAAAATTGTCTTTGCTGACAAGTTCTCATTTTGCAGGAACTTCCTGCATATTTGGGATGCTACCTGACCTCTGAGGAGCTGAGTGGCCGACGATGGACAAGAGATGATGACACTCAACCACTACTGGTGACATTGGCAGGCATCTCAACACAAGGATTAGGAGGGCATTTGTTGTGTCTTTAATCCTATATTGTAATAAACATTTAGCTAAAGTTCTTATGTTATGCAAGCACACAGGCTAGGTAGAGGCTAGGAATAAGGAGAGCAGGGCTCGAGCCAACATTGACAATGTGGGTGCCTTGTGACTTAGCCTTATTGCGGCTAAGGCACTGTCTTGGGCCTTTGTAATGGCAGGTGCTATCTTTGAGGCTTGTTGGGCCTGTTCTCTATGGTGTGCTTATTGGGCCGCTTCCTTCTGCTGGGCTTGACGCTTCATTAAGTGAAACACAATGTTTTGCTTCTCTGGAGCCTTACATGATTGGGAAGACAACGACGTTTTGAGGCAAATTAGGGCATGGGTATATTAGCCCTGATGCGCTAATGTTGTCATCACTCTCTTGCTTCTTCTTGCTTGGCGTTTTGGATTCTTCAGAGCGTTTTTCTCTCTCCTGTGAGTGATGAGCTCTCTATGGCATCCATGGCGCCTTCTTTGAGAACTTGAGACCACAAGAGAAAGAAAGAGACTAGAGAGAGAGAGAGAGAGGATTCTGGAGTGCTCGCCGGAGGCTCTTGGTGCAAGGCTTTGCGGTGTCCCACTAGGGACTCTTCTTCTCCTTCTCGCCTTGTTTTCTGTTTTGCTTTGTGCCTTTGTTTCTTCTCTGTTCTTGTCTTTGTTGCTTGTGTGCTTGCATGTAACTGGAACTGGTTATTTGGCCTTTGTTGCTTAGTGGATTAGGTGAGTCTCCTCTCTTGAGGCTCCGCAAACGTAGGACCTTGGTCCGAACTATGTAAACAACCCCGGTGTTCACTTCGCTTTACGTTGTTTTTGAGTTTTCGTCCTTAAAACGCTTTATTTCCTTCTATTGAGCAATCGAAGCGGATAGAAAATGTGAACTACAATTTAATTGTCATATAACAACAACAATGAAGAAGTTCATCTGGCTCTGTTTTGACATTATCTACTATCTACTGCCATATAATTGGTCCTTGTATATAACTGCAGTTGGAAATTTTGTTATCCCTTTGCTACTGCCATATATCTCCTTTCCCCATTGAACCTCTTTTCAACTCTACAATTATCAAGAATTATAGAATCTCTCTTAATTATCTCTTCTAGCTGTTTAAGTACGGCTTATGTTTAGAAATGTTGATCCTTTCTTTTGTTTGTTAGATATCCTGATTCACCTCTGTGATACCCCGTAGGCCCATTTTTCGTGCTCCAGATGCTTTGGCTATAAAAGGAGGTGTTGGGGGAGAGATTTGAGCCATCCCAAACACCGAACCTCTGCCAAATTTTTGTGTCGTCGGAGTTGTGTTTCGCCGGAGTTTGCAAGCTCTCGTCGGTGTCGTTTGATGGTGTTTCCAGCAGCCCTTTAGAAGCCTTTTGGTTGCCTTTGGAGGTTAGAACCCAAGCAAGGCGGAAAGGGGTCGAAACGCGCATCGTTTTGGTGAGATTTCTCTCGTTTCAATCGTCCGTGTTCTTCACGGCGACCGCCGCCAAGAACAGCGACCGCCGCCAGTGCCCAGAATGCCTTCGTGGCTTTGGCTTGGTTGGTTGTGGTCGTGGCGTCTTTCCTTTCGTTCTCTTTCATCGTTTTTAGATTCGTACTGTGGTTATGTCGGATCTAACTTAGGGTTCCTTTTATGGGTCGACTCGAAGGTTATTGTGATGTCGGAGCTATACCCGTGTCGAGCCCGGAATCCAGTTGTCGTCGTTAGGCTATTCTGCGGATTAAGGCAAGTGGCGATTCGCTCTTGCTCATTCGTTCCATATTTACATTAATTATCACTAGTTTATCTGAGTAATTAATTTGGAATGAATACTCTGTTTGTCTGGAAACGGTTTTGATAAACTGTTTTGAAAATCATATAATAGATTGTATATCTGTTAGAACAACGCTATTATCTGTGATCGCCTTTCGGGCCTTTATGTGGATTTATCCTGTAACTGTTATTGTGTTGTAACTGTTTAGTTAGCACTGTTAGGTAGGAACGTTACTCGGACACTGTCCAGTCGTTTCTTTATAATATGGTATCGGGGTGGCTCGTCTCCATCTGGTACTATTCTAAGATCATGATCGGTCTCTTTTACAAGTGTGTAGAGACAGGACACTTAGCTGGTGTCACAAACCTTCCGGTGTACGTCACTCTCGACGAAACGTATACTAAGATGTGTCGTCCCAATGATGGGGTACACATGTAAAAGTCTAATAAACGTGATGTGTGTTTTTGAAACATAAATCAGATAAAGTGCTACTCGACACACATAATTAATAAACCTTCGGCGAGTAGTGCAGCTAAGTTATAGTGTAGCTAGGAAAACTCGTCTCGACTTTGATCATAGTACGTTCTCTTTCCAATCTGGATTCGCAGTATGCGATGAGGTTGGTCGTGAACCGAAGCATCTCAGTCAACTTTTAAATCATTGTTGTATGATTCTGTAAACATTCCAGATTTGTCATACTTCCTTAAAGACTCATTTCCGTTGGAGTCTTCTTTTCGAGTCGATTTCTGTGAAGATTCAGTCTTCCATAATCTTCTCTTATGCATACCTCTTGTCTATTCCAGTAGGAGTATGATGGTTGACTATCGTCATCGATTATTATTCGAGAAGCGATGAGTCTAACCTAATACGACTGCTTCGAACCATTCTGTTTTGTACCCTTGCTAGTCTATTCAAGTAGACTAACCCACGAACTTTGTTCTCTGCATGTGGGCTGGTGTCATCCGTTCGATTCGGCACATCAGATCGAAAGTAGCTCAGAAGAATAGAAGGACTATGGAGTCGACGGTGGTTTTTGAACGTCTTAATTATTTCTTTAATCAGGTTGAGATCTTTTGGACAATGACTTTGGTTGTATTGTACTTTCTAAGACTTCCGCTGTTTTTGGTTTAAACTCTGTGTTGGCCTATTCGGGATTGGGTTGTAATCTCGTAACTCTTGTTTCCTTGACAATGTTATGTTTTGGAATTGAATGCTTTGATCATTATGTATCATTTGTATTTCATAAATTGTATTTAAATGGTAAAGCCTTGGGTGATCTCGGTAAGGAACACTAGGGTCACTGGCGGTAATACCTTTTCAAAAGGGTTAAGTTTTGGGGGTGTTACAGTTGTGGTATCAGAGCCAGGTTTTAAAACGGGTTTAGGATTTTTATAAACCATTTATCTGTTTTCGAAAATGCTTTAAAAAGGGGCTCTGAATTTTCAAAGTAAAAAGAATTTAAAAACACCATTCATAGTCATGTCTTCTGGATAGTCTGATATAGTAAGCTTGCTTCTATGTCTAGAAAGACTAATTCCTTCATCGTTATCCTATAGGAGATGGGTGCATGTATATCTCTGAAGAAGGGGTCGGGAGATGCCGAGATGGATTCACCGTCTACCGAGAGGCTAGACTTCCCTATACCCCAGAGATGCTTCGAGATTGGAGGCTCGAGCAGCCCATATGAGGAGATCAAGCATGTGCTTCCTGAGTCGGTAGTTCTGGTGTCAAGGAATGTTGTAGTTCATGTGACAGCGCCAGTGGAGCCACCAAGGGAGGAAGCAATGCAAGATGATGAATCGTCTAGGTACGCGAGAGGGTACTACAATGACGATTACCTGATGGATGTGATTATTGAAGGGAGCGAGGAGGAAGATGAAGAAGAGGACCCCATAGAGGATGACCCCGAAGAGGAAGAGGACCCCATCGAGGATGATCCCGAGGAGGATACCAAGATGGACCTCAGCGGACAAAACCAGGAGTCCGATGACTTGAGGCACTCGCGGGTGGATAGTCAGGAAGCGGGGATACAATTTATTCACCCCAGTACAGAGTTAACACCTATGCAAGAGTTGTCACCAGTGCCAGAGTACGCACCCATGTCAGAAACTGATTGGGAGGCACTGTATACCGAGTACGGTATTAAGAGAAGTGACATGGAATCTCAGCCTATCCCTACTCCAAGAAGGAGGAGGTCAGAATCTGAGCTGCAGGAAATCCTCCTCCAGAGCGAGGTAATCTCTGCAGAACAGCAGCGTCGGAGGGATGAGCTGATCGCCAGTACTCAGAGGAGGGCTGGGATAGAAGGACCAGTCATGGACGATCCATACCTTACCATGACTGAGATAGGATCATGTGCTTCAGGGTCAAGCCGGGTGCGAAACCCATCGCCAGAGCTCGATGGTGAGCCTAGTCCGAAGAGACCGTGCACGAGTAGCCAGTCTTATGGGAGACATTTTGGAACGCCTTGATGAGAATTGGCGTTGCCTATCGCAGTAGTTTCGTTTCTTAACATTCCAAGTTTGTACTATGTGTAATATTTCAGTATTGCGGCAAGTACTCTGAGAAACACTTATATCTTCGAGCAATGTTGTCCTAACGCTCGGATGATAGACTTATGTGTAGCTTGTGTAACAGTTCGAAGGTTCATCTATAAAATGCCAAGTTGATCTATTCTGAGTAATTCCTTTACGTTGGTATGTTGCATAAGTATATTGCATAATATTAATGTATTGAATGCTTGGAATTGGATCGGTAAACAGATGGTGAACCCATGAAGCACGAGAAACTCGATTCGAGCCGGTGTTGGGACTAGCCAAGATCCCAAGCCAGCAGGAAGAGGTGTTCAGGATGAGCACGAGTCAGAGTCTCGCGTCCAGCAGAGGCGTGAAGGTCAAGATCAGACCCAAGCGTCGGCACTGTTTGATGCCGCAGCTGTTGAGGCGATTCGCGGGATTGTGATGCAGGCAATTGCAGACGTATTGAGACCCAGTGCGCCTCAAGCGCAAGAAGTGTCTACTCACCCAGCGGTTCCTGATGTTGTGGAACCCAGAAACCCTGTGGTTCAGGAGAATGCCGTCAGGGCTAGAGACAGCTATGGTCGCACTCTTAAGACCATCACTTCCATGAGGCCCGATTGCTATAACGGGAAAGGGGAGCCAGTAGCAGTGACTCATTGGTTTTCCCATATGGAGAGGCTATTTCGGAACGTGGAGTGTACTGAGGCCGAGAAGGTCCATATCGCCTCTCTTCAGCTGAAGGAGGAGGCTAGCGAGTGGTGGGAGAACACAGGTTTGGCTGAGAGCCCAGTGTTGACTTGGTCGATGTTCAAGACCAAGATGGTTGATCGCTTTTTCTCTCATGCTATGAGAGAGGAGAAGCATAAAGAGTTCTTGTACCCAAAGACGGATGGTCTGAAAGTGACCGAGTTGGCGTCTAAGTTCAATCATATTTTACAGTACGCCACTGCCGAGATCACCAGCGAGGCCCAAAAGATCTGGTACTTCCACGAGTGGATGAACCCGGATATCAAGCCATTAATGGTGCACCACACATGCTCTACCTTGGAGCAGTATGTGGATTATGCCTATAAGCTGGAGATAACTCTAGAGGAGTCGACCAAAAGGCGCAACCGACAGAAGTCGATGCAGAACCAGAACCAGGGAGGTGGTTTTAAGCGCCCTGCGCCACCGTCTAAATTTGCCAAGACCGGCCGAGCTAAGACGGAGATGACGCAAGGAGGATCGACTCAGCAGTCAGGGCAGACCAGGAGTTTAGTTCAGTGCTATAACTGTGGTACAGCTGGGCACAAGAGCAATGAGTGTCAGAAGGAGAAGAGGTCATGCTTTGGGTGTGGACGTGATGGTCATCTGCAAAAGTTCTGCAAGCAGGGGAAGTAGAAGGGAGTAGAGTCACAACAAGGGTCAGTTCATCAGAGCAACCGACCTAGGTTTAAGCCTGCCGAGACTCCTAGCCCTTCAGTGCAGACGACTGCTCAGAACAGGGGAAAGGCCCCAGCTGTTTCTGGAAGTCAGGGCCAACGCTTGTACGAGATGCGTGAAGCAGATGGACCCAACGCCCCAATTGCTCAAGGTACTCTATACCTTCACTCTACTTCAGTGTGCATTCTGTTTGATTCTGGTGTTACGCATTCCTTTATTTCGGATAGCTGTGTTAGCAAGTTAGATTTAGTGTGCAACGATTCGTGCGACCCTTTCGTCGTTAATCTTCCTAATGGAGAACGTTTGGTGGGAACCAAGCATTTGTCCGACTTTCCGATTACCATTCAGGGTAAGGAATTCGAGGCAGATTTAATCTGCATAGCCATGGCTCCATACGACATTATCCTCGGTATGGATTGGCTGACGTGTCACAAGGTGGTGATCGACTTCAGTTCAAGAACGGTGATGGTGTCATCTGGGGGCCAGTTCGTGTGCAAGTTCAAAGGTCAAAATGACGCTGATAATGACAAGCTGATCAATGCGATGGCTGCGTTTAAGCTACTACGACAAGGATGTGTCGGGTACCTTTGCTACTTGGATTCGCCTCCGAAGGATGGACCTGAGATTCTTGATATTCCTATAGTTAGGGAGTTTTCGGATGTCTTTCCGGAAGAAATTCCTGGATTACCCCCGAACCGTGACGTAGAGTTTTCAATTGATCTTGAGCCTAGTATGGCGCCGATTTCCAAATCACCATATCGGATGGCTCCAGCTGAGATGCAAGAATTGAAGAATCAACTTGAAGGTCTTCTTGACAAAGGGTATGTCAGGCCGAGTGCATCTCCGTGGGGTGCTCCGGTTATTCGTCAAAAAGAATGACGGATCGTTTCGACTTTGTATCGACTATCGAGAGTTAAACAAGGTGACGATCAAGAACAAGTATCCTTTGCCTAGGATTGATGACTTGTTGGACCAATTGCAGGGAGCAAAGGTTTTCTCCAAGATCGACTTGAGATCTGGATATCACCAGCTCAGAATTCGTGAGCAGGACATTCCTAGAACTGCGTTCAGGACCAGATATGGTCATTACGAGTTCGTAGTGATGCCTTTTGGGCTTACAAATGCTCCAGCTGTCTTTATGGATTTGATGAACCGATGTTTTCACCAGTACTTGGATAAGTTTGTGGTGGTCTTCATCGACGACATTCTGATCTATTCTCCGAATGAAGAAGTCCACGAGGAACATCTGCGGATTGCCTTGTCAATCCTTAGACAACATCAGCTTTTTGCTAAATTGTCTAAATGTGAATTCTGGATAAAGGAAGTGGCTTTCTTAGGTCACATAATCAATAAAAATGGGGTTATGGTTGATCCCCAAAAGATTGAAGCGGTGGCTAAATGGACACAGTCCCAGAACGTGAAGGAGGTGCACAGTTTTCTTGGACTTGCCGGGTATTATAGAAGGTTCGTAGAAGGATTTTCAAAGATCGCTCTACCTATGACCAATCTGCTCCGCAAGGTTCACAAGAAGTTTGTCTGGAATGACAAGTGCGAGGCCAGTTTCCAGGAGTTGAAACGACGACTGACCTCGGCACCCGTGTTAGCACTCCCAGAAGGGAATGACGATTATGTGGTCTATAGTGATGCTTCAAAGTGTGGTTTGGGTTGTGTACTAATGCAGAAAGGCAGAGTTATTGCTTACGCATCTAGACAACTCAAGACTTACGAAGAAAACTATCCGACCCATGATCTTGAGTTAGCAGTGGTTGTCTTTGCGCTAAAGATTTGGAGGCATTATCTCTACGGTATAAGATGTCAAGTCTTCACTGACCACAAAAGTCTCAAGTATATATTTACTCAAAAGGAGTTAAATATGAGACAACGCCGCTGGCTAGAGTTGCTCAAAGACTACGACATGGAGTTGTTGTATCATCCGGGCAAGGCTAATGTAGTAGCTGATGCACTAAGCCGGAAGACAACGCGTGAGACTGTATTTGCTCTACTTACTGCTCAGACCAAGCTAAACCAAGAGTCATGCGACATTGAAGTCTTGTATGACCAGCGTAGAGGGTACCTGAGTATGATGGAAATTCAGGCTACACTGCTGGATCAGATCAAAGAAAAGCAAGTCGATGACATCATCTTGGTGAAGTTAAGCAGTGAAGTGATGGATGGGAAAGCTCCCAGTTTTGTGGTTCAGGATGATGGATCACTTTGGTTTCAGGATCGGATCTGTGTGCCTTACACAGAAGGTCTTCGTCAGTTGGTGATGAGAGAAGCTCATTCATCCGCTTATTCTGTGCATCCTGGCTCTAGCAAGATGTACAAGGACCTCAGGAAGAAGTTTTGGTGGCCAAACATGAAGTGGGATATAGCAGACTTTTTGGGAAAGTGCTTAACTTGCCAGAGGGTCAAGATCGAACACCGCAGGCCAGGTGGTGAGTTGCTACCTCTCCCAGTGCCAGAATGGAAATGGGAGGACATCGCCATAGACTTCGTCACTGGGCTACCAAAGACTCGAAGTCAGAGGGATGCTATCTGGGTAATTGTGGATAGGCTTACGAAGAGTGCTCATTTCATAGCCATCAAGACCACATGGGAAACCCAGAAGTTAGCAGAAGTCTACCAGAAGGAGGTTGTCCGCTTACATGGCATTCCTAAGACCATTGTATCGGACCGAGATGGCCGTTTCATGTCAAGGTTCTGGCAGGAACTTCATAAGGCTATGGGAACCGAGTTGAGGTTCAGCACCGCGTTTCATCCTCAGACAGATGGCCAATCTGAAAGGACCATCCAGACCCTGGAGGATATGCTTAGAGCTTGTGTACTCGATCGTCCGACTAGCTGGGAGGACATCTTGAGTCTGATTGAGTTCACGTACAACAATAGCTGGCATGCTACAATCAAGATGGCTCCGTTCGAAGCTTTGTATGGTCGTAGATGTAGATCTCTGATTTGTTGGGATGATAATGCCGACAAAATTCTGCTTGGACCAGAGTTGGTAGAAAGGACGGCCTCAGACATTGCTTTGATCAGACAAAGGATGTTGACCGCTCAGAGTCGACAGAAGTCCTACACATATCGGAAGCGCATGACTATCGAGTTCGAGGTCGGTGACAAGGTTTTTGTCAAGGTATCGCCATCCAAAGGAGTTTTTAGATTTGGTAAGCGTGGGAAGCTTAACCCTCGCTACGTGGGACCATTCGAGATTCTGGATAGAGTAGGATCTCTAGCGTACCGCTTGGCGTTGCCGCCATCGGCTCACCCGGTGCATAACGTGTTCCATGTATCTTTGCTCAGAAAGTATGTGCCAGATGAGTCTCATGTGCTTAGTTATGAGGACATCGAGATTCAAGCTAATGGTACTTATGAAGAGTTGCACGTGCGCATTTTGGAGCATCGGGAGAAGCGTTTGCACAACAAGATTGTGCCGTTGGTACGAGTGTTGTGGTCCAAGTCAGGGACCGAAGAAGTTACTTGGGAGACGTGGGAAACCGAGTCAGATATGCTCAGGCGTTTTCCCGAGTTATTCTCGACCTAAGTTTCGGGGTTGAAACTTCTTTTAAGGAGGAGGAGATGTGATACCCCGTATTTTTGTAAGGTTATTTTGGGAATTTTGGAATTTTCTCGAGTACCCGTTGTGTACGTCGGATTTAATACAGAGAGTTTGAGACATTCTATAATGTGCTCTGTATCTGTAATATTTTTCTCAGTGAAATAATATACAGACAACATGCCTTGGATTTTAATATACGTTCGCGTACGATAATTTTTATCCCGGTTTAATGTCATGTTCGTTCAAAGCTGAACGGGCGGGAAAAGCTGGTCACGGCGACCGCCGTACAGTTGCGGCGACCGCCATCGCGGATCCAAGAACGGAGACCGTCGTACAGTCACGGCGCCCACCGTCCCAATGCTCGAGGTGGTAGCTGGCGTGCCAGGCTATGGCGGCGACCGCCGTAAATTATGGCGCCCGCCGTAATTGCTACCGTCGTTGTTCGGTAGTCTTTGCTCGATGGTCGCCGGCGTGGTTCTGGAGAGCGCCGAACTAGCGTTCGTAGGCCCATTTTTCGTGCTCCAAATGCTTTGGCTATAAAAGGAGGTGTTGGGGGAGAGATTTGAGCCATCCCAAACACCGAACCTCTGCCAAATTTTCGTGCGTCGGAGTTGTGTTTCACCGGAGTTTGCAAGCTCTCGTCTGTGTCATTTGGTGGTGTTTCCAGCAGCCCTTTAGAAGCCTTTTGGTTGCCTTTGGAGGTCAGAACCCAAGCAAGGCGGAAAGAGGTCGAAACGCGCATCGTTTTGGTGAGATTTCTCTCGTTTCAGTCGTCCGTGTTCTTCACGGCAACCGCCGTGTTCTTCACGGCGCCCGCCGTGATGAATGCGGCGACCGCCGCCAAGAACAGCGACCGCCGCCAGTGCCCAGAATGCCTTCGTGGCTTTGGCTTGGTTGGTTGTGGTCGTGGCGTCTTTCCTTTCGTTCTCTTTTGTCGTTTTTAGATTTGTATTGTGGTTATGTCGGATCTAACTTAGGGTTCCTTTTATGGGTCGACTCGAAGGTTGTTGTGCTGTCGGAGCTATACCCGTGTCGAGCCCGGAATCCAGTTGTCGTCGTTAGGCTATTCTGCGGATTAAGGCAAGTGGCGGTTCGCTCTTGCTCATTCGTTCCATATTTACATTAATTATCAGTAGTTTATCTGAGTAATTAATTTGGAATGAATACTCTGTTTGTCTGGAAACGGTTTTGATAAACTGTTTTGAAAATCATATAATAGGTTGTATATCTGTTAGAACAACGCTATTATCTGTGATCGCCTTTCTGGCCTTTATGTGGATTTATCCTGTAACTGTTATTGTGCTGTAACTGTTTAGTTAGCACTGTTAGATATGAACGTTACTCGGACTCTGTCCATTCGTTTCTTTATAATCTGGTATCGGGGTGGCTCGTCTCCATCTGGTACTATTCTAAGATCATGATCGGTCTCTTTCACAAGTGTGTAGAGACAGGACACTTAGCTGGTGTCACAAACCTTCCGGTGTACGTCACTCTCGACGAAAAGTATACTAAGATGTGTCGTCCCAATGATGGGGTACACATGTAAAAGTCTAATAAACGTGATGTGTGTTTTTGAAACATAAATCAGATAAAGTGCTACTCGACGCACATAATTAATAAACCTTCGGCGAGTAGTGCAGCTAAGTTATAGTGCAGCTAGGAAAACTCGTCTCGACTTTGATCATAGTACGTTCTCTTTCCAATCTGGATTCGCTGTATGCGATGAGGTTGGTCGTGAACCGAAGCATCTCAGTCAACTTTTAAATCATTGTTGTATGATTCTGTAAACATTCCAGATTTGTCATACTTCCTTAAAGACTCATTTCCGTTGGAGTCTTCTTTTCGAGTCGATTTCTGTGAAGATTCAGTCTTCCATAATCTTCTCTTGTGCATACCTCTTGTCTATTCCAGTAGGACTATGATGGTTGACTATCATCATCGATTATTATTCGAGAAGCGATGAGTCTAACCTAATACGACTGCTTCGAACCATTCTGCTTTGTACCCTTGCTAGTCTATTCAAGTAGACTAACCCACGAACTTTGTTCTCTGCATGTGGGCTGGTGTCATCCGTTCGATTCGGCACATCAGATCGAAAGTAGCTCAGAAGAATAGAAGGACTATGGAGTCGACGGTGGTTTTTGAACGTCTTAATTATGTCTTTAATCAGGTTGAGATCTTTTGGACAATGACTTTGGTTGTAATGTACTTTCTAAGACTTCCGCTGTTTTTGGTTTAAACTCTCTGTTGGCCTATTCGGGATTGGGTTGTAATCCCGTAACTCTTGTTTCCTTGACAATGTTATGTTTTGGAATTGAATGCTTTGATCATTATGTATCATTTGTATTTCATAAATTGTATTTAAATGGTAAAGCCTTGGGTGATCTCGGTAAGGAACACTGGGGTCATTGGCGGTAATACCTTTCTAAAATGGTTAAGTTTTGGGGGTGTTACAACCTCAGGATGAATTTTACAGGAGTTGGCCAATTTGTGATGCCCAACTGCTGTAAGAAATTCTCATAGCTGTTTTCTAGTGATCATCTTTGTTGCATTAACATTAATTGCTTCTTTCATGCTACCATGTCTGATTATGCATGAGATTAGCTCGTTAGGTCATTGTTCATTCAGCCTTCCAAATCCACTGTTGTGCATATATTTCATACCAAGAAGAAGAAACATCATATATGGGAATATGTCGGGGCCTTGTGCTTTGCACGGGAAACTGAAGCTTATGTGGAAGCTATATATTTTTTAGGCGAATTTCCCAGAAGTCTAAATTGTTCATTTGTTTTCTGATTGTTGTTGAATTTTATTAGATATAGGGTGATTGTATATATTGCATATTATGATATGTGTGTAGAAATTATTTTTCTGAGCAGCATAATAACACATGGCGTAGTGGTGTGATTTGATTGAAATAACCAGATTTTGAAGAAGATATATAAAATTTAGATTCATGTAGAAATAGCCAAATATTGCGTATGTTGGCATCATTATAAAAACTAAGCACAAACTAATGTTCGCAAGTTGTAAATCTTCATTTTATTTCTTGACTGTGAGAATCATTTTGCTAATGTGCTTATGTATTATGACTTCTAATTTGTCTTGGGATATTTGATATACTAATTGAGCATATTCGCACTTCGTAATATCATATATCTTTGTTTATGACATTACATAAGAATTCATTTCTATATGAAGATCCTCAAAGTTCTTGGCGTCGCATACAGAACATTGTATTTCTTACTCTATCTAGCTCTTTCATCTTCTTTGTGGTCTCTGCTTTAATGTTGATATTCTTAAATGATTTCTTTCAGACTAAAATGCTCTTGTGCTTAGATACATTGACTTTCCTTCCCTCTTGCAATATTTTGATATGCAAATGACATTGACTCTCTTTGTTTTTGAATCAATATGTGAAACTCTTCGTATATGAAGCTCCTAAAACATCTTGGCATATGATACTGAAGACTGTACTTCCTTCTTTTGCTCTAGATCTTCCATCTACTTTGAGCTTCGTACTTCACTGTTGAGATTTTGAAATCTCATTTTGCTAGGATTACATGACTTTCAATTCCTCTTCCAATCTTTTAACATTCAATTTGATCCTCTTTGCACCTATGACATTGGATCTCTTTGTTTCTGACGCAACAAGTGAAGCATGATGTATATGAAGCTCCTCAAACTTATTGGCTTCAGATATCGAAGAGGCTATCTTACTCTCGCGCTAGATCTTTCATCTTGTTTGAGCTCTCTACTTCATAGTTGAGATTCTTAAATACTTATTTTGCACTTGAAAGTTTGTTGTCGTTTTTTACTATGACTTTCAATTCCTATTGCAATGTTTTGCTATGAAAATTACATGAGATCTCTTTATTCCTAGCACAATATGTAAAGCTCTTTTTATATAAATCTCCTCAAACATCTAGGCATGAGATACCATAGACGTTACTTTTTTTCTCTCTTTTGGAGCTCTTAACTCTCATGTTGAGATTCCAAAATGTTTTGATAGCCTCACCCCACCTTCTGATTAGTTCCTCTCTTTTTTATTACTCGACATGTGGAACACCTTGTATATAAAACTTCTCAAGCTTCTTTGGATTAGATACCGAAGATAGCACTTCTTGCTAAGGCTCTAGCTTTCTAATATCCTTTGAGTTGTCTACTTCAATTTTGAGATTATTAAATGCTTCATGTGTACATGAAAGTTCCTTGTGGTTTGATATTATGAATTTCAATTCATCTTAGCTTGCAATTTTTTAATATGCACACTACACTGACTCTCTTTGTTGCCAGCTTAACACGTGTAGTACTTTGTATATGAAGCTTCTTTGAATTATATACCAAAGAGTGTACTACTTTTTCTCTCTATCTTTCCCAATTTCTTTGAGTTCTCTACTTCAATATTGAGATTCTGAAATACTTTTTTTGTGACTTAAAGTTTCTTGTACTTGGATATTATGACTTCATATTCCTCTTGAATTATTTTGATATGCAAATTGTGCGTATCCTCAACTTGTGACATCAACTCTTTTTATTTTTGGCTCCACTTGTGAAGAACTTTGTATATGAAGTTCCAAAAACTTCTTGGCATCAGATATCAAAGACTGCTTCTTGCTCTCGCTCTAGTCATTCCATCTTCTTTGAGCTCTTGTTATTTCAATGTTGAGATTTTTAAACGCTTTATTTGTGCCTAATTAGAGTTTGTTGTGCTTGGATATTATGACTTCTAATTGGCCATGAAATATTTGATATGCAAATTGAGCATATTCGCACCATGTAATATCATATATCTTTTTGTTAACTCAACATAAGGATCCTTTTAAATATGAAGATCAGTTCTTGACATCACATAAAAACGCTATATTTTCTTACTCTATCTAGTGCTCTTCAATCTTTTTGTGGTCTCTACTTTAATGTTGATATTTTTAAATGATTCCTTTGTGACTAAATTCTCCTCGTGCTTAGATATTATGGCTTTCCATCCCTTTTGCAATATTTTGATATACAAATGATATTGTCTCTTTTTTTTTTTGAATCAACGTGTGAAACTCTTTGTATATGAAGCTTCTCAAACGTCTTGACAAATGACACTGAAGATTGTACTTCTTGCTTCTGCTCTAGATCGTTCATCTACTTTGAGATTCGTAATTCATTGTTGAGATTTTAAAAGCTCCTTGTGCTAGGATAACATGACTTCCAATTTCTCTTCCAATGTTTTTAGTTACAAAGGAATCATTAAAAAATATCAACATTAAGGTAGAGACCACAAAGAAGATTGAAGAGCTAGATAGAGTACGAAATACAGTATTTCTAATATATACACTTCTACATTGCTATTACTTCTAGATGTTCATGATCAATTGATCCATATATATTAAAGGAGAGGCCTAAATTCTACGTGTCAGCACCACGTTTAATATCTCCGGCTGAGTGATATACGTTTTGTATGACCCAATTCTGCAAGAGAAAGCCGATGTACAAGGGGTCAACTTAAGATCATATTTTGGATGAAATCATAACACAATATAAGTGGTGAAAGAAAATTGACCTAGAGACGAGGTAGTTTATGAAGAACTTTGATGCTTTCCCTGGATGTCACACCTTCATAATAGTTCAACCTTCCCTTTCGTATGTACTTCTCAGCATTCCGACTGAACCAAACAAACACAAAAATGGTGTGTGAAATTTGGGGCTAAGTCATTTTTAACAGAAGCAAAATAGTTTTGTTGCTAGCAGATCAAGGGTTGCATCATCAACATGGAATTTGAAAATACACTTCCAGAAATGCGTCCTACAATTATAATAGGTGTTCAGAGACAATACTCGACTTTCCGAAGCATATGCTAGGGTAATGGTCCTAAAACCCTCTCCACCATAGCTAAATGCTCCAAACTATCATGAGTTTAAAATAAAGTATTCCCCTGCAAAAAAAAACTACTTCAGCGATTGTATGGTTATTACTCATCATGTCTCAATGTTGAAAGAATGTCCTCTTTTTGGATTACTGATCAATGATCATCTAAATATTATCTTGTCTTGTACGAAAATATAACACCCCCGACTTATGTCGGTAGTGCCATATGCCAGTGACCTCAGACGTTAATGTCCAAAGTCACCCTAGGCTTTAATCAGAACAATTAAGCTTAAATAAATACATAAATATTAAATAACGAAAGAAATATCAGCGAAAGGCATTTTAAATGAACAAAACTCAACCTTTTATTACGATTCCTCTCATAAAATGAGAAGCACGGTTTTACAACAAAGTATAGTGACAGCAAAAGACTTTTAAATTACAACGGAAGACTCTTTTGAAGTAGTCCTAATTACATGACTATGTATTACATTTATTTCAAATTAAACATACACGCTTTGGAAATATTACTTCTTAAAACGCAAACTTTAACTGCAAGCCTTCTCTTCGATTGGTTACTTCAATCGTCGGGGACCAATCTCTGATGTGCCGTATAAGACGGATGACACCAGCCAACCATGCAAAGGAAAAATAACGGTTGGTTAGTTTAATGAAAGACTATGCAAGGGTACAAGTAGAATGGTTCTAGTGATCGTAACC
Organism: Rheum nobile; assembly: GCA_027886185.1. Lineage (NCBI taxonomy): Eukaryota > Viridiplantae > Streptophyta > Magnoliopsida > Caryophyllales > Polygonaceae > Rheum > Rheum nobile. The sequence goes on from WOAB01000040.1 coordinate 7,926,966, forward strand.
GTTTACTATCATTGTCCCTCGAATAATAACCGAAGGAATGATACATAACCCGGAACTTTCACAGAATGATAGAAGAAGATATGTATCCAAAAGAAGACTCTAACGGAATTGAGCCTTTAGGGAAAATATGAAGAATTGTTTAGGAACGTTAAGTTTTCACACAAGTTTATAAAAACGACCTTGATTATTTGGGTCTACGACCAACCTCATCGCGCAATACGAATCCAGATTGGAAAGAGGACTTACTCTAACAAGAGTTCGGGCGGGTTCCACGTTGTACTTCTCGCCCGAGGGTATATTAATTATGTGCGTAACAACACTTATCTTATTTACTTTCAAAAACGTACATTCACGTTAAGGCTTTTAATCCACACCAATCTCACAATGAGATATAGAACGTGGGACGAATCCTGAATTTTGGCACTAGCTAAGTGCACCACCACTTATATAAAATAAGGGTAGGTCATGACCAGGAGTACTAGGGCAAAAACCTCCTAATACTTGTTATAAAGAAACGACTAGACCTCGCAAGGTACATAACGTTCCTACAAATACTCGTGCTAACTAAGCATGTAAGTCCACATATAAATCCACACCAAAATCCATTTATCACTTTACGGTAATATCACATAGAATTATATATAATAGCGTTGTTTCTAGCAATATATACAACCTATTATAAATTCATATTTTTAACACAACATTTTATCGTTTAAGTTCTCAAACACAAATCCACAACTTTATTGCAACTTAATTAAACAATGAAGTAATTGATAATCAAGATAAATATGGAATAAACCAACAAGAGCGAACCGCCACTTGCCTTAGTCTGGACGAACGAAGAGTTGGGTCAGAAATCTGGAAACTTAAACTTGTGCACGGCTGCCTACTAAAATTCCCGTTGGAATTTATCATCATTCAGTAGGGTCGGATTCCAATCCGTACAACCAGTCATGGAGACGAGCACAATCCAACACCGACGAAACAAAACCCTAATTAGTTACGGGTACGAAGGAACGAAAAGATGAAGAAAAGGCAGTGCCGCGATTGCGGTTTGCATAGCCGCGATCGCGGCTTTGCTGGGCAAAACCGCGCCCGCGGTTTCATAACCGCGATCGCGGTTCTATGCCTAGCCAAGATCGCGGGCCTCTGCCCAGTCGCGATCGCGGTATTTATGCCGCGGTTGCGGGATCCATCGTCGAACAACAAACTAAATGAACGCAACGGAGCCATACCGACGGAAAATGAGGCTCGGATCTTCGCTTCTTGGACAAGTGTACACCACCACCACTCCTGGCTTCGCCTTGATGGAACTCCGGCTCTGACAATGAACGACGACGATACAACTCCGGCGACAACACCAAACACCAAGAGGAAGAGAATGAAGGATGAAGAACACTCGGATTTGCCCCTATTTATAGGGTAAGGTGGAGCTTCTTCACTTAATGAGAGGGTCACCCAACCGATTCCCCTCCCCACACCGGCCGCTCGGAGAAGAAACGCCAGTACCCAAACCGTCGGTGTCTCAATAAATACAAGGAAGAAGACAAAGCACTGGTGCCATGATCGCGGTTTCATAACCGCGGTCGCGGGCAGTGCTGCGCATGCGGCTGCACAACCGCGATCGCGGGCAATGCCGCGCCCGGGGCTCTCGAGCCTTGATCGCGGGTCTTGCTTAATTCCGATTTTAGCAACCCTCCAATAATTAAAACCCATATATTTCATTAAATGTGTATCCATACATAACACATTCATATGATTCTTACAGGGTTACAGAACATGCCTAACACGTCTCGCTTACAAAACGAATGTTTGAAGCGAGACGTGTTAATTGAATTAACAGAACATGCCTAACACGGGCGTTGCATCCTCCACGGCGCCCGCCGTGGAGGATGCAGCGCCCGCCGTTCATGTCTGAAGTCCGCCACGCCGTTTCCTTATTTGCATTATTTTATTACTTTTTATTATTTCGTTTTAGGTTAACTTAGCTTTATTTTCCTTTAGTATTTAAGGGTTGAGAAAAGGCTTGTTTGCCTATCTTGGATTCTCTCTCGAACCCTAATTAGTTTTTACGTATTTGCTATGAAGAACTAAGCCTCCTTGGCTTAGTCAGACGCTGAAGCTTTCGTTTTGATTCAGTTGTGAGATTCTCGTTCTTAATCTATTGCATGGATTTTATCTATTCTCTTGCTTGATTGCTTATGATTAATATTGATAATCTCTAGCCTGCGCAACTAGGGTTTGTTTCTATTGATCTATTGCTAGATCTAGATTGTTACTGGTTGAGCATATCTATTTCAGAGTAGCAACTGCATCGTATTAGTAACTGGTTGTGCTAATCTTATGTAGAAGAGAACTGATTTACATTCTAGGATAAAAGCTGGTTGTTTATGCTAGAATTGTGTCCAACTATATTCCTATCCATAAGGCTGCTGTTAAACTGAATCTTGATAGTTTCGGGGTTGTTTAATTAGTTAGTGCTAATAGTATCTGGTTGTGCTTTTAGTTATATCTGAAAAGGAATTGGAATTTCCATTGCATGAGATTTTAAAGGAGTATCTATGATCAACTTGTCATACGAATAGTGGATGTTGTTTGACTAAGTGCTTTTTCCATCACTGATTTCACAACTCTTTCTCTTGTTTACTTTTGCATGTTTAGAACTTACAAAACAAACAAAACCCCCCTTTTGGTTACTTTGCTTTGACACATAATTTGCATACATAGACAGAATTCGCCTCCCTATGGGTTCAACCTTTACGTACCTAGGACTACGGTTTAGGGTTTGTTTGGATATTTTGCATAGCAGTTTTTACACGACGAAAACCTGTTATCAAATTGGCGCCGTTGCCGGGGAGGCAATAATCTATTTTGTGTGTGTGATTTGTGTGCCAATCTTGGTGTGAACCTATCTTATGGTTCACACCCGTGTTACTAATAATCTACCGCTAGTTTTTGATCCAGAAATCGAAAGAACTTTTCTTCAAACCCGCAGGATGGCAGCTCGTGTTACACTTGAGTCTTTCACAGCTCCTAACTTGGAGCAACCAGCTCGTGCTGTGCAATTCCCTGCTCTGGGTAAAGGTGTTAAATTTGAGCTCAAGACAGGAGTAGTCCATCTACTCCCGAAATTCAGTGGAACCCCGCTTGAGGATCCTATTCAGCACCTGGATGAGTTCCTTGAGGTCTGCACCAGTATGAGGCCATCTGAGATTACTGAAGATCAGATGAGGTTGAGAGTCTTTTCCTTTTCTCTAAAGGACTCCGCGAAGGACTGGTATCATTCTTTACCGCCAGGAAGCATCACTACTTGGGTGAATTTGAATTAGGTGTTTCTCGACAAATACTTTCCAGCTATCAAGTCCAATCAACTCAAGAAAAAAATCTGCAATGTGGAGCAGTTGTCTAATGAGTCTCTCTATGACTACTATGAGCGCTTCAAGAAACTGGTGAAGAGTTGTCCCTACCATGGTTACGAAAAACATGATCTAATTCTCTATTTACATGGAGGACTCCGTGAAGATGATCGTCGAATGGTGAACTCTTCATGTGGTGGAAATATTCTGAAGAGGACTTATGAGGAAGCTCTGGAGGTATTTGCTACACTGGCTGGTGACTCTAGGCAATACAGTGGGAGAGGCTCCCAAAGCTTGGTTGTTGCTGGTTCTCAAGCGAAAATTGATCAGGTTGATTTTGATGTGTTGAGAGAGGAGGTGAGGCGTTTGAAACTGAAAGGTACGCCTCAGCAGGCTAAGGCCCATGAGATCTGTCGTGACGACTTGCATCCTACTGATTCATGTCCTACTCTACAAGAGGAAGTGAATGCAGTGGGAGGATATCAGCAGAGGCTCAGGCATGATCCTTACTCCAATACATACAATCCTGGTTGGAGGGATCATCCCAACTTCAGATGGAGAGACCCAGAACCACAGCAACAACAGGGTAATCATCAACAACCAAGGCAGCCATTTGTGCCACAACCTCAAGGGCAGAGCTCGAACCTGTCCTCGTCTATGGAGGATATGATGAAGATGTTGATGCAGAGCCACGTCAATCTCAATGAGAATGTTGCTAAGTTGAGTAAGAACCAATTGCAATTCCAAGAGACTACACAATCCAGCATTCAGAACTTGGAAAGGCAATTTGGCCAGATCTCTCAGGTGGTGAGCAAGCTTGACGCGAAGATTTCTGGTAAACTTCCATCTCAAACGGAAGTGAACCCGAACATTAGGAATGTCAGTGCTATGACTCTGAGGAGCGGAAAGAGGCTCGAAGAGGATGATTCTGAGGTCGACAAGGAAGCGGATCAGGAGCTGGAACAGAACAGCGACGGCGACCGCTGTGCCTCTTACGGCGCCCACCGTGACATCGACGGCGACCGCCATGAATACCACGGCGCCCGCCGTGAACATGACTCAGCTCTCGAATTTTCTGATGAAAATTGCGGCGTCCGCCGTAACGGTGAGCAAAATCCCGAACTTTCTGATGATGTTCACGGCGACCGCCGCACCTCTTACGGCGCCCGCCGTGATACTGTAGTCGATCCTGAGGCTGAGAAGGAGTATGTACCCCCAATTTTTCCTGAGTGGAAGCCTGTTGCACCGTTCCCGTCTGCTTTAAAGCATACCAAACCACTTGCGCAGGACAAGGACATGTTTGAGATGTTCAGAAACGTTGAGGTCAACATGCCTCTCCTAAATTTGATCAAGTCTGTCCCTCGTTATGCAAAGTTCTTGAAGCATATGTGCACCATGAAGAGAAACCAGGACAGGAACAGCAAGAAGAAGATCAAGGTAAGCGAGCATGTCTCTGCTATTTTTCAGAAGCGCTTACCCAAGAAGTGTGGCGACCCAGGTATGTTCACCATCCCCGTCACTATTGTAGGTACTAAGTTCAATAAAGCTATGTTAGATTTGGGTGCCTCCATTAATGTTTTACCTTCATCTCTTTGTGAATCCTTAAGATTAGGACCCATGCATGCGACCAAAATTTCCATTCAGTTAGCTGATAGATCTAGTGTGCGTCCTATAGGGATAGTGGAGGATGTTTTGGTTAGGGTTAGTGATCTTACCTTTCCTGCTGACTTCTATGTGCTTGATATGGAACATGATATGTATGCAGCCCCTATTCTGTTAGGGAGACCCTTCCTGAAAACTACCAACACTAAGATCAACGTAAGTACTGGTTCCTTGACTATGGAATTTGATGGTCAAACCATTAATTATAATATCTATGAAGCCATGAAATTTCCTTTTGATGACCATTCTTTGTGTGCAATTGATATCCTTGAGCCTGTGGTGCAAGATGTTTTTGATGAGGACCACCTAGATAACACACCACCTATTGTTGATTCTAGCTTGGATATTGCTATTTCTACTGACTTGCAGGAAGTCGTCACTGAGTTGGACGCTCCCTATAAGCTCCCTCCGGAGCTTCCAGGTAAATCACATTTGCTGCTAACTCCGAGCGAGAAGCTCGTTCCCTCCTTAGTGTAGGCCCCTGAAGTTGAGGCTAAACACCCCCCTGATCGATTTAAGTATGGGGTAGACGCGACTAAGAAGGTCAAGGTGGAGGAGCCGTTGAAGAAGAAGAATGGTCTAAGGTTCAAACCTTTCCATGATTGGTTCAGGAAGGAGGTATGGATTGAGAAGGTTCCTAAAGAGCCCGATGATATGGATTGAGGTTGTTCGAGTAGTATGTCGAGCCACGACATTAACTAAGGCGCTGCTCGGGAGGCAACCCGATGTTAGGTAGTTTATTTCCTTTCCCTTAGTCAATTTCTTTTGTTTTTCCCTTTAGTTTTTGCTTTTTTTTTGTGTCGAACTAACCTGCAGGAAGCGCATCAAAGCGAAGAAGGAGTTCACGGCGCCTGCCGCCCTCCTTACGGCGCCCGCTGTTTTCCCCTCCCTCGCTCACTCTGCTTGCGGCAAATGACGGCGACCGCCGTTTAATTACGGCGATCGCCGCCATTCTCAGGTTCGAAAAAAAAAAAAAAAAAAGAGGGGAGTAAAAGTCAATAAAAACCCTGGAAAAAAAAAACAGTTTTACCGAGCTGTCCAGATTCCCCACGGAGAGGTGCGCATCATGTTGCTAACGGAGGAATGCCAAGGAGTTATGAAGTATTGGCGAGGAGGTGCTGAAGACATGCTTTCGGGAGCTAAAGAGACAAAGGAAGAAGAAACGAGTTCACGGCGACCGTCGTGCAACTTACGGCGACCGCCGCCAATTCCCATCCAACAACATTGGCTACGATGTAATTACGGCGCCCGCCGTGGAAAGATGGCGCCCGCCGCGATTACGGCGCCCGCCGTGGAGGATGCAGTGTCCGCCGTGCATGTCTGAAGTCCGCCGTGCTGTTTCCTTATTTGCATTATTTTATTACTTTTTATTATTTCGTTTTAGGTTAACTTAGCTTTATTTTCCTTTAGTATTTAAGGGTTGAGAAAAGGCTTGTTTGCCTATCTTGGATTCTCTCTCGAACCCTAATTAGTTTTTACGTATTTGCTATGAAGAACTAAGCCTCCTTGGCTTAGTCAGACGCTGAAGCTTTCGTTTTGATTCAGTTGTGAGATTCTCGTTCTTAATCTATTGCATGGATTTTATCTATTTTCTTGCTTGATTGCTTATGATTAATATTGATAATCTCTAGCCTGCGCAACTAGGGTTTGCTTCTATTGATCTATTGCTAGATCTAGATTGTTAATGGTTGAGCATATCTATTTCAGAGTAGCAACTGCATCGTATTAGTAACTGGTTGTGCTAATCTTATGCAGAAGAGAACTGATTTACATTCTAGGATAAAAGCTGGTTGTTTTATGCTAGAATTGTATCCAACTATATTCCTATCCGTAAGGCTGCTGTTAAACTGAATCTTGATAGTTTTGGGGTTGTTTAATTAGTTAGTGCTAATAGTATCTGGTTGTGCTTTTAGTTATATCTGAAAAGGAATTGGAATTTCCATTGCATGAGATTTTGAATGAGTATCTATGATCAACTTGTCATACGAATAGTGGATGTTGTTTGACTAAGTGTTTTTCCCATCACTGATTTCACAACTCTTTCGCTTGTTTACTTTTGCATGTTTAGAACTTATAAAACAAACAAAACCCCCCTTTTGGTTACTTTGCTTTGACACATAATTTGCATACATAGACAGAATTCGCCTCCCTGTGGGTTCGACCTTTACTTACCTAGGACTACGGTTTAGGGTTTGTTTGGATATTTTGCATAGCAGTTTTTACACGACGAAAACATGTTATCAATAATAATTTTACACGAGAGGGGGAAAGATAAATTATCACGATTACTTTTCGGCGCATAGGCAAAATTGCCTCTCAGCGCATAGGCTCCACACGTAACGTGTGAAACCTATCCACATGTAACGTGTTGATATGCTCCACACGTTACGTGTGGATATTTTAATATATTATAATGCTCTATTGGCGTTGAGGGTATTATAATGTTTTGTATGAATCATATTATAATGTTATAACCAAAAGCCATATGTGGAGCATATCCACACGTTACGTGTGGTTATTTTAATATATTATAATGTTGTGGATGTTGTATCATATTATTGTTTATTTTTAGTATTTATTTGTGTTTCAATGTTGTGTATGAATCATATTATAATGTTTTGTATGAATGATATTATAATGTTGTGTATGAATGTTGTGTATGATTTGTAAATATGCATTAGGGGAGGGTTACCCCCATTGTGTTGCGCAACTTTTATCTAATATTAATACCAATACAATACAGGAAAGAACCTAGAAGACAAAAACAAATTGTTCATTACGCTGGTTGACTACAACCATATTTAACACACAATACAGGAAAGAACACAAGTTGTTCATAAACTTGGAAAAAATAAGAGAAAATATATGACAATGCTTTAGCGTTTGAATAAATTAGGATAGTCTCTGGTAAACGTTCTCTTCATATGATATCTCTACTTTGCTAAATTTGATTGTTCCCTACAATGGTTGATAGTACATGAACAACATTACACAAAAGATACGACATTAATCACCTATGCTGTATATCATTTAGTAGTTTGAGGTTATACCTACGAATGTTATCAAAATCTTTAAGAAGATCTTGATTTTGCTCTACAAGATCTTGATTCTCCTTAACAAGATCTTGTTTTTCATGCCATTGTTGTCGAATAACCGCGTGTGCCCTGTCCTCGTACATTGGATTAATCCACTCCCTGAAACAACACCCCAGTTCTAGGCATCCCTAATACCTCCTTCCGTAGTTCCACTGCAAATCCCAACTTCGGACAACAGCTTTCAAATTACAATAGCATGATGCGTATGTTGATGGTTTGGGTGAAGATGTCATTATTTGTTGTAGTGTTTGGTTTGCTACAAATATCATGAATCCATTAATATAAAAAATTAGGGTTAATAAATCGAAAAAAACTGGAAGAAGAAGCTTACCAAAAAATGTATCTTCGAGCGCCACAACGACTTGTTGTAGTGAACAAATAACCCTAATGCTTCTTATATAGTGAAAAAGCAATGTGTTTGACACCTAATAACCAGCCTCAAAAAAAAATCTGATTGACAGCTAATAACCAATTATAGTATATAGTTGTATACAGCTGTAGTATATAGCTGTATACAGCTGTAGTCATGAGCCTTTTATCCTAAACCCTAAACCCGAACCCTAACCATAAACCCTAAACCCCTAAACCCTAAACCCTAACCCTAACCCTAAACCCTAACCCTGATGCCCACACGTTACGTGTGGATGATGCCCACGCGTTACGTGTGGATGATGTTCACACGTTACGTGTAGATGATGCTCACACGTAACGTGTGGTTCGGTCTGTTGCAAAACACATTGAATTAACCGTCTTGTCCCCACCTAACTGAATTAATGGTCCCCTTCATCTTCCCCGGCTAACACACCATTTCGAGCCTAAACCTTCATTTGAAACACTCCAAAATTTGTTTTTACACTCTCAATTTTTGCAAAAAAATGGACAATACGAACAACAACGAGTATTGGAACAACAATGTTGAAGATATTCCACTTCCGAATGAGGTAATTTCCGTTATTTAAAGTTAAATTTCTCATTTTTTTTGTTTTGAACATTTTTAAAGTTTTGGGTTTAGAAAACTAGCTTTATGTTTAGGGTTTAGAAAACTAGCTTTATGTTTAGGGTTTAAACAAGTTTCACATGCTAGATTTTGTAAGTTTTGAACTTGAGTTTTATTGTTTAGGAATTACAAATAAAGTTTTAGATAATAGATTTTATTTCTAGGATTTAGGGTTTAGAATGCGAGATGCTCGTTACAAGAATGTTGACACGTAACGTGTGGGACTCTTCAACACGTAACGTGTGAACCCACAACTAGTATGTGGTTGTTAAGGGCCTTCTGTAAAATGACACGGTTTAGTGCACGGTTTGTCACAAACCGTGCCATTTAGCAGAATCTTATTTCTTAAAGGGAATTATGCTTTTACAGTTTATAATTAGTTCACTACTTGATGAGATGATTCCATGTGTATGCAGACGAACTATTATTTGCACGAGGGATTAAACAATATTTCCCTCGATGACTGGAGCACCCCACAGAAGACATTTTCTGTTTGGGAAACACCTCATCAACCGCTGCCGGAATGGAACACACCATCTGAGTGTAAAACAGCTATTGAGATACCATCCTTATCACTTAGATCATTTGACTATAGTGTTCCGCCTCCAGAAGCATCTTTATCTCATGCTACCCCACAATTTTTCTTTCCATCCCTACACACACAGCCTCAGTTTAGTGTACCACCAGAAGAGGATGTTTTCGTCTCTGCTGATTATTCAAAGTTCTTCACAACTGATCAAATCTGGGAGTCTAGAGAAGAAGCATTTATGTGAGCGCGGGAGATTGCTATGTGTCACAACTTCTGCATCAAAAAGTGGAGGAATAAACCTTCCACCCCTTCGGCCCTTGGGGGGACTTGGTTACCGTGTGATAGGCATGGACAAAACGTGCCTAAACAAGCTGACCAAGTGAGAGACATCACAAGGTCGAAGAAGTGTGGGTGTCCCTTCATGTTGAGGCTTAAAGAAGGGCCGAAGGGATCGTGGAAGATCAGTGTATAACATGGAACTCACAATCATGTGATAAATGAGAGTTTGTATGGTCATACATTAGTTGGGCGACCAAACGCTGAAGAGAAGGAGATTATTAGGGTGATGACAGTCAATCATTGCAAGCCTCAAAAGATTCATACTACAATCAGGTCGTCCCCAGGAAACTTGACTAAGATGAAGCAAGTGTACAACATCATGCATGAGATACGAAAGAAGGGCATGGAAGGAAGAACAGTTGTGCAACAGTTCTTCTATGAGTGCAATGAGAAGGGATACTTCATGGAGCATAGATTCAAAAAGGAGACCAACAAGATAACAGATATCTTCTTCGCAAGCCCGGACCAGTTGTCGCTGCTGAAGGCATTTCCGTACATTGTGTTGCTGGACTCTACATACGCAACTAACTGGTTAGTAAAACAAAAATCTATTATATTCTTCACTTGTTCATGTGATCATTATTAGCATGCCATAACGCACTCATTATGTGTGTAGTTATAATTTGCCTTTCCTTGAAATTGTCGGCATCACATCTGTTTGGAAAAACTATAATATTGTCGGGGCGTTTCTAGAGCATGAGGACGAAGAGAGTTACAAGTGGGCCATAGAACAACTTTCCAAAATGTTTGTCAAGGTGCAACGAGCACCCACATGTTTGGTCACTGATCGGGAGAAGGCGTTGATGAACCCCTTAGATAAGCAGTTTCCAGATGCAAAATTCCTTCTATGTAGGCGGCATGTGAGGAAGAATATTGAAGACTTCGGGAAGAAGGACATGGACAAGTTTAGGGGCACAGCGTTTTCCAACGACTGCATGCAACTCCTCAAGGAAACGACCATACAAGGGTATGAAGCAACACTGAAGAAGATTCAGTATGATTGGAGGAAATCTCCAAAATGTCTCCAGTACGTACAAAAAAACTGGCTTGACTCATACAAGGAAAGAATCGTCTCCGTATGGACAGATATAGTGTTCACGCTCGGAACTACCACAACTAACAGGTTTGTGCATTATGCTTCTAAATTTAACTGGTTATTTGAACTTAGACTTTTACAGCAACACACTGATTTCGGATTCTTGATTGTAATACAGGGTTGAAGGGGCCGATTCCAGTCTGAAAAGCTTCTTCACAAGCAATGATGGCAACCTTTGCACTGTATTCGATCAATATCATACACGGTTGTGCACTCATATTGGTGAGATAAGGGGGGCATTGAATGAGAGCATAGGAAAGAGATTTACGCTGCTAACAAACGCACATCTTTTCTGCAAGTTGCACTACAAGGTCTCTGCGATTGCACTAGCTCGGTTGATTGAGGAATACAGGAAAGGCGAAGCTCCATTGTGGAACACTATATGCAGATGCCAGATGAGGGTCAGAGATGGCTTGCCTTGCGTGCATGACATGGCGCGGAATGTGATGAACCAGGAATCAATTGAACCTAGCTCATTGCATCCGTTCTGGAGGCAATTGACCTTGTCAGAAGTGTGGACAGAAGAAGAAGAAGAAGAAGCCAGAGAACGCAGAGTGAATAGGTCGTTGCTTGAAGAATTTGCTGCAATCGTCTTCCCCACATTGCCAGTGCAGGATCAACAAAGAGTTGTCTCAACACTAACAAGTATAGCCCATCCAGAGCGGATTACTCTGCAAAAGCCAGCTAAAGTTAGGCATAAGGGTCGGCCTCAAGGAGCTCTAAACTTTGCCACCAAAAGACAACCATCATCATGGGAGTACACTGACCAACAGATGGAGGGAACACCTCTGAAAAAGCAAAAAGGAAGACCACCGAAGAAGGCTTTGACTATGCCTTCGGATCACACATCATTGATCAAGAACCCCAAGCGATATATTACCCAGTTTCCCAAGTGTATGAGACCACACGTGGGAGGATGGTGGGAAATAGTGGGTGATGGAAACTGCGGGTACAGAGCAATTGCGCATGGTCTGGGTTTAGGGCAGGAGCGGTAGGCTTTTGTTCGACGTACCATGATCGCTACGTTGAAACAATAGTATGAGCTACTCGCGCCAATTTGGATGTCTACGATGACACTTGAGGCAATGGAGGCAAAGCTTGGATGGTTTCCTTCGCCCAACAGGCCTGCCCCATTGGAGACGTGGTTGGACCTCCCGGATATGGGATGTTTGGTGGCAACTGCATTCAACTGTGTGTTCATCTCCGTCGGAAAAGGTATGGGAATGACATACATGCCTATGAGGGCGAAGCCAAACCACACTATTGGCGAGAAGCTAAAGACGATATGCATTTCCATGTCGAGGAAGAGCAACATTTCATTGCGGTACGTTAATACAATCACATCTGTTGAAACTATTTTATGTTAAAACATATGTATGATGCATTGACTTTTATGTAGATTGGCCTTGTCGAAACCACGCCCTTGCCGATTGTTTACGGGCCGTGGGTGAGAAATCATGACCCGTCTGCGGGTGATTACGTAGATCAAATAATCCTTGATTGATTGATGGAGTACCAAGAAGCCGTTGCCCCAAAGAAGACAAGACGAAAGAAGAAAGTTGAAACGGTCGATTTATGTAATGACTGATATGTATGAATTATGATGCAATGAATTTGACGTATCTAATCCAAAGCTCGACCGAGTTGTCGTCTCGAACTCTCCTCGATTTTTCTTAATTTCCACAAGTTTCAATTTTACAAAAGGCACAGAAATCTCCAGAAATAGCACGGTGAAGCGCACGGTTTGTCAGTTATTTCTGGATGGCTTACTCATTCTGTAAACTAGCATGGTGAAGCACACGGTTTGTCACAAACAATCATTATTTCCCTAATGCAAAGTTCAATGGTTTGGAAGGAAGGGATACATTTGCTCCAATGATTGCCGTAACGCCTCGGCTACGTCTTCACATTGTTGATCTTCATGTTGGTAATCGTATCCACTGCACACAAGATAAGTGGATACGATTAAGAAAATAGTTTGTAGACGAAATTAAACAAGATATAATTATTCAATTTCTTACCTGCTGCTAAGCGTGATCACCCTCTGGAGGGATAATGAATGGATGTGTATGCTGGAGGTACCACTGCATGTAATCACCGCTACACTGGTGGGGTTGAACGACTAGAGGGCCCATAGCTTGTAGGCTAATGGAATGTTGATTGCGGGCATCCCATGCAAATTGGGCTCTATCATATTCCACCGTGTAGCTGCTAATCTTCGTGCCCCTCCATGCCCTAATTGGCACAATCGGCGGTGTTGGACACTGTTGTGCACGCCCAAACTGCCTAGCTGCTCGATCCGGCATGTAAGGCTCGGTGACCCACAAACAGGATATGACTCCATGGAATCGCGATGAAGCAAACATCCCATCGTTGAAGTCAATCGGGCCGTATGGCATCCACTCAACCTAAACATAATTGAATTTTAAACAACTAATCATGCCTATAATTTCATATTTTAACATACTAGATAAGGACTGTATATGCACTTACACTCTCAGTATGTATCCCATCCAGCTTCTCCCTATAATTTCTGGTCCGGTTGGGTGGCTGTGACATGTCCCATTGACGGGCGTATGGGATCGGCTGTTGGGGGTCCCAGTATACACTTTGTGCAGGTCTAAACATGGGGAAGTATTGATATATCCATGCCTACAAAACAATTATATGTAAGTCACTTGAGTAAATAACAAATATACATCTATAACAAAACTACATATGTTTTTATACAAGAAAATTTATACATGGATCAGAGTGAAACATGTGGACATGACCCGCGCCTCTTTTCTTGTGCACTCGCCCAAGCTGCGGTACACGTGTGCAAGAACACCGGTACCCCAGGCATAGTTCTTGGTTGACGAGGGATCAACCACGAACGGAGTGTAATAAATGGGCAATTTATGCTGAGACTTGTCAGGAAAGAGACAAGACCCCACCAAGTACAGCAAGAACCCAGCCGCATGCGTCTCGTCAGTCAAATCCTGGCAATGAGCCTTAAAATCTCTCGTATGCACGGTACCGGCGATGACATCACGACCCTATAGCTCAAATAACTCTTGCGCCTGCTCCACCAACGCCTTCTTAAAATCATTGAGGCCCAGCTGCTCGTGCCATTTCTCTAGGGGACCCATGTCTTGCCCTTGTATGTTCAGTTGGAGGATCATCCACACATCATGGAGAGTTATAGTTATCTCTCCCCATGGCATGTGGAATGAGTTGGTCTCTGGTTGCCAACGCTCGACGAAGGCACCAATCAGCGTCTCATCCACATGCTCGTGCATGATGTCCGGTAGATGACATAGCCCAGACGCAGATGCCATGTTACCCCACTCGGCATTCGGTGTGATACGCCATGAGCATAACTGCTTGCCTCGCTGCTGGAACCTCAACGGTGGCACCGGTTGTATATGAACATATTTAAGCGATTACAACAAATAAAGTTTAAGAATTACAAGAAATACAGTTTCATGCAACTTACAATGCGCTGGTACAGGAGGTACGCAACGTGGTTGACATAACTCTTGAGGAGTTCAGGGCTCTCCGGAACTCCGGGAAGGCTCACCTGTAATTCAGGGTCATATCTCACATTCTTCTTTGATCGGGGCGGTTTTGCCCGCGAAGAAGAGGCTTCCTGAGGCTCCTCGTCCACGTCTGGAGCGTCATCTCTTGGCATCCAGGCATTGCTGGCCTGGTCCTGAGTCCCCCATGTATTGGCCTGATCCTGCATTTATTAAATAAATCAAAAGTAATTACTGCAAATCCACAAATTCATATTAGACTAAATGTACTTACCATAGGCTGATGCTAGGGAGCGTACGGGTTCTCCCAAGGGTTGTGCTGATCCTCAGCCCCCTGATAATAATACGAAGGGCTCTGATGGCGGCTCACATGCGGCGGTAGTATCGGTGAACTAAAAGTCCGCCCATAGTAGTTATTATGATCTATTGTATCAGAATAACCATGTAGCGGGCTCGTTCGGTAGTCTGGGTACAACTGAGGCTCAGAATCTGCCCTACCGCCAGTTAGAAACGAAGGCACCGCCATTAAGCTATGAGCGGGAATCATGCCCGCAACCCCACTACTACTACCGGCTCCAGTCTGATAAGCGCCAATCTCATCATCTCAGTAGCATACATTCCTCCGTACCCTTCTCTCTGTCCTATTCACCTCTTCACCAGTCCTTAACGACTGTTCGCGGACAAGGTTGTGGCGGCTCCTGTGTGCGGTTCTTTCATCAGGCTCCATCTGCGGTTATATCCACACATTTTAATCAAAATAATATATTCTGTATTCTGGATAAATACTATGCCGGAGAGTCGCCGGAGAGTCGCCTGAGAGTCGCCGGAGAGTCGCATGAGAGTCGCCGGAGAGTCACCGGAAAATTGCAAATCCACACGTTACGTGTGAAATAGCTCCACACGTAACGTGTGGGACACATTCACACATTACGTGTGAATCTGCATATTCCAACTGCCGCCGGCGACTTTCCAGCGACCCTCCAGCGACATTCTGTCGTCTTCTCCGGCGACATTTCCGAATTCCGGCGATTTTTTTTCCATCAAATAATACCCCAAAATCAACAAAAATCACACTATTTTTACAAATCTACCAATACTATCAATTCTACTTGCATATTTTCACACAAAATTCAACATAAATCCTCAACACCAATTTTCACCATTTCATGCAAAAAATTACTTCAAAATTAAACAAAAAATCAACAACAACCCCAAAAGCTTCTACACAACATAGATCTACCATCCTAAACATCTACACAACATAGATCTACAATATGGATCTACAATCCCTAACCAAACACTTCAAAATTAACAAAAAAAAAACCAAACAACAATTTCTACTAACTAACCTTTCAAAGATCTTGAACGTAACGTGCGGAGTTCGTTGATTCATAACGAGAAGATCCACGAGACGCGTTACGCGAGTAGGGAAGAAGGGTTTAGGCCGTTGCGAAAGAGTTCGAATGATTTCGGAATGGGAGGAAATCTGGCTTTTATAGCCAGATTCACTCCACACGTTACGTGTGGAGTGAACCCACACATAACGTATGGAGAAGCTCCACTAGTAACGTGTGAGATTGCTCCACACGTTACGTGTGGAGCTTGAATGGGTCTGTCCAGCGCGTAACGTGGGAAGCATGTTGAATTCCTTAGGTTTTGATAGTGACAAACATTCAACTAATATGTGTACCAAGTGTTTCAGGGACAAGAAGAGTTATCCCAGGGAGCTTTGCAGCACAGGATCTCAGAGGGAACAAAGGCTTGCTTAGCGCTTTGTTACCTCTCAAGGAACTGAAGTGAGGGACCAGATCAAGGCTGCAAAAGGAAAGAAGTCATCCAGCGTGCTGAGCTAAGGAAACAAACCAAGAAGCCACGCGGTAGAGGATGAAGAATTCGGCTCCAAGGATCACGCCGATTTGAGAAGACATGGAGAGAGAAGCCCGATTATGTTATCTTAGGAAATCTTTTCTAAGATAAGATAATTGGAGAGAGAGAATTCTATCTTATCTGTTTATATCAATTGAAGGAATCTTTTCCTTAATTAATATGGACGGCTGGGATATTATTCTTTCTATCAAATCATATCTTCTTGTTATCTTAATTGGATAAATCTTATCTTGTTACTTTTAGGGTTAGTCGAGTTGTATTTAAGAGATGTGTGGATTCATTTCTTTGTAACATAGACGACGGAAAAACAGAGAGAACGAAAATTGAGAAAGAAAAGGAGTGAGGTGTGTGTAAGTCTTTGAGGGTTGTAATGTGCGTGAGCACATTCCAGGACCCGTACAGTACAAGACGAAGGGCGCCAAGAACTCCTTTTTAGGGAACCCTTGGCTAGACTCTCAAAAGACGACACTCTAATGTGTTTTGGGTTATTTTTGGGTTTTTGACTTGATGGAGATTGGACTACAAAGGGAAATGGATATAACTCGTCACGAAGGATTCAGGACCAGTTTGGGATAGGCATCTTATGAGTCTTGGATACAACTCACCAAGAAACGCAAGACGAGATTGATTGATCATGGATGGAACGCACCATGACCAAACAATCACCTTTGGATGCGACACACCAAAGGGTGTTTTGGATGTAACTCACCAAAATAAGACTAAGACACTCAAGGATATCACACACCTTGAAGCCATCGTCCAAGAGGCTTGAAATGAACAAAACGCTCACGTTTTTTTAATAATCTTCAATTCAAGTCTAAGGAATTACAATACATGGCCACCATTATATAGGTGCCAAAATACAAAATAAGAAAATCAACTAATTAATCCACTAACTAACCACTAGTACTACGTAGGCCACTAACTTAATAACTAAGCCTAGCACTACGCCACTAACTTAACAACTAACTAGCTAAACCAACTTGCTAAGTAATTAAAAACGGAAATAACAAAAACAACTAACTAATTAACTAGGTAACTAAATAAAATACGTAAACACATATTAACTAGCTAATTACCTAATTAATTAATGAAAAGGGAAATACTAGCAAAAACACATAGAATATCACTTCCTAGTCAATCTTCACGTCCTTGCATGAGGCTCCACCGATTGTTGGATGATCTCGTCTTTCGTGAGGTTCTTGATGGGATCCGTGATCACATCATCCTCCTCTCCTTGAGGAAGATTCGACCTCGAATCTTTGTTGATTCTCCTCACCATTTCGATCATGTTGACGCTCTTCATTTGTTGCGGTGGAGTTGATGACGAGAGAGACGGGCGGTCGTCGGAAAGGCACGTCGGGGCTGCACTTGGCGTCGCCGGATTGGACTGTGGTGGTCGTGCAGCAGCTTGGTGGATCTGGGAGAGGGCTAATTAATTAGCATAATTGCAGCAGCTCAAGGGAAGGAAGGGTCACGTGGGAAAGTTGGATTTGTTGGAGATTTTGTAGGGATTTAGCCACTAGTCTCCACAAATTGAGGATTCGGCTGAGACGTGAAGAATGGAAGGCTGTTAGGGGCAAGTGTGGGCGGGAGATGCTGAATTTGAAAGGAGAGAAAAAATAGGGGAATTGGTTGTGGAGTTTGGATCATATGCGGAGCATTCTTCCCGTGCGGACGTGTGGAGCATGCACTTTTGGGTCTTATTTGTGCACTTTAACGTCTTATTTGTGCACTTTTTCAAAAAAAAAAAAAATCTTTTTCAAATTTTTTTCCAAGCATTTTTCAATTTTTTTTGCAAAAGTGCACAAATAAGGCCCAAAGGTGCACAAATAAGGCCCTATAGTACGAGTCCGCACGTCCGCATGGGAAGAGTGCTCTGCACCGGAACCGCAATCATTGGTTGTGGGTGGTTAGGATATTACGCACCCAACAGCATGCCCAAAAACCGCAAGCCTATTTGCTCTCTTTTCACTCTTTTTTTTTTTTGTGTTCCTTATCCACTAATTAAGTGGGCATGAACAAGAATTTGGGCGTGGCCTTTTATGGACGTAGTGGGCTGGAGTGAAGTGTAGACATGGAGGCTAAGGTGGGTGTGGTTGGTTTCGCTGCAAGCTTGACAACTCCTCCGGGTATGGCTGCGGCGACGGACCAAGCATCTCCTCGGTGTCGACTCGGCTGCTTGGACGAACAATGATCATCCCTTTCGCCTTGAATGGCTCTGATACCAGATAATGTGCGTGAGCACATTCCAGGACCCGTACAGTACAAGACGAAGGGCGTCAAGAACTCCTTTTTAGGGAACCCTTGGCTAGACTCTCAAAAGACGACACTCTAATGTGTTTTGGGTTGTTTTTGGGTTTTTGACTTGATGGAGATTGGACTACAAAGGGAAATGGATATAACTCGTCACGAAGAATTCAGGACGAGTTTGGGATAGGCATCTTATGAGTCTTGGATACAACTCACCAAGAAACACAAGACGAGATTGATTGATCATGGATGGAACGCACCATGACCAAACAATCACCTTTGGATGCGACACACCAAAGGGTGTTTTGGATGTAACTCACCAAAACAAGACTAAGACACTCAAGGATATCACACACCTTAAAGCCATCGTCCAAGAGGCTTGAAATGAACAAAACGCTCACGTTTTTTTAATAATCTTCAATTCAAGTCTAAGGAATTACAATACATGGCCACCATTATATAGGTGCCAAAATACAAAATAAGAAAATCAACTAATTAATCCACTAACTAACCACTAGTACTACGTAGGCCACTAACTTAATAACTAAGCCTAGCACTATGCCACTAACTTAACAACTAACTAGCTAAACCAACTTGCTAATTAATTAAAAACGGAAATAACAAAAACAACTAACTAATTAACTAGGTAACTAAATAAAATACGTAAACACATATTAACTAGCTAATTACCTAATTAATTAATGAAAAGGGAAATACTAGCAAAAACACATAGAATATCACTTCCTAGTCAATCTTCACGTCCTTGCATGAGGCTCCACCGATTGTTGGATGATCTCGTCTTTCGTGAGGTTCTTGATGGGATCCGTAATCACATCATCCTCCTCTCCTTGAGGAAGATTCGACCTCGAATCTTTGTTGATTCTCCTCACCATTTCGATCATGTTGACGCTCTTCATTTGCTGCGGTGGAGTTGATGACGAGAGAGACGGGCGGTCGTCGGAAAGGCACGTCGGGGCTGCACTTGGCGTCGCCGGATTGGACTGTGGTGGTCGTGCAGCAGCTTGGTGGATCTGGGAGAGGGCTAATTAATTAGCATAATTGCAGCAACTCAAGGGAAGGAAGGGTCACGTGGGAAAGTTGGATTTGTTGGAGATTTTGTAGGGATTTAGCCACTAGTCTCCACAAATTGAGGATTCGGCTGAGACGTGAAGAATGGAAGGCTGTTAGGGGCAAGTGTGGGCGGGAGATGCTGAATTTGAAAGGAGAGAAAAAATAGGGGAATTGGTTGTGGAGTTTGGATCATATGCAGAGCACTCTTCCCGTGCGGACGTACGGAGCATGTACTTTTGGGTCTTATTTGTGCACTTTAACGTCTTATTTGTGCACTTTTTCAAAAAAAAAAAAAAACTTTTTCAAATTTTTTTGCAAAAGTGCACAAATAAGGCCCAAAAGTGCACAAATAAGGCCCTATAGTACATGTCCGCACGTCCGTACGGGAAGAGTGCTCTGCACCGGAACCGCAATCATTGGTTGTGGGTGGTTAGGATATTACGCACCCAACAGCATGCCCAAAAACCGCAAGCCTATTTGCTCTCTTTTCACTCTTTTTTTTTGTGTTCTTTATCCACTAATTAAGTGGGCATGAACAAGAATTTGGGCGTGGCCTTTTATGGACGTAGTGGGCTGGAGTGAAGTGTAGATATGGAGGCTAAGGTGGGTGTGGTTGGTTTCGCTGCAAGCTTGACAACTCCTCCGGCTATGGGTGCGGCGACGGACCAAGCATCTCCTCGGTGTCGACTCGGCTGCTTGGACGAACAATGATCATCCCTTTCGCCTTGAATGGCTCTGATACCAGATAATGTGCTTGAGCACATTCCAGGACCCGTACAGTACAAGACGAAGGGCGCCAAGAACTCCTTTTTATGGAACCCTTGGCTAGACTCTCAAAAGACGACACTCTAATGTGTTTTGGGTTGTTTTTGGGTTTTTGACTTGATGGAGATTGGACTACAAAGGGAAATGGATATAACTCGTCACGAAGGATTCAGGACCAGTTTGGGATAGGCATCTTATGAGTCTTGGATACAACTCACCAAGAAACACAAGACGAGATTGATTGATCATGGATGGAACGCACTATGACCAAACAATCACCTTTGGATGCGACACACCAAAGGGTGTTTTGGATGTAACTCACCAAAACAAGACTAAGACACTCAAGGATATCACACACCTTGAAGCCATCGTCCAAGAGGCTTGAAATGAACAAAACGCTCACATTTTTTTAATAATCTCCAATTCAAGTCTAAGGAATTACAATACATGGCCACCATTATATAGGTGCCAAAATACAAAATAAGAAAATCAACTAATTAATCCACTAACTAACCACTAGTACTACGTAGGCCACTAACTTAATAACTAAGCCTAGCACTACGCCACTAACTTAACAACTAACTAGCTAAACCAACTTGCTAATTAATTAAAAACGGAAATAACAAAAACAACTAACTAATTAACTAGGTAACTAAATAAAATACGTAAACACATATTAACTAGCTAATTACCTAATTAATTAATGAAAAGGGAAATACTAGCAAAAACACATAGAATATCACTTCCTAGTCAATCTTCACGTCCTTGCATGAGGCTCCACCGATTGTTGGATGATCTCGTCTTTCGTGAGGTTCTTGATGGGATCCGTGATCACATCAGGTTGAGTTTGGATTCATCGTTGTAGGAGTGATCTTCGAATCTAGCAGAGAGGTCTAGTGTTTTGGAGTCCATGCTACAAGTGTAATCAAATAAGAAATCAATAAGACAAGTACACACTTCAAAATCCTTTCAAGCGGAAGCTTGAAGGTAGTGGTTTTTCCTTGAGAAGCTAGTTTTGCTAATCAGGGTTTCCACTATACATCGTGAGTTCGTTTTATTATCTTTCTTGCTATATTTATCCGCTGCAACTTCTGTGGGAATAAAGCTTTTGTTCCCTCAGACGTAACTCTAATGATCCAACAATTGGTATCAGAGCCTGGTGCTCTAGATTGTTTGTCTTAGTTACAGATTCTACAGGAAAGATGTCGTCAGGAAAATCCTTGGACAGAGACTCTCGTGAAAGTGATGTAGATGTGGCTCTCATCACTCAAGCCATGAAGAAGATATGGTCTCGAAGAAAAGGGCTTAAGGGTTTGGTCATGGTTCACAATGACATGAAGGAGGTTGTCTGCTCTCACTGTTATGACAACGGACACTTCGCAAAAAATTGCCTCAACAAAGCCGCAGGTTCCTCTCAGGTCTTCAACGAGGAACAAGCGTAGGTTGCGAAGTGGGGAGACTGCAGCTCAGATGTTGAAGTTTCTCCTCCCTCTAAGGAGGTCTGTTTGATGAGCTCAAAAGGTCACAATGTATCAGAAGGTGGTTCTCATAAATTCGAAGAGGAAGCAAGGAAAGGTTCTTGGCACCTTGACAGTGCATGCTCAAGTCACATGACAGGGAACAGTGAATGGTTCACTTCTCTCCAGCCAGCCTCAGGGGCATCAATAACTTTTGGGAACAAAAGTAAGGGTGAGGTTTGTGGTATCGGTAAAGTGAGACTCTCTAAACACATCACTGTGGATAACGTAAATCTAGTAAATAATCTCAAGTTTGATCTATTTAGTGTGGCTCAACTATGTCAAAACAAGAAAAATAGGGTAGTCTTTACCACTAATGATTGTCATGTTGAGTGTCTAAGCACAGGGAAAATCTTACTCAAAGGGATCTGCGACAACAACGTTTACAAGGTCGACCCTGCTTTCATACCTGACAAGGATCTATGCTTGTCGTCTATTGCTGAGACGACAGACCTGTGGCACAAACGCTTTGGACATGCTAGCCTTCAACTCCTCTCCAAGCTTCACAGACATGAATTAGTGAACGGCCTTCCAAAGGTTGAAGCAATGAGAAGTGACGTGTGTGACGCATGCATCAAAGGAAAACAAGCCAGGTCTTCCTTCAAGTCAAAAAGGGACGTAAGTACAACTCATCCTCTGGAATTAGTCCACATGGATCTTTGTGGGCCTATGCGCACAAAGAGCCGTGGGGGGAATGCATATGTCTTTGTTATTGTTGATGACTATTCCAGGTACACATGGACTATTTTTATCTCAACAAAGGATGAAGTGTTCGCTGAGTTTGAATCCTGGCTTAAGGCAGCCAAAAGAAGCACTGGTCATTCCTTGGGGTCTATTCGCACTGATCACGGAACCGAATTCGAGAACTCTCAGTTCCTTTCCCTCTGTAGGAACAGAGGCATCAACCACAACTTCTCTGCTCCCAGGACCCCACAGCAAAACGGTGTTGTGGAAAGGAAGAACAGGACTCTGGAAGACATGACACGCACTCTTCTCATCTCAAGCGGTCTTCCTAGAAGTTTCTGGGCCGAAGCCTTGAATGCTGCGTGCTACGTTCTGAACAAGGCAACCATTCGTCCTCTTCTGAACAAAACTGCCTATGAGCTTTTGAAGGGAAGAATACCTAATGTGTCTCATTTGCGTACATTCGGTTGCAAGTGCTTCGTCCACAACAACGGGAAATATTCTCTTGGGAAGTTTGATCCCAGAAGTGATGAAGGAACTTTTGTAGGATATTCTCAGCAAAGCAAGGCCTACAAGGTTTTCAACAAGAGAATCAGAAAGGTAGAGGAAAGCGTTCATGTTGTATTTGATGAAACTGTTATGGCTGGTAACAATGTGCAGGAACAATCAGGCAACATCGAGTCTTCCGAAGATGATTTCTTTCAGCTTGTTGATAGCAGTGTCAATGGGGGTACTTCTCAAGATCAAGAAACTCAGAATGATCCCTCAATACCAAGAACTCCCAACTCCGCTGGCTCTGGTGACAATGAAGAACACACTAACCCGCCAGATACTTCTCAGGCACCTCAGGGGGAACAGAGCCCAAGTCACGGTACAGCGGAGCCCTCTGAGGACTGCCCTTCTACTGAAGGAACGGAGGGTGTCAATCCTAATGATGATACTGGTGGTGAAGGCTCAAGTGATGGCAACGCTGATTCGGAGGTGTTCGACATCAACAATCTACAAGTTCCATACTACCAGCAAAAGTGGGCTCATCCAGTCAAACTAATCGTCACAGACTATAGGAAGGGAGCACCTCAAAGCACTCGTTCCTCCCTACAAAATTTATGTGCCTTCAATGCTTTTCTTTCGTTGCAAGAACCCAAAACTGTAGGAGAAGCGTTTAAGGATGCTGACTGGATAAACGCCATGCAAGAAGAACTTCATCAGTTCGAGAGAAACGAGGTTTGGCGGTTAGTTCCTCGCCCAAGGAACAGAACAGTGATTGGAACCAAATGGGTGTTCAGGAACAAGTTGGATGATCAAGGTCAGGTCACAAGGAACAAAGCTCGGCTGGTGGTGAAAGGTTACAACCAGCAGGAGGGCATCGACTATGATGAGACTTTTGCTCCAGTTGCCAGATTAGAAGCAATAAGACTCCTAATTGCGTATTCTTCTTTTCATGGGTTCAAGCTGCAACAGATGGATGTCAAGACCGCCTTCTTAAATGGCGTTCTCAAGGAGGAAGTCTATGTGGAGCAAACACCCGGCTTTGAGGACACCACTCAACCTGATCACGTCTACATTCTAGACAAAGCCTTGTACGGTCTCAAGCAAGCCCCGAGGGCCTGGTATGAAAGGCTCTCACAGTTCCTTCTAACGCATGGATACGTTCGAGGAAAGGTCGATAAGACTTTGTTCCTGCTGAAGGAAGGGAAGCATATTCTAGTGGTTCAGGTTTATGTGGACGATATCATATTTGGTTCTACAGATGACAAACTGGTTCAGAAATTCTCAAAGCTGATGGCCAGTGAATTCGAGATGAGAATGGTTGGAGAACTCAAGTTCTTCTTAGGTCTTCAAGTCTCTCAAGGGGATGTGGGAACCAAGGTGCACCAACAGAAGTATCTCAGGGAGTGCGTCAAAAAGTTTGGTATGAATGATGCAAAACCCTTCACCACTCTCATATCTCCAAACAATCCAATGGGAAAAGACGAACATGAGCAAGGAATTGATCCATCTCTCTACCGAGGAATAATAGGTTCGCTTCTCTATCTCACTACTAGTAGACCTGACATTATGTACAGTGTATGTCTTTGTGCTCGCTTTCAGGCCGATCCCAAAGAAACACATCTCAAAGCAGTGAAGAGGATTCTGAGATAGTTGAAGGGAACAGATGATCTCTGTCTGTGGTATCCAAGGGGAGGAAGCCTTGATCTTGTCGGATACACAAATGCTGACTTCGCAGGGAACAAGGTGGACAGAAAATCTACATCTGGAATGGCTCAATTCCTTGGGCCGTGCTTGGTTTCCTGGGGGTCAAAGAAGCGGAACTCCGTAGCTCTCTCCACTGCAGAAGCTGAATACATAGCCGTGGCTGCTTGTTGCACTCAACTCCTATGGCTCAGACAACAACTCAGCGACTATGGTATTCTTCTTAACTCTACTCCCATTCTCTGTGACAATACCAGCGCCATAAATATCTCCAAGAATCCGGTACAACACTCACGTACCAAGCACATCGAGATAAGACATCACTTCTTACGTGATTGTGTGGAGAAAGGGTTGGTAACAATAGACTTCTGTGGAACTAAGGATCAAATCGCCCATATCTTCACCAAGGCACTAAACAGGGAACCATTCGAACAGTTTCGTATGGAACTAGGTATGATTTCTCTAAACTGACTGTCTACTTGTTGTGTTCCCTCGATGATTGGCTAATTTACATGGTAAAGTGTGAAGGGTTAATCATCATGTCTTGGTCTGCATCTCTTCTCTTGATCATTAGTTGAACGACTTGCTTAGACTCATGCTAATACCTCACTTATATGCAAAATTTCATGCATGATTCTCTATGCTATCTTGTTTATACACGACTCAGATTTCTTTCGGCCCAAAAGAGTCAACTTGATGCATTGATCCCTCATTATAAGCCCAAATGATTGTTGACTTTATAGCTTACCTTAGCTATCATGTTTGATGCTTCCTATGAGCCCCTCTAATCATCCACATCTAGGAGCCTCTCATTCATGATTACACATTATTACAAAATTTTCATATATGCTTTTGTGTGATGTTCTTTGTACCCTCTCTGGTAACATTACCCTGCATCACACTCTTCTATTTTTCTGGAAAGTCGAGAATACGAATTGTTGCCACTGTGGTCTGTGGATAGGGTTCGATAGGTATGGTGTGTGATGCCGGCTTACAATTGCCTAAGGAGGGTTCGTGCTTAAAAGCTAATGATGCGCGTAGTAGACTCAAAATGAATCCCTGGTGAAAGAAGGCAAGCTGAAGGTTGTGATGTTCCAAAAAAAAAAAAAAAAAAAAGGGGGGGGGACATCAGAATATACACAAAGAAGGGAAAATAAGGAATCAAAGACTCTCTATTAGCTGACCCTATGATGGATGCTGACGCCAATAAGGATGCAAAAAACTTTGAGTGGGAACAAAAGATGAACTCCATTGCTAATCATACTTCAGCTCTAGCTGGTGGCCTCAGTGGTACTTAATTTGTATTTCTCTGGCCAACCAACCCCTCCTTGGTTCCCTAGCACATCTATCCCTCTCTTTTCGAACTTCTTTGTCTCTGATTCTTGTGTGGATATTGACTGGCATGTTAATCATGAATGTTATCCTTGCCTATTTTGCTGTTGTCTTAACATGCTGTCTGTGTTTGTGCGTTTCAATCTAATGCGACGTCTGGATGTGACTTTTCCTCTCTAACTCTCTACTGTGTTTTTGATGATGACAAAATGGGGAAAATGACAGGCAGCTTCGGTTGAGGGGGAACAGCACATGGTTTCATATGTTGCTGAGTTGAGGGGGAACTATTATGATCTTGTGTGGGGAACCTTTCCCCATACAACTGTCTTTATCTCGTATGTATATGCTTTATTGTCAAGGATGTTTGTCACCATCAAAAAGGGGGAATTTGTTGAATTCCTTAGGTTTTGATAGTGACAAACATTCAACTAATATGTGTATCAAGTGTTTCAGGGACAAGAAGAGTTATCCCAGGGAGCTTTGCAGCACAGGATCTCAGAGGGAACAAAGGTTTGCTTAGCGCTTTGTTACCTCTCAAGGAACTGAAGTGACGGACCAGATCAAGGCTGCAAAAGGAAAGAAGTCATCCAGCGTGCTGAGTTAAGGAAACAAACCAAGAAGCCACGCGGTAGAGGATGAAGACTTCGGCTCCAAGGATCACGCCGATTTGAGAAGATATGGAGAGAGAAGCCCGATTATGTTATCTTAGGAAATCTTTCCTAAGATAAGATAATTGGAGAGAGAGAATTCTATCTTATCTGTTTATATCAATTGAAGGAATCTTTTCCTTAATTAATATGGACGGCTGGGATATTATTCTTTCTATCAAATCATATCTTCTTGTTATCTTAATTGGATAAATCTTATCTTGTTACTTTTAGGGTTAGTCGAGTTGTATTTAAGAGATGTGTGGATTCATTTCTTTGTAACATAGACGACGGGAAAAACAGAGAGAACGAAAATTGAGAAAGAAAAGGAGTGAGGTGTGTGTAAGTCTTTGAGGGTTGAGTTTGGATTCATCGTTGTAGGAGTGATCTTCGAATCTAGCAGAGAGGTCTAGTGTTTTGGAGTCCATGCTACAAGTGTAATCAAACAAGAAATCAATAAGACAAGTACACACTTCAAAATCCTTTCAAGCGGAAGCTTGAAGGTAGTGGTTTTTCCTTGAGAAGCTAGTTTTGCTAATCAGGGTTTCCACTATACATCGTGAGTTCGTTCTATTATCTTTCTTGCTATATTTATCCGATGCAACTTCTGTGGGAACAAAGCTTTTGTTCCCTCAGACGTAATTCTAACGATCCAACAAAGCCTATTCCCACGTTACGCGCGACACTATGCGCTAAAAGATAAAAATTCTCACGTTACGCGCGACACTATGCGCTAAAAGATAAAAATGTCTATGCGCCGAATAGTAAGAGCCTAAATTATTTGGAAAAACACACACAACAATCTCATATTCCATCGAGATAACTCAAGTCCCCAATTTGTTATATAAGAAAGGAAATGAGGAAGTACCCGGAAATTCTTCGCTTGGAGAATCAACTTAACAGAAGAAAGCACCACTCCAAAACATGGAAACAACAATTCAGCTACATAAATAGTATGAATTATACCCATTATTTTAATTTTAATTTTTTGAAGCAAATTACATTGCATTGCATTTTCTATCATAGGTACCTAAAAGTGTGAATCAATGAATTCTGCATGAAATTCTTGTACGTGTTGCTATAGTGTAATGCCACATTTGAATATTTGTTGTTTTGTTGAGCTATCATTGGTTGTTGATTTTAGGGAATTGTTTTTTTTTGGCAAATGTTAGGTGTCAACTTGTATGCCTTCCACATATTGCACTATGTGTCAAAATGGTTAAGTGTTTGGTAGGGTACACGTTTGTTTTATGGCAGCGTTTGAGAGCTTGTTCTTTGCATGGATGTCACGTCTAAAGTGAGACCGACTCAATACCGCCTTAGACACGAGCTTGGTCTATTTTAGCTCTCTCCTCCCCCTCCAAGCCTATTTATTCCTCTGCCATCTTCTCTACCAGCTTTCAGTTGCAAATTGACAACGAGAAATTTTCAAAAAGACTCATGATTCATAAGTTTATTTATGTGCTTGGATGTACAAGTGTAATTGATTTCCATATTGTTGATAGACTAATCATGGGATTCGTTGCTTCATTGATTGTATCATGTTGTGTTTTGGCATAACATTCCTATCTCAATCGGGAAATACAGCATTCTTTTGCATGATTGCCTTATTTTTCATATTGTCGATACACTCAAATTTGAATTGCATGAATCTTGAGGAGGT
The DNA here is from genome assembly GCA_027886185.1 of Rheum nobile. Lineage (NCBI taxonomy): Eukaryota > Viridiplantae > Streptophyta > Magnoliopsida > Caryophyllales > Polygonaceae > Rheum > Rheum nobile. Next base: position 7,955,570 of record WOAB01000040.1, read on the forward strand.
TTTCATTATTTTTGTGCAGTGATCCGAGTAACTGATGTTATTAGAGTTCGAACGGGTAATCTTGTAAACTAACCAAGCTTTGTAAATGGAACCAAAACCTATTCGGTTACGTTTGTTTGGATTTTGTATGGCTATTGGACTAACCTTGGAAGTCTTGTTTCTAAGGTGAACATGGCAATTTAGCAGAGAAGATGTCAGGAGGACGACAAGACATCGTCCTGAATGGTTCTTGAATTGTCTCTTGGCTAAGAGGCTTATGATGGGAAATCAAAAAGTAAATGTCGTATGGGCTATCATCTCCCATAAAATTGGCCGCCAAAAAAGAGATATCATAATAGTTAATAACTTACAAGATAAAATAACAATTTACGGTCAAATTTATTTAGTTTAAGTGACCAAAAGTAATTTACTTAGATCAAATAAAAATAAAAATTTAATATTATAATAATAATCCTATCAGGGACTTCAAAATTTACATCTTTTATCTTAAGAATTTTTTTTTATTTGTTTTCTAAATAATTTATGCTTTTAGGATTTTTAGAAAAAGGTAAAAAAAAACTTAAAAATAACACTTCTATAGGCCCAAAAGTGTTCTAGTGTTTCAAAAGGAGATATATTTATTATATATATCGATATATAGATAAAATTAAAATATTAAACTAGTAAATTTATACAATCCAAACAAAAAATTGAATAAAATGAAATAAAAGAAACTTATTTTGAATATAAATAAAACCTTAAGAGTATGAATTATTATTTTTTGTTTTTTTAGGATGACCAATAATTAAGTGAGTTGATAAAATTTTAAATGTAAAAGACATAAAATAGTCTTGCAATAAAAAAATAAATCTGTAAAATATAACTAAACAATTAAGATATAATCTTACGATTATGTGTTTTAGTGAGGATATTTGATTCCATAAAAATCAAGTTTAAAAAATAATTTTAACTTTAAAATGATAATCAAGTGAGACTCATTGTTTGAATTTTTGAAGTCTTGATGATTTGATATTATCTAGAGGCCGACATATAAGCCAAATGAATGAGATATCGACACATAGATAAAAACACTTATCCTTTATTCAGTTGATCTTTACAACCATAATGAAAATTACAAACAATGCTAAACAAATGTGTGTAGCTCATAATAAATAAAGAGCAATAAACATAAGCCATTTCGAAATTTGGATGGAGATATTGAAAATGTATACATGGGTTAATCTTGTGCATTATAAAGCATGTAATCTCATCAATTCCAAAATCATAAAATTTATAAAAGGATCGTAAATATCTAATTATTGTTGAAAATTACAAAAAAATATGTTTAATTTGATTTTGTAGAGTGGAGACATAAGATTTTAGATTCACCCAACGGTTTTATATATGAATCATATTTAAATCCTCCCAATATAATGTATTGTAAAATCTTCTCATAATACGAACGTTAAGAAAATTAGGAGAATATGAAGACCACAAAAATTAATCCTTAGTTTTACAATAATAAATATTTTATTGAAAAGTAAAAAGTGTTTTAAATATATGATTAATTCTTGAAGTTCCCTCATGATACTGAAAAATAGAGCGTATTGTTTTTCAAAGAAAAATATATTTGTATTAGCTAATTTTCTAAACTCTATTCTTCACATAATCATAACTACCAATTGTGATTAAAAATAACCCATATGCAATGATAACTGTAAACATTAAAAGTTTTGTAGTAAAAAATATTGGGATAGTTAGAATATACCAAATGTTATTCTTGTTTGTTATGATGGGTTTATTTGGATGTGTATTTATATTTAAAGAAAAAATAAATAAGTTTTTAAATTGAAAATATTTGGGATAATTAAAATATACATTAAATAATTAATGCTAATAACTTTTATATCGGTTTTTCTAACTTATGCCCTAAGGGCATGGGTTAAGAATTCTCGTTATAGAAATTGTTTCCTAAAAAGGAATGCTTAAATCCTTTACAAAATATTAAAGTCCCTAATATAATTACACCTAAAAAAATCTTCTAAAATTAAGTGCTTAACCTATGCTCTAGGCATAGGTTAGAAAAATCGTTTTTGTGTTTAACATGTTCTTAATTATTTTTTTGTGTAAAAATTGCCATTGGAGTAGTAATGTAGCTAATACTACGATTTATATCGGAAAGAAGAGTGAAACTATGATAAGATTCGCCATGTTCATAGAAATAAGATTAAATTGCCATGTTCTTCGAAATAAGATTTGCTAAAAAAATAATGAAACTATAATTTATATTATTTTAATAACAGGTAAACTCCGATGTTGACTAGTCAACATTGTTTTTTCTAGACCGTTTTTTTCGGCGAAATTTTCTCTTTCTGGGCCAAAATTTTCCATGCACATTTGTTGGAAATGTTATGCACATTCCAGCGGGTTTTCATGCACTTTTGAATGGTCAACTTTTTTTTGGGGACCAATTTATTTATTTCGGGCGATTTATATTATATCTGGGCCAAAATTTTCTATGAACATTCAGTGCAAAAGTTATGCACATTCACGCAAGATTCCATGCACTTTTAACCGTCCAAGTTTTTATGCTCCTAAAAGGTTTCTCTTTGGGCCCAGATTTTTTCCTGTACATCCAGTGCAAACATTATACACATTCAAGCCATTTTGCATGCACATTTAGTGCATTACGTGTGAAGTGGATACATATATGCGTGTATGTGCATGAATAATGGCTTGTATGTACACCTAATTTGTACTAGCACATACAGTGCAAACATTATGCACATTCAAACCAATTTGCATGCACATTCAATGCACTACGTGTGAAGTGCATACGTCTATGTGTTTTATGTACATGAATAATGACTTGTATGTGCACATAATTTGTACTAGGTGTGCATATATAGGGTTTCTATGGAAAATGTGCATGAGTTTTAGACCGTGTGTAAATGTATATTGAAGTGCATGAGTTTTGCATGCATGTGCACATAAAATAGTATACATGTGCATCGATTTTTGTACTAGATGTGCAATTCATTTAGTTTTTTAACTTGCATTGGATTTTTTTTTCAAAAGTGCATAAAATCTTGTTGGAATGTGCATAACTTTTGCAAGGAATGTGCATAGAAAATTTTTTCCCAAAAAATGAAAAATTTGCCCCCAAAAAAATTTGGGCCCGAAAAAAAAGCAAAATTGGTCGGTCAACTCCGGTGTTGATCGGGTAGAGAAAGTTTGACCAAGGGTTCATGTGCATGGCACATGCTCTTTTTAATGAAAGAGTGATCCAATTCCTTTTTTTTGATAAGGTGAGAATTAGGTTGTTTTCAATATCTGCTTGAGAACCATCCTATAGCATCCATTCGGATGAGAACCAAAAGTTCTGAATTAGAAGTAATATTTTCCAGTGAATTCGAGTGGCCAAGTTTTGCAATAAGGTCCGCCACTTTATTAATTTCACAAAAAGTGTGAGATATCCGGTCTGTCACAAAAGATTTAACAAAGCAAGGATATCAGAGATTAGCATATCATTTTCCCAAGGACAGTGCCAGATATGGTTAACAACATTCACAATGGTGAGGTTATCACTTTCAATCTCAATTTTTTCGAGATTCATTTATTTTGCCTTAATGAGAGCATTTTGGAAAGCAATTGACTCCATTGTCACGGAGCTTGTATATCCGCATTTTCCAACATCAATTAGTATTTGATCTCTTTTATCATTTCTAAAGATAAAACCATATGTTGATTCACCATTTTAATTTGTTGAACCATCAAAATTGATTTTAGTGAATCTATCTGGGGTTTTTCCATCTCAAACCTCTTTTTCTTCTTGTGTTGGTTCTAGTTTTATTTTCGTTCTTAGTTGTGTCAGTGCAATCAGTATGCCAATTTGTACTTTTAAGCCAGATGTGGCATTGTGTTTTGATGAAACTTGTTATATCCTTGATTATATCATGAGATTGGTTATCGACTTTGAAAGTTTTTTCATTATGTTGGTACCATATGCTCCACCAAATAATAGTTATTTCTGCAAAGGCCTCCTTGCTGAGTTTATTTCTAATTTCTTCCATGATTTTAGTAATCCCTTGATTGGGAGATGTGATTTGACTAACGTATCTCCTTGTGTCCTTGTTAATTTTGCTAATTGTTTGAAGTGTGTGTGTACATTGAAAGAGAAGATGGTTCACATCATCATTTTGATTATTGCAGGAAATACACCCAGGTAGCGTTGTAGTGCCCTTTTCTTGTAGCCTGGATTTTTTGGCAATCCATTTTTTATAATTTTCCATAGGAAATTTTGGACTTTACGATAAGTACTAACTTTCCAGATCCATGATGAGTCATAAGCACTGTAGTTTTTGTTAGTATTAATAAGATACATAGCTCATTTAGTATAGAACCATCCATTCCTGCTTGGTTCCGAATATATTCTATATGTAATCTGGTTGTAAGGAAGTACAACGGATGTAATCTTGTGTACCGTTTCTGGTGGGAGTAGGTCTTCTAGTTTTGCCTTGTTCCAATTTTTATCATTGGTTATGAAATTAGCAATTTAGGCATTTGGTTCATCAATTAAGCTCATGTATACAAAGTCAGCCAAAGGCTCTCTGGACAACCAGCAGTCTTTCCAGAATTTGATGGTTTTCCCATCTCCAACCTGCCAAATTAATCCCTTTTGAAATTCGTTACGACTTTCCATGAGTTTGGTCCATTGCCATGAACACCCATTTTTTCCTTGTAGTCAAGAATGTGAAATTCTTTTAGGTATTTTTTGGTGCCAATTTTTACCCAGAAATTGTTGGGTTCAACCATAATTTTCCAAATAAGCTTAAATTGTAACGCGTAGTTCATATCTTTGGATTTTCTTAAACCTAATCCTTCCAGATTTTTTGGTTGACAAATTTTGTTCCACCCTATAAGCGGCTTTTGCAATGCATCCTTATTCCAGAAAAATGATTTGTTTATTTTGTCATGGTCATTATGTGTAGTAGTTGGAAGCATAAATATTTGCATTAGGTAGGTAGGCATAGTTGCCAAGTTAGATTGTATTAGGGTTGCTCTCCCAGCTTGTGAAAGGGAGTTGGCCTTCCATTTGGTGAGTTGATTTTTGGATTTAGCAATAATGTTTTCAAAAGTATTGGAGTTCACCCTTCCATTGATTATGGGGCATCCTAGACATTTTTCCAAAGAAGTCATGTTGGAAATTGTTAGAATCCCTTGGATAAGGTGTTTTTGTATATTTGGTACTTTTTTTGGTAAGTTGGAAGGCTAATTTATGAAAGTTAACCTTTTGTCCTGAGATTGTATAATAGTCATCTATAATTTGTTTAATTTCACGGCAATTTTGATGATTGGCTTTCGAGAATATATTAATATCGTCAGCAAATGCGAGGAAAGAGATTCGAGTTCCATTGTTGCAGAGTCGGAATCCAATAGGTTTTTGTTGACGAATAGAGGCATGATGTAGTTTCCTTACCAGGATCTCAGCTCCCAGGATAAACAGAAAAGTTGATAGCGGGACTCCTTGACGGGGCCCTCTTTTTGGTTGGAAGATGTCAGTTGGTCCATTATTTACTAGTATAGAGAAGGAAATTATAGTGATGCACTCTTTGATCCATTTAATCAATGTATCACATAAACCAATTTTTCCAAAATTTCTAGTATGAATTTCCATTCAATTGTATCATATGCTTTTTCCATGTCAAGTTTGATTGCAATATATCCTTATACACCTTTCTTGTTTTTTAGGGAATGGAAGATTTTGTGTGCAATTAAGATATTATCATAAATTGCTCTATTAGCCACAAAGGCCCCTTGGAGGGGGTGAATTAATTTTTCCATATGTCTTTTTAGTCTGTCCGTAAGGATTTTGGAAAAAAAATTGTAAATTGTTGAGCATCGGCATATAGATCTATAGTGGTTAGTAGAGTTCGGGTTGTCACACTTTGGAATAAGAGTGATGAAGGTGTGGTTCACTTGTTTTAGAATTTTTCCCGATAAGAAAAAACTTTTAACATCTAGTGTTACAGTTGGACCCACAATGTCCCAGTATTTCTGATAGTATTTTGTTGTCATGCCATCCGGACCAGGAGATTTGTCATGTCCAATCGCAAAGGTTGCGGCTTTGATTTCCTCGTTTGTTACTTGTTTACTGATTTCTCTATTATCTTCGTATGTTATTTCTTTGTTAATGAGATCCAAGTGTTCACGAAGAATCCCTTCATTTAGAGGATTACTTTTAAATCTTTTCATGAAATCATTTTTTATTTTCGTGCGAATATTTTCCTTGCCAATAATTATTGTTCCTTCATGAGTAAGGTTTTCCTTTATGATTTCGTATTTCTTTTTCCTGTCGTGATTCTATGAAAGTATCTAGCATTCGTGGCGTTGAACTAATGTGTTTTATTTTTGCTCATTGATTCCAAAAAATCTTTTGGAAATTTAGTTTGTGTTCCTTTTTTGCAATGAGTCGGATTTGTTTATCTACCAATATTATATTTGGTATTTTACAAATGGTTTTCTGGATTGTAGTCAATTCCTCCGCAATTTTATGTAATTGGGTGAACAAGTTTCTAAACTTGCTTTTATTCTAGTCTTTTGCTTGTCTTTTCAGAAGATTTGTTTTTTTTTTACCAAATCATACATTCGGGAGCCGTGAAAGTTGCTACACCATGCTTGTTTTACGACATTCCTGAAATCTTTTCTTGTCATCCATACTTTTTAAAATTTTAAAGGTTTATTTTTTAACCGTGCCGAGTTTTTTAAGTCAATAGCAATTGGACAGTGGTCAGATGCAGTAAATGCATAGTTTCTGGTAGATATTTATGGGTAACATTGTAAGATTTGATGTTGTACCAATGTTCTGTCTAGTTTTTCATAGATGTTGTCAATTTCTGTCTTATTTTTTCTCCAAGTGAATTCATTTCCTTGAGTTGAGATATCAATGAGTTCACAATCATTTTTTTATTGATGAGTTTGGAGTACTTGTTGGTATTATTGATGGATTTGCCACTTTTTTCCGTGGGATCTTCTATTTTGTTGAGATTACCCATAAAAATGCAGGGTATAGTGCATTTTTTTATGTATGTTGTAATTTCATTCTAGAAAGTTGCTTTACCACTTTCATATGGTGGTGCATAGGCAAGGATGGTCATGATTTTATTTTGGGTGCACATGTTAGTGTAGCATAGAGAGATGAATCTGGGCTTAACAGTGTCAATATCAATAGTTTCATTAGTTAATTGGTGTGATTCCACATGACACAAATGCCTCCCAAAAATCCAATCGCATGGGAAAAATAAACTCATCGAAACCAGCTTTTTTCCAAGCTTGTTCATTTGGTTGTTTGTCGGTTCTTCTTTCAAAAAGTGCTATTACTTGATTTTTTCTATTTGCAGAACGATTCCAAATCGATCCACAAGTTTTTCCTACCAATTCCTCTACAGTTCCAAGTTGTAATCTTCATAAAAACATATGTTAGATTGGTTTGAACTTGTCATTGTGTGTATTATCCATTTGATATGTTTAATGTCATGTTGAAAGTTCATTTTTAGTCTAGTTGAGTAATGTATCATAAGTTGGTAAGGGATGGTGGTCCTTTGGGTACGAAAACAAGCCAGGAGAATTGTTACGGGGTTTAGAGATAGAGTGAAATCTCTCGTTTTCATTGTTCTTCTTTGTGTGAAAAGAATTATGTCATGTATTTGGTTTGAGGAAGTTGGATATTCCATAAAATTATATTCTTTTTAAGGTTGGTATTATTTGGTATATTATCCATAAGTGTGACTTTGTAATATATTTGATAATATTACGTTGTATGCCATAGAGAATTTGTATAATAGTATATGGTTGAGATTTTTGTTTCATATGGCTCATACAATAGTCATGTGTGTAAGGAGTTGGTATCAAATACACGAATGTCATGATGTGTCTAAGTATAAATAGTATCTGCCCAGATAGCATGGATGCTTTGTAGGGATAAAACCATATGTTGGTGACGTGCGAGAATACATAAGAATTGTTCATGTGGTGATAATCGTGTAACAGGAGGAGGCAAAAACTGGATACAATCACCAACATGTTTTGGTGTATGTAAAAATTATTAGCTCCCAATGATGAAGTCAAGTGGCCATCACTGGTTTTAGTATTGTTTCTAGTCAGTTTGTTGTCCATTTTGGTCCAGTCTTGACAGTTGCAGAGCTCTTTGTCATTTAGGGTAGTTTGCATAAGAGTAACTCTTGTTAGATTATGTTTTTTATCATAATTTATGCATAGGCATATCAAGTAATGGATATAAATAATAACTTCATACAGTAATGGGTAATGCTTATCAGATGAGCTAACAAAGATACATTGAGAGAACCAAATCAGATGCATAATTGTTTGATCCTTGTTCATAGCAGTAATGAAAGTGAGATCCCAATTTTCTAATAGTAGTCGAAAGGTTGGAATTAATGAGAATGTAATACTCATGGTTAGAGTTATGTTGATTGAGAATCGAAATGAGAATAACATAAATAAACATAAATCAAAGACAAAAAGGAAAGAGCACAACACAGAGAGAATGTAACTTGAGATTATAGAGTTTGCTATGTTTAGTAATGCCCTAATTAATATACTGATAAGAGTTGAGTTCCGTGTGTAAGCTATTGGTACATTTCCACCAAATGTTGCCCTGTACAGGAAGAAAGTAGCAGCCAGAAGAGCTAGATACCATCCAAGCCAGCAAAAACTGATGGTGGAGTAAAATATTATGCATGTTTCAGTAGGCATTAAGAATGCTAATATTGTCATAGTTGTCATTTGTAGTCTCAAAGAACAACCTGCTGGAATAAATTTTGATCGAGTAGATTGTAGGGGTAAAATTTAAGTAAGTGGCCATTCTAGTCAGTGTATAGTTGTTATTCATGAAGCATAGGAAGAAATACACAACAAAGCAACTGATCTTCCATTCATACTTCATATGCCAGGTTACAATAGGATCATTACAAAGGCAAACAAGGTGCCAACAAAAAGATAAGTGCCACCAAACAACTACCAAACACACAGTAATCAAGGCATATATGGTATCATTGGGATCAAAATTAAAAAAGGGGTACTTGGGGATCACCATGTCAACAAAGATAAAATTTGAACTCCAAAGCAACAAAAGGCCTTGATGACAAAGCTTAAACATAATTACTTCTTAGATTTTTTTATAACCTTCAGGTTGAAGGAGGCGGTATCATCCTCGCATTCCATGTCTTTGCGTTTGCTAGACTCGGAGTTTGATAGCATGGGGGTCACTTCTTCATTTTGCTTGGCATAAACCATCATGGAATGGCTAGAGCAGCCAGTGGTGAATGATTTCATAGAGTCTACAGGTTGTGGTTTGACAACATCCAACAACTCTTTGTTAATTTTGTTTAGGCTTTCAATCTCTACAGCAGACATAGTGCAATCTTTGGGGTCATCATCCAACAAGTCATCCTTTTCAAGGATGAGAAGCAGTTCCGGCCCAACCATCGCATTTCCCCCACTGTCTTTCACAAGGATAGGATCACAAGGTGCCCTCAGGCACTCCTCCTTTGATTCATCATTAGGGTGTGGAAGGTTAAAGGGTGGGGTAAGAGTTGAGGGTAGGGTAGTGGTAGTTTGCATAGTAAGGGTAGGAGCAGGACAAGCATTACTATCACAGGTTTTAGAAATGTCATTTGTGTTGGCAGGTTCAGAATCACAATTAGAAGGGTCAACATCAACTTTGTAGAGAATGGAGAAACCATTGTTTCTAGATAGGATTGATAGTATGAGTTTGGGGTGTAGAGGAGATGGAGGCAGGAAGTTTAACTCTTTTTTGTTGACTAGCAAGGATCCAAGGTTTGGCAGGCACTTCAGTGTCTTTATTATCTTGTTGAAAGGGGGGAAGGTTAACAGAGAGCCTTTGGAAGGTGATCAGGATAGTATAGGGTTTCACCATCCTTAAAAGGCAAGTGTCAAAAACATGGTCTACATCTCCATAGTTCCCACAACCCTCTGGGAACTCTTCAAACTAAACTTTGAAAGTCATAGGTTCTTCATCCTCATTAGGGATGACAATAGTTTGTCCATGGACACTAGGAGCATCCACATTCACACAGAGTCTAGCATAACTAACTCTCTTCCTTTGAGTAGTGAAAGGATCAATCTTAATCAATGTACCAAGGTTATTCATTTCAATTATGGTGCTCAATACATCAAAACTGATGTATTCAACATGCAATTTAGGAATGCAAATCCACATATCCACAGTGGTGACAGATTCAGTAAAGGGATCAAAATTGGAACTCCAAGGTTTAAGCAGGAGCAGTTTGCCAATTAAATGATAGGGTTTACCTTCCCACACTCGTTTTTGGTCAATAGGATTCGCGAACCTAAGCTCAAACCACAGATTGGGTCTCTCAATAATATCAAAAGCCCTTTTCACAAATTTCCTTTCGTTTTTTAGCTTAGTTCTGAGCTTGGTAAAATCTACAGGTTCCCCTATACTGTAGCCAATTAGAGAGGAATCCTTGAGTTTTAAAATGTTGTCCCTAACCCCAGAGAGACTAGAAAGGTAAAGCTTCATGTCGATGGTCGATTTGGTATTACTGGTTTTGGTTTCAGAGTTGATAGGTTAGGAGCCTTCCCTAGGGGTGGGTTTGTTAATAGGGGTTTATTTGGTGGTAGAGGTTTGGGATCCCTAGTGAGATTGTTCTTGCCTTTGGTGGAGCAAGAGACAAGGTCGCTACAGAGAACTTCTTTCATGGTGCATTTCCCTCGATCCATGGAAGTGGATGAGGGGGGTGAGCATAGAGAAGTCCAAACAGTCAGGGGAGCCGAGAATTGAACAAGCAGAAAATGACAGTGTTAGGGGAGAGAGAGTTCAAATTGAAGTGGTGAAGAATAGTCTGGTCACAAGACTTATTTAAATATAGATTGTTCATCAAAGAAATTTCATCAAACAAAGATATAGTACAAAAAAGAGTCGGATAGATGAATTGGTCAAATAGTAAGATTAGAAATAACTTGATTTCCTGGTGAGATTTTCAACTGTTCAAAGTACCAGAAGAAGGCACAAACTACATATTCATAGTGTTCAGAATCCTCCACAAAGAGAGATGAAAAGCTCTACCAGAGATTCCCCACAGTAATCTTTCCCCCCAATTCAGAGTCGCCTTATTTTCCGAATGAGAAGGAGATGAGATCACCCATTCCCTACTCTTTGATCCACCAACTTCCTCGTCTTTTGTTCCACGATTGATCCAAGCCATCAGATTGTGAGATTTTTCTACTACAGAAGGGAGTATGTGATCCACAGTGAGTCATTTTCCGACTTTTTGGAGTCATCTTTGACGAGTTTGGGTGTTAGACTGAGATTTGGAGCAGAGATTTTGAGGAGAGAATTGAGAGATGAGCTGTATAAGAGAGAGGGTCACCAAATCAAGAAGATTTTTGATGTGATTTTGTAGATTTCGTGTAGATTGGGAGTGAAGGGGATGGGTTTCAGAGGGGGGTTGAGCGGCGCAGGGGAAAGGTTTTTTAGGGTTTGGGAGAGCTTGGGAGCATTTTTCATTTTTTATATAAATGACTTTTTAGCATTATGGATTCTTGTACATTTTGATTTGCTTTGTGATCCAAGTCCTTTGATTTGCCTTCATTCAAAAGTTATGGATATTCTTATTTTACACCATAATAATCATTCTCACTTAATTTATTCCCTTAATATAGATATATAATTTTATTGGTTATTTAATATATTAAAAAATTAAAAAATAATACATCAATAATTTTTTCCTAAAAACACTCTAATGACTCTAAATAAGAGACCTTTAATATAGAGAAAATTGGGCCCAAAGGGCCCAATTTACTCACGAATATGTCGTGCGGCCCTATGTTATGTGAAATTGCATGCATGACCCCCTGCGCGGCCCAATGTATGACAAGGCAAACTCCGTTGATGGAGATTCGAGGTTTTGATGGTGGTTCTCGTCAACAACGCTCTTCCTATCGAGCTTCGACGTCATCGCGCTCGAAGCCCTAGAAATGCAGGTTCTCCAGTTGCCGTCGTTAGCCTCCAGCTTGAAAATGCCGTGAGACCTCACCAGATCATTAATGGCGTCTCGTACTTCCTTGTCGTCAACCGATTTCACATGCTCTGTGATCTGATTCGTTGATGCATCTACTAACACTGGAACCAGATTCTTCTTCCGACCAAAGAAATTGACCTCTTCAACGCAAAACCTGTTCGAGAAACTCCAATTGGAAAGCATCACAATGCCGTAGGAGGCGGAGTAGATAACCCGATCTGCTATCTCGTGGCTCTGGGAGTCCGCATACCTCGCTCGATCGGCCATGAAACATGCGATTCCCTACACCTCGAGCTCCGATTTGAGCCACCTAGTGAGCCGATTCGAGGTCTGTCCATAGTTGATGGAAGAGTAGCAATTCCATGGTTGAATGCATTTTGTTCCCTGGTGTATAAGTAGCAAAAAATTAGCAGCTATGTTAAAGAGTCTTCTTGTTAGTAAAGCAGATTTCTAGGAACTCATATTACGTATATTATTTATTTATTTATTATTATTCTCTTGTAATATGTAACTATATATATTAATCAATAGGGCATTGGTCATTTTCGTTCTTGTATCAGATATTTCTTTTGAGGATGCATGTGTACATATTCAAATTGTTCTAAACGTGATGTGGATTGTTTCATTTCTCGCCGTCGTTGTTGGTTACAGTTTTGACTGTCCCTATCTATATATGTCACAATTACAAACTTTTTTATCCTATTATTCATATTTTTTTATTGTCCATATCTTTTATTGTTCAGTTTTTAACTGTCCCTACATTTTGTTAGTGGTTTTTGTAACTGTCCCAGATTCTATATTATATTTCTTCACTGTCCCCATATTGTTGTGAGATTTTCTAACTGTCCTCATATTGTTTTTGTCATTTTATAACTGTCCCCGATTCTATAGTATATGTTTTCACTGTCCCCATATTATGACCCCCAATTGTTCTAACATGCGGGACAGTTGTCCCCAAATGCATTTTGGAAGTGTCTTTTTTAGGACAGTTGTTTAACAATATTTTCTCTCTAGGGACAGTTGGAAATTGTCTCTTTAGGAACAGTTGAAAATTATCCCCATATGCTTCTTGAAGTACCTCTTTAAGGACATTTGTCCCTAAAGCCGTTTTGGAAGTGTCTTTTTTTAGGGACAGTTGTTTAACAATACTTTGTCTCTAGGGACAGGGTCAGTTTCCAACTGTCCCCATATGTTTCTTGAAGTGTCTCTTTCGGGACAGTTGTCCCCAAAGCCATTTTGGAAGTGTTTTTTTTAGGGACAGTTGTTTAACAATACTTTCTCTCTAGGGATAGTTGAAAATTGTCTCTTTAGGTCCAATTGTCCCCATATGTTTCTTGAAGTGCCTCTTTAGGGACAGTTGTCCCCAAAGGCATTTTGGTAGTGTCTTTTTTAGGGACAGTTGTTTAACAATACTTTGTCTCTAGGGACAGGGTCAGTTTCCAACTGTCCACATATATTTCTTGAAGTGTCTCTTTAGGGACAATTGTCCCCAAAGCCATTTTGGAAGTGTCTTTTTATAGGGACAGTTGTTTAACAACACTTTCTCTCTAGGAATAGTTGAAAATTGTCTCTTTAGGTCCAACTGTCCCCATATGTTTCTTGAAGTGCCTCTTTAGGGACAGTTGTCCCCAAAGGCATTTTGGTAGTGTCTTTTTTAGGGACAATTGTTTAACAATACTTTCTCTCTTGGGGGAGTTGGAAATTGTCTCTTTAGGAATAGTTTCCAATTGTCCCCATATATTTCTTGAAGTGTCTCTTTAGGGACAGTTTGCCCCAAAGGCATTTTGGAAGTGTCTTTTTTAGGGACAGTTGTTTAACAATATGTTCTCTCTAGGGACAGTTGGAAATTGTCTGTTTAGGAACAGTTGGGAACTGTCCCATATGCGTTTCTGAAGTGTCTCTTTAGGGACAATTGTCCCCAAAGTCGTTTTGGAAGTGTCTTTTTCAAGGATAGTTGTTCAACAATAATTTCTCTTTCGGGACAGTTGAAAACTATGTGAGAGGCTTCTTTGAAGTGCCTTTATTGGGACAGTTGTCCCAAGATAGCGAATAGCTCAAAAGTTTAATTAGAGTGATGAATATTAATTAGCCGGTAAGAAGGCTCCATCGCAAGGCCACACATCCCACCTTCAACCCCGAAATTCCGCTGAATCTTCATGTAACCCTCCTCTCCCCAAGTGGTCCCCCACAAGTTCATGGAATTCCTGCTGGATCTGAAACACAAAGCTCCTGAATCTTCTTGCTCAGATTTTGATGAACTCGAAATCACCACAAGAGGCAAAGAATAGCCACTGCCCTGCTTTTTCGGCAATATAGTAACATCCTCCTCCACTTCATCTTCAACTTCCTCTTTTTTCACATTACGAAGAATAGGGGAGCGATTTGCAGAAATCGAACGCGCAGAAGACGCCGATACTGAATCCTTCACCACAAATCAATTATGATGTTCACCTTGTTTTGTAAATTTGAATTAATTTGTTCATTCATGCGGTACAGTAAGGAAACTAAAATATGATTTCAGGATACAATATGGTTTCTCACACCAAAAAACAAACACTATGGTTTCATTTCCTAGTTTGCTCTGTTCTGAGCATTGTAATTCTGAATTCCTTCCCCTGAAGAATATTTTTAAAATGAATTTGTCTATTCTTCTCCTACTGACAAGCAGGACACTCAATTGCTTCTATGGGACTTCTCCATGGATGAAGTTGTGGTACCACTTCGGCATTGTCCTCCAGGTGGCTCTCCTACATACAGCACAGTCAGCCAGTCGTCTCACTGGGACAATGTTGTTCCCTTGGGCACACTACAACCTGCACCAAGCATACGAGACATTCCCAAGCTCTCCCCACTTGTTGCCAACCGAGTGCATTCTGAGCCACTATCTGGGTTGGTTTTCACTCAGGAGTCCCTCCTCACTGCATCCAGGGAAGGCCATATAAAGATCTGGATACGACCTAGCTCCTCAGAAAACCCGTCAAACAACCACAATCAGGAAACTCTCTTAAACACTGGTGCGAAAGAGAAGCTCCCTCTTCCAGGGACGAGTGGATCCACCAACTACAAGTAACAGATTAATAAAAACTCAATCTGCACATAGTCGGATATTATTTCGTGACGAGGCCAGTATTCATTTCCTACCTACATATTTTAGTTTGCTCTGGTTGCCGGAGGAGAAGCATCACCGCCGTGACCTGATCTGTCTTTCGATGGGAGCAAGTTTTTGATTTCTTATACTCTTGGTATCGCTTGAATAGGGCATCTTCAGATCGTCGGCGAGTCCTTCTGGTCACCGGCTCCATTGATTACTTGATAACAGTGACCAACACAGATCCGGCTGAGGAAGAGGAGAACTTACAGATCGCCATAGCCAAGCGCATCTTACTCGCTCTTGGAATCTCTGACGAAACAATCTTCGCCGGCTTCCCTCGCTGGCGGATAAAGAGGCAGAAGACGAGGCAAAAGAGGAGAATGAGGAAAGCAACGACGGAAGCTACGGCGATGCCGGCGATCGCAGCGGCAGAGGGCTTCTTTCGGCTTCGCTCGGCGGGGCTGGAAGGGACAACGGACGAAGGAGAAACGGGAACCGCCGGCGGGGGAAAGAAGGAACCTCTCGTAGTTCAATCTCGACCTCTTCCCGCTTCTACCGTCGACCCCCGTGAGCCTCTCGAGCGTGGAGCAGTCGATCCTGGCGCGGGATCCGATGGCCGTGGAAAGTGGGAGGAGAGAGAGCGTGTGGAGGAGAGTTTAATGACTTAGGGGATCAAATAGCTAGTTTGTATAATTAGAATCCCAAATTTGCTATTATACCCCTCTTAAGGGGTCATTTAACCCAATGATGGTTTAATATAGGCAGTTTCTTTGTACACTACAAATTTTGTCTTTGTACACTACACTTTGAAACGCAGAAATGTTGCTTAAGTAATATACCCGCGTTTGAGGGTAAATTATACCCAGAAATTGCGTTTTTGTACTAGGATGAAACGCAGGTATTTTGCTTAAGCAAAATACCTGCGTTTCAAATTATTATTTTTTAAAAGTGAAACGCAAGATCTTTTCTTAAGCAAAGATCTTGCGTTTCAATTTTAAAAAAAATAAAATTGTCTTCGTACAAAGAAACGCAAGCAAAATACCTGCGTTTCAGTTTTTTTTTTTTTTTAAAAGCGAAACGCAAGGATCTTGCGTTTCACTAATTTTGTTTCTCTTCAAAATTGCACTTTTTCCATAATCATGTAGAGAATTTCAATACGAGTCCGTACATATAAAATTCGTCCAAAACGGACATCGTTTGTCCCTCCAAAAGCCCAAAAAACGAAGTCTTTCTACCTTTTTTTTTAACAATTTGGTGCCCGACATATAGGGCATTGTAGTGAAAATTTTTGGTATTTTCGGCATTTTTCTACTATAATTTTATATAAGATTTTAATACGAGTATATAACTATACGTTAGAACCATAATATATACTTATAGTATATAACTATAGTATATAACTATACAATATAACAATAGTATATAACTATACGATATAACAATAGCATATAGCTATAGTATATAACAATACGATATAACAATAGTATATAACTATAGTATGAAACTATACGATATAACCATAGTATATAACTATTCGTTAGAATCATAATATATAATTATAGTATATAACCATAGTATATAACTATATGATATAACAATAGTATATAACTATACGATATAAAATTTGTATATTACCATAGTACGTTAGAACCATAATATATAATTATAGTATATAACTATACGATATAGCTATGGTATATAACTATAGTATATAAATGAACGATATAGCAATAGTATATATATAACAATAGTATATAACAATAGTATATAACTATATATTATGATTATATCTTATAGTTATATCCAATTTGATTATATCTTATGGTTATATCCTATAGTTATATACTGTGGTTATATCTTATAGTTATATCCAATTTGGTTATATCGTATCGTTATATCCTATAATTATAGGATATAACGATACGATATAACCAAATTAGATATAACTATAGGATATAACCATAAGATATAACCAAATTGGATATAACTATAAGATATAATCATAATATATAATTATATACTATGGTTATATCGTATAGTTATATACTATTGTTATATCGTATAGTTATATATATACTATTGATATATCGTTCATTTATATACTATAGTTATATACCATGGTTATATCGTATAGTTATATACTATAATTATATATTATGATTCTAACGTACTATGGTTATATACAAATTTTATATCGTATAGTTATATACTATAGTTATATACTATTGTTATATCGTATAGTTATATACTATTGTTATATCGTATTGTTATATATTATAGCTATATGATATTATTATATCGTATAGTTATATACTATTGTTATATTGTATAGTTATATACTATAATTATATATTATGGTTCTAACGTATAGTTATATACTCGTATTAAAATCTTATACAAAATTATAGTAGAAAAATGCCGAAAATACCAAAAATTTTCACTACAATGCCCTATATGCTGGGCACCAAATTGTAAAAAAAAAGGTAGAAAAACTTCGTTTTTTGGGCTTTTGGAGGGGCAAACGATATCCGTTTTGGACGAATTTTATATGTACGGACTAGTATTGAAATTCTCTACATGATTATGGAAAAAAAATGCAATTTTGAAGAAAAAAAAATTAGTGAAACGCAAGATCCTTGCTTAAGCAAGGATCCTGCGTTTCGATTTCAAAAATAAAAAACTGAAACGCAGGTATTTTGCTTAAACAAAATACCTGCGTTTTTTATTTTATTAAGCAAAGATCTTGCGTTTCACTTTAAAAATAAATAAATTGAAACGCAGGTATTTTACTTAAGCAAAATACCTGCGTTTCATCCTAGTATAAAAACGCAATTTTTAGATACAATTTACCCTCAAACGCGGATATATTGCTTAAGCAATATTTCTGCGTTTCAAAATGTAGTGTACGAACACAAAAATTGTAGTGCACAAAGAGCCTTCGTTAATATATGGTTATAGATAGCCGCTCAAAGCTTTATAACTTGTTGGGCTTAGTGGCCCATTAGTTGCAGATATAAGCTATTAAGCTGTAACTATTCTCCTTGCCGCGCAAGTTTTAATCTGCGGATCGGGAGCGGCGAAAAGATTCGACTTATCATCAGCCTTTCTCTATTTCGTCAGTTTAGGGTGATTCTCATAGCAGGTTGGTTTGAAGGTGAATTTAACTGATCGATGAAGAATGTCGTCGTCTGAAGGTGATTCTCTGCATAATTTCGCATGGTTTGTATAATTCTCTCTCAAAATGTTGTTAATCCGGACAGTTTTAGTTTTTTAAATGTTTGATTCATATGAGTTTTATATTATATTCGCCTGATTACTAGATATCCATCAAAGCTTTATGGAGTAAACCTCAGAAATTTCGAAGTTAAATTGTGGTATTAGGTCTTTTTTAACTGGGTCTTGAAACCAACTATATTGTTGAATCGCTGATTTGAATGTGAATTTAACCTATTGTTGAAGAATCTCGTCGTCTAAAGATGATTCTCTGCATAATCATTCGCATAAATATTGCTCAAAATGTTGTTGATTAGAAGCTTCGATTTCAGATTTTAAGTCCTATGAATTTTTGCTGTGCCGCCTGATAACTGCTGGATATTGGTCAATGTCTTATGGATGCTGGATATCGTTATTCGGTTTTTGTTAGCTGGCTCTTCTCTGTGGTTTACATCAACGTAGATTAGAGTGCAAAAACCTATTTATTGGTGTTTACTGGAGTCTGGAACAGTAATTCGTATTGACTGGTGTTTATTACTGTAAGAATTATTCAGTGGACACATGCTTCACACGGTGTACAAGACCATCCGGTTCAAACTGCAAACATGTGCATGAGTAAGTACATTTTATTCCTACATTACTATCAATTTTCACATGTATTCTCTGTTTGTGAGGGATTGTTTTCTTGGGTATCCTGAGATTTATTTACTTTGAATCCAGGAAGGCCAAACCAGTTAGAAGTTGAACTGATTAACATGGGAAACTCCATGACTCACCACTCTCATTATACAATAGTTACTAACAACTGACAACATTAACAGTTCCCTAGTACAAGTAACTATGGCTTAGGTTAAACTCGAACTACTCTTTTGGAAACCTGACAACCCCATTATGTCATAAGCAAGGGGAACACCGATCTTCTTCCGTTCTGCCTCACCAATGGTGACAAATTCCCTAAGTCCATGAATGGCAAACGGCTTGGAGACATAAACTTGCTTCCACCTATGCGTGTTGCTTTCTTTCCAACATGAAGGGTGTCGGTTGTTTTCATGCAACTGTCATCTGAATGACCGTTTCCTTCGACTTGACATGTGAGAACCCTGTTTTCTTTCGCCTGTGATTGTGGTGCTCCCCATGATTTATGTGCTGACTCCTTACTCTCCGCTCGTGCTGGTGCTGGTGCCTTGTCCATCCTTGCTCCTTCAAGCTCGTCTTGCAACAATTTGACAAGATCCTCTAGTTGCTTATCTTTCACCTCAAAGGCGAAAGATTTCTGTTTCCACTCTTGCACCTATTTTCAAGCGTAATTAATGGAGGTTTTGCAAGGAAATCCAGTGCGGAACTGAAATAACAGAACATACTGTTTTGTTCAAAGCTTTGATTTTGTAGTCGGAACCAAGTGCTTGATCTTCCCAGAAGTCGCGAGAAGCCTGCAATTCCTCCATCTCTTGTCTGACCTGTCCGAGCATCTCTTGCATCTGGGACCATTGTTCTGTTTCAGCTCTCACTTGCTCCATGACCCTCCTCACTAAGACCTTACAGTGTCCTGCACATATGTTTTGCTCAGACAACTTCCCTTCCTGCAACTGCAACTGCAACTGCAAGCATAAATGGCAAATGCATCCGATTCATTGGGATTTGGTTGGAATGCCCACTCATCCGTCATCCATAACGTATTGCGTACCTGCAATGGCTCCTGGACCGAAGAAGAGAGCTTTGAAGTGGAAGCAGAGTTGGCTGCTCCGGACACCATCAGTCCGTACTCCGCCTCCATCTTCTTCAACAGCTTTCCCTTGGATAGACCTTCCATTTTCCATCTCAAGACCTCCACCTGAAAGAATTCCCATTCCCATGCCTGAATCAAACAGTTTTTCTTACAAACCCATTATTGTCTGCTGCCTGCTAATTTAGCCCCAAGATTTGGATGCAATTTTAACTTCGAGAGTTGAAGAGACAGAGAGCTTGGAATTGGATTAATCTTACATCGGAAAGCCCATTACATGCTTCATTCGGAGCGCATTCCTTTGCTATGGCTCCACTTTCCGCTCCAAAGTCCTTGTTGCATCTCTCAGCTGTCCTTTGGAGTTGCTGCTTTGGAAGGAGCGTTGCTCCCTTGCCAAAGTTGCTGCTTCCCTTGAGTAGCTCGGGGTCTCTCCTCGCCGCCCTCTTGGACCACTTCTGAAGCTTCTGTCGGAGCTCTTCAATCTCCTCCTCCAACACCGAGTCCGCATTTGCCCCGTGTCCAATCTTCCTCTTCGCCTGCACCACCCAGATCAAGAATGTCATAAAACCAAAACGGAACAAGTCAATTCCGTAGAAGAAAACTGGTAAGGATAATACACCGACAGAGATTAGGGCGTCAAGTGCAGACTTGAGACTCCTCTCCGTGAAGACTCTTTCCCTCTCCGATCTCTTTGCAGAGATTTCTCTCTCCATTCTAAGAAACTTGCACTCGGCTCTTAGTATCTCCGCTTGGAACCTCCATTTCTCCTCCCAAATCCCAACCTCCACGCCGGCCATCTCGTCTTCCGCCCCGCTTCTTTCCTTCCAATTCAGCAGGAAAGCCGGCGGAATGGTGTAGCAGAACGTCCTCTCCTGGCCAAACAAGGTCTCCAGCTGCCCCTTGGGAGGCCGCCGGTGGTCGTCGCTCTTGGCCCCCTGCCTCCGCCGGGTCGTCGGCCGCGGGAGGTGGGGGGTCCGCGGCGGAGGCGGCTGCCATTTCGGCCTTCTCACCGTCGCCATCGATCCACCCTCTCTCGCTCGCTCTATGGGGTTTGGGGTTGTGTGCTGGTCGTGTATTGGGAGGGTTGCAGTTGTGTTTTTTGAGTTTGCAAAATGGTGGGAGATTTTCCGAGGAGCGACTGTGCAACGGTAGTGATATAGACTAGAAAGAGAGAGATAATCTTGTGGGACCCGGAGACTGACACGCTGGTGCCCATTTGGACGAGACCCGGGGTGGGGGACCCCTTTTTGTATATAGGAAACGAGGTGTCGTTTGGTTCTCATTTTTTTTGAATCAAGAATCGCAATAAAAATGATTTATTCCATAATTGTGTTGGTAAAGATTGGATTGAGAATAGATTTGATTCAAGGTTGAATGATTTCAAACTTAATGAAATATTTGATTTTACCGAAAATGTTAAATGTATCATCTATTCTAACTATGACATGTCAATAATTGACCCGACTTAATTCGAATTTTTTTGGGTCGAGACTCGGCCTGAAAATCATTGGGTCAAGAAGGATTCGAATATGACGGTCCCAAACCTAACTTGAACTCAAAAGACTCGAACCAGACACGAGCAGGTGGAGGCTGTAGAGCTAACTCATCAAGTTGAAAGTGTCCATTTTGTACAATATTAATAATATAAAAGAAAATTGGCACTTTTAATACGTTGGGTCAACCTGAACTCGGGCCAAACCCGTTATGACCCGATCAATCAAACAAAAAATTTTAACAACCCAATCGACCCGAATATGATTTGACCTGAACCCGACTTCACTCGAACTCGACCCACCGACCACGTTACAAGTCTAAGTAATCTCTCGTTTAAAGAGTATGTTCAAGAATGAATCATTTCGACAACATATCAAACGATAAGTTACATGAGTGAGATTGAGTCATTGTTGATTCCGATTTTGATTCCTACCTGGTTCCTGAATCATACCAAACGAACAACGAAGTCGTCGAATGTTACAATGTAAACTATCATGATTTAAAAAGATATCGATGGTAAGGACCCAATTACCTAAATTATTATATTAGTTAGGTATTAGTATAATTTAATTTCTTGAAAATGTATTGAGGCAATGAAAAAATAGTCCATATTAGACTTTCATTTAAAGGATGTGCCGAATTTTCTTGCATTATACGTGTTTCTTTGGGGGAAATTCATGCGTCTCGTTGTGAACATATTTTCGATATTCACCATTTTAGTCCTTAGATGTTCATCACTTGCATGCCTATATGTTCACCACTTGTGTATACATTTTTATTACTTTTTTATGCATGCATCTTCATCGCTTTTTCTCCTATACGTTCATCAATTTTCGTTGTGAACATGATATTCATCACTTTTATACATAGATATTCACCACTTTGTGCATAAATGTTCACCACTTTTGTGCCAATATATTTATCAACTTATGCCCAAATGTTTATCATGTTTTTATGCATATGGTTTGTCACATTTTCTTATATTTTCATCACTGTTTATTTGTATATGTTAATTACTTACATGTCTATACATGCATCACTTGTTTGGACATATATGTGAAATACTTTATGCTTATATGTGCATCATAAACCACATTCAAGAAAAAAAAAACTCTATATTTTTATTTACTTTAAACTTGATTTCATATTAATATTATCTATATTGTGCCATATAAACATACAATGATCATTTTTATAAGATTTGAAAATTTAGGAAACAAAAACATAAAAAACACTAGCAAATTCTGTATTTTTTAATTATAAATGATCAACATCACTTATATATAATGGTGAACATCTATGATCGAACATGATAAATATCCGTGTTCGCTAGGAACAAGCGCACATGAATGCTCGAACACAAGATGCATTCTCAATTCTCTCCGTTACAATCGAAGTGGCCCAATTAATGTATTGATTCTTGTTTCGGAGAATCACAAAGGAACTATAAGTGAGCATTAGTATCTCAATTTCACAAGTATAATTTCATACTCTTTAGTGCAATAATAAAAAGTAATCGTTTTCAATTACAATTTTCTAACCCTGCATTCTGAAATAATTGCCTTTTTAGTTTTGTGTACAACTTTAAGAACTTCATATACTAGACTAAAATATTTTTTATGACTTACATTTACTTTTCATTTGGTGTACTAGAAAATGGAGGAAATCAATACTCCTTTGTTTAATAATATATGTCATTTTATTATTAAGGAATCGATTATTATTATTATTAATTTTTTTAAATTTATGATTTATTAATTATTCATATCATTTCTAAACAATGAATAATAAAAATTTGCATAAAAATAATAGATATGTACAATCTTTAGTAACAAATCTCATAATTCGTCAATAAATTATTACCAAAAAACTCTAAAATGAAAATATTCATTGACAAAATTTTAAAATTAAAGTGACATTTATTTCCGAAGATAGAGTACTCCTTAGACGTGTTTCATGGAAATATAAAAATCTTATCATATATCAATAATAACAATTAATTTCTTTCACTTAATATATCAATAATTAAATAAGGGTAGAATTTGACTATAAGACAACCATTCATGAAAAAAATAACGGTAGAATTTGACTAAAAGATAACTATTTATGATTTATGAACAATCCACCTCATTTCTAATAACAATTTTTTAAAACAAATTTATTTCACTCAATAAATCTATAATTAAATAAGGGTAGAACTTGACAAAAAGACGATGAGTCGGTTTGATTCGAATAATAGTTGCGTAAAAGGTAGGGTGCGCAAAATTATCCGATCAGTCGGTTTGATTTGAAAAATCCGCGGATCCGGTCCAAAAATATTCGTAGTTGAAAATATACATTGAATTTTTATATGTATCCAATTTGGAGGTTTTGTTCGAATACTCAGACCGATAGGGATCAAGGATTTTTATGTATCGAATATTCGGTGATTCCGTACTATTTATATATAATATAAATATTTTAAGAAATAACATAAAATGTTCACCTAGTCTAGATTTTCATGAGAGTGTTTAGCGGTGTGCATCCGGTCCGGTCCGGTTTCGGTCCGGTCCGGTCTGGGACTGGAATGGACCGATAAACGTATTTTTTTTATTTTCGGTTTTTGGTTTTTTCCGCCTAATACCCTTGAGGTAAGGCGAAGTTCGCGAGGTGTCCCAAATATTTACCTATTTCGTGCGGTAATCCTGAGTTTTGTTTTTATTTTGCCAAATGCCCAATTGTTAAATTAGTAATTAATAAATATTTTTGTATTGTCTTTGTCTATGGAGATTCCAGATGGGGAGATTTCAGCTAAGCTCTTTGGGTTGCCTAGTTTGTTGGTTGTTGCCTTGCAAGAGAATAGCTTGCATGGGGATGTTCATGAAGGTTTTAGTAGCTTGGTGAATTTGCAGAGCTTGAATATCAGCAACAATGGCTTCTCAGGCCACATTCCAGTCACATTTGGGTTTCTCATGTCATTTAATGTGTTGTCTTTGTCTCATATTCAGATTTCAGGGAACATATATCCCACCCGAAATCGGTAATTCACTAGTATAGAAAAGGCTATTTAGCTTGGGCATTTTTTTAAATATAGCTCGGATATAGAGGAAAATAGGTTCAGACTTCAGGTTGGTGTGATAATAGATCAATTAGCCCGAATGTAGAAAACACGCCCGGGCTAAAAAAAATAAATTTTTTAGCCCGGACCTTTGCTGATCTGGGCTAAATAAGTCCACTTTTTCCAAAAAAAAAAAGAGAGGAAATGTTAGCCTAGACATATGAAGGTTTGGGCTAAAAAGTCCATTTTTTGTAAAAAAAAAAAGGATGCACCACAATAGTATGTAACCACGACCATCACTACCCTACCAATTCCATTACCATCATACCAAAAGTATAAAAATTGTATTATCTAAACAATGAATTTATTAAGTAGATTCACAAGTCACAAAACATAAAAGTCTTAAGTAGATTCAAACAAAATTAATGTGAATTATTTTATAACAAACCAAAATGCAACAAAGGACTAGAAAATGCATGAGGCATGCACCAAAGTAGTCAATGATATCATATTAGATATCCTCTGACATAATTTAGTTAAGGAACTCCCAAGGGCTAGTAGTTCACTCGTTCATCGAGCATAACACAACTTGGAAAGTTTTAGAAGGGCTCAAGAACATCTTACAGTAGTTGCCTAGTTGTTAATAGTTAGTATGGCTAAAGCCTCAAAGATTTAGTCTCCACTTAGATAAAGACAATAAACTCCTCCAAATAAATATGGAAAACGAGATCATAGGACCATCTTTGCAACACATCACAACAGACCATCAAGGTTGTATATAGGTTGTGCTATATATGAAAGAAAAAGTCTAAACCAATCATAAAATCCTAGGAGCCCATCTATAAGACCTTTTTCTATATAGTTTGTTAGCCTGCTGTGAAATAGAAAGTTTGAACCAATAAGAACTTAGCTTCACATACCAGATCATTTGTTCGTAGTATATGCGCTTCAACTCTGGCAGAGATGGGATATCAGCAGGAGCCTCTTCTACAAGTTGGTCGCCATCTTTGGGTTTCTTCTTATCTTTTGAGGGATCAATATCAAAAACTCTAGGACTAATTTTCCTTGACAGAATCTGTAACACCCCCAAAACTTAACCCTTTTGGAAAGGTATTATCGCCAGTGACCCCAGTGTTCCTTACCGAGATCACCCAAGGCTTTACCGTTTAAATACAAATCATGAAATACAATGATACAAAATGATAACCTTATTCATATAAAACACGAGTCCCGGGATTACATCCCAATCCCGAATAGGACAAACACAGAGTTTAAATAAATTACAACGGAAATCTTAAACAAGGCACAGCGGAAAACTTTTAAAAGATATTACAAAAAGGGTTGTGATCGTAATGATCACCTGCCCAAGGATCTCAACCTGATTAAAAGAAATTACTAAAAACATCGGAAAACCACCGTCGACTCCATAGTCCTTCTAGTCTTCTCATCTACACTCTATCTGATGTGCCGAATCGAACGGATGACACCAGCCCACATGCGGAGAATAAAGTTTGTGGGTTAGTCTACTTAAATAGACTAGCAAGGGTAAAAAGCAGAGTGGTTCGAGTGATCGAAACCGTTTACTATCATTGTCCCTCGAATAATAACCGAAGGGACGATACATAACCCGGCACTTTCACGGAATAACAATAAGAGGTATGCATGAGAGAAGATTCTGGAAGACTTCATCTTCACAGAAATCGACTCGAAAAGAGACTCCAAGAGATTGAGTCTTTAAGGAAATATGACAAATCTAGAATGTTTAACAGAATCAAACAACAATGATTTAAAAGTTGACTGAGATGCTTCGGTTCACGACCAACCTCATCGCCTACAGCGAATCCAGATTGGAAAGAGAACGTACTATGATCAAAGTCAAGACGAGTTTTCCTAGCTGCACTATGACTTAGCTGCACTACTCGCCAAAGGTTTATTAATCATGTGCACTCGGACACATATCTTATTTAATTACAAAACACACATTACTGAAACACATTAATGTTATTAAGAGCGGCACACAGCTTAAATCTCAGGGTGACAATCATGTCAACCCAAATTAAAACACACACAACCCACACGCGGGACTTAACATTATTATGCCGAGAAACAACGGCGATTATTATTACATCGGGTGACTTTACGTTCACCCTGATTGCACTATACAGCGCTTACAGTTTAATTATGTGCTTAACTGTACTTATCTTATTAAATTACAACACACACACATACAGTGTTGAGGCTTTTAAGAATATTCCGAGAACACGGAAGTTATTAAGACACCGGGTGATCTTACGTTCACCCTGATTTGCACTGCCACATCGCTTACAGTTTATTTTACAGGGTGACAGTTACGTCCACCCCAATGCACTAGCTAAGTGCTTAAAACACAGGACTGCAATTAAGCTCATCCACTGGCGCTAGCAAGGCGCTTAAAACACTTCAGATCCTTACATGTGGATAAGAAGCATAGGTCATGACCCTTAAATTATTCGGCAATAACCCCGAGGAATATTATGATTTAAAGAAACGACAAATCCTTACTTGGATTAGCGTTCCCACGAATATTAAATTATAAAGAAACGACTAATCCTTACTTGGATTAGCGTTCCTACGCACATTAAGTTATAAAGAAACGACTAATCCTTACTTGGATTAGCGTTCCTACAAACACTCGTATTAACTAAACAGTCTAACACATCAATTATTCACATTAAAGCCATCCAGGCAATTAACTTAAACATAGAGATAATAGAAACAGCTAATCCTTACTTGGATTAGTTTTCCTATTAATCCTCATAAATGCCCGGAAGGCGATCACAGATAATAGCGTCGTTCTAGCAGATATACAACCTATTATATGATTTTCCAAAACAGTTTATAAAACCAATTCCAGACAAACACAGTAATCATTCCAAATTAATTACTCAGATAAATAACTGATAATTAATGTAAATATGGAACGATGAGCAAGAGCGAACTGCCACTTGCCTTAGTCCGCAGATCTGGAACAAAGCAGAGACAACGGGATTCCGGGCTCGACACGCGTATAGCTCCACTAGCATAAACACCTTCGAGTCGACCCAAAAAGGAACCCTAGGTTAGATTCGACAAAGAATAGTACGAATATACGAAAAGACGAAAGGAATCGAAGGATACGAGACCCAATCGAAGGTCTCGGAAGCCAACGCAACAACTCCCGGGCAACAACCCTTCACGGCCGGCCACCAAACAATTGCGGCGGGCGCCGCCACCATCACGGCGGTCGCCGCCACCATCACGGCGGTCGCCGTCTCAAGCATGGCGGGCGCCGCTCATCGGCCTCCTCCACGGCGACACCAAGAGCTTCACGGCGGTCGCTGGCCACAACACGGCGGTCGCCGTCCCCAACACGGCGGTCGCCGTCCCCAACACGGCGGTTGCCGTCCACAACACGGCGGTCGCCATTCCTGGCGACGGTCGCCGTCTCCCTGGCGGCGGTCGCCGTCGCTGAACAGAAACTTAAAAACGGACGAGAAATCTTACCCGTGACGCTCGATTTGGTTCGCCTTTCGCCTTGCTTGGCTTCTAGGCTTCTAAGGGCCTTCCAAGTCCCCTTTGGCCACCGAGAACGACACCAAACGAGCCTCCAACGATCCACGAGAGCTTTCCGAGAGAGAGAGCGTTTTTTAGAGGCGAGAAATGGACAACGTAATGGCGTTTTTCACACCCTTTCAAGCTTCACCCATGCCCTCTATTTATAGGCAAAGATTTGGATTGTTGGGAGCCAAAAAGCCTTCCAATTATACCCTTGGGTATTAACCCATGGTTAGTCCATTTGCACCTCTTGGGCAATAACCAAGTGGGTAGAGATTTGGTATTAATCTTAACTTGCGATAACAAAAGTCGTACACGAACGAGTATAGACTTCCAACAGGCCTTAACTGTATAATTCTTCACTGAGAAAAATATTACAGATACAGAGCACATTACAGAATGTCTCCGACTTTCTGAATTAAATCCGACGTACTAAACAGGTGTTCGGGAAAATTCCAAAAATTCCCAAAATAATCCTTACAGAATTACGGGGTATCACAGAATCTGGGCACGAACATAGTCCTGGCGGTCTAAGCAAAGACGGACCTGAGGAAAAAAAACATCGAAACGAGCCATTTAACCAAATTTCTGAAATAGACGAGCAATAAACATGAATGCAGGCAATCGTATGTGCTTAAAGAGAGCAAGAAGATGAAGAAAATGAATCTCATACTTGTTCAAGAATAAAAGCTATTTTCTCGGTTTTTGCCATTGCACCAAAAGTTTCCACCTGCATGTTTCAACACCATGATAAGATGATTAGCTATCAATGGTCGCATAATTTACACAAATGAATATGGTTCATATTTTATAACATTCAACTATTCAAGAGAATGGGTGCTTGGCACACATCGCAATTTCTTGCATCAGATCAGCAGCTTCAGCTACAAGTCCTTGTTCCTCCTTGATCTTTGCAAGTATCTTAATTAACCGAGCCCTCTCAATTTCAACATATATCTACATTTTTTTTATTAGGTAAAAATTAGACTGGAAACCACAGAAGAGCCGGTTTCTCAGTCTATAGCATCCTTTCGGATGAGAATTACAAATTCTAAATTAGCTCGAATATCTTCCAAGGAACTCAGCTGGACCTCATTTGCGATGAAGTCGGGCCACCACGTTTGTTTCTCGGAAGACATGAAAAATCTGTACTGAAGAGAAAAGTTGTAAAACACACAGGATATCAGAAATTAACATTTCAATATCTCATGGACAGTGCCAGATTTGATTCAAAACATTCACAATGGTAAGGTTATCGCATTCTAGTTGAATGTCGGTAATGCCTAATTCATATACCTTTATCAGTGCATTTCTTACTGCAAGTGATTCCGTTTTTAAAGGGGTTGAGATACCACATTTATCCCCAAAGAGGAAAATTGGTTTACCCTTGTTGTTCGTGAAAATATAGTCAAAGCTAGATTCACCATTAGTTTTTGTGAATCCATCTGTATTGATTTTAATAATTTTGTCCGGTGGTTTTTTCTATTTCTTTATTGGTCGTCTGATATTATTTATTCTATGTATTTTGGGTCTGTCCCCTGCTAAGCAGTCAGGGTTCCAACTTTTCGTCTTATTCCAGTTCTCAATTTGTTGCTTAATGTAAATTGGTACATCCTTAACGGAGTTGACATCATCGTTTGTTCCTCCAAAACTTTGTTGGTTTCTATAAAACCAAATTCCCCACCAGGAAACCATTAATTCTATAAATTGTGATCGATCTGTTTTTTGTCGAATTTCATCAATAATTTCATTGATCTTTTTGTTTCCTATGTTTAGGGAAGTAATAATACCATATGTATGATAGTTCACTTTCTCTATTGTTTTCATGGTGTGGTTACATTGGAATAGGAGATAATTCAAATCCTCCAGTTGAGCATTGCATCGGATACATCCCTGGGGATTACAACACCTTTTTCTGCTAGTCTTGCTTTTGTCGGTAATCCGTTTTTCATTATTTTCCATGCAAAGTTTTTAACTTTGGGGTATGTGTCCATCTTCCAGATCCATGAAAAATCATAAGCAGTATATCTCTTGTTTCTGTTAATTTAGTTTCATAACAGAGTTTGTAGAGAACCAACCATTTTTACTAGTTTTACAGTACATTCTATCATGAATATCATTTAAATGTAATGTGATAGATGTTATCATTCTTTGCTATGTCATGAGGTAAATGTTGTTCTATTAGGTCCTTATTCCAGGTTTTCTTTAGCAACATAAAGTCAGCTACGAGTGCATCCTTATTTAGGATTGCTTGTGTGTTTGTGATATCACCTAGCGGGGTTTTTAAAACCCAATTATCCGACCAGAATTTGATTGTTCTCCCATTACCAACTTGCCAAATTAGTCTAGTCTTGAATTCATCCATGAGTTCAATCATTTTGGTCCATTGCCAAGAGCAATTTCTTTTTTTCTCATAATGAAAAATATGGATTATTTTCAAGTATTTTTCAGTGACAACTCTAACCTAGTAGTTATTTGGTTCTGCTAAAATTTTCTATAGTAATTTGAATTGTAGGGCTTTATTCATGTCATTTGATTTTCTCAATCCAAAACCTCCTTGTTGTGTTGGTTTACATATTTTCTCTCAGCCTATCAGCGGTTTATAGGAGTTGTCTTTGTTCCAACAGAAGGATCTATTTAACTTGTCAAGTTCATTGTGTGTGTGTAGGTAACATAAAGCTTTGCATAAGATAGGTTGATCTTGTTGCCAGATTGGTTTTTATTAGTGTTGTTCTTCCTGCTTGGGAAATAAAATTTACTTTCCATTTAGATAGTTGTTGTTGGCTGCTAATTAAAAGATCAGCAAAGGTATCCGAGTTGACTCTACCATTAATGATAGGTCAACCAAGGTACTTTTCGAGCGATATCATGTTTGTGATAGTGAGGATACCTTGAATTGCTAATTTCTTTTGATTGGGGACCTTTTTCGTGACTTGAAAAGCCGATTTATGAAAATTTACCTTTTGTCTTGAGATTTTACAATAGTCATCAATAATGTCCTTGATTTCCTTACAG
Source organism: Rheum nobile (assembly GCA_027886185.1). Taxonomy (NCBI): domain Eukaryota; kingdom Viridiplantae; phylum Streptophyta; class Magnoliopsida; order Caryophyllales; family Polygonaceae; genus Rheum; species Rheum nobile. The sequence goes on from WOAB01000040.1 coordinate 7,986,781, forward strand.
TGTTCCTGTTTAGCTTTTGAGAATATCACAATGTCATTCGCAAAGGCCAGAAACGGAATTCTTGATCCTTGTTGAGTGATTTGAAATCCTAGAGGATTACGAGGTCTATCTGAGGCTTTTTGGAGTTTTCTAGCAAGGATTTCAGCTCCTAAAATAAATAAGAAGGGGGTCACCCTGTCGAAGTCCTCTTGTTGGTTTAAATATTTATGTAGGTCTGTTGTTTACAAGCACCGAGAAGGATACCGTTGTAATGCATTCTCTAATCCAGTTGATAAATTTTTCATGGAAACCAAACTTTTCCATAGTTTTAATGATGAAATTCCATTCAATTCTATCATAGGCTTTTTCCATATCTAGTTTTAGCGCAATGAAGCCTTCAATTCCTTTTTTCGATTTGAAAGAGTGAAAGATTTCATGGACAATCAAGATATTATCTTGAATTGCTCTGTTAGCAACAAATGCACCCTGTAGGGGGTGAATTAATTTCTCCATGGTTCCTTTAAGTCTTGTTGTTATGATCTTCGAGATTATTTTATAAATAGTGGAGCATAGACTTATAGGTCTATAGTGATTAGTAGAGTTCGGATTATCACATTTTGGGATCAAGGAGATAAAAGTATGATTTATTTGTTTGAGCAATTTCCCGAAAAGGAAAAAACTTTTAACTGCTTGGATAACAGAGGGACCTACAATGTCCCAATATTTTTGGTAGAATTATGTCGTCATACCATCAGGCCTAGGTGATTTGTCCGAGTCAATGTTAAAGACAGCCTTCTTAATTTCTTCATTGATTACGTTTCTTATTAATTCTAAGTTATCCTCTGTAGAGATTTCAGACTGAATTAATTCAAGGTTTTCCAGAAATAGTCTCTGGTTCATATTTTCACTTCTGAATCTTTTAATGAAATCATTTCTGATTTCATTTCTAATGTTTTCTTCTCGAGTAATACTTGTTCCTTCTTGCGTTTTAATTTCTTTTATGATTTTTCTATTCATGTGTCCACTTGCTATTTTATGAAAATAGCTAGTGTTCGTATCGTTTAATTTGATGTGTTTAACTTTAGCTCTTTGGTTCCAATAGATTTTTTGGAAACAGAGAAGTTTTTCCTTTTTTTCTATGATTCTAATTTGTTTTTTTATGAGATCATTTGTAGGAAAAGTACATATCTCAGTTTGGATTTCAGAGAGTTGTTTTTCTATGGTTTGTAACTGAGTAAACACATTGCCAAAAGTGCTTTTGTTCCAGATCTTGGCATGTTTCTTCAGTAATTTTGTTTTGGATACAAGGTTATACAATCTCGATCCATGGTAGTTAGTTCTCCAGGCTTGTTCTAAAATCCTTTCTGGTCATCCAGATTTTCTCAAATTTAAACGACTGGTTTTTAAAGGGTATTGCTGAGTCAAGCTCAATGGAGATGGGACAGTGGTCTGAACTGGTAAAAGCAAAGTGTTTGGTACAGATTTTAGGGTACCATTGAAGGATCTGGTAATGAATGAGTACCCTATCCAATTTTTCTTATATGTTATCTATTTCTGTAATGTTCTTTCGCCAGGTATAGATGTTCCCTTGAATAGGAGTTTCCAGTAGTTCACATTCATTCTTAAAATGACGTAATCTTGTAAATTTTGTCAAGGGTGGTATTAAACCACCTAATTTTTCAGTAGGATCTTGAATTTCATTCAGATCTCCCATAACAATGCACGGAAGAGAGCATTTTTTAATAAAAGAGGTGAGTCCATTCCAGAACACATTCTTAGCAGATTCATTCGGTGGGGCATAGGTTAGGATTAACATGAGTTTTTTGTTTGTGAGCAGATTTGTATACTTGACAGTGATAAACCTTGTATCAATTTGGTCAATTTCAAGGATTTCATTTGTAAGTTGGTAAGTCTTCCACATTACACAAATACCACCCGAGAATCCCGTAGCCGGGACACAGTAGAATTGATCAAAGCCCGCTTTTTTCCACACTTTTTCACTTGGTTCTTTGTTTGTTCTAGTTTCGAAGAGTGCAATTAATTGAATACGTTCAATTTTGCAGAAGGATTCGACATCCATCCAGAAGATTTTCTTTCAGATACCACGGCAATTTCAGGTTGTAATCTTCATAAAAAAACAATTTTGATTTTGCCCCATATCAAAAGACATCTAGGAGACTTAACATCATTTGTAATTTGTATTATGATTTTAGTCGTCTTGCTAAATAAAGGAGTTAAACTACCTTTATTTATGAATAAATAAGCAAGTTTGTGTTTAAAATTATCAGGGAGTTTAGAGTTACCCTCCTTTTTAGAAGTGGTTTTATAGCTGATGTACTTCCATCTTAATGGATATTTTCTATGATTTTGAGAGGTTTCGATTGGTGCAGAAGTGGTCAGCATACCAAACCAGCATCTGTAAGGGTTCAAATTCATTTTTTCTCCAAGAGTTATACTGCTTGTGTTCCACTCATAATTGGTATTGGTTTTACAAACTCGATATCTGTCTATAAGAGAATAGAAACGAGAAATGCTATGACTGTTTACAACAGTTCTCGTGCACATCAAAGATATATCAATTTCATGTCTGCAAAAGGGCAGAAAAACAAAGATTTTGTAGCTATCACAATTATTATGATTGTTCAATAGTAAAGAAAACCCTTTAAAACACAAGCCACACTTAATACAGTATGGGGTGTTAGTGATAAATGAAGCAACATTCTTCATGGGAATGTAAAATGTCATACAAAGGGCAAATCTGAAGGTCTGTTCTGGAAAACAATTAGGGTATAAAACCTCACATTTTCGGATTTTCAGGTGTACTGGTGCAATTGTAATTGTTCCAGTAAAGTTATCAAGGGTTTTCTTATCAAAAAGATAATAAAGCTTTGATAACCAAACAAAGATACAATAATACATGAAAAAATCATGTATAATACAATGTCTCATAATAGCTACAAACACTTCAAAGGACAAGAAACCAACAGACAGATTTTCCCTAGGTTCATAGAGGTGAACCTCCAGAGTCGTTTGTTCAAGTATCTCCAAAGATGATTGCTCATGGGATAGTTGTCGAGTGCCGAGAGATTTTCCCTAGGTTCACATTTCGTTGGTGTATTGGTATAGGAACCAACTCCAGAATTCAGGTTTTGATTTGTCACCATAACATTCAGATTGTATATTCCTATATATTGTTCAAAGCTCAAGTTAGAAATATAATAGAAGTAGTCAAAGAAACAAATGAAGGGTATGACCTCATTTTTAGATTCTAAGGACCTGTAAAAGGCCTTCCAGAGGTGGTTCATCATGAGCTTTAAAAGGTTACTAAGCCAAGTGTGGGTTACACAAATCAAATACCTGTAAGTAAGCTTTCTAATAAAAGCAAGAAGAATCAGGAAGATAAGCAAATATCCAGTTTCAGAGTAGCAAGATAAAGGATTTACCAATACTAAACCACCCAGGATTTAAAGCAAGATTGTTCAACAGCAGGAGAGTTCTAAGGATCTTAGGGTACAACACCCAAAGGTAATTGTTCAACTTGAAATGATTGTAACAGTTCTGGTTTCTCACCTTAGGATAGCGATAACCCATCTCGTTGTAGAAAGGAAGGCAGAACAAAAAGACATTCTGAGATTTCCCTTGTTGATGCAACAAATGGCTAACACAGAGCCACTTAGCGTTACAAGTATTCAAGGTGTAGGGTCTGTCCATATTGATCAGGTAGTAAAACTAAGGAATCAGAGGATAAAAATTCCAGACAAAAGAATACAAACCAAAATCGGCTATACCTTTAGCAGAATTAGCATCACGATGCAGCTTGTTATTAGTCAAAACAAAATCGACTAGAGTAACAAGCTTAGATATAGTTTCAGAAAAGTTAAGGTTATCAAGTTTCACACAGTCATCAGAATGGTCAAACAAGTAAAAAGGCAGCGAAGAAGTTTGATCAAGAAGAAGGAGTTCATAAAGAAAGAACCTGGTTTTCCTGTGGATTGAAGAAACTTTCCTGTTACGATGAGGCTTGATGAGGCGCCAGACCACCGACAAATCATCCTGGCAAGAAACCGGCGTCCATTGTTCGCAGAAGAGATGAGGGACACCACTGAAAACTCTCCTCCAGACGGTACATATCCAGGGTACCTCGGAACCCAGAACCAGAAGCAAGAGAAGAAACGAACCCACGCCGATTCCGACACGCCACCACCAGATCCTAGGCCCGCCGCACCAAGAACGTTCCCCCCAAGTCGTCGGGAAGGTGGACCACCAGCCAGAAGCAGGGGGGTGAGGCAGATTCGGGTTGAGGGTTTTCAGATTAGGGTTTAGGGTTTCGTTAGGAGAATGGGTATTAGGTTTAGAGGAAAGAGGGAGATCTGTATCCCGATGAGAGATATCACGAAGAGGAACCAAGGAAACGGTGATATCAGCGGTGGAGCGGGAAGATTCAGTGGTGGAGGGGTCAAAGGTTTGGTTGAAGCACGGCGGCGGGGATGAAAAGGGTTTTAGGGTTTGCAGGTTGTTCGAGAGCATTTCTCCTTTTTCGGGATTAGACATAACATATATCTACATTGAACAAAGAATGTCAAGATTATTTTAATTTAGATACCAAAAATTTAAATATTATACAGCAATAATCTAGATCACCTTTCCCTCTGCAACACTATTTAGTGTCTTTATGAGCTCTATACGAGTGTCAAGATATGGAGTTTGATCAATGTACTACATAGCTTGCTGCACCATTACAGTCACAGCCTGGGATGAACAAATATAGATTAGCCACTAATTTGATGTACTGTTTGAGAGTAAACAAGCAATATATATTTATATATCAGTGCATATATTTGTTCTTTTTTTATTGCTAATACACTACAGAACTAACATAACAAGCGAGTGTATTTCTTGCAACCAATAAAACAGGACAACATCAGGAATATATAATCACATTATTATACAAATAAACAAGACGAAACTTTTAGCCAAAAAGTGACAAATGAGCATTTTATCTCACACCTGTTTCAATTGCCCCCGACGCTTTGACAAAAGAATGATTTGATCATTCAAAGTCTTCCATGCACGAGCTTCAAAGCACAGTTGTAGAATGTCAGAAGCTGCCTTTTTGGTGCCAACAACCTCTCCAGCAAGTCTCATTTGTTTCTCAACATTCAACAAGGACTCTAGTTGAGCCTCTAAATTGCTGCTTTGATGTTCCTGGTGATATCATAAAGTAGAATATTTCAGCTCACGAAAAGCCCTTTCAGTAACGTTGTTTCAATACAGCTTAGAATAAAACCAGCAAACAATATCATATATAAGGAAGCTACCTTGCATTTATATTATTTTCAAATTATTCTACAAAATCCTAGGTGATCAACGCTACTTTGTAGTGCGTATCTAGGAGTTGTTACCAGTGTTTTGGGTGTCATTTGTATGGGTTTAGAGCACAACTACGGAGATTGGAGTTGAGAAGTAGAAGTGTGACTTTAGTGGTTTGGAGAAGCTTAAAATGAAGACATCCAGAAGATGAGGAGAAGACCACTTGAGGAGACTGATAAGAGTCGAAGAAAGCCACCCAAGAAGACGAAGAATAGACCCAACTGGGTCTATAGAAGCAATCCGCGACCGCAGACGAGCACGGAGGACGATCGCGGCAAATTCGAGAACAACGAGAAGAAAATTGCCATTTTCCGCGACCACGGAATTTATTCCGCGATCGCGGAAATATCCTTCAGCGAGTGGGCAAGTCGAGAGCAAAGTTATAATTTCCGCGATCGCGGAAGCACACGGGAGCGGCCCACGCGGATTCTCGTCCGAAGTTATTTTAGTTACTTTTACGTTTTCTTTTCTTTTATTTTCTTATTTTCGTTACTTTAGTATTATTTCTTTTTTTGGATTACTTTCGTTATCTTTTCACTTTAGTTTTAGGGTTAGGTTATTTAACCTAATTTCGCTAGCAGCTTTCGGGGGGGGGGGGGGGGAGGCAGACCTAGTTTTCACTCTACATTCTATTGTTGTTTTTCGCACCTTTTGCTCAGGCAGACAATTGAAGCCTTTGGTTGATTTGATTGTGAGGTTATTCCTTTACTCTTTCTATGATTGTTTTAATTCTCTCTCGTGCTTAATCTCATTGATCGTATATTGATTCCCCTTGATTTGTTGATTGGGATATCAAATAGCTTGTTAATAGTAGTTCCCTCTTGCCTGACAACCTAGAGAAGATTAGTATTATGCTATTGGTTCCCTTTTCTATACAACCTGTTGATATTGTTATTGATCATACTACTAAGGATTGGAGGAGACTGATTGAGAATCTTGATCCCTTAGTTTGTGTAGAGAATTGATTGTATGTTAAATGCTGACGGGTTGTTGAGTATTGCATGCACCTATCTATTCCTGAATTCATTGTTGCTGTTAGATTCAATCTAGAAGGTCTTCTAGGTTATTTGATAGTTAGGGTTATCAAGACTGGTTGGACTGATAACTATATCAGAATAGGGATTAGGACATTCATGAGTATTGAGGACTAGGAATAATCAATGATCGATCTATCAATCTGAAGTGTGGATATTTGTTTGGCTGAGCTATTTTCCCAATTATTATTTTGTTACTAGACTAAACATCCAAAACCCCCCTTGGTTACTTGTTGGTATACAATTGCATCGTTGGAATAGTATTTGATTCTCTGTGGGATTCGACACTTACTTGCCTATTCTACTAGTTTAGGTTTGTTTATGATTTTACTTTGATTGGGCACACGACTTTAGTCTCTATCATTAGGGCACTCTTTGAAATTTCTTGGTACGAAATATTTAACCAATAATTTCGAGAGGCTCTTGGTAACACCTCCACGATATGGTTGTACAATATATATGCCTGCTCAAAACTACCCTACCAATTCCATTACCATCATACCAAAAGTATAAAAACTGTATTATCTAAACAATGAATTTATTAAAATTTCTTGTAATGAAATTAATTTAGGCTTCTTCTATTGCAGATAACTATTCAAATTTCTTCTAATGCAAACAAATTTTCTTTGAATTCAGTGAAACAAACAAGGTGCAACCCTGGTGCAACATTAATCCAATTTGCAGTGCAGTTCCAATCGGGTCAATGGATCCTCAAAAAGTCTCAAACACTAATATAAAATTAACCACATAAATCTTTTCCTCGTTGCAGTAGTAGACTATTATTCTAGATTGTTAGACTAACGTAACACGGGACCGGGACAAGGTCAACATACAAGAATGCAATTAGATCCAAATGCAAACATAGCAAGATTCCAATTTTGCAAGTTTCAAGACCAGTTAGCGATCTAACGCCTGAAATACACTCTAACTTGCCACAACTGCGGCGGGGGGGGGGGGGGGGGGCAATTCATTAGCGTCCTAAAGAAGCTTATCGATTTCGAAATCAGACGAAATTCTACGATTCTCCTCGATTTTGCTACGGACCTCCATGGCTGAAGCTCTAAGCATGTGGGTGTCTCATGCAAAGGACTTGCGGGTGGCTTTCAACACCTCTCGGAGCCCTAATTTAGTTTGGTTCAGCATCAGGGACTACACCGAGTGCGATTTCACAGCAGGCGAACAACATCACAGGCGAACAACATCACAGACGAACAGGAAGAGCACCAAATTGGGGCTACAATAGACGATCTTGGACTCTAGGGTTCACGATTTAGGGATGGAGTGGAGTAGCTATAAAGAGGAGTAGCGAGATTTCAGTACCCAGATGTTCAATGATGTCGATATTTTTTTTTAACGATGGAGCTGCTTCTGTTCAAGTAAAAAAAATATCTTTTAGCCCGGTCGTGAAAATAACCGAGATATATAATTACGTTTATATTGATTAAACAACCCGAATATTAACTGGTTCGGTATATCCGTGTTATATTTATGTAAGGGGGATAAGATTTCAACTATATAGTCCGAATATTAGTCCGAATATTTGCATTAAAAACACGCACGGGCTATATAATTATGACATTCAAAGTGAAATCTAACATTTAGCCCGGTCTTTCCGCCATATATCTGGGCTCTTTTCTAATCCCAAAAACAAAATTTGTAGAAATGTAATTTTTGTGGCTTATTAGCCCGAATATAGATAGTCCGGGCTATTTTGTCACAGGGTAAAAGATCATTTTTGTACTAGTGATTGTTTTGAGCTTCGCTCAAACAGCTTATCTGGTCATATTCTTGTTTCACTAAGCCAATTGTCTCATCTAAGTGAACTTGGCCTAAGAGAGAATGAATTGGATGGTGAAATCCCAGAGGAGCTGTGTAATTGTGTACCTGACTTGAACCAGAAGATGGAGCTCGAACCAGGTGGAGATGGCGGACGACCAACGAGGTGCTGCTGTGATACCCCGTATTTTTGTAAGCTATTTCTGGAGTTCCGGGATTTTTCCCGAGTACCCGTTATGTACGTCGGATTTAATTCAGAAAGTTGGAGACATTCTGTAATGTGCTCTGTATCTGTAATATTTTTCTCAGTGAAATAAAATACAGACGACGTGCTTTAGATTTTAATACTCGTTCGCGTACGATAATTTTATCCCGGGTTAAAGTTGTTGTCGTCCCAAACCAGAATGGGCGCGAAGCCACAGGGGCGGCGACCGCCGCATTTATGGCGGCGCCCGCCGTCGCCAGGCTCGAGGACTGGCGTAGTCGTCTTCCTAGCTGGGCGCCAGGCCTAGTGGCGGCGACCGCCGTGCAGTACGGCGTCCGCCGTAATTCGCCCGCCGTAGGCAATTTGTGAGGCGGCGACCCTTGCTCTCTGCGGCGCCCGCCGTCGTTGTCCGGAGGTCCTTGCCCGAAGATCGCCGGCGTGGTCTGGCAGCGCCGGAGTAGCTCGTCGTAGGGCCATCATTGTGTTTCCTGGCATTTGGCTATAAAAGGAGGTGTTTGGGAGGAGTTTTTGAGCTCAATCCACAGCCCAAGCTCTCCCAAATTCTTGCCTCACCGGAGTTGTGCCTCGCCGGATTTCTGAAGCTTTCACCGGAGGTCGTTTGGTGGTGTTTCCAGAGTGCCTTTGTGAAGCTTTTGGTAGCCTTGGAGGTTAGAAACCAAAGCAAGTCGAAGGAGGCCGAGTCGCTCGTGTTTTGGGTGAGTTTTTTCGCCGCTTCTGTCGTCTGAGTTCTTCACGGCGACCGCCGCGTTCTTCACGGCGCCCGCCGTGATGAACTACGGCGACCGCCGCCAGTGTCCAGAATGCCTTTTTGGGCTTTTGGCTTTGGTGGTCGTCGTTGTGGCGTCGTTCCTTTCATTTTCTTTCGTCGTTTTTAGATTCGTACTGTGGTTATGTCGGATCTAACTTAGGGTTCCTTTTATGGGTCGACTCGAAGGTCGTTGTACTGTCGGAGCTATACCCGTGTCGAGCCCGGAATCCCGTCGTTGTCGTTAGGCTTGTTCCTATTATGCGGATTAAGGCAAGTGGCGGTTCGCTCTTGCTCATCGTTTTCATATTTACATTGATTATCAGTTATTTCAATTGATTAATTAATTTGGAATGATTATTACTGTGTTCTTCTGGAAGTGATTTATAAACTGTTTTGAAAATCATATAATAGGTTGTATATCTGTTAGAACAGCGCTATTATCTGTGATCGCCTTTCGGGCCTTTATGTGGATTTATTCTGTAACTGTGATTGTGCTGTATCTGTGTGGTTAGCACTGTTAGTTAGGAATGTACTCGGACTTCGTCCGGTCGTTTCTTTATAATCTGGTATCGGGGTGGCTCGTCCCCACCTGGTACTATTCTAAGATCATGATCGGTCTCTTTCACAAGTGTGTAGAGGCAGGACACTTAGCTGGTGTCACAAACCTTTCGGTGTGCGTCACTCTCGACGAAACATATACTAAGATGTGTCGTCCCAATGGTGGGGTACACATGTAAAAGTCTAATAACGTGCTGTGTGTTTGAAATATAAATTAGATAAGTGCTACTCGACGCACATAATAAATAAACCTTCGGCGAGTAGTGCAGCTAAGTTATAGTGCAGCTAGGAAAACTCGTCTCGACTTTATCATAGTACGTTCTCTTTCCAATCTGGATTCGCTGTATGCGGTGAGGTTGGTCGTGAACAGAAGCATCTCAGTCAGCTTTTAAATCTTTGTTGTATGATTCTTTAAACTTTCCAGATTTGTTATAATTCCTTAAAGACTCACTTCCGTTGGAGTCTTCCTTTGAATTGATTTCTGTAATGATTCAGTCTTCCAGAGTCTTCTCTTGTGCATACCTCTTGTTATTATTCCGTAGAAGTATGAAGGTTGATTATCGTCATCGCTTATCATTCGAGAAACGATAAGTCTAACCTAATACAACTACATCGAACCTTTTTCTTTGTACCCTTGTTAGTCTATTCAAGTAGACTAACCCACGAACTTTGTTCTCCGCATGTGGGCTGGTGTCATCCGTTCGATTCGGCACATCAGATAGAAAGTAGCTCAGAAGAATAGAAGGACTATGGAGTCGACGGTGGTTTTTGAATGTTTGAGTTAATTCGTTAATCAGGTTGAGATCTTTTGGGCAATGACTTTGGTTGTAATGTGTTTTGTAAGACTTCCGCTGTACCCTACTTTATAAGACTTCCGCTGTATTTGGTTTAAACTCTGTGTTAGCCTATTCGGGATTGGGTTGTAATCCCGTAACTCATGTTTCTTTGACAATGTTATGCTTTGGAATTGAATGCTTTGATCATTATGTATCATTTGTATTTCATAAATTGTATTTAAATGGTAAAGCCTTGGGTGATCTCGGTAAGGAACACTAGGGTCACTGACGGTAATACCTTTCCAAAAGGGTTAAGATTTGGGGGTGTTACAGTTGCGACGCCGGAGAGTGTCGCCGAGAGAAGTGTCGTCGATGGAGGGCGAGCGGGATGGAGGGCCGTCGGAGAGCAGGGGTGGAGGCGAGTGGGGTGGAGAAGAACCGAGTGATTCAATGGAGGGGATGACTGAGAATTGGGCATTTGGCGAAATAAAAACAAAACTCGGGGGTACCGCGCGAAATGGATGAATGTTTGGGGCACCTCGCGAATTTTGCTTTACCTAAGTGGTACTAGGCGAAAAAACCGTTCTATTTTTATATCAATTAATATTTTTCTATTTTTATAATTATTGTTTGTAATATTGGACAATATATTTTGTTACTAGTTTATTTTTATAATAGAAAATACTTTTTAATAATATTATGTGAAATTAATACATAAAATAGAAAAAAAAATCGGTCTATCCGGTCCGGACCGGAAACCGGAAACCGAAATCTTTAAAATGATGGACTGCGGATCGGACCGGAATACACCCAGTCCGGTCCAGGACATTGCACACCACTAAAAGTGTTTTAAGTTTTAACAACCTTTTGTGAACAATTGATTTTTGGTTCAATTCTCTACAATAGCATATGATTATTTTTGGCAAATTTATTTTGATAAAAAAGTTTTTTGGTAATCAGATAACTCAGATATTTGTTGATTCGATGATATTTAATTGAATTGTAACATTAATTTTAGTAATCAGATAATTTGGATATCTCATCCGATTGGAATAGTATTTATCGGATATCCGACCGGATACGAATCGATGTTTTATTTATAAAAATAATCGGTATACTGAACCGGATCGGATTGGATATATTCGTTTGATCTCCCTAGTAAAAACTAGAAAGTAATAATATTCAATGTTTGAGTTCCAGTGCCTCTCATAGTAGCACGGTTACTAATCTAGTTTGAAAATGAAGCATTTCCATAATAAATAAATAATTCAAAATGGAAGTCATGCTTGTGGGTTGTGGTTGTGAGAGGGAGGTGTTGGGGGAGAGGGGCGGCGTGCCACCTCGATTTCTAAAATCAGACACAGATTTGAAATGGAAGCAACCTCCTACTATTACTCTCCGTGCTTGTTTGCTGTGCCTGGGTAATTAAATGAAGGAGACTCTTAATTAGTGTCGAGCCTTTACCCTTCTTCGTCCTTGTTCTTTATTGATTTGCGAGTACGGGGAAACCAGTAAAAAATTGCTACCCCCTGTCTACTCGTGGAATACAAACAAAATGATCCGTACTCATTTGCCCTTTTGTTTCCTCCCTATAAGTTTATCTCTTGATTAAACGCTTTAGTTTGATCTATAAATAAGGCTGATACTATATACACGACATGTTTCACCTATATACACGATAATCTATACGTCAAAACATGGTGTACGATAATCTGTACGCCAAGACATGGCGTACGACAATCTGTACGCCAAGACATGGCGTACGACAATCTGTACGCCAAGAGATGGCGTACGTATTTTTTTTTTATAAATACGTATAATTGTAAGATTATACGTATTTTTTTATAAAAAAAAATATAAATCTCTACTCCAGAATATGGCGTACGCCAGATTCTGGCGTACAGATTGGAACAACCCATATTAGGGCCGACCCAACTTCTAAATTTGATTTTTTACAATCTGCAGTACGCCAGATTCTGTCGCATGGTTTTTTTTAAAAAAAAAAATTGTTTTTTTTTTCCTTTTTCTGGGCGCACCCAAATGAACATTTTTTTTTTATCTGTATTTGACTCTGGTAATAGACGTTTTCAAGTAATAAGGGTTATATGACAATAAATTCGGTTGTATCATGAGGTTTCAATATACTTTTATTCATGTACGTTTCTCCACCAATTCATTTGATATCAACTGTTTGTTATTATTATTCTCGAAAATCACATATAACTATGGTTATATCTTATAGTTATATCCAATTTGGTTATATCTTATAGTTATATGTTACGGTTATATTATTTAGTTATATACTATGGTTATATCCAATTTGGTTATATCTTATAGTTATATACTATGGTTATATCCAATTTGGTTATATCTTACGATTATATCCTATGGTTATATCTTATAGTTATATCCAATTTGGTTATATCTTATCGTTATATCCTATAATTATATATTATGGTTATATCCAATTTGGTTATATCTTATGGTTATATCCAATTTGGTTATATCTTATAGTTATATACTATGGTTATATCCAATTTGGTTATATCTTATGGTTATATCCTATAGTTATATATTATGGTTATATCTTATAGTTATATCCAATTTGGTTATATCTTATCGTTAAATCCTATAATTATATATTATGATTATATCTTATAGTTTTATTCAATTTGGTTATATCTTATGGTTATATCCTATAGTTATATAATATGGTTATATCATTTAGTTATATCCAATATAATTATATCTTATGATTATATCTTATAGTTATATACTATGGTTATATCCTTTAGTTATATACTATGGTTATATCCTATAGTTATATACTCTTATTATATCCTATAGTTATATAGTATGGTTATATCCTATAGTTATATACTATTGTCCTATAGTTATATACTATGATTATATCCTATAGTTATATACTATGGTTATATCCTATAGTTATATACTATTGTCCTATAGTTATATACGATTGTCCTATAGTTATATCCAATTTGGTTATATCTTATGGTTATATATACTATGGTTATATCCTTTAGTTATATTATGGTTATATCCTATAGTTATATACCCTTATTATATCCTATAGTTATATAGTATGGTTATATCCTATAGTTATATACTATTGTCCTATAGTTATATACTATGATTATATCCTATAGTTATATACTATGGTTATATCCTATAGTTATATACTATGATTATATCCTATAGTTATATACTATGGTTATATCCTATAGTTATATACTATGATTATATCTTATCGTTATATCCTATAATTATATATTATGGTTATATCCAATTTGGTTATATCTTATGGTTATATCCAATTTGGTTATATCTTATAGTTATATACTATGGTTATATCCAATTTGGTTATATCTTATGGTTATATCCTATAGTTATATATTATGGTTATATCTTATAGTTATATCCAATTTGGTTATATCTTATCGTTAAATCCCATAATTGTATATTATGATTATATCTTATAGTTATATTCAATTTGGTTATATCTTATGGTTATATCCTATAGTTATATAATATGGTTATATCATTTAGTTATATCCAATATGATTATATCTTATGATTATATCTTATAGTTATATACTATGGTTATATCCTTTAGTTATATACTATGGTTATATCCTATAGTTATATACTCTTATTATATCCTATAGTTATATAGTATGGTTATATCCTATAGTTATATACTATTGTCCTATAGTTATATACTATGATTATATCCTATAGTTATATACTATGGTTATATCCTATAGTTATATACTATTGTCCTATAGTTATATACTATGATTATATCCTATAGTTATATACTATGGTTATATCCTATAGTTATATACTATTGTCCTATAGTTATATACGATTGTCCTATAGTTATATCCAATTTGGTTATATCTTATGGTTATATATACTATGGTTATATCCTTTAGTTATATTATGGTTATATCCTATAGTTATATACCCTTATTATATCCTATAGTTATATAGTATGGTTATATCCTATAGTTATATACTATTGTCCTATAGTTATATACTATGATTATATCATATAGTTATATACTATGGTTATATCCTATAGTTATATACTATGGTTATATCCTATAGTTATATACTATGATTATATCCTATAGTTATATACTGTGGTTATATCCTTTAGTTATATACTATGGTTATATCTTATCGTTATATCCTATAATTATATATTATGGTTATATCCAATTTGGTTATATCTAATTTGGTTATATCTTATAGTTATATACTATGGTTATATCCAATTTGGTTATATCTTATGGTTATATCCTATAGTTATATATTATGGTTATATCTTATAGTTATATCCAATTTGGTTATATCTTATCGTTAAATCCTATAATTATATATTATGATTATATCTTATAGTTATATTCAATTTGGTTATATCTTATGGTTATATCCTATAGTTATATAATATGGTTATATCATTTAGTTATATCCAATATGATTATATCTTATGATTATATCTTATAGTTATATACTATGGTTATATCCTTTAGTTATATACTATGGTTATATCCTATAGTTATATACTCTTATTATATCCTATAGTTATATGGTATGGTTATATCCTATAGTTATATACTATTGTCCTATAGTTATATACTATGATTATATCCTATAGTTATATACTATGGTTATATCCTATAGTTATATACTATTGTCCTATAGTTATATACTATGATTATATCCTATAGTTATATACTATGGTTATATCCTATAGTTATATACTATTGTCCTATAGTTATATACGATTGTCCTATAGTTATATACGATTGTCCTATAGTTATATCCAATTTGGTTATATCTTATGGTTATATATACTATGGTTATATCCTTTAGTTATATTATGGTTATATCCTATAGTTATATACCCTTATTATATCCTATAGTTATATAGTATGGTTATATCCTATAGTTATATACTATTGTCCTATAGTTATATACTATGATTATTTTCTATTGTATATACTATGGTTATATCCTATAGTTATATACTATTGTCCTATAGTTATATACTATGGTTATATCCTATAGTTATATACTATGATTATATCCTATAGTTATATACTATGGTTATATCCTTTAGTTATATACTATGGTTATATCCTTTAGTTATATACTATGGTTATATCCTATAGTTATATACTCTTATTATATCCTATAGTTATATAGTATGATTATATCCTATAGTTATATACTATTGTCCTATAGTTATATACTATGATTATATCCTATAGTTATATACTATGATTATATCCTATAGTTATATACTATTGTCCTATAGTTATAAACTATTGTCCTATAGTTATATACTATGATTATATCCTATAGTTATATACTATGGTTATATCCTATAGTTATATACTATTGTCCTATAGTTATATACGATTGTCATATAGTTATATCCAATTTGGTTATATCTTGTGGTTATATACTATGGTCATATCCTTTAGTTATATACTATGGTTATATCTTATGGTTATATTTTATAGTTATATACTACGGTTATATTCTTTAGTTATATACTATGATTATATCCTATAGTTATATACTATGGTTATATCCAATTTGGTTATATCTTATCGTTATATCTTATAGTTATATACTATGGTTATATCCTTTAGTTATATAGTATGGTTATATCCTATAGTTATATATACTATTGTCCTATAGTTATATACTATGGTTATATCTTATAGTTATATACTATAGTTATGTCCTATAGTTATATACTATGATTATATCCTATAGTTATATACTATTGTCCTATAGTTATATATTATGGTTATATCTTATGGTTATATCCTATAGTTATATACTATGGTTATATCCTATAGTTATATACTATTGTCCTATAGTTATATCTTATGGTTATATACTATGGTTATATCCTTTAGTTATATACTATAGGATATAACCATAAGATATAACCAAATTTGATATAACCATAGTATATAACTATAAGATATAACCAAATTGGATATAACCATAAGATATAATCAAATTGGATATAACCATAATATATAATTATAGGATATAACGATAAGATATAACCAAATTGGATATAACTATAAGATATAACCATAGGATATAACCATAAGATATAACCAAATTGGATATAACCATAATATATAACTATAAGATATAACTAAATTGGATATAACCATAGTATATAACTAAAGAATATAACCGTAACATATAACTATAAGATATAACCAAATTGGATATAACTATAAGATATAACCATAGTTATATGTGATTTTCGAGAATAATAATAACAAACAGTTAATATCAAATGAATTGGTGGAGAAGCGTACATGAATAAAAGTATATTGAAACCTCATGATACAACCGAATTTATTGCCATGTAACCTTGATTACTTGAAAACGTCTATTACTAGAGTCAAATACAGATTTAAAAAAAAAAATGTTCTCTTGGGTGCGTCCAGATTTTTTTTTTTTTAAATCCTGCGCTAGAATCTGGCGTACAGCAGATTGTAACAAATCAAATTTAGAAGTTGGGCCGGCCCTAATATGGACTGACCCAATTTGTACGCCAGAATCTGGCGTACGCCATATTCTGACGTAGAGATTTATATTTTTTTTATAAAAAAAATATGTATAATCTTACAATTATACGTATTTTCACTTGTACGCCATGTCTTGGCGTACAAATTGTCGTGTATATAGGTGAAAAATGTTGTGTATATAGCGGGCTCGATAAATAATAGTCTCATACGTACGGAGTATCTTTCTAAATCATGTTCACTAGCTAAAACGTAATGTAGCCGTGTCCATATGTTGGTAGTTGTGTCGAAAAATGGTACGTACGAAGTAGATTAAGTTGTACGTAGTAGTTTAGTGAAAATAATCCTGCGTTTCGGTTTTCATTCTTCTGTTGAGTGTACAATACTCCGTATTTTTTTCTGAACTCTTTGTTCGATCTTTATTCTAATTAATACGGAGTAATGTTTTACTATAGTGCATCAAAAAAAAAAAAAAAATGTTTTACTATTCAAATGCGTTATTTTGGTTCCAAACCTCAGTATGTGTTTCACTATAATCATTGCCATTTTCAGCTCTCTCAATGTGAGAGCTGTAAATAAAGCAAATGTAACTTCATTTATTTATTTCAAAATAACACCCATGGTCATGGCCGGTCTATAAGCCTTAATGCGTACCAAATATTGAAGGTTGAAATTTGTTACTACCCTTTTACGGAGCTAGTACTCAGTATTTATTTGGTAAAAAAAGAAGAAAACGTTCCTCTTGATTTTTGAATAATCACATTATAATGCGATCGGAAAGACAAGTAGACAGGTACTAATTCTGACAATTTGTCTTCAAGAATTTGGTTATAGTGAAACAGTTTTTTAGGATAAAACGAAAGTACAAATAAAGGCCTTTAGATTAGAACTAAATCAATGGTCCAGATCGGATCTAAAAGGATGTAAATTTGTAGTGTGAAATGCACACACCTGATTTATTCTATTCACGTTATTTATGGGATCTCCTCTCTCCATATCCTCATATCTCTCTCAATTTCCATAACCGATCTCATCTCTCCATAATTCTTCCCTGCCTTTTCATCTCCCACCATAGATAAACTCGCCGACGACCATCAACCGAGCCCTTGCCCATGCCCACTGTCCTCGCAGACCCGTCGGCGACCATCAACCGATCTTCATGTACTGCAGGGGCGCCGGCGACCAGAACCCCCATCTCTTCTTCCCTCTCTCCTCAACTCAACGCATTTACATTTACTCTAACCGCCTTTAATTCCTCCTCTATTCCACTTCAAAGTTTCAGTTCTGCTCTGAGAATCACTACGCCGTCGAAATCCTTTGCTTCGGTTTTCTCTCAACCGTCCACTTCCCAACGCTGCTGCGCTCGAGTTCCGGCGATTGCGTAATTGAGTTCCGGCGATTGCGTAATTGAGGCTTACAATGGAGGTTGATTCATCCATCATTCTTTCACCGACTCTGACTAGTCACGTCATGGCAACCAAATTGGACCTTCAATTGAACCTCAGAGACAATTTCAACCCCGTCGTCGACCAAGATGATCCAGAGAACATTTCGCAGCCAGAGGAGGAAGATGAAATTGGTGATTGCGACTTCTCCTTCGTCTGCGTGGAGGCGTGTTCGCCGATTTTTGCCGACGATCTCTTCGACAACGGCCAGATCAAGCCTATTTTCCCCTGGCCGGTCGCCGAGCCTTTGTTGCCTGTGCAGCTCAAGACTTGAAGGAAGGCCCCCAAGTTATAAGTAATCTGACAAAGTATGTTTAATGACATTTGTGTCTTTATAATTATATGCATCTGCTCCTTGATATCCTATGCTTTCTTCTTCATCATTGAAAAAGATATTGATTTTCATATGTTTTTGCTCCAGGCAGATGATCAACTAAGGAAATGGTTTGAAGATGATGATGCTTTGGAGCGTGCTATTCAGGGAAAGTATGTTCACAGATTCTATGAATTACTTATCACCATACCAAGAAAAACATGTTCAGATAAAAAATTAATTGACCATTTCAAACTTTCCTATGCAGCTGGTTCCTTCTCCCACAAGGAAATGCCACACTTGAACGGATTTTTTTGAAGCCAGAAGAAGACAAGCCTTGCATTGTTGGGTATAATCTTCCTCAGTGTTTCTAGCCTTGACCTCTTTTTCAAAACATTTATCTCTTTCATTTCGGTGTTGCTCTATATAGAATTAAGCTAGAACTTTTGATTGCTGAAGTTTGTGCTTTTATTGAAAAAACTTAATAAACTACTAGAAATGTCACAAATCAGATAAACATTTAGTTGAAGAAAAGGTTTGAACCTTGTGGTGATAGTTTATCTTTGCTGGACAATATATTTTTTATTTTGCAAATGCTATTAGTAAAGATAGTTTTGCAAATATCAGACTATCACTATTCATTCAACTGAAAAGAACCTCCATTCTGATACAACACTTTGCAAATATTTAATGTATTGTTAAAAGAGAAATAAAAAATATATTGTCCAGCAAAGATAATTTTGTATAAGCTTATTTATAATATTATCCTTTAGAAGCTCTAGAAAAATTATGATAATGAAACTGGTATTACACGTACGTTTTTTATAGTTAAGTTTTGTAACCATAATGGAAAATTACTGATTTTTATAATATTTATATTTTTTCTTTCATAATGGAAAACTATATACTTTTAAAATCTGATAGATCTTAAACTTTATTAAAAGTTAGGTTTAGGATATGGACTTGCAAAATCTACCACATTTCCTACAATTTTATCTTAGAAGACGATCGAAGTATCTCTTCATATTAGGCTATATTGAATTGTTAGATTAAAAGATTCATCAATCAAAAAGTTGGTTTGGGTAAATCGTAAACGTAACACGCTATTCTTATTTCTTAATCTAGCTAGAGCAGGGTAGTATTTGAGGCTTTGATCTCACAAACTCCAAATTAAGAATTTTTTTGTATTGGTTTCGATGTTGAAGTTTGAAGGGTTTGGTGATTTGGTACATAAATACTGTACTGAAACTCTCAACACAAAGCAAGCAACATTCCACTAATGATTTGGTTTGTTTCACATGTGCAATCATTTCCATCACATACACTCTTGAGTCTTTTCATAGCTATAAACTATACATTGCACAGTCAAAACAAATTAACAACTGCATATATACATAGTTTTTAAGTCCAGTATGAGTACTAGTAAGTTAGGTTAAGAAGAAAATAACACAATATAGTTTTTAGACATGACCAACATTTTATATAGCTTGTCAATTCGATTGGGTTTGATTTAGTCTATAATTCTGATATTTAATCAAGTACACTTGTATGAACTTTATTTGGAGTGCAAATTAAGTGAAACTCTGCTGATCTTCATCCTCTTTGATAAATGTATTGTTGAGGATTATATCTTTCATTTCAAAGTTCTTCATTATGGTTTAGAGACATGATGTACCAACTTCAGTACCTGCATTAACATTTTCTAATATCTTCATGCTTACATTGTTCTTTGAATCAGATAAATACCCCTCTTCTATGATTTCTCACATGGTTGGTGCTTTTGCAAGATATTCCAAGTCACTGTTAAACTCTGTTATGTATCATGAATTCTATTGTGTAGCCACACTCTCTTATGTCTTCATATGAGGCTTTTCCTATGTGTCATTTCTTATTTAGAAGATATAGACCTCTTAACAATACTTTTGAGAAAAATAGGAACATGTTGTATGATATATGTAAGAATGATGAGGCTGATTTTGGAGTTGATAATGATGTTTATTCTTCTCTTTGCAAGAGCTTGATTTTGTTGGTATCATTCAATTTTGCAAATGCTACTAGAAAAATATAGATGTTTGATGTCTTATGTTAGATTTGATAAAAGCTCAGAAAGAATACAATTTTCTTGACTTTTAGGAGTTAGTAGAAAAATATACATGTTTGATGTCTTATGTTACCTTTCTGCAGTTCTTGCTCAAAGCCCAATTGATAATAAAAGAATTTCTCTTTCTCTTTCAGAACCTTTTGCCAGTTCTTCAGCCAAGGAAAAGCGAAATAAGCAAGTAAAAGAAGGTTACTCCTCGTTAACAACCAGCTGCTTGGCTGTTCAGTTCATGCTTTATTGAAAATCCATCAAGTATTCGATATTTCTTTTATAGATATTATCTTCGTGACTTCTGTTTCACTATATCTTGTTCAAGATGTTCTTGGTTATTCAAACTGAGAAGAAGCTGAAGAAAATTATAATTTCCCAAGTCTTTCCTGGTGATCTGAATTTTTCCTTGGTTATCTTACAGATGAGGATGAACCAAAGGCAAAACCAAAGAAGCAGAAGAGATGCAATTCAGTTTGAATGCTCACATTCCTTGTTAATAAGTAATAACCAGCTGTTTATTTCATGTTTGATTGAAATTTATCAGTATTTGATATCTCTTGCGAAGATATTGCCTTTGCAACTTGTTCTTTCCTATTTCTTGTTCAAGATGTTTTTGTTATTTAAATGAGAAGAAGCTAAAATTGAATTGTTGTCTGGGGATCTGTTCCTTGTTTATCTTGCAGATGAGGATGAACCAAAGATCAAACCGAAGGAGGGAGGCAATTCAAGTTTGAATGCTCCCATTCCTCTGTCAGAAGCACTCATAAACTTTCTAGGGACGGGTGAGACTCAGTTATCCTGTTCAGAAGTTATCAAACGGATGTAGGATTACTTCAAGAAGAATGAGTTGCAGGTACATCTTTACTCATTACTACACAATGTGTCTATCGCAAATGAAAATTCAGTAATTCCCTTAATATTTTTGTTTCTTTGTAAAGCAATTGAGCTAATTGGCATAAGAAAGGAATTGTTTAAGAACAAAGGAAAAAAGAAAGAAAGATGTAGCTTTTCTGCCGTTCTTGACTTCTTGCTCCTTGATGTCTGTATTTTGGTTGGATGCTTACTTTGCTATGATAAATGTAATGTTGAAATGTATCTCGAGATCAAGCACTTTCTGTAATGAACACATGCTTATTCTCTGTTTTTAGGATCCCTCGGACAAGAGAGGAATCCTTTGTGATGATAAGCTGAAGGAACTGTTCGATAGAGCAAATGCTATTAGTAATTACTAAGTACGTCAAGAAAGCTCAAGAAGATGGAGCCAAACTGAGGACTGTGATGCATAAGAATGTGAACTTATTCATGAAGCAAATGAACAAAAAGAGGAGTATACTGATCAAGTAATTCTTCCAATTTGTGAGTTGAATTCTTTGATATTTTTATTTTGTTCTATGCATATCATTTTAGTTTGCTTCCATTCTTTCTTGACTTGTGTAGCCTTTACAAATTATGATATTATCATGTGTAGGGCAATGAAAAAATGAAGTGAAGAGAGATGAATCGTTATTTGCATCTTCAAGCTCTTCAAATTTGTTCTTTACTAAAAGTTGCTTTGTTCTAGGTTAAGTGCTATAATAGTCAAACCATATGTAGTATGATTATTTACTCTATTTTTCATGGATATGGATTTTGTTCTTGGATATAGAGTGAAAAAAAATGAATCTTTGTTGAATAACTGGATGTTGCTACATTTTTCTTTTTTCCAGATCATTGGTTTATTGCACATGTGCATTCTTGGATCCCTTGTTCTTTTCATGTAAAAAACGAGGGTATAACCCAGACACTGGAAAATTCGGGCTGTAAAGTCCGATCTTTTTTTTTATTAGAAATGGACTTTTTAGCCCGGACGTCAAAACATCCGTCTTAATAACACAACTTTGCTAAGTCAAACCGCTTCATTAGATTAAAAATGTTGCCATATAGATGAATAAACCACTGCAAACCACCGTTGGCATAGATCAAATAGCAGCGGGCATTTCAGCTAATGAAGCGGTTTATTCACATAGATACAAACCGCTGCAATTACCCAAAATTACCGCTGCCATAGATCAAATGCAACGCAAGCAAATGTAACGGGTACAAACCGCTGCATTAGGGCAAATGTAGCGGGTGTTGAGCTTTATGTAGCGGTTTTTTACGGCTGCTTTAGCTCGTAATTGTAGTAGTGTGCCGTCGTGCTCGCATGCAGAAGACGTCGCCGAGGGGTCGTACTACGCCTGGTCCAAGAGAACGGCGTCGGCCGGAGAGTCGAGTTCGGCGGCGCCGGAGTCTTGCCGGAAAAGCAACTCCACCGGATTCTCAAAGCTGAGGAGGTTCCAGTACTTGTTGCACCGGAGCCAGAGTGACGGTAAAGACACCTTCATGTTTCTGACGAGATCGGAGAAGGAAGAAATGACGTCGTTGCCGTCCAAGAAGACTAACAAGAAAGGCATGTGTAGTAAATTGGTCTTCGACCTCCGACATCGTCTCTCACCCGATTTAGTCGTTCCGACGTCATCAGTAAGATTCATGTTTTTTTTTATATGTTTGTACTTGGGTGCTAAACTGATGTGTAAAATTTATTGCTTATTGGTTTCTTCTTGATATACCAATCTGTCTAAAGTGATATGAATATCAGTACAGTTTATATGAATATCGCCTAAAGTGATATGAATATGCGTACACATAACGTGAATATCATTAACATTGTATGAATATCGATATTATTGTTCTTGAATATTTATACTCGATACATGAATATCATTCCATCATAAAATATAGACTATGCGTACAAAGTATAAAGTACGTGAATATCATATAATATTGAATGAATATCGCTATTATGATTCATGAATATGTATGCGTTGTACATGAATATCATCTCATCATAATCAGTTTACAATCAACAGGTTATTCAAAATTGGATATGCGATATTCACCAAATACAAAGAAAAAGTTTCGAAGATCATGAATCGATTCCAAAAGATTGAAATTAACACACGAATATCAATACAGTTTGTATGAATATCGCCTAATTCCTATAACCGATAATCATCATGTGCGAATTAAACTATGAATATCGATATTGTTTTAATGAATATCGACTACTGTTTTTATGAATATCGATTTAAAAAGTACGTGAATATCATAACATTTTGAATGAATATCGACTACTGTTTTTACTATCAATCGGGTTACAGCGTTTTAGGAAAGAAAAAATATTGTATTTTCTCTCTCATCTAACAACCTCATTTATTATTTTTTTTCTAATTAAAAAATTAAATAATTGTCATATTAGAGTAGATTTGATGGTTATACCCCTACCATATCTATCATTCTATTGTAAGGCCCAATCATCCAAGCATCCATCACCATCAATCCAACGCTCCAGATTAATACTTCCGTTTTACCATAACTCTCGTTTACCTGAGCGTTCCTCTTGCCTTCAATTCTATGCATAGGTGGGAAATCCTAGTATTACGTGTCTATAATATTACAGAGTAATGGTTAGAGTAATACTAGGAAAGCAACATGACTATTCTGTTGATATACTCCGTTTTAATGTTATAATGTGAACCATAAAATTATTTCCTTATTTATACGTCCGTTTTGTTAGCCTATTCAAATGTTTCAGACGTCTCATCCATCTGAAATCATCTTTTGAAGTATTCTTAATTCACTACTACAATTACGACCTATTGAAGCGGTTGATTGCAGTGGTTGATCCTATTGAAGCGGTTCAATGCAGCGTTTTAAGCTATTGTAGTGGCTCATGTAGCGAGTACAAATTATGCGACGGATGGTGCAACGGTTTTGGCTAAAAAGCTAATGAAGCCGTTGATTTGAAGCTATTATAGCGGTCGTTTACATTTGTTTAGCATTCAAATTAGGAAAGGATGATAATGAAGCGATTTTCTCTAATTGATTTATTAAAACCTAATGGCCAAATTTTTTACTCTTTGGCGCGTGTCTTCGATCGGCGCCGATCTTTTTATGAGTAGTGGGTTAAGCCGACTCTTCTTAGTTATACTAAAATTAGGGTTGGAGCACTAGAATGAAGCCAAACACCAATGGAGTTCTCCGAGTCGTGCAACCATCAATGTCTCCATCTCTCTATAATTAATTATAATTAAAGATTAATCTTATATTAATTTAAGAATAATATTTAACATTATAATTAATTATAATTAAAGATTAACCTTATATTAATTATAATTAATATAAGATTAACCTTATATTAATTATTCTTATGAATTTAACCTTATATTAATTATAATTTATATAAAACTTATAACTTATAAATTAATTAAATTAATTACAACGTTATATTAATTATAATTAATATAAGGTTAATCTTTAATTCAAAATTTATGATTAACCTTATATTAATTATAATTTATATAAAACTTATAAATTTTGACTTGAAATATTTAAATCAAATTTTACATTTTTGTTACATATTTAAATATGATCAAATTCATAAGAATAATAACTTAAGCCTATTTTAACCTAAGTTAATTTTTCTACACTTTAATTTGGGGTTAAAATATACTATCAACTCAGAATATTAAAAATAATAAGTTTGAGCAATTTTTGTAATTATGAAAATTTGTTTGAGGACTATTCTGCCACAAACCAAAAACTAGAGGGCCAGATTGCAATTTCCCCAAAACTATTCCTGTAATTTCACAGAAAACCAAGGGGCAAAATAGTCTTTTCACACATTTGGACGGAAATTTTAACGGAATCCGTCCATGGGTGGTCGAATGTAACAAAAGTGTCACTTTTGGGTGGTTTAAAATCAATAGGTTAAATCCGGGTGATTTAGTGCCGAAAATGACATATAGCGGGTGGTTTCATGTAAAAACCCCTTTCATATATATTAGATCCATTCAGAGTATGTTAATATGAAATTGCCTCTTAATTTTAGATGAAGTTCTTTATTCTTGAACTAAATACGGTTGAACGAGATTGATTTTGGTGTGTTGTTATGTGATATTTTTTTTACACGATTACTTTTCGGTGCATAGGCATTTTACCGTTTGGCGCATAGGCTCGCACGTAACGTGAGGGTTAGTCAATAGGGTATAGAATGGTTATAGGGTTTAGGGTATTTGTGTATGTCATATTATTGTATATTTTGTGGTATTTATTTGTTGTTCAATGTTAAATTATTATTTATTTTATACATATTATAATGTTACATGTATGAATGTTGTATCATATTATTGTTTATTTGTAGTATTTATTTGTTTATCTAAAACCCTACAAAAAACATCCCAAAATAATCAACATAGAAGATAGAATAGAATTGTTCATTACGTTGGATGAATACAATCGCATTTAGCTCACAATACAAGAAATAATACAAGTTCTTCATAAACTTAGAAAACCTAGCACAAAATAAATGACATCGCCTAGTTGCGTTTGAAAAAATTAGGATAGTCTCTTGTAAAACTTCGCGACATATCATGTCTCTGCTTTGATAAAATTGCTTGCTCCCTACAAAAGGTTGATAGTACGTAAACAACATTACACAAAAGATACGACATCAAGGCATTATATGATGTACATCATTATATAGATTGAGGTTATACCTACGCATCTTATCCATATCTTGTAAAAGTTCTTGCTTAACAACATCTTGATTCCCCTTAATAAGATCTTGTTTTTCCCGCCATTGTTGTCGAATAACCGCGTGTGCCCTCTCCTCGTACACAGGATCAATCCAATTCCTGTATAAACACCCTAGTCTTGGGCATCCCCAATACCTCCTTCCACAGTTCCACTGCAAATCCCAAGTACGGACAATGATTTTCAAATTACACTCGCATTGTGGAGCACTTATTTGTTGATGGTGCCTATTTAGGTTTGATGATGATTCAGATGAAGATGTCATTATTTGATGTAGTGCTTGGTTTCCTACAAATCCATTAATATGAAAAGGCCAATTAGGGTTACTAAATCGAAAGAAACTGGAAGAAGAAGCTTACCCACAAATGAATCTTCAATCCCGCTTGTGTTGGAAGTGTTGTAGTGAACAAACAACCCTAATGTCTCTTATATAGTGAAATGATATATACAGCTGTAGTAATTAAAGACCATAACCACAAGAATTAAAGACCTCAACCACTAGCATTAAAGACCTCAACCACTAGCATTAAGGACCTCAACCACTCTTACCCTAATAACCCTAAACCCTAAACGTCAACCACTCTCATAAACAATGTAACTCGCATACCCAAATTCACCCTTAATAATTAAAGATAAACTCTAAACTCAAACCCTAAACCCTAATCATAACACTAACCCTAAACCCTAAACCCTAACCCTAACCCTAAACCCTAAACTTAAAACTCATTATTCTAAACTCTATCGAAATGCCATAACCCTAAACCACAAAACCTAAACCCTACCCTACCCATCCTACCCTACCCTACCCTACCCTACATACGCCTAAACCCTAAACCCTAGTAATCACACGTTACGTGTGGGTGTGTTTCACACATAACGTGCCAATCTACTCCACTCGTAACGTGTGGCACGGTTTGACACGTAACGTGTGGTTCAGTCTGTTGCAAAACGCATTGAATTAACCGTCTTGTCCCCACCTAACTGTAATAATGACCCATCTTCTTTCCCGGCTAACAACCCATTTCGAATCCATTTCGAACCTAAACCCTCATCCTAAACACTCCCAAAATCTTGATTTTCACTCACATTTTTTGTACAAAAAATGGACAATCCGAACAACAACGAGTATTGGAGCAACAATGGGGAAGATATTCCACTTTGGAACGAGGTAATTTCTATAAGTAACCCTAAAGTTGTCTTTTTTTTTTCTTGTTTTGAAAATGTTTAAAGTTCTTAGCTTCATGGTTAGGGTTTAGTGAAGTTATTTTTGATGGCCCATTATATTTGTTGTTTAGGATTTAGGGAAGCTATTTTTGATACTTATTGTTTAATATTAAAGATCTCATTTTATTATTTAGGGTATTAGAAACAAATATTGAGCGTTGTTTAGGGTTTAGGGCTACGAATTTGTTGTTATATTGAAGAACAGTTTCACACGTTACGTGTGAATAATGTTCACACATAACGTGTGAAGGTGTTCAACACGTTACGTGTGGGTGTGTTTCACACGTAACGTGTGGACACTCTTCACACGTTACGTGTGTAATCACCACCCGAAACCAGGTTTCATTCTGTAATATGGCACGGTTTGACAATAAACGTGCTTTTTTATAATCAGTGCACTAATTGATGACATGATTTCGTGTATGCAGACGAACTATCATTTATACGAGGGGTTAAACAATATCTCCCTCAATGACTGGAGCACTCCATAAAAGACATTTCCGGTTTGGGAAACACCTGAAAAACTGCAGGATTGGAACACGCCTCAACCAGTTATTGATATACCATCATTTGATCTTGGGATACCGTTTCCTCCAAAAGCATCTTCATCTCATGCTACCCCACAGCTGTGCTTTCCATCCCTACACACACAGCCTCAGTTCAGTGTACTATCGGAGGAGGATGTGTACGTCTCGGCCGATTATTCAAGGTTCTTCACATCTGATCAAATCTGGGAGTCTAGAGAAGAAGCCTTTTTGTGGGCGCGGGAGATTGCTATGAATCAGCAATTCTGCATCAAAAAGTGGAGGAATAAAGCTTCCACCCCTTCGACCCTCGGGGGGACTTGGTTACCGTGTGATAGGCATGGACAAAACGTCCCTAAAGGAGCTGACCAAGTGAGAGACATCACAAGGTCGAAGAAATGTGGGTGTCCCTTCATGTTGAGGCTGAAAGAAAGGCCGAAGGGATTGTGGAGGATCACTGTACAACATGGAACTCACAACCATGTCATAGGAGACAATTTGTATGGTAGTGCATTAGCTGGGCGACCAACTGCTGAAGAGAAGGAGATTATAAGGGTGATGGCGGTCAATCATTGCAAGCCTCAGAAGATTCATACTACAATCCAGTCGTCCCCTGGAAATTTGACCATGATGAAGCAAGTATACAACATCATGCACGAGATAAGAAAGAAGGGCATGGAAGGAAGAACAGTTGTACAACAGTTCTTCTATGAGTGCAATGAGAAGGGGTACTTCATGGAGTATAGATTCAACAAGGAGACCAACAAGATAACGGATATCTTCTTTGCAAGCTAGGATCAGTTGTGGTTGTTGAAGGTATTTCCGTACATTGTGCTGCTGGACTCTACATATGCAACTAACTGGTTAGTAACAAACGTATGAATTATACTCTTCATTTGTTCATGTCAAGGTTAGGACGCCATTGTATTTTATATATGATTATGTGTGCATCTACAATTTGCCCTTCCTTGAAATTGTCGGCATCACATCAGTTTGGAAAAACTACAATATTGCCGGGGCGTTTCTGGAGAAGGAGGACGAAGACAGTTACAAATGGGCCATAGAGCAACTTGCTAAGATGTTTGCCAAGGTGCAACGAGCACCCACATGTGTGGTCACTGATCGGGAGAAGGCGTTGATGAACGCATTAGAGAAGCAGTTTCCAGAAGCAAAATTCCTCCTATATAGGCGGCATGTGAGAAAGAATATTGAAGACTTCGGTAAGAAGGCCATGGGCAAGTTTAGGGGCACAACGTTTTCCAACGACTGCATGAAGCTCTTCAAGGAAACGACCATACAAGGGTATGAAAGATCACTCTGGAAGCTGAAGTGTGATTGGAAGAAAGCTCCAAAATGTGTTCAGTACCTACAAAAAAACTGGCTTGACCCCTACAAGGAAAAAATCGTCTCTGTATGGACAGATACAATGTTCACGCTCGGTACTACCACCACTAACAAGTATGTGCATCAATGGTTTATCTAAAAACTGGTTTTTCGTAAGCTGCACTTCAAGGTGTCTGCGGTTGCACTAGCTCGTTTGATTGAGGAATACAGGAAAGGAGAAGCTCCAGTGTGGAGCACTATATGCAGATGCTAGATGAGGGTCAGAGATGGCTTGCCTTGCGTTCATGACATGGCACAAAATGTTCGGAGCGAGACCCCAATTGAACCTAGCTCGTTGCATCCGTTCTGGAGGCAACTGACCTTGTCAGAAGTGAAGACATCAGAAGAGGAAGAATTCTGCACACGCAACGTGAATAGATCTTTGCTTGACGAATTTGCCCGAAGCGTCTTCCCCACATTGCCAGTGGAGATTCAACAAAGAGCAGTCTGTACACTTAGAAGTATAGCACATCCAGAGCAGACTACTCTGGAAGAGCTAGCCAAAGTCAGGCATAAGGGTCGGCCTCAAGGAGCTCTGAACTTTGCCACCAAAAGACAACCCTCATCATGGGAGCACACTGACCAACAGATGGACGGAACACCTCCGAAAAAGCAAAAAGGAAGACCACCGAAGTCGGGCCTACCCTTACCGTGTGGTGCCACGTCATTGATCAAGAACTCGTGGCGATATCTTTCACAGTTCCCCAAGTGTATGAGACCACACTTTGGAGGATGGTATGAGATAGTGGGTGATGGAAACTGCGGGTACAGAGCCATTGCGCATGGTCTGGGCTTAGGGCAAGATAAGTGGGAATTTGTTCGACGTACCATGATCGCTACGTTGAGAAAATAGTATGAGCTACTCGCGCCACTTTGGGTGTCTACGATGACACTTGAGGCAATGGAGGCGAAGCTTGATTGGTTTCCTTCGCCGAACAGGCCGGCCCCACCGGAGACGTGGTTGGAGCTCCCGGATATGGGATGTTTGGTGGCAACGGCATTCACATGTGTGTTCGTTACCGTCGGTCGTGGCGTGGGGATGACATACCTGCCTATGAGGGGGAAGACAAACGAAGCATCGATTGGGGAGAATCTGAAGACGGTATGCATTTGCCATGTCGAGAACGAGCAACATTTTATTGCAGTACGTTAATACAAGCTTGTGTTAAAACATCTGTTTATACTATCTTGTGTTAAAACATCTGTTTATACTATCTTGTGTTAAAACATATGTATGATGCATTGATTTTCATGTAGATTGGGCTGGCCAAAACTTCGCCCTTGCCTCCTATTTACTCGGGGTGGCAGTATCATCATGACCCGTCTGCGGGTGATTACGTAGATCAATGTCTATTAGATCGTTCGTTGGAGTATGAACCAGACAAGGACGAAAAGAAGCCAAAACAAAAGAAGAAGGTTGAAATAGTCGATTTATGTAATGAATGATATGATGCAATGAGTACGACATTCCTATAGTATGCTGCAATGAGTACGACATTCCTATTGTTGTCATAATCCAAACAACTTCCCTAAAACATTCAAACTGAAGTCATAACATTCAAACTTCAACAAAACATTCAAACTCAAGTCATAACATTCAAACTTCAACAAACACATTCAAACTCAAGTCATAACATTCAATGGAGCCGTATGGCATCCACTCAACCTAAACACAATTGAATTTCAAACAACTTATTATGCATATATATTTTAACATAATAGATAAGGACCGTATATGCACTTACACTATCAGCATGCATCCCATCCAGCTCCTCCCTATAATTCCTGGTCCGGTTGGGTTCATGTGACATGTCCCATTTTCTGGCATATGGGATCGGCTGTTGTGGGTCCCAGTAAACACTCTGTGCAGGTCTAAACATGGGAAAGTACTGATATATCCATGACTACAAAATAATTACACATATGTCAATTCCCTACATAACAAACATATAATATATCTATAACAAAAATTTAGATATTTTTATTCAAGCCATTTAATACCTAGATCAGAGTGAAACATGTGGACATGACCCGTGCCTCTTTTCTTGTGCACTCGCCCAAGCTGCGGTACACGTGTGCAAGAACACCGGTACCCCATGCATAGTTCGTGACTTTTGTGAGATCAGTCACGAACGGAGTGTAATAGACGGGCAAGCGATGCTGAGACTTGTCAGGAAAGAGGGCAGACCCCACCAAGTACAGCAAGAACCCAGCCGCCAGCTTCTTCGACGCCAACTCCTCGCAATGAGTCTTAAAATCTCCCGCGTGCAAGTTACCGGCGACGATAGCACCGTCCTCCAGCTCAAAAAACTCATGCGTCTGCTCCATC
Organism: Rheum nobile; assembly: GCA_027886185.1. Classification (NCBI taxonomy): domain Eukaryota; kingdom Viridiplantae; phylum Streptophyta; class Magnoliopsida; order Caryophyllales; family Polygonaceae; genus Rheum; species Rheum nobile. The sequence goes on from WOAB01000040.1 coordinate 8,018,761, forward strand.
AACGCCTTCTTCAAATCATTGCGGCTCAACTGCTCGTGCCATTTCTTTGGGGGACCCATGTCTTGCCCTTGTATGTTAAGCCCAAGGATCATCCACACATCATGGAGAGTTATAGTCATCTCTCCCCATGGCATGTGGAATGAGTTGGTTTCCGGTTGCCAACGCTCGACGAAGGCACCAATCAGCGTCTCATCCACATGCTCATGCATGATGTCCGATAGATGACATAGCCCGGACGCCAACGCCATGCTACCCCACGCGTCTTCCGTTGTGAGACGCCATGAGCATAACTGCTTGCCTCGCTGCTGGAACCTCAAGGGTTGCACCGACTGTATATGAACATAATTAAGCAATCATACAGACTTATTTAAAACAAGATTAATAATTAAAAAAATTGCGTTACGTGCAACTTACAACGCGCTGGTAAAGGAGGTACGCCACGTGGTTTACAAAACTCTTTAGGAGTTCAGGTCTCTCCGGACCTCCAGGAACGCTCACCACCAGTTCAGGGTCGTATCTGACATTCTTCTTTGACCGGGGTGGTTTTCCCCGCGAAGAAGAGGCTTCCTGAGGCTCCTCGCCCGGCTCCTCGCCCGCCGTGTTTGGGGCGTCTTCTCTTGGAATCCATGCATTGCTGGACTGGTCCTGAGTCCCCTGGTCCTGAGTCCCCCATGTACAGGCATGATCCTACATTTATTAAATAGATCAGATGCAATAATGAATTGTAAACAAATGCATGTTATACTAAATGTACTTACCATAGGCTGATGATAGGCAGCGTTCGGGTACACTGTCGGGTTCTCCCACGGGTTGTCCTGCTCCTCATCTCCCTGATAATAATCCCTCGGGCTATGATGAGGGCTCACATGCGGCGGTAGTACCGGCAGACTAAAATTCCGCCCGTAATAGTTATTCTGATCTATTGTATCAGAATAACAATGCAGCGGACTTCCTTCATAGTCTGGGTCCCTCGGAGGCTCAGAGCCTGCTCTACCCCCAATAAACGATGGCACTGCCATTAGGCTATGCACTCCTATCATGCCAACAGCCCCACTACTGCTACCGATTCCAGTTTGAAACCCTAAACCAGCCCCAGTACTGCTACCTGCTCCAATCTGGTATGCGCCGGTCTCATCATCCCGATAGCACACATCCCTCCGTTGCCTCCTTTCCGACCTTTTGACCTCTTCGCCAGTCACATACGACTGTTGGCGTACAAGGTTGCGACGTATCCTGCGTTCAGTTCTTTCCCCAGGTTCCATCTGCGGTTACATATCAACACATTTTAATCAACAAACAGAAAATCAACGTTCAAGATATCAAAAAAAAATGCAAATTCACACGTTACGTGTGACTTGCTCTCACACGTAACGCGTGGTGCACATTCACACGTTAAGTGTGACTTGCTCTCACACGTAACGCTTGGTGCACATTCACACGTTACGTGTGAATGTGCACATTCCAATTTCACCGGCAAGCCGCCAGCGACTTTCCAGCGATATTCCGGCCACTTTCCGGTCGTCTTCTCCGGCGAGACAGTCCAATTTTTTTTTTAATCAAATATACCCAAAATTCAACAACAAATCCACAATTTTTACCAATCTAACAATATCATCACTTCCACTTTCATTTTTCCACACAAAATGTCAACAAAATTAACTTAAAACATAACAAAATTCATAAACATCACAAAAACTTCTACAAAACCTAGATCTACCATCCAAATCATCTCCACATCGTAGATCTACCATCCAAACCTAGATCTACCTAACCAAACACTTTGTGTGGATCTACAATTCCTAACCAAACACTTTAAATTTATTAAAAACAAAATCAAATAATTATTTCTAGGAACTAACCTTACGCGGGAGGGGCAAGGAGGCGTTACGCGGAAGGGGCAAGGAGACGTTACTCGGGAGGGGCAAGGAGACGTTACTCGGGAGGGGCAAGGAGGCGCATCGGCTGAGTGATGGTGATGAATGAAGAGGAGGAGCCGAATCTGGCTTTTATAGCCAGATTCCCACACGTTACGTGTGATACAATGTCACACGTAACATGTGAACCGATCCCACACGTAACCTGTGGAGCCAATTCACACGTTACGTGTGGGTCTTGAATGGGTCAGTATCGACGCGTAACGTGGGAAGTCTATTCTCACGTTACGCGCGGCCCTATGCTCCAAAAGGCAAAAATGCCTATGCGCCGAATAGTTGAGCCCTTTTTTGATCTCATTGTCCATAGATTTTAATTTTGGTGTGAATTTCATCCATTTGTTCAGCACTTTCACATATGGTCATGGATTCAATAGCTTTTGAAACTATTAATTATCAAACTTTGATTTTAAATTTTATATTAGTTCACAAGCAGATAAAGTTTTATGAAAGAAAAATACTTTTTTGTAATAACCCTCAATTTTAGTAAGGGTATTTATGTAATTTTCCAAATCTATTTATAATAAAGGAATTTTTGGTATTTATTTTCTCATTCCAAAAATAGAAACGAAATGGAGAATTTTAATATAAGTCGTTACAACCATAAAGTTGTGTGTTATTTAAATTTTTGGGTAACATTACGTTATTATTAAATTTAAATAAAACTATATAACCTAGAATATTTAGATCAAGTTTAACATTTTTGTTAAGGGATTTAAATATGGTTAAAGTCATAGGAATTGTAACTTAAGTTTTTCTTAGCCTAAGTTAAGTCTATTTTAGCCTAGGTTAATTTTTCTAATATTAATTTTGGGCTAAAATAATATTAGAAATATAGAATTATTAAAATAATTAGGTTTGTGAACGTTTGGGCAATTTTGGTAATTTATGAAAAGTTGTTGGAGGGCATTTTTGCCACAAACCAAAAGTTGGAGGAGCACGACCGTAATTTCCGAGAACTTCATCCCCTTCCTCCACCCAAGCCCAGCCGTGAAGCTCCTTGTGTCCTACAATGGCGGATTTCGTCCATTTCAAGCCTTCATTTGGGCTCGTTTTGTCCAATTAACTTATGGGATTTTTATAGGGGGATTAAACACACCTAATCCAAGTGGAATCGGAGGGAAACAATCAAAAACGAGATCAAATTTTAACATATAAGGCATATAAACACGTTTTTGACGATTTGGAAACTTGACGAAATCGGGGCCAATACGATAGATGGTGATGCACTTAGCTAGTGCCAATCTGTTGTGGAAATTAAAAGCTTCAACGTAAATGTACGTTTTGAAATTAAATAAGATAAGTGTCTTGTTGCACATAATTAATATACCTTCGGGCGAGAAGTACAATGTGGAACCCGCCTGGACTCTTGTATTAAAGTAAGTTCTCTTTCTAATCTGGATTCGCATTATGCGGTGAGGTTGGTCGTGGACCCAAATAGTCAAGGTCGTTTTCAAACTTTGTGTGAAATATAATGTTCCCAAACAAACATAAGTATTCCCATAAGACTCACTTCCCTTGGAGTCTTTTCTTGTTGCATTCCTATTCTTAGTTTCAGTGAGAGTATCTGGTTATGTATCGTCTATCGGTTTTCATTCGAGAGACAATGGTAGTAACTAGATACAATCATCAAAACCATTCTATTTGAGCCCTTGTTTAGTCTTTCATTAGACTAACCAACATTTCTTTTCTTTGCATGGTTGGCTGGTGTCATACGTCCTATACGACACATCAGGTACAACTTCTCAGATCGAAGCCACGGAACGAAGACGTTGAAGGCAGCTGCATTTTCTTTGTTATTTGATTATTTCGAACAAGGTTTAGATCTTGTTTGTCTTTTGAATATTTAAGTCTTTCGCTGATATTTTGATATACATTATTGAGTTTCCGTTTTTGCAACGTCATTTATAATACAATCTTGATTTCAATATATATATATATGTTATTGTTCGTTTTAAATTATTATTTTGCGATCAATACTGTAAGCCTTGGATGATTTCGGATATGCGTTTTGAGGTCACTGGCGGTAATATTCCTAATGTGATTTAGGGGTGTTACAGTTCTATTGTTTGAGTTGCCTATTTTACATTAGGGAGTTATACTTTTCCTATATAACACTACCAAAAAAATGGGGTTTTAACCCGAGCATAAAAGAAAAAATAATCCGGATTTGGCACGAAAATGGTTCGGGCTTCAGGTTGAGGGTATAATAGGTTATATAATCCGAACCCCTTTTGACACGCCCGAGTTAAATGCATGACTATAGAACGCAAGGAAAATAGACAATATAACCCGGACATGAAAAACACGCCCGGGTTAAAAAGTGATTAAATAACCTGGACCATTTGACGCCCGGGATCAATTATCTTGTCCAAATATCACACTAGCCACACTTTATAACCAGGATATAAAACGGTCAGGGTAAAAAAGTTCCATCAACATCACATTTCATGAGATACTTAATATCCCGAATATTCCAAAGGTCTGGGTTATATTGTGATCTCAATATGTTATATAACCCACTTGTTTTTAGGTCTGGGTTATATAATGTTTTTAATAATGAAAGCCCTATTTATTTTTGTATATTTTCACCTTATAATTGAAATGCACCAATGATGACGATCCATTAATGATGTGTCCTTGCCTCCTGTGTCAAGCCAAGTTGTCAAAGGAGATGCCTTGGATCTAGTCTTGGTTGGGAAATCACGTCTCAATGTCTCAGTTGATGAAAATGATGCTGAACGCGTTTGAAGAACGCGATGTTTGGTGGTGGTGGTGGTGATCCCGGCGGCGATGGAAGCGAGTTGATGGAAGTATGGATAGCGGTGGCGGAAGCGATTGAATGGAGGGATAGACGACTTGAAGGGACAAGTCGTTGATGTCGTAGCGTCGACTGTGGAGGGGATAAGCTCGATGGAGATCGAGTGGTTGTCGTAGCGTCGGCGGCAGAGTGAATGGGGATGAGAGGGATATGGGTGTCGTCTGATCAAGGGAAGGAGGGATTAACACTCGACTTTAAACCTTGAACTTTAACTTTGAACGTGAGAAATAAAGAGTACAAAGTAGGGTATAAAGAGGGAAGGGGTCTCGACCAAGACGTAATGGGCTTGGGTCGAAACGAGCCTAAGGGCTAGCCCATGCAAGCATGCAAAAGGCACAAACCCTAAAAGATAAAAAGAAACTATCTTAAACACTATAAATAAGGAAACTATCTAAAACGTTGCAAATAAGGAAACTATCTAAACAATTGGCATTCAACTGAAACCAATCTACTTGACATGTTCCCCCAAAGGCAAACATTGTCCAAGCTTAAAGAGCCCCAAATATAAAACCATATCCTAATTCGACTGAAAACCAATCTTCATCTCTCAATGCCTGGGTTTTCTTATGCGCTTGGCTCGAAACCTTCAATCCGAAGAACAAATGGATAGCCACAAGAAAACGAAATAGGGAGAGGAAACTTAAAAGCACCTCGATTGATTCTCGGCGGTAAAACCAAGATGGCATTCAACCTCAAAGAGAGATTAGAGGAAAAATGAACAAATTGAGAAGAAAGAACGCATGAATTGAGCAAGGAAGAACATATGAATTGGAAAGGAAGAATTAGGGTTTAGATCGATGTACTTTGTGAGCGTACGACCAAGTACACTTGTGAGTTCTCATTTAAAAAAAAGACATAAATAACTCGGATGTTAAAATAACCGAGATGTAAACTAATATTCTCATACAACAAAATACTTAATTAACCCGGACCCAAATGCATCTGGGATAAATAGTAAGATGCAAATCAAATCACAACATTAAATAACCCAGGCGTTTTTCAATTATAGAATGTCCGGGTTATTTTCTTAGATGACATAACTTAATAACCCGTATATAATAAGTGAAAACACGCCCGGGTTATTCTCCCTCCTATATTTTTGAGCTACATACTTAAATAATACGGGCGTGTTCAAATGTATCCGGGTTATTTTCTATATAGTGTTATAAAATTTAAAAGAAAACTATTTTCCTAGTGTTTTAACCCCTTATTATGCCGGATATATAAAGTCCGGGATATTAGATCACGGGTTAAAATCACATTTTTGTAGTAGTGTAAGTATTTTGTTTATGCTTGGGCGGGATGGGTGATATCTTATTGACAGACATACGCAGTTGAGTTGGAAGAATATGAGCTAAGACAAATTGTCCAACTCAAACAACATCAGGTAATCTTCTTTATGCCTATATTTCCCAATCTTTTGAATTTATTAAGTTTTAGGTTGACTAAGAAGAATATTTTCCATTCAATTTTTAAGATAACTTAGATGCAAACATGATGGTTCCCATTTAAGCTAAGCTTCTATTCTATGGTACTTGCTTTTAGGTAGAGGTAATGTAATTTATTATTTATTTGTGTCATAAGGTACTAAGTGATTGTGGTGATCTGTTGGTGATGCTTTTAAGCTCTTCAACTAGTAGGAATCTTTTCAGGTCATATAGTAATTTTATCTTAAGAACTAATACATATTGAATCACACAATTCCATGCCACTGTTTTCCACCCCAACTTGCAATGTATGCATGTTTTCTGTCTTATAAGCTTTAGTTGCAATTATATATGGATTATTGTTGGCCATAAAATCTATTTTGTAATTCAAGGCTTCTTGGTTTGATACACTTAACTTATTTCAGTAGTAGACTTCAAATTCATTCTTATGTACATGGCGTATCCGTCAAAACTCTCTGCTCAAAAATAGAACTTCGTGCTTAGGTATTTAAATCCCGTTTCTGAATCTCCTCCGAAAATAGTTCAATACTCTCATTTTTCATGATTATTTTATCATCTTTTCTTGATTACGTTAAATTTCGTTATTCGACAAAAGTTCCATTTCGATACAATAATCGCATTGTAGCGGATATAGTTTAGTGGTAAAAGTGTGATTCGTTCTTTAAGAGTTAAGGGATCCTTCGATTTGATTCCTAATCCGATAAAAAACTCTATTTCATAAAAGGAATTAACCCTTTCCCTCTCAATGACAAATTTGAGGAGAATGTTCAATTCTCGTAATTTGTATCTAAGGGTCAATTATTAAATTATTAATTAAAATTTTAGATTATGAAATTATGAAACATAATTTATTTTGAATTGGATCAATACTGCCAATTGAATAAGTATGATGTAAACCCAAGAGAGTATACATGTATGATCAGACCATCAAACCATTGATTTATCCTAACTTGTTAGTGAATTGCATTATTCTCATTACTTGAAGCTATCATAAAATAAGATATAGTCAATGTTTTCCAATTACTAAATATTTGAATCAATTACCGTGTCATAATTATTGGCTTCTATCTAGCATATATACTCTGTTCTTTGGAACATTTTTGTTAGATCTTGTTTCCCATTGGCCAATGCCTTGAGTACTATTATTGTGATCATCCTCTAATGGTCTTGCTTATAGATTTGAGGACTATTAGGTCTTAGATTACTACTAACTCCCTACCAATTGCCCATACAAGATAATTGATTGAAAGGTTTTTTTTATTGGAATTTCTTGACATAATTTGTTGGAGTTTTCAACCCTCTTAGAATTTAGCATCTAAAAGCATATTTTTTATATACTATTATGACTTGGAATTTGACATTTACAAGTTTGCAACTACGGCAGATATTATCCATAACCACAAAATGAAAGTCATATAAAGAAAAGCAGACAAAGCCAAGGATTTATTTTTAGTTGCTTTAGTCATTTGAAAAACTCTATAGCTAAAGTAACATTCGTTGTATTTTGCTTCGCACCTGAGCCTTTTGACTAAAATGGCAATACCAAACACTATTTTTGTCTTTACACTTTGAGTTGATTTGATTAAAATGTCTAAACTTGTAGTTAAGCATGATTACGTACTAGTTTATATTACTATCATATTCTATTTGTATACTAGTTAAGTTTTTATATATGAGAAAAATAAGTGGTGAATTTAATTTTTGATTGGAAGTGTTGATAGCTAGCTTGATACTTTTTCTTTTGTCTATTTTCAACATGCGAACAGAGTTTGTGTGAAGCCTACAAGCAAGTTTATAACAAGAACTTGTAGAAGATTGGTCCACTATCCGTTCTTTTTCTCTATTGACTGCCCTTCTCCAAAATTCCAATTCCTGTTTGGTTGTCTTTGTCGATCCATCCACCAAGTCAGGTAATTTCTCAATTAATTTGAGTCTTTTGAATCGTTATTTGAAATTACTTTCGAACTGTTTTGATTCTGTTTAATTTATATTACTTATGTTAATTGCTAAGTTATGAACATTTTGTGAATTTTTGCTCAAACCTAGATGGCACGGTATATTAAAATGTACAAGAATTGACTAGGAAAAGAAATAAGTGTGTTAATAAATTACTTGTTTGGTTTATTCTTGATTCTGATGTACATTTTCTTAGACTCTGAAAATTTCCAAACTTCTTGTTTTGTGTTACTTACTCATTTAATCTCTCTCTCTTACTATACTGATTCTAGACTATTGCTACTTCTTTTTTTTAAACGTCTACTTTGAACTCCAATGTAACGTTGCGATTCATCCAAATTGTTATGATGAATCTGAATCAGTTTGTGACTTTTCTTGTGTAATATTGTCTTGAATGCTTTGTTGAAAATGACATTATTTATAGTTTTGTATAATGATGGGTTCTATGCAGACAATTTTGTGTTAATCTACTTGCGTGGCGAGGATAAACAAGAAGAGACTCTAATGCTTGTAGAATTTTCAACTGCGAAGTATTTGGTTTGCTTAAGTTTTTAGTGCACTTGGACTTGTTGACATCACCGACCATGTAGTGTTTAGGAATCTTCAAGTCTGTGCATGTTCCTTTGTAATTTATGACATTAGTGTGCTACATGCATGTACCAATGTAGATGATATCCTTTTGTAAGGAATATTAAAGTTTCTTATCTATATAGAGATACTTTCAATTATAATTATTTTCTTATAATTTTTATTTAATTTCTTTTACAAGTATACTTAATATCTAGAAATCAATATAATACTAAATATAAATTTAAAAGCACAGATGCATTAGAAAATAAAAGCTTTTGCATTATTTGCCACCAACCGCTGCCATAGGCTATATAATTGGTGCATAATATTAACAACCGTTGCATTTGTACTAGAAAACCATTATATTAGGCCTTAGAAAACCGCTTCAATAGACAATCTAATGCAGCGGTTATTATTGCTTAAACGACGATTGAGTCTACTCTCTTGCAACCGCTGCAATAGAACAAACAAGCGCTACAATAGATCTAATGCAGCGCCAACAGATGAAGCAGTCAACAATAGGTCTAATGTAGTTGTTTTTCCACTTTATGAAGTAGTTTTTGACCGCTACCATAGCCCTTTATTATAGTAGTGATTAGATGACCAACGTTCAATTGGTCTTATGACTTGGCATTGAGCTCTCTTTAGCGTTTTATTGTTCGATTCCTATCGGAAACGTTGACGTTGGAAAGGGGTCTAAAATAACACTTGTGGGGAAGTCGATCTTTTGGGTTTTTTCAGTTTCAGTAACTTTGGAAAATCAAGGTGTATAGTAAAATTGACGTCTAGAATATATACTATATGGAAGGGCAGTTGATTTTATCACTTTCCATGCAAGTCATTTACTATTTCCAGATGAGACTCGGCAGTTTCATGTTAGATAGATAATAGATATGATATACGTACGGAGTACTACGCATGCACCACGGTGTTAATTAATGCGATGATGTGCGTACGGAGTATATGTTTTGAGTTAACACATTCAAATTGTGGGACGTGAATGTGCAGTGACAAAGGATGTCTCAATGTCTGTACAATTTACTTATTTCCAGTTGGGGGTATTCAATTAGGTTGATAGTTATTACAGAGTATTAATCAGTTCCACCGCTGGAGGTGGGTGACTGTCGGTTCAGAAAATTACCATTTACAAACAAACATCAAAACTACTGTAGTAAATTCTTCAAAATTTTGAAAATTATTATACACGTATAAAAGTTGTTTTCGTAGGTTAAGAAATTAAAAGAGCAGGGTCTGTTGTTTAATTAAAACCTAGTGAATGTAAGTGGTAGTCGATTAATCTGAAATGTTTGGTGAATACTAGACGACGTTGTTAATACAGTAGTACTAATTAATTACAGTAATCAACAAAGAATTTAAAATTTGGTGGAGAAGTTTCAGTCCTCTGAGTCTGACAAGGTGATTCCCCTGGGTGCTCCCATCGCTTGCCATTCACTCCCTGGCTTTGCAGAACAAAAATGTCAAATATATGGCCATTGTTTCTATTGGTGCTAACTTCTTGCTTCCGAACTGTGTTGAAATTATTTCATACGGAGTATTTTTTATTGGAGAAGACAAATCACATTCCCCTGTAACAAACTACAGTATGTCTTATATAGTACGTATATAATAGAGTACGCTTATGCAGGACAGACGCAGGATTTTCGTTCAGTGGGGCACAAATCTTACGTGATTAAAAATCAATTTTAAAATATAATTTTTTTTAAAAAATTGAGTTAATATGACGGGAATAACCTAATGTAGTTATTATTAATAGCAAATTAAAAGAATTTTTCATGAGGGATACATGATTACAAAACAATGATTCAACAATGCATGAAAGAGATGTAAAAAAAATCAACAAAATAAGAATTAATCGAGACTGAGTGAACATAACATATGTATAATAAAAATTCTCTTCATAGACAAGAATGATAAGCTGAGATTAGCTGAATAATCAGTGGTTTAGGAAACTAAACATTACTTAGGAGTGCTCCCTTTTATATTGTCGAATTACATGACATGGTTAGATTTGCTTTATATTTGGTAAACATAAACTTTATATGTTCTATCCTATATCAATTCAATTTAACCCTTATCGAAAAATAAAAATTGAAGATGATATCATCTAGTACTCTGATTGTTGGATTAATTCACTTTCGACATAGGATGTTTCTCTAAGCACCCAATCTAATTCATTTCGTATATAGAGAAACAAAAACTTATAGGTAAACTGTATAATCTCAACACCCTATTCATATCACATACACTATAGATTCAATTGAACATAACATTACATTGAATAAGGAAAAAGAAGGGATGGAGGTAGGCTCAGGTAGAAAGCGATGCAAAGTAAAAATTTTTTTTTTTTTTTTGAGTGGAGGCCCGTGTCCCCGCTTGTCCCTACGTAGGTCCGCCCCTGCGCGTATGATAATATATATATAATTATAGACTAGGGTTTAAGTGCATAATGGTCTTAGGATGTAAAGTGATGATTAATTATAGCCATAGGATCTAAAAGATGGAGGGATAAGATTGGAGTGACAAAATTGTAAATATCATAGTTTTTATAATATTATTTTATAAAAAATATTTTTTGAATTTATTTTTTTCAAAAAAAAAAATTCCCAATTTCCCCCCCAAAAATTTAATTTTTTCGAAATTTTTTCCCAAAAATTACTTCTTTTTCGAAAATTATCATTTTTTTGTATTTTTTTCAAAAATAATTTTTTTAATTGTATTGTATATCAAGTGCATAAATAAACACCCAAATTGCATCTATAATGAATTCAAATTTCATATATAAAGCACATTTGTAATGCTCATATAGAGTGCATCTTTAATATAATAAAGTATATGCTATAATATATAAACGTGCATGTTTAACATGTATATCAAAAGTGTACATTTTAGCTAGTGTATGTTTATTATATTAAAAGTGCATATGTTAGTATGTTAAAGTACATATTTAATATGCTAAAAAGTGTATATGTAATTATGTTAAATTTGATGTTCAATATTCCAAGTTAAGTGCGTGTGTAAGTATATTAAAGTGCATATATGTTTAGTAATCTAAAATTAAGTACATATGTGAATATATTAAAGTGTATGAGTAGTATGTTAAAGTGCATGATTAAAATGCTAAAGTACATGGTACTAATTTTTTTAGAAAAATATTCATGAAAAAAAAATTGGGAAAAAAATCATTTTCGGATGAAAATAAATTTCAAGAAAAAAATATTTTTTGGGAACAAAATTTGAGAAAAAAAATATTTTTTGGAATATTTTTATTAATTTTTTTTTTGAAAATAAATATAAAATTTAAAAAGTTGATTATATTTACAAATTTGTCATTCCATGTGTTTTAATCCTAACTCTTCATTCCTACAATCTAGGGCTGTCAAAACTTGATCCGATTCGAATGACCCGCCCGAAACCGAACCCGTTCGATATCCCAAAAGAATTAAAAAATTGTATATCTGAACTCGACCCGACCCAAACCGACTAGCCCGAACCCAAAAAATAACCCGAAAGACTAGCCCATTATCAACCCGGTACCCGAAGTCACCCGACCCGAAATCACCCGAAAACCCGAAGTTGCCTGATCCGAAATCACCCGAAAACACGAAGTTACCCGATCCGAAATCACTCAAAAACCCGAAGTTGTCCGATCCGAAATGACCCGAAAACCCAAAGTTGACTGATTCGAAATCACATGAAAACCAAAACTCAATAGCCCGAAATCATAGAAAAAATTAATGCCACATGATCCTAAATTTTCCTTATCGTTTAATCATAAACTTTCCTATCGTTAAATCATAAAGTCAAAGGTCTAGGTTTATCCTCACTATTTACCGTAAGAATCATCCTTACCAAAACCCAATCTTAAATATAGAACTTCAAAGATATGAGATTTTATAGTGAATATATATATATATTTATTGTAATTATGTTTGCCTTCAATCGAAAACCGGTTCCATCGAAATACATTTCAACCACAATTCGATTTATACGAAATGCGATTATTTTGAGATCGTACTTAAACGAAATCTTATTCATTCGAACTCATATTCATATGAATTCTGACTCAACCGAAATATGATTTACACAAAATCTAGTTCGGCCATAATCCGAAATAGCCCATTGAAATTGACCCAAATATCTGACTTCTCCCGATAAAATGAACAATGGACCTGACCGACCCGAATTGGATTGAGTTGTCAAAATACACGTGAATACGTCATTAGCCGGGATCCGAATTAATCTGAAACCAAAATGACCCGACCCGAAACCGATCCAATTTGCCCGATTGACAGCCCTAAGTTTGACCGAAATCCAAATTAACCCGACCGAAATTGACCCGAATACCCGATCTCACCCGATAAATAAATATCCGATCCGACCCGACCCGATATGATCCGACTTGTTATAATATTGGACATTGGCCCGAATCCGAACTAACCCGAATCCGAAATGACCCGACCCGAACCCGATCCAACCCACCCGATTGACACCCCTACTATAATCTAATAATTAAGATTAATTCTCATTTTACACCCTAAACACTCTATTTATATGAACATCACTCTATAATTATAATAATATGAAATGTAGTAATATGTTGCGTTACATATCTGCGGATATGGACCGACCTGACCTGACCCTGCAGTATCAGTATCAGTATCTGAACTGGGTTAGCTTTGGTTTGAATTGATTGGCATTAATTTTGGAAGGCCAGTTCCAGTTCACTCACCAAATTAAAAAAAGAAAGAAAAGAATCATATATTGGCCATTTTGGAGGCATTAGTGTTATGTCCAGAGCCGTTTTATGTCTAAATTGGAAGGGATACACCTCTCTATTCGAACTCAAAATTTACGTTTAAAAAAGTACAATCACTAAGTGCTTATTTGATTGGAAAGTAAATTCTCATGATTTTAAATTATTTAAAAAGTGATATCAAATATAAGTATTTGGTTGACTTTTTTTATTTTTAAAAAATATAGATATTTAATTTATGAGATTTTCAATTTCTATAAAACATAGGAAGTACAATCACCTAGAGATGAGTGGGTAAGATTTTTTTTCCTCATATTTTTCATGATTTAGATTTTAACCAAACATAATTTATCAATTCTCATAAATTTAAATTTTAATATTTTGATTTCACATAAAATAATTTTTTAGAAATTACACTTCCCACGTTGAACCAAACAAGTATTAAAACATCTAAACTTTAGTATTAGGAGACATTAGTTAATTACATGTACATATATACTCCGTATTACACTAGTTCACTATCGCCGGCGCAGAATCAGTCTATATCTTATAATTTAACCCAGACAGAAAAAAAGATAAAACAATTCAAAATGCAAGTCACATGTACACCACTGTACTGCTTCAGTAATTGAAAGATCGGATCTAAATAATTTCATCAACATGAGAAGTGAATCAATTCACAATTGTACTCTTGATTAATATAGTATATCGGTAAAAATAACCTTTCATGTAATCAGTACATAGGCAAATCTTCGAACGTATACAAGTGCTAGTTAGAATGAATCTTCGTCATTATTATAGAATGTATACATGTGTTTCGTATGAATTAGAGAGTTTAGCTGGCTTGACAAAAAAAAAATTTAAAAAAATAAAAAAATAAAAAAATAAAAAAAGTTTAGCTGGCATATTGCATATTGCTTTATCTACACTTCTTGATCTCTTTTAGGGACTTGCACACGAGTTGCAATATATCATGGTTAAGTATTGGTGTTTTTATTATTCTCAAAGTTACATACGAAGATTTATCTCTAATTAGTAAGCATGTGCTTGTTTAAGGGACATACTCCATCCATTTCGTTATATTTTTCATTTAGAACTAATTAGGACAAAGTTACATTTTTCTAATTTTTTTTTTGCAATTGAGTAATTGTTAATCGTGGTATTCGCTTTTCTTTAATCAATCAAATCTTTTAGATGAGAGTTTTCTTGTAGCACAAAATCATTGGTGGGAATTAATTGTACTTAATAAACCCTGTTTCTTACAACAACAAAAAATCAACCCTGTTTTTTTTTTTTTTTTTTTTTTTTTTTACATTTTTAGTGTATTAACACGGGATGATATTTGAAAAAGTCAAATTCTTGTATTAAGGATATCAAAATAATAAATAATGCACTATGAAACACTGATTTTCCTCCCAAATGATAGACACTCCGTATTATAAAACGATAGTACAATATTTAGGCCTTGTTTAGCAATACACTAGCATAGTGTTCGAGCACGGCATTGGGTTATAAAGTATTTTTTATGTAATTTAATTAATTATTAATATAAATAAATTATATAAGTATAAATGTACTTTTTATCAATTAAAATAAGATAAAACATATATGAATATATGATATATGAATTTAATTAACTAATAAATAATTTCATATTAAATGTAATATATATTGTTAAATAAGCACAAAATTATAGCTTAACAAATAAAATACCATTAAAATATCTTATAGATATCACGAACTCTAAATCTAACAATTATTCAAATTTAAATTCAACTATAATCCTTAATATATAATATCTTATATATCATAAGTTAATAAGGGTTTGTTTGGTGATTGTCTTTATAAATTTTTTTTTTTCATTTTAATGTACTTTTTGTGAAAAATAATTTTTGAAATTTGAAATTTGGGTGGTATGGAAAATTGTGAAGGGTAAAAAATAAGTATTTTTAAAAAAATAAAGTCTTTATATATAGAAGGCTAAACATAACCTAAGTTGAATAGATTTTCAATACATGTTTTTATATGCTTTAGAAAAAAATTGAAATCTTCAAATTTTCGTTCCACTCAATTTTTTTATAAGAATTTTTCTTATTTCGAAGTTAGAATAAATTTTATTTTGGTTTGGATAGAATAAGTTATTTCTTGTGTTATTATTTGGTTTATAGAAGTATTTGTTCTTAATTATATGATTTAGATATATTTTATTCATTCTTTCCTTATATTTCGTCCCACCTCCTTATATTCTACCGTCACCCTACCTAATATATTTTGTTGTGAAAAATATAAAAATTATAATTGTTAATGTATTTAGTATGATAAACTATAATCCTAATTAAAATTTATTCATGTTTTTTGTTAGCCTATTATAATTAGTCACGTACTCACGTCCCATAAAAGCTATTTTTTCTTCATATTTTTCCTCTCGAAAGTTGTATATTAATTTATATTTCATTTTTATATCTATAATTTTTTAATCTTTTTACGTGCAAGGTGAAACTAAAATAATATTGTGTGATTCAAGTTTTTTTTTTCGTTTTATGCACGATTTAACAAAATTAGTTAGATCGTTAGGTGATTTATAGTTAAAATTGTCAAGATTTAACAAAATCTTCAAATTTTGTCTAATTGAAAATTTATATTAATTTTTTAGAATTATATATGCTCAATAAAGATATATCTAAATAGAAATACAATTTTATTATATAAAATCAATTAAGAGGCTAGAGAAAAACTTATCAACTGAGAGAATTAATTAGCTAGAATAGATAAACCGAAGTTTATATATTTTTTCCTTATAAAATTAATATAATCATGAGTATGTTGAGATAGACTAAAGATTGAAATGACAAAATTTTAATACGGTAAACTTGTATCTAACCATGACTGAAAAACCTTACTTTCACTCCCAAGCTTCAACCTCTCTCACAAACCCTAAATTCTGCCGCTACCAACATCCAATACCTAACCCCGATCAAATTTACCCTAAGGGAAACAACCTTGGCTACAGATCCATCTCCTTGATCCCCCATCTTCTCCTTACCTGGTGCTTTCTCCAATTCAAAAGCTCGCTTGGGTCCCCCTTCCATGGCCCCCCCTTTGTTCTCGCTTTAGCTCCGGTGAAGGAGCCTTGCTTAGTCGCTTGCTGTAATTTCATCTCCTCCTTTTCCCTATCCTTGGGGTTAGACTTCTCTGTCTGGTTTGGTAGACGGCCTATGCTCTTCTTTCTCTCCTTGGGTGCCTTCTGGTTCCTCTTCGTTTCCAGTCATGGTCCTTGTCACTTTCTGGTGGCTTTTGGGGAGCGGTTGGCTTCATTGGCTTCGATCGCTCCCAACCCCTTTAGTTTTCCTTGGCTCTGGAGTTTTATGGCGCTGCTCGGTGGCTTCTTCAGGTGCTGGGTTTGGCTCCTCACCCTCCCTCCTTGGATGTGTCTTTTAATCATAACCAGGTGCTCTCTAGTACACTTAATGGTTCTCTTCTACTATCTTACTCTCTTTTCAATTTTCTACCTCATCTACTACTTAACTGTTGCCATTACCTGCACTTTTAACGATTCCATCAAAACCATTTTCTGGGATCTTAAGCATGGTAAAAACACTAACTCTTACTCCAAAACCCTCTGCTATGGCACCCTACTGATGAATGCTTTACAAGCACACTCTTCAAATAACCTCAATGTTGTTATCAACAAAAACACCCCCGGGTTACTGATGTTTGCTTCTCTGGTTGTTGTGGCTTCAAATAAAAAATCCAAGATTTCACACCCTGATGATGACGTTATTAATTCCCAACTTGAAAAGGGTATGGGAATTACTTATATAATTACACCTTGTCAAAAAACTGACCTAACTGAAGGCTTCTTAATGGTAAATCTTCTCTAGATAAAAGCCTATTTCCCTTTTTCTGAGGTTTTATATTCTGTGAAAACACCAACTTATGCTTCTCTAGAAGCATACTGATGTGACCATGTCTCCCATGACGGCCCAAGACGAGGAAGAAGCCATGAGCCTACGCTTAGAGGGCCCAGTGACAAGGTCTAGGTCCAAAGCCATCTCTGCCGCCGTCGCGTCACTTGTCGCACGCGTCGTTGCTGGCCAAGGAAGCCCAGACGAAAACCCAAGACTCGTCGTCCTCTCCACCATCGGCATTGAAACAACGCGTTCTTCAGAGACAACATCGCGTGCACCCACTCGCGAGGCCATCGAGCCTTAGTCGCTGTTCCTCGCGGTGTTTGTACTCATTCAATGCGTCGTTTTCATAGTTTCGAGACATTTTCTATATTTAGTATTTATAGCGTTTTAGATAGTTTCTATTTATAGCGTTTCTATCTTTTAGGGTTTGTGCCTTTTGCATGCTTGCATGGGCTAGCCCTTAGGCTCGTTTCGGCCCAAGCCCATTAGGTCTTGGCCGAGATACATTGGCTATTTAAAGCCTCCCTTGTTATTGTTATTTCTTACGTTCAATTTAATTCAAGGTTTCAAGTCGAGTGTTTATCCTCCTTCCCTTGATCGGACGTCAAAACCCTCTATCTTCGCATCCCCATTCCCTCTGCCGCCGATCCTACGACAACCGCTTGATTCTTCAAGCCAAGTCTTCCTTCGCATCTCCCTTCCTCTGCAGTCGACGCTACGACACCCAAAGACTTGTCTTTTCAAGTCATCTATCCCTCATCACATCGCTTCCGCCAACGCTATCTTTTGCCCCAGCAACCGCTTCCACCACGTTCACCACCTCATACATCATCGCGTTCTCCAACGCGTTCGCCATCTTCTTCACTGCTGTGACGTTCAACGTGACTTCTCACCCAAGACTAGATCCCAAGGCGCCGCCTTTTGACAATCGGCTTGTCATCGGAGGCAAGAACACATCAACTGGCATCAGAGCCCAGCAGTCTTGTAAGTCACGAACTCAAGTTTGCATTTTGTTCACAAAATATTTCTTGACCCCCATCGTTGCTTTCATAAAATATCGCGAAAAACCATAACTTTCCATAATTGCTACACCTATTCGGTTTCTACAAGGTAAAATCTTGGCCGGATTTTTTTTCCCTTGTTCCCTAAGTTTTGGTGTGTTAGGTAATTTGTTATCTTGTATGCTAGAATATTTTGTTTCCTTATTTCACGCGTGGATAGAGTTTCCTTGTTTGCTAGATTTTGCTTTTTAGTCAAGTTAACCGAATTTCCTTATATAAGATATCTATCAAATCTTATCTTCTCTCTCCTATCTCTAAGATCACACTTGTGATATTCTTGTTCTTAGACCGATTTTATTTTTGTTTCCTTTTGCAAATCCGAAAAGATCAAAAGATAAGATCTCGGATATTAAAAAAAAAAAAGATATCGAAAATATATTATAAAAAAAAAAGTTTCTAAAGTTAGAGAAAGCCAAAATAAGGCAACCCTAACCCACTCTCGGTCTAAGCTCATCTTCTCAACCTCTCCACCGTCTAGGTCAAGCTTCCTAGAAGGTACTTTCTTGCTTATTAAGTTGCTTTGTTTACGTTTGTTTTAGGGTTTCAATTTGTTCTTGTTTGTTTGATTGAAACTTGCTTGATACACCATCTCTTGTGCAAGCCAAGCCGCCCTCACGGCAAGCCCAAACTAGCCCTACCTACATGAACTTTGTGACTTGACTAGTGATTTGCTTGGTTGTTGTTCTTTGTTGTCTTTTTGTTCGTTTTTACTCCCATGTCTGGCCGTCTTGTTATAGGTACCATGCCGATTGGACACAGTGAAGACGAACGCGGCGTTGACAACACCAACCCCCAACAACCGCCGTTGGTGCAACACGACCAACCACCTCTCGACCCCCCACAACATGAACCACTCCTTGAGTTGTCCGAGGAGCAATAGTTGATTCAAGCTCTTCGATAAGAGAATGCAGCCTTAAGAGCACAATAACGCGTGGCACCCATCATGCCAACTCCAACTCCTCTGAGTGCCATGGACGCGCCGACTCAACCTAGAGCCACCGACGCGGGTCCATCAAAGACAAGAGTCGACAAAGGCAAAGGAATCATGTCTTCGACATCTCATCACCAACCGCAACTCAATCGTATGCAGAGTGTCATCGAGAGTCGTCAATGCTTCGTTTCGCACGCGGACCGCTACGTTCCTAGAGCCACACCCGCTGGCTTCGACCACGGCTCCGACTACGACCGTGACGCCGAGGACACTCAAGGTGAGTATTCTGAACCATACAACTTTGATGATCGCTATGCCTCTAGGAGAACCCAGAGACGTGTACCGGACTCAGTGCCACGCGAAGGCCACCCTCGCCGAGCCGAGCCAGCCAACGCGACGCGACGCCAAGGAGACCTAGTCGCCGACCAAGTGGGCATACGCGATGCGATGAAACCAACTTGAGGACACCAACTACCCAGCCATAGAGCCATGATGTACGCGATCACCTTCGACACCAGAGTGTTCGAACACCGCGTTACGGATCTGATGGCTACGCGTCGATCACACCCAATGTCCACGACGAATTCGACGAGTATGACGACGAAGAGATCGAGGGCTCAGGTATGGTCAACCCTAATTTTTTTCACCCCCTCTTGGAGATCCACTAGAATTGCAGGATCACCCTTCGTATTGGATACCTCCACCGCGTCTCTAGCCCCAAGGAGAACGCGTTCGTGACATTGGCGGCGAGCGCCGCGATGTTATGCAAAGAGACATTCGACGCGACAACTACGATGCCCAGCCGCAAAGACGTCAACGCGATGACGCCTACGTGCCCAGGGATGAGTATGTCCGCGGAGATTGCCAAGAACGCGATAGACACCAGGTTGGGCGCGATAGACCACATGGAGTGCGCGCCTTTGAGAACCCTCTCTACGACGCCGCACCAAACAACGCGTTCAACCAAGCACCTGCCCAGACTCGATTCCAATGACACCAAGTCAAGGTAAAAATCGAGCATTTTTATGGTGAATACAACCCCTCTATTTTTCTTGAATGGGTGCATGCTACGGAGTACACACTTCGATATTGTCGAGTGCCCCCTGAGGAGCATGTCGACGCCGTAACACTTAACTTCCGAGGAGCCGCCCGCGTTTGGTGGCATAGATTTGAAGATGACTGCGTGTGTCGCCACAGGACCAGAGTCACAGAATGGCATCAACTAGTCTACGTGATGACCAAGAAATATGTGCCTCCAGACTATAGGAATCAAATGCGAATGGAGATAGCCATGACTCGCCAAGGGTCGATGTCTCCACTCGAGTTCTTTTCCAAGCTTGAAGACATGTATTACAAGGCTAACATCTCCGTTGCACCATCGACTTGGAGGACGAAAATCTTGAGTGGCTTGAACACCAACATCCGTGATCAACTCGAGATTTTGCCAATCAAAGACTTGAACACCCTTACTCACACGGCGATGCAAATTCATGCACAACTCACTCGCCGAAAGTCCTACACTTGGAAAAGTAGCCATACCAAGTATGCTTCTAACCCTAGTGGTTTATCTTCTACTAACCCTCGCCCTAGTGCCTCTCCCACATCCGCGTCTAGCCAAGCAACCAAGGTGAAGCCTTCGATGCCGAGCACCGCCCCGCGCCAGACCGTACCCAGACAACCCCCAGTGGGCACAGATCGCGCACGCGACCTCGAATGCTACAAGTGTGGTGGACGAGGCCACTACAAGGAAGATTGCCCTAATGCTCGCAAGGTGTTGTTCTTCGCCGCCGCCGCCGGCTACGAGTCCTGTGATGACGAGGAGGCCACACTTGACGCGATCGATGAAGGCAACGCAGAAGAGGACGAAGACGCTTATGACTGCGAACCCGCTTCTCTACACGCGGGCACACCATTGAGCTTGGTGACACGTCGTCTCCTCACAGTCAAGGAAGCCAGCCTACGCGACCAAAGGGAGAATTTGTTCCACACAAGAGCTCTCGTCCAGACGGCTTCCTTGAGTGTCATTGTTGATGGAGGATCATGTGCTAGCATTGTCAATGAGAAGGTCGTGACACACTTCAAGTTGCCCACGACGCCTCATCCCCAACCTTATGCCCTCCAATGGATATCATCTAGTCTAGGTAACACAGTATCTCGCCAATGCTTAGTTTCATTTTCCATAGGCCAATACTGTGATTCAGTTTTATGTGATATCATTGCAATGGACGCCACCCATATTTTGCTTGGGCGCCCATGGCAATTCGACAAGCGCGTGCTCCATGATGACTATTTGAACACTTATGTGTTCAATTACCACGGGAAGCGTGTCACTTTGCATCCAATGTCTCCCCATGAGATATTGCAGGACCAGGTTGAACGCGATCGCCAGAAAGCCATAGAGACCGCGTCTACTAGGTCAAGAGAGTGTCCATAGGCACTCTAGAGGCCACACTCCTCCAAAGCTGGCAAAATGTCATCTCTACCAGGCACTGATAAGAAGACGCACAACGCCATAGCTGGGACACCAAGTGCCCCATAGAATTCGAGTAGCGCCTCACCATCGACAAAGTTTGCCGCGCCGTTGCCGAAGACGTCTCCTTTGCAAGAAAAGTGTGAGCAACGCGTGCTTTTAGCCAGGCCCAGTGACCTCACTGCGTGTTTGACTGGCAAAGCTCCATGTTTTCTGCTTGTGCTAACTCCCTGCATCCCTGAGTTGTCGAACACCGCGTCCGTGCCGCTAGTCATCGCGACCTTGCTCGCCGTGTTCGATGATGTATTTCCTGATGAGTTGCCACAAGGTTTACCTCCACTAAGAGGCATTGAGAACCATATTGACCTTGTACCAGGTGCTTTCTTGCCCAATCGCGCTGCATATAGAGTTGGCCTAGAAGATACCAAAGAGCTACAACGCCAAGTGCAAGAGTTGTTGGATCGCGGCTACGTAAGGGAATCTCTCTCCCCTTGTGCTGTGCCTGTGATCCTTGTGCCCAAGAAAGATGGCACATGGAGAATGTGTGTTGATTGTCGTGCGATAAACCAGATCACCATCAAGTATAGGCATCCTATTCCACGCCTCGATGATATGCTAGATGAACTTCATGGCGCCACACTTTTCTCCAAGATAGATTTGAAGAGTGGTTATCACCAAATCAGGATGAAAAAAGGTGATGAGTGGAAGACCGCGTTCAAGACAAAGTACGGGCTCTACGAGTGGTTTGTCATGCCATTTGGGCTCACGAACGCGCCCAACACCTTCATGCGCGTGATGAACCACGTCTTGAGAACATTCCTTGACAAGTTTGTCATCGTTTATTTCGATGACATCCTTGTGTATTCACGAAGTCTGGAAGAGCATGTCGATCACCTTCGACTTGTGCTCGAATGCCTTCGACGCGAGAGCCTGTTTGCCAATCTGGCCAAGTGCAGTTTTTGCTCCGCGTCCACAAATGTTCTGGGCTATGTCGTGAGTAGTGATGGTCTATGCGTCGACGAGGCAAAGATCGCGGCCATCAAAGAGTGGCCAACTCCGACGACGCCAACACAGGTGCAAAGCTTTCTCGGCCTCGCTGGATTTTATAGGCGCTTTGTTAGAGATTTCTCCTCCATTGCCGCGCCATTACATGAGTTAACTGATAGGTGTCATTTCATGCACCTTTACTAGCAGTTATTAGCATAATTTGGAGGAGTTCAGGATGAGTTTTGTGGCTAAGTCTGTAACCCAGAAGTTGTGGAGAGAAGTGAAGATATCCAAGGATTTACAGCTTAGATGGAGATGATGAAGATGAGGATCTGCTAGAGTTTACTTGGAGAAGACTACCAACACTTGGTAGTAATGAAGAGCAGAAGAGAAAGGAGTGGGCGAATTCCTACCGCCCCGCGCCAGAGCCACCGCGACCCGACGGTGGTTCTCAGAGAAGATTGAGGGTCGCGCCAAGAGGAAGCCACCGCCCCGCGGTGGGAGCCTGACGCCCCGCGGTGGATCTCACCGCCCCACGGTGGCCGTGTTCAACGCCTCGCGGCCAGAAGACATTTATTTCCTTTTATGCATTTTCAGATTTCCTTAGTTTTATTATTTTGTTTCCTTTGTTATTCTCGTTAGTTTTAACCTAGTTTTCCAAAAACCTATATAAGACTTCTTCCTAGGTCTTGAGAAAGGAGACACGCCCCAGAGAGACTACTTTTACATTACGCAGTTTACTTTTCATTAGTTTTTCATTCTCATCTGAATGGAGAACTAACTTCCCTTTGTTCTACTAGACGTTTGAAGCAATACAGTTGATGTGTTTGTGAGATTTCTATTCCTTGTTCTTATTCTTATAAGCGTTGGTTTGATTCTCTTGGTTATACTGAATACTGATTTATTGTTATTCCTCTTAGCCTGATCAACTAGGTTGAATACTTTTTATCAATTGCTAGGATTTGCATATAGTGGAATACGAGTGCATATCTAGTAGCATACACGATTGTTGCATATAGTGGAATACGAGCGTGCAATCGTGAGTGAGAATCCTTTGCATGTTAAGTAGTAAGGTTTTCTTCTATTTGCATGTATCCTATATCCTTGTGTGCATTGCTATTGCTTTGTTAGTGGTAAAGTCTATCAACAACTGTGAGAATTGGTAGTACTCTTCCATTGATATAGTAATAAGTCTATCAACAACTGTGAGAATTGGTAGTACTTAAGATCAGGGTGGGAACAACTATAAGAATAGTAAAAGAACTTGGATTGAATAGATTTCTGTGATTAAATTATATCTCTGTATTGTGGATCTCGTTCTAGTAGGACTACTTTCCCAATCATATTTTCTCATCAACTAAACTTGTTTTCTTTGCTCTGCTTGATTACTAAAAACCCCCTTTATTGTTACTTGTCAATCACAATTGCATACTGCATCAGATCTTCCCTGTGGGTTCGACTCTTACTTGCTTACTATACATCTATTTGTAGGTCTGTTAGGACTTTTATTTTGACTAGGCTAATCAACGATATTTGCATTGCGCATTTCTAGCCCCGTCATTGACGAAGAAGGGAAGCACAATTGTCTGGCTTGAGTCCCACGAAGAGGCCTTCTCGGCCTTGAAATGGGCCTTGTGCAACGCACCATTGCTCCAGCTCCCCGACTTCGCAAAGACATTTGAGGTGGAGTGCAATGCCTCAGACATAGGCATTGGTGGTGTGCTACACTAAGAGAAGAGGCCCATTGCATATTTCAGTGAGAAGCTCACTGGGGCCACACTCAATTACCCCACCTACGACAAAGAGTTATATGCCTTAGTACACGTGCTGAAGACATGGCAACATTACCTTTGGCCGCGTGAATTTGTCATCCACAACGACCACGCAGCCTTGAGCTATTTGAAGAGCCAAGCCCACCTCAATCGACGACATGCGCGTTGGGTGGAATTTCTTGAGACATTTCCTTATGTCGTGGTCCACAAGAAATGAAAGGAGAACATTGTCACAGACGCGTTATCTAGAAGGTATGTTCTCTTGACTCATGTGCAAACTAAAGTTTTGGGTTTTGCTTTGATTAAAGAATTGTATGATAGTGATCCTTTCTTTGCACCTATTTTAGAGCATTGTCTGAGATCGCGTGAGTTTGAGTCATACTTCATTTCTGAGGGTTATTTATACAAGGCTAGTAGCCTATGCATCCCTAGGTCGTCCATTAGGATCCTTTTGATTCAGGAAGCACACGAAAGTCGTGGACACTTTGGGATTAGTAAGACATTGGCCGCGTTAAGAGAACATTTCTTTTGGCCTAAGATGACCCACCAAGTGACTAGGTTTTGTAGAAGTTGTGTGACATGCCAAAGAGCCAAAGCTAGGTCTAGTCCTCACGGCCTCTACACTCCTTTGCCCATACCGAGTGCCCCCTGGGAAGATTTGTCTATGGATTTCATCACGGGTTTGCCCCTCTCTAAACGAGGTAAAGACTCTATTTTTGTGGTCGTAGATAGGTTTTCTAAGATGACACATTTTATTGCTTGTAAGACAACCCATAGTGCTAGTGAGATTGCCGATCTATTCTTTGAGCATGTGGTGCGTCTGCATGGAGTCCCGTGTACTATAGTGAGTGATAGGGATTCTAAGTTCATTGGTTATTTTTGGAGAACTCTTTGGGGTAAGCTAGGCACCAAACTCTTATTCTCTACTACCTACCACCTCCAGACCGATGGCCAAACAGAGGTCACGAATAGAACCCTAGGAGCCCTCCTTCGCGCGATGCTTAAAGCCAACCCTAGGCGTTGGGAGGACTTACTATCACTTGTCGAGTTTTGTTATAATAGATGCAGGCACACGATGACCAAGTTGACACCGTTCGAAGTGGTGTATGGCATGAACCCCTTGACACCACTAGATTTGTCGCCGCGACCACTACGTGACCCAGTGCATTTCTCCACCGCCAACCGCGCCAAGCAAGTGCAGGAGCTTCATCGACGCACCAAGGAGCAGCTGGAGAGGAGGGCCGCTCAGTATGCATCGCATAAGAATTCTGGCCGCCGCCGCGTCGTCTTTTCCCCCGAAGACCTTGTTTGGGTGCATATGCAAAAGGAGAGATTCCCCACGCGGCGCAAGCACAAATTGGCACCACGTGGAGATGAACCCTTCCGCGTGATCAAGGCCTTAGGGGAAAATGCCTATCAACTCGAGCTCCCACCAGATTTTGGAGTCCACGCGTCCTTCAATGTCGCAGACTTGACACCATATGTTGAGCCTGAGTTTGATGATGGTGAACCGGGGACGCTTCACAGCCAAGTGGGGGAGGGTGATGTGACCCTGCCTCCCATGATGGCCCAAGACAAAGAAGAAGCCATGAGCCTACGCTCAGAGGGCCCAATGACAAGGTCTAGGTCCAAAGCCATCTCTGTCGCCGTCGCATCACTTGTCGCACGCGTCGTCGCTGGCCAAGGAAGCCCAGACGAAAACCCAAGACTCGTTGTCCTCTCCATCATCGGCATTGAAACAACGCATTCTTCAGAAACAACATCGCGTGCACCCACTCGCGAGGCCATCGACCCTTAGTCGTTGTTCCTCGCGGTGTTTGTACTCATTTAATGCGTCATTTTCATAGTTTCGAGACATTTTCTATATTTAGTATTTATAGCGTTGTAGATAGTTTCTATTTATAGCGTTTCTATCTTTTAGGGCTTGTGCCTTTTGCATGCTTGCATGGGCTAGCCCTTAGGCTCGTTTCGGCCCAAGCCCATTAGGTCTTGGCCGAGATACATTGGCTATTTAAAGCCTCCCTTGTTATTGTTATTTCTTACGTTCAATTTAATTCAAGGTTTCAAGTCGAGTGTTTATCCTCCTTTCCTTGATCGGACGTCAAAACCCTCTATCTTCGCATCCCCATTCCCTCCGCCGCCGACGCTACGGAAACCGCTTGATTCTTCAAGTCAAGTCTTCCTTCTCATCTCCCTTTCTCTGCAGTCGACGCTATGACCACCCAAAGACTTGTCTTTTCAAGTCATCTATCCCTCATCACATAGCTTCCTCCAACGCTATCTTTCTCCCCAGCAACCGCTTCCACCGTGTTCACCACCTCATACATTATCGCGTTCTCCAACGCATTCGCCATCTTCTTCATTGCTGTGACGTTCAACGTGACTTCTCACCCAAGACTAGATCCCAAGGCGCCACATTTTGACAATCGGCTTGTCATCGGAGGCAAGAACACATCACATACTTGATAGCTCCATGACCCCCTCGATGACGGCGAAGGACGAAGAGGAAGCAATGAAGGTGTGCTCGAATGGCCCGGTAACAAGAGCTCGCACAAGGGCAATGGAGCGAGCAACACAATCATTAGTATCGCGGGTGCACGCAAGTGACGCGGGTTCATCTAGTCCTAAATGGGTCCTCCTCTTGACCTATGAAGGATTAGGTGAGGTCCCGCCTTAGTCGCCCCGTCAAGGAGAGCCAGACGAACAAAGAACCAACTGGTTCTACAGGAAGTTTTCCGTGATCGCGGAGGCCTTTGCCGCGACCACGGAAACGACGTTGTTTTTCAGAGTTTTGTGTTGTTTCTCCGCGATCGCGGCGGTATTTTCCGCGATCGCGGATTTGCTACGGCTTTTCGTTGCAAATAATTTTCCGTGATCGCGGAAGCATTTTCCGCAACTGCGGAAACGAGCCCGAGCGCTCGCTTTGTCGTCTTTATTTCCAAAAACTTCTTATTATTTTATTATTATCTTTTGTCTCTATTTAAAACCAGAAACCCTAGTTTGTAACCTTATGTTGAATCTGAGTAGTAAAGTTGAGTACGCTCCTTCCTTGAATTCCCAACATCAAACCCTTCGATCCCACGGATCAACTATCCCGTAGCTCGTCGCTTCGAGCAATCAAACACCGTATCTTCGGTGTCTCACGATCATCACTTTGATCTCTCCGTCATCTCTTTGACGAGTTTGAAGGCTATCTCTTTAGCCCTAGGAAAGCCATCACTTTGGCTACGGAAGAGAAGGATTCAACTACAAGCTTGAGGAATCAAAGATCCTGCATTGCTAAAGACACTTCAGGGGTTGTTCGCATCAACTGGCATCAGAGCCTATCCAAGCTAAGTTTGTTTCTTCTCTCTTATTGTGATTCCTTGCAATTTTCCACTTACAAACCCTATAATTTTTCTTCTTCTCACCACCAACAATCGCCGGAACCCTCTCCGTCATCTCTTTGATGAGTTTGAAGGCTATCTTTTTAGCCCTAGGAAAGCCATCACTTTGGTTACTTTTCCAATAGCCCTACCCTCTATCCTTCTAGCACTATCTTGTTTCCTTATTTGCATACTTGATTTCCTTGTTTCTTGTTGCTTAAGTCTTGCTTCATCTTTGGATTAATTGCTAGATTAATTGTTAGATTTTATTCCCTCATAGTTGCTTTGTCTCTTCTTTCTTCTCCTACACTTGCTTGTGTGATTCTTTCTTACTTGATTCGCCATCATATCAACAAAAAAAAGACAGTGTGACCATATAAACAAATACAAACATACTATTCTCACCTTCCATTAAACAAAACAAAAAGGTTTGGGAAGACAGAAGCCTCAAAAACAAAAAAGAAACAAAAGAAAAGGCAGAGAACGCACCATATGGTCATACTCCATCTTCTCTTCTTTCATGTCTCTATGCAACTCTCTTTGAAAAGGGTAAAATTTTCAACTCTCTTGTGATTAATTCTGAGAAACTTGATTTGATCTGCTTGCACTTGGAAATTTGTGTGTTGTTTGGGACTTGATTTTCTAGTTTTTGCTTTGTTGCCTTCCGTTCAAGCCTCTCCCTCCTCACGAGCAACCAAAATTAGTACGCCCAACGTAAAATTTCTTGGTTCACTTTTGAGACAAGGACTTGGCTTGGACTTGTTCTTTTGCTTGGTGCAACTTACTCCTTGTGTTATATGCTTCGTATAGGCACTATGGAGGTTCCTACGACAAGCCACTCTCCTTCTACGGGCAACCGAAGCCCCGAACACATGGTGATGAGGTTTGAGCCCACCTGGGACCGCCTTCACTTGGTCTGCCTCAAGTCGGCGATCTGACCCAGCGGCCCAGCCCACGGTCTGCCTCGAGTCGGCGATCGGACCGCTGGCGCTCAACCCTCCCCAGGTCTGCAGACCGTACACCCCAACTTGTCTCCTGGTAAGCGCGAGGCTACACCAGGTGGGTTGCTGTCGAGGGGGGGATCGAACCCCCGACCTTTGATACAAGGGCATGTGGAATGCACCTTGTATCACCAATTGAGCTGCAGCCCAATTGGTGATACAAGGTGCATTCCACATGCCCTTGTATCAAAGGTCGGGGGTTCGAGTGC
The DNA here is from genome assembly GCA_027886185.1 of Rheum nobile. Lineage (NCBI taxonomy): Eukaryota > Viridiplantae > Streptophyta > Magnoliopsida > Caryophyllales > Polygonaceae > Rheum > Rheum nobile. Next base: position 8,047,968 of record WOAB01000040.1, read on the forward strand.
ACTTTTATGATGAGGTTTCAGCCCACCTGGGACCGCCTTCACTTGGTCTGCCTCAAGTCGGCGATCTGACCCAGCGGCCCAGCCCACCTGGGACCGCCTTCACTTGGTCTGCCTCAAGTCGGCGATCTGACCCAGCGGCCCAGCCCACGGTCTGCCTCGAGTCGGCAATCGGACCGCTGGTGCTCAACCCTCCCCAGGTCTGTAGACCGTACACCCCAACCCGTCTCCTGGTAAGCGCGAGGCTACACCAGGTGGGTTGCTGTCGGGGGGGGATCGAACCCCCGACCTTTGATACAAGGGCATGTGGAATGCACCTTGTATCACCAATTGGGCTGCACTTTTATGATGAGGTTTGAGCCCACCTGGGACCGCCTTCACTTGGTCTGCCTCAAGTCGGCGATCTGACCCAGCGGCCCAGCCCACGGTCTGCCTCGAGTCGGCAATCGGACCACTGGCGCTCAACCCTCCCTAGGTCTGCAGACCACGCACCCTAACCCGTCTCCTAGTAGGCACGAGGCCTTGCTGAGTGGGTTGCTGCTGGGGGGAATCGAACCCCCAACCTTTGATACAAGGGCAAATCCATGCACACTTGTATCACCAATTGAGCTGCACCTCGTGCCTACTGGGAGACGGGTTGGGGTGCGTGGTCTGCAGACCTGGGGAGGGTTGAGCGCCAGCGGTCCGATCGCCGACTCGAGGCAGACCGTGGGCTAGGCCGCTGGGTCAGATCGCCGACTTGAGGCAGACCAAGTGAAGGCGGTCCCAGGTGGGCTCAAACCTCATCACATGGACTCCGCTTATGAACAAATTGACACACTTCACCGCCAATTGGCCGAGCAGACTGCCGAGAATGAGCACCTTCGTCGGGCCATGAGTGGCATGAAGTTGCACACGACCGACCCCATGTTGAACCCGACGGCCACAACCAGCCAACCACTGGACCGAAAGGGTAAAGGTGCCGTGTCTACCCCGCATGATTGCCTTCGCTCTCAAATCGACGGCTACCCTCCTAAGCGTGATGCGTCCTGCGTACGGTACAATCCCACCTTTGCTCCTAGAGATGAGGATTACTCCTCGGGTCCCTCCTGTCGTCGTGTTCGCGTTTCCAAGGACCTTCTTCCTTATGTCAACACCAATGATCGTCGAGAAAGAGGCCGCCAACATACGCGGTATGATGATTCCGAGTCCGAGCTTGATGACGACGTTGGCCGTGCCTCAGACCACTCCCGAGAAAGATTTGAAGACGATGAGGCGTATGAGTTGGATCGCCATGCAGAGCTGCATTCCGTGCGCCATGGCTACCATCGCCACAAACCAGAACGGCGCCGACCGAGCCCAGGGTGCTATGGACCGCGTCGCCCCGACATTAAGGTAAAACTCCCAAACTTTTTTGGTGAATTTGATTCCCTTAAGTTTCTTGATTGGCAGCAGTCCATGGAGTATGTTTTGAATCATTATCGCTACCCGGAAGAAGAATGGGTTGCAACTGTAGCTTTGCACTTCGACAGCGCCGCCAAGGCTTGGTGGCATCATTTCTGCGCTGACCGTGAGCATCACCGTGAACGTCCAATCACTTCTTGGCACCATCTTATGCGGATCATGCGAAAGAAGTATGTCCCCGAGGACTTTACTTCTGAAATGTGCCTCAAGATACAACTAGCGGCCCAAGGTAACCGTTCCCCCCTTGACTTTTATGTTGAACTTGAAGAATTGTCCCATAAGGCAGGTATCCATCACACCGACGAGGACTTTCGGAGTATGTTCCTTCGTGGCCTGCATGAGCCTATTAGAAACCAACTTCGGGTGCTTAACATTCGAGACCTCCAAAAGTGCGCACACACGGCACAAGAGATATGGTCGCAAGCTCAAGCGGCTAAGAGAGCATCTTGGTCCCGCACTAATCCACGGTATGTTCCTTCCCCTAATTCTGGTTCTTTCTCTTCTCATGTGCGCTCCTCTTCGCAGTCCGCTCCCGCGACTACACCGCCGGCTCCGGCCACTCGGCCGAGCAACACTCCGGCGCGCGTCAACGAGCCACCGCAGCGTTGAGCGCCTCCTTCCGATGAAAGAGCGCGGGACAAGATCTGTTTTAAGTGCCAAGGGCGTGGCCACATGCAGCGGGACTTTCCCAACAATAAGCGAGTCCTCTTCTCGAACACCTCCGGATACGAGTCTTTTGACGAGGACACCCCCGACGCCGGGCCAGTCTTTGACACGTACGGCCAGGATAATGAGGAGGAGTTGGGCGGTTACATCTGCAGTTCCATGGATGAGCAAGGCAACGTGCCTCTTAGCTTGGTTACACGGCGCGTTCTTACCGCCAAAGAAGGTATCTTACTTGACCAACGTGAAAATTTGTTTCATACTAAGTGTGCGGTCCAGGGTGCTTCTTTGAGTGTTATTATAGATGATGGAAGTTGTTGCAATATCATCAACGAAAAGGTGATCAAACATTTCAAGTTCGACACAACCCCACACCCACAACCCTATAGCCTACAATGGATCTCTGAGGGTGATGATTCCAATGTTGTGAAGCGACAATGCACTATCAATTTCAGCATTGGCCATTATAAGGATTCGGTGCTTTGTGACGTAGTCCCCATGGATGCAACTCATCTCCTCTTAGGGCGACCTTGGCAATTTGACAAGAGAGCTCTTCATGATGGATTTCTCAATAACTACGTCTTCATGCACAATGGAAGAAAGGTGACATTACTTCCTATGAGTCCTCGGGAGATTATGCAGGATCATGTTGAAAGGAACCGCGTCAAGGCACTTGAACAAGCCAAGGGACAGCCAATGCCCTCAGCTAACCGTGAGAAGCCACGAAAATCTGTACCTACACTGCCCCCTAAGCCGGCTCACAACGGCATTCAGGGATCGTGTGAAACCCGACTTCTCTTGGCTAGGTCTCGGAATGTCTCTCCAATCATTCAGGGATGTCTTCCTTGCTTTTGACTTGTTCCTTTCGTGTGTCTTCTAAATGTTAAAGATCTTGTTGATTTACCCCCTGTAGTGACTTCTCTTTTGCAGGAATTTGAGGATGTGATGCCTGAAGAGCTGCCCGAAGGATTGCCACCTATTCGTGGAACTGAGCATCAAATCGACTTTGTACCCGGTGCCTCTCTTCCTAACCGAGCTGCATACCGCGCGAGCCCGGAAGAAACCAAGGAATTACAATGTCAAGTGTAAGAGTTGATGGATAAGGGCCACGTCCGAGAGAGCTTAAGCCCCTGCGCCGTACCGGTCATTCTAGTGCCTAAGAAGGACGGTAGTTGGCGCATGTGTGTTGATTGTCAGACAATCAACCAAATTACAGTGAAGTATCGACACCCTATTCCTAGACTTGATGATATGCTTGATGAATTGCATGGTGCTACATTATTTTCTAAAATTGACCTTAAGAGTGGCTATCATCAAATTAGGATGCAAGAGGGTGATGAGTGGAAAACTGCTTTTAAGACTAAGTATGACCTTTATGAGTGGTTAGTGATGCCTTTTGGTTTGACCAATGCTCCTAGCACGTTTATGAGATTGATGAATCATGTTTTACAAGCTTACTTAGGCAAATTTGTAGTTGTCTACTTCGATGATATCCTTGTTTATAGCAGGTCATTAGATGAGCATGTTGAGCATCTTAGGAAGGTCTTAGAGCATCTTAGAAATGAGAAACTTTATGCTAACCTTGGTAAATGTTCTTTTTGCTCGGATTCCACTATTTTTCTTGGTTTTGTTGTAAGCAAGGATGGGCTGAAAGTTGACCAAGAGAAGGTCCGCGCCATAGAGGACTGGCCACGTCCTACAACTCCAACCATGGTTCGTTCCTTCCTGGGTTTGGCTGGCTTCTATCGCCGATTTGTGCATGATTTCTCCACCATTGCAGCTCCATTGCATGAGCTTACAAAGAAGGTTGTGTCCATTGAGTGGACGACCGCACATGAGACTGCCTTCACCACCTTGAAGGACCGGTTGTGCCACGCTCCTTTGCTGAAATTACCGGACTTCTCCAAGACTTTTGAGGTAGAGTGTGATGCCTCTCATCATGGAATTGGAGGGGTTTTGCTGTAGGATAGGCGTCCCATTGCTTACTTTAGCAAGAAGCTCACAGGCGCCCAACTCAACTACCCCACGTATGACAAGGAGCTCTATGCTCTTATTCGGGTGTTGAAGACTTGGCAGCACTACCTTTGGCCTAAGGAGTTTGTCATTCACTCGGACCATGAGGCGTTGAAGTACTTGAAGAGCCAGTACAACCTCAACCGACGCCATGCACGATGGGTGGAGTTCATGGAGACCTTCCCCTATGTGGTCAAATACAAGAAAGGTAAGGAGAATGTGGTTGCGGATGCCCTTTCTCGCAGGTATGTGTTACTTACCCATCTTGATGCTTCTATCTTAGGCTTCTCCTTGATTAAAGATGTGTATATGCATGATGATGACTTTGTTGTAATTTTTCAAACATGCATGGAAAAGGGAGAGTCTAATGGATTCTATGTTGATAATGGCTACCTATTTAAGGCCGGGAAATTGTGTATCCCTAAGACGTCTATACGCAGGTTGCAAATTCAAGAAGCTCATGAGGGTAGAAGACATTTTGGTATTCCTAAGACTTTGGTTGCATTAAAGGAACATTTCTTTTGGCCTAAAATGTTGCATCATGTTACACGTTTTTGCAAGGCTTGTGTTACTTGTGTGCATGCTAAGCCTAGATCGAGTCCCCAAGGATTATATACCCCTTTACCTATCCTGGACGTCCCATGGGAAGATATTAGTATGGACTTTATCACTGGTTTGCCCATGTCTAAGAAGGGGAGAGACTCGATATTTGTGGTAGTTGATAAGTTTTGTAAGATGGCTCACTTCATTGCATGTAAGACTACTAACAATGCTTCAGAGATTGCTTCTTTATTTTTTGAGCATGTTGTTCGTTTGCATGGCATTCCTAGAAGTATAGTGTCGGATCGTGATGCTAAATTTGTGAGTTATTTTTGGAAATCTTTATGGTCCAAGCTGGGGACTAAGTTGTTATTTTCTACTAGCTATCATCCCCAGACGGATGGCCAGACGGAGGTTACTAATAGAACTTTGGTTGCTTTATTGCGTATTATGTTAAAGTCTAACCTCCGCAAGTGGGAAGAGTGCTTGCCTTTTGTTGAATTTGCTTATAATAGGTCCCTGCACTCAGCTACGCAGAAGACTCCCTTCTAGGTTGTCTACGGCCTCAATCCGCTCACCCCTTTGGATCTAGTACCACGGCCAATGAAGGAAAAGGAAAGCATCAAGGGCGTGGAGCGTGCGGACCAGGTCAAGACATTGCATGAGAGGACGAGACAGCAGCTGGAGCGGAGGTCCGAGCAAGTAGCCGCGCAACACAACAAAAACCGATGCCCGGTTGCCTATGAGCCCGACGACTTGGTGTGGCTGCACTTGCGCAAGGAACGCTTTCCATTGAAGCGGCCCCACAAGCTGGACGTGCGAGGTGATGGTCCTTTCCAGGTGCTACAATGCCTTGGGGCCAACGCCTACCGCTTGGAGTTACTCGATGACTATGGTGCACATCCGACTTTCAACGTCGCTGACCTTTCTCCTTATACGCCTCCTGCTTTTGATGATGAGGACGAAGCGGGGACGCTTCACAACCAAGAAGGGGAGATTGATAGCTCCATGACCCCCTCGATGACGGCGAAGGACGAAGAGGAAGCAATGAAGGTGCACTCGAATGGCCCGGTAACAAGAGCTCGCACAAGGGCAATGGAGCGAGCAACACAATCATTAGTATCGCGGGCGCACGCAAGTGACGCAGGTTCATCTAGTCCTAAATGGGTCCTCCTCTTGACCTATGAAGGATTAAGTGAGGTCCCGCCTTAGTCTCCCCGCCAAGGAGAGCCAGACGAACAAAGAACCAACTGGTTCTACAGGAAGTTTTCAGCGATCGCGGAGGCCTTTGCCGCGACCGCGGAAACGACGTTGTTTTCCGGAGTTTTGTGTTGCTTCTCCGCGATCGCGGCAGTATTTTCCACGATCGCGGATTTGCTACGGCTTTCGTTGCAAATAATTTTCCGCGATCGTAGAAGCATTTTCCGCGATCGCGGAAACGAGCCCGAGCGCTCGCTTTGTCGTCTTTATTTCCGAAAACTTCTTATTATTTTATTATTATCTTTTGTCGCTATTTAAAACCAGAAACCCTAGTTTGTAACCTTATGTTGAATTTGAGTAGTAAAGTTGAGTACACTCCTTCCTTGAATTCCCAACATCAAACCCTTCGATCCCACGGATCAACTATCCCGTAGCTCGTCGCTTCAAGCAATCAAACACCGTATCTTCGGTGTCTCACGATCATCACTTTGATCTCTCCGTCATCTCTTTGACGAGTTTGAAGGCTATCTCTTTAGCCCTAGGAAAGCCATCACTTTGGCTACGGAAGAGAAAGATTCAACTACAAGCTTGAGGAATCAAAGATCCTGTGTTGCTAACGACACTTCAGGGGTTGTTCGCATCAATCCTCTACCAAACTACAAGTTGTTATCACCAAAACTACTGAGGCCCCCTCATCTACAGATTTGCAAACCAATTTAGGGTGTGAGGCTATTGCACTATATCCTATGTCTGGATTGTTATCAATAGGAATGATGTTACTATATCACATCCTATGGTGTGCTCTTATCTACTTCCCGGAATCTGATATGCTGAATTTATTTGGTAAAACTGTCGGCACTACTTCTTCTGTGTTATTCTCCTTTAATAAAACCCATCTCAGCTGGTTTTCTTTGGACAAGTTTGAACAATCCCCCATTCACAGGGTCAATTTATATTATATGTGTGAAAACACCAACTTAATCCATGCTTTTTATTTGATCATAAGACTTAACAGTGGAACATTAGTAACTTGCCTAATGCAAACCTATAACTACACTGTCTTGATTATTAGATTTAACATCTATTATCTTTCAGTGTTATGTGTACCCATAGTGCTTTATTGATCAAGGGTGTGCTATAAACCCTGCTTTTGTAACTCAAGATCTAGTAAAATTTGCATTAAGCATTTTGTGGGCATAATCTCTTTGTTATGGCATTATTCCTATGAAATTTACCCTTTGTGCTCCTTTATACAACACAAGTTTTATGTACTCATTACCCCCATTACCTTCATTACCTATAATTTAATTATGCTACATTCTAATAAGTACATATACTACCTAACTCATTCTTTTGCTCTCTTATGTATATTCAGAAATCACCCTACATATCACCATAGGGACATCAAAGGGATAAGAGTCATCATGGATGCTCAGTCCTTACAAGCCCCAAGAAACAATAATCCAAACCAATGCTTAACATCTATTATTCAAAGAAAACAAACCACTAGGCGGATTATCTGCTATGGGAAATCAACCCAAGGACAAGGAAAATACACTGGAAAAGCATACAACCAGAGAAGCAACACCCTAAATAGGCATCTGACAGCCTATAGCGTTGGAAAACAGCAGCAATTGCCAATACTACTGTACAATATTGTTTTGAGTATATATACTTCTGAAATAAAGAAAATAGTAGACTATTCTACTATCTATCACTATGGCCGAATTGCCAATAAAGTCATGGACTATGGGTCAATTAAAGGGCTTTACCTTCATATTTGCTCCAAGTCTCTGCATTATAGGAATAGCAAGGCCCAACTGCAGAAGGGTAATAAACTGTTTATAAAACAAACTCTTAAACGAGTACTTTATCAAACTACACAATATAAACATTTGAACAGATCAAAGCACTTGCACATATACTACTCTAGTGATCGATCACTCAACGGCCACCGAGCTAAATACAAAGCAAAAATACACCATCTAATAGTGAATATAAAAATCAATTTATTTATCTGACAGGGGGGGATTAGTCGTCGTACCCCTAATCAAAAGTAAATCCTAAAATCCTCACTAAACAAAGTATAGTAAGTAAGTCAGGTCGATCCCACAGAGAAGGAAGGGACCAATGGTGGTAGCATGCAATGTCACAAAGGGGGGTTTATGATTGGTTGGTTGCAAACAAAACAAAGTAGAATGGATGAAATATCAAGAGATAAAAACACTTAGCCAAGTAATGTCCACATAAGTCATTCAAAGGTTGTTCATTGATTAAATCATATCTTCCTATTCGGTTATTCCTGTCCCGATCTTATGTAAATTCAGAGGGAAACCTTCCACAAAGAACCCTTACCAATGAATAACCCTAGTACCACTAAAGGTTCAACCCAAAGGCAGCAATGCATATAAGAATTAACCAGGATACACAGAACGCTCGCTCAGATGCATTTACCATGTAATCAATTCCCACATAGATATAATCCACAGATGCAGATAACAATCAATGCTTGCTACTTATACTAGAGCGTTAGCCCAACAGTTCCCTAGTATTAGCAATAAGAATGAAAGCAATAAACCTAGGTGATCAGTCTAGATAAACCAACAAACATTCAAATATGAATTTGCTCAGAGAAAAGATATAACTCAATAGGATAGATAGATAGGAACAAAACCTCACAACCAGATGAACGAACTCATGCTTCCATTACCGGACTAAGCCAAAGAGGCTTAGCTCCTCATAGTCATGGTAGAAACTTCAAACGAAATAAACAACGATGAATAAAAATTGCAACTAAAGTGTGACAAGAGTGTATTAAAAGTGTATCTAACCCTAATGCATAAGGAAAGTATTTATAGGGCCCTAACAAATGACCTAGCCCATTAAGAAAAATAACTGAAATAGAAATAAGAAAAAAGGGAAAAGAAAACTAAAAAGATAATTCGGAATAAGTCCGAGCCTCTGCCGTGTCAGACCCGTGATCGCGGGTGGTGGACCTTGATCGCGGCCCATGTGGCTCCGCGCCCTTCAATTTCTCCGCGCCCGCAGAAAACTCTCATCATGCTCCGAGGCCCGCGATCGCGGCACCCATGCCCGCGATCGCGGTTAATGCTCGGCATTCTTGTCCTTTGCCTTGCACCAACTCGTCTCCTCTTCACTCCTTGGCGTCTTCTCTTGATGGCTTCCTTCATCAGTGTCTTCATGATCTCCAAAGTAGCTCAAACACCTCCAAAAACACCAACTTCGCCTCCAAACGCCATACACAAGAATGTGTCTAAATCTACCCGAATGGCACCAATAAAACCTCTAATAACTCTTAGTTAAGCCCTACAAAGTAGTGCTTATCATTATCTTATCCCTATTTATGGAAAATCCTTTCCCTATCCCAACAAGACCAAGCTCACTTGCAACAACAAAAAATAAGTTTTTATGAAGATAAGCCTTTGGAATTGCCGCGGTATCAGCCGTAAGAACCTATGGCACGATATCGACATTTTTTGCAAAATAGAAAGAATCCAAATAATGGAACTCGTGGAAACCAGAACAAACAAGGAACCAAACAAAATTATGTGGCAAAAAGCAGGTTTTGACAACCTTTGCTTCTCACATGCTGAAGGATTCTCGGGCGACTTATGCGTCATGTGGAAGTCCTACCAACTACTAAATGAAACATGTGAAATTGCACACATTGACAAGCGATTCATAGCCCTCAAATACAAGATTCTGGATATGAAATATACCATGATGATCATATTCACATATGCACCATCAAGAGAAAATGAAAAGTCCAATTTCTGGACTGTTATCACAAATTTTATTAATCAAACACTTATCCCATGCATCGTGATTGGCGATCTTAACGAAATAGCATCGGATCAAGACAAAAAAAGAAGGAAACCCCTCCACACTAAATAGATGTCAACGACTCCAAAACTTTAAAAACAGTTGTGATCTACTCGATATTCCCACTAAAGGCGGCACATATACATGGAGGAAAAATAGAACAAAAATTAACAATATATATGAAAAACTCGACCGCATCCTAGTGCATGACCAAATTCTACAATGGTTCCCAGACATATTTACGAAAAATCATGCATTTAATTCGTCTGATCATTGTCCAATATCAATGGAACTTCAAAACCCGAACCCTATAAAAGCACAACCTTTTAAATTCGAAAAAATGTGGACTACTAGAAAAGACTTTGAAAACCTAGTTAAACAGGCATGGCGGGTTGACATACAAGGATCACATATGTATAGCCTGGTCAAAAAAACTCTAGCCTTAAAAATTAGCGCCAAAAAATGGAACATCACCACCTTTGGTAACATCTTTACACAAATCAAAAATATTGAAGCAGAATTAATTAAACTTTAGGACAAAATAATTTCCTCGTCGGATCCTACAACTATCAAAAAACAAAATAGACTAATTCATAAAAAAGAATGTCTCCTATCCTTCCATTAAAAATACTGGAGCCAGAGAGCTAAAACTAAAGATATCAAGTCAATAGACTCGAACACCAATTACTTCCACATAATTGCTACAGGTCGAAGAAATCGGAAAATCATCAAAGAAATAAGAACACATGATGGCACTATCATCATAGGATTGGAAAATATCCGAAATGAAATTAAATCAGATTTTGAAAGACGCTTTAAAAGAGGCGCCATAAACAACAATAGCCTCAACTTATTCCTCGAAAATATCACCAGTGAAGTATCAGATCAAGACAATAGACTCTTAACTCAACACATTACCAATGAGGAAATAAAAAATGCTGTCTTCAACATAAGAGGTGACAAATCCCCGGGACCAGACGGAATGTCTGCCTTCTTCTATCAAAAATATTGGCACATTGTGGGACCTACTGTAATAAAAGCAGTTAAAAGCTTTTTCCATTCGGGTAAACTCCTCAAACAGATCAACCACACGTTCATCATACTAATTCCAAAATGTGACAACCCACAATCTACTAACCACTACCGACCTATTAGCCTGTTCTCTACTATCTATAAAATCGTTTCCAAAATACTGACGGAAAGGCTAAAACCCATTATGAAACACCTAATACACCCATTACAAGGAGCATTCATAGCAGATCGTGCCATACAAGATAATATTCTAATAGCACACGAAATCTTTCATTCATTTCGTGCCAAAAAGGGCAAGGAAGGATGGCTAGCAATCAAACTAGACATGGAAAAAGCTTATGACAAATTAGAATGAGAATTCCGAATAAGAGTCCTAATGAAATTTGGGTTTGCCCCAACATTCATTGACTTGATCAAAGAGTGCATACAAACCGTCTCCTTTTCTGTACTAGTTAACAATGGCCCTACCAAAGTTTTCTACCCTAAACGAGGGCTACGTCAAGGTGATCCTCTTTCTCTTTTTCTATTCATACTGGGAGCTGAAGTACTTGTAAGAAAACTACAGTACGAAGCCAATGCTAATAGCAAACAACTTGGATTTAAAATGACCCGTACAGGGACGAACATCCCATTCCTAGCATTTGCAGACGATATCCTAATATTTGCAAAAGCAAATCAAACTGCATGCTCAAAGGTCAAAACAATCATTGAAGAGTATTGTTCTATTTCAGGACAATGTGTTAACTACCACAATTCTTCTTTCCAAACTACACTAAATACTCCAAGCAACACCAAACTAACAATACAATCAGTGCTCAACATACCAAGTTCATCATCTCTGGAAAAGTACCTGGGCTGCCCAATCATCAACGGGAAAGTCAACCAGAATACTTTTCAAGATACCATATTAACAACAGCAACACAACTCACAAAGTGGAAAGCAAACGCCCTTTCTCTAGAGGGGCGAACAACACTTATTAAATCTAACCTAGCAGCAAAACCTAATCACATCATGCAATGCTTTATGTTACCAAATTCCATCCATAAAAAACTAGACAGAATTAACAAACAATTCTTATGGAACAAAGATTACAACTACAAACCCTTAATTGGATGAGATAAAATATGCAAAACTAAAACCAATGGTGGTATAGGAATACGAAAAACAACGGACATGAACAAAACACTACAAATGAAACTTCTCTGGAAAATACTTGCCGAACCCAATAACATTTGGGTGAGGATCATAAATGAAAAATATCTTAAAAACATAGGTATCTTCGAGTATGCCAAAAAATCAAACCAGTCCTGGCAATGGTCTCAACTACTAAAACTACGAGAGGAATTCCAATAAGGACTTCAGTGGCGCATATGAGATGGCCATAACATCAATTTCTAGAAGGATACATGGGCAGTAGGTATTAACCTCTCAGAAAATACCCACCCAAATATTGTCATTAACCCTAATACCAAGGTCAGTGAATTCATTGACAATAAACAATGGAATAAAATTAAACTTAGCAATTTACTAAACAATGAAAATGTAGAGAGTATTATGAACATACAAATCCCCATAAACAACTTTACAGACCGACTATATTGGACCACGAATACTAATGGATGGTTCTCTACAAAAATAACATTTCAACTAATCACTAAGCAAACTACCACAACCACAGACCATTCTTGGATCTGGAAGCTTGACACATACCCGAAAGTCAAAAATTTCTTATGAAGAATCTGTCATGATGGACTCCCAACTAAAATAAGGTTATACCAAAAACATTTAGCGGTTCCACTACAATGTGATTTGTGTAGCTGCCCACAAGAAGACCTTTTGCATTTTCTATTCCAATGCCCAAAGACCTTAGAACAAGTGGAAAAACAACATCCACAAACAACTGCTATTATTGGTCAATTAGACACTAATAATAAAAAAGCACATGAATTACTCTTCCATACTAAATCACTACTTACTAATAAAGAACTAATCTGTCTAGCCACCACCTGGTGGGGGCTATGGCTTAATAGAAACCAAATAATTTTCAATACACCTATGGTTGAAAAGATTAAAGACTTAAATACATATATTAGCAACCTAATCCATAACTGGGACAAAGCTAAGAAATTGGACCTTGATGACACTATCCAAAACAAACCACAACAAACACAAAGAAGGAAACCAAACGATTAAAATGGTATCGTCCAAAAGCAAACTTTGCAAAAGTAAACTTTGATGGGGCACAATTACCCACAAGGGAGATAGGAACTGGATTCATAATCAGAAATGATAAGGCAGAAACCATGTCTATGGAGTGCCATAAATATGGAAAAACCTCTAGCCTGATGGCAGAAACCATTGCCCTTAGAGATAGCATTATCAAAGCTAAATCCCTTAACATCAATAAAATTGAAATTGAAGGGGATAATTTATGCCTTATTAACTCTATCTTAGGCATTTGGACTTGCCCTTGAGAAATTGAAATGGTTGTCGCTGATATCATGATCGACCTCCGTTCCTTCCAGGAAGTCCTTATTAGGCACGTTTTTAGAGAGGTGAATCGTACTGCGGATAGAATAGCAAAACTCTCTTTTTCACCATCTGTGCCCGATTTGCACCATGACCCAGAACTCAGTCTTCTCATCCGTTTGGATGCTCTAGGTCGGACCACGCATAGAGGCTAGGTCCCTCCTAATTCTTTCCTCATCAATAATTTTTTTTTAATACGGTAGCAGTTGCAATCTTTTATTCTTTCCAAGTATTATTATTCTTTCATATAATTTGTAGTAAATAAAATAACCGTAGAAAAAAATAGATAATATATATTGTGAAAGTCATAGCAAACATATCCCCTCAATAAATTAAAATAGATCCATATTTATCATAATAAGATTTTATACTTGTATTTTTAATTAAATTTATTTAAGTAAATATTAATATATAATTAGATCGGACTCACTGTTATAACTTTTTCTAAAAAGGTTGGATGATATGGAGAACAATGGTTGGATGCGTAATGACACGTAAGCGAATTGAACATGGTGTCGACTCGTAGCATTTAGGCCTCTCCTTTAGTATATATATAGATAATTTTTATTTATAACCACTTTATCACTGTAAATAACTTTTAAAATTTTCTATGAACATGTAATAATTTTCTTTTTATTGTTCACACTTTTTTAATAAAATTCCGCATATCTATAAGTACTATATTTTTATCAAACATATACTTTTATACAATTATAATTTCCAACTATCTATAAATAAAAAAATCGCTATAAACTCTATTCACAAACACACACTTAAAGTAAAGTTAGTATACCTCACCTAGGGGTAGAGCTGTCAAAAAGTAACCGAACCCGTTTTACCGACCTGACCGACCCGCTTTTGGACCTGACCCGACCTGACCGAAATTTATGGTAACCCGAATTTACCGAACCCGAATTTATCGAGACTGAACCCGACCATCCCAAACCCGACCCGATTAACGAATAAATGTGGAGTATTAATAAAATATAACATAAAATACATATGATAAATGACATATAAATAATGATAATATGCTCAATTATCCCAAAAAAGGACATTGTTGTACTTATATATAATTTTATAATGTAGAAATGATTAAACTAATATAATATAAATTAAAATTAAAAATAAAATATGATTTTGGTATACTAATATCAATTACATTAAACTATTTAATAATATTATTATTAATTTAATTCATTTCAACCTATTTTAACATATTTAAATTAGTTTTTAACTATTTAATAATATTTAAATAGTGAACAAAATATTTAAAAAATGACGCTCTAGACCCGTTGGTCAACCCGAACCGCTCGCTGACCTGTAATGAACCGACCCGACTTGACCTGTTATCCGAAATGATCCGACCCGTTCTCAACCCGAACCTGGAATAACCGAACCGAACTCGACCTGACCGACCCGATTGACAGCTCTACCTAGGGGTGTGCAAAATTGGCCCGGACCGGATGGACCGTTCGTGGTCCGCAGTCCATCATTTTTAAGATTCTGGTTTTCGGCCCGGTCCAAACTCGGTCGGTTTCCGGTGCGGTCCGAATGTACCGTTTTTTTTTTTATTTTATGTATTAATCTTCCATAACAATATTAAAAACTAGTTTTTATTATAAAAGAAAATTAGTAACAAAATATATTGTCCAATATTACAACCAATAGTTATAAAAACATAAAAAATAAATAAATTTAGTTTGATATTAAAAAATTACGTTTACCGGTTCATTCTGATCCAAGACCGGACCGGACCGAATCTTATCGGTTTGGTCCGGTCTCCGGTCCAATAATCGAAAAAAATTCAGTCCATCGGACCGGACCGAAAAAACGGCCCGGTCTGATTTCCGGTGCCACATCAGCATTTCCGCCGGAGATTTCACCGGAAATAAGGACCATACCATTTTGGGTTAATATTGACATAGTTCGGGTATGCTTTTATAATTTTTAAAGTTCGTATTATTTTTGGTTCATAGGCGATAGTTGGTATTATTTAAAGTTATTTTTTCAAATATTTTTGATCATTGTTTTCCTTTAGTTTGCGTTAGACTAATTAAGACTAGGGCTTATGTTAGAATACATTTTTTTAAATATTGTATTCAAAATAGTTAAGATCATTTTTTCTTTGGATTTACGCTAGATCATTATAATTAAAATAACCCTCAACTTTATATCTTCAGTTTCTTGAGGCCACTGATTCAGGGTTTCATTCAAGGATATAGAGGGCTGATTACAGTGGATGGAGCTCATCTGAAAGCCAAATGTTGTGGAGTTATGTTAGTTGTTGTTGTTGCTCTTGATGGAGTTGACAATATTTTCCACTAGTATATGGTGTATATGAGAACGAAAGTAAGAATAAATGCTCTTCTTTATTCTACCATTTGGAGGAGCTCCTGAAGGATGCTGATAGGGACAATTAGACTATTATATCAGACAGACAAAAAGTATGTATAACTAATATTTTGTGATTAACGTACTTTCTAACTTCATATTAAAAATATTAACATCAGAAATCTCCAAAATATAACCCATCAAAACCCTTGAATTTATGAAGTCCTCCAACACCAGCCTCCTTTCGTCCTCCCAGCATCGCAACACCACCAATCCGGCATCGCAGCAACCGTAGCGTAGCATCCTCTCCTCTCTGCTCTTCTCAAGTTACCAAAAGGCGCTTTTTGGAAGAGGACTCAACTTTGTTATTTTTTATTATTTCCCCCATTTTTAACTCAACTAACAAGCTTGCTAACATACCTCTAACAATTGGAACAAAGAAATAAAAAATTGAGAATTACCACGTGAAATAGCTCATACTATAGATGTTTCTCGAAATTTGTAAAAAGTAATATTTTCATCGCGAAATTCCTGTTAAAATAATTAAGAGCACATACATAGTATTTTTTTGGAAATTTCGTGTGGTAACCCTAAGGTTAAACAATTTCACGAGATACCCAGAGGTATAGTCAATTTCGCATGATACCCCTAAATTTTCTATTTTTTTTGTCAAATACCTTTCCCATTAAAGTAACATGAATCTCCTGTTAGTTCATAAAATAAAGCAAAAGAATAACAAATAGGAACACTGGAGTACATGGATTGAGGCCCTCAACGTCGTCAATTGCTCCGTCGACGTCTCCCTCTCCACCACCGCACTAAAATCCTTCTCCACCCTCCCAGACCTCTGGTTCCTCCTCTATCCCATTCTCCTCTCCCCTCAACCTTCACTTGTTCACATGCATTTCCAGCCTCCGCAACCACACCGGTGCCTAGCTCAGTCGCCTCCCCAACCTCACCGAGCTCACCGTCTTCGGCGTCCCCATCAAAGCTAGCGGCCCTACCATCATCCTCAACAGCCAAAAAAGCCTCCAATTCGTCATCATCTCAAAACCGGGCCTCACTGGAGACCTCCCAAAATCAGGGCACCACAAAATCACACACTTTGATCTCTCCATTAATCAGCTCAGAGGCAAAATTCACCCCTTCATCACCTCACTTAAAAACCTAATTTCGTTTAACCTCTCGTCAAATCAGCTCTCCAGCGAGATTCCGAATTCGTTGAATGGATCCATATCAGAATCCATGGTTGTCCTACCCTTACTAGCAGTCTAGCACACCTCAATTTGAGCTCAAATCAGTTCAATGGAAGCATTGAGAAGTTCATAACTGACATGAAGAAGCTCAAGTACTTAAATTTAATATCTGACATGAGAACCCTAATCTCTTTTATAATCATGTTAGAATATTTATAAACGTTCATGTGGCCTATGTGTTTTTCGGTTTGATTATAACTATTAAGTTCATGTTATACGATGCGGTTTTAATATAAAAGACGACATCGTGATGGATCGGTATCAATTAAAGACATTAAAACCCGGGAGTAATTATATTCTCTCCTTCCTTGCCTAATAAGTTATACATAGGCTTTCTCTAATAATGATTTTGTATATATATTGAAAGGGTAGTTACATGGATGGTTACTTGGTGATAACTACCATGTATATATGCAAATTGAAAGTGGATGTGTAGCGTGACTGTATGCAGAACACACGTTCATAAGAGACCATAAGAGAAAGCCATCAAAGGAATTTCATCCATTAGAGATTCAATTAGAGTAAAGGCTAATGAGGAAAAACCAATTAAAGTTGCACTCATTTGGACAATTCCGTTGTGTATTATTATTGAACATGGATCAAGGTTAGTCTTTCAATCTTGTTTTTCAATAAATATTGGGCTGGATTAGATCAAGTCTAGATTCATTTGGGGTTGATTTTATAATTAGAAATTGATTAAAATGCTTTCAATTGGTATCAGAGCGATTTAGGCTTGATTAATTCACCATAAAATCTGTTTTGATAATCTGCAACGGGATTATATTATCGTTATTTCACTGTGCTTCCGTTCGTAGTGTTTGTATTCTTGCGTGATCATGTTTTCCCCATCTATTAATTAATCAGTATTGGATTCATATATATACATGATGATTTATATATGCATATATATGATGGCGGTTATACATGTACAGAACGCTGACTTAAATTTCATGATTTCATGTGAACGGTTTGATGTTGGCATATTATTATATACATGATTATATATTTGGCTTGTTTCATGCACGTACAGTGATTATTATATACATGATTTCATGCACGTACAATGATTATATATATATGTATGTATGGATGACTTGTTTAAAAAAATTATCAAAAACATGGTGAACGATTTGGCTTTCCTGTTGCAGTGTAATATTGTTTGACCAACATTATAAAAGTAATTAGATGTTGTTCATAGTTTAGACTGCCGATTACATAATATTAGGGCCTTTCGTATGATCAATAAGCTTAAGTTATAACTCGGGTGAATGTATTGAATTATTCACACCATTATATTATGTTATATGAAAGGATGTGTTCGTATACATTAAAGAGGGAAATCCAATGTTTAGATTGGGTATAACTTGTTAGTCATCAAAGTGACATAGTTATACTAAATTTAGATGTTTGAGTATACGATTCAATTGATCATGATTATAGAGATGCTATAAATGACATGAAAAGTTGATTGATCAATTGTTTTATTATTTATATTCTAGGAGATCACCCAAAGATGGATCATTGAGTATAGTTAATAATATTAAAGGATTTAGTCATTACTACTTAGATTGAATAGTGTGTATATCCAAAGATAGCATACTTGTTTGACTTATGTATGTTAATCATTAAAGTATGAAATTTTAGCATCAATGATAGTGCTTGTGTTTAAGTATTGCCCAAAGGTTACTTAAATGCACGCTTTGAAGTTTACATGACAATTTATGAATCTGTATTAAGTTCTCAAAGCACTCATGAGTAAGCATGTATTAATGTTTGCAGCTTCATCAAATTTATTTGCATCTGCTAACTCTGTTGTGAAGTTCAATGGGCTGAACTATGATGATTGGTCCGAACAGATCCGATTTACACTGGGTATAATGGCATTGGACCTTGCAATATTAACGGATGAGCAGCCCTTAGCCATTACAGATACTAGCTCCGATGTTGAAAAGTCTCTTTATGAGGCTTGGGAGCGGTCTAACAGGCTGAGTTTGAACCTTATGAGGACGACGATGGCGGAAAGTTTTAATCCATCCATGCCTAAGACAGAGAATGCAAGGGATTTTATGCATAAAATTAAGGAGTGTTCACAATCGGATTTGGCGGACAATTCAATTGTAGGCAGCCTTATGAGTAGCTGACTACGAAGAAGTTTGACTGGTCTCAGCCTATCCATGATCATGTGACACACATGTCTAATTTGGCAGCAAAGTTAACGACCTTAGGGATGGACGTAAATGAGACATTCTTGGTCCAGTTCATCATCAAATCTCTACCTCTTGAGTTTGGCCAGTTCCAGGTGAACTACAACACCATTAAGGATAAATGGAACTTTCAGGAATTGAAGGCTATGTTGGTTCAAGAGGAGGGGAGATTAAAGAAGATGAAGGATAAGGTTGTTCATCTTGTAGGTCATGATGGTGCCAGCATCAGTAAAGGGAAGCCAAGTAAGAAGGACAAGAAGAAGGATACGGCTTTCATGAAAGGACCCAAGAGCCAAATCCGAAAGGAGAAGAAGTGTTTCTTTTGCAAGAAAACATGACATTTCAAGAAATATTGTTCGAAAAGGAAGGCTTGGTTCGATAAGAAAGGTACACATTATGGTTTTGTTTGCTTTGAATCGAACCTTAGAGAAGTGCCTAATAATACTTGGTGGTTAGATTCTGGTGCTACTACTCATGTGTCTCATATTAAACAAGGATTCAGATCGATCCAGTCCTTAAGAGGAGCTGAACAATACTTGTTCATGGGGAACATGATGAAAGCACAGATTGAGGGCATTGAGACTTATAGGTTGATCTTGGACACTAGGTGTCACATAGATCTTGAAGGATCTCTCTATGTTCCTGAGTGTGCTAGAAATCTTGTTTCTATTAGTAGATTGGACAATGTAGGTTTTTGTATTAAGTTTGGACATGGTGGTTTTTCATTGTACCGAAATGAATACTTTTATGGTTGTGGTACTTTGATGGATTAACTTTATAGGTTCAATCTTGATGTTAAGTTTTCTGAATCCTTGTTTCATATTGAAAGTCAAGGCATTAAACGTAGTGCATCTAATGAAAGTTCTGCTTTTTTGTGGCATAAAAGATTAGGTCACATTTCCAAAGAAAGGATAATGAGGTTGGTAAAGAATAAAATTCTTCCTCAGTTGGATTTTAGTGACTTAGATGTTTATGTAGACTACATTAATGGCAAGCAGACTAAACACATAGTAAAGAAACCAGCCACGAGAAGCACTCAACTTCTTGAGTTAATTCACACCGATATATGTGGTCCTTTTGACGCTCCTTCTTGGAGCGGTGAAAAGTACTTTATTAACTTTATTGATGATTACTCACGTTATGGATATGTATATCTGCTGCATGAAAAGTCTCAGTTTGTGAATGTCTTAGAGGTGTTCATTAATGAGGTGGAAAGGCAGTTAGATAGAAAAGTAAAGGTAGTGAGATCTAATAGGGGTGGTGAGTTTTATGGAAAATTCAATGAAAATGGGCAATGTCCAAGTCCATTTGCAAATTTGCTTGAAAGAAGAGGCATTTGTGCACAGTAAACAATGCCTGTTACACCTCAGCAGAATGGTGTAGCCGAGAGGAGGAATCGTACATTAATGGGTATGGTTAAGAGCATGTTAAGTAATTGCTCTTTACCCCTTTCAATGTGGATATATGCATTAAAGACTGTAACGTATGTGCTTAATCGGGTTCCTAGTAGGGCAGTTCCTAAGACACCTTATGAACTATGGACGGGAAGGAAACCTAGTTTAAGGCATGTTCGTGTTTGGGGTTGCCCAACAAAAGTAAGGCTATATAACCCACATGAAAAGAAACTTGATCCAAGGACAATCAGTGGGTTCTTCATTGGCTATCCTGAAAAGTCAAAGGGGTATGTATTTTACTATCCTAATCATAGTACGAGAATAGTTGAGACGGGTAATGCTAGGCTCATTGAAAATGGTCAAACTAGTGGGAGTGATAAACCACGAAAGGTGAACATTCAAGACATTCAGGTTGAAGTTCCTTCACCTGTTATTTCTTCTAAAGTTGTTGTACCAATTGTTGCATCACAGTCAAATGACACAATGGAACAACATAATGATGTTCATATCTCACATGATGAAAGTATGGAAGATGAACCAGTCACAATTCAATAAGAGAATAATGAACCACATGAACCGTTAAGGCAATCTGTAAGGGAAAGAAGATCTGCCATTCCATATGATTATGTGGTTTATGCTGTTGAAAATGAATGTGACTTAAGCCTTGATGAAGACCCGATCTCATTCAGAAAAGCCATGGAAAGTGACAATTCTAAAAACTGGTTGATTGCCATGAAAGAATAAATCAAGTCAATGGGTGATAACAAAGTCTGGGACTTAGCTGAGTTGCCTAAGGGTTCCAAGGCCGTTGGGTCTAAATGGGTCTATAAGACTAAATGTGACTCAAAGGGCAACATTGAAAGATAAAAGGCCAGACTTGTTGCTAAAGGTTTCACCCAAAAGGAGGACATTGACTATAAAGAGACCTTCGCTCCAGTATCCAAGAAGGATTCTCTATGAATTGTTTTGGCTTTGGTGGCTCATTATGATCTTGAGCTTCACCAAATGGATGTGAAAACCGCCTTTCTGAATGGTGAACGTGAGGAGGAAGTATATATGGACCAACCTGAAGGGTTCTTGGCCACAGGAAAAGAACACATGGTGTGTAAGCTGAGGAAGTCAATATATGGACTGAAACAAGCTTCCAGACAATGGTATTTAAAGTTTAATGATACTATCACGTCATACGGTTTTGTAGAGATTACTGTTGATCGGTGTATATACATAAAGATTAGTGGGAGCAAGTTTGTAATTTTAGTCTTATATGTTGATCATATTTTGCTTGCTGCAAATGACATAGTCATGTTACATGATATAAAGAAGTATCTCTCTAAGAACTTTGAAATGAAAGATATGGGTGAGGCATCCTATGTGATTGGAATAGAAATATTTCGGAATAGATCACAAGGATTGTTAGGATTGTCTCAGAAAGGTTATATCAATAAAGTCTTAGAGAGATATAGAATGGAAAAGTGCTCTGCGGGGATAGTTCCTATACAGAAAGGGGACAAGTTCAGTAAAATGCAATGTCCCAGAAATGAATTGGAACGAAAGGAAATGGAAAGAATCCCATATGCATCAGTGATAGGGAGTTTGAACTATGTTCAGACTTGTACTCGACCAAATATCAGCTTTGCTGTAGGAATGTTGGGTCGATATCAAAGTAATCCTGGAATGGATCACTGGAAAGCTGCAAAGAAGGTTCTCAAGTACTTGCAAGGCACCAAGGAGATCATGCTTACATACAAGAGATCCAATCATCTAGAGGTCATTGGATATTCAGATTCAGATTATGTTGGATGCGTTGATAGCAGGAAATCGACGTTTGGCTATCTGTTCCTATTAGCTGAGGGAGCAGTATCATGGAAAAGTGGAAAGCAGTCTGTCATTGCTACTTCCACCGTGGAGGCCGAATTTGTAGCATGCTTTGAGGCCACTATTCATGCATTGTGGATGCGGAACTTTATCTCGGGGCTTGGGATTATCGATAGTATAGCTAGGCCGCTGAGAATTTATTGTGATAATTCTATAACTGTCTTCTTCTCGAAGAACGACAAGTACTCTAAGAGTGCTAAACACATGGAGTTGAAGTTCTTGTCGGTCAAAGATGAGGTGCATAAGCGTAGAGTGTCTTTTGAGCATATTAGAACGGATATGATGGTAGCGGATCTGTTTACTAAGGGATTACCACCCAAGGCGTTCATTGGCCATGTAGAGCGTATGAGTGTCATAGATAAAGCCTTGCTATTCTGATTATGGTATGCTCATTATGTTTGTGACATTTTGAATTTACTTATAGTTATGTTTCTATTTTACCAAACATGTTGTCATTATGGTATGTGTGTACACTTATGGTTATTAGATGACATGTGATTATTTTGAGGATTATGATGTTTCTCAAATTGAAAGTAATGTTGAGTTTGGATTGGTTTGTGATACGTGGAAGGAATCATGCCGCTCAATGACGTGTAACCACCATGATCCAATCAGTTCTAATTCGATTAAGGTTATTAAAGGTTAAATGAACTTGATATTAAAGTGCACATTTATAGTTATTGGACCATCAAGTCAACACAAAGGCCAAGTGGGAGAATGTTAAAATATTTATAAACGTTAATGTGGCCTATGTGTTTTTCGATTTGATTATAACTATTAAGTTCATGTTATTCGATGCGGTTTCAATACAAAAGACAACACTGTGATGGATCGGTATCGATTGAAGACATTAAAACCCGTGAGTAATCATATTCTCTCCTTCCTTGCCTAATGAGTTATACATAGGCTTTCTCTAATAATGATTTTGTATATATATTGAAAGAGTAGTTACATGGGTGGTTACTTGGTGATAACTACCATGTATATATGCAAATTGAAAGTGGAATGTGTAGCGTGACTATATGTAGAACACACGTTCATAAGAGACCATAAGAGAAAGCCATCAAGGAATTTCATCCATTAGAGTAAAGGCTAAGGAGGAAAAACCAATTATAGTTGCACTCATTTGGACAATTCCGCTGTGTATTATTGAACATGGATCAAGGTTAGTCTTTCGATCTTGTTTTTTAATAAATACCGGGTTGAATTAGATCAAGTCTAGATCCATTTGGGGTTGATTTCATGATTAGAAATCGATTAAAATGCTTTCAAATCACTCCAATATCTCCTCAAAAGTGAAGCTTGGCTTAGCACTTGTGACAAGTACGGGTCGCCCATGTCACCACCGGCCAATCTGTGGACTCCGACGACGATTTTGACGAGACATATTATAGTGACAAGTCAGCATATTATAGTGACAACTCAGAGGAAGAGAGTAGGGGCAAGATGAATGGAGGTCATCATGGTCCAAACAAGCTTGTTCTTAATTGGTATGGCAATTTCTCTCAGTATTGATTTTTATTTAACGTTTTTTCAACAGAAGTGTATTTCACAAAAAAAGTTAAAAGTTTAAGGTTACCACGCGAAATTTATCAAACCTATGGATATCTTGCAAAAATTATTTAGGCTCCGTTCGTCAAAGCTTTTTTGAGATTAACAGAGCTTGATTTTCTTTTTAATCTAGTTAATGAGTGTTCGGTAAAATAATGTCAATCTAGCTTAGGGAGCTTATAATTAATTAACGTAGCTTAAATTTTCCATTTTTTCTAATGTGATCCCCTAGATTGTTGAAGATTAACAAGCTGAATTTTACATTTATCTCATTTCAGCTTGTATAATACCGAACACCAACTATAATTTTTAAATAATTAAGCTAATAAATTCAGTTCCAGCTCCAGCTCCAGCTAGTCATTCAGCTCCAGCTCCAGCTTCAGATATTTATTCAGCTTCAGCTCCCATTTCAACTGATTTACCGAACAGAGTCTTAAAAACTCTAGGATATCAAAGGAAAATTTCGAATTTTTTTTCTCCTTTGTCAAATGTTGGTATTCAAACACGTGAATTTTACCGTTGACGTGGGTCCCGTTTGGTGAAACACTATAACCAAGTCATACGGAATACTACTATTTTTTTCCTCCTTTGATAACACATAATCAAGTTGTATTATTCAGTGCGAACTACTAGTTCCAATACCATGTTCGACGGAAACTTGCCTTCCAGCCTTCCAGGGTAATTAGTAATTATTAGAAAATCAAATTACAACAAACTATTCTTAGAGTGACGTTTGATGACAGAAACTATCAAAACGTCACTATTATAATCCCATTGAAAAGAATAACTTTCACTTACACAATCCTTATTTTCGACTATATTTTGGTACACAGTAACTTAAATATTGGGTGTATTAGTGCAATATCAAAATTCAAAGTCAAAATATATTATCGAAAATCAGAATTGTGGCAATGAAAACCACACCTCCAAAGCACAAGACTATCTTAACAATAGTTTGTGTCATGCATAAAGACTAAATGAAAAATCGCATTATTTACTACTACTATTTTTCCTATAAAAAATAATATGCACTTACTTGAAGAATGGGCTAATCATAGTGCTCCATTTTGAAAGGGCAAGTAGATCGGACGGGCATGAATTATTCGGTGAAAGGGATATCGTTAATATATTATGCATGTTTCAATAATTAACTCCAAGTTGGCATCAACCATGCAATTAATCGATTTGGCTGCACTTGATTGTTCTATATTCAACAAGTGAATCCCAACACATTTTTCTTCGATCTTCTTCTGTAAATACAAGTGGGATTTAGCTGCCTGGAATCCAAATCATATATTGTAGCAGTAAAAAATCAGGCCTGTGAGGTGTTCAGAAGAAAATATATGTGAAATTGTGATTTAGTGCATGTACTATTGTACTGAGAATCAAATTTTATTTTAATTGTCGCGTTATAGATTGTGAACAGTTCTAAACTTTTATTTTCAATTCCTGTACTTAATTAATCGGATAATTTTCTTACATCAGTGTATATGATATTCAAAATCCATAATCTTAATTAAGTAGAAATATTTATTACATTTGGCATTGGCATATATGTAGGTGAGAATTGATCTTCATTAAAAAAAAGAAGTTGACATTGATCTCCTTATATCATCTTGGAAATAGAATGACATTGGCATTGATCTCCTTATCATCTTAAATCTTGATTTTTTAAAGTCTAAATCTTGATAACCTTGTGCGGAGGAAAAATTATAAGTATAAGGTTAATTTTAATTTATTATTATTAATATTCCATTCTTATTAAAAAGTAAGAGGGAAAAAGTCCAACAAAGCTAAATACCCATTAAAAGGCTTCCAAGAAGAAAAAGAAGTTTTTAATGATTTATTCCAACCCTAACATTTGGTAATAAATCATTAAAAACTTCTTTTTCATGAATGAGATCCCTCTAGTTAGGGTTGGAGGTGAGTTTTTCATAAATTATTCGAGACCTTCAAAAAACTCTATCTCATTCATGGAAAAACTAAATCTTAATCATCATTAACATTTGGTAAATTTGAGTTGAGCGTTGGAGGTGAGTGGTCAAAACCCCAAATTCAACCCCAAATTCAACCGACAACCAAAAAGACGCTTTCTCCTCTATCATAAAAAAATCAGTTTTTATATACATTACGGTTTTTGCCTTTTCGCACTACATTTTTCTATGCAAACATCTTGCGTATGACATATACCAGCACATAAGAGAAAAAAACGAGAAAATACGTAAAAATACATAGAAATTTTAAAAAAATACATTTTTTGCTCTACGCTAAGATCCTGGCGTAGAATTTATTCTTGTTTTTTTTTTAAAATTGTCTACGCCAGATCCTGACGTACGCCAGGTAGGTTAAGAGGAGCTTGCGCTCCTCTTCTTCCACTCTCTCTCTTCTTCCTACGAGCGAGCGGCGTTGAAACCCCCCAAATCCCAAACCGCCCACCAAATCTCCCCAAATCCCCCCAAATCTCCCCAAAACCTTCTAATCCATCAAATTTCAACAAAAAATGGCATCCGACGAGCTTGGAGGTGGCAACAGTGGCGGCAGTGGTGGCCGACCGGCGTTGGAGGTGACCGGTGGCGGCAGCGTGCAAGAAACGACAGTGGCCGGTGTTGGCGGTCCTCCAGCAGTGGTGGCGGCGGCTGGTGGTGGTGATCAGCCGAGAGTCGTAGCGGGGGAGCGGTCGGCGACGGTCGGAGTGGAGGACGCTGATAGTCGAGGTCGCGGTCGGGGTCATCGGACCGGTGGCGCGGTCAATTCGGCTTCAGACGATACGCCTGTCGGGGCACGAGGAGGAGGAGGTTTGCGACATGTAAAATGAAATTTGTATTATTATTTCTATTTAAATGATAACTTCCGTTTCGATTAAATAGACGTTTATGATGTTGGACTTAGAATAGGTCGTTAGTATATATTTTTCGATATTTAATTTAAAGTAATATATAAATATTTATAGTTTAGATTATACGATGAATTTGGATTAGATATGCATGAAATATTTAGATTACATTGAAGTAGATATGCACTAAAAAATTATATTGAATTAATGCATCAAATTTTTAGATTGAGAATTTATGCAATAAAACTATATTCTTGTTGTAATTTTAGAATTGAATTAAATAATTAATGAAATTGAAAATGTTCAAAAGATTAATAAATTAGGAATTGTTTTAATAAATTAGAACTAAATATTTTCAAATTAGAAATGACATAATGACGATTATTAGTATTGTAACTAGTATTTTTTTTAATTTTTTGAAATATTTAAATATGTGTTAATGATTAAATATTAAAATTTTTGAACATTTTCAATTTTTAGTTCTAAATTGAAACAATTCCTAATTTTAAATGTTTAATTATTAAATATTAAAACAAATAAGTAACAATTTTAGTAAAAAATAAACAATTGTTTAAATACAGAATTTAAAATATTGAATTTAATTGGAAAAAATAAATAATTGTTTATTTTTCCAAAATTCGTAAAAAAGGTTGTACAACAATCTTTGCATTCAGTGCGACAGGCGACAACCGTACAAAGGGTCCCGTCGGCTTGGACATCGGCGTGTCACAGGATCGGCCCGATGCGGCGACGGAGGTGCGGCGGATCTGGGTTCGCGACTGGATGCTGCTCAGGAGGGCGGCACGATAGACGATGCGTCTATATCAGATCTCAGGGACGATAGCAGCGATGCGTCCATGCCCGACGCCGCCGATGAGCTCGACGAGCAAGGCTTGACAACGGCCTTGGTGCGGGATTACATTGAGGGCATCGAGGCCCCTAACGTTTCGACACCTCCCTCCCCCGTTCCAGATACAACGGGACCTGTTCCGGATGCAGCGGGATCGATTCCCGAGCCAGCAGGACCCTCTCCCGCGCCAGGTGCGGCTCCCGAGGGGGAGGAGGCGTGGATGCCAGGAGGTCCCCGATCGCGCAGTCTCCTTGTGTCATACCCGACGCACGTCGCTTGCGTTATTTGGACGATACAGAGCGACTTATGCACGACCCTCCCCTGCCACCCGTGCATCTCGATCCGATACGTATTTAATCAATAAATTAATTAATAAAATATTTGTTATTAATAATTTTTTTTATTGGATTTCAGTTGAGGAAGATACTGAAGCCGTACACCCGCCACCCGCATTTCTCCATGATCCATCGGTTTCAGAGGCAGGATCCGGATTCGTGGTGGCCGCTGGCGCAGCGGAGCGACATCACATCCCTGGGGTCTCTGGAGTTCCGTCGGATGGACCCCGTATTGATATCGGCGTTCGTGGACCGGTGGCACCCGGACACAAACTCCTTCCATTTTCCGTGGGGAGAGATCACGATCACTCTCCATGATGTCTTCCACATTTTGGAGATCCCCATCGACGACATGACGATAGTCTCTGACATGACGGATGCCGATCTATTTGCCGTTGCATCGAATATGCTTGGGGTCGATGTAGCTGTCGTCTCGTAGATGACATCAAGTAATAATTTCTATATACCTATTTCTTATTTATTTAATATATTTTAATTAAAATATTACTGATAAACTTATCTGGTTTTATTTGTTTTTTCACCCGACGGCTTTGCGATCAACACAACGTTGAAGAACCGGTGTAGCGTATTATGTCAAGCGGCCAAGAAGTGATATATTTGTAGTTTTTTTAATATTATGGTTTTTAATTATTTTTTTATACATTTTATAATTAAATTAATGTAACTAATTTCAGGGACGAGCGTCATATAGCTTCGATGTACTTGTTCATGCTGCTGGGCAGTACCGTCTTCATAGACAAGTCGGGGCAGAAGGTGAAGGAGAAGTATATGTCGCTCCTCCTTGACCACGATCGCACCTGCCGTTATGCCAGAATGTTGGTGTCCTGGCCAACCTGTACCGGAATTTGGGTCAGGCATCGCGTGCCTAGGCACAAGGATTGGCCATCTGCGAGACGACAACTACATCTAGGTGTGTTCATCCGGTCCGGACCGATTTTTTTCAAAAATGTGGACGTAGACCGGACAGGTCTTATTCGGTCCGGTCCGGTCTAAGACCGGAATTAAAAAAAAATTAAATTAAATTCTTATTTAATATCTAAAAAAAATATCAAAAAAACATTTATACTCCTAACTTATTAACTTAAAGAAAATATCTATAAAAAAACATTTAAACTCATAAATTTTTATTTTTATTTTTATTTTTTTTATAAAAAAAAACGGTCCGGACTGTTTTTTTTTCCGGGTTTGGACCGGTCCGGACCGTAACCGGATTAAGGAAAAAAACTGGACCGAAGACCGGACCGTAATTTCACTGGTCTGGTCCGGTTTTTCGGTCCGGGCAAGATTTGAACAACCCTAGCTACATCGACCCCAAGCATTTAATTTGGTCCTACTTTCACGCCTTCCGGGGTGAAAGTATAAATGCTAACAATTATATGATTTTTTCGGGTTGAGCATAGACGACAGCTGCTTCTGAGGGCAATAATTTTATTTTTCGGATTTTACGGTTTATAAGTATAAATGCTAACAATTATATGATTTTTTGCACACGTGGATCTGGTCCTACTTTCACGCCTTCTGGGGTCATGCGTCACCCGACCTGGAGCATATGGTGGAAACATGGGCGGCAACCCGTGTATCAACTATAACTATCCAGGATATAAAGCAAAACTATATAATATAAGATATAATACAAGATATAATGAAAACTATAGTATATAAGTAAATAATACAAATATAACTATATGAGATATAAATGAAACCTATAATATATAAATATATAATACAAGTATACCTATATAAGATATAAAAGAAAACTATAGTATATAAGTAAATATCAACAACATTGAGCAGCATGAAGAGGAACATTGAGCAGGATGGAAACTATAGTATACTTCCCTGCGACGAAGCTCAATAGGTTGAAAAGGAACATCAACAACATTGAGCAACATGCTACTGAGACGTTGTATGAGTACTACGAGCGATTGAAGAGGTTGATTTCAAGCTGTCCCTACCATGGGTATTCTGACCAAGACCTCGTACTTTATTTGTATGGTGGACTTCTTGATGATGAGAGAAGAATGGTAAACGCAGCATGTGGTGGAAATATCCTGAACAAGACGCCAACTGCAGCATTTGAGGTATTCTTTGAGCTATCTGAGGGCTCAAGATAGTTTAGTAAGAGGGCGATCGCCCAAGCAATCAAGGCCGCAGACTCTCAGCCATCGTCCTCACTAATTTCTGAGATGGCTGAGATGAAGGAGATGATGAGGAGATTTATGATGAAGGGTGGCTAGCAGCAAGTCAGGTCTTATGGGATCTGCTATGACACGATGCACCCTACGGATGCATGTCCCACGCTGCAGGAGCCCCCAGCTAAAGTAAATCCTATAGGAGGTTTCGGCCCTCCTAGACCAAGATATGACCCGTACTCTAGCACATACAATCCAGGGTGGAGAGATCATACCAATTTGAGATACGGGAACCAGCTGAATCCTCCTCAGGGTCATGATAATCAAGAGTTCCACCAGAGGCCACCACATTCTTACAGCAACAACAACAATTTCAGTGGCCTGGAGGTCAACAACAACAATTCAGAGCTTCATATGATCCAAGACCTCAAGGCCAGAGCGCAAGTTCGTCTATGTCCGGTGATGACATGATCAAATCTCTCGCTCAGAGTGTATCGACGTTGGCAAACACTATGGTCCAACAACATACGTCTCTCGCTCAGAGTGTATCGACGTTGGCAAACACTATGGTCCAACAACATACGTCTCTCGCTCAGAGTGTATCGACGTTGGCAAACACTATGGCCCAACAAAATCAAGAGATGAAATCTACTATTCAGAACTTAGAGAAGCAAGTGGGGCAAATTTCCCTAGCAGTGAGCAAATTGGAGGCCCGGGATTCGGGGAAACTACTATCCCAAATGGTAGCCAACCCGAGGGAGAATATCTGTGCGATGACACTGAGGAGCGGAACACAAATGAAAGAAGTGAAGGAGGCTAAGGAGAAGGAATTTCAAAGGCAACAGAAAGAATTCCGCGACCGCGGGAAGGGCAGCCGCGACCGTGGAATTATACTTGGAGGCGGTGATTTTTCCGAAAAATTTCCGCGACCACGGCCAGATTTCCGCTACCGCGGAAAAGTTTCTGGAGAAGGTTAATTTTCTGAAGAAGAGCCTCGACCGCGGAATACAATCCGCGATCGCGGAAAACTCCCTGAAGCCCCAGAATTGCCCGCTGACGTCCATAACGATTATATTCGTCCGAAATTTCCTCCGCTCAGTTCGTTGAAACCACCCGCACCCTTCCCAGAGGCACTGAATGATACTAGAAGGCTGGAGAACGACAATGAAATTATTCGAGACCTTCAACAATTGCGAGGTAAACATTCCTTTGATCAAGCTAGTTAAGAGCATTCCTCGCTATGCAAAATTTTTGAAGAAATTGTGCAAGATTAAGAGGAAGAAAGGAGTGAAAGAGAAGAAGATGGTCCAAGTAAGCGAGAATGTCTCCGCTATGCTGCAAAAGCGGTTGCCCAAGAAGTGCAGTGACCCAGGCATGTTCAGTATTTCCTGCAAAATAGGTGACACCACGTTCGATAAAGCCATGCTGGATTTGGGTGTATCTATCAATGTACTGCCTCTCTCGCTTTACGAATCGTTAGAGCTTGGACCATTACAGAAGACAGGGACTGTGATTCAATTAGCGGATATGTCCTATGTGTATCCCAAGGGAGTCGTGCAGGATGTTCTGGTAGAAGTAGGCAAGCTTATTTTCCCTGCGGATTTCTTTGTGATGGATACGGGGCAAGACAAACATGCAGCCCCTGTGATGCTGGGTAGGCCGTTTATGAAAACGGCAAAGACGAAGATTGATGTAAGTAGCGGTTCGCTCATGATGAAATTTGATGGGGTGAGGTTCGAGCACAACATCGATGATGCAAAGAGACACCCTCCTGATTGTGACCCCATGTGAGCAACCCAAGCTGAGTTGAAGGGCACCATGTCGAGCCACGACAATAACCATGGCGCTGCTCGGGAGGCAACCCGAGGTATGTAATTCTTTTTGTTTCAAGTTTTTTATTTGTTTTCGTTTCCGCGACCGCGGTTTCGCCACTGTAAGTCCCTTTATCTGGAAAAAAAAAATCGAAAAAAAAAATCGGCGATTTTCCGCGATCGCGGCCCAACCGTCCGAGTTTTAATTTCAGAGACGGTGCGCATCATGCTGCCAAGGAGGAGACATTAGCCCCACATTTGTATTTGACATCGATGATGGCCCGACATTCGACAACTGACGAAGAGGAACACAAGAGCCCACAACACGATTATATTCGGTCTCCAATTCTGTGTTCGTTGAAGGCCCGTGCAACCCCGTTTTCTTTGATGTGCCACTCAACTTACAGTGGATCTTTTTGGTTGCACGTGGCGTTTATTTGAGAAGTACCGCTCAACACCAGCGACATGAGTTTTCATTGATTTACCGCCAGCCCCAACATCCACATCCGGGCCACCTCGGCGACGGTGTGAGTACTTTTCTGCTTTTCCACGTGCTTCATCTTTTTTGTCTTTCATTACATTGAGGACAATGCAATGTTTAAGCATGGGAAGGTGATCTCTACTTGCTAGTCATCTGAATAAAAATATAAAATAAAATAGAAAAAGTCAAAAATATGAAAAGAGACAAAAATAAATCCTAGGATAAGTCGAAAACCCGAAAGGGCGGCTTAGGCAATAAGCAGGTGGCTTGGACCAACATTAGGCTGGGGTAATAAGAGGTCAAGAGTGATGTGAGTTTTTGTGAGCCCATCTATTGAAAAATGAAATGAGTGGCTTGGTGAAAACCCGAGAGGGCGCCTTGGCAAAATGAGTGAAAAGAAGAAGAGTGATTATTATGATTTCTCATTTTTCCTGGCGTGGTGACATAAGAAGAGGTGATATAAAGAGGATTCGGGTAGGTCACTTTGGGAGTTATAAGAAGATAGATGGAGGCTAGGATTAGATGGTTACTTTTACTCTATGGTGTTCGGGATAAGCTTGGGGGAAGTACTCTGCTTTCCTTTAAGCTTGTATGTTGTGTTGATGTTTTGGTACTTGGAGATTCATGATTAGGTGCAGTTCTTAGTGGAGATAGTTTTGATGTGCTTCCTGAGACCTTGAGTATTTCATTGGAGGAGTAGGTTTCTATTAGCTTACTCGAGGACGAGCATGGTTTAAGCATGGGGAAATTTGATCAGCTCTACTTTGTAGTGCGTAACTAGGAGTTATTACCGGAGCTTTGGGTGCCATTTGTATGGGTTCATGACATAAGTTAGGAGAATGGAGTTGTGGAGAAGAAGTGTTGATTTGGTGGTTTTCAAGAGCTTAAATGAAGACTTAAGAAGATGGAGGCGAAGCCACAAGAGAAGACCGAAGATAAAGCTGAAGACGCTACAGAAGGATTGCCGTAGGCGCAGAAGTCACCGCCGCGGTCGCGGAATAATGCGAGAAGCAGCGAGCTATAGAAAGTTTTCCGCGGTCACAGATATCTTGCCGCGGTCGCGTACACTGTTCATACGCGCGATCCGGATTTCATTTCGTCCGATAATTTGTTTTATTTTATTTCTTTTATTTCCGTTTAGTTTCCTTTTAGATATTATTTTCTATCTTTTAGATTAGGGTTTGCTAGGTTTTATACCTTGCTAGTTAGCAGCCAATATTCAGAACTGATTCAAGTTTATTCATTATCGTTCAGTTTTCCCTTAGAGTTTTTGTGCTTTGAAGACTATGAAGAACTAAGCAACTTTTGCTTAGTCCGACGATTGAAGCCTTCATTTGTATTTGGTTGTGAGATTATAATTCTATTTCTTTTCCTTTGAATGTATTGATTCTCTTGTGCTTAATCCCATTGATTCTTGCTGATTTGACTGGCCTGATCATCTAGTTGATATTAGTAATTATCTATTGCTAGGGTTTGGTTATTTCTGTTTGAAATATCTAATTCAGAGTAGCAACTGTGATATTCTAAGAACTGTTTGGACTGGTTTATTATAGAGAGAATTGATTGCATGCATAGTAAGACTGTTTGTTGCACTTGCATGTATCCATTGAAATTCCTGTGCTTATTGTTGCCATTGAATTGAATCTGGAGGTTTTCCTGGTTATTTGATAGTTAGTATTCTCAGGGTCTGTTTGTCCTGTTTATAACTTAAGAAAAGGAATAGGAACATTCATTGGTAGGAATTAGAGATAATCAGTGATCAACCAATCAAACTGAATGGTGGAGATTTGTCTGGCTAAGTTACTTCTCACCAATTGATTACATCCTTTGCTTTTATTTACTTTGTTACATTGATTACAAACCAAAACCCCCCTTTGTTACTATTGACATACAACCTGTGGCACTTAGAAAGATTGCTACCTCCCTGTGAGATTCGACAATTGCTTGCCTATTATACTTAGTTAGGTTTTTGAGGATTACTTTGATAGGCACTACGACTTTAGCCTCATCAAATTTGGCGCCGTTGCCGGGGAGGCAAAGTTTTAATTTTTCTTTGTGTGTGTTTGTGTGCCAACTTTTGTATGGACCTATCTTATGGTCCACACCCGTGCTACTGACTCTCCAATTTTAGATTGTGATACAAAAATTGAAAGAACACTTTCCAGAAACCGAATAGCAGCCCGCACGCAACTTGAGATGGCTGAGGAAGCACCGACGTTGAGGCAGTTGACTGCACCGAATATAGAGCAGCAGCCGCTTGCTGTGCAGTTTCCAGAGTTGGCTGATGGTGTGAATTTTGAGCTAAAATCTGGGTTGATTCACTTATTACCCCACTTCCATGGGATGAGTGGAGAAGACCCCAACAAGCATCTTTCTGAATTCCACACGGTCTGCAGCAGTATGAAGCCCAGGAATATTACGGAGGACCAGATCAAGCTACGGGCCTTTCTTTTCTCTCTGAAGGATGCGGCCAATGATTACTTCTACTATTTGGCCCCATGAAGCGTAGATACATGGGCAAAGATGAAGAAAGCCTTCCTGGAGAAGTACTTCCATGCGATGAAGCTCAATAGCTTGAAGAGGAACATCAACAACATTGAGCAGCATGCTACTGAGACGTTGTATGAGTACTACGAGCGATTCAAGAGGTTGATTTCAAGCTGTCCCTACCATGGGTATTCTGACCAAGACCTCGTACTTTATTTGTATGGTGGACTTCTTGATGATGAGAGAAGAATGTTAAACGCAGCCTGTGGTGGAAATATCCTGAACAAGACGCCAACTGCAGCATTTGAGGTATTCTTTGAGCTATCTGAGGGCTCAAGACAGTTTAGTAAGAGGGTGAGCGCCCAAGCAGTCAAGTCCGCAGACTCTCAGCCATCGTTCTCACTAATTTCTGAGATGGCTGAGATGAAGGAGATGATGAGGAGATTTATGATGAAGGGTGGCCAGCAGCAAGTCAAGTCTTGTGGGATCTGCTATGACACGATGCACCCTACAGATGCATGTCCCACACTGCAAGAGCCCACTGCTGAAGTAAATGCTATAGGAGGTTTCGGCCCTCCTAGACCAAGATATGACCCGTACTCCAGCACATACAATCCAGGGTGGAGAGATCACCCCAATTTGAGATACGGGAACCAACAGAATCCTCCTCAGGGTCATGATAATCAAGAGTTCCACTAGAGGCCGCCACAGTTCTTACAACAACAACACCAATTTCAGCGGCCTGGAGGTCAACAACAATAATTCAGAGCTCCATATGATCCAAGACCTCAAGGCCAGAGCGCAAGTTCGTCTATGTCCGGTGATGACATGATCAAGTCTCTCGCTCAGAGTGTATCGACGTTGGCAAATACTATGGTCCAACAACATACGTCTCTCGCTCAGAGTGTATCGACGTTGGCAAACACTATGGCCCAACAAAATGAAGAGATGAAATCTAGTATTCAGAACATGGAGAAGCAAGTGGGGCAAATTTCCCTAGTAGTGAGCCAACTGGAGGCCCGGGATTCGGGGAAACTACCATCCCAAACGGTAGCCAACCCGAGGGAGAATGTCTGTGCGATGACACTGAGGAGCGGAACACAAATGAAAGAAGTGAAGGAGGCTAAAGACGAGGAAGTTCAAAGGCAACAAAAAGAATTACGCGACCGCGGGGAGGGCAGCCGCGACCGCGGAATTATACCTGGAGGCGCCGAGGCGGTGATTTTTCCGAGATTTTTCCGCGACCGCGGCCAGATTTCCGCGACTGCGGAAAAGTTTCTGGAAAAGGTGAATTTTCTGAAGAAGAGCCACGGCCGCAGAATACAATCCGCGACTGGTGAAAACTCCCTAAAGCCCCAGAATTACCCGCTGATGTCCATGACGATTATATTCGTCCGAATTTTCCTCCGCTCAGTTCGCTGAAACCACCCGCACCCTTCCTAGAGGCACTGAATGAGACTAGAAGGCTAAAGAACGACAATGAAATTATTCGAGACCTTCAACAATTGCGAGGTAAACATTCCTTTGATCAAGCTAGTTAAGAGCATTCCTCGCTATGCAAAAGTTTTGAAGGAATTGTGTAAGATTAAGAGGAAGAAAGGAGTGAAAGAGAAGAAGAAGGTCCAAGTAAGCGAGAATGTCTCCGCTATGCTGCAAAAGCGGTTGCCCAAGAAGTGCAGTGACCCAGGCATGGTCAGTATTCCTTGCAAAATAGGTGACACCACGTTCGATAAAGCCATGCTGAATTTGGGTGCATCTATCAATGTACTGCTTCTCTCGCTTTACGGATCGTTAGAGCTTGGACCATTACAGAAGACAGGGATTGTGATTCAATTAGCGGATATGTCCTATGTGTATCCCAAGGGAGTCGTGCAGGATGTTCTGGTAGAAGTAGACAAGCTTATTTTCCCTGTAGATTTCTTTGTGATGGATACGGGGCAAGACAAACATGCAGCCCCTGTGATGCTGGGTAGGCCGTTTATGAAAACGGCAAAGAAGAAGATTGATGTGAGTATCGGTTCGCTCACGATGAAATTTGATGGGGTGAGGGTCGAGCACAACATCGATGATGCAAAGAGACACCCTCCTGATTGTGACCCCATGTGAGCAACTCAAGTTGAGTTGAAGGGCACCATGTCGAGCCACGACAATAACCAAGGCGCTGCTCGGGAGGCAACCCGAGGTATGTAATTCTTTTCGTTTCAAGTTTTTATTTGTTTTGTTTTGTTTTTAGACTAAAATACGGGAAGGAGACCCAAAGCCAAACTTAGAAGACGGTGTTCAACTCGCACCATACAGGAATCCGCGGGCGCGGAAAATTTTCTGCGACCGCGGTTTCTCCACTGTAAGTCCCCTTATCTGGAAAAAAAAATCGGAAAAAAAATCGGCGATTTTGCGCGATCACATCCCAGCTGTCCGAGTTTTAATTTGAGAGACGGTGCGCATCATGCTGCCAATGAGGAGACATTAGCCCCACATTTGTATTTGACATCGATGATGGCCCGATATTCGACAGCTGACGAAGAGGAACACAAGAGCCCACAACACGATTATATTCGGGCTCCAATTCTGTGTTCGTTGAAGGCCCGTGCAACCCCATTTTCTTTTATGTGCCACTCACCTTACAGTGGATCCTTTTGGTTGCACGTGGCGTTTATTTGAGAAGGACCGCGCAACACCAGTGACATGAGTTTTCATTAATTTACCGCCAGCCCCAACATCCACATCCAGGCCACCTCGAAGACGGTGTGAGTACTTTTCTGCTTTTCCCTGTGCTTCATCTTTTTTGTCTTTCATTACATTGAGGACAATGCAATGTTTAAGCATGTGAGAGTGATATCTACTTGCTAGTCGTCTGAATAAAAAGAAAAAATAAGATAGAAAAAGTCAAAAATATGAAAAGAGACAAAAATAAATCCCAAGATAAGTCGAAAACCCGAAAGGGCGGCTTAGGCAATAAGTAGGTGGCTTGGACCAATATTAGGCTGGGGTAATAAGAGGTCAAGAGTGATGTGAGTTTTTGTGAGCCCATCTATTGAAAAATGAAATGAGTGGCTTGGTGAAAACCCGAGAGGGCGCCTTGGCAAAATGAGTGAAAAGAAGAGTGATTATTAGGATTCCTCATTTTTCCTGGTGTGGTGACATAAGAAGAGGTAATATAAAGAGGATTCTGGTAGGTCACTTTGGGAGTTATAAGAAGATAGAATGAGGCTAGGATTAGATGGTTACTTTCACTCTATGGTGTTCGGGATAAGTTTGGGGGAAGTACTCTGCTTTCCTTTAAGCTTGTGTGTTGTGTTGATGTTTTGGTACTTGGAGATTCATGATTAGGTGTAGTTCTTAGTGGATATAGTTTTGCTGTGCTTCCTAAGACCTTGGGTATTTCATTGGAGGAGTAGGTTTCTATTAGCTTACTCGAGGACGAACAAGGTTTAAGCATGGGGGAATTTGATCAGCTCTACTTTGTAGTGCGTAACTAGGAGTTGTTACCGGAGTTTTGGGTGCCATTTGTATGGGTTCATGACATAAGTTAGGAGAATGGAGTTGTGGAGAAGAAGTGTTGATTTGGTGGTTTTCAAGAGCTTAAATGAAGACTTAAGAAGATGGAGGCGAAGCCACAAGAGAAGACCGAAGATAAAGCTGAAGACAATACAGAAGGATTGCCGCGGGCGCGGAAGTCACCGCCGCGTTCGCGGAATAATGCGAGAAGCAGCGAGCTACAGAAAGTTTTCCGCGGTCGCAGATATCTTGCCGCGGTCGCGGACACTGTTCATACGCGCGATCCAGATTTCGTTTCGTCCGATACTTCGTTTTATTTTATTTCTTTTATTTCCGTTTAGTTTCCTTTTAGATATTATTTCCTATCTTTTAGATTAGGGTTTGCTAAGTTTTATACCTTGCTAGTTAAATAAAACGAAGTATCCGCGGTCGCGGATACTTCGTTTTATTTTATCGTTCAGTTTTCCCTTAGAGTTTTTGTGCTTTGAAGACTATGAAGAAGTAAGCAACTTTTGCTTAGTCCGACGATTGAAGCCTTCGTTTGTATTTGGTTGTGAGATTATAATTCTATTTCTTTTCCTTTGAATGTATTGATTCTCTTGTGCTTAATCCCATTGATTCTTGCTGATTTGACTGGCATGATCATCTAGTTGATATTAGTAATTATCTATTGCTAGGGTTTGGTTATTTCTGTTTGAAATATCTAATTCAGAGTAGCAATTGCGATATTCTAAGAACTGTTTGGACTGGTTTATTGTAGAGAGAATTGATTGCATGCATAGTAAGACTGTTTGTTGCACTTGCATGTATCTATTGAAATTCTTGTGCTTATTGCTGCCATTGAATTGAATCTAGAGGTTTTCCTGGTTATTTGATAGTTAGTATTCTTAGGGTCTGTTTGTCTTGTTTATAACTTAAGAATAGGAATAGGAACATTCATTGTTAGGAATTAGAGATAATCAATGATCAACCAATCAAACTGAATAGTGGATATTTGTCTGGCTAAGTTACTTCTCACCAATTGATTACATCCTTTGCTTTTATTTACTTTGTTACATTGATTACAAACCAAAACCCCCATTTGTTACTATTGACATACAACTTGTTGCACTTAGAAAGATTGCTACCTCCCTGTGGGATTCGACTCTTGCTTGCCTATTATACTTAGTTAGGTTTTTGAGGATTACTTTGATAGGCACTACGACTTTAGCCTCATAGGACGGGTGCCTTCCGGATGGGTTTAATGATACCCTTATCACGCTGATCGCGAAGGTTGCTAAGCCGGAAATGATTAGTCAATTTCGACCAATCGCTCTCTGTAATGTTATTTACAAAGTAATTACTAAGGTGATGGCTAATCATATTCTGAGACTTATGCCCTTACTTGTGAGCCCTTCTCAAGGGAGTTTCATCTCGGGATGTTTAATCACTGACAATATTGTGCTAACTCAAGAAGTGGTGCACTCTATGCATAAGAAGATGGGGCGTAAGGGATGGATGCTCTTCAAGCTGGATCTTCAGAAGGCATATGACCGTTTGAGATGGAACTTCGTTGATGACACTTTGAGGGATGCGGGGTTCTCGGCTCATTGGGTTACATTGGTTGGGGAATGCATCTCATCTACTTCGATGCACCTTATTTGGAATGGGAAAGTTACTGATTCCTTCCTTCCCATACGTGGTATCCGTCAAGGTGATCCCATTTCGCCTTATTTGTTTATGCTTTGTGTTTAGAGACTTAACCAAATGATCTATCTTTCTATTGATGAGGGTGCTTGGAAGCCTAACAAGTTGTATAGGGGCGGGCCACCGTTATACTAGGTATTGTTTGTCGATGACATTATTTTGTCTTCTGAAGCATCATTTGAGCAATTGAATGTGATTAAGGATGTTCTGTATCAGTTTTGTTGTGCTTCTGGCCAGCTGGTTAATGCCCAGAAATCATGCA
This sequence comes from Rheum nobile, assembly GCA_027886185.1. Lineage (NCBI taxonomy): Eukaryota > Viridiplantae > Streptophyta > Magnoliopsida > Caryophyllales > Polygonaceae > Rheum > Rheum nobile. Next base: position 8,088,239 of record WOAB01000040.1, read on the forward strand.
TTTTCTTTTCTCCAAATGTGTCTCCGGGTCTTGCGACACGATTGAAGGAGATGAGTGGTTTTGTGTTGACTACTGAGTCGGGGAAGTATCTTGGTACTCCAATTTTACACAAAATGGTGTATAAAGCTGATTTTGAACCTCTTCTTGAGAAAATCCAAGCTAAACTTTCTGGCTAGAAGGGTCATTACTTGAGTCTTACGGGGCGCGCTACCCTTGTGTGATCAGTGCTTACCTCGTTACCGGTTTTTTTGATGGCTATGGTCGAACTCCGTATGGATATTTGTCAATGCATTGATCAATTGGTTTGTGCTTTTATCTTGGGTTGCTTGGGTGATTGTCGTAGAATGCATCAGTGTCTTGGGACGTGGTGTGTCGTCCTAAGTCCATGGGTGGATTGGGCATTCGTTTGATGAGGTGCCTTAATCTTGCCATTATTGGGAAGTTGGGTTGGCAGTTCTTAACTGAAGAGAACAGGCCGTGGATCGATGTTATGCACTCTAAATATGTGCGTAATGGAACTCACAGGTAGGTCCCGAGTTCTCACATTTGGCAGAGTGTTAGGAATGGTGTTCGTAACGTGGTTATTCCGGGGGTGCGCTGGATTCTTGGGGATGGTACCTTAATCCGGTTTTGGTCTGATGTCTGGCTCCTTGGTGAAAGATTGCAGAATGTTACTTTGTGTGAGCTTACTTCTATGGATCTTGAGCGTCTTGTTCAAGATTTTCGGACAACAGATGTTAGGTGGCGGTGGAATGTCCTTGATGGGATGCTCCCTTCTTCAGTTCTTCTTAAGTTGGTTGCTGTGGCAGTTGATTCTAGTTCGGAGGTCATGGATGCGCTTAGTTGGAGATCATTGTCTTTGGGTATTTACTCTGTTGAATCGGCTTATTAGTCTATCCATTTGTCCTTTCCGGGTGATCATTTTGATGTGGTGATTTTCCAAAAGATTTGGAAGCTTGATGTTCCTGAACGTGTTAGAACTTTCATCTGGTTAGTTGTTCACGGCCGGATCCTGACGAATGCGGAAAGATGTCATCGCCACCTTGCATCTTCCGTTGTGTGCTCCTCCTGTAATGCGTCAGATGAAACTCTAAGCCACCTATTTAGAGACTATTATTTTGGGCGTAAGTTGTGGGATAGGGTATTGCTTCCTGTTCCTGCAAATGATTTTTTTGCTGAGGATTATGTTGTTTCGTTGAGGCGTAATTTGTGATGCATGGTTCAATAGGCCGCCACTTCTTCGCCTTGGGCTGCCTTCTTTTCTCTTGCCCTTTGGCACTTGTGGAAATGGCAAAATTCACGTGTTTTTATTAATGAGGATTTTGCAAGTGATCATAGTGTGTTGTGCACGCTGTTGTTAAGGAATACGCCTCCATCTGCAAGCGTGTTGGGCCTCTTGCTAGTGGGCCGACCCATTCTGAGAGATTTATTAGGTGGGAGCCCCCTCCTAGTGGTTGGACTAAGGTGAATTTAGATGGTGCGGTGAATGCGGACAAGATTGCCACGGTTGTGGGGGTTATTCGTGATTCTAATGGTCACTGGATTTGTGGTTATACCCACTATATTGGTATGTGTATGATTCCTATGGCTGAGTTATGGGGTATTCTCCATGGTTTGCGTATCGCGTGGAATCAAGGGTTTAGAATGGAGATTGTGTAATCGGACTCTTAGTTGGCCATCTTGCTCTTGCAGAAGACTTTACCACATTGTTATTCTCTCTCTTGCCTGGTATCTCAGTGCCAAGGCTTCCTCCGTAGAAACTAGTCTATTTAGTTTTGACATATTTTTCGGGTATGATCGTCCGGTTTTCCGTGAGGAAGTAGTTGGCGGTGCACACATAACCAACTCAGACTTTTCTCTCCTGGAGACCTCTCTCCCCGTTACCCACCGGCTGCCTCCGGTCACGTTAGACGTCGTCCGGTCCCGAGCTCAGACGTGAAAAAGAAGAGGGGCCCGAGGGTGGCCTTGGGCTTGCCACTCCGACGCTCAAGTCAGTGCTCAACTCGCGAGTAGGACATAAAGAAGAGTAGAGCTAAGGGTACAGTGGAACATCAATTGTAGGGAGTAAGAAAGTGAGAGTTTCAATTTTTAGCCGATGGGGTGGGAGAGAGAGACCAACCAGAGAAAGGGTCGAGAATCCCATTTCTAGTCACAACCTCCTCCTTATATACCTGAGGCCAGAGGGTCCTTTTGCTGCGCAGCCGGCCCAGGCTGGGGGAACGACCCTTGAACTGCATAGCCGGTCAAGGCCGGGGGGAGGCGGCTTGGTAGAACGCGAAGAAGGCTCGCATACCGTATAGCCGGATCGAGTAAAGATGGAGTTGTTGTGGCCTTGCTCCGAGTTGGGCCGTATTACAAAATGGACTTTTCTCCTGTTTGGGCTGCGCATTTGGGCCGGGCTAAATACGGCTCTCACACAGCCCCTTAAGCCACGCAGTCGAGGTCCTATCCGACCGGGGGGCTTTTGCTTGATCTTCAAAGGTGTGGGCGTGCTGGCTTGGTAAGGACACGAACCTCATTAACTTGCTGTGAAGGAGGAGACTATTTTTCTTTCCATTATTGCAGGACATGCGGTTGGGTCCCACACACCCCCTCTGGAAGGACGACTATAAAAAGGGCAGTGTCACTTCATTTCTTGCTTAGGTCACTCCTCCCGCTTTGCTCAGATTGCTCTAAACACTTGCTCCGATACTTGCCTCAAACACTTGCCACAGACGATTGCTCTTATACTTGCTCTGATACTTGCCTCAAGCATCTTTCCCTCCGCCGGTTCTGCCAGCTCTTCGGGCTTGGGGTGGAGCCCGAAGGAACGTGAGTCATGTTTACTGTTTTTGGGCGAAAAGATCTAACCGACCTAAATCGCTTTGAGAAGGGAAACTAGACAACATTAAGGTTGATAATATTTAGATAATCCAAATCAACTAGCAATTAGACGAATAAAATAGAACAGACGTAGAAATGAGCTTATCTCCTTTCAATAGAAGACTAATCGAATCATGAAATTCAGTCGTTGGTCGCTTCAATGTTTGAACCAGAGATAGAACTAATGAACAATTCTTAGTGGTGAATGGAATAATGGTACAATGCTTCTTGTATTGAGTAAAACTGATGATGATGTGTGTTACATATTCATTATTTTCATATTTATACTACGTGTACATATCTAGATCGGTTAAAACCGTCTCCGAGATCTCCGGGGGTCGTCGCAACACATACTGGTCACCTCCGAGATTCCCTTAATGTCCACAACGTCTCCTTCAGGTCCCTTCTGCCTTACCCTCTTCAAACGACAGTTTTTACTTGTCTAGTGGGTTGAATAAAACGAGGCCTAACAATTGCCTCAAAGTCAAATTGGGCCGGATATGATAGTTGATAGGATGGTTTGATTTTCTACCTCTTCTCTCTCCAGCGTAATCTTTCCTTCTGATTTTCCTGCAAGTGTCTAGGCGACGTGGCATCTTCTAACTGACCAGCAAATTGACCGAAGATGTGGTAGTTTGTTCTTCTTAAATAGGGCATCTTTTATCCTCCTCTTTCACCGTTTCCCCTCTCTGTAAAAAAAATCTCTTTTCTAAAGGTAAAGATTTTCAAATTCTTACCGTTTTCTTGCTTTTTTCATGGCGTTTCTGAGATCCAAGAAGATTCGGGTTACACCTTGCGGTCTTGGCGAGAAGGAAAGCGTCTTTACCCGCTAGGGCTCTTTCGTCCGGAGGACTCTCTGCATGGTACTCTCACCCAACCAGAATAGGACAAGATCCTAGAAATAGGCCAGTTCCCAGTCGAACCAGTAGCAGCTCTTCTGCACCCTCATGAGCGAGCCAACTGGAACCGGGAAGGTTGGGTATCCTTTTTTGAATATCCTTTTAAGATCGGTTATTCTTTCGATTATTCTAGCCTTGTTCGGAACTTTCTTTCCACTCTGAAACTCGCCCCTTGTCAAGTCATGCCCCATGCATGGCGTTTGCTTAGAGTAGTCGACCTCTTGGTTTCCAGTGTTAATGTTGATTTTGATGTCGATGCTATGTGGTATATTGACAGCAGGTTTCAGCCGTATGACCTGATCAAAATAATCCTAACAAACCTAAACAAGTAGTTTGGGCAAGCAAGGGTCAAATCCCACAGGGAGGAGTTGTTTTATCTTTATGTTGATTGCATGCAATGGTAACAATGGGGGGTTTTAAGGTTGATTGTGAAACAAGTAAACAAAACAAACAAAAGCAAAGGGTTTTATCAAATTGGGGAAAAACACTTAGCCAAACAAATATCCACCATTCATTTGATTGATTAATCCTAGGTTATCTCTATTCCTTCCTTTGATTATTCCTGTCCCTACAACACCGATGTTTCACAGCATTTAGCACATAATCAATTCTCTTTCATAATAAACTTGTCCAACTAGTCCTAGAATATCATGTTTGCTACACAAGATAAGGGATTTCAACTCGAAATATCCAAACCCTAGCAATAGACAATTACTAATATCAACTAGGTGATCAATCCAGTCAAATCAATAAGAATCAACAAGAATAAGCTCAAGAGAAAAGATATAATCCAAATGAATAGGAAATAGAGTTATAACCTCACAATCATGAATCAAATGAAGGCTTCAATTGTCGGACTAAGCAAAGGGTGCTTAGTTCTTCATAGTTCTTGAAACAAATAAACTCAAAGGGAAAAATATGCTGAATGGAAACTACGATGAATAACTTGATAATGAAAGGCTGCTCTGGAAACTAGGTTAAATAACCTAGAAACCAAAACCTAATGTAAAAAGATAACAAACCTAATCCTAAAAGGAAATTAATATAAAGTAACGAAATAAGAAAATAAACTAAATCCGGAAAAAGTAAAAATTAAAGCACTTCGGACGAACGACGCGCTCCTCGCTGAGCCACATTTCCGCGATCGCGGATGGAATTCCGCGGTCACGGAAATCTCCAATTTGGTCTCGACTTTCTTCGAATTTTCCGCGATCAACCCTTGCCCGCGGCTGCCCATCCGCGATCGCGGATTGACGCGTTCTTCAGTTCTCCGTCTTCTACGTGGTCTTCTCGTGGTGGCTTCTCCTCAACTTCATGATGTCTTCAATTAAGCTTCTCCACACCACATATCTACACTTCTCCTTCTCAACTCTAATCTCTGTAGTTGTGCTCTAAACCCATACAAATGGCATCCAAAACACTGGTAACAACTCCGAGATACGCACTATAAAGTAGCGCTGATCAAATTCCCCTATGCTTAAACCTTGCTCATCCTCGAGTAAGCTAAAAGAAACCTACTCCTCCAATCAAATCCCAAGGTTTCAGGAAGCATAGCAAAATCATCTCCACTAAGAATTGCACCTTAACATGAATCTCCAAGGCACCAGTACACTATGCTCAACACAACACAACCTAACATCAACCAAGCTAAAAGGCAAGCAGAGTACTTCCCCCAAGCTTATCCCGAACACCATAGAGTGCGTAACAATCTAATCCTAGCCTCCATCTATCTTCTTATACCTCCCAGAGTGACCTACCCGAATCCTCCTTATATCACCTCTTCTTATGTCGCCACGCCAGGTAAAATGATGATTCCTAATAATCACTCTTCTTCTTTTCACTCATTTTGCCAAGGCGCCCTTTCGGGTTTTCACCAAGCCACTCATTTCGTTTTTCAATAGATGGGCTGGCAATAAACTCCATCACTCTTGACCAATTATTACCCCAGCGTAATGCTGGTCCAAGCCACCTGCTTATAACCTAAGCCGCCCTTTCGAGTTTTCGACTTATCCCAGAATTTTTTTTGCCTTTTTTCAAATTTTTGGCTTTTTCTTTATTTTCTCAACGACTAGCAAGTATAGAACACTCCCCCATGCTTAAACATTGCATTTTCCTCAATGTAATGAAAGACAAAAAGAATGGAGCACAGGGAAAGGCAAAAAATAACTCACAGACGTCGTTGATTTGGCTTGGACACTGAAGTTGTTGCTGGCGGTAACTCAATATATATGGCGCATGTCTCTGGTGTTGCACGGGCGTCTTCAAAATCAACTCCTACCGTGCAACCAAAGGGAACCACTGTGGTGAGTAGTGGTATAGAAAAGATGTCGGGGCTGCACGGCCTTCAACGAACACATGGTGGAGCCCAGATGTAATCGTGGTGGGGGCTCTAGTGTTCCTCCTCCTTAGCTGTCGAATGTAGGGTCATCATCGTTGTCAAATAAATATGTGGGGTGAATGTGACAGGCAAGTTTTAGTCATGTTACCTGGTCAAAATAAATCCTAACAAACCTAAACTAGTAGTCTGGGTAAGCAAGGGTCGATCCCACAGGGAGGAGTTGTTTTCTCTTTATGTTGATTAGCATGAAAAGTAACAAGGGGGGGTGTTTTGGTTGTTGATTATTGAACAAGTAAACAAAGCAAAGAGTTTGTATTCAATTAAAGGAAATCAGTTAGCCAAACAAATATCCACCTTTCATATGATTGATCGATCCTAGGTTATCTCTATTCCTTTCCTTTGATTATTCCTGTCCCTATTCTTAAATAGTCACTAGTCCAATTAGTCCTAGCAACCCTTACTATTGAACGCACGAGAAACTATCAAGATTTAGAACAATAGCAGCATAGAGCATAGGATCAAACCAGGATACATACAACACCGATCTTTCACAGCATTTAGCACATAATCAATTCTCTTTCATAATAATCTAGTCCAACTAGTCCTAGAATATCATGGATGCTACAACAGATAAGGAATCTCAACTCGAAATATCCAAACGCTAGCAATAGACATCTACTAATATCAACTAGGTGATCAATCTAGTCAAATCAATAACAATCAATAGGAATAAGCGCAAGAGAAAAGGTATAATCCAAAGGAATAAGAAATAGAGAAGTAACCTCACAATCAAGTCATACGAAAAGCTTCAATTGTCGGACTAAGCAAAAGGGTGCTTAGCTCATCATAGTTTTGGAAAACATAATTCTTCAAAGGGAAAAACAACGATGATAAAACTGATGATAAACTAGATGATAATAGATGATTGCAACTAGGGTTTAAATAAAGGCTAACCCTAAACTCTAACGAAAAGATAACAAACGAAATCAAAAAGGAAACTAAAGTATAAATTCGGAATTAAATAAAATAAAAGAAAAGCGAAATAGGAGAAAGTAATAAATCTTCGGAAAGTGCTTCGCCCGTCTCCCGTGTAGAACCGCGACCGCGGATCAGATTCCGCGGCCGCGGAAATTAAATCAAAGCTCTCGACCTGATCAGTGCTGGAATTTTCCGCGGTCGCGGTGGATATTCCGCGGCCGCGGAAATTCCCTTCGTGGCTCCGCGTTGTCTTCTTCGCCGCGGCTGCTGCTTGGCTTCGCCCCGGTCGCGGTTGGTCGTGGAAGCCCTTCTCCTCTTCCTTTGTGTGGCTTATTCCTTCTATTTCCTTGGTCTCCTCAAGTGGTTTACTCCTCGTCTTTTGGATGTCTTCAATTAGCTCATCCAAACCACCATATCCACATTCTTCTCTCCATCTCCATATTCCACAGTTGTGCTCTAAATCCATACAAATGGCACCCAAAACACCAGTAACAACTCCTAGTTAAGCACTACAAAATAGTGCTGATCAAACTCCCCCATGCTTAAACCTTGCTCGTCCTCGAGTAAGCTAAAATAAACCTACTCATTCAATCAAATCCCCAAGGTCTCAGGAAGCATAGAAAAATCATCTCCTCTAAGAATTGCACCTAACATGAACTCCAAGGCACCAACACAATATGCACAACACAACATACAATAACACCAATCAACACCATACACAACCAAGCTAAAAGGAAAGCAGAGTACTTCCCCCAAGCTTATCTCGAACACCATAGAGTGAATAAAATCTAATCCTAGTCTCCCATCTATCTTCTTATCGCTCCAGAGTGACCTACCCGAATCCTCCTTATATCACCTCTTCTTATGTCACCACGCCAGGTAAAATGATGATTCCTAAAAATCACTCTTCTTCTTTTCACTCATTTTGCCAAGGCGCCCTTTCGGGTTTTCAGCAAGCCACTCATTTCATTTCACAATATACTCACATCACTCTTGACCTCATATTACCCCAGCCTAATGCTGGTCCAAGCCACCTGCTTATTGCATAAGCCGCCCTTTCGGGTTTTCGACTTATTCCAGGATTTCTATTTTTGCCTTTTTCAAATTTTTGGCTTTTTCTTTTTCTTTTCTCCTCAACGACATAGCAAGTATAGAACTGATAGGTGTCATTTCATGCACCTTTACTAGCAATTATTAGTATCATTTGGAGGAGTTTAGGATGAGATTTGAGGCTAAGTTTGTGATCCAGAAGTTGTGGAGAAAAGTGAAGATATCCAGGGATTTACAGCTTAGACGGAGATGGAGATAGAGATAGAGATGATGAAGATGGATGAGGTTCTGCTAGAGTTTATTGGAGAAGGCTACCAACACTTGGTAGTAATGAAGAGCAGAAGAGAAGAAGAAGAGGAGCTGAAGAAGGAGTGGACGATTTCACCGCCCCGCGCCAAATGCCACCGCGACCCAGCGATGGGTCTCAGAGAAGAGCTAGTCGCGCTAGAAGAAGCCACCGCCCCACGGTGGATCTCACCGCCCCGCGGTGAGGCACGTAACGCCTCGCGGCCAGCACAGACTTATTTCCTTTTATGAATTTCCTTATTTCTATTATTTTATTTTCTTTGTTATTTCCATTAGGTTAACTTATTTTTCCTAAGCCTATTTAAGCCCCTTTTCTAGGTTAAGAAGACTTTACTCTGATATCACGAGACACTACTTTTACATTACGCAGTTTTACTTTTTACTAGGGTTTTCATTCACCTCTGAATGGAGCACTAATTTCCCTTTGTTCTACTAGACGTTTGAAGCAATACAGTTGATGTGTTTGTGAGATTTCTATTCCTTGTTCCTATTCTTATAAGTGTTGGTTTGATTCTCTTGGTTATATTGAATATTGATTTATTGTTATTCCTCATAGCCTGATCAACTAGGTTGAATACTATTTATCAATTGCTAGGATTTGCATATAGTGGAATACGAGTGAATATCTAGTAGCATACACGATTGTTGCATATAGTGGAATACGAGTGCGCAATCGTGAGTGAGAATCATTTGCATGTTAAGTAGTAAGGTTTTCTTCTATTTGCATGTATCCTATATCCTTGTGTGCATTGCTATTGCTTTATTGGTGGTAAGGTTTTCTTCCATTGATATTGTGATAAGTCTATCAACAACTGTGAGAATTGGTAGTACTTAAGATCAGGGTGAGAACAACCATAAGAATAGTGAAAGAACTTGGATTGAATAGATTTCAGTGATCAAATTATATCTCTGTATTGTGGACCTCGTTCTAGTGGAACTCGTTTCCCCAATCATATTCTCAACTCAATCAAACTTGTTTGCTTTATTCTCCTTGATAACTAAAACCCCCCTTCCTTGTTACTTGTCAATCATAATTGCATACTTTATCAGATCTTCCCTGTGGGTTCGACCCTTACTTGCTTACTATACATCCATTTAGTAGGTCTGTTAGGATATTTACTTTGACTAGGCCATTCAACGATATTTGCATTGCATATTTCGGCCACGTCAAATTTGGCGCCGTTGCCGGGGAAGTTTTCTGCTTTGTTGTGTGTTTTCGTGATTGATTTTTGGTGGAGACCTATCTTATGGTCGACACCCGTAGTACTGACTCTCCTCTAGCTGCTTTTGACCCAGAAATCGACAGATCATTCCGTGCGAACCTACGCGATCAAGAAGAAGAAGCAGGAGTTGAGACAGTTGAAACAGTTGAGATCGTTGAGCCAGTTGACATTCCTCCTGCTGCAATGGCCGGAACTCTGAGAGAGCTGACTGAACCAAACATTGGGGCACAACCCTTGGCTGTCATCATCCCTGCGCTTGGCGAAGGGGTGAACTTTGAGATGAAGTCTGGAGTTGTTGCTTATCTCCCGAAATTTCATGGTTTGAGTGGAGAGGACCCGATATCTCATCTGGGTAAATTCCACAATTTCTGCATGACTATGAAGCCAAGGAATGTGACGGAGGATCAAATCAAGATGAGAGCCTTTGGATTTTCTTTGCTAGACTCTGCTAGCGACTTGTATTATCACTTGCCACCAGGGACTATAGATACCTGGACTAAACTGCACAAGGCGTTTCTTGACAAGTACTTCCCAACAAAGAAGGCGAATGTTTTAAAAAAGGCAATTGCTAACATTGAGCAGGCTAGTGATGAGACGTTATATGACTATCTTGAGAGGTACAAGAGGCTTTGCTCTAGCTGCCCGTTCCATGGATACGCCAAGCAGGATCTTGTTCTCTACTTGCATAATGGTCTGCTAGATCAGGAAAGAAGGTTGGTTGACGCTGCATGCGGTGGGAGTATTCTGAATCTGACACCGGACGCAGCCATGGAGAGATTACAGGAGATGAGTGAGAGTACCAGGAGCTTTGGAAAGACATATCAGAGAAAGGCGGTCAATGTTGTGACTCCTGCAGGACTGAGCCCAGTGTTGAATGAGTTAGTTGAGTTGAAGGAGATGGTGAAGAGAATGGCAAACCAAAACACTCCTCAACAAGTCAAGGCATGTGGGATTTGCTGTGATCAATTCCACCCTACCGATACTTGTCCTCAGCTGCAGGAGGAATGTACTGCTGAAGAGGACACAAAAGCTGAAGGTCCAGAAGAAGGTTCCGGTTGGTGAACATGTCTCGGCGGTATTTCAAAGCCGTATGCCTGAGAAGTGCAATGATCTAGGTACGTTCACTATTCCTATTGCTATAGGTGAGCATCGATTTGGGAAAGCCTTCCTAGACTTGGGTGCCTCTATTAATGTTTTGCCTTATTCATTGATTGAGGATTTAGGAGTAGGACCCTTGCATGATACCAATATTGTGATACAACTTGCTGATGGTTCTTGTGTGCCTCCTAAGGGTATTGTGGAGGATGTTCTTGTTAAGATATGTCCTTTGATTTTCCCTGTTGATTTCTTTGTTATGGATATGGACTATGATGAGCAGGTTGCTCCTGTTATGTTAGGTCTACCTTTTATGAAAACATCCATGACAAAGATTGATGTGGATAGTGGAACTTTGACTATGGAATTTGATGTAATAATTTTTGAGCATAATATTCATAAGGCCAACTCCATTGAATTGCCTCCCCTTCGCTGCATTAGTGATATTGATAATCCTATTCAGGAAAATGTTAAGCCTAGTGTAGTGGAGACCATAGTTGAACTGTCTGCTATTGCCGAACCTTTTGATTCGCATGAGTATGATGTCTTACTCGACGACATAGGAGATTCAATTCCCTCTAATTTGGGCACTTGCCCCCCTGCACTAACCATACAAGGCTGTAAGCCTTCATCTAGTGTCGTGCAGCATGATCAGGTCAAGCCCTATCGGCCCCCACATCGCTCTAAGTATGGGGGAGATGCTCCAAAGGCAACAATCATGGAGTCATTGGCTAAGAGGGAACATGGTCTAAGGTCCAAGCCTTTCCATGGGAAGTTCCAGCAGGAAGAGTTAAGTAAGAGGATTCCAAAAGGATCCTATTCTAGGTGGTGATTGATTTGAAGTACGTCGAGCCAACGACGTTAACTAAGGCGCTGTCCGGGAGGCAATCCGAGGTAGTTTTCCTAAATTTTTCTTGTCTCTTAGATTAATTTCGTAATTTCTTTTGCTTTGTTTCGTTCGCCTGTCACTAACATTTCAGGTATGAAAGTAAATGGAGAGAGACGGTGTTCCCAGCCAATTCTCACCGCCCTGCGGTAGAAGCCACCGCCCCGCGGTGGAGGTCTGGTATGCCTTCTCAACTCCGAAAAAAAAAAAGAATAAAGGGCCTCGAAAAAACCTTAAACGGGGAGTAAAAGTTTTATTTCTTGAGTGGTAACTAAGGATTTGACGGTTTGGGCCCCCTTTTTGGGCCGAGATTTCTCTTTGGGCCATTGTATATGACAGGCCCCATCAACCCCTTTTCTTCCTATTCCATTTCCCTAACCTAGCCCCCACTCTCTCAAACCCTCCATATCCAACACCCCTCTCAAGTTCTCCAAGCCAAATCCCCCATTCTCCCCCCAATCCCTCTCGTTCTTGGTCTGATCCTAGCCTCCAAATACCTTAATCTTGAGTTTCCTTGCCCAATTTGGAGTCTAGCCTCACACACAAGCCAAACACCACCCCACCGCGTCGCTGTCGCCCCGCCTCGTGTTGCCCCGCCTCGCGTCGTCAGCCACCGCCCCGTGGAGACCCCCACCATGACCCGGTGTGAAGTTCCAGTTGTCTCACCGTGACCCGGCGACTCATCCACCGCCCCGCGTCGAGACCTCCAGACTTCGTGTTTTCGCTCGTTTGTAAGTCCTCTTGGTTGCCCTCTATTTTGAGCATCTCAATTCATTACTTATGGCACCTAGAGGTAGGAAGCAAGTATCTACGAGGGATGAGAATGAGGTCTACAATGTTGTGAAGGAGAGGAAGGTGTTGGCTACTAAATTCTTTGACAAGCCGACGTTGGGTGAGTTTGGTATGTTAGAGTGTGTATCCCTGTGTTTAGCAGAGTGTGGCCTGGGGACTTTCTTGAACAAGGCCGCTGATGCTTATCCCGAGCTGTGTTACCAGTTCATTGCCTCGTTTAAGAGGTATTCTGATGGCTCCGCCGACAAGAGATTGATGAAGGTCACGTTCACATACAATGGTCGTGATTATACTTTGTCTGCCGAGGAGATTCGTGGTGCCCTGGGCATTACAAAGGAGCCATCTGATGGGTGGTCTGGTGGCATCATTGAGACGGATATGATGGAGTTTTGGGAGGCTGCCACACATAGGACATTCAAGAAGGGCCAGAAGGTGAATTCGAAGTTGGTGAACGATTGCCTAAGGTTGATCCACAAGGTGTTGATGAGAGATTTCTTTGGCCATGCTGATGATGGTAAGGTCCCTTTGAAGGATTTTCAGTGGTTTTTGAGCATCTTGGAGCTTGTTACGTACACGCCGTGTTGGGCTACCCTCTTTCTGGGTTCCCTGAAGAGGATTCGTGATGGTGAGCCACGTGATATTTGTGGGGGTGGTTTGATCACCCTTCTTTGTGCTGACATTATAGCTACCGATCGGATTCCTTGACCTGTTGCTCACGTGGTGTATGATATGGCGCACATAAAAGTGTGCTCGATGCTGAAACCATTGGGCAGGGATGGTGATTTAGTTTGGTCTTCATATGATGGTCATATTCTGATTCTTCCCTGGGTTTTCACTTATTCTCCTTCATTTGCGAATTGGTGGATTCCCAGTGATAGCAGAGTTATGGCCGACGCTACCCCTGCTGCTGCTCCTTCGGGTCCGTTTGGAGAGGGCCCTAGTGCTGGTGCTGGTGCTGCTGAGTTTGTGGGTGAGGATGCCCCTTTGCCTACCCAGTTTGATGCGCCCTCGTCTTCTTATGCTCATGCCACACCTTGGCAGGAGTTGTATGCAAGATTTGATGCATTCTCGGTGCAACAAACGCATTGGAACACCCGAGTAGAGACCGGTCTGTAGACTTGGCAGACCCAGTTCTGTGCTGATGTAGATGAGCGTCTGGACGCTATGGACGCTCATATGAGGGACTACTTCGGGTGGTTCCCACCACCACCGCCATCAGGCCCACAGTGAGTTTATTTCTACTTTCCCTATTTTATTTGCTGTTCTCTTTTCTACATTGAGGACAATGTTCGGTTTAAGTATGGGGGAGGGATTTAGACTTGCTATATGTCTATCTTTTATACATAGCTTTGTTTTTCTGTAATTTCCATTCGAGTATTTCTTTCCATTCGAGTATTTTTTTCCATTCGAGTATTTCTTTTCAAAAAAAAGCCAAAAGATGTAAAAATGCAATCAAAATCCTGGGATGAGCTGAAAACCCGAAAGGGCGGTTCAGGTAATAAGCAGGTAGTCCGACTGGTATAGACCGGTGCAAAAGTGGACTGGAGTGATGCGAGTATTTGTGAGATATCTAGCAAAATTAAATGAGTGGCTAGGTGAAAACCCGAGAGGACGCCTAGGCAAGATGAGCGTAAAAGAAGAAGAGTGATTTTAGGATTTCTCATTATTCTTGGTGAGGCGTCATAAGAAGGGGAGTCATAAGGAGGACTCGGGTAGGCCACTCTTGGAGCGATAAGGAGCTAGATTGGAGTTAGGATTAGAATTATCTTTGCATCACTTGTTTTGGTTGTCTGGAGCTAATTGTTGATATGTTGTAGTTGTTGGTGTCATATTTTCTTGTACTTCCTGAGACCTTGGTGTTTGATTGAGGGAGTGGGGTTATCATTAGCTTACTCGGGACGAGTAAAGGTCTAAGTATGGGGGAATTTGATAGGTTTCATTTCATGCACCTTTACTAGCAATTATTAGTATCATTTGGAGGAGTTTAGGATGAGATTTGAGGCTAAGTCTGTGATCCAGAAGTTGTGGAGAAAAGTGAAGATATCCAGGGATTTACAGCTTAGACGGAGATGGAGATGGAGATGATGAAGATGGATGAGGTTCTGCTAGAGTTTATTGGAGAAGGCTACCAACACTTGGTAGTAATGAAGAGCAGAAGAGAAGAAGAAGAAGAGCTGAAGAAGGAGTGGGCGATTTCACCGCCCCGCGCCAGATGCCACCGCGACCCGGCGGTGGGTCTCAGAGAAGAGCTGGTCGCGCCAGAAGAAGCCACCGCCCCGTGGTGGATCTCACCGCCCCGCGGTGAGGCACGTAACGCCTCACGGCCAGCATAGACTTATTTCCTTTTATGCATTTTCGGATTTCCTTATTTCTATTATTTTATTTCCTTTGTTATTTCCATTAGGTTAACTTATTTTTCCTAAGCCTATTTAAGCCCCTTTTCTAGGTTAAGAAGACTTTACTCTGATATCACGAGACACTACTTTTACATTACGCAGTTTTACTTTTTTTTAGGGTTTTCATTCACCTCTGAATGGAGCACTAATTTCCCTTTGTTCTACTAGACGTTTGAAGCAATACAGTTGATGTGTTTGTGAGATTTCTATTCCTTGTTCCTATTCTTATAAGTGTTGGTTTGATTCTCTTGGTTATATTGAATATTGATTTATTGTTATTCCTCATAGCCTGATCAACTAGGTTGAATACTATTTATCAATTGCTAGGATTTGCATATAGTGGAATACGAGTGCATATCTAGTAGCATACATGATTGTTGCATATAGTGGAATACGAGTGCGCAATCGTGAGTGAGAATCATTTGTATGTTAAGTAGTAAGGTTTTCTTCTATTTGCATGTATCATATATCCTTGTGTTCATTGCTATTGCTTTATTGGTGGTAAGGTTTTCTTCCATTGATATTGTGATAAGTCTATCAACAATTGTGAGAATTGGTAGTACTTAAGATCAGGGTGGGAACAACCATAAGAATAGTGAAAGAACTTGGATTGAATAGATTTCAGTGATCAAATTATATCTCTGTATTATGGATCTCGTTCTAGTGGAACTCTTTTCCCCAATCATATTCTCAACTCAATCAAACTTGTTTGCTTTATTCTCCTTGATAACTAAAACCCCCTTCCTTGTTACTTGTCAATCATAATTGCATACTTCATCAGATCTTTCCTGTGGGTTCGACCCTTACTTGCTTACAATACATCCATTTAGTAGGTCTGTTAGGACATTTACTTTGACTAGGCCATTCAACGATATTTGCATTGCATATTTCGGCCACGTCAAGAACCCTCCCCCATGCTTAAACATTGCATTGTCCTCAATGTAATGAAAGACAAAAAAGAAGAGAAGCATAGGGAAAGGCAAAGAAATCACTCACAAACGCCGCTGAGTTGGCTTGGACACTGAAATTGTTGCTGGCGGTATAACGATGAAAGCTCATGTCTCTAGTGTTGCCGCGGGTCTTCAACTCATGTCTACCGTGCAACCAAAGGGAACCACTGTAATGTGTAGTGGTCATCAAGGAAATCAGGGCTGCACGTCCTTCAACTCACTCAACTCCCACCATGCAACCAAAAGGAACCACTGTGGTGAGAAGTGGTAAACATTTAGTACGGGGTTGCATGGCCTTCAACAAACAAAAAAAAAGGGCCCAGATGGAATCGTGGTGTGGGCCCAAGTGTTCCTCTTCCTCCTCAGCTGTCAATTGTAGGGCCATCATCGTTGCCAAATAATGTGTGGGGCGAATGTTTCCTCCTAGACAACATGATGCGCACCATCTCTCCATGGGAAACCAGACAGCTGGCCTTCGGTAGAACCTTTTTTTGTTTTTTTTTATCCCCGTTTAAGGTTTTTTCGGGGATTTTATTGTCAGTGCATGGCAATAGGAGACTTACAATGGTGTGGAAACACCTTCTTCAATGGGCATAGGGTCTCCTCCCTGCAGGTTAGTGCAAACAAAACAAAAACAAAAACAACACAAAGCAAACACACTAAAACAAATGCAAAAATAATGAAATAAAAGCATGGAAAGAGAAACATACCTCGGGTTGCCTTCCGGACAACGCCTTAGTTAGTGTCGTGGCTCGACATACTACTCAATTCTCCTCAACTTGGTTCACTAACCTCCATTGAGCCCTCGGGGTCCCCATCTGGAGGGTGTCTCTTCGAATTATCTATATTGAATCCGACCCTCTCCCCGTCGAATTCCATTGTGAGCGAACCGCTGCTCACATCAATCTTAGTTTCCTCCGTGTTCATGAACGGCCTTCCTAGCATCATTGGCGCTGCGTCCTTGTCCTGCCTCGTGTCCATCACGAAGAAGTCTGTAGGGAACACCAACTTGTCTACCTCGACTAGCACGTCCTGCACAACTCCTTTAGGGTAGACATATGAATTGTCCGCCAGCTGGATGACGATCCCCGTCTTCTCTAGTGGGCCCAACTTCATAGACTCGTAGTGTGAGAGAGGCAGCACGTTGATGGAGGCACCCAAATCAAGTAAGGCCTTGTCGAACAAGGCACTCCCAATCTTGCAGGGAATAGTGAACATCCCTGGATCGCTCGCCTTCTTGGGTATCCGCTTTTGCAGCATAGCGGACACATTCTCACTCACCACCACCTTCTTTTTCTCCTTCACTGCCCTCTTCCTCTTGAGCGTGCAGAGCTCCTTCAAAAATTTAGCATAGCGAGGAATACTATTAATCAACTTGAGTAAATGGATATTTACCTCGCAATTGCTAAACGTTTCGAACAACTCCTTGTCATTGGCTGGCCTGCTTGTGTCCGCCAGAGCTTCAGGGAAGGGTGCAGGAGGGTTTTTGGATCCGAGCGGAGGAAAGTAAGGCCTCACATAATCGTCATAGGGATCGCAAGGATGAGAAGCTACTGCTGGGGCCATTCCGCGGTCGCGAATTAGTGGCCGCGGTCGCAGAAAATCCCCGAATAGGTCTGTGTCTTCAGCAATTTTTCCGCGGTCGCGGATTGCTCTCGACCTGGGGCTCGTTGTCTTCCCTGATTTTTCCGCGGTCGCGGGTTTCCTGCCGTGGTTGTGGAATTTATTCAATTTCGTCCGTCTCGCCAATGATCTCACCGTGCTCGCGGTTTTCCTCCTCGCGGTCGCGGGCGTCCTTCTCTTTGGCTCTCATGGCTTCTATCTCAGCCCCGCTCCTCAATGTCATGGCGAACACATTTTCTTTCGGGTTAACTACCGTTTGAGAGGGTAGTTTTCCCGACTTCCGAGCCTCCAATCTGCTCACAGCTATAGAGATTTGCCCCATCTGCTTCTCTAGATTTTGAATACTAGACTTTGTCTCCTGCTGATTCTGGGCCACAGTGTCTGCCAATTGTCCAATTCTTGTCCCCATCATAGTCACCGTGTTGGCCATGGTTGACATACCCTGGAGAAGGGCGTTGATCTTGTCCGCATCGGACGCAGGGGCACTAGAACTCTAGCCCTGAGGTCTTTGTTCATAAGGAGCTCTAAATTGTTGTTGACCCCCAGGCTGCTGGTATTGTTGTGGGCGGGGGAGAAACTGTGGCGGTCTCTGTTGGTAGTCTTGGTTCTCCTGTCCATGATGAGTGTTCTGCTGGTTCCCGTACCTCAAATTGGGGTGATCTCTCCATCCTGGATTGTAGGTGCTGGAGTACGGGTTATATCTTGGCCTTTGAGGGCCATATCCGCCAATTGCGTTCACCTCAGCAGTGGGCTCCTGCAGCATGGGGAATGCATCAGTTGGATGCGTTGTTTCATAGCATATCCCATATGATTTGACCTGCTACTGGCCGCCCTTCATCATGCACCGCCTCATCATTTCTTTTATCTCAGCCATCTCAACAAGAAGAGTGGAATTGGGCTGAGACTCTACATCTTTCACGGATTGGGCGCCCGCCCTTCTACTAAACTGTCTTGAGCCCTCAGATATCTCAAAGAAGACCTCAAAAGCCTAGTCTGGAGTCTTGTTGAGGATGTTCCCTCCACAAGCAGCATTCACCATCCTCCGCTCTTCATCAAGAAGGCCTCCGTACAAATAAAGTATGAGGTCTTGGTTGGAGTAGCCATGATAGGGGCAGCTGGACATATGTCTCTTGAAGCGCTCATAGTACTCGTATAGCGACTCATTAGCCTACTGTTCAATATTGCTAATACTCCTCTTCAGGCTATTCAGCTTCGTCGCTGGGAAGTACTTCTCCAGGAAAGCCTTCTTCATCTTCTCCCAGGTGTCAATGCTCCCTGGGGCCAAGTAGTAGAACCATTCATTGGCCGAATCCTTTAAAGAGAAAGGAAAGGCCCTCAGCTTGATTTGGTCCTCTGTGACGTTCCGTGGCTTCATGCTGGTGCAGACCAAATGGAACTCAGACAAGTGCTTATTGGGGTCTTCACCACTCATCCCATGGAAGTGGGGGAGTAAATGGATCAAACCTGACTTCATTTCGAAATGCACCCCATCTGTCAGCTCAGGGAATGTCTTAGCAAGAGGTTGCTATTGCAGATTTGGGGCGGTCAACTGCCTCAGCGTAGGTGGTTCTCCAGCCATCTCAAACGTTGGGTTAATACCAAAGATCGGTTGACTCTACGGCTCTGTGAGAGAGTTCTCTCAATTTCTGAATCCAAAGCTAAAATTGGGGAATTAGTAGCACGGGTGTGGACCATAAGATAGGTCCACACAATAGTAACAAGCACACAAACAAACACAAAGAAAAAAAAATCAAACTTTGCCTCCCCGATAACGGCGCCAATTTGACAGGCAGGTTTTAGTCGTGTTACCTGGACAAAATAAATCCTAACAAACCTAAACTAGTAGTTTGGGTAAGCAAGGGTCGATCCCACAGGGAGGAGTTGTTTTCTCTTTATGTTGATTAGCATGCAAAGTAACAAGGGGGGGTGTTTTGGTTGTTGATTGTTGAACAAGTAAACAAAGCAAAGAGTTTGTATTCAATTAAAGGAAAATAGTTAGCCAAACAAATATCCACCTTTCATATGATTGATCGATCCTAGGTTGTCTCTATTCCTTTCCTTTGATTATTCCTGTCCCTATTCTTAAATAGTCACTAGTCCAACTAGTCCTAGCAACCCTTACTATTGAACGCACGAGAAACTATCAAGATTTAGAACAATAGCAGCATAGAGCATAGGATCAAACCAGGATACATACAACACCGATCTTTCACAACATTTGGCACATAATCAATTCTCTTTCATAATAATCTAGTACAACTAGTCCTAGAATATCATGGATGCTACAACAGATAAGGAATCTCAACTCGAAATATCCAAACCTAGAATATCATGGATGCTACAACAGATAAGGAATCTCAACTCGAAATATCCAAACCCTAGCAATAGACAATTACTAATATCAACTAGGTGATCAATCTAGTCAAATCAATAACAATCAATATGAATAAGCGCAAGAGAAAAGGTATAATCCAAAGGAATAAGAAATAGAGAAGTAACCTCACAATCAAGTCATACGAAAAGCTTCAATTGTCGGACTAAGCAAAAGGGTGCTTAGCTCATCATAGTCTTGGAAAACATAATTCTTCAAAGGGAAAAACAACGATGATAAAACTGATGATAAACTAGATGATAATAGATGATTGCAACTAGGGTTTAAATAAAGGCTAACCCTAAACTCTAACGAAAAGATAACAAACAAAATAAAAAAGGAAACTAAAGTATAAATTCGGAATTAAATAAAATAAAAGAAAAGCGAAATAGGAGAAAGTAATAAATCTTCGGAAAGTTCTTCGCCCGTCTCCCGTGTAGAACCGCGACCGCGGATCAGATTCCGCGGCCGCGGAAATTAAATCGAAGCTCTCGACCTGATCAGTGCTGGAATTTTCCGCGGTCGCGGTGGATATTCCGCGGCCGCGGAAATTCCCTTCGTGGCTCCGCGTTGTCTTCTTCGCCGCGGCTGCTGCTTGGCTTCGCCCCGGTCGCGGTTGGTCGCGGCAGCCCTTCTCCTCTTCCTTTGTGTGGCTTATTCCTTCTATTTCCTTGGTCTCCTCAAGTGGTTTACTCCTCGTCTTTTGGATGTCTTCAATTAGCTCCTCCAAACCACCATATGGCCACATTCTTCTCTCCATCTCCATATTCCACAGTTGTGCTCTAAATCCATACAAATGGCACCCAAAACACCGGTAACAACTCCCAGTTAAACACTACAAAATAGTGCTGATCAGAATGTCTCCTCCTTGACAACATGATGCGCACCCTCTCTCCATGGGTAACTCGGACAGCTGGCCTTCGGTAGAACTTTTTTTTTTGAATTTTTTTTTGAATTTTGTGCGTTTTGTTTTTGGTGCAGGGAACTAGGAGACTTACATTGTTGGTGCGTGGTTAACACCGTCTTCAATTATGGCTTGGGGCCTCCATCCTGCAAGTTAGTCTGAATGCAAAAAGAAAAACGAAAGCAAAAACAAAAATGGCACACAACAACTAAAAACAAGTAATGAAAAGACATGAAAGAGATACATACCTCGGGTTGCCTCCCGGACAACGCCTTATTTATTGTCGTGGCTCGACATACTACTCTCTCTCCTCAACTTGGATTGCTCGCCTCCATTGAGCACTCGGGGTTTCCATCTGGAGGGTGTCACTTTGCATCATCTATGTTGAATCCGACCCTCACCCCGTCAAATTCCATTGTGAGCGAACCGCTGCTCACATTGATCTTTGTACCCGCCGTGTTCATAAACGGCCTTCCTAGCATTACCGGGGCTGCATCCTTTTCCCGCCCCGTGTCCAACACAAAAAAGTCTGCAGGGAACACCAACTTGTCCACTTCTACCAGCACGTCCTGCACCACTCCCGTGGGATACACATAGGAATTGTCAGCCAGCTGGATCACAATCCCCGTTTTCTCTAATGGCCCGACCTCCAGAGACTCGTATAGTGAGAGAGGCAACACATTAATGGAGGCACCCAAATCTAGCAAAGCTTTGTCGAACATGGTGCCCCCTATCTTGCAGGGAATAGTGAACATGCCCGGATCACTGGCCTTCTTAGGTAACCGCTTTTGCAGCATAGCGGAAACATTCTCACTAACTTGGACTTTTTTCTTCTCCTTGACCGCCTTCTTCCTCTTTAGCGTGCACACCTCCTTCATAAATTTAGCATAGTGAGGGATGCTATTGATCAGCTTGAGTAAAGGAATGTTTACCTCGCAATTGCTGAATGTCTCGAACAATTCCTTATCATTTGTCGGTCTTCATGTGTCCTTCAAAGCCTCGGGAAAGGGTGCAGGAGGCTTTATGGATTGGAGTGGAGGGAAATTGGGCCGCACATATCCATCGTGGGCGTCTTCGAGGGGAACGGGAGCTACATGGGCATTTCTACGATCGCAGATTGGTGTCCGCGGTCGCGGAATATTCTCAACCTGAAGGCCGTCTTCAGTGCATTTTCCGCGATCGCGGAATTCCATCCGTGGTCGCAGATTGCCCTTGACTTTGTCCCTGTCTTCAATGATTTTTCCGCGATCGCAGAATTCTAGCCGCGGTCGCGGGATAGCGCCGATTTCCTCCTTTTCTTCGCCAGTGGTCACCCCACGGTCGCGGTCCTCTTCTCCATGGTCGCGGATTGCTCTCTGTCGCGCTTGACTGGCTTCCAATTCTGCTCCGCTCCTTAGCGTCATGGCGCAAACATTTTCCCTCGGGTTGACTCCCGTTTGAGATGGTAGTTTCCCCGATTCCCGAGCTTCTAGCTTGCTCACTACTATGGAGATCTGCCCCACTTGTTTTTCCAGGTTCTGAATGCTAGACCTCGTCTCTTGCTGATGTTGGGCCATAGTGTTGGTTAACGCTTGGATGTGTGACCCCATCGAGGTGACAGTGCTAGTCATGGCTGTCATGCCCTGGACAAGGGCATTGATCTTGTCCACACTGGACGTGGGGGTACTGGAACTCTGGCCTTGGGATATTTGGTCGTAAGGAGCTCAAAATTATTGTTGACCCCCAAGCTGCTAGTATTGTTGTGGGCACTGTAGAAATTATGGCGGCCTCTGTTGATAGTCTTGGTTTTCCTGGCCATGATGAGTATTTTGCTGGTTCCCGTACCTCAGATTGGGGTGATCTCTCCACCCTGGATTGTATGTGTTGGAGTACGGGTCATATTTTGGCCTTTGAGGGCCATATCCTCCAATTGCATTCACCTCAGCAGTGGGCTCCTGCAGCGTGGGATATGCATCAGTTGGATGCATCGTGTCTTGGCATATCCCACATGACTTGACCTGCTGCTGGCCCCCATTCATCATGTACCTCCGGATCATCTCCTTCATCTCAGCCATCTCAGAGAGTAGAGTGGAATTTGGCTGAGAATCTGCAGCTCTCACTGATTGGGCGCCCGCCCTCTTGCTAAACTGTCTTGAGCCCTCAGATAGCTCAAAAAAAACTTCATACGCCTGATCTGGAGTCTTGTTGAGGATGTTCCCTCCACATGTAGCGTTCACAATCCGACGCTCATCATCAAGTAAACCTCCGTACAAATAAAGTACGAGGTCCTGGTCGGAGTAGCCATGGTAGGGGCAACTAGAAATCAGCCTCTTGAACCGCTTGTAGTACTCATATAGCGACTCAGCAGCCTGCTGTTCAATGTTATTGATGCTCCTCTTTAGGTTGTTGAGCTTGGTCGCCGGAAAGTACTTCTCCAAGAAAGCCTTCTTCATCTTGGCCCACGTGTCAATGCTCCATGGGGTCAAGTAGTAGAACCAGTCATTGGCCGAATCCTTTAGAGAGAAAGGAAAGGCCCTTAACTTGATCTGGTCTTCAGTCACGCCCTTGGGCTTCATGCTGGTGCAGACTGCATGGAATTCCGATAGATGCTTATTGGGGTCTTCCCCACTCATCCCATGGAAGTGTGGGAGAAAGTGGATCAATCCTGACTTGAGCTCGAAATTGACTCCATCAACAAGCTCAGGAAAATGTATAGCCAGCGGTTGCTGCTACAGGTTTGGGGCAGTCAGCTGCCTCAGCGTCTGTTGTTCGTCAGCCATCTCAAAAGTTGGATTGTCAAACACTAAAGATCTGTTTACTCTGTGGCTCTGGGAGAGCGTTCTCTCAATTTCTGAATCCAAAACCAAAAGTGGGGAGTCAGTAGCACGGGTGTGGACCATAAGATAGGTCCACACAAACATTTGCACACAAACACACACAAAGAAAAATCAAAACTTGCCTCCCCGGCAACGGTGCCAATTTGATAGCAGGTTTCAGCCGTATCACCTGATCAAAATAATCCTAACAAACCTAAACAAGTAGTTTGGGCAAGCAAGGGTCGAATCCCACAGGGAGGAGTTGTTTTATCTTTATGTTGATTGCATGCAATGGTAACAATGGGGGTTTTAAGGTTGATTGTGAAACAAGTAAACAAAACAAACAAAAGCAAAGGGTTTTATCAAATTGGGGAAAAACACTTAGCTAAACAAATATCCACCATTCATTTGATTGATTGATCCTAGGTTATCTCTATTCCTTCCTTTGATTATTCCTGTCCCTATTCTGAATTAGTTACCAGTCCAACTAGTCCTGGCAACCCTTACTATTGAACGCACGAGAAACTATCAACATTTAGAACAACAGCAGCATAGAGCATAGGAATTAACCAGGATACATACAACACCGATGTTTCGCAGCATTTAGCACATAATCAATTCTCTTTCATAATAAACTCGTCCAACTAGTCCTAGAATATCATGTTTGCTACACAAGATAAGGGATTTCAACTCGAAATATCGAAACCCTAGCAATAGACAATTACTAATATCAATTAGGTGATCAATCTAGTCAAATCAATAAGAATCAATAAGAATAAGCTCAAGAGAAAATGTATAATCCAAAGGAATAAGAAATAGAGAAGTAACCTCACAATCAATTCATACGAAAAGCTTTAATTGTCGGACTAAGCAAATGGTGCTTAGTTCTTCATAGTTCTTGAAACAAATAAACTCAAAGGGAAAAGTATGCTGAATGGAAACTACGATGAATAACTTGATAATGAAAGGCTGCTCTGGAAACTAGGTTAAATAACCTAGAAACCAAAACCTAATGTAAAAAGATAACAAACCTAATCCTAAAAGGAAATTAATATAAAGTAACGAAATAAGGAAATAAACTAAAACCGGAAAAAGTAAAAAATAAAGAACTTCGGACGAACGACGCGCTCCTCGCTGAGCCACATTTCCGCGATCGCGGATGGAATTCCGCGGTCGCGGAAATCTCCAATTTGCTCTCGACTTTCTTCGACTTTTCCGCGATCAACCCTTGCCCGCAACTGCCCATACGCGATCGCGGATTGACGCGTTTTTCAGTTCTCCGTCTTCTACGTGGTCTTCTCGTGGTGGCTTCTCCTTAACTTCATGATGTCTTCAATTAAGCTTCTCCACACCACATATCTACACTTCTCCTTCTCAATTCTAATCTTCGTAGTTGTGCTCTAAACCCAACCAAATGGCACCCAAAACACTGGTAACAACTCCGAGATACGCACTACAAAGTAGCGCTGATCATATACCTATTACTTGAGTAGTCGCGAGTCGTCTAGGTTTCAACTGTGCCTCCGGCAGGGTAAATCTCCTATTGTCTTGAATCTTGATGTTAACGACCGTGGATGGAGATCTCGGGTTTTCTTTATGGAGCGAAGGTCGCTTAAAAGGGGTGTTGATTGCTCTTTCTTGCTCTCGGACTGGAGAAAGACATGTACTTATTTGTCGTATTAGATTTTTTATCGGACATTTTCTAAACTTTTGTTCACATGTATCATGTTGCAGTGCCCAATCCGGAAGAACCTGCAGGTTTTGATTTCGAGGCGAAGACTTTGGCACTGCTTGCCCTCCCTAAGGCCGACCGATCTTTCAAGAATACCAACTTTTTAGCATCCAACACTATTGATATGTCAACTCCTTCAACTTCCATAACCAATGTCACCTGTTCGTTCCTGCAGGTATGCGTTTGGTTAGTTTTCGGGCTCGTCGTATGCTTACTATGTTGCATTTTCCTAACAGCGTCTCCTAGAGGAAGGTCAAGTGCTCGCCTCTCTGGAAAGAGTCTCCTGGAACACAAGATCTCTGCTGCCAAGGCGTCGGTGTCGACCAAAGTCATCGCCCTAGATTCGCCATCATCAAAGACTTCCAAGGCGAAAAGGAAGGCGGTCGCAGCTGCGGAGACGTTGGTGGGCGGACGTAAAGACAGATCTTTAGGCGACTTGCTTCAAACTTTGGATCTTAAGGCTAATAAAGAGATTGGGGATCTTCACCTAATCGACTGTATCGACGAGGCGGGGGCAGCGGCCTGGAAGGTATGCGCAGAGTCATTTGTATGTATGCATTTTTTTTGATAATTGATTACATGATCTTTTGTGTACAGGCTCTTCAGTATTCCATAATGGCATTTTCGACCATGCAGGCGTTGAGCGACGGGACCAACAGACGTATTGCCCAGGTTGAAGGCCAACTTAAGGCGGCCAACAATCGTGCGAAGGCGGCTGAGAGTAAGCATGCCTCCACTGAGAAGAAATTGAAGGAGGTCTAAGCCCGGTTCGAGGAGTTGGAGAGCAATGTTGAGGCGCTTCGAATTAGGGACGCTCAAATCACTAGTGATGTCGGAGCCTATTTTTGCATCAAGTCTCGCGTCGAGAAAATAGAGGAGTATGCTACGGGGATCCACTCTGTCTATAATATTGAGGATGAGAAAGCTAGTATGGATCTTCTCTACCCTAATGGGACTCGTAGTGAGGAGATGTTCAAGCTTGTCAGCTTGGGCGAGGACGAGCAAAAAAACGAAGGCGATCATGAGGCGACTGAAGGCGTTGCTGAAGATGTGCCAAAGGCAGCTCTTTAGTAGCAAATGGTCAGGAGACCTCTCCTGTAAATGTTGATGAAAGGTCAGGCGAATCTTAGTCGCTTTTTGTAATGACAATGATAATGGTGTGCTTGTGTCGTGTTGTTGATGCCCCAACTTTTAACATTTTGTGTTATGCCCCATCGTGGAGATGGGTTGGCTAATTGTATTGGCGACCCGTCTACCATCGCAGGTCGCGTATTATGAATGCTTTTGTTTTCTGCATATCTTGTTTTTGTTTGCTTTGTTTTGCAGGTTGACTTGTCAGTCACGTCTCAGTTCAATCATGTGGTGTTGGTCGGGCTGACCTGTAATTGTAGTTGTTAGTATGACATGTCGTGTAGTTCTAGGGAAGAGTTTTGTTGTGTTCAGATAAGACATGTACCTTATTTAGGACAGGTCTTGTAAAAGTATGTCTTGTTTTTGTTCCTCTATTCCTTGTGTGTCGATCGATCATATAATGTAAGCGCTTTAATGTATGAAAGTGTTTGTTTGCACAATTGTGACTTTGTCCCCAGGCCTCTTGTCGTATTTATGTTCAAGACACTTAAAACACATAGAAAAGGTCAAGGGGTGACCGTTGGGTGCGAGCCCAATGGCCCTCCGATGCTTAAGTCAGTAATGGGTTAGACAAATGTAATCAACTGAATCTAAATGGAATGTAAGGTAGAAAGTTTCAAAAGTGATACAACTTTAAATAGGTTGCGTTCCAGCTTTGTGGGAGTGGTTGTCCGTGCTTTGTTTCAAGTCGATATGCTCCTTGACCGATAATATCTTTAACAAGATATGGCCCTTCCCAATGAGGTGCCAGTTTTCCGTCTGCTGGGTCCTTAGTATTTTGGAATACTTTCCTTAGGACCCAATCCCCTACTTTGAAGACCTTGACACGTACGTTTTTGTTGTAGCTTCTGGCGACTTGCTGTTGATACCTTACCATTCGAATTCTGGCTTTCTCCCTGATTTCATCTGCGGCGTTGAGGTTATGAGATAACTCGATGTCGTTCTGCTCCGGGGTTTGTAGCCCATATCTGGCCGTCCGGACGAGGATTTCAGCAGGTATAACTGCTTTGCTCCCATAGACCAATGAGAAGGGAGATTGTCTGGTCGCAATCTTCGTGGTAGTTTTGTCAGACCACAATATCAGGGGGAGTTCGTCTGCCCATTTTCCTTTTGCCTCTATGAGGCGCTTCTTGAGGTTGTTTATGATGATCTTGTTACTAGACTCGGCTTGGCCGTTAGATTGCGGGTATAGTGGCGTGGACGTGACCAGGTTGATGTTCCATTGTTTGCAAAAGGATCGGGTCTTGTTGCCGATGAATTGGGAGCCATTGTCGCATACGATTTCTGATGTCATGCCAAATCTGCATGGGATGTTACGTTTAATAAATGAAGTGACATGTTTTTCTTTTACCTCTCGATATGCTTCAACTTCAATCCATTTAGAAAAATAGTCAGTCATAGCAAGGCAGAATACTCGTTGTCCTAATGCTGGTGGCAGTTTCCCTACAATGTCCATTCCTCATCTCATGAATGACCAAGGTGCTAGTGTCGGGTGTAGCATTTCCGATGGGTGATGGGTGATGGGCGTGTGCCATTGGCAAGCATCGCATTTTTTGACATAGTCTGTTGCGTCTTTGTTCATTGTCGGCCAATAGTACCATGTCCTGAGATCTTTACCTGATAGGCTATGTTCTCCAGTGTGGTTTCCATATTCTCCGTCGTGTAGGGATTGTAGGCTGTGACTGACTTCGGTTGTCTTTAGGCACCGCATGTATAACCCTGTGATAGATCATTTGAACAAAATATCATCTTTTATGTCAAAGGTTGCTGCTCGTACCTTAAGTTTCTTGGCTTCCCATTTGTCTGTTGGGAGTGTGCCATCTTTTAGCCATTTGATGTAAGGTGTGGTGCAGTCGTCTTGATCGTTTATGACATCGTCCTCGGTGTCGTCACCTACTTCTATTGAGACCACTTCTTCCGAGGGCAATTCATCTACTGCTCGAGTATCATCGCAGTTGGTTGCTTTGTGAGTCTTGGGGACTGCTGGAGTTGTGACATGTGCCAGTGGGATGTTGCAGAAGTTATTAGGGTGTAGGACCGACCCATTGTGGTGAACGCCAATCCTAGCCTTTCATCGTTCAATCAACCCTTGTTGTTTTACATCTTGACTTTGTTTTCTTGTTAGTTTTATTCAATCAAAAACTCAAACTCCACATCTCTTATTTGATCTAGATTATTGTTTTATGTGAAATTGGTAATCAACGAGTTCTGCATTGGATTCAATATCTTTTATACTACTCGATTGTACCATGCACTTGCGGGTCTATCAAATTTTGTGCGCCATTTCCGGGGAGCATGGTTGACATTGATTTGGCATTGACTAGTGAGACTAGATCTTTTATTTTATCTTTTGTTTTTTAGAACTTCTTATCACTCTTTTATTCTTCTTCTTCTTGCAGTGATTATCTTGTTGCAAGCCTGTCACTCGAAGTCTTAGGGAACATCTTGAAGGAGACCCCGAGATTGAACAACTATTTCGTGCAAAGAGAAAGCTACAAAAGAATCAAGGAAAACAAAAAGAATCTCACTCTTCTTCAAACATGGAAGAAATTCAAAGAATCGTTGAGGACTATATTGCACTAAATAACTGATCACATCAATTTCATGCATGTTTAGCACATGTATTTAGGCTATAGTTTAGGCTTTTTCATGTTTATTATCGTGCAATTTTAGTTAGTTATATCGATTTCACTAGTATAGATGTCTACACCGGTGTCTTTCGTGTTTTCATGTGATACGATGGAAATTAGAGAAGCCAAGAAGGGCCAAGACCAGGAGTAAATGGACCAGAGAGCGAATTACACGACCAACTGTTGAATTCCAAGACTGCACCACCATACACATTCTGTGCACTTGAGTGCACGGACCGTGTAGGTGTCCCAGTGAAGGTGTACGACCAGAGGTACTCCGTACACTTGAGTGCACAGACTGTGTAATGCCCCAAGTAAAGGTGCACCACCAGTCAGTATTCCATGCACTTGAGTGTAGGGATCATGCACACCTCTAAGATAAGTTGCACGGTTTGTAGACAGTCCGTGCACCTGACTGCACAGTCTGTTGATAGTTCATTCGCGCGTGCTTTTGCTCGGATTTGATAGGCTTCGACCCAATGCTATTTATAAACATTTTTATATACTTTCTAGGGGATTTTTCAGACCAGTTCTTCTATCTTTGACATCTTCGATCTAGCCCTAGTGTGTTTTGGAGTTTCTTTTGAAGATTTTTGCAAGATTGGAGATTGTTTCCCTAGATCTAATCAAGTATTTTTTTTCTTCTAATCTAGTTGAATAATTTATTTTGTTCTTATGATGTTTTTTAATTTTGGTCTAAGCATGTTTGGCTAATTCCATATTTTTAGGGTTGGAGTGATCCTAACAATGTGTAGGTAGACTTGAATGTGATATTTGCATGGATTTAACCCTGAAACTTGTTTGATTCAATTCTAGAGTTCTTAATGCAATTGATGAAAGGTGTTTAGATTTCAATTAGGTTTGAGACCGACATGAGATAACCTTAATTGATACCTCAGATAGGGTATGCAACCGACATGAGATTATTCTTATTAGACTACTAGGAAGTGAACATGAGTGTTATTTATGAGACACCAACTTAATTACTCTTGTGGAATAATAAGCTATCATATAAATCCTAGGTTTGATTGGACGTAGCGGAACGCGACACCGAATGTTAATTTAGTTTGTCCTTAGATTCTAAGTGCCCAAAGGGCCTAGATTCGATTAGCTCTACACCACAATGATTGTTAGTTAGAATTTTAGCACGTCTATTATCATATGACACGAGTTAGTAGATGTTTTAGATAGTTTACCTTTAGACAAGTTCAGGCAATTTTCAGACAAATATCTAATAAGTTTACCAAGACATTATTGTGGATATCCCTGGTCCTAGAATTCCTCCTCCATTGATTTACTACCATATTTTGCATAGTTCTTCTTTGTCATATTTCAACAAAACTCACTCCTTGTGGCTTAGCTTACCAGTTCTAGTTACAGTTGACACTACATAGTCCTCGTGGGAATGATACTTGAAAAACTGCAACTGATCCCTTACTCTTGTGGGTAGGTTTCAGTCCTATCAAGTTTTTGGTGTTATTGCCAGGGACTATTGCTAGTATCAGTCGTTTTCTTACAACTGGTTCAACGAAGTGTTTGTTTTATTTTTGATCTTATTTTTTGTGTCTTTGCTTACAGGTTTGTTTTCCTTAGATGCAACGACTACTATCTCGAACCTGAGCGTACTTTTCGCTAAAAGAAAAGGAAATAATGCAAAGCCAAAGAACAAGCAATGGATGACGGCAAGGATGAGAACGATACTTATGTACAAATCCAGACTGCACGCATGATGCTTGGTGATTGTGTGATGCCAAATCACCTCAGTCATGTGTATGGTGTGGTCCAATCCCCGGTTTAAGCCCAAAATTTTACGTTGAAACCTTCAATGATCAACATGGTTCAACATAGTGAAGATTCATGAGGTATCCCAAGATGCGCTTTTTCTATGCGCTTTCTCATTTCTCTATGAGAGAATGCTAAGTCTTGGTTCAAGGCCCTTCCTCAAGGTTCCATAATGACTTGGTATGAGTTAGCCAATGCCTTCCTCAACAAGTACTTGCCACCCAAGAAGACTGTTAAGATGAGGAATCAAATTATTGCCTTTCAGATGTATGATGTGCAGTCTCTTTATGAAGGGTCGGAGAGATTCAAAGAGCTAGTGACGTTGTGCCTCCATCATGGGCACACGAAATGGAGTATGCTGCATATCTTCTACAATGTTGTTGATAGTTCTACCAGACTAATCATTGATGTTTTAACAAGTGGTAGAATTATGAGCATGGAGGTTGATGATGCTTGGAACTTGATTGAGAGTATTGCTCAACACTCTCATTATTATAACGATACTCGCTCTTCTTCAAGCTCCAAGAGGTATGCGGGGCTATATGAGGTTGCCTTTGTGACACATTACCAAGATCAGATTGATTATATGCCTCATAAAATCAAGAGATTGAGTCAATTGGTGCAAAAGTCTCAAGAGCAGGGTGCAGGATAATCCACACACATTGTTTCTAGTCTAGCCCGTCAGTTTTGTGGAGAAGGTGATCACACTATATCTTCCTGCCATCTTTTTTATTCCCAAGATGAGTCTTAGGGAGAGGTGAACAATATGAATAACTTCAATAAGGGTCCCAAGAATGATCTGTATTCTAACACCTATAACCCTAGTTTGAGATATCATCTAAGCATCTCCTATAAGAACGACCAGGCCTAGCAAAGACCACCTCATGGGTTCCAACCAAGAGCTTCTCAACCGCAAAATCAAGCTCCTGTTCAATCATATGGGAACCCTACACTAGAGTCTATGTTGAGGTAAGTAACTAAAACTTAGGGGAACATGGAAACTTGTAAACTTTGTCTAAGAAGGTTGACAATTATGAAGGCTTGTCCAAGAAGATTGATAGTACTGAGAATCAATTGGAACAACATTCTTTGAATATTCCAAGGCACTTGGTCAACTTCCAGGCCAAATCGAGGGGAATAAAAAAGGACAGATTAATGTTGTGTCCTTCAGGAAAGGAAGACAACCATAAGATCCAAAAGTTGTGGATCCTAAGCAGAAGAGCGGAGTTCATGTAGAGCCTGAAGAAGTTGTAGCTCAAAAGAAGGAGCCAGAGAGGAGCCTAAATATGTGTCACCACCAGCTTATAAGTCACCTCTTACATTCTCATAGTGGAGAGATCAAGCCCAACTAGATCAGCAGTATGAGAAATTTATAGAGGTACTGAAAAAGATACATATCAATATACCCTTCATTGTTGATCTCAAGCAGATGCCAACCTATGTAAAGTTCTTGAAGGAGATTTTGTCTAACAAGAGGAAGTTGGATGACTACCAATCAGTCTCCTTGTGCCAGGAGTGCAGGGCTCTCAGTCAGAATAAATTGCCTCTTAAGCTTGATGACCCTAGTAGCTTTTGTGTCCCTATGGTTATTGGCAATAGCACCTACAATGCGTTGTGTGATTTGGGGGCTAGTGTGAGTTTGATTCCACTCTCCATATGTAAGAAGTTGGATTTGGGAGAGCCAAGACTGATAAGGATGACTCTCTATATGGTTGATTGATCCAATGCACACCCGATATGTATTTTGGAGGACATTCCTATTCAAGTAGGTAAGTTATAGATTCTTGTTGATTTCATTATCCTTGATATTGAGGTTGATTTTCCTGTTCCTATTATTTTGGGAAGACCATTTCTAGCTATTATAGGTACACTCATTAATGTTAAACGGGGGGGGGGTTCTTTCCTTTACTATTGGGGATGAGAAAATTGATATTTTTTTCCAATGCTATTAAAAAACATGTTTTTGAGGATGATGGTTATAAGGTAGATGTAGTAGACTAAGAAACTCAAGGATCTATGATGTCTGTTATTTCTAAGGACCCTTTGGAGCTTTGTTTGATTGAGAGTGTGACCCAGGCAGAAAATCTTGAGTTACTTGCTGATGTGGTTCTAGATTTGGAGTCCACGAGAGAGTTCCCTGGGCCATTGTTGAGGCCTTGAAAAGAGATGATCCAGACTCTAAGCAAGATTCTGGAGATGCACCAAAGGTGGAGTTGAAGCCACTACCACCCATGTTGAGGTATGAGTTCCTAGGACCCAATTCTACATATCATGTGATTGTCAATGCTAATCTAAGTGGAGCTGAAATTAAGAAATTACTGCATGAGCTTAGATTGCATAGAAAAGCATTAGGATATTGCATTGATGACTTAAAAGGAATTAGTCCCTCAATGTTCATGCATAGGATTTTGATGGAAGATGATCATAAGCCCTCAATTGAGCATCAAAGAAGACTTAACCCAAACATGAAAGAAGTTATGAAAAAAGAAGTTTTTTAATTGTTAGATGCATGCATTATTTATCATATTTCTAATAGTGAATGGGTTAGTCCATTTCATGTTGTGCCTAAGAAAGGTGGTATGACCGTTGTGAAGAATGAGAAGAATGAATTGATTCCTACTAGGATAGTCACCGGTTGGCGAATGTGCATTGACTATAGGAAATTGAACAAGCCAACCTAGAAAGAATAGTTTCCCCTTTCCTTCATTGACCAGATATTAGAGAGGTTAGCTAAGCATTCACACTTCTACTATTTAGATAGTTATAGTGGATTCTTCCAAATCCCTATTCACCCTGATGACCAGGAGAAGACTACATTCGCATGCCCTTATGGCACTTTTGCATATAGGAGGATGTCTTTTTGTTTGTGTAATGCTCCTGATACCTTTCAGAGATGTATGATGGCTATTTTTTCTTTGTTGATTGAGGATGTCATGGAGGTGTTTATGGATGACTTCTCTGTTTATGGTACTTCTTTTGATGCTTGTTTGTCTAACTTGTCAAGAGTTTTACAATGGTGTGAAGAAGTTAACCTGGTATTAAATTGGAAAAAATCCACTTTATGGTAAGGGTTTGTATTGTTTTGGGTCATTTGGTTTCTAATTGTGGTATTGAGGTTGACAAGGCCAAGATTGAGATCATTGAAAATATTACACTTCCTACTTTGGTTAAGGGAATAAGGAGTTTCCTTGGATTTGCAGGTTTTTATAGAAGGTTCATTACAGATTTATCCAAAATTGACAAACCTCTTACTTATCTGCTCTTCAAGGATGCTTCCTTTGATTTTTCGAAAGAGTGTCTTGATTGTTTTTGCAAGTTGAAGCAGGCATGATTTCGGCACCCATTATGCAGCCCCCTAATTGGGATCTCCCCTTTATGATCATGTGTGATGCTAGTGACTATGTTTTTGGAGCTATTTTGGGGCAAAGGAAAAACAAGAAGTTTTATGCCATCTACTATGCTAGCTTGACCCTTGATGATGCTCATGTGAATTATGCTACTATTGAGAAAGAGTTGCTAGTTGTGGTGTTTGCTTTCGAGAAGTTCATGTCCTATTTGGTGGATGACAGGGTTATTGTCTACATTGATCATGCTGCTATCATATATCTTTCGAGTAAGAAGGAGGTCAAGCCTAGACTGATACGTTGGATCCTTCTTATTCAAGAGTTTGATTTTGCGATTAGGGAGAAGAAGGGCACAAACAATATGGTTGTTGACCATCTTTCTAGGTTGACTCAAGAGTAGCTAGAGTGCAATTAGGATGAGCCACCTATTGAGGATTCTTTCTGTGAAGATAATCTTTTCAAGATTACCGAACATATCCTTAGGCTTGCTAGTTCCAAGGACCATGGTATGTTGATTTTGTCAATTATTTGGTTTTCCATGAAGTACCTTCGAGACTGACTTTTCAGCTGAAGCAAAAGTTCATGTCTGATGTTAGACATTATTACTGGGATGAGCCTTTACTTTTCATGAGATGTGTAGATGGGATTATCAGACAATGTATCCCTGAGGAGGAGGTAGAGAGTGTTATCACTCATTGTCATTCTCTACCCTATGGAGGCCATGCTAAATCCTCTAAGACCACCTTCAAGATCCTCCAATCAGCTCTCTATCGTCCTACTATGTTCAAGGATGTGCACCGTTTCAATGCCTCTTGTGATGCATGCAAGAGAACTAAAAATAGTTCTAGGAGGAATGAGATGCCTATTAATAACATCCAGGAGGTTGAGATTTTTGATGTTTGGGGAGTTGATTTCATGGGGCCGTTTCCACCGTCTTGCAACAACAAGTACATCCTTGTGGCGGTTGATTATGTGTCCATGTGGGTTGAAGCCATTGCCTCTCCAACTAAGGATTCCAGAGTGGTGTCCAAGGTCTTCAACAAGGTGATTTTTCCTAGATTTGGTACACCACGAGTTGTGATTAGTGATGGAGGATCCCACTTTATTGAGAAGAAGTTTGAGGCTTTGCTGAAGTAGAATGGAGTAACTCACAAGATTGCCACCCCTTACCATCCTTAATGTAGTAGCCAAGTTGAAGTTTCTAACCCAGAGATCTAGAGTATCTTGGAGAAGACTGTGTCCAGGTCCCAAAAGGATTGACCCATGAAGTTGGATGATGCTCTTTGGGCTTATAGTATTGAATTTAAGACTCCCATATGAACTACACCATTCAGGCCAGTGTATGAGAAATCTTGTTACCTCCTTGTGGAGTTGGAGCATAAGGTATATTGGGCAACTAAGTTGCTCAACTATGATATAAAAGAGGCTGGTGAGAAGAGAAAATTACAATTGCAAGAGTTGGAAGAGCTGAGATTGGATGCTTATGAGAATGCTAGGATCTACAAAGAGAGGACTAAGAAATGGCATGACAAGCATATTGTTCCTAGGGAATTTCATGAAGTTGACCTTGTCTTGCTATTTAATTCTAGACTTAGGCTCTTTCCTAGCGAGTAGAGATCTAGATGAAGCGGCCCTTTACAAGTGAGAAAAGTGTACCCTTATGGTGCAATTGAGATATGGAGTGAAGAGTCGAGCCAATTTAAGGTGAATGGACAACGTTTAATGAAATACATAGCAAGAAATGAGATTGAGAAGGTCGTTTCTATCCAGCTTCTTGATCTGAGTCCCTAAGATGCTGATAGAAGGTCAAGCTAAAGACTTCAAACAAGCGCTTCTTGTGAGGCAACCAAAGGTATGTCTTTCTTTCTTCCAAAAAACCAAAAAAACACAGCCAGAATGCACTACACAACCGTGCAAAAAAACGCATGGACCGTATAGTCATATACCTATTACCTGAGCGATGTGCACGGTCCGTGCATGTTAATTGGGAGATGTGCAACTATAAAAAAATGGATTTATTTTTCCTCCCTTTCTTTCCTTCCCCTCTCTTTATTTTACCCTACTCTTCTCAGTCGTGCAAGAAAGAGAGGGGAAAGAAAGAAAGAAAGGGAGGAAAAATAAATCCGTTTTTTTAAATGGCGAGTTTTTTTATAGTTGCACAACGAGACTTGACGCAAAAATAGGCTCCGACATCACTAGCGATTTGAGCGTCCCTAATCCGAAGCGCCTCAACATTGCTCTCCAACTCCTCGAACCGGATTTGGACTTCCTTCAGTTTCTTCTCAGTGGAGGCCTGCTTACTCTCAGCCGCCTTTGCACGATTGTTGCCGCCTTAAGTTGGCCTTCAAACCCCCAGTGAAGGTGCATGACCAGTCAACAGTCCGTGCACTTGAGTGTAGGCACCGTGCATACCTCTCATATAAGTTGCACGGTTTGTTGACAGTTTGTGCACTTGACTGCAAGTTTTGTTGACAGTTCGTACATGCTTTCTTTTTTCCGTATTTGATGGGCTTCGGCCCAATGCTATTTTAGTCATTTTTATATACTCTTCTAGGAGATTTGTCAGACCTCTTTTTCCATCTTTGACATTGTCGTTCTAGCCATAGTGTGTTTTGGAGTTTCTTTTGAAGATTTTTGCAAGATTGGAGATTGTTTCCCTTGATCTTATCAAGTTTTTTTGTTCTAATCTAGTTGAATGATTTCTTTTGTTCTTATGATGTTTTTTATTAATGTTTCATGAAGCATGTCTATCTAATTCCATATTTCTAGGGTTGCGGTAATCCCAACAATGTGTAGGTAGACTTGAATGTGATATTTGCCTGAATTGAACCTTGAAACTTTGTTTGATTCAATTATAGAGTTCTTAATGCAATTGATGAAAGTTTTTTGGATTTCATTTAGGTTTGATACCAACATGACATAACGTTAATAGATAACTCAGATAGAGTGCAAAACCGACATGAGATTATTCTTATCAGGCTACTAGGAATTTGAACCTGAGTGTTATTTATGCGACAACAACTTAATTGCTCTTGTGGAATAATAAGCTATTATAGAAACTCTATGTTTATTTAGACTTAGTGAAACGCGACATCGAATGTTAATTCGGTTTATCCATAAATTCTATGCTCCCAAAGGGTCTAGATTTGAGTAGCTCTATGCGACAATGATTGTTAGTTAGAATTTAGGCATGTCTATTATCATATGACACTAGTTAGTAGATATTTTTAGATAGCTTACCTTTAGACAAGTTCAAGCAATTAGATATCTAGTAACTTTACCAAGACGTTGTTGTGGAGATCTCTGGTCCTAGA
The DNA here is from genome assembly GCA_027886185.1 of Rheum nobile. Lineage (NCBI taxonomy): Eukaryota > Viridiplantae > Streptophyta > Magnoliopsida > Caryophyllales > Polygonaceae > Rheum > Rheum nobile. The sequence continues at coordinate 8,125,640 of WOAB01000040.1, forward strand.
ATTCCTCCTCCATTGATTTACAACCATATTTTGCATATTTTGTTTAGTTCTTCTTAGTCATATTTCAACAAAACTCACTCTTTGTGGCTTAGCTTACTGGTTGTAGTTACTATTGACACTACATAGTCCTCGTGGGAACGATACTTGAAAAATTACAATTGATCACATACGTTTGTGGGTGGATTTTGGTCCTATAAATAACTAAGCCATTCATTTGGGAATCATAAGGCCAAGTGTGGAAGCCAACAATTTTATGTTAAAGTCGTACCTGCTTACGATGGTACAACACCACCAATATTCGGGATCACAATTAGAGGATCTAAATCTTCATCTATTGGTGTTCTTGGAGATTTGTGAAACGGAAATACCATGGAATTGCCAAAGATGTTATTCAACTATGGCTCTTTACCTTCTCACTAAGGAATCAAGCAAGGGCTTGGCTCTACACATTTCCGCAAAATTCAATCACTAAATGGGAGCAACTCTCCACAGATTTCATGGCAGATTACTTCTCACCAAGCAAGACTACCGCTCTAAGGATTGATATCACCTCCTTCCGTCAAAAGGAAGAAGAGTTTTTCTATGAAGCTTGAAAAAATATTCAAGGATCTCTTGAGGAAGTTCCCACTTCATGGATTTGAGAAGTGGTTCCTATTTCAAGGATTTTACAATGAGCTAACTCATATTTCAAAGATGGGAATTGATAGTGTCATCGGAGGAGCCCTCGTGAGAAAAATGATAACCGAGGAATGGGCATTGATTGGAGAAATTGCAATGAACCAACAAAAGTGATCAAACCCAAAGTTCGAGACCAAGAAATCACCCAGAAGGTATGACATTGACACATTTGATCTCTTAACGGCTAAAACGATGCCTTGTCAACTAAGTTGGATGCCCTTGACAAGAAATTTGATTCTATGAATGTGTTTTTTAATGTGAATAATGTTAGGGAAAATGGTCCTTGTGAGATTTGTGATATATTTGGTCATCTTGGTTTGAAATTTTCACTTGTGACTTCCCCATCTTTTATTTCCAAGAACCATCCATTGAGCATGTTGACTTCCTCAACCACCCATGATAAAGACCTCAAAATGACCCATATTTTAATAACTATGATCCTGATTGGAGGAACCATCCCAATTTCTCATACCGAAACAACCAAAATTTCATTCCTTAATCCCCTACAAAGCAACCTCACAGTTTTAACAAAGGTCTTAACCAACCACAGCCTCCTTAAAAGTCTAACTGTGAATTCATGTTGGAGATCTTCATTACCTCAAGCAAAACAAAATGATGAGTTTAGGAACCCATTTGGGAGACTTACATCCATGTTTGATGCCTTAGTTACTCGTAACAAAATGTTGGAGACCCACATCTCTCAAATTGTCCAACAAGTCGCTAGCTTCTCTCTAGACCTCAAGTTAGACTTTTTGGCCAACCCGAGCCTAACCCAAGAGAGTGTATGGCGGTGAATCTTAGGAGTGAGAAGAACTTGGAAGAACCCAAGAGGAAGGACTTTGTAGAGGTTGACAATCATGACATAGAACAACAATTAGAGAGAGTAAAGGAGACCAAGTAATGCTCTCTATCACCACTCATAGATGTTTCCGGATAGCATGTACAAGGTGGTTTGAGCCATATATATATGGTGAATCAAGTTTACAATAATGGGATGATTGAGATGTGTCACATCCAAGAAAATTTCGAGTGCATAAATATGACTCAAGCACTATGTGGAAGAAGACTTTATTGACAAGAGAGTCACCTTCCCCCTTTTCATTCTAAAGCCATGAATGAAGAAGGATGGTCTAGCTAGACCTTAAATGACGCTTCTTAGGAGGCAACCTAAGCTCTATGTGATTCCATAATTTCCACTCTCCTTTCATGAAATTTAGGCCTTTTTCATTAATTAGAATTACATTACCTTAGACTTTCAAGACATTTGGGCCTTTTGATGAATTTCTTGAGTTATTTCATTTGAAATATCTTGGTTGTCAAACCCATAATTGATTATCAAGCAAAGTTTTCAAAATCCGAATGTGTGTGAATGATTGAGTTAACTACTGCATGGGGTTATCCCTTGTGATTGACTAGGATTCAAATTCATGACAAAAGCTGTGATTTGATTTTTTTAGACCTTAGGACTTACACTTTATCAGTCCTCTCTCTTTCCATGTGTGAATTCTCCCTTGAATTTTCATCCCTAGAACTTGCATTTCGAACTATTTTTCGAGGCCGCATTATAACCACTATACATGCATAAAAATGATTGAGGCAAATTGTTATTTCGATACTACCCTTTCTATTCTATCCTCTTTGTTTAGCCCATTTAAGTCTACATTAGCCACTCATTTTCTTAAGCACCACAAAAGAAAACCGAGCCTTAATTATTGGAAGCTAAGCTTGAGGGAGTTTGATATGTTAAAATTATACAGTTCTTGGGTTTGAAGAAAAAAAAACTTATCTCACAACGCAATAATCGAGTGCATTCATTACAAATGTTCGTATCCTGATAAAACAATGGTGTGGGATGAAAAAAGGCATAAAATATCAAGGGAATCAAATTGTTTGGAGTTCTTAATGATTGACCATTTTCCAAAATATGGTGCATTCATTTTGTGTAGTCAAGATAGGTATTTTCTAATATTCCTCGGACTAGCACCACATGGCTAAACATGATCCATACCCTTTTCTCATTACCTTGACCCCATTACAAACAGACGAAAGACCTCCTGATTTGTGTTATCCGCATGGTTCCTAGTGGTGGAGAATTAAGACATTAATGCAAGATTATGGTAGATGAATTTCTTTGGATGAAAATGAGTGAAACACGTCTGTTAAACACATGAGACTGAGTGGATCGCATTTTTCTTCCATTGAGATTTATTAATTTTCTTTCTATCCCAATATCTTGAATGGCCACTTGCTATTTTCAATAATTCTATTCATTGCATATTTGACATTTTGAAGGTTTATTTGTTCTTCTATGGACTGGAGACAACCTCTATGTTACTCTTGAAATATGAATCTTTGTGTATACATTCTTACTTAAGGATAAGCAAGATTTAAGATTGGAGGAGTTCGATAACATGCTACATCTTGACCGAATGAACCCCCAATTTGTGCATAAAAAACACACTTTGTTCGGCATTTTGAAGGCATTTTGTTATTTTGTTCAAATCTTTATCCATTTGTCATTTTGGTCTTGTAAGGGCACTGTTGAGAGCTATGGGAGCATGATGGAATCAACTTGAAATTTGCTCAATCTTGGACTAGATTAAAGGGCATTAACTCGAAGAATTAAGAAAAATGCACTTCAAGAAAATCACAACCTATTTGTGTCGAACAACGGACTCATAAATCATCACAAGCCGAAGGATTCACCTCTAGTTGTCCAAACGACCTTCCAGTGTTACAAAACACATCCATGGAATTTTTCTATTTTCACTGCTGATAGGTCGTGTTACTTAACACAGTCGTGTTGGCCGCTAGGCACCAAATGCATTGAATACCTACCCTTTGTGGCTCATATAAATAGGATATGTAAGGGAAACTTTTGGGGGGATATTATTCCCAAACTTTACATGTTATCTTAGCCTCCTTCTCTAGGGTTAGCACTTTTACTTCATTTTTCACTTAAATCCAACTTTGGATTTTCATTTTCCACTTAGATTGGTAGTTTAGTTATGCTTAATTAGTAATTAGATTCTAGATCTGTGTTGGGTTGTTGGGCTCTCTTGCCATTGAAGATTTGGAGGAGGAACGCAATCTCACAACTTCATTCTCATGCTTCAGTGAATGTCAAGACTTCAGTTGAATGATAAGTATTTCTTGTTCATTCTCTTTAATTTTTGCTTCGTTCTTCGTGTTCATTATGTGTATAATGGTTGGATTGATTTCTTATGCAATGTCCTTGCATAGTATGAGTGAGTAGTTGTTTGTTCTAGGATTTAGTGTAGTCCATTGGTGATTATGTGATGTTTTGATAAAAAAATTCTCTTGAGTTCTTTGAATTTTGATTCACTATTTAAGTTTTACACTTAGTGTTTGTGAAAATGTCTAGCTAACAATTTCAAAAAATTTAGAACCATGAAAGTAGGTTGAGATTCCTAGTGGTTTATTTGAAATTGCATAAATCTTAATGATCCTAATCTTGAGTTAATTACCAAGAAAGTAGGAGTTAATCAAGTTTACGCTAGCTCTCTTGCGCCGTGAAAGAGAATAAAAGGTAATTTAGGCAATTTCACCATTGTGATTCATATTCACTACCATAGAGAGATATATACTTATCATTACATGATTCCAATGTGGTGAACCCCAGTCATAGTCTTTCACCATTCAATTAACTCTTGTTGTTTTAGCTCTTGACTTTGTTTTCTTGTTAGTTTTATTATCAAAAACTAAAACTCCACGTCTTTTAATTGATCTAGATTATTGGTTAATGTAAAAATTGGTGATCAAAGAATGCTCCATTGTATTCAATATCTTTGATACTATCTGTTAGAAATGTACACTTGCGGGCCTATCAAATACACACTTCTTAGAAAAAATATTAAGTCATTCAACAGTTTTCTCGACCCACCTGAATTATCAGCTTTGATAGAGGGATAGTATTCGATGGAGGCATTTTGAATGAGTATCATTATACATCATTGGCAAGGTGACTTTTGAGTGATCTTGATTTTTTAACCTTATTCTTGACCATTCCAACTACCAAACATGTTAGAAAAAGGGTGGTGCTAAATACATTGGCTAAATATACAGTGCATAGGCACGTATATATAGCACGTGCCCGTGCAAAGTAGGCACGTAAAAGGACTACGTTCCCGTGCCATTTAATTACCCGTGGGGTATCCGATTTTGGCACGGGCACGTTTTATGAGCACGTGTTTTTTTTAAAGTTCAATTTAATTTTGTTTAAAAAATAATTAATGTAGCACGGGCACAGATTATGTGCCCGTGATACATTAAAAAAAATTAATTATAATTTTTTTAATTTTCTTAGTTTAATCAAACAAAGAAACTATGTGTAATGCTCCTAACTTATTTGTCGTATTATTCGAATATCGATTATACTAGGTCTAACGTAATCCTAACTTCATTATCGTATAATTCGAATATCGGTTATACTAACTATATAGTAATCCTAATTTCATTATCATATTATTCGAATAACGATTACACTAAGTATAATGTAAACATGAATTCATTATATTATTATTTGTTATCGTATAATTCAAATATCGGTTATACTAATTATATTTTAATCCTACTTCATTATCGTATTATTTGAATAACGATTATATTAAATGAAATATAATCCTAACTTCATTATCATACCCTAGAAACCTCAGGGTAAGTAGGGTTTGGGATTTAGAGTTATCAAACCCCAGTGATTTTCATAACCTATATTTCTTGTATAACCGGTATTCGAATAATAATATAATAAAATTCATGATTGCATTATACTTAGTATAACCAATGTTTGAATAATATGATAATGAAGTTAGGATTACATTATATCGTATTATTCGAATATTGGTTATACTAACTGTATTGTAATCCTAAGTTCATTATCCTATTACTCAAATATCGATTACACTAATTGTAATGTAATCCTAACTTCATTATCGTGTTATTAAAAGAACGGTTATACTAAGTGTTATGTAATCCTAACTTCACTATCGTATTATTCAAATAACGGTAATACTAAGTATATTGTAATCCTAACTTCATTATCGTATTAATCGAATAACGGTTATACTAAGTGTAATGTAATCATAATTTCATTATCGTATTTTTCAAATAACGGTTATACTAAGTATAATGTAATCCTAACTTCATTATCATATTAATCGAATAACAGTTATACTAAGGGTAATGTAATTCTAACTTCATTATCGTATTAATCAAATAACGGGTATACCAAGTATAATGTAATCCTAACTTCATTATCGCATGATTCAAATAATGGTTATAATAACTATACGGTGATCCTAATTTCATTATCGTATTAATCGTTATACTAAGGGTAATGTAATTCTAACTTCATTATCATATTAATTGAATAACGGTTATACTAAGTGCAATGTTATTCTACCTTCATTATTGTATTAATTGAATAACGGTTATACTAAGTGTAATTTAATCTAAACTTCATTATTGTATTAATCGAATAATGGCTATACTAAGTGTAATGTAATCCTAACTTCATTATCGTATTATTCGAATATCGGTTATACTAAGTGTAATGCAATCCTAACTTCATCTTTGAATAATATGATAATGAAGTTAGGATTGCATTACACTTAGATTAACCAATATTCATATATTAGGATAATGAAATTAGGATCATAGTATAGTTAGTATAACCGATATTCGAATAATATGATAATGAAGTTAAGATTATATTACACTTAGTATGACCGTTATTCGATTAATACGATAATGAAGTTAGGATTACAATATACTTAGTATAACCTTTATTTGAATAATACTATAATGAAGTTAGAATTACATAACACTTAGTATAACCGTTCTTTGAATAACACGATAATGAAGTTATGATTACATTACACTTAGCGTGACCGATATTCGAGTAATAGGATAATGAACTTAGGATTACAATATAGTTAGTATAACCGATATTCGAATAATACGATATAATGTAATCCTAACTTCATTATCATATTTTTCGAACATCGGTTATACTAAGTATAATGTAATCATGAATTCATTATATTATTATTCGAATACCGGTTATACAAGCAATATAGGTTATGAAAATCACTGGGGTTTGATAACTCAAAATCCCAAACCCTACTTACCCTAGGGTTTCTAGGGTATGATAATGAAGTTAGGATTACATTACATTTAGTATAATCGTTATTCGAATAATACGATAATGAAGTTAGGATTAAAATATATTTAGTATAACTGATATTTGAATTATACAATAATAAAGTTAGGATAACGTTACACCTAGTATAATCAATATTGAATAATACGACAAATAAGTTAGGAGCATTACACATAGTTTCTTTGTTTGATTAAACTAAGAAACTTTTTAAAAATTATAATTAATTTTTTTAATGTAGCACGGGCACGGATTCTGTGCCCGTGCTACAGTATTTTATTTTTTTTATAAAAAAAATAACTGAAAAAAGGCACATGAACATATAACGTGTGTGCCAAAATCGGATATCCGACGGGTAATTAAATGGCACGGGCACGTAGCCCTTTTATGTGCCTACTTGGCACGGGCACGTGCTAAATATACATGTCTATGTACTGTATATTTAGCCAATGTATTTAGTCGCGGCGTAGAAAAATCGTTTACAGTGCACTTTACGGTGCACAAACTTCTTGTTTGAATTAATGTTGAATTAGTCCCATTAGTGTGATGGACCATAGCTCAACCAACATAAATCATAAAATGGGTCTGGACCATTATTATTGCTGTGCCCACAATTATGGTCCCAACCTAATTTTACTAAAATAAAATGAAGCAAACTACGCCGTTTCACTTTCACCTATATTTTAGAGTTGATACTATCAAGATTTTGAAATGAACAAGTTTTTTTTTTGTTGGGCCCACTGGAGGGGGAGACATGTATCATAAGATGAGAGGGTAGGGATACAGTTGAAAGGAATTGTGCAGAGAGATACTTGAGACTTCATTTTCCAACTTTATTATTTTTTTGTTGTCACATTTTGACATAAAAAATTAAATTATTTTCTAAAGTTATTTCTCTTGTTATTAATTATTAAGTTAGAATTCTACTATGTTGGTAATACAATACTTTTAAATCTTTATTCAGCAAGTCTCATACCTTAAAAGTTTATTTTTCATGTTTAAGAATATATACATTATTTGACCAAATTCCTGAATTACATTTTTCATAATGTGGGTACGTATTCCCCAAATCCAAATTATTTATTTTGAAAAGGATTTAGAGTATCATTTGAAATTTGTAAAAGTCCATCCCCAACCAATTCAACTATTATTTCACATGAAAAGTTTATATTTTTTTATAAGGTTACAAATAGAGGTACCAAATATATTTAGTAACTAGAGAGGCCGATAAGGTTGGCTGCAAAACAAATCGACATAAAAACAAAAAACAAGTCAAGGAGGAAACAACAAAATGATGAAATAACATAAGCGTATTGACAACATGGTGAGCAAAGAAGAATGAGAAGAAGCATCGCTGGAATGTATGTCAGACAAGAATCACCTCGATTTTGCCTCCACCTAAATGAAAGATTCAGGAGTCTCGAAAACGACAACAATCTCGACCAAAACAGCTTGATTCACACTAAAGATCATCTCCACAATCTCAAAGAAGTATTTGGACCTCATCTTGAACCAATAAATTTGTGATACCCCGTATTTTTGTAAGCTATTTTGGGAATTTTGGGTTTTTCCTGAGTACCCGTTGTGTATGTCGGATTTAATTCAGAAAGTTGGAGACATTCTGTAATGTGCTCTGTATCTGTAATATTTTTCTCAGTGAACTAAAATACAGACGACGTACTTTGGATTTTAATACTCGTTCGCGTACGATAAATTTTATCCCGGGGTAATGTTGTTTTCGTCCGAGAGCCAAGGAAGCGGCCAAGCCAAGGGCGGCGCCCGCCGTGGGTTAGCGGCGCCCGCCGTCGCAAGGCTCGAGGAGGCTGCCATGGTCTTCTCCTAGCTGGGACGCCAGGCCTAAGGGCGGCGACCGCCGCGCAGTGCGGCGTCCGCCGCATTTCGCCCGCCGTAGGCCATTTTGCAAGGCGGCGACCCGGGTAAATTATGGCGCCCGCCGCGACCTAGCTAGCGGGTAAAACCCGATGGTCGCCGGCGAGCCTCTGACGCGCCGAATTAGGCCTGCTCCGACTCGTTGTAGGCAATGATGGTGTTCCCTTGGCTTTTGGCTATAAAAGGGAGTGCTTGGGGGTCGGATTGGAGCTCATTCTCAGCTCAAATCTCTCCCAAATTCCTACCTCGCCAGAGTTGTTGCCTCGCCGGATTCTGGAGCTTTCGCCGGAGGTCGTTTGATGTGTTTTCCAATAGCCTAGAGGTCCCTTTGGAAGCTTAGTGGAGGTCTGAACCCAAAGCCAGGCCAAAGGAGTGACCCTCGTGTGTGTGTTGGTGAGTTTTCTCGCCGTTCTGTTGTCCGCCGTTCTTCACGGCGACCGCTGTGTTCGTGGCGGCGCCCGTCGTGATGAACACGGCGCCCGCCGTGATGAACACGGCGACCGCCATGATGAACACGATGACCGCCGCCAGTGGCCAGAAGCCCCTTTGTTGGCTTGGTCTTGGTGGTCGTCGTTGTGGCGTCGTTTCCTTTCGATTTCTTTCGTCGTCTTTAGATTCGTATTGTTGTTATGTCGGATCTAACTTAGGGTTTCTCTTATGGGTCGACTCGAAGGTTGTTGTGCTGTCGGAGCTATACCCGTGTCGAGCCCGGAATCCCGTCATCGTTAGGCTTGTTTCTATTCTGCGGATTAAGGCAAGTGGCGGTTCGCTCTTGCTCATTGTTCCATACTTACATTAATTATCAGTTATTTCAATTGAGTAATTAATTTGGAATGATTATTGTGTTTGTCTAGAAATGATTTTATAAACTGTTTTGAAAAATCATATAATAGGTTGTATATCTGTTAGAACAACGCTATTATTTATGATCGCCTTGAGGGCATTTATGTGGATTTATCCGAACTATTATTGTGCTGGAACTGTTTAGTTAGCACTGTTAGATAGGAACGTTACTTGGACTCTGTCCAATCGTTTCTTTATAATCAGATAGAGGGGTGGCTCGTACCCATCCAATACCATTTTAAGGTCATGACCGGTCTCTTTCACAAGTGTGTAGAGGCAGGACACTTAGCTGGTGTCACAAACCTTCCGGTGTGCGTCACTCTCGACGAAACGTATACTAAGATGTGTCGTCCCAATGGTGAGGTACACATGTAAAAGTCTAATAACGTGATGTGTGTTTTGAAATATAAATCAGATAAGTGCTACTCGACGCACATAATTAATAAACCTTCGGCGAGTAGTGCAGCTAAGTTATAGTGCAGCTAGGAAAACTCGTCTCGACATTGATCATAGTACGTTCTCTTTCCAATCTGGATTCGCTGTATGCGGTGAGGTTGGTCGTGAACCGAAGCATCTCAGTCAGCTTTTAAATCATTGTTGTATGATTCTTTAAACTTTCCAGATTTGTCATATTTCCCTAAGACTCATTTCCGTTGGAGTCTTCTTTCGAGTCGATCTCTGTGAAGATTCAGTCTTCCCGAATCTTCTCTTGTGCATACCTCTTGTTATTATTCTGTAGAAGTATGAAGGTTGATTATCGTTATCGGTTATCATTCGAGAAACAATAAGTCTAACCTAATACAACTACATCGAACCTTCTGCTTTGTACCCTTGCTAGTCTATTCAAGTAGACTAACCCACGATCTTTGTTCTCCGCATGTGGGCTGGTGTCATCCATTCGATTCGGCACATCAGATAGAAAGTAGTTCAGAAGAATAGAAGGACTATGGAGTCGACGATGGTTTTCGAATATTTTGGTTATTTTGTTAATCAGGTTGAGATCTTTGGGCAATGACTTTGGTTGTAATGTGTTTTATAAGACTTCCGCTGTATTTGGTTTAAACTCTGTGTTAGCCTATTCGAGATTGGGTTGTAATCTCGTAACTCATGTTTCTTTGACAATGTTGTTGCATTTCTTAAGTTTTGATGGTTATAAACACTCAACTAATATGTGTACCAAGTGTTTCAGGGACAAGAAGAGTTTTCCCAGGGAGCGTTGCAGCAGAGGATCTCAGAGGGAAAAAAGACTTAGCAAGTGCTTTGTTACCTCTCCAGGAACTGAAGTGACAGACCAAGATCGAGGCTGCAAAAGGAAAGAAGTCATACAGCGTGCAGAATTAAGGAAACAAATCAAGAAGCCACGCGGTAGAGGATGAAGACTTCGGCTCCAAGGATCAAGCCGGATTGTGCGAAGATATGGAAAGAGAGAAAAGACCCGATCGTGTTATCCTAGGAATCTTTCCTAAGATAAGGCGATTGGAGAGAGAAGAATAATATCCAATCGGTTGGATTAATTAGGGAACTCCTTCCTTAATTAATATAATCGCTTGTGATATCTTATCTTCCAAACAAAATCATATCTTTGTAATCCGATTCTAGTATTTCCTAATTTGTGTCAATTAGGGTTTCTGCCGAGTTGTATTTAAGTGAAGTAAGGATTCATTTCTTAGGTACGACTTCACGGCTTAGAACGACTTTAAACGAAAAAAAGAAGAAGAGAAAGAGAGTGAGGTGCCTGTGAGTCTTTGAGAGTTGAGTTTGATTCATCGTTGTAGAAGAGGTTTCGAGTCTAGCTGGTTGTTTAGAGGTCGAAGTCCAGGATACAAGTGTAATCAAGCAAGAAACTAATAAGACAAGTACGCAGTTCAAAATCCTCTCAAGCGGAAGCCTGAAGGTAGTGGTTTTTCCTTGAGAAGCTAGTTTTGCTAATCAGGGTTTCCACTATATATCGTGAGTCCGTTCTGTTATCTTTCTTGCTATTTAAATCCGATGTGCCTTCTGTGGGAACAAAGTTTTTGTTCCCTCAGACGTAACTCTAATGATCCAACAATTGGTATCAGAGCCTGGTGCTCTAGATTGTTTTCGTTACAGAATTTACAGGAAAGATGTCGTCGTCAAGCAATGCAATCGGTGATTCGTTCTGGAAACCACCAACTCTGAAGTCTGGTGAGTATAGCTGGTGGGTGGAGCAAATTGAGTCCCATATATGTTCCCTTGATGGACAGCTCTGGAAAGTTATTGAAGTCAGACCTTTTGTGATCAAGAACGAGACAGATGAGACAAAGCCAAAACCAAAGGTCGACTACACCGATGAGGATTGGAAGAAACTGGAGAAAAACAGCAGGGCTAAGAAGATCCATCACATGGCCCTTCTTCCCTCCGATCTCAAGAAAGTCATGAGCTATAAGACTGCCAAGGAGATCTGGGATGCCCTGAAACGTCTTCATCAAGGAAATGAAGACTCGAAGAAGAACAAGATCCTTTCCATGTTCAAGGAGTACGACCAAATTTCTCAAGGGAAAGATGAACACATTCAAGAATACTACTCCAGGTTCCATGGGCTAGTTGGTCAGCTTCAGTACCTTGGTGAAACAATGTCAGACTGAAAGTTGACTCATCACTTCATGCAAGGTCTCAACACTCAGTGGGATGCCATTGCTCTTGCCCTCTACTCTCAAACAGACGTCAAGACTCTTACTATGGAAGAGGTGGTTGCTAAGCTGGAAAGCAACGCCTCTGTCTATAACCATAAGATAAACAAGAAAGGAGAGGAGAAGGCGAAGAGCATTGCCCTGAAGGTGGAAAGGGCATTTGATCTGTCTCAAACGGGCGATGAAGATGAGGATGGCGATGAAGATGTTGCTCTTATCACAAGGGCAATGAGGAAGATATGGTCTCGGAACAAGGACTCGCCCAGTTCCTCTGAAGGGAACAGAGACATGAAAGATATGGTTTGTTACCACTGTCAGAACAAGGGACACATGGCCAGAAACTGCTTCAAGAAGAAGGCAGGAATGCCTCTAGCAAATGAAGGGAAGCAAGCAATGGTTGCCACCTGGGGAGAATCAGACTCATATGACGAAGATTCGTCACATTCCAGGGATGTATGCTTAATGGCCGTTGAAGTTCCAAACGAGACAAAGGGAGAGGTAATCAACAATGAGGTAACTGAATCTGATCTTATATCAAGCTTAAGATGCAAATCTAAAGAAATCTTGATCTCTCTCATTAATAATCTCGTTCGCGAGAGTAATCTTTTCAGTGAGCAACTCGAAGAGAAAGATGAATCGATCTCAGGTCTGATCGAAGAAAATCAGGTTTGGGCTGAAAAAGTGCTCACGCTTGAGAAATGTTCATCTTTCTCTTCAAACACATGCTCTGAGTGTCCAGAACTCACTGAAAAGATTAAGTCTCTAGAGTCCACTATTTCCTCACTCGAGGCTGAGTCTTTAATGTTAAAACTAGGAAATGCAAAACTTTCTAGTGATCTAACCAAACTCAGTGAGGAACAGAAGGACGAGCCAAAATGTATTGTCTTTGTTGCAGCCAAGAATGAAAAGAAACCTAAAAAGAAGGAAGTACCTCGCTTTGGAATTGGCTATCAACCTAAGCTTCCTGTTGATGACACTAAGAAAAAAGGCTCCAAAGTCGAAGAAAAACAGTCTGTAAAAGAAAAGGGGGAATGTTCCACCGGAGGAAACAAAGACAAAGACTGTTCTAATTCGACTGAGGAAGGCAAGGCTTGGTATCATGGACAGAAGGCTCATGCAATTTGGCTAAAGCAATCCCAAAGCAGTAAGTCCAATAATATTGATTTTCAGTCAAGGATTGCTAACAAAACAATTTGGCCAGAACAGAGCAAGTATGTAGATTTGAAGTGTCAAAGGGTCTGTTGGTATTGCGGGCATTCTGGTCATTACAAGCAAGAGTGCATGCTGAAGTAACATAATAAGGAGATTGCTCGCACTACTAGGGAGCATATAGAAGTTGAACCTCTTAAGATTAGATATGTTGCTCCCAAACCCAGAAAGTATAAGCTTGTCTGGGTTCGCAAGAACTAACTCTTTCTGTGCAGGATAAAGTGAGGAATGTTCCTAGTGTTTCATTCATTCAAGGGTCAGTTACTTGACAGGGAACAGAGCAAGTCTCACCTCACTTCTGCATGGAATACTTGAGACTCAAAGGCCTGGTGTCAGAGGTAAAGGTGATATGGACAAGGACTTAATGACTAATCTGTACCTTGTGTGAAATTTTCAGGTACCATGTACATCTAGGAAGGACATCACTGTGTCGAGAAAGATTGGCAAACGGGGGATCAAACGCCAATTTTCTCATTGGAACACTTGTTGGGGAACTCTGCATTCAGTTCCATACGAAGTCTGGTTTGTTCCCCTAACTACATGTCTATGTGTTGTGTTCCCTCGATGATTGGCTAGATTACGTGGTAAACTGTGAAAGTCGAATCTTCATGCCTTATTATGCATTAGCTTCCTTGGGTATTAATTTTCGAAAAGCTTGACTATGTGCTTTTACTTCTTTTATGTACTGAATGTCTTGCATGGTCATCTATGTTATCATATGTCACATGAATCAGCTCTATTTCGGCCCAAAAGAATCAACTTGATGTTTTGTTCCCTCATCATAAGCCCAAATGATAGTTGATTCTACAGCTTACCCAGACCGCCATACTTAAAGTCTCCTACGAGCCCCTCTTATCATCCACATCTGGAGACCTCTTAGGCATGATGTAAAATTCAATCATAAAAACTCATATAATTTGGTGTGATGGTCTTTTGTACCCTCTCTGGTAACTAACCCCCAGCATCACACCTTACTACTTTTTGGATTGGCGGGAAAACGATTCGGCTTATGTGCTTGCAGGTTGAGGTGACTTGTGTTTGCAGGAAGTAATGATGGAAATTTGTGTTGAGCCTCGTCGTGCATTTAGGGCTGATTTGATGGAAGAGAGTTGGGAAGAGAAATTCAGCCGACTCAGTTGGATTCAGACGAGATTTTGAATTATTTTTGGAAGTTGGAAGATTGCGTTCATTATCTCTCGGAAACAGATTGATTTGGTCTTTGGAAACCCTTGAAGATCTTTTGAAGGCTACATATTGAGGTGTTTCGGGTAAGTCTCCTCCTCACTGTTTCCTTATCTTCCTCAAGCTATCTTCCTCTTCCTCTCTGCCTCTCGTCTTCCCAGTGCTCTCTCTCTCTCTCTCTCTGTCTCAAAAAAAATGGCCTCAAACACCAACCTTGCCCAAGACCTCCAAAACCTCCTTGCCAAACTGTCCTCCATGGGAACAGACCCCGCTCTCCTCGCCGCCATTACCCATTCCCTACCTTCCACCTCCACCACCCCAGCGACCACCACTGTTACACCTCCACCATCACCCACCCAGGACCAACTCGCCATGGTCCCCTACATATCCCCAAACTCAGACCCCGCTCCACAAAACCCTAACCCTAACACCGCTCCTGCCGTCCCCACAGCCATCTCCTCTACTAACTTAGAGGAGGTACATTCCTCGCCTATCCATCCCGATCCCATTGAGGAGGAGACAGAGGAGTTGCCCGGTCAAGGGACCCCGATCACGGTGGAGGAGCACCTGGCCGTCAAGGAGAACATTCAGTCAGTGGTGAGAGACCTCTCCAGGGAGCTCGCTGAGGAAGAGGACGTGGAGGAGCCCCCAAAGGCCCCTAAGGCGTCCGGCAGGGTAAAGACTGCCTACTCCTCCAAGCGGAAGACACGCTCTCAGAGGAAGCCTGAGAAGGCGATAACGGTGAGCTCCGATGAGGAGTCGGTACCCCTCTCAGGGAACAAAGCAAATAAAGCCAAGGTGTTTGCCGCTCCCGTCCGTCAAAGCCAGCGTCGTCTGCCGGCCAAATCCAAAGGAAAGGCAGTGGCGGCTGATGATGTTAAAGATGTGAGCCACAAGTCTGTGGTGAAGGAGCTACTGCTGGACCCTGAGTTCCTCAAGGAGAACTTTCTGGAGGGGGTGCTCAACATCTTGAAGGCTCAGAAATGGAGCAAGCTGTTTGTAGATGAAGTGGAGATGGATGAGGAGTTGCTGAGGGAATTCTATTCCACGTTTGCTATGGAGGTGAGGCCCCATGCTGTTCTGGGGAGCTACAAGTTGAATGGGGAAGTTCATGTTTTCTCAAGCATTGAACTAGGCATGGCTCTGGGAGTTCCTCACGAAGGGTATGGAGAATACCCAAAGGGCAGGTGGCCAAAAGATTTCGCCTACTCAGAGTCTGTGCTGGCTGTTGCAGGGATTGAGAACGCTCAAGGTAGTGCCGATCTCGACATCTCTGAGATGTCTGCCGTTAACAAAGTACTGTACCACTTCCTCATCAGCAACATCACACCAAGGGGACAGAAGAGGAACCGACTTCTGATCTTAGACATTGTCCTACTGTCCCTACTGCTGAAGAAGGAGCCCGTTTGCCTCCCTATGATTCTGATGCAGCACATGGCCCATGTCAGGAACACCACCCAGCATGCTCTTCCCTTCCCTCGCATTGTCAAGAAGATCCTTGAGTACCACAAAGTATACAACGCGTCGGAGGAAGTGAGCATCTTCTCCCGCCCCTTCAATGCGAGTAATCTGCACAAGATGCAATTTGTTCTTCAAGAGGATGAAGGCTGGGTGAAGGTTGAGGGTGCTCCTGCAGTTTTTGAGGCGGTGGAGGAGTCTGAAGCTGATAGCTCCGAGGGGGAACAGAATACAAATCCCTCGCTGGGAAAGGATGTGAGGAGTCTGTGCCGAGCAGTGAAGGACCTGGTGGCTCAGCAGACTCTCCTCATGGCAGATGTGCGCGCGCTTATTTCTCACCACGCATCAGCTCAATCGGCTGGTCACAGTGGTGCCTGATCGCTTTCCTGCCATCCTATCCCCTTTTGTTCCCTTGCTGTCTACCCCTCCTTGTTCTGTTTTCTTGTTATCTGGTTTATGTGCCCGTTGTGGCAGATTGACAATGTTTGATGTTTTGTCTGTTTTGGTGGTATTTGCATGTTTTCTGTTTTTTTAAATTAATGACAAGGGGTGCTTTTGTTTATCTAGCTGTGAATTTTCTCTCTAACTCTTTACTGTGTTTTTGATGATGCCAAAAGGGGGAAAATGACAGGTAGCATTGTCTAAGGGGGAACAGAACAGGTAAAACGTATTGCTGAACTAAGGGAGAACTAACAGTGCTTTTAGTGGGAAACTTTCTTGTCAGTTTTGTCTTGTTCTAGTTGGTATATGTTTTATTGTTAAGGGTGTTTATCACCATCAAAAAGGGGGAATTTGTTGCATTTCTTAAGTTTTGATGGTTATAAACACTCAACTAATATGTGTACCAAGTGTTTCAGGGACAAGAAGAGTTTTTCCAGGGAGCGTTACAACAGAGGATCTCAGAGGGAACAAAGACTTAGCAAGTGCTTTGTTACCTCTCCAGGAACTGAAGTGATAGACCAAGATCGAGGCTGCAAAAGGAAAGAAGTCATACAGCGTGCAGAATTAAGGAAACAAATCAAGAAGCCACGCGGTAGAGGATGAAGACTTCGGCTCCAAGGATCAAGCCGGATTTCGCGTAGATATGGAAAGAGAGAAAAGACCCGATCGTGTTATCCTAGGAATCTTTCCTAAGATAAGGCGATTGGAGAGAGAAGAATAATATCCAATCGGTTGGATTAATTAGGGAACTCCTTCCTTAATTAATATAATCGGTTGTGATATCTTATCTTCCAAACAAAATCATATCTTTGTAATCCGATTCTAGTATTTCCTAATTTGTGTCAATTAGGGTTTCTGCCGAGTTGTATTTAAGTGAAGTAAGGATTCATTTCTTAGGTACGACTTCACGGCTTAGAACGACTTTAAACGAAAAAAGAAGAAGAGAAAGATAGTGAGATGCGTGTGAGTCTTTGAGAGTTGAGTTTGATTCATCGTTGTAGAAGAGGTTTCGAGTCTAGCTGGTTGTTTAGAGGTCGAAGTCCAGGATACAAGTGTAATCAAGTAAGAAACTAATAAGACAAGTACGCAGTTCAAAATCCTCTCAAGCGGAAGCTTGAAGGTAGTGGTTTTTCCTTGAGAAGCTAGTTTTGCTAATCAGGGTTTCCACTATATATCGTGAGTCCGTTCTGTTATCTTTCTTGCTATTTAAATCCGCTGTGCCTTCTGTGGGATCAAAGTTTTTGTTCCCTCAGACGTAACTCTAACGATCCAACAAATGTTATGTTTTGGAATTGAATGCTTTGATCATTATGTATCATTTGTATTTCATAAATTGTATTTAAATGGTAAAGCCTTGGGTGATCTCGGTAAGAAACACTGGGGTCACTGACGGTAATATCTTTCCAAAAGGGTTAAGTTTTGAGGGTGTTACAAAATTCACGTGCATAGAGATATCAAATGTCTGCTAATTTTATTAACTTAATTATTGTGGTTGTTGTTGTTGGCTTTTGTTTATATTTAATTATCAATTTTTTGAAATTGGGGTTTTTAGCCCAATAATCAATGAGTGGGTTGTATTAAATGGAATGACACAATTTCTTATCATTTTGGGTGTACCAAGTTATGTGCGGATCAGACCTATTTAAATTTTTATTCGGGATTTTTATGAAATGAAGTCAGTTTAACTTGGGTTACTTAAAATTCCTCGATCAAGCTTGTAGAAGAAGCTATGCAGAGCAAAAATTGGGATCTGGTACCATAGCGAGTGTTTAGGAGGGTGTCGTCAGCAATGATGAAGGAGGCGGATAAGGGGTGAGACTTGTGTGGAAGGATTTCGATTGGGTGATGGAATTTTAGATGGTCACAACAACCATGGAAATCAGAGAAGACAAACGTTGTGTTGGGTGTCGGCTTTCATCTGGTTATCTAGTTTAATTTTTGTTGGTACTGACTCTTCCTCTAGTTACAAATAAATTTCATTTTAACTATTAACACAAATAAATTTAAGAAGATAATGCACTGGTCTAAGTGGCCAAATCTTGTGTGCCTAAAGAGACATGTGATATAGGATTTCGTGTTTTTGGAGACTTCTTCTTCTGCCAAATTAAATTGTTGGGTTAATGCTTAAAGCCTTATATTTCACTCACTTTTATGTCCTCAATGCTTCTTTGGGTCTCATCCAAGATTTGTTTGGAGAAGCATTCATCAAGTTGTTTGGATTATTCAGAAAGACTTGTATTGGAAAATCGGAAATGGGAAGAGCGTGAAATTTTGGAAAGACAGATGCCTAGACCACATACTTTCTCTTTAGTCCCCACCCCACATGCATTGGAATGTCCCCTTATTGTTGTTGACTTTATTGATTGGAGTATTTCAGAATGAAAATGGGAGAAGTTGCATACCAGATTGTTGGATTGTGATTTTGAGCTAATTCAACACATTCATTGTGTTTCCTAACATACACTTGATGTCCAAAGATGGTTCTTTTTTATGGATGGATTATTCTCAGTCAAATCTGCATATAGAATTGTTCTTCAATCCATGCCAGATGATGAGCTTCTAACTCTAAGCATCAAGATGTTGCAGATTCTTATTGGAAGAAGGTTTCGAAGCTAAAGGTGATTACTAATGTTCCGAATTTCTAACAGAAAGCTCTTAAACACTTTGTACCTAGTTTGCTGAATTTGAAACCTAGGAAAATTTGCCAATCTGATATTTATACTCTTGGCCTTCAAAAAATGTCCATTTGCTAGATCCTTTTGGAGTTTGCTTCCGCAACTTCAGCATGTCATTTCTTCTTCTCCATGTGGTTTTTTGGATCGGTGTTTTTAGTTAAAAATCAACTTTCTTCCTCTAAACCGGAGCTTTGGGTTGTCTCTTTATGGCCTCTTTGGACTAATCAAAATTCTTGGGTTATTGAAGGCAATCATAAGGACCCTTATGAGCTTCTTTAGTTTGTTAATTTGAAATTGGTGAATTATGTCCCTACTCTTAAGTTTTTTCAACTATATCTTCAACTTAATGTTGCAAGGGACTCTTCTTCTCTATTGCATTGTCCCCGTCTTGAGTAGGAAATTGCTTGAATCAAGTAAGAGCTCGGGATTAAGATTCCACCCCAAATTCATGAGGTTGTAGTTGATTGACATAGCCTTTGCAGAAGATCTTATAATTTTCTACAAAACTGAATTTCCCTTTATATCGGCCATCAAGGATTGTTTGGAGAAATTTGGAGAGGAATCAGGGTCGACTGCAAATGTGTGCGAGAGCGAAATGTACTTTGGGGGTATTTATGAGGATACTCAATTTGTGCTCATAAAATGTCTTAGATACATGATAGGGTCACTTACGATAACCTATCTTTGGGTTCCACTCCATTCTTGCAAGGTAAAAGTTGTTGAATTCGAGCCTTTTATTCATAAGATCATCCATAGTTCAGAGTTGGACTTGCAAGTAATTGTCCTATGTGACTCATAGTATATTATTAATTCAGTATTATAGGGGATTATGACCTTTTGGGCTCAAGTCGTCCATCTCCCAACCGAATTTATAGAGAAAATTAAGGCCATTTGCACGTCTTTATTCGGGTTAGAAAAACATGATAGAAAGAGATGTTTGGTTGCTTGGGAACGTGTCACCAAACCATTTGATGAAAGAGGTTTAAACTTCAAGGAGGTCCTGAAATGGAACAAAACGATGTTGGTTAAGTTGATTCATGACATCCATACGGGGAACGATAACTTATGGACTGAATGGGTCCAAGCATTCTGAAAGGCAGAGATTTGTGGAATGTGGCGAAGGCCACTCGTGATTCGTTGACCTGAAGAACTCTACTAAGGCTCAAAGGTGAGATTAAGGGTGCATTCCTCATTCTTGGTATTCATCTTCATATATACTTCAAACTCACTATTGGCTTGGCTACTATCACTCGAGATGATGGTAAGATGGATTGTAAAGCTGTTTATGGGAGTTTGCACCCTAAAATGCCCAAGTGCGAGTGGAATTTAATTCTTTGGCAAGGGATCCAGCCAAAGAAGTGAAGTATGATCTTATGGATAACTATGCTTAATGACTCCAACTAGAGATAAGTTGCACGGATGGAGGTTTAACATTCAGAATGTTTGTGCTTTCAGCAATACCACGAGAGAGACTGAGGACCATATATGTGGAGCATGTCAATACGTGAACCATGTATTTGATGAGGTTCTATCATAGCAACATATCAGGGTTAGAAAGTGTTGAATTCCTTAGGTTTTGATGGTAACAAACATTCAACTGATATGGGTACTAAGTGTTTCAGGAACAAAGATAGTTATCTCAGGGAACCATTGCAGCGAAGGATCGCAGAGGGAACAAAGCTCTGTTCATGTGCTTTGTTACCTCCCAAGGAACAACAGTGACGAACAAGATCAAAGCTGCGAATGGAAGGAAGAAATCCAACGTGCTGAATTATGGAAACAAATCATGTAACGCACGCGGTAAAGGATTGAAGACTTCGGCTCCAAGGATCAAGCCGGATCGAGAAGATATGGAGAGAGAAGAAGCCCGATCGTGTTATCTTAGTAGATCTTTCCTAAGATAAGATAATTGGAGAGAGGGAATTATATCTTATCCGGTTATATTAATTTAAGGAATCTTTTCCTTAATTAATATAGACGGTTGGGATATTATTCCTTCAACCAAATCATATCTTCTTGTTACCGTATTTGGAGAAATATTATCTTGTTACAATTAGGGTTTAGCCGAGTTGTATTTAATAGAAGTGTGGATTCATTTCTATGTAACCACGACGACGGAAAACAGAGAGAACGAAACTGAGAAAGAAAAAGAGTGAGGTGTGTGTAAGTCTTTGAGGGTTGAGTTCGATTCATCGTTGTAGAAGAGGCTTCGAGTCTAGCTGGTTGTTTAGAGGTCGAAGTCCAGGATACAAGTGTAATCGAACAAGAAATCAATAAGACAAGTACACGCTTCAAAATCCTCTCAAGCGGAAGCTTGAAGGTAGTGGTTTTTCCTTGAGAAGCTAGTTTTGCTAATCAGGGTTTCCACTATACATCGTGAGTTCGTTCGTTATCTTTCTTGCTGTTTTTAATCCGCTGCAACTTCTGTGAGAACAAAGCCTTTGTTCCCTCAGACGTAACTCAAACGATCCAACAGAAAGCACAACCTAGAAGACAGGTTGCATTGGTACATACAGACAAGGGGGCGACTCAATATAAGATTTCAAGCAAAGTTCTAGCCTTCAATGGGCTCATCTACTTCCCGTGGAAGGCTCGCAATCACAGAGTTTTTAGGAGATCCACTATGAGTTCCCAGGCATGTGCTACTTCCATATTTGAGATGTGTAAACTTAGGTTGCTTAATAAGTGCAACCTCAATAGTGAGAGAGGAGTAGCAATGAGGCGCAAATTACGTCTATAGTTCTATATGCTTTTCGATGTGGTTGCCTTTTCTGAGAGGTTTGGTTAATTCACCCTCCTTGGATTGGACAAGTATGGTGGGCCTCCTACCGTATCATGATTTCACCTCAAGGAGACCCCGTACCATAGATACATGTGTCCTTGTTGGCTTGCTACTCGATGAGCTTGTTGGGGTTTGGAGATATTGTTGATCTGATGTTTTTTGTTGGATTTGTTTTTGGTTTAGTGGCTCTTTTGAGCCGTTTTTTTATGAGGAACTCTCCCTCCTTGGACTGAACGAGTATGGTAGTCCTAGTAGCATATGATGATATCACCCTAATGAGACCATGCACGATAGAAACTCGTGTCCCCGGTGGCTAGCTACTTGGGGACCTGGTTGGGGTTAGGAGATGATGTAGATCTAGAGTTTTTGTTGGTTTGTTGTTTGGGTCTTGTGGCTCTTTTAGGCCTTTTTGATGGGGTACACTCCCTCCTTGGACTGAACGAGTATGGTAGTCCTACTATCATACGATGATATCATCCTAAGGAGATTTTGCACGATAGAAACTTGCGTCCTCGATAGTTTGCTACTCGAAGACCTAGTTGAGGTATGGAGTTGGGTTATAAAAGTGTTTACATGGATGGATAGGCTTTCCATTCCATTTTTGTATTTTATGTTAAAACTATTTGTATGGTTTGGCTTATGTAAATTCTCTCCCTTCTTTCTTAATGCATATTACCCGTTCAGGAATTGTCTCCGTCTGAAGTGTGATGCCAACAAACTCCTAATGATAAGGCAAATCTTGGTTTTTTCTTAACTAATTTCAATGGCTCTTTAATTTTGCTAGGGAATAAGTTTCAAGACAGTTCTTATATTGAGTCTTTCGAAGCTCAAGGTATTGTTTGACGCATTCACACCGCTTTGCCGTATGGTATTATTTAGCTGCACATTTAATTTGGTCCGATTGTGAGGCTATTGTGTGAGCTTGTTCTTATTCTTCTATGCCTAGGACCTCTTCGGATATGTTTGTTAAAATCAATAAGCGGTTGTTGTCTTCTTTTTGTGCTCCTTAACTTGTTTTTCTACCTAGGAATGTCAATGTGCTTGCACTTTCTGTTGCCCGGCTCTACCTGGCTTCTCAGACAATGGTTTTTTTATTCTTATGTATATCAATTTCCAAATAAATTTGGCTTGTAATTGGTGTTGTAATTTGTGTTAATATAAGTAATTCTTTGCCATAAAAAAACACAAATAAAATGTTATCAATTGCATTGATATACTTTTATTAGAAATCACATGATACAGAATATTAAAATCACGTTGAAATGATTTTTTTTTTTTTTTTTTTTGCTGCAGGCTAGAATTGGGTCTCCATCCTAAATGGATGGCAGACCCAGATCATCCTTACGGATGATCCGAAAAAACTCCAGCGCTGCAACGCAGGCTGGTGAGGAGAAAGACTCATTTCGAAACGTCCTGATAATAGCCTCAGGTATGAGAGAACCTTGAATATAGGGCAACGCAGCCCGAATCCAATCTAAGTTCAATTCATTGGAAGCTAGGCAATCAGCTGCGACGTTTGCTTCCCGATAGGTATGGAAAACTTGGAAGGAATGAAATTTATTAAGGAGGTGTTGAATATCTTCAATAATCGTTCGTATTTCCCAAGGAATTTTCCAAACTCTCTTAATGGCATTAATAACTGTTAGATTATCACCTTCAAGGATAATATTCTTAATCTTGTAGCGAATTGCAACTTGGATTGCCTTTAATGCAGCTAAAGCCTCGGTTTTTAGAATGTTAATGTGTCCAATATCATCACTTCCGATGAAAAGAATCTTACCATCCGAATCTCTACAAATATAGCCTATTGATGATTGTGATGGTTTAACAGATCCATCAAAATTGATCTTACACCAGTCTTATGGAGGATGTTTCCAAGTTCGGTTATGAAGCAGTCGTCGATTTCTTTTTCTTGTTCCCTTAGTTTGATCTTGTTGTGTTGTAGCAGTTTTCCAATTATTAAATTAAATATATGCTTGTTCAGCTATCTGTTTCGGAGGTGTTGGTTTATTTTGAAAAATCATATTATTTCTGGCCGTCCAAATGTTATTCCAAAAGGAAGATAAGAGTTTTGACGTTTTGCTGTTGAGTAGATTGGTTGATCAAATTTGTAAGATCTTGTATAAAATCAGCAGTACCAGGCGTGGTGATGTTTTGTCCTGCAATGGTATTGAAATGTTATATAGCTTGGCTAGTATGTATGCACTCGAAGAATAGATGTTCTCGTGTTTCTGACATTGAGCCGCAAAGTGCGCACTGATCTGTCATCCTATGGTAATATTTGTTCAAGCGTTCCGTTATGGGAAGTGAATCGGAGACGGCTTTCCAAATGAAGTTTTGTAGCCTAGGCGGAATATCTTGTTTCCAAATCCATTGAAATAAATCTGTATTTGCAGTGTGAGTTGTGGTTAAAGATAAATTTCTTGCCGAAGAAGTTGTGAACGTGCCAGTGGCAGTTGGAGTCCAAACAATCCTGTCTTCAGTTTGATGAATTGGGATATGAATGTTGAGTATGTGTGGTATAATATGAGGTGGGAGTTTTTGTTGTAATGCTACTGTGTCCCATGATCCATCTGGTGTTATGTATTGCTCTACTTTTTCTTGTTGAAGTTGCTGATTGTATGTGGGTAGTTGTGAGAGAAGGATGTTTGGAATCCATTTATCTGTCCAAAAATAAATTGACTTCCCACTTCCCATGATATCGCTTTCTGGAAGGTGTTTCGGAGGTGTAAGAGACGACCAAATTGCCAAGATTTTGGTTTTTTATTATCCAATGTTAAATTATTATCCTCTTGTAGGTATTTTTCTGTTATTATTCGTACCCAAATGTTATCTTTATCTGTGAGGAGCTTCCATAATAATTTCATTTGTAAGGCGTTGTTAAGATCTTCAGCTTTATGTAAACCCAGACCCCCCCTGAAATTTAGGTTTGCAAATGTTATCCCAGGATAAGAGTGGTATATACTTCTTGTTAGTTTTATTCCAGAAAAATTGTTTATTAATATCATCAATTTGTTTGCATATTCCTTTTGGGAGCGAAAAACATTGCATTAAATAATTTGTTTTGGATAATAAATTTGATTGAATCAAAATAGCCCTGCATGCTTGAGATATGGAGTTTGCTTTCCACTTAGATAATTATTTCTGCATACTATGTATTGCATAATCAAAGCACTCATTCTTAACTCTGCCACAAACGATAGGAATGCCCAAATATTTTTCCATTGAGTTTGTAATTTGGAGATTTAAAAGGGATGCTAACTGTTGTTTCTTATTCCTATCTATATTGGCTGAGGTTTGGAACGAACTCTTATGATAATTAATTGTTAATCCGGAAATTTCGGAGAATTTTTGGAGCATGCGTTTAATGTAGAGCATATTTGTTGTTGAAGCGTTTGCAAAAATAAGAGTGTCATCAGCAAAACATAAGAATGGGATTCGAGTTCCATGAGTAGATAATTGAATTCTTACTTTAGGGAACCGTTGAAGTGCTTGATGTTGTAATGTCCGGGTTAGGTATTCCATTGCAAGAATGAAAATAAAGGGAGCAATAGGATCACCTTGCCTAAGACCACATTTGGGCTTAAACGTTGGCCCTGGTTCATTATTGACTAGAACTGAGAATGAAGAAGATGAAATACAGGTCATTAGTAACGAAATCCATTTGTGATGGAATCCAATTTTTTGTAAGATTTGAACTATAAAGGGCCATTGCAACTTATCATATGCTTTTTCCATATCCAGTTTTAAAGCCATCCATCCGCGTTTGCCTTTTTTCTTTTTATGAAACGAATGAAATACTTCGTGGGAGATGAGTATATTATCAAAGATAGATTTATCTTGAACAAAGGCCCCTTGACAGGGGTGAATTAGTTTTGGGAGTATACTTTGTAAGCGATTAGCCATAAGTTTCGTAATAATTTTATAAATTGTAGTACATAAACTGATCGGTCGAAAATGGTTAATTGTTTGTGGATTATCAACTTTTGGTATTAATACTACGAATGATTGGGCGCAATCAGATAGCATGATTGCGCCCAATCATGCTATCTGATCATACATTCTCTAACTTTATTTAGAACAATTCAAATAAATTAAATGTAGCTAACCATTTTGTTTCTCAATGATGACAACACTGAAAAATATTTTTTAAAGTTCTAGGATGATGTTAGGGCTATTGGATTCCGTCCACGTGGAAAGCCCAAAAGCGTTAAGACGCAAAGGCACGGATCGTCGAAATCATTGTTGAAGAATGACGCTGTAAGAATGGTCATCAAGCGACGCGTCAAGGAATATCTACTTTTCTTATTCGTGAAAACCTTACCTCGGGAAGAGGTGTTATTCGTAAAGACCCACGCGCTAGAGGATACATTACTCTAGGAGTTATAATATTCTTTATCCCATATAAGGAAAAATTAATACCTTGTTTGTTTATCTTATCTTAGGCTCCAAGACATGATTTTATCTTATTTTTATGGTAAATCATCTTTCTTGTAGGATTATCATTGGACCTCTATATAAGGGGGAATAGTGCCAAATTCTTGTAACAGACACAAGCATACGCATGCATTCATACTTTCATACATCAATACAATTCTTAATTACTCTTTAAAAAGCTTGTTTTATTCCTACAACATATAATCCTTGATCTCATACTCTACAATCAAAGTGGATTGTGTCACGATACAAAATCTTTCCAAAACAATTGGCGCCCACCGTGGGGATAAGAGTAAAAAAGATCATATCATTTTTCCAACCACAAACACAACAAACCGCACCATCATGTCCAACGATTGATCAACCGCTAATGGACCAACCACCAACGATGTCACCACGTTTGAGGATGTTGCCATCACAACCACGACGAATCCTCCTCATATTCATCTGATCATGCCGGTCCTAGTGGTCTGGGGATCATCACACCATTGACATGGCAGAACTCCGCAAATAGATGAGAGCTTTGGAAGAGTCGATGGCCACCCAGAAGACCCAATCCGAAGCACGACTCTAGGAGGTGCTAATGGAGAACGAGGCGTTGCGTGCCCAGAACGTGTTGATGCCACCACTAAAACGTCGATCCCGACTCTAGTACATTCGAGCCGACAACACGTCAGGCGTCATGATCTCGAGTCCACTATCGTCAACACGTCTTTCTCAACTCCAATCATGATGTCGTTAATTAGCATTGGGGGTCTCGCCACCCACTAACGACGACGACTACCCAGTTCGTTCACGATCGAGAAGAAACTGATCCAATGGAGGAAACGTTGGTGGAATCATTCAATGACTTCATCGAGCAAAAGTGGCGCGAAAAGCTCAATCAGGGCTTTAGACGAGAGGTTTGCTTAAATACGAGGGGTACCTAGGCTCATAAAAGAGGAAGGCAATGACTGCTACACCGATTCACTCTTCATCGATGCCATTGCTCACATCGAGATTCCCAACAAGTACGCGGTACCCGACATGTCGTCGTACGATGGGAAAACGGATACCGACGAACACGTCTCGTTATACAAGCAGAGGATGATGACGAACATGGTGCCTAAACACTTGAAAGACGTCGTGATGTGCAAGTGGTTCGGGTCTACCCTGAAAGGCTTCGCCTTGACGTGGTTCATACACTTGTCAAACGGGAGTATTTCCTCAATTGCTAGACTGGTCAACTTGTTCTAAACTCAGTTTGCTAGCAATCGGCGGCTCCAAAACCAATCCAGTGATCTTTATCGCGTCACCCAACACTTAGGGGAATTGTTAAGGAAGTACCTAATCAGGTTCAACGACGAGAAGGTGTCGATACCTCGATGTGTCACCCTACCCACCATAGAACTATTCAGGCGAGGGCTATTCAAAAACTCAGAGATGTATCACGAACTGACAAAGTTATCGTGTCAGACGTTCAAAGACGTCCAAGCCAAATCCATGGCGTATCCGATTGGAAGATGACGGTCTCGCGCTAGAGAGATCACGGGAGTCGTCACGACCAAGCAAACTCATTAGCAAAGTCGAGACGGTTTACAAGCCATATCCTCAATCAAAACCTGGCAACCAGACGGTCAACAACATCCAAGGCAATGGATATGACTGTCACCGTGATAGGGGGCTTTATGCTTTTCTCCATCATCACCCATTCTTCGTCGATTCCGCTGGAACACTCAATGTCATGACCAAACTCGGCGAAGTTGTGAGATAGCCCAAAAAGCCAGACGATCCCATGAACAGAAGGGTTGCCGACAAGTAGTGTGTTTTCCACTACAATGAAGGACATAGTATCGAAGAATGCGTTGCGTTGAGAAAGGAAGCGGCTCACTTGCTCAAGAATACCTCAAAGACTTGCTAATTGATAGTACAAAAGCGACTCTAGATTGAACCAAACAAGGAGAGGCGCCGCTGCCTCCTCCTCCTCACGTAGACCTGAGCAAACGCGGGCCGACTCGCCCGCCCGCCCGGTCCGCCCGACATAAATGGGAGGATATGATTATTATATTTAGCCCATTTTGTCCGAATAGCCCGGCCCGCCCGTTTATATGGGCAGGATATGGACATTGATAATATCCCATTTAGCACGGATAGCCCGCCCGGAAGCCCGAATTAATTTTTAAAAATAAATGAAAATAAATATATTTGTATACATAATAAAATTCATAAAATTATTTTATAAAATAAATAAATATTTATACCCTAACACAACCTAATTATTATACCCACAAGACACTTAAAATTGGCGATGTTGGTTATGACGAGTTTGAGGACAATGAATATTCAACTAATGTGTGATTGTGTGATGTATGCACTACGCTAGAGGCAACAAAAAGAGACAATCAGCTCCATTTTCTTTTGAAATTTGCTTAATTGTGTAATGTCGTGTTATTTTGTGTGAAATTTGTTATGATAAGTTTGTAACAATAACTATGTTTATCGTTTGTAATAATAGACATTTTTTATGGGTATTGTGAGTTAAATTTTATTTGCTATGTTTCGTTTTATGACAGATTTGTCTTGTCTCGCGGGCTAAATGGGACCCGCGAGTTACCCGGGTCCGGATGTCCGGGCGGATCCGAGAAGCCTCTCCAGCTCATTTCCTTGACTTGCCCGGATCCGGCCCGCCCATCCGGGCATGATTTTTGTCCAAAGCCCGGCCCGATTCCCGCCCGGATCTGGGTTTGATCAGGTCTACCATGTCAACATCTAAGAAGGGTCGGAAATATGTGGGACATCCGTGTCCTCCGCCAAGCGCCATGCCAAGCAGACTGACTTCAACAAATTAGTTGTGATACCCCGTAATTCTGTAAGGTTATTTTGGGAATTTCGAGAATTTTCCCGAGTACCCGTTATGTACGTCGGATTTAATTCAGAGAGTTTAGGACATTCTGTAATGTCCTCTGTATCTGTAATATTTTTCTCAGTGAAATAATATACAGACGACGTGCTTTGGATTTTAATTCTCGTTCGCGTACGATAATTTTTATCCCGGGTTAATATCGTTTTCGTCTAAGAGCTGAGGAGGCGGCAAAGCCAAGGGCGGCGCCCGCCGTCGCAAGGCTCGAGGAGCAGGCTGGGTCTTCTCCTAGCTGGGGACGCCAGGCCTATGGCGGCGCCCGCCGTCGTTGTCCGGAGGTCTTTGCCCGATGGTCGCCGGCGAGCCTCTGGCAGCGCCGAAGTAGGCCTGTGGCGTCTCGTCCTAGGGACATCATGGTGTCTCCTTTGCTTGGCTATTTAAGGAGAGGCTTGGAGGTCGGATTGGAGCTCATTCCACAGCCCAAGCTCTCCCGAAATTGTGCCTCGTCGGAGTTCTTGCCTCGCCGGATTCTGGAGCTTTCGCCGGTGTCGTTTGGTGGTGTTCCAGTGTGCCTTTTGTGAAGCTTTTGGTAGCCCTTGGTGGTTAGAAACCAAAGAAAGTCGAAGGAGGCCGAGTCGCTCGTGTTTTGGGTGAGTTTTCTCTCCGTTTCTGTCGTCGGAGTTCTTCACGGCGACCGTCGTGTTCTTCACGGTGACCGCCGCCAAGAACGGCGACCGCCGCCAGAGCCCAGAATGCCTCTTTGGCTTTTGGCTTTGGTGGTCGTCGTCGAGGCGTTGTTTCTTTCGATTTCTTTTGTCGTTTTTAGATTCGTACTGTGTTTATGTCGGATCTAACTTAGGGTTTCTCTTGTGGGTCGACTCGGAGGTTGTTGTGCTGTCGGAGCTATACCCGTGTCGAGCCCGGAATTCCATCGTCGTTAGGCTTGTTCCAACTCTGCGAATTAAGGCAAGTGGCGGTTCGCTCTTGCTTAATCATTCCATGTTTCATTAATTATCAATTATTTAATTGTTAATTAAATTGGAGTGAACTGTTGTTTTGTTTGGGAACTAATTTCATAAATAAACGTGATTAAAGTAATGTTATGATAGGTTGTATATCTGTTAGAACAACGCTATTATATGTAATAATTACCGTGATGGTATTGTTGTGAATTTAATCTTAATGCTAGAATAGCATGTGGGTTAATAGGAAAACTAATCCAAGTAAGGATTAGCCGTTTCTATTATCTCTATGTTTAAGTTGATTGCCTGGATGGCTTTAATGTGAATAATTGTTGTGTTAGACTATTTAGTTAACACGAGTGTTCGTAGGAACGCTAATCCAAGTAAGGGTTAGTCGTTTCTTTATAACTTAATGTTCGTAGGAACGCTAATCCAAGTAAGGATTTGTCGTTTCTTTAAATCGTAATACTCCTCGGGTTAATTTCCGGATAATAATTTAAGGGTCATGACCTATGCTTCTTATCCACAGTTAAGGATCTGAAGTGTTTTAAGCGCCTTGCAAGCGCCATTGGATGAGCATAATTGCAGTCTTGTGTATTAAGCACTTAGCTAGTGCAATTGGGGTGGACGTAACTGTCACCCTGTAAATTAAAGTGTAAGCAATGTGGCAGTGTAATCTGGGTGAACGTAAGATCACCCTGTGTAATAATAACTTCCGTTGTTACTCGGAATAATATTAAGCCTCGTGTGTGCGTGTGCGTATGCGTGTGTGTGTTGTGTTAATTTGGGTCGACATGATTGTCACCCTGAGATTTAAAAGCTTTGTGCCGCTCTTAATAACATTAACTTGTTTCAGTAAAGTGTGTTTGGTAATTAAATAAGATATGTGCCCGAGTGCACATGATTAATAAACCTTCGGCGAGTAGTGCAGCTAAGTTATAGTGCAGCTAGGAAAACTCGTCTCGACTTTGATCATAGTACGTTCTCTTTTCAATCTGGATTCGCTGTATGCGATGAGGTTGGTTGTGAACTGAAGCATCTCAGTCAACTTTTAAATCATTTGTGTGTGTAACTTTAATGTTCCCTAGCAGTTGTCATAATTTCCTATAAGGCTCATTTCAGTTGGAGTCTTCTCTTCTGTGCATATCTAATTGTTAAATCATTCCGTGAAAGTGTCGGGTTATATATCGTTCCTTCGGTTTTTATTCAAGGGACAATGATAGTAAACGGTCACGATCACTCGAACCACTCTGCTTTGTACCCTTGCTAATCTATTCAGTAGACTAACCCACGAACTTTGTTCTCTGCATGTGGGCTGGTGTCATCCGTTCGATTTGGCACATCAGGAGTTGATTCCCGGAGTTTAAGTAACCTATTGAAGGATAAGAAGCTTGCAGACGAAGATTTAAAGTCAGTATTTAAGTTGTTAAGTGTTTTAAGTTTGTTAAGTGTTACCTTGATGTCTTCATAATTTAAGCCATGTTATAAGTTGGCTATTTAAAGTCTTCCGCTGTTTAATCTTTCAATTAATATGTAATTGTGTATGTATTTAAGCATGTCTGTTCTGGAAAAGCCTGGGGTGACTTTGGACGGTAAAGTCTGAGGTCACTGACATGTAATATCTCCTGTGTAAATTGGGGGTGTTACATTAGTGACCTTCACTAGGAAGAAGTTTGAGAATGTCCATCACATGCCATGAGCCTGACGACGTCATCACAAGGCATCACGACAGTCTCGTCATATCCCTTACGGTAGGAAATTGCCTGGTACAATGTGTCCTGGTCGACAACGATAGCTCAACAAATCTAATGATGATCAACGCCCTCCACAACCTTGGCCTTACCCAAGAGGACATTACCCAGAAATCAATCCCATTAGTGGATTTCAGCGGCGAAGTGAGCAACTTACTGGGGGAGACTGTGCTAACCACCTACGTGAGTGGAGTAAATCTTCAAGTCAAGTTACTGATCATGGACTACCCGTCACCATTCAACGCCATCCTCTATCGCCCTTGGATACACGACATGACAACGGTCCCATCAACATATCATCAGACCGTCAAGTTTCCCACCAAGTGGGGAGTGTAGGAGATTAAGGATGAGCAATAACTAGGGAAGGAGTGTTACAAAATCTCCTTGAAGTCGACCGTCTCCCAGAATAACATCAAAGGAAAGACATCATAACAATTAACGGACTGCTGGACGTCGACGTATTACACATAGCTAGAGCCCACTGAACTCGACAAAGTGATCTTAGATCTTAGCAAGCCTATCCACGTCGTGATGATAGGCGCATACATCTCTGGCGAGATCAGAAAATAAATACTCGACTTCGTGCGGTTCCATTTTGAGTATTTCGCATGGACACACAAAGACATGACATCATCAACCCAAACGTGATTGTGCACAAACTCAATGTGGTTCCTCGACCAACATCCACTAGTCAAGCAAAAGCGAAGGAAGTCCGCACAGAGAGAAACAAATTGATAGATGAAGAAGTACGAGCTTTGTTAGAGATCGGCAAATTTAGGGAAGCCCGTTACCCCGACTGGCTAGCTGATGTGGTAATGGTACTAAAGAAGAATGGGAAGTGGAGAGTCTGCGTTGAGTTCACCGATATCCACAAGGCATGCCCTAAAGACTCATTTCCACTGCCATATGTCGATGCCATGGTCGACGCCACCGCCAGTCATGAGATGCTCACTTTCATGGACGTGTTCTGCGGCTATCACCAAATTCAAATGAGTCTGAAAGACCAAGATAAGACAACCTTCATCACCAACCAAAGAATTTATTGGTACAAGGCTATGCCATTTGGTCTCAAGAATGCTGGAACCACGTACCAAAGATTAGTCAACAAAAATTTCAAGAACCAAATAGGCGACACAATGGAAGTCTACATCAACGACTTGTTGGTTAAGTCGAACAACAAGGTCGACCACATTCAACACTTGAAGACAGCCTTCGGGATCTTGGAGAAGTATGACATGAAGTTGAACCCAACCAAGTGCTCTTTCGGGGTCTCGTCGGGCAAGTTCTTGGGCTACATGGTGACGCAACGGGGGATCGAAGCCAGTCTTGATCATATCAAAGCTATTCTTGACCTTCGATCCCCGTGATGCGTCAAAGATGAACAAAAGCTCATAGGTAGAGTCACTGCTCTAAATAGGTTCATTTCAAAGGCGTCAGACAAGATCCACTTATTCCATTATGTCTTGAAGAAAAACAAGTATTTCGAGTGGAAAAGTGAGCACGAAAAAACCTTCAAAGAACTAAAGAGGTACCTATCATGTCCACTCTTACTTTGAAAACCTAAAGATGGCGAAGCACTGTTCATATACTTGGCAATCACGGAAATGGTGGTTAGTGTCGTCCTAGTAAGAGAAGAAGAGGGCGAACATTTGCACGTATACTACAGAAAGACATTGCTCGATGCGGAAATAAGGTACTCGCCCATGGAGAAGCTAACCCTACACCTAATCACGGCGCCCATCAAGCTGATGCTTTACTTCGAGGCCCACACTGTCAAAGTAAGGACCAACTACCCCATCAAGAACGTGATGAGCAAACCAAAATTGTTTGGGAGGATGACGAACTGGACAGTTCACCTCAGTGACTACGACATATAATACGAGATGCACACAGTAATTAAGTCGCAAACTTTGGCAGATTTTGTCACCGATTTTAGCCCAACCTATGAAGCGCAGATTGCAGAAGAGTTGCTACAAGTTAACGATCCTGTCCCCTTGAAGTTGACGCTATACACCGATGATGCTTCTAATCAGAATGGTGTAGGACTAGGGGTTGTCCAAAAACCGCCACAAGGGGATAGGATAGCCCAACCGTGCGATGCGAATTCAAAGCAACGAACAACGAGGCAGAATATGAAGCGCTTGTGATCGGCATCACTATTGCCAAGGAGACAGGCTTGAAGAATTTGTAAGTAATATTTGATTCTATGTTGGTCGTGAATCAAATTAATGGAGAATACACACCCCGCAATTCGAAGATGATAGCTTATCTAGAAGTCTTCTGCGACATCATGAAGTGCTTCGACACGTTTAGCATTAAGCAAGTTCCTAAAACCTATTTGGAAATGCCATTACCAAATCACTAAGGTAGTCGAACAAGGCGCATACGAATTAACTACCCCAGAAGGCATGCCAGTCATACGGAGATGGAACGCAACACATCTTAAGAAGTACAATTTCTAATCCAGTTTACATTCAATGCATGTTACTTATTGAAACGCCATTTGTTCAATAAAAGCAAATAATTACTTTTACTACTCTATTGCTATATCTCGCCCCTGGGGCAACGCCTGGTCGAGCTACTCCGTACCCCTTGGTTATCGACGTTGTTTCCCTAATGCTTTTTCGTGACACTGCTCGCATCCCAATTGACGTGATCTTTTGGCTATATCGACATTGATCCCTTGAATCTTTGTTGTGACGCCATCCAGATTGAAGTCGACATTATTGCCTTGGAGTTTTGTCGAGAACATCACATACTCCTCGGATGGCGTGATCCATGCGATCATTTGCATCTTCGTCAACGTGAAACTTGTTGGTCACCTTTGCATCTATGTCGATGCGACCCATATAGGTTACCTTTGCGTCTCTATATACGCGACCTCCCTTGGTCACCTTTGTGTCTCCATCGATGCAACCCTTATTGGTCACCTACGCCCCGATGGCATGATCCTCGCGATCATATGCGTCTCCGTCGACGCGGCCCTTGTTGGTCACCTTTGTGTCTCCGTTGACGCGGCCCCTATTGGTCATTTTTGTGTATCCGTGGATATGACCCCCGTTGATCACCTTTCGACCCGTAGGTCATATTGAGACATGTAGGTCATTGTTGGTCATCTTACGGCATGTCGATCATCTATGAATATCGCGACGCGAATCTCCCGATCAATCGTATCTCTATCAACACGACCCACGATGATTATCTATAATATCGCGACGCAAATTCTATGATCAAACTATGTCTCAAACGACAAGGTTTATGTGGGCACTTACATCTCAACAACGGTATGCTCTCTATCTTTGCATAACACCGTCATGTTTACTCCAAGTAACATGTCTTATGTGTTATTTTATCCAAGATAGTATTTTTCATTTTTACTATCTCTCGAAGCAGTTATTTTTTCAAATTGGAGAGCCTCGCTCAAGGCAGGTTTATTCTCGCAACATGTCTATAGTAAAGCTCTAAGCATATAGACGTCATCATCGATCTTTGATTCATATCAAGTAAGGTGCACAAGACATCATACAAAGACAATTTTTATGATCAAAAGAGATGTTTATATTATTCATCCTTGGGGTCTACAAATTCCTACTCTATGTTGTACATATTTGACATAATATGGCAAGTATAATACATTTATTTATGCCTTGAATGGCGACGACATCTTCATCATCCTCGCCGTGATTGACCTTCTCATCGTTGACGCGTTGCTGAGTGCTCAATCTTGATCGTCATCATCTCCTTCAGAACACGATCATATCTTGTTCCTTGATATTCAAGGTCCTCTAAGTCTTGATGTACATGTTTAAGCACACAGACATACATGCAACACATATAGCAAGCAAGATATACAAAATAGATACACTACTTAAACTCGATCCATTGAATGGGGCAAAACAATGTGAAACCACCTTGGAGGGTGGGCCCAAATATTATTCACCGTCCCACTATGGGCGACGGTCACTAAATGTTCACAAAAGTTCTTAAAAACATTTTCAAGAAGAAAAGGGATGGTCCTGCTAATCCTCTGGCACCGTTGGTTCGTGTTCCACTCGTCCTCTATGTTCATAAGCTTCCTTGGAGTCATGCTTGGGAAGCCCGGCGGGGATGGGTACGCATCATGAAAAGCCTTCCTCTCATCAGTGGTGTCCTAGTCGCTATGTTTACCGACAACAACGTCCTCTATATCGTCCACCCTGGCTAACCAGGAATAGTAGGCTTCAACTTCATCCAGCTCCACCGCCAACCTTTCCCTCTCCTTTACAGAAGCCATCTTCTCATCCTTCAACCAGAACGTTTCCTCCTCAAGTTGTATGATCTTGCCCTATTGAGCCTTGACGCTCTTCGACAACTAGAAGTTCTTGGAGGTGAGGGCATCAATCGAGTCCCGAACAATCGTGACGTGCTTGTCCAACATGTCCGTATTTGATAAGACCCCCCTGACGTGGTCCCACGCGCACAACGTGGCTTGTTGACTCGGCCAAACAAGACCGCCAGGGACAGATGATAGTAAGGAAATTAAGACACGACTAAGACGAATGCATCTTACATGCCATTGCATAGCAAGGGTTTCTCCAAACATTTCAATCGTGTTGATCCCCGCATAATGCTTATTGACCAACGGCGACCAGACGCTCTACATCACTTGAAAAGCTCGTCTTGTGGGGATCGTTGTTGATGTGAGAAGTCTAGGTAGCCCCGACACGCTCGACGAGGTTGACACCTTCTCCTTGATTGGCTCCTCTTTATCTGCAGCTGGGGTGGCCTTAGGCACCTTGGGGATGTCCTTGGGAATAACAACCGGCTCTGAAGTAGAGGAGCCATCTCCAAGCAGCTTCCTCATCTTCGCCGCAATCTTGTCAGCAGCCGAAACAGCTCATCTAGCCCTGTAACTTGTGAACAGATTGAGACAGTCACACGTCGGATACATTATATACGCGTCACATGAAATAAATTAGAGATAAGGAGACTTACACATCTTGGGGGATGGCGCCACGTCGACTTCTTCAATGACAGGATTTGTTAACGGGTCTTCCACGAACGTCCTCTCTAACGCTGGCAAGGCCAAGATCCTCTTGGTGATCTCTTGCGACTCTGCCCTTGGTTGGATGCTTTCTTGATACACTATCAACAAAAATAAGTAAGAATCATGGTTAATATACATCAAAGATATTAAGAAAAGGTTCAAAATTACCCTCTTTGTGACACGAATGACGCATGGAGTCACATTCCTCTCCCAGAGATGCCTTCTCAACGAAGAAGCGGTCAGACCGGCTGATAGGCGTTGTCGTGACACCTAAACAAAATAATCCTAAACAAACCTAACTAATGTAGTCTGGTAAGTAAGGGTCGAATCCCATAGAGAATCAAGTTATATTTCATGTTTGCAAAATCATTCACTAATTGATAACAAAGACAAAGAGGGGGTTTTGAATGAAACTAACTAAGAAAACGATAAATAAAATATAGAAAGCTTGGCTAGACAAATATCCACCTTTAGTTTGGTTGATCAATCATTGATTACTCCTAGTCCTCAATACTCATGAATGTCCTAATCCCTGTTCTGAATTAGTTACCAGTCCAACCAGTCCTGATAACCCTAACTATCAAATAACCTAGAAGACCTTCTAGATTGAATCTAACAGCAGCAATGAATAGATAGGTACATGCAAGTGTAGCAACCAGTCATACAATTGCATGCAATTAATTCTCTATACAAACTAAGAGATTTAGATTCTCAACCAGTATCCTCTAATCCTTAGTAGTATGATCAATAAAAATCTCAACAGGTTGTATAGAAAAGGGGAACCAATAACATATTACTAATTTCTCTAGGTTGTCAGACTAGAGGGAACTACTATTAACAATCTAATTGATGTCCTAATCAACAAATCAAGGGGAATCGATATATGATCAATGAGATTAAGCACGAGAGAGAATTAATACAATCATAGAAAGAGTAAAGGAATAATCTCAATATCAAATTCAAATCAAGGCTTTAATTGTCTAGCCAAAAACACCAAACAAAACAAAGAACTAAACTAAGAAAGGGAAAAACAATATTGAATGGAAAACTAGGCCTAGATAATCAAAACCTAAAACTAAGAGAGTATATATAGGTGGACTAACAAATGACCTAGTTCAACTGAAAATAGAAAACGAAAACAATTAAAATGAAATAAAGAAATCAGGAAAGATAGATTCGGGAAATCCCGAAATAAGTCTGCCGTGATGACCCGCGATCGCGGCCCCTTGTGGCTCCGTGCTCTTCATACTTCTCCGCGCCTGCAGATAATTCTCGACTTGCCCCGAGGAATCGCGATCGCGGCACCCTTGCCCGCGGTCGCGGTTAATGCTCGGCCTTTACTCCTTGGCTTCACCTCCTAACCTCTCCTCTTCACTTCCTTGGCGTCTTCTCTTGGTGGCTTCCTTCCTCAGTGTCTCCTATGATATCCAAGATAGCTCAAACACTTCCAAAAACACCAAACTTCGCCCCCAAACGCCATACACATGAATGTGTCTAAATCTACCTGAATGGCACCAATAAAACCCTCTAATAACTCTTAGTTAAGCCCTACAAAGTAGTGCTTATCAAACTCCCCCATGCTTAGACCTTTGCTCGTCCTCGAGTAAGCTAATAAAGAGTCTACTCCTCCAATGCAGCACCCACGGTCTCAGGAACCATGTCCTCCAACTAAGAGTCACCTAACCCATGCCAAGCTCCTGGCACCAATCTCATTCACAACACATCCACAACTCAACCAGCTTAAAGGGTAAGCAAAGTACTTCCCCCAAGCTTAACCCGGACATCCAATGGTGTGAGTAACCTCTAATCCTAGCCTCCATCTATGACTCCTTATGCCTCCCAGAGTGACCTACCCGACAATCCTTTTTCGACTCCTCTTCTTATGCCGCCCCGTCGGTAAAATGAGATCCTAGAAAACTCTCCTCTTATTTTCACTCATTTTGCCAAGGTGTCCTTTCGGGTTTTCACCAAGCCACTCATTTCATTTTTCAATAGATGGGCTTACAATATACTCACATCACTCTTGACCTCATATTACCCCAGCCTAATGTTGGTCCAAGCCACCTGCTTATTACCTAGGCCGCCCTTTCGGGTTTTCGACCTATCCCAGGATTTCTTATGTATGCCTTTTTTCAATATTTGGCTTTTTATCTTTTTATTCATTTTTCTCCTCAACGACATAGAAAGTATAGAACCCTCCCCCATGCTTAAACATTGCATTATCCTCAATGTAATGAAAGACAAAAAGAATGGAAGCACAGGGAAAAGCAAAAAATAACTCACAAACATCGCTGAGTTGGCTTGGACACTTCGTTGTTGCTGACGGTAGACACTATATGCACAGGTCTCTAGTGTTGGGCGGGTGTCTTCATCAACTCCAAAATCTTCTCCTACCATGCAACCAAAAGGAAACCACTTTGGTGAGTAGTGGTATAGCAAGTAAGTCGGGGTTGCACGACCTTCAATGAACACAAAAAAATGGGTCCAAATGTGATCATGGTGTGGGCCCTAGTGTTCCTCCTCCTCAGCTGTCAAAAGGAGGGCCATCATCGTTGTCAATTAATGTGTAGGGCTAATGTTTCCTCCGTTGACAACATGATGCGCACCTTCTCCATGGGGAC
This sequence comes from Rheum nobile, assembly GCA_027886185.1. NCBI lineage: Eukaryota > Viridiplantae > Streptophyta > Magnoliopsida > Caryophyllales > Polygonaceae > Rheum > Rheum nobile. The sequence continues at coordinate 8,165,263 of WOAB01000040.1, forward strand.
TCTGGACAGCTGGCCTTCGGTATTTTGATATATTTTTTTTGAATTTTTTTTACTAAACCCTAATTCGCCGTGGCGGCCGCGATCGCGGTTTCCAGGCCGCGATTGCTTCTAGAATTGTTTGCCGCGGTTGTGGTGGCCAAGCCGTGGTCACGGTTTTCCTTCTGCTCTTCCTGCGGGTTAGTTGAAAACGAAAACACAGACAAAGAAAGAAAACTAAAAGAAAAGGATAGTGTCTTGTTATCAAATTGGTAAACAAACAAACAAGAAAATACAAACCTTAGATTCCCCGGCAACGGCGCCAATTTTGATAGGCGTTGTCGTGACACTTAAACAAAATAATCCTAAACAAACCTAACTAATGTAGTCTGATAAGTAAGGGTCGAATCCCATAGAGAATCAAGTTATATTTTATGTTTGCAAAATCATTCACCAATTGATAACAAAGACAAAGGGGGGGTTTTGAATGAAACTAACTAAGAAAACGATAAATAAAATATAGAAAGCTTGGCTAGACAAATATCCACCTTTAGTTTTGTTGATCCATCATTCATTACTCCTAGTCCTTAATACTCATGAATGTCCTAATCCCTGTTCTGAATTAGTTACCAGTCCAACCAGTCCTGATAACCCTAACTATCAAATAACCTAGAAGACCTTGTAGATTGAATCTAACAGCATCAATGAATTCAGGAATAGATAGGTACATGCAAGTGTAGCAACCAGTCATACAATTGCATGTAATTAATTCTCTACACAAACTAAGGGATTTAGATTCTCAACTAGTATCCTCTAATCCTTAGTAGTATGATCAATAACAATCTCAACAGGTTGTATAGAAAAGGGGAACCAATAGCATAATACTAATTTCTCTAGGTTGTCAGACTAGAGGGAACTACTATTAACAATCTAATTGATGTCCTAATCAACAAATCAAGGGGAATCGATATATGATCAATGAGATTAAGCACGAGAGAGAATTAATACAATTATAGAGGGAGTAAAGGAATAATCTCAATATCAAATTCAAACCAAGGCTTCAATTGTCTAGCCAAAAACACCAAACAAAACAAAGAACTAAACTAAGAAAGGGAAAAACAATACTGAATGGAAAACTAGGTCTAGATAATCAAAACCTAAAACTAAGAGAGTATATATAGGTGGGCTAACAAATGACCTAGCCCAACTGAAAATAGAAAACGAAAACAATTAAAATGAAATAAAGAAATCAGGAAAGATAGATTCGGGAAATCCCGAAATAAGTCTGCCGTGATGACCCGCGATCGCGGCCCCTTGTGGCTCCGCGCTCTTCACACTTCTCCGCGCCTGCAGATAATTCTCGACTTGCCCCGAGGAACCGCGATCGCGTCACCCTTGCCCGCGGTCACGGTTAATGCTCGTCCTTTACTCCTTGGCTTCGCCTCCTAACCTCTCCTCTTCACTTCCTTGGCGTCTTCTCTTGGTGGCTTTCTTCCTCAGTGTCTCCTATGATATCCAAGATAGCTCAAACACTTCCAAAAACACCAAACTTCGCCCCCAAACGCCATACACATGAATGTGTCTAAATCTACCCGAATGGAACCAATAAAACCCTCTAATAACTCTTAGTTAAGCCCTACAAAGTAGTGCTTATCACCGGCCTCGATCATTATTTGTTGCTTCGATTACCAGACAAGGTCTCCCAGATCTGGATTTGCAAGTGACGTTCCCTTGTCCGCAAAGGGCTAAGGAGTAGGAGTAAGGGAAATCCTAGATTGTGAAAGTGATGTTGTGGGTTTCCATTATGTGGTCCAGCATAAGGAAGATCCTCTTAGTTTGGGGGAGGATTTGGACATTTCCGATCTAGAGGGAGGTTAAGAAGGAGCGCACAAGAGGAGAGAAGGGAAGTCTGTGACCAATCCTAAAGGGATACTCGAACATGCACATCCATTAGTTGCAATACTGGTCTGGATAGATGGTATCGTCCGGTTCCATCACGATTGCATCTTCTGGAAAGTCGACGGCCTTCGCAAAGGGTTTAGGGTTTGTTACAGAGGATGCCCTTTGGTAAGGTTTGGCGAGAATATGTTGGCGGAAGAAGAGAAGATGTTCATCTTCAGGTTTTTGGGCGTCGAGGGGGCCAAAGTTGAAGTTTTCCGCCATTGGTGAAGGATTTCGAAGGAAATAAGAAGAAAATGGAGAATAAGAAGAAAGGAAGAGACTGTACATGTGAAGAATGCAGAGGTGCAGAGATGTGAAGGGAAAAATTAGTCAACTTTGCCTTAAATGGGAAGTAAAGTTGTGTTTGAAATTTTAAAAGATTATGACAAGACACTTGATGTGATCAGAGAAATCCAAATTCCAAGGTGACAAATTAAAGATGTTTTCCATGCTCAGACGCTTCGCTTGTCAAACGCCTTAGGGGTATTGTCTAGGCCTTGGGATCCCGTCCACGTGGAAAGCCTAGAGGTGTCCAGATGCAAAGGCATGGATCGTCGAGATCGCTGTTGAAGAATGACCGTCATTAGGAGTTCTGAAGAGTGGTCGCCAAGCAACGCGTACATAGTGATCTACTTTCCTTATTCGTGACAACGTTCTCTTGGAAAGAGGTACTACCCGTCAAGACCCACGAGCTAGAGGATATATTACTTTAGGAGTTATAATATTCCTTATCCCATAAATGGAAAATATTATTACCTTGTTTATCTTACATTAGGCTCAAAGCCATGATCTTATCTCATTTTTATTGTAAATCCATTTTTTGTAGGATTATCATTCGACCTCTATATAAGGGGGTACCAAATTCTTGTACGTAACAGACACAAGCATATGCATACATTCATACTTCCATACATCAATACAATTTCGATTTACTATCTACAAAGCTCGTTTTATTCCAATAGAGTGTATTCCTTGACCCCATATTCCACAATCGAAGAGGATTGCATCACGATATGAAATCTGCCCAAAACATATGATACTTATTTCATTTTTTTTAATTCCAATTTGAATCGCAACCTATAATACATTAATTTTATATTAAATTTTAGACTTTAATCCAACCTGATCTACTATATATCTACTAAACTAGAACCTAATTACTCCACATGGCGCTCCCTCATTAAAACCGTCACATGGCACTCCCTCATTAAAACCGCCACATGTTATTTTCTGCTTTTTTCAATTTTTTAAATAATTCTAACTATAAATCAAAGTTTATTATCTAAAACCTATCACTCATTTTTTCCTAACTTAAATACAAATCAAGCACAAAGATTACAAGTTAATTACAAAGATTACAAATCTAAAATTTCCTAATTATATACAAATCCAGAATTTCCTAATTATATACAAATCCAAAATATCCTAATTATATAGAAATCCAAAATTTCCTAATTATATACAAATCCAAAATTTCCTAATCTACTATATATCTACTAAACTAGAACTTAATTACGCCACATGGAACTTCCTCATTAAACCCGCCACATGGCACTTCATCATTAAGACCGCCACATGTCATTTTCTACTTTTTTCCATTATTTTAAATAAATCTAATTATAAATCAAAGATTATTATCCTAAACCTATCACTCATTTTTTTCCTAAAATAAATACAAATCAAGCACAAAGATTACGTACAAGTTAATCACAAAGATTAGAAATCCAAAATTTCCTAATTATGTACAAATTAAAAATTTCCTAATTATATAAAAATCTAACGTTTTCTAATCTACTATATATCTGCTAAACTAGAACTTAATTACGACACATGGCACTCTCTCATTAAAACCGCCACATGGCACTCCCTCATTAAAACCGTCACATGTCATTTTCTGTTTTTTCCAATTTTTGAAAATAAATCTAATTACAAATCAAAGATTATTATCGTAAACCTATCACTCATTTTTTCCTAATTTAATACAAATCAATGACAAAGATTACAAGTTAATCGCAAATATTACAAATCCAAAATTTCCTAATTATATACAAATCCAAAATTTCCTAATCTACTATATATTTACTAAACTATAATCTAATTACGTCATATGACACTGCCTCATTAAAACCGTCGCGTATCATTTTCTGCTTTTTTCAATGTTTTTAAATAAATTTAATTATAAATCAAAGATTATTATCCTAAACCTATCACTCATTTTTTCCTAATTTAAATACAAATCAAGCACAAAGACTACAAATCCAAAATTTCCTAATTGTATACAAATCCAAAATTTCATAATTATATACAAATTCAACATTTCCTAATCTACTATATATCTACTAAACTAGAACCTAATTACGCTACATGACACTCCTTCATTAAAACTGCCACATGGCACTGCCTCATTAAAACCGTCATATGTCATTTTCTGCTTTTTTTAATGTTTTTAAATAAATTTAATTATAAATCAAAGATTATTATCCTAAACCTATCACTCAGTTTTTTCCTAATTTAAATACAAATCAAGCAGAAAGATTACTAGTTAATATCAAAGATTACAAATCAAAAATTTCCTAATTATGTACAAATCCAAAATTTCCTAATTATATGGATGATTGAGATACGAATTTATGATCCAAATTTGATTTTAATATCAATATTATCTAGATCTATTTTTTAATATAAAAATTATTTAAAAAATTTATTCAATATATATGACGTAAAAACCTGTGCCTGGTACGGGAATTACACTAGTACAACATAATACATGGACAATGATACAAATGAACCTTAATACCTTAATTGTCAACTAAAAGTTTTATTTTTTTAATATTAATTTCTCTAAGTCATGGTATATATACGGGGCATTCTGGTGAGAACACCCCCCCCCCCCCTCCGTGTGAGAATGTAAGAAAATTCTCGCGATGTCACGTGGCATTGTCGCGTGTCAAAATGTATTTTTTAAATTTAATTTTAATTTTTATATTGTTTTTTCCTTTTTTTACATTATATCTTCTAAATGCACAAGTATTACATCTTTAAAATGCACATATTTTATATTCTGAAATGCACAAAGAGTAGAATTTATTGTAAAATGCACATCCAACATGCAAAAATGCACGTCCTGCCATTCCCAAATGCACATACAGTTCAAATGCATATCTAGTATAACTCAAATGCACGTATAGTTCAAAAGAACACATCAAGTTATGTCCAAATGCACATCCAATTTAATCTAAATGCACATCTAATTATCTCCACTTGCACATTGTACAAAATCCATGTGAACATCATGCTATAACCAAATGCACATAGTTTAACTCTAAAATGCACATTAGTTGTAGATGCACATCTAGCATAACCCATATGCACATACAACCTAATTGTTCTTTTGTAATATACACTATGTCAATTTGGAGTGTAAATCTTGTGCATTTAGAGTGCACATCATGTGCTTTTGGAGTGCACATCATGTGCATTTATAAGACAAACACAAGTTGGTTGAAGGTAAAAGTATCGGTTGAACTATATGTGCTTTTGTAATTACACTATGTGCATTTGGAGTGTACATAATGTGCATTTGGATTGTACACTATGTGAATTTCTAAGACAAACACAAGTTGGTCGGGGTTAAAAGTATCGGTTGAACTAATCTTTCTTTTGTATTGTACTTTATGTGCATTCGGAGCGTACACTAAGTGCATTTGAATGTATTGTATGTGAATTTTTAGTTTATTATGTATGTATATAAAATGATGTATGATTAAGGTCAAAACAATAGTATTTTAAATTTGCAATCTAACCCATAGCTATTTAGGGTGAAAATAAAGATATTTGGGTTGAAAATGCAATTAATGCATATTCGCGTTCACTTGGGTAAGTAAAAAAAGAGGAATGGAGAAACAAAAATGAAAGCCATAGGGATTATACCATATGTGCATTTCGAATTATACCTTTTGTTTATTTGAATTATGAAGACAAATACAAGTTAGTTGTGGGTAATAATATATCTCGGTTAATTTATTGTGTACTATGTGCATTTGGATTGCACTATATGTGTATTTTGAATTTTGAGAAGAATACCTTAATATTCCCATTTTCATATTACTCTTCTATAAGTGTATCCCTTCTATGATATTTTCTAAAAATACATTTATTCTTTTATAATGACTAAAATACCTTTTATTTAATTACACTACACTACTACAATGAAGACCTAAGGAAGCGATCAAAAACCGCTACAATAGGTACATATGCCGCTGCCTTACATCTAATGTATCAGTTATTAACTCTTCATCTACTCACGCTGCATTAGACCTGATACAGTGGTTTGATAAGCAAATGCAGCAGCTTTGGTAGGAATACAATAATCGCTTCATTTGATATGACAATCGCTAGTATATTATCTAATGCAGCGGTTGTTAGCACACCTATTGCAGCGCAATTGATGACCTATTGCAGCGGCTGTGGCTAGCTATTGCAGCGGTGTTGTTTACCTATTGTAACGGTTATGGTTATGCATTACAACCATTGTAGTTACCTATTGCAACGATTTTTTGACCTATAGCAGCGTTTATGGTTAGCTATTGCAACCATTGGCGTACCTATTCCAGCGGTTGGTTGAAATTTAATAAAGCGGGTTTTGTTTATATTGCAGCGGTTGTATGTTTCATTTGTTTGCAACGTATTTGCAATGGTTTTGAATATTTGTGCATTATATATATTGACAATTATTTTTGCTGATTATATATATATATTTTTCCTGCTTAAAAAATATAATTTTATACTAAAATTTCATTCATTATATAAAAAACTTGTTGGTTACAATATAAGTGCATAGCTTGCCCATATATAGTTGGCTTGTTGTGCTGATTAACATACCAGGTGTTAGCTAGAGCTACTAATATACCAAAATTATGGACCAAAATCAAAGTATCATTACCCTAAAAAGTAGACGTGTTAATCCTATACAGCTACATCCATGTTTTCTTGCTTGTCCAATAAAATCAAAAACCTGCAAAACAAATATAAATAACCAATGAATGGATCTACAAACAGATATCACTCAACAGTAACACCAACAACTAATAAGTGTATTTCAAAAGAAAACTGAAATGAATGGATACGCACAACTTCAAGAAATACTTAAAAACATACCTTCATGTAACATCGTCCCTCTCTACACATCCACTAAGCAACTCACATAGCTTCTGTCCCCTCAAATTCATCGACAAGGTCCCTAAAAATCAACACAAATAGATAAGAAACTCAACATGCTTATGGTTTGACGTTAAATTATTAAAGTGATACCCCGTAATTCTGTAAGGATTATTCTGGGAATTTTTGAAATTTCCCGAACACCCGTTTAGTATGTCGGATTTAATTCAGAAAGTCGGAGACATTCTGTAATGTGCTCTGTATCTGTAATATTTTTCTCATTGAAGAATTATACAGTTAAGACCTGTTGGAAGTCTATACTTGTTCGTGTACGACTTTTGTTATCGCGAGTTAAGATTAATACCAATCTCTACCCAATTGGTTATTGCCCAAGAGGTGCAAATGGATTAACCATGGGTTAATACCCAAGGGCACAATTGGAAGGCTTTTTGGCTCCCAACAAACCTCATCTTTGCCTATAAATAGAGGGCATGGGTGAAGCTTGAAAGGGTGTGAAAAACGCCATTACGCTGTCCATTTCTCGTCTCTCAAAAACGCTCCCAAAGAAAAACGCTCTCTCTCTCGGAAAGCTCTCGTGGATCGTTGGAGGCTCATTTGGTGTCGTTCTCGGTGGCCAAAGGAGACTTGGAAGGCCCTTAGAAGCCTAGAAGCCAAGCAAGGAGAAAGGCGAACCAAATCGAGCGTCGCAGGTAAGATTTCTCGTCCGTTTTTAAGTTTCTGTTCAGCGACGGCGACCGCCGCCAGGGAGACGGCGACCGCCGCCAGGAACGGCAACTGCCGTGTTATGGACGGCGACCGCCGTGTTGGGGACGGCGACCGCCGTGTTGTGGCCGGCGACCGCCGTGAAGTTCTTGGTGCCGCCGTGGAGGAAGCCGATGAGCGGCGCCCGCCGTGCTTTAGACGGCGACCGCCGTGATGGTGGCGGCGACCGCCGTGATGGTGGCGGCGACCGCCGTGATGGTGGCGGCGCCCGCCGCAATTGTTTGGTGGCCGGCCGTGAAGGGTTGTTGCCCGGGAGTTGTGCGTTGGCTTCCGAGACCTTCGATCGGGTCTCGTATCCTTCGATTCCTTTCGTCTTTTCGTATATTCATACTATTCTTTGTCGAATCTAACCTAGGGTTCCTTTTGGGTCGACTCGAAGGTGTTTATGCTAGTGGATCTATACGCGTGTCGAGCCCGGAATCCCGTTGTCTCTGCTTTGTTCCAGATCTGCGGACTAAGGCAAGTGGCGGTTCGCTCTTGCTCATCGTTCCATATTTACATTAATTATCAGCTGTTTATCTGAGTAATTAATTTGGAATGATTATCTGTGTTTGTCTGGAAAAGGTTTTATAAACTGTTTTGGAAAATCATATAATAGGTTGTATATCTGCTAGAACGACGCTATTATTTGTGATCGCCTTCCGGGCATTTATGTGGATTAATAGGAAAACTAATCCAAGTAAGGATTAGCTGTTTCTATTATCTCTATGTTTAAGTTATTTGCCTGGATGGCTTTAATGTGATAATTGCTGTGTTAGACTGTTTAGTTAACACGAGTGTTTGTAGGAACGCTAATCCAAGTAAGGATTAGTCGTTTCTTTATAAATTAATGTGCGTAGGAACGCTAATCCAAGTAAGGATTAGTCGTTTCTTTATAATTTAATATTCATGGAAACGCTAATCCAAGTAAGGATTTGTCATTTCTTTAAATCATAATATTCCTCGGGCTTATTGTCGAATAATTTAAGGGTCATGACCTATGCTTCTTATCCACATGTAAGGATCTGAAGTGTTTTAAGCGCCTTGCTAGCGCCAGTGGATGAGCTTAATTGCAGTCTTGTATTTTAAGCACTTAGCTAGTGCATTGGGGTGGACGTAACTGTCACCCTGTAAAATAAACTGTAAGCGTTGTGGCAGTGCAAATCAGGGTGAACGTAAGATCACTCGGTGTCTTAATAACTTCCGTGTTCTCGGAATATTCTTAAAAGCCTCAACACTGTGTGTGTGTTGTAATTTAATAAGATAAGTGCAGTTAAGCACATAAATAAACTGTAAGCGCTGTATAGTGCAATCAGGGTGAACGTAAGGTCACCCGGTGTAATAATAATCGCCGTTGTTTCTCGGCATAATAATGTTAAGTCCCGCGTGTGGGTTGTGTGTGTTTTAATTTGGGTTGACATGATTGTCACCCTGAGATTTAAGCTGTGTGCCGCTCTTAATAACATTAATGTGTTTCAGTAATGTGTGTTTTGTAATTAAATAAGATATGTGCCCGAGTGCACATGATTAATAAACCTTTGGCGAGTAGTGCAGCTAAGTCATAGTGCAGCTAGGAAAGCTCGTCTCGACTTGAATGTAGTACGTTCTCTTTCCGATCTGGATTCGCTGTATGCGATGAGGTTGGTCGTGAACCGAAGCATCTCAGTCAACTTTTAAATCATTGTTGTTTGATTCTGTTAAACATTCCATATTTGTCATATTTCCTTAAAGACTCAATCTCTTGGAGTCTCTTTTCGAGTCGATTTCTGTGAAGATGAAGTCTTCCAGAATCTTCTCTCATGCATACCTTTGTTGTTATTCCGTGAAAGTGCCGGGTTATGTATCGTCCCTTCGGTTATTATTCGAGGGACAATGATAGTAAACGGTTTCGATCACTCGAACCACTCTGCTTTTTACCCTTGCTAGTCTATTTAAGTAGACTAACCCACGAACTTTGTTCTCCGCATGTGGGCTGGTGTCATCCGTTCGATTCGGCACATCAGATAGAGTGTAGATGAGAAGACTAGAAGGACTATGGAGTCGACGGTGGTTTTTCCGACGTTTTTAATAATTTCTTTAATCAGGTTGAGATCCTTGGGCAGGTGATCATTACGATCACAACCTTTTTTGTAATATCTTTTAAAAGTTTTTCGCTGTGCCTTGTTTAAGATTTCCGTTGTAATTTATTTAAACTCTGTGTTTGTCCTATTCGGGATTGGGATGTAATCCCGGGACTCATGTTTTATATGATTAAGGTTATCATTTTGTATCATTGTATTTCATGATTTGTATTTAAACGGTAAAGCCTTGGGTGATCTCGGTAAGGAACACTGGGGTCACTGGCAGTAATACCTTTCCAAAAGGGTTAAGTTTTGGGGGTGTTACAGTTGTGGTATCAGAGCCAAAGGTTGTTTTAAAACGGGTTTGGATTTTTATAAATCATTTATCCGTTTTTTAAAATGCTTTAAGAAGGGCTCTGAATTTTTTTTCAAAGTGAAAAGAGTTTGAAAACACCGTTCATAGTCCTGTCTTCTATATGGTCTGATATAGTAAGTTTGCTTCTATATCTAGAAAGACTAATTCCTTCTCCGTTACCCCGTATGATATGGGTGCATTCTATTCTCTTCAGAGGAATCGGGAGAAGCCAAGGTGGTTTTGCTATACCCAATAAGGCTTGAATTCTCAGTTCTCTCATTTTGAGTTAAGGTTGTAGAACCTAGTAACTCGGTTTGAGTTCATCAATAGAAATTACCAAGTTGATCTATTCTAAGTTGATTTTATTATAATAAGTATATCAGAAGATACTATCCTTGGAATTTGATCGGTAAACAGATGGTGAACACAAGGAACGTTATCTGTGCTGGTGCTGGGCCGAGTAATGACCCTAGACCAAATGCAAGGAATGTTGCAGACCCAACAGGAGAGCGTGAGTCTGTCTTTAACAATAACCAGGGAGGCAATGGCCAAGCTCAGGCCAACGCTCCGATGATGTTTGATGCTGCAGCAATGGAGGCAATTCGAGGAATTGTCATGCAGGCAATCACAGATGTTATGCGACCAGTTGCACCACAAGTACAAGGTGGTCCAGTTCCTCAAGCTACTCCTGAAGTTGAGGAGTCAGTGGAGCAAGTACCTCAGATCAATGTTGTCAGAAACAGAGGAACGTACGGGCAAGCATTAAAAGCCGTGAGTTCAATGAGGCCTGACAGCTATGAAGGTACTGGAGAACCGGTCAGGGTGACCTATTGGTTCTCACATATGGAGCGGTTGCTCCGGAACATTAATTGCACTGAGGCTGGGAAAGTGCACATCGCCTCTCTTTAACTCAAGGATGTGGCTAGCGAATGGTGGGAGAGCACCAGTCTGGCTGACCATCCCGAGCTGAATTGGAGCATGTTCAAAACCAAGATAACTGACCGTTTCTTTTCCCGTGCTATGAGGGAGGAGAAGCATAAGGAATTTCTGTACCCGCAGACTGATGGGTTAAAGGTGACTGAGCTCGCAGCTAAGTTCAATCACTTGATGCAGTATGCTGGACCTGAGGTGTCAACCGAGGAGCAAAAGATCTGGTACTTCCATGGATGGATGAATCCAGAGATCAAGCCTCTAATGTTGCGTCATGGCTGTACTACGTTAGAGCAATATGTGGATGAAGCCTACAAGACGGAAGTCACATTGGAGGAGTCTGCCCTTAAGAGGGAGAAGAAAGTTAAGGGAAAGGGTGGGCAACAGGATCGCCAGGTTGGTTCATTCAAACGACCGGCATCGCCTACCAAGTTTGAAAGGTCTGGTCATGCTAAGACCGAGACAACTCAGTCGGACTCTGCCAGAGGCTCAGGTTGGAGCGGCGGAGCAATTCAGTGCCACAATTGTGGTGAAGTGGGGCATAAAAGTTTTGTTTGCCAAAAGGACAAGAGGATGTGTCATAATTGTGGAAGGGAAGGCCACATAAAAACATACTGTAGACTGAAGGGTCAGGGACCAATGCAGTCTTATCAGGCGTCAAATATTGGAGGTGGACAGAACCCAAGGCCAGTGGTATCCACTCCTGAGCAGTCCATGGCTCGTAGTAAAGGCAAAGCGCCTATGGGGTCTTCAGGCCAAGGGCAACGACTCTTTGTAATGAGTCAAGCCAACGGAGAAGAACCCTGATCCATTAAGTTGTATTTGTGTTAAGACTTTCTTTAAGATTAAGGAGTAACGACGTGTGTCGGTAATCTCCGTGGTGTTAAGATCTGCCTGATCGACTTTTGTCAATTAATGTAATGTTTGGATTTTAATGAAGTGTTTCCGTGTTTTGGAAAATTTCAGAATGTGTTATCATTGCGAATTAGTTGTTCATACGAAACCTCGTAAGTGTCGAGAACAGCTTATGCCAAGTAAGGATAAGGACTGTCGGACTTATGGTGGTGAAGTTTTGTGGACAACTTAGATGTTCGTTCCCTATGTGGTTAATCCCAGGGTCGACTATGTTGTTTAAATCTAAATCCACTCCTAAGATTCTTCTTCATACATAGAGTATGTCATCTACAAGGCTAGGTGCAACTCTTTGAGGAAGATTAAGTTATGTAGTTGTTATGCTAAGAAGAAAGGTTGCAGTTAAGGATATGTTGATGATCCCGATGTATTAAAGATTCAGTAAGGAGAATTGTCTACGCATCTAAGGAGTACTGTGGTAAGCGTTATCTCATACGCTGAGTTCTTCCGAGATTTCTTAAGGAAAGGGAATGAACTTGTAGAGTTTTGTTCGGAGAGATCAGGAGCTATCTCTCATGCATGAGTTTGTGCCATGAGCATTAAGGCGGATGAATCATTTTCAGAATGATATCCTAAGGAATTAAGAGTAATATCTCGTGTGATCCATTTCAAGGATGAAGTGATTAAGGATGTTGGATCCAGGTGGTAAGATTGGTGTTGAGGTAGTATCCTCATTGGCTTAATGCAAGTTTCGGGGTCGAAACTTATTTTAAGGGGGAGGTGATGTGATACCCCGTAATTGTGTAAGGATTATTCTGGGAATTTTTGGAATTTTCCCGAACACCCGTTTAGTATGTCGGATTTAATTCAGAAAGTCGGAGACATTCTGTAATGTGCTCTGTATCTGTAATATTTTTCTCAGTGAAGAATTATACAGTTAAGACCTGTTGGAAGTCTATACTCGTTCGTGTACGACTTTTGTTATCGCGAGTTAAGATTAATACCAATCTCTACCCAATTGGTTATTGCCCAAGAGGTGCAAATGGATTAACCATAGGTTAATACCCAAGGGCACAATTGGAAGGCTTTTTGGCTCCCAACAAGCCTCATCTTTGCCTATAAATAGAGGGCATGGGTGAAGCTTGAAAGGGTGTGAAAAACGTCATTACGCTGTCCATTTCTCGTCTCTCAAAAACGCTCCCAAAGAAAAACGCTCTCTCTCTCGGAAAGCTCTCGTGGATCGTTGGAGGCTCGTTTGGTGTCGTTCTAGGTGGCCAAAGGAGACTTGGAAGGCCCTTAGAAGCCTAGAAGCCAAGCAAGGCGAAAGGCGAACCAAATCGAGCGTCGCGGGTAAGATTTCTCGTCCGTTTTTAAGTTTCTGTTCAGCGACGGCGACCGCCGCCAGGGAGACGGCGACCGCCGCCAGGAACGGCGACCGCCGCCAGGGAGACGGCGACCGCCGCCAGGAACGGCAACCGCCGTGTTGTGGATGGCGACCTCCGTGTTGGGGACGGCGACCGCCGTGTTGGGGACGGCGACCGCCGTGTTGTGGCCGGCGACCGCCGTGAAGTTCTTGGTGCCGCCGTGGAGGAAGCCGATGAGCGGCGCCCGCCGTGCTTTAGACGGCGACCGCCGTGATGGTGGCGGCGCCCGCCGCAATTGTTTGGTGGCCGGCCGTGAAGGGTTGTTGCCCGGGAGTTATGCATTGGCTTCCGAGACCTTCGATCGGGTCTCATATCCTTCGATTCCTTTCGTCTTTTCGTATATTCATACTATTCTTTGTCGAATCTAACCTAGGGTTCCTTTTGGGTCGACTCGAAGGTGTTTATGCTAGTGGAGCTATACGCGTGTCGAGCCCGGAATCCCGTTGTCTCTGCTTTGTTCCAGATCTGTGGACTAAGGCAAGTGGCGGTTCGCTCTTGCTCATCGTTCCATATTTACATTAATTATCAGCTGTTTATCTGAGTAATTAATTTGGAATGATTATCTGTGTTTGTCTGGAAAAGGTTTTATAAACTGTTTTGGAAAATCATATAATAGGTTGTATATCTGCTAGAACGACGCTATTATCTGTGATCGCCTTCCGGGCATTTATGTGGATTAATAGGAAAACTAATCCAAGTAAGGATTAGCTGTTTCTATTATCTCTATGTTTAAGTTATTTGCCTGGATGGCTTTAATGTGATAATTGCTGTGTTAGACTGTTTAGTTAACACAAGTGTTTGTAGGAACGCTAATCCAAGTAAGGATTAGTCGTTTCTTTATAACTTAATGTGCGTAGGAACGCTAATCCAAGTAAGGATTAGTCGTTTCTTTATAATTTAATATTCGTGGAAACGCTAATCCAAGTAAGGATTTGTCATTTCTTTAAATCATAATATTCCTCGGGGTTATTGTCGAATAATTTAAGGGTCATGACCTATGCTTCTTATCCACATGTAAGGATCTGAAGTGTTTTAAGCGCCTTGCTAGCGCCACTGGATGAGCTTAATTACAGTCTTGTGTTTTAAGCACTTAGCTAGTGCATTGGGGTGGACGTAACTGTCACCCTGTAAAATAAACTGTAAGCGTTGTGGCAGTGCAAATCAGGGTGAACGTAAGATCACTCGGTGTCTTAATAACTTCCGTGTTCTCGGAATATTCTTAAAAGCCTCAACACTGTGTGTGTGTTGTAATTTAATAAGATAAGTGCAGTTAAGCACATAATTAAACTGTAAGCGCTGTATAGTGCAATTAGGGTGAACGTAAGGTCACCCGGTGTAATAATAATCGCCGTTGTTTCTCGGCATAATAATGTTAAGTCCCGTGTGTGGGTTGTGTGTGTTTTAATTTGGGTTGACATGATTGTCACCCTGAGATTTAAGCTGTGTTCCGCTCTTAATAACATTAATGTGTTTCAGTAATGTGTGTTTTGTAATTAAATAAGATATGTGCCCGAGTGCACATGATTAATAAACCTTTGGCGAGTAGTGCAGCTAAGTCATAGTGCAGCTAGGAAAGCTCGTCTCGACTTGAATGTAGTACGTTCTCTTTCCGATCTGGATTCGCTGTATGCGATGAGGTTGGTCGTGAACCGAAGCATCTCAGTCAACTTTTAAATCATTATTGTTTGATTCTGTTAAACATTCCATATTTGTCATATTTCCTTAAAGACTCAATCTCTTGGAGTCTCTTTTCGAGTCGATTTCTGTGAAGATGAAGTCTTCCAGAATCTTCTCTCATGCATACCTTTGTTGTTATTCCGTGAAAGTGCCGGGTTATGTATCGTCCCTTCGGTTATTATTCGAGGGACAATGATAGTAAACGGTTTCGATCACTCGAACCACTCTGCTTTTTACCCTTGCTAGTCTATTTAAGTAGACTAACCCATGAACTTTGTTCTCCGCATGTGGGCTGTTGTCATCCGTTCGAATCGGCACATCAGATAGAGTGTAGATGAGAAGACTAGAAGGACTATGGAGTCGATGGTGGTTTTTCCGACGTTTTTAATAATTTCTTTAATCAGGTTGAGATCCTTGGGCAGGTGATCATTACGATCACAACCCTTTTTGTAATATCTTTTAAAAGTTTTCCGCTGTGCCTTGTTTAAGATTTCCGTTGTAATTTATTTAAACTCTGTGTTTGTCCTATTCGGGATTGGGATGTAATCCCGGGACTCGTGTTTTATATGATTAAGGTTATCATTTTGTATCATTGTATTTCATGATTTGTATTTAAACGGTAAAGCCTTGGGTGATCTCGGTAAGGAACACTGGGATCACTGGCGGTAATACCTTTCCAAAAGGGTTAAGTTTTGGGGGTGTTACAATTAATCTAACTCACCTTGTTGAATTAGCATTAGAACTAGATGCATTTTCTTGGCTTGTAGGGAAGTCAGGTATAAGAACATCCCTTCCCTGATTGGCTTCTTGTATCTTTGATATGATATAATAGAGTTTTTGCTCCACTTGTTCAGCTATTGTTTTTTCCATTTGTTGTGTGATGCTATCGAGGAACACCGAAGGAATCTTGTATTGGGTCTTGGGATCCTTGCTCTTCAAACTTGACTTTGTGACACCTAGTCCATACGCAAGCGCCCACTATGCTCCTTAGTAATGGCATCATAATAAGGATCATTTTGGCTGCTTCAATCCTCCAAGGTTTTAAGTGCTTTCAATTTCTCCTATTTCAAACAATACAAAAGAGATAGAAAACAAGTATAGTATTTTAGTAACTAATATTTAAGAGACATTAAAAAGCTTAAGAGAATTAATTTAGCTCACAATGTTTTTCAGAGTTTCCTCGTTTGTCATAAGGTATGTGCGCCCAGGTTTTTGCTTTCTAGATTCAATATACACATCTACTTGCCATTTCGTCTCGCAACATGGCATATGATGAGCCCATAGTATGCATATCACCTTGCTTTCTCTGGTTCGCTTTGTTTTTCTTACTTATTTCCTATTTATAATAATGTAAAAGTGTAACTCTTTGTTGTCGTTGGGAAGAAAACAACACCGTTGTCAACAAAATAATATAAATGGTATTAAAAAAATTCAGAACTGCTTACCTTGGTTGTTTATGAATCCCAAAAATTCATCAATTTTGTAAACTCATTTTCTGGTATGTGCTCAAGCCGCTTGAAGATCATCAATCAAAAGGTACTATATTGTTTGCTTTAGTTCGGTTAAATGTAAATATGACCAACAATAACAAGATAACACAAATAGAAGAGCATCAATTAAAAGGTACTATATTGTTTGCTTTAGTTTGATTAAATGTAAATATGACCAACAATAACAGGTCAACACAAACAGAAGAACATCAAAAAGAGTTGCACCAATAAAAAAAGGTACTTCAATTTTGCCTTAATTAACTCTCAATTTGAAACACAAATTTAAGAATAAATTTCCAAAAAAACGTACATATTTCACTAATATAAAACTGGAAACACAATGTGAACAAAACATAAGTAAATGGAAAGGGGTTAGCTATTCATCTAGAAAATTTCCAGACATGTCAATGATTGTTGCATGTACATCCTCTCTAGTACGTGTCAGCTCCACATCACAATCAATGCTAATAAATCTCTTTCGAGAACGATGAGATTCCTCCAATACGTGTCAGCAAATCCATCGGTTCCTTCATCCCTAGCATTAGAATGATCTCTAGGAAGCTCTTGAACAACATAATGTCAATCAGGTGATAATGGGTCTTCCACATAAAAAACCTGACTAGCTTGAGATGCCAAGATGAACGGTTCATGTTTAGAAATCAGCTTTTTGCGGTTGATTCGAACAATTCCATCAATGTCTTCCTCAGATTGGAACCATTCACAACCAAATAAGATAACACTAAAATGATCTTCATAGAAAATCTCAATAATATCCTCAATTGATCCATAGTAAGTGACATCTCCCATAATAGGATGTTGATCTTTAGTACTTGCAAAGGTTGGAGTTAATGCTGTTAAAGTCACTCCACTGTTTTTATAGTTACACAATTTCTATCATGCCTCATAGTGTGAAACTTATAGCCATTGACGAAATAACCGCTGTATTTTTTTACAAAGAAAGAAGGACCAACAAATAATTGTTTGATAAAGTCTGCCACATGTAGACCTTGACCAAGCTCGAGCTGAAGTTTCTCTCTAAACCAATCAACAAAATCATTACCATGGCTTTGAGCAGTATCCCACTTCCTGTACTTTTTGTTACTAACAAGTGCCTCATGCTCACTACATTATATAGAAATAGAGTTTAAGTTTAATAAATTAAGCAGCTAAGATTTAGAATTAAAAAAAAAGAGAAATAAAGTAGTTATATTACCTAATGTATCTCTCAACTTCTTCATCTTGGCAATTGAATAAAATGTAGCGATGTGCTTGACCCTACTTGATCATATCAATCTTGCAACGCTTTTGTTCTTTCTTGTTTGTATTTCTCTTGCCCTTTATAGGATGACCCATCTTCAGAAAAATAGAATGAGAGACATTAGTCGTCATATGCTCATCTATAATTGGGCGTCCACGATCCAAATATCTAGAGCAAAAAGTAACACATTCATCTGCTAAGTACGCTTTTGCAATTGATCCTTCTGGGCGACTCTTATTCCGAACAAAAAACTTTAACCTTCCAAGGCTTCTTTCAATCGGATGCATCCATCTCACACAAACAGGCCCCCCAAGTCTAATCTCTTCAACTAAGTGGATAGACAAGTGAACCATAATGTCGAAAAAAGCAGGAGGAAATATCATTTCAAACTGACACAAAACCTCAGCAATCTCAGATTGCAGATAATCCAAATCTTTAGGATCAATAACTTTGCTGCAGATAGCCTTGAAAAAAGTACTCAGCTGCATCAAACGTTCAGCAGCATCCTTGTGCAAACTTGTCTTCGCAGCAATTGGAAGTAAATATTGCATCATGAAGTGAGCATCATGGCTCTTATAATATGTAATCTTCCTGTCCTTCATTTGAACACTTCGTGAAATGTTGGAATCACAAACTTGTGGCAACTTGGCATTCTTAATGACACTACAAAATCTACTCTTCTCATCCAATGTCATCCAAAAGCATGACTTTGCCATTTCAATACATTCACCATCATCACATAATTTAGGTTGAAGAACCTGCACGATATCTAGTTCTAGCAAGTCCATTCGTGCCTTCAAATGATCTTTACTCTTTCCAGAAATATTCAACAATGTGCCAATCACACTATTACATATGTTCTTCTCTATATGCATCACATCGAGACAATGACGACAAACAATACGTTCCCAATAAAGCATTAAAAAAAATATTGATTTTTTTTCCAACGGCAGATTTCATTTGGGTCCTCCTCCACCTCTTCCTCCTCCTTCTCCTCCTCCACCACTACTTTTTTTTTGTTCTTCTTGTTGTTGTTGTTCTTCTTCTTATTTTCCTTTGCTTTATTCTTTCCAAGCTCATTCTTAAAATCAAATAGCAACTCCAAAACTTCAGTTCCTGACAAGCGGACTGGTGCATCTCCACTCTCATACTTCCCATTGAAATGACGTTTATTACGCCAATATGGGTGATTCTTTTCTAAATATATGCGGCGATCCATGTAACATGTCTTTCTACTATGCTTCAAATATTGTGAGCGAGTATCGTAATGGCAACAAAGGCATGCCAATTTTCCTTTTGTGCTCCATCCCGATAACATCGCATAAGCAGGGAAATCACTTATGGTAAACAACAAGGTTGCACGCATATTTAAACATTTGGTTTCTCGAAGCATCGTATGCTTCTATGCCAGACTCCCATAGTTCTTTTAGATCTTTCACTAAAGGTTGCATGTAGACATCAATGTTGTTTCCTAGTGATAAAGGTCATGGAACAAGCTGGGCCAGCATTAAAAACTCAACCTTCATAGACATCCACGGTGGTAAGTTATAATTGCTCAGCATAACTGGTCATGTACTATGCACAATGCTCATTGTATTAAATGGATTAAATCCATCACTAGCTAAACTTAATCTCACATTGCGTGGATCTTCAGCAAATGAAGGATACGATGAATCAAAGTTCTTCCAATCTTCACCATCAGCCGGGTGCCTTAAAAGCCCATCATTTGGACGCCCATTTGCATGCCATGTCATGTAGCGGGCCGTTTTTGGGCACATAAATAACCTTTGCAACCTCTTTTTGATAAGGAAGTATCTCAGAACTTTGGCTGGAATTCGACGAACCTTACCAGTTTCCTCATCTTTGTCATCTGATTTCCAGCGGGAAGCCTTGCATATGTGACAAGTTGTTGCTTCAGCATTATCCTCCCAATACAACATGCAACCGTTAGGACACGCATCAATCTTGATATAGTCCAGACCTAATGCCATCAACACATTACTGGCCTCATGAAATGAACTAGGTAACTTAACATCAGGCTTCATCGCTTTTAAAAGTTTTAGTAGATCAGTGAATGCCCCATTGCTCAGCTTATGGTCCCGCTTATAAACAAACAATCGAATCAGGAAATAAATCCTCGAAAAATCTTTGCAATGAGGATATAATTCTTTTCGACCCTCTGTCACTAACTTGTAAAAAGTCTTTGTATCCTCATTAAGACCATTTCTCAGTGTATCATGTAACATATCATCAATTCTAACATCAAAGTTGTTCATCTCTTCGTTATCAACTGCCCCCCTTTCATGATTCACTGCCTCTATTTGTTCCTCTAGTAGTCGAACAAAACCTTTAGCAATCATATGATCTTTTACGTGTTTCGACATAACCAATTTCTGAGATGACAAACTTTACAAGGACAACGAATTTCATTTCCCTTGCCTTCAGTTGCAAATGCTCTCTCAATATACTCATCCACTCCTTTTTCATATTCTTTGCTCCATCGAGGAAACATCCACCACTTTAAGTTACTTGTATCCATGATTATAGAATTACTATAATGTGAAACCTATTCTCCATTTACAAGTAACCCAATGAAGAAAAGAAAAAAAAACATAAACCAATACTTTAGCATAATAGCACAACTATTCAACTAAGTAGCTTGAAACAGAATTATCCCATGTAAAAACTAATTTTCACAATTTCTATTCCCATTGAATAAAATAATCTTAGAACAAATTAATCTACCAAATTCCAGGAGAGACAAAAACATAATCTGTGGATGCATATGCTATGATTACATAAAGCTGACTATTTATTCAATTGAATGAGGCACATGTCATCATTGGGATTACCAAAATATGAAAACAATTTCATAAATCCAACATAAAAAAGAAACAGTTTCGTACCTGAATGTATAGCCGAGGCCAACTCGTAGCAGCCCAAGCCTACTGAAAAAGGAATGTAGCTTGTGTAACAACCCTCAAAAAAACCCACTTTGAACAACCTGCATAAACAGCAAATAATTAGGGCCATTGAGAAATCTGAATTGTGTGTATTTTATATTAAGCTATTCCCAAATATATCTATTCCAGGAGAAGCAACAAACATTTAAATCCCCAAGTTGCATTACACAGCAACAGCCAGCTGGTCCTCCAAGCTGAACTCCATTCCTAAGCTAGATTTTATTAAATTTCTGACAGTTATAATAAAATCCTCTGCTTTCCCAGAGGGTCTTGTGAGTCTATAACTAGAGAGGAGCTTTCCTAATTACTCTAGGTCCTCCAAGTTGCAAAAATGCTAACAAAATAGTGAAGCAAATCGAACAAAAATAAATACCTCTTTTACTCTAGTTTAATCCTAATCTCCAATGCAGATGTTTAAACAATGTCGCTACAATGGCTACTATTGTATAGTTGTTCATGTATTATTGACTGATTGAGGGCTTTCCTATTGCAATCAGTTTTGCTAACATAAAATACCAATCATACAAATCAGCTATAACCTCAAATAATCATGGCAGTAAATATATTTTTCCAATGAGTTTAATTGCGAAAAAGGAACTATTCAATGATATCAATTAATGCAAATTCAAAACTGAGTCCAAATTACATAAATCATGATAAAATTAATAACAAAAATAAAAATGACTAGCTAATCCACCATAAGAAGCTCAATATAGCCATCATTCTTTGACGAATTAATTGTTATTGGTTAGCTTATGCACACCTGTTACCTAATGTATCTCGAGCATGATTATTTATTGCATGCTTTGTAGTATTCCTCTACATGAGATCTATCGCTGCTTTACCCAATTTCTGTGCGTGTATATCTGTGTATGATTTTTAGTAACTACAGGGAAAAATATATAGTGTACGTTGATATTTGGCCAAGTGCCTTAACATGAAAAAGGCATGGGATTTGGGAAGAAGACAATTAGACAAGAATGACTAGGCCATCAATTTAAATAATCGAAATTTGGCCCTTATCATTTTCTGTCTTTTTTTTTCAATCTTGTGGTTGTCATTATATCATCACTTACAAGTTACAAACCATTAAAAAAACTGCAACTTGAAAATATTCCATACAAAATTATGAATACGAAATCATGAAACAAAAGTTAATCAACCCAAGTTAAGGTTAAAATTTGTTTGTTTTTTTTGTTTTTTTTTTTATGAGGAAAGAATTCAAGGTACCCGACATAACCACGTCGGGTAGCTCGAGAGGCCGATAAAATCGGCGTCGGTACAAACCGAACAGTAAGAACCAAAGACAAGCACAAAAATTACAACGAAGCAAAAGAGAACATAATAATCTAAGACAGGCAAGGAGTCAACAAGGCTCAAGGGTGCCACCAGGAAAGGGTCATACAGGAACACTTGCGGAAGTGCTGAACGAGCTACCTTGACGTTGCCTTCACCTAGATGAAGGATCTTCAAGAGCCTCAACCATGACGTTGCCCTCGTTCGAGAGGGGTCTTCATTCAGCCACAGACACGACCACGACCACGACCGGCGACTCATCCAGAACCCAAGATTTATTCCACAAAAGCCGCGAGAATTTTGCCACCCATGCTTGATCAAGATAGAAACAAAAAAGGTTAACAATGGTGAAATTAATGTGATTGAATCCATCAATTTGGTCTTGACGAAGGTTGAGAAGATAGTAATGGTTTGGAGTTGGTGCACCCCCAAAGAGGACCAACATCACCATATCTGTGATGGAGCCCAAATCAGGTCAAATTTGGTGGTGGTAGACGGGCATTTTGATATTATTGTTGATGTGGTGTCGGGGTTACCCGGTGGTGATGGGAGACGGGTGTTATCTAAAA
Organism: Rheum nobile; assembly: GCA_027886185.1. Taxonomy (NCBI): domain Eukaryota; kingdom Viridiplantae; phylum Streptophyta; class Magnoliopsida; order Caryophyllales; family Polygonaceae; genus Rheum; species Rheum nobile. The sequence continues at coordinate 8,187,973 of WOAB01000040.1, forward strand.
ATGGTCGGGGGTTGCCCGGTGATGTTGGGAATTGCCCAAAAAAAAAAGGGTTATTAGTGGTGTCGAGGGTTACCCGGTGTCGAGGGTTAACATCCATATTATTGTTATCTTGAAAAGATACAAGTTTAATTATAAGGATTTTGAAATTGGGCCTTTGCAGGAAAGCCCAAATATGTTTAAAGACTAAAACCCAATAAGATGGGGTGATTTTTTTATATATTTTTTTTAAAATAATTTTTCTCACTTTTAATTTTGTTTAGTATCTCTAACCTAGAAGCCTTGCGCAGCAAAAGCAAACTGGCTTCCGAGAAAAGGAGAGTGGTCGGTGGCGCGACGGTCGGTAGGAATTAGGCCTAAGACGAGTTGGTACTGGCTCGAAAGAACGCACCACGGAAGGAACACCAACGAGCCAGTCAAAGGGTCTGGTTTTATAGGTTTTGGATCTGGGTTAGAGAAAATTGAGAGGGTTAAAAAAGCATAGGTTTTGCTCGGATCCGACAACGTCGGGCATAAGAAATGGATCTCAAGGAGGTGTGAAGAGGATGGCGGTCTAAAGAGGCACATACGTTGGTGGTGGTAATACTTGAAATCTGAGATCAAGATTGTGAAATTGATCGAGATATAATGCGTCCGGCTCGATCAGAGTGATTGGTATTCTCTTTTTTTTATGAGATTTTTGAGTTTAACTTGTGTAAAGATTTTTCAATGTGGGGGATGATGGATGTTCTTGGAGGAACAGATGTCGGAACAACTGATGGGTGTTCTTGGAGAAGCCTTGTGCTATTGTTTCTCTCTTATCTTTGTTTAGTTAGGTTTTTGGGGTTTTATCCAATTGTTGAGTGGTTATTTTCCATAACTCTTGTTCAAGATATTTCCTAAGAGATTGGGATTTCTGCTAACAGGAATCACCAAAACTCTTTTTTCTATTACCTTGATTTTAATGGTGTTTGCATTACATATTGGGAATTTTTCGCGGTTGGATTTTGTTAATACTTTGTTGTTGTTTGTTGGGGTTGTAGTTCATTGTTATTGAATCGTTGTTGTTGATTGTTAAAGTTGAGTATATGTTGTTGGATGATGTTTGGAGGGGATTTACCCCTTTGATTGAGTATTTTGGGTTTTGGGGTTTTTAGAGTCTCTAGTTCCCTGAAGATTGATGGTTGTTGTTTCTGTTGTTAGAGGGGTTGCCTCTTATAAGTATGAAGGGATTTCCTTCCTATTTTCCATAAAGAAAAAACCTTTGATGGTTTGAGTAATCTTGTTGTTCCTGTTATTGGTAATGGTTTGTTGTTCAAGGTGATGGTTTATTGTTCCTGTTGTTGAGTGATGGTTTGTTGTTCCTGTTATTGATTGTGGTTAGAGTGGGTTACCCTTTTGATAGGTGGGAATTACTCGTTTGATTTTTGGGGGTTTTCTAGAGAGAAGGGAGATCCCCTCTCTCTAGAGTCCCTGAATCCTTCTTTTTTTTTTAATTAAAATTTGTTTGTTACTTCTTGGATCTATTGTAAACAACTAATTATTTTTCACTTTTATTGATGGTAATGATAATGACAGGTGTAGATAAGATGTCAAGTGATAGTATCCAACAATAAACAAAGCTGCCTTTTTTAATCCTTTTTCTTTTCTAATTTTTTGCCTACTTGATTGTAAACAATTATTGATAAAGACACCCACCTCATTCAAGTTGTCAGAGTGAAATCCTTTTGGTTTCAAAGTGATTGAACCCCACAGCAGCAACCACACTTTACTTTGATTAAGCTCTAAATCTAAGCTATAATGGTCATTTGAAGACTCTGCTTTTGTTGTTGGTAAGACCGATGTCAACAACAAAAGCAGTCAAAAAAGGATATGCAAACCAACTAGCTAAGTGCCAAAATTCCAAGAAAGGGTAAATTAAATCTGTATGTTCATCTCAACTTTGATGGCAATTTGTTTGAGATTCAAGTTTGGTACTACTAAAGAAGGAAAGAAAAGGATTTATAGTAACTCCATCACTTCTGATCATTACAAACCGCTTCAAGTCAAGCAAAAGAAGATTTCATATGTACCAAAAAACTGGTATTTCTGCAAATTTATTTATCAAACAACTCTACAAAGAGCAAAAACAAGCTTCAAACAGAAGGCATTAGAACAACTAAGGCAAAGAGAACACCAAAGACTCACCTCTCAGCAATTTCAGTTTTCCTTCTACTTAGCTGTTATCAAAGAATGTTTACATTCATATATGTCTCTAACTATAACACCACAAAGAGCCATAGCAGTGCATCATCCCAGTAAGGTGTGGGAAGAAGAAAGAGAGAACCACATATGTTGTGCGTGAGCACATGCCAAGATCCGTACAGTACAAGACGAAGGGCGCCAAGACTTTGGTTTAACAATTTCTTGGCTAAGCTCTCTTAGATAGGACATTTGATGTGTTTGATTGTGACTATAACAATGGCTTGATGGAGATTTGACTCAAAACGGGAAATGGATATAACTCTCATGAAGAGGTTCATGAAGAGTTTGGGATAAGTATCTCTCGACCCTCGGATGCAACTCACCAAGAACCTTGAGACGAGGTTGAACACGCATGGATGCGACACACCATGATTACCCAACCGCCTTCGGATATGACACACCAAAGGGTGTTTCGGATACGACTCACCGAAACAAGACTAAGGATTCGAGGATAGGACCTACCTCGGAAACCATCGTCATGAAGCTTAAGATGAAACAAACACTCTCGTTTTATATCTCCAAATCAAGCTTTACAATTACAATACTCGGCCACCATTATATAGGTGCCAAAAGACAATAAAGAAAATCACATAATAAACCCACTAACTAGCCACTAAGCCTAGCACTACGTAGGCCACTACATTACCCACTTAACTAGCTAAATTACCTAGCTAATTAACGAAAATAGAAATAACAAAACAACAAAACACAAATCAATTATCTTCCTAAATTGCCCATTACGTCCATGCAGCTTGGTTGATCCTTCATCTTTGATGCACCAGTCTTGATAAGTCCTTGAGGTGACCCATGGTCACATCAACATAATACCAATGTTCTAAAAGTCGCTAGGCGAGAGCTGGGCGGTGAGGGGGGGGCCTAGCGGCTAGGCGGGGCCTAGGCGGCTAGGCGGGGGCCTAGGCGGGGCCTAGGCGAATTAAAAATTAATGCATGATTCATATGATTATTTTACTATGTTCTCTCAAATCCATTAATGTTTATAAAACTATGCTAGGATAGGGTTGATATTTTATTACGGGCCTTATTTTACAAACCATAACCCAAAACTATGCTTAATATATCCGTCATCTCCTAAGATGTTGCTGTTTCCACAACATCGAAAGTTTTTTATCGCCTAGGCGGAGTTCTAGGCGGGGGATGACCGCCTAGCGCCCAGGCAAGGCCTAGGCGGCCCTAGGCGGAGATTTTTATAACATTGCATAATACCCTTGATCTATCTCTATCATATATCGATCAAAATCTCATCAACCTACATAAACCCTGTATTTCTTCTCCTACCATTTTATCAAGTACGATCCTGATCGGTTGTTACTGTTTCTAAATGCAAAGTGAGCTCTGACCATTCTCCATCCTTCAGTCTTTAAGATTCTTTTTATAGGCTTGGCACTTTGCTAATGGTCAAACTGAGACAAGTCTTTTATATATGACATGTGAAAGTAGGAGGAGCAGTATAGAACAAAGGCTGGATAACTAAATTAAAGTGTTGATTACAAAGATACATCAGTGCCAAAATAAATAAGGATTCAAGGTTTCAAGTTTAACAAGATTGATCAGTTTTGGAAGGGAACTACACTGAACCAGGCAAGCACTGCTTGAAAACTTGAGGACAGGTAACGGAAAATTGTTAAAAAACATTCCCGCAACCTAGACAATTTGAAGTTAGTTAAGTACTATCATTGGTCTGTTCAGCCTTTCCTTTAGCTTTAGTGGATGGAACTTCCATGTGTGGAGTGAATTGATAAACCTAGTACAAACTATGTACCATTCTTTTTCTTTCTAAGCTAGGAAAAACACAATCAGTGAACAACATGTTCTTTACAAAGCCTAGAACTGTTATAACTTTAAATCTTGAAGTCCCTGCTAGAACAACAACAAAATTAATCAGCAGCCATGAACAAAAAAAATCAGCAGCGAAAAATTCAGCAGCCAGGAACTTTAAGTCTTGAAGTCTAAATCAGTGAACAACATGTTCTCTCACAACAAGCAACAAAAAAATTCACAGCCAGGAAAAATTTCTCTCACAGCCAGGTACAAGATTTCTCTCACAGCAAATTTAACAGAAAATTTAACACCTCGGCTAAGCCTTCCATCGTATGGAGAAGTATCATCAAAGGAGTGAAGGAGGTCGTTATTCCGGGAGCTCGGTGGTCTCTTGGGAATGACATGTTGATTCGTTTTTGGTTGGATGCCTGGGTCTCGGAAGTGCGTTTGGTAGAGGTTGCTTTGGGACCTCTGGACGACGCCATTAAGAACGCTGTGGTGAGTGATTTCTGGAATGTGGATACGGGCTGGAGATGGGACATTCTTTCTCCTCTCCTTCCTGCTGTTTGGTTAGCTAGTATTACGCCATTCGTGGTCCTGCAGGGGGTTCAACATGTCGATTGCATTGGATGGGGTCTCACTCAAGATGGTAAATTTTCTGTTTCTTCAGCTTATGGTTTGGTTGCTGGCAGTGAGAGATTCTGGGCGCTTGATAATTCGATCTTCATACGGCTTTGGAAAATTGAGGTGCCGGAAAGAGCGAGGTACTTCGCTTGGCTGTGTATGCGGGGATGTATACTCACGAATGTGGAGCGGTGCCGGCGACACTTGGGTTCCTCAGACCTCTGTCCGGAGTGTACTGTCCACCAGGAATCTTTGTGTCACTTGTTCAGGGATTGTAGAGCGGTGCAGAACATTTGGTCCGAGCTGTTGGGCAGGCGACCGGATGTTGAATTCTGGACCTTGGATTTTGCTATGTGGTTCAGGTCCAACATTATGAGCAAAGAGTCTGGGAGGGGTGGTCTAGAGTGGGGATGCCTCTTCATTTTTTCCTTGTGGTGGATTTGGAAGTGGCGAAATCGTGTGATTTTCCACAAGGAGATCTTTCATGGGAATAAGGCTAACTTTATTCTTGTCTTGGCCAAGGAGTTTGCTGAAGCTTCGTTGAAGCGCAGAATCATTAGCCCCGGCCTTCAGAAGGTGTCGATGATTGCGTGGTCTTTGCCGGGCGAGGGAGTAGTCAAGATTAATACGGATGGGGCGGTTCGTAATGGGAGGGCAACGTGTGGTGGTGCTCTGAGAGACTCGGCAGGAAGTTGGGTCTGTGGGTTCGTTCATAACATTGGTAGCTGTTCGGTGCCTAAAGCTGAGCTTTGGGGTTTGGTGCAAGGCCTCAAGCTTGCCTGGGATAGAGGATACAAGAGGATTTGCTTAGAAACAGATTCGCAATTAGCGGTTCTGTTGCTTAGCAAACCTATGGATCGTGGTCACCCTCTCTTTAGTCTTGTTGCTCTGGTGCAGGACTCCTTCAGTAGGGACTGGGTGATCCAATTCCGTCATGTTTACAGGGAGGCGAATTCTGTCGCTGACTGGCTCGCCTCTCTGGCTTTTTCTTTTCCGCTTGGCCTGTGTGTGTTAGATTCCCCGCCTGTGGGGGTCCAACCTTTCCTTTCCGCTGACTCTAGGGGCTTTTGCTCGCCTCGTCTGATTTCGTTGTGATTTGTGTTGTGTTTATTTGATTTTCCGAGAGTGTTGCTTCTCGTTCTCACCAAAAAAAAAAAAGATTTCTCTCACAACAAGCAACAAAAGAATCCATTAGCACATATAAAAGACACATACCTTTTTCAGCAGCAAACATAAAAAAAAGGATCAACCAACCCCATCAATATTTTCTATTTTATCTGTCTCTATTGATTTCAACAACAAACTTAAAAAAAAAGGATCAACCAACCCTATCCTTTTTCAGCTTTGTATGTTGTTGTTAAGACCTAGTGTTGGGCATTTGCCTCATGAGATAACTAGAATTGGTCATTGTTGTTCTTCAGATGTTCTCAAAATAAAGGGTAATGTATATATCAATATAGAGCTAAAGGGTAATGTATATGTCAGTATAGAGCTACTTACAATTGGAAGCCGAAAGAAATAATCTGAAATGCTTGGCTTGATTTGTTGACAGTGAAGCCGCTGAACAGTCTAGCGGAGCTGCTTAAAGAGCGAAACCCTTGTTGTGCTGAAAGTTGAAAGCAATGGAGGAGTGAAAGAGAAAACAAATAACAAACAATAAGGAGGCAACAAAAACAAAGTTGATGGCAAAGAATACCTTGTAAGCTACTGATTCAAGTCGACTTGAGCACCAAATCAGGGATTCTCCTTCGAATTAAAGCGGCACCACACGAGATCTCAATTTGGGATTCTCCTCCAAATAACCTTCTTCTTCGAATTTGAGAAACAAAAAACCAATACCTTCTTTTTCGAATTCGAATTTCAGAGGTTGAAAAAACCTAGTTTTTAGGAAGAAATTCCATCGGCAGTAGCTGCGTATTTTGGTTATAGGCTAGCTTTAAATTTATTTTGGTCACCGGGGAAGAAATAATAATAAGGCGCGGGGATTAATTAGAAGCGCGCCATATACAAGCGTGCAATAGAATTATTTTTCTATTTTACAACCACTACAATAAGTACATACAACCGCTGCATTAGATTTTATTCACAAAACTGCTGTAAGACGTTACAATTAGGTAATAAAAGCTACCTTCAACCGCTACCGTATCCGCTGCAATACAAATAACCACTTTAATAGGTAAACCGCTACCTTCAACCGTTGTCTAATCCTCCGCCGCTGCACTTAACCGTTTCATTTGTTCAATATTGTAGTAGTGCTAATTGTTATACCTAATACTAAAACCTTCTACACGATATTATACTTTTACATTCACCGCGCCTCCACCATCCTTGCATGCCTCCACCGTCATCATCGTCGGTCAACCACTACTCCACTGATCTTGATGCCAACGCCTTTGTTGTCTCCACTGCTTCGCTGATCTTACTATCGTCTTCACACCTCCAACCACCATTGTATCCACGTTATTTGCTGTTTGCTGAGTTTTATGTAGTGCAAATCAAACTATAAACCAAAATTCTTCTAGTCAAACTACATTAAATTTTGCATATATTACTATTAAACATCAAAGACAAGCTTCATTATTTTGGAACGGGAACCTTAAAGCTAGATTGTCAAACTACACAGTAAACTGCATTTCGTGTAGCATTTTTCAAATCGAACAAGAATGTCCATGTAGCATCTTGTATATATAATTTAGGTTTATTGTTAATCGTTGAACGTAGATTACGAGTAGGATCTTGTTAAATGTTAATCGCTGATCGAACATAATTTTGTGTGCCTTTCTATAGTGTTTCGTGTTAGATACTATATATTTTCGTATAATTTATTACATAATTATGTGTAGGCTATTATAAAATACGGAGTATATGTGTACGCTACTATAGATTTTCGTATAAGCTATTATATAAGTTTGTGTAGGCTATTACAAAATTTTCGTGTAGGCTTCAACATAATATTCGTGTAGGCCAGTTATTACATAATTTCGTGTAGCCTACGAAGAAATTTTAGTGTATGCTACTACATACGCTAATACCTAATTGTGTGTCTGAACAAAATAATAGCATCTTAAATAAAATAATTTATGTAGTATTTTCGTGTAACTAACTACATATTTTCGTGTACGCTACAACAAATTTTCCGTGTACAATATTATAAATTCTCATGTAAGCTACTACAATATTTTCGTGTACGTTATTATAAATTCTCATGTAAGCTATTACAAAATTTTCGTGTAGGCTACTATAAAATTTTTGGGTACGCTATTATATATTTTAAATAATTTTCGTGTAAGCTATTACATAATGTCATGGACTTTTACATAATTGTCGTCTAAGCTACTATGTAATTTTGTATAAACTATTATATAATTTTCGTATAAGATACTAATTATTTTTCTACAAGAGAAGGCAAAATTACCTACCAATTTTTTGTTCAAGATATACACAAAATTTTGCGTTACTGATATACAATATCATGACATCATATTTTCATGTAATTATATATACCTCAGTAATTTTGCCACAATATTTACGTACTTTCAAGTTCAAACACGAAATTTGCAGATCTTGTTCATGTTGCAAAGGAACAGAAATCAGATCTGGTTCACGTGGATGGTGTGATTCCGGAGAGGAGGGCGGCATGATGAGGGGCGAGAGGGCAGTGGGATTCCGGCGAGAAGAGGGAGGCGGCGTAATGGTAGTGGCGAACGGACGGCGGTGTCGTGGCGACGGTGGGGCATTTTGACTCGAATGGAGAAAAGGAAGAAGGAAAATAGGATTACGGACATTGGTTTTCCTATTTTTGGTGAAACATGTAAATGAGAGGAAAGGGTATTTTAGACTAATTTTAGTTGAGAGAGTTAATAATGTCCAATTTTTATGGTGGGGTATAGATTAGGAAATCCCTATTGAAATAGGTATAGTAATGTCATTTTCCGTTTGTTATATATGTGTATAAAATAATACATAATTCAGGTTAAATAATTATATTTACAAATTTTAACCTAATTCGTAATTATTTTGGGTGAAAATAAAAATATTTGGCTTGATAAATAAATCAATGCACATTTGCGTTTACTTTGGGTAATTAAAAGAAGTGAGGAATGAGAAACAAAATAAAAACAAGAGGGATTATACCATATATGCATTTGGAATTATACCATATGTGCATTTAGAATTTAGAAGACAAACACAAGTTGGCTGGAGGGGAATAATCTCGGTCGAACTAAATGTGTTTTTTATTGTACACTATCTGCATTTGGATTGTACAGTATGTATTTTGAGTTTTTTATGCATGTGTATAATATTATACATAATTAAGGTCAAAACAATTATATTTAAAAAAATTTAACCTAGTAATAGTTATTTTGAGTGAAAACAAAATATTTCGCTTAAAAATAGAATTAATGCACATTTGGGTTCACTAGGGTAATAAAAAAATGAGGAATGGAGAAACAATTAAAAACAAGAAGGAGAAGTAGGGGGGACCTCAAACACGGGTTGATATGGTCACCCTCATCCCCTTGTACCAGTTGCACTAAGAAAACTTTGTTTCTTAAATAGGTCCATTTACTTGTTGATTTTTTCTAATAAGTTGGCCATATTTACAAAAATATCATCATGTAGCTTCTCCCCTTTCGTTCCAATTTCAAGCCCATTTTTGCGGGAACACTTGTTCTGGTGAATATATGTGTATAGAAATCGTCATGTGAGGAGCGTCCTTAGGGTGAAAAGTGAGGAGAGGTGCGGATCGTTGGATGGGCTGGATCAGATGATTGGGAGGCGGGACGCTATGTGAACTTAACCGCCGTCTCATTAATGGCATAATCGCGATATTGTTGCCACCGTTTCATATGACAATTTTGTAATTCATGAAGCTAGGTTTGTTATATTGGGGGTGGCGAATGCACATATTCTCTTCTTCTTCCTTCTTAGCTCGCTCAATCAATTCCACTTCTCCTTCCTTCTTCTATGGTAGATCATTGATTTTTGTTTTAGTTTGAAGATTCTCACTCAATTGATTTTTGCTTATTGTGTAAATTTCGTTTCTCATATTATTTCTTGTTTGGTTGGAGTTTTAATATTGTTTTTCTCGTTCTCAAATTAGGTTTTTGACGAACTTTGTTTAGTGGAACATTGTGTACTTTGAAGACTTATTTTATTGAAGAATTGTGCTCATACAGTTGCGAAATTGCTGGAAATTGGTTTGTATCTATTTCTTGCATTTTTGTTTCTTTTGTATGATTTTTTGATGATGTTTTTGTTCTGAGATTGGATCTATGTTGATCTTTTTGTTGAAGTTGTTTGTTCGTGTTTATGTCTAAGTCATAGTACTATTGTTGAACAATACGTATACGGATTTGAACAATTTTCGTTTTTATTTGTATTAAAGTGTAATGTAGTTCAATAATTAACCTTTCGTGTTGAATTGGCATGTTTCGTATGATTCTTTAAAGTTGAGTTGGAAGTCTATTAGTTGTTTTTGAACAATATGTTGATATAGTTTCACAAATTATGTAGTTGAACAATTAATAGTTGTTTTTGAACAATATATTGATATAGTTGAACTATTGAAGTAGTAGAATATTTAAAAGTTGTTTTTGAACAATATGTTGATACAATGGAACAATTTAAGTAGATAAATTTATAAGTAACATGTTAATAAGGTTATTGAAGTTTTAATATACTGTTATTATACTTGAACAATCTGTTTTTGTGGTGGTAGTAGTTTATCAAGTCATAATGTTTCAAGTTCTAAGGGATGTAATGATTTTGATGTTGTTGATTTTGTTGCACAATACTCTCCTAGAAACAATATCATATATTAGATCCTTATCTCCCATACTGAATCGAGGCCTTTTATTATTGGCCAATAGCTTGGCACTCTAGATGTCGCTATTTATTTTTACAAAATTATGTTGATTCATCGTGTTTTGAGGTTCGTCACAACAGGGTGTACAAAATTCTCGGGATGGTGCTATAGTGTTAAAGTATGTGTTATGAAGTAGGGTTGGTTACAAGTTGGTAAGCACAACACTGAGAAATGTAGACGTGTGACTAATCATGTTGGTTACACTGCGGAAATTATATTCAAGTCTATTACTTGTGGTCAATACGTTGTCAAAACATTTGAGGATCGGCACACACATACGTTTGTGAAGAATTATTATTTATTGGTACTTCTTGAGATCAAACAAGACTCTGAATGTCACGCATAAGAAATTTGTCATGAGTTGTGCGGAGGTAAATATGTGTTTAGTTATGAGTTATCGACTTTATAAACAGTTGGTTGGAGGCTATCCAAACATCGGTACTTTGTGCTTATATTTCAAAAAGTGAAGAGAGACTTGTTGACTTTATTGGAGGTGTTGATGCTCAGATGGTTATTGATTGGATGTGGAAAGTTTGTAGAAATTTATACAGAATTACTACTATAACCCTATAAATATAAGAAATTGTTATTTGTATACATCATCAAACAACAGTAAGTATAGCATTGAAACTGGGTCAAATTATTCAAGTAGCTGTTAATCAAAACACGTATAAAATATACATAAAATCAATACAAAACTATAAAAATAAAATATATAACATAAAACCAAAAAATTAACAATTAAAAGTATAAAAAACAAACAATGCGTATATAAATTAGAAATGAAACTCATAATTGATCAAATAATGTCAAATCCTAAATGTATCGAGACGTCTCCTAGAATAGAAATTGATAAAAAATCATAAAATTGGTTCTCAAGCTAAACAATTTATGTAGATTAATCTTAAATCAACAAACTATACACGTAAGTGTTTCTACAATCGTCTGGAAGACTAAGGAAAAAATCAACCTCAAGAGGATTAAGAGCAATCGTCTTTGACACTTTCAACACTTGATCAATGGTAAGTCCTAGAATCTTCATGAATTCAGAATTAACTTGCATCCTTTTATTAGTTGAATCAGACTCATGTTGGAAACAATTAGCTAACCGACCAACGTGTCCACTTGCAACTTCCATCATTGTAAAATTTCCACATTGTCGATCTTTGCTCTCTTTGCCTTTCTATCCAATGGTGTAGCCGATAAAGATCCAACTATATTTTCTATAGGTGGTGGTTGTGTTGGCGCGTCCACGTTTTCTTCTAAGTCAACAACATGGGTTTGTCGGTCCTCTTCATTGTCAATCTATTCCTCTGCGGTTTCATAAGCTTGAACACCATCTCCAGTAGTCCTATCTTTTCCAAATACTTTATCTAAGTCATCATAAATTGGAAAAAGGCTTATTTCTTAAACCCGCTACATTTTTGTGACTCTACCAACATAATAGGAAATGGAAACAAATAAACATTTTTTATACGGACGAAACTATAAAGAACAAACATACAAGGATAATAAGTTGATATATTGAAGGGTAAATTGTCCCACTTTCTATTAATAAGAATATGCCCTAATTTAATAAAATAGGGATATTAAATGCCAATTAAGGAAAATAAGGGAAGTCAGGTAATTAATAAGCACGTTCTCTCTTTTACTCATGATTACGTTCTTTATTCATATAGAATTAGGGTTTGAGAGTAGGAGAGTTTTTTCTGACTTGAGCGTCGGAGGTGAATCAGAGAATTCAATCTCCACCCCTTCACTTTATTTCTGATTTCATATTGAGAGATTGAAGACTGTTCGTGTCAATTCAAGGGGGAGATCAATCGTTTCTTTTCTAAGATTATTGTTGTTCAAATTCTTGCAACGACAATTGGCGCCGACCGTGGGGAACGATTACGATGGCTCCAACACGAAGACAGGCGAGCAGTGCATCAGAGACCATTCTGACGGTCGGGGATCTATCAGCGGTGGCGGCGGAGGAAGTTATGGCGCAACGCCAGGAGGAGGTCGTCGTTGCGTTGGCCGAGAAGGATCTCCAATTGAGGGAGGTCGTCGAAGCCCTGGCCGCGCGGGATCACGAATTGTAGGCCGCTCGCGAGGCATTAGCAGAGGCGAGTCGGAGGGCGAATCGCACGGCCGAGAAGAGACCGATGACGGAGGCTCGGTCTGCAGGTGGTCGGGACTGGCAATTGGAGAGCGTCCTCGAGTTCCCCGAGCGCCGTCAAAACCCTAGGTGAGCGGAGAATGAGAAGAGTCTGGATCTGGGCCGCCGCCGGAACCCTAACGACCAAGATGGCGCAGATCTGAATGCGCAGCGAGATCCCAAACGCGTCGGGGGAGAAGGCGACAAGGGTTCGAGCGCACGACGAGGCCTCCGACACGAGGAGCGGGAGGCAGGGATCGATCCCGATCTCGCGGCTTGGGGGCAAGAGCAGGAGAAATCCAGGCGGTGGAAGGCGATGCGGACTTCTTCCTCGGCTTCCAGAACCGGGGGGCGACAGTCCGATCAACAAGGAAACCAGGTTTCGCCGTGCCATGGGGCTCCTTCGAGGCAACTTCGCTGGTCCTCCATATCTGGGACTTCAGTTCGCAGGGGGAGATCGATTTCTCCTGTCAGCGAGCGCTGCCAGCGACACCGAGCGGAGGCCGCCAGGGAGGCCGTCGCCGATGGGCGCCGTCAACATCACCGGAGGGAGAATGCGGATGAGGCCAAGCATCGTCGCCTCCTTGAGCTCTTCGACAATCAAGGTTTAGCCTTGGTAAACGCGCAGGAAAAGGCTGAAATCAGGCTAGCACGTATGACGTCGACTCCTTTCGCTCGGGCAATCCGAGAGCAGCACCCGCCAGCTAAGTTTTCTGCTCCTACTTGTGAGTTGTACGATGGAAAGTCAGATCCTATTGCTCATGTTGCTGCTTTTTCTAATAAGATGACTTTGTGGGTTTCGTATGATGCTTTGATGTGTAAAATGTTTCCCGCCACCCTAGGAAGAATTGCTACTAAATGGTTTCATTCGTTAGAGTCTGATTTGATTTATGAGTGGGATCAATTAGCCAGGAAATTTGTTGCGCATTTTATTGCTAATAGTAGAGATCCTGTTTCGGTTGATGCATTATTTGACATGAAAATGCGCAGGGGAGAAAGCTTGAGACAGTTTGCTGTGCGTTTTATGGAGAGTTTGCAGACATGGATAACTGTAATGAGGAGACTGCTATTTCAGCTTTTAGACTTGCTTTGCCATGCGACATCAAGTTGCGTAAATGCTTGACTTTGGGGGCACCAGCCAGTGTCGCGCACTTTCAGGAACGCATTAGGCAGTATATCAAGCTTGAGGATGATACCAATCCTTCGTGAGACCGCAGATCGCCGACCCCTCCTTACAGAAGCGACGGAACTGTTGTAGACGGTAGGAAGAAGAGCAGCAGAGAGGGCGGCGACAGGGGACTTCTCCCTACGTCTGATCTTCAGGCCGTTCATACGGTCTTTAAAATTCCTATTTACAAGATTATTCCTAGAATCAAAGACCGGGAATTTTTTAGTTGGCCGCCCAAGCAGAAGGGGGACCCGTAGAGCAGAGATCAGAGCAAGTGGTGCTCTTTTCACAAGGAGAAGGGGCATATGACAGTGGATTGCACAACTTTTTAGAAGGCTCTTGAGAAGTGGACTGCACTGGGGCATCTAAATGAGTTTATCAGTGGAGATGTTAAGACCTCGGGGGGTCAGGATCTCGTCAAGGCGGGAGATGATCGAGAAGTTTGCGAGCGACATGTGATTCATATGATAGAATCGACAGTGAGAGAGACCACAGCAACTAGGCACAGTTATAGGAGTCGTTGTCATGCTCTGGAGGTGCTAAAAGCCGAGTCTGGACCTACAAAGAAGCAGCGAGTGTCATCCGATCAGGTCCTTACTTTTTCAGATGAAGACTTGGTTGGTCTGTAGGCCCCGTATAATGATCCACTAATTCTTTCAGTGGGTATTGGAGCATATGATGTGAGGAGAATTCTGGTTGATTCTAGTAGCTCGGTTGATTTGATGTTCTTTGACATGTTCAAGAAGCTTGGGAAGTCTTAGGAGGATTTGATCCCGGTTTCTACGCAGCTGATGGAGTTAGGATCTCTGCCAGTGTGGCCTTTGGGGATGCTTAGGGAGACCGTGCTGCTCGGAGGGAAGTCGGTTGTTACAGACTTTTTGGTAGTCAACGTCCCGTCTTCCTACAACGCTATTTTGGGTCGACCTTGGCTGCACTTGATGGGAGCGGTGCACTCGACTCTTCATCAGCTCATAGTTTTTCCTCATGCGGGGAAAGTCATGTGTATGCAGGGTGATCAGAGGGCAGCTCGACACTGTCTCAAGACCGATACAGGGAGCCAGGCAGTGCACATGGTGCACGCAGTTTCGCAGGTGCTGGACGAGGTGGGTCTTCCGCCATCAGAAAAGTCGATCGAGTCACGGCAGAAAATTTCGATTAGTAATTCTGAACCTGACAAATATTTTTTAGTTGGAGCTAACGTTTCAGGTGATGAATTGGAGTCTCTAGTTGGACTCTTGAAGAGAAACAGAGAGGTCTTTGCTTGGACCCCGTATGAGATGCCTGGTTTGATCCTTTCAATTGCTTGTCATCGTCTGAATGCGCGCAAGACCGCTAAGCCTGTGGTTTAGAAGGCGAGGCGGTCATCTGTTCAACATACTGATGTAGTGCTGAAAAAGTTGCAAAAACTGCAGGAAGCAGGGGTAGTGGTAGAGGTTCAGTATCCGACCTGGGTAGAAAATACAGTTGTTGTCAAGAAGAAAAACGGGGAGTGGAGGGTCTGTGTGGATTTCACTTATTTGAACAGGTCATGTCCAAAGGACCTCTTCCCGTTACCCAAGATTGATCAGCTAGTAGATGCGACTGCGGGGCATGAGCGGATGAGCTTCCTAGATGCTTACAAGGGATACCATCAGATCCTTTTGTACGAGTCTGACAGGGAGAAAACAACATTCATAACGCCCAGGGGAAACTTTTGTTAAAAGGTGATGCCATTTGGTTTGAAGAATACAGGGGCAACTTTTCAGAGGATGGTGATGTCTTTGTTTTCAGATCAGATTGGGAAGACAGTTGAGGTATACATTGATGATATGGTTCTCAAGAGCATGAAACAGGGTTCACATCTTGAAGACCTCCAAAGGGTCTTTGATATCCTGAAAGAGTCCAAGCTGAGTTTGAATGCTTCGAAGTGTGCTTTTGGCGTCGGCTCCGACAAATTTTTGGGGCATTTAGTCACCAGAAGAGGAATTGAGGCCAGTCCGGATCAGATTTGGGCTATTCAGAAGATTCAGAGTCCTAGTAGTGTTAAAGAAGTGCAGAAGCTCATGAGCATGGCTGCAGCGCTGAATTGCTTCATTAGCAGATCTTCAGATAAATGTGGCTCCTTCTTTAAGTTGCTCAGGGGTGACCGGGTCTTTCAGTGGGATGAGGAGTGCGGGCAGGCAATGGCTGAGTTGAAGAAATATTTGCAGAAGCCGCCGATTTTGTTAGTTCCGAGTGAGGGTGAGGAGTTGATCCTTTACCTCGCTGTTTCGGAAAGAGCAGTCAGCGCCGTTTTGATCATGGAAGAGGGGAAGACGCAGTGGCTAGTTTATTATGTCAGCAAGACCCTTCTTGATTCAGAGAGACGATACACACCGATGGAGAGGCTTATTTTAGCTTTGATCGTGGCCGCCAGAAAGCTCAATCATTACTTTCAGGCACATGCAATCAGAGTCGTGATGTCGTATCCTCTCAAGTCCCTTCTTGCTAGATCGTATCTATCTGGGCACGTGGCTAGATGGGCAGTGGAATTGGGGCAGTATGAGATTTCTTTCATCCCGCGCATAACCATCAAGGGCCAGATTGTAGCTGATTTCATTGCTGAGTTTGTAGGCATTGAGGTGGGCGAAGTCAAGCGTGTCTGGCAGATTCGAATCGACATGCAGACAGGCTGGGAGTTGCAGGTCGATGGTGCAAGTAACTGCAAGGGTTCGGGCGCCGGGCTGGTTTTAATTTCGCTAGAGGGTGATATGATCAAGACCGCAATCAAGTTGGGGTTTGAGGCGACCAACAACGAGGCCGAGTATGAAGAACTGATCCTGGGTTTGATCGTGGCTAGAAACCAGGGAGCAACTTCGATTACGGTCTATTCGGACTCGCAGCTGATTGTGAATCAGGTGACAGGAGAGTACGGGGCCAAGTCGGCTAGAATGCTAGCCTATCTAGAGAGGGCTCACAGCATCTTGGGCGGGTTTGTGGAGTTTTAGATCTTTCAAATCCCACGAGATCAGAATGAGGTTGCATACGCTTTGGCCACTTTAGCTTCATCAAGCTCGGCTGGTGTAGACGTCGTAGTTCACTTCGATCTGTTAGAGCGTCCTAGTATTGAGATGGAAGAGTCATTCCCGTTTGATAGAGAGTCAAGTTGGATGGATCCAATCTATGACTACTTGGACCGCAACTTGTTACCGTCAGACAAGAAAGAGGCGCGGCTCGTGCGTCTCCGGTCGGCCAGATTCTGGATTTCGCCACAGGGGATTTTGCATCGCAAATCTTTCTCTGGGGCATATTTGAGGTGTATCCCGCCTTCAAGGGTTGAAGATACATTGTATGAGTTGCACGAGGGAGTGTGCGGTATGCATGCCGCGGGCAGAAGCTTGGCTAATCGAGCACAATCCCAGGGCGTCTGGTGGCCTTATATGCAGAAAGATGCCGAGTGCTATATGAGAAAGTGTGAGAAGTGCCAGAAATTTGTGAAGTTGACTCATCAGCCAGCAGTTGATATTCATCCTCTTACGAGCCCATGGCCCTTTGCGCAGTGGGGGCTGGATCTGGTCAAACCCTTTCCGAGAGCACCGGGGAACAAGCGTTTCTTGGTCACAACTACGGATTACTTCATTAAGTGGGTCGCGACAAAACCCTTGACCAACATCAGAGACACCGACATCAAGAAGTTTATATGGGAGTCTATCATTACTCGCTTTGGCATTCCTTATGCTTTGATTTCTGATAACGGGACTCAATTCAATAGTGATGCGTTTAAAGATTTTTGTGTAGGATATGGCATCAAAAACTTTTACTCATCAGTAGCTTATCCGCAGGCTAACGGCCAGGCAGAAGCTACGAACAAGCTGATCTTGGACGGGCTTAAGAAGCGGCTGGGTGACGCCCAGGGA
The DNA here is from genome assembly GCA_027886185.1 of Rheum nobile. Lineage (NCBI taxonomy): Eukaryota > Viridiplantae > Streptophyta > Magnoliopsida > Caryophyllales > Polygonaceae > Rheum > Rheum nobile. The sequence continues at coordinate 8,205,651 of WOAB01000040.1, forward strand.
CAGTGGGTTGACGAGCTCCCAATTGTACTCTGGGCATACAGGACGACTCCTCGGAGATCCATAGGAGAGTCCCCGTTCACACTCGTTTATGGCACTGAGGCGGTCATACCCCTGGAGATCGGACTTCCGGGTGTGCGCACATCAGCGTTCGAGCAGGGAGGTAACGATCAGGCTCTAGAGCGGAACCTGGACTTGCTGCAGGAGAGAAGAGAGGCGTCCTCTATAAGGATGGCTGCATATCAGTAGGAGTTGGTCAAGGCTTATGGAAAGCGGGTCAAGCATCGGTCTTTTGTTGTAGGGGACTACGTGCTGCGCAGGGTGCTCACCAACACCAAGGACCCGACGGAAGGCAAGCTCAGACCGAACTGGGAGGGTCCATACAGGATCACGGCGAGCTCAGGCAACGAATCTTACAAGCTGGAAGACATGAACGGGAAGGCGATCCCGCGCACATGGAACACTTCCAACTTGAGGAGATTTTATATTTAAAGACACTTTAGACTGGGAGTACTCTTTTTCCTCTTCATACGGTTTTTCCCCATGAGGTTTTCTTATGAAGAGGTTTTAACGGGCCCCCTCGGGGTTGCATCCCCGCAGACATTTCATTTGTTCTGACTCGACTTTGTTGAGAGTTTTCGACTTTTATTGCATTGTGTTTTTAGCTATATGTTAGCAAAAATGTAAGACCGGCACAAGAGCCGAATTCGAGCTACTCGTAGTCAGGCATGTATTTTCGTGGTAACAAGCCACACGGGCGCCGAATCCGAGCGACCCATGCTAGGCAGGAGCCAGCAGTGTAAGTCCGACACGAGAGCCGAATTCGAGCTACTCGTAGTCAGACATGTATTTTCGTGGTAACGAGCCACAAGGGCGCCGAATCCGAGCGACCCACGCTAGGCAGGAGCCAACAGTGTAAGTCCGACACTAGAGCCGAATTCGAGCTACTCATAGTCAGGCATGTATTTTCGTGGTAACGAGCCACACGAGTGCCGAATCCGAGCGACCCACGCTAGGCAGGAGCCAACAGTGTAAGTCCGGCATGAGAGCTGAATTAGAGCTACTCGTAGCCAGGCATGTATCTTCGTGGCAACGAGCCACACGGGCGCCGAATCCGAGCGACTCACAGATGAGTATAGGAGTCAAATCCGAACACCTATAAGCAAGCATAAATAAGTTAGGTAGGGGCCAACGCATTATGAAACGAGTCAAGTAGCTTGAATTCATTTAGGTAAATGATCGGGCACCTCAAAATTAGAGCAAAAAGACGTCACAGGAGGACAGCGTGGTTTGCTGCAAGTTGTGCCGGTCTGTCCTAAACCGCGCCATCTAACGAAAAGTGAGGGACCTCGAAGGGTCGCCTCAGAAACAAGATGCATGGGCGAAATGCACAGTTCGCCCAAATCCGAATATCGATTCAAGTCATAACCCGAGACTATCGGATCCTACGGCCTCTATCGAGTCCGAAGAACCCAAGGGGCAAAATGAAGGGGGAAATTGTCCCACTTTCTATTAATAAGAATATGCCCTAATTTAATAAAATAGGGATATTAAATGCAAATTAAGAAAAATAAGGGAAGTCAGGTAATTAATAAGCATGTTCTCTCTTTTACTCATGATTACGTTCTTTATTGATATAGAATTAGGGTTTGAGAGTTGGAGAGTTTTTTCTAACTTGAGCATCGAAGGTGAATCAGGGGATTCAATCCTCCACTCCTTCACTTTATTTCTGATTTCATATTGAGAGATTGAAGACTGTTCGTGTCAATTCAAGGGGGAGATCAATCGTTTCTTTTCTAAGATTACTGTTGTTCATATTCTTGCAACGACATATATAAACAATGTTTTACCATTATCCATTATTCCCAAACTTCTCTTGGGCATGTGACAAACTTAAGCTCATCATTCCATCCAAAACAGCTAGCATTTGGACCCAACATTTCAACAATAGCATTATATTGGTTTCTTAGCAACTTCACTCTAGATTCAATGTGCAGTTTTGCCTTCATATGAAATCCCAGAAGCTTTTCAAGCTTTGCATGTGACAAACTCAAGCATAGAAGTGGTAAGTGCTTGATTCTTATTATGTTCCCACCTGAAGCATGATCTGGAGGTGTTGCTACCAACACGTAAGTTATCCTTTGCCTGGGTGTGCTGACTCATTCTATATTGTGAAAACTGTTGGGCTTGGATTCATTTAGCCATAATTCTGACAATGGGGCTAACCGACTCGGCGAGAAGAAATCGGAACAGAACCGAGGGGAAAGGACATTGACGAAGATCTCGGAAAGCGGGTGAACGGTTCGACGGCTCCCGGGAATCTCGGAGGAACGGCTAGTCTATTTTTGATTTCTTGTAAAGCATAAATATGAGGCTGAAAAAGCTCTTGGGACACATTCTTACCTACTGAATACAAGCTACAATTCTCTACTCTCTTACTCGTTTTTACAATCATTCTCTAGCTCAGTTCTTCATTTCAGTATTGAAGCGACCGACGATTAAATCTCTTGATTCAACCAGTCTCCCACTTAGAGGAGATAAGCTTATCTTTACGTTTATTTAGCTTCATTTGTCTAACTAATTAGTTGATTTGGATTATTTAGATATTACTGATCTTATTGTTGTCTAGTTACCCTTCTTTTAGCGATTCAGATCGGTTCGATCTTTTTCGCCCAAAACAATTTGGCGCCCACCGTGGGGAAATTAGTCAATTAGCGATCCGATCACCAATCCAACTCTCATCTCACCATGGCCAACGCCAAAGACCCCATGGTCCGCGTCAGAGATCAGGTCCGAGCCAACGCCCAAGTCGTGAACCAGGCTAGAGACATCGACGATCAACCAGTCATGGACTCTCAAATCCAAGAGCTTGCAAAAACCATGAGCATCCTCCAGGATGAACTAGTTCAACAATGTGCCAAGACCGAAACGCTAAGTGCTCAATCTGAATCTGAAATCGCTCGACTAACCCATAAAAATGAATTTTTAAGATCGCAGGTAAACTCGGCTGTGTCGGCCCCCGGAGGCTCGAGACGCGTGGTCAACACGGAGGAACTTTCAACGCGACTCGACCTAGACGGAACAACCACAATGCCCGCGGCAGTGACCAACACTTCTCAACCCACTGGTATGTTTTAGACACTTCTAGTCACTTTCGTTACGACTAACATGCCAAATTCTATGACCGAGCCCCCAGAGGCTCGAGTAATTCCTCCGCAGGCCACCGATCTCCAGACCCTCATACGGCAAGCTATCAGCGAACATATGAAAGCCCTGGACGATCGCATTGCTAGGATCCCAAGAGTCCCACAGTCGATCGAAAAGGAAGAAATCGACAGATATGAAGACTCGCCTTTCGTAGAGGCGATTGCACGCGTCGAGATCCCTAAGAAATTTCATGTCCCCAACATGCCCAACTACGATGGGACTAGGGACCCCGATGATCACGTTTCAATTTATAAGCATAAATTAATGACTATTTCGGTCCCAAGAGGGAACCGCGAGGCAGTCATGTGCAAGAGCTTTGGCACGACCCTCGCGGGACCTGCATTAACATGGCTTATGCATTTGCCGCAGGGCTCCGTCACTTCCTTTGCGGACTTAATCAATTCATTCAAAGAATAGTTCGCCAGAAGCCGACGATTGGAAAAACAATCAAGCGATCTATACAGGATCATGCAAAGGTATGGTGAACCCTTAAGGGACTATTTCAACAGGTACAACAAGGAAAAAGTCGCAATCCCACATTGCGACGTCCTGACGTTTATCGAGGCCTTTCGTCGGGGTTTGATCAAGGGTAGTGAACTCTATCGTGAACTGACCAAATACCTGTGCCGAAGCTTCGAAGACGTACAAGCCAAAACCATGACTCAAGTCAGATTAGAAGAAGATGAAGAGCCCTCAAAAGCGAACTAAAGCCTTGATCGAGTTGACCGAAAAACATCTTCGGATCATCGACGCGATCGACGACATCAACCTTATCCTAAGGGGCAAAGCGACCCCAATCAGGTAAACAATTCTTATGATAGGAACCAGGATTGGGAGAACAATCCCGCTCTCCCTCCAAAGCTCCACTCTTATAACTTCAACATTTTCGTGTCGAAACTTGTCAAAAGTTTCGCCAGGTATGGAAAAGAACTAAGGTGGCCTCGAAAGAGCGACAAGCCAGATGCCAAGAAGGACATGAACCGGTGGTGCGAATTGCACGGAGACCATGGCCATTCGACGGATGAGTGTATAACCCTTCGTAAGGAAGTCGCAAGACTCCTCGCACATGGGCTATTACGCGACGTCATATCCGACAAAGCGAAAACAACCCTCGATCAAAGGGACCAGGTAACATCTGATAAACCATCTTCTTCAGTTCCCACTAAAATCATTAACACCATTTCAGGAGGGTCAGACGTGTGTGGAAACACATATTCGGCCGCCAAAAGGTATGCCCGAAAAAACAAAGGAGACAGGCCAATCCGGACAGAGGTGAGACAATCACAAACCACCGACGTTCCCGCAATCACCTTCGACGACTCGGAAGCCCAAGAGTTGAGACAATATTCGGCCGCCAAAAGTTATGCCTGACAAAGCAAAGGAGACAGGCCAATCCGGACAGAGGTGAGACAATCACAAACCATCGACGTTCCCGCAATCACCTTCGACGACTCGAAAGCACAAGAGTTAGGCGACCACCATGATGGTTTGGTAATCTCTCTATCAATCAGTAATTGTCTCATTCGTCGTGTTTTAATCGACACATGTAGCTCTACCAACTTGTTAACACTCGACGCCTTAAAGGGTATGGGTTTAAGCGAGGACGACCTAACCTGAAACACCACCCCGCTGGTCGGATTCAGTGGGGAGGTTAAATATACCCGAGGATAAATTGTGTTGACAACATACGCTGGTGAAGTCAACCAACATGTAAAGTTCTTAATACTCGATGGCCCGTCCCCATACAATGCAATCCTTGGTAGGCCTTGGATTCATGCCATGAAAGTTGTACCTTCCACTTACCACCAAACCATAAAATTCCCAACTAAGTGGGGGTACAGGAAATAAAAGGCGACAAACGAGCTGCTAAGGAGTGTTACGTCACTTCAATGAAAGGGGCAGTTGATCGATCCTCTGCATAGCAACCACATTGCGGTTAAGGAACCACGCGATACATCGAACCAGAAATGGAACAACTCGATGAGATCGCGCTAGATCCTTCAAAACCAACACAAACGGTGAGGGTCGAGTCGGATTTAAACGATTCGACCAAATCCGATTTAATAACTTTCTTACGATCTAATTATGATTGCTTCTCCTGGTCACATGAAGATATGGTGGGGATCTCCCCTGATATTATTACTCACAAATTGAATGTAGATCCCACATAAGATCGTGGACGACGAGGTCAAGAACTTACTCGAAACAGGTAAAATAAGGGAATTCAAGTACCATGACTCGCTAGCTAACGTCGTCGTAGTTCAGAAAAAGAATGGGAAATGGAGAGTCTGCGTCGACTTCACGGACCTGAACAAGGCCTGTCTAAAAGACTCCTTCCCATTACCACACATCGATGCAATGGTCGACGCGACTGCCGGACATAAAATGCTAACATTTATGGACGTTTTCAGCGGGTATAACCAGATCCTAATGGACCCTGACGACCAAGAAAGAACAACCTTCATAACCAGTCAAGGTACGTACTGTTACAAAGTTATGCCCTTCGGATTAAAAAACGCAGGGGCCACATATCAAAGACTGGTGAACAAGATGTTCAAAGACCAGAACGGAGACACCATGGAGGTCTACATCGATGACATGCTCATCAAATCTAAAGCGGGAAAGGACCACATCAAACATCTGAAAGAGGCATTCGAGGTACTGAAAAGGTATAACATGAAATTAAATCCGACTAAATGCTCTTTTGAAGTGTCTTCAGGGAAATTCTTAGGGTACATGGTGACGCAAAGGGGGGTCGAAGCTAGTCCAGACCAGATCAAAGCTATCATCAACTTAAGGTCCCCCCGATGCGTCAAGGACGTCCAGAAATTGACATGGCGGATAGCAGCACTAAACAGATTCATATCTAAATCCTCGGACAAGTGCAAGTTTTTCTACGAAGCTCTGAAGAAAAATAAATCATTCGACTGGACAGCAGCACACGAGCATACCTTCCAAGACTTAAAAGCATACCTGGAAAGTCCTCTCCTGCTGGCCAAGTCGAAAGATGATGAGCCACTACCGCTATACCTGGTCGTGTCAGAATCGGCCGTCAGTGCAGTCTTAACAAGGGAAGAGGACGGCAAGCAATCACCGGTCTATTACGTAAGTCGCTACCTACTCCCTGCAGAAATGAGGTATACGTCGCTTGAAAAATTAGTCCTAGCCCTGGTAATGGCCTCGAACAAACTGAGACCTTACTTCGAATCACATGCTATTATTGTAAGAACTAACCATCCCATGAAGGCCATCATGAGGAAACCAGAATTTACAGGACGAATGGCAAAATGGGCTATACATCTCAGCGGATTCGACATCGAGTACGAGCTAAGAACAGCGATCAAATCTCAAGCTTTGGCCGACTTTGTGGCTGATTTCAGTCCTACACTGGAACATGAAGCCATGAAAGAAGCCGAACAGCTGAAAATTGAAGAAGACCGGGGCACATGGCAACTTCATACAGACGGAGCATCGAACGTAAGAGGATTCGGCCTAGGTGTCGTACTAAAATCGCCACAAGGGGACCACATAGCCTAAGCTGTGAGATGCGAATGGGATGCGACCAACAACGAGGAAGAGTACGAGGCCCTCATATTTGGGTTGACACTCGCACAAGATCTCGCAATCCTAAGCATAGAGGTGACATGCGACTCCCTCCTGATCGTCAACCAAGTACAAGGCTCATACGCCGCCAAAGATGACAGGATGATGGCATATTTGGACGTCGTTAAAAAACTAGCAAGCGAATTCCAGAATTTCACCATCCGACAAGTCCCACGCGACCTCAACACACAAGCCGACGCCCTAGCAAATCTTGGCTCCGCCCTACATCCCGACGACTTCCACAACATCCTGCTAGCACATATCACAACTCCGGGAGTCCCCAAGATCCTCAAGACAACCAGTTAGGACAACACTTAGATGATAGACGAACTGCCCTTAGAAGAGGTCGTTTCAACAAAAGTAGGTGACGACATAAAGTAGGACCTAGTAGGCGACCAAGATGATTGGACCACACCCTACATCAAGTGGCTTAAAGATGGAGTGCTCCCAGCAGACAAAGATGAAGCCAAGAGACTCAAGGTACAAGCTGTAACCTTTTATTTAAAAGATAACGTTCTATTCAAACGATCTATCACAGGCCTATACCTACGCTGCCTCAAAACGACCGAGGTAAGATGCGTCCTACAATCCTTACACGATGGAGAATGTGGGAACCATATTGGGGGACGTAGCCTATCCGGCAAAGCCCTCAGGACAGGTTACTACTGGCCTACAATGAACAGAGACGCAACCGACTACGTCAGAAAGTGCGACGCCTGCCAATGGTACACACCCGTCACACACCAGCCATCGGAGATGCTCCACCCGACTCTTGCACCTTGGCCCTTCATGCGATGGGGAATGGATATTGTCGGGAAACTACCACCAGCATCGAGACAACGCGTCTTCTTCCTCGCTATGACTGACTATTTTTCTAAATGGATAGAAGCCGAAGCATATCGAGAAGTAAAAGAAAAACACGTCATTTCATTTTCAAAGCATAACATTTTATGCGGCGTCCCTTCAGAAATCGTATACGACAATGGCTCCCAATTCATCGGTAGCAAGATGCGATCCTTCTGCAAACAATGGAACAGCATATTGGTCACGTCTACGCTGAGATATCCACAATCCAATGGCCAAGCAGAATCCAGCAATAAGATCATCATAAACAATCTAAAAAAACGCCTTACAAGGGAAAAAGGCAGGTGGGCAGACGAGCTCCCCTTAATATTGTGGTTCGACAGGACCATGCCGAAGAATGTGACTGGACAAAGCCCCTTTTCATGAGTCTACGGGAGCGATGCGGTCATCCCCACCGAACTACTCGTCCTGACTGCTAGATATGGGTTATAAACCCCAGAACAAAACGACGTCGAGTTGGCTCACAGTCTTGACATCGCAAACGAGACTAGAGAAAGAGCCAGAATTCGAATGGTTCAGTACCAACAACAAGTCGCTAGGAGCTATAACAAGACCGTCCATGTTAAAGTCTTCAAAGTAGGAGATTGGGTCCTAAGAAAGACATTCCAAAACACCAAGGATCCAGCCGACGGGAAGCTAGCACCTCAATGAAAAGGACCTTACCTCATCAAGGAGATCGTCGGACAAGGAGCATACCGATTGGAGACTAAAGATGGACAACCACTTCCCCGAAGTTGGAACGTGACCCACTTAAAGTTGTATCATTTCTAAATCCCTTTTCCTTTCACGTTCCTATTACATTTGTTCGATTACGTTCATTTGAATCACTTTACTGACTTAAGCGTCGGAGGGCCGTTGGGCTCACCCCCAACGGTCGCCTATAGATCTCTTCTTTCATGTTTTAAAACCAATTCAAACAGGGACAAGAGGCCTCGAAGACAAGAACAAAAGCTTAAGCAAGGCGACATCTCATTTCATACGAAAGCGCTTACAAACACACGCTCGATCGATACACGGGGAATTGAGGGACACAATGCTTAAACATTTTATTTACAAGACTTGTCCTATTTAAGGTACTTGTCTTTATTACAAATAGCTCTTCCCTGGACAAACAAGGCATGCCATACTAAACACCTATGACTACAGGTCACTTCGACCAACTCCCACGCGTCCTGGCCAAGGCGTAACCGACAAGTTAACCTGCACAAACAAACAAACACAAGGTACGCAAATATAAAAAGATTTCACAAAATATGCGATCCGCGATGGTGGACGGGTCGCCAAAACATTATCCATCCCATCTCCACGATGGGGCACCACATGTCATCCAAACACCTAATAACATAATGATCACAAAAAAAAAACACATAACATCATCATTACATTACTGAGATTCGCCTGACTTCTCGTCGACATCTGCAGGGATGATCTCCTTACCCTTGGTCACCTCAGGATCGGTCTTCAACGCATCCTCAACCACCTCCTCAATCGCTTCGGGGTCAGCTTCCTCCCTTTGCTCGTCTTCTCCCATGCCGACCAGCTTGAACAGATCGTCGCCAGGGTTGCCATTTGGGTATAGGAGATCAATGTTGGCCTTCTCGTCTTCAATCTTCCACTCCACGTGAGTCCCCGCAGTAAACTCTTCCATCATCTCGATACGCGACTTGAGGCAGAAATACGCCCCCACGTCGCCAGCAGTACGAGCATACTGTTCTCGAAGCTTTTTAGCATCTGCCTTCCCCTCCTCGAGATGAACCTGTAACTTCTTCTTAGCCGACGACATATCGCTCTCAAGGGTCTTCACACGATCCTTGGCGGCCTTATAGAAAAGGATAGACAATGCGCGAGGGCGATGGGCAAAAATCCTCCCGCTAGTCCTTTGGGCCAATCGAACCACACCAAGGAAAGGGATCGGCGAGATCCCATTTTGCCTGGCATACGGAGGTGAAGCAGTTGTCCCAGTGGAGCACATTTTTCCGAATGAGAGGATTTTGCACTACGACGAGAGAAACAATGAGAGGATGTCCGCGAAACTACAATTATGGGAAGAGGTGCGATAAATGTCCGAGATCCGCGAAACCGAGTACAATAGAAGAATTGTCACGCACTACAACAAGAAAATCCTCCCCCGATGCATCAAAAAAGGGGATCTGGTCCTAAGGAGAACAGACGGCGGAAAGCTAGACCCATGGTGGGATGGCCCCTACATCATCTCACACCAAGTGGCAAGAGTGTAATACCCCTCATTTTTAGTAAGGGCATTTTTCTAATTTTCCAAACACTCGTACTGAAGTCGAATTATTTTCAGAGAAGTTCAGACATTCTGTTAAATGCTTGATCTCTGTAATAATTCCCTGAGTGGAATAAAATACATTCGACGTATTTTTGGGGTTTAGAATATTTGTTCGGATACAAATATATTTAATATGGGGTTAAGACCCATACCCATAATTCTTCCCGGACGAAAGAGGGTAAAAGAGGTAGGATTTGGCCTCCACCGCACCCACGTTCATACCCACCGCACCCGCGATCAGAAATGGCCTTCATTGCACCCCGCGGTGAGACCCACCGCACCCGCGCCGTCATCATTGCTTTTCTAATTCGCCGAACTTTGACCGGCTTCGCCTGAGCTGCTTCGCCTTTGTCGGAGCCGAGGCGGTGAGGCGGTGGGGGAGGTGCCTGCTTGGCCTCCTTGCTTGGCCTATATAAGGAGGGGACTTGGAGGAGGAAGCCATCTCAATCACTCTCTCTCTCAAATCTCTCTCTCGTTCCATTGTCGCCGGATTTGCAAGCTTTCGCCGGAGTTGTCGTCGGAGCTCTCATAGGAGGAGGAGGTGCTCTCAAGGTGGCCCTTTGGAAGTCCAAGGAATCCAGAAGTTGGAGCCACCATGAGTCGAACCCCCGTCGTCTTCCCCGGTGAGTTTTCATCGTCGTCGTCTCGCCACTGTGGCTTGACCGCACCCACGGTGTGCCTGGGCACTCGTGGTTGTGGCTTGGGCTTTGTGATCTCATTTGGGATTTCCGTTCTTTCGATTTCGTTCGTCTTTCCTTAGATTCGTATATTTTATTATTGAATCTAACTTAGGGTTTCATTATGGGTCGTTCCATAGGGATCTGAAATCCGAGTTCTGTCCTCGTTCCAGACCCGGAAACCCGTTGTCTTTGAGCTTCGTTGAGCTTCGTCTAATCTAAGGCAAGTGGCGGTTCGCTCTTGCTTATCATTCCATATTTCTATTAATTATCAATTGTTTAATTGTTAATTAAATTGGGATGAATTACTGGTTTCGTTGGAAACAGTTTTCTTAAAATGATAAGATTAAAATGAATATTATGATAGGTTGTATATATTGCTAGAAACAACGCTATTATATCTGTTATTACCGTGATGGTATTGTTGTGGATTTTTATGCGAACTTGAAATATAGTTAGCAGTGGATTTTATGTGCACTTGAGATATAGTTAGCACGAGTATTCGTAGGAGCACTGCTTACCTTGAGAGGTAGCCGTTTCTTTATAACCCGGTAGATAGGATGTTCAAGCCCTAACACCGTTTCTCTAGTCATGAATGTTGGGCCTGGCATTCCCGGAGAAGATGGGTCAAGTGAATCGAGCCCAAGCCCATTGCAGATCGGAAGAATAAAGGAGAAGGCCCAGAGGAGGCGACAAGGCTTCTCTGGTCGAATGCCCTCCGACAGGATCGCGAGAATCTCGCCATACATTTAATGCCCAGATCACGCAACGTCCACATCATTCAAACCACTATAATTGCAGCAATTAAATGGCATAATCCTTGCCATTGCTCCCGGCATTGAAGACGAAGATATTAGAAAAACACAACGGTCACAATGGAAAAGAACTTACCATATTTGGACGATGAAGAAGATAAGAGGATACGAACACATTAACGCTAGACACACAAGCATCCTGACTCACAAACGAATCAGAACAACACTTACGCTGCCCGCTTAGCTCTCTAGCAATCATCTGCGCTTACTCTCCACCGGTCGCCACCTAAAAGTCATCGGTCGAGTCTTACACGACCACTCGGTCTAAACTACGATAAGTTGTATCTCGATTCGATCCGATCAATACATTATCTAATAAAATCATCTCACTATTCTACATTTATTCTTTGCTTGTCAATTATCTGCTTGGTTTGGATTGTTTTCTATCACCCGATCGACTAGTTACCCCGTCTAAGGCGATTTAGGTCGTCCGATCCTTTCGCCCCAAAACAATTTGGCGCCCACCGTGGGGCAACTTGCCGATCACCCTTCCTAAACTTTCCAACCATGACTATTGACCCACCTACCGACAACCAAGAACCATGTCTCGAAGACGGAACCCAAGATGCAGTAATCACAACCGAAAATCCTACTCCAACCCAGTTCCAAGAACTTTCCCAAAAAATGGCCACCCTTCAAGAGGAACTAGCCCAGCAACGCCAAAAGACCGAGGCCCTAGCCGCTTTGTCAACCCAATCTGAAGCCGAGATCGCGCAACTAACCCGTGAAAATGAGTCTCTTAAGTCGCAGGTACAGTCAGTGGCTTCAGGATCTAGGAACGTGCCCGTCCATGGCAGCGTCCGAACACGCCTCGACATGGACAACATCGAGCCGACGCCTCCGAGCATACGACGTCCCAGACAGACTGAGGGTACGTCTCGAACTCCTTTCGCTAGTCCATTTTCGACTAACCATGTCACCTTTTCCACACCGATCGGGTCTGCTGGGGCCCGAATCGACGAACCGCAGGTTACCAATCCGCCAGATGTCCTGGCTCTTTTCCAGCAGACGCTCGACAGACACATGAAGACGATCGACGATCGCTTCAACAGGCTCCCAGGAGTCCCGCAACCAATCGAGAGGGAAACGTCCGGCGGATTCGAAGAATCCCCGTTCGTCGAAGAAATCTCAAGGGTCGAGATCCCCAAGAAGTTCCATCTCCCCAACATGGCGACGTTCGATGGCACCACCGATCCAGATGACCATATCTCTCTCTATAAACAAAAACTAATGGCCGCATCTGTTTCAAGGGAGAGTCGCGAGGTTGTCATGTACAAAAGCTTTGGCATAACCCTCGCGGGTCCCGCACTAACGTGGTTTATGCGTTTGCCTCAGGGAATGATTACATCCTTTGCGGATCTGGTCAACTCTTTCAAGAGTCAATTTGCTAGCAGTCGAAGGCTCGAAAGACAATCAAGTGACCTCTACCGAGTCAGACAAAGGTATAACGAACCCCTTTGGAATTATCTTAACAGGTACAATAAGGAAAAAAGTGGCGATCCCCCACTGCGACGTCACAACCTCCATTGAGGCCTTCCGACAAGGTCTGGTCAAAGACAACAATCTCTACGACGAGATTACCAAGTACTCGTGTAAAAGTTTTGAAGATGTCTAAGACAAAACCATGGCCGAGGTAAGATTGGAAGAAGACCGAGAGTCGCGTAAAGCCTCACGCGAACCCGATCCATCCGACCGTAAACCCCCCCCCCGACAACCGTCGAGACAGACGATCTCATCCCTATTCTCATAATCGAAACGAACCAAATCAGGTAAACTCTTTCCAAGACAGGTCACAGGAATGGAGAGATGGTCCGGCGTTGCCTCCTAGGGTCCAGTCTTATAATTTCAATGTTTCCGTGTCGGAGCTCGTCAAGATTTTCGACAAATACGGAAAAGATGTAAGATGGCCCCGAAAGAGCGACCGACCGGATGTCAAGAAGGACATGAGTCGATGGTGCGAATTCCACGGCGACCACGATCATTCGACCGACGAGTGCATCGCCCTACGGAAGGAAGTCGCTAGGCTGCTCTCATAGGGGCTCCTACGCGACGTAATCTCAGAGCGGGCAAAGGCCACCATGGAACGTCGAGATCAGGTAAAATAGAACAAACCCCCATCTCCCGTCCATACAAAAGTTGTCAATACCATTTCAGGTGGATCGGATATATATGGAAACACATACTCCGCGGCTAAGCGACACGCTAGGGAAAGCAAGGGCGACAAGCCCGAGGCATCGGAATTCAAGCCAAGGAGGACATCTGACCTTCCGACGGTCACATTCGACGAATCCGATTCCGACGGGTCGGATAGTCACCACGATGGTCTGGTAATCTCTTTGTCTATTGGTAATTGTTTAATACGGAGAGTACTAATCGATACAGGGAGTTCGACAAACCTCTTGACCCTTGACGCTCTTAAAGAAATGGGTCTGACTGAGAATGACCTAATCAAGAAGTCGACCCCACTGGTCGGGTTCAGTGGTGAGGTTAAGCATACGACTGGTGAAATCATTCTAACCATATACGCTGGAGGAATCAACCAATAGGTGAAATTCTTAGTCCTAGACTGTCCGTCTCCCTATAATTGTATTCTTGGCAGGCCATGGATACACGCTATGAAGGCAGTACCTTCAACGTATCATCACGTCATCAAATTCCCCACTGAATGGGGAGTCCAAGAGATCAAAGGAGAACAAAGGACCGCAAAAGAATGCTACGTCGCTTCCATGAAGAGCGCAGTCGAACACAAGACCGTATAGCAACCACAGAGCGGCGAAGGGCCTAGTCGGTACGTCGAACCAGAAATGGAAAAACTCGATGAAATCGCACTAGACCCTTCAAAGCCAAACCAAACAGTAAGGGTCGGGTCGGACTTGGACGATTCGACCAGACAACAACTTCTTGACTTTCTCAGGGCCAATGCTGACTGTTTCGCATGGTCGCATGAGGATATGGTCGGAATATCTCCAAACGTTATTACTCATAAATTAAATGTGGATCCATCTCATCCCCATGTCAAGCAAAAACGCAGGAAGTTTGCCCCCGAGCGGAACAAGATAGTCGACGACGAAGTCAAAAGCTTATTGGAAACAGGAAAGATCAGGGAGGTCCACTATCCTGAATGGCTAGCCAACGTGGTAATAGTCCAGAAAAAGAACGGAAAATGGAGAGTCTGCATCGACTTCACAGACCTCAACAAGGCTTGTCCCAAGGACTCGTTCCCTCTACCCCATATCGACGCCATGGTCGATGCCACAGCGGGGCACGAAATGCTTACCTTCATGGACGCTTTCAACAGTTACAATCAAATCCTTATGGAACCCGACGATCAAGAAAAAACAGCTTTCATCACCAGCCAAGGTATCTATTATTACCGAATAATGCCCTTTGGTCTGAAAAATGCAGGGGCTACGTATCAACGACTAATCAACAAAATGTTCAAAGACCAAATCGGAGACACGATGGAAGTCTACATCGACGACATGTTGGTCAAGTCCAAAAAGAAAGAAGATCACATAGACCACCTATGCGACAGCTTCGAGGTGCTCAAAAGGTACAACATGAAACTAAACCCTACTAAATGCTCCTTCAGAGTGTCGTCAGGGAAGTTCTTAGGATACATGGTGACACAAAGAGGAGTAGAGGCTAGCCCAGAACAGATCAAGGCTCTCATCAACCTTCGATCCCCCCGATGCGTCAAAGATGTACAGAAGCTCACAGGTCGGATAACAGCTCTGAGCAGATTCATCTCCAAATCATCCGACAAATGCAAACCCTTCCACGACGCACTCAAGAAGAACAAGTCCTTTCAATGGATGGAAGAACACGAAGCAGCGTTCCAAAACCTCAAAGAGTACATGGCTAGTCCCATGTTACTGACCAAACCTAAAGGCGACGAGCCCTTATTTCTTTATCTTGCATTGTCAGAATCAGCCGTAAGCGCAGTACTGATCAGGGAGGAGGATGGCAAACAGTCGCCAATATATTACGTCAGTCGGACGCTGTTACCGGCCGAAACAAGGTATTCGTCACTTGAAAAGCTCGTGCTATCACTGGTAATGGCTTCGAACAAACTCAAACCATATTTCGAATCCCATACTATTACTGTTCGTACTAATCATCCCATGAGAGCTATCATGAGGAAACCTGAGTTCACAGGACGAATGACCAAATGGGCCATACACCTCAGTGGTTACGATATCGAGTACGAGCCTAGGACAACGATCAAGTCGCAAGCCTTAGCCGACTTTGTGGCCGATTTCAGTTCAACCCTAGGGCGAGAAGCCACAAAAGAAGCAACACAATTACTCGCGACGGATGAGGCAGGTACATGGGAGCTCCACACAGACAGGGCATCGAATGCTAGAGGATCGGGGCTAGGGGTCGTGCTAAAATCGCCATAAGGGGACAAGATAGCTCAAGCTGTCAGATGTGAGTGGGATGCGACTAACAACGAAGCTGAATACGAGGCACTCATATTCGGACTCATCCTAGCTCGCGACCTAGGGGTCTGAGAGATCGAAGTCGTTTGCGATTCCTTGCTGGTCGTAAACCAGATACAAGGGTCGTACAGTGCCAAGGATACCAGAATGATAGCCTACCTGGAGGTAGCCAAGAAACTGATCGGACAATTCCAAACATTCAACTCAGACAGGTGCCCAGGGATCTTAACTCCCAAGCTGACGCACTCGCTAATCTGGGATCCATCCTAGACCCGAAGGAATTTCCACACATACCATTGGCCCACATCACCACGCCAGCCGTCCCAAGGACATCCGTCGAGTCAACAACATCACTTGAAGAACTCGTCGCCATGGAAATAGGCGACCGATCAGAAGAAGACATCGTCGACACCAATGACGACTGGATGCTACCTTACATTAGATGGTTAAAAGACCGCATCCTACCCGACGACAAGACGGAAGAAAAAAGGCTCAAGGTACAAGCACTCTCTTACGATATCGTAGATAACATCTTGTACAAAAGATCTGTTACAGGACTACTCCTACGATGCCTCAAGACTCCAGAAGTCGGACGTATCTTACAATCGTTGCACGAAGGGGAGTGTGGCAATCACACCGGCAGACGAAGCCTCTCGGGAAAAGCCCTACGAAATGGGTACTATTGGCCAACGATGAACAAAGACGCCATGGAATACACCAAGAGATGCGACGCCTGTCAGCGGCACGCACCCGTCCATCATCAGCCTTCGGAGCTCCTCCATCTGACCCTAGCTCCATGGCCCTTTATGAGATGGGGAATGGACATTGTCGGAAAGCTCCCCCCCGCGTCGGGTCAAAGAGTCTTCTTCCTTGCCATGATGGACTACTTCTCTAAATGGATCGAAGCCGAAGCCTACAGAGAGGTAAAAGATCAACACGTCATTTCATTCGTAAAATGCAATATCTTGTGCAGATTTGGCGTCCCATCAGAAATCATGTGCGACAATGGCTCCCAATTCATCAATCATAAGACTCGAACCTTCTGCGACCAGTGGAACATCAAGTTGGTCACATACACACCTCGGTATCCGCAATCCAACGGACAAGCCGAATCCAGCAACAAGATCATTATCAACAACCTCAAGAAATGCCTCACAGGGGCTAAAGGCAAATGGGCAGACGAACTCCCACTTATTCTCTGGTCTGACAGGACTACTCCAAAGAATGCGACCGGGCAATCGCCTTTCTCTCTCGTCTATGGGAGTGAGGCGGTCATCCCGGCTGAGTTACTGGTTCCGACCGCTCACTGCAACCTTCAGACAAATGAACAAAACGACATCGAACTAGCACACAATCTGGACATAGCGGACGAAATCAGAGAGAATGCCCGAATCAGGATGGTCAGGTTCCAACAACAAGTCGCAAGGAGCTACAACAAGAACGTCTGAATCAAGGCATTCAAGGTCGGAGACTGGGTCCTCAGGAAAACTTTCCAGAACACTAAGAACCCATCCGACGGAAAGCTAGCACCACAGTGGGAAGGACCTTACTTGATCACCGAAGTGGTCGGACAGGGAGCATATCAGCTAAAGGATAAAGACGGACGACCGATCCTGAGGAGTTGGAACGCAGCACATCTAAAACTCTACCATTTCTGAACCAATGAGGTAAAACATCACACAAATCTTATACCTCGCATATACATTACTATCTGTCGCATACAAATCGCATGCTATCGCATATACATTGCTATCTGTCGCATATAAATCGCATGCTATCGCATATACATTGCTACCTGTCGCATACATACCGCATGATGTCGCATGTACATCGCTATCTCCTTTTACATATCATCATCTGACACTAAGCGAAGACTTCCTCCTTACAAAAACACAAATGCAGAACAACATTTACATTGGATCCTGTCATCCGCAAAAAAAGCGCTTATATTACATTACACGATCGATCGGAACACGGGGAGATGACAACACAGGCACGTCGGCACACCACCTGCCTTACACAAAACATAAGGTATAACACCTTATTACATTTACGCAATAAAACATATTGCTTACCTCCCCGGCATAATGTCATGACTAACACATACACAAACACATCGCAGGCCTGCTCTACATACATACACACGGTGAAACCCCACTCGACGGAGCATACGGGTGAAAACAACATACACGAAATACAAAACGTCGTCGACAACTTCCTTGAAGGTCCGACGAACATGTACGAAACGAACTAGCATACGACTCTATATGTAAAAATACAATTGCATCGAAATAAAAGCATCTTTATACAAATACGTGACCCGCGATGGTGGACGGGTCGCCAAAACACATTGTCTGCCTACACATCTGTAGGAATTTTAACGACAGTCATTCAGAAATATCCTGCGACCCGCGATGGTGGACGGGTTGCCAAAACACATAATATTCAAACCCACACACAGGTGGGGCAAAGAAAGTCATACTACGCGGAGAAAACAAATCAAGCGTCGGGAGCAATGGCATTACCTTCCGCAGGGGCTGGCTCTAGAGAAGCTATCTCATCAGTCGGCTCGACATCACCAAGATGGGCCTCGTCCTCATCGGCGCCTTCATCCACGGCCTCCTCTCCGACGCCGGCTAAGCAAAACAGCTCCTGACCAGGATCGCCCTTTGGGAACATGGAGTCCAGAGTCTCCTTCTCCGCTTTCAGGTCTCAGAGCTCATGCTTGCCCTCGTTGAACTCCTCGATCATTTCGATGCGCGACTTCACCGCATAAAAAGCCCCAACGTCACCAGCAATTTGGCCATCGGCAATGCGAGCCCGCCTCACCTCCTCCTCAACGCCTGATCGGCACTCTTCAAACTCCCTCCGACTTGCGACCAGCTCTTCTTGACTGCTCTTCAGCTCCCTGGTGAGGCGACGCTCGGTCTCACGGCAGTGAATCTCCGCTCCCTCCAGCTTGGTCCTCAAAGACGCAAGGTCGGACTCTAACCTAGCAGCCCTGTCCTCGGCCTTGACAAGCATCGCCTGAACACCGGAGTAAGCTCCCAAGAAATACTGGAAGGCCTGACAGAAAGACACACGACAACACAAAAACACAATCAAGAAACGCAGTCGAGCAAAAAGAAACATAAAAACAAGAACAAAGGGCAACTCACCCTCCACGCGGAGCATCCCGCTTCACCAATGCAGTCTAGATGGGAGACATCCTTAACTTCTGACTTCAAAGTCGGGTCCTAAGCGCAAAAAAGGTCGGCGATCGACTGTCCGACGGCACCGATCTTGCCGACCCCCTCAGCAGTCGCACTCTTTTTCCTAGGGATGTCCTCCACCTTGACGTCTTCAGGGCGAGCGCTCGCCTTCCTCTTAGAGCCAGTCTTGACTGGAACCGTCAGATCCACCAGATTCGGTTTGCTTGACGCGGCTTTGGCCGCCGCCTTCCTCTGCTCGATCAGACTTTTCCCTGACGCCACCCTCAAATGAGCACTCGATCGACCACCAGGGGAACCTGACACGACAGAACAACAAAAAGGGAGAAATCCTAAAGTACACGACAAAACGAAAAACAGTAAAAGACGCCTGGAGTCAAGAATCTACCTTTTGCACGAGACGATGAGACATTCGACATGTCGTCTTGAGAGGCAGGAGTCGTCGACAGCAGGTTGACGTTCACAAACTTTCTTTCAGACGCGAGAATTTCAAGGACAATCTTCGACAAGCCTTCCGACCGGCTACTCACTTCTAGATCTTCTGGTTCGGGGACTACAAAAAAGAACAGTTAAGGCAAGAGTTAAGACACATAAAATACGCGAAAGAGAAGACAAATACATACTATCGATTCGCCACTCCGTCAACAAAAACGGACACTCTCCCTCCTTTTCCAAAGAAGAACGTTCGACGAAAAAGAACTTCGACCCCCATCCGCGGTCGTTGACATCAGGGCTCTGCACCAAGCGCTTCCGACCATGTCGGATACGCAACTGAACGCGACAGGAACTCTTCGACCCAATAAAGTAGTTATACCACAGAGCGTCAAAATCAAAATCGGCCCCAGTTTGAACATTCACAAGGTCTAAAACCCTAAGAACTCTCCACGCCTGAGGCATTACTTGACATGGCGCCAGCGCCAAAGTGGCTAAAAAATCCCTGACAAGGGGAGAGAAAGGAAATTTGTACCCTATTCTAAACGGGTATTGATAAGCACTACTTTGTAGGGCTTAAGTAAGAGTCATTAGAGGATTTATTGGTGCCATTCGGGTAGATTTAGACACATTCATGTGTATGGTGTTTGGGGGCGAAGTTGATGTTTTTGGAGGTGTTTGAGCGGTTTTGGAGATCATATGAGACACTGAGGAGGAAGCCACCAGTAGTAGGCGCCAAGGGAGTGCAATGAAGAGTAGAAGAACAATGTGCTGAATTCAATTGGTTCGTTCTCTCTACTCCGATGTCCAAATGGAGTGATTCCAATTCGAGGAGTTAGATCTTGAAGTCTATTGCAAGTCCTCAAAATATGAGCGCAATCCTAGTTGGGAATCAAACGTTATGGCATTTTTACGGAAGTGTCGCAGGAGCTGAACCGAAAGACGGCGACCGCCGTAATTACGGCACCCGCCGTGAACCTTACGGCGCCCGCCGCAATTGGCTTTCCACCGACCTTGGCTACGAAGTGATTACGGCGACCGCCGTTTAATTGCGGCGCCCGCCGCATTTACGGCGATCGCCGTGGGAGATGCGGCGACCGCCGCCGATGTCAGAAGCCCGCCGAACGTGTTTTCCATATTTGTTTTATTTGGATTATTTTTATTACGGTTTTAATATTTCGTATTAGGTTAACTTAGCTTTATTTTCTTTAGTATTTAAGGGTTGAGAAAAGGCTTGTTTGCCTATCTTGGATCATCTTTTTCTTTGAACCCTAATTCCCTTTTCTACGTTATGAAGAACTAAGCTTCCCTGGCTTAGTCAGACGCTGAAGCTTTCGTTTTGATAAAGTTGTGAGATTCTTGTTCTTAATCTATTGCATGGTTTTTATCTTTCTCTTGCTTAAGTTGTTTATGATTGATATTGATAATCTCTATTTGGACGCAACTAGGGTTTATTGTTATTTATCTATTGCTAGATTTAGATTGTTACTGGTTGAGCATATCTATTTCAGAGTAGCAACTGCATCGTATTAGTAACTGGTTGTGCTAGTCTTATGCAGAAGAGAATTGATTTACATTCTAGGATAATATCTGGTTGTTTTATGCTAGAATTGTATCCAACTATATTCCTATCCGTAAGGCTGCTGTTAAACTGAATCTTGATAGTTTCAGGGTTGTTTAATTAGTTAGTGCTAATAGTATCTGGTTGTGCTATTAGTTATATCTGAAAAGGAATTGGAATTTCCATTGAATGAGATTTTGAATGAGTATCTAGGATCAACTTGTCATACGAATAGTGGATGTTGTTTGACTAAGTGCTTTTTCCCATTACTGAATTCCTTCATCTTTAGTTTATTCTTGCCTTTGCATGCTTAGATTAATTAAACAAACAAAAACCCCCCTTTGGTTACTTTAGTTTGACATACAAATTGCATATTAAGATAGAATTCGCCTCCCTGTGGATTCAACCTTTACTTACCTAGGACTACGGTTTAAGGTTTGTTTGGATATTTTGCATAGCAGTTTTTAGAACGACAAAAACCTGTTATCAAATTGGCGCCGTTGCCGGGGAGGCAATAATCTATTTTGTGTGTGTGATTTGTGTGCCAATCTTGGTGTGAACCTATCTTATGGTTCACACCCGTGCTACTAATAATCTACCTCTAGTTTTTGATCCAGAAATCGAAAGAACTTTTCTTCAGGCTCGCAGGGCTACGAATTTACTACTTCAGGAAGCTGATACAATGGCAGCTCGTGTTACTCTGGAGTCCCTGACAGCTCCTAACTTGGAGCAACCTACTCGTGTTGTGCAATTCCCTGCTCTGGGTGAAGGGGTTAAATTTGAGCTCAAGACAGGAGTAGTCCATTTACTCCCGAAATTCAGTGGAACCCCGCTTGAGGATCCTATTCAGCACCTGGATGAGTTCCTTGAGGTCTGCACCAGTATGAGGCCGTCTGATATTACTGAAGATCAGATGAGGTTGAGAGTATTTTCCTTTTCTCTGAAGGATTCAGCGAAGGACTGGTATCATTCTTTACCGCCAAGAAGCATCACTACTTGGGTAAATTTGAAGAAGGTGTTTCTTGACAAATACTTTCCAGCTATCAAGTCTAATCAACTCAAGAAGAAGATCTGCAACATAGAGCAACTGTCTAATGAGTCTCTCTATGAATATTATGAGCGCTTCAAGAAACTGGTGAAGAGTTGTCCCTACCATGGTTACGAAAAGCATGATCTGATTCTCTATTTACATGGAGGACTCCGTGAAGATGATCGTCGAATGGTGAACTCTTCATGTGGTGGAAATATTCTGAAGATGACTTATGAAGAGGCCCTAGAGATATTTGCTACTCTGGCAGATGACTCTAGGCAGTACAGTGGGAGAGGTTCCCAGAGCTTGGTCATTGCTAGTTCTCAGTCTAAGATTGATCAGGCTGATTTTGATGTGTTGAAAGAGGAGGTGAGGCGTCTGAAGCTGAAA
Source organism: Rheum nobile (assembly GCA_027886185.1). Taxonomy (NCBI): domain Eukaryota; kingdom Viridiplantae; phylum Streptophyta; class Magnoliopsida; order Caryophyllales; family Polygonaceae; genus Rheum; species Rheum nobile. The sequence continues at coordinate 8,228,171 of WOAB01000040.1, forward strand.
GGTATGCCTCAGCAGGCTAAGGCCTGTGAGATTTGTCATGACGATTTGCACCCTACTGATTCGTGTCCTCCTCTACAAGAGGAGGTGAATACAGTGGGAGATTATCAACAGCGGCCCATGCATGATCCTTACTCTAGTACGTATAATCCTGGCTGGAGAGATCATCCCAATTTCAGATGGAGAGACCCAGAGCAAAACCAACAGCAGGGTAATCCTCAACAGCCTAGACAGCCATATGTGTCAAGACCACAGGGGCAGAGTTCGAATCCTTCATCGTTTATGGAGGATATGATGAAGATGATGATGCAGTGCAACATGAACCTTAGTGAGAATGTTGCCAAGTTGACCAAGAGCCACATACAGTTCCAGGAAAGTACACAAGCTAGCATTCAGAACCTGGAAAGACAATTTGGTCAAATCTCTCAAGTGGTGAATAAACTGGACGCAAAGGATTCTGGTAAACTTCCATCTCAAACGGAAATGAACCCGAATATTAGGAATGTCAGTGCTATGACTCTGAGGAGCGGGAAGAGGCTCGAAGAGGATGGTTTTGAGGTCGACAAGGAAGCGGATCAGGGGCTGGAACAGAACAGTGACGGCGACCGCTGTGAAAACAGCGACCGCCGCGAAACACACGGCGACCGCTGTGAAAATGGCGACCGCCGCGAGACACACGGTGACCGCCGTTTAATGGAAGCTGCTCTCGACCTAGAAGAAAAAAATCACGGCGACCGCCGCAACAATTACGGCGACCGCCGTGACGGTGAAACATTTCTCGAAAATCCTGATGACATTCACGACGACCGCCGCGAAACACACGGCGCCTGCCGCCCCCCCATTACTGAATCTGAGGCTGAGAAGGAGTATGTGCATCCAATTTTTCCTGAGTGGAAGCTCGTTGCACCATTCCCATCTGCATTGAAGCGTACCAAGCCACTCGCGCAGGACAAGGACATGTTTGAGATGTTCAGAAACGTTGAGGTCAACATGCCTCTCCTAAATTTGATCAAGTCTGTCCCTCGTTATGCCAAGTTCCTGAAGCAGATGTGCACCACAAAGAGGAATCAGGACAGGAACAGCAAGAAGAAGGTCAAGGTAAGCGAGCATGTATCTGCTATTTTTCAAAAGCGCTTACCTAAGAAGTGTGGCGACCCAGGTATGTTTACCATCCCAGTCACTATTGGAAGCACCAAGTTTCCCAAAGCTATGTTAGATTTGGGTGCTTCCATTAATGTCTTACCGTCATCTCTTTGTGAATCCTTAGGATTAGGACCCATGCATGCGACCAATATTTACATTCAGTTAGCTGATAGATCTAGTGTACGTCCTATAGGGATTGTGGAGGATGTCTTGGTTAGGGTTGGTGATCTTACTTTTCCTGCTGACTTCTATGTGCTTGATATGGATCATGATATGCATGCAGCCCCTATTCTGTTAGGGAGACCCTTCTTGAAAACTGCAAACACTAAGATCAACGTGAGTAGTGGTTCCTTGACTATGGATTTTGATGGCCAAACCATTAATTATAACATCTATGAAGCCATGAAATCCCCTGCCGATGCCCATTCTTTGTGTGCAATTGATATCCCTGAGCCTGTGGTGCAAGATGTTTTTGATGAGGACCACCTAGATGACACACCACCTATTGTTGATTCTAGCTTGGATATTGCTATATTTACTAACTTGCAGGAAGGTGTGGATGAGTGGGACGCTTGCTATAAGCGCCCTCCGGAGCTTCCAGGTAAATCACCTTTGCTGCTAACTCCGAGCGAGAAGATTGCTCCCTCTTTGGTGCAGGTCCCTGAAGTTAAGGTTAAACACCCCCCGGATCGATCTAAGCATGGGGTAGACGCGACCAAGAAGGTCAGGATGGAGAAGCCAAGGAAGAAGAAGCATGGTCTAAGGTTCAAACCTTTCCATGATTGGTTCAGAAAGGAGGTATGGATTAAGAAGGTTCCCAAGGAACCTGACGATATGGATTGAAGTTGTTCGAGTAGTATGTCGAGCAACGACATTAACTAAGGCGCTGTTCGGGAGGCAACCCGATGTTAGGTAGTCTATTTTCTTTCCCTTAGTCTTTATTCAGTTGTTTTTCTTTTTGTTTTTTCCTTCTGTGTTGAACTAACCTGCAGGAAGAGTGAAAAAACGAAGATGGAGTTCACGGCGACCGCCGCACTCCTTACGGCGACCGCCGTAAATGCCTCGCTAAGCAAGTTGGCTACGACCTAAAAACGGCGACCGCCGTTTAATTACGGCGACCGCCGCAATTACGGCGACCGCCGCACCCCTCATGGCGACCGCCGCATTTTCGCAGGTAAAAAAAAAAAAAAAACAAAACAAAAATCGGAAAAAAATGGGCCCCGAAAAAAACCTTCAACGGGGAGCAAAAGACGAAAATAAGATACCCCGAAAAGACCTTAAACGGGGAGAAAAAGTCAAAAAAAAAAAAAAAGTTTCACCCAGCTGTCCAGAGTTTCCCACGGAGAGGTGTGCATCATGTTGCTAAACGGAGGAATACATTCACCCTATAGTTACTTGGCAACGATGATGGCCTTGCAGTCGACAGCTGAAGAGGAGGTACACCAGGGCCCAACCACGATGACATCTGGGGCCATTTTTGAAGGCCTTGCAACCCCGTTCCCTTGATTGACCACTACACCCTACAGTGGTTTCTTATGGTTGCACGGTAGATGAAGATAATGGCGTTGATGCCAGACATCCTGGATATGAGCTTTCATGAGTACACCGCCAGCAACAAGGAAGTGTCCAAGCCAACTCGACAACGTTGTGAGTTATTTTTTTGCTTTTCCCTGTGCTTTATTCTTTTGTCTTTCATTACATTGAGGACAATACAATGTTTAAGCATGGGGTGGGGTTTTATACTTGCTACGCTGCTGAGGAGAAAAATGAAAAAATGAAAAGAGCCAAAAAAATTGAAAAAAGGCTATCATAAAAAATCCTGGGATAGGTCGAAAACCCGAAAGGGCGGCCTAGGTAATAAGCAGGTGGCTTGGACCAACATTAGGCTGGGGTAATATGAAGTCAAGAGTGACGTGAGCTTATGTGAGTACATCTATTGGAAAATGAAATGAGTGGCTTGGTGAAAACCCGAAAGGGCGCCTTGGCAAAACGAGTGAAAAAGAAGAAGAGTGATTTTAGGATTTCTCACTATTCTTGGCGAGGTGTCATAAGAAGAGAAGTCAAAGAAGGATTGTCGGGTAGGTCACTCTGGGAGACATAAGGAGTAATAGATGGAGATTAGGATTAGAGGTTACTCACACTTTTGGATGTCCGGGTTAGCTTGGGGGAAGTACTCTGCTTGCCCTTAAGCTTGTTGAGTTGTGGATGTGTTGTGAATGAGATTGGTGCCAGGAGCTTGGCATGGGTTAGGAGACTCTTAGTTGGAGGATACGCTTTCTGAGACCTTGGATGCTGCATTGGAGGAGTAGGCTCTTTATTAGTTTACTCGAGGACGAGCAAAGGTCTAAGCATGGGGTGGTTTGATAAGCACTACTTTGTAGGGCTTAAGTAAGAGTCATTAGAGGATTTATTGGTGCCATTCGGGTAGATTTAGACACATTCATGTGTATGGTGTTTGGGGGCGAAGTTGATGTTTTTGGAGGTGTTTGAGCGGTTTTGGAGATCATATGAGACACTGAGGAGGAAGCCACCAGTAGTAGGCGCCAAGGGAGTGCAATGAAGAGTAGAAGAACAATGTGCTGAATTCAATTGGTTCGTTCTCTCTGCTCCGATGTCCAAATGGAGTGATTCCAATTCGAGGAGTTAGATCTTGAAGTCTATTGCGAGTCCTCAAAATATGAGCGCAATACGAGTTGGGAATTAAAAGTTATGGCATTTTTACGGAAGTGTCGCAGGAGCTGAACCGAAAGACGGCGACCGCCGTGAACCATACGGCGCCCGCCGCAATTGGCTTTCCACCGACCTTGGCTACGAAGTGATTACGGCGACCGCCGTTTAATTGCGGCGCCCGCCGCATTTACGGCGATCGCCGTGGGAGATGCGGCGACCACCGCCGATGTCAGAAGCCCGCCGAACGTGTTTTCCATATTTGTTTTATTTGGATTATTTTTATTACGGTTTTAATATTTCGTATTAGGTTAACTTAGCTTTATTTTCTTTAGTATTTAAGGGTTGAAAAAAGGCTTGTTTGCCTATCTTGGATCATCTTTTTCTTTGAACCCTAATTCCCTTTTCTACGTTATGAAGAACTAAGCTTCCCTGGCTTAGTCAGACGCTGAAGCTTTCGTTTTGATAAAGTTGTGAGATTCTTGTTCTTAATCTATTGTATGGTTTTTATCTTTCTCTTGCTTAAGTTGTTTATGATTGATATTGATAATCTCTATTTGGACGCAACTAGGGTTTATTGTTATTGATCTATTGCTAGATTTAGATTGTTACTGGTTGAGCATATCTATTTCAGAGTAGCAACTGCATCGTATTAGTAACTGGTTGTGCTAGTCTTATGCAGAAGAGAATTGATTTACATTCTAGGATAATATCTGGTTGTTTTATGCTAGAATTGTATCCAACTATATTCCTATCCGTAAGGCTGCTGTTAAACTGAATCTTGATAGTTTCAGGGTTGTTTAATTAGTTAGTGCTAATAGTATCTGGTTGTGCTATTAGTTATATCTGAAAAGGAATTGGAATTTCCATTGCATGAGATTTTGAATGAGTATCTAGGATCAACTTGTCATACGAATAGTGGATGTTGTTTGACTAAGTGCTTTTTCCCATTACTGAATTCATTCATCTTTAGTTTATTCTTGCCTTTGCATGCTTAGATTAATTAAACAAACAAAAACCCCCCTTTGGTTACTTTAGTTTGACATACAAATTGCATATTAAGATAGAATTCGCCTCCCTGTGGATTCGACCTTTACTTACCTAGGACTACGGTTTAAGGTTTGTTTGGATATTTTGCATAGCAGTTTTTAAAACGACAAAAACCTGTTATCAGGTATGCATAGAAGAACATCCATCCTTCGTAACGCGCATCGGCCCTCTCGTCTGGATGAGGCAACCTGGAGACCGTCTCCGGTGGAAAGCCTCCGACTTGGAGAACTTGATCCAGCTCCGCTTGGGACAAAGTGCTAGTCAATGCATCTGACTCCTTCAAAATTAAACGAGGAGGAGTTTCCCCTTCACGAGAATCGTAAAGAGTCTTCGACGACTCGGAAGCCTCGATGGAAACCATTTCGAGAATGGAAAGAGAGAGAGATCAAAGAGCTATGACTAGAGAAATCAGAAAACTATGGCGAAAGAGACCGAGAAGCTTACCGGAAGAAACTTACAAAGGAAGATGGGATGAAGACTAATCGATTCCCTCTGCTCTGAATTTATGGAGGGAAGCGAAGATTTGCAGAGGCGTCGCATCATGCCCCGATCACGCGCCACGTAGCCCTGAGCAAACGCGCCAAAAAAGGATGGTGAAGATCGTATCTAGAGAAGTTGCCACGGATTCCGTTTTACTTGCCTAAACCGGAAACCCAAGGCAACTTGGGGCTATTGTTGGGCCCGGCATCCCCGGAGAAGATGGGTCAAGTGAATCGAGCCCAAGCCCATTGCAGATCGGAAGAACAAAGGAGAAGGCCCAAAGGAGGCGACAAGGCTTCTCTGGTCGAATGCCCTCTGACAGGATTGCGAGAATCTCGCCATACATTTAATGCCTAGATCACGCAACGTCCACATCATTCAAACCACTATAATTGCAGCAATTAAATGGCATAATCCTTGCCATTGCTTCCGGCATTGAAGACGAAGATATTAGAAAAACACAATGGTCACAATGGAAAAGAACTTACCATATTTGGACGACGAAGAAGATAAGAGGATACGAACACATTAACGCAAGACACACAAGCATCCTGACTCACAAACGAATCAGAACAACACTTACGCTGCCCGCTTAGCTCTCTAGCAATCATCTGCGCTTACTCTCCATCGGTCGCCACCTAAAATTCATCGGTCGAGTCCTACACGACCACTCGGTCTAAACTACGATAAGTTGTATCTCGATTCGATCCGATCAATACATTATCTAATAAAATCATCTCACTATTCTACATTTATTCTTTGCTTGTCAATTATCTGCTTGGTTTGGATTGTTCTCTATCACCCGATCGACTAGTTACCCCGTCTAAGGCGATTTAGGTCGTCCGATCCTTTCGCCCCAAAACAATGACTATCCCCTATCCAAGTATAGGGGAGGTGCGCTTAGCCGGCGTCAAACCTTTAGGGATTTATTCCCGACTATATATCTCTATATCCTGAGGGATGAGATGATTATGATAAAAGCTTATAATGTGAATATACGTTTTGGAATTAAATAAGATAAGTGCCGATATGCACATAATTAATGAACCTTAGGGCGAGAAGTACAACTTGGAAACTCGTCCGGGACTTCGATTAGAGTAACTCCACCTTCTAAATCTGAATTCGCATTGTGCGGTGAGGTTGGTCGTGGACCCAAATAGTCAAGTCAGTTTTAAAACGCTTGTGTGAATTATAATGTTCCCAAACATTGTCATACTTTCCGATAAGACTCAATTCGTTGGAGTCTTCTCTTCATATGTTTCCTTAAAACTCTATCTTTCAGAGTCTTCTCTTGATCATACATTTTCGTATTTTTCAGTAGGAGTATGGTGGTTGACTATCGTCATCGACTTTTATTCGAGAAGCGATGAGTCTAACCTAATACGACTACTTAGAACCTTTCTGTTTTTCCCTTGCATAGTCTTTCATTAGACTAACCAACCGGTTATATTCCCTTGCATGGTTGGCTGGTGTCATCCGTCTCATACGGCACATCAGATAAACGTCTGTTCTATGAAGGATAGAAATGACGATGGAGGAAAATGGAATTTTGAAGAGTTTTTATCAAGGTTAAGATCCTAGGCGTGTGATCGCTAGATCAAGACCCTTGTGTCATTTATTTCTAAAGACTTCCGCTGTATTAAACATGTCTTATGTTAAGACTACTCTGTATTTCTGTTGTTTTTGGATTATGGATGTAACTCCAAGACTTTGATTTAATACGAAATGTTATGATATTTCGTATTATAAATGTTGTTTTATGATTTGTATAAACTGGTTAAGCCTTGGGTGGCTTCGGATGTGGAATCTGAGGTCACTGGCGGTGATACCTTTCAAGGATATATTTGGGGGTGTTACAGATCTGGTATCGGTGGGAAATGACCAAGCTCCGGTCAACGCTCCAATGGTATTTGATATAGTAGCAATAGAGGCTATTCGAGGAATTGTGATGCAAGCATTCACAGACATTATGCGACCAAACACGCCTCAGGAACAAGCTGTGCCAATTCCCCCAGCGGTTCCTAGATTTGAGGAGCCTAATATCAATGTACCCCAAGAGGAAGCGGTCAGGAATAGAGGCGACTATGGCCGAGCACTGAAGGCCATAAGCTCTATGAGGTCTGATAGCTATGACGGGAAAGGAGAGCCAATTAGGGTGGCATATTGGTTCTCACACATGAAAAGATTATTCAGAAACGTTGAGTGCACTGAAGCTGAAAAGGTGCACATTGCTTCCCTTCAGCTGAAGGAAGTAGCCAGTGAATGGTGGGAAGGTACAGGTCTTGTTGATCACCCTGGTTTGAACTGAGGGATGTTCAAGGCAAAGATGACAGATCGTTTCTTCTCCCGAGCTATGAGGGAAGAGAAGCACAAGGAGTTCCTCTATCCAAAGACGGATGGTTTGAAAGTGACTGAGCTTGCGGCCAAGTTCAATCATCTATTGCAATATGCTGGGCCGGAGGTGTCCAACGAAGAGCAAAAGATCTGGCATTTCCACGAGTGGATGAACCCAGATATTAAGCCACTAATGGTACATCACGAATTCTCTACTTTGGAGCAGTACGTGGACGCTGCCTACAAACTGGAAGTGACTCTGGAGGAGTCAACGAAGAAGCGTAATCGCCAAAGGTCAATGCAGAACCAGTCTCAGGCGAGTGGATTCAAGCATCCCGCACTACCGTCTAATTTTGCCTAGTTTGGCAAAGCAAAAACGGATATGACTCATAGAGGGTCTACGCAATAGTCGGGTCAAGCCAAGAATCCGATCCAGTGCTACAATTGTGGTACACCCGGGCACAAGAGCAATGCGTGTCCGAAGGAAAAGAAGATATGCTATGGCTATGGAAAGGAGGGCCATGTACAGACGTTCTGTCCGCAGAGAAGGCAGAAAGGGGCTGAATCACAACAAGGGTCTGTTAGTCAGAACAATCGACCCAGGTTTAGACCAGTGGAGGCTCCTAGTCCTTCAGCGCAGACGACTTCACAAAACAAGGGGAAAGCCCCAACTTCTTCTGGAGGTCAAGGTCAATGCCTTTACGAGATGCGTGAGGCGGATGGACCCAATGCTCCAATTGCTCAAGGTACTTTATACATCCATTCTACTTCTGTATGTATGTTGTTTGATTCGGGTGCTACTCATTCCTTTATTTCGGAGAGTTGTGTCACTAAGTTAGGCTTAGTATGCAACGAGGTTTGTGAACCTTTCGTTGTGAATCTTCCTAATGGTGAACATTTGGTTGGAACCAAGCATCTGTCAGAATTTCCGATTACCATCCAGGGTAAGAAATTCGAAGCAGATTTGATTTGTATAGCCATGGCTCCATACGACATTATTCTCGGTATTGATTGGTTGACGCGTCATGGGGCGGTAATTGATTTTAGCTCAAGGACTGTGACGGTGTCATCTGGGGGCTAGTATGTATGCAAGTTCAAGGGTCGGAATGACGCTGATAACGGCAGGCTTATCAATGCGATGGCTGCGTTTAAGCTACTTCGACAAGGATGTGTCGGGTACCTATGCTATCTGGACAAGCCCAAGAAAGATGAACCTTCAATTCCTGATATTCCGGTCATCCGTGAATTTCCGGATGTCTTTCCGGAAGAGATTCCTGGTTTACCCCCGTATCGTGACGTAGAATTTACCATTGATCGCGAGCCTGGTACTGCGCCGATCTCTAAGGCACCGTACCGGATGGCTCCTCCTGAGATGCAAGAGTTGAAGAAGCAACTCGAGGATCTTCTTGAGAAAGGATATATAAGACCGAGTGCATCACCTTGGGGCGCTCCGGTCTTGTTCGTCAAGAAGAAGGATGGATCGTTTCGACTTTGTATCGACTATCGAGAGTTGAATAAAGTCACGATCAAGAATAAGTATCCGTTGTCGAGGATTGATGATCTGTTGGATCAACTGCAGAGAGCCAAAGTCTTTTCCAAAATCGATCTGAGGTCTGGTTATCATCAGCTCAGGATTCGTGAGAAAGATATTCCGAGGACTGCGTTCCGAACGAGATATGGTCACTACGAGTTCATAGTCATGCCATTTGGACTTACTAATGCTCCAGCAGTCTTCATGGATCTAATGCATCGATGTTTCCACCAATACTTGGATAAGTTCATAGTGATCTTCATCGACGATATTCTGATCTATTCCCCGAGTGAGGAGGTTCACGAGGAACATCTTCGGATTACTTTGTCAGTCCTTAGACAGAATCAGTTGTACGCAAGGTTGTCTAAGTGTGACTTTTGGATAAAAGAAGTGGCTTTCTTAGGCCACGTGATTAATGAGAATGGGGTTATGGTTGATCCCCAGAAGATTGAAGCGGTAGCCAATTGGAAGCGGCCTCGGAATGTGAAGGAGGTGCGTAGTTTTCTATGACTCGCTGGATATTACAGACGGTTCGTGGAGGGATTTTCTAAGATCGCTCTACCCATGACCAGTCTGCTCCGCAAAGTCCATAAGAAGTTTGTCTGGGATGACAAGTGCGAGGCCAGTTTTCAAAAGCTGAAGCAATGTCTGACCTCCACACCAGTATTAGCGCTACCAGAAGGGATTGATGGTTATGTGGTCTATAGTGATGTTTCGAAGAGTGGTTTGGGATGTATGCTGATGCAGAGGGGCAAAGTTATTGCATACACATCTTGACAGTTGAAGACTTATGAGGCAAACTATCCGACGCATGATCTGGAATTAGCAGCGGTAGTTTTTGCGCTGAAGATTTGGAAACACTATCTCTATGGTGTGAGGTGCCAAGTCTTCACCGATCCCAAGAGTCTAAAGTACGTGTTCACTCAGAAGGAGCTGAATATGAGACAACTTCGTTGGTTAGAGCTACTCAAAGACTACGTCATCGAATTGTTGTATCATCCGGGCAAGGCTAATGTAGTAGCCGATGCATTGAGCCAGAAGACGCCGCACGAGACTGTAGTGGCTCTACTTACTGCTCAGACCAAGCTGAACCAAGGGTTGTACGAGATTGAATCTGTGTGTCTGACGTTGATGGTCTTCTCCAGTTGGTGATGAAGGAGGCCCATTCGTCATCTTATTTTGTACATCCAGGCTCTAGCAAGATGTACAAGGACCTCAAAAAGAAATTCTGGTGGCCCAACATGAAGTGGGATGTAGCAGAGTTTATGGCGAAATGCTTGACTTGTCAGAAGGTCAAGATAGAACACCGCAGACCAGGTGGTGAGTTGCTACCTCTTCCAGTGCCAGAATGGAAATGGGAGGATATTGCTATGGATTCCATCACGGGGCTGCCAAAGACTCAAAGCTAGAAGGATGCTATATGGGTAATCATTGACAGGCTCATGAAGAGTGGTCACTTCGTGGCTATCAAGTCAACATGGGGAACCCAGAAGCTATCAGAAGTGTTTTTACACGAGATTGTCCGTTTGCATGGTACTCTAAAGACCATTGTATCGGATCGAGATGGCTGATTCATGTCAAGATTCTGGAAAGAATTACACAAGGCCATGGGAACCGAGTTGAGATTCAGTACTGCGTTTCATCCTCAGACGGATGGACAGTCTGAGAGGACCATCTAGACCTTGGAAGATATGCTAAGAGCTTGTACACTCGATCGTCCGACTAGCTGGGAGAACAGTCTGAGTCTGATTGAGTTCACGTACAACAACAGTTGGCATGCTACCATAAAGATGGCTCCATTCGAGGCTTTGTACGGTCGAAGGTGCAGATCTCCGATTTGTTGGGATGAGAATGCTGACAAGGTTCTGCTCGGACCGGAGCTAGTCGAAAGGACTGCCTCGGACATTGCTTTGATAAGACAGAGGATGTTGACCGCTCAGAGTCGACAAAAGTCTTATGCAGATCTAAAGCGCAGGAATGTCGAGTTTGAGGTTGGTGACAAAGTGTTTGTCAGAGTATCGCCATCAAAGGGTGTGTTTAGATTTGGTAAGCGTGGGAAGCTTAACCCTCGCTACATGGGACCATTTGAGATCCTTGATAGAGTTGGGTCTCTAGCGTATCGTTTGGCATTGCCGCCATTGGCGCATCCAATGCATAACGTGTTCCATGTATCCTTGTTAAGGAAGTACGTGCCTGATGAGTATCATGTGCTGAGTTATGAAGACATTGAGATTCAGACAAATGGTACCTACGAGGAGATACCGATGCGTATTCTCGAATGCCGTGAGAAGCAGTTACGGAACAAGGTGGTACCATTGGTACGGATTTTGTGGTCCAAGTCAGGAACTGAGGAGGTTACTTGGGAAACCTGGGAGACTGAGGAGGATATGCTTAGACGCTTTCCCGAGCTATTTTCGGCCTAGTTTCGCGGTCGAAACCTTTTTAAGGGGGTAGTGTTGTAACGCCTCGCTTTTTTTTAGGTTATTCGGCCAAGTTTCGGGTCGAAACTTCTTTTAAGGGAGAAGTGATGTAATACCCCTCATTTTTAGTAAGGGCATTTTTGTAATTTTCTAAACACTTGTACTGAAGTCGAATTAATTTCAGAGAAGTTCAGACATTATGTTAAATGCTTGATCTCTGTAATAATTCTCTGAGTAGAATAAAATACATTCGACGTATTTTTTGGGTTTAGAATATTTGTTCGGATACAAATATATTTAATCCGGGGTTAAGACCCATACCCATAATTCTTCCCGGATGAAAGAGGGTGAAAGAGGCAGAATTTGGCCTCCACCGCGCCCACGGTCATACCCACCGCACCCGCGGTCAGAAATGGCCTTCACCGCACCCTGTGGTGAGACCCACCGCACCCGCGCCGTCATCATTGCTTTTCTGATTCGCCGAACTTTGACCGGCTTCGCCTGAGCTGCTTCGCCTTTGTCGGAGCCGAGGCGGTGAGGCGGTGGGGGAGGTGCCTGCTTGACCTCCTTGCTTGGCCTATATAAGGAGGGGACTTGGAGGAGGAAGCCATCTCAATCTCTCTCTCTCTCTCAAATCTCTCTCTCGTTCCATTGTCGCCGGATTTGCAAGCTTTCGCTGGAGTTGTCGCCGGAGCTCTCATAGGAGGAGGAGGTGCTCTCAAAGTGGTCCTTTGGAAGTCCAAGGAATCCAGAAGTCGGAGCCACCACGAGTCAAACCCCCATCATCTTCCCCGGTGAGTTTTCGTCGTCGTCGTCTCGCCACTGTGGCTTGACCGCACCCGCGGTCAAGGCCGCCACACCCGTGGTGTTCTTGGGCACTCGTGGTTTTGGCTTGGGCTTTGTGATCTCGTTTGGGATTTCCGTTCTTTCGATTTCGTTCGTCTTTCCTTAGATTCGTATATTTTATTATCGAATCTAACTTAGGGTTTCGTTATGGGTCGTTCCGTAGGGATCTGAAATCCGAGTTTTGTCCTCGTTCCGGACCCGGAAACCCATTGTCTTTGAGCTTCGTTGAGCTTCGTCTAATCTAAGGCAAGTGGCGGTTCGCTCTTGCTTATCATTCCATATTTCTATTAATTATCAATTGTTTAATTGTTAATTAAATTGGGATGAATTACTGGTTTCGTTGGGAACAATTTTCTTAAAATGATAAGATTAAAATGAATATTATGATAGGTTGTATATATTGCTAGAAACAACGCTATTATATCTGTTATTACCGTGATGGTATTGTTGTGGATTTTTATGCGAACTTGAAATTTAGTTAGCAGTGGATTTTATGTGCACTTGAGATATAGTTAGCACGAGTATTCGTAGGAGCGTTGCTTACTTTGAGAGGTAGTCGTTTCTTTATAACCCGGTGGATAGGATGTTCAAGCCCTAACACCGTTTCTCTAGTCATGACTATCCCCTATCCGAGTATAGGGGAGGTGCGCTTAGCCGGCGTCAAACCTTTAGGGGTTTATTCCCGACTATATATCTCTATATCTTGAGGGATGAGATGATTATGATAAAAGCTTATAACGTGAATATACGTTTTGGAATTAAATAAGATAAGTTCCGTTATACACATAATTAATGAACCTTAGGGCGAGAAGTACAACTTGGAAACTCGTCCGGGACTTCGATTAGAGTAAGTCCACCTTCCAAATTTGAATTCACATTGGGCGGTGAGGTTGGTCGTGGACCCAAATAGTCAAGTCAGTTTTAAAACGCTTGTGTGAATTATAATGTTCCCAAACATTGTCATACTTTCCGATAAGACTCAATTCGTTGGAGTCTTCTCTTCATATGTTTCCTTAAAACTCTATCTTTCAGAGTCTTCTCTTGATCATACATTTTCGTATTTTTCAGTAGGAGTATGGTGGTTGACTATCGTCATCGACTTTTATTCGAGAAGCGATGAGTCTAACCTAATACGACTACTTAGAACCTTTCTGTTTTTCCCTTGCATAGTCTTTCATTAGACTAACCAACCGGTTATATTCCCTTGCATGGTTGGCTGGTGTCATCCGTCTCATACGGCACATCAGATAAACGTCCGTTCCATGAAGGCTAGAAACGACGATGGAGGCAAATGGAATTTTGAAGAGTTTTTATCAAGGTTAAGATCCTAGGCGTGTGATCGCTAGATCAAGACCCTTGTGTCATTTATTTCTAAAGACTTCCGCTGTATTAAACATGTCTTATGTTAAGACTACTCTGTATTTCTGTTGGTTTTGGATTATGGATGTAACTCCAAGACTTTGATTTAATACGAAATGTTATGATATTTTGTATTATAAATGTTGTTTTATGATTTGTATAAACTGGTTAAGCCTTGGGTGGCTTCGGATGTGGAATCTGAGGTCACTGACGGTGATACCTTTCAAGGATATATTTGGGGGTGTTACAAGAAGGGGCCTACAAGTTGAAGACAGAGGACGGCAATCTAGTCCCAAACACATGGAATGTCTTGTGTCTGAAAAAGTACTTCATGTGAGCAAGAGAACGATTGGACCACCCGAGAAAGAGCAACACCTATGTAAGCCCTAGCGACATGTGTAATGTAAACACCGGTGAGGCCGATTAGTTGTTAGACCTTTTTTATCAAAGCCCCACATATGTTAAGCATCGAAAGCGCAAGTCAGGGAAGCAATACTAAAGCAATATTGAGTCGGGGGAGGGGCGAGAGCAATACTAAGGCAATATTGAGCAACACTATAGCAACATTGAGCCCGGAGAGGGGCGAGAGCAATACTAAAGCAATAGAGAGCAATATTAAAGCAACAAATACAATAAAATGCAAAACCAAGCCCGCGAAGAAAGCAAGAGTAATGCCAAGAAGGCAGGAGCAAAGTGGAAGGACCATGCAATAACCGATGGCAATGTGAGTCGAAGCAAAGCATCAAGGTAGCAACCACACAAAACAAGAAAGTGGCGGAATCACCAAGGCTGGGGAGCCGGTCAAATACAACAAAAAGCAAGAAAGTGGCGGAAGCACCAAGACTGCGGTGTAATCAAATACAACAAACGCAAGAAAGTAGCGGAAGCACCAAGACCGCGGAGTCAGGCGGATACAACAAAAGAAATAAAGTGGCAGAAGCATCAAGACCGCGGAGCCAAGCAAATACAACAAAAAGCAAGAAAGTGGCGGAAGCACCAAGCCCAAGCCCGCGGCGAGAACGGCGGCAAGCAACGAGACATCACCTCAGAGCCCGCGAGGTTAAAAGCCCTTTGGAAGGCTGGGAACAACCCTTAGAGAACATCAAGGCAGTAGTCACGGACAGGTGCAAGCGAACACGCAAGGGGCTCCACCTCGGAGCAATATTGAAGCCTTGATCGAGCGCACTAGCCACGCAAGGCCAGTCGAGGGAAAGGAGCAACGCGAGCAAAGAAACGCATGCAAGGGCCCTTTATTTCTAGCAACGAAAAAGGGACTGACTACTCTTTTTTCCCTGCGGGCTTCCCTTGACGCAGCACACTCAAGCAAAGCCCCCGGGCCAATGGGATGGGAGTAGCTCAGCAACATTAAAAGAAAGCAAGAAGAGAGAAGATGAGAAGAATGGTAACAACAAAATACTGTATTCATCATTTTTTGCTGTAAAAGGTTTACATGTGGGGTTAACCACTTGGACAAGATATCCAAATCTATGATAGAAGAGAGCAAGTTGTTACAAAGGTATCATACAAAAGGCATACCTGAACGAGAGCTACTAAGCCAAAAATAGAAAACCTAGAGAGGCCTCCCCTCACGGGGATAGTCAATGGATGCCCTTAACCCAACCGCGGAGGATCCAAAAGGAAAATTGAGTCAGGTACACATGTCAGGCTATATAACCTGGCATCGTAAGTCGTGGCCCCCGTACAACCTAACAACGTAAGTCGAGGAGGAGCCCTAAAGGCCCGGAGGCTCTAAGTGATCCCCAACCACGTATAGCGACACCGGTTTACGGCGACTAAGGGCGTAAATCGCGTCGGCATCCGACTGGTCTTCCACCCGACGAAGAACGCGAGGAAGCTTGGCCGAGTAAGGAAAGTAGTGAACCTCCCGAACGTTGTAGTTGGGATCCCCGACATCAGCCAGTTGCATGATAGTCTAGAAGGTAATGCCGGTGGCAAGCAACATGTACGTCCGCTGGCGCTCATCGATGTAGCAATGAGAAACGGCAACAACCCAATCTCCCTAACGCCTGGCCAAGCGCCTTCTCCAGTTAACCCTCACCACTGCCACAGTTTGAGGATCGCCCACGGGATAACGACACGACAAGGGAGGAAAATTGGGAGGATGGTTCATTTGATGCAAGCTGCAAAGAAACACGAGAGCGAAACAAACAAGAAAGTGCCAGAGAAGAGAAGAAAAAGTACGCAATTGATGCAAGTGAGCAAAAAACAAAAGAGAGAGACCAATATATAGCAAGTGGTTGGCCTTAACCACCTGGAGCCTAAAGGCCGCATAAAATGTTCATCAAACCACAAAAAAACCGTTCGAAACTGTCTAATCAAAGATGCCTAGGAACTAGCAAAAGGTAAAAAAAGAGGGAGAGAGAAGTAAGCAGGAGATCCACCTGGCCAGAGCTCAAGGTTCGCGGCACCTTGGGGTCCCCCGTCCTTTAAAGCATCGGCCTGATTATTCGGCGGGTCCGAGAACACGAGCGAGAAGGGAAGTGGCGAGTTCTCTCCTACTGCCCGGAGGAAGCAATGGCTTGATCCGAGGAGCTACCCGGGAAGACGGACGGCAAGGAAAGCTCGTCACTCTTCCTCTTTATGCCCTGATCCCCCCTTTTAGGCAATGTCGATCCCTCGAAGAGAGTAGGCATGCCCCATGCTTCCACAACGCCGGGATAGTCGTCCACCACTTGGCCATAAGGAATAGGCCGGAAAGGGTCAACCCGCCTTGGGTTTATAGGTTGCGTACGCGGAACACGATGGGGGCCACACCGGCATGACGAGCTATCTGGTTCATGCCATCTTGCCCCCAGCCTCGTACAAGGGACGCGAGAGGTGCATGCACCTCCGCTTAAAGCGCGGGCCCCTTGTAAACTCGCTCACCGCCTCTTCCCGGATCGCCTGCCTTTGATCGACGAAATTGGCAATTGCACTCCTCAAGCTCTTGACCTCCGGGAGAAGCCCAGAGCACTCTGGCCCAGGCGAGGAAGGTCCCTCTCAGCCTCCTTGGCCCAACGATTGGCGGCCTCGGCTCCTGCTTTCGCGGCCCCTTCTTCCGTGGAAACCACAACAAGCTGGTGGTTGATGTGGCTAAAACCTACCCGCAAGTGTACGGGATCAGTTGTAGTAGTCAAGTGTCGATCCAACAGAGACCAATGTAATATTAATTGAAACAGTATCAGTGAACTAGGCCGGAAAGATATAAAATTGGGGGAAATAAAAATGATAAATGTGTCTAAGGTTAAGGATCACCGCAACAATGTTTCTGTAAATAAAATCACACTCTACCTGAATCTAGTCCAAATTATTTGAAGGTAACTATCTAAGGTATTTACTAGTTCCTCTCGGATGATAGTAAATGTGCCTAGATCAAATTAACATCCACTCTCGCGACTTGCCAATCAAAATCTAGACCATTTGGGGACTTAGAATCTAAGGTCAAACTGAACTAACATCCACTTTCGTGACTTGCTAAATCCAATTTAATCTTAGGGTTTCTATTATAGTTATTAATCCATAAGAGAAATTAAGACGCTCTCGTAATAATAAAATCTCAGGTTCAATTCCTAGGATTCTAATAGAAGTTATTACCTCTCGGTCTCAAACCCTATCGGACTACCTATTAACGTTTTTACCTCTCGGTTACAAACCCTAATAGGATCGAATTCGCATAAGCTAATATGGGCATTAAGCATCTAGGAATGAATCAAATACTATTTCAATTCAGACAAAGAAATAATTCTAATTACATACGCATCGTTAGGATCACCCCAATCTTAGAACTAGGAATTTGGCCAAGAATAATTGAAGACATATTCAAATAGATTTAAACTAGCCAACAACATATATGAATTATTCAATAAATACGGAAGATAAGAAAAATTAGTCTCAATGTAAAAATAATTCAAGTTGAGAAAGGCTAAAACGATAAGCACCGTCTTCAATCCATGCCAAAGTGCTGAAATCCCACCTTTTAAAAGTCCCCCTCTCTTATGGCAGTAATCTCCAAAAATCAAACAAAAAACAAAACCTAAAAACTCAAAAACCTAAAAACTAACCTAAGCTACGTAATAAAGTCAAAACAAAAAAAAATTATTAGAACAAGAAAAAAACGAAAAGAGAAAACGCTCTCCGTACATGGAACCTCCGAAAACCCTAAACACTACCAACCATGGCTCCGCCGCCGCTCCAACAAATATCTGCCTTCTGAACCTGTACTCAGATCCCTCTCAACCCAACTCTTACAACTCTGATCCGAAGAACAACCTATCCAATTTCACCGGCGAAGGCAGCGGTGATGGTGAAGCTGTGTCTTCGGCCGTGGCTCCGGTGAATACATTGAATCTACTGGTTGGACGGCGGCGAAGGCTCTCTCCTTCCATCCTTCTGCTTCCGTCTACTCTCGGACTCTTGGCGACTGCTGAGAAGCCGGTTCCTCACTCCGATAGTGCAGACCGACATCAACTCATCACCTTCACCATAGCCTCCGACCTTGATCCCCTGAACAATGAAGTTTCCTCTCTTCGTAACGTTTCTGACCACGACTTTGATCTCTCTCAAAGCGACTTCAAGAGAAATCGTAAGCTTTGTCATTCGGACGAAGAGATTCTGGTCCTTCTTTTCCTCCGTTTTGGCGATGGTGGCGGGTGGTCTGGCTCACTGACGACTTGGTGGGAGCGACTTTGGTGCCGCGGCGTTAGGATCTGGTGGTGGAATCGAGTCGGCGTCGGCTGGGGCTGTGCTCATCTGCTATTTCTCCTGGTTCCGGTAACCACTGACCACAAAAGGAAAGTTTCTTCAATCCTCTAGAATACCAGGTTTTTAATTACTGATCCCTCTCTTTTCATTCGTACCTTTTGTCTAGCTTGGTGTTCTGTTTACCTTATTAGGACTCTTCGTTATGTCTTGGTGTGTGATGATTTGGTTTTTATGATGCTTGCTGCTATTCCCTTTTTGCTTATATCTAAACTGATTTCTAAACTCTTGCTCCTGTTTGAGCTTTCCTGTATGATAGGGAGATGATGTATTTGTTTGGCTTGTACCTCTATTATTATGGATAAAGGTGCTAAAACTTTGACTGCGAACAATCAATACCCCAAATCTGGAGTTGGTTTTCAAACCAATAAACCAGGATATTGTGAACCCACAAAATATGAACCAAATTGAAATACATGTCCCACGGATCTTACTCCTTGGAGGTTGCATTCTATGATAAACTTTGTTGGTTTACTTTGCCTTTGGCAGGGGAGAAACTACAATTCTAACAACTACTTTCCAAGAAGGCCTCTAAGCACAAGGAGGATAACCCAGAAATTTGGACAACTACTTCAGGAAAATCAGGATAAGTGGATTGTTTGGTTTGCTTTGTTCTCTTGTTGCCGGTTATCTAAACTTTCTAATGCTAACTGTACACCTCTTTTAGAAATGCAGCTTGTCTTAAGATGTGCTGAACTTTCTGATTCCCATATACTTATGATGTTTAATGGTAGATTACTGGGCTATGCTTGGACTGGCTGCTCAATCTTGATGAAAGAATGCTTCGAAAGCATGAGAACAACAAGTCAATGAAGGCCATTCACAGGTACTGGTTTGAATCTTTGTGGAATGGCTGGGAGCATCTACTATTTCAGATTCATAAGCAACAAAAAAACAAGGATCTGATGACCTTTCAAAGGGATTTGGTACAGGTTGGTTGGTCTTCATTTGGAACAAACATACTCAAAAAGGAAAACAAGAGCAATTTCTGCAACAAAGAAATGAGAAAGCAAAAACAGTACTATATGAACTATTATCCTCTGAACAATCCTTTTTGGAAACCTTTTGGACAGATGTTGAATCCTTCTGCAAAATTGAACTAATTCAATTAATTACACTCTTTGAAACAATAACAAACAAAGAACCAAGCGAAAAAGTGTGGAAAAAAGCCGGGTTTGATCAATTCTACTGTGTCCTGGTAACGGGTTTCTCGGGTGGCATTTGTGTAATGTGGAAAACCTACCAACTTACAAATGAAATCCTTGAAATTGAACAAATTGAAACAAGATTCATTAGTATTAAGTATACAAACTTGCTCACGAACAAAAAACTTGTGATTATCCTTACTTACGCCCCACCAAATCAGTCTGCTAAAAATGTGTTCTGGAACGATCTTATCTCCTACATTAAAAATTGTTCTCTTCCGTGTATTATTATGGGAGATCTGAACGAAATTCAAAACCCTTCTGAAAAGTTAGGCGGGAATATACCGTCATTATCAAAATTTGCTAGACTATGTCATTTTAAAAATGAGTGTGAACTATTGGATACTCCTATCCAGGGAAACACCTATACCTGGCGAAAGAACAACACAGAAATAGAAAACATCCATGAAAAACTGGATAGGGTTCTTATCCACCACCAGATCCTTCAATGGTATCCTGATATCTGTACTAAGGATTATGCTTTTTCCAGCTCAGACCATTGCCCAATCTCCATCGAGCTAGTAACAGTTGTGCCTTTTAAAAACCAGTCGTTTAAATTTGAAAAAAATTGGATGACTAGAAAGGATTTTAGAAACGTGGTAAAACAAGCATGGAGAACTAACTACCATGGATCTAGATTGTACAATCTGGTATCCAAAACAAAACTTCTCAAAAAACATGCTAAGATATGAAACAAAAGTACCTTCGGAAATGTCTTCATACAATTACAAACTATAGAAAAACAACTTTCTGAAATCCAATCTGAGATCTGTAATCACCCTACAAATGACCTCATTAAAAAACAAACTAGAATCATAGAAAAAAAGAAAAAACTTCTGTGTTTCCAAAAAATTTACTGGAACCAAAGAGCTAAGGTAAAACACATCAAATATAATGACACGAATGCTAGCTATTTTCATAAAATAGCAAGTGGAAAAAGAAACAGAAAAATTATAAAAGAAATCAAAACCCAAGAAGGGACAAGCATCACTGGTGAAGAAAACGTCAGAAATGACTTCATAAAAAGATTCAGAAGTGAGGATATAAACGAGAGACTATTCCAGGAAAACCTTGAATTAATCCAACCTGAAATCTCTTCAGAGGATAATCTGTAATTAATAAAAAATGTATCCAACAAAGAAATTAAAAAGGCGATCTTTAACATTGGCTCGGATAAATCTCCGGGACCGGATGGCATGACAGCAGAATTTTACCAAAAATATTGAGACATCGTATGCCCTTCTGTGACCCAAGCAGTTAAAAGCTTTTTCCTTTCTGGGAAACTGATTAAACAAATAAATCACACATTCATATCATTAATCCCGAAATGTGACAATCCTAACTCCACAAATCACTATAGACTCATAAGTCTGTGCTCTACTATTTATAAGATCATCTCGAAGATTATAACAACTAGATTCAAAGGAACCATGGAAAAATTGATACACCCCCTTCAGGGTGCCTTTGTTGCTAACATAGCCATTCAAGACAATATCTTGATTGCACGTGAAATCTTCCACTCCTTTTGTGATACCCCGTAATTCTGTAAGGATTATTCTGGGAATTTTTGGAATTTTCCCGAACACCCGTTTAGTACGTCGGATTTAATTCAGAAAGTCGGAGACATTCTGTAATGTGCTCTGTATCTGTAATATTTTTCTCAGTGAAGAATTATACAGTTAAGGCCTGTTGGAAGTCTATACTCGTTCGTGTACGACTTTTGTTATCGCAAGTTAAGATTAATACCAAATCTCTACCCAATTGGTTATTGCCCAAGAGGTGCAAATGGATTAACCATGGGTTAATACCCAAGGGCACAATTGGAAGGCTTTTTGGCTCCCAACAAGCCTCATCTTTGCCTATAAATAGAGGGCATGGGTGAAGCTAGAAAGGGTGTGAAAAACGCCATTACGCTGTCCATTTCTCGTCTCTCAAAAACGCTCCTAAAGAAAAACGCTCTCTCTCTCGGAAAGCTCTCGTGGATCGTTGGAGGCTCGTTTGGTGTCGTTCTCGGTGGCCAAAGGAGACTTGGAAGGCCCTTAGAAGCCTAGAAGCCAAGCAAGGCGAAAGGCGAACCAAA
Organism: Rheum nobile; assembly: GCA_027886185.1. NCBI lineage: Eukaryota > Viridiplantae > Streptophyta > Magnoliopsida > Caryophyllales > Polygonaceae > Rheum > Rheum nobile. The sequence continues at coordinate 8,250,041 of WOAB01000040.1, forward strand.
TCGAGCGTCGCGGGTAAGATTTCTCGTCCGTTTTTAAGTTTCTGTTCAGCGACGGCGACCGCCGCCAGGAACGGCGACCGCCGCCAGGAACGGCGACCGCCGTGTTATGGACGGCGACCGCCGTGTTGGGGACGGCGACCGCCGTGTTGTGGACGGCGACCGCCGTGTTGGGGACGGCGACCGCCGTGTTGTGGCCGGCGACCGCCGTGTTGTGGCCGGCGACCGCCGTGAAGTTCTTGGTGCCGCCGTGATGGTGACGGCGACCGCCGTGATGGTGGCGGCGCCTGCCGCAATTGTGTGGTGGCCGGCCGTGAAGGGTTGTTGCCCGGGAGTTGTTGCGTTGGCTTCCGAGACCTTCGATCGGGTCTCGTATCCTTCGATTCCTTTCGTCTTTTCGTATATTCGTACTATTCTTTGTCGAATCTAACCTAGGGTTCCTTTTGGGTCGACTCGAAGGTGTTTATGCTAGTGGAGCTATACGCGTGTCGAGCCCGGAATCCCGTTGTCTCTGCTTTGTTCCAGATCTGCGGACTAAGGCAAGTGGCGGTTCGCTCTTGCTCATCGTTCCATATTTACATTAATTATCAGTTGTTTATCTGAGTAATTAATTTGGAATGATTATCTGTGTTTGTCTGGAAAAGGTTTTATAAACTATTTTGGAAAATCATATAATAGGTTGTATATCTGCTAGAACGACGCTATTATCTGTGATCGCCTTCCGTGCATTTATGTGGATTAATAGGAAAACTAATCCAAGTAAGGATTAGCTGTTTCTATTATCTCTATGTTTAAGTTAATTGCCTGGATGGCTTTAATGTGAATAATTGCTGTGTTAGACTGTTTAGTTAACACGAGTGTTTGTAGGAACGCTAATCCAAGTAAGGATTAGTCGTTTCTTTATAACTTAATGTGCGTAAGAACGCTAATCCAAGTAAGGATTAGTCATTTCTTTATAATTTAATATTCATGGGAACGCTAATCCAAGTAAGGATTTGTCGTTTCTTTAAATCATAATATTCCTCGGGGTTATTGCCGAATAATTTAAGGGTCATGACCTATGCTTCTTATCCACATGTAAGGATCTGAAGTATTTTAAGCGCCAGTGGATGAGCTTAATTGCAGTCCTGTGTTTTAAGCACTTAGCTAGTGCATTGGGGTGGACGTAACTGTCACCCTGTAAAATAAACTATAAGCGATGTGGCAGTGCAATCAGGGTGAACGTAAGATCACCCGGTGTCATCATAACTTCCGTGTTCTCGGAATATTCTTAAAAGCCTCAACACTGTGTGTGTGTGTTGTAATTTAATAAGATAAGTGCAGTTAAGCACATAATTAAACTGTAAGCTCTGTATAGTGCAATCAAGGTGAACGTAAGGTCACCCGGTGTAATAATAATCGCCGTTGTTTCTCGGCATAATAATGTTAAGTCCCGCGTGTGTGTTGTGTGTGTTTTAATTTGGGTTGACGTAATTGTCACCCTGTGATTTAAGCCTTGTTGTCGCTCTTAATAACATTAACGTATTTCAGTAATGTGTATTTTGTAATTAAATAAGATATGTGCCCGAGTGCACATGATTAATAAACCTTGGGCGAGTAGTGCAGTTAAGTTATAGTGCAGCTAGGAAAACTCGTCTTGACTTTGATCATAGTACGTTCTCTTTCCGATCTGGATTCGTTGTATGCGATGAGGTTGGTCGTGAACCGAAGCATCTTAGTTAGTTCTTAAATCGTTATGTGGTTCTGTAAGATCTCGACTTGAATGTAGTACGTTCTCTTTCCGATCTGGATTCGCTGTATGCGATGAGGTTGGTCGTGAACTGAAGCATCTCAGTCAACTTTTAAATCATTGTTGTTTGATTCTGTTAAAGATTCCAGATTTGTCATATTTCCTTAAAGACTCAATCTCTTGGAGTCTCTTTTCGAGTCGATTTCTGTGAAGATGAAGTCTTCCAGAATCTTCTCTCATGCATACCTTTGTTGTTATTCCGTGAAAGTGCCGGGTTATGTATCGTCCCTTCGGTTATTATTCGAGGGACAATGATAGTAAACGGTTTCGATCACTCGAACCACTCTGCTTTTTACCCTTGCTAGTCTATTTAAGTAGACTAACCCACGAATTTTGTTCTCCGTATGTGGGCTGGTGTCATCCGTTCGATTCGGCACATCAAATGGAGTGTAGATGAGAAGACTAGAAGGACTATGGAGTCGACGGTGGTTTTTCCGACGTTTTTAATAATTTCTTTAATCAGGTTGAGATCCTTGGGCAGGTGATCATTACGATCACAACCCTTTTTGTAATATCTTTTAAAAGTTTTCCGTTGTGCCTTGTTTAAGATTTCCGTTGTAATTTATTTAAACTCTGTGTTTGTCCTATTCAGGACTGGGATGTAATCCCGGGACTCGTGTTTTATGTAAATAAGGTTATCATTTTTTATCATTGTATTTCATGATTTGTATTTAAACGGTAAAGCCTTGGGTGATCTCGGTAAGGAACACTGGGGTCACTGGCGGTAATACCTTTCCAAAAGGGTTAAGTTTTGGGGGTGTTACAGTTGTGGTATCAGAGCCAAAGGTTGTTTTAAAACGGGTTTGGGATTTTTATAAATCATTTATCCGTTTTTGAAAATGCTTTAAGAAGGGCTCTGAATCTTCAAAGTGAAAAGAGTTTGAAAACACTATTCATAGTCATGTCTTCTATATGGTCTGATATAGTAAGTTTGCTTCTATATCTAGAAAGACTAATTCTTTCCCCGTTACCCCGTATGATATGGGTGCATTCTATTCTCTTCAGAGGAACCGGGAGAAGCCAAGGTGGTTTTGCTATACCCAATAAGGCTTGAATTCCCAGTTCTCTCATTTTGAGTTAAGGTTGTAGAACCTAGTAACTCGGTTTGAGTTCATCAATAGAAATTACCAAGTTGATCTATTCTAAGTTGATTTTATTACAATAAGTATATCAGAAGATACTAACGTGATAAAATCCTTGGAATTTAATCGGTAAACAGATGGTGAACACAAGGAACGTTATCCGTGCTGGTGCTGGGCCGAGTAATGACCCTAGACCAAATGCAAGGAATGTTGCAGACCCAACGGGAGAGCGTGAGTCTATCTTTAACAATAACCAGGGAGGCAATGGCCAAGCTCAGGCCAACGCTCCGATGTTGTTTGATGCTGCAACAGTGGATGCAATTCGAGGAATTGTCATGCAGGCAATCACAGATGTTATGCGACCAGTTGCACCACAAGCACAAGGTGGTCCAGTTCCTCAAGCTACTCCTGAAGTCGAGGAGTCAGTGGAGAAAGTACCTCGGATCAACGTTGTTAGGGACAGAGGAACTTACGGGCAAGCATTAAAAGCCGTGAGTTCAATGAGGCCTGACAGCTATGACGGTACTGGAGAACCAGTCAGGGTGACATATTGGTTCTCGCATATGGAGCGTTTGCTCCGGAACATTAATTGCACTGAGGCTGGGAAAGTGCACATCGCCTCTCTTCAACTCAAGGATGTGGCTAGCGAATGGTGGGAGAGCACCGGTCTGGCTAAACATCCCGAGCTGAATTGGAGCATGTTCAAAACCAAGATGACCGATCGTTTCTTTTCCCGAGCTATGAGGGAGGAGAAGCATAAGGAATTTCTGTACCCGCAGACTGATGGGTTAAAGGTGACTGAGCTCGCAGCTAAGTTCAATCACTTGATGCAGTACGCTGGACCGGAGGTGTCAACCGAGGAGCAGAAGATCTGGTACTTCCATGGATGGATGAATCCAGAGATCAAGCCTCTAATGTTGCACCATGGTTGTACTACGTTAGAGCAATATGTTGATGCAGCCTACAAGACGGAAGTCACATTGGAGGAGTCTGCCTTTAAGAGGGAGAAGCAAGTTAAGGGAAAGGGTGGGCAACAGGATCGCCAGGTTGGTTCATTCAAACGACCGGCATCGCCTACCAAGTTTGAAAGGTCTGGTCGTGCTAAGACCGAGACAACTCAGTCAGACTCTGCCAGAGGCTCAGGTTGGAGCAGCAGAGCAATTCAGTGCCACAATTGTGGTGAAGAAGGGCATAAAAGTTTTGTTTGCCAAAAGGACAAGAGGATGTGTCATAATTGTGGAAGGGAAGGCCACATAAAAACATACTGCAGACTGAAGGGTCAGAGACCAATGCAGTCTTATCAGGCGTCAAATGTTGGAGGTGGACAGAACCCAAGGCCAGTGGTATCCACTCCTGAGCAGTCTATGGCTCATAATAAAGGCAAAGCGCCTATGGGGTCTTCAGGCCAAGGGCAACGACTCTTCATAATGAGTCAAGCCAACAGAGAAGAACCCTGATCCATTAAGTTGTATTTGTGTTAAGACTTTCTTTAAGATTAAGGAGTAACGACGTGTGTCAGTAATCTCCGTGGTGTTAAGATCTGCCTGATCGACTTTTGTCAATTAATGTAATGTTTGGATTTTAATGAAGTATTTTCGTGTTTTGGAAAATTTATGAATGTGTTATCATTGCGAATTAGTTGTTCATACGAAACCTCGTAAGTGTCGAGAACAGCTTATGCCAAGTAAGGATAAAGAATGTCGGACTTATGGTGGTGGAGTTTTGTGGACAACTTAGATGTCCGTTCCCTTGTGGTTAATCCCAGGGTCGACTCTGTTGTTTAAATCTAAATCCACTCCTAAGATTCTTCTTCATACATAGAGTATGTCATCTACAAGGCTAGGTGCAACTCTTTGAGGAAGATTAAGTTGTGGAGTTGTTATGCTAAGAAGAAAGGTTGCAGTTAAGGATATGTTGATGATCCCGATGTATTAAAGATTCAGTAAGGAGAATTGTCTATATACATCTAAGGAGTACTGTGGTAAGCGTTATCTCATACGCTGAGTTCTTCCGATATTTCTTAAGGAAATGGAATGAACTTGTAGAGTTTTGTTCGGAGAGATCATGAGCTATCTCTCGTGCGTGAGTTTGTGCCATGAGCATTAAGGCGGATGAATCATTTTCAGAATGATATCCTAAGGAATTAAGAATAATATCTCGTGTGATCCATTTCAAGGATGAAGTGATTAAGGATGGTGGATCCAGGTGGTAAGATTGGTGTTGAGGTAGTATCCTCATTGGCTTAATGCAAGTTTCGGGGTCGAAACTTATTTTAAGGGGGAGGTGATGTGATACCCCATAATTCTGTAAGGATTATTCTGGAAATTTTTGGAATTTTCCCGAACACCCGTTTAGTACGTCAGATTTAATTCAGAAAGTCGAAGACAATCTGTAATGTGCTCTGTATCTGTAATATTTTTCTCAGTGAAGAATTATACAGTTAAGGCATGTTGGAAGTCTATACTCGTTCGTGTACGACTTTTGTTATCGCAAGTTAAGATTAATACCAAATCTCTACCCAATTGGTTATTGCCCAAGAGGTGCAAATGGATTAACCATGGGTTAATACCCAAGGGCACAATTGGAAGGCTTTTTGGCTCCCAACAAGCCTCATCTTTGCCTATAAATAGAGGGCATGGGTGAAGCTAGAAAGGGTGTGAAAAACGCCATTACGCTGTCCATTTCTCGTCTCTCAAAAACGCTCCCAAAGAAAAACGCTCTCTCTCTCGGAAAGCTCTCGTGGATCGTTGGAGGCTCGTTTGGTGTCGTTCTCGGTGGCCAAAGGAGACTTGGAAGGCCCTTAGAAGCCTAGAAGCCAAGCAAGGCGAAAGGCGAACCAAATCGAGCGTCGCGGGTAAGATTTCTCGTCCGTTTTTAAGTTTCTGTTCAGCGACGGCGACCGCCGCCAGGAACGGCGACCGCCGTGTTGTGGACGGCGACTGCCGTGTTGGGGACGGCGACCGCCGTGTTGGGGACGGCGACCGCCGTGTTAGGGACGGCGACCGCCGTGTTGTGGACGACGACCGCCATGTTGGGGACGGCGACTGCCGTGTTGTGGCCGGCGACCGCCGTGAAGTTCTTGGTGCCGCCGTGATGGTGACGGCGACCGCCGTGATGGTGGCGGCGCCCGCCGCAATTGTTTGGTGGCCGGCCGTGAAGGGTTGTTGCCCGGGAGTTGTTGCATTGGCTTCCGAGACCTTCGATCGGGTCTCGTATCCTTCGATTCCTTTCGTCTTTTCGTATATTCATACTATTCTTTGTCGAATCTAACCTAGGGTTCCTTTTGGGTCGACTCGAAGGTGTTTATGCTAGTGGAGCTATACGCGTGTCGAGCCCGGAATCCCGTTGTCTCTGCTTTGTTCCAGATCTGCGGACTAAGGCAAGTGGCGGTTCGCTCTTGCTCATCGTTCCATATTTACATTAATTATCAGTTGTTTATCTGAGTAATTAATTTGGAATGATTATCTGTGTTTGTCTGGAAAAGGTTTTATAAACTGTTTTGGAAAATCATATAATAGGTTGTATATCTGCTAGAACGACGCTATTATCTGTGATCGCCTTCCGTGCATTTATGTGGATTAATAGGAAAACTAATCCAAGTAAGGATTAGCTGTTTCTATTATCTCTATGTTTAAGTTAATTGCCTGGATGGCTTTAATGTGAATAATTGTTGTGTTAGACTGTTTAGTTAACACGAGTGTTTGTAGGAACGCTAATCCAAGTAAGGATTAGTCGTTTCTTTATAACTTAATGTGCGTAAGAACGCTAATCCAAGTAAGGATTAGTCGTTTCCTTATAATTTAATATTCATGGGAACGCTAATCCAAGTAAGGATTTGTCGTTTCTTTAAATCATAATATTCCTCGGGGTTATTGCCAAATAATTTAAGGGTCATGACCTATGCTTCTTATCCACATGTAAGGATCTGAAGTGTTTTAAGCGCCTTGCTAGCGCCAGTGGATGAGCTTAATTGCAGTCCTGTGTTTTAAGCACTTAGCTAGTGCATTGGGGTGGACGTAACTGTCACCCTGTAAAATAAACTATAAGCGATGTGGCAGTGCAATCAGGGTGAACGTAAGATCACCCGGTGTCATCATAACTTCCGTGTTCTCGGAATATTCTTAAAAGTCTCAACACTGTGTGTGTGTGTGTTGTAATTTAATAAGATAAGTGCAGTTAAGCACATAATTAAACTGTAAGCGCTATATAGTGCAATCAGGGTGAACGTAAGGTCACCCGGTGTAATAATAATCGCCGTTGTTTCTCGGCATAATAATGTTAAGTCCCGCGTGTGTGTTGTGTGTGTTTTAATTTGGGTTGACGTAATTGTCACCCTGTGATTTAAGCCTTGTTGTCGCTCTTAATAACATTAACGTATTTCAGTAATGTGTGTTTTGTAATTAAATAAGATATGTGCCCGAGTGCACATGATTAATAAACCTTGGGCGAGTAGTGCAGTTAAGTTATAGTGCAGCTAGGAAAACTCGTCTTGACTTTGATCATAGTACGTTCTCTTTCCGATCTGGATTCGCTGTATGCGATGAGGTTGGTCGTGAACCGAAGCATCTTAGTCAGTTCTTAAATCGTTATGTGGTTCTGTAAGATCTCGACTTGAATGTAGTACGTTCTCTTTCCGATCTGGATTCGCTGTATGCGATGAGGTTGGTCGTGAACTGAAGCATCTCAGTCAACTTTTAAATCATTGTTGTTTGATTCTGTTAAAGATTCCAGATTTGTCATATTTCCTTAAAGACTCAATCTCTTGGAGTCTCTTTTCGAGTCGATTTATGTGAAGATGAAGTCTTCCAGAATCTTCTCTCATGCATACCTTTGTTGTTATTCCGTGAAAGTGCCGGGTTATGTATCGTCCCTTCGGTTATTATTCGAGGGACAATGATAGTAAACGGTTTCGATCACTCGAACCACTCTGCTTTTTACCCTTGCTAGTCTATTTAAGTAGACTAACCCACGAATTTTGTTCTCCGCATGTGGGCTGGTGTCATCCGTTCGATTCGGCACATCAGATGGAGTGTAGATGAGAAGACTAGAAGGACTATGGAGTCGACGGTGATTTTTCCGACGTTTTTAATAATTTCTTTAATCAGGTTGAGATCCTTGGGCAGGTGATCATTACGATCACAACCCTTTTTGTAATATCTTTTAAAAGTTTTCCGCTGTGCCTTGTTTAAGATTTCCGTTGTAATTTATTTAAACTCTGTGTTTGTCCTATTCGGGATTGGGATGTAATCCCGGGACTCGTGTTGTATGTAAATAAGGTTATCATTTTGTATCATTGTATTTCATGATTTGTATTTAAACGGTAAAGCCTTGGGTGATCTCGGTAAGGAACACTGGGGTCACTGGCGGTAATACCTTTCCAAAAGGGTTAAGTTTTGGGGGTGTTACACCTTTAAATCGAAAAAAGGAACTGTAGGATTTATTGCCTTAAAACTAGACATGGAAAAAGCGTATGATAGAATCGAATGGGATTTTATTATAAAAATAATGGAAAAGTATGGATTCCATAAAAAATTTATCAACTGGATAAAAGAATGCATTACAACGGTATATTTTTCGGTACTTGTTAACAATGGACCCACAAAAATATTCAAACCTTCAAGAGGACTTCAATAGGGAGACCCCCTTTCGCCATTCTTGTTTATTTTAGGATCTGAAATCCTTGCTAGAAAACTCCAAAAAGCATCAGATCGACCTTGAAATCCCCTAGGATTTCAATTCAATCAACAAGGAACACGAATCTCGTTTCTGGCCTTTGCGGATGACATTGTGATATTCTCAAAAGCTAAATAGGAAAACTATAAAGAAATCAAAGTTATCATTGATGACTACTGCAAGATCTCAGGACAAAAGGTAAATTTCCATAAATCGGCCTTTCAAGTTACTATAAAGGTCACCAACCAAAAGAAATTAGCTATACAAGGCATTCTCACAATCACAAACATGATATCTCTCGAAAAATACCTGGGTTGCCATATCATCAATGGTAGAGTTAACTCGAATACCTTTGCTGATCTTTTAGTTAGCACCCAATAACAATTATCTAAATGGAAAGCAAATTCCCTTTCCCAAGCAGGAAGAACAACACTAATAAAAACCAATCTGGCTTCAAGACCCAATTATCTTATGCAAAGTTTCATGTTACCTACACACACACACAATGAACTTGATAAGATAAACAGATCCTTTTTTGGAACAAAGACAACTCCTATAAACCTCTTATAGGTTGGGAAAAAATTTGTAAACCAAACTCATCAAGGAGGTCTTGGTTTGAGAAAAGCTAAAGACATGAACAAAGATCTTCAATTCAAATTACTATGGAAAATCCTAGCTGAACGAAACAACTTCTGGGTTAGAGTTATTAAGGATAAATACCTGAAAACACAAAATATACTTCACTACGAGAAAAAAGGAAATTGCTCCTGGCAATGGTCCAAAATGATTGAACTTATGCCTGAGTTCAAATCTGGACTAATTTGGCAAGTTGGTAATGGAAAAACTATCAAATTCTGGACGGATAACTGGGCTCTGAACACCCCTTTATGTGATAACATAAACCCACAGTCAATCCTGAATAAGGATGCCCTGGTAGCTGATTTTATGCTGCCAAATAAAACCTGGAATAAGGACTTACTGGAACAAAACTTACCAAACAATTTAACCGAAAAATTAACCTCGATTCCAATACCTTTAAATGAGATCCATGACAGAATGTACTGGAAAACGAGCAAAAACGGCTGGTTTTCTACTAATTCTGCTATGGAACTAATCAACAAAAATAAGAGTTATATTGCCTATGATTCCTCTTGGATCTGGAAAATAGACACGTATCCCAAAGTTAAAAACTTTGTCTGGAAATAATGAAAAACGGAATCCCAACTAAATCTAGATTAGCAGAAAAAGGCATTACAACCCCCCCGGGTTGTATACGCTGCAATGCTCAGTTGGAAGATTTGAACCACCTCATCTTCCAATGCAAGCATACCTTAAAAACAATCGGAAAATTGAATCATGACACCTTTGGCATAATCACATCCCTAAACATAGGAAACAAAAAAATTAATGAAATCATCGAAGAAATTCGACAAAAAACTAATAGATCACAATTCTTAGAATTAATGGTCTCTTGGTGGAGCATTTGGTTCTATAGAAACCAACAAAGCTTTGGTAGAACAAATGATGATGTCGATCCCATTAAAGATGTACCAAATTACATTAAGAAACAAATGGAGAACTGGAATAAAACGAAAAACTGGAACCATGACTGTCTAATTGAAGACAATCAAAAAACTCATAAAACGAACATTGTCAGATGACCAATAAAGAAATGGAAAAAACCTCTGGATAATATAATTAAAATCAACACAGATGGATCCACCAAAACCAATGGTGAATCTAGCTTTGGCTACATTTTCAGAAACAACACGGGAAAACCACTTTTCCTCTATGGGGATAAATGTGGTATTTCAACCCCGCTTAAAACAGAAACACTGGCAGTTAGAAATGCCCTGATAAAGGCTTATGAATTAGGCTTTACCAACATTCATCTTGAATGTGACAACCTTACCATCGTGAACGTCCTTAAACAAATATGGCACTGTCCATGGGATATTGAAATGCTAATTTCTGATATCCTGTGTTCTTTACAACTGTTTTCTTCAGTGCAGATTTCTCACGTCTTCCGAGAAACCAATGTTGTAGCCGATTTCATCGCGAAGAAGGTTCATCAGGTTTCCTTGGAAGACTTTAGAGATAGTCTAGAATTTGTAATTCTCATCCGTAAGGATGCTATAGATTGAGAAACCGACTCTTTTGTGGTTTCCAATCTAATTTTTACCTTATCAAAAAAAAAGTCAAAACTAAAAAAACAAAAGAAACCAAAACTAACTAAACTTCCCTCATGTAAAGTCGCCCCTCCTCCCTTCCAATTCAACTACACGAGACAAGGCCCAACACGTGCAACCCAATTAACCACATCTGTCGCCCCCACCTTTCCAGTACACATTCATACATGCTTGTTTTAAATTTGAGCAACTCGGCCCAGCGGAAAGCAACAAGCGGCCCAAATCAAGTAGGCTCCAACAAAAATGTGGCACATCAATATCGCTCGGTTCATTGTAATTTATAGGTTGATCAACTTGTTTAACGTTCTCGAAAAAAATAGTCTTGTATCTCATTTAAATTGGACCTAAAATTTCTGAAACAATAAAAATACAGTGTAGACTCTGAATGCAAAAAAATGCAAAATTAATTATAAAAAATATAAAATATGCATGAAAATGATCTAATCTAATATGCAACTAGACTCCTAAAATATGTATAAATTAGGTGTTATCAGTGGTTGAGCATGGTGACCTCTTGCTCCGCTTCCTCGACTCAGAGAGATACTTCTTGGGGTCTTCTCCACTCATCCCATGGAAGTGGGGTAGTAATTGAATCAACCCAGATTTTAGCTCAAAATTCATGCCACCAGCCAACTCTAGAAAACTGCACAGCAAGCGGCTGCTGCTCTAGATTCGGCGCAGTCAACTGCCTCAACGTCTGTTCCTCAGCCATCTCGAGTTGCGTGCGGGCTTATCTACGGTTCCTGGAAAGTGTCCTCTCAATTTCTGTATCAAGATCAATGATTGGAGAGTCAGTAGCATGGGTGTGGACCATAAGATAGGTCCACACAATAGTTGGCACACAAACAAACAAACAAAAATTGAAACTTTGCCTCCCCGACAACAGCGCCAAATGTGATGAAGGATTTGTCGTAGACACCTATCAAATAAACTCAAAAACCTAACTAACGTAGTAGGGTAAATAATGATCGATCCCACAGGGAGGTAAGCAATCTTCCTAATTGCAAAAGTTGTATGCCAATAGTAACAAAAGGGGGGATTTAGGTTTGTATCAAGTAACAATGTAAATCAATGCAAAAGGTGTAATCAATGGGTGAGAAGTAACTTAGCTAGACAAATATTCACACTTCAGTTTGATTGGTTGATCCTAGATTATCTCCAATTCCTACCAATGAATATTCTTATTCAGATCTTATGTATATAGACAGGTCAACCAGCCCTGAAAATACTTACCATTAAACAATCAAGAAACCATCGAGATTTAATAAAACGACAGCAATAAGCATAGGAATTAAACAGGATACATGCAATACTTAACAACTAGTCAGTACTCGACATGTAATCAATTCTCTTCACAATAAACATTCACAACCAGTTCTTGTAAATCGTGGTTGCTACACAAGATAAGGGATTTCAACCAGAAATATTCAAACCCTAGCAATAGACAATCACTAATATCAACTAGATGATCAGACTAGTCAAATCAGCAAGAATCAATGGGATGAAGCACAAAGAGAATCAATATAATCAAAAGAAAGGAAATAGAGTTATAATCTCACAACCAAATACAAACGAAGGCTTCAATCGACGGACGAAGCAATGGTTGCTTAGTTCTTCATAGTCTTCAAAGCATAAAACTCTAAGGGAAAATAATGAACGATAAAAAGTGATGAAAAGGCTGCTGTCTAATGAAGATAAAGAACCTCCCAACCCTAATTCTCAAAAGATAATAATAATCTCCTAAAATATAAAAAGAAAATAAAAATAAAAAAGAAATAAGGTAAACAAAAGATCTCGGACGAAATTGTAACTCCGCGCCAGAAGGGAAACTCGCGATCGCGGTATTGTTCACCCGCGACCACAGTTTCACACTTCACCAAATTCTCGGTCTTGCTTCATTCCACGCCCGCAGCCATCCATTTGCGCCTGCGGTTTCGTCTATGTTGCTCCGTTGCTTCTCGTCCGCTGATGAATTCGCGCCCGCAGAAATAGATCTGCGCCCGCGGTTTGGCTTCTGCTGCGACTTCTACTTCTCGCTTGCGGTCTTCTCTTGTGGTGGCTTCGCCTTCATCTTCAATGTCTTCACAATATGCACTAAAATCCACCATATCACTACTTCTTCTCTAAAACTCCATTCTCCTAAATTGTGTTCTAAACCCATACAATTGGTACCTAATATTCAGTAACAACTCCTAGTTACGCACTACAAAGTAGAGCGTATCAAAGACCCTTCTTGAGTTCCTCTTGAAGATGCTTAGCTCGAGCTCTAGTGATAGCCCCGGGAGAAAGCTCGTCTTGATGCTCTTGGCCTTCACTAGACTCTTCTTCACTTGAGTCATCTTCATCACTTGATTCTTCTTGGGAGTCCGGGCTCTTTTGAGGCTCTTGATGGGACGTGGTCACATCATCCTCCCTCTCTTGAAAGGGATTCGACCTCGAATCCAGCTCATCAAGGTCTTCATCGTCCTCCACCAAGAAAGGCATCAAGTCAGCCACATTGAACACATAATGGACTCCATAGGACGACGGTAGCTCTAATTTGTAGGCATTGTCGTTGATCTTCTCAAGCAGTTGGAAAGGACCATCCTCTCTCGGTTTCAGCTTGGAATTATGGAGTAATGGAAATTGTTCCTTCCTTAGGTGCACCCAAACCAGGTCGCCCGGTTCAAAGAGTACCTCATTGCGCCCATTGTCAGCTTGTCTCTTATATTGCATGGTCCGCTTCTCTAGTTGCAACCGGGTCTCATCATGCAACTTCTTTATCTTCAAAGCTTGATCAGCCCCCTCTTTGCTTTCCTAGTTCGTGATGGCATATGGCATGAGCTCAATTGGTGTTTTCGGTTGATGCCATAGACCACCTCAAATGGAGTCTTCTTAGTCGTAGAATGGACCAACCTATTGTAGGCAAACTCAATGAAGGATAGGCACTCTTCACACCCGCGCAAGTTAGTTTGAAACATAGATCTAAGCAAAGCACCAAGAGTTCGATTTACTACCTCAGTTTGTCCATCCGTTTGAGGATGACAAGTAGTTGAAAAGAGGAGCTTTGTTCCAAGCTTGGCCCATAGCGTCTTCCAAAAGTAGCTAAGGAACTTCACATCTCGATCTGAAACAATAGACCTAGGAACTCCATGCAATCTCACAACTTGGTCAAAGAAAAGGTTAGCAACATGAGATACATCATCGGTCTTATGGCATGCAATGAAATGAGCCATCTTGGAGAACCTATCTACCATAACAAAGATGGAGTCCCTCCCTCTCTTAGACCTAGGTAAACCAAAAACAAAGTCCATAGAGATATCTCCCCAAGGCACTCGAGGTATAGGTAAGGGGGTGTAGAGGTCGTGGGGTTGGCTCCTAGACTTGGCACGCAAACAAGTAATGCATGAAGCACAGAACTTCTGTACATCTCTAAGCATGCGTGGACAATAAAAATGTTCCTTTAGAGTATGCATAGTCTTCAGAACCCCAAAATGTTCCATTAGCCCTCCCCCATGAGCTTCTTGCACTAACAATCTCCTAATAGAACCCTTAGGAATGCATAGTTTTTTACCCTTAAATAAGAACCCCTCATGCAAATAATATTGATCTTTGCTACCCTTAGAGACACATTCAGCAAAAACATCACAAAAATCAGCATCACATGCATATGGTTCTTTCCTGAAAGAAAAGCCAAGCAACTTTGCATCTAAAAGAGTTAGAAGTGAATACCTTCGGGAGAGTGCATCAGCCACTACATTATCTTTTCCCTTCTTGTGTTTGATGGCATAGGGAAAAGACTTAATGAATTCGACCCATTTGGCATGCATTTTGTTGAGCTTGCTTTGCCCCTTTAAGTACTTCAATGCCTCATGGTCCGAATGAATAGCAAACTCTTTGGGCAACAAGTAGTGTTGACACATTTTAAGAACTTGGACAAGGGCCAATAATTCCTTATCATAGTGACGGGGCCGAAATATGCAATGCAAATATCGTTGAATGGCCTAGTCAAAGTAAATGTCCTAACAGACCTACTAAATGGATGTATAGTAAGCAAGTAAGGGTCGAACCCATAGGGATGAAGTAATCAATCTATGTGTTTATAAGCATGCAAAGTAACAAGGGGGGTTTTGATTATCAAACAGAGCAAAGTAAACAGGTTTAGTTGACTTGAGAATATGATTGGGGAAAGTCGTTCCACTAGAACGAGATCCACAATACAGAGATATAATTTGATCACAGAAATCTATTAAATCCAAGTTCTTTCACTATTCTTATGGTTGTTCCCACCCTGATCTTAAGTACTACCAATTCTCACAGTTGTTGATAGACTTATCACAATATCAATGGAAGAAAACCTTACCACTAACAAAGCAATAGCAATGCACACAAGGATATAGGATACATGCAAATAGAATAAAACCTTACTATTCAACATGCAAATGATTCTCACTCACGATTGCGCACTCGTATTCCACTATATGCAACAATCGTGTATGCTACTAGATATGCACTCGTATTCCACTATATGCAAATCCTAGCAATTGATAAATAGTATTCAACCTAGTTGGCCAGGCTATGAAGAATAACGATAAATCAATAATCAATATAACCAAGAGAATCAAACCAACACATATAAGAATAAGAACAAGGAATAGAAATTTCACAACCGAATCAACTGTATTGCTTCAAACGTCTAGTAGAACAAAGGGAAATTAGTGCTCCATCCATATATAAATGAAACCCTAATAGAAAAGTAAATTGCTGATAAAAGTAAAGTAGTAGTCTCTCTGCCTCTTAACCTAGGAAGAGGTCTTAAATAGGTTTTGGAAATAAAGTTAACCTAATGCAAAATAACAAATGAAATAAAATAATAGAAAATAAGGAAATCCGAAACAGCAAAAATAAGGAAATAAAGTCTTCTGGCCGCGAGGCGCTACGTGCCCACCGCGGGGCGTCAGTCTTCTAGTTGCCTTCTCTGAGATCCACCGTCGGGTCGCGGTGGCTTCTGGCGCGGGGCGTCAAGTTACACCGCGGGGCGGTGAGTTCCACCGCCGGGTCGCGGTGGCTTTTTCAGCTTCTGCAACACTTTAGTAAAAATGCCATAACTTTTGATTCCCAACTCAGATTGCGCTCATATTTTGAGGACTTGCAGTAGACTTCAAGATCTAACTCCTCGAATTGGAATAACTTCATTTGGACATCTGAGTAGAGAGAAAGAACCATTTGAATTCAGCACATTGTTCTTCTACTCTTCAATACACTTCAAACCTCTATAAATCCCATGATTTCTTCACTTCTCCACTCTAACTCCATAATCCACGATTGTGCTCTAAATCCATCCAAATGGCGCCTCAAACCTAATAATAACCCCCAGATATGCACTACAAAATAGCACCGATAGGTGGGGTAATTCAGCTCAGCCCCACCTATCTTTTCACTAAAATAAGCTATTGGATTGCCCTCTTGCATAAGCACGCCTCCTAGACCTATGCCCGATGCATCACATTCAATCTCAAAAGTTTTATAAAAGTTTGGCAATGAGAGAAGTGGTGCATGAGTGAGCCTAGATTTAAGAGTGGAAAAGGCTTCTTCTTGGGCAGCTTCCCACATGAAAGCCACGCCCTTCTTTGTGAGCTCAGTGAGGGGATTAGCTAAGGTGCTAAAATCCCTCACAAACCGGCGGTAGAAGCCATCCAAACCAAGGAAGCTACGGATTTGAGTCATAGTAGTGGGTGTAGGCCATTCGTTAATAGCCTTCACCTTCTCTTCATCCACTCTCAAGCCGTCCTTGCACACCACAAATCCAAGAAATACCACATGATTCGAGCAAAAGTGGCACTTCTTGAAGTTGGCATACAACTTCTCCTTCCTTAGAACCTCAAGAACCTTTCTAAGGTGACCAACATGCTCATTAAGATCATGGTTGTACACTAAGATGTCATCAAAGTATACAACCACAAACTTACCAAGAAATGGCCTTAGAACATGGCTCATGAGCCTCATGAATGTGCTAGGGACATTGGTTAGGCCAAAGGGCATTAACATCCATTCGTATAAGCCATATTTAGTTTTGAAGGATGTTTTCCATTCATCTCCTTCATGCATACGAATTTGATGGTAACCACTCTTTAGGTCTATCTTAGAAAAGACGCTTGCCCCATGCAACTCATCAAGCATGTCATCCAGCCTAGGAATAGGGTGGCAGTACTTGATAGTAATGTTGTTGATTGCTCTACAATCAACACACATCCTCCAAGTGCCACCCTTCTTAGGAACTAGGATGACCGGGATTGCACAAGGGCTAAGGCTTTTCCTCACATAGCCCTTGTCAAGCAAGTCTTGTACTTGACGTTGCAACTCTTTAGTCTCCTCGGGATTGGCCCAATAGGCAGCCCGATTAGGTAGTGTTGCCCCCGGTATAAAGTCAATTTGATGCTCAATACCTCTTACCAGCTGCAACCTACTTGGGACTTCCTCTTGAAAGAGATCATCAAACTCCATCAAGAGTTGAGCAATGGCCTTAGGCAGTCCTTTAAGGTCCGAAGAGGTAAATAAGGTGTCCTTACAAATGAGCAAGAAGCACACCTCACCCTCATTAAGAGCTTGAACAACTTCCTTAGTCTTAGCTAAGAGCATATGATTAGAAGCACCTCTATTGCTTCCAATGGCTAGCTTTTTTCCCTTAGCTTGCTCACTAGCCTTCCTTTGCTCCCTAGCCATATGATCAGCCATAATCTCATGGGGATCCAAGGGATGTAGGGTAATCCTCTTGCCATTCATCATGAAAGAGTACTCATTGGACACTCCTTGATGGATGACACCCCTATCATATTGCCAAGGCCTTCCTAGGAGGAGATGGCATGCAGTGATGGGCAACATGTCACACACAACTTCATCCACATATCCCCCTATGGCAAACTGAATTGTGGCTTGGTCCTTGACCTTAAGGGGAGTGTTGGAATTCAGCCAACAAAGTGTGTAGGGTTGAGGGTGGGGACTGGTAGATAGATTGAATCTACTTACCATTTCTTGGTCAATGATATTGCAACATGACACACCATCAACTATGACACTACACACCTTTCCCTTAATGGTACACCTTGTGTGAAAGATCGTTTCACGCTGATTAGGCACACTAGGACTCTCTGAGGCTATCAATGATTTCTTTACCACAAAGCACTCTCCCTCGACTGCCACCACATGGAGCGCTTCGACTCCTTCCTCCTCAACAACAACTTCTTCTTGGCACTCATCCTCGGACTCATAGTCCCCTAGAGTGTTAAGAAGAACTTGCCTCTTAGAGGGGCAATCCATAGCAAAGTGCCCTCTCCCAAGACACTAGCCCTTGAGATCTCTAGTTCGGTTTTCCCTCTCCTTTCGTTAGGGTTGGGACTGAACGAGAGCGTCTCTCTTAGGCTGACTCGGCTGGTCATGTCTAGGCTCTATACGTCTCGGTGTGGCTTGGGAGCCGCTAGCACTATTAGGAGTCCAAGGCCGTGAGCTTGCAGCTTGGGGGCGCCTTTGAGGGAGGTTCTTGTATACATGGTTAGTGTAATGAAGAACCTCTTCAATAGGCGTCTCACACATAAAATGTTGCAAGTTCACCACAGCCTTAAGATCCGGGTTTAAGCAATTGATAAACTTAGAAATAAGATAGCCTTCGGAGAATCTAAGTTTGGACCTAAAGACCAAAGTCTTTAGCTCCTTATAGAACTCATACGGGGTCTTACTTCCTTGCCTCAATTGCTCAAGTCTAGCATGAACTCACTCGGTATAATCATCCGGCATAAACCGGTTTCTCAAGGCAGCCTTTAATTCTTCCTAAGACTCAATTTGAGGATAGCCTCTATAGGCCCTTTCCTCTTTATCCTCTAGCCACCAATGGTAAACAAATCAACAAACTTGATTGAGGCTATAGCTACTCGTTGAGCATCTGAGTAGCTATAGAACTCAAAAATTTGCTCGGTCTTTTGCTCCCAATATAAATAAGACTCTACCTCACATGTACCTCCAAATGGCTGAACTTCGAACTTGATACCATGATGAGGTGGGCGGCCTTGGTGATCTCCGTAGTCCTCTTTATAGGCCACGCGTTGGGCTTGAAATGTTGGCCTTGGGGCTGGAAATTGGCCACGGCCAAAGCCACGGCCGGGCAGATTTCTTCTCGGCATCAAGGGCAGCGCCGGGCTCCTAGGTTGGTAGAAGTCGGCCTGAGCTTGGGTGTGGCCTCTCACTCCAAATCTGCATGGTTAGGCCGCAAAGAAGAAAGAGAATTGACACCGGAAGTCACATGAAATTTAGGGTGCATACCTTGGCCTGCTCTAACGGTGGAAACAAGAGGCACGTGGGAAGTAGTAGGCTCATGGAGGGACAACCTAGATAACTCTTGTGAAAAGGCTCCATAAGTGCCTCCTTCGGTTGCATAGGAGTTGGAGGAGTCGCCTAATTCTTTGCCTCCACTCAGCCGAGCATCACCTTGGGATTGCTCTCACTTGGCCTCCATGTTTCTCATGAAAGCCACTTGATCTTCCCTCATAGCTTGAAGTTGTTGGTTGACCCTTGCATTTGTATCCTCCTTGTTTGCTCGAATGGCTTGGAGAAGGGTCTCCAAGGTGATAGGGGGGTTGGCTAGAGTTTCTTCATTTGAGGGCCCCTTGTCTTTGTTGTGTCCGTCCATTTGACATAAAATAAGCAACAAAGGGCAGCCAAGCAAGTAGTCCTCAAAGACACTAGACCAATCAATGGAACTTAATCTAGAAAGGAGCTCTACAACTTGATTTAAAGCTAAGACTTTTCAGCAAGCAAGCACTCCTAAGTTGGTTGAACTTAAGGTTCCTAGACTCAAAAAAATGAACAAAAACACAAGCAACAATCATCACAAAGAACTTGAAACACTTGAACAACAATCAAAGCAAGCAACGCCAAGGAAGCTACTAAACTCAATTGCCTTACAAATGGAGAACTTTGTGTACAAAAACTGAATTCAATTCACACGACAATGCATAATTTTTTTAGAACTTTTCAAGGTGTTGATTCACTTTTTCTATGGTTGTTAATTGGCCGGGTGTTTCCGAAATCAACCACTTTTCCCTTTTCTCAAATGCACTACTTTTTTTTACTGAATAGGGACGTCTAAATGCAGTAGAGATGCTTTACAACTTGATCAACAAAATAAAACAAAGGGAAATTGAGCCTTTCCCATATCCTAGGCGTTGAGGCTCCAATTCAAGCGCAAGTGTCATGCAAATTCCAAGGATTGTTTGCAGCCAAGGGACACGACTCGGACTCAACCAAAAATTCGAAAAACACGTCCAACAAATCAAACAACAAAAAGGAGCAAATCAGGCGCTGCAACAACCAGAAATTCGGCCACAACAACCTAAGGAAGATCTCCCTAAATCATAGGATCTAGCAACAACCTGCGGGGTCTCTCAATCTCACGGTTGTTCTTGGTTTTTCCACTCAGGTTTGGCAGCCAATCGACTCAAGAAATTCAACAAGACACGACACAACTCAAAGAAAAGAAAAGGACTCAAAAACAAGACACAACATCGCAGCCAAGACGACAACAACACCAATCCTAGGGCTTGACGTCTAAGCTTGCAAAACCTGAAAATTCTTCAAGTTTCGAGCAATACCTTGCTATCTCTGATACCACGTGATGTAGGCTAGGATCAAGGTGACTTTGTGCAAGGCATTGCCCTCCGAAGGCTTCCAAGGCCAACCGCGGCGAAGGGGAAGAACAACCGGCGCGCGAAGGACTCCAGCGGCGTTGACAAGGTTTCTCCAAGGCAATTCCATGGGGATTGCTAGGATTGACCTCGGGATGGATGAGGGGGCGGTGGATGATAGGGACCAGGCGGATGGTGGTTGTGGAAGGTGATGGCCGGCGCTAGAGGCATGAAGAGCTCTTCTGCGGCGACGGCAACGCAAATGGTAGTGAGGGGTGGCCGGCGTGATGATGGATGATGGAAGTGATGGATAGGTTCCTTCCCCGACTGGATTTGGCTCACCAACAAGGAGAGGAGGACGTTGGCTTCCTTGAGATGAAACTCACTCAAGAAAAACAACAAAGGCATCCTTGATTTGACTCACGAAGCTAGAGAATGAAAGAGAGCTTTTGCTGAATAAAGATAACTGTATTTCTTCTGAATTGAACGTGTCCTACAAAATGAGAACGCAGCTGCCTCTATAGGCAAGCAAGGCAAGAATACCTAAGGCAAAGAAGCAACAAACAATCTTGGCGGCCCATTAAGGCCCAAAGTCGGCTAAGCTGGAAATAAAGCTTAAAACAAGCTAAAACCATGTCTTAAAAATGTCATAAACCAACGAAATCATAAAAGCCAATCATGTGCTCGGACGCGCCTCAAGAAGTGTCATGGCCGGCAAGGAAATGAGGTGTCTGAGGCCTCTAAGGCTTGTGAGAGCCTTCATGCATAAAAGACCCTTCTTGAGTTCCTCTTGAAGATGCTTAGCTCGAGCTCTAGTGATAGCCCCGGGAGGAAGCTCGTCTTGATGCTCTTGGCCTTCACTAAACTCTTCTTCACTTGAGTCATCTTCATCACTTGAGTCTTCTTGGGAGTCTGGGCTCTTTTGAGGCTCTTGATGGGACGTGGTCACATCAGCAATGGCCATGCTGGCGCGTGAACTTCCTGAAGTCTTTGTCCCCCTCGATTTGGATTGATTTGACCCTCTCAGACAGGATGGGGGGAATGAACGTACTATTGGGGCTCCCGGCCATCCCGCCCAAAAACGATTCGCCTGACGGCGACCCCGAGGGAGTGTCGGACCCATTGTCGGCATCTCACCCAACCTTTGCTTGGGGCTCCGCCGCCTGGGAATTTTCCGATCGGGGCTCCACCACTTGATGCTCCGCCGCCTGAGGCTCCATTTCCTGGGGCTCCGCCCTTGACGACGCCACGTGATGAGGCTAAAGTCGTGATGCCTATCAAAGTAAATCTCAAAAACCTAACTAATGTAGTAGGGTAAATAAGGATCGATCCCACAGGGAGGTAAGCAATCTTCCTAAGTGCAAAGCTTGTATTCCAATAGTAACAAAATGGGGGTTTTGGTTTGTATCAAGTAACAAAGTAAATCAAAGCAAAAGATGTAATCAATGGGTGAGAAGTAACTTCGCTAGACAAATATCCACACTTCAGTTTGATTGGTTGATCCTAGATTATCTCCAATTCCTACCAATGAATATTCCTGTCCCGATCTTATGTATATAGACAAGTCAACTAACCCTGAAAATACTTACCATTAAACAATCAAGAAACTATCAAGATTCAATCTAACGGCAACAGTAAGCATATGAATTAACCAGGATACATTCAATACTTAACAACTAGTCAGTACTCGACATGTAATCAATTCTCTTCACAATAAACATTCACAACCAGTTCCTGTAAATTGCGGTTGCTACACAAGATAAGGGATTTCAACTAGAAATATCCAAACCCTAGCAATAGACAATCACTAATATCAACTAGATGATCACACTAGTCAAATCAGCAAAAATCAATGGGATGAAGCACAAAGAGAATCAATATAATCAAAGGAAAGGAAATAGAGTTATAATCTCACAACCAAATACAAACGAAGGCTTCAATCGTCGGACTACGCAATGGTTGTTTAGTTCTTCATAGTCTTCAAAGCATAAAATTCTAAGGGAAAAACTGAACGATAATGTTGATGAATTAATTCTAAAAAAGGCTGCCAACTAATGAATGGTATAAACCTAGCAAAACCTAATTCCTAAGATAAGAAATAATATCTTTCTAAAAGGAAATTAAACAAAATAAAATAAAATAAATAAAGTAAAACGAAACTCGGACGAAACA
The DNA here is from genome assembly GCA_027886185.1 of Rheum nobile. NCBI lineage: Eukaryota > Viridiplantae > Streptophyta > Magnoliopsida > Caryophyllales > Polygonaceae > Rheum > Rheum nobile. Next base: position 8,272,596 of record WOAB01000040.1, read on the forward strand.
AATTCTCGGCTCTGCGTGTGAACAGTAACCGCGACCGCGGAAATATATCCGCGCCCGCGGATTGGTCTCGTATGCTCTCGCAGCTTCTGGCGTGATTCCGCGACCGAGGCAGAGCTTTCGCGCCCACGGTTTTCCTTTGTCTTGCTCCATCACCTCTGTTGTAGATCCACGACCGCGGCAATCCATCCGCGCCCGCGGTTTTGCTTCCGTTGCGATCTTCAACTTCTTGCTTGCGGTCTTCTCTTGTGGCTTCGCCTCATCTCCTTAAGTCTTCATTTAAGCACTCAAAACCACCAAATCAGCACTTCTTCTCCAAAACTCCATTCTCCTATATTGTGTCCTAAACACACATAAATGGCACCCCAAATACTAGTAACAGGTCCTAGTTACGCACTACAAAGTAGAGCGTATCACCACGCTAACCACCGAGACCCTCCGACAAGCAGGCCCGATCGGTAGGTCGTCTCTGTCGCTGGAGCTTATAGACATCTTTTCTCGGAGATGGGACTTTTGGGAGGAAGGAAAAGCCCACTTGAGAGGGAGCGCGCATGAAAAAGAAGAGAAGAGAAAAGATAACCCGTCTCTGCCATGAGCAAGCTCGCCGGTGTTAGGGTGTAGAAGAAAGGGAATCGCCGCAAAGATAGAGGAAAAGGGGCGATGACGGCGGAACGCTAGAAACAATATCGTTTTGCCCTAAGCGAGGGTTTTTTCTCGACTAACAAGCAAAGGAAGAATGCAAAAAGAAGGGAAGAAAAGGCAAAAGAGGGCTTCTTACCTACCCAATTAAAGAAAAGAAGCCCTGGTCCACCTTGTACCTTCCACGAAGAATCTCGAGCGGAGGGAACAACGATGGCTAAGCGAAGAGGAAAGCGGGAGAAGAAGAAGCAAGACGCCGGAGAGAAGCCGGAATCCTCTTATACCGGCGATGTGACTGGACGGCTATGATTACTGGGGCAGAGAAACTGTCATAAATCAATCACTTCAGAAACTGCTCAGGAGACGTTCAAACTTCCATCATAGACCCGGTAGCCGGTCCGCGGATGATGAGAAGGTCGGCGAGACATGGGCAACTACAAATCAAGGGGGTTTAGGGCAACCTTTCGGACCCGATGGTCTGTCCGCGAGTAATAGAGAAGCGATTGACCATAGAGAAAAGTTATATCACGCAAGATGGATTCACAAAGCCTGCGAGCCCCTTCCGCGGCCCCTGACAAATCACAAAAAAGGAAGAAACAATACAACCACGAACAAGAGAAAGCAAGCAATGAGAAAAGAGGCAAGCAATGAGCAAAAAATCTTATTCCTTATTCATGTCGATCAAGATTACAAGGAGAGGTTACAAGTAGCCAGCCTGTTTCGGCCGTAAGTGTACAAAAGAGAATCTAGCAAAAGAGGAGAATGAGGACGAGAAAGAAGGCGAGCACTATCGCGAGCTCTAAGGCCTCCGCGGAAGCTACAAGCCTGGGGATTCGAGGCGAATGTGAACATGACTCACGTTCCCTTAGGCTCCACCCCAAGCCCGAAGAGCTGGCAAAACCCGTGAAGGGAAAGATGCAAGGGGATCCCGCGGAGAAGTAGAAAAGGGCTAGCTTGACTCCCTCTGACTGGGGAGTCTCCGAGGAGCAACTTCTCCTCCCCAGCCGCATGGCACCGCCGGCGTGCACCCCCCGTCCGTGGCCTCAAGCGCCACAACCACCCTAAACGCCACTGCCTGGAAGTTGGCAAGGCGAACAAGGGCCCCTCCATTCACAAGGAAGCAAAATGTTGCCCTCACGACCCTTGCTCCACTTCGCCCTACATCCCCTAGACCAGAAGGCGATTTCTCCATCTCGTCCAGGCGGTTGCGGCGCTCCAAAGCCAAGAGCGTCCTGAGGGACGTCGGCCACATCCCACCTCCCTTGAAGCACCTCTATCTGAGGTGCTCTCGTCCCTCCTGGAGGAGGGATTATAGAGGACAATCAAATACCACGACCCGCAAGCGCTCAGAGCCACATTCATAGAGACTTCACACGCTGTTGCCGGCATAACCTGACATCGCAATTCGCGGACACCAAGTAACGATATCCTCCCAGCTCGAAGGGAACCCCTTCCATCCGACCACTGCACATCCTAGCTAGCCATCTGCAAAGAGAAGGAGGAGAAGCAAGTGGATTTGCGTTTGATTTGAAGAACCCGGAAAAGTAAGGAACTATAAGGAAAGAAGCAAGTGTCAAAGCAAGTATAAGAGAAATCATATGTGGCCAGTGTTTGAGGCAAGTATCGGAGCAAGTGCTTAGAGCAATCTGAGAAAAGAGGGAGGAGAGACATGAGCAAGAAATGAAACGACACTGCCCTTTTTATAGTCGTCCTTCCAGAGGGGGCGTGTGGGGCCTTCCGCATGTCCTGCAATAATGGTAAGAAAAACAGTCTCCTCCCTCACAACCCATTAAGGAGGTTCGCGGCCATACCAAGCCAGCCGGATCCTTTGAAGATCAAGCCCCCCGACCGGATAGGACCTCGACCACGTGGCTTGAGAGGTTGTGTGGGAGCCATATTTATCCCGGCCTAGATGCGCAGCCCAAACAGGAGAAAAGCCCATTTAGCAATTTGGCCCAACTCGGAGCAAGGCCATAACAACTCCACCTTAACTCGATCCAGCTACACGGTCTGCAGGCCTTCTTCCCGTCCTACCAAGCCAGCTCCCATCGGCCTTGCCTAGTTACGCAATTTGAGGGTTGTTCCCCCGGCCTGGGCCGATTGCGCAGTAAAAGGGCCCTCTCGCCTCAGGTATATAAGGAGGAGGTTGTGACTGGAAACGGGATTCTCGACCCTTTCTCTGGTTGGTCTCTCTCTCCCACCCCATCGGCTAAAAACCGAAACTCTCACTTTCTTAATCCCTGCCATTGTTGCTCCATTGTACCCTTAGCGCTACTCTTCTTTTTTGCCCTACTCGTGAGTTGAGCACTAACTTGAGCGTCAGAGTGGCAAGCCTGAGGCCACCCTTGGGCTCTTCTTCTTTTTCAGGTCGGAGCTCGGGACCGGACGATGTCTGACGTGACCGGAGGCAGTCGGCGGGGAACGGGGAGAGAGGTCTCCGGGAGAGACGAGTCAGAGTTGGTTCTGTGTGGACCGCCAACTACTTCCTCACGGAAAATCGGACGATCACACACACGACCCATGCACCCCGTTCTGTAAGTCGTTGTCCTCCGTGCATTTTCATATGCATGGCTTGTGTGTAGCCGTGTAGGTATTATTTGTACGAAAAAAATTTCGGGTTTGTGTTAATAAAACAATTTACGTTTTTAACATTTAGGGCTTTTATGTTAGAACTCTAGTCTCTTTTATTTTAGTGCATTCCTTTCTTCATGAGGAGATCGATTTGAAGATAAAATCATTTGGCTAGATGCTTGTGTGTTTATCCTCCAAAACATTATTGTTCTGATTTGGGTTTGATTGAGAAATGTTTTGTTTCGTCTTCATCATTGAGTTCGAGTTCTTGTTCTTTCGTGTTGATTACAGGAAGAAAAGGGATTCAGATATTTTCTCCAAAATAGGACCGAAGCATCAAACATAATTAAGGAGTTTTCACGTATCAAGTGATATCAGATTCTCAACGTTTAAAGGAAATATCTTAATTTTGCAAGATTCAAGTTATTTCTTTTGAGGATTTAAGTTTTAGTTTAGTTTATTCTTCATTTTAACCCGCACCTCACCATACCACGCGATCGTTGTCCCACTCATCACCCACCAATTCCGTCAAATTTTGATTGTGAGCTAACAATACCACTACCTCCACGTCACCCCACCATTGCAATTGTTGTTTGCTTGACACTAGCCGTGAGTCGTGACCAATCTTGCATTAGTCTAATCTAGGTTAATTACTTGATTAACTTTACCACCACCATCAAACGGAAGTCCCCCCCCCCCCCCCCCCCCCCCCCCCTAATTTTATCCAATTACGGTTTCTCCCTAAAACTTATTTCTAACCTTATTTATAGAATTGTATTGCTAGTTTAAGTTTATGTTTAATCAATTCTTTCATCTTGGATTGTTTTTATTACTTTACTTATAATTAATTGAGCTATTCTAATTTTTAGTTTGCATTACTTTTTTAGACTTGTTTGTGTCACCTAGATCAATTGGTGAATTTAGGACACTTTACATATTTTCTTTGCATCTCTAGATAAAAAACAAAACAAGTCAGCTACAAAAAGTGAGCCAAGACTTCAAAAAAATGTTGGAGAGATTCTTGTTTCTCCAACTCTTTGCTTGTTTCATTTTTGTGTGTTTTCTTTCATGCTAGTTATACCTTTTGAGATTAGTTGTTGAGTTGATTGCACTTTTCTAGGAAGTCTTAACAATTGCATGGTCTTGTGCTACTTGCAATTCTATTGTCCTTTGGCCAACTTTTAAGATTCCCTTTACGGTCGTCTTATTTGTTGAAATTTGACGCTTGTGCTTGTATACAAGGTTTGCATTCTTGTTGGTTTCTTGTTTCCTTGTTGTGTACTGCTTCTTTTCCTTGTTTTGGTGTCTAGGTACCATGTCTAAGGATAAGTCATCTATGGAGGATACTTCTGGCCTTAGTGGTCCTGCCAAAGCCTTCAATACCGAGGCCAATACAGCAGGCCTATGGTTTGAAGACAACTGGTCCTAGCTGAAATTGCCAAGACCAACGAGAATTTCCGTAATCTTGAGGACAACATGCTCCAAGAGGGCACATGTTACACTCTATGTTCACACCACTCCAATAGTGTGCACAATGAGCCACCCACCCCTCTTGGTGTTGATCCGCACCACCTCTCGGGAACCAGTGTTGCCAAAAAGTATCAGCCGCCCATACCACCGATTCCAATACCACAGCCATGCGCCCCACTTTCTCATGCAGTCACTCCACGTTTTGAGGCCTATGCTGATTTGCCTCATCAAAAACCACCACGGCTATGGCACCTCGAGCTTGATAACTACTATGGTGAACCTGAACCCGGTGACGAGCTCGCCGGCATGGACGTTCACTTCCCACGTGGTCACCAAGGTAATGCTCATCATCGTGATACAAAATTTAAAGTTGAGCAATCTGCAGGTTTTAATGATTCGGCAGCCGACATGGGATGAGAGTACAACACCAACTACGTGTTGGATCATTGTGCCTACCCCGAAGAGAGTCTAGGTGGTGTCCATCCACTTTACTAGCTCTGCTCAGGCGTGGTAGCAACACACATGTAAGGATCGTCATCACCACCGCCTTCTTCCAATGGAGACTTGGTGCCAACTCATGTACCTCATGCGTAAGCATTGTGTTCCTCAAAACTATAAGAAAAACATGCAGAAGAAGGTTGCTACTTGTCATTAACACAGCCTCTCGCCCATTGAATACTTCAGTGAGCTTGAGGGCTTGATGTTCAAGGCATGCATTCACCATAGTCCAGATGCCCTACAAGTGGTATTCTTTGGATATCTCAATTTGGACATCTGAGATGCCCTTGAGATCCAGGACATTGATGACGTTCCCACTATGGTGCACAAGGCGGAGTTGATTCACAACCAGCTTCAATGGAAGAAGGCGCATGCCATCATAAAAGGTACACTTCTAACTCTTTGTCTATTTCCTTTTCTGTTGATCTTTCATCTCCACATCCTGTAGGAAAGGATGAATCAGGCAACTTACCTGTCCCTAAAGGTGCCACGACGGCCAAGGAGAAAACCGCATAAGAGACATAACTTGCTTTAAATGTGGCTGCCGTAGGCATTACTCAAAAGATTGCCCAAACAAGAAGAATGTGTTAATGGTTTAACATAGAGTTTATGAAGATGAAGAAGATACCACCTATGTCTATAATCCCAACTTGGACTCTCAACTTTTTCTTAACTGTGAGACAAACGATGATGCCGCTAACCACTCTCTTTTAGTGCGTCGTTCTCCAGTCTCCACCCCTTCCAAAGAAACTCAAACTAACTCAAAAGGAGGCTCTCTTCCATACCCATTGCACGATCCAAAAGGGCAGATCTTTTACCATAATTGATGGAGAGAATTGCTGCAATTTCATTGATCAATAGGTGGTACACCAAGTTTGAGTCCCATCCTTGTCCTTATACTCTCCATTGGTTACAAAATAGCGTTGGGAAAATATTGTCTCCATACACGCCGCGGTTGAATTTTATACGGGCAACTACAAGAACGAGGTTGTTTGTGACATTGTTCCAGCAGATGCTTGCAATCTTCTCCTAGGAAAACCATGGCAATATGACAAACATGCCATTCATGATGGGATTCACAATTCATACTCATTCCTCCATGGTCAATCCAAGGTAAAACTTCTTCCATTACCTCACTTGTTTCATGTACAAACTCTACAAGGTCCAACTAAGGTGGTTCCTAAGCATACAAAGGTCGAACCCACTACTGCACATCCGATTCACCCCTCCATTGAGTCCCAACAATCCAAGCCTAACGTCGAATCAATAACGATTTGAAGCCATGTGGGAGGAGAATGATGGAACCAAGGGAGGGATGATTCGAATGCCACCAAGACGACCCCTAATGGCCCCCATGAGCAACTTGTTCGCGTCAATCAACTCCCGACGTCATCGTCAATGGGGTCTTATTCAAGTTTCGACGCAACCGGACGAAGCAAAGCAAGACGACAAGTCCCAACAATGGTGCACCAGGGTGCACGGACCGTGCACCCTCCTCTGCAAGAATCACACAAACTGTGACCCTAACCGTGCGCCATAACGCATGGTATGTGCATCAGTCTCTATAAATGGTGCCCTTTGTGCAGCTGGCAGTGCACAGACCAAGAAGACCTCGTGCAGTGGACCTCATGGCTCATGCACCCCATTCTTTAAGTTGTTGTCCTACATGCACGGCCCGTGCATAGCCGTTGTTTTTTCGAAAAATTTATCGGGTTGTTTTAATGAGACAATTTACGTTGTTAGCCTTTAGTGTTTTTATGTTAGAACCTTAGTCTCTTTTATTTAAGTATGTTTTTTTCTTTATGAGGAGGTAGATTTGAAGACATAAGCATCTTCTTGTGTATTTCTCATCCAAAACACTATTGTTCTTTGAATCAGGTTTGATTAAGGAATATTTGATTTTGTGTTCATCACTGAGTTCAAGTTCTTACAGTTCATTCGTGTTGATTTCAAGAAGCACATGGATTCAGATCTTGTATCTAATACAGGATCAAAGCATCAAACGTGATTGAAGGAGTTGCCATGTATCAAAAAATATCCATCGAGATGGAACCATAAAGCCAAGAAAGAACGATATAGTCGAGTCTCTACCAATTGTCATCAGGAGGGGTGGTAGTCTAATTTTCGTCTACGTGTTTCCTAAGGCAAAATTTTCCTATTTACTGACTAAAAACAACTCACTCCATTTGTAGTTTGATGTTGCGAGGTCGAGGGTTCTGGGAACGTGCGTTTTGATCGACGCCACGCTGATTATGTGATTGATGTTGTCATGTTGGAGTTGGAGTGCTTGGTGGAGGGATTAGTGATTGGAGGATCGGTGGTGGGAATGTTTGGATCAATTTTGCCAGACATGGTGGACGGTGGCTGTAGAGAAGACGATAAAGAGGAAATAGAGGGATTTTAGGAGTGATTTGCTGTCGAGATTTGGATCAGTTAGAAGTTGTTGATACCACGTTAAACTCCCTTGAATACGTTTGCCATTATACTACTCGTTATATGTAGATCACAAAGTATATTTATCTCAACGTTAGAACAACTTTTATAATTTATCATACATGTCTGATAGAAAAACATAAGAGCTTTTAAGGTTGTTTTTATGCTAATGTAGCCCACTCTGGAAGTATTAGTGTTTCACAGTGACTTTGAATGGGTTTTCGATATAAAGAGAAAAAGGTTGATGAAATCATTGCGTAATCTTTTTGGTTGACTAGTTATGTTTAAATTCTGTAGATTAAAAGGATAATTTGGAGCAGTGTTAGAAAGTCAGGAACCATATAATTTGGAGCAGTGTTAGAAAGTCAGGAACCATATTGTTTGAGGACAGTACCCAGCTTTAGGCTTTGTTCGATAGACTGAGAGTCGTGCATGTACGAGCGCATAAGCTCATATATGTTCGGTATATGAGCCTAGCGAGATTTCATCCTAAAACCAATTGGCAATATGAGAAGTAATCCATCAACTTATATATATTAGGATTCACGCACATTCATGTGGGATGGACTTATAATCCGACATGATTCCACCATCAAGGTTTAAGAAGAGCATAGCCATTTGTCAAATTGTCAAGTGTTCTTTAATCAAAATGAGTAAAAATGCGTCCGTGTATGTATTTTTTCATATGGGAAAGAGATTAGGATAGTTAATCCCTAAAGGTTTATCATCCTAGCGCATCTCTGGGGATGATAACTTTGACATCATGATTCATGAATCTTAATCAGATCTTCATTAGAACATGTGGCTTAGGTTAGCAATTTTTTCATCAAATGTTGAATTTTGACACACGCAAAATTCATAATGTCCCATTTTGTGAGGTAAAAATAATTGAGTTATTTTTGTTAAGTATTATCTATATATTTTCAGCCTTTAATTAATTAAGCAAAAGGAAGGAATAATAAAAAGGCCCAAATGGAAGGGATAATAAAGAGGCCCAAAAGGAAGGTAATTAAATATTCTAAAAGAAGCCCTAATTAAGGGCTCTTCTTCTCTCTCTTCCTCTTGAACGAACGAACACGGCTCGGGTTGCCTCCAATGTTTTTTCAGAGCTTCAAGTATACTGACTTATGCGTCAAAGGGGATTTAGGGGAGACTAGCCCTCCCGTTGACTCGTTTCTGATTGCAGATCGCTCAGATTGAAGGGAGGATTCGACTTTCTTCGTGGAGATCGATTGTCGTCAACTATAATTATTGTGGTACCAAAATTTGCTACCACAATTGGCGTCGTCTGTGGAAAACGAAGGCGACGATGGTAACTACGAGGAGCATGGTCAACGGAAGTGAGGCGGACCACCGTGCGGAACTCGAGGTGAAGGTGGCAGAGAAGGATTGTCGGCTCCAGGCATTGCAAGAAGAACTCGAAGCGCTGCGTAGAGCGTTTGACCGAACCCAAGGCAAACGTCCAATAAGCATTGGCGATTCAAACGGCGTGAATGGAGAGGGGCAACGGCTGGGTAGCACGGTCGTCCTTCCGATTGGTCGTGACCATCGCGCTGCAAGGGATGCGTAGGAAGGGACCAACGGCGCTCGTCACACTCATTCTAGGGCATCCGATCATCGCAAGGATGGCTCGCGGGATCTAACCCCCTAACTGATGGCGCGGGGTTTGGGCATCATCCTCAGCTTCAAGGCCGGACCACCCCCGGGCAAGGGACCGCAGCCGATCTCCCTTGAGGCGTGCAGATCGAGAAGGGTGAGAGCACAGGCATCGACGCCGTAGATCTCATTCGCATGAGGGCAGGAGCAGGGACCGGTCCGAAAGCGTCGGATCGGGTCAACGACTGAGGCACCATGCCGAAGTTTATGAGTGAGGCCAAGCGTCGTCTCATTCGTCTTCTCGACAACCAGGGAGAATCCTTGATTAACACTCAGGAGCATGCAGAACTGAAATTGACTCGTATGACATCAACCCCTTTTGCACGGGTTATCTGCGATCAACCACCCCCAGCTAAGTTCTCAACTCCATCCTTTGATCTCTATGATGGCAAATCTTATCCGGTTAGTCATGTAGCGTCATATTCTCATAAGATGGCATTGTGGGTGTCTCATGATTCGTTGATGTGTTAGATGTTCCTTGCTAGTTTAGGAAAGATAGCAGCAAAGTGGTTCCATTCTTTGGAATCAAACTCGATTTTCACTTGGAATCAAACTCGATTCTCACTTGGGATCGGTTTTTCCTTTCCCCTTGTTTGTCAACTTTGCTGAGTTTTTCTACTGTCAAGGAAACACTTGTTTATAGCAATTGATTCTCGACAGATGATAAGCCATAGGCCATAGCACAGGTTGCTGACAAATGATAAGCCATAGGCCACAACACAGGTTGCTCGCAAATGATAAGCCATAGGCCACAACAGAGGTTGTTGACAAATGATTAGCCATAGGCCACAACACAGGTTGCTGACAAATGATAAGCCATAGGCTACAGCACAGGTTACTGACAAATGATAAGTCATAGGCCACAACACAAATTGTCGATTAAACGAATAAGCCATAGGACATAACACAAATTCTTGGTTAAATGAGCCAGCACGGGTTGTTGAGTTCAATATCGAGGCTCGGGATGCCGGAAATAGGATAAGCCCCATGACATAAGGACAACGCGTCCATGATGACGGGCATACTTGAAACGCGCTGGAAGCATAAACGATTCGAATAATCGAACAAGAAGAGGCAAAAAGGGCCTTCGGGAATTCTCCGCACCGCACGGCCGTGCGGTCAGGCGCACGAGCCGTGCGGTTGCTACGCCCTACAACAACAAAAAAGGCTTCCGGGAATTCTCTACACCGCACGGTTGTGCGGTCAGGCGCACGGGCCGTGCGGTAGCTACGACTTGTAAAAAAAATCGTGCGAGACCTACACATATTAGGTGTGGTGTATCTTGAAGATTGGATCAATCCAAAGCCCGAGTTTCGGGTCCGCCAACCCGTCCTCGGCTTTACGGACCCGAGGGGCATTTGTGAGGTAAAGATAATTGAGTTATTTTTATTAAGTATTATCTTATATTTTCAGCCTTTAATTAATTAAGCAAAAGAAAATGATAATAAAGAAGCCCAAAAGGAAAGGATAATGAAGAGGTCCAAAAGGAAGGTAATTAAATATTCTAAAAGAATCCCTAATCAAGGGCTCTTCTTCTCTCTCTTCCTCTTGAACGAACGCACAAGGCTCTAGCTGCCTCCATTGGTTTTTTGGAGCTTCAAATATATTGACTTAAGCGTCGAAAGGACTTTAGGGGAGACTAGCCCTCCCGTTGACTCGTTTCTAATTGTAGATCGCTCCAATTGAAGGGAGGATTCGACTTTCTTTCGTGGAGATCGATCGTTGTCTAACTATAATTATTGTGGTATAAAAATCTGCTACCACATGTGATTTACTCCACACAATTTGTTTTTTTTTATGCTTTTTATTGCCTAAGTCATTCTGGCTAGAGTGACTGTCTAATTCATCTGAATATTTTTTTAGATTCTTGTACAATTTTATGTGTCCTCTTATAATATTTACTAAATAGGTGTTGGGGTCATGGATTCTAAATCGTAAATAAATTTGTTTCTACAATTCCAAATATTCCAACATATAAAACCTAAGAATGGCATCTTTGATTCTGGAGTTTTCATAACTTTTCACTGGATACTCCTTTGGATGGTTTTGATAAATATTTCTAAATTTTCTTACTAATTTATCACTCATGTTTCCAACAATCTTCCCTTCTTAAGGGGTTTGTGCATATCAATGTTGATTCTTATGATTATCTAAAGTATTCTTTCCTACCGGTTCATTGTTGTTAGTACTGATTGGGTACAAGGGGAATAAAAACTTGGTTCCTTCCCATCGTTACTTTAATTGTTTGGGTAATGTTTTTATGCAGCCATGTGATATTAGTCAGACTTATATATTCTGGCCACAAATTAAGCAGGCTAGGATTGTGGGTTCTCTCTAGCTTGTTCTGACCAAGTGACTCCCAGAGCCACCAAATCCCGTCAGAGGATAGAAGAGTGTAGACGTGGCGTATACCCATTTGGTGATGTATCATTTAGGATAAGGAAATGGATGTCTTCGTAAACAAGCACATTCCTTATCACCATCTTCTGACATAAAATTTCTTCCATCAGCACACTAGTTGCCCTGTGAAAAACCAGTCTAAGAAATTGTCCAGGAAATGGCATCCATGGCAATGACATCACCGTTTCTTGGCTCCGCCATGAGCCTCTCCTCCACCACTACTGGTCACCGTGGCGTGGTGATGACTAAGGCATCGGCTTCAAAGGTGAATGAGATCACGGACAACTCACCAGAGGAAAAGAGCTCCAAGAGGAGGGATCTAGTGTTTGCTGGTGCAGCTGCAGTCACGTGCTCCATCGCTGGGGTTGCTATGGCGGAGGAGCCCAAAAAAGGGACCCCTGAGGCAAAGAAGAAGTATGCTCCCGTCTGCATTACCATGCCAACTGCCAAGATCTGCCGCAATTGAGGGTCAAGGATAATATGCTTGCAGTGTTGTTGTAATATGCTTGTAATTGTCATCGTTTTGTAGAACCTGTGCCATTTACATGCAAAATTATAATTGCTCATCTCCAACGTGGATTTCTGTTGGAATATCAGCTTCTTCTCTTTGCTCACAAAAATTTCAACCAGAATGCTGGAAAATCAAAAATAGAATCCTGATCCTACTAGTGATGTTTCGAAATAAGCTAGCTACTACAGGGAGAAGAGGGTTCCCAACATTGCTGAAGAGAGATCAAAATCCAGGCTCAAATTATACAACAACCACGGCTACCCAAGAAAGATCAAGAAGAAGAAAAACAGAAAAAGAAAGAAGGATTCTGATGTCAATTACACATCCAGAAGGGCAAAATCAATTGTCCTTGTGCTCTTGGCGCTGATGTTCCTGTAACCAAGGCAAAAGCATGAGAGAAGTCCTCCGGACTTTTATTACTTTGTGGATGGCGTAAAATACCAAGTACTGCATAAATAGGTTAAGTTGCTCTTTCCAAGCCACAGGATTGTGGATGGCTTGAATTGCTATCTGATAATCAGTCTTATTCTGCAGTTGCCAGTCCAGCAGGTCTCCTTATCAGCAAAAAGCTTTAATTTGACGGTGAGACAGAGCCTTTCCAGTTATCAACCAACTCTTGAAGCTTTTCAAATCCCTAAAATATAGTTTAAATGGTTAAGTATGAGAATAAGAAAAATTATAGGGAGAGATGAAGATAAGGTGATACTAAATAATCAAGCATATGCTTGCAAGAAAGAATAAGCTCTGTTGTTGCAGACAATACACTATACACTACGAATCGTTTTTGCTTCAGCACTTACCATGCGAATTGAGTAGTTTCCAAATGATTCGTTATCTAGCCGATCGTGTTTCCAGTAAAAGAACAAAGGTTCCAAGACCTTCTCTAGGTCTTGAAGCTTGACCTTATTCATGAAACACTTAGCCAGAGACGATTGGTTGGGTGTTCCTCCCAGCCACAGCTGAATTTAGACACAAAGAAGATAGTCAGAAGGCAGAACTCTTTTCGCCAAGTCAGCCATGCTGGTCAAAATAGCTTAAAGTTTGCAAAATGGTTGTAAAACATGAAGCAGAATAAGTCAAGACATGACAAATAAACAGAAGTTCAAAACGAACATACCTGATAGCTAGTGGGACCATCACCAACAAGTCCAAGTTCAGCCATGTAGGGTCTGGCACAACCATTTGGACAGCCAGTTACCCTTATAACAATAGATTCATTGTACGTGAGACCAACCTGATAAGTTATAGACCTTGTTAGCAAGAATCCATGTGGTTACATGTTCACATCAAAATGGGGTCATACCTCCCTTTCCCTTCCTTGGTTACTTGCCAAACTAGAAAAATCCAAAATTAGAATCTTTACCTCCTCAAAGACAGCTCGGACCCGCTTAATTATGTCAGGTATTCCACGCTCCGCTTCAGCTATTGCGAGTGGGCATAGAGGCAAGGCAGGGCATGCCATTGCAGTAACATTCAGAGGGTCAACATTCTCAGGTTGCTGCACAGTGATGTCAGTTCACCAGATGACATTTTTAGCTATCACACGCGTAGATGATATCGGACTGAGGGATTGCATGATGATATATTCAAACAAGCTACGTAAGAGAGAAAATTGAGCTTACCAAGAAGCCAGCTTCAGAAAGAGCATGGGAGATTGGCTGCTTCCATGATTTGTCAATATCACACAGGATAAGGTTCTGGTTTGGTGTAATTCGAACATTCAAATTATACTTTTCAATTACTTCTCTCAATGTTTTCTTCATGGTCCCCTTCACACGGCCATTGTCAACATGAAGCCCACAAAATAGATTTCCATCTCCCTGCCAAACAGAACGTACACATCAACAAAATCTTTGATTCTAAGTCCATAATTAAAAGGCAGTTTCATCCATAACAAAGACATACTATATCTATAGATCCTTATTTTCAATCCAAATTTTATTATCATGATAGAAAGATAAATTACAGTTGAGAATCTTGATTCTTGACATACATCACGAAACTTTTAGATTCATATAAAAAACCTTATCCTTTTCAGATTCATATATACAATACAGCATGCTCATTTAATAACATAGTAGATTCTGAATTATTAGAGACATTTGGAACAGAGAGTATAATTTCTACTTCTTGTAAAGATACATGGGTTGTCAACCTATAATGACTTGAGGTATGAATCATATAACATGTTAACGCATTCCCATATCAGAGTTTGGAGTGTTTATCAGAAATATCAGACTATACAGAAATCAAATTATAATAAATACCTGCTCATGCCATCCCAGATAACTCTTAAATTCCCACTCAGGTAACTCCTTAAAGGACTCAAAACTCTTTCCGTAATACTGTTCAACAACACTTCTGAACTTGTCAATACCCCATGAATCAAGCAAATATTTCATCCTGCTGTATTTGCGGTCATCTCTTCTCCCATTGTCTCTTTGTGTCGCAACTATGGCTTTTATGGCATACAGTATATCCTCCTTGGGCACATATCCTAATGGCTCTGCAAGACGAGGAAAGGTGGTCTCCAGCCTATGTGTTCTTCCCATGCCACCACCAACCTGCAACATTCAATTCTAAAGATGAAAAAATAGAGGCAATTAAAAAATGAATGAACCACCAAGTAAACTAAAACAACAATCTTACATATATGTTAAATCCCTGAGGTTCGCCATCAGCATCTAAGACAACCACAACACCTACGTCGTTTGTGAGGATATCCACGGAATTATCAGTTGGCACAGTTACGGCAATTTTGAATTTCCTTGGCAGGAACTGAGCTCCATAAATAGGCTCAGGAGAGTCAACAAAATTTGTGCCATGTGTATTATCATTACGGGCCTTCACCACTTCAGGTGGTTCAGCGGACATGATCTTCTCCCCATCCACCCACATGTCATAATAGAATCCTGATTGAGGGGTCAGTAGGGCGGCAATATTATCAGCTGTCTCCTGAGCAAACAAGTAGTCTTTCCTTGCAAGAGGGGCAGCTGGAGCAAGCACATTTCTGTTGAGATCACCACAGGCGCCGAGAGTAGAACCCATATTCTTAATGAGGGAGCTCATCACTGTCTTCAGATCCTTCTTCACAACACCATGAAGCTGAAATGTCTGTCTTGTGGTTAATCTGAGCGTTCCAATTCCAAACTCATCCGCAAGATCATCCATCACCAGGTAAAGTCTGTTAGGGACTTTCCCAGATGGATTCTTGGTACGGAGCATAAATGAGTAAGACTTAGGTCCCTTTTGAGCCCTATCGTACTGCTGATAGCTCCCATGAAACTTGATAATTTGTGTCGCACTTTCATTGATATTGGGGGCATCAGTCAACAGTTCCTCATTCAATGGGTACCTTATGTAGTTACTGTGTTCCTTAATTATCTCAACCTTACTGCGTTTAGGTTCAGCAGATTTCTCTGGCTTCAACGGCTGCAAAGTAGATCAACACAGTCAATATTCAATTCGAGGAATAAAAGAACAGAAGCAGTAACATCACCAGATCGCCATTCACAGGATATGACTGAATTGCTAGACAAATATACCATTTCGCAAAAACAATTACGTTTCACTATTTTCATAATTACTTGGGGAAATCGGCACCTTTAAAATGAACTAATAGAGTCATAACACATTCATGAACTGAAGATCGCGAGATATGAAAGAAAAACTTAGGAAAATTGACATGAACACGAGTGCTAGTAGAAATAAGTATGATTATGAATGAAATTAGAGGAAGTGTAACTACTCCACAAGTACACAGCATCACTAAGAAAACAAAATGCATGTTAGAAATTTGTACCGTAGATACAGCCTTAACAACGGAGGAGGAACTGGAAGAAGAAATAGAGAATCCATGGCTTCCTCCGTGAATAGGAACCACGCCACAAGGCTTCAATCCATCAAAGCTCTTCAACCGGAGGTTCGGATCCCTGAAGACAGCTGTGTTCGCAGCGCCAACAGAAGTCGCCATAACCGCAAGATCTCAGCAAAATCTCCACAACAGAGAAACCCTAGATATCAAGACTGAATAATCGCCCTTAAAGCAGAGCTCTTAAAATGGAGAATGTTGGTGAGAAGTGACCGAGTGGGGAGAGATTCGAAAATAATGGGGGCTATGAACGCCTGTCACGTGCCTAACACGCGATGGGAAATATCTTAGCAGCGAACAATGAACGCCTTCGCCACGCGCTTCCGGGGTCTTTAAGGAGTCTGTGAGGTCAGGGGTTACGTTTGTGTCAAGTGACACAGACGCAGTCAACTCATGAAGTGGGGTGGAGGCGCGTGAGATTAGGCGGTTGGGAAAAAAGATGCGAAGTGCAAATTGTACAAGTTTTGTTACACCTTTTGTTAGGGTAAATCGTAAGATGAACCTGGATGGAACTACGGGTTAGATTCTTTGACTTTGCGTTATTCGAGCCTCTCGTGTTCGTTTATAGATGTTTGGTTTGAATTACGACAACCGTAATAAACGAATTTATTTTATTTTAATGTCATTATTAGTGTAAATTTTGTGTTATGCACGAAATATTTTTATTAAGATTGTATTCTGATATAGCTTCAATATCTTTATAGTTATATTTATTTAAATTGTATTATATTATTATAATATTATCAAATTTTCTATATGCTATAATATTGAATAATATTAGTCACAAACTCACAATATTAGTAAAAAAACTTGAATAATATTATTTACACATGTTATATTGAAAAAATAGCGATTAAAAGAAAAATGACATGTTAAAATGCTATATTTAGAATATACAACATCAATATACAAATATTAATATATATAAATAAATATACAAAATAAAAGTAAAATATTTAATAAAAAATATGGATAAGCATTTTTTGTACAAGTGATTTGCTGAATAAAAAGGGGAAAATGCATAAAATCACTCATTATTGTCACTTGTTTGCACAAAATCACTCATTTAGAGTTGCCAAAATTTGATCCGACCCGCAAACCCGACCCGACCCGCGTTTTCTGGGTTGAGACCCGACCCGAAAAGTATTGGGTCAAAAGTGACCCGACCCGTTCGACCCGAAAATTTCTGGGTTGGGTCAATACAAATGTGTTTATATTTTATATATTAAATATTATAATATATTTTATTATATAATAATAATTTTTTGATTTATTATTTTTTGTTTTAATTAAAATATTATTTTAATATTCATTTTATAAAATTTTGACAAGGCGCTCCCGACCCGCTGGGTCGACCCGAACCCGTACCTGACCCGCAACGACCCGACCCACAATCGACCCGCAAATTCTGACCCGCAATCGACCCGACCCGTAAATGACCCAACCCGGTACGCTTAAACCCGAACCCGACCCGTTTGACCCGATTAACACCTCTACACCCATTATAAAAAACCTTGCACAAAACCACCTTTATTCATATTTTGTTGCAAACAACCACCCAAATTATTATTTTGTAAAATAATCCTATTAAATATACTAAAATACACTTATCTTTTCTTTTAAAAAAAATAATTTCGTGTACTTTCACCCGAACAAGATAAAACACCCCAAATTTAGAGATGTCATTGGGGCTGCTTTATTAAAGGGAATGATAAATTGATCAAAAAACCAGAGTATTTCCTTCCTAGTAAGGTTAACTCTCTTCCCTTTGCATAAGGGTTTCTTTCAGCTTGCATGCTGGTTTTTTTTCCTGTCCTTCCTTCTTTCTTCTTAGTTAATCTCTGAAAGATGTCTTCTCCAACAATCGATGGACTTTACCTGACCACTGAAGAGTCGAATCAAATTACTGGGAGTACTTGTCAAAACTAGCAGAGGTTCTTCAACTGCTTCTCTTTCTATGTTAGGGAAATTATTCACCAATAGACCTTTCAATTTCTATGCTCTACGCAACACCATGAAACTTGCCTGGAAATTGCAACAAGGTTTTGTGGTTCATGAAATCAGATCTAATCTCATGGTTTTCCAATTTGAATGCATGGAAGACAGAAATTAGGTGATTGATGATGGACCACGGGCTTTTGATCGCCAACTCTTAATTTTAAAAGATTCAGGATCAATTCAGCCCTCAAAAGTACTGTTTGATTCAGATTGGTTCTGGGTCCGAGTTCTTGATCTTTCTTTCAATGCTTTTACTAGCACGACAGTTTCTGCTATTGCATGTTTATTCAACCATGCGAAACATGTTCCTGTTGATTCTCTATCTAATGATTCTGGATTTCTGCGCCTCAGAGTCGAGGTTGATCTGACAAAACCACTCCGCCATGGCGCACTTCTTCGTTTAGGGAACTCTCAAAATGTTTAGAAGCCCGCCTATTTGAAAAGCAGTATGGCAAGGGCCCCTCCTTTACCTTGTGTTGTCTCTTCTACTACAAACCAGTGCAACTCTGTTTCTATTCAAAATCCCCAGGTTACTAGAGGACAACAACTTCTTGATGACATTCTGAGGAGTGACTTAGATGATCTAGACACTGTTGTCCCTACTGCAAACCCTGCACCTGAAATTGTCAACATTACTGAGCAAGTACAAAACTTCAATGTGCAGTCTGAGGTTATGGTGGAACATATTGCTGCTCTGTCTTGTCCTGCTCTTGCTTGCTCAGTGGTGGGGCATCAGTCTACTGTGGGACCTCATTTATTGAGTCATATAGATGTGTCTCATTCTTGTCCTATTAATTCAACTCCACATATTCAATATCCATTGAATTTGGATAAGGATGTGTTATCTACTCCCCCAAGTGGGACCACTTCTTCACATTAGAAAAATATAAAGAAATCTTGGAAAAGGAAACAAAGACAGAGTAGTCCTTCTCCTCAGGTTCTGGAGCTGCAAAAAGGGAAAAGGGTGATACCTTCTTCTTTTACTGATGTTTGCTCGAGGAAAAAATTTTGCTTCACTATAGTTCCTGCTCTAGGTTCTGATGGCGATTCTCATCCATCGATATCGGCGGAAGGGGAGAGATCCCCTTCTGTCCGGACCTTATGAAAATAATAAGTTTCAACTGTCGAGGTATGGGAAGTCCTCGGGCAGTTAACAGGATCAGAAAGCTTATTCAAAAAGAGTTTCCCAGTATTTTGTTCCTTATGGAAACTAGATCCACTGTATCCTATATGTTGAATATTTCCTCCAAACTTGGTTTTGATTCTTGCTTTGCTGTTAATAGTCATGGTAAATCTGGGGGTATGGCTCTGTTCTGGGTCAACTCTGTTCATTTGTTAGTTTCTTCTTACACTAGTCACCATATTGATGTTAAATTTCTACTATCTAATGGTGTTTTTGATTGGAGGTGTACCTTCTTCTATGGGTGGCCTGAATCTACCAAAAAGCAACTTTCATGGGGTCTTCTTGACAGATTAGCTGAGGAAGAGGGTGAACACTGGTTATGTGTTGGTGATTTTAACCAGGTCCTATTCTCATCTGAAAAGCATGGTGGGATCCTTTCTACTACTCATTCAATGCTTGATTTTCAGAATGTTCTTAATACTTGTGGCCTATCTCCTATTCTTTGGGATGAAGATATATTTACCTGGACTAATGGTAGAATTGGGATTGACTGCATCCAAGAGAAATTGGACCGATCAGTAGCTTCACAAGGGTGGCTTCAGAAGTTCCCTCATGCTCTTATTTCTAACTTGGGTTTTTGTGGATCCGATCATGCTCCTCTTGCGGTTATCTTGGACAAGTCATCATCTCACAGCTACAATTTTCTCAAGAGTAGGCCATTCTGTTTTGAAGCAATATGGATTGGAGCACCTGGATATGAACATCTTGTCAACTCTGCTTGGGGTTCGTCACATTCTTCTCTCTCTGTTTCCACTCGTCTATTTAGAATTCAGAAAGCTCTTCTCAGGTGGAATAAAACAAATTTTGGGCATGTTGACTGATACGCTCTACTTTGTAGTGCGTAACTGTGATACCCCGTAATTCTGTAAGGTTATTTTGGGGATTTTGAGAATTTTCCCGAGTACCCGTTTTGTACGTCGGATTTAATTCAGGTGGCTTGAGACATTCTGTAATGTGCTCTGTATCTGTAATATTTTTCTCAGTGAAATAAAATACAGACGACGTGCTTCGGATGTTTATACGCGTTCGCGTACGATAATTTTTATCTCGGGTTAATGTCTTGCTCGTTCAAAAGCTGAATGGGCGGAAAAAGGCAAAAACGGCGACCGTCGTACAGTAACGGCGCCCGCCGTCGCTGGGCCCGAGGTGTCAGGCCGTCGTCTCCTACTCTGGGCTCGCCAGGGCTAGGAACGGCGACCGTTGTAATTACGGCGCCCGCCGCGGCCCGGCGTAGGCAAAGTTGCGGCGCCCGCCGTGATTACCCAGAGGTCATTACCCGTTGGTCGCCGGCGAGCTCTGGCCGCGCCGATCTAGCCCTGCTCGGCCTCGTCTAGGGTGATGATGATGTTCCCATTGCTTTGGCTATAAAAGGAGGTGTTGGGGGAAGGGTTTTGAGCCATCCCAGCACCGAATCTCTGCCAAAATTTTGCCTCGTCGGAGTGTTAGTTTCGCCGGTTTTCGGAAGCTTCGTTGGTGTCGGTTGGTGGTGTTTCCAGAAGCCCTTGTGAAGCCTTTTGGTTGCCTTTGGAGGTTGGAACCCAGGCAAGGCAAAAAGGGATCGAAACGCGCATCATTTGGGTGAGTTTTTCTCTCGTTCTGTCATCGGAGTTCTTCACGGCGACCGCCGTGTTCTTTACGGCGCCCGCCGTGATGAATGCGGCGACCGCCGCCAAGAACGGCGACCGCCGCCAGTGCCCAGAATGCCTTCATGGCTTTGGCTTGGTTGGTTGTCGTCGTGGCGTCTTTCCTTTCGATTTCTTTCGCCGTTCTTAGATTCGTACTGTTGTTATGTCGGATCTAACTTAGGGTTTCTTTTATGGGTCGACTCGAAGGTCGTTGTGCTGTCGGAGCTATACCCGTGTCGAGCCCGGAATCTCGTCGTTGTCGTTAGGCTTGTTTCTATTCTGCGGATTAAGGCAAGTGGTGGTTCGTTCTTGCTCATCGTTCCATACTTACATTAATTATCAGTTGTTTATCTGAGTAATTAATTTGGAACGATTATTGTATTCATCTGGAAACAGTTTTGTTAACTGTTTTGGAAAAGTAAAATATGATGTTATAATAGGTTGTATATCTGTTAGAACAACGCTATTATATATATATATGTGAATTAATACAGATATTATTATAGGTTGTATATTGTTAGAACAACGCTATTTTATCTGTAACTGGCCTTGAGGACATTGATATGAGTTATTGCTGCGTTTGTAACTGTTTAGTTAGAACGAGTATTCGTAGGAACGCTACTGTGTATCTCAGTACGAGTGCTAGTCGTTTCTTGATAACCTGGTGGTTAGGATTTAGTTCCTACCATTCCTCTTTAGTGCCGTTGTAAGGATTTAGTTCCTGATTCCGCCTGAGGGATATAGTTCCCGCGAGATTTAGTTCTCGATTCGACTCTTGGGATTTAGTTCCCGAGTCAACTCTGCCTTAGGGATTTAGTTCCCGCGGGATTTAGTTCTCGATTCGACTCTAGGGATTTAGTTCCCGAGTCAACTCTGCCTTAGGGATTTAGTTCCCGAGGGATGTTTAAAAGCTTATAATGTCATGTGGGTTTTTGAATTTAATAAGATAAAGTGCCCGAGTGCACATAATTAATATACCTTTGGCGAGTAGTGCGGCTAAGTAAATAGTGCAGCTAGGAAAGCTCGTCTCGACTTTTGATCAGAGTACGTTCTCTTTCCAATCTGGATTCGCTGTAAGCGATGAGGTTGGTCGTGAACCGAAACATCTAAGTCAGCTTTTAAATCATTGATTGTCTGATTCTTTAAACGTTCCAGATTTGTCATATTTCCTTAAAGACTCAATCTCTTGGAGTATCTTTTCGGGTCGATTTCTGTGAAGATTAAGTCTTCCAGAATCTTCTCTTGTGCATACCTCTTGTTGTTATTCCGTGAAAGTATCGGGTTATGTATCGTTCCTTCCGTTATTATTCGAGGGACAATGATAGTAAAAGGTTACGATCATTCAAACCACTCTGCTTTTTACCCTTGCATAGTCTATTCAGTAGACTAACCAACCGCAATTGTTCTATGCATGGTTGGCTGGTGTCATTCGTTCGATTCGGCACATCAGATAGAGCGAAGATGAGGAGACTAGATTGACTATGAAGACGACGGTTATTTTTGGATGTTTTTAATAATTTCTTTTAATCAGGTTGAGATCATTGGGAGATGACCATTGTGGTCAAGATCCTAGTTTGTAATACATTTAAAAGACTTCCGCTGTAACTTATTTACTCTGTTATTTATTTATCAAGACTTCTGTTGTACTTTGTTTAAGATTTCCGTTGTAATTTATTTAAACTCTGTATTTGTCCTATTCGGGATTGGGATGTAATCCCGGGACTCATGTTTTATATAAATAAGGTTATCATTTTGTATCATTGTATTTCATGATTTGTATTTAAACAGTAAAGCCTTGAGTGATCTCGGTAAGGAACACTGAGGTCACTGGCGGTAATACCTTTTCAAATGGGTTAAGATTTGGGGGTGTTACAGTAACTAGGAGTTGTTACCATTATTTTGGGTGCCATTTAGATTGTTTTAGAGGTTATGATTGGAAGATTGGAGTGAAACGAAGATATGTCTATCTGGTGGTCTCAAGTACTTAAACGAAGATTTACTGAAGATGGAAGGGAAGAACACAAATGAAGACCGAAGGAAGATTGAAGAAAGAAGCCACACGGAGCAGCCGAGGAGAATCCGCGATCGCGGGCGAGCAGTAGGCCTGGTCGCGGATAAGTCGAGAGCAAAAGAATCAGAGTTGCAATTTTCCGCGACCGCGGAAATTCTTCCGCGATCGCGGAAACGTGTATCAGTGTGCCGTGTTGTTTTTCCGAAGGATTATATTATTTCCCTTTTTCGTTTATTTCTTTTTAGTCCATTTTATTTCTTTTTGGAAAGATATTATTTGTTATCTTATGAGTTTAGGTTTAGCTAGGGGTTATACCTAGTTTCCCAGGGAACTATTGGAATTATTCAGTTTTTAGTTTTGACGTTTTGTTCTTTTCCCTAGTTCTTACTCACAAACCATGAGAATGAACTAATTTCCATTATTCCGCGTGACGATTGAAGCCTTCAGTTGATTTGGTTGTGAGGTTATAAATCTTGTTCTATTTCCTTTGGGTTGTTTTGATTCTCTTTGTGCTTATTCATATTGATTATTATTGATTTCGCTTGTTGGACGCAACTAGTTGTTATTGGTAATTTTCTATCGCTAGGGTTTGGATATTTCAGGTTGAACTTCCTCATCTAGAGTAGCAAACACAATTTGCATGAACGGATTGTGAATGTTTATTGTGAAGAGAATCAAATGCATGTTGAATATTGACGGATTGTTAAGTACTGCATGCACCTATCTATTCCTATGCTTCTTGTAACTATTGTTCTAAATCTTGATAATTTCTTGTGCGTTCAATAGTTAGGGTTATCAGGACTGGTAGAACTGATAGCTAATTCAGAATAGGGATTAGGACAACCATTGGATTGATTGAACAAGAGAGACCTAGGATCAACCTATCATACTGAAGTGTGGATATTTGTTAGGTGGAATACCATCACCATCATATTTACAATCATTTTAATCATTGCTTGTTTTCATTCATTAGTTTAGACTCAACCTTCAAAAAAAAACCTTTGTTCTTAGTTGATAACTTGCTTGCATACTTAGAAATAGATCCTTTGATTCCCTTGGGATTCGACCCTTACTTACCTGCTATACTTAGTTAGGTTTTTAGGGATTCTTTGATAGGCATCACGACTTTAGCCTCATCAAATTTGGCGTCATTGCCGGGGAATTAATTTCTATTTCTTTCTTTGTTTGTTTGCTTATCAACTATTGTGTGGACCTATCTTACGGTCCACACTTGTGCTACTAATCCGCCTACTTTAGTCTTTTGATTCAACAGCGAAGTGCGTGAGACTTTCTGAGATGGCTGACCAATAGCGTACCTTGAGACAGTTAACCGCACCCAACTAGGCGCAGCAGCCGCTTGCTGTGCAGTTCCCTGCTTTGGATGAAGGGGTGAACTTTGAATTGAAATATGGCCTGATTCACCTGCTCCCATCGTTCCATGGCCTGAATGGTGATGATCTCAATAAACATCTCACTGAATTTCATGTCGTCTGCATGAGCATGAAACCTACTGGAGTCACTGAGGATCAAATCAAGCTCAGGGCATTTCCTTTCTCTTTGAAGGGTGACGCCAAAGATTGGTTCTATTACCTGGCCGCTGGCAGTATTGACACTTAGGAGAAAATGAAGAAAGCCTTCTTAGTAAAGTACTTCCCTGCCACGAAGCTGAACAGTCTAAAGAAGAACATAAGCAATGTTGAGCAGCAGGCTGGGGAGACTTTATATGAGTACTATGAGCGTTTCAAGGGATTATGCTCCAGCTGTCCGTATCATGGATATTCCGACCAGGATTTGATTCTCTATTTATATGGTGGTCTGATGGATGATGATCGTCGACTAATAGATGCCGCATGTGGCGGAAACATCCTAAATAAGACGACAGATGCTGCCTTTGAGCTATTTTCTGAGCTCTCTGAAGGGTCGAGACAATACAAGAGGAGGACAAATTCTCGTGATGCAAACGCTGCGAATTCTTCACCATCCGCTCTATTTTCTGAGGTTACTGAGTTGAAGGACATGTTGAAGAGGTTCATGCTGAAAGGACCCCCTCAACAAGTCAATGCGTGTAGATTTTGTGCTGATGTGTACCATGTCACGGAAGCTTGCCCACAACTGCAAGAGCCGGAAGCCGAGGTCAATGCTATGGGAGGTTACGGGCCTCCAAGACCTCGCTATGACCCATACTCAAATTCACACAATCCAGGGTGGAGAGATCACCCAAACCAGAGATATGGGCATCCACAGAATGCACCAAAATTTCCACAGAGACAATTTCAACCACAAGGAACTCAGTCTAGGTTCCCGTACAACCAAAGGCCTCCGGAACAACATCCGAGTTCCTCAATACCTGCCGAGGAGATGATTCGGACTCTCACCCAGAACATGCTTCAACAACAGTCTAGCATCCAGAGTCTAGAGAATCAATTTGGGCAAGTGGTTCAAAAATTGAATCAATAGGAGGCCAGAGAATTGGAAAAATTGTCTCCTCAAACGGAAGTACATCCGCGAGAGAATGTCTGTGCAGTGACACTACGGAATGGCAAAGAGTTGGCGGTTAATCCCATGCCTAAAAGGAAAAAAATTGTTGAAGAAAAGATAGCTGAACATGAGGCTGACAGCACGGAAGAGATCGTCACATAAACTTTTCCGCGACCGCGGCGGGAAATCCGCGATCGCGGATATATCACTGAAGACGAAGAACAATTCGAGGCAAATCCGCGATCGCGGAATGAGATCCACGACCGCGGAAACAATGCTGAACGAGAGACAGAAATCGCCGATATTCCGCAACCGCGGCAAAATTTCCGTGATCGCGGAAATGTCTCTGGAGAAGAGGTAAACAAGGAAGAACTCCCACGACCGCGGACCCAAAGCCGCGATCGCGGTTCTGAAGCTGAAGCCCGAGATTCGTATGTTCGTCCAGATCTTCCACCTCTTCAGTCGCTGAAGCCACCCGCACCATTTCCTGAAGCGCTGATGGATACCAGGCGACCAGAGAACGACAAAGAGCTTTTCGAAACCTTTAGTAGGTGTGAGGTAAACATCCCTTTACTCAAACTTGTCAAGAGTATTCTTCGATACGCAAAATTTCTTAAGGAGCTATGCACAATCAAGAGGAAGCATAAACTGAAAGGGAAGCAAAAAGTTCCGGTAAGTGAACAAGTTTCTGCTGTTTTTCAAAGGCGTATGCCTAAAAAGTGTGGTGACCCAGGCATGTTTAGTATTCCATGTGTGATATGTGACACTAAATTTGAGAAAGCTATGCTAGATCTTAGTGCATCTATAAATGTTTTGCCTTAGTCCTTGTATGAATCCTTAGGATTAGGACCATTGCATGAAACAGGAGTAGTAGTTCAATTGGCTGATAGGTCTAATGTATACCCGAAAGGGGTGGTAGAAGATGTCCTTGTAATGGTTGACAATTTGATTTTTCCTACGGATTTCTTTGTGCTGGATATGGACCATGACAAGCATGCAGCCCCTATACTGTTAGGTAGGCCATTTTTGAAAACGTCTCAGACAAAGATTGATGTAAGTAATGGAACCCTTACCATGGAATTTGATGGGGGAGAAAGTGGAATACAACATTTATGATGCTATGAAACACCCCGTTGATGATCATTCTCTGTGTTCTATGGATGTGATTGATCATATTGTGCAAGATGTCTTTGATACTACTTGTTCTGATGAGTTGCAAACTATTATTGAGGATGACATAGAAGAACCACATGAATACTATGCTCTAGACACTAACTTGCAGGAAACTGTGGCTCATTTAAATGAACACGGTAAACCCCATTTCCATTCTGTGGGCAATGGCCCCATTCCACTAACAGTGTCAAGCGAGAAGCTTTTACCTTCCGTTGTACAGGCACCAGATATTGAACTCAAGCCACTACCAGACCACCTCAAGTATGCCTTCCTGGGAAAGGGTAACACACTACCAGTCATTATCTCCAACAAGCTTTTCAAGGATCAAGAGGAGAAATTGGTGATAGTGCTTAAGGAACACAAGACAACATTGGGATGGACCATCGCCGACAAAGGGGATTAGTCCCTCTACCTATATGCACATAATTTTTCTGGAGGAAGAAGCCAAGCCTTCGAGGCAGCCACAGAGAAAGCTTAATCCACCAATGATGGAGGTGGTGAAAAAGGAGGTGTTGAAACTCCTACAGGCTGGGATGATTTTTCCTATCTCCGACAGTAAGTGGGTGAGTCCGACACAAGTGGTCCCAAAGAAGGGAGGAATCACAGTTGTAGAAAACCAACAAGGAGAGTTGGTACCCACCCGAGTGCAAACTGGATGGAGAGTATGCATTGACTATCGTAAGTTGAATGCGGTAACTCGGAAAGACCACTTTCCTTTATCTTTTATTGATCAAATGCTTGAGCGACTGGCTGGTCGCCCCTATTACTGCTTATTGGATGGATACTCAGGGTATTTTCAGATAGCCATAGCACTAGAGGATCAAGAAAAGACGATATTTACATGCCCTTTTGGTACTTTTGCATATCGCAGGATGTCATTTGGGTTGTGTAACGCACCTGGAACATTCCAAAGGTGTATGGTAAGCATTTATCCTGAGTATGTGGAGCAGTTTATTGAGGTTTTTATGGATGATTTCACAGTCCATGGGGATAGTTTTGATGCATGCTTAGACCACTTATCACTTGTGCTTCAAAGATGTGTAGATACCAACTTGGTTCTTAATTCTGAAAAGTGTTATTTTATGGTTGAGCAAGGCATTGTGTTAGGACATATAGTGTCGGCTAGAGGTATTGAGGTCGATAAGGCAAAGGTTGATGTCATTCAGTCTTTACCTTATCCTACTAATGTGCATGAAGTGCGTTCTTTCTTAGGTCATGCAGGTTTCTACCGCCGGTTTATTAAAGACTTTTCAAAGGTCTCATCACCCCTATGCGAACTGTTGAAGAAGGAAGTGAATTTTGAGCTTAACGATGAGTGCAAAAAGGCATTTGATGATTTGAAAGCTCGCCTCACTAGTGCACCGATTATTCAAGCACCGGATTGGTCTCGCCCTTTCGAGATAATGTGCGATGCTAGTGATTATATTGTAGGTGCAGTCCTTGGGCAAAAAGAAGCACGAGCGTCTCATGTGATTCACTATGCTTCCATGACTCTGAATGGAGCGTAGCGAAACTATTCTACCACGGAGAAAGAATTGTTAGCTGTCGTGTTTGCCCTGGAGAAATTTAGACAATAGTTGTTGGGCACCAAGGTGATCATCTACACGGATCATGCAGATCTTCGGTATCTATTGACAAAGAAAGAGGCAAAACCAAGATTGATTCGATGGATACTGCTGCTGAGTGAGTTTGATGTGGAGATCAGGGATAAAAAGGGAGCCGAGAACTTGGTGGCTGATCACTTAAGCAGGCTCGTACATGAAGAGGATAGATTGAAGGAGGCGCAAATACAGGGCGATTTTCCCGATGACACACTATGTGGGATGACGACAGAATGTTTTCCGCGATTGCGGATAAATTTCCCCGACCGCGGAAAATTCCCTGAATTGTCACGAACAGAGCCATCTACATAACCTTTTCTGCGATCGCGGAAATATTTCCGCGACCGTGGAAAAGCCCCTGACGCGTCTGTTTATCTCGTCAATTTCTTCGAAGATCCTCCGCGACCGCGGACTGAGACCCGCGATCGCAGAAATACCTCTGAGTCATCATCAAAGCTGTGTTCTGAAGAGTTACTCCTTGGGTTATGCACATTCAAGCCGTGGTACGCCGACCTGGTGAACTTCCTCGATCGAGAAGAATTCCCACCGAACTTTGCCAAGGCACAAAAAGATAAGATCCGGCGTGAGTCTCGATTCTACGTATGGGATGACCCCTATCTTTGGAGACACTGCGTTGACTAGGTAATCCGTCGATGCATTTCGGATAATGAGGTACAATCTGTTTTAGCTTTTTGCCATTCTCATGCATGTGGGGGTCATTTTGGGGCAAATAAAACTGCTAGGAAGGTGTTGGACGCAGGATTTTATTGGCCACACATCTTTCGGGATGCACATGCCTTTTGCAAATCTTGTGATCGATGCCAGAGAATGGGGAATATGTCCCGAAGGAATGAAATGCCATAAGCACCATTAATCTTTTGTGAGATTTTTTATGTTTCGGGCATTGACTTTATGGGACCATTTCCTAGCTCCTTTGGGAATCTATATATTTTACTTGCGGTGGACTACGTTTCCAAATGGGTGGAAGCGAAGACCACCAGGACTGATTACTCTAAAGTGGTGGCAGATTTCCTAAAGGAGAACATTTTCGCTAGATTTGGTATCCCCAAGGCTTTGGTAAGTGACAGGGGGACTCACTTCTGCAACTCAACTGTGAGGGGGATATTGAAGAAATATCATGTCACGCAGAGAGTTTCCATGACTTACCACCCACAAACTGAAGTGTCAAATAGAGAGATCAAGGTCATTCTTGAGAAGACAGTCGCTCCAAATAGGAAGGATTGGAGTTTGAGACTAAATGATGCTTTGTAGGCTTATCGTACAGCCTACAAAACTCTCATTGGGATGTCCTCGTTTAGATTGGTGTATGGCAAAGCATGCCATCTCCCGGTGGAACTTGAACACAAGGCATTATGGGCTATGAAGAAGTGTAACATGCAAATTGATGAGGTGGGAAAGTTTCACAAGCTACAACTGCAAGAGTTAGAAGAAATCCGCCTTGATGCATATGACAATGCAATCATCTACAAGGAGAAGACGAAGGCTTGGCATGACAAGAACATATTGAGAAAGGACTTCCACATCGGAGACAAAGTCCTACTATTCCAGTCTCGCCTGAAACTTTTCCCAGTGAAACTCCGTTCACGATGGTTGGGTCCCTACGTTGTTACTCGCGTTTTCCCACATGGAGCAATTGACATATACGATGGGAAGACCGATAAGACGTTCAAGGTAAATGGTCAAAGGTTAAAGCACTATCATGAGGGATTCAACACCGAGCCAATAGATGAGTTGGTTCTTGAGGAACCATCTGCCGAGACTCAGTGAATGGCGCCATGTCGAGCCACAAATGAAGACCGAAGGAAGATTGAAGAAAGAAGCCACACGGAGTAGCCGAGGAGAATCCGCGATCGCGGGCGAGCAGTAGGCATGGTCGCGGATAAGTCGAGCGCAAAAGAATCAGAGTTGCAATTTTCCGCGATCGCGGAAACGTGTATCAGTGTGCCGTATTGTTTTTCCGAAGGATTATACTATTTCCCTTTTTCATTTATTTCTTTTTAGTCCGTTTTATTTCTTTTTGGAAACATATTATTTGTTATCTTATGAGTTTAGGTTTAGCTAGGGGTTATACCTAGTTTCCCAGGGAACTATTGGAATTATTCAGTTTTTAGTTTTGATGTTTTGTTCTTTTCCCTAGTTCTTACTCACAAACCATGAGAAGGAACTAATTTCCATTATTCCGCCTGACGATTGAAGCCTTCAGTTGATTTGGTTGTGAGGTTATAAATCTTGTTCTATTTCCTTTGGGTTGTTTTGATTCTCTTTGTGCTTATTCATATTGATTATTATTGATTTCGCTTGTTGGACGCAACTAGTTGTTATTGGTAATTTTCTATCGCTAGGTTTTGGATATTTCGGGTTGAAATTCCTCATCTAGAGTAGCAAACACAATTTGCATGAACGGGTTGTGAATGTTTATTGTGAAGAGAATCAAATGCATGTTGAATACTGACGGGTTGTTAAGTACTGCATGCACCTATCTATTCCTATTGATGCGATTCTTGGTGGACCCCACAGGCCATGGACTCACCTGGGTCCTGTGGGCTGTCAACCACCCAACCGGTCCCTCAGTCGGAGCACGCCAGCTGGCGAGGCCTAGCCCGACCAAGTCGCCATGGGCTGCAGCCCATGCACCCCAACCTGTGAGGGCCTATACGGCTTTAATCGCAGGATGTTGCCAGGGGGGGATCGAACCCCTGACCTTTGACATATTCCCAATTCCATGGGAGATATGCCAACCAACTACACTGCAGGACCCAGGTGAGTTGACAACCCACAGGACCCAGGTGAGTCCATGGCCTGTGGGGTCCACCAAGAATCGCATCATAAAAGTGCAGGATGTTGCCAGGGGGGATCGAACCCCCGACCAAGTCGCCATGGGCTGCAGCCCATACACCCCAACCTGCAAGGGCCTATTAGGCTTTAATTGCAGGATGTTGCCAGGGGGGATCGAACCCCTGACCTTTGACATATCCCCAATTCCATGGAAGATATGTCAACCAACTACACTGCAGTGTAGTTGGTTGGCATATCTCCCATGGAATTGGGAATATGTCAAAGGCCAGGGGTTTGATCCCCCCTGGCAACATCCTGCGATTAAAGCCTTATAGGCCCTCGCAGGTTGGGGTGCATGGGCTGCAGCCCATGGCGACTTGGTCGGGCTAGGCCTCGCCAGCTGGCGTACTCCGACTGAGGGACTGGCTGGGTGGTTGACAACCCACAGGACCCAGGTGAGTCCATGGCCTGTGGGGTCCACCAAGAATCGCATCACCTATGCTTCCTACAACTATTGTTCTAAATTTTGGTAGTTTCTTGTGCGTTCAATAGTTAGGGTTATCAGGACTGATAGCTAATTCAGAATAGAGATTAGGACAACCATTGGATTGATTGAACAAGAGAGACCTAGGATCAACCTATCATACTGAAGTATGGATATTTGTTAGGTGGAATACCCTCACCATCATATTTACAATCATTTTAATCATTGCTTGTTTTCATTCATTAGTTTAGACTCAACCTTCAAAAAAAAAACCTTTGTTCTTAGTTGATAACTTGCTTGCATACGTAGAAATAGATCCTTTGATTCCCATGGGATTCGACCCTTACTTACCTGTTATACTTAGTTAGGTTTTTAGGGATTCTTTGATAGGCATTACGACTTTAGCCTCATCATAGTGTGGAATGTCCAAAATACCCTAAATTTTGTGCTGTGCATATTTATCATCTATATTCATGTAAGTGAGAGATATATTGTACATTTTATAATTTCTTAACGTTTTATTTAAGCTAAAATGGGAGTGAGTGTTGAATAAATCACAAAAAGAGTGGTTAATAACTATTTTCTTTGATGACATATGGTTATTGTGCAAATTACCTTAATAAAGGGTGATTTTGATCAGTTTACCCCTTCTAAAGTATTGATCACCATCACCAGAAATCAGAACACTAACCTTATCAGTGTCAACATCATGCATTATAGCGTTGATTACTTCCTCACTGCTAGAATCAACATCATCATTGAGTGCATCCCTCAACTCATCAATCTCAATGAAGCCACTTTTGTTTTTGTCGAAGAAAGAGAAGGCTTTGTGTAGGTGTTCATCATTTGCCATCTTTTTGAGGTGGACTGAGACAGCAACAAACTCTCCATAGTTTAGAGTTCCATCACCATCAACATCAGTCTGCAAAAACCCGATATAAGTTAGGTAGGAATCCATATAGATCTATATATACCTCTATAATTAACACACAGAAATCAAGACTACAAAGACGATTCACATTTTATGATTGAGCTTCCACGTTTTCATGTTTCATCTATCTCAAACTGTGTCCAGTAGAATTGGAAATTCTCATCCTTTTTCGTAGCATCAGTTGTTGTGAGGAGATAAGAAGCCCTTGTAAACATAATGCATAAAATGATGCTTACAGCTTCCAGCAAAATTTGAAGATCTGCATCAGCCACGTGTTGCCACAGCTTAGTCAACCCAGCCTTAAGCTCTTCCAAGTTGATTCTGCCTCTCTTTGAAGTGTCCATGCTATCAAAAGCTTCTTTTATACCTGCTACTTCTTCCACAGACAAATGCTCAGCAATAATCTACCAACGCAGAGCTCAGATAATTAGGACGCTAAATTATCAAGAAAAGAAAAAAGGTATAAACATCGGCATTAAAATTAAAACAAGTTTCTACTTAGTCATTATTACCCGGAGAGCCTTTTTCTTGAGTTTGTTCATCACTGAGAACTGCTTTAGTCTTGCTTTAACAGTTTCTCCCAAAGACACATTAGGAGCTTTCTTGGCATTCAGCACCCAGGGGTGATCTGCAAAATATTGTATAGGTTATCCAAAGTGACCACTATATACAACGGAAAATGTATGAAAATTTGATCAAAATCAACATGATAGGTTACCAAGTACTCCTTGGGCTGATAGCCTCTTC
Organism: Rheum nobile; assembly: GCA_027886185.1. Lineage (NCBI taxonomy): Eukaryota > Viridiplantae > Streptophyta > Magnoliopsida > Caryophyllales > Polygonaceae > Rheum > Rheum nobile. The sequence goes on from WOAB01000040.1 coordinate 8,305,669, forward strand.
ATTGGGTCCGGATCAAGCATTCTCCTCACAAGGTCCTTTGAATTATCTGACACTTTTGGCCACGGGTCCCTATTAAAATCAATGACTGAACGAATAATTGCCTGAGCCACCCCTTGTTCAGTTTCTGATGAAAAAACAGCGCGCACACACATTTGACTATATACAGAAAAACCATTAATTTAACCATCTTCAAAGTGCGTATTATAGACAAACTGTGTCCACACCAGGAATATTCAAGTCCTCGTGAATAGATAATTTATCCTACTAAAGTTTAATTTGTTAAAAAAGTTCCATTTCATGCATACACAGGCAGAAGGAAACAATTCCATGCAGTAAATAACCAAATCAACAGAATACATCAAAATCCTTCATTGTCAGGTCAAGCTAGTAGCCTATGAGTCTATGACTGCAGGTAATTCAAGTTTATACAAGTTCCAAATGTAGAATTGAAATAAGAGCACTTCAACTTGTTTCATCTTCTTCTTAACAAAGACAAAAACATAATCTGCTTGTAGGGAAAACCCATTAAAGTCTAGTAATAGAAAATCATGAAGTAAACAAGAAATAGAAAGAAGAGACCTGCCCAGAATGGGGGAACACCACAAAGTAAGATGTACAAGATCACGCCAGCACTCCAAACATCAACTTCTGGTTCATAGTTCCTTCTTAGAACCTCAGGAGCCATGTAGTAAGGACTGCCCACTATTTCAGAAAACCGTTCGCCTATAGGAAAAGCGACCATTAGATACAAAAGCCTAATAGCATGAAACTGAGGATAATTCAAATAGATGTAGAGGACCAGATCAATAAACAAGTAGCAAGCTAAAGAAATATTTGATAGAGCTCAACTGATTCTGTTTCTCAGTTAGTTAGGTGGTTAGTTAAGAGTGCCATGTGTATGTATTACAGATGAGAATTTTGTTTTCTGTTATCAGCTTTGTTAAGCTTTGATCGAGGCTATTAATAGCTTGTACTTGTCTCTTACATTCTCATTCAATGGAAATCAGTCTTCTCCTCTCATTCATCTGTGTTCCAGATTCAATCTAGGTTAACATGGTATTAGAGCAATTCGTGTTCGATCATCTTTCTTTCTCAATCTGTTTGATCCGTTCTTCCTCGATTGCACTCTGCAATTGATCTTTCTGTTTTTCTTGATTTCAACTCGATTGCGATCGCAATCCTGTTTGTTTCTTCGATATCACCTTGATCGATTTCGTCTTTTGAAGTTCTTCGATCTTCTCAGTCACCTTCGATCATGTCGGATCAATCGCCTGAAGGTCTCTCGCTCAAAAATAGCAACGCAAATGGTAGATCATCTGGAGATCATCCAATCAACAATCATCATCCGTTCTTCGTCAATCCTTCTGATCAACCTGGAAACTCGATTGTCTCACAGATTTTTGATGGCAAATCTTATGGCGAATGGAGGAGATCGGTGAAAGTTTCACTATCGGCAAAGAACAAGTGGTGGCTCATCACCGGCGCTATCGAAAAACCAGCAAATGATGATCAGTTGATCTTATTCTGGGAAAGATGCAATGATCTTATAGTCGCTTGGTTATTCAACTCACTCAGTCCAGAAATTAGGAGCAGCGTCATTTATTATGACACAGTGCGAGAGATTTGGGACGAACTCGAAGCTAGGTTTGACCAATCCAACAGTGCACAACGATACTCAATTCAGAAAGAATTAAGTGCAATTTCACAAGGAAATCAATCTGTCACAGCTTACTTCACCAAAATCAAGTCCTTGTGGGATGAATTGCGATCACTTCGCAAGATTTCAAAATGTAACAAATGTGGCACTCTTCAGTGCTCGACGGAACAAGAAGATGAGGGTAAATTGATTCAATTTCTCATTGGTTTAAATGAGGCTTATGCATCCATCAGAGGACAGATCTTGATGATGAAACCAACACCAACTATAGCCACATCATTTTCTCTGTTGATTCAAGAAGAAAAACAGAGAGAAATCGTTGTACAGACAAAGATGCTAAGTGAAGCAGCTTCACTTTATGCTGGAAATCAACCTGCTTCACAAAAGAACAAGAATGAGTCCAAGAAACCTCAAGTCGTCTGCCATCACTGCAAGAAACCATGACATTTGATGGAGAAGTGTTATAGAATCATTGGCTTTCCACCAGATTTCAAGTTCACCAAGAGCAAGAAGACGACTGCCAATGTTCAGACTGAACAAGCTCCATGTTCAGGAAGTGCAACTTCGTCTATCCCAGGATTGTCCATAACACAATGTCAACAACTTATGTCTCTTCTTTAGAGCAACTCCAATCAAAGAATGTGTGGTGCTGTGACTGTCAACACTAATGAGGACAATGAGGCTCAAACTGCACCCAATCTTGCTGGTATAGTATCTAAACCTATTTTTTCAGTAGCAAACTGGGTGATTGATACTGGTGCAAGCACACATATGTGTCATGACATTAAGATTCTTAAGTCAATCCGACCTCTCAGGAATTCTTTCTTTGTTGTTCTGCCTAATGGAGACAAGTTTGAGGTCACTAAGGAAGGAGATGTTGAGTTGTCTCCTACTCTAGTCTTGACTGGTGTTCTGTTTGTTCTATGCTTCAAGTTTAACTTGATATCAGTGGCTAAACTGACTGAGCATTTGAATTGTGAAATTGTTTTCACCAACACCAAATGTATGGTGCAGGGCCTTTCCAAGAACAAGCCTCAGGAGCTTGGTAGCTGCAAGAATGGGATCTACTTACTACATCATGATCTTGGATCATATTCAGCACCTAAATCTTTACCTGCTTTCACTGCACCTAGTCATGCTTCTCATTCAGATGCCTTTATGTGGCACCTTAGATTTGGACACTTACCATTTACAAACTCAAGACTATGTCATTGTTTTCTACTTCTTCTGTAAATAAGCAAGATGAATTTGATGCTTGTGATATCTGTGCTAAAGCTAGACATCGCAGATTATCTTTTCCTCTTAGCAGAATCTCAACTAAAGAGGTATTTGAGCTAATCCATGTTTGATACATGGGGACCTTATCACACGGCTACTAGAGAAGGCTACAAATATTTCTTAACAGTGGTAGACGACTTCAGCAGATGCACATGGACTCATCTACTCAGCACCAAAAGCAATGCTTTTGCTTTTATTCAATATTTTGTGGAAATGATCTGGACTCAATTTGGGAAAAGAGTCAAGGTCCTCAGATCAGATAATGCATTAGAACTGGGAGCAAACCATGTCACTCGTCAATATCTTGAGAGCAAGGGCATTCTACATTAAACCTCATGTGTAGGCACTCCACAACAAAATGGTGTTGTAGAAAGGAAACATCGCCATTTACTTGAAACTTCCAGAGCATTGCTATTTCAGTCTGGTGTTCCAATTTCTTTCTGGGGAGATTGTGTTTTAACAGCAACTCACTTGATCAACTGGTTCCCAACTCCCCTTCTTCATCATGCTTCACCTTATGAGGTGTTATTTGGCCACAAACCTGCTTATGACAGCTTGAGAGCCTTTGGATGTTTGTGCTATGCATCCACTTTGAAGAATGGCAGAGATAAACTTCAGCCTCGAGCATCCAGGTGTGTTTTCCTTGGCTACCCTTTTGGAAAGAAAGGATACAAGCTTCTAGACTTGGACACCAACACTGTTATTATCTCAAGAGATGTTGTTTTCCATGAAAATACTTTTCCCTTCACTGCCACCCCAACCACTCAACCACCATCCTTATTCTCACATACAAATCTTATTGATTCTGTTTTTCCACTCTCTGATGATCATCTATCATCATCAAACCCAAACTCATCAAACACAATGTCTCGACTACTCCATGAGTTTGGTGTTCTTGGCATTACCCCGATTGATCTCAAGTGTGACAACCTTGCTGCCATTTACATTGCCAGAAATCCAATTTACCACGAGCGAACCAAACACGTGGATTTAGACTGCCATTTCCTTCGAGAGAAGCCCCTTGAGGGTCTTATCTCCGTCTCACACGTACCAACGCGCCATCAACTAGCTGATATTCTTACAAAATCTCTCACTGGTGTTCAACATCGTGACTTTCTTCCCAAATTGGGTGTAGTATCTCCTACTACCCTCCAATTTGAGGGGGGGTGATAGAGCTCAACTGATTCTGTTTCTCAGTTAGTTAGGTGGTTAGTTAAGAGTGCCACGTGTATGTATTAGAGAGGAGAATTTTGTTTTCTGTTATCAGCTTTGTTAAGCTTTGATTGAGGCTATTAATAGCTTGTACTTGTCTCTTACATTCTCATTCAATGGAAATCAGTCTTCTCCTCTCATTCATCTGTGTTCCAGATTCAATCTAGGTTAACAATATTACTAGCTTGAAGAACACAGAGAGCCCAAAATCGATTGCCTTGAGTGCAAAATTTTCCTTCTTGTTGGCATATAAAAAAAATTCTAGCTTGAGATCACGATGCATCACTCAATGCTTGTGACACGTCTGCCGAATGCATAATAGAAGTCAGAATCAATAGGAGGTCTAGCCCTTCTTGCTAATTGCTAGTGAAAAGGGCCCCATGATAAGCATAGGAACACTGTCATGCACTCATGCCCTCTTCCTTCTTCCAGCAAAGATAACGAAACTAACCAAAGCGCAACGAAGACAAGGAAATAGGATGATATATGAACAAACAAGAATGATGATAGGGGGTTAAGTAAAAAATTGCATGGTGGTCCGACTCAGAAATGTTTTAAAAAAGAAGCGATGACCACAACATGATCAAACTATCTAATAAACAAATCAACATGTCTTGTTTGGGAGGTTAAAAACACTTGAATCTAATAAGCAGGACTACGACATGAAAAACTATACTCTAAAAAAGGGAATAGTCATCACATATTAGTTATCACTCTGTAGGATCGTACTTGTTAGTTATCGAGGGAAATGAGAGTCCAGTTCCCTAAGCAGCGGAATAAGTAAACAATAGCAGATTCAAGACAAGTTCCTTAGAGTGGGAACCTTTGATAACCAACTAGTTATCCAGGATAAAACCCACTACCTCTCTTGCAAGAGGATTTCAAAGTCTACTTCTTGTATTAATACTTCGGTTACAATCAACTAGAATAGAACACACAGATTTAAGTCTTAGACACACTGAGGACTCTCTATCTAGTTCGACCTAACCAAGCAACAACAAGCAAGCAAGCAACTTACTCAGTTCTTCTTCAAAGAACTCGACACAACTTCTTCACAGCACTCAAAATTCTTATTCTTTGTGAATGCGTAAGTGATGAGAGAGTTTCAATTACTTTATTTATATGATTTAATTACTAGAGGAAGCAAATCTCCTGTAACCGAATCAAACAAATAAAATAATCAAAAGTAATCGTTAAAGATAACATTTGTTACCAAATATAATCTTTACCGATTTTTACATGTTTTGTTTCCATAAAGATAAACTTTTAAGCTCCTAAAACTTATGGAAACAGGATAATATCTCATAGTTCTCTCTCTAACTAAGATCTACCCTAAAACAGCTCGCCGCCGCTCTTCACAGATTAATCCAAGTGATTCCAGCGTCAGCAAGCTTCAGTTCCTTCCGCCAGTTCCCAAGTCTGGCGTCAGTGTTTCTGTCTTGTGCTTTCCGAATCCAGAGTTCCCTGTTTGTCACACTAATGGAAATATTAATAGCAAAGGTGTTTGTCATTATCAAAACTAGGAAAACTGAGGAAGGAAACTATGTAGGGAACTGAAGTTCCAGTTTCCAAAGGTTCACTTCCTAACAATTTCTCCCTTTTTGATGATGACAAACATGTAGAACTGGCATATCGTAATAGGCATGAAAAACATATGAGGAAAAGCAGGACAATGCTAGATGTAAGACAATGCTAGATGTAGGACAATCATTAGTGAATTGCATATTCCCCCTTAACACCAGATCTAGTTCCTTAGTTCTCCCTTAATGTAACAACTAGGTCAGAGTTCCTTTTAGCCTATTAGTTCCGGATTGCCACGTTCATTCCCCCTTTGGACATCATCGAAAAGAGTCAGTTAGATGAATAACAAAGAGAACTTAGAGAGATAAATAAACTAATGCTGAACTCTAGAGAGATGGCACCGTAATAAAGATTGAAAGCAGATCATAAGCAGCGCAAGGAACACAAACAAGTTCATTAAATATACACAGGACAAGAACTACATAAACATCAGATTGATAAAAATTAAAACACTCATAGACACACAAAAAGGATCATGATATGGAAGGGAAATCCTAAGGGAACTACAAGTTCCGTGTCATCTGAGAAGGGAACTGAACACGGTCCCTCACTGCTTCTGGCCCTTGGCCCTGTCTTCCATGATCTTCTTGTCGACTAACTTCTCAATTTCCTTGACGAGAGCAGCAGTAGCCTTCCACAACTCCACCACCATCTCATTGGTGAAGTTGCTACCCTTTTCCACAACGGAGGCCACCTTGTCGAATCCGTTAATCAAAGCAGTTTCAATATGCCCTAGACTGGTGAGGAGCACATGAGTGTCAGGAACCAGACGAGGATCAGACTGGCCAGGCAACATCTCCTCTTGGTCTTCCTCAGCTTCAGACGCTTCATCAACATGCGCCCTTTGCGCAAGGCGCTTCACAGTGGTCATTGTGAGGAGGTGTGAGAAGTGGGTCTCTGGGATTTCAGTGGGATAGAGACCAAGGAGGCTAAGCAAATTCTTGATGATGTGAGGGTAGGGGAGAGCATGGGTGGAGTAGGTCTTGCAGAATTGCATGTGGGCCAAGGTAATTCGAGGGAGATCAATGGGTTCTCCCAAGATAAGTTTCTCCATAAGTACGGCATCGGAGACAGCAATGGTGTCACACTTTTCTTGGCGGGGGATGATGTTTTTGATGAGAAAGGTATGGAGGATTTTCTTGTCAAGGCTCAGGTATTTGGTAAGGAGGGCACCTTTGGAGGGGGTGTTCCCATCAAACACTGTTCGGAGGATAGCAGCCTTGCGCTTGGCTGGCCAGTTCCTTTTCACAAGCACCCCAAAGCCCTTTCCAGATTCTAGGCCAAGCACAGAACCAATCACTGCAGCAGAGATGGGTATGAGATTACCTCCCCAGGTGAGAAGGGCGTCATGGACAGGCTTGTCGTCTTTGGCAGTGACGAACTGCAGGTTTTGGTAGAAGAGGCGAACTTGATCCTCATTCACAGCAAAGGGCTTAGGAACCAGAGTGTCCCAGCCCTGGAGTTGGAGCTTAGCGTGGGCGGCGATGATGCTTTCATTGTCAGAGGAGGCCCAGAATTCCTCACCGACGATGAGGGTCTCCAGAATGTTGCGGGAGGCAAGAGCAACATCCACCTGGGAGGGATCCTGAGAGGAGGGAGTCGGAGACGAGGCCAGTGTTTTCTTGCCTTTGGCGGTGGAGGAAAGCTTCGCCCTTTTTACCAGAGTTGTCTCCTCAAGATTGAGCGAGGAGATGCCAGCACCGCCTTTTGCAGCGCGACGCTTGACGCGGCCTGCAACTGATTGTGAATCACCGGGGAGTCGGAGAGAGGGGGTCGGCGTCGGAAGCAGCTCCACATCAATAGGATCACCATGCTGAGGGGGGGAGGAGTGATGGGAGTCCTCCTTTGGCGGTGTTGGGGAGGACGGCTTGGACATGGTGTGCTCCGACGAGACCGACTTGCTTGGATCTTTTGTTGGGGACGACGTCGTCTGAACTGGGTCCGTCACAAGTAGGGGCATAGGAGATAATGCCTTTTGTGGGGTAGCCACCTGAGAGGAGGAGGGCATAGCTTTTTGTTTTCTGAGGGCCTCAATGTAGGCCATCTCTTCTTTAGTGATCTGGGGAATTTTTGGTTCCATGGCTGGGGAGGTTTGGTTGGAGAGAGAGAGAGAGAGGCAATTATCTTTAAGGAGAGCAGAGAGAATTGAGAAATCGGTGCCGCTCTAGGTTTTCCATGGTTGCCTTATATAATCTCCAAGCAAAAATCTATCCAAATTGAGCCGTTGCCAAATCTATTCAAATAAGGGAACCGAATACTTCTCAAACGGCCACAAGATATTCTGAACCAGAAGGGAACCCATAAATAGCTTCATCATGATTTTCTCAGAACAATCAAGTCGAAATCGGGCTTCAAATCGGATGGAATTTCTGAGAACAAAACGGCTATAAGTGCAATTACTGATCTCGGGAAGCGTACGCTGTCAGAGAGCAAAATTCAAAATTTTGGCCATTGAAGCGGCTTGCCCAGTTCCTTTCCTCAAAGAATGACACAGAACTAGGGAGATATGGGCACATTTGATGTAGGGAACCAAGCAAACACTCAAGAAAAGTACATACCCATAGAAAAGCAATTAGGAAGGCAATTTGACATTACACAGATAATTCCCAGTGTGGACTAAACAAAGAATCATAAGGAATTATGTAATGTAATCAGGCTTAGGGACGGCTTATAGTCAATCATCATTTTGGCTTGCAATGTAGGATAGATGTGATCAAATTGACTATTTTAAGGCTAATAAAGAGATATAGACATGCACAAGATATATTATGAAAGAATATGTGATCATGCCATAATTAAGAACATGCTTTAGAATCAATATTACAGGACATGCGAGGCCAACACAAGAGCAAATATCATCAATATTGTCAATGAGACCATAAAAGAGATCAAATCTAGTCAAAGCAAGGGAACTAGTAATGGCAACAGAACTACTAGTTTAGGGAAATCATTCCTAGGAGTAACCTAAAGGATTCATAAGGTTCTCGATTGAGTGCTTTAGTGAATATATCGGCAATTTGATCTTCCGTCCTACAATGGTCTAGCAGAATGTTCCCTTTTTCAACATGATCACGCAAGAAATGATGCCTAATATCAATATGCTTAGTTCGAGTATGATGCACAGGGTTCTTGGATATGTTGATGGCACTAGTATTGTCACATAAGATCTTGAGGGGACCAAAAGACATACCAAAGTCCGCAAGTTGTTGTTTGAGCCAGAGGAGTTGGGAACAGCAAGCAGCAGCTGCGATGTACTCAGCTTCCATAGTGGAAAGGGCCACTGAGTTTTGTTTCTTTGAGCCCCAAGAGATCAAGCAGGGGCCAAGGAACTAGGCCATTCCAGAGGTGCTCTTGCGATCAACCAAGAACCCAGCATAGTCTGCATTCGTGTATCCAAGAAGGTTGAAGTGGCAATATTTGGGATACCAAAGACAGAGATCGTCAGTTCCCTTCAGATGGCGAAATATGCGCTTCACTTCCGTTAAGTGAGATTCCCTTGGATCAGCTTGAAACCTGGCACATAGGCACACATCAAACACAATATCTGGTCTACTAGCGGTTAGATACATCAAAGAACCTATCATACCACGATAGAGCTTCTCCTCAACCCTTTGTCCAGTATGATCAGCGGTGAGACGAGTTGTAGGGAGATGGGAGTAGAAATGGGTTTGCTGGAATCCATTTTGAACTTCTTCAAGAGTTCCTTCAGATACTTCTGTTGATGGATTTGGATCCCATCTGCCTTCTGAGTGACTTGCAATCCCAGGAAGAATGTGAGTTCCCCAATCATACTCATTTCGAACTCGCTGCTCATTAAATTTTTGAACTTGTCTACAAGAGACGGGTTAGTGGAACCAAAAATAATATCATCTACATATACCTGGACCACTAGAATGTCACCTTTCACATCCAAGATGAATAGAGTCTTGTCGATCACACCACGGCGATAGCCATTTGCTGTTAGGAACTGGGCAAGGCGATCATACCAAGCACGGGGAGCTTGTTTTAAGCCATAGAGTGCCTTGTCCAAGAAATACACGTGGTCAGGGTGATCATCATCCTCAAATCCTGGAGGTTGCTTGACGTATACTTCCTCTTGAAGGATGTCGTTAAGGAACGCAGTCTTCACATCCATTTGAAAGAGCTTGAAGCCTTTGTGAGACGCATAAGCAATGAGCAATCGAATAGCTTCCAGTCTTGCTACAGGGGCAAATGTCTCATCATAGTCAATTCCTTCTTGTTGATTATATCCTTGAGCAACCAATCGAGCTTTATTCCTTAATACTGCACCCGAATCATCCAGTTTTTTGCGAAAAACTCACCTAGTTCCTATGATGTGTCGATTAGGAGGACGAGGAACTAGTCTCCAGACTTTGTTCCTTTTGAACTGGTGAAGTTCTTCTTGCATAGCAATGATCCAGTCGGCATCTTTCAGTGCTTCCGTAATGTTCTTGGGTTCTATAAGATACAGAAAGGCATTGAAAGCACAAAAAGTCATATCCTCAAATTCGTACCTGACCGGGGGCTTGGTTGTCCTTTTGTCTCTATTAGGAACAAGCAAGTCAGTTCCTGGAGGTTCAGCTTCTGTAGGGGTGGTAGCTGAAGAAGAGGCGACAAGTTGATCATTGTCCGTTCCATGTATGGTCGTATTGACTTGAGCAGTTGGATCAGAGGGAACTGGGACGGAGATCACAGCTTCTGGTTGAGTAGGAGGAGCTGGAGAGCTTTTTGTGGATGTCGACTCCTTGGGATCAATCAAAGGAGTTGAGATGGGAGAGTCAGCGAAGGAGGGATAGGAATTTGGCTTAGAGGGTGCTTCATCATCAAAGTCTTCACTTGGTCGTTGAAATGGATCTTCCGAGGGAACTGAGGGATCCTGCACAGACTTTGAAGGCAATTTTTCATTGAAAACAACATGAATACTTTCCTCTACCTTTTTTGTCCGTTTGTTGAAGACTTTGTAGGCTTTGCTGTTTGAAGCATATCCGATGAAAATCCCTTCATCGCTTCGTGGATCAAACTTCCCCAGATTGTCCTTCCCATTATTGTGAACAAAGCATTTGCATCCAAAGACACGCAGATGAGCAATGTTGGGAACTCGGCCACGAAGGAGCTCATATGAAGTCTTCTCAAGAATAGGGCGTAGCATAGCCCGATTTAGGATATATCAAGCTGCATTGACGGCTTCTGCCCAGAAAGATTGAGAGAGCCCACTTGAGATTAGCATGGTGCGAGCCATATCTTCCAAAGTTCTGTTCTTCCTTTCAACAACCCCATTCTGTTGTGGGGTGTAGGGAGCTGAGAAATTGTGATCGATTCCATGTTCCCTGCAAAAGGTTAGAAAATCTCCATTTTTGAACTCAGTTCCATGATCGGAACGAATGGCTCGAAGAGATACATTTAATGATCTTTCAAGCAAGGGAACTAGCTCACTAAACCTATCAAAGACTTCACTTTTAGATTTTATAAATAATGTCCAAGTGAATCTTGAATAGTCATCAACAAGTACAAGAATATACTTGTTACCACCAATGCTTTGAACTCGCATAGGACCGCAGAGATCCATGTGAATGAGTTCCAGAGGTTTGGAGGAGCTTACCAGTGTTTTGGACTTAAAGGAACTGCGGACTTGTTTCCCTTGAACACAGTCAGAGCAGATTTCTGACTTTTCAGCATTTATTTTAGGAAGGCCACGAACCAGTTCCTTTTGGTACAGCTTGTGAATTAACTTGATGCTTGCGTGACCAAGTCGTTGATGCCAGAGGTTTGTTTGATCGTCAATGGAAGAGAGACACAACTTCTCTTTGGGGATGAACTGTGTATCAATGATGTAGACGTTATTGAACCTTTTTCCTTTCAGGATCACAGTTCCATGTCTGTCTTCCACAAAACATTCCTTTAAGGTAAAGCGAACCTTATTTCCCCCTTGATCACACAGCTGTGACACACTTATTAGATCAAAACCTAAATTTTCAACAAGATTAACGTTACTTACCTTAATGTGATCAGTGAGATTCACACTTCCAGTTCCACAAATTGTTCCCTTTCTCTTATCTCCGAAGGAAATGGTTCCTCCTCGGTGTTGCTGAAGTGATGACATTTTCTTTTTGTTTCCGGTCATATGGCACGAGCATCCACTGTCTATGTACCATTTGTCTTGTTGTCGCACTTCGTCTTGCACAAGGGAACTCAAACTTTTGGAACCCAGCTAAGCTTAGCTTTTCTGGGTGAATGAGGTTGAAATCTTGTCTGTGGGTTAGAGGCAGGAACAAAATAATAAGGATCATTCAAATCATCAATGGTATGCATCCTTTTCTTGTTATTAGTTTTCTGGTTCCTTTTCCTAGCATTTTCTTCCATTTGTCTTTTCTTGTGAATGCATTCATGAATATAGTGGCCATTCTTACCACAATGCCAGCAAACACGATTATAGACAACATGACCATACTTACCATGACCAGGTCGGAATGGTCTTTCTTGTTTTCTTTGCTCAAAGTTAACTTTCATATCTTCAGTTCCCTGAGCTTGGGCAACATACATCTTGTGAGCGTTTTGACCATTGAACCAAGTTTGGTTCTCTTTGGGCTTTTGTTCAAGCACTTTTACCTTCTCTTCTATGAACTGGGCTTTATCGCGAGAGTTTTGCAATGCGCCACTGAGAAACTCATTTTTCTCAACCAGTTCCCTTCTTAGTTTCTTACTCTCAGCAGAGCATGTTTCCACATAATCATTTTTACCAGAATAACCCAGACCATGACGTTGCTTAACAAAAACAGTTTGATTCACAGTTTTCTCATTTATAGAGTGAGTAAGATGATCAAGTTTGTTCATGATTTCATTTAGCATAGATGAGGTCTTATTTTCAGAGTCTGTAGTAGGAACTGGGGGGTTATCAACATGCATAAGTTCCTTTTTAACATTTTTGCAAGACTCACACTTTCTTAGAGGATTAGCCAGTAATTTCTCAGTTTCCTCGAGTTTCTTACTCCAGACAGAGTTTTCAGTAGTTAAGCAAGAAATTTCATCTTCATATTCTTCCAGTTTCTCTTGTAGGGAACTAGTTTCCTTTCCAAGTTTCTTAATTATTTTGACCAGTTGTTTTTTATCATATTCAAGAAGAGACTTGGTAAAGTCAGAAGAAGATACCTCAGAGTCGTCTGATTCGGTTGAATCTTCCTTGGCCATTAGGCATCTGCCTTTAGTAGTTCCATTTGTTTCTAGTTCCTCTTCGGAGTCTTCTGAGTCATCTCTGAAGGTAGCAAAGAGAGCCTTCTTATGCTGAGACTGGTCATTGTCGTTGGTGTTCTTAGGACAGTTCCTTGCCAGATGTCCTCTTTCCTTGCATTGATAGCATTGATATTCAGAGAGATCCTTTTTCTGGAAGTTTTTCTTGAACTTTCCTTTGATGAAATGCTTTCTGATATGCTTGGTAACCAAGGCGGTCATCTCATCCTCTTCATCTTCAAGGTCAGAGTTTTCTTCCTCCATTTCCAGCCTAGAAAATGCCTTTGAGATTTTTAAGGCAATTCCCTTCTCCATCTTCTTGGCAGAATTTGCTTTGAGTGCCTCCCTTTCATCAACTTCAAGTTTTCCTATGATTTGTGTTAAAGGAAGTCCTTGAATGCCAGGAGTAGTCTTCAGAACTCTTTTGATGAGGCTGAATTTGGAGTTGAGTCCGTTGATGATGACAAGGGCTTTAGACCATTCATCAAGTTCCACATCGGCGTTGGTGAGTTTTGTGACAAGCCTTGTGAAACGTGAGTGATATTGGGATATGTTCTCAGTTTCAAGCATCTCGAAAGTGTGGTATTCTCCTTATAGAGCGAACTTCCTGCTTTGCTTCAGTTCCTCACTCATTCATGCATCTCCTTTAGAGCAGTCCAGATCCCTTTAGCAGTTGGGATTCCTATCACCATGTCCATATCTTCTCTTGTCAACCCATTGAGAATAAGTTGACGAGCTTTAGCATTTTTTTCTTTGATGATGTAGTACTCAGGCTTCCATTGGTCTTCAGTTAAGTCCTTAGGAATGACTCCATCACCATTCTCTATCACGCGCCAGCACTGATAGTCCATGGTTTGGATGTAGTTGGTCATGCACTTCTCCCACCATTCTTCTTCTCCCTTCTTACGCATGTGGGGTTTATTGATGGAGATTCCCAGGCTGAATTCGCTTGAACTAGACATCTTGAAATCTGTAAACTAACACAAATCTAGAGCGTCTGCTCTGATACCAATTGTAGGATCGTACTTGTTAGTTATCGAGGGAACTGAGAGTCCAGTTCCCTAAGCAGCGGAATAAGTAAACAATAGCAGATTCAAGACAAGTTCCTTAGAGTGGGAACCTTTGATAACCAACTAGTTATCCAGGATAAAACACACTACCTCTCTTGCAAGAGGATTTCAAAGTCTACTTCTTGTATTAATACTTCGGTTACAATCAACTAGAATAGAACACACAGATTTAAGTCTTAGACACACTAAGGACTCTCTATCTAGTTCGACCTAACCAAGCAACAACAAGCAAGAAACTTACTCAGTTCTTCTTCAAAGAACTCGGCACAACTTCTTCACAACACTCGGAATTCTTCTTCTTTGTGAATGCGTAAGTGATGAGAGAGTTTCAATTACTTTATTTATATGATTTAATTACTAGAGGAAGCAAATCTCCAGTAACCGAATCAAACAAATAAAATAATCAAAAGTAATCGTTAAAGATAACATTTGTTACCAAATATAATCTTTACCGATTTTTACATGTTTTGTTTCCATAAAGATAAACTTTTAAGCTCCTAAAACTTATGGAAATAGGATAATATCTCATAGTTCTCTCTCTAACTAAGATCTACCCTAAAACAGCTCGCCGCCGCTCTTCACAGATTAATCCAAGTGATTCCAGCGTCAGCAAGCTTCAGTTCCTTCCGCTAGTTCCCAAGTCTGGCGTCAGTATTTCTGTCTTGTGCTTTCCGAATCCAGAGTTCCCTGTTTGTCACACTAATGGAAATATTAATAGCAAAGGTGTTTGTCATTATCAAAACTAGGAAAACTGAGGAAGAGAACTATGTAGGGAACTGGAGTTCCAGTTCCCAAAGGTTCACTTCCTAACACACTCATCAGCAACAACTGAGATAGATGAGTTAACAGTTCCTTAGCTTTCCAGTTAGTCAGCAAATCAAAAGCAATCTTCAATTTGGAATACTCTATTCACTTTGGATAAACACTACCTATAGAACTAACAAAATAAACATTAAAAAATTAAAGCAATCACAGGGACACAACTGAGCTTGATCCTTGGAGCTTATATGAACCAACATACACCTAAAGGAAATCAAACAGTACCAAAACCTAAGAACTTCTTCAAATTGAAATTCCCATCAGGAACTACAAGTCTTCAAGCACCCTGAATTCTTTTCAAAGTCGGAAAAGTGAAATTCATACCTGAACAACCTCCACAATTGTCCTCATCACAGCAGCAGCAGCTCTCTCGGTGTAATGCCCTCGGGCAACGATCCGATCGAAGAGCTCGCCGCCTTCACAAAGTTCCATAACAATATGAACGGCATTATCATCCTCGTAGGAATCCCTCAATGTCACAATATTGGGATGTTTAGGCAAATGTTTCATGATCTCAACTTCTCTTCTCACATCGTCAATATCCACCGATGTCCTCAACTTCTTCTTCGAAATCGATTTGCAGGCGAATTCGTCGCTGGTCTCAAAATCCGTTGCCGGATTCGCCTCCAGGCGAATCCGGATCGGGCGTTCGCGGGATAATCGGCTGCAAACGGGTTTGATTTTTGGCGGCTGATGCAGCCAGGCACAAATCTTGCGTGATTAAAAATCAATTTTAAAATATAATTTTAAAAAAAATTGAGTTAATATAACGGAAATAGCCCGATATAATTATTATTAATAGCAAATTAAAAGAATTTATCATGAGGGATACATGATTACAAAATAATGATTCAACAATGCATGGAAAATGTGTAAAAAAATCAACAAAATAAGAATTAATTGAGATTGAGTGAACATAACATATACATAATAAAAATTCTCTTCATACCAATAGAGACAAGAATGATAAGCTGAGATTAGTTGAATAATCAGTAGTTTAAGCAACTAAACATTACTTAGAAGTGCTCTCTTTTATCTTATCGAATTACATGACATGGTTAGATTTGCTTTATATTTGGTAAACATAAACTTTATATATTCTATCCTATATCAATTTAATTTAACCCTTATCGAAAAATAAAAATTGAAGATGATATCATCTAGTACTCTGATTGTTGGATTAGTCCACTTTCGACATAGGATGTTTCTCTAAGCACCCAATCTAATTCATTTCGTATATAGAGAAACAAAAACTTATAGGTAAACTGTATAATCTCAACACCTTATTCATATCACATACACTATAGATTCAATTGAACAAAACATTACATTGAATAGGGAAAAAGAAGGGATGGAGGTAGGTTCAGGTAGAAAGCGATGCAAAGTAAAAAAAAAATGAGTGGGGGCCCGTGCCCCCGCTCGTCTCTACGTAGGTCCGCCCCTGATTTTTGCTGCTTCTTCGACCCGCTAGGGGTCGCACAACAGTTTCCCATGAAAGATGGAAGAAGAAGAAGAAATCAGAAACAAGTACTAAGAGTTTCTAGTGCTTTTGATCAGGGTTTTTTGGTTGATGCTTCAGATTTGACGAGAACTTGTCAAGGATTAAGATACAAGTGTTGGGGAGAAGCAAAGGAGAAAGGGATTATACTGCCCTTCTCTCTTTCTGTGAGAGCTGGAAAATATTTAAAAACGGAGAAGAAAAGCGAATCCGAGAATCTATGCTAATCTACTCTAAATATATACTACACCGCGTGACGCCCCGAACCAACATTTTTTGTTGCCATGTGATATCATGATATTAAATTTGTCATATGTCAAACTCTCATTTTTTCGTTAGTTTTTCGAAAATCAAATAAAATCAAAGAAAATAAAATCTCTACTCATATTAGCCGGATATGCATACAATATGAATATTTTGTATAATCTATTCTTTCCAATAACGTAGCAAACAATATTTTCAACCTTATATTTTTGTACGTAAATAAATCTGTAATTACAGATTATTGCCAAAACACACCCAAGCATATTAAATAAATCTTTTGTTTCCAATATGCACATGTACATTTCAATAACCAACAATAATAAAACTAAACCAGTTGTGCACTGAAAATATTCAAAAACATGTAATAAAACTAAATCAGTTGTGCACTGAAAAATATTCAATAACATGTAATAAAACTAAACCAGCTATGCACCCAAAAATATTCAATAACCTGTAATAAAACTAAATCAACCGTGCACCCAAATGCACATTTCGTTACAAAACCTGCATGAAACCTGTAATAAATACTAGCAGCATAGTAATAAAGCTAAATGGCATGCTGCAAATGCACATTTAGTTACAAAATCTGTATGAAATTACCAGCAAAATAGTAACTGAACAAAAACTGAACCTGTTGCAAAATTACAGTGCACAACTCAAAAACTGGAATAGCCAACTCAAAAACTACACTTGCTGAACTTTACAAATAAGAAAACTGGATTGCTCAAAATAGCACTAAATACATCCAAAAACTGCCATAAATCTTCAAGATCTATTATAACAAATATTCCAATTGAACAGCCGTGCAGATCTGCACATATAACCAAAAATATTAAGACAACATTCATAAAGGATATTTCAAAAACCGAATATCCATGTTTTCCAAAATTAACAAAAAATCTTATTTTATTCTTTTTTGTTCGATATCTTGCAGAATAAACAGATCAATGTTATTTGGGATTATAAAACTATACCCCTCCCTCAATTGAATTACAAAAAACTGGAATCATAGAAAAATTGAAGTGCAAAGAACTAAACTAATTCATAATTTTGCAGGTAAACTTGAATATTTTGTTCCTTTTTCTCTTTGATTGTACGTTCAAAGAACTAAACAAATTCATAGTTTTTCTCTTTCATCATTTTTATTCGACCAAAAACTCACCTTTTTTACTCTGGTCTCTTTCATTTATCCTAGGAAACACATGAACAATCATACTGATCTTTACTTCTCTTTCTATCTGTTTGCATATGTGTAGTCAATTTTGGACTCCTTACATTTGTTTCCTACCACTTAATGATAATCACTTATATTATATCCCCCTCTCCCCATTTCGTGTTATGTGTTTTATCTTTACTCACTAAACCTTTATTTTGGTCATGGATAACAGGTTGTACCATTTACAAATTGATCCATTTGGATTATAAGTCTAGTTTCAAGTAAGCAAATTGCATTTGAAGTTATCATTTTATGGTTATTTTGCATGTATAATATTCCCAGGGCATTTTTGGTGGTTTTTGCACAAAAATAAACGGATTATTATGCACATTCTCTTTCACTATATATACTTTTTTGATATTTTTTGTAGCTATGTCAAAAGAAATACAAGAAATAAAGGACATTTGATCTAGCCGAGGAACCTATGCACTAAAGGTTCGCGTAATTCGTTTATTCAAGGTTCCAAAGAAAGAAGATTCTACGCAATACGGTACAACTGAAATTATATTAATGGACGAAAAAGTATTTATTTGCATTATTTTTATATTATATTGTTAGTATTATGTTTTATATGCGTAGTTTATATTCCCTGTTAATTATATTTTTTTATTTATTTTTCAGGGTGATAAAATCCATGCGGTAATCAAGAAAACTTTTATTGTCAACTTAGCAATACTAAAGGAAGGATGATCGGCACTATTTTATAGTGTATTTCTAGGGGTTGTTACCAGGTTTGAGGTGTCGTTTGGTTGGATTTAGAGCACAATTGGAGATTCTGGAGTTAGAGCGGAGAAGTGTGGTTTTGGTGGTCTGGAGGAGCTAATTGGAGACATCCAGAGGAAGAGCAGTTGACCACCTGAGGAAACGTTGAAGATCTATGAAGAAACCACAAGGAAGAGGCAAGAAGAAGACCGGGGCAAATTTCCGAAGAAAATGACGCTGAAGAGAGAAGGCCGCGACCGCGACCAATTTCGGAAATTTAATGTTCACTTCGAAAGCAAACCGCGACCGCGGCCTCTTGGCCGCGACCGCGGCCATCAGCGAGAGCGAGCCCGAACAGTTTCGAACTTTTATTTTCTTTTTCCTTTTTCCTTTTCCTTTTTCTTTATTTTATTTTATTTAATTCCGAATATTAGTTTATTTCCTTGTAGGATGATGTTTGTGATCTTGGGGATTTAGGTTAACATTATTTAACCTAACCTCCACAGCCTCCATTCATCATCTTCGGATCACGTTAGACCTAGTTTTCCATTCAGTATTGTTTTTCCCTTTCTTAGTTTAGTTCTTTGTTTTGTTTGGTGTTTTTGGCTAGACAATTGAAGCCTTGGTTTGAATTTGATATTGAGATTATTCCTTTACTCTTTCTATGATTGTATTAATTCTCTCTCGTGCTTAATCTCATTGATCATATATCGATTCCCCTTGATTTGTTGATTAGGACATCAATTAGATTGTTAATAGTAGTTCCCTCTAGTCTGACAACCTAGAGAAATTAGTATTATGTTATTGGTTCCCCTTTTCTATACAACCTGTTGAGATTGTTATTGATCATACTACTAAGGATTAGAGGATACTGGTTGAGAATCTAAATCCCTTAGTTTGTGTAGAGAATTAATTGCATGCAATTGTATGACTGGTTGTTACACTTGCATGTACCTATCTATTCCTGAATTCATTGATGCTGTTAGATTCAATCTAGAAGGTCTTCTAGGTTATTTGATAGTTAGGGTTATCAGGACTGGTTGGACTGGTAACTAATTCAGAACAGGGATTAAGACATTCATGAGTATTGAGGACTAGGAGTAATCAATGATCGATCAACCAAACTAAAGGTGGATATTTGTCTAGCCAAGCTTTCTATATTTTATTTTGTCGTTTTCTTAGTTAGTTTCATTCAAACCCCCCCCCCCCTTTGTCTTTGTTATCAATTGGTGAATGATTTTGCAAACATGAAATATAACTTGATTCTCTATGGGATTCGACCCTTGCTTACTAGACTACATTAGTTAGGTTTGTTTAGGATTATTTTGTTTAGGTGTTACGACAACGCCTATCAAAGGAAGTGCGTAATTTATTTCAAACTTTGGAGTTGCCCTATATGATATACCTTATAAGTTCACTTCTCACAAGTACAAGGTCATATTTTATCGCAACACTACACTTAAGCCATGTTCATCGATTTCTGTTCCTATTCATGGATTCAAATTTGTTGAATTTACAAAAATCATTGACGGGTCATTGGATCAAGGATATGTTTATGGTTAGTATTTTTATAAATATTTCATATGAAATATATTAGTGTTTTAGTGTTATTTATATATCAAATAACTAAATATTACTGATTCTTTTGTAGATGTTATTGGTCAATTGGTTGAAATTGGTGAAAAAATTATTACCTTTACTAATCGCAATGGGAAAGAAGGTAAAAGGATCAATATTCAGTTAATGGATACAAGGTATTCTAAACTTCTGATTTTGCCTTTTGTATTATGTTTTAAATTTCGTGTTATATTCTGATTTCATACGTAATATGTATAATATAAACTGTTTTTTTGCAGGTTTTGTTTTTTATTTCGTTTATTATAAATATTAAAATGTACTATATTTAAATTATTTTATTTATGTTTTATATGCTGAGTTATATTGTTTTATATTGTGTAATTTTTCTAGGAATAATGTCATCAATTGTACACTATGAGATGATTATGTTGAATTATGTCGTCCATTTATTGGCGCTTCACCTTAGAATATGGTCGTTGTTATCATTCAGTTTGCAAAGCTAGGGAAATGGAACAATGCACCTAATGTGTCAAATGGTTATTATGGCACAAAGCTTTATTTTGATGATGAAAGTGTTTGTGAGATTTCTGAATTCAAGCAAAGGTATATTATTCGTATTATATTAAACAAATTTTAATACAAACTGTTTATATTAGTAGTAATTACTTTGTACTAATCTTTCTTAATTTGTAGTATCTAAAAAAACTTCAAAAGGTGGTCAGAGTTGTGTACAATTAACAAGTGAGCCGTCGTACTCTCAAGCCGATATTTTCTTAAATGTGAATGCTAGAAAAACATTGGATGAACTTTACGAACATCTTCATGATCGTGGAACAGTTAGTTTATAATTTTAAAATTGCTATTTTTGTGTGTGCATAATTAGTGTTCAAGTTATTATATTACTATTTCTACTTCTATAATTTTTACGTTTAAGAAGGTTTAACTACTTATTTGTTTATAATAATTGCTATAGGTTCTCCGAGCTATTACTCTTGCGACCATCGATCATATTGAAGATTCATATGGATGGTACTATAATTCTTGCAAACGTTGTAAAAGCAAGGTGCAACCCTAAGAAGAAAAGTTTTGGTGCAAAAAATGTGAAACCTTGGTGAACTATGCAGTCCCTAGGTAATTTATACCTAATACATTAATTATAATTTTTATTCATAATTTTTTTTTTTGCAGATTTAGTGTTCAGGTTAGTGTCATTGACGGATCTAGTATTGCACAATTCACTATATTTGATAAGGAAGTTGCTCAATTTTTATAGAAAAATGTTGCAAGCATTCTCGAGTTCACAGATAAGGTAAATTATTATTATTAAATTCATTAAATATCATTTTCATTTACTACATTTATATAACATTAACTTTTATTAAATTCATTATTTTTGTTCTTTTTTTTCAGGATCGGGACATTAGTAACATCCCGAATGATTTAAATGTTTTTTTAAACAAATAAAAGTTGTTTAGAGTTCTTATTTCACAATTCAATATTAGCCGACTTCCATCACCTTCGACATATATAGTGACAAACATGACCGACGATTCATGTTTGATTGAAAATTTTAAGCAATCCTCCAAAGAATCTGAGGTATGCACCCTACTAGCTGTTGAATTATTAAATTATAAATTGTATACATTATTAGCTTTTATTACTTATAAAGTTTTACAATATCTTTTATGTATAGGATAACCTAGAATCATGCACCATATACAACGATGTTATGTCAAAAGTGTCATCAAATGAAATGGTGACCCCTCGTAAGCGTCGCTATATAAACATTGATGAAGAGAAGGAGAGTACTAAATCAGATGAAGAGGAGAGTATTAAATCTAATGATCGTCCTATATCTGATCATGGGGATCACTCAACTACCAGGAAGAGGATTATACTCAAGAAAGTGAAGAAGCAAAAGATTGATGATTAAAACAATTTTGCCGTTATTAGACTATTTCATAATTTTCTTTTGTGTTCTGTTTTCAGTGGCTCTTTAAATTTAGCTTTGATGTTTACTAATTCCTCAGACTTAGACTATTTCAGAATTTTGATATTGT
Source organism: Rheum nobile (assembly GCA_027886185.1). Classification (NCBI taxonomy): domain Eukaryota; kingdom Viridiplantae; phylum Streptophyta; class Magnoliopsida; order Caryophyllales; family Polygonaceae; genus Rheum; species Rheum nobile. Next base: position 8,327,828 of record WOAB01000040.1, read on the forward strand.
AGATTTGTGCTCAATTCATTGACTATTATTAGTATTTAAATTTTAAAGAGTTGTTTACTTTGAATAGTTTCTTCATTTTAACTTATGTTTGGTTATTACGTTTTGGTTATAATGAATGATATGTTTTGGGAATTATTTTTTCGGCAAAGATAGAAGAAGCATTCTATTTTATAACATTTACAAAAACTATGAAATTAAATTATACAAATTACAATTCGTGAAAACATAACTATATTTAAGTTTATAAAGATAAAAAAAGCCATTTTAGTTTTAATAATTATTTTTTGTATCATTAATAAAACAAAAACTTTATTGGATATGTAATACAATTTAAATGTTTAGTTTGTCTATAAAAACATATAATTTAATGTAATATTTCTTTAGGACTATAAATGATTTTGTAATATGCAAAATATGAATATAAAAGTTTTGTTTTTGTTTATTTATTTCAAAGTGCAGAAATAGGTATATACAATTAATATAACCCTAATGTGCAAAATAAGATGATAAATGTGTTGTTTAGGGTCTTTATGGTTAAGTGTAAGGGTTTAATTAAATTTTTCGGTGTTTAGAGTACAATTTTTGTTAGGGTTTAGGTGATTAGGGTTTTGTTGTTTTGGTTTAGTGTTTAGGGTTTAGGTTTAGTTTTAGGGGTTATGTTAAGTTTAGGGTTTGTACTTTAGGGTTTATATTATAGGTTTAGGGTATAAGGTTTAGGATTTCAAGTTTAGGTGATTAGGGTTTTGGGTTTTGCTAATTAGGGTTTTGGGTTTTGTTGTTTAGTTTTAGTTTTAAGGGTTATGTTAAGTTTAGGGTTTGTACTTTAGGGTTTATATTACAGATTTAGGATTTAGGGTTTAGGGTTTCCCTTTTTGTTTAGGGTTTCCCTTTATGTTTAGGGTTTGAGGTTTAGGTTAAGGTTTACAATTAGGGTTTAGATTAATGGTTTATGGTTTAATAATAATCGATATAGGGTTTACTACTTAAACATAGTATGTTAAGGTTTTATATAGGTTTAGGGTTTAGATTTAGATACTTATATTAATTTAAAACTTCCATGTCTTAAATACATTATGCATATTTTAGTTTTTAGGGTTTAGATGTTTGTGTTTGACATATAATATACCTAGATTAATATTTGGTGTTTAGGGTTTGGAGTATGTGATAGGGTATCAGATATGGTTTTGGTTTATATTTGGTTTAGGTTTTTAGTTTAGTATTTAGTTTATGGTGTACATAGTTCATAATTTAGTGTTTAAGGTTTAACATTTATGGGTTTAGGGTTTTAGGTTTAGGGCTTTGTTGTTTAGGGTTTATATAGGTTTAGGATTTAGGTTGAGATACGTATAGTATTTTAAAACTTGCATATAAATTCTGGCTATGTTTAGGGTTTAGGTGTTTGACATACAAATTTCCTACATTCAGATACAAATTGTTACATTACCAAATATAAATTTTAAAATGTTGCAGAATCAAAAAATTTATGTCACCCGGGCTCTTGCAGAATATAAGATTTAGATTATATGGAAACATAATAATCTTCATGTATATATATACTATGTTCCTAGGTCATTTACTATCCTTTTGTAAATATATATACTATAACAAAAGATTTATTTTTTTTCTATAAATATATGAATTGTTATACTATAACATCTAATTTATTTGTTTCTGTAAATATAAGATGTTGTCTATAATTAATTTATAATATTCCAAACTTCAATACCACCACAGTATATAAGTAGCGTTGCTTTATTCTAAACATCATCACGTTCAGAAGCCCAATTTTTTTAAGCATTCTCATTCTAAAAAACAATCATAGTTCATCCCATCCCTCAAGATGTATCAATTGATATGGAGGTGCTTTGTCTTTCAGATATTGTATCGGAAAGTCTTTTTTTTGGTTTCCACGTATTGCGAACAATTTTTACATTTGGCTTACATTACCAATGGAGCTAACAGATGATGTTCATTATATCAACTGTGCAATTACTCTTCCATATGATCTCGCAAATGCAACTCAAAGGTATTTTTAAATTAAATACTGTTTTTTTGTTATATAATAGGTTTCATTTATAATGTATATGTAATTTGAAAGAATTTGTTAGTTTGAATATATTGTTCTTTTTAACACTTGTTTGTTTATTGTTATCATTTGGGAATTCTAGAAGAGGAAATATAGAAGAAAGGAACATGAGATAGGAGAGAAAATACTTTAGACGACAAATTCTTTCAATTATTTGAAATTAAGATCTATTTTATTAATTAATAAAGATAATGAATCAGTAAAAGATAGATTTTTTTAATAACAACTTGTAGCAAGATTTTGTTTAGTATGAACTTCTATCTAGATTTCTCCAAACTCGAATTTTCTACTTTCAGATTACATAATGTATTTTGGATTTTGCTTGTTTATAGTTATTTTTTTATTAATTTCTTTATGTAATTATGTACAGAATATAATTACAGATTCGATTATTATTTATGTATAGATTTCTGATTTTTTATGTATTCGGTTTGGTTATGCAAGCAGTTAACTTTTATTCACTTCTTTATGTAATTATGTTAATTATATATGCTGCTTTTTACAAATCAATGTTTTATTTCAATGGTGTATTCTTTTTGCAGTTATTATTTATTACCTTATTTTTTATTAACTTTCAAATTACATGTTTCATTTCAATTAATTATTATGTTTCGTATGTATAGGTTTTAACATGCATTAGACGAAATTAATATCAAATATCGTCCATTTATCTATGAACGGGATCCTATTCTATTCCCAAACATTCAACTTGATGGTGAAGGAAGTGTGTATATTTTCAAATTTAGTAGTAGGTGCGTTGAAGCATGAAAACTTTCATGTAATTACGAAATGAGTAATGAAATATCAGGACTTTAACTATGGAGTATGTTAGATGAATTTGCAAAGCTTAATCGTCTACCGTGGCAATACTTAAACGACATTGAGGAGGTGATTAATTTATCTGATAAAGATGAAGATTTTCTTAATGAAGACAAGGAAGAAGACAATGAAGAAGAATAACCTTTTGAAGAAGATGATGAAGAACAAGATCCTACTGAAGACACTTTTTTATTAAAATTTTGAGTTTCATTTGGTTTTTTAGAATAAGTGAGTGTTAGTTATGAGAATGTTTTACTAATTTCATTTAGGTAATACAATTTTTTATTATTATTATTATATGAGAATGTTTTATCTATTTCTTTAAACTTATTAGTATTTAAATTTGAAATATTTTGTTTTGTTTGAATAGTGTCTTCATTTTAAGTTCTTTTTTATTATTGAGTATTACACATGATTTTTCTGTTTTGTGAATTTTGTAAAGAGAAATATAAAAGAAGGGAACAAGAGAGAGGAGAGAAAATAGCGTAGAGCACATTTCTACACAATTCTGTTAGGCAAGTAATTTGTTTTTTCTTATTTTCTTTATGTACACATGCTGCAAAATAGAATTATATTTAAACAAGGTGCAAAATATTACTTTAAGTGTTTAGTTTTGTTATAGATATATAATGCAGTAGATATATGGTTTCATCTAAACTAAATCGAGAAGGAAATAAAGATTATGATATATTATTAAGATTATATGTGATTTCATATTTACAAAAAAACTCAAGTATTTCAAAAGTACATTAAATATGTAGAATAATATGTTTATTTTGTGTGTGTATATATAATTTTATATATATTGTCAAAATTCTAAAATAGAACATTTATAGGATATGGCAATTGTAGGGACATGTTTTACTGTATATTATAGATATGAGATTGTTTTTAAAAAGCGTTTAAGGAAAATAATATATTAGAATGAGTGACTTTCTTTATGGAAAATAAATATTTTTGCATAGTTCTATAATTAAACATTTATAGGATATGAGATTGTTAGGATATGGTAATTTTTACATAAAAAAGCATATCGGCCATTTTAATATAATTTGAAGATCACATACGATTACATATTCACTTATATATTATTTAAAAAAATCCTAACTTCTATAATGAGAAAAAATTCATGAAACATGTGTATATATATATATAATATATGCTTGAGGATGACACTACGACAAAACTAAGATGTTGTTAAATCCAAGGAGGCAGTGATGATTAAGAATTTTTTAAGTTAAACAAGGCTGCTCAAAGTCATCGAAACTCAAAGGTATTGTTTGTCTTTATGTCTTTTGATTTCTAAATGTTTATTGTGTGTCTTTTATGGCTTTGGATTTGGGTGTAGTGCAGTAGAGTACAACAAACATTTATTTACAATAAAATAAATTTTCTGGATTTGGGTGTATGACTTAATTTACAATTGAAGCATATATTTACAACTGATAAATTTTATGTTCACTTCTATGATTTAGTTGTATATCATTTATTTACAACTAAATAAATTTTAATAACTCTATGTTCACTTCTAATTTATGTTCTACTATTTACTTCTAAGTTAATGAAAGTACCTATTATAGGTCAACTACTTACACTACTCCATGCTAAATTGCATGACAGTTTAAGCAAATATAATTCTTAGTATAGTAAACATACCTTTACACCTCTTTCATGTTTAGGTTAATCATTCAAATTTGGTCTATGAGTCCATCCCGAGGTCCATCATGACTTACTGTAACAAGAATAAATAAGTTAGATCCATATTATAAATATAAAGTAATTTGAAATATTATGATAATTTTTCAAGAGTGAGAACCATGACATGATTGTATGTCTTTAACAAAGTAAGAATTAATTGTGGCTATCTGATTTTCTCAGTTCATAACCACATATCTTGGACATTTTATATTTAAACGTATGATGGAAAAAGTTTAGGATTAAGTCAGTAATTACAATTTTAAGTGAATGAATAAAAAAAATATAAGCTAAATATTTAAGACAAAAATAAACATACCTTTACACCTATTTCATGTTTAGGTTAATCATCCAAATTTGGTCTATGAGTCCATTCCAAGGTCTAGCATTGCTTACTGTAACAAGAACAAATAAGTTAGATCCATATTATATATATAAAGTAATTTAAAATATTATGATAATTTTTCAAGAGTGAGAACCAGATATCTTGGATGTTTTATCTTTAAACCATCCAAGATATCCGGTTGAATATCTTTAACAAAGTAAGAAATTAATTGTGGCTATCTGATTTCCTTAATTCAGAACCGGATATGTTGGATGTTTTATCTTTAAACCTATGATTGAAAAAGTTTAGGGTTAAGTCAGTAATTACAATATAAGTGAATGATTAAAAAAAAGATAAGCTAAATATTTAAGTGATAAGTACAAATACCTTTACACCTCTTTCATGTTTAGGTTAATCATTCAAATTTGGTCTATGAGTCCATTCTGAGGTCCAACATGGCTTACTGTAACAAGAATAAATAAGTTAGATCCATATTATATATAGAGTAATTTCAAATATTATGATAATTTTTCAAGAGTGAGAACCATGACCTGATTGTATATCTTTAACATAATATAAAATTAATTGTGGCTATCTGATTTCCTAAGTTCAGAACCAGATATATTCAATGTTTTATCTTTAAACCTATGATGGAAAAAGTGTAGGGTTAAGTCAGTTATTACAATATAAGTGAATGAATAAAGCTGATATATAATCTAAATATTTAAGTTAGAAGGCCTACCTTTCAGAATATTATCAAACTGAACTTCACATTTTAGGTATCTGATTTCCAGTTCATAACCACCTATATTGGAGGTTATATCTTGATACCTATGATGGCAAAAAGGTAAAGGAACAGTAATTAGAAAATAAGTTAATACAAATGATATAAATTGTTATGCGAGAATGACTACCTTGCAGAATATGGGCATTCTGGACTTGATATTCCCAATGTAATTATAAATTTTGTTAATAGGGCCAACTCGTGCTCACATGTAATCAGAAAGAGGAAAGAAATTATAAAGATGAATATTGTTTAGAAAAATGTACTATAATTTATGAAATTACGGTTAAGGTTTAGTGTTTAGGGTTAGGGTTAAGGGTTAGGATTATGGTTTAGGGTTAGGGTTTAGGGTTTAGGGTCACATACAATTTAAATAACAAACCCTAATTAACATATCGTGCTAACTAAAGAACAAGCTGTCAAAGAACCTAAGGTCAAGTTACATCACAAATTAAATATTATTAAACATATTGGGTTGGGCTACACATACAAAGTTATAAATCTTTTATTTGGGCCTATAAGCCCATTAAATTCTACCAGGCTCATTAATATATTGTTAAACATTACATGGGCCAATAAGCCCATTTAAAGTTGTTGAGCACATAAATGTACATTTTTTTAAACAAATCAATTTTTGATTCGTCTTCTATCAATCAATTCATGTCAAGAACAGATATCAGACTTAAACCAAAAAAGAATCAAACAAAAAAACAGATCTAACCAAACATGCATACTATCTTTCTAAAATAATATATGTCAAATTATATTATTTATAATCTCTAAAATCAATGAACCAGAACAGAACGATTCATATGAAATCATTGTTTTGATTCATATCAGACAGTAATGAATCACAAAAGAACAATATTATTTAGTAGAAGGGGTCGAGGATTTCAAACGGAAGGGGTCGCCAGAGATGGAGATAAAGAGAGAGAGAGAGAGAGAGAGAGAGAGAGAGAGAGAGAGAGAGAGAGAGAGAGAGAGAGAGAGAGAGAGAGAGAGAGAGAGAGAGAGAGAGAGAGAGAGAGAGAGAGAGAGAGAGAGAGAGAGAGATGAAGACGAACCTCCCTCTTCAAGATCTCCTTTTTTGGATCTGAAACCCCTCGGCGGTGGATCTGATGAAGCTGAAGCGTGAAAGGTCACCTCTTCAAAGGACTTTGTTTTCGATTTGAAATTTGTGAAAAAGGAAAGGGAAAGGGTTGGCCTGGATTTAGAGAAAGAGAAATAGAAACGGCAAGGTTGAAGCTGTAAATAGAAATCGCCATGGATTTGGATGTTTGAAAAGGAAAGAAAGTTTGAAGCTTCAAGTGTCACAGAAAATGAGAGAGAGAAAGCGAAACGGCAAAATGAAAGAAAGAGAAGTGATAGGGTTTACGCATGTATAGATGGATCTGGAACCTTTGTCTTTTTTATTTTTTTAAAATACAAATACCTTCTATTTGTAGAAACCAATTTGAAGCCCATTAAACCAATTGGAATTGAGCTTATATTGTTTTTTTTTCGGGTATATGAGCCCATTTAATTTGATCAGGGTCATTAATACTATTAAACATGTAATGGGCCAATAAGCCCATTACTTATTTATATTTGTTTTTAAAATTAAACATATAAAAAATTTGTTAGTCGGTTGTATTAAATTGTATATATACATATTGGGGCGAATTTTTTTGGCCAGAAATACAAATTTAGGTAATTTTGAATTTGGGCCTAAAGCCCAAAATAAGCCCATTAAAGTTTAGCAATCTCATTACAATTATTAATCATTAAATGGGCCAATAAGCCAATTAAAAGTTTATACTACATATCTGTCAATATTTTCCGAAAATATAGATTTGGGTCGCAAATACAAATTTGTGAACTTTGTAATTGAGCCTATAAGCTCATTAAAGTTTATTAGGCTAATTTAATTTTTAATCATGTAATGGGCCAATAAGCCCAATAATTAATTTATGTTTTATTTATAAATATAAATATATTAAAAAAAGGAATAGTCGATTGTATTAGATTTTATTTATTCATCTTGGGCCGCAAGGCCCGCAAATACAAATTTGTGAAATTTGTATTTGGGCCTATAAGGCCATTACATTTTATCAGGCTCCTTATAATTAATAAACATTAAATGCACTAATAAGCCCATTATAATTTTAGTCTACAGAAATGTCAGTTTTTTTCACAAAGCAATTTTTCAATTCGCTTCTTTCAATCAATTCATGGCAAAAACAGAAGTCGTATTTAATCCAAAAACATTCAAAGAAAGAACAGATCTAACCAAGCATTCATACCTGCTAAAATTAATCTAGCTAAATTTATCATTCTGTCTATCTATAAACTAATTAACCATAAGAAAACGATTCATTTGAAATCATTGTTTTCAATCATATCAGGCAGTAATGAACCCAAAAAAAACATTCCAGATCCATTTTTAAATCCAAAATCTACATATTATTGTTTCTTGTGTTATTCAAATGTAAATCGCCAGAGTGGAGATAAACATATATAGATAGAAAAAGAGAGACACACAGACAAAGACAAAGATATAAAGAGACACATAGAGAGAGAGAGGAACTCACGCATGGTAGAATTAGGGTTTAGTTTCCCCCACAGTAGATCGAGCCATAGTCTCCTCATCAACCGTCGTGTGGCTTTGCACGTTAAAGGAAAACAAAGCATCACAGTGTAATACCCCTCATTTTAATAAAGAGTATTTTGATAATTTTCCTAACTCCTGTATCACAAACCGGATTAATTTCAGAGAAGTTCAGACACTCTGTAATTTGTTTGATCTCTGTAATATTTTTTCCTGAGTGGTATAAAATACATTCGATGTATTTTCGGGGCTTAGAATACTCATTCGGGTGCAAAGATGTTAATCGAGTACGAATATATTTAACCTGGAGTTAAAAACTCGTACCCGTACTTAACCCGGACAAAAGAGGACAAAAGGGCCCAGATTTGGCCTTGACCGCACCCGCGGTCAAGTGGCCGCACCCCGCGGTGAAGGCTATTTTCTGAGGCGGTCAGGTGGAAGCTCACCGCACCCGCGGTGGAGGCACCGCACCCCGCAGTGTCATCATTTCTTCTCTGCAGCGCCGGACTTCAGACGTCGCGTCTGAACTGAGCTGCTTGTTCATTCTGGTCGGGCGACGCAACTGCTTGATCGACGCACCTGCTTGCTTGTGTGCTGCTTGTTGGGCTCTATAAAAGGAGGAGATCTGGAGTTGTGTGGAGCACTCCAATCCGAGCTCTCTCCCTCTCAAATCTCTCATCTCCATTGTTACCGGAAAGCTCAAGCTTTCGCCGGAATGTCGCCGGAGCTACCATAGGAGGAGAAGGTACTCTCCAAGTGGTGTTTGGAAGTGCAAGGAATTGGGAAGTCGAAGCCCATCCTAATCGAATCCAAATGCGTTGATCTAGGTGAGTTCTCGTCGTCGTCTCGCCACTGTCACGCCACCGCACCGGCGGCAGGGCCGGCGCACCCGCGGTGTGTCTGGGCTCGTGGTGTGGCTTTGTGCTTTGTGGTCTCGATCGGGGCTTCGTTCCTTCGATTTAGTTCGTCTTTCTTTACATTCAGATAATTTATTGTCGAATCTAACTTAGGATTTCATTATGGGTCGTTCTGTAGGGATCTGAAATCCGAGTTTTGTCCCCGTTCCGGACCCAGAAACCATCATCGTTCGAACGTTCGTCTGATCTAAGGCAAGTGGCGGTTCTCTCTTGCTTATCATTTCATATTTATATTGATTATCAATTGTTTAATTGTTAATTAACTTGGGATGATTTACTGTTTTCGTTGGGAACAGTTTTGATAAATGATGTGATTAAAACATGATATTATAATAGGTTGTATATCTGCTAGAACAATGTTATTATAGATATATATGTATGATGATTACCTTAAGGGCATTGATGTGGACTATTGTGTGCTTGAACTGTTTAGTTAGCACGAGTATTCGTAGTAACGCTATTGGGGTCCTGCGAGGTCCAGTCGTTTCTTTATAACCATGGTGGTTAGGACAACCTAACACCATATTACAGGTCATGACCATCCCCTATCCGAGTATAGGGGTGATGCACTTAGCTAGTGTCACATATTTCGAGAGTTGCTCCCAAGAGGTATCTCATCTCGGGACGAGGTGATCATGATAAAAGCTTATAACGTGATGCACGTTTTTGGAATTAAATAAGATAAGTGCCGTTGTCGCACACAATTAATATATCTCAGGCGAGTAGTGCAGCTAGGAAAGCCTCGTCTAGACTTTGGTCAGAGTAAAGTTCTCTTTCCAATCTGAATTCACATTATGCGGTGAGGTTGGTCGTGAACCGAAACACCAAGTCATTTTAAACTCTTGTGTGAACTTATATGTTCCCCAACATTTGTCATACTTCCGATAAGACTCAATTCGTTGGAGTCTTCTTTTCATATGTTTCGATAAGGCTCGTTCTTTTGGAGTCTTCTCTTGATCATACTGTTTCATATATTTCTATGGGAGTATGGTGGTTGACTATCGTCATCGACTTTTATTCGAGAAGCGATGAGTCTAACCTAATACGACTACTTAGAACCTTTCTGTTTTACCCTTGCATAGTCTTTCATTAGACTAACCAATCGGTTATATTCCCTTGCATGGTTGGCTGGTGTCATCCGTCTCATACGGCACATCAGATAAACTGCAGTTCCGATGAAGGCTAGAAACGACAACGAAGGCAGTTGGGATTTCAAAGAGTTTTACCAGGTTGAGATTCCTTGGCGGTGATCGTTGTGATCAAGACTTTATGTCATTTACTTTACAAAGACTTCCGCTGTATTTCTGATGTATTTGGAATTATGTTGTAATTCCGAGACTACGGTCTAAATGAAAGTTATGATATTTGTGTTATAACTGTTGTTTTATGATTTGCATAAACTGGTTAAGCCTTGGGTGACATCGGACAGAACGTTTGAGGTCACTGGCGGTAATACTTTCAAGGATATATATTTGGGGGTGTTACAGATTTGGTATCAGAGCCGAATTTTTTTTAAACGGGTGGGTTTTAAAACATTTTCTTGGAACAAATTTTTTTATAAACCGTTTACTCGTTTGAAACTGAGAAATGTTTTAGAAGGCTCTGAATTTCCAAGTAAAATTTTTATTCTGTCGATCTAGTCATGCCTTTTCTTTAGTCCGATATGGAAGCGAACTTCTATATCTAGAAAGACTAACTCTCTTCTCGTCGCCCGTAGATTATGGGTGATTTCTGTTCTCTTCAAAGGGACTCAGAAGAAGCCGAGGTGACTCCGCCATCTCCAGTGAGGCTTGAGTTCCCGGTTCCCCTGCGATATTTCGAGATTGGAGAGTCTAGTAGTCCACTCAAGGAGGTGAAGACCATATTCCCTGAGTCGGTAGTGTTAGTATCCGACGATGCCATGGTTCCTGTAGTAGAGCCTACAGAGGAGCCAAGGGAGGACGCTGAGGATGAAGAGGAGTTGTCAAGGTACGCAAGAGGATACTACAACAACGATTACATGATGGAGATGATTCCCGAAGAGGAAAATCCTGAGGAAGATCCTGAAGAAGAGGAGGATCCCGAGGAAGATCCTGAAGAAGAGGAGGACCCCGAGGAGGACCTCGAGGGGCAAGGCCACGAGTCTGATGGATTAGAGCGCTTATTGGTGGGCAGCGAGGACCCGGGAGTGGATTTTATCTATCCAAGTCCAGAGTTGCCGCCTGAGCAAGCATACTCGCCATTGACTCCGGCCGATTGGGAGGCACTCTACGCTGAATATGGCATCAGAAGGGGTGGTCCACCCAATGCATCTGAGGACTCACAACCTATTCCTGCTCAGAGAAGGCTAATATTGAGTTCTGACTCGCGAGAGGCACTTCGCCTGAGTCAAATGATTTCCCCTGAAGAGCGCCGCTATATGGATGATGCGGTTGAGCATACTCGAAGAAGGGTAAGACCAGGAGATTCAGATGAGACTGATCAGTGTGTTCCTACTCCTAGGATAAGGCCGAGGACACCAGGACTAAGGAATGAGTCATGTACTCCAGGGCCGAGCAGGGTAAGAAGTTCATCGCCAGACTCCGATGGTGAACCCCATTCGAAGAAGCCTTGTATGGGAAGTTTGCCTTATAGGAAATGCTTCAGGGCACCTTGATAAGGGCCGATATTGATTGTAGAAGTTTCTTTTCTAGTATTTCAGAGTTGTTTTGTTAAGTACAGTAATCTCCGATCAATTTTGTCCCGTCGCTCGGGAGATTCCTTTTGTAGAAGCTTGTAAATCGGTTTGAGTTCATCTATGAAAATTACCAAGTTGATCTATTCTGAGTTGATTTTTATTACATTGAGTATATTGGAATGATATTAACGTCATAAAATACTTGGAATTTGATCGGTAAACAGATGGTGAACACAAGGAATACCATTCGTACTGGTGCTGGGCCAAGCAACGACCCCAGACCAAACATGAGGAATGTCGCAAACCCTATAGAGGAACACGAGTCTGTTTCCAACAACAACCCAAGGGGCAGTGACCAAGCTCAAGTCAACACTCCAGTGATATTCGATGCCGCACCAGTGGAAGCTATTCGGGGAATTGTAATGCAAGCATTCACCGATATTATGCGACCAAACGTTCCTCAGGCACAAGCTGTGTCAATTCCTACAGCGGTTCCTAGATTTGAAGAGTCAGCTATTCATGTACCTCATGAAGAAGCAGTCAGGAACATAGGCAATTATGGCCGAGCACTGAAGGCCATTAGCTCTATGAGGCCCGATTGTTATGATGGGAAAGGAGAGCCAGTCAGGGTGGCACATTGGTTCTCACACATGGAGAGACTATTCCGCAATGTTGAGTGCACTGAAGCTGAGAAAGTGCACATTGCTTCCCTACAACTGAAGGAAGTAGCTAGCGAGTGGTGGGAAGGTACCGGTCTAGCCGATCACCCCGCTTTGAACTGGGAGATGTTCAAAGCCAAGATGACCGATCATTTCTTTTCCCGAGCTATGAGGGAACAAAAACACAAGGAGTTTCTATATCCAAGGATGGATGGTTTGAAAGTGACTGAGCTTGTGGCCAAGTTCAATCATCTATTGCAGTATGCTGGGCCGGAGGTGTCCGGCGAGGAACAAAAGATCTGGTATTTCCACGAGTGGATGAATCTAGATATTAAGCCACAGATGCTCTACTTTGGAGCAATATGTGGACGTTGCTTACAAGTTGGAGGTGACTCTGGAGGAGTCAACAAAGAAACATAATCGCCAGAGGTCAATGCAGAATCAACCTCAGGCAAGTGGATTCAAGCGTCCTGCGCCACCGTCTAATTTTGCCAAGTCTAGCAAAGCAAAGACGGATACGACTCATGGAAGGTCTACGCAGCAACCGGGTCAAGGCAAGAATCCGATTCAATGTTACAATTGTGGTGCATCAGGACACATGTGTGTATGAAGGAAAGGAAGACATGCTTCGGCTGTGGAAATGAAGGGCACGTGCAGAAATTCTGTCCGCAGGGAAGGCAGAAAGGAGCTGAATTACAGCAGGGGTCTGTTAGTCAGAACAATCGACCCAGGTTTAAACCAGTGGAAGCTCCTAGTCCTTCGATGCAGACAACTGCATAGAACAAGGGGAAAACCCCAACTGCTTCTGGAGGTCAGGGTCAACGCCTTTACGAGATGCGTGAGGTTGATGGACCCAATGCTCCAATTGCTCAAGGTACTCTATACCTTCATTCTACTTCTGTGTGTATGCTGTTTGATTCGGGTGCTACTCATTCTTTCATTTCGGAAAGTTGTGTCAGTAAGTTAGGCTTAGTATGCAACGAGGTTTGTGAACCTTTCGTTGTGAATCTTCCTAACGGTGAACATTTAGTGGGCACCAAGCATCTGTCAGAATTTCCAATTACCATTCAGGGTAAGAAGTTCGAAGCAGATTTGATCTGTATAGCCATGGCTCCATACGACATTATTCTCGGCATGGATTGGCTGACGCGTCATGGGGCGGTAATCGATTTTAGCTCAAGGACTGTGATGGTGTCATCTGGGGGCCAGTATGTATCCAAGTTTAAGGGTCGTGATGACACTGATAACGGCAGGCTTATCAATGCGATGGCTGCGTTTAAGCTACTTCGACAAGGTTGTGTCGGGTACCTGTGCTATCTGGACGATCCCAAGAAAGATGAACCTTCAGTTCCTGATATTCCGGTCATTTGTGAGTTTCCAAGCGTCTTTCCGGAGGAGATTCCTGGTTTACCCCCGTATCGTGACGTAGAGTTTACCATTGATCTCGAGCCAGGTACCGCGCCGATTTCTAAAGCACCGTACCGGATGGCTCCTGTTGAGATGCAAGAGTTGAAGAAGCAACTCGAGGATCTTCTTGAGAAAGGCTATATAAGGCCGAGTGCATCGCCTTGGGGTGCTCCGGTCTTGTTCGTCAAGAAGAAGGATGGATCGTTTTGACTTTGTATCGACTATCGTGAGTTGAATAAAGTCACGATCAAGAATAAGTATCCGTTGCCAAGGATTGATGATCTGTTGGATCAACTACAGGGAGCCAAAGTCTTTTCCAAAATCGATCTGAGGTCTGGTTACCATCAGCTCAAGATTCGTGAGGAAGATATTCTGAGGACTGCATTCCGGACGAGATAAGGTCACTACGAGTTCGTAGTCATGTCATTTGGACTTACTAATGCTCCAGCGGTCTTTATGGATCTCATGGATCGATGTTTTCTCCAGTACTTGGATAAGTTCGTGGTGGTCTTCATCGATGACATTTTGATCTATTCCCCGAGCGTGGAAGCTCATGAGGAACATCTTCGGATTACCTTGTCAGTCCTTAGACAAAATTAGCTGTACGTAAAATTTTCTAAGTGTGACTTTTGGATCAAGGAAGTGGCTTTCTTAGGTCATATGATCAATGAGAATGGGGTTATGGTTGATCCCCAGAAGATTGAAGCGGTAGCCAATTGGAAGCGGCCTCAGAATATGAAGGAGGTACGCAGTTTTCTAGGACTCGCTGGATATTATAGACGGTTCGTGGAAGGATTTTCTAAGATCGCTCTACCTATGACCGGTTTGCTCCGCAAAGTCCATAAGAAGTTTGTCTGGGATGACAAGTGCGAGGCCAGTTTTCAAAAGCTAAAGCAATGTCTGACCTCCGCACCAGTATTAGCGCTACCGGAAGGGATTGATGGTTATGTGGTCTATAGTGATGCTTCGAAGTGTGGTTTGGGATGTGTATTGATGCAGAGAGGCAGAGTGATTGCATACGCATCTAGACAATTGAAAACCTTTGAAGCAAACTATCCGACGCATGATCTAGAACTAGCAACTGTAGTGTTTGAGCTAAAGATTTGGAGACACTATCTCTATGGTGTAAGGTGCCAAGTCTTCACCGATCACAAGAGTCTCAAGTATGTGTTCACTCAGAAGGAGTTGAATATGAGACAATGTCGCTGGTTAGAGCTACTCAAAGACATCGAATTATTGTATCATCCGGGCAAGGCTAATGTAGTAGCCGATGCATTGAGCCGGAAGACGCCGCACGAGACTGTAGTGGATCTACTTACTGCTTAGACCAAGCTGAACCAAGGATTGTGCGAAATTGAAGTCTTGTACGATCAACATCGTGGATACCTGAGTATGCTTGAATTTCAGGTTACGCTACTTGATCAAATGAGGGAGAAGCAGGTGGATGACGTGGTTTTGGTGAAGCTAAGCAGTGAAGTTATGGACGGGAAAGCTCCCAGTTTCGTGATTCAGGAAGATGGATCGCTCTGGTTTCAGGACTGGATCTGTGTGCTTGACGTTGATGGCCTTCGCCAGTTGGTGATGAACGAGGCCCATTCGTCAGCTTATTCTGTACATCCAGGCTCTAGCAAGATGTACAAGGGCCTCAGAAAGAAATTCCGGTGGCCCAACATGAAGTGGGATGTAACAGAGTTTGTGGCGAAATGCTTGACTTGTCAGAAGGTCAA
Organism: Rheum nobile; assembly: GCA_027886185.1. NCBI lineage: Eukaryota > Viridiplantae > Streptophyta > Magnoliopsida > Caryophyllales > Polygonaceae > Rheum > Rheum nobile. The sequence goes on from WOAB01000040.1 coordinate 8,343,490, forward strand.
GATAGAACACCGCAGATCAGGTGGTGAGTTACTACCTCTTCTAGTGCCAGAATGGAAATGGGAGGATATTGCTATGGATTTTGTCACGGGGCTGCCAAAGACTCAAAGTCAAAAGGATGCTATATGGGTAATCATTGACAGACTCACGAAGAGTGCTCACTTCGTGGCTATCAAGTCAACATGGGGAACCCAAAAGCTATCAGAAGTGTTCCTACACGAGATTGTCCGTTTGCATGGTACTCCAAAGACCATTGTATCGGATCGTGATGGCAGATTCATGTCGAGATTCTGGAAAGAACTCCACAAGGCCATGGGAACCGAGTTGAGGTTCAGTACTGCGTTTCATCCTCAAACGGATGGACAGTCTGAGAGGACCATCCAAACCTTGGAAGATATGCTAAGAGCTTGTATACTCGATCGTCCGACTAGCTGGGAGAACAACCTGAGTCTGATTGAGTTCACGTACAACAACAGTTGGCCTGCTACCATAAAGATGGCTCCATTCGAGGCTTTGTACGGTCGAAGGTGCAAATCTCCAATTTGTTGGGATGAGAATACCGACAAGGTTCTGCTCGGACTGGAATTAGTCAAAAGGACTGCCTCGAACATTGCTTTGATAAGACAAAGGATGTTGACAGCTCAGAGTCGACAAAAGTCTTATGCAGATCTGAAGCGTAGGAATGTCGAGTTTGAGGTTGGTGACAAAGTGTTTGTCAGAGTATCACCATCAAAGGGTGTGTTTAGATTCGGTAAGCGTGGGAAGCTTAACCCTCGCTACGTGGGACCATTTGAGATCCTTGACAGAGTGGGATCTCTAGCATGTCGTTTGGCATTGCTGCCATCGGCACATCCAGTACATAACGTGTTCCACGTATCCTTGTTACGGAAGTACGTGCCAGATGAGTCTAATGTGCTGAGTTATGAAGACATTGAGATTCAGACAAATGGTACCTACGAGGAGATATCGGTGCGTATCCTCGAAAGCCGTGAGAAGCAGTTACGGAACAAGGTGGTACCATTGGTACGGATTTTGTGGTCCAAGTCAGGAACTGAAGATGTTACTTGGGAAACCTGGGAGACTGAGGAGGATATGCTTAGACGCTTTCCCGATCTATTTTCGGCCTAGTTTCGCGGTCGAAACCTTTTTAAGGGGGTAGTGTTGTAACGCCTCGCTTTTTTTTTAGGTTATTCGGCCAAGTTTTGGGTCGAAACTTCTTTTAAGGGGGAGGTGGTGTAATACCCCTCATTTTAATAAAGAGTATTTTGACAATTTTCCTAACTCCCGTATCACAAACCGGATTAATTTCAGAGAAGTTCAAACACTCTGTAATTTGTTTGATCTCTGTAATATTTTTTCCTGAGTGGTATAAAATACATTCGATGTATTTTCGGGGCTTAAATACTCATTCGGGTGCAAAAATGTTAACCAAGTACGAATATATTTAACCCGGGGTTAAAAACTCGTACTCGTACTTAACCCGGACAAAAGAGGACAAAAGGGCCCAGATTTGGCCTTGACCGCACTCGCGGTCAAGTGGCCGCACCCCGCGGTGAAGGCTATTTTCTGAGGCGGTCAGGTGGAAGCTCACCGCACCCGCGGTGGAGGCACCGCACCCCGCGGTGTCATCATTTCTTCTCTGCAGCACCGGACTTCAGACGTCGCATCTGAACTGAGCTGCTTGTTCATTCTGGTCGGGCGACGCAGCTGCTTGATCGACGCACCTGCTTGCTTGTGTGCTGCTTGCTGGGCTCTATAAAAGGAGGAGATCTGGAGTTGTGTGGAGCACTCCAATCCGAGCTCTCTCCCTCTCAAATCTCTCATCTCCATTGTTACCGGAAAGCTCAAGCTTTCGCCGGAATGTCGCCGAAGCTACCATAGGAGGAGAAGGTACTCTCCAAGTGGTGTTTGGAAGTGCAAGGAATTGGGAAGTCGAAGCCCATCCTAATCGAATCCAAATGCATCGATCTAGGTGAGTTCTCGTCGTCGTCTCGCCACTGTCACGCCACCGCACCCGCGGCAGGGCCGGCGCACCCGCGGTGTGTCTGGGCTCGTGGTGTGGCTTTGTGCTTTGTGGTCTCGATCGGGGCTTCATTCCTTCGATTTAGTTCGTCTTTCTTTACATTCAGATAATTTATTGTCGAATCTAACTTAGGGTTTCATTATGGGTCGTTCCGTAGGGATCTGAAATCCGAGTTATGTCCCCGTTCCGGACCCAGAAACCATCATCGTTCGAACGTTCGTCTGATCTAAGGCAAGTGGCGGTTCGCTCTTGCTTATCATTTCATATTTATATTGATTATCAATTATTTAATTGTTAATTAATTTAGGATGATTTACTGTTTTCGTTGGGAATAGTTTTGATAAATGATGTGATTAAAACATGATATTATAATAGGTTGTATATCTGCTAGAACAACGTTATTATAGATATATATGTATGATGATTGCCTTGAGGGCATTGATATGGACTATTGTGTGCTTGAACTGTTTAGTTAGCACGAGTATTCGTAGAAACGCTATCGAGGCCCTGCGAGCTCCAGTCGTTTTTTTATAACCATGGTGGTTAGGACAACCTAACACCATCTTGCAGGTCATGACTGTCCCCTATCCGAGTATAGGGGTGGTGCACTTAGCTAGTGTCACATAATTCGGGAGTTGCTCCCAAGAGGTCTCTCGTCTCGGGACGAGGTGATCATGATAAAAGCTTATAATGTGATGCGCGTTTTTGGAATTAAATAAGATAAGTGCCGTTGTCGCACACAATTAATATATCTCAGGCGAGTAGTGACACCTAAACAAAATAATCCTAACAAACCTAAACAAGTAGTCTGGGCAAGTAAGGGTCGAATCCACAGGGAGGAAGTGATCTTTCTAAGTGTTTATAAGCATGCAAAGTAATAAGGGGGTTTTTGGTTATCAAACACAGAGTAACAAAGATGCAAGCTTTAGAAGGAAAATAAATATGATGGGTGTAAATATTCCACTAGACAAATATCCACACTACAAAGAAAACAGGTTGATCACTGATAACTATTTTTCCAAGTTCTTTTCACAATCTTATAGTTGTTCCCAACCTGATCTTAAGTACTATCGATTCTCACAGTTGTCGATAGACTTATTACTACGTCAATGGGAATGTACCTCCGATTCTCACAGTTGTCGGTGTACTTTACCACTAACACAGCAATAGCAATGCACACAAGGATATATGATACATGCAAATAGAAGAAAACCTTACTACTTAACATGTAAATAATTCTCTCTCACAATTGCACACTCGTATTCCACTATATGCAACAATTGTATATGCTACTAGATATGCACTCGGAACCCCTATATGCAAATCCTAGCAATTGATAGATGTCGAAAAACCTAGTTAGCTACGCTAGAAGAATCAACATGAACCAATAGACAATATGCTCAAGAGAATTAAACCAACTTCATAAGATATATAACACGAAATAGAAATCTCACAACCAATTCATTGCAATGCTTCAATTGTCTAGCGAAACAAAGGTGTTTAGCTCTCTATTCGTTCAAACCCTAGAGGTAGAATGAAAAACGAACTTCTAAAACTAAATTGTAGGTTGTGGCAACTAGGTTAACTAAAGGGTTTTTAACCTAATTCTAAAAGGTGTAAAATAAAATAATAAAATAACAATAATAAAATAAATACCAAAAATAACAAACGCAATTTGGGGAAATTATTCCCGTAATCTCGCAATTCTCGGCAAGCTTCTCATCCCGGCATCAGCTCGGCCCAACAAAGCATCAGCGGCCCAACTAAGCAGCAGCTTCGCTGACGTCATCCTCCGTATTCGTCCGCTTCAATTTCACGCTTTCAATTCTCCGCTTTCCTTCACGCGTGAAGAATTCTTCATGGGCCTTTCTTCCAATTGTTTGGGCCTAATTTCCTTTGGGCCTAATTTCTTCCAAATTCCAGCAGCACGCGTGGCTTAATTAATTGCTTCGCCCAGCAGATGGCCGCGGGGCGCTAGCTCCCACCGCGAGGCGGCACTTCTCACCGCGGGGCGACATCCTTCTTTGAGACCCACCGTCGGGTCGCGGTGGCTCTGGCGTGGGGCGGTAGAAATTCACCCACTCCTTTCTCTTTTGCTCTTCACTACTACCAAGTGTTGGTAGTCTTCTCCAATTAATTTCCAGCAGATCCCCATCCATCTTCATCTTCTCCAAATAAGCTGTAAATCCCTGGATATCTTCAATTCTCTCCACATCTTCTGGATTACAGACTTAACCTCAAATCTAGTCATAAACTCCTCTAAATAATGTTAATAATTGCTAGTTAAGGTACATGAAATGACACCTATCATCTCCCGTAGATTATGGGTGCTTTCTGTTCTCTTCAAAGGGACTCAGAAGAAGCCAAGGTGGCTCCGCCATCTCTAGTGAGGCTTGAGTTCCCGGTTCCCCTGCGATGTTTCGAGATTGGAGAGTCTAGTAGTCCACCCGAGGAGGTGAAGACCGTACTCCCTGAGTCGGTAGTGTTAGTATCTGACGATGCCATGGTTCCTGTAGTAGAGCCTACAGAGGAGCCAAGGGAGGACGCTGAGGATGAAGAGGAGTTGTCAAGGTACGCAAGAGGATACTACAACAACGATTACATGATGGAGATGATTCCCGAAGAGGAAAATCCTGAGGAAGATCCTGAAGAAGAGGAGGATCCCGAGGAAGATCCTGAAGAAGAAGAGGACCCCGAGGAGGACCTCGAGGGGCAAGGCCACGAGTCTGATGGCTTAGAGCGCTTATTGGTGGGCAGCGAGGACCCGGGAGTGGAGTTTATCTATCCAAGTCCGGAGTTGCCGCCTGAGCAAGCATACTCGCCATTGACTCCGGCCGATTGGGAGGCACTCTACGCTGAATATGGCATCAGAAGGGGTGGTCCACCCAATGCATCTGAGGACTCACAGCTTATTCATGCTCAGAGAAGGCTAATATTGAGTTCTGACTCGCGAGAGGCACTTCGCCTGAGTCAAATGATTTCCCCTGAAGAGCGCCGCTATATGGATGATGCGGTTGAGAATACTCGAAGAAGGGTAAGACCAGGAGATTCAGATGAGACTGATCAGTGTGTTCCCACACCTAGGATAAGGCCGAGGACACCAGGACTAAGGAATGAGTCGTGTACTCCAGGGCCGAGCAGGGTAAGAAGTCCATCGCCAGACTCCGATGCTGAACCCCGTTCGAAGAAGCCTTGTATGGGAAGTTTGCCTTATAGGAAACGCTTCAGGGCACCTTGATAAGGGCCGATATTGATTGTAGCAGTTTCTTTTCTAGTATTTCAGTGTTGTTTTGTTAAGTACAGTAATCTCCGAGCAATTTTGTCCCGTCGCTCGGGAGATTCCTTTTGTAGAAGCTTGTAACTCGGTTTGAGTTCATCTATGAAAATTACCAAGTTGATCTATTCTGAGTTGATTTTTATTACGTTGAGTATATTGGAATGATATTAACGTGATAAAATACTTGAAATTTGATCGGTAAACAGATGGTGAACACAAGGAATACCATTTGTACTGGTGCTGGGCCAAGCAACGACCCCAGACCAAACATGAGGAATGTCGCGAACCCTGTAGAGGAACATGAGTCTGTTTCCAACAACAATCCAGGGGGCATTGACCAAGCTAAAGTCAACACTCCAGTGATATTCGATGCCGCAGCAGTGGAAGCTATTCGGGGAATTGTAATGCAAGCATTCACCGATATTATGCGACCAAACGGGCCTCAGGCACAAGCTGTGCCAATTCCTACAGCGGTTCCTAGATTTGAAGAGCCAGCTGTTCATGTACCTCATGAAGAAGCAGTCAGGAACAGAGGCAATTATGGCCGAGCACTGAAGGCCATCAACTCTATGAGGCCTGACTGTTATGATGCAAAAAATATATCGTATTTAATTAAAATTAAGAGTGACTATAGATTTTGCTTAACCAAAATTTGTGCAGGAACTGTACTTGGAAATATTAACAACTTTGTACTTACCCAAGCTACACCATTATCTATTACGGTTAATGGTAAGTCATTACTGAAATTTATTATCTAATATATTCTCATACATGCATGGTCTTAAGTACGAGGTTATTAATAATCTATCATTATTTAAACTTGTAACGTTCAGGTACAAGAAATTCATCTACGTTGCTAGGATGTTCATCTACTGTACCACATATAAGTGATGGTAATATTAATATCAATATTTGTATTCAATTGTATTTTTAATGATATTAAACATAGTGGTTGTTTTATAATCTTGGATTATGTGTAATTTTATAAGAGAAATATTAATATCCATGTATTTATGCAGTGTACGCCAATGTTACGCCGGCGAGTTTACATTTACCAGTAGTGGATCAAACCGCTAATAACTCAGTTCAACCTATAAGCGTCAGTGACAAGGGACCATGGTACCATTTGTATGTTTTATAAAGCCCTTTTCTTAAGTATTATAATATATTTTGTCTTACATCAATATGTGTACTATGATATATCTATTTATTTACAGCTCGGTTACACAACGCAAGTCTTACCATTCAAATTGATGTAACAAATGTTGAACAAGGTATGATGTTATTCAGTAAATATGAATTGAGTAATTTATTGCCTTCCATTATTTGTAATTGTTTTCCATTGACAAATTAGCTCGACGTAAAAGGATGTTGGGAATGAATGCGATTAGCCATAAGAGGCTTGGAACACTACTAATTGAATCATGTTAGCAAAATATATGTCGTATTTAATTAAAATTAAGAATTAATGTATATTTTAAATTACCAACATTTGTGCAGGAACTATACTTGGAAATATTCACAACTCTGTACGTATCGAAGCTACACCATTATCTATTATGGTTAATGGTAAGTCCTTAATGAAATTTCCGAACTTATATATTTTTATACATACATGGTTTAAAGTCTGACGTTGTTCATAATATATGATTATTTAAATATTTAATGTTCAGGTACTACAACTTCATCTACGTTGCCAGGGTGTTCATCTACATTACCAAATATTAGTAATGGTATAATTAATATCAATATTTGTATTATTATATCCTAATAATAGGATCCTTTTTTACATTACATCAAGATTGTTTAACACGTTCTAATGTCCATAATATATTTTAAAATAAACACCTTCTTTGCAATATTTAAAATGTTCTATAATTTATTTTATCAACCTTTATTTTCGGGTATAACAATAGTATACTTTACAGATCCTGTCGCAAAAGTGAATAGAACAACAACAAATCACACTGGTAGTCCAGGTACTTTCTTCGTATTATTTGGCGAGTTGTTAATATTTTTGTGTGTATTGTTTAACACTTATTTATATTTTATAGTGCAATACTTCAATCACGGTGAAGTTGTTTATGAATGTCAGCATTGTGGTGCATTCCTATGGCATGTTGAAAGATTAAATACACAAGACTATTTAAGCGGAGATATATCACATATATCTTCCTTATGTTGCATGAAAGGAAAAATTGAGCTCCCATTGTTATAAGAGGCACCCCCGTTGCTGACTAATCTTTTGACAAATAAACATCCAAAAAGCAAACAATTTTGTGACAACATTATAGATTACAATATGATGTTTTCTTTAACCTTTTTGGGAGGTAAGGTCTCACCCATCACGAAAGGCCGTGGACCTTATTGTTACCGAATGCATGGCCATAATTTCCATAGAATAGAGAATTTGTTACCAGTACTCGGGTCAACACCAAAGTTTTTGCAACTCTATATATATGATACTGAAAATGAGGATTCAAACAGAATTAGTGCCATAAGGTATGACAATTATGTGTATTTATATTTATTTTGTTACTACGTATGATTATGTAATATTACCTTTAATATTATGAAATTATTTTTATGTTTACTTATGACAGCTCTAGAGTAAAAAAAGTTGATGATTCACTTGTGACTGAGTTGAGAAAGATGATAGATCAACACAACCCCAATGCAAAGACATTTAGAATGGCTAGAGATCGATTTAAGGATAAAGGTGTGACAAATGTCAAGTTGCGACTGCTTAGGAAAAGAAACACTAATGGTCGAAGATATAATCTCCCAACGAGCTCCGAGGTTGCTGCTCTTATTATTGGTGATATTGGTACAAATCTCTCGCACAAGGACATTATACTTCGTATATACAAGGTCTGGTCAGTTACAACGGATTCACGAATTGCATCCTTCGTACCTTGCGCTTCAATATCCACTGGCATTCCCTTATGGTGAGGACGGCTATAGACCTGACATTGCATTAAGTGAAAGGGGCAACACTTCTTCAAGGAAGAGCTCAAGGGTTACGATCAAAGAATTCTGCCAGTTTAGAATCCACGAGCGCCGAGGCGAAGCTGGGACACTTAGGTCATCTAGAAATTTATTTCAACAGTTCTTGGTTGATGTTTATACAATGATTGAATCAGAAAGGTTGAACTACCATCGAACTCATTAGAAGAACATACAGGCTGATTTATATAATAACCTTACAGCAGCAACGAGCAAGGGTCAGACAATACTAGCTTCATCCGAAAAGCGGATAGTGTTGCCATCTTCATTTACAGGTGGTCTGAGATACATGCAACAGAACTATCAAGATGCAATGACCATATGCAAACACCATGGTTATCCCGATCTATTTATAACATTCACATGCAATTCAAAATGGCCTGAAATTATAAAGTTTTGTAAAGAAAGGGGTCTACAACCAGAGGACCAGCCAAACATTATATGCAGAGTCTTCCACATGAAACTGGAGTCCATGATACAAGATTTCAAAGTTAAGTAAATCTTTGGCAAGGTTAACTCGGGTAACGCCTCTTTCGATTTTTCCTAATTTAGTTGTTGTTTCAATTTCTCAATAATTATATAATTTGTTATATTTTTTTATCCTCGCAAGTTTATAGTCTATAAATGTATCAGTTTATGATTTATTTTAATATATTAAATAATTTGTATTTATTCGGACTTTTGTATTTTTTGCAGTTATTTACACAATCGAATTCCAGAAGCGTGGTTTGCCTCATGCCCATATTTTGTTGTTTCTAGATAAGGAATCTAAGTTGCCAACTACTTCAAATATCGATAGAGTCATCTCGGTTGAAATTCCACACCCAACAAATGATGTTGATTATACAAGGTGGTGACAAATTTCATGATGCATGGTCCATGTGGAGCTTCTAATCGATCCTCTCCGTGTATGGCAGATGGAAAGTGTATAAAGTACTTTCCAAAGCAGTTTGTTCAACAGACTTTTGTTGATGAAGATGGCTACCCAATTTACAGAAGACGTGATGACGGTAGAACAATTAAAAAGAATGGAGTTCCCCTAGATAATCGGTATTTGGTTCCTTACAATGCATTTCTTCTCCTAAAATACAATGCACATATAAACGTTGAATGGTGCAATCGATCAGGCTCTATCAAGTATCTGATCAAGTACATAAATAAATGGCATGATCGCGTCACTATTGCAATATCAAGCTCTGATGCAAACAATCCCGGTGATGATGGCATGGACAAAATAAAAAAACTACTATAAATGTCGCTATATATCGGCGTGTGAGCGGCTTGGAGGATTTTCGGCTTTGATATTCATTATAGGACTCCTGCTGTTCAACGGTTGAATTTGCATCTTCCTGGTGAGGAAAGCGTTTTATTTGATGATGATGATGATCCTATTGATGTCGTCTTAAATAATCATGAAAGCGAAAAATCAATGTTTCTGCAATGGATGGAGTGTTACAAGAAGTTTGCAGAAGGTAAAGATTTGACATACTCGAATTTCCAAAGCAATTTGTTTAGGTAGCTTCATCTAGACATTGGAAAAAAAACGTGAAAAGCGTGGTTCGGTTGGAAGGATTTATCACGTACATCCGGGTAGTGGCGAGAAGTACTATCTTAGAATTTTGTTGAATCATAAAAAAGGCCAACATGCTACGAAGATTTAAGGGCTGTTGAAGATAGAGTTTATCCTACATTTAAAGAAGCTTGCTATGCATTGGGGTTGCTAAATGATGATAGAGAATATATTGACGGGATAACTGAAGCAAGTTTTTGGGGATCAGCACACTACATTAGGAGTCTATTTGTATTTCTTTTGTTGTCTGATAGCATGTCAAGGCCATAGTTTGTTTGGGAACGAACATGGAGGCTTCTAGCAGATGATATTGTCAACAAACAGAGGAGAATTCTCCGAATTAAGGGTATGCATTTCATTAAGGATATTTACATGATCATAATCTTAACTCTATTTGATTTACTTTTTCATGCACATATTTTACTCATTTAATTGTACAGACATATGCATGCTATTTATATGCAGATTTGCATCTAACAGATGATCAATTACAAAATTATGATCTTGCTGAAATTGACAAGTTATTACAACGAAATGGTAGTAGTTTGAGACACTACAAAACCATACCTCCTGTAGATTGAAGTCTCATATCTGAAGGTGTCAACAAGCTTATACAAGAACTTTGATATGACACAGCATGTCTAGCCGAGGAGCATTCACAATTAATTTCTAGATTTACAACGGAGCAGAAAATGGTGTATGATGAGATCATGAATGTTGTTTTATCAGATAACGGAGGTGTCTTCTTCTTATATGGTTATGATGGCACAGGCAAAACTTTTATATAGAGGGAACTTTCAACGGCTATAAGGTCTAAAGGTGAAATAGTCCTTACTGTTGCTTCAAGTGGAAATGCGGCTCTCCTAATACCTGGCGGCAGAACTGCTCATTCGAGGTTTAAAATACCTTTGCAGGTTAATGAAGATTCTACGTGTCATATATGTTCAGGTACGGAACTTTCTGAGTTGATTTGTGCCGCCAAACTTATTACCTGGGATGAAGCTCCGATGACGAATAGGTTTTGTTTTGAAGCATTAGACATGACATTAAGAGATATTTTACGGGCTACAAATCCCCTTAGTTCGGAACAACCTTTTTGAGGGAAAGTCGTAGTATTTGGTGGAGACTTTAGGCAAATCCTACCCGTTATCACAAAAGGGAGCAGACAAGATATTGTTTTTGCCACCATTAATTCCTCTTATTTGTGGGAACATTGCAAAGTTCTTACTTTGACAAGAAACATGAGGATTCAACAAGGTATATCTGATTCTGATATCCAAGAAACAAAGGAATTTTCTAAATGGGTATTAAGAATCGGAGATGGGACTGTAGGTGATGATAATGATGGGGAAGCGCAAATAGAAATTCCTGATGAACTATTGGTGAAGGATTATGACTTAGATCTGATTCCAGTAGTTGTTAAATCTGTTTATCCCTCTCTTTTGGGCGATAAGTTGTCTCCGACGTACTTTAAAGAACGAGCAATTCTTTCACCAACACACGAAGAGGTAGATAGAGTTAATGACTATATATTGTCTTTATTACCTGGTGATGAAAATGTCTATCTTAGTTCGGATAGTCTGTGCAAGGCAAGTTCTATTAAAGACAGTGATGCAAGTATTTATATGTCTGACTACTTGAACAATATTAGATGTTCTGGTCTGCCAAATCATGTACTGAAACTTAAGGTTGGGGTCCTTATTATCCTGCTTTGAAATATTGATCAATCTTTAGGTTTATGCAATGAGACGAGATTGATAACCACGCAGCTTGACAGTCATGTCATACAAGGGGGAATTATTTCAGGCAACAATATTGGACATACGGTTTTGATTCCTCGCATGATCATGTCACCATCAGACACTTCATACCCTTTCAAGTTTCAACGAAGACAATTTCCCTTGAGTGTCTGTTTTGCTATGACGATAAACAAGAGTCAGGGCCAATCTCTTGCAAATGTTGGTTTGTATCTTCCATGCCCTGTTTTCAGTCATGGTCAGTTTTATGTTGCATCATCAAGAGTGACTAGCAAGAAAGGTTTGAAGATATTGATTTGCGACAAAAACAAGAAAAGATATAATACTACAACCAATGTAGTATACAAGGAAGTTTTTGATAATTTGTAGTAATTTAGAACATCTTACTAGATTTTATGTTTAGTGTTTCATTTTCATGTATTAGATAAACTTTTTCATTATGCTTTATCGTTTTAGTAGTATTGATGTTATGGATGTGGCTATCCCCGTTTCAAAAACTACTTAGCCAATTTTTACTATTAATAGAGTTATGGAGAGTCACGCCTCTCTTTATATAATATAATTTTTTATATCTTGAATATTTTTATTCAAATAGTCATTTTTTATATAAGAATTTATCTACTTCTATAACAATCATTAACTACATATTTCTATATCAATTAAATATATTATTTTTTAAAATGTAAGAAAAAAAACCAGAGATATCTATATATATATTAAAACTCTCCCTTTTAGAGTTATGAGAGTGTTTTTAGGAGGTTGTTAAGGCTATATTCTTTTAGTTTTTCATTTTTCATTTATTATTATATGAAATATTAAACAATTTAGCAAATTGTGGAGTTTTTAAATTTATAATTTATTATTATATCACAAATTTAGCAAATTTTAAATCTAACAAATTTTAATAAAAAATCTTGTACCAACAAATCTTAATAAATTAATTATTTACTTCATTCTAATTATTAGCATACAAACGGACTCCTACACATTTATTGGATAAATTATATTTTTATCAATGATAAGTGTACAATAGAATCTCAACATTTTCTTTTCTTCTTATGATATAGTTTGACAATAATATTTAAACACATATTATATATATCATACAATCTCTTTTCCACCTTAATTATTATTTAACCTTTTTTGTAATATTATGTTTAACTAGCAACACTATATAAACCCTATATTATTTTTATTTAATTGTAATCTATCCCGAGAAAATTTATCTTCACATGGACCAAATATTATATATGTAATATCTATATATCTATATTAAAATTGTTTCATTCACAATCATCACAATAATTCAGAGCCCACATTTTATAGCTTTTTTACTTTTTAAAATTATAAATACAACTGTTATTGAATAATTTGCAATAACAAATCTTAACAGACAAATTAAAAAAAAAACTTCATTTTTTGATTAACTTATCCAACAAAATTTTACAAGTACTATATGTATTATGATATGATTTACATCAACAAGAGTAACAATATTTAGAGTGATATTTGTTATTATACAAACAAATTGTATATTCTAAAACATAAAATGGTGCTTTTTATTATTTATAGAAAAACGGTATATAAATAGTCAAAATAAGAGTAAAGCATTCTTACAAATAAAAAGTGATTAAACAATCAAAATTTCAATTGACTAAAAAAATATTTTAATTTTTTTAAAGATAAAATATGTAAATTTTGAAGTTTATTATTATTAAGAGTTATTATTATAATATTAAATTTTCATTATTATTTGATCTAAGTAAATTATTTTTGGTAATTGAACTAACTAAATTGGACCATAATTTTTGTTGCATCTTCTAAGAGCATATTTAGTGGGGGCTTATTGGGAGAGTTTATTGAATTTTTTTGAATAAAAAAATAGAAGCTCCCAATAAGCCCTCATTTGGGGCTTAAAAATAGGCCAAAAAATAAGCCTCTCAAGAGAGGCTTATTGTAAGGCCCAACGCCATGTGGCGCCCAATTATTGGACGTGCCTAGTGGGTGACATGTGGCGTCCGATCGAACGACCATGAATTTTTTCTGGTCGTCCGTTATGTTTTTTTTTAAATGTCTTATTTTTGTTTTCTTATATTAAAAAATAAAATAAAAATTACTATAATTCTAATTGTATTTTTCTCTATTCATAAACACCCATTATGATTATGTTTCTAATATTTTTGAAATTGTTTATTGTATTTTGTATATTATTAATTGAAAACAAATCATTTTAATATTATTTATAGTTATTTAAAATATAAATATACACTAATTTATTTTCTTTACATTAAAATGACATTATCGATAGTAAAGACTAAAAAATTGTATTAACTAAGATTATTTAGACAAATTTTGATATACACTAATTTAATTTATTTACATTAAAATGACATTATGGATAGTTTAAACTATAAAAATGTACTAACTAAAATATAAATATACACTAATTTAATATAAATATATACTAAATATACAAAATACTTGAAATAAAATATATTTTATAAATTTTATAATTTTTTCAATTTTAATAATTTAATATAAAGGGTATATTAAGTATTTAATATAAAGGATATATTGGTAATTTGATAAGAATAAAGGGGTATAATTGTAATTTAATATACTCCAATAAGCCTCTCTAATAAATCTTCCACTAAAATTAAATAAATGAGTGAGGCTTATCGAGAGGCTTAATTCCAAAAAGTCCCTAATAAGCCCCCTCCATTAAAGATGCTATTAGGTTAGAGAGTTTATAAAGAGTTTTTTTATTTATAAATAGTTGATAAATAAGGTTATAAAAAAATTATATTTGGTAAAAATGTGATTTTTATAAATATGTGTGTAGTTTATTAAAAAAATATGAGTAGTGAAAAAAAAATTATTACATATTTACCGAAAGATATAAAAATATATTTAAAAAAAAAGTGTTTATAAATAATAAACTATTTGTGTCAGACATAGCCTTAGTTTGAAATGATTTTTCTAAAAAGAAAGTAAAGGGAAATGTGACGAATTATCTTCCACGTATCAGGAAGCAGCCATGAGGTGTCAGAGAGGATAAAGAATCATAGAAAAACGCGACCGCTAGATATGCTCAAATTTTTTTCTGTTTACGCTCAAAAGACTCACGCTTACAGAAAGCGGGGGCGCGACCGAACCCACGCATACGAAAAACGGGAGCGAACAAAGGGTTTAGGGTATCCGATTTTTTAATGTCACGCTCCCGCTTTGCGGGTGCGTGACATTTTGTGGGTTAAGTAAATAATGTCTCGCACCCGCAAAGCGGGTGCGTGACATTGTGTTATTTTTTTTTTGAGCGCTTGTTATTTTTATTAAGTGACTAATATGTTGGTTAAATAATTGAATGTAACATTAATGTTAAATAATCAACATTGATTAATGTTAATCAAATTAACATTAATGTTAAATTCATTATTATATGAAAATAAATTAATTATTATAAAAATAAAATTAATGTTACATTGATTAATGTTAATTTGATTGTTTTATAAAAATAAAATTAATGTTAACTTCAAATTATTTATATAATTAAATAATTTAACATTAATGTTAAATTCATTATTATATGAAAATAAAATAATTATTATAAAAATAAAATTAATGTTACATTGATTAATGTTAATTTGATTATTTTATAAAAATAAAATTAATGTTAACTTCAAATATTTCATTCTTTAATTTAACAAATGTTGGTAGGAAGGGTTATAATACTCAATGAATTCTTTATAAAACACAAGCCTTCAATTTCCCTTTACGAATTTGGTCATATAGCATAGTCAATTTTTTAGAGATTATTACTTATTCGTTGATTGTCTTTGATAAGAAATAATAAATGTAGACTTTTGAAGGTAAGAAAATTAAATAGAGAATCAAATTCGTAGTTCCAAAATAGACCCCAATAGGTAAATTATATACAAAATAGCTGTATCATATACAATATACTAAAACAAACTCAAAATAAAACTAATCATGTGTCGGGTCGGGTCCATCATCTCCCTCATCGCCCCCGGCACCGCTACTCTGACCGCGCTCATACTGTGATTCCCTAAAAATGTGTGATGCGCGCTGAGGTGGATCCGGCACCGGGTGAGCGTCCCCCACCAATATCTGGATGACACTGAGAAGGTATGCCCTCTCTCCATCAGTGATCCCGTCGGTGTCCAACCGGGCACGTGTCAACCCGAGCACCATCTGCGCCCGCTGCATAATTTAAATATGTTAATATTACGTACACTAATGCATAAGTAGTAAACATTTAAAAATAAGAAAACATATATCGCAGCGATATCAACTACTGGAGGTCGGGGAATGACATTTTGTGCTTGGGAGGTAGGATCCACGTATGGATGAGTAATCTCCTCAAAATAGTCTATGTAGTGGGTATCAAAATCCCAGGGCCACCTACATGGCTGAAACGCATCAATATCGAAGAGATGGTTGTCGCGGTCTGCCCATGTAGGAAATTATGGCCCGTTGAACTCCACCTTGTAATTCTTCGAACATATCCCTCTGGTCACCAAACTCGACTGAAACGGAGGTGGAGGAACCACCTGCCTCAGACCGAACTAGCGTAGCACTCGGCTCGGCATGTATTCCTCCTGGACATCAAGGCAACGGATGATACCGTCGAACTTGGATCCCTGGTGGGTAGTCCTGAAATCCACCTCTGAGTTTGCCCCCTCCGGGCGTTCGCCCCTGACTCTCCAAGGCATCCAACGGACCTGTAATTACATCATGTTACTAATAGTTATTATAAGTAATTAGATTCGGTTGTAGATTGTACCTCATCAGTTGTAACCATATCTAGCGCATGTCTAAGCTGGACGAGCCTATCCGCATCCACGCGGGGAATGGGTCCAGGCTCGTCCACGGCTGCTGCCCGCGGATCCGCTAGTCGTTGCGGGTCCTGTGACGTGTGTCCTCCGAAACGCGGAAAATAACGCCATATCCAACACTACAAGACCATTTTACAAGATGTTAACAAAATAAAATATCAGGGTACAAGTAATAAAAAATAATAAATCATACCTGGAGAAGCCTCATACAACCCGCTATGCCAGCCGTCTGAGCCCGGGATGCCTCCCCTAGGTTGCGATATAAGATCGCAAAAACCCCAGCGCCCTAGGCGAATTTGCCAACTCTGTCATGGTCCAGCACGAATTGCATATACTTGTGCTTCACCCGGTTGGTGGACCTATTTTTCAAAAGAAAAGAAATTAGTATAAGATATTAAAAATAAGGGCTAAAATTTTTTACCAGAGGTTACAATCGGTATACCTGTCGCACAAAATAGTACAGCCAATCAAGAGGAATAGATAGGCAGAAGCTATATCCTCCTCTCTCTGTCCTCTCTCCATCATCTTCTCCACAAAGTCCACGATGTCCTTCCCGAGGAGTCCGCTGTGCCCGTTGTACCAGTACATGTCATCCATGGTAATGTCAAACATCTGGCAGATGCGGATCCTGAGAGGCTCATCAGCCATCTGCTCCGTCATGTCGACCCCATCGATGGGAAGTCCCATAATCATCTGGACGTCATGCAAAGTGATTGTAACCTCGCCCCATGGAAAGTGAAAGTTGTTGGTCTCGGGATACCAACGCTCCACAAATGCGCTGACGAGGATGTGATCGACATCCCCGTAGTCCAACGACCCCAGCTGGGTCAGGCCGCTACGAGGTTGTGCGGCATGACCTCCTCGGCCTCGTCCGCCACGACGGCCTGCGCGAGCAGGAGAGTGCGGCGGAGGGTGATCAACTAGCGGAGGAGGAGGAGCTGGCTGGGTCATCGGGGGAGCAGAAGGTGGGGCAGGAGGAGCAACAGCTCGCGGGGTCGTCGGTGGAGCAGAAGGTGGGGCATGAGGAGCAGCAACTCGCGGGGTCGTCGGTGGAGCGGAAGAAGGAGCAGCTCGCGGGGTCGTCGGGGGAGCGGAAGGAGTGGTCATCTGGTCCGCCCCCGTGTGCTCCTGAGAGTCGGGCTGTGTCATGGGCGGGGCGTCCTCGTATACATCCTCAACCATCGGCTCTAGATGGTCACTGCTGGGCCCCGATGATGCCTCCCTAGTCATATCGGCAAGCAAATCCCTAGATCCTGAACGATCCCTATCGCCCCGACGGACCGATGCGGTAACACACCGCTCTGCTACGTGATGACTGAGATTTTGTTGCTGGGAGCATGTTGACTCCGCAGCCACAGCCAAATCCTATTATTTAAATTTATAAATATTAAATTTATATCTTTCATTGCTTATTCATAATTGGTTAATTTTTACAATAGAATTTGATTAATTTTAATTTATAAATTAATATGTTTTATAAATATTTAATTTATATTTGAATTTGGTTAAAATATATTTATCATTACTTATTTCGTAATTTTAATTCTAAAGCCTAAATATAAAGTGTACTTATCAACTACTGGTTAATTTTTTTAATTTCAACAGAATCTTAGTATAACTATACTAATACATAAATAATAATAATAAATATAAAGTATACGAAACTAATTTCTAAAATATATACATTTAGTAATTTTAATTCTGAATCATAAATATAAAATGTACTTATTTGGTTCAATCAAATATGCAAGTAAATACATACCTGAAGACATCCTTGCGTCCAAGGGAGACCACCACGCCATATGCCACGACCAGGTGCGGGATGACCTGCCACTCGACCTCCCCTCGCATCGCCTTGACCACCACATCGTCCACGCCTCATCCGGGAAAGAATGATCGAGCTATCGCCTAGAGGAGGAAGAACTGTGCCGCCACTGCCGCCAGCCGGACCACCTGCGTCACCACCACCGCCAACTGTACCGCCTGGAGGAGGAAGAACCGCGCCGCCACTGCTGCCAGCCGGACCACCTGCGTCACCACCACCGCTAGGCGCCGGATTTCCAACTTTTTTAACTTTCAAATTGCTCTTGAGAAGGTTTAGATGTTGTAAAAATTTGTGATGTAATTCGGATTTTATAGATAGACAAAATTTCCAACGATCGGATTTTGAAAGCGAGATCTTGAAAGCGAACTGAAAGCGAGATCTTGGAAGTCGAAAATCACAAAGAGTCACGCACCCGCTTTGCGGGAGCGTGACTGTTTGTGATTTTCGACCTCCATCGGATACCCGTTCAGTCTGTCTCGCTCCCGCTTCGCGTATCCGTGCATCTGGTCCTACTCCCGCTTTCTGTAGGCGTGGACAGTTGAGCTTATTTAGTGAACAAATTTGAGCGTAACTAGCACCTCCCTAGAAAAATACCCTCTAGAATAATCCGTGAACTCCTCTATATTTAAAAACATTTTGATTTTCCTAAAAAAAAAAACATTTTGATCGGTGTTTGGAAATAAAATTTTGTTCGTATTTCGTGATTAATATTTTTCCAGTAGTGTTATGAAGGTATTGTATTTGTTTGTTGTATAACTAAATTCCTTATATTCTTTCATAAAAAAAATTCCTTATATTCTTAACTTTATAGTGTGAATTGAACAAATTTTAGTCCATTTATCGCTCTCAAATTAACATAATTAATTTTTAAAACAGCTAAATTCATACTCGATCATATCAATTTGAATTTAGACTTTTAAAAAATATTATTGTTTCGGAATTCAATAATTTGGGTATAAATTAAGGTGTTTTTAGGATTCAAATTATATTAATTTCAACCGAAAAATAATGGACTTGAATTTTATTAATTTTAACAAAAAGACTACAAATATATTAAAGTTTTATTTTGAATCAAGCAAACTCAAAACTTTAAAAATATTAATCATAAAAAAAATTAATCTTGAAACATAACCGAAATCGGAATCCAATCGAATTTTCCTTTAATTAATTATTTAAAAAAATGAAACCTATCCATTATAAAATCAATCTTTTTCCAAAATTTGTGAAAATTAATAAATAAAAATAAAAAATTGGTTGCGGTGCAGTTGAGGAGGAAGTAGGAGCATGAGACAGAGAAGCGGCATAAGCAGGGAGCACATGAAGCGTTGACTTGCAGTCAAGACTGTTTCAAAGACCAATAAGATCCATCTAGACCACCCTCCAACTTCTTAAGCAGAGAGAGAAGCGAAAAAGGGGAATTCAGCCTGCAAAATTCTAAGGATTTCTTTTGACAAAAAAAAATTCTAGGGATTTCTTCGTGCAATCGCCTTATCAATCAGCAAAGTGAGTGATTCTGAACTATCATAACTTGCCTATCTTCTTTTCTTCCGATAGAAATTGCATTTTGTATTTGAATTCTTTCCTCTTTCTGATTTTATAATTAATAAATTTTGGATACTGTTGGTTTTGTTGGGTGTTTGAGGAATTAGGGTTTCAGGAATTGTATGGGGTTTTCGGAATTATCTGGCGTTGTTCTTTTATGGGAATTCGTCGACTAAATTTAGTGTAAACGCGTCGCTAAGATGTTATTTGGTGTATTTTCGGCGGCAAGTTCCGTTGTAGTAGTACAAGCAGGAAGTTGATAATTTAGATGTAAATTCTGGATAAAATTAGCTCCTTTCTCTGTGAATTGTTGTTTTGATAGCTTTTGGATGTAGATACATGAATTAGATGTGATAATTTTCTAGGTGCTGCAATTCTGATCGATCTTTGAACTTTCAACTGCCAATTTCGGAGTAGCACTGGCTGTGTAGCTCCCGTTCTTCACTTTGTTGATAAAGTTAGTGTTGTTTATTATGCAGTGCTTCGTGTTGCTTTTTTCACTCTATTCTTTTTGGTTTTGTAGGAGATGAGGGAAATCAGCTGCTATTCTTTATTAGTTTTGGTTCGTTAATTTGGGTCTGCAAGATACATATACCTCTAGTGCCTGTGAAGATATTGTTTTTAGCTAAAATTACTCTCATTTTACGGTATGTGTTCCGATGATAGGGTTGGTTGTTTCTAATCATGTTATGGGTAAATTAAGCATCCAAAATTACTTGCACTGCGACAGATGCCATGACCAGTTATAAATCCTTCATATTGCAAGGAAATGTATTTACCCTTTTTTTTTTTTCTAGTTAAGACTTTATTGTTTATGGTAGGATTCCTCAATTTTCTTTTCTTTGCATACATTTTGGCTTTCATATGCAGTACACACGGTGTTATGATGGTTTCAGTGTAAACTTTTTTGCCCGTGGAGGTTTGACACTTTGGGGTTTCCAAGCATGCCAGCAAAATCTGTCACAGTAAACCAATCAGGAACTATGGCACCGTCTACTGTTTGCTCTGAGCAATGGTGGCGAGGAGCTGGATATGCTTCTACAGCTTCAGCTGAGGCAGCAGGAAATGTTTCTGATTCTTCATCTTTAGATCACCTGAAAGGTGCAGGGGGGTCGAAAGATGACTCACCTGATAGTGCTGGGCTGAAAGACGACGACGATGACACGAGCAAAGATTCCCAAAATACTGGCTCTATGCAGCAAGGTAAACTTCAGATTCTCATAGTAGTTTTGTGTTAAGGTCTCATGTTTCCCCTCCAAATCGGTATGAGTGATATTCTCTCCATAAGAAGCCTACATAAGCATTCACTAGTTACAATGGTCTTAATATCTCTTCTACTTTTTTATTCTTTAGCGCCACTTCTTCTGTATCATTTTATAATGTTTGTTGCAAATGATCTAAATTGTGCCTATATATACAAGATGCTCGATCAGCATCTTTCTTTGGAAATGGGGAATACCTTGGACAACCACCTCAGCTTGAGCTTGTTGGTCACTCAATTGTAAGTGTTTTTTGTATATTTTTTTTTTCATATTACAGGAATAAATTATCAACTTGAAGCATGAGAGATGAGTATATGAGCAATCATGTTTGCATATCTTCAACACAGAATTGGAATTTAAAGTGTGTGTATTTCTGTTTGCAGGCCTGTGCACCAAACCCTTATCCTGATCTGTACTATGGAGGAATGATGGCTGCCTATGGACCTCAGCCTTTGGTTGGTCACTTTGATTTGTTATTTATGCATGACTATTGACTATGCATCTGTTTAACTTCAGAAGCATTTCTTTCTGTCTTTTATCCCCAATTTTGGATGTGGGGATTTCAGAATTCTGACAGACTACCTGTGTCCAAACTCTTAAGGCTAACCATGTTCTAAATTGTGTAGTTTTACCAATCGATACTATATTTGCAATTAAATAGCACAGATATAAGGCCTATTAAAAGCTGTGTAGCATGGTTAGCCTTTTACCCATAAACACGGATATTTCATCCAATCTGTATGGAAAGATTCAAATGTTAGTTTCACTTAATAAAAAGATGGGTCTGGTGGTCAGGTTCATCCTCCATTCTACGGCATGCATCAGCCTAGGATGCCTTTACCTCTTGAAATGGAACAAGAACCTGTTTATGTTAATGCTAAGCAATACCATGGGATCCTGAGGCGCAGACAGTCACGTGCCAAAGCTGAGCTGGAAAAGAAATTGATCAAAGCTAGAAAGGTGAGTGGTGTACTTTGTAGATGCCTACCTAATATTCGATCTGATAACATCATGTGGGCTTCATTAGCTAAATTATCATTGTTTTCGGGGGGTTTTCTATAGCCGTATCTCCATGAATCTCGTCACCAGCATGCAATGAGGAGAGCAAGAGGTTCTGGAGGTCGTTTTGCTAAGAAAAATGAGGCTGATGCATCAAACCATGCCTCTGAAGGCGAAGGCAATAGTTCAGGTTACAGTCATCTTCTGAAGTGCTGATTTCAGATTTTAAGCTTTCCTTTCTTCGACCTCCCTGAAATATGATTCTCTTGCCAAACATTCACTTGAGTGCAGGATCTATGGCCCAAGAGTCGCATGAAGAACAGTCAAATGCCTACAAGGGACGTTAATCGCAACTCAAACTCGT
Source organism: Rheum nobile (assembly GCA_027886185.1). NCBI lineage: Eukaryota > Viridiplantae > Streptophyta > Magnoliopsida > Caryophyllales > Polygonaceae > Rheum > Rheum nobile. The sequence continues at coordinate 8,365,966 of WOAB01000040.1, forward strand.
TTGTCTGCTGAATATGTATGAGCAGATGGACTCTGACTCTTGGCTTCTCATAGCTAAGCGGCAAATCATTCTTGGCTTGGTGTTCTTCTATATTCGCTGTTGGGTTTGTTCACCAGGGAACTTGGCAGGGCGTTTAAAACTTTCCAGCTTCCACCCTTCTCTAGTCTCATGTACAAAGAAGAGTTCTTCTAGTTTTCTGGGCTAATGTGGTTCTTTACTCTTTAGCTTAGAATTGGGTGTTTAATTTAGCACTGAGGGATATGGTGTCATGTATAGACTATCTTGTGCAGAGAAATCTCTCTGCTGCTAACTTACCTGTTTCAAAACTGAGTGATTTTTCGGTGTGTTCGGTCTTTGAAAATGGGGTGCAAAACGTGAATTTCATCCTATCTCTACGATGTGAGCTGAAACATCTAGCAAACTTTCAGTTAGATGGGTTTTGTCGAAAGACTCGTTTGGTCAAGATCTAAGCTTTGGCGGGGGCACAAGAAATCAGGTTCGGAGGACCACGTGAGCTTTTTACGTGCTACGAAATTATATTCACCTCTTTGTTCAGCAAGGAGAGTTTCCAAGGATCACTTGCTGTCGCTGAACAGTCACTTATTTTTGCACATGGTTACACAAGTCTTGGAAACTCTCTATTGCATATCCAACCCACTGGCATTAAGCAGCGCCATTCATTTAATAAATCTCAGATAGACTTATTGGATTATATGTTGAAACCCAGTAGGCTGAGAATCCCAGAAACAGAGACTCTATCTAGGCACTTATGCATCTCTTTGGGTTTTCATAAAGAAAAAAAGTTCAGTAACTTCAGCTTTCTCTTTTTAACTGTAAATACAAAGCTCTACATCTCGTGAGCAAACAGGGAGAAAGGGGAAAAGTTCTAGAGTTAAAACCGAAGTGCCACATAAAACTGCATCCAAAAAGTTCATAGGTAGTAATATCCTTAATATTAGCAGAGTTTTGATTAGTTGTCCTCTCTGCTTTGTTGGGAGTGATTTTCTTGGACTTCTTCATCCGGAAGAATTTCAACTTCATCTGTATCGATGTCTTCTGGTGGAAGTGGAGATTCTTCGTATGAGCTCGACCCATCCCCATTCGTCGTATTGTGGGGATCCGTTTCATTGAATGGGTCTGTCTGCTGCTTCATCATTCCAGACAAAGCCAGTCGTGGTGACCATTCAAGGACATCATCGATAATATTTGAAACCCGCTTCTGGTACCTGAAAGGTGAAATGGCGCCGTTAGAGACAAAAAAAAAGTGGGAAAATAGGCATTAAAAGGATTTTATAGATATGCTTAACATATAAAGTATTAGCTTAATTTTGCTGGCCTTTCAGCATGTTTCCAGCACCGAAAGTATCAAAGAATGCAGTTCAGTTTCTGAAATATTCAGCTACAAGATATAAATACCTGGCTCTAGCAGCCTCATCAGGAGCATGATGTCTCAAGACAAATATGACGACAACAGCTACACCAGCATAGAAAAGCCGTGAAGTCCACTTTGGCCCCTCCTCCTCATCCTTCTTTGGCCAAAACTGGAACAGTTCACGCAATGTTGCTTCTTCTGCAAGAATATTGGGGAATATCCATACACGCTTTCCAAGAATTATCCACAAAGCACCAAAGATTGCAGCTCTCACTGCAATTGATATGTCCGATATCAATAATGAAAAATGAATGCTGAGGTTACTATATTCCATATTACATGTAGCAACAGATGAAAATGTTGGCCATATTTTAGACACGAGGTCCCATGTGGTACCAACACAACCAGAAAGTAAAGGCTTTCAAGAGTAAGATAAGGTTTAAGTTTAGGTCCGACAACTGTTAATGAAATAAAAGGGTATTAACAGGCAAAAAACTTACACAGCAGAAGGCACAGTATCAGTAGCAGAATCCCTGCACATGAGTAGAGCACTACTAGTTTGCACCGATGAGGATATACAGGAAACAAGCAAATTGCCAGAGTCAAAACAGGCCAAGAGAAGGAGAGGAGTGTCTGCCATAATGGCCTCCGTTTTTCAAATGTCCACATGAAGAAGGCATCAGTATCTGAAAAGGTTTGAATCTGCATTAAGATTGAATGCCAGCACTTAGTAAATTCATGGTACAAGTCAGCTAAGGAAACTATGATAATTCATGGGGATGGCATGGCAAAGAACATGAAACTACATTTTTTTGTCAAAATTATGTAGCCAAAAGTCAATAATTGTAGTGTGTACACTTGCTGTAGTAAGCAAGTTTTCACATAGTTAACATGAAAAAGAATTCCAAAATTGGAAACCATGTGCAGGCAGTGTATGGCACAATAGAAAGGGAAGTCAAATGTGTATAAGCTCCCTCATGGAAAGAAAAAATTACTGAAAACAATACCAGCTCTCACTCCCAGAATTTGCATACTGAAGTCAAAATCAAATTTCTTCAAACTATGAACACAAGAGAAACTGTTAAACATGACCAAACATCATAGGATCACAACAAGCTGTATCCCATGGTCTGCCATGAAGAACAGTTTGTGCTTTTGCAGTCCACACAATTTTTATTTGTTCAATTAGGACCACCATTAAGAAACTCATTTCCAACCGAGTAATAGACAGATAAGAGAACTCAAGCGTTTACTGCCTATAAAGGATGTTGTAGCATTCTAGCATGCAACAGAAAAAACATATTCCTTTTTCTTCAAGGAAAGATAAGTGAATGCATGATAACTTAATGCAAAATAGGTGTAGATATTATCATATAGTCACGAGAGAAATGGTTTTCTTGAGCTTTTTCAATGAAGGGCTTACAGGGAAAATTTCCAAGTGTGCAGGCCATGTAGACAACTTTTTCTTCCCTGGTCTTAGTGTTTTTACAACCCGGTCACATCTGGCAATGAGGTTTTTCTTCAGCAAGGCATTACCGATATCTTCTGCTTCTAGATTCTTATCTTGATCCAATATATCCTTTATCTCCGGATGATTTCTCAAGAAGGCAACAACATCCTTTCCCCTGAAATACTCTACGCGAGTCTCTTGTAAAACAGCCCATCTTGACTCTAAATCCTTATGGTCTCTCATCTTCTCAGCAAGCAACAGGTATAAATCTTTCTCAGCAGCTTGTTTCTGAAACATAAAATTATAGTTTGCATCAGAACCAATATGACAATGACATTGAAGAAGTATTAATTGATTAATGTACCACACAACACGGTAAAAAAATAGTCCTAGAAATAAGAACTAAATGAAAGATGCAAAAATGAAACTGAAAGTGGAAAGGAAAAAAGACAAAATGCATAGCCAGATAGATCAAGCACAACTCGATTCTAAATGCAAGATCAGTAACACAATCCCCAAATAATTGCTAAATCATAAAATTTAATCACATTTTCAAGTAATGATATTTATAAATTTACTTGTGCAACTTCTGAAGCAGTATATCAAACTCACAACCAGCAAAAGCTTACACTGGGGTATCCCTGGGAAACAAGGTAATTCCCGTTTCTCCCTATCAGAAATTAAACAATCTTTACTCTGCAAATTTCATTACAAAAATGCAGGTATGGTGTTCTTTTTTTAACAGAACACGCTCGTTAACAACACAGTTTCGAAGCGAATAGTCCCCAGCAATCGACTAATGCTTACCAATCAATCAAAAACAGCCATAAGAAGGGAAGATCAAATTAGATTGATACAAGAGCCACAAATTTCGGGTACAAAAGGCTACTTTTCACAAAACTCCACGATTCAAAAGGAATCAATTCTCGGTATACCGAAAAATCCATCCAACAAATCGTAATAGGAAGATCCAGTCTCCAGAAGATCCAAATTGATAGAAGCCCTAAATCTCCCTGGTAACAGAAACTCAAATAGTATGCAAGCAAGGGTGGACCTGAGAGATGTGAAGAAGAAAAAAAGGAGAAAATGAGAAAGACGAACCCTAGGAGGGGTGTCGCTGCCGCCATTTTGAGCGGCGCCTGCTGATCGTCGAACCTTTTTCTTCTCCGCTCCCGGCTTCTTCATCGCGCTCTCCCTAGCTATCGTTTTTCTTTCTCCGATACTATTTCCTTTTTATGGGTGATGATATTCACACCCAAACCTTTTTGATATTTCTACTCAATTAATAGATGGACAAAAAAGCCCCTATTTGATATTTAGAATTTTAATGTTTTTTTTATCAAATTTCAGTCGTCCCTACCACTTTACCTCTTTCCTCTCTTTTCAACAGGTGGGTTATTTTCATTTTCTTCGTCTCGCCATTGACGACTTGTCCAACGATCGGCGGTGAGGACTCAACGCGCGTTCCGTGTTCGGGACAACCCTACCACTTCATCTTCTTGCTATCCTTCCAACTTGTTCCTTCTCCCTCTCGTTCTAACGACATGAACAAGAAAAAAACAGAGGTGGTTGTGCGGCGACAAGAACGGCGACGATGGTAAACACCAGAATGTGGTCGTGGCGATGGAGGCTCCAGAATTAGTGTTTCGATTAAGTTTGTAATTAGGACACATGATCTGAAAACTTTGGGAAATTGAGCACAAAGAAGAGAAAAATAGAAGGGAAAAGGGTTGATTTTGAGTACAAGAGCTGGGGATTTATTACCTTCTTGCATATTGTCTTCAAATTTGAGTAAATTAAGAGTAAAAGAAATGGATTCCAACCCTAGCATGCTAAATACATGATTTTTTTCTTCTAAATACACGTCATTCTGTACACAATCAATAGGCGTACGCCATTTTATACGTTGTATCAAAAAAGTACAATTTTTGTACGCTGTATTCTAGCGTAGAATAATTATACAAATACGTATTTTTTTGTTTTTCTAAAATGAACAAAATAGACTTGTACGCCAGAAGAGAGCGTACACCCTTTTCTGGCGTACAGATTGTTGGGCCGGCCATAAATGGGACGGCCCAAACCTGTAGGCCAGAAACGGGCGTACGCCCTTTTCTGGCGTATAGGTTAGGTTAAGAGGCCGCGTCGCGTGGCCTCTTCTTCCTCCTCCTTTTCCCTGTATGCGAGACCGACGGCAGCGATCTTCTTCCTTCTTCTCCTCCATTTCACTTATTCGTCCTTCTCCTCCTCCATTTCACTTATTCGTCCTTCTCCTCCTCCATTTCAGTCTTCTTCCTTCTCTGACGATGGCGAACAGTGGCGACCACGCCGGTGAGGCTCCTGGCGGTGAGATTGGCGGCAGACGAGGAGACGGCGGTCCTCCAGGCGGCGTGGAGAGCGCGACGGCTAGCGGCGGTGCTCCTGGTGGTTCTGCAGAACCGGCCGACGAGTTTGTCGGCGGCGGAGAGGTGGCCGTGGTGGTGGCCGGCGGCGGTACAGATGGCGGCGAGGCGGCGGCACCTAGTTCTCCGTCCAACAGTGGCGGGGCGGGGTTGAGGGTGAACGAGGTGGTGTCCGGACCCGATTTATCCGAGCCCGTGGCAGATGAAGAGGCGAACGCGGAGATGTTCCTGCGACACCCGGTCAAACTTCTACCTAGGATAGTCGAGAGGTATGAACGGAATAGAAATTTATGGATTATAGAAATTGAATTTATGAAAATTTAGAATGAAATAAGTATTGAATTTAGAAAGAGGTATTGCATTTAGAAATTGTTGGTATTTTAGAAATTTTTTTATATATTGTATTTGATTCTAGATTTTTTTATAAAAATTAGGTATTGAAATTTATATTTATGTTACAAAAATTGAATTTGAATTTAGGTATTGAATTTTGGATTTTAGTTATAATAATTAAACTTGAATTTAGAAAAACAAAGGAGTCTACTCTTCCACGTTGAATTTAGGATATGAAACTAAATTTGAAAATTTTAGATATTAAAATTTAGAAATTAAGGAATTTATGTTTTTTATTAAATTGGGATTGAATTTAAAGAATTATATTTGAAATTAGCAAATAAAGATGACAAATTAGGTCTATATTTGAAATTGGCATATAATATAGGTATTGAATTATGAAATTTATATTATAATGTTGTAGTTGTTTATGAATTTAAAATTTTGATTAATATGTTATAAAAAGGCTTGTAAAGCCTCGATGTTGTCTGTGAGATGGCCCCGACGTGGGTCCCGTCAGCTGGCGCGGAGGAATCCGGTCATAGCATCGGCTTGTCGGGCCGCTTCGATGGATCTGCTTCCCGTCCTACAAGCAACACAGGACGTCGCAACGGGAGTGCAGGAGGGCGCGGCCAGGTCTGACTCGTCGCTGTCTTCGTCTTCCTCATCGGCCTCGTCCATGGAGTTGAACGAGGAGGTAGTTGATGCGTCCCTCCACCGCGACTATTGTGAGGGATTTGAGAAGTCTCCCGGACCCGCAGCGGACTTGGGGATGGACGAGGCTCCCCAGCATGCGGATCCAGCTCCCCAATAGGCGAATCCGGCTCCCCAGCAGGCGGATTCGGTTCCCCAGCAGGCGGATCCGGTTCCCCAGCAAGCGGGCCCCGCAGAGCCTTGGATGCCAGGAGGGCCCCTCGTTCCTCACCTCCTCGCTACGTATACGAGCCATGTCGCCAGGGTCCTATGGGACATGACATTGGCGTTAGCACTTCCAGATCCCCCACCACCCGTTGCGCGCGTGGATGATACGGTACGTCTTTAATTTAGTTTAAGATTTTTTAAATAAAAATATCAAAACGTTATATATAAATTTATATTTATAAGTATAATACTAATTTTGTTATTTCTTTTTCAGATGAGAAAGGTTCTGAAGACGTACACCAGGAAGTCATGGCATTGGCAGATGAACGCCCACATTACAGCGGCTCCGGACACCTGGTGGGATTTTGCTCAGCGGAGCCGTATCACCTCCATGAGGGAGGTGGACTTCAGGAGGATCGACGACGTGCTTATTTCTGCGTTCGTCGAGCGTTGGCATCCGGAGACGAGCTCGTTCCATTTCCCGTGGGGCGAGATCACTATCACACTCCATGATGTCGCGCGTATCCTGGAGATCCCCATCGACGGGTTGAGCGTCACCATTGATATGGCGGACCCCGTCATCAGCGAGCACGTTTGCGCCATTACTGAGGCAAACCTGGAGTTGGTGGCCCAGTGGTTCGGTGGTGGCAGTATCCCGATGGAGTCCCTCTTGCTGAGGTCGACTGAGCAGCTGTCCAGCCCAGAGAGGGACGACCGGCGCATAGCGTCCATGTACTTTATGATGCTCCTCGGCTGTACCATTTTCCCGGATAAGTCGACGAACGCCGTCAAGTAAAAGTACATGGCGCTAGTCGTTGACCACGACCGCACCGGTTGTTATGCCTGGAGAGTCGGCGTATTGGCTGTCCTCTACCGAAATTTGGGTGAGGCGTCAAGGGCCAGGGTGAAGGGCATTGCAGGCTGCACACTTCTTTTGAGGGTAATTATTTATTTAATTTATTTTTGTAATATATGATATTATATGCTATCGGGTTTTATATATATGTACGCCTGGATTTGGGCGTACTTTCATACATTCCGAGGTCACGCTGTCCTTGACCTGGAGGCCATGGCGGATACGAGGGCTGCTCGGAGAGACGGGAGGGAGGCTCCTCATGGACGGGATCCAGAGCGGCTGATTGCTATTCGCCGCATTTTAGACGCCGTGAGATTTGATGAGGTAATACTTTACTGCTTTATTGCGTTTCGTTTAGGAAATTTAAATTATGAATAAATGTTTTGAATTTAGGAAATTAAAATTATGAATATACGTTTTGACATTTTAGGTTGCGTGGACACCGTGGGGTCAGTTAGACTTTACGACCCCTCAGTACGCTCCTTCTTTGTACCGATGCATTATTGAGTGCCTCGAGATACAGGAGCCATACATGCCGGACCGAGTCCTCCGCCAGTTCGGTTACAGGCAAGGGGTTCCTGAGGATCCACCAGAGCCACGCGAGGTGAAGAGGCGGATCGACTTGAAGTCGTACGTTTTGAAATACGACGACGAGCAGTGCACATGGGATGCCGACCCTAGACCGACGATCGAGCTTCGGGACATGATCCATACCACCTTTGCATGGGACACTGACGATGCGTATATCGATTGGTTGGAGCAGATGTCACATCCGTACGTGGACGCACGATCCCCTAGACATGATCGTCCAGGTTTGGCTCATGTCGTCCCTCCAGCTCCACCGGTGTCTACTCTCATGGTATGATACATTTTATTTATCGCTTATCATTTTTTATGTTTTAAAATCGGTTTTGTTGTAATGGAAATCTTTGTCCTTTATTCAGCGGATCTAGATTCTCGCCGGTCGGATGCGGCGTTTTTTGGAAGAGAGGGACGAGCTTCCACCAGATGTTACCGCTACGATTATTTCGTGGATTCAGGATTTGATAGGTGATGAGGCGTCCATGGCTGATCCCCTACCGCGTGCCTCCCAGAGATTTACTGATTCACAGCACGAGAGAGGAGAGGGCAACGGTAGAGTCCCCGACGATGACTAGATTATAGGACTTACATTATGCCGATTAGACAATTGTGTTTTGGATCATGTATTTATATTTTGGTTGTTTTGGTTAAATTGCATGTTATTATATAAGTGTAACTATATGAAGTATAATGAAATACTATAGTATTAGTATAACTATATGAAATATAATGAAATACTATAGTATATAAGTGTAACTATATCAAATATAATGAAATACTATAGTATATAAGTATAACTATATGAAATATAATGAAATACTATAGTATATAAGTATAACTATATGAAATATAATGAAATACTATAGTATATAAGTGTAACTATATGAAATATAATTAAATACTATAGTATATAAGTATAACTATATGAAATAAAATTAAATACTATATTATATAAGTATAACTATATGAAATATAATGAAATACTATAGTATATAAGTGTAACTCGATAAAATATAATGAAATACTATAGTATATAAGTGTAACTATATGAAATATAATGAAATACTATAGTATATAAGTGTAACTACATCAAATATAATGAAATACTATAGTATATAAGTGTAACTATATGAAATATAATGAAATACTAGAGTATATAAGTGTAACTATATGAAATATAATGAAATACTAGAGTATATAAGTGTAACTATATGAAATATAATGAAATACTATAGTATATAAGTGTAACTATATGAAATATAATGAAATACTATAGTATATAAGTGTAACTATATGAAATATAATGAAATACTATAGTATATAAGTGTAACTATATGAAATATAATCAAATACTATAGTATATAAGTGTAACTATATGAAATTACATCTGAAATTACATCTACATCTCAAACTACACCGGAGGATCTGGAGGACGGTTATATCTAGTGCGATAATCCCGAAATAGTTGAATCCTCGAATGAAATTGTGCGCATTTCTACGCAGGGACGTCACCGGAGAACATGACACATCACCATTTCTAATTTTGTGATTTTATTAGGGTTTGTATTATAACAGGTGGAAATTCCACCCGAGGCTAAGAGCTGTCAAAATTTGACCCGACACGATCCGTGTTTTCTGGGTTGAGATCCGACCCGAAAAGTATTGGGTCAAAAGTGACCCAACCTAATCGATCCGAAATTTTTTGGGTTGGGTCAATGACTCGTTGGGTCAATACAAATGTGTATATTTTATATCTTAAATATTATATTAAATTTTATTATAAAAATACTACATAATAACATTTTTTTATTTTTTGTTTTAATTAAAATATTACTTTAATATTCATTTTATAAAATTTTAACAAGGCGCTCTCGACCCGCTGGGTCGACCCGAAGCCGTTCTTGACGCGCAACGACCCGACCCACAATCGACCCTAGGAGGGGTGTCGCTGCCGCCATTTTGAGCGGCGCCTGCTGATCGTCGAACCATTTTCTTCTCCGCTCTCGTCTTCTTCATCGCGCTGATAAGCGGTATTTTACATAGCGCAACTAGTAGTTATTAGCATAGTTTTGTGGAGATTTTGGCTCGGTTTTGGAGCTAAGTCGATGCTTGAGGTGCGGAGCTACATTATGATTATTTGGAAGCACTTGCATGTTGAGGACGAGGCTTGAGGTTTCCTTGGCGAGAAGACGCTCGAGGAGCCGGGCTGACATGAAGAGACGACGTTGAAGCTAGGAGAAGCAGCTTGACGCGGGCCATGGCGACCCACCGCGGGCCGACGCGGGCTGGGCTGGAGCTGGCTGACGCGAGAAGGCGGCGGCGGGTGGACGCGACTGGCCGCGAGTGGCGGCGGGCGGCGGCGATCGCCGGTGGTCGCGTTTTTGCTCCAGGAAGTTCTGATCTTTGGCGAGGCGAAACGGCGAGCGGAAGCGATCGCGTCCGGTCGCGTCTCTGGCATTTCTGAACTTTCCCGATTTCCTTTTTGGCTTGACGTTTTGCTTTCCCTTAATCAATTCAGACGTTTTGTTTTTCAGTTTAGGTTAGATTAGCACGTTTTTGGCAGACATTCATCTATCCATCACCATTCTCTCTCTCTCTCCTATCATCATCTATCTTTTCCATCTCTTTTCTTTCTTTGTTTTTCTCAAGAACGTTTTTCTAGTTTTCTCCATGGTTTTGGATTTCGTGAAGAACATGAACCGGAACTAAGACCCTTGTTTTGCCTAGCGTGGAAGCACTCGATTAATTCAGTTGTAAGGTTTTATCTCTTGTTCGTCCCTTTGGATTTTTGTATTGATTTCCTTGAGCATAATTCGGATTTCTATATTGTTGGCTAGATTGACATCCTAGTTCGATTTTATAGTTTTCTAATTGCTAGAATAGGGATAGACGGTGGAATCCCTAATCACTTGTAGCAACCACAATTGTATGAAATTGGTATATTGAATTCAATTGTGAAAAGGAAATTGATTTGCATGTCATACTTGCGGTGTTGAGTCTTTGCTTGCAATCCATTATTTCTTATGCCCTATGCTATTGATTGAATCAACTTAGGAGGTTTTCTAGGTTTTCAATTAGTAAGTATTAGCAAGACCGGTTGGATTGTTAATATACAAAAAATCAGAATTGGGACAAATCCTTAGGATTATGATGAACATGAAATGAACCGAATTGCAACTTGGTTAATTGATGTGTGGAAACTTGCTAGGTGAAACTCTTTCTCCCATTGTTTAATCTGATTTTTGTGCTATTGCAATTGAGTAGTTTTAGTAGAAAACCAAATCCCCCCCCCCCCATTTGTTCTTTAAAGTTGATAAATTAGTAGTTACATTGAAATTGACATTTTAACTCCCTTGGGTACGATTCCCTACTTGCATGCTATACTCTAGTTGCATATTAGGATTACTTTGATAGTGTGAACGACTGAAAATAACGCTATCAAATTTGGCGCCGTTGCCGGGGAGTTATTTGTTCTTTTCTTTGTAATTGTTTGTTTATCAACTTTTGGTGTGAACCATTTGTATGGTTCACACCCGTGCTACTGATTCTTTGATTGTTGATTGTGATCCAGAAATTGAGCGGACATTTTTAAGGAACCGAAGAGCAGCCCGTGATTTGTTGAACCAAACTGAGATGGGTGACCGGACGTTGAGACAACTTACCGCTCCTAACTTGGAGCAACAACCTTTGGCTATAACTATTCCTGAGTTAGCCGAAGGAGTGAATTTTGAGTTGAAGGCAGGATTGATTCATGAGTTGCCTCATTTTCATGGTCTTGCTGGAGAAGACCCGAACAAGCACTTGGCGCAATTTCATGCGGTGTGTTCTAGCATGAAGCCAAGAGGTGTCACTGCCGATGCCATCATGTTGAGAGCATTTGGATTCACCTTGAAGGATGCTGCAAATGATTGGCTATATTACCTTGCCCCGGGAAGTATCACAACATGGGCTGAAATGAAGAAGGCTTTTCTCGAAAAATACTTCCCGGCCACGAAGTTGAATAGCTTGAAGAGAGCCATTGCCACCATTGAACAACAAGGAGGCGAGAGCTTGTACGAGTATTATGAGAGATTCAAGCGGCTATGTGCAAGTTGCCCATATCATGGGTACAATGATCAAGATCTCATTCTATACTTGTTCAACGGTCTCTCGGATGAGGAGCGTAGGATGGTGAATGCCGCTTGTGGAGGTAATATTCTGAACAAAACTCCTACCCAAGCGTTTGAGATGTTTCAGGAGCTATCCGAAGGCTCAAGGCAATTTAGCAAGAGAGAGAGTCTCAAGGCTGTGGGTTCCTCCTCAAAGATTGAGTCTGATGTGAATGAGCTGAAGGAAATGATGAAGTGCTTCATGCTGAATGGCACTCCGTCTCAAGCCCGACCATGTGGAGTTTGCAATGAAGTGGGGCATCCAAATGATCAATGCCCTACTCTTCAAGAGTCAAGTGCTGAGGTGAATGGTGTTGGAGGATGGCAACCAAGACCCAAGTATGATCCATTCTCTAACACCTACAACCCGGGTCATAGAGATCATCCAAATTTCAGATGGAGTAACCAGCAAAATGTTCAGAATCCTCACCTCCTGCAACAACCACAACAACAACCGAGGCCACAATACAACCCGAGACAAACCATGTCAGCTGAAGACATGATCAAGTCATTGGCCCAGTCGGTTATGCAGAAAGATGCTGAAACAAAGTCTTCCATTCAGAATCTTGAGAGACAAGTGGCACAAATTGCTCAATCCGTGAGTAATCTAGAGGCTCATGTATCGGGAAAATTACCGTCACAAACGGTAGTCAACCCGAAGGCGAATGTGAGTGCCATTACCTTGAGGAGTGGGAAGCTATTGAACCCTTATGCTGAACAGGGTGAATTGCAAGACGGTTCTGAGCCGTGTGAAAACAGGAAAACGCGATCTCACGCGACCTACCGCGATCGCGGTTTCGACGATGAAGAATCACTGGAACAACGCCGGCGATCGCGGTCACCCGCCGTGACTCGCGGTTTCATTCCAGTGAGCAGCCAAGAGGAATCCATGGAGCGCCGGCGATCGCGTGGACCCGCGTCCACTCGCGGTTTGGCGGCAGAACTCCCAGCTCAGGAACGGCGATCGCGTGGACCCGCCGTGGCTCGCGGTTTGAGCCCAGATCTTGTCGACGAGTATGTTCGCCCGAGCTTTCCACCGCTTTGCTCTCAGAAGCCGGTCCCTCCTTTCCCTGAGGCGTTGAAGGACACTAGAAGACCAGAGAGTGACAATGAGATGTATGAGACCTTTAGCAAGTGTCAGGTAAACATTCCTTTGCTAAAATTGGTTAAAAGTATTCCTAGATATGCTAAGTTTTTAAAAGAAATTTGCACTATCAAAAGGAATCAAAAATTGAAAGGAAAACAAAAGGTCAAAATTAGTGAGCATGTTTCCGCGGTTTTTCAAAAGAAAATGCCTAAAAAGTGTGGTGACCCGGGTAGGTTTAGCATTCCATGTGTGATTGGTGATACTAAAATTGAAAATGCTATGCTTGATCTTGGTGCATCTATCAATGTTTTGCCTTTGTCCTTGTATGAATCCCTAGGATTAGGACCTTTGCATGAGACCGGTATTGTTATTCAACTAGCTGATAGGTCTAATGTGTATCCTAAGGGAGTGGTTGAAGATGTACTTGTTATGGTTGGTGATTTGATATTTCCCGCTGATTTTTTTGTGTTGGATATGGAGCATGACAAAGATGCGGCCCCTATGCTGTTAGGTAGGCCTTTCATGAAAACAGCACAAACTAAAATTGATGTTAATAGTGGGAAATTGACTATGGAATTTGATGGGGATGAAGTTGAATTTAACATCTATGATATGAAGCCCGTTGTTGATTTCTCTTTGAACTTTGTTGATGTAATGACTCCTAACCCTTTGGATGAGTTACAACCTATGATTGAGGATTCTAACATGACAGCTTTATTGGATGAGAAGGGAGAGTCCCCTAACTCTCTTTTGGGCATTGGCCCCATTGTGCTAACTCCGAGCAAGAAGCTTTTTTCTTCTTCTTTTGTGCAGGCCCCGGAAGTTGAGTTTCAACACCCCCCTGATCCATCGAAGTATGGGGGGAAGGCAACCAAGAAGGTAAAGATGGAGGAGCCACCGAAGGAGTCAACTACCAAGAAGCATGGTCTAAGGTTTAAACCTTTCCATGAATGGTTCAAGAAGGAGGTGCTCAATGAGAGGGTTCCTAAAGGACCCGATGATATAGATTGAGGTTGTGTGAGTAGTATGTCGAGCCACGACAATAACTAAGGCGCTTCTCGGGAGGCAACCCGAGGTTTGAGATGCTTTATTTTATTTTTTTCTTTTTGTTTATTTTTTTAATTGTCATTTTTAGTGTTTTTGTGGTTAGGGAAGGATGCCCGAAGCACAGGTTCAGCTACATTCTGTAGCCAAAACCGCGAGCCACGGCGATCGCGGTCGCTCGCGGTTTTCCTCCGCTGTAAGTCTTCTTTTCTAAAAAAAAAAAAAAAAAAAAAATGAGTCTTGGAGTGATGCGAGATTGGTGTTCCCCGAAGAAGAGCTTGTGATTGTAGGTTGCAAACTACGATCACGGGTTTGTGCTTAGCAACCTTCCGGAAGTTGGTGATTTGCTGAATTCGCCATTCATTTTTCTTCTTCTGTGGATCTTCAATTTCGGCGTTCTTCCTTGTTACCCATTGTTTTGGATGAGCTGGACATTATTGGATCATCATTGAGCTCATCCCACTTCTACTACACCTTGTGCTTCATTGGAGGGAGACCATCCGGTCTCGTATGTGAGTCTTCTGTTTTCTTTCTCCCCGTGCTTTTACCTTGTCTTTCATTCCATTGGGGACAATGTCATGTTTAAGTATGGGGGAGAGAATGTATTCACATGTTTTATGGTGTTGTGCACTTGTGTATGGCTGATGTGTATGAATTTTTTAAAGAGTTTGAGAAAGAAAAAGCCAAAAATATGAGAAAAAGGCAATCAAAATCCTGGGATGAGCTGAAAAGCTCAGGTAAAAAGCAGGTAGTCCGACCGACTCTAGGTTGGTGCAAAAATGGACTTGAGTGATGTGAGCAACATGTGAGATATCTAGCAAAATGAAATGAGTGGTTAGGTGAAAACCCGAAAGGGCGCCTAAGCAAAATGAGTGTGAGTGATTTAGGATTTTCTTGCTTGGCGTTGGTGTCATAAGAAGAGGTGTTATAAGGAGTTCGGGTAGGATCACTCATGGAGCGATAAGGAGATAGATTGGAGTTTATGCATTGCTCATTTTTGATTGTTTGGAGGCGAAGTGTTGAGTCTTGTAATTGCTAGTTTCATGTTCTTCCTTACTTCCTGAAACCTGTGTGCTGATTGGAGGAGTGAGTTTTCTTTTAGCTTACTCGAGGGCGAGCAAGGTTTAAGTATGGGGGATTTGATAAGCGGTATTTTACATAGCGCAACTAGTAGTTATTAGCATAGTTTTGTGGAGATTTTGGCTCGGTTTTGGAGCTAAGTCGATGCTTGAGGTGCGGAGCTACATTATGATTATTTGGAAGCACTTGCATGTTGAGGACGAGGCTCGAGGTTTCCTTGGCGAGAAGACGCTCGAGGAGCCGGGCTGACATGAAGAGACGACGTTGAAGCTAGGAGAAGCAGCTTGACGCGGGCCATGGCGACCCACCGCGGGCCGACGCGGGCTGGGCTGGAGCTGGCTGACGCGAGAAGGCGGCGGCGGGTGGACGCGACTGGCCGCGAGTGGCGGCGGGCGGCGGCGATCGCCGGTGGTCGCGTTTTTGCTCCAGGAAGTTCTGATCTTTGGCGAGGCGAAACGGCGAGCGGAAGCGATCGCGTCCGGTCGCGTCTCTGGCGTTTCTAAACTTTCCCGATTTCCTTTTTGGCTTGACGTTTTGCTTTCCCTTAATCAATTCAGACGTTTTGTTTTTCAGTTTAGGTTAGATTAGCACGTTTTTGGCAGACATTCATCTATCCATCACCATTCTCTCTCTCTCCTATCATCATCTATCTTTTCCATCTCTTTTCTTTCTTTGTTTTTCTCAAGAACGTTTTTCTAGTTTTCTCCATGGTTTTGGATTTCGTGAAGAACATGAACCGGAACTAAGACCCTTGTTTTGCCTAGCGTGGAAGCACTCGATTAATTCAGTTGTAAGGTTTTATCTCTTGTTCGTCCCTTTGGATTTTTGTATTGATTTCCTTGAGCATAATTCGGATTTCTATATTGTTGGCTAGATTGACATCCTAGTTCGATTTTATAGTTTTCTAATTGCTAGAATAGGGATAGACGGTGGAATCCCTAATCACTTGTAGCAACCACAATTGTATGAAATTGGTATATTGAATTCAATTGTGAAAAGGAAATTGATTTGCATGTCATACTTGCGGTGTTGAGTCTTTGCTTGCAATCCATTATTTCTTATGCCCTATGCTATTGATTGAATCAACTTAGGAGGTCTTCTAGGTTTTCAATTAGTAAGTATTAGCAAGACCGGTTGGATTGTTAATATACAAAAAATCAGAATTGGGACAAATCCTTAGGATTATGATGAACATGAAATGAACCGAATTGCAACTTGGTTAATTGATGTGTGGAAACTTGCTAGGTGAAACTCTTTCTCCCATTGTTTAATCTGATTTTTGTGCTATTGCAATTGAGTAGTTTTAGTAGAAAACCAAA
Organism: Rheum nobile; assembly: GCA_027886185.1. Classification (NCBI taxonomy): domain Eukaryota; kingdom Viridiplantae; phylum Streptophyta; class Magnoliopsida; order Caryophyllales; family Polygonaceae; genus Rheum; species Rheum nobile. The sequence goes on from WOAB01000040.1 coordinate 8,382,497, forward strand.
TCCCCCCCCCCCATTTGTTCTTTAAAGTTGATAAATTAGTAGTTACATTGAAATTGACATTTTAACTCCCTTGGGTACGATTCCCTACTTGCATGCTATACTCTAGTTGCATATTAGGATTACTTTGATAGTGTGAACGACTGAAAATAACGCTATCAAATTTGGCGCCGTTGCCGGGGAGTTATTTGTTCTTTTCTTTGTAATTGTTTGTTTATCAACTTTTGGTGTGAACCATTTGTATGGTTCACACCCGTGCTACTGATTCTTTGATTGTTGATTGTGATCCAGAAATTGAGCGGACATTTTTAAGGAACCGAAGAGCAGCCCGTGATTTGTTGAACCAAACTGAGATGGGTGACCGGACGTTGAGACAACTTACCGCTCCTAACTTGGAGCAACAGCCTTTGGCTATAACTATTCCTGAGTTAGCCGAAGGAGTGAATTTTGAGTTGAAGGCAGGATTGATTCATGAGTTGCCTCATTTTCATGGTCTTGCTGGAGAAGACCCGAACAAGCACTTGGCGCAATTTCATGCGGTGTGTTCTAGCATGAAGCCAAGAGGTGTCACTGCCGATGCCATCATGTTGAGAGCATTTGGATTCACCTTGAAGGATGCTGCAAATGATTGGCTATATTACCTTGCCCCGGGAAGTATCACAACATGGGCTGAAATGAAGAAGGCTTTTCTCGAAAAATACTTCCCGGCCACGAAGTTGAATAGCTTGAAGAGAGCCATTGCCACCATTGAACAACAAGGAGGCGAGAGCTTGTACGAGTATTATGAGAGATTCAAGCGGCTATGTGCAAGTTGCCCATATCATGGGTACAATGATCAAGATCTCATTCTATACTTGTTCAACGGTCTCTCGGATGAGGAGCGTAGGATGGTGAATGCCGCTTGTGGAGGTAATATTCTGAACAAAACTCCTACCCAAGCGTTTGAGATGTTTCAGGAGCTATCCGAAGGCTCAATGCAATTTAGCAAGAGAGAGAGTCTCAAGGCTGTGGGTTCCTCCTCAAAGATTGAGTCTGATGTGAATGAGCTGAAGGAAATGATGAAGTGCTTCATGCTGAATGGCACTCCGTCTCAAGCCCGACCATGTGGAGTTTGCAATGAAGTGGGGCATCCAAATGATCAATGCCCTACTCTTCAAGAGTCAAGTGCTGAGGTGAATGGTGTTGGAGGATGGCAACCAAGACCCAAGTATGATCCATTCTCTAACACCTACAACCCGGGTCATAGAGATCATCCAAATTTCAGATGGAGTAACCAGCAAAATGTTCAGAATCCTCACCTCCTGCAACAACCACAACAACAACCGAGGCCACAATACAACCCGAGACAAACCATGTCAGCTGAAGACATGATCAAGTCATTGGCCCAGTCGGTTATGCAGAAAGATGCTGAAACAAAGTCTTCCATTCAGAATCTTGAGAGACAAGTGGCACAAATTGCTCAATCCGTGAGTAATCTAGAGGCTCATGTATCGGGAAAATTACCGTCACAAACGGTAGTCAACCCGAAGGCGAATGTGAGTGCCATTACCTTGAGGAGTGGGAAGCTATTGAACCCTTATGCTGAACAGGGTGAATTGCAAGACGGTTCTGAGCCGTGTGAAAACAGGAAAACGCGATCTCACGCGACCTACCGCGATCGCGGTTTCGACGATAAAGAATCACTGGAACAACGCCGGCGATCGCGGTCACCCGCCGTGACTCGCGGTTTCATTCCAGTGAGCAGCCAAGAGGAATCCATGGAGCGCCGGCGATCGCGTGGACCCGCGTCCACTCGCGGTTTGGCGGCAGAACTCCCAGCTCAGGAACGGCGATCGCGTGGACCCGCCGTGGCTCGCGGTTTGAGCCCAGATCTTGTCGACGAGTATGTTCGCCCGAGCTTTCCACCGCTTTGCTCTCAGAAGCCGGTCCCTCCTTTCCCTGAGGCGTTGAAGGACACTAGAAGACCGGAGAGTGACAATGAGATGTATGAGACCTTTAGCAAGTGTCAGGTAAACATTCCTTTGCTAAAATTGGTTAAAAGTATTCCTAGATATGCTAAGTTTTTAAAAGAAATTTGCACTATCAAAAGGAATCAAAAATTGAAAGGAAAACAAAAGGTCAAAATTAGTGAGCATGTTTCCGCGGTTTTTCAAAAGAAAATGCCTAAAAAGTGTGGTGACCCGGGTAGGTTTAGCATTCCATGTGTGATTGGTGATACTAAAATTGAAAATGCTATGCTTGATCTTGGTGCATCTATCAATGTTTTGCCTTTGTCCTTGTATGAATCCCTAGGATTAGGACCTTTGCATGAGACCGGTATTGTTATTCAACTAGCTGATAGGTCTAATGTGTATCCTAAGGGAGTGGTTGAAGATGTACTTGTTATGGTTGGTGATTTGATATTTCCCGCTGATTTTTTTGTGTTGGATATGGAGCATGACAAAGATGCGGCCCCTATGCTGTTAGGTAGGCCTTTCATGAAAATAGCACAAACTAAAATTGATGTTAATAGTGGGAAATTGACTATGAAATTTGATGGGGATGAAGTTGAATTTAACATCTATGATATGAAGCCCGTTGTTGATTCCTCTTTGAACTTTGTTGATGTAATGACTCCTAACCCTTTGGATGAGTTACAACCTATGATTGAGGATTCTAACATGACAGCTTTATTGGATGAGAAGGGAGAGTCCCCTAACTCTCTTTTGGGCATTGGCCCCATTGTGCTAACTCCGAGCAAGAAGCTTTTTTCTTCTTCTTTTGTGCAGGCCCCGGAAGTTGAGTTTCAACACCCCCCTGATCCATCGAAGTATGGGGGGAAGGCAACCAAGAAGGTAAAGATGGAGGAGCCACCGAAGGAGTCAACTACCAAGAAGCATGGTCTAAGGTTTAAACCTTTCCATGAATGGTTCAAGAAGGAGGTGCTCAATGAGAGGGTTCCTAAAGGACCCGATGATATAGATTGAGGTTGTATGAGTAGTATGTCGAGCCACGACAATAACTAAGGCGCTTCTCGGGAGGCAACCCGAGGTTTAAGATGCTTTATTTTATTTTTTTCTTTTTGTTTATTTTTTTAATTGTCATTTTTAGTGTTTTTGTGGTTAGGGAAGGATGCCCGAAGCACAGGTTCAGCTACATTCTGTAGCCAAAACCGCGAGCCACGGCGATCGCGGTCACTCGCGGTTTTCCTCCGCTGTAAGTCTTCTTTTCTAAAAAAAAAAAAAAAAAAAAAAAAAGAGTCTTGGAGTGATGCGAGATTGGTGTTCCCCGAAGAAGAGCTTGTGATTGTAGGTTGCAAACTACGATCACGGGTTTGTGCTTAGCAACCTTCCGGAAGTTGGTGATTTGCTGAATTCGCCATTCATTTTTCTTCTTCTTTGGATCTTCAATTTCGGCGTTCTTCCTTGTTACCCATTGTTTTGGATGAGCTGGACATTATTGGATCATCATTGAGCTCATCCCACTTCTACTACACCTTGTGCTTCATTGGAGGGAGACCATCCGGTCTCGTATGTGAGTCTTCTGTTTTCTTTCTCCCCGTGCTTTTACCTTGTCTTTCATTCCATTGGGGACAATGTCATGTTTAAGTATGGGGGAGAGAATGTATTCACATGTTTTATGGTGTTGTGCACTTGTGTATGGCTGATGTGTATGAATTTTTTAAAGAGTTTGAGAAAGAAAAAGCCAAAAATATGAGAAAAAGGCAATCAAAATCCTGGGATGAGCTGAAAAGCTCAGGTAAAAAGCAGGTAGTCCGACCGACTCTAGGTTGGTGCAAAAATGGACTTGAGTGATGTGAGCAACATGTGAGATATCTAGCAAAATGAAATGAGTGGTTAGGTGAAAACCCGAAAGGGCGCCTAAGCAAAATGAGTGTGAGTGATTTATGATTTTCTTGCTTGGCGTTGGTGTCATAAGAAGAGGTGTTATAAGGAGTTCGGGTAGGATCACTCATGGAGCGATAAGGAGATAGATTGGAGTTTATGCATTGCTCATTTTTGATTGTTTGGAGGCGAAGTGTTGAGTCTTGTAATTGCTAGTTTCATGTTCTTCCTTACTTCCTGAAACCTGTGTGCTGATTGGAGGAGTGAGTTTTCTTTTAGCTTACTCGAGGGCGAGCAAGGTTTAAGTATGGGGGATTTGATAAGCGGTATTTTACATAGCGCAACTAGTAGTTATTAGCATAGTTTTGTGGAGATTTTGGCTCGGTTTTGGAGCTAAGTCGATGCTTGAGGTGCGGAGCTACATTATGATTATTTGGAAGCACTTGCATGTTGAGGACGAGGCTCGAGGTTTCCTTGGCGAGAAGACGCTCGAGGAGCCGGGCTGACATGAAGAGACGACGTTGAAGCTAGGAGAAGCAGCTTGACGCGGGCCATGGCGACCCACCGCGGGCCGACGCGGGCTGGGCTGGAGTTGGCTGACGCGAGCAGGCGGCGGCGGGTGGACGCGACTGGCCGCGAGTGGCGGCGGGCGGCGGCGATCGCCGGTGGTCGCGTTTTTGCTCCAGGAAGTTCTGATCTTTGGCGAGGCGAAACGGCGAGCGGAAGCGATCGCGTCCGGTCGCGTCTCTGGCGTTTCTAAACTTTCCCGATTTCCTTTTTGGCTTGACGTTTTGCTTTCCCTTAATCAATTCAGACGTTTTGTTTTTCAGTTTAGGTTAGATTAGCACGTTTTTGGCAGACATTCATCTATCCATCACCATTCTCTCTCTCTCTCCTATCATCATCTATCTTTTCCATCTCTTTTCTTTCTTTGTTTTTCTCAAGAACGTTTTTCTAGTTTTCTCCATGGTTTTGGATTTCGTGAAGAACATGAACCGGAACTAAGACCCTTGTTTTGCCTAGCGTGGAAGCACTCGATTAATTCAGTTGTAAGGTTTTATCTCTTGTTCGTCCCTTTGGATTTTTGTATTGATTTCCTTGAGCATAATTCGGATTTCTATATTGTTGGCTAGATTGACATCCTAGTTCGATTTTATAGTTTTCTAATTGCTAGAATAGGGATAGACGGTGGAATCCCTAATCACTTGTAGCAACCACAATTGTATGAAATTGGTATATTGAATTCAATTGTGAAAAGGAAATTGATTTGCATGTCATACTTGCGGTGTTGAGTCTTTGCTTGCAATCCATTATTTCTTATGCCCTATGCTATTGATTGAATCAACTTAGGAGGTCTTCTAGGTTTTCAATTAGTAAGTATTAGCAAGACCGGTTGGATTGTTAATATACAAAAAATCAGAATTGGGACAAATCCTTAGGATTATGATGAACATGAAATGAACCGAATTGCAACTTGGTTAATTGATGTGTGGAAACTTGCTAGGTGAAACTCTTTCTCCCATTGTTTAATCTGATTTTTGTGCTATTGCAATTGAGTAGTTTTAGTAGAAAACCAAATCCCCCCCCCCCCATTTGTTCTTTAAAGTTGATAAATTAGTAGTTACATTGAAATTGACATTTTAACTCCCTTGGGTACGATTCCCTACTTGCATGCTATACTCTAGTTGTATATTAGGATTACTTTGATAGTGTGAACGACTGAAAATAACGCTATCACGCGCTTTCCCTAGCTATCGTTTTTCTTTCTCCGATACTATTTCCCTTTTTATTTGTGCTCATTTCTACGCAGGCACGTCACCGAAGAACATGACACGTCAGCATTTCAAATTTTGCGATTTTATTAGGGTTTGTATTGTAACAGGTGGAAATTCCACCCGAGGCTAAGAGCTGTCAATATTTGACCCGACCCGATCCGTGTTTTCTGGGTTGAGATCCGACACGAAAAGTATTGGGTCAAAAGTGACCCAACCTATTCGACCCGAAATTTTTTGGATTGGGTCATTGACTCATTAGGTCAATACAAATGTGTTTATATTTTATATCTAAATATTATATTAAATTTTATTATTAAAATATTATATAATAACATTTTTTTATTTTTTATTTTTTGTTTTAATTAAATATTATTTTGATATTCATTTTATAAAATTTTAACAAGGCGCTCTCGACCCGCTGGGTTGACCCAAACCCATACTTGACGCGCAACGACCCGACCCGCAATCGACCCTAGGAGGAGTGTCGCCGCCACCATTTTGAGCGGCACATGCTGATCGTCAAACCTTTTTCTTCTCCGCTCCCGTCTTCTTCATCGCGCTCTCCCTAGCTATCGTTTTTCTTTCTCCGATACTATTTCCCTTTTTATTTGTGCTCATTTCTACGCAGGCACGTCACCGGAGAACATGACACGTCAGCATTTCTAATTTTGCGATTTTATTAGGGTTTGTATTGTAACAGGTGGAAATTCCACCCGAGGCTAAGAGCTGTCAAAATTTGACTCGACCCGATCCGTGTTTTCTAGGTTGAGATCCGACCCGAAAAGTATTGGGTCAAAAGTGACCCAACCTATTCGATCCGAAAATTTTTGGGTTGGGCCATTGACTCGTTGGGTCAATATAAACGTGTATATTTTATATCTTAAATACTATATTAAATTTTATTATAAAAATACTACATAATAACATTTTTATATTTATTATTTTTTGTTTTAATTAAAATATTACTTTAATATTCATTTTATAAAATTTTAACAAGGCGCTCTCAACCCGCTGGGTCGACCCGAAGCCGTTCTTGACGCAGAACGACCCGACCCGCAATCGACCCTAGGAGGGGTGTCGCTCCCGCCATTTTGAGCGGCGCCTGCTGATCGTAGAACCATTTTCTTCTCCGCTCCCGTCTTCTTCATCGCGCTCTCCCTAGCTATCGTTTTTCTTTCCCCGATACTATTTCCCTTTTTATTTGTGCTCATTTCTACGCAGGCACGTCACCGGAAAACATGACACGTCAGCATTTCTAATTTTGCGATTTTATTAGGGTTTGTATTGTAACAGGTGGAAATTCCACCCGAGGCTAAGAGCTGTCAATATTTGACCCTACCCGATCCGTGTTTTCTGGGTTGAGATCCGACCCGAAAAGTATTTTTTGGATTGGGTCATTGACTCGTTGGGTCAATACAAATGAGTTTTAATTTTATATCTTAAATATTATATTAAATTTTATTATTAAAATATTATATACTAACATTTTTTTATTTATTATTTTTTGTTTTAATTAAAATATTATTTTGATATTCATTTTATAAAATTTTAACAAGGCGCTCTTGACCCGCTGGGTTGACCCAAACCCGTACTTGACGCGCAACGACCCAACCCGCAATCGACCCTAGGAGGGGTGTTGCTGCCACCATTTTGAGCGGCACCTGCTGATCGTCAAACCTTTTTCTTCTCCGCTCCCGTCTTCTTCATCGCGCTCTCCCTAGCTATCGTTTTTCTTTATCCGATACTATTTCCCTTTTTATTTGTGCTCATTTCTACGCAGACACGTCACCGGAGAATATGACACGTCAACATTTCTAATTTTGCGATTTTATTAGGGTTTGTATTGTAATAGGTGGAAATTCCACCCGAGGCTAAGAGCTGTCAATATTTGACCCGACCCGATCCGTGTTTTCTGGGTTGAGATCCGACCCGAAAAGTATTGGGTCAAAAGTGACCCAACCTATTCGACCCAAATTTTTTTGGATTGGGTCATTGACTCGTTGGGTCAATACAAATGTGTTTATATTTTATATCTTAAATATTATATTAAATTTTATTATTAAAATATTATATAATAACATTTTTTTATTTATTATTTTTTGTTTTAATTAAAATATTATTTTAATATTCATTTTATAAAATTTTAACAAGGCGCTCTCGACCCGCTGGGACGACCCGAACCCGTATTTGACGCGCAACGACCCGACCCGCAATCGACCCTAGGAGGGGTGTCGCTGCCACCATTTTGAGCGGCACCTGCTGATCGTCAAACATTTTTCTTCTCCGCTCCCGGCTTCTTCATCGCGCTCTCCCTAGCTATCGTTTTTCTTTCTCCGATACTATTTCCCTTGTTATTTGTGCTCATTTCTACGCAGGCACGTCACCGGAGAACATGACATGTCACCATTTCTAATTTTCCGATTTTATTAGGGTTTGTATTGTAACAGGTGGAAATTCCACCCGAGACTAAGATGTGTCAAAATTTGACCCGACCCGATTCGTGTTTTCTGGGTTGAGATCCGACCCGAAAAGTATTGGGTCAAAAGTGACCCAACCTATTCGATCCCAAAATTTTTGGGTTGGGTCAATACAAATGTTTATATTTTATATCTTAAATATTATATTACATTTTATTATAAAAATACTACATAATAACATTTTTATATTTTATATTTTTTGTTTTAACTAAAATATTACTTTAATATTCATTTTATAAAATTTTAACAAGGCGCTCTCGACCCGCTGGGTCGACCCGAACCCGTTCTTGACGCGCAACGACCCGACCCTCAATCGACCCTAAGAGGGGTGTCGCTGCCGCCATTTTGAGCGGCGCCTGCTGATCGTCGAACCTTTTTCTTCTCCGCTCCCGTCTTCTTCATCGCGCTCTCCCTAGCTATCATATTTCCTTCTCCGATACTATTTCCCTTTTTATTTGTGCTCATTTCTACGCAGGCACGTCACCGACGAATATGACACGTCAACATTTCTAATTTTGCGATTTTATTATGGTTTGTATTGTAACAGGTGGAAATTCCACCCGAGGGTAAGAGCTGTCAATATTTGACCCGACCTGATCCGTGTTTTCTGGGTTGAGATCAGACCCAAAAAGTATTTGGTCAAAAGTGACCCAACCTATTCGACCCGAAATTTTTTGGATTGGGTCATTGACTCGTTGGGTCAATACAAATGTGTTTTAATTTTATATCTTAAATATTATATTAAATTTTATTACTAAAATATTATATAAGAACATTTTTTTATTTATTATTTTTTGTTTTAATTAAAATATTATTTTGATATTCATTTTATAAAACTTTAACAAGGCGCTCTCGACCCGTTGGGTCGACCCAAACCCGTACTTGACGGGCAACGACCCGACCCGCAATCGACCCTAGGAGGGGTGTTGCTGCCACCATTTTGAGCGGCATCTGCTGATCGTCAAACCTTTTTCTTCTCCGCTCCCGTCTTCTACATCGCGCTCTCCCTAGCTATCGTTTTTCTGTATCCGATACTATTTCCCTTTTTATTTGTGCTCATTTCTACGCAGACACGTCACCGGAGAATATGACACGTCAACATTTCTAATTTTGCGATTTTATTAGGGTTTGTATTGTAACAGGTGGAAATTCCACCCGAGGCTAAGAGCTGTCAATATTTGACCCGACCCGATCCGTGTTTTCTGGGTTGAGATCCGACCCGAAAAGTATTGGGTCAAACGTGACCCAACCTATTTCACTCGAATTTTTTTGGATTGGCTCATTGACTCGTTGGGTCAATACAAATGTGTTTATATTTTATATCTTAAATATTATATTAAATTTTATTATTAAAATATTATATAATAACATTTTTTTATTTATTATTTATTATTTTTTGTTTTGATTAAAATATTATTTTGATATTCATTTTATAAAATTTTAACAAGGCGCTCTCGACCCGCTCGGTCGACCCAAACCCGTACTTGACGCGCAACGACCCGACCCGCAATCGACCCTAGGAGGGGTGTTGCTGCCACCATTTTGAGCGGCACCTGCTGATCGTCAAACCTTTTTCTTCTCCGCTCCCGTCTTCCTCATCGCGCTCTCCCTAGCTATCGTTTTTCTTTATCCGATACGATTTCCCTTTTTATTTGTGCTCATTTCTACGCAGACAAGTCACCGAAGAACATGACACGTTAGCATTTCTAATTTTGCGATTTTATTAGGGTTTGTATTGTAACAGGTGGAAATTCCACCCGAGGCTAAGAGCTGTCAATATTTGACCCAACCCGATCCGTGTTTTCAGGGTTGAGATCCGACCCGAAAAGTATTGGGTCAAAAGTGACCCAACCTATTTCACCCGAATTTTTTTGGATTGGCTCATTGACTCGTTGGGTCATTACAAATGTGTTTATATTTTATATCTTAAATATTATATTAAATTTTATTATTAAAATATTATATAATAACATTTTTTTATTTATTATTTATTATTTTTTGTTTTAATTAAAATATTATTTTGATATTCATTTTATAAAATTTTAACAAGGCGCTCTCGACCCGCTCGATCGACCCAAACCCGTACTTGACGCGCAACGACCCGACCCGCAATCGACCCAAGGAGGGGTGTCGTTGCCACCATTTTGAGCGGCACTTGCTGATCGTCAAACCTTTTTCTTCTCCGCTCCCGGCTTCTTCATCACGCTCTCCCTAGCTATCGTTTTTCTTTCTCCGATACTATTTCCCTTTTTATTTGTGCTCATTTCTACGCAGGCACGTCATCGGAGAACATGACACGTCAACATTTCTAATTTTGTGATTTTATTAGGGTTTGTATTGTAACAGGTGGAAATTCCACCCGAGGCTAAGAGCTGTCAAAATTTGACTCGACCCGATCCGTGTTTTCTAGGTTGAGATCCGACCCGAAAAGTATTGGGTCAAAAGTGACCCAACCTATTCGATCCGAAAATTTTTGGGTTGGGTCATTGACTCGTTGGGTCAATATAAATGTGTATATTTTATATCTTAAATATTATATTAAATTTTATTATAAAAATACTACATAATAACATTTTTATATTTATTATTTTTTGTTTTAATTAAAATATTACTTTAATATTCATTTTATAAAATTTTAACAAGGCGCTCTCAACCCGCTGGGTCGACCCGAAGCCGTTCTTGACGCAGAACGACCCGACCCGCAATCGACCCTAGGAGGGGTGTCGCTCCCGCCATTTTGAGTGGCGCCTGCTGATCGTAGAACCATTTTCTTCTCCGCTCCCGTCTTCTTCATCGCGCTCTCCCTAGCTATCGTTTTTCTTTCTCCGATACTATTTCCCTTTTTATTTGTGCTCATTTCTACGCAGGCACATCACCGGAGAACATGACACGTCAGCATTTCTAATTTTGCGATTTTATTAGGGTTTGTATTATAACAGGTGGAAATTCCACTCGAGGCTAAGAGCTGTCAATATTTGACCCTACCCGATCCGTGTTTTCTAGGTTGAGATCCGACCCGAAAAGTATTTTTTGGATTGAGTCATTGACTTGTCGGGTCAATACAAATGTGTTTTAATTTTATATCTTAAATATTATATTAAATTTTATTATTAAAATATTATATAATAACATTTTTTTATTTATTATTTTTTGTTTTAATTAAAATATTATTTTGATATTCATTTTATAAAATTTTAACAGGGTGCTCTCGACCCGCTGGGTCGACCCAAACCCGTACTTGACGCGCAACGACCCGACCCTCAATCGACCCTAGGAGGGGTGTTGCTGCCACCATTTTGAGCGGCACCTGCTGATCGTCAAACCTTTTTCTTCTCTGCTCCCGTCTTCTTCATCGCGCTCTCCCTAGCTATCGTTTTTCTTTATCCGATACTATTTCCCTTTTTATTTGTGCTCATTTCTACGCAGACACGTCACCGGAGAATATGACACGTCAACATTTCTAATTTTGCGATTTTATTAGGGTTTGTATTGTAACAGGTGGAAATTCCACCCGAGGCTAAGAGCTGTCAATATTTGACCCGACCCGATCCGTGTTTTCTGGGTTGAGATCCGACCCGAAAAGTATTGGGTCAAAAGTGACCCAACCTATTCGACCTGAAATTTTTTGGATTGGGTCATTGACTCGTTGGGTCAATACAAAGGTGTTTATATTTTATATCTTAAATATTATATTAAATTTTATTATTAAAATATTATATAATAACATTTTTTTATTTATTATTTATTATTTTTTGTTTTAATTAAAATATTATTTTGATATTCATTTTATAAAATTTTAACAAGGCGCTCTCGACCCGCTCGATCGACCCAAACCCGTACTTGACGTGCAACGACACGACCCGCAATCGACCCTCGGAGGGGTGTCGCTGCCACCATTTTGAGCGGCACTTGCTGATCGTCAAACCTTTTTCTTCTCCGCTCCCGTCTTCTTCATCGCGCTCTCCCTAGCTATCATTTTTCCTTCTCCGATACTATTTCCCTTTTTATTTGTGCTCATTTCTACGCAGGCACGTCACCGACGAATATGACACGTCAACATTTCTAATTTTGCGATTTTATTAGGGTTTGTATTGTAACAGGTGGAAATTCCACCCGAGGGTAAGAGCTGTCAATATTTGACCCGATCTGATCCGTGTTTTCTGGGTTGAGATCTGACCCGAAAAGTATTTGGTCAAAAGTGACCCAACCTATTCGACCCGAAATTTTTTGGATTGGGTCATTGACTCGTTGGGTCAATACAAATGTGTTTTAATTTTATATCTTAAATATTATATTAAATTTTATTATTAAAATATTATATAATAGCATTTTTTATTTATTATTTTTTGTTTTAATTAAAATATTATTTTGATATTCATTTTATAAAATTTTAACAAGGCGCTCTCGACCCGCTCGATCGACCCAAACCCGTTCTTGACGCGCAACGACCCGACCCGCAATCGACCCTAGGAGGGGTGTCGCTGCCACCATTTTGAGCGGCACTTGCTGATCGTCAAACCTTTTTCTTCTCTGCTCCCGGCTTCTTCATCACGCTCTCCCTAGCTATCGTTTTTCTTTCTCCGATACTATTTCCCTTTTTATTTGTGCTCATTTCTACGCAGGCACGTCACCGGAGAACATGACACGTCAGCATTTCTAATTTTGCGATTTTATTAGGGTTTGTATTGTAACAGGTGGAAATTCCACCCGAGGCTAAGAGTTGTCAAAATTTGACTCGACCCGATCTGTGTTTTCTAGGTTGAGATCCGACCCGAAAAGTATTGGGTCAAAAGTGACCCAACCTATTCAATCCGAAAATTTTCGGGTTGGGTCATTGACTCGTTGGGTCAATATAAATGTGTATATTTTATATCTTAAATATTATATTTAATTTTTTTATAAAAATACTACATAATAACATTTTTATACTTATTATTTTTTGTTTTAATTAAAATATTACTTTAATATTCATTTTATAAAATTTTAACAAAGCGCTCTCAACCCGTTGGGTCGACCCGAAGCCGTTCTTGACGCAGAACGACCCGACCCGCAATCGACCCTAGGAGGGGTGTCGCTCCCGCCATTTTGAGCGGCGCCTGCTGATCGTAGAACCATTTTCTTCTCCGCTCCCGTCTTCTTCACCGCGCCCTCCCTAGCTATCGTTTTTCTTTCTCCGATACTATTTCCCTTTTTATTTGTGCTCATTTCTACGCAGGCACGTCACCGGAGAACATGACACGTCAACATTTCTAATTTTGCGATTTTATTAGGGTTTGTATTGTAACAGGTGGAAATTCCACTCGAGGCTAAGAGCTGTCAATATTTGACCCGACCCGATCCGTGTTTTCTGGGTTGAGATCCGACCCGAAAAGTATTGGGTCAAAAGTGACCCAACCTATTCGACCCGAAATTTTTTGGATTGGGTCATTGACTCGTTGGGTCAATACAAATGTGTTTATATTTTATATCTTAAATATTATATTAAATTTTATTATTAAAATATTATATAATAACATTTTTTATTTTTTATTTTTTGTTTTAATTAAAATATTATTTTGATATTCATTTTATAAAATTTTAACAAGGCGCTCTCGACCCGCTCGATCGACCCAAACCCGTACTTGACGCGCAATGACCCGACCCGCAATCGACCCTAGGAGGGGTGTCGCTGCCACCATTTTGAGCGGCACTTGCTGATCGTCAAACCTTTTTCTTCTCCGCTCCCGTCTTCTTCATCGCGCTCTCCCTAGCTATCATTTTTCCTTCTCCGATACTATTTCCCTTTTTATTTGTGCTCATTTCTACGCAGGCACGTCACCGACGAATATGACACGTCAACATTTCTAATTTTGCGATTTTATTAGGGTTTGTATTGTAACAGGTGGAAATTCCACCCGAGGGTAAGAGCTGTCAATATTTGACCCGACCTGATCCGTGTTTTCTGGGTTGAGATCCGACCCGAAAAGTATTTGGTCAAAAGTGACCCAACCTATTCGACCCGAAATTTTTTGGATTGGGTCATTGACTCGTTGGGTCAATACAAATGTGTTTTAATTTTATATCTTAAATATTATATTAAATTTTATTATTAAAATATTATATAATAACATTTTTTTATTTATTATTTTTTGTTTTAATTAAAATATTATTTTGATATTCATTTTATAAAACTTTAACAAGGCGCTCTCGACCCGTTGGGTCGACCCAAACCCGTACTTGACGCGCAACGACCCGACCCGCAATCGACCCTAAGAAGGGTGTTGCTGCCACCATTTTGAGCGACACCTGCTGATCGTCAAACCTTTTTCTTCTCCGCTCCCGTCTTCTTCATCGCGCTCTCCCTAGCTATCGTTTTTCTTTATCCGATACTATTTCCCTTTTTATTTGTGCTCATTTCTACGCAGACACGTCACCGGAGAATATGACACATCAACATTTCTAATTTTGCGATTTTATTAGCGTTTGTATTGTAACAGGTGGAAATTCCACCCGAGGCTAAGAGCTGTCAATATTTGACCCGACCCGATCCGTGTTTTCTGGGTTGAGATCCGACCCGAAAAGTATTGGGTCAAAAGTGACCCAACCTATTTCACCCGAATTTTTTTGGATTGGCTCATTGACTCGTTGGGTCATTACAAATGTGTTTATATTTTATATCTTAAATATTATATTAAACTTTATTATTAAAATATTATATAATAACATTTTTTTATTTTTTTATTTATTATTTTTTGTTTTAATTAAAATATTATTTTGATATTCATTTTATATAATTTAAACAAGGCGCTCTCGACCCGCTCGGTCGACCCAAACCCGTACTTGACGCACAACGACCCGACCCGCAATCGACCCTAGGAAGGGTGTTGCTGCCACCATTTTGAGCGGCACCTGCTGATCGTCAAACCTTTTTCTTCTCCGCTCCCGTCTTCTTCATCGCGCTCTCCCTAGCTATCGTTTTTCTTTATCCGATACTATTTCCCTTTTTATTTGTGCTCATTTCTACGCAGACACGTCACCGAAGAACATGACACGTCAGCATTTCTAATTTTGCGATTTTATTAGGGTTTGTATTGTAACAGGTGGAAATTCCACCCGAGGCTAAGAGCTGTCAATATTTGACCCGACCCGATCCGTGTTTTCTGGGTTGAGATCCGACCCGAACAGTATTGGGTCAAAAGTGACCCAACCTATTTCACCCGAATTTTTTTGGATTGGCTCATTGACTCGTTGGGTCATTACAAATGTGTTTATATTTTATATCTTAAATATTATATTAAATTTTATTATTAAAATATTCTATAATAACATTTTTTTTATATTATTTATTATTTTTTGTTTTAATTAAAATATTATTTTGATATTCATTTTATAAAATTTTAACAAGGCGCTCTCGACCCGCTCGATCGACCCAAACCCGTACTTGACGCGCAACGACCCGACCCGTAATCGACCCTAGGAGGGGTGTCGCTGCCACCATTTTGAGCGGCACTTGCTGATCGTCAAACCTTTTTCTTCTCCGCTCCCGGCTTCTTCATCACGCTCTCCCTAGCTCTCGTTTTTCTTTCTCCGATACTATTTCCCTTTTTATTTGTGCTCATTTCTACACAGGCACGTCACTGGAGAACATGACACGTCACCATTTCTAATTTTGTGATTTTATTAGGGTTTGTATTGTAACAGGTGGAAATTCCACCCGAGGGTAAGAGCTGTCAATATTTGACCCGATCTGATCCGTGTTTTCTGGGTTGAGATCCGACCCGAAAAGTATTTGGTCAAAAGTGACCCAACCTATTCGACCCGAAATTTTTTGGATTGGGTCATTGACTCGTTGGGTCAATACAAATGTGTTTTAATTTTATATCGTAAATATTATATTAAATTTTATTATTAAAATATTATATAATAACATTTTTTATTTATTGTTTTTTGTTTTAATTAAAATATTATTTTGATATTCATTTTATAAAATTTTAACAAGGCGCTCTCGACCCGCTCGATCGACCCAAACCCGTACTTGACGCGCAACGACCCGACCCGCAATCGACCCTAGGAGGGGTGTCGCTGCCACCATTTTGAGCGGCACTTGCTGATCGTCAAACCTTTTTCTTCTCTGCTCCCGTCTTCTTCATCACGCTCTCCCTAGCTATCGTTTTTCTTTCTCCGATACTATTTCCCTTTTTATTTGTGCTCATTTCTACGCAGGCACGTCACCGGAGAACATGACACGTCAGCATTTCTAATTTTGCGATTTTATTAGGGTTTGTATTGTAACAGGTGGAAATTCCACCCGAGGCTAAGAGCTGTCAAAATTTGACTCGACCCGATCTGTGTTTTCTAGGTTGAGATCCGACCCGAAAAGTATTGGGTCAAAAGTGAACCAACCTATTCGATCCGAAAATTTTTGGGTTGGGTCATTGACTCGTTGGGTCAATATAAATGTGTATATTTTATATCTTAAATATTATATTAAATTTATTTTAAAAATACTACATAATAACATTTTTATATTTATTATTTTTTGTTTTAATTAAAATATTACTTTAATATTCATTTTATAAAATTTTAACAAGGCGCTCTCAACCCGCTGGGTCGACCCGAAGCCGTTCTTGACGCAGAACGACCCGACCCGCAATCGACCCTAGGAGGGGTGTCGCTCCCGCCATTTTGAGCGGCGCCTGCTGATCCTAGAACCATTTTCTTCTCCGCTCCCGTCTTCTTCACCGCGCTCTCCCTAGCTATCGTTTTTCTTTCTCCGATACTATTTCCCTTTTTATTTATGCTCATTTCTACGCAGGCACGTCACCGGAGAACATGACACGTCAGCATTTCTAATTTTGCGATTTTATTAGGGTTTGTATTGTAACAGGTGGAAATTCCACTCGAGGCTAAGAGCTGTCAATATTTGACCCTACCCGATCCGTGTTTTCTGGGTTGAGATCCGACCCGAAAAGTATTTTTTGGATTGGGTCATTGACTCGTTGGGTCAATATAAATGTGTATATTTTATATCTTAAATATTATATTAAATTTTATTATAAAAATACTACATAATAACATTTTTATATTTATTATTTTTTGTTTTAATTAAATTATTACTTTAATATTCATTTTATAAAATTTTAGCATGGCGCTGTCGACCCGCTGGGTCGACCCGAACCCGTTCTTGACGCGCAACGACCCGACCCGTAATCGACCCTAGGAGGGGTGTCGCTGCCGCCATTTTGAGCGGCGCCTACTGATCGTCGAACCTTTTTCTTCTCCGCTCCCGTCTTCTTCATCGCGCTCTCCCTAGCTTTCGTTTTTCTTTCTCCGATACTATTTCCCTTTTTATTTGTGCTCATTTCTACGCAGGCACGTCACCGGAGAACATGACACGTCAGCATTTCTAATTTTGCGATTTTATTAGGGTTTGTATTGTAACAGGTGGAAATTCCACCCGAGGCTAAGAGCTGTCAATATTTGACCCGACCCGATCCTTGTTTTCTGGGTTGAGATCCGATCCGAAAAGTATTGGGTCAAAAGTGACCCAACCTATTTCACCCGTTTTTTTTTTGGATTGGCTCATTGACTCGTTGGGTCATTACAAATGTGTTTATATTTTATATCTTAAATATTATATTAAATTTTATTATTAAAATATTATATAATAACATTTTTTTATTTATTATTTATTATTTTTTGTTTTAATTAAAATATTATTTTGATATTCATTTTATAAAATTTTAACAAGGCGCTCTCGACCCGCTCGATCGACCCAAACCCGTACTTGACGCGCAACGACCCGACCCGCAATCGACCCTAGGAGGGGTGTCGCTGCCACCATTTTGAGTGGCACTTGCTGATCGTCAAACCTTTTTCTTCTCCGCTCCCGGCTTCTTCATCGCGCTCTCCCTAGCTATCGTTTTTCTTTCTCCGATACTATTTCCCTTTTTATTTGTGCTCATTTCTACGCAGGCACGTCACCGGAGAACATGACACGTCACCATTTCTAATTTTGCGATTTTATTAGGGTTTGTATTGTAACAGGTGGAAATTCCACCCGAGGCTAAGTGCTGTCAAAATTTGACCCGACCCGATCCGTGTTTTCTGGGTTGAGATCCGACCCGAAAAGTATTGGGTCAAAAGTGACCAAACCTATTCGATCCGAAATTTTTTTGGTTGGGTCATTGACTCGTTGGGTCAATACAAATGTGTATATTTTATATCTTAAATATTATATTAAATTTTATTATAAAAATACTACATAATAACATTTTTATATTTATTATTTTTTGTTTTAATTAAATTATTACTTTAATATTCATTTTATAAAATTTTAACAAGGCGTTGTCGACCCGCTGGGTCGACCCGAACCCGTTCTTGACGCGCAACGACCCGACCCGTAATCGACCCTAGGAGGGGTGTCGCTGCCGCCATTTTGAGCAGCGCCTATTGATCGTCGAACCTTTTTCTTCTCCGCTCCCGTCTTCTTCATCGCGCTCTCCCTAGCTTTCGTTTTTCTTTCTCCGATACTATTTCCCTTTTTATTTGTGCTCATTTCTACGCAGGCACGTCACCGGAGAACATGACACGTCAACATTTCTAATTTTGCGATTTTATTAGGATTTGTATTGTAACAGGTGGAAATTCCACCCGAGGCTAAGAGGTGTCAATAATTGACCCGACCCGATCCGTGTTTTCTGGGTTGAGATCCGACCCGAAAAGTATTGGGTCAAAAGTGACCCAACCTATTCGACCCGAAATTTTTTGGATTAGGTCATTGACTCGTTGGGTCAATACAAATGTGTTTATATTTTATATCTTAAATATTATATTAAATTTTATTATTAAAATATTATATAATAACATTTTTTTATTTATTATTTTTTGTTTTAATTGAAATATTATTTTAATATTCATTTTATAAAATTTTAACAAGGCGCTCTCGACTCGTTGGGTCGACCCGAACCCGTACTTGACGCGCAACGACCCGACCCGCAATCCACCCTAGGAGGGGTGTCGCTGCCACTATTTTGAGCGACACCTGCTGATCGTCAAACCTTTTTCTTCTCCGCTCCCGACTTCTTCATCGCGCTCTCCCTAGCTATCGTTTTTCTTTCTCCGATACTATTTCCCTTTTTATTTGTGCTCATTTCTACGCAGGCACGTCATCGGAGAACATGACATGTCACCATTTCTAATTTTGCGATTTTATTAGGGTTGGTATTGTAACAGGTGGAAATTCCACCCGAGGCTAAGAGCTGTCAAAATTTGACCCGACCCGATCCGTGTTTTCTGGGTTGAGATCCGACCCGAAAAGTATTGGGTCAAAAGTGACCCAACCTATTCGATCCGAAAATTTTTGGGTTGGGTCATTGACTCGTTGGGTCAATACAAATGTGTATATTTTATATCTTAAATATTATATTAACTTTTATTATAAAAATACTACATAATAACATTTTTTTATTTATTATTTTTTGTTTTAATTAAAATATTACTTTAATATTCATTTTATAAAATTTTAACAAGGCGCTCTCGACCCGCTGGTTCGACCCGAACCCGTTCTTGACGCGCAACGACCCGACCCGCAATCGACCCTATGAGGGGTGTCGCTGTCGCCATTTTGAGCGGCGCCTGCTGATCGTCGAACCATTTTCTTCTCCGCTCCCGTCTTCTTCATCGCGCTCTCCCTAGCTATCGTTTTTCTTTCTCCGATACTATTTCCCTTTTTATTTGTGCTCATTTCTACGCAGGCACGTCACCGGAGAACATGACACGTCACCATTTCTAATTTTGCGATTTTATTAGGGTTTGTATTGTAACAGGTGGACATTCACTCGAGGCTAAGAGCTGTCCAAATTTGACCCGACCCGATCCGTGTTTTCTGGATTGAGATCCGACCCGAAAAGTATTGGGTCAAAAGTGACCCAACCTATTCGACCCAAATTTTTTTGGGTTGGGTCATTGACTCTTTGGGTCATTACAAATGTGTTTATATTTTATATATCTTAAATAATAAATTAAATTTTATTATTAAAAATATTATATAATAACATTTTTTTTATTTATTATTTTTTGTTTTAATTTAAATATTATTTTAATATTCATTTTATAAATTTTTAACAAGGTGCTCTCGACCCGCTGGGTCGACCCGAACCCGTACTTGACGCGCAACGACCCGACCCGCAATCGACCCTAGGAGGGGTGTCGTTGCCGCCATTTTGAGCGGCGCCTGCTGATCGTCGAACCTTTTTCTTCTCTGCTCCCGGCTTCTTCATCGCGCTCTCTGATAGGCGTTGTCGTGACACCTAAACAAAATAATCCTTAAAAACCTAACTAATGTAGTCTGGTAAGTAAGGGTCGAATCCCACAGAGAATCAAGTCATATATCCTGTTTGCAAAATTATTCACCAATCGATAACAAAGACAAAGGGGGGGGGGGGGTTTGTATGAATCTAACTAAGAAAATGATAAATAAAACATAGAAAGCTTGGCAAACAAATATCCACCTTTAGTTTGGTTGATCAATCATTGATTATTCATAATTCTCTATCCTCATGGTTGTCCTAATCCATATTCTAAATTAGTTACCAGTCCAACTAGTCCTGATAACCCTAACTTTTAAACAATCAAGAAACTATCAAGATAAATCTAACAGCAGCAATGAATTCAGGAATAGATAGGTACATGCAAGTGTAGCAAACATTCATACAATTGCATGCAATTAATTCTCTACACAAACTAAGGGATCAAGATTCTCAAACAGTCTCCTCGAATCCTTAATAGTATGATCAATAACAATCTCAACAGGTTGTATAGAAAAGGGGAACCAATAGCATAATACTAATCTTCTCTAGGTTGTCAGGCTAGAGGGAACTACTATTAACAATCTATTTGATATCATAATCAACAAATCAAGGGGAATCGATATACGATCAATAAGATTAAGCACGAGAGAGAATTAAAACAATCATAGAAAGAGTAAAGGAATAATCTGAATATCAAATTCAAACCAAGGCTTCAATTGTCTAGCCAAAAACAAAACAAAGAACTAAACTAAGAAAAAGAAAAAGATGAAGAAAGGTAGAACCCAACTTGGGGAGCACCCAACTTACCAAACTAATATTCTAAAGAAAGAATATATAGACTTAGCTAAACCTAATTTCCATAAGATAGGAATTAAAATCTAAAAAGAAAATAAAATAAATTATCCGGAATAAAAGGAATAAAAGAGAAAAGAAATAAAATAAAATAGACTTCAGACGAAAATTCCGGAGTGAGACTTCGGGCGAAAATTTCAGAGTGGGACTCTGGGTTCGCTGCCGTGCATTTCCGCGGTCGCGGAAAATTCAACCTCGCTCTCGACTTGGCGCATCGCTGAAGGATTTTTCCGCGGTCGCGGAAAATGGCTTTTCTCGCTCCGTGTTCTCGACTTCTCCGCGATCGCCCTCCGTGCTCATTCGCGGTCGCGGCTCCTCCTTCTTCGCTCGTGTAGCTTCTTCCTTCTATCTTCCTTGGTCTCCTCCAGTGGTCTACTCCACGTCTTTAATAAATCTTCGTTTAAGCTCCTCCAAACCACCATATCCACACTTCTTCTCCTCAACTCCATATTCCACAGTTGTGCTCTAAACCCATACAAATGGCACCCAAAACACCGATAACAACTCCTAGATAAGCACTACAAAATAGTGCTGATCAAACTCCCCCATGCTTAAACCTTGCTCGTCCTCGAGTAAGCTAAAATAAACCTACTCCTCCAATCAAATCCCCAAGGTCTCAGGAAGCATAGAAAAACCATCTCCACTAAGAATTGCACCTAACATGAATCTCCAAGGCACCAACACAATACGCTCAACACACAACACAATACATAACACCAACCAAGCAAAAAGGAAAGCAGAGTACTTCCTCCAAGCTTATCCTGAACACCATAGAGTGAATAAAAATCTAATCCTAGCCTCCATCTATCTTCTTATACCTTCCAGAGTGACCTACCCGAATCCTCCTTATATCACCTCTTCTTATGTCACCTCGCCAGGAAAAATGAGGAATCCTACTAATCACTCTTCTTCTTTTCACTCATTTTGCGAAGGCGCCCTTTCGGGTTTTCACCAAGTCACTCATTTCATTTTTTTCAATAGATGGACTCACATATAACTCATATCACTCTTGACCAATTATTACCCCAACCTAATGCTGATCCAAGCCATCTGCTTATTGCATAAGTCGCCCTTTCGGGTTTTCGACTTATCCCAGGATTTCTATTTTTGCCTTTTTTCAAAATTTTGGCTTTTTCTTTATTTTCTTTTTTTTCTCCTCAACGACATAGCAAGTATAGAATACCCCCCCATGCTTAAACATTGCATTGTTCTTAATGTAATGAAAGACAAAAAGAATGAAGCACAAGGAAAGGTAAAAAAATAACTCACAAACGTCGTTGAGTTGGCTTAGACACTGAAGTTGTTGCTGGCGGTATAACGATGAAAGCTCATGTCTCTGGTGTTGCGCGGGCATCTTCAAAATCAATAGTATTCTCCACCGTGTAACCAAAAAGATCCACTGTGGTGAATAGTGGAATAGCAAAGATGTCGGGGTTACACGGCCTACTACGAACACATGGTGGAGCCCAGGTATGATCGTGGTGGGGGCTCTAGTGTTCCTCCTCCTCAGCTGTCAATTGTAGGGCCATCATCGTTGCTAAATAAAAATATGGGGTGAATATCTCCTCCTTGACAACATGATACGCACCATCTCTCTAGGGAGAACTCGGACAACTGGCCTTCGGTAGAGTTTTTTTTTTTCGATTTTTTTTGACTAAACCCTAATTCGCCGCGGCGGCCGCGATCGCGGAAAAATTTCCGCGATCGCGGATTCTTCTCGAATTGTTTGCCACGGTCGCGGTGGCCAGGCCGCGGTCGCGGTTTTTCTTCTGTTCTTCCTGCGGGTTAGTCGAAACACGAAACAAAAATACGAAAACACAACAAAGAGGAAAAATAAACGATAAAGATAGTGTCTTGTTAACAAATCGGTAAACAAACAAACAAGAAAATACGTACCTTAGATTCCTCGGCAACGACGACAATTTGATAGGCGTTGTCGTGACACCTAAACAAAATAATCCTTAAAAACCTAACTAATGTAGTCTGGTAAGCAAGGGTCGAATCCCACAGAGAATCAAGTCATATATCCTGTTTGCAAAATTATTCACCAATCGATAACAAAGACAAAGGGGGGGTTTTGTATGAATCTAACTAAGAAAACGATAAATAAAGCATAGAAAGCTTGACAAACAAATATCCACCTTTAGTTTGGTTGAGCAATCATTGATTATTCCTAATTCTCAATCCTCATGGTTGTCCTAATCCATGTTCTAAATTAGTTACCAGTCCAACTAGTCCTGATAACCCTAACTATTAAACAATCAAGAAACTATCAAGATAAATCTAACAGCAGCAATGAATTCAGGAATAGATAGGTACATGCAAGTGTAGCAAACAGTCATACAATTGCATGCAATTAATTCTCTACACAAACTAAGGGATCAAGATTCTCAAACAGTCTCATCCAATCCTTAATAGTATGATCAATAACAATCTCAACATGTTGTATAGAAAAGGGAACCAATAGCATAATACTAATCTTCTCTAGGTTGTCAAGCTAGAGGGAACTACTATTAACAATCTATTTGATATCATAATCAACAAATCAAGGGGAATCGATATACGATCAATGAGATTAAGCACGAGAGAGAATTAAAACAATCATAGAAAGAGTAAAGGAATAATCTCAATATCAAATTCAAACCAAGGCTTCAATTGTCTAGCCAAAAACAAAACAAAGAACTAAACTAAGAAAAGGGAAAAGATGAAGAAAGGTAGAACCCAACTTGGGGAGCACCCAACTTACCAAATTAATGTTCTAAAGAAAGAATATATAGACTTAGCTAAATCTAATTTCCATAAGATAGGAAATAAAATCTAAAAAGAAAATAAAATAAATTAACCGGAATAGAAGAAATAAAAAAGAAAAGAAATAAAATAAAATAGACTTCGGACGAAAATTCCGAAGTGAGACTTCGGGCGAAAATTCCGGAGTGGGACTCCGGGTTCGCTGCCGTGCATTTCCGCGATCACGGAAAGAATTCCGCGGTCGCGGAAAATTCAACCTCGTTCTCGACCTGGCGCATCACTGAAGGATTTTTCTGCGGTCGCGGAAAATTGCTTTTCTCGCTCCGTGTTCTCGACTTCTCCGCGATCGCCCTCCGTGCTCATCCGCGGTCACGGCTCCTCCTCCTTCGCTCGTGTGGCTTCTTCCTTCTATCTTCCTTGGTCTCCTCTAGTGGTCTACTCCACGTCTTCAATAAATCTTCGTTTAAGCTCCTCCAAACCACCATATCCACACTTCTTCTCCTCAACTCCATATTCCACAATTGTGCTCTAAACCCATACAAATGGCACCCAAAACACCGATAACAACTCCTAGATAAGCACTATAAAATAGTGCTGATCACTCTCCCTAGCTAACGTTTTTCTTTCTCTGATACTATTTCCCCTTTTATTTGTGCTCATTTCTACGCATGCACGTCACCGGAGAACATGACACGTCACCATTTCTAATTTTGCGATTTTATTAGGGTTTGTATTGTAACAGGTGGAAATTCCACTCGAGGCTAAGAGCTGTCAAAATTTGACCCGACCCGATCCGATCTGTGTTTTCTGGGTTGAGATCCGACCCGAAAAGTATTAGGTCAAAATTGACCCAACCTATTCGACCCGAAATTTTTTGGGTTCGGTCATTGACTCGTTGGGTCAATACAAATGTGTTTATATTTTATATCTTAAATATTATATTATTTTTTTTATTAAAATATTATATAATAACATTTTTTTATTTATTATTTTTTGTTTTAATTAAAGTATTATTTTCATATTCATTTTATAAAATTTTAACAAGGCGCTCTCGACCCACTGGGTCGACCCGAACCCGTACTTGATGCGCAACGACCTGACCCGCAATCGACCCTAGGAGGGGTGTCGCTACTGCCATTTTGAGCGGCGCCTGCTGATCGTCGAACCTTTTTCTTCTCCGCTCCCGGCTTCTTCATCGCGCTCTCCCTAGCTATCGTTTTTCTTTCTCCGATACTATTTCCCTTTTTATTTGTGCTCATTTCTACGCAGGCACGTCACCGGAGAACATGACATGTCACCATTTCTAATTTTGCGATTTTATTAGGGATTGTATTATAACAGGTGGAAATTCCACCCGAGGCTAAGAGCTGTCAAAATTTGACCCGACCCGATCCGTGTTTTCTGGGTTGAGATCCGACCCGAAAAGTATTGGGTCAAAAGTGACCCAACCTATTCGACCCGAAAAGTTTTGGGTTGGGTCATTGACTCGTTGGGTCAATACAAATGTGTTTATATTTTATATCTTAAATATTATATTAAATTTTATTATTAAAATATTATATAATAACATTTTTTTATTTATTATTTTATGTTTTAATTAAAATATTATTTTAATATTCATTTTATAAAATTTTAACAAGGCTCTCTCGACCCGCTGGGTCGACCCGAACCCGTACTTGACGCGCAACGACCCGACCCGCAATCGACCCTAGGAGGGGTGTCGCTGCCGCCATTTTGAGTGGTGCCTGCTGATTGTCGAACCTTTTTCTTCTCCGCTCCCGACTTCTTCATCGCGCTCTCCCTAGCTATCGTTTTTCTTTCTCCGATACTATTTCCCTTTTTATTTGTGCTCATTTCTATGCAGGCACGTCACCGGAGAACATGACACGTCACCATTTCTAATTTTGCGATTTTATTAGGGTTTGTATTGTAACAGGTGGAAATTCCACCCGAGGCTAAGAGCTGTCAAAATTTGACCCGACCCGATCCGCGTTTTCTGGGTTGAGATCCGACCCGAAAAGTATTGGGTAAAAAATGACCCAACCTATTCGACCCGAAATTTTTTTGGTTGGGTCATTGACTCGTTGGGTCAATACAAATGTGTTTATATTTTATATCTTAAATATTATATTAAATTTTATTATTAAAATATTATATAATAACATTTTTTTATTTATTATTTTTTGTTTAAATTAAAATATTATTTTAATATTCATTTTATAAAATTTTAACAAGGCGCTCTCGACCCGCTGGGTCGACCCGAACCCGTACTTGACGCGCAACGACCCGACCCACAATCGACCCTAAGAGGGGTGTCGTTGCCGCCATTTTGAGCGGCGCGTGCTGATCGTCGAACCTTTTTCTTCTCCGCTCCCGACTTCTTCATCGCGCTCTCCCTAGCTATCGTTTTTCTTTCTCCGATACTATTTCCCTTTTTATTTTTGCTCATTTATACGCAGGCACGTCACCGGAGAACATGACACGTCACCATTTCTAATTTGGGATTTTATTTGGGTTTGTATTGTAACAGGTGGAAATTCCACCCGAGGCTAAGAGCTGTCAAAATTTGACCCGACTCGATCCGTGTTTTCTGGGTTGAGATCCGACCCGAAAAGTATTGGGTCAAAAGTAACCCAATGTAATAACCCTCAGGTTGCCATAAGGGTAATATGGTAAAATGTATAGTTGGTGGAAGCAAGTTATAAAATCCCCTTAAGTTGTGAAGGGTCTAAATCATGGTTAACCTTACGTTAACTGTAATTTGAGCCAACTTATAAACTTTTAACTTAGAAATTCTTGAACCAATTTACAAAGTGTTAAATGGGTTAGGCATGGTTAAACTTATAAGGTTGGATAACTTAAAGTAAGGTCATTTTTCCGAACTGTTATCGGCCAAGTTTCGGGGTCGAAACTTCTTTTAAGGGGGCAGTATTGTAATAACCCCTAAAAGTCCCGAACTGTCATTTTGTAAGAAAGACATGATGGGCAATTTCTGTAACCTCAGTAAGATTATTTGATCATAATAATATACGTTTATAGTATATGGGGTCTTAGAATATTTTAGAAGTGTTAAAATAAGATTTAGCATGCCCTCGAAGAGAGATCCGCAATCATAGGCCAACAGACGCGATCGCGGCATTTCCGCAACCGCATAAATCTGTTCGTCGTCTTCTTCGTCGTTCTTATCCGAGTTCTCCGGTTCTTGTTCGACGTTTCGTCATTGGGGGAGGCAGAACGATTGGGTTGCCGGCATTGAGCTATCCTTTCCCCTATAAAAGGAGGTCGGGGGAAACTTGAATCTCCATCCTCAGATCGATATCTCTCTCTTTCTCTCGTTTTTGTGTCTCGCCGGAGTTCTTGAGTTCATCGGAGTCTCGCCGGTGCTATTGGTAGTCGTCAGAGTGCCTTTGGAAGCATGGAGTGGTGGCATTGCAAGGTGGTGAGGCTATCGTCGTTAGTTGGTTCGTCGGTAAGCTTCGAAGTCGAAGTGGGAGTCGCGTCGGAAAGGGATCCGCGATCGCGGGGATGAAATCTGCGACCGCAGAAGCTGCCCAGAATTCCGCGACCGCGGAAGTCCAAACCGCGACCGCGGCTTGCCTTAGCAAGCGCGATCGTGGCTTGGACAACCACGTTCACGACTTTGGCCCTCATTTCCTTTCGATTCTTAACGTTCATTCGTTCGTACCAAATCTAACTTAGGGTTTTGTCGTTTGTCTTGATGTCATCGTAGGAATCCGTATTCAGATTCCAGTTTCCAGATCCCGGAGCCCGACATCTTCAATTCGTCTAGATTAAGGCAAGTGGTGGTTCGTTCTTGCTTATCATTTCATATATCCTTTAATTATCAATTACTTAATTGTTAATTAAAATGGGATGAACTGTTGTTTTCGTTTGAGAACAGATTTAATAAAATGATGTGATTAAAATATGATATTATAATAGGTTGTATATATATTGCTAGAACAACGCTATTATACCTGTTATTACTATAATGAATTTTGGTGTGGATTTAAATGTAAACTTAAATGCTAGATTAGCACGAGTATTCGTAGGAACGCTAATTCCTTACGAGGATGAGTCATTTCTTTATAACTCGGTATTAGTCAGATTAATTCCCTAATACTTTTAAAGGTCATGACCATTGCTTCTTATCCACCCGTTAAGGATAAGAGGTGTTTAAGCACCTTGCTAGTGTAAGTGAGTTGGACGTAATGTCACCCTGTGTTATCCTCGTAGTTACTTGAGATTGTATTAAAAGCTTCAAACGTTAATGTACGTTTTGTAATCAAATAAGATAAGTGCGGTTATGCACATAATTAATGAACCTTCGGGCGAGAAGTACAACTTGGATCCCGCCCGGACTTCGGTTAGAGTAAGTCTTCTTTCCAATCTGGATTCGCATTGCGTGGTGAGATTGGTCGTTGACCCAAATGATCAAGTCGTTTTTAAACGCTTGTGTGAAAACTATAACGTTCCCAAACATTTGTCATACGTTTCCCATAAGACTCAATTCCTTTGGAGTCTTCTTTTCAGTGCATGTTTAATTTTAATCATTCCGTGAAAGTTCCGGGTTATGTATCGTTCCTTCGGTTGTTATTCGAGGGACAATGATAGTAAACGGTTACGATCACTAGAACCATTCTGTTTTCACCCTTGCATAGTCTTTCATTAGACTAATCAACCGGGTTTTATTCCTTGCATGGTTGGATGGTGTCATCCATCCTATATGGCACATCAGTGGTTGGTCCCCGAAGACTTGGAGTAACCAATCAAAGAAGAGGCTTACAGTCGAAGATTTGAGTGTTAGTGTTTTAAGGTTGTTAAGTATTACTTTAATATAATATTACAACCAAGTCATGTATTAAGGTTTATTATAAAAGTCTTCCGCTGTAATTTCACTCTGTTGTAAAATCATCATTCTCATTTTATGAGAAGTCTGTCAATAAAAGGTTGAGTTTCATTTAATTATGTCTTCCGTTGCTTAATCTTTCGTTACTTAATATATACATATTTAAGCTTAATTGTTCCGATTAAAGCCTAGGGTGACTTTGGACAATAACGTCTGAGGTCACTGGCGTGTGGCACTATCGACGTAAGTCGGGGGTGTTACAATTATGGTATCAGAGCAATGGTTTTAAAATTCTTGGCCTATTGTTAGGTTTGAGAATTTTTGAATATTAATTTTGAAACTATTTTCAACATATTTTCTGTTAAAAAGGAATTTCGAGAGATTAAATGTTAAATTTATAAGTTTTATTATTTCTTGGAATTTAATTTAAAATAACGGTTTTGCTATTTGAACTTTAAAGTTATTTATAGTTGGTTTATAAATGGTGTGTTATAAGCAGTTAAATTTAAGTTTATGATTATAACTTTAAAAGTGTGATTTTTGGTCTTAGTAAAGGTTTTTGTGATA
This sequence comes from Rheum nobile, assembly GCA_027886185.1. Taxonomy (NCBI): domain Eukaryota; kingdom Viridiplantae; phylum Streptophyta; class Magnoliopsida; order Caryophyllales; family Polygonaceae; genus Rheum; species Rheum nobile. The sequence continues at coordinate 8,411,876 of WOAB01000040.1, forward strand.
ATAGTGTCACTAGTTTGAGAAACTAACTTTGTAAATAATTATTTTATTAAGTTAAGTATATAAAGGTTTAAAAGTATAAAGTAGAAAGTTTGAAAGTATAAAGGTTTAATAATAAGTGGTTTTCAAACATCTACAAGCTTCGAGTTGTTACTTATTCCTTAGATCCATTCTTAGGGATAGTGTCTCTCCTTAGGTTTAATGTCTTTTAAAGGTTGACATTTCACCTAAAGTACCAATTCTCAAGTAAAGAGAAGAGAATCATTTTGCGGTTAATGGTAGAGAGTCAGACGAACTGATATAAAGTTATTAGTTTGAACTCTTGTAATTCGTATCATAACGTAATTGACTAAGTGTCATGTATAAGTCGGAAAAGTTATAAACTGACGTTATGGTTCAACAACAGATGGTGAACACAAGAAACATAATCCGTGCCGGAGCTGGGCCGAGTAATAACCCAAGGCTTAATCTGAGGAACGCCGCTAATCAAGGGGACGGGAGCGAGTCTGTCTCTCACAATAACCCCGAAGGCAATGGCCAAGTTTAGGCTAATCCCCGGGTGGTATTCGACGTTGCGGCCATAGAGGCCATTCGTGGGATTGTTATGCAGGCGGTCACCGATCTAATTCGGCCAGTTGTACCGCATGCATAGGGTGGTCCAGTTCCTTAGGTTATTCCTAAATTTGAGGAGCCAGTGGGCCATGTACCTCAGGTCGATGCCTTCAGGAATAGAGGAAATTACGGTCGAGCCTTAAAGGCCATAAGCTCGATGAGGCCTGACAGCTATGACGGTACTAGAGAACCGGTCAAAGTGGCGTATTGGTTCTCGCACATGGAACGGTTGTTCAGGAACGTGGATTGCACTGAGGCTGAGAAAGTAAACATTGCTTCCCTTCAACTTAAGGATCTGGCTAGCGAATGGTGGGAGAGCACTGGTCTAGCTGATCATCCCGAGGTGAACTGGGGTATGTTCAAAACAAAGATGACTGACCATTTCTTTTCCCGTGGTATGAGGGAAGAGAAGCATAAGGAGTTCCTTTACCCTAAGACCGATGGGTTAAAGGTGACTGAGCTTGCAGCTAAGTTCAACCACCTATTGCAATATGTTGAACCGGAAGTGTCGAGTGAGGAACAAAAGACCTGGTACTTCCATGGATGGATGAATCCAGAAATAAAACCTCTGATGGTGCATCACAATTGTTCTACGTTAGAGCAATATGTGGATGCAACCTACAAAATAGAGGCCACACTGGAAGAGTCCGCCCGAATGCGGGAGAAACAGAATAAAGGAAGGGGTGGGCAACAGGGTCGCCAGGTTGGTACATTCAAGCGACCGACATCGCCCCCAAAGTTTGAGAAGTCTGGTCGTGCTGAGACCGAGACAACTCAGTGTAACTCCGCCAAAGGCTCAGGTTGGAGTAGCGGAGTGATTCAATGCCACAACTGTGGTGAGGCTGGGCATAAAAGTCTTAATTGTGAAAAGGAGAAGCGGGTATGTTATAACTGTGAGAAAGAAGGCCATTCCACATGAAAACATACTGCAGGCAGAGGGTCCAAGAACCAACGCAGTCATATCAAGCCTCAAATGTTGGCAATGGGCGGAACCCAAAGCCAGAGGTGTCCGCTCCTGAGCAATCTGTTGCTCGTAATAAAGGCAAGGCGCCCATGGAGTCATCGGGTCAGGGGCAACGACTATTTGTGACTCGTCACTCCAATGGGAATGAGACCCTGAACGAGTAGTTGTATTTTTGTTGAGCCTCTTTAAGAATAAGGAGCGACGACTTGTGTCGATAGTCTCCATAGTTTAGTAATCTGTCTGTTCGACTTTCTGTCAGTTGTTTTAATGTAATGTTTTGAATAATAAAGAAGTGTTTCCTTGTTTCGGAAATTACAAAATTCGTTACTATTGCAAGTTGTTGTGCATACGAGAATCCTTGAGTGCCAAAAATAGTACATGTCATGTGTTGATAAAGACTTACTGGACTCATAAAGGATAGTGTTGGGTGAGACACATGTGGTTGTTCCCCACCTTGTTAGCGCTAGTTTCGAAGTCGAAACTATTCATAAGAACCCCTCTATTTTCTTGAATTAATGTCAGGTTGAGCATTGTCTCGAGAGGATAATGCTGTAAGGATTCCTTGCTAGAAGGATTTGGTGTGTGTAGTAATGCTCTATGGAGTTTGAGGCTATTCCTCATGTGTATACTCTGAGCATTAAATGGGGTGAGTTGTATAAATTATATATTTAAGTGAATAAATGTATAAGAGAGATATTTCATAAGGAGTGGTTTTCTCTAGGATGATCGTACTCTAATACGATCTTGAGTAAAACTTTAGAACCCAAGAGTTATGTTGATGGAGTTCATAAATGCGTGCGTCCACTATGGGACTAGTGTTAAAAGCTTTTTGGGAAAGTTAAGTGTGTGAAATCATAAGTATTATTTTGGGAAGACCTATTTGAGGTTTCGTTATGAGGTATTTTCTTTAAGGAAACGATATAATAGATGATGATACGAGAAGTGTTAAGGTGATCGTATGGCACCTTTGGAAAAAACGAGAGTATAATCTTGTGGAATGGATTATTAAATCATGTTGAGATAAACAGACATAGGATGTGGTGTGATTAATTGTGGAAAAATTTAGGGATCATATGCGTAAAGATTTTGAGTTAAGATATGGCACAAGGGCAAAATTGAATTCAGGTAACTAATGAGATAGGTGAGGTGCATATGTAAGAGTAAGCCGATATGACAATTGGAGGTACCAAGTTTTGGGTATAAGGGAGTTTTATGTATGTACCTCAAGGATCTGGTCATCGAAAAGAAGTTAGTAAAAAAATGTTGTATTCTCCTGCTTGAGGACATCAAGGTCTTTAAGATGAATAGGGCATAATAGCGAGATTATATTGGAGGTTATAATGGATACCCTGATTAAGGCAATCATAATCGTGTGGATGATCATATCGATTCTAACGAGGGTAAGGAATGAAGGCAATATGTAGTAAATGGAATCATGATAGAATAAATAGTTCGACTTTGGGGATATAGGTTACGAGGACCAAATTTATCTAAAGGATATCAATTTAAGGAAGATAGGGTATGTACTTTGAGAGTGGTTTATAAAGAGAAAAGTTGAAAGAGAAATGTGTGTTCTCATGTTTAAGGTATCACAAGTCTATTGCGGTGAGTTTGGAGATTATTATCCTAAGATAATTATGACCTTGTGGATATAGTCACGGGTTACTTCAGATGTAGCACATGGAGTTAAGATATGCGAGACAATGGTATGGTTGAGGAAACAGATCGTTTTCCTAGGAGCAATTTCAAGGATGAAATGATTAAGGATACTAAGTTCAGGTAGTGAGGTTAATGGTGAATCCGGTCTCTCTACCTTAGTGATGTTAGTTTCGGGGTTGAAACTATTTTTAAAGAGGGTAGTAATGTAATAACCCTCAGGTTGCCATAAGGGTAATATGGTAAAATGTATAGTTGGTGGAAACAAGTTATAAAATCCCCTTAAGTTGTGAAGGGTCTAAATCATGGTTAACTTTACGTTAACTGTAATCTGAGCCAACTTATAAACTTTTAACTTAGAAATGCTTGAACCAATTTACAAAGTGTTAAATGGGTTAGGCATGGTTAAACTTATAAGGTTAGATAACTTAAAGTAAGGTCGTTTTTCCGAACTGTTATCGGCCAAGTTTCGGGGTCGAAACTTCTTTTAAGGGGGCGGTATTGTAATAACCCCGAAAAGTCCCGAACTGTCGTTTTGTAAGAAAGAAATGATGGGCAATTTCTATAACTTTCTGTAACCTCAGTAAGATTATTTGATCATAATAATATACGTTTATAGTATATGGGGTCTTAGAATATTTTAGAAGTGTTAAAATAAGATTTAGCATGCCCTCGAAGCGAGATCCGCGATCATAGGCCAACAGACGCGATCACGGCATTTCCGCGACCGCGGAAGTGTTTCCGCGACCGCGGAAATCCGTTCATCGTCTTCTTCGTCGTTCTTATCTGAGTTCGCCGGTTCGTGTTCGGCGTTTCATCGATGGGGGAGGCAGAACGATTGGGTTGCCGGCATTGAGCTATCCTTTCCCCTATAAAAGGATGTCGGGGGCAACTTGAATCTCCATCCTCAGATCGATATCTCTCTCTTTCTCTCATTTTTGTGTCTCATCGGAGTTCTTGAGTTCATCGGAGTCTCGTCGGAGCTATTGGTGGTCGTCGGAGTGCCTTTGGAAGCTTGGAGTGGTGGCATTGCAAGGTGGTGAGGCTATCGTCGTTAGTTGGTTCGTCGGTAAGCTTCAAAGTCAAAGTGGGAGTCGCGTCGGAAGGGGATCCGCGATCGCGGGGATGAAATCCGCGACCGCGGAAGCTGCCCAGATTCCGCGACCGCGGAAGTCCAAACCGCGACCACGGCTTGCCTTAGCAAGCGCGATCGTGGCTTGGACAACCACGTTCACGACTTTGGCCCTCATTTCCTTTCGATTCTTAACGTTCATTCGTTCGTATCATTATCCGTTCGTACCGAATCTAACCTAGGGTTTCGTCGTTTGTCTCGATGTCGTCGTAGAAATCCGTATTCAGATTCCAGTTTCTAGATCCCAGAGCCCGACATCTTCAATTCGTCTAGATTAAGGCAAGTGGCGATTCACTCTTGCTTATCATTCCATATTTCCTTTAATTATCAATTACTTGATTGTTAGTTAAAATGGGGTGAAGTGTTGTTTTCGTTTGGGAACAGATTTAATAAAATGATGTGATTAAAATATGATATTATAATAGGTTGTATATATATTGCTAGAACAACGCTATTATACATGTTATTACTGTAATGAATTTTGGTGTGGATTTAAATGTAAACTTAAATGCTAGATTAGCACGAGTATTCGTAGGAACGCTAATTCCTTACGAGGATGAGTCATTTCTTTATAACTCGGTATTAGTCGGAATAATTCTCTAATACTTTTAAAGGTCATGACCATTGCTTCTTATCCACCCGTTAAGGATAAGAGGTGTTTAAGCACCTTGCTAGTGCAAGTGGGTTGGACGTAATGTCACCCTGTGTTATTATCGTAGTTACTCGAGATTGTATTAAAATCTTCAAACGTTAATGTACATTTTGTAATCAAATAAGATAAGTGCGGTTATGCACATAATTAATGAACCTTCGGCGATAAGTACAACTTGGAACCCGCCCGGACTTCGGTTAGAGTAAGTCTTCTTTCCAATCTGGATTCGCATTGCGCGGTGAGGTTGGTCGTTGACCCAAATGATCAAGTCGTTTTTAAACGCTTGTGTGAAAACTATAACGTTCCCAAACATTTGTCATACGTTTCACATAAGACTCAATTCCTTTGGAGTCTTCTTTTCAATGCATGTCTAATTTTAATCATTCCGTGAAAGTTCTGGGTAATTTATCGTTCCTTCGGTTGTTATTCGAGGGACAATGATAGTAAACGGTTACGATCACTAGAACCATTCTGTTTTCACCCTTGCATAGTTTTTCATTAGACTAACCAACCAGGTTTTATTCCTTGCATGGTTGGCTGGTGTCATCCGTCCTATACGGCACATCAGTGGTTGGTCCCCGAAGACTTGGAGTAACCAATCGAAGAAGAGGCTTGCAGTCGAAGATTTGAGTGTCAGTGTTTTAAGGTTGTTAAGTATTACTTTAATATAATATTATAACCAAGTCATGTATTAGGGTTTATTATAAAAGTCTTCCGCTGTAATTTCACTCTGTTGTAAAATCGTCATTCTCATTTTATGAGAAGTCTGTCAATAAAAGGTTGAGTTTCATTTAAATATGTCTTCCGTTGCTTAATCTTTCGTTACTTAATATATACATATTTAAGCTTAATTGTTCCGATTAAAGCCTAGGGTGACTTTGGAGAGTAACGTCTGAGGTCACTGGCGTGTGGCACTACCGACGTAAGTCGGGGGTGTTACAATTATGGTATCAGAGCAATGGTTTTAAAATTCTTGGCGTATTGTTAGGTTTGAGAATTTTCAAAAATTAATTTCGAAACTATTTTCTGTTAAAAAGGAATTTCGAGAGTTTAAATGTTAAATTTATAAGTTTTATTATTTCTTGGAATTTAATTTAAAATAATGGTTAAGCTATTTGAACTTCAAAGTTATTTATAGTTGGTTTATAAATGGTGTGTTATTAGCAGTTAAATTTAAGTTTATGATTATAACTTTAAAAGTGTGATTTTTGGTCTTAGTAAGGGTTTTTGTGATAATAGTGTCACTAGTTTGAGAAACTAACTTTATAAATAATTATTTTATTAAGTGAAGTATATAAAGGTTTAAAAGTATAAAGTAGAAAGTTTGAAAGTATAAAGGTTTAATAATAAGTGGTTTTCAAACATCTGCAAGCTTCGAGTTGTTACTTATTCCTTAGATCCATTCTTAGGGATAGTGTCTCTCCTTAGGTTTAATGTCATTTAAAGGTTGACATTTCACCTAAAGTACCAATTCTCAAGTAAAGAGAAGAGAATCGTTTTACGATTAATGGTGGAGAGTCAGTCGGAATGATATAAAGTTATTAGTTTGAACTCTTGTAATTCGTATCATAACGTAATTGACTAAGTGTCATGTACAAGTCGGAAAAGTTATAAACTGACGTTATGGTTCAACAACAGATGGTGAACACAAGAAACACAATCCGTGCCAGAGCTGGGCCGAGTAACAACCCAAGGCTTAATCTGAGGAACGCCGCTAATCAAGAGGACGGGAGCGAGTCTGTCTCTCACAATAACCCCGAAGGCAATGGCCAAGTTCAGGCTAATCCCCGGGTGGTATTCGACGCTGCGGCCATAGAGGCCATTCGTGGGATTGTTATGCAGGTGGTCACCGATCTAATTCGGCCAGTTGTACCGCATGCATAGGGTGGTCCAGTTCCTTAGGTTATTCCTAAATTTGAGGAGCCAGTGGGCCATGTACCTCATGTCGATGCCTTCAGGAATAGAGGAAATTACGGTCGAGCCTTAAAGGCCATAAGCTCAATGAGGCCTGACAGCTATGACGGTACTAGAGAACCGGTCAAAGTGGCGTATTGGTTCTCGCACATGGAACGGTTGTTCAGGAACGTGGATTGCACTGAGGCTGAGAAAGTGCACATCGCTTCCCTTCAACTTAAGGATCTGGCTAGCGAATGGTGGGGGAGCACTGGTCTAGCTGATCATCCCGAGTTGAACTGGGGTATGTTCAAAACAAAGATGACTGACCGTTTCTTTTCCCGTGCTATGAGGGAAGAGAAGCATAAGGAGTTCCTTTAGCCTAAGACCAATGGGTTAAAGGTGACTGAGCTTGCAACTAAGTTCAACCACCTATTGCAATATGTTGAACCAGAAGTGTCGAGTGAGGAACAAAAGACCTGGTACTTCCATGGATGGATGAATCCAGAAATAAAACCTTTGATGGTGCATCACAATTGTTCTACGTTAGAGCAATATGTGGATGCGGCCTACAAAATAGAGGCCACACTGGAAGAGTCCGCCCGAATGCGGGAGAAACAGAATAAAGGAAGGGGTGGGCAACAGGGTCACCAAGTTGGTACATTCAAGCGACCGACATCGCCCCCAAAGTTTGAGAAGTCTGGTCGCGCTGAGACCGAGACAACTCAGTGTAACTCCGCCAAAGGCTCAGGTTGGAGTAGCGGAGTGATTCAATGCCACAACTGTGGTGAGACTGGGCATAAAAGTCTTAATTGTCAAAAGGAGAAACGGGTATGTTATAACTGTGGGAAAGAAGGCCATTCCACATGAAAACATACTGCATGCAGAGGGTCCAAGAACCAACGCAGTCATATCAAGCCTCAAATGTTGGCAATGGGCGGAACCCAAAGCCAGAGGTGTCCGCTCCTGAGCAATCTGTTGCTCGTAATAAAGGCAAGGCGCCCATGGAGTCTTCGGGTCAGGGGCAACGACTATTTGTGACTCGTCACTCCAATGGGAATGAGACCCTGAACGAGTAGTTGTATTTTTGTTGAGCCTCTTTAAGAATAAGGAGCGACGACTTGTGTCGATAGTCTGCATAGTTTAGTAATCTGTCTGTTCGACTTTCTGTCAGTTGTTTTAATGTAATGTTTTGAATAATAAAGAAGTGTTTCCTTGTTTCGGAAATTACAAAATTCGTTACTATTGCAAGTTGTTGTGCATACGAGAATCCTTGAGTGCCAAAAATAGTACATGTCATGTGTTGATAAAGACTTACTGGACTCATAAAGGATAGTGTTGGGTGGGACATGTGTGGTTGTTCCCCACCTTGTTAGCGCTAGTTTCGAAGTCGAAACTATTCATAAGAACCCCTCTATTTTCCTGAATTAATGTCAGGTTGAGCATTGTCTCGAGAGGATAATGCTGTAAGGATTCCTTGCTAGAAGGATTTGGTGTGTGTAGTAATGCTCTATGGAGTTTGAGGCTATTCCTCATGTGTATACTCTGAGCATTAAATGGGGTGAGTTGTATAAATTATATATTTAAGTGAATAAATGTATAAGAGAGATATTTCATAAGGAGTCGTTTTCTCTAGGATGATCGTACTCTAATACGATCTTGAGTAAAACTTTAGAACCCAAGAGTTATGTTGATGGAGTTCATAAATGCGTGCGTCCACTATATGACTAGTGTTAAAAGCTTTTTGGGAAATTTAAGTGTGCGAAATCATAAGTATTAATTTGGGAAGCCCTATTTGAGGTTTCGTTATGAGGTATTTTCTTTAAGGAAACAATATAATAGATGATGATACGAGAAGTGTTAAGGTGATCGTATGACACGTTTGGGAAAAACGAGAGTATAATCTTGTGGAATGGATTATTAAATCATGTTGAGATAAACAGACATAGGATGTGGTGTGATTAATTGTGGAAAAATTTAGGGATCATATGCGTAAAGACTTTGAGTTAAGATATGGCACAACGGCCAAATTGAATTCAGGTAACCAATGAGATAGGTGAGGTGCATATATAAGAGTAAGCCGATATGACAATTGGAGGTACCAAGTTTTGGGTATAAGGGAGTTTTATGTATGTACCTCGAGGATCTGGTCATCGAAAGGAAGTTAGTAGAAAAATGTTGTATTCTCCTGCTTGAGGACATCAAGGTCTGTAAGATGAATAGGGCATAATAGCGAGATTATATTGGAGGTTATAATGGATACCCTGATTAAGGCAATCATAATCGTGTGGATGATCATATCGATTCTAACGAGGGTAAGGAATGAAGGCAGTATGTAGTAAGTGGAATCATGATCGAATAAATAGTTCGACTTTGGTGATATAGGTTACGAAGACCAAATTTATCTAAAGGATATCAATTTAAGGAAGATAAGGTATGTACTTTGAGAGTGGTTTATAAAGAGAAATTTTGAAAGAGAAATGTGTGTTCTCATGCTTAAGGTATCGCAAGTCTATTGCGGTGATTTTGGAGATTATTATCCTAAGATAATTATGACCTTGTGGATATAGTCACGGGTTACTTCAGATGTAGCACATGGAGTTAAGATATGCGAGACAATGGTATGGTTGATGAAACATATCGTTTTCCTAGGAGCAATTTCAAGGATGAAATGATTAAGGATACTAAGTTCAGGTAGTGAGGTTAATGGTGAATCCGGTCTCTCTACCTTAGTGATGTTAGTTTCGGGGTTGAAATTATTTTTAAGGGGTAGTAATGTAATAACCCTCAGGTTGCCATAAGGGTAATATGGTAAAATGTATAGTTGGTGGAAGCAAGTTATAAAATCCCCTTAAGTTGTGAAGGGTCTAAATCATCGTTAACCTTACGTTAACTATAATTTGAGCCAACTTATAAACTTTTAACTTAGAAATGCTTGAACCAATTTACAAAGTGTTAAATGGATTAGGCATGGTTAAACTTATAAGGTTGGATAACTTAAACTAAGGTCGTTTTTCTGAACTGTTATCGGCCAAGTTTCGGGGTCGAAACTTCTTTTAAGGGGGCAGTATTGTAATAACCCCTAAAAGTCCCGAACTGTCGTTTTGTAAGAAAGACATGATGGGAAATTTCTGTAATTTTTTGTAACCTCAGTAAGATTATTTGATCATAATAATATACGTTTATAGTATATAGGGTCTTAGAATATTTTAGAAGTGTTAAAATAAGATTTAGCATGCCCTTGAAGCGAGATCCGCGATCATAGGCCAACAGACGCGATCACGACATTTTCGCGACCGCGGAAATCCATTCGTCGTCTTCTTCGTCGTTCTTATCTGAGTTCGCCGGTTCATGTTCGGCGTTTCATCGATGGGGGAGGCAGAACGATTGGGTTGCCGGCGTTGAGCTATCCTTTCCCCTATAAAAGGAGGTCGGGGGCAACTTGAATCTCCTCCTCATAACGATATCTCTCTCTTTCTCTCGTTTTTGTGTCTCGCCAGAGTTCTTGAGTTCATCGGAGTCTCGCCGGAGCTATTGGTGGTCGTCGGAGTGCCTTTGGAAGCTTGGAGTGGTGGCATTGCAAGGTGGTGAGGCTATCATCGTTAGTTGGTTCGTCGGTAAGCTTCGAAGTCGAAGTGGGAGTCGCGTCGGAAGGGGATCCGCGATCGCGGGGATGAAATCCGCGACCGCGGAAGTTGCCCAGAATTCCACGACCGCGAAAGTCCAAACCGCGACCACGGCTTGCCTTAGCAAGCGCAATCGTGGCTTGTACAACCACGTTCACGACTTTGGCCCTCGTTTCCTTTCGATTCTTAACGTTTATTCGTTCGTATCATTATCCATTCGTACCGAATCTAACTCAGGGTTTCGTCGTTTGTCTCGATTACGTCGTAGGAATCCGTATTCAGATTCCAGTTTCCAGATCCCGGAGCCCGACATCTTCAATTCGTCTAGATTAAGGCAAGTGGCGGTTCGCTCTTGCTTATCATTCCATATTTCCTTTAATTATCAATTACTTGATTGTTAATTAAAATGGGGTGAAGTGTTGTTTTTGTTTGGGAACAGATTTAATAAAATGATGTGATTAAAATATGATATTATAATAGGTTGTATATATATTGCTAGAACAACGCTATTATACCTGTTATTACTGTAATGAATTTTGGTGTGGATTTAAATGTAAACTTAAATGCTAGATTAGCACGAGTATTCGTAGGAACGCTAATTCCTTACGAGGATGAGTCGTTTCTTTATAACTCGGTATTAGTCGGAATAATTCTCTAATACTTTTAAAGGTCATGACCATTGCTTCTTATCCACCCGTTAAGGATAAGAAGTCTTTAAGCACCTTGCTAGTGCAAGTGGGTTGGACGTAATGTCACCCTGTGTTATCCTCGTAGTTACTCGAGATTGTATTAAAAGCTTCAAACGTTAATGTACGTTTTGTAATCAAATAAGATAAGTGCAGTTATGCACATAATTAATGAACCTTCGGCGAGAAGTACAACTTGGAACCTGTCCGGACATCGGTTAGAGTAGGTCATCTTTCCAATCTGGATTCGCATTGCGCGGTGAGGTTGGTCGTTGACCCAAATGATCAAGCCGTTTTTAAACGCTTGTGTGAAAACTATAACGTTCCCAAACATTTATCATACGTTTCACATAAGACTCAATTCCTTTGGACTCTTCTTTTCAGTGCATGTCTAATTTTAATCATTCCATGAAAGTTCCGGGTTATGTATCGTTCCTTCGGTTGTTATTCGAGGGACAATGATAGTAAACGGTTACGATCACTAGAACCATTCTGTTTTCACCCTTGCATAGTCTTTCATTAGACTAACCAACCGGGTTTTATTCCTTGCATGGTTGGCTGGTGTCATCCGTCCTATACGGCACATCAGTGGTTGGTCCCCGAAGACTTGGAGTAACCAATCGAAGAAGAGGCTTGCAGTCGAAGATTTGAGTGTTAGTGTTTTAAGGTTGTTAAGTATTACTTTAATATAATATTACAACCAAGTCATGTATTAGGGTTTATTATAAAAGTCTTTCGCTGTAATTTCACTCTGTTGTAAAATCGTCATTCTCATTTTATGAGAAGTCTGTCAATAAAAGGTTGAGTTTCATTTAAATATGTCTTCCGTTACTTAATCTTTCGTTACTTAATATATACATATTTAAGCTTAATTATTCCGATTAAAGCCTAGGGTGACTTTGGACAGTAACGTCTGAGGTCACTGGCGTGTGGCACTACCGATATAAGTCGGGGGTGTTACACCCAACCTATTCGACCCGAAATTTTTTGGTTTGGGTCATTGACTCGTTGGGTCAATACAAATGTGTTTATATTTTATATCCTAAATATTATATTAAATTTTATTATTAAAATATTATATAATAACACTTTTTAAAATTAAAATATTAATTTAATAGTCATTTTATAAAATTTTAACAAGGCGCTCTCGACCCGCTGGGTCGACCCGAACCCGTACTTGACGCGCAACGACTCGACCCGCAATCGACCCTAGGAGGGGTGTCGCTGCTGCCATTTTGAGCGGCGCCTACTGATCGTCAAACCTTTTTCTTCTCCACTCCCGGCTTCTTCATCGCGCTCTCCCTAGCTATCGTTTTTCTTTCTCCGATACTATTTCCCTTTTTATTTGTGCTCATTTCTACGCAGGCACGTCATCGGAGAACATGACACATCACCATTTCTAATTTTGCAATTTTATTAGGGTTTGTATTGTAACAGGTGGAAATTCCACCCGAGGCTAAGAGCTGTCAAAATTTGACCCGACCCGATCCGTGTTTTCTGGGTTGAGATCCGACCCGAAAAGTATTGGATCAAAAGTGACCCAACCTATTCGACCCTAAATTTTTTGGGTTGGGTCATTGACTCGTTGGGTCAATACAAATGTGTTTATGATTTATATCTTAAATATTATATTAAATTTTATTATTAAAATATTATATAATAACATTTTTTTATTTATTATTTTTTGTTTTAATTAAAATATTATTTTAATATTCATTTTATAAAATTTTAACAAGGCGCTCTCGACCCGCTGGGTTGACCCAAACCCATACTTGATGCGCAACTACCCGACCCGCAATCGACCCACAAATTTTGACCGGAATCGACCCGACCCGGTATGCTTAAACCCAAACCTGACCCGTTTGACTCGTTTGACACCTCTACTTGGGTGTCTAAGCCCTTGCGGTTACAGGTGAGTAAAATAGGTCCGAATCTGATTTTAAAATTGAATCTGATCGAGAAAATATAGGTAAGAATGATGATGAGGTGCAATCCAATCTTGAAGATATATACAATACAAAATTTGACTTTTCACACTATAACTTGTATGCAATTTCTATACGTACAGGTGAAATACTGTACAATTATAATAGTCGCTATGTATACTGTAAGAAGGTGTACGCAATATTTAAGAATACGCTGTATCTGTGCGTACAAAATCTACCGTTAGAAAAACTAGCCATTAGAAAATTGTAATTCTGAAATCCAGCAACCTGTGCGCTCTGAGAAATCGTACGCCATATGGCAGCGTAAAAAATCTATCGTTACTCTAATGACATAATTTTCACCTATAAATAGCAACTCACTCATCTCACTTCCATATCAAAACAATCAATCTTACCAAAATGGCATATATAGAAAACACATATTGGAGTAGTGGAGTAGAGAATAAAGATTACGACGATGACAATTTCGAGGTTAGTAATGCATGAATATTTGTAAGAGCACTATTTTTGTTATATATATACATAGGGAGTTTATAATAGAGATTAAGTTCATATAACTAGGGTATGGATGAATTAAAGTTCGTATAGTTTAGGTACGAAATGATAAAAGTTATGTAGTTGTTGTACGAGTGTTTTGTATGCAATATCATAAAAATTATATTATAAGATATATATTGAAAGATTAGTATTTAGTAGTAGTAGAGAAGATGATGTCGATTTAGCGGTATACATAGAGGCATATATTTGTTATGAACTTCTTGTTCTTTAGTTTAGTTATGGATTAATAAAACATCATGTTTTGTTATGTTATAGTATTACAATTTGGTTTTGTTGTATAGTATTAAATAGTTAATTTAGTTATGGTTAGTTACAAATATATTGTAGTTGAGAAATATTAAAATTTCACGAATCGCAATCCATATATTGTAACTTTATTGATTATGTAAACATGTATAGGGGAAAGATTATAGAGATGAATTTTGTAATAGTTTGAAGTGGGATAGCTGAGATGAATTGGTTGAGTGTGTTAAAAAGATGGGCAAAGATTTGATGATGGTTTTTGTAATTCGTACCTCAAATGCCAGAAGTGTTAGTTTGACGTGCGAGCTGTAATATCTCACTTAAATTAGAAGGATAATATGGTAAGTTAAGTTATATAATAATAAAAATTATAAAATTTCTTTTATTTCTTTTAGAGGGGTAATTTAATTGCTCATTAACTTAAGTTCAAACTTAGGTTAAGATAATTTGAACTTAAGTTAATGAACAATTAAATGGAGTGTCGCCAGCTACTTCGAGACCAGTCAATAAGATCCACTACTCGCATGTTGGGGTCAGAACTTCCTATTGGAGAGATAATCCTAGAATTAAGTTTGCGAGGCAGCCAGTGGTCGTCCCCCACCCAAATTGATGTCCCATTACCAACAGTCCAACAAAGGCCTCGGGCCAAAGCGACTCTTCCATGCAAGATACCACGCCAAGTGTAACTCGGATTCGGTCCAAGAGACTCCTCTAGGAAGTCAGAATTGGGACAATACTTGGCTTTGAACAACCTAGCAATAAGGGAATCCAGATTTTGAAGGAGTCGCCACCCCTGTCGAGCAAGGAGAGACGTGTTGAAGTTTTCCATATCACGGAACTCCAGACCTCCTTGCTTTTTGGGAAGACATAAACGCTTCCAGCGCAACCAATGTATCTTGCGGGTGTCGGAGCCATCTCCGCACCAAAACCTACAAAGCACTTGCTCAATTTCAGTACATATACTCGAGGGTAAAGCAAAGCATGACATCATGTATGTAGGGATGGCATGGGCAATAGACTTGATGAGGACTTCTTTTCCGGCTCTAGACAAAGACTTCTCCTTCCATCCGCCAACCCTATGAAGAATCCGGTCCTTGAGCTGTCCAAATATAACCTTCTTGGACCTACCGATCATTTTAGGGAGCCCCAAATATCTCTCATGTTTGTCAACCTCCCGAACCCCCAACACTTGCTGAATCTCTCTTCTACGGTCCACACTTTACTGTTCAAAAAGGATTATCTAAGAAGAGACTTTGATTCCATTGAAAACAGAATCAAGAAAGTTTGGTTCATGAAAATAGACAAAATAGTCAGAGATAAAATAAGAGAATTATGGTACGCTGATATGGAAAAATATAGGATCAATATCTTGTTCTTCATATGGTTTCCTAATTACCTTAAGATTCAGGGAATAGAAAACCCTTTAGAACAAAAATCCATAGATGTCCAAACAAGGTTAACAAAGACCTGGAATCTTTTACCCTCAGGATCTACACAAAGTGTTCATCCTCCTCTACAAGGGATAAAAATTATTACAAAAGATGGGGAGGTCCCTGCTGAGCCCTTTAAAAATCCTAGAATTGGTACTTCAGATAACAGTCCCGCTACCTTAGAAGATGTTAAGAAAATACATCAACAACACAACTATTCCAACCAAATCCTCCACACTATAGCTGAACAAGTTGAATTAATACATGATAAGATCAGTACTGAAACTATCAAATTCCCTAAAGACATCTCTAGACCTCATTTTCAAATTCAGGGGATAAAAAAAGAAATAGTCAGTAACACTTCTCTTAATCCTTCTCTTAGTCTCATGGAATTAATTGATCAAAAATTAAAAAATGTTACGATAAATTGTGTTGAGGAATGTAGCAATTTTTCCAACACAGACTCAAGCAGTTCCCCAGACAACTCTGAAAGAGAAGATAGCCTATCCAGTAATAAGGCAATAGAAACCTTATAGACCTGCTTTGAGGAAAATCCCATTACCATTAATAGGATAAGAAACAACCATGATAGGCCTCAGGCACACAGAAAAATATTCAGGAACACAGACACTAGGAATTTCTATCCTAGACCTACTCCTCCTGACCTTCAATATGAAGAAAGATCTAAGTTCAGATCCACAGATTATAATGGACAATCTATCTATGAATGGAATATAGATGGTAAATCCGAACATGAAATACTTAATACCTTACAAGAAATGGGTATGGCTAATGTAGCCTATACAGTTGGTAGAAAAGACCCCAAAACTTGTTTTTCACTTTTAACTACTGGATTTACAGGCCAGCTTAGAAACTGGTGGGATAATGCTTTATCCTCCTTTCAAAGAGAAGAAATCCTAGATTTTACCAATGATAATGGTGAACCAGAACCTGTCCACCAACTTATATACACCATAAGTATGCACTTCATAGGCAACCCTAGAGAGGAAATCCAAGCCAATAGAGAGATCCTTTCTAATCTAAGATGTAAGACCCTTAGTGACTATAGGTGGTATAAAGATGTTTTCATATCCTATGTCTACAAAAAAAATGACGGCAATAAGGGATATTGGAAAGAAAGATTTGTTACTGGTCTTCCTAACTTATTTGCTGATAGAATAATCCAGAAAATAAAATATGAAATTCAAACAGAAGAAATTCCTTGGAAAGACATGACCTATGGCCAATTAACGGCTTTTGTCAAAAAAGAAGGGTTAGCCCTTTGCTCCGAATTAAAAATCCAGGCCAAATATGGTAGAG
This sequence comes from Rheum nobile, assembly GCA_027886185.1. Lineage (NCBI taxonomy): Eukaryota > Viridiplantae > Streptophyta > Magnoliopsida > Caryophyllales > Polygonaceae > Rheum > Rheum nobile. Next base: position 8,428,591 of record WOAB01000040.1, read on the forward strand.
AAAAAGGATCCAGAAGAAAAGAACTAGGTAACTTCTGTGAGGCTTTTGGCCTTGCCAAAATAGAACCCCCTTCTTATAAATATAAAAAGGGTCATAAAAATAAACACAGAAAGTTTGATAACAATTATGAAAGGCCTAGTTACCCACCCAGAAGGAAATTCCAACCAAGACAGACTAATAAAAAGATTATCTGTTTTAAATGCGGAAAACCAGGCCATAAGGCAGACAATTACAGTCTCAAACAAAAGATCAATGAAATCTGTCAAGATGATAGTACCCTAAAAGATAGACTCACTAAAATCCTTTTGGAGGACTCTGAGAATAAATTTTATGTCCCTGATACTTCAGAAACTGAGGATTCAGGAACAACCCAATTCTGCAATGTTATCACCAAAAGTGATGAAAGAGAGGCCCCTTTAGAGCTTATCGATACCCTTGAAGATCCTCAAATAAAACGAGAATACTTCATGAAGCTAAAAGAACTAATATTTAAAGAACAACAACCCCTACTTGAAGAACCTTTTAGCATATCCAAAATTATTAATAAGAAATCACCTACTAAGATATTTTCCTCCATCACCTTGAAAGACCTACAAGCTGAAGTCAATAAAATCAAAAAAGACATAGGATCCCTTAACCAACAGTTATTGCTAAATGAGACCAAAGATCTTGAACTTGAAGCTAGAATAGCTCATCTAGAATTTTCTAAAAAACCTTACTCCAGTCCCCGTTCTCAGCAAAATGAAGAAGAATCTCCCGTCATTGAAGATTCTTTTATTGCGGCTATAAACAAGATCAACTTTAAAAAATGGTATGTTCATATTACCATAAAAATAGAAGACTTCACCCTTTCTACAGTTGCTCTCATTGACAGTGGAGCAGATCTAAACTGCATCTGTGAAGGTATAATCCCTTCAAAGTATTACCACAAGAGTCACGAAAAAATTCTTGATGCTAGTGGTAGTCGTATGAACCTTAGTTACAAGATTCCTAAAGCCTCTATTTGTAATGAGAAACATTGTTTCAACAACTCCTTCATATTGATAAAAGGCTTAAACCAGCAAATAATCCTAGGAACACCCTTCCTGACACAAATCTGTCCGTTCACTGTTGATAGGTTTGGCCTACATACAACAGTAATGGAAAAAAGGATTAGTTTTAAGTTCATTGCCGCGGTTGAACATAATGATATATCTACCCTACAGTCTGCATCCGTTAGCAGAACCTTATAACAAAAGAACTTGTAACATTAAACTCTTACAATCCCTACAGAGTCACAGACATACAGAGATTTCTAACTTGTTTTAGTTTTCAGGTTTTAAACATGAGATCTCCCTCCCGCAAAGGAAAGGAAAAGGTTATACCTTCACCTTCCTCCCAAGTTACAGCCAAAAGCAACTTCAGACCGCTACAGGGGCTTCTGCTCTCCACAGAACAACTTGCTTTGCTGAATAACATTTGGTGGCTTCCTACTATGCCCCATGCAGCCAAGAAAAAAGTACAATGCTTAAATGCACTCAGTATCCACTTCCATGAAAATGGAAATGTGATAAGAGAGAAAGAAAAAAGGGAAAAAGACTTGGGTGAACAACTAACCATTGCTACAGGTAGACGTTGGAAGAATCTCCAAACTCGTCTCCTCGACACACCAACACAAGAAGCACTTACGCCACTCCTTGACGCCTGGCCCCAGGGAAAAGAGGTTCTAATACAAAAAACAGAAGAAGGCCATTTGGCAGATCTAATACAAGCTCAGAAAGAGCTTATCCAGATGTACTTCGGAGAATCAGGGTGGAAATTCAAGGGAGTCACTGTTCGGCAATTCTCAACTATTAAACCAATAGAAGGGGGCCCAACAATGATGACAGGCGGACTTCTGAAGATCCTCCTTTACCTAAACACATGTACCATGCCCAAAGACCTTATCCTAAAATTCTTCCACCTAGGTATGATCCACAGTATCAGTTTCCTACCCAATATTGAAGGAAGAATTGAAGAGATCCTGCAGGCATTTGGAGAAAAGTTCTTGTTAATAGGAAGTAACATGGCAACTTTTGATCCAACAGTTGCCTATGTCCAAGCTACTCTCCCAAAAGTAACAGAATTCACCATGATTCCGTCAAAAAATGTTATATGTTTTTCCCATGGTGTTTCAAAGGATGAAGACTGGAGAGACTGGGTAGGTCTGCTACCCACCAACTTTACAATACACAAGGAACATGAGCTCTATAGGCGCCACCAAGATGTATCCTTCTTCTACAAACATGCATACCTCTACAGTGGATGGAAGGCGTGTAGATTGGCAGCAGAAGGACATTATACACAAATCTGGGTTCCAGATAAATGGAGAATATGGCTACCATTCAGCGGAGATGGCTAATTTACAGATTGGCAGAAATTCATTTCTCTGGAAGATGAGTTCGAACAAGAAGATGAAGATATGCTTGACACCGAAGACTGGGATGACATAAGCATTCCCGATACCCATAGAGACATCTAGCACAAGATCTCTAAGCTAAGGTAAACAAAAATAGTTCTATCTGTTCAAGAAGAAAAAGAAAGAAAGAAAAAGAAAGACACAACAAAAGAAAAAGAAAAAAGAAAGAAAAAGAAAAAAGAAAGAAAAAGAAAAAAGAAACAAAAAGAAAGTTCTTATGTTTTCAGTTTATGTTTTCATTTCAGGGGATAATCTGGCATGTTTTTAGATTATCTCCTTTGAACATCTTGTTAATTTGATAAAAGACTCAAAAAAGAAGATCTCACAAGACAAATAGGCCCATCATCAAGAAGGAAGAAGAGCCCAACAAATCAAAAAGCTCAAATACCTATCACAAGACAATAGGCGCGTAAGGCTCGCTCAGCACTCTGGCACAAATAACAGACCCATCAGAAGAACAAGCCCACCATCAAGACACAACGGATTATTAACCCCTTACAAAAACAAGGAAATAAGAATAGGCCCATCAGAAGAACAAGCCCACTATTATACAACAAGAAAAAGTCCAACAACATTAAAAGACTCCACCTTCTGCGAAGGATAATAAAAGATCCACTTGCAGCTAAAGACAAAAGACTCCACTCAAGACAAGAAGACAAAAGACCAACTCAGCATTCCACTCAAGACAAGAAGACAAAAGACCAGCTCAGCATTCCACTCAAAGACAAGAAGACAAAAGACCAGCTCAACATTCCAATCAAGACAAAAAGACAGAAGAAACCAGCTTTGTGATCCACTCACAACAGGAGACTCCACCCGTGAAGAAATAGTACCCAAAATTGGTACGGACAAAGGAAATCAGACTCTCCCCTTTCTCTATAAAAGGCAAAGCCCTCAGTAGTTTTGAGGCATCGGAATTTAGACTCTCATGTGTTGAGAAACACTCTCAAAATCCCTCTCTCTCTTATTGTCCCCTAAGCTAGAAGTCTTCACTTGAAGTTCTTTGAAGCTCCACAAGATCGGTTTTTTCAAGTTTACAACAATAGTCCTGTACAACAGTCCCTGTAAGTTTCTATGATCTTATAAAAGTCCTAAGTTTTCAGTTCATATTTCTCATCCTGCTTTTAGTTTTTAAGTTTTCCAGAATAGTCACTATTACGTTTACTATTCATTGTTCTTAGTTTTTCACTATTTATATTTTACTGTTCAAAAAGTCACTGTTCATTACTAAAGAAGAGAAAAGAAGGTGCAAACGGACAATCTGATATTGAAGGTTTGGGTGGTCAGTCCGAGAGGAAAAAGGTGCACACTGCAGCTTCGCTAAGCGTTGCGATATCGGCGGGGAAGACCCAAAGTCTTCCTTTCCGGACACCATGAGTCTCTTAAGCTATAACTATCGGGGACTGGGGAAGGCCCGAGGAGTTGATTGTCTTGCCGAACTGGTCAGACGGGAGGCCCCTAAGGTGGTGCTTTTGATGGAAACAAAAACTGACAAGAAGAAAATGGAGGCAATCACACGAAGGCTGGGCTTCAAAAATGCTTTTTCGGTGGACAACATTGGTCGATCAAGAGGCATTGCTTTGTTGTGGAAGGAGCACGTATAGGTTTCAATTCACTCTTATACTTCTCACCATATTGATGCATCTGTTTAGTTTGATAATCGTGGGGCTTGGCGCTTGACGGGTATGTATGGCTGGCCACGCCGGGAGGAGAAGCATCATACTCTTGAACTATTAAGGAGACTATTCTAGGATTCGCATCAGGGTTGGCTATGCCTTGGTGACTTTAATCAGATCTATTGTATCGAGGATAAATATGGTGGGCTTGATCCCGAGCTTCAACATATATTGGAATTTAGGGCTTGCATCAAGGATTGCTGCCTTCAGGAGCTCTCTTTTATTGGTTTGTGCTTCACATGGGATAATGGACATATGTGGGAGGATTTCATTCAAGAGAGATTAGACTTGGGTTTCGCGAATGAGGCATGGCTTGAGACTTTCCCTGAGGTGCGATTTTGTCATTTGGAACGTCAAGGGTCGGACCATGTTCCTATTTGCATGGCTTTAGACAAGGAGGATAGGGACGACTGCAGTCATAGGATTCCTCGGCCATTTTGATTTGAGGCGATGTGGTTAGACGACTTTGAATGTCAGGAAGTCGTTAGGAATGCGTGGCTGAATCTGGGAAGTTCTCATTCCGAACCGGGTATTCTGGGCAAGCTTTCTCGTTGTGCTAACGATTTAAAAATCTAGGATTTTGTTTATTTTGGCAACGTTAGACGTGATCTTCGGTAGGTCCGAGAGGAGCTTCGAACGCTTGGTAAACAAGGGGTGAGGGGCGAGACAATTGGTAAGAGACGAGAACTTGAGCGGTGAGAACGGGAACTTATGAGGCGTGAGGAATTGTTGTGGATGCGACGTGCAACAAAAATACAAAAAATTTCATTTGAAAGCCTCTGGGAGGAAGAAGAGGAACACGATCAGGAGGTTAGTAGATGAGGATGGTAAGGATCGGCAGACATTTGATGGGAAAGTAAGGGTAGCAATTGAGTATTTCCAGAAACTCTTCTCGTCTGACGCTTGTGCCACTCCAGAAATGGCTTATCAAGGAATCGAGCCTCTTTTGACGTCGGAGGACAACCACGAGCTACTGTGTCCTTTTACGGAGGATGAGGTTCGAACTACCCTCTTTGCCATGCACCCTACTAAATCACCCAGGCCTGATGGCATGTCTGCACTTTTTTATCAAAAGTTCTGGCATGTTGTTGGGCCTGAAGTGACTTCTTTTATACTCTCTTTACTTAATGGTGGTCAATTTCCGCATTCCTTTAATCATACCTTTCTCACTTTGATTCCTAAATTTAATGAGCCTTGCATAATGAAAGAATTACGTCCTATCAGTTTATGTAATGTGCTTTACAAAATATTGTCCAAGGTATTGACTAACAAGTTGAAGAGTTGTCTAGGGAAATTGGTTTTCCAGAGTCAGAGTGCCTTTGTCCCCGGGAGATTGATTAATGATAATGTGCTTGCGGCCTTTGAACTGTTCCACCATATGAAAACTCGGAGAGGAGGACGCAAAGGGTATTTGGCTTTGAAACTGGATATGGCAAAGGCATACGATCGTGTCGAGTGGGGCTTCCTGGAGCATTGTTTGAGGAGGTTTGGGTTTGCGGAGGAGTGGACGTCGTTGATCATGCGTTGTGTTAGGATGGTTTCATTTTCTTTCCTCATGGAAGGTCATCTAACTCCCCTCCCCCAATTTTATCCCGGTAGAGGCTTGCGCCAAGGTGACCCGTTATCTCCTTATTTATTCCTTCTCTGCGCGGAGGGTCTATTGGGTTTACTTCAGTTGAGTGAATAGAACAACATGCTGACTGGTATCTCGATTGCCCTGACTGCTCCTTCTATATCGCACCTATTTTTTGCCGATGATTGTGTCTTGTTTGCAAAGGCGACTTGTCAACAGAGCTTTGAGATTGTTAATATTCTCCATGTCTATGGATCGGCGTCTGGTCAAAAAGTGAATTTTGTAAAATCTTAGCTTTCGTTCAACAAGAATGTAAGTGTGGACCGTAGAAGAGAGATTCAGCAAGTGTTGGGGGTTCGGGAGGTTGACAAACATGAGAGATATTTGGGGCTCCCTAAAATGATTGGTAGGTCCAAGAAGGTTATATTTGGACAGCTCAAGGACCGGATTCTTCATAGGGTTGGCGGATGGAAGGAGAAGTCTTTGTCTAGAGCCGGAAAAGAAGTCCTCATCAAGTCTATTGCCCATGCCATCCCTACATACATGATGTCATGCTTTGCTTTACCCTCGAGTATATGTACTGAAATTGAGCAAGTGCTTTGTAGGTTTTGGTGCGGAGATGGCTCCGACACCCGCAAGATACATTGGTTGCGCTGGAAGCGTTTATGTCTTCCCAAAAAGCAAGGAGGTCTGGAGTTCCGTGATATGGAAAACTTCAACACGTCTCTCCTTGCTCGACAGGGGTGGCGACTCCTTCAAAATCTGGATTCCCTTATTGCTAGGTTGTTCAAAGCCAAGTACTGTCCCAATTCTGACTTCCTGGAGGTGTCTCTTGGACCGAATCCGAGTTACACTTGGCGTGGTATCTTGCATGGAAGAGTCGCTTTGGCCCGAGGCCTTTGTTGGACTGTTGGTAATGGGACATCAATTTGGGTGGGGGACGACCACTGGCTGCCTCGCAAACTTAATTCTAGGATTATCTCTCCAATAGGAAGTTCTGACCCCAACATGCGAGTAGTGGATCTTATTGACTGGTCTCGAAGTAGCTGGCGACAGTCCATTTAATTGTTCATTAACTTAAGTTCAAATTATCTTAACCTAAGTTTGAACTTAAGTTAATGAGCAATTAAATTACCCCTCTAAAAGAAATAAAAGAAATTTTATAATTTTTATTATTATATAACTTAACTTACCATATTATCCTTCTAATTTAAGTGAGATATTATAGCTCGCACGTCAAACTAACACTTCTGGCATTTGAGGTACGAATTACAAAAACCATCATCAAATCTTTGCCCATCCTTTTAACACACTCAACCAATTCATCTCAGCTATCCCACTTCAAACTATTACAAAATTCATCTCTATAATCTTTCCCCTATACATGTTTACATAATCAATAAAGTTACAATATATGGATTGCGATTCGTGAAATTTTAATATTTCTCAACTACAATATATTTGTAACTAACCATAACTAAATTAACTATTTAATACTATACAACAAAACCAAATTGTAATACTATAACATAACAAAACATGATGTTTTATTAATCCATAACTAAACTAAAGAACAAGAAGTTCATAACAAATATATGCCTCTATGTATACCGCTAAATCGACATCATCTTCTCTACTACTACTAAATACTAATCTTTCAATATATATCTTATAATATAATTTTTATGATATTGCATACAAAACACTCGTACAACAACTACATAACTTTTATCATTTCGTACCTAAACTATACGAACTTTAATTCATCCATACCCTAGTTATATGAACTTAATCTCTATTATAAACTCCCTATGTATATATATAACAAAAATAGTGCTCTTACAAATATTCATGCATTACTAACCTCGAAATTGTCATCGTCGTAATCTTCATTCTCTACTCCACTACTCCAATATGTGTTTTCTATATATGCCATTTTGGTAAGATTGATTGTTTTGATATGGAAGTGAGATGAGTGAGTTGCTATTTATAGGTGAAAATTATGTCGTTAGAGTAACGATAGATTTTTTACGCTGCCATATGGCGTACGATTTCTCAGAGTGCACAGGTTGCTGGATTTCAGAATTACAATTTTCTAATGGCTAGTTTTTCTAACGGTAGATTTTGTACGCACAGATACAGCGTATACTTAAATATTGCGTACACCTTCTTACAGTATACATAGCGACTATTATAATTATACAGTATTTCACCTGTACGTATAGAAATTGCATACAAGTTATAGTGTGAAAAGTCAAATTTTGTATTGTATATATCTTCAAGATTGGATTGCACCTCATCATCATTCTTACCTATATTTTCTCGATCAAATTCAATTTTAAAATCAGATTTGGACCTATTTTACTCACTTGTAACCGCAAGGGCTTAGACACCCAAGTAGAGGTGTCAAACGAGTCAAACGGGTCGGGTTCGGGTTTAAGCGTACCGGGTCGGGTCGATTGCGGGTCAAAATTTGTGGGTCGATTGCGGGTCGGGTAGTTGCGCATCAAGTACGGGTTCGGGTCAACCCAGCGGGTCGAGAGCGCCTTGTTAAAATTTTATAAAATGAATATTAAAATAATATTTTAATTAAAACAAAAAATAATAAATAAAAAAAATGTTATTATATAATATTTTAATAATAAAATTTAATATAATATTAAGATATAAATCATAAACACATTTGTATTGACCCAACGAGTCAATGACCCAACCCAAAAAATTTTGGGTCGAATAGGTTGGGTCACTTTTGATCCAATACTTTTCGGGTCGGATCTCAACCCAGAAAACACGGATCGGGTCGGGTCAAATTTTGACAGCTCTTAGCCTCGGGTGGAATTTCCACTTGTTACAATACAAACCCTAATAAAATTGCAAAATTAGAAATGGTGATGTGTCATGTTCTCCGATGACGTGCCTGCGTAGAAATGAGCACAAATAAAAAGGGAAATAGTATCGGAGAAAGAAAAACGATAGCTAGGGAGAGCGCGATGAAGAAGCCGGGAGTGGAGAAGAAAAAGGTTCGACGATCAGCAGGCGCCGCTCAAAATGGCAGCAACGACACCCCTCCTAGGGTCGATTGCGGGTCGAGTCGTTGCGCGTCAAGTACGGGTTCGGGTCGACCCAGCGGGTCAAGAGCGCCTTGTTAAAATTTTATAAAATGACTATTAAATTAATATTTTAATAAAAAAAGTTATTATATAATATTTTAATAATAAAATTTAATATAATATTTAGGATATAAAATATAAACACATTTGTATTGACCCAACGAGTCAATGACCCAAACCAAAAAATTTCGGGTCGAATAGGTTGGGTGTAACACCCCCGACTTATATCGGTAGTGCCACATGCCAGTGACCTCAGACGTTACTGTCCAAAGTCACCCTAGGCTTTAATCGGAACAATTAAGCTTAAATATGTATATATTAAGTAACGAAAGATTAAGTAACGGAAGACATATTTAAATGAAACTCAACCTTTTATTGACAGACTTCTCATAAAATGAGAATGACGATTTTACAACAGAGTGAAATTACAGCGAAAGACTTTTATAATAAACCCTAATACATGACTTGGTTGTAATATTATATTAAAGTAATACTTAACAACCTTAAAACACTAACACTCAAATCTTTGACTGCAAGCCTCTTCTTCGATTGGTTACTCCAAGTCTTCGGGGACCAACCACTGATGTGCCGTATAGGACGGATGACACCAACCAACCATGCAAGGAATAAAACCCGGTTGGTTAGTCTAATGAAAGACTATGCAAGGGTGAAAACAGAATGGTTCTAGTGATCGTAACCGTTTACTATCATTGTCCCTCGAATAACAACCGAAGGAACGATACATAACCCGGAACTTTCATGGAATGCTTAAAATTAGACATGCACTAAAAAGAAGAGTCCAAAGGAATTGAGTCTTATGTGAAACTTATGATAAATGTTTGGGAACGTTATAGTTTTCACACAAGCGTTTAAAAACGACTTGATCATTTGGGTCAACGACCAACCTCACCACGCAATGCGAATCCAGATTGGAAAGAAGACTTATCATGTAGACACAAATTATGCCAGAAACGGATAATCTTGCACGACGCTAGCGAGGAAACCCTAGCTCCCACGACCTTAAACGAAGAGAAAGAAAAAGAGTGTTTGTAACCGTTCTTTCTATGCCCTAGGAATTTTTAGTAGTAAATCCTTGCATTTTGGACAATTAACCATTAAGAAATTTAGGTAACATTATATCATGCACATATACACTAGAATTGGGTAGATTCATCCCCAAACAAGATCGAATTTCACCCGGAAAAGCAAGAAGAAATTTGGTTCGTGTCTACGCGTTTTTATGGAAAATTGAGATCCGATTCAAGATCGTTTTGGGCCAAATTTTATATCAATCTCTAGGGTTTTGAGATATATATTGAAGACCTTTAAATAGAGCTTCACCCATCAAAGGGATTTATCCAATTTCGAGCATTAGGGTTTCGGCAGTCCACAGAAAATTTGGGAACTTCCATAAGGAAATTCTCCTTCGTTAGGGCATCTCTAGTTACGATTCAAGTGTCAAAATCTCCGTCTTAAAGTCTAGAATCCAGAGACACCAACCACGAGCCATTTGGAGGTTGGATGAGGGAGAATCGAACCAATCTTCAACAAAGCGTTTTGCGCGAGTTCAGTAACGACCGGTTTGGTTTTGTTACTTTATTTTGGTTTCGGTTTTGGTTAAATAATCACAATTAGGTTTGATAATTGGGGCCAATTATTTATACATTGGGTTAATTTAATTTTATGAGTATTAAGTTAAATTAAGCATATCTTAGGGTATTATCTTAAGCTGTAACATGTTAATACTTAACATTACAATTGGATAATATGTTAGGCTACCCAAGGTGATAATAAATTAATGATTAATTTATTTATGATATGATTATTTAGAATATACGACTAATTAATTTTAAGTATCGTATAAATAATCGTTTTATCGAAAAGCCTTGAAATTGATTTATTTTCATTTAAAAATCGAGATTTGTACCCTTCAAATGTCAATATTGAATAAATTATTTTATTATAATTTATTTATTTTGCGTGATTTGGCTACATCTCGGAATCACTTTTGGAACGGAAATAAAGAAGGGAACCAATTTGCTACTCGGAAGCAACTTTTCCCGTTACACCGTTCATCTTCTTCGTGATTCAAGGCAAGTGGCGGTTCGCTCTTGCAATTTATTCCATATTTTTTTTAATTGACAATTAATCTATTGTCTTAATTAAGTTGTGATAAATATTTTTAATTTTGTGTTTGGGAACTTGTGTGTTAAATTGGTGTGAAAAAGAACCTTATTTATTAGGTTGTATATTTGCTAGCAACGACCGGGTGCTGGATGAACTTTGGTGCGAATTTGGTGTGGACTTATATGCTTAGTTAGCACGAGTATTCATAGGAACGCTAATTACCTTGCGAGATTTAGTTGTTTTTTTTATAACTTTGTATTAGGAGAATTATTGCTCTAATACTTTTTGGTCATGACCTACCCTTATTCGAATATAACTTGGTCATGCCCACTTGGACTCCATGTTCCTCATAAAAGCCACTTGCTCTTCCCTCATGGCCTGCATTTGTTGACAGACTCTTTCATCCGTATCTTCCTTGTTTGTTTGAATGGCTTGGAGAAGAGTCTCCAAGGTGATGAGAGAGCTGGCTGGTTGGTCTTCATTTGAGGGTTCCTTGGTTTTATATTGACCGTCCATTTGGCTTAACCTTGACATTAAGAAACAACAAAGAACAACCAAGCAAAGTAGTATCCAAAGAACACAAGATCAATCAATGAAACTTAAGCTAGAAGGAGCTCTAAACTTGATGCAAAGCTAAGACTTTCAGCCAAGCAAGCACTCCTAATATGGGTGGGCTTAAGGTTCCTAGACACAATCCTTAGACAAAAGAAAACAACATAAGCAAACAAAAATGATAAGAGAAAACAACAAGCAAACGACACAAATGAACCTGAATATACTTGTGCAACAACTAAGGTAAGCAACGTCAACGAAGCTAATAAACTCAATTGCTTTACAAAGGCAACACTTGTGTATAAAATAACAACACTATCACGTCCAATGCAACAAGGTAAACTTTCTCTTTTTTTTTTGAACTTTTTCAAGATGTTGAATCACTTTTTCGATGGCCTTTCCTTTTATAACTAGGCCGGGTATTCCTGATTTCAACCACTTTTCCTTGAATCAATTGTAATGTTCTTTTTTTTTTGAATAAGGACATCTAAGTACAATTGTAAGACAACAAAAATGCAATAAAACTTTAATAAGGCAGCAAATGAGTCTTTCCCGTATCCTTGACGTTGAAACTCAATTCATGCACAAGTAGTAATCACATTCAATTGGTGAGTGCAACCAGAAAATGCCAAGTCTCTCACGACCAACAATGTTAAAAGACTACTCTTTAGGGACGTGGGACTCAATTAAACACAACAAACACTCTAGGCTGGCGTGGAGATTTAACTTGTTAGAATGCTAGCCTAAAATCTAGGTGAAGCTTAACTACACGATCAACAACTTGAATGACAATCTGATCTTGGTGAATTTAAGGTACATGGCCAGATCATAAGCTTCTTCATGGATTAAATCAGGCGTGTAACAACAATGTCTCAACCACAACAACTTGCTAAGATCTCCCTAATTTATAGGATCAAAACAGATTTCAGTTTTTGTGATCTACTTTGCGTCTCTCTAAGCTATGGCAGTCAAAGTTAATTCAAACGGGTTCAAAACTCACGGCTGGACTCAACAACTCAAAGAAGACATGAAGCAATGCAAGGACACAACAACAAGACACACAACACGGCAGAACAAAGTCAATTACGACCATATCTTATAGCATGAATACTAGGCTTGCAAAACTGAAATTCTATGCTTTAGATCAAGGTTTTAGAGCCTTACCTCACTTAGCTCTGATACCACATGATAGATTCTAGGATCAACGAAGTCTTGGTGCAAGGCAAACGCTCAATGAAGCCCCGATTGCTCTAGATCTCAGTTTTTTGGTGTTTTTGGTGATGTTTCACGACTGGTTGATGATGATGAAGGACAGAGGCGTGAAGGTGGTTCAATGGTGGATGAATATGCGGCATGAAAGTGAAGATGATGATGACGTTTTTGATGAATGATAGGGCTCTCCTTGGCTGGATATGACGCACCAACAATAAGAACAATATTGGTAGATCTAGGAGATGTAACACACTCAAAGATCGATCTATCAACAACACTTGATATCACACACAAGCAAGAGAATTGAAGAAGACGTTCTTCAAAGGAGAAAGAGAGATTTTTGAACACAATAACTGCCTCTGAATAATCTGATTAAACGTGTCCTTATAATTTCCCCCATCAGCCCTTCTATATGGCCAAGTAAAAATAGAAGAAAAACAAGGAAAAACCAATAAAAAATAATACAAAGGCCGGCGGCCCCTAGGTGTTTTCCTAAGCTTAAAACGATCCATAAGCTTTAAAAATAAGTCTTGAAAATGTCATGAACTAAAACAAATAAGTCACACGCTCGGACGCGCCATAATAATGTTAACAAGCTCAATAGATATCAAATTGAGAGCTCCAAGACTCGTAAGGGCTTCAATGCTCAAGAGGCCCTTCTTGAGCTCCATTTGTAGTTGCTTGGCTCGGGTCCTTGACTCGGAATGGAGTCAAGAGCTTCACCTGGCTCTTCTTGTTCTTCTTGGACACTCGAGCCATCACTTGAGCCATCCTGGTCATCCAGACTCTCTTGGTGCTCTTGATGGGACTTGGTCACATCAAGAATATTCGTATATATAATTATTATATTAAATTTTAGAAAAAATCTTTATATATCATTCTTGTGATTAACATGTTTAGTTTAGGAAATAGGAGAATGTGATATATATTTATTATGTTGAATTTAAAAAAACAAAAAATTGAAAAAATGTCATGTGTATAAGGAGTGCGTGAGTTTAATAGAAGGATGCTATGTGACATAGAGAAGTTTTAGTTTAGTTGATATATATTAGATTTATGATTAGATTGAATTTTAAATCTTGAAAATAAAATAACAAAAATTAGTTTTAATTTAGATATTGTGCCAATAAAAAATAATCACTTAAAAAACGCATGAATTGATATGGTATACATGTGGAAGTTTTAACATTGGTGTGTCTTTGATTTTATTTTATTTTGGAAAAACCAACGAAAAAATTGAGAGCTTGACACGTGACAAATTCAATACCGCACGTGACAGCAGAAAATGTTGGTTCATTTTGGGGAAGCCACGTGGCGTAGTAGGTATTCTACTTTAGTAAATATATAGTAGATTACGTACCAAAATTATATAGCTGAGAATATTGTTTGCTATGTTTTTGGAAAGAATAGATTATACAAAATATTCATATTGTATGCATATCCGGCTAATATGGGCAGAGATTTCATTTTCTTTGAATTTAATTGATTTTCGACAAACCAACGAAAACAATTAGAGCTTCACACATGGCAAATTCAATACCGTGATGCCACGTGGCAGCATAAATTTTTGGTTCATTTTGGATTTTATTTGTTTTTCGAAAATCCAATGAAAAAATGAGAGCTTGACACGTGGCAAATTCAATATTGTGATGCCACATGGCAGCATAAAATTTTGGTTCATTTTGGGGGCGCCACGTGGCGTAGTAGGTATTCTACTTTAGTAGATATATAGTATATTACGTACAAAAAATATATGGCTGAGAATATTGTTTGCTACGTTTTTGGAAAGAATAGATTATACAAAATATTCATATTGTATGCATATCCGGCTAATATGGGTAGAAATTTTATTTTATTTTATTTTTGAAAAACCAACGAAAAAAATGAGAGCTTTGCAAGTGGCAAATTTAATACCGTGATGCCACGGGGCAACATAAAATTTTGGTTCATTTTGGGGGCGCCACGTGGCGTAGTAGGTATTCTACTTTAGTAGATATATAGTAGATTACGTATAAAAAATATATGGCTGATAATATTGTATGCTACGTTTTTGGAAAGAATAGATTATACAAAGTATTCATATTGTATGTAGGGTTGAACAGATTCCGGTCCGGCTCGGAAATTTGGACCGGTCCGGTCTCCGATCCAAGGATTTTCGAATTTCCGGGTCCCGTCCGGTCCGGGTTCGGTCCGGTCCGGTCCGACCCGATATTTTTAAAAAATCTTAATATTTTAGGATTTAAGGTTTTTTTAGGGTTGAGGTTTTGGATTTTGGGTTTAGGATTTAGGGTAAATTATAATTAAGAGTAAATTATATTTAAATTTGAGGGTTTTTTCATGTTTAAATGTAAATAAATTATATTTAAATTTAACAAAACCCTAAACCGGTCCAAATCCGGTCCAAATAGGACCGGACCGGTCCAGACCTGGTTCGGTCCGGGACGGATATTTCCGGTCCGGGTTCCGGTCCACCATTTTTGGTGTTCCGGGTTCCGGTCCGGTTCGGACCGGGTTTGGACCGGTGCTCAACCCTAATTGTATGCATATCCGGCTAATATGGAAAAAGATTTTATTGGATTTTTGAAAAACCAACAGAAAACATGAGAGCTTGATACGTGGCAAATTCAATACCAAGATGCCACGTGGCAACATAAAATTTTGGTTCATTTTGGGGGCGCCACGTGGCGTAGTAGTATGTACTCTACTTTAGTAGATATACTAGTGTAATTCCCGTGCCAAGCACGGGTTTGTACGTCATATATCTTTAATTAAAAATATTAATAATTATTAAAATCAATCTATATATTAAAAAATAGATTTAGATAATATTGATATTAAAGTCAATTTCAGATCAATAATTTCGTATCTCAATCATCCACATATTTAGGAAATTTTGGATTTGTATATAATTAAGAAATATTGGACTTGTATATAATTAGAAAATTTTGGACTTGTATATAATTAGGAAATTTTGGATTTGTAATTTTGTGATTAACTTGTAATCATTGTGCTTCATTTGTATTTAAATTAGAAAAAAATGAGTGATAAATTTAGGATAATAATCTTTGATTTATAATTAGATTTATTTTAAAAAATTGAAAAAGGTAGAAAATGACATGTAGCGGTTTTAATGAGGAAGTGTCATGTGGCGTAATTAGGTTCTAGTTTAGTAGATATATAGTAGATTAGGAAATTTTGGATTTGTATATGATTAGAAAATTTTGGATTTGTATATAATTAAGAAATTTTGGATTTGTAATCTTTGTGCTTGATTTGTATTTAAATTAGGAAAAAATGACTAATAGGTTTAGGATAATAATATTTTATTTAAATTTTGATTTATTTTAAAAAATTGAAAAAAATAGAAAATGACATATGGCAATTTTAATGAGGGAACGCCATGTGGTGGTTTTAATGAGGGAGTGTCATGTGGCGTAATTTTGTTCTAGTTTAGTAGATATATAGTAGATTAGGAAATTTTGAATTTGTATATAATTAGGAAATTTTGGATTTGTAATCTTTGTGATTAACTTGTAATCTTTGTGCTTGATTTGTATTTAAATTAGGAAAAAATGAGTGATAGGTTTAGGATAATAATCTTTGATTTATAATTAGATTTTTTTAAATGACATATGCCAGTTTTAAAGAGGGAGTGCCATGTGACAGTTTTAATGAGGGAGTGTCATGTGGCGTGATTATGTTCTAGTTTAGTAGATATATAGTAGATTCTTGGGAGTGTTTTGGAAATAATAGATTACAAAATAAATATATGGCTGATAATTTATGATTACATATATATTTATGTACAAAATAAATATATGGCTGATAATGTTGTTTGCTATGTTTTGGAAAGAATAGATTACAAAAGTATTCATATTGTATGCATATGTTGTTAATATGGACACAGATTTTATTTTTGAGAAAACAACGAAAAAAAGGAGAGCTTGCCACATGGAAAAATCAATGGCGTGATGTCACGTGGTAGTAGAAAGGTATGGTTCATTTTGGGGGCGCCACGTGGCGTAGTAGGTATCCTGCTTTAGTAGATTGCGGCTAGGGATTTCAAAATGAAAGATGAAAGAATTTAGCAACTCATATTATTATATCAAGGTTTACACGAACTTATTACATATTTATCCATAGTATTAGGTAATACGGATTATTTATTCTAATCAAAACATTTTGATCCATTTATAATGATATTGCCATATTGGTGCAAATTATTAGGTTAATATATAAATAAGTGATTTGCTGGATTTCTAGTAATATAGTTTGAAGATATGCTTATCGTATTGATATATTAGTTGAAATAAAGAGTTATAAATGGAAGTTTATGATGAAAATATATTACGCTAATTTGGAAGGAGGATATTTGCTAGATGGAGATCATTTTCAAAATTTCCATTTACAATATAAAATGAGATCTATTAAGTAAATGAGATCTTTAGTAATAGTATATAGATATAGATTACATACAAAAAATATATGGATGAGAATATTATTTGCTACATTTTTGGAAAGGTTAGAGTATAAAAAATATTCATATTATATGCATATTCGACTATTATGGGTAGTGATTTTATTTTCTTAGATTTTTTAAAAAACAACCGAAAAAATGAGAGCTTGATACGTGGCAAATTCAATGCCGTGATTCCACGTGGCAGCAAAGGGGTTTGGTTAATTTTTCGGAGCTCCATGTGACGCAGTTGGTATTCTGGTTTAGTAGTTATATTAGGGGTGTTCATCCGGTCCGGACCGGATCAGACCAGATTTTTTCAAAAGTCCGGACCGGGGACCGGACCGGTCCGGTCTAGGACCGGTTTAGACCGGAACTTCCATTTATAACAAAATATTCATATTGTACAAACTATATGGCTGAGAATATTGTTTGCTACGTTTTTGGAAAGAATAGATTATACAAAATATTCATATTGTATGCATATCCGGCTAATATGGGCAAATATTTTATTTTCTTTGATTTTATTTGATTTTTGAAAAACCAACAAAAAAATGAGAGCTTGACACGTGGAAAATTCAATATCGTGATGCCACGTGACAACATAAAGTTTTGGTTCATTTTGGGGGCACCACGTGGCATAGTAGGTATTCTACTTTAGTAGATATATAGTAGATTACGTACAAAAAGTATATGGCTGAGAATATTGTTTGCTACGTTTTTGGAAAGAATAGATTATACAAAATATTCATATTGTATGCATATCCGGCTAATATGGGCATAGATTTTATTTTCTTTGATTTTATTTGATTTTTGAAAAACCAACAAAAAAATGAGAGCTTGACACTTGGCAAATTCAATATCGTGATGCCACGTGACAACATAAAGTTTTGGTTCATTTTGGGGGCACCACGTGGCATAGTAGGTATTCTACTTTAGTAGATATATAGTAGATTATGTACAAAAAGTATATGGTTGAGAATATTGTTTGTTACGTTTTTGGAAAGAATAGATTATACAAAATATTCATATTGTATGCATATCCGACTAATATGGGCATATATTTTATTTTCTTTGATTTTATTGGATTTCGAAAAATCCAACGAAAAAAATGAGAGCTTGACACGTGGTAAATTCAATACCATGATGCCACGTGGCAGCAGAAAATGTTGGTTCATTTTGGGGGCGCCACGTGGCGTAGTAGGTATTCTACTTTAGTAGATATATAGTAAATTACGTACAAAAATTATATGGCTGAGAATATTGTTTGCTACGTTTTTGGAAAGAATAGATTATACAAAATATTCATATTGTATGCATATCCGACTTATATGGGCAGAGATTTTAGTTTCTTTGATTTATTTGATTTTCGAAAATCCAATGAAAAAAATGAGAGCTTAACACGTGACAAATTCAATATCGTGATGATACGTGGCAACAGAAAATTTTGATTCATTTTAGGGGCATCACGTGGCGTAGTAGTATTCTACTTTAGTAGATATATATAGTAGATTAGTATTAAATTCAGTGAAGTTATAGGCCTCGATGTTTTAATTAGTTGTTGCCATGAATGCACTTATGTGTTAGTTCATAGAATTGCACTCTTGTAACAGGAGTAAGGTTCCGGTGCAGACGATTCTTACGGTGCAGATGTGCAGACATGCACTTTAGGGTCTTAAATGTGCACTTTAACGTCTTAAATGTGCACTTTTGCAAAAAATTAGAAAAATGCTTGGGAAAAAAATCGATTTTTTTTTGCAAAAGTGCACATTTAAGACGTTAAAGTGCCCATTTAAGACCCTAAAGTGCATGTTTGCACGTCCGCACCGTAAGAACCATCCGCACCGGAACCAAACTCCTTGTAACAGTTAGTTATATAACATTAGGGTCATTTGCAATATCGAGTCCAATTTATAACTCGAGTGAATGTATTATATAACTTTTGCAATTGAAGTATGTCATATACAAGTATATGTTCATAAACATTAAAGTGGATTGGTTCGGTGTTTAACTTGTGTATGTTTGTTAGTCATCAAAGTGACCTAGTTATATTACATTAAGACATTTGAAAAAAAAGGTTTTTGCACCAAACCACCCGTTATATGACTAATTTTGTACGATATCACCCTTTATATCGATAATTATTCTAAAGCACCCATTAAAAAGCTTTCATTAACAAAAAAGCCACCCAAGAGATTCTTCCGTCATTTTTGTCGTTAATTTGTGTGAAAAGACCCTTATACTCCCGTTATTTTTTAAGATTACGAGTAATATTAATTTTTTTATTTTTTATTTTTCAAAATAGATTTATTTTTAAAAAAATAATTTTTCCCTAAAATCATTTTTTTGATTTTTTAATGAAAGATAAAAAAAAATTCTTTTTTTATTTTCTTATATATAGTGCATGAATTAGTATGTTAAAGTGCATGATTAAAATGCTAAAGTGCATGGTATGCATTTTTGTTACACATAGTGCATGAGTTGGTATGTTAAAATGCATGATTAAAATACTAAAGTGCATGGTATTAATTTAAAAAAAAAATGAAAAAACAATAATGTTTGAGTAAAAGATATTTTTGAAAAATATATAAATAAATAATAATAATAAATATAAAAATAGGTGCATGTATGAACATATAAAGTGCATGATTTAATATATTAAAGTGTGTGATTAAAATGCTAAAGTCCATGGTATTGATTTTTTGGGGGAAATTTGGGAAAACATAATTTTCGTAAAAACAATTTGGGTAATTTTTTTCGAAAATATTTGTTATAATATTTTTGAAAATAAATTTTTTAAAACTTTTTTTGAAAAAAGAGAAAGAAAAGAATAAATGAAAAAAACATGATATTACTCGTAATTTTGAAAAAGAACGAGTATAAGGGTCTTTTCACACAAATTAACGGCAAAAGTGACCGAAGGATCTCTTGGGTGTTTTTTTGTTAACGAAAACCTTTTAATGGGTGATTTAGAATAACTAGATATAACGGGTGGTTTCATGCAAAATAGGTCATATACGGGTGATTTGGCGCAAAAACTCGTTTGAAATAAGAGTATACGATTCGGTTGATCATGATTAAAGAGATGTTATGAATGACATAAGAGTTGGATTGATCAAGCGATATTATTAAATATATTCTTATAGATCACCCAAAGGTGGATCAATTGAATATAGTCAATAATATTATAGGCATTAGTCATTATTACTTAGGTTGAATAGTGTGTATATCCAAAGATAACATGCTTGTTTGAGGTATATGTTATGATTAATCATTAATGTATAATATTTTAGCATCAATGATAGTGCTTGTATTAGGTATTACCCGAAGGTTACTTTAAAGTATACATGACAGTTTATCAATTTATGAATCTGTATTATGTTCTCAAAGTAGTAATGGGTAGGCATGTATTAATGTGTACAACTTCATCAAGTTTATTTTTATCTGCTAACTCTGTTGTGAAGTTCAATAGGCTCAACTATGATGATTGGTTTGAACAAATTCGGTTTACACTTAATGTTACGGCTTTGAACCTTGCAATAGTGAATGAGCATCCCTCAGCCATTAAAGATGATAGCTCCGATGTTGAAAAGTCTTTTTATATGGTCTAGGAGCAATCTAACCAGCTGAGTTTGAACCTCAAGAGGATAACTATGGCTGAAAGTATTAAGGGTGTTTTTGGTAGGAAGGGTTGAGGTATCAGGTTTGGGGTTAGGAGGGGTTGAGAAATCCCAACCCAATTATTATTGTTTGTTTGATGATTTTTGAATTGGAGTTGGGAATCTCAAACCCTCTAAGAATGGGGTTGGAAAACCTCCCAGTTTTCTTGGGTATAGATGGGTTGAAATAAAGGGTTGAAATATAGTAGTGGGTAAACTTAATTATGAATACTAGTTTTAATTTCAAAATTGTACCAAACACACAACTTGAAATATAGGATTTGAAATTCAGACCTCTCCAACCCCATACCTTAACCCAACCTAAACCCAAGTTTCTACCAAACGCACCCTAAGTCATATGAAACTTGACACTAAAATATGATAATGATAAGGGTGTAAAGTGTTTGACCAAATAAACATCAGTCACAAAAAGGTTAATGTGTACCACACCTTGAGGAGAACAAGGCAATGGTTGCTTAATACCGAGTTGAACCAAAGAAACAACAAAAAGCAATACTTTGTCAGCTATAATAGAACAATCAAATAAACATCACTGATTTTTTTTATTCAAAGTATCAACCAAGCAAAGCTAATCCGCACCTGTAAAACTATTATTGTTTCCACTAAACAATGTTCTAAAAGCACACATCCATAAACCATAATTTCTTGACTAAAAAAACTCAATCTTCTCAACCATTAAACCATCATCTTATCGACACCAATTAACCGGTTCTTTCAACCCCAGATTTCAAAATCCAAAAAGCACAATTTAAGGAGCAAAGAGTGCAAAATCAAAGTGAATAGGCAAAAAAAGCTTTATCGACTGAACTAGAGAAACCAAAGTATAGTAGAAGGAATCTGAACTACACAAAGATTCGATGAAAAGGTGGATGATTCTCGCGAAGAACGCTTCAGATGCCATTGACTTGAAAATCTGTAATCAAGAACACAAAACGGGAGGGCTGGATATGCCCTAACGTCCCTCCGACGCTCAAGTCAGACAAAAGCTCTCAAAATTCTATGGTGGCTTCCCAAGAGAAAAGAGAGAATAACCAGAATCCTATGGAAGCTAGGTTTTCTAGGATATTTATTACCTGGGTCTTCCTTTCTTCCTCCTTTATGGGCCTATCACTTAATAGACCCATTATCTACCTTTTTATCAATAAAGGATGCACATTAATTATCCTTTATCTCTCTTCCATAATTAATTACCTTATTAATTGGGAAAAATAACTAATTACGATAATAGGGAAAATATAGATTTTCGCTCATCATTATGCCCCTCGGATCTTCGGAGCTGTAGTGGGTCCGACGAGCCGAAAGTTGGACCAAAGACTTTATTTCTATCCGGAAAGTTGAGAGCGTTGCACGGCCCGTGCGGTAAAAACGCACGGCTATGCGGTCTTTGCTGGCATAATCTGGCTGAAAAGCCGAGAGCATCGCACGGCCTGTACGGTAAAACACACGGCCATGCAGGCGATGATTCGATTTCTCGGGAAAAAAGGCCGAGAGCACCGCATGGCATGTGCGGTAAAACGTACAGTCGTGCGGTCTTGGCTGCAATTTTTGACTGAAAAGCCGAGAGCACCGCACGGCCTGTGCGGTAAAATGCACGGATGTACAGGCGGTAGTGCTATTTCTCGGAAAATTCGAGGGCACCGCACGGTCGTGCAGTTACTATTTCACTTGCTGGCTGAAAAGCCGAGGGCACCGCACGGCTTGTGCGGTAAAACGCACGGCCGTGTAGTCACTGTCACTGTTCGATTGCCCGCGTTATTTGATTGGTGTTCACTTGAACTTAGGCTGTTAATCCGGAGTGGTCATGGGGGTGCGGCACTCACCGACCCGCCATGGCCCACGTCACGGTCTATTGAGCGGCACTTACCAGCTCAGGCTATTTGCAATCCGGGGTGGTCATAGGAGAGCAGCATTTACTGACTCGCTATGGCCCACCGACCGGCCTATTTGAGTGGCACTTACCGGCTCAGGCTATTTGTAATCCGGGGTGTTCATAGGAGAACAACACTTACTGACTCGCTATGGCCCACCGACCGGCCTATTTGAGCGGCACTTACCGGCTCGACTTGATGGCTGGCCGTGGAGGTCGTGGGAGTTCAACACTTACTGACTCGCCACGACCCACGCTTGTTTCCTGTACTTAGGAGCTCAAACAAATTGATCAAACTAAATCAAAATGCATTGCAATTGCCAAATGACATGTTTTAACAAATCAATCAACAAATTGTTTTCAAACATGAAAAGTAGTTTTGCTAGGGGGAAAACCCGGAGGCCTCGTTAAAACCTCTCCGTATGAAAACCTCATGGAAAAAAAACGTACGAAGAGGAAAAAGAGTACCCCACGCCTAGCGCCAGCTCAGATGTAGAATTTCTTCAAGTTGGAGGTGTTCCACGTGCGCGGGACAACTTTGCCGCTAAGATCCTCCAACTTGTAGGAACTGTTGTCGGGGCTTGCTATCACTCGATATGGCCCCTTCCAGTTTGGCCCTAGTGATATGCGATATATTGTATAGCGCATCTAACGGTTATTAGCATGATTTAGATGATGTTTGGATATGATTTGATGGTGATTCTGTAATCCGGAAGAGAAGACTAGAAGTGAAGAAATCAGGGGATTTACAGAGGTTTGAAGTGCATTGAAGAGTGGAAGAACAGTGTGTTGAATTCAATTGGTTCGTTCTTTTTACTCAGATGTCCAAATGGAGTGATTCCAATTCGAGGAGTTAGATCTTGAAGTCTACTGCAAGTACTCAAAATATGAGCGCAATCTGAGTTGGGAATCAAAAGTTATGACGTTTTTACGGAAGTGTCGCAGAAGCTGGAGCCTCTGGAGACCCACCGCACCCCGCGGTGGGTGTTGCCGCACCCCGCGGTGACGATGCGCTGAAGACTTTCCCGGATTTATTTTTGGAATTTCTATTTCCTTTTGATTTTATTTCATTTCTGAAACTTTGTTTCCAAGTTTGTTATTTCCTTTTATTTATTTCTGAATTATTTGCCCTAGTATTTAAGGTTATTTCTAAGACTTTGTTTAGATTAACCTAGTTGCCACCTTTCATAGTTTCTTTCTCACAAACCCTATGAAGAACTAAACCTCCATTGTTGTACTTGACGTTTTGAAGCCTTCAATTGATTGGTTGTGAGTTTTCTACTCTTGTTCGTTTTCCTATCTAGTTGGATTAATTCTCTTGTGCTTGAATGTTTATTGGTTTATGTTGATTTATCTAGAGTAGCTACCTAGGTCTATTGATATCTTCCTAATTGCTAGGACTTGTGATTCCGGGTTCGGGTTGCATATCTAGTAGCAAACACGATTTACATAAGCGGGTTGCGAGTGTTCATCGTGAGAGAGAGTTAATTGCATGCTTATAGTAACAGGTTGTTTCTATTGCATGTATCTTGTTGAATCCTTGGTTGAATGCTATTGCTTTGTTGAGTCTTGAAGGTTTTCGGATTTGATTTAGTAATAAGTACTATTAGGGCTGGTAGAACTAATAGTTACATATGATCGGGATAAGAACAACTAAAGGAAAGATAAGAACTTGAGATTGATAGAATTCAGTGATCAACCATATCTCTTGTTGTGTGGATCTTTGTCAGGTGTGACGCTTTTCCCAATCATATTCACAACCTTTGCTTGCGAATCTGTTTACTTGTCTACTTGTTATTTGGTTACGAAAATCATACAAACCCCTCCCCCCTAGTTCCTAGTTGGTGACTTGCAATTACTTGAATTGATAATCTGATTCCCTTGGGTTCGACCCTGACTTGCTTGCTATACTCTATTTAGTAGGTACATTAGGATTTCTTTGATTAGGCATACGACTTTAGGCCTGTAAAATTTGGCGCCGTTGCCGGGGAATCAAAATTTCTGTTTTTGTGGTTTTGTTTGTTACCAACTTTCGTGTGGACCTATCTTACGGTCCACACTCGTGCTACTGATTTCTTTTTCTTTGTTACAAATATGGAGTTCCGGGGAGAGCCGCGATATGACCCATACTCCTACGCATACACTCCAGGGTGGAGAGATTACCCCAATTCGAGTTATGGGTACCATCAATACCCTCCATATGGTCATGACTACTAGGAGTTCTACCCGGAGCCACAATCGTTCTACCAGCAGGGTACTCCACGGCAGTACAATCCGGCCTATGAGCATAGCCCGCCAGTGTCCAATCCAAGTTCCTCCATGTCAACTGAAGATATGCTCCAAGATCTGACTAAACATTTCAGCACTAGTGTTGAAACTAGGGAGTCAAGCATCAAGAATCTAGAGAAGCAGATGAGACAAATGGCTGAGGCTATCACAAGGATCGATGCAAGGACTTCGGGGAATCTACCATCTCAAACGGTAGATAACCCGAGAGCAAATGTTAGTGCCGTGACGCTCAGAAGTGGTAAGCAGCTGAACGTCGCTCCTAGTGCTGAAGAGGACGACACAGAAGATGAGAACTCTCTGTCGAGTTCACCGCAACCGCGGCAGGAACACCGCACCCGCGGTGGGACTCCAGAAGACCGACCACACCCCGCACCACTCTCACCGCACCCAGCGGCATGACACACCCCGCACCACTCTCACCGCACCCAGCTCTTCCCCGTGCTTCTATTCTTTTGTCTTTCATTACATTGAGGACAATGCAATGTTTAAGTATGGGCGAAAGTTCTATACTTGCTACGTTGTTGAGGAGAAAAATAAAAAAATTGAAAAAGCAAAAAATTTGAAAAAAGGCAAAAATTGAAATCCTGGGATAAGTCAAAAACCCGAAAGGGCGGCCTAGGTAATAAGCAGGAGGCTTGGACCAGCATTAGGATGGGGTAACAATTGCTCAAGAGTGATGTGAGCATATGTGAGACCATCTATAGAAAAATGAAATGAGTGGCTTGGTGAAAACCCGAAAGGGCGCCTTGGAAAAATGAGTGAAAACAAGAAGAGTGATTTTTAGGATTCCTCATTGTTCTTGGCGTTGGCGACATAAGAAGGGGAGTTATAAGGAGGTTTCGGGTAGGCCACCATGGAGGAATAAGGTGATTAGATGGAGTTCGGTTTGGATTAGTCTTGCATCACTTGTTTGGTTATCTTGGAGCTTATTGTTGATGTGTTGTAACTACTAGTGTCATATTTTCTTGTACTTCCTGAGGCCTTGGAGCATGATTGATGGAGTGAGTTCAGTTTTTAGCTTACTCGGGATGAGTAAAGGTCTAAGTATGAGGGAATTTGATATGCGATATATTGTATAGCGCATCTAACGGTTATTAGTATGATTTAGATGATGTTTGGATATGATTTGATGGTGATTCTGTAATCCGGAAGAGAAGACTAGAAGTGAAGAAATCATGGGATTTACAGAGGTTTGAAGTGCATTGAAGAGTGGAAGAACAGTGTGTTGAATTCAATTGGTTAGTTATTTTTACTCAGATGTCCAAATGGAGTGATTCCAATTCGAGGAGTTAGATCTTGAAGTCTACTGCAAGTCCTCAAAATATGAGCACAATCCGAGTTGGGAATCAAACGTTATGGCATTTTTACGGAAGTGTCGCAAAAGCTGGAGCCTCTGGAGACCCACCGCACCCCGCGGTGGGTGTTGCCGCACCCCGCGGTGACGATGCGCTGAAGACTTTCCCGGATTTATTTCTGGAATTTCTATTTCCTTTTTATTTTATTTCTGAAACATTGTTTCCAAGTTTGTTATTTCCTTTTATTTATTTCTGAATTATTTGCCCTAGTATTTAAGGTTATTTCTAAGACTTTGTTTAGATTAACCTAGTTGTCACCTTTCATAGTTTCTTTCTCACAAACCCTATGAAGAACTAAACCTCCATTGTTGCACTTGACGTTTTGAAGCCTTCAATTGATTGGTTGTGAGTTTTCTACTCTTGTTCGTTTTCCTATCTAGTTGGATTAATTCTCTTGTGCTTGAATGTTTATTGGTTTATGTTGATTTATCTAGAGTAGCTACCTAGGTCTATTGATATCTTCCTAATTGCTAGGACTTGTGATTCCGGGTTCGGGTTGCATATCTAGTAACAAACACGATTTACATAAGCGGGTTGCGAGTGTTCATCGTGAGAGAGAGTTAATTGCATGCTTATAGTAACGGGTTGTTTCTATTGCATGTATGTTGTTGAATCCTTGGTTGAATGCTATTGCTTTGTTGAGTCTTGAAGGTTTTCGGATTTGATTTAGTAATAAGTACTATTAGGGCTGGTAGAACTAATAGTTACATATGATCGGGATAAGAACAACTAAAGGAAAGATAAGAACTTGAGATTGATAGAATTCAGTGATCAACCATATCTCTTGTTGTGTGGATCTTTGTCAGATGTGACGCTTTTCCCAATCATATTCACAACCTTTGCTTGCGAATCTGTTTACTTGTCTACTTGTTATTTGGTTACGAAAATCATACAAACCCCTCCCCCCCTAGTTCCTAGTTGGTGACTTGCAATTACTTGAATTGATAATCTGATTCCCTTGGGTTTGACCCTGACTTGCTTGCTATACTCTATTTAGTAGGTACATTAGGATTTCTTTGATTAGGCATACGACTGACTTGCTTGCTATACCCCCTAGTTCCGTTGTGTCCTTAGTGTTGGTGAGGACCCTCCGAAGAACATAGTCACCGACTTCAAAGCTATGCGGCTTCACGTGCTTGCCATGGGACCGTGCTATCTCTTGTTGGTACGCAGCCATTCGGATGGCCGAAGCCTCGCGCCTCTCGTCGAGCAGATCGAGGTTGGCCTCGAGGGCTTGGTCGTTTCCTCCTTGCTCAAAGGTTGCGGTGCGTATTGTCGGTAACCCCATCTCCAGGAGAATGACCGCCTTTGTGCCAAAAGCCAAAACAAAAGGCTACTCACCAGTGGATCTCCTAGGTGTGGTACGGTGCGCCTAGAGCACCGCTAGAAGCTCTTCCGCCCATTGCCCCTTACTTGATCCAACCTCTTCTTGATCCCCTCAAGAATTGCCTTGTTAGTAGCCTTTGCTTTCCCATTAGCGTGCGGGTAAGCTACGAATGAGTAGAAATTCTTAATTCTATACCCTGCACAAAAAGCTTTGAACGGGGCACTGCTGAACTGAGTGCCATTGTCAGGAATCAAAGAATAAGGAATGCCAAAACAAGTAATAATGAATTCCCAAATAAATTTCTTGATGTCGCTATCCCTTATGCTGGACAACGGCTTGGCCTCCACCCACTTAGTGAAGTAATCTGTGGCGGTAACCAAATAACGCTTGTTGCCTGGTACTCTTGGGAAAGGACCAATGAGGTTGAGACCCCACTGGGCGAACGGCCATGTGCTTGTTAGAGGATGCAAGTCAACTGCAGGCTGATGTGTCCACTTGGCAAACTTCTGACATTTTTCACACTTCTTGACGTAGTAGTCCGAGTCTTTTTTGCATGTAAGACCACCAATAGCCTTGAGTTCTAGCCATGAACGCCAGACTTCTCCCTACAGCATGGACCACGCAGACTCCCTCATGGATCTCGAACAACATATCTTCGACCCTGGAAGGGGGAACGCACCTCAAGTAGGGACCCGAAAAGGACTTTCCATAGAGAATTCCCTGCGGTGATATCCAGAAGCGCGCAGCCCGCAACTTGACCAAACGCGCCTCCTTCTTGTCAGTAGGCAAGATGTCTCGGCTCAGATAGTCGAATATGGGATCCATTCAACTAGGCTCAGTGTCAACTGGGGCTACCTCATTAGCTTCGATGCTCGGGATTTCTAGGACGTCAATGTGAACCCCAGCCTCTGCCTTACTAGTGCTTGCTGAAGCCAAGGTCGCCAGAGCATCTACAACTTCGTTTTGCTCACGGGGAATTTGATGAACCTTGAACTCTTGGAACCATGCCAGCAGACTTCTTGCTTTTTCCAAGTAGGCCAACATTCAGGACGACTTTGCCCTGCACTCGCCCGTAACCTGATTTACTATGAGCTGTGAATCTGAGTAGATGACCACCTCCCTGGTTCCATTGTTTCTGGCGGCGATCAAACCCAAGATCAACGCTTCATACTCTGCCTCATTGTTGGTTGCTGCGAAGCCATGCTTGATCGCTGTCCTGATTACCTCCCCAGTTGGGGAAGTTAAGACCAAACCTGCCCCCGTACCCTTTTTGTTTCTGGCACCATCTATCTGCAACTCCCATGTAGATTGCTCGCCTATACTCAGTGTCCAGGCCACCTTTAAGAGTTCTGGGGCCTCCTCAACAAACTCTGCAACAAAGTTTGCCATGACCTGGCCCTTGATCGATGTTCTAGAGATGAACCGGATCTCATACTGCCCCAACTCGACTGCCCAGCGCGCTACTCTGCCTGACAAATCCGAACTAGATAGCAAAGCTTTAAGGGTTAAAGTCTTGATGACTGCGACTGGGTGAGCCTGAAAATAGTGGTTCAACTTCCTGGCAGCAACTACCAAAGCGAGTAGAAGCTTTTCCATGGGGGTATACCTGCTCTCTGCGTCTAATAATGTTTTGCTGACGTAATAGACATGATGTTGAATTTTACCAACCTCCTTGATGAGAACAACGCTAACAACCTTTTCTGAAACTGCTAAATAGAGAAAAAGCTCATCCTCTTCCACATGAACTGCTAGATTAGGAGGTCACTGAAGATAAGTCTTGAGCCCTGACAGTGATTGCTCACACCCACTGTCCCACCGGAATATACAACCCCCCGTTAGCAGTTTGAAAAATACACTACATCTGTCAGACAATCTGCTGATAAAACGATTCAGAGCCGCTGCCATCCCTATGAGCTTCTGCACGTCTTTCACGTTGCGAGGACTCTGAATAGACTGAATAGCCCGAATCTGATCCGGACTTGCTTCTATGCCTATTCTGGTAACTAAGTGCCCTAGAAACTTGCCTGAGCTGACACCGAATGCGCACTTGGACGCGTTCAGCTTCAAATCAGCTTGCTTCAAGATATCAAACACATGCTGCAAATCTGCTAGGTGATCACCCTGCTGCTTGCTTTTGACTACCATGTCATCAATGTAAACCTCAACTAACTTGATAGAGAGACAACCATTCTCTGGAAAGTTGCCCCGACATTTTTCAAACCAAAGGGCATAACCTTGTAACAATAGATACCTCGTGGCGTCATGAAAGTTGTCTTTTCCTGGTCATCTTCTTGCAATGGGATTTGATGATAACCCATGTAAGCATCCAAGAAACTCATCCTAGCATGCCCAGCGGTCGAATCAACTAGTTGATCAATCTTAGGGAGAGGAAACATATCCTTCGGGCAAGCCTTGTTCAAATCAGTGAAGTCAACACACACGCGCCATTCGCCATTTTTCTTTTTGACCACCACGGTGTTGGCGACCCATTTTGGATATTGGACCTCTCTGATTGCCCCTGCCTCCAACAATTTCTACAACTCCTTCAAGACCGCATCAGTATGCTGTATTGAGGACCTACAAGCTCTGTGAACAACATGCTTGATGTTCCTATCAACATTCAGGCGATGATAGGCGATTTCCGGGCTCAAGCCTGGCATTTCGTAGGGGGTCCAAGCAAAGACCTCGCGATTTCTTCTTAGGAGTCCAAACAAAGACTCCAACTCATCTCCTGAAATGTTAGCTCCCACTAAAAAGTACTTGTCAGGTTCAAAGGGACTTATATTTATTTTTTGCAGGGCTTCCACCGACTTCTCTACAGAAGATGTCCCCACCTCGTCCAGCATCTGAGGAGAGGCCTGGACCATGTTGACGTCGCTTGCTTTTACTCCCAAGCAATGTCGAGCAGCTCCTTGGTCTCCTTTGACATGCACCATGCCCCCTTTGTGTGAGAAGACAATTAGCCGGTGCAAGGTAGAGTGCACGGCCCCCATCTAATGCAGCCAGGGACGCCCCAAAATGGCGTTGTAGGAAGATGGGACATTGATAACCAGAAATTTCGTCTCAATCGTCTTGCCCCCAATTGTGACCGCCTCACGCAACATCCCAAGTGGCTAGACGGGTATAGAACTAAGTCCGAGCAATTGAGTAGAAATAGGGATTAGATCTTCTTGTTTTCTCCCCAACTTCTTAAACAAATAAAAAAACATAAGATCCACAGAGATGCCTAAATCAATAAGAATTCTGCGAACCTCGCAAGTTCCCATGTCGACGGTGAGAACCAGTGGATCATTGTGAGGGCGCTGAAGCTCGTGCAGATCATCATCTGAAAAGGTGAGCATCTGCGTTGCTTTAACTCTTGGCTTCTTTCCAAGCGTGCTATCACTCTTTATGACCTCTAATGCATGACAATGCTTCCTGTAATCATGTCTGGAACTTACAGTCTGCTTGGTTGTCGACTCTATCATATGTATCACCTTCTTCTGAGCATCTTTGCTTCCTTCAGGCTGATCATCTGGAAGGTTTTTCTATGCCTGATTCCCACCTGAACTCGAGCCCGAATCAATGAACTCGTTCAATAAGCCTTGGGACGCCGACTTCTCAAGCGTTGCCTTAAACACCTTGCACTCCTTTGTGAGGTGCCCTTTCTCTTTCTGAAAAGCACAGTACTTTCCCATATCCTGGTCCTTAGAGACACTCCTCAATATCCTTAGAGACACTCCTCAATAGCAGTACTGTATGCACTGCTCGCAGATCTGTAACAGGCGAAAGTCCCCTGCTTTTGGCCTTTCCTGATTTCTTCTTTTCGCCCTCGTCTGGGAGTGCTTGCGGAGATGGTGATCTCTTGTCTCTGGATGACTTTTGATCATCCTCCAACTTGATATACTGCCCGACTCTCTCCTGAAGTTCCTGAACCCCACTAACTGGTCTCAGAGTCAAGCTCTCTCTCAACCTATTGTCTCTTGGAAGTGCTAATCAAAAGGTTGTAGCAGCAACCCTCTCATCACAATTCTCAATATCAGCGAAGCAATCCATGAACCTGGAAGCAAACTTGATGTGACCCTGCCTCCCATGACGCCCCAAGACGAGGAAGAAGCCATGAGCCTATGCTCACACGGTCCAGTCACAAGGTCTAGGTCCAAAGCCATCGCCTCCGCCGTCGCATCACTAGTTGCACGTGTCGTCGCTGGCCAAGGAAGCCCATAAACCAATCCAAGACTCGTCGTCCTCGCCACCATCGGATCAACGCGTTCTTTTGAAGACAATGACACTTCTTCGTCATCTTCACCGCGTTAGGAGTTTTACGCATTCTTTTAAGACACTATCTACATTTGGTATTTCCAGCGTGTTTTAGATAGTTTCCTTTGATAGCTTTACATAGTTTCCTTTCATAGCATTTTAGATAGTTTCCTTTTAGTCATTCTATCTTTTAGGGTTTGTGCCTTTTGCATGCTTGCATGGGCTAGTCCACGAGGTTCGACTCGGCCCATCCGACGTCTCACCTCCCCTATTTATACCCGACTTTGTTAATGTTATTTCTTACGTTCAAGTTAAAGTTCAAGGTTTCAAGTAGAGTGTTAATTCCTCATTCCCTTGATCGGACGTCACCCATATCCCTTTCATCCCCATTCCCTCCGCCGCCGACGCTACGGCAATCACTTGATCTTCTCAAGCAAAGTCTATCTTTGCATCTCCTTCCTCCGCAGTCGACGCTACGACACCCCAAAGACTTGTCTTTTCAAGCCTTATATCCTTCACCAAATCGCTTCCGCCACCGCTAACAATTCTTCCATCAAATCGCTTCCATCACCACCGAGTTC
This sequence comes from Rheum nobile, assembly GCA_027886185.1. Lineage (NCBI taxonomy): Eukaryota > Viridiplantae > Streptophyta > Magnoliopsida > Caryophyllales > Polygonaceae > Rheum > Rheum nobile. The sequence goes on from WOAB01000040.1 coordinate 8,461,072, forward strand.
CTTGTTGTTGCCACCGTCTTCCCAGTCGCCGACGTCAACAAACCCATTCATCGCGATCTTCCGCTCGCAATCATCCCCATCATCGTGTTCCACAGCAGAATCACAACATCGAGTGACTTTCCAACCAAGACTAGATCCAAAGGCGTCACCTTTGATAATTTGGCTTGTCATCAGAGGCAAGGACACATCAACTGGCATCAGAGCCCAACAGTCTTGTAAGTCACGAACTCAAGTTTACATCTTGTTCACAATTTTTTTTTCTCTTGACCCCCCATCGTTTGCTTTCGCAAGTTTGTTGAGAAATCCACAAATTTCCATATTTACCGCGCCTTTCGGTTTCTACAAGGTCCCACCTTGGCCGGATTTTTTTTTCTTGTTCCCCAAGTTTTGGTGTGTTAGGTAATTTTGTTATCTTGCATGCTAGAATATTTTGTTTCCTTATTTCATGCGTGGATAGAGTTTCCTTGTTTGCTAGATCTTGCTTTTTATGTTGTTAACCGAATTTCCTAATATAAGATATCATCAAATCTTATCTTCTCTCACCTCTATCTCTAAAGATCACACTTGTGATATTCTTGTTACTTAGACCTTTTTTATTTTTTTTCCTTTGCAAATCCGACAAGATCAAAAGATAAGATCTCGGATATTAAAAAAAATAAAAAATATCGAAAAGATATTTCAAAACAAAAAAAAAAGTTTCCAAAGTTAGGTAAAGCCAAAATAAGGCAACCCTAACCTACATCGGTCTAAGCTCATCTTCTATCTCTCTCCGTCGTCTAGGTCGAGCTTCCTATAAGGTACTTTCTTGCTAATTAGGTTGCCTTGTTTACGTTTGTTTTAGGGTTTCAATTTGTTCTTGTTTGTTTGATTGCAACTTGCTTGATACACCATCTCTTGTTCAAACCAAGCTGCCCTCACGGCAAGCCAAACAAGCCCTACCTACGTGAACTTTGTGATTTGACTAGTGATTTGCTTGGTTGTTGTTCTTTGTTGTCTTTTGGTTCGTTTTTACTTCCATGTCTGGCCGTCTTGTTATAGGTTCCATGGCGATTGGACACAGTGCAGACGACCGCGAAGATAACACCACCAACCCACAACCCCAGCCGTTGGGTCTACCTCAAGACCAACCACCACAAGCCCAACAACGCGATCCCATCATGAAATCTTGATCCAGGCTCTTAGACAAGAGGTCGCGACTCTGAGAGCCAACCAACAAGTGGCACCCATTGTGCCAACTCCAACACCCCCTAGTGATATGGACGTGTCGCCTCCAACTGGAGCAGCCGACGCGGTCCCATCGAAGACACGAGTGGACAAAGGCAAAGGAGTTTTGCCGTCCACTTCTCAACATCAACCACAACTCAATAGAATACAGAGTGTCATTGAGAGCCGCCAAGGCTTCGTTCCTAAGACGGATCGCTACATGCCCAAAGCCACACCCGCTGGCTACGACACCGGCTCCGACCGCGACGCCGACGACACTCGAGGTGAGTACTCTGAACCTTACAACTTTGATGATAGGTATGCCTCTCGGGGAACCCAGCGCCGTGTGCCAGACTCCACACCACGCGATGGCCGACGTCGTCAAGCCGACGCGACGCTGAGAAGACCAAGCCGTCGCGACAATTGACCTACACGACGCGATGATCACTATAGGCCCACACCTACACAGCCAAGGAGCCATGATGTATGCGATCACCTTCGACACTAGAGTGTTCGAACACTACGTTACGGAACTGATGGCTACGCGTCGATCACACCCAATGTCCAAGACGACTTCGACGAGTATGATGACGAAGAGATCAAGGACTCAGGTATGGTCAACCCTAATTTTTTTCACCCCCCTCTTGGAGTTCCACTTGAATTGCAGGATCACCCATCAGATTGGATACCTCCACTGCGTCTCCAGCCCCAAGAAGAACGCGTTCGAGACATTGGCGGCGAGCGCCGCAATGTTTTACAGAGAGACATTCGACGCGACAACTACGATGCCCGACCGCGCAGACGTCAACGCGATGATGCATACGCGCCAAGGGATGAGTTCGTCCGCGATGATCACCCACAACGCGATAGACACCAGGTTGGACGCGATAGACCACATGGATTGCACGCCTTTGAGAACCCTCTCTACGACGCCGCACCAAACAACGCATTCAACCAAGCACCTGTCCAGCCTCAATACCAGCGACACCAAGTCAAGGTAAAAATCGAGCATTTTCATGGCGAATACAACCCCTCTGTTTTTTCTTGAATGAGTGCAGGCTATGGAGTACACCCTTAGATATTGTCGAATGCCACCTGAGGAGCATGTCGACGCCGCTATGCTTAACTTCCGAGGAGCCGCCCGCGTGTGGTGGCATAGATTCGAAGATGACTGCGTTCGTCGCCACAGGACACGAGTCACAGAATGGCATCAACTAGTCTACATGATGACTAAGAAATACGTGCCTTCAGACTACAGGAATCAAATGAGATTGGAGATTGCCATGGCTCGCCAAGGGTCGATGACTCCACTCGAGTTCTTTTCCAACCTTGAAGACATGTATTACAAGGCCAACATCTCCGTTGCACCATCGACTTTGAGGATGAAATTCTTGAGTGGCTTGAACACCAACATACGTGATCAACTCGAGATTTTGCCCATCAAAGACTTGAACACACTCACCTACACGTCGATGCAAATCCATGCCCGACTCTCTCACCGAAAGTCTTACACATATCCCAGTGGCCAGCAAAGGTATTCGTCTAACCCTGGTGGATTACCTTATACTAATGTTCGCCCTAGTGCCTCTACCACAACCGCATCTAGACAAGCCTCCAAGGCGAAGCCCGCGACGCCGACCACCGTGCCGTGCCAGAACGCGCCAAGACAGGCTCCAGTGAGCACAGATCGCGTGCATGATCTTGAGTGTTACAAATGTGGTGGAAGAGGCCACTATAAGAAAGATTGCCCCAATGCTCGCAAGGTGTTGTTCTCCACAGCCGCCGCCGGCTACGAGTCTTGTGAAGACGGGGAGGCCACACTTGACGCGATCACTGAAGGCACCGAAGAAGAGGACGAAGACGCTTATGACTGCGAACCCGCTTCTCTGCACGCGGGCACACCATTGATCTTGGTGACGCGTCGTCTCCTCACAGTCAAGGAAGCCAGCTTACGCGATCAACGAGAGAACTTGTTCCACACAAGGGCTCTAGTCCAAACAGCTTCCTTGAGTGTCATTGTTGATGGAGGATCATGTGCGAATATTGTCAATGAGAAGGTTGTGACACACTTCAAGTTACCCACGACGCCTCATCCCCAGCCTTATGCCCTCCAATGGATATCATCTAGTCCAGGTAACACAGTATCTCGCCATTGCTTAATTTCTTTCTCCATAGGCCAATACTGTGATTCAGTTTTATGTGATGTCATTGCAATGGACGCCACCCATATTTTGCTTGGGCGCCCATGGCAATTTGACAGGCGCGTGCTCCATGATGGCTATTTGAACACTTATGTGTTCAATTACCACGGGAAGCGCATCACTTTGCATCCAATGTCTCCCCATGAGATCTTGCAGGACCATGTTGAACGCGACCGCCAGAAAGCCATAGAGGTCGCGTCTCCTAGGTCAAACGAGTGTCCAGAAGCACTACCAAGACAGAACTCCTCCAAATCTGGCAACACTTTGTCTACTCCAGGCACTGGCAAGAAAAAACACAATGCCATAGCTGGGACACCAAGTGCACCCACAGAATTCGGGCAGTGCCTTCCCATCGACAAAGTTCGCCGATCCGTTGCCACCACCGCGTCCTTTGCAAGGCACCTGTGAGCAACGCGTTTTTTTAGCCCGACCCAGTGACCTCACAACATGTTTGACTGGGAATACTCCATGCTTTCTGCTTATGCCAACCCCATGCATCCCTGAATCGTCGACAAACGCGCCCTTGCCACCAACAATCGCGAAGTTGCTTGCCGCGTTCACCGACGTATTCCCAGACGAGTTGCCACAAGGTTTGCCTCCCCTGAGAGGCATTGAGCACTAGTTTGACCTTGTGCCCGATGCTTCTTTGCCCAACCGCGCTGCGTATAGAGCTGGTCCAGAAGAGACAAAAGAGTTAAAGCGCCAAGTCCAAGAGTTGTTGGATCGCGGGTACGTAAGGGAATCTCTTTTCCCTTGTGTTGTGCATGTGATCCTTGTGCCCAAGATGGATGGCACATGGAGAATGTATGTTGATTTCCGCACGATAAACCAGATCACCGTCAAGTATAGGCATCCTATTTCGCGCCTCGACGATATGCTTGATGAACTTCATGGCGCGACACTCTTCTCCAAGATTGATTTGAAGAGTGGTTATCACCAGATCAGAATGAAAGAAGGTGATGAGTGGAAGACCGTGTTCAAGACAAAGTATGGGCTCTACGAGTGGCTTGTCATGCCCTTTGGGCTCACGAACGCGCCCAGCACCTTCATGCGCGTGATGAACCACGTGTTGAGATCTTTCCTTGGCAAGTTTGTTGTCATTTATTTCGATGACATCCTTGTGTATTCACGGAGCCTAGAAGACCATGTCGATCACCTTCGCCAAGTGCTCGAGTGCCTTTGACGCGAGAGCCTATTCGCCAATTTGGCCAAGTGCTCATTTTGCGCCGCGTCAACCAACTTTCTGGGCTATATTGTGAGTCGTGATGGGTTATGCCTCGACGAAGAGAAGATCACGACCATCAAAGATTGGCCAACACCAATGACACCGACACAGGTGCGAAGCTTTCTAGGCCTCGCGGGATTCTATCGGCGTTTTGTACACGACTTCTCCTCCATTGCCGCGCCATTACATGAGTTGACGAAGAAGGGCAGCACAGTTGTCTGGCTTCAATGCCACGAAAAGGCCTTCTCAGCCTTGAAGAGGGCCTTGTGCAACGCACCATTCCTCCAACTCCCCGAGTTCACGAAGACCTTCGAGGTGGAGTGCGATGCCTCAGACATAGGCATTGGTGGTGTGTTACACCAAGAGAAGAGGCCCATAGCATATTTCAGTGAGAAGCTCACAAGGGCCACCCTCAATTACCCCACCTACGACAAAGAGCTTTATGCATTGATCCACGTGCTGAATACATGGCAACACTACCTTTGGCCGCATGAATTTGTCATCCACAGTGACCACGCCGCGTTGAGCTACTTGAAGAGCCAAGCCCACCTCAATCGCCGACATGCGCATTGGGTGGAATTTCTGGAGACATTTCCTTATCTCGTGGTCCACAAGAAGGGAAAGGAGAACATCGTCGCCGATGCGTTGTCTAAAAGGTATGTTCTCTTAACTCATGTGCAAACTAAAGTTTTGGGTTTTGCTTTGCTTAAGGAATTATATGCTAGTGATCCTTTCTTTGCACCTATAGTCGAGCAATGCCTAAGATTTCGCGAGTTTGAGTCATATTTCCTTTCTGAGGGTTATTTATACAAGGCTAGTCGTCTTTGCATTCCTAGATCCTCCATTAGGCTCCTATTGATTGAGGAAGCACACGCGAGTCGTGGATATTTTGGGATTAGGAAAACCTTAGATGCACTTAGAGAACATTTCTTTTGGCCTAAGATGACCCACCAAGTGACTAGGTTTTGTAGAAGCTGTGTGACTTGCCAGAGAGACAAAGCTAAGTCTAGTCGTCACGGCCTCTACACTCCTTTGCCCATTCCGAGTGCCCCCTGGGAAGATTTGTCTATGGATTTCATCACGGGTTTTCCCCTCTCTAGACGAGGTAAAGACTCCATTTTTGTGGTTGTAGATAAATTTTCAAAGATGGCACATTTTATTGCTTGTAAGACAACCCATAGTGCTAGTGAGATTGCCGATCTATTCTTTGAGCATGTGGTGCGTCTTTATGGAGTCCCGCGTACCATAGTGAGTGATAGAGATTCTAAGTTCGTTGGTCATTTTTGGAGAACTCTTTGGGGTAACCTAGGAACCAAACTCCTATTTTCCACTAGCTACCACCCCCAGACCGATGGCCAAACGGAGGTCATGAACAGAACCCTAAGAGCCCTCCTTCGCGTGATGCTCAAAGCCAACCCTAGGCGTTGGGAGGACTTACTATCACTTGTCGAGTTTTGTTACAATAGATGCAGGCACACGGCGACCAAGCTGACCCCGTTCGAAGTGGTGTATGGAATGCACCCCTTGACACCACTGGATCTGTTGCCGCGTCCACTACGTGACCTAGTGCATGTCTCCGCCTCCAACCACGCCAAGCAGGTGCAGGAGCTTCATCGACGAACCAAGAAGCAGCTGGAGAGGAGGGCCGCGCAGTATGCCTCGCAGCACAATTCAGGCCGCTGCCGCGTCGTCTTTGCCCCCGGAGACCTTGTCTGGGTGAATCTGCGAAAAGAAAGGTCTCTCTCGCGGCGTAAACACAAATTGGCACCACGTGGAGATGGCCATTTCCGCGTGATAAAGGCCATAGGGGACAATGCCTATCAACTCGAACTCCCACCAGATTTTGGAGTCCACGCGTCCTTCAACGTCGCGGACTTAACACCATATGTTGAGCCAGAGTTTGATGATGGTGAAGCGGGGACGCTTCACAGCCAAGTGGGGGAGGGTGATGTGACCCTGCCTCCCATGACGGCCCAAGACGAGGAAGAAGCCATGAGCCTACGCTCACAGGCCCAGTCACAAGGTCTAGGTCCAAAGCCATTGCCTCCGCCGTCGCATCACTAGTTGCACGCGTCGTCGCTGGCCAAGGAAGCTCAGAAACCAATCCAAGACTCGTCGTCCTGGCCACCATCGGATCAACGCGTTCTTTTGAAGACAGCGACACTTCGTCGTCATCTTCACCGCGTTAGGAGTTTTACGCATTCTTTTAAGACACTATCTATATTTGGTATTTCCAGCGTCACATCACCCTCCCCCACTTAGCTGTGAAGCGTCCCCGCTTCACCATCATCAAACTCAGGCTCAACATATGGTGTCAAGTCCGCGACGTTAAAGGACGCGTGGACTCCTAAATTTGGTGGGAGCTCGAGTTGATAGGCATTGTTACCTATGGCCTTGATCACGCGGAATGGGCCATCTCCACGTGGTGCCAATTTGTGTTTGCGCCATGATAAGCACTACTTTATAGGGCTTAACTAAGAGTTATTAGAGGGTTTTATTGGTGCTATTCGGGTAGATTTAGACACATTCATGTGCATGGTGTTTGGGGGCGAAGATTGGTGTTTTGGTGGTGTTTTGAGCATATTGGAGTATATTTGAAGATTCGGGATATGGAGCCACCAAGGAGTGTGGAGTTAGATAGGAAAAGTGTGGATTTGGTGGTCTGGAGAAGCAAATTGAAGATATCCAGAGGAAGAGAAGTTGACCACTGAGGAGACGAAGAAGAACCAAGGAGAGAGTCCACACGAGAGTGGAAGAACAATGTGCTGAATTCAATTGATTCTTTCTTTCTACTCAAATGTCCAAATGAAGTGATTGTAATTTGAGGAGTTAGATCTTGAAGTCTACTACAAGTCCTCAAAATGTGAGTGCAATCCGAGTTGGGAATCAAAAGTTATGACATTTTTACGAAAGTGTCACAGATGTTGAAAATCGAGAAGTAGCCGCGATCGCGGGTACTGTTCACCCGCGATCGCGGGTCATCAGCGCCGAAAGTTGCGTCCTTTCCTGAGCTTATCTTTTCATATTTCTTTTTCCCCTTTTTCTCATTTTAATTTAGTTATTTTCTTAATGGGCTAGGTCATTTGTTAGAGCCCTACAAATACTTTCTTTTAGCATTAGGTTTAGGAGTCCACACTATTATTCCACTTTAGTTGCAATTTTCATCGTTGTTTACTTTTCCTTTGAAGTTTCACCATGACTATGAGGAGCTAAGCCTCCTTGGCTTAGTTTGGTAATGGAAGCTTAAGTTTTGATTATTGGTTGTGAGGTTATGTTCCATTTCTTAATTCCTATTGGATTATATTATCTCTTCTAAGCTTATTCCATTGGATTTCATTGATTGCACTAGCCCGTGCAACTAGTTGTTGTTTGTGATTTTCATATTGCTAGGATTAGGAAACTGTTGGGCTAACGTCCTATTCCGCTGTAGCAACTATAATTTACATGCTCTGGTTGAAATTGTTCTATTGTAGGGAGAGATAATTACATGGTAAATGCATCTGAGCGAGCGTTCTGTGTATCCTGGTTAATTCTTATATGCATTGCTACCTTTGGGTTGAACCTTTAGTGGTACTAGGGTTATTCATTGGTAAGGGTTCTTTGTGAAAGGTTTCCCTTTGAATCTACACAAGATCGGGACAGGAATAATCATAGGAAGGAATTGGAAGTAATCTAGGATCAACCAACCAAAACTTAAGTGGAAATTGCCTGGCTAAGTGTTTTCTCACATTTGATTGCATATTATTTATTCTGTTTTATTTCTTACTTGATTTAAACCTCACAAACCCCCCTTGTTACTGCTATTTGATTGGTATTCGATTTGTGATAAGAAAATAGACGCTTGTGATTCTCTTGGGATTTCGACCCTTGCTTGCTTACTATACTAGTTTGAAAGTTGAGGTTTACTTTGATTTGGCATAACGACCTTAGGTCACGTCAAATTTGGCGCCGTTGCCGGGGAATCACTGTCTGTTTTCTTGTATATAGAGTGCGGTTCCGGTGCGGAGCACTCTTCCCGTGCGGACGTGCGGACATGCACTATAGGGCCTTATTTATGCACTTTAGAGTCTTATTTGTGCACTTTTGCAAAAAATTTGAAAAATGCTTGGAAAACAATTTGTAAAAGATTTTTTTTTTTTGAAAAAGTGCACAAATAAGACATTAAAGTGCACAAATAAGGCCCTAAAGTGCATGCTCCGCACGTCCGCACGGGAAGAGTGCTCCGCATATGATCCAAACTCCTTGTATATAAATTGAATATTGATCTTTCTAGGGAACCTATCTTACGGTTCTCTCTAACATTACTAACTTTTCATTGACGAAGTGTGACTCGGAGTAGATAATTCTGTTGGCGAACTCTAGCTATGGCGCAAGAGAGCACGCTGCTGGCTCTCACCCAGACGCTTCAAGCACTCACACAAGCGGTGATTCAGGCAAGTGCCGATAATGCACAAGTGATGAGAGAGGGATTCTCTCAGCCCTCTCAGCAAAATCTTGCTCAACACCAATCATATCATCAAACTTTGTTGAGTTTGGGTGCATCAATGGAGCGGCTGACACGCCCCCGCAGAAGAGAAACCGCGACCGCGGGAGGAATGCTGCAACCACGGTATGTTGGGTGAAATAGGGCATTGTGCTGAATTTGATGATGAGGTTGAGGAGGACCTTGAGGAGGAAATCCAAAACTTCAAGAACAGTATGCTACCAGACGCGGTATGTTCTCCTGAATTTGAAGAGGAGATGGACGAGGACTGGGACTGGGACTATGAGCCTCAAAACTACACTCAACATGAATGTCCCCTGCTGGAGTCCCAAATTCCCATCGCACCTCCCCCTGAGGCTCTCAATGGAAGCAAGCCAGAAGCTTCTTTGGTCACACTGGCCAACATCATCCCCCTTTGTGCATATTATGTGAAGGCGAGGCGGAAGATAGGAAAGAAGCCGAAGGTGAAGCAAAAGAGTGAGGTTGCAGGCCAGGTGTCGGATTACCTCATACTAGACACGGGGTAGGATAGGTGTACAACCTCTGCAATGCTGGGAAGAGAGTTCTTGAAGATGACAACTGCGGTCATGGATACGAAGGGTGATCCACTCACAATGAAAGGCAGAAGGAAGGGGGTACAGTCGTACCTGAAGAGGCACCCCCCAGATTTGGAACCAAGAAGGGTGGTCGCTGTAAGCGACCCGAGATGAATAGAGAGCACCATGTCGAGCCACGACAGTAACCAAGGCACTGCTCGGGAGGCAACCCGAGGTAAGACTTAGTTTTTTTTCCCTTGTTTTTGAAGTTTTTGCTCTGTTTTTTCGACTAAACCACGTAGGAAAGCCGAGAAGAAACCGCGACCGCGGCATGAAACCCGCGATCGCGTCCGGAGAAAGTCGAGCAAAAACCGCGATCGCGGCACAACACCCGCGATCACGGGTGCAAGGCGCGCCGCGAATTAGGGTTTAGTCCGGAAAAAAAAAACCGCAATCGCAGGTGAACAATACCAGCGATCGCGGGGTTACTGCGCATCGGTAAAAAAAAAAAAAGTCGTACGTTACGCGCGATCGCGGCCTTCACTGCCGTGATCGCGGTTCCTCCACGGTGTTCCTTCCATGGCGATTCTTCCACGACGGTTCTTTCCCTTATGGCAGTTATTTCCACGGCGGTTCATTCATGGCGGTTCTGAGGCGGTCTTTCTTCATCATGTTCGCGAGCAACAACCGGTGTACCCTTGATCCATCTATTGTTGTTGTTCCCTGTGGTACATCTTCACCTGTGCGTCACCACCAGTGCATACTGAGTTCGGAGTTCCAGCATTCCATGATCCATCTCTTGGGAAGTTCGACTGTTGAAGTGGTGATGAAGTTTATGGGGATCCCTACATCCCTGAGTACCTTCCTGGCGTTATTGACGAAGACTACCACCCCGGCCTACGCTCAGTGAGTTCTTTCTTTCTTCCCCTCATATTTTTCTTTGTCTTCCATACATTGAGGACAATGCATGATTCAAGCATGGGGGAGTAGAAAGTATTTGCTATCTATCTTGTAACTTAGTTTCGATTTCAGCATTGTTATTTCCATTCAGCATTATCCATTGTTCGCATTCCCTTTTGGAAAAAAAATAAATAGAAAAAGTCAAAAAAAGCAAAAAAGACATACATGAAAATCCTGAGACAAGTCGAAAACCCGAAAGGGCGGCTTGGGTAATAAGAAGGTGGCCCGGACTAGCGCTAGGCTGGGGTAAAAAGGTGTCTGAGTGATGTGAGCTTATGTGAGCACATCTATGAAAAAAATACGAGTGGCTATGATGAAAACCCGAAAGGACTCCTAGGCAAAATGAGTGAAAAGTAGAGGAGTGATTTTAGGATCTCATTTTACCTGGAGGGGCGACATAAGAAGAGGAGCCAAAGAAGGATTGTCGGGTAGGTCACTCTGGGAGGCATAAGGAGTCATAGATGGAGGCTAGGATTAGAGGTCACTTTACACTATTGGATGTCCGGGTTGAGCTTGGAGAAAGTACTCTACTTGCCCTCAAGTTTATTGAGTTGTGGATGTGTTGTAGATGAGATTGGTGCCAGGAGCTTGGCATGGGTTAGGTAACTCTTAGTTGGAGGATATGCTTCCTGAGACCTTGGGTGCTGTATTGGAGGAGTAGACTTTCTTTTAGTTTACTCGAGGACGAGCAAAGGTCTAAGCATGGGGGAGTTTGATAAGCACTACTTTGTAGGGATTAACTAGGAGTTATTAGAGGGTTTTATTGGTGCCATTCGGGCAGATTTAGACACATTCATATGCATGGTATTTGGGGGCGAAGATTGGTGTTTTGGTGGTGTTTTGAGCATATTGGAGTATATTTGAAGATTCGGGATATGGAGCCACCAAGGAGTGTGGAGTTAGAGAGGAGAAGTGTGGATTTGGTGGTCTGGAGAAGCAAATTGAAGATATCCAGAGGAAGAGAAGTTGACCACTGAGGAGACAAAGAAGAACCAAGGAGAGAGTCCATACGAGAGTAGAAGAACAATGTGCTGAATTCAATTGATTCTTTCTCTCTACTCAAATGTCCAAATGAAGTGATTCTAATTGGAGGAGTTAGATCTTGAAGTCTACTACAATTCCTCAAAATTGGAGCGCAATCCTAGTTGGGAATCAAAAGTTATGACGTTTTTACGAAAGTGTCGCAGATACTGAAAATCGAGAAGTAGCCGCGATCGCGGGTACTGTTCACCCGTGATCGCGGGTCATCAGCGCCGAAAGCTGCGTCCTTTCCTGAGCTTATCTTTTCATATTTCTTTTTCCCCTTTTTCTCATTTTAATTTAGTTATTTTCTTAATGGGCTAGGTCATTTGTTAGAGCCCTATAAATACTTTCTTTTAGCATTAGGTTTAGGAGTCCACACTCTTATTCCACTTTAGTTGCAATTTTCATCGTTGTTTACTTTTCCTTTGAAGTTTCACCATGACTATGAGGAGCTAAGCCTCCTTGGCTTAGTCTGGCAATGGAAGCTTAAGTTTTGATTATTGGTTGTGAGGTTATGTTCCCTTTCTTAATTCCTATTGGATGATATTATCTCTTCTAAGCTTATTCCATTGGATTTCATTGATTGCACTAGCCCGCGCAACTAGTTGTTGTTGGTGATTTTCATATTGCTAGGATTAGGAAACTGTTGGGCTAACGTCCTATTCCGTTGTAGCAACTACAATTTACATGCTCTGGTTGAAATTGTTCTATTGTAGGGAGAGATAATTACATGGTAAATGCATCTGAGCGAGCGTTCTGTGTATTATGGTTAATTCTTATATGCATTGCTGCCTTTGGATTGAACCTTTAGTGGTACTAGGGTTATTCATTGGTAAGGGTTCTTTGTGGAATGTTTCCCTTTGAATCTACACAAGATCGGGACCAGAATAATCATAGGAAGGAATTGGAAGTAATCTAGGATCAACCAACCAAAACTTAAGTGGAAATTGCCTGGCTTAGTGTTTTCTCACATTTGATTGCATATTATTTATTCTGTTTTATTTCTTACTTGATTTAAACCTCACAAACCCCCCTTGTTACTACTATTCGATTTGTGATAAGAAAATAGACGCTTGTGATTCTCTTGGGATTTCGATCCTTGCTTGCTTACTATACTAGTTTGAAAGTTGAGGTTTACTTTGATTTGGCATAACGACCTTAGGCCACGTCAAATTTGGCGCCGTTGCCGGGGAATCACTGTCTGTTTTCTTGTATATAAATTGAATATTGATCTTTCTAGGGAACCTATCTTACGGTTCTCTCTAACATTACTAACTTTTCATTGACGAAGTGTGACTCAGAGTAGATAATTCTGTTGGAGAACTCTAGCTATGGCGCAAGAGTGCACGCTGCTGGCTCTCACCCAGACGCTTCAAGCACTCACACAAGCGGTGATTCAGGCAAGTGCTGACAATGCACAAGTGATGAGAGGGATTCTCTCAGCCCTCTCAGCAAAATCTTGCTCAGCACCAATCATATCATCAAACTTTGTTGAGTTTGGGTGCATCAATGGAGCGGCTGACGCACCCAAGGGCAATGCTGCCCAGCGGCATGTTGAGGAGAAGGAAGAATTTGGAGAGCCCCCCGTAGAAGAGAAACCGCGACCGCGGGAGGAATGCTGCAACCGCGGGAGGAATGCTGCAAGAACAGTATGCTAACTGACGCGGTATGTTCTCTTGAATTTGAAGAGGAGATGGACGAGGACTGGGACTATGAGCCTCAAAACTACACTCAACATGAATTTCCCCTGCTGGAGTCCCAGATTCCCATCGCACCTCCCCCTGAGGCTCTCAATGGAAGCAAGCCAGAAGCTTCTTTGGTCACACTGGCCAACATCATCCCCCGTTGTGCAGATTCTGTGAAGGCGAGGCGGAAGATAGGAAAGAAGCCGAAGGTGAAGCAAAAGAGTGAGGTTGTAGGCCAGGTGTCGGATTACCTCATACTAGACACGGGGCAGGATAGGTGTACAACCTCTGTAATGCTGGGAAGAGAGTTCTTGAAGATGACAACTGCGGTCATGGATACGAAGGGTGATCCACTCACAATGAAAGGCTGAAGGAAGGGGGTACAGTCGTACCTGAAGAGGCACCCCCCAGATTTGGAATCAAGAAGGGTGGTCGCTTTAAGCAACCCGGGATGAATAGAGAGCACCATGTCGAGCCACGACAGTATCCAAGGCGCTGCTCGGGAGGCAACCCGAGGTAAGACTTAGTTTTTTTTTCCTTGTTTTTGAAGTTTTTGCTCTGTTTTTTCGACTAAACCACGCAGGAAAGCCGAGAAGAAACCGCGACCGCGGCATGAAACCCGCGATCGCAGCCGGAGAAAGTCGAGCAAAAACCGCGATCGCGGCACAACACCCGCGATCGCGGGTGCAACGGGCGCCGCGAATTAGGGTTTAGTCCGGAAAAAAAAAAAACCGCAATCGCGGATGAACAGTACCATCGATCGCGGGGTTACTGCGCATCGGTAAAAAAAAAAAAGTCGTACGTTACGCGCGATCGCGGCCTTCACTGCCGCGATTGCGGTTCCTCCACGGTGTTCCTTCCATGGCGATTCTTCCACGACGGTTCTTTCCCTTATGGCGGTTATTTCCACGGCGGTTCATTCATGGTGGTTCTGAGGCGGTCTTTCTTCATCATGTTCGCGAGCAACAACCGGTGTACCCTTGATCCATTCATTGTTGTTGTTCCCTGCGGTACGTCTTCACCTGTGCGTCACCACCAGTGCATACTGAGTTCGGAGTTCCAGTATTCCATGATCCATCTCTTGGGAAGTTCGACTGTTGAAGTGGTGATGAAGTTTATGGGGATCCCTACATCCCTGAGTACCTTCCTGGCGTTATTGACGAAGACTACCACCCCGGCGTACGCTCAGTGAGTTCTTTCTTTCTTCCCCTCATATTTTTCTTTGTCTTCCATACATTGAGGACAATGCATGATTCAAGCATGGGGGAGTAGAAAGTATTTGCTATCTATCTTGTAACTTACTTTTGATTTCAGCATTGTTATTTCCATTCAGCATTATCCATTGTTCGCATTCCCTTTTGGAAAATAATAATAATAATAAATAGAAAAAGTCAAAAAAAGCAAAAAAAACATACATGAAAATCCTGGAACAAGTCGAAAACCAGAAAGGGCGGCTTGGGTAATAAGAAGGTGGTCCGGACCAGCGCTAGGCTGGGGTAAAAAGGTGTCTGAGTGACGTGAGCTTATGTGAGCACATCTATGAAAAAAATACGAGTGGCTAGGATGAAAACCCGAAAGGGCTCCTAGGCAAAATGAGTGAAAAGAAGAGGAGTGATTTTAGGATCTCATTTTACCTGGAGGGGCGACATAAGAAGAGGAGCCAAAGAAGGATTGTCGGGTAGGTCACTCTGGGAGGCATAAGGAGTCATAGATGGAGGCTAGGATTAGAGGTTACTTTACACTATTGGATGTCCGGGTTGAGCTTGGAGGAAGTACTCTGCTTGCCCTCAAGTTTATTGAGTTGTGGATGTGTTGTAGATGAGATTGGTGCCAGGAGCTTGGCATGGGTTAGGTAACTCTTAGTTGGAGGATATGCTTCCTGAGACCTTGGGTGCTGCATTGGAGGAGTAGACTTTCTTTTAGTTTACTCGAGGACGAGCAAAGGTCTAAGCATGGGGGAGTTTGATAAGCACTACTTTGTAGGGCTTAACTAAGAGTTATTAGAGGGTTTTATTGGTGCCATTTGGGTAGATTTAGACACATTCATGTGCATGGTGTTTGGGTGCGAAGATTGGTGTTTTGGTGGTGTTTTGAGCATATTGGAGTATATTTGAAGATTCAGGATATGGAGCCACCAAGGAGTGTGGAGTTAGAGAGGAGAAGTGTGGATTTGGTGGTCTGGAGAAGCAAATTGAAGATATCCAGAGGAAGAGAAGTTGACCACTGAGGACACGAAGAAGAACCAAGGAGAGAGTCCACACGAGAGTAGAAGAACAATGTGCTGAATTCAATTGATTCTTTCTCTCTACTCAAATGTCCAAATGAAGTGATTCCAATTCAAGGAGTTAGATATTGAAGTCTACTACAAGTCCTCAAAATTTGAGCGCAATCCTTGTTGGGAATCAAAAGTTATGATGTTTTTACGAAAGTGTCGCAGATACTGAAAATCGAGAAGTAGCCGCGATCGCGGGTACTGTTCACCCGCGATCGCGGGTCATCAGCGCCAAAAGCTGCGTCCTTTCCTGAGCTTATCTTTTCATATTTCTTTTTCCCCTTTTTCTCATTTTAATTTAGTTATTTTCTTAATGGGCTAGGTCATTTGTTAGAGCCCTATAAATACTTTCTTTTAGCATTAGGTTTAGGAGTCCACACTCTTATTCCACTTTAGTTGCACTTTTCATCGTTGTTTACTTTTCCTTTGAAGTTTCACCATGGATTATATTATCTCTTCTAAGCTTATTCCATTGGATTTCATTGATTGCACTAGCCCGCGCAACTAGTTGTTGTTGGTGATTTTCATATTGCTAGGATTAGGAAACTGTTGGGCTAACGTCCTATTCCGCTATAGCAACTACAATTTACATGCTCTGGTTGAAATTGTTCTATTGTAGGGAGAGATAATTACATGGTAAATGCATCTGAGCGAGCTTTCTGTGTATCCTGGTTAATTCTTATATGCATTGCTGCCTTTGGGTTGAACCTTTAGTGGTACTAGGGTTTTTCATTGGTAAGGGTTCTTTTTGGAAGATTTCCCTTTGAATCTACACAAGATCGGGACATGAATAATCATAAGAAAGAATTGGAAGTAATCTAGGATCAACCAACCAAAACTTAAGTAGAAATTGCCTGGCTAAGTGTTTTCTCACATTTGATTGCATATTATTTATTCTGTTTTATTTCTTACTTGATTTAAACCTCACAAACCCCCCTTGTTACTGCTATTCGATTGGTATTCGATTTCTGAGAAGAAAATAGACGCTTGTGATTCTCTTGGGATTTCGACCCTTGCTTGCTTACTATACTAGTTTGAAAGTTGAGGTTTACTTTGATTTGGCATAACGACCTTAGGCCATGTCACGCCGCGTGGGGAATCTCTCCTTTCGCATATGCACCCAGACAAGGTCTTCGGAGGCAAAGACGATGCGGCGACGGCCAGAATTCTTCTGCGAGGCATACTGTGCGGCCCTCCCCTCCAGCTGCTCCTTGGTGCGTCGATGAAGCACCTGTACTTGCTCGGCGCGGTTGGCGGCGGAGACATGCACTGGGTCACGAAGTGGTCGTGGCGACAGATCTAGTGGTGTCAAGGGGTTCATGCCATACACCACTTCGAACGGTGTCAACTTGGTCGCCGTGTGCCTACATTTATTGTAACAAAACTCGACAAGTGATAGTAAGTCCTCCCAACGCCTAGGGTTGGCTTTAAGCATCGTGCGAAGGAGGGCTCCTAGGGTTCTATTCGTGACCTCCGTTTGGCCATCGGTCTAGGGGTGGTAGCTAGTAGAGAATAACAGTTTGGTGCCTAGCTTACCCTAAAGAGTTCTAAAAAAATGACCAACGAACTTAGAATCCCTATCACTCACTATAGTACGCGGGACTCCATGAAGACGCACCACATGCTCAAAGAATAGATCGGCAATCTCACTAGCACTATGGGTTGTCTTACAAGCAATAAAATGTGCCATCTTAGAAAATCTATCTACGACCACAAAAATGGAGTCTTTACCTCGTCTAGAGAGGGGTAAACCCGTGATGAAATCCATAGACAAATCTTCCCAGGGGGCACTCGGAATGGGCAAAGGAGTGTAGAGGCCGTGAGGACTAGACCTAGTTTTGGCTCTCTGGCAAGTCACACAACTTCTACAAAACCTAGTCACTTGGTGTGTCATCTTAGGCCAAAAGAAGTGTTCTCTAAGCGCGGCCAATGTCTTATGAATCCAAAATGTCCGCGACTTTTGTGTGCTTCCTGAATCAAAAGGATCGTAATGGACGACCTAGGGATTCATAGGCGACCAGCCTTGTATAGATAACCCTCAGAAAGGAAGTATGACTCAATCTCTCGAAATCTAAGGCATTGCGCGACAATAGGGGCAAAGAAAGGATCACTAGCATATAATTCCTTAATCAAAGCAAAGCCCAAAACTTTAGTTTGCACATGAGTCAAGAGAACGTATCGGCGAGACAACGCGTCAGCGACAATGTTCTCCTTTCCCTTCTTGTGGACCACGACATAAGGAAATGTCTCAAGAAATTCCACCCAACGCGCATGGCGGTGATTGAGGTGGGCTTGGCTCTTCAAATAGCTCAAGGCTGCATGGTCGCTGTGGATGACAAATTCACGCGGCCAAAGGTAATGTTGCCATGTCTTCAGCACGCGTACTAAGGCATATAACTCTTTGTCGTAGGTGGGGTAATTCAGTGTGGCCCCAGTGAGCTTCTCACTGAAATATGAAATGGGCCTCTTCTCTTGGTGTAGCACACCACCAATTCCTATGTCTGAGGCATCAGACTCCACCTCGAAGGTCTTCGCGAAGTCGGGGAGCTAGAGCAACGACGCGTTGCACAAGGCCCTCTTCAAAGATGAGAAGGCCTTTTCGTGTGACTCAAGCCAGATAATTGTGCTTCCCTTCTTCGTCAACTCATGTAATGGCGCGGTGATAGGTGTTGTCGTGACACCTAAACAAAATAATCCTTAAAAACCTAACTAATGTAGTCTGGTAAGCAATGGTCGAATTTCATAGAGAATCAAGTTATATATCCTGTTTGCAAAATCATTCACCAATTGATAACAAAGACAAAGGGGGGGGGGGGGGGGGGGGTTGGATGAAACTAACTAAGAAAACGATAAATCAAACATAGAAAGCTTGGCAAGACAAATATCCACCTTTAGTTTGGTTGATCAATCATTGATTATTCCTAATTCTCAATCCTCATAAATGTCCTAATCCCTGTTCTGAAATAGTTACCAGTCCAACTAGTCCTGATAACCCTAACTATTAAACAATCAAGAAACTATCAAGATAAATCTAACAGCAACAATGAATTCAGGAATAGATAGGTGTATGCAATACTCAACAACCCGTCAGCATTTAACATACAATCAATTCTCTATACAAACTAAGGGATCAAGATTCTCAACCAGTCTCCTCCAATCCTTAGTAGTATG
The DNA here is from genome assembly GCA_027886185.1 of Rheum nobile. NCBI lineage: Eukaryota > Viridiplantae > Streptophyta > Magnoliopsida > Caryophyllales > Polygonaceae > Rheum > Rheum nobile. The sequence goes on from WOAB01000040.1 coordinate 8,479,831, forward strand.
ATCAATAACAATCTCAACAGGTTGTATAGAAAAGGGGAACCAATAGCATAATACTAATCTTCTCTAGGTTGTCAGACTAGAGGGAACTACTATTAACAATCTATTTGATATCCTAATCAACAAATCAAGGGAAATCGATATACGATCAATGAAATTAAGCACGAGAGAGAATTAAAACAATCATAGAAAGAGTGAAGGAATAATCTCAATATCAAATTCAAACCAAGGCTTCAATTGTGTAGCCAAAAACAAAACAAAACAAAGAACTAAACTAAGAAAAGGGAAAAGATGAAGAAAGATAGAACCCAACTTGGGGTAGAACCCCACTTAGGAAACACCCAACTTACTAAACTAATGTTCTAAAGAAAGAATATAAAGAGTTAGCTAAACCTAATTTCCATAAGATAGGAAATAAAATCTAAAAAGAAAATAAAATAAATTAACCGGAATAAAAGAAATAAAAGAGAAATGAAATAAAATAAAATAGACTTCGGACGAAAATTCCGGAGTGAGACTCCGGGCGAAAATTCCGGAGTGGGACTCCGGGTTCGCTGCCGTGCATTTCCGCGGTCACGGATGGAATTCCGCGGTCGCGGAAATTAGAAGGTTGCTCTCGACTTGGCTCGCTGAAGGGTTTTTCCGTGGGCGCGGAATAAAATCCGCGGTCGCGGAAATTGGCTTTTCTCGCTCCGTGTTCTCGACTTCTCCGCGATCGCCCTCCATGCTCATCTGCGGTCGCGACTCCTCCTTCTTCGCACGTGTGGCTTTTTCTTCGTCTTTCTCGAGTGGTCTTCTCCTCATCTTCCGGATGTCTTCATTTAAGCTCCTCCAAACCACCATATCCACACTTCTTCTCCTCAACTCCATATTCCACAGTTGTGCTGTAAACCCATACAAATGGCACCCAAAACACCGATAACAACTCCTAGATAAGCACTACAAAATAGTGCTGATCAAACTCCCCCATGCTTAAACCTTGCTCGTCCTCGAGTAAGCTAAAATAAACCTACTCCTTCAATCAAATCCACAAGGTCTCAGGAAGCATAGAAAAACCATCTCCACTAAGAAATGCACCTAACATGAATCTCCAAGGCACAAACACAATACGCTCAACACACAACACAACACATAACACCAACCAAGAAAAAAGGAAAGCAGAGTACTTCCCCCAAGCTTATCCTGAACACCATAGAGTGAATAAAAATCTAATCCTAGCCTCCATCTATCTTCTTATACCTCCCAGAGTGACCTACCCGAATCCTCCTTATATCACCTCTTCTTATGTCACCTTGCTAGGAAAAATGAGGAATCCTACTAATCACTCTTCTTCTTTTCACTCATTTTGCCAAGGCGCCCTTTCGGGTTTTCACCAAGCCACTCATTTCATTTTTTCAATAGATGGACTCACATATAACACACATCACTCTTGACCAATTATTACCCCAGCCTAATGCTGGTCCAAGCCACCTGCTTATTGCATAAGCCGTCCCTTTCGGGTTTTCGACTTATCCTAAGATTTCTATTTTTGCCTTTTTACAAATTTTTGGCTTTTTTTTTTCTCCTCAACGACATAGCAAGTATAGAATACTCCCCCATGCTTAAACATTGCATTGTCCTCAAAGTAATGAAAGACAAAAAGAATGAAGCATAGGGAAAGGTAAAAAAATAACTCACAAACGTCGTTGAGTTGGCTTGGACACTGAAGTTGTTGCTGGCGGTATAACGATGAAAGCTCATGTCTCTGGTGTTGCGCGGGCGTCTTCAAAATCAATAGTCTTCTCCACCGTGCAACCAAAAAGATCCACTATTGTGAATAGTAGAATAGCAAAGATGTCGGGGTTGCACGGCCTTCTACGAACACATGGTGGAGCCCAGGTATGATCGTGGTGGGGGCTCTAGTATTCCTCCTCCTCAGCTGTCAATTGTAGGGCCATCATCGTTGCCAAATAAAAATATGGGGTGAATGTCTCCTCCTTGACAACATGATACGCACCATCTCTCTAGGGAGAACTCGGACAGCTGGCCTTCGGTAGAGCTTTTTTTTTCCGATTTTTTGACTTTTTTTTTTGACTAAACCCTAATTCGCCACGTCGGCCGCGATCGCGGATTCTTCCCAAATTGTTTGCCGCGTTCGCGGTTTTTCTTCTGTTCTTCCTGCGGGTTAGTCGAAACACGAAACAAAAATACGAAAACACAACAACGAGGAAAAATAAACGATAAAGATAGTGTCTTGTTATCAAATCGGTAAACAAACAAACAAGAAAATACGTACCTTAGATTCCCCGGCAACGGCGCCAATTTGATAGGCGTTGTTGTGACACCTAAATAAAATAATCCTTAAAAACCTAACTAATGTAGTCTGGTAAGAAAGGGTCGAATCCCACAGAAAATCAAGTTATATATCCTGTTTGCAAAATCATTCACCAATTGATCACAAAGACAAAGGGGGAGGGGGGGGGGGGGGGTTGGATGAAACTAACTAAGAAAATGATAAATCAAACATAGAAAGCTTGGCAAGACAAATATCCACCTTTAGTTTGGTTGATCAATCATTGATTATTCCTAATTCTCAATCCTCATGAATGTCCTAATTCCTGTTCTGAAATAGTTACCAGTCCAACTAGTCCTGATAACCCTAACTATTAAACAATCAAGAAACTATCAAGATAAATCTAACAGTAGCAATGAATTCAAGAATAGATATGTATATGCAAGTGTAGCAAACAGTCATACAATTGCATGCAATTAATTCTCTACACAAACTAAGGGATCAAGATTCTCAAACAGTCTCCTCAAATCCTTAGTAGTATGATCAATAACAATCTCAACAGGTTGTATAGAAAAGGGAAACCAATAGCATAATACTAATCTTCTCTAGGTTGTCAGGCTAGAGGGAACTACTATTAACAATCTATTTGATATCCTAATCAACAAATCAAGGGAAATCGATATACGATCAATGAAATTAAGCACGAGAGAGAATTAAAACAATCATAGAAAGAGTAAAGAAATAATCTCAATATCAAATTCAAATCAAGGCTTCAATTGTCTAGCCAAAAACAAAACAAAACAAAGTACTAAACTAAGAAAAGGGAAAAGATGAAGAAAGATAGAATCCAACTTGGGGTAGAACCCCACTTAGGGAACACCCAACTTACTAAACGAATGTTCTAAAGAAAGAATATAAAGAGTTAGCTAAACCTAATTACCATAAGATAGGAAATAAAATCTAAAAAGAAAATAAAATAAATTAACCGGAATAAAAGAAATAAAAGAGAAAAGAAATAAAATAAAATAAAATAGACTTCGGACGAACATTCCGGAGTGAGACTCCGGGCGAAAATTCCGAAGTGGGACTCCGAGTTCGCTGCCGTGCATTTCCGCAGTCGGGGATGGAATTCCGCGGTCGCGGAAATTAGAAAGTTGCTCTCGACTTGGCTCGCTGAAGGGTTTTTCCGCGGGCACGGAATAAAATCCGCGGTCGCGGTAAATGGCTTTTCTCGCTCCGTGTTCTCGACTTCTCTGCGATCGCCCTCCGTGCTCATCCGCGGTCGCGACTCCTCCTTCTTCGCTCGTGTGGCTTTTTCTTCGTCTTTCTCGAGTGGTCTTCTCCTCATCTTCCGGATGTCTTCATTTAAGCTCCTCCAAACCACCATATCCACACTTCTTCTCCTCAACTCCATATATTCCACAGTTGTGCTCTAAACCCATACAAATGTCACCCAAAACACCGGTAACAACTCCTAGATAAGTACTACAAAATAGTGTTGATCAAACTCCTCCATGCTTAAACCTTGCTCGTCCTCGAGTAAGCTAAAATAAACCTACTCCTCCAATCAAATCCCCAAGGTCTCAGGAAATATAGAAAAACCATCTCCACTAAGAATTGCACCTAACATGAATCTACAAGGCACAAACACAATACGCTCAACACACAACACAACGCATAACAGCAACCAAGAAAAAAGGAAAGCAGAGTACTTCCCCCAAGCTTATCCTGAACACCATAGAGTGAATAAAAATCTAATCCTAGCCTCCATCTATCTTCTTATACCTCCCAGAGTGACCTACCCGAATCCTCCTTATATCACCTCTTCTTATGTCACCTCGCCAGGAAAAATGAGGAATCCTACTAATCACTCTTCTTCTTTTTACTCATTTTGCCAATGCGCCCTTTCGCGTTTTCACCAAGCCACTCATTTTATTTTTTCAATAGATGGACTCACCTGCTTATTGCATAACCCATCCTTTTCGGGTTTTCGACTTATCCCAAGATTTCTATTTTTGCCTTTTTTCAAATTTTGCCTTTTTCTTTTTTTTTTCTTTTTTTTTCCTCCTCAACGACATAGCAAGTATAGAATACCCCATCATGCTTAAACATTGCATTGTCCTCAATGTAATGAAAGACAAAAAGAATGAAGCACATGGAAAGGTAAAAAAATAACTCACAAACGTCGTTGAGTTGGCTTGGACACTGAAGTTGTTGCTGGCGGTATAACCATGAAAGCTCATGTCTCTGGTGTTGCGCGGGCGTCTTCAAAATCAATAGTCTTCTCCACCGTGCAACCAAAAAGATCCACTATGGTGAATAGTGGAATAGCAAAGATGTCGGGGTTGCACGGCCTTCTACGAACACATGGTGAGGCCCAGGTATGATCGTGGTGGGGGCTCTAGTGTTCCTCCTCCTCAGCTGTCAATTGTAGGGCCATCATCGTTGCCAAATAAAAATATGAGGTGAATGTCTCCTCCTTGACAACATGATACGCATCATCTCTCCAGGGAGAACTCAGACAGCTGGCCTTCGGTAGAGCTTTTTTTTCCCGAATTTTTTTTTCCATATTTTTTTAATAAACCCTAATTCGCCGCGGCGGCCGCGATCGCAGAAAAATTTCCGCGATCGCGGATTCTTCTCAAATTGTTTGCCGCGTTTGCGGTTTTTCTTCTGTTCTTCCTGCGGGTTAGTCGAAACACGAAACAAAAATACAAAAATAAAACAAAGAGGAAAAATAAACGATAAAGATAGTGTCTTGTTATCAAATCGGTAAACAAACAAACAAGAAAATACGTACCTTAGATTCCCCGGCAACGACGCCAATTTGATAGGCGTTGTTGTGACACCTAAACAAAATAATCCTTAAAAACCTAACTAATGTAGTCTGGTAAGCAAGGGTCGAATCCCACAGAGAATCAAGTTATATATCCTGTTTGCAAAATCATTCACCAATTGATAACAAAGACAAAGGGGGGGGGGGGGGGGTTGGATGAAACTAACTAAGAAAACGATAAATCAAACATAGAAAGCTTGGCAAGACAAATATCCACCTTTAGTTTGGTTGATCAATCATTGATTATTCCTAATTCTTAATTCTCATGAATGTCCTAATCCCTGTTCTGAAATAGTTACCAGTCCAACTAGTCCTGATAACCCTAACTATTAAACAATCAAGAAACTATCAAGATAAATCTAACAGTAGCAATGAATTCAGGAATAGATAGGTACATGCAAGTGTAGCAAACAGTCATACAATTGCATGCAATTAATTCTCTACAGAAACTAAGGGATCAAGATTCTCAAATAGTCTCCTCCAATCCTTAGTAGTATGATCAATAACAATCTCAACAAGTTGTATAGAAAAGGGGAACCAATAGCATAATACTAATCTTCTCTAGGTTGTCAGGCTAGAAGGAACTACTATTAACAATCTATTAGATATCCTAATCAACAAATCAAGGGGAATCGATATACGATTAATGAAATTAAGCACGAGAGAGAATTAAAACAATCATAGAAAGAGTAAAGGAATAATCTCAATATCAAATTCAAACCAAGGCTTCAATTGTCTAGCCAAAAACAAAACAAAACAAAGAACTAAACTAAAAAAAGTGAAAAGATGAAGAAAGATAAAACCAACTTGGGGTAGAACCCCACTTAGGGAATACCCAACTTACCAAACTAATGTTCTAAAGAAAGAATATAAAGAGTTAGCTAAACCTAATTTCCATAAGATAGGAAAAAAAATCTAAAAAGAAAATAAAATAAATTAACCGGAATAAAATAAATAAAAGAGAATAAAATAGACTTCCGAAGAAAATTCCGGAGTGAGACTTCGGGCGAAAATTCCGGAGTGGGACTCCGGGTTCGCTGCCGTGCATTTCCGCGGTCGCGGATGGAATTCCGCGGTTGCGGAAATTAGAAAGTTGCTCTCGACTGGGCTCGCTGAAGGGTTTTTCCGTGGGCGCGGAATAAATCCGCGGTCGTGGAAATTGGCTTGTCTCGCTCCGTGTTCTCGACTTCTCTGCGATCGCCCTCCGTGCTCATCCGCGGTCGCGGCTCCTCCTTCTTCTCTCGTGTGGCTTTTTCTTCGTCTTTCTCGAGTGGTCTTCTCCTCATCTTCCGTATGTCTTCATTTAAGCTCCTCCAAACCACCATATCCACACTTCTTCTCATCAACTCCATATTCCACAGTTGTGCTCTAAACCCATACAAATGGCACCCAAAACACCGGTAACAACTCCTAGATAAGCACTACAAAATAGTGCTGATCAAACTCCCCCATGCTTAAACCTTGCTCGTCCTCGAGTAAGCTAAAATAAACCTACTCCTCCAATCAAATCCCCAAGGTCTCAGGAAGCATAGAAAAACCATCTCCACCAAGAATTGCACCTAACATGAATCTCCAAGGCACAAACACAATACGCTCAACACACAACACAACGCATAACACCAACCAAGAAAAAAGGAAAGCATAGTACTTCCCCCAAGCTTATCTTGAACACCATAGAGTGAATAAAAATCTAATCCTAGCCTCCATCTATCTTCTTATACCTCCCAGAGTGACCTACCCAAGCCACCTGCTTATTACATAAGCCGTCCCTTTCGGGTTTTCGACTTATCCCAGGATTTCTATTTTTGCCTTTTTTCAAATTTTGACTTTTTTTTTTCTCCTCAACGACATAGCAAGTATAGAATACTCCCTCATGCTTAAACATTGCATTGTCCTCAATGTAATGAAAGACAAAAAGAAGGAAGCACAGGGAAAGGGAAAAAAATAACTCACAAACGTCGTTGAGTTGGCTTGGACACTGAAGTTGTTGCTGGCGGTATAACGATGAAAGCTCATGTCTCTGGTGTTGCAAGGGCGTCTTCAAAATCAATATTCTTGTCCACCGTGCAACCCAAAAGATCCACTATGATGAATAGTGGAATAGCAAAGATGTTGGGGTTACACGGCCTTCTACGAATATATGGTGGAGCCCAGGTATGATCGTGGTGGGGGCTCTAGTGTTCCTCCTCCTCAGCTGTCAATTGTAGGGCCATCATCGTTGCCAAATAAAAATATGGGGTGAATGTCTCCTCCTTGACAACATGATACGCACCATCTCTCTAGGGAGAACTCGGACAGCTGGCCTTCGGTAGAGCTTTTTTTTGTATATTTTTTTTTGACTTTTTTTTTTACTAAACCCTAATTCGCCGCGGCGGCCGCGATCGCGGAAAAATTTCCGCGATCGCGGATTCTTCTCAAATTGTTTGCCGCGTTCACGGTTTTTCTTCTGTTCTTCCTGTGGGTTAGTCGAAACACGAAACAAAAATACGAAAACACAACAAAGAGGAAAAATAAACGATAAAGATAGTGTCTTGTTATCAAATCGGTAAACAAACAAACAAGAAAATACGTACCTTAGATTCCCCGGCAACGATGCCAATTTGATAGGCGTTGTTGTGACACCTAAACAAAATAATCCTTAAAAACCTAACTAATGTAGTCTGGTAAGCAAGGGTCGAATCCCACAGAGAATCAAGTTATATATCCTGTTTGCAAAATCATTCACCAATTGATAACAAAGACAAAGGGGGGGGGGTTGGATGAAACTAACTAAGAAAACGATAAATCAAACATAGAAAGCTTGGCAAGACAAATATCCACCTTTAGTTTGGTTGATCAATCATTGATTATTCCTAATTCTCAATTCTCATGAATGTCCTAATCCCTGTTATGAAATAGTTACCAATCCAACTAGTCCTGATAACCCTAACTATTAAACAATCAAGAAACTATCAAGATAAATCTAACAGTAGCAATGAATTCAGGAATAGATAGGTACATGCAAGTGTAGCAAACAGTCATACAATTGCATGCAATTAATTCTCTACACAAACTAAGGGATCAAGATTCTCAAACAGTCTCCTCCAATCCTTAGTAGTATGATCAATAACAATCTCAACAGGTTGTATAGAAAAGGGGAACCAATAGCATAATACTAATCTTCTCTAGGTTGTCAGGCTAGAAGGAACTACTATTAACAATCTATTTGATATCCTAATCAACAAATCAAGGGAAGTCGATATACGATTAATGAAATTAAGCACGGGAGAGAATTAAAACAATCATAGAAAGAGTAAATGAATAATCTCAATATCAAATTCAAACCAAGGCTTCAATTGTCTAGCCAAAAACAAAACAAAACAAAGAACTAAACTAAAAAAAAGGGAAAAGATGAAGAAAGATAGAACCCAACTTGGGGTAGAACCCCACTTAGGGAACACCCAACTTACCAAACTAATGTTCTAAAGAAAGAATATAACGAGTTAGCTAAACCTAATTTCCATAAGATAGGAAATAAAATCTAAAAAGAAAATAAAATAAATTAACCGGAATAAAAGAAATAAAATAAAATAAAATAGACTTCGGACGAAAATTCCGGAGGGAGACTGACAGGGCTAAAGTCGTGATGCCTATCAAATAAATCCCAAAATACCTACTAAATAGTATAGCAAGCAAGTCAGGGTCGATCCCACAGAGAGTCAGGTTATCAATTTGTGCAATTCGTTATTACCAACTAGGAACAAGGGGGGGGGGGGGGGGGATTTGTTTGTGTTTCGTAACAAGCAATAAGGAAACAAGTAAATAAGTTCGCAGGAAAATGTTGTAAATATGATGGGAAAAAGCGCCACACTCAACAGAGATCCATACAACAATAGAAAGGTCGATCACGGAATTCTATCAATCTCAAGTTCTTAATATTCCTATAGTTGTTCTTATCCCGATCATAGATAACTATTAGTTCTACCAGCCCTAATAGTACTTAATACTAAATCAAATCCGAAACCCTTCAGAACTCAATAAAGCAATAGCATTCAACCAAGGATTAACAAGACACATGCAATAGAAACAACCCGTTACTATAAGCATGCAATTAACTCTCTCTCACAATTATGCGCTCGGATCCCCTATATGCACAATCGTGTTCGCTACTAGATATGCAACCCGAACCCGGAATCACAAGTCCTAGCAATTAGGAAGATATCAATAAACCTAGGTGATCAATCTAGATAAATCAACAAAGACCAATAAACAACCAAGCACAAGAGAATTAATCCAACTAGATAGGAAACCGAACAAGAGTAGAAAACTCACAACCAATCAATTGCTGGCTTCAAACTGTTAAATGCAATAATGGAGGTTTAGTTCTCCATTAGGGTTTGTGAGAGAAAAACGTAAAACGGTGGCAACTAGGGTTAGAGAATGGATTCTCTAAAAAAAAGTCTTAAACCTAACTTAAATACTAAAGTAATAAAGAAAAGAAAATAACAAACTTGGAAACAAAGTCTCGAAAATAAAATAAAACGGGAAATAAAAACTCGTAAAAGACTTTCAGCGCGTCTCCACTGCGGGTGCGGCCATTTTACAGAAACTCCAGTTCTCTGACGATCTCGCCGCGGGTGCGGTGAGGCTGGCGCTGGGTGCGGCCATTTAACAGTAGCTTGTCTTCTTTCTGCTCCTTCCACCGCTGGCGGCGGTGGCCTTCGGCGCGGGTGCGGCAAGGCTCCAGAACGTCTCCTCGTCTATGGCTCTTCCTTGCGATCTCTCGCACCGCTCCTCAACTCGTCTCTTCACTCCTTTGGTGTCTTTCCTTGGTGGCTTCCTTCTTCGGTGTCTCCTAGATATCCAAAATCACTCAAACACCTCCATAAACACTACACTTCGCCTCCAAACGCCTTGCACATGAATATGCATAGATCTACCCGAATGGCACCAATAAACCCTCTAAAGACTCTTACTTAAGCCCTACAAAGTAGTGCTTATCAAATTCCCCCATGCTTAGACCTTTGCTCGTCCTCGAGTAAACTAATAAAGTGTCTACTCCTCCAATGCAGCACCCAAGGTCTCAGGAAGCATATCCTCCAACTAAGAGTCACCTAACCCATGCCAAAACTCCTGGCGCCAATCTCAACTACAACATATCCTCATCATCGACAAACCTGGGGGCAAGCAGAGTACTTCCCCCAAGCTTAACCCGGACATCCAATAGTGTGAGTAACCTCTAATCCTAGCCTCTATCTATGACTCCTTATGCCTCCCAGAGTGACCTACCCGACAATCCTTCTTTGACTCCTCTTCTTATGACGCCTCGCCAAGAATAAAGAGAAATCCTAAAATCACTCTTCTTCTTTTTCGCTCATTTTGCCAAGGCACCCTTTCGGGTTTTCACCAAGCCACTCATATTTTTTTTTTCATAGATGTGCTCACATAAGTTCACGTCACTCTTGACCTCATATTACTCCAGTCTAGCACTGGTCCAGGTCACCTGCTTTTTACCTGAGTTGCCCTTTCGGGTTTTCAACTCATCCCAGGATTTTCTCTGCCTTTTCTCATCTTTTTTGGCTTTTTTTTTTTTTGTTTTTTTTTTTTAGTATAGGAAATAGAATGCAATGCAGAATCCGATAACTGTACAAAAACACAAAGAGTGGAAACTAAAACTGTACATAACGATAAGTAATGAATCTACTCCCTCCCCCATGCTTGAAGTGCGCATTGTCCTCAATGTGTAAATAGAAGACAATCATAATAAAAGCGGGAAAAGAAAGTAAACTCACTGCGGTGGTGGGCCCTGCGGCCAAGGGTACTGGCCGAAATACTGTGTCTGCTGCTCCCCTAGCCTCTGGAGCCGCTCATCCATCTGCTCCAACCTCTCGTCCTGCCTGTCCAACCGCTGGAAGGCCTGGCTCTGGAACCCGTCAAAGCCCTGCTACCAAGTCTGCTGCTGCAGACTCATCGCCTCCATCTGGCGATACATCATATCCTGCCATGGGTCCATAGGTGGGGCATCCGGGCCAACAGCGTCCATCTCCTCATCCTCAGCCGCAGCAGGGGCCTGGCTCGAGCTACCAGCAGCTCTCCTCCTCTGTCGAGGCCTGGCCCCCTCGTCCACAAAATCTGCCGCAACCGTCCGCAATGGAGTTGGGGTGGGGTCGGGATGCATGTACCACCCTCTGTATGTGGAGCTGTATGAGATCTCTCTCGGGAGGAACATGAGGTGGCTCCTGTCAGAGTAGGAGCACCAGAATGTCTGCTTCCTCGTCACCCGCAGCATGTGATTCGCCTTCAGCCGGGTGACGTCGAACACGTGCGAGATGATGGGCTCCTCGCTATCCTCCACCTGGAGGGCTGTCTCAGCAATACGGGTGATCAAACCACCCTGAACAATGTCCCGCCTTTCTCCCCTGCGGATCCTCCGGAGGGCCTCGAGGATGAGCGTCAGCCAGTCCGGGACAAATGTAGCCTGGGGCAAGGCACAGTATAGCCAGTGGAGGTCCTTCAGGGGGACCTTGTTGTCCTCCTTGTGTCCCAGCAGCGTCCCCATAATCAACTTATGGAGCAGTCGCAGACATGGGTGAGTAAACTTGTTACTGTATTCGTCACCCACGTGGTATGTTTGCCCAGTGGCTCCCACCTAGAAGTCAACCAGAGCGGCCTCGCTCGTTCCCTTCATCCACTCATCAGTGGGGGGCCTAGTTACCCCGATAGCAGCCCTCGCCTGCTCAGCGTCTACCGAGTACTCTTTCCCCTTATATTTGAATGCGATCGAGACAAGATTCTCACCATCCATGGTGAGTCTAAACATGGAGATGAAATGCCTCGACAGAGTCTCGAATGTGGGGGCAGACACATCAACAAAACCCCCCAGGCCCATCTTCTCCAAACACATCTGCGTACAATCGAGTAGCCCCAGAGCCTCAAGAGTTCCCCTATCCAGAAACTTAGTCGGGACCACAGCCCGCTTATTGACAATCACCAATTTCTCCTTCTCTGTATCGGTCATCCCGACTCTCCTCGATCTCGACATGCTATGAATTAACGATGTAGAGAGCAAGAGGCAAAGGAAGACTCACGAAACGAAGACGGAAAAGCTGCTGGAGGTCTACCGCGGGTGCGGTGAGGGCGGCACCGGGTGCGGCCAAATAACAGAAAGAAGGCACTGGTAATCTCGCCGCGGGTTCGGTGAGAGGGATGCCGCCGGGTGCGGTGCGTCTGGGCAATTTTTCGAGCGAGCGAAAATGGCTTTCTTGAATCTCCTTCGCCTTCCACGAGCCGGGGTTGGGTCTAGGGGTTGGGTCTCGGCTTGGGGAGGGTTGATTTGGCTTGGGTGGTTCAGATCCGTCGCGGGTGCGGTGGATCTTGGTGGGTGCGGTGTTATGGGTATGGGGTTGAAGGTGTGGTTTGGAGATGGGATTTTTGGTGAGAAAGGTTGGATTTGCTGCGGGATTACGGGTATGTGGAGGAAATGGCGAGATTTGGACGAGAAAGGTGTGGATTGGGTGGGTGTTTGGGGTGTGGGGGAATTTGGGTTGATTTGGAGGCAAAGGGAGGTCGTGAGGGGGATTGTGAGGAAGAGAGGTGAGGGAGAGGGGTTAGGTTAGAGAAGGAGAGGAAGGAGGTAGTACCGGCCGTGGCCCACATTTTTTTTTTTTGAACGATGCTACAGGGGACTTGCCGCGGGTGCGGTGATGTGGCCGCCGGGTGTGGTGGGCCTCCAGGAACTCCATTCGTCTTATTCTTCGAACCTGCAAGTTAGTTCGCAGGCGAAATCGAAAAGAAAGAAAGCAGCTACCTAACTAAGCTCTTAAAGATGAAAAAAAACAAAAGAAAAGGAAAGAAAGCAATACCTCGGGTTGCCTCCCGAGCAGCGCCTTGGTTCACGTCGTTGGCTCGACATAGACTCTTGTCTATTCATTTTCAGCACTTGGCTCCTCTAGAGCCATCTCATCAATCGCCTCAGTGGGGAAACCCTCATGGTAAGGTTTTAACCTTTGACCATTGACCTTGAATGTCTTCTGGGTTGTCGGCTCGATCAGGTCAACGGCGCCATGTGGGTAGACCTCTGCGATAATATATGGTCCTATCCACTTCGACCTCAGCTTTCCCGCAAAGAGTTTCAGGCGAGATTGAAACAAAAGGACTTTATCACCGGGGTGGAAGTCCTTTCGCAAGATATTCTTGTCATGCCATGCCTTGGTTTTCGCCTTATAGATGACAACGTTGTCGTATGCGTCAAGGCGTAACTCCTCCAACTCTTGCAGCTGAAGCTTGCGAAACTCTCCTACCTCATCAATCTACATGTTGCACTTCTTCACTGCCCACCATGCCTTGTGTTCCAGCTCCACAGGTAGATGGCAAGCTTTGCCAAATACGAGCCGGAAAGGAGACATCCCAATTGGAGTCTTGTAGGCAGTGCGGTAAGCCCACAATGCATCGTTCAGCCTCAAACTCCAGTCCTTCCTATTGGGTGCCACTGTCTTTTCAAGAATCGTCTTGATCTCTCTATTGGACACCTCAGCCTGCCCATTGGTCTGTGGATGATAGGCAGTGGAAACCTTCTGTGTGACGTGATATTTCTTCAGCAGGGCGGTCACAGTCTTGTTGCAGAAATGGGTTCCCCGATCACTAATCAAAGCCTTGGGGATCCCAAACCTGGAAAAAATGTTCTCTTTCAAGAAACCTGCCACAACTTTAGAATCATTAGTCTTGGTGGCCTTCGCTTCCACCCACTTGGAAATGTAGTCCACCGCAAGCAAAATATATAGGTTCCTATAAGAACTAGGAAAGGGTCCCATAAAATCAATACCCCACACATCAAAGACCTCACAAAAAATCAAAGAAGACTGAGGCATCTCATTTCTCCTAGAAATATTCCCCATCCTCTGACATCTATCACAAACTTTGCAAAACGCAAAGGCATCCCTAAAAATGTGGGGCCAATAGAAACCTGCATCTAATACTTTTCTAGCAGTCTTATTCGCACCAAAATGACCCCCACATGCTTCAGAATGACAAAAGCTAAGGACAGGTTGTACCTCATTATCCGGAAGACATCGACGGATTACCTGATCGACACAGTGTCTCCAGAGATAAGGATCGTCCCAGATGTAGTACCGAGCTTCTCTCCGCACCTTCTCCCGTTGCACCTTGGTATGATCCGGGGGAAATTCCCCACGAACCAAGTAGTTCACGATGTCGGCGTACCATGGCCGGAAGGACCGAATCCCGAGAACGGACCTGTGGAAGTACGCCTCGAGTGAAGAGGCGCTCACAGCACAAAAATCTCAATCTGTCTCTCTCGCCGCGGGTGCGGCATGTGTCACCGCTGGGTGCGGCCAAATAACAGAAAACTCGCCAGAAAAATCACCACTCGCCACGGGTGCGGTAGGTGATACCGCCGGGTGTGGCCAAATAGCAGAAACTTGGACTTGTGGTTCTGTCTCCCCGCCGCGGGTGCGGTTGTCTTGCCGCCGGGTGCGGTGTTGTTACAGAATATCCACTCGAAAAAGGGTGTCGTCCGGGAAGTTTCCATGGATGGGGGTTTGCTTCCCGGGCTTGTCCTCCTCGTTCACCAACCTACTCAAATGATCCGCCACCAAGTTCTCCGCTCCTTTCTTGTCCTGTATCTCCACATCAAACTCACTCAGCAGGAGAACCCATCGAATCAATCGCGGCTTCGCCTCCTTCTTCGTCATTAGATAACGAAGGGCGGCGTGATCCGTGTATATAATCACCTTCATCCCCAAAAGATATTGCCAACATCTCCTTCTCAGTAGTGGAGTAATTTCTTTGTGCGCCATTCAGAGTCATGGACGCATAGTGAATCACATGAGATGCTCTTCCCTCTTTCTGTCCCAAAACTGCTCCAACTGCATAATCGCTGGCATCACACATGATCTCGAACGGTTTTGACCAGTCCGGTGCTTGGATGATTGGTGCACTTGTCAGGCGTTCTTTCAAGCAATCAAACGCCCTCTTGCACTCCTCATTCAAATCAAATGTCACCTCTTTCTTCAGCAGCTCGCACAAGGGTGATGAGATCTTGGAAAAGTCCTTGATAAACCTGCGATAGAAACCTGCATGGCCTAGGAAGGAACGAACTTCACGCACATTAGTAGGATAAGGCAGAGACTGAATTACATCAATCTTCGCCTTATCGACCTCAATACCCTTAGCAGAGACAATATGACCTAACACAATCCCTTGTTCAACCATAAAATGACACTTTTCAGAATTTAAAACTAAGTTAGTTTCAACACATCTTTTAAGAACAAGTGTCAAATGGTCCAAACATTTATCAAAGCTATCCCCATGTACCGTAAAATCATCCATGAATACCTCAATAAAATTCTCAATATACTCAGAGAAGATACTAACCATACATCGTTGAAAAGTACCGGGTGCGTTACATAATCCAAAAGGCATTCTGCGGTATGCAAAAGTGCCAAAAGGACATGTAAAGGTAGTCTTCTCGTGGTCTTCTGGCGCTATGGCCACCTGGAAGTATCCTGAATATCCATCTAAAAAGCAGTAGTAGGGGCGCCTAGCAAGGCGTTCTAGCATTTGATCGATGAATGGCAAAGGGAAGTGATCCTTTCGAGTTACCGCGTTTAGCTTGCGGTAATCAATGCAAACTCTCCAGCCCGTCATCGTCCTTATAGGGACCAACTCTCCTTGTTGGTTCTCAACCACTGTAATACCTCCCTTCTTGGGGACAACCTGAGTGGGGCTGACCCAACGACTGTCGGAAATAGGGAAGATCATGTCCGCTTGAAGGAGTTTCAGCACCTCCTTCTTCACCACCTCCATCATAGGTGGGTTCAATCTCCTCTGTGGTTGTCTGGACGGCTTGGCGTCATCTTCTAGGAGAATCCGATGCATACATGTTGAGGGACTAATCCCTTTGATATCGGCAATGGTCCATCCCAGCGCAGTTTTGTGCTCCTTCAAGATCTCCACTAACTTCTCCTCTTGCTCCTTTGAAAGTTTACTAGACACAATGACTGGCAAAGTGTCGTTGACTCCAAGATAAGCGTACTTGAGGTGATCCGGGAGTTGCTTGAGTTCACTCTCGGGAGCCTGCACAACAGAAGGAACGAGCTTCTCGCACGGTGTTAGCAAGGTGGGGCCAATTCCCAAAGGTTCAATAGGAAGCTTACCGTTCACCTCTATCTGAGATAGGACTGCCTGCATGTTAGTTGACAAAGCATATTCCGTGTGGAACTCATCTATGTCATTCTCAATAATAGATTGCAACTCATCAATACCAGAAATATCAAAGACATCTTGTACAATGGGTTCAATCACATCAATGGAGCACAAAGAATGGTCATCAATAGGGTGTTTCATAGCATCATAAATGTTGAATTGAACCACCTCCCCATCGAATTCCATAGTAAGTGTCCCACTTACATAATCTATCTTAGTTCTAGCAGTTTTTAAGAAAGGCCTTCCTAGCAGAATAGGGGCCGCATGCTCATCATGTTCCATATCTAGGACAAAGAAATCAGCAGGGAATATCAAATTGTCAACCATGACCAAAACATCCTCAACTACCCCCTTAGGGTAAACACTAGACCTATCAACAAGTTGCACAACAAACCCTGTTTCATGCAAGGGTCCCAATCCAAGAGATTTATAGAGAGAGAAAGGCAACACATTAATAGAAGCTCCTAGATCAAGCATAGCTCTATCAAATTTAGTATCACCTATAACACAGGGAATGCTCACCATACCTGGATCGGTGCACTTCTTGGGCATACGCCGTTGGAACACTGCAGAGACGCGCTCGCTCACCTTGACCTTTTGTTTGCCCTTCAGCTTTTGGTTCCTCTTTATCGTGCAAAGCTCCTTCAAGAACCGAGCATACTTGGGGATGCTCTTCACCAGCTTGAGCAATGGGATGTTGACCTCGCACTTGTTGAATGTCTCAAAGAGGTCCTTGTCATCAACTACCCTTCTCTCCTTGAGCGCCTCTGGAAAAGGGGCGGGTGGCTTCTCGGAACCGAGAGGAGGGAAGTATGGACGAACGTAATCGTCGACGTAAGGCTCATTAGCAGTCCCAGAAGACTCACCACGGGTGTGGTGAGACGTCACCGCCGGGTGCGGTGGACTCCCAGAAATTTCTCAAGAAAAATCACCGCTCACCGCGGGTGCGGCAAGTTCTACCGCCGGGTGCGGCCGATTTACAGAAACCTTCTGTTGTTCCAGTTCGTGCTCGCCGCGGGTGCGGTCACCTTGCCGCTGGGTGCGGTCATTCTCCAGAATACTCTCTTTCTCTGAGTCGTCCTCTTCAGCACTCGGACCGACATGCAATTGCTTCCCACTTCTTAGGGTTACCGCGCTAACGTTTTCCTTCGGGTTCACTATCGTTTGAGATGGTAGATTCCCCGAATTCCGCTGATCAATCCTTGTAATCGCCTCAGCCATTTGTCCCATCTGTGTCTCCAGATTCTTAATACTCGACGTCGTAGCTTGGATGTGAGTGGCGAAGTGTTGCGTCAGTGTTTTGAGCATATCTTCAGTTGAGGGAGACGCATTGGGTTGTGGTGCTTGCGGCCTTGGTACATAGGCCGGCCTTTGCTGTTGTTGTGGTTGAAACTGAGGTTGTTGTTGTTGATTCGGTTGATCCCTCCATCTGAAATTTGGGTGGTCTCTCCATCCCGGATTGTACGTGTTGGAGTAAGGATCATGCCGAGGTCTTGGATTGCCATAACCTCCTACATCGTTTACTTCAGCGGGTGCATCATCTTGTAGTTGAGGACAAGCGTCGGTAGGGTGGAATTGATCGGCACAGACCCCACACGCTTTTAGTTGTTGAGGAGTTCCTTTCAGCGTAAGTCTCCTCACCATGTCCTTCAACAAAGCAATATCATTGGCATACGAAGAGCGACTAGAGTCAGCAACATTGACTCCTCTTTTGGTAGAAGATCTACCGAAATTTCTCGTGCCCTCTGCCATCTCCTGAATCTTCTCCATAGCAGCTGCCGGTGTTGTGTTGAGTATATTGCCACCACATGCAGCGTCAACCATCCTCCTCTCATTGTCGAGCAGCCCATTGTAGAGATGAAGCACCAGGTCTTGGTTGGAATACCCGTGGAATGGACAGCTTGAGCAAAGTCTCTTGAACCGCTCATAATAATCATAAAGGCTCTCATCAGCTTCCTGCTCAATGTTGCTAATAGCTTTCTTTAAACTGTTTGCCTTCTTTGCAGGGAAATACTTCTCAAGAAAAGCGTTGTGTAACTTGGTCCACGTGTCAATGCTCCCAGTAGGAAGATGGTAATACCAGTCATCAGCAGTGCCCTTCAAGGTGAACCCAAAAACTCTCATCTTTATCTGCTCCTCAGTAACATTTTCCGGTTTCATGCTCATGCAGACTGTGTGGAATTTACCCAGATGCTTGATTGGGTCCTCTCCAGCCAGTCCATGGAAAGTTGGGAGAAAATGAATCAGTCCTGGCTTTAACTCAAAGTTCACGTTCTCTCCCATAGTCGGGATCACCACAGCCAGCGGTTGTTGCTGCAGGTTTGGTGCAGTCAACTGTCTCAACGTTCTATCAGCGTCACCCATCTCGAATGCAGGGTTGTCAAAAACCAAAGTACGGTTCACTCTGCGACCCTGTGAAAGAGTTCTCTCAATCTCTGGATCAAAATCAAGAAGCGATGAATTAGTAGCACGAGTGTGGACCATAAGATAGATCCACACCAAGGGTTAGTAACAAACAAATCACAAAAACAGAAAATTGGACTCCCCGGCAACGGCGCCAAATTTGACAGGGCTAAAGTCGTGATGCCTATCAAATAAATCCCAAAATACCTACTAAATAGTATAGCAAGCAAGTCAGGGTCGATCCCACAGAGAGTCAGGTTATCAATTTGTGCAATTCGTTATTACCAACTAGGAACAAGGGGGGGGGGGGTTGTTTGTGTTTCGTAACAAGCAATAAGGAAACAAGTAAATAAGTTCGCAGGAAAAGGTTGTAAATATGATGGGAAAAAGCGCCACACTCAACAGAGATCCACACAACAATAGAAAGGTCGATCACGGAATTCTATCAATCTCAAGTTCTTAATATTCCTATAGTTGTTCTTATCCCGATCATAGATAACTATTAGTTCTACCAGCCCTAATAGTACTTATTACTAAATCAAATCCGAAACCCTTCAGAACTCAATAAAGCAATAGCATTCAACCAAGGATTAACAAGACACATGCAATAGAAACAACCCGTTACTATAAGCATGCAATTAACTCTCTCTCACAATTATGCGCTCGGATCCCCTATACGCACAATCGTGTTCGCTACTAGATATGCAACCCGAACCCGGAATCACAAGTCCTAGCAATTAGGAAGATATCAATAAACCTAGGTGATCAATCTAGATAAATCAACATAGACCAATAAACAACCAAGCACAAGAGAATTAATCCAACTAGATAGGAAAACGAACAAGAGTAGAAAACTCACAACCAATCAATTGCTGGCTTCAAACTGTCAAATGCAACAATGGAGGTTTAGTTCTCCATTAGGGTTTGTGAGAGAAAAACGTAAAACGGTGGCAACTAGGGTTAGAGAATGGATTCTCTAAAAAAAGTCTTAAACCTAACTTAAATACTAAAGTAATAAAGAAAAGAAAATAACAAACTTGGAAACAAAGTCTCGGAAATAAAATAAAACGGGAAATAAAAACTCGTAAAAGACTTTCAGCGCGTCTCCACCGCGGGTGCGGTGGCTCCACCGCCGGGTGCAGCCATTTTACAGAAACATCCAGTTCTCTGACGATCTCGCCGCGGGTGCGGTGAGGCTGGCGCTGGGTGCAGCCATTTAACAGTAGCTTGTCTTCTTTATGCTCCTTCCACCGCTGGCGGCGGTGGCCTTCGGCACGGGTACGGCAAGGCTCCAGAACGTCTCCTCGTCTATGGCTCTTCCTTGCGATCTCTCGCACCGCTCCTCAACTCGTCTCTTCACTCCTTTGGCGTCTGTCCTTGGTGGCTTCCTTCTTCGGTGTCTCCTAGATATCCAAAATCACTCAAACACCTCCATAAACACTACACTTCGCCTCCAAACGCCTTGCACATGAATGTGCATAGATCTACCCGAATGGCACCAATAAACCCTCTAAAGACTCTTACTTAAGCCCTACAAAGTAGTGCTTATCAGAGACTCCGAGCGAAAATTCCGGAGTGGGACTCCGGGTTCGCTGTCGTGCATTTCCGCGGTCATGGATGGAATTCCGCGGTCGCGGAAATTAGAAAGTTGCTCTCGACTTGGCTCGCTGAAGGGTTTTTCCGCAGGCGCGGAATAAAATCTGCGGTCGCGGAAAATGGCTTTTCTCGCTCCTTGTTCTCGACTTCTCTGCGATCGCCCTCCATGCTCATCCGCGGTCGCGGCTCCTCCTTCTTCGCTCGTGCGGCTTTTTCTTCGTCTTTCTCGAGTGGTCTTCTCCTCATCTTCTGGATGTCTTCATTTAAGCTCCTCCAAACCACCATATCCACACTTCTTCTCCTCAACTCCATATTCCACAGTTGTGCTCTAAACCCATACAAATGGCACCCAAAACACCGGTAACAACTCCTAGATAAGCACTACAAAATAGTGTTGATCAAACTCCCCCATGCTTAAACCATGCTCGTCCTCGAGTAAGCTAAAATAAACCTACTTCTCCAATCAAATCCCCAAGGTCTCAGGAAGCATAGAAAAACCATCTCCACTAAGAATTGCACCTAACATGAATCTCCAAGGCACAAACACAATACACTCAACACACAACACAACGCATAACACCAACCAAGAAAAAAGGAAAGCAGAGTACTTCCCCCAAGCTTATCTTGAACACCATAGAGTGAATAAAAATCTAATCCTAGCCTCCATCTATCTTCTTATACCTCCCAGAGTGACCTACCCGAATCCTCCTTATATCACCTCTTCTTATGTCACCTCGCCAGGAAAAATGAGGAATCCTACTAATCACTCTTCTTCTTTTCACTCATTTTGCCAAGGCGCCCTTTCGGGTTTTCACCAAGCCACTCATTTCATTTTTTCAATAGATGGACTCACATATAACGCACATCACTCTTGACCAATTATTATCCCAACCTAATGCTGGTCCAAGCCACCTGCTTATTACATAAGCCATCCCTTTCGGGTTTTCGACTTATCCCAGGATTTCTATTTTTGCCTTTTTTCAAATTTTGACTTTTTTTTTTCTCCTCAACGACATACAAAGTATAGAATACTCCCTCATGCTTAAACATTGCATTGTCCTCAATGTAATGAAAGACAAAAAGAAGGAAGCACAGGGAAAGGGAAAAAAATAACTCACAAACGTCGTTGAGTTGGCTTGGACACTGAAGTTGTTGCTGGCGGTATAACGATGAAAGCTCATGTCTCTGGTGTTGCACGGGCGTCTTCAAAATCAATAGTCTTCTCCAACGTGCAACCCAAAAGATCCACTATGGTGAATAGTGGAATAGCAAATATGTCGGGGTTGCACGGCCTTCTACGAACACATGGTGGAGCCCAGGTATGATCGTGGTGGGGGCTCTAGTGTTCCTCCTCCTCAACTATCAATTGTAGGGCCATCATCGTTGTCAAATAAAACTATGGGGTGAATGTCTCCTCCTTGACAACATGATACGCACCATCTCTCCAGGGAGAACTCGGACAGCTAGCCTTC
The DNA here is from genome assembly GCA_027886185.1 of Rheum nobile. Lineage (NCBI taxonomy): Eukaryota > Viridiplantae > Streptophyta > Magnoliopsida > Caryophyllales > Polygonaceae > Rheum > Rheum nobile. Next base: position 8,501,609 of record WOAB01000040.1, read on the forward strand.
GGTGGAGCTTTTTTTTTTGACTTTTTTTTTAACTAAACCCTAATTCGCCGCGGCGGCCGCGATCGCGGAAAAGTTTCCGCGATCGCGGATTCTTCTCAAATTGTTTGCCGCGTTCGCGGTTTTTCTTCTGTTCTTCCTGCGGGTTAGTCGAAACACGAAACAAAAATACGAAAACACAACAAAGAGGAAAAATAAACGATAAAGATAGTGTCTTGTTATCAAATCGGTAAACAAACAAACAAGAAAATACGTACCTTAGATTCCCCGGCAACGACGCCAATTTGATAGGTGTTGTTGTGACACCTAAACAAAATAATCCTTAAAAACCTAACTAATGTAGTCTGGTAAGCAAGGGTCGAATCCCACAGAGACTGAAGTTATATATCCTGTTTGCAAAATCATTCACCAATTGATAACAAAGACAAGGGGGGGGGGGGGGGGGTTGGATGAAACTAACTAAGAAAACGATAAATCAAACATAGAAAGTTTGGCAAGACTAATATCCACCTTTAGTTTGGTTGATCAATCATTGATTATTCCTAATTCTCAATTCTCATGAATGTCCTAATCCCTGTTCTGAAATAGTTACCAGTCCAACTAGTCCTGATAACCCTAACTATTAAACAATCAAGAAACTATCAAGATAAATCTAACAGTAGCAATGAACTCAGGAATAGATAGGTACATGCAAGTGTAGCAAATAGTCATATAATTGCATGCAATTAATTCTCTACACAAACTAAGGGATCAAGATTCTCAAACAGTCTCCTCCAATCCTTAGTAGTATGATCAATAACAATCTCAACAGGTTGTATAGAAAAGGGGAACCAATAGCATAATACTAATCTTCTCTAGGTTGTTAGTTTAGAAGGAACTACTATTAACAATATATTTGATATCCTAATCAACAAATCAAGGGGAATCGATATACAATTAATGAAATTAAGCACGAGAGAGAATTAAAACAATCATAGAAAGAGTAAATGAATAATCTCAATATCAAATTCAAACCAAGGCTTCAATTGTCTAGCCAAAAACAAAACAAAACAATGAACTAAACTAAAAAAAGGGAAAAGATGAAGAAAGATAGAACCCAACTTGGGGTAGAACCCCACTTAGAGAACACCCAACTTACCAAACTAATGTTCTAAAGAAAGAATATAAAGAGTTAGCTAAACCTAATTTCCATAAGATAGGAAATAAAATCTAAAAAGAAAATAAAATAAATTAACCGGAATAAAAGAAATAAAATAGACTACGGACGAAAATTTCGGAGTGATACTCCGGGCGAAAATTCCGGAGTGGGACTCCGGGTTCGCTGCCGTGCATTTCCGCGGTCGCGGATGGAATTCCGCGGTCGCGGAAATTAGAAAGTTGCTCTCGACTTGGCTCGCTGAAGGGTTTTTCCGCGGGCGCGGAATAAAATCTGCGGTCGCGGAAAATGGCTTTTCTCGCTCCGTGTTCTCGACTTCTCTGCGATCGCCCTCCGTGCTCATCCGCGGTCGCGGCTCCTCCTTCTTCGCTCGTGTGGCTTTTTCTTCGTCTTTCTCGAGTGGTCTTCTCCTCATCTTCTGGATGTCTTCATTTAAGCTCCTCCAAACCACCATATCCACACTTCTTCTCCTCAACTCCATATTCCACAGTTGTGCTCTAAACCCATACAAATGACAACCAAAACACCGGTAACAACTCCTAGATAAGCACTACAAAATAGTGCTGATCAAACTCCCCCATGCTTAAACCTTGCTCGTCCTCGAGTAAGCTAAAATAAACCTACTCCTCCAATCAAATCCCCAAGGTCTCAGGAAGCATAGAAAAACCATCTCCACTAAGAATTGCACCTAACATGAATCTTCAAGGCACAAACACAATACGCTCAACACACAACACAACGCATAACACCAACCAAGAAAAAAGGAAAGCATAGTACTTCCCCCAAGCTTATCGTGAACACCATAGAGTGAATAAAAATCTAATCTTAGCCTCCATCTATCTTCTTATATCTCCCAGATTGACCTACCCGAATCCTCCTTATATCACCTCTTCTTATGTCACCTCGCCGGAAAAAATGAGGAATCCTACTAATCACTCTTCTTCTTTTCACTCATTTTGCCAAGGCGCCCTTTCGGGTTTTCACCAAGCCACTCATTTCATTTTTTCAATAGATGGACTCACATATAACGCACATCACTCTTGACCAATTATTACCCCAGCCTAATACTGGTCCAAGCCACCTGCTTATTGCATAATCCGCCCCTTTTCGGTTTTCGACTTATCCCAGGATTTCTATTTTTGCCTTTTTTCAAATTTTTGGCTTTTTCTTTTTTTTTTTCTTTTTTTTCTCCTCAACGACATAACAAGTATAGAATACTCTCCCATGCTTAAACATTGCATTGTCCTCACTGTAATGAAAGACAAAAAGACTGAAGCACAGGAAAGGTAAAAAAATAACTCACAAACGTCGTTGAGTTGGCTTGGACACTGAAGTTGTTGTTGGCGGTATAACGATGAAAGCTCATGTCTCTGGTGTTGCGCGGGCGTCTTCAAAATCAATAGTCTTCTCCACCGTGCAACCAAAAAGATCCACTATGGTGAATAGTGGAATAGCAAAGATGTCGGGGTTGCACGGCCTTCTACGAACACATGGTGGAGCCCAGGTATGATCGTGGTGGGGGCTCTAGTGTTCCTCCTCCTCAGTTGTCAATTATAGGGCCATCATCGTTGCCAAATAAAAATATAGGGTGAATGTCTCCTCCTTGACAACATGATACGCACCATCTCTCCAGGGAGAACTCGGACAGCTGGCCTTCGGTAGAGCTTTTTTTTTTGAAATTTTTTTTGACTAAACCCTAATTCGCCGCGGCAGCCGCGATCACGGAAAAATTTCCGCGGTCACGGATTCTTATCAAATTGTTTGCCGCGTTCGCGGTTTTTCTTCTGTTCTTCCTGCGGGTTAGTCGAAACACGAAACAAAAATACAAAAACACAACAAATAGGAAAAATAAGCGATAAAGATAGTGTCTTGTTATCAAATCGGTAAACAAACAAACAAGAAAATACGTACCATAGATTCCCCGACAACAACGCCAATTTGATAGGCGTTGTTGTGACACCTAAACAAAATAATCCTTAAAATCCTAACTAATGTTGTCTGGTAAGCAAGGGTCGAATCCCACAGAGAATCAAGTTATATATCCTGTTTGCAAAATCATTCACCAATTGATAACAAAGACAAAGGGGGGGTTTGGATGAAACTAACTAAGAAAACGATAAATCAAACATAGAAAGCTTGGCAAGAAAAATATCCACCTTTAGTTTAGTTGATCAATCATTGATTATTCCTAATTCTCAATCCTCATGAATGTCCTAATCCCTGTTCTGAAATAGTTATCAGTCCAACTAGTCCTGATAACCCTAACTATTAAACAATCAAGAAACTATCAAGATAAATCTAACAGTAGCAATGAATTCATGAATATATAGGTACATGCAAGTGTAGCAAACAGTCATACAATTGCATGCAATTAATTCTCTACACAAACTAAGGGATCAAGATTCTCAAACAGTCTCCTCCAATCCTTAATAGTATGATCAATAACAATCTCAACAGGTTGTATAGAAAAGGGGAACCAATAGCATAATACTAATCTTCTCTAGGTTGTCAGGCTAGAGGGAACTACTATTAACAATCTATTTGATATCCTAATCAACAAATCAAGGGGAATCGATATACGATTAATGAAATTAAGCACGAGAGAGAATTAAAACAATCATAGAAAGAGTAAGGGAATAATCTCAATATCAAATTCAAACCAAGGTTTCAATTGTCTAGCCAAAAACAAAACAAAACAAAACATAGAACTAAACTAAAAAAAGGGAAAAGATAAAGAAAGATAGAACCCAACTTGGGATAGAACCCGACTTAGGGAACACCCAACTTACCAAACTAATGTTCTAAACAAAGAATATAAAGAGTTAGCTAAACCTAATTTCCATAAGAGAAGAAATAAAAGAGAAGAAATAAAATAAAATAGACTTCGGACGAAAATTCCGAAGTGAGACTCCGGGCGAAAATTCCGGAGTGGGACTCCGGGTTCGCTGCCGTGCATTTCCGCGGTCGCGTAAATTAGAAACTTGCTCTCGACTTGGCTCGCTGAAGGGTTTTTCCGCGGGCGCGGAATAAAATCTGCGGTCGCGGAAAATGGCTTTTCTCGCTCCGTGTTCTCGACTTTTCCGCGATCGCCCTCCGTGCTCATCCGCGGTCGCGGCTCCTCCTTCTTCGCTCGTGTGGCTTTTTCTTCGTCTTTCTCGAGTGGTCTTCTCCTCATCTTCCGGATGTCTTCATTTAAGCTCCTCCAAACCACCATATCCACACTTCTTCTCCTCAACTCCATATTCCACAGTTGTGCTCTAAACCCATACAAATGGCACCCAAAACACCGGTAATAACTCCTAGATAAGCACTACAAAATAGTGTTGATCACGCGGCAATGGAGGAGAAGTCTCGGACAAAGCGCCTATAGAATCCCGCGAGGCCAAGAAAACTTCGCACATGTGTCGGTGTCGTCGGCGTCGGCCACTCTTGGATGGCCGCGATCTTCTCTTCATCGACGTGGAGACCATCGCTACTCACGACATAGCCCAGAAAATTGGTAGACGCGGAGCAAAATGAGCACTTGGCCAGATTGGCGAATAGGCTCTCACGTCGAAGGCACTCGGGCACTTGGCGAAGGTGATCGACATGTTCTTCCAGGCTCCGTGAATACACAAGGATGTCATCGAAATAAACGACAACAAACTTGCCAAGGAAAGTTCTCAACACGTGGTTCATCACTCACATGAAGGTGCTGGGCACGTTCGTGAGCACAAAGGGCATGACAAGCCACTCGTAGAGCCCATATTTTGTCTTGAATGCGGTCTTCCACTCATCACCTTTTCTCATTCTGATTTGGTGATAACCACTCTTCAAATCTATCTTGGAGAAAAGTGTGGCGCCATGAAGTTCATCAAGCATATCGTCGAGGCGTGGAATAGGATGCCTATACTTGACGGTGATCTGGTTTATCGCGCGACAATCACGTAGCCGCGATCCAACAACTCTTGGGCACAAGGATCACAGGCACAATGCAAGGGGAGAGAGATTCCCTCACGTAGCCGCGATCCAACAACTCTTGCACTTGGCGCTATAGATCTTTGGTCTCTTCTGGGCCAGCTCTATATGCAGTGCAATTGGGCAAGAAAGCACCTGGGACAAGGTCAATCTAGTGCTAATGCCTCTCAGTGGAGGTAAACCTTATGGCAACTCATCAGGAAAGACATCATCGAACGCGGCGAGCAAGGTCGCGATGACTGGCGGCATGGACGCGGTGTTCGACGACTCAGGGATGCATGGAGTTGGCACAAGCAGAAAACATGGAGCTTTGCCAGTCAAACACTTAGTGAGGTCACTGGGCCTGGCTAAAAGCACGCGTTGCTCACACTTTCCTTGCAAATGAGTCATCTTCGGCAACGACGCGGAAAACTGTGTCGATGGCGAGGCGCTTCTCGAATTTCGTGGGGCACTTGGTGTCCCCACTATGGCATTGTGTGTCTTCTTATCAGTGCCTGGTGGAGACGACATTTTGCCAGCTTTGGAGGAGTTTGGCCTCTGGACACTCTCTTGACCTCGTAGATGCGGTCTCTATGGCTTTCTAGCGATCGCATTCAACCTGGTCCTGTAAGATCTCATGGGGAGACATTGGATGCAAAGTAGCATGCTTCCCGTAGTAATTGAACACATAAGTGTTCGAATAGCCATCATGGAGCACGCGCATGTCGAATTGCCATGGGCGCTCAAGCAAAATATGGGTGGCGTCCATTGCAATGACATCACAAAGTATAGAATCACAGTATTGCCCTATGGAAAAAGAAATTAAGCATTGAGGAGATACTATGTTACCTGGACTTGAATAAATCCATTGGAGGGCATAAGGTTGAGGATGAGGAGTCGTAGGCAACTTGAAGTGTGTGACGACCTTCTCATTCACAATATTAGCACATGATCCTCCATCAACAATACCTCAAGGAAGGCGTCTGGACGAGAGCTCTTGTGTGGAACAAATTCTCCCTTTGGTCATGTAGGCTTGCTTCCTTGACTGTGAGGAGACAACGCGTCACCAAGCTTAATGGTATGCCCGCGTGTAGAGAAGCGGGTTCGCAGTCATAAGCGTCTGCGTCCTCTTCTGAGTTGCCTTCATCGATCACGTCAAGTGTGGCCTTCTCGTCATCACATGACTCATAGCCGGCGGCGGCGGCGGAGAACAACACCTTGCGAGCATTGGGGCAATCTTTCTTGTAGTGGCCTCGTCCACCACACTTGTAGCATTCGAGGTCGCGCGCGCGATCTGTGCCCACTGGGGGTTGTCTCGGCGCCGTCTGGCGCGGCGCGGTGCTCGTTGTTGAAGGTGTCGCCTTGGTTGCTTGGCTAGACGCGGCTGGGGTAGAGACACTAGGGCGAGGGTTAGTAGAAGATAAACCACTAGGGTTAGAAGCATACCTGGTTTGGCCACTTTGCCAAGTGTAGGACTTTCGGCAAGTGAGTTGTGCATGAATTTGCATCGCCGTGTGAGTGAGGGTGTTCAAGTCTTTGATTGGAAAAATCTCAAGTTGATCACGGATGTTGGTGTTCAAGCCACTCAAGAATTTCGTCCTCAAAGTCGATGGGGCAACGAAGATGTTGGCCTTGTAATACATGTCTTCAAGCTTGGAAAAGAACTCGAGGGGAGACATCGACCCTTGGCGAGCCATGGCTATCTCCATTCTCATTTGATTCCTATAGTCTAGAGGCACATATTTTTTTGTCATCACGTAGACTAGTTGATGCCATTCTGTGACTCTGGTCCTGTGGCGACGCACGCAGTCATCTTCAAATCTATGCCACCAAACACGGGCAGCTCCTCGGAAGTTAAGTGTCGCGGCGTCGACATGCTCCTCAGGGGGCACTCGACAATATTAAAGTGTGTACTCCGTAGCCTGCACCCATCAAGAAAAACAGAGGGGTTGTATTCACCATAAAAATGCTCGATTTTTACCTTGACTTGGTGTCGTTGGAATCGAGGCTGGGCAGGTGCTTGGTTGAATGCGTTGTTTGGCGCGGCATCGTAGAGAGGGTTCTCAAAGGCGCGCACTCCATGTGGTCTATTGCGTCCAACCTGGCATCTATCGCGTTCTTGGCGATCGTCGCAGACATATTCATCCCTGGGCACGTAGGCGTCATCGCGTTGACGTCTTCGCGGCTGGGCATCATAGTTGTCGCGTCGAATGTCTCTTTGCATAACATCGCGGCGCTCGTCGCCAATGTCACAAACGCGTTCTCCTTGGGGCTGGAGACGCAGTGGAGGTATCCAATCCGAAGGGCGATCCTGCAATTCAAGTGGATCTCCAAGAGGGGGGTGAAAAAAATTAGGGTTGACCATACCTGAGTCCTCGATCTCTTCGTTGTCATACTCGTCGAAGTCGTCGTGGACATTGGGTGTGATCGACGCATAGCCATCAGATCCGTAACGCGGCGTCCGAACACTTTGGTATCGAAGGTGATCGCGTACATCATGGCTCCGTCGCTGGGTAGGTGGGGTCCTCAAGTTGGTCTCGTCGCGTCACATATGCCCACTTGGTCGGCGACTGGGTCTCCTTGGCGTCGCGTCGGCTGGCTCGGCTCGGCGAGGGCGGCCTTCGCATGGCGCTGAGTCCGGTACGCGTCTCTGGGTTCTCCTAGAGGCATAGCGATCATCAAAGTTGTATGGTTCAGAATACTCATCTTGAGTGTCCTCGGCGTCGCGGTCGTAGTCGGAGCCGTTGTCGAAGCCAGCGGGTGTGGCTCTAGGGACGTAGCGGTCGGTGTGCGAAACGAAGCCTTGGTGACTCTCGATGACACTCTTCATACGATTGAGTTGCGGTTGGTGATTAGACGTCGACGGCATGATTCCTTTGCCTTTGTCGACTCTTGTCTTTGATGGACCTGCGTCGGTTGCTCGTGGTTGAGCCGGCGCGTCCATAGTACTCAGGGGAGTTGGGTTGGGAACGAGTTGTGCATCGCGTTTTTGGGCTCTCAAAGCTGCGTTCTCTTGTCTAAGGGCTTGGATCTCCCTTTGCTCCTCAGACAACGCGATGAGAGGGTCCTGTTGTGGGGGGTCATCCAGTGGTTGGCCTTGGGGTAGGTTGTTGTTGTCGACTCCAGATTGGTTTTCACCGTGTTCAATCGTCATGGTACCTATAACAATATGGCCAGACATGGGAGTAAAAACGAACCAAAAGACAACGAAGAACAACAACCAAGCAAATCAATAGTCAAGTCACAAAGATCACGTAGGTAGGGCTAGTTTGGGCTTGCCGTGAGGGCAGCTTGGCTTGACAAGAGATGGTATATCAAGCAAGTTGCAATCAAACAAACAAGAACAAATTGAAACCCTAAAACAAACGTAAACAAAGCAACCTAATAACAAAGAAAGTACCTTCTAGGAAGCTTGACCTAGACGGTGGAGAGGTTGAGAAGATGAGCTTAGACCGAGAGTGGGTTAGGGTTGCCTTATTTTGGCTTTACCTAACTTTGGAAACATTTTTTTTAAATAATATATTTTCGATATTTTTTTTTTTAATATCCGAGATCTTATCTTTTGATTTTTTCGGATTTTGCAAAAGGAAACAAAATTAAAATCGGTCCAAGTAACAAGAATATCACAAGTGTGATCTTAGATATAGGAGAGAGAAGATAAGATTTGATAGATATCTTATATAAGAAAATTCGGTTAACTTAACTAAAAAGAAAAATCTAGCAAACAAGGAAACTCTATCCACGCATGAAATAAGGAAACAAAATATTCTAGTATGCAAGATAACAAATTACCTAACACACCAAAACTTAGGGAACAAGGGAAAAAAAAACCGGCCAAGATTTTACCTTGTAGAAACCGAATAGGTGTAGCAATTATGTAAAGTTATGGTTTTTCGCGATATTTTATGAAAGCAACGATGGGGGTCAAGAAAAAATTTGTGAACAAAATGCAAACTTGAGTTCGTGACTTACAAGACTGTTGGGCTCTGATGCCAGTTGATGTGTTCTTGCCTCCGATGACAAGCCAATTATCAAAAGGTGGCGCCTTAGGATTTAGTCTTGGGTGGTCATGTTGAACGTCACAGCAGTGAAGGCGATGGTGAACGCGTTGAAGAACGCGATGATGAAAGTGGTGGTGAACGCGGTGGAAGCGATTGTTAGGAAGAAAGGATAGCGTTGGCGGAAGCGATTTGATGAGGGATAGATGATTTGAAGAGACAAGTCGTTGGTGTCGTAGCATCGATTGCGGGTGTCGTAGCATCGACTGCGGGTGTCGTAGCGTCGACTGCAGGTGTCGTAGCGTCGACTGCGGTTGAAGGGAGATGCGATGGAAGACTGGCTTGAAGGTTCAAGCAATTGTCATAGAGTCGGCGGCGGAGGAAAGGGGATGCGAAGATAGAGGGTGACGTCCGATCAAGGGAAGGTGGATAAACACTCTACTTGAAACCTTGATTAAAATTGAACGTAAGAAATAAGAATAACAACAGGGGCTTTAAATAGCCAAAGAACTCGGCCAAGACCTAATGGGCTTGGACCGAGACGAACCTATGGGCTATCCCATGCAAGCATGCAAAAGGCACAAACCCAAAAAGATAGAAACGCTATAAATAGAAACTATCTAAAACACGCAGGAAATACCAAATATAGAAAGTGTATCAAAAGAATGCGTTAAAATCCTAACGCGGTGAAGGCATGCAGTCAAACATCACGATAGATGACGACGAAGGGGCGATCGACTCGCGAGTGTGTGCACGCCTTGTTCCGATGCCGATGGTTGTGAGGACGACGAGACTTGGGTTGGCGTCTGGGCTTCCTTGGCCAGAGACGACGCGTGCGACAAGTGACGCGATGGCGGAGGCAATGGCTTTGGACCTAGACCTTGTTACTGGGCCATCTGAGCGATGGCTCATGGCTTCTTCCTCGTCTTGGGCCATCATGGGAGGCAGGGTCACATCAATTATCAACCCAAAGATCCATCTTATGCGAATATGACGCAACATGAACAACAGGGTCTGACTTCCCATCATAAACAATAAAAGATGGAGATGAAAACTTAGCTGGTGGTGGCTGTTCCTTGTGAACGGGGTTGTTGTCATCCTTGCAAGCTTCAACTCAGCCTACTCTTGTGCGTTGACCAGGGACTCCCCCTGGTTATCAAGAAGGCGCAAAAGACGACACTATGCTCTGTCTATCTCGCGTCTCCGCCCTCCAAATCGACCAGACTTTGCGCTCCCCAAGCGGCCCTTACGCGCATCCCCACTGGAACGCGGCACACAGTCCTGGGACGGGGACCAACGACGCCGGCCACTACGCTCCCTCTCAGAGTGGCTCGCACGGGAGCGCTGGCGTGGCGGTAACGGAGCCCTGTCCGTGCGTGAAGCCGAGGAGGACGTCCTAGCAGCCCTCCATCGCCTCGGGCTTTCATCCTGGCGGGTTCCTCCTGGAACCCTAATCTCACGGTGGTGCACATCATGCGCGCCACTAGCATAATCGCGAGCGCGGTCAGCAGCTATGACCTGCTCCCCTTCCTCGTGCCCGCGCAGGGACTCAATGACGCACGCCCTGCTTGACTCCACCCCGTCTGCAGGCCGTTTTCACTGAGCACGCTCAAATACCCGCTTGATTGTTTCCAGCTCCTGCTGAACAGGGAAAAGCCGCTGCCGCCAGCTCTACGTTATGGCACTACGACTCCCTCACGACAACCTATAACTCTGCCTGGAGGCGCTCTGCCTCTACCCTGGCAGACTCCAACTCGGCAAAGCGACAATCTTGCTCTGCCCTTGCCGTGTCCAAATCAACCTGACGCGCTGCGTCAGACGCACTCGTAGTACGTCTTGTGTTCACCATCTTCGCCTCTCCCCACGAACGTCGTCAAAAAGGTATTAGCAGGAATCTTAACTACACAAAATGTAATACCCCTTAATTATAGTAAGGGTATTTTGGAAATTTTCCAACTCCCGTATTACAAGTCGATTTATTTCAGAGAAGTTCAGACATTCAGAAATGTTTCTGATCACTGTAATATTTTTCTCAATAAAATAAAATACATTCGACGTATTTCGGGACCTAATACTCGTTCGTATACGATTATTTTTATCCCGGGCTAAGGCCAAGTTGTTCCAAGATATAACGGATGAAAAATGGCCTTGGCGGCGACCGCCGTAAGGCAAGCGGTAACCGCCGCCAACTAGTCGACGTCATCGTCATCCTCATCTGGCCAAGTGGCTCTAAAAGCGGCAACCGCTGCCAGAAAGCGGCGACCGCTGCCAGACACTAATTGGGCGGCGACCCTCCTTGCGACAACGGCGACCCCCGCCAATGTCGGGGATGTCAGAGGCCTAGCCTCTACGTTGCCGGAGACTTGGAGACCTCCGAATTGAGACCATCCACGTGCCCTTGCTTTTCCCCTTGAGTTTGGCTATAAAAGGAGAGGATTGGGAGCTGAATTGAAGCACAAATCCGAGCTCGATCTCCACATAAATCACTCGCCGGAAAATCAAGCTTTCGCCGGAGAACTCGCAATCGATCGTCGGAGCTCCATTGGTGTTCCTTCCAGTTGCAAAGTGAAGCTTTGGAGGCCCTTAGAAGCTTAGAATCCAAAGCAAGGCTAAGGAGTAGCAAATCGAACGTCGCCGGTGAGATTCTCTTCTCGCATTTTCGGTGCAGTTCGTAGCGGCGCCCGCCGTAAGGCAGGCGACGACCGCCGCCAGGAACAAGCGGCGCCCGCCGTAAGGCAGGCGACGACCGCCGCCCAGAAGCCCTTGTCTTGTTTCGGCCTTGGCTTCTGTGGCTTTCGATCGGGCTTCGTTCCTTTCGATTCCTTTCGTTATTCTTTAGATTTGTACTCGTGTTTGTCGAATCTAACTTAGGATTTCTTTATGGGTCGATCCGAAGGAATCTGCGAATTCAGATCTGTCCCTGTTTCGAGCCCGTAAACCCATCGTCGTCTTTAAGCTTCTGCGGATCTAAGGCAAGTGGCGGTTCGCTCTTGCTCATCATTCCATATTTCAATTAATTATCAATTGTTTAGTTGTTAATTAATTTGGGATGATTTACTGTTTCATTGGGTACAGTGTTAATAATGATTATGATAATGGCCTGGAGGGCTTTAATGTGGATTATTACTATGTTGAACTGTTTAGTTAGCACGAGTATTGTGTGTTAATTACCGTGATGGTATTGTTGTGAATTTAATGTGAACTTAATGCTAGAATAGCACGTGGGTTCGTAGGAACTTTAAGTCCAGATAAGGATTAGTCGTTTCTTTATAACTTAATGTTCGTAGGAACGCTAAGTCCAGATAAGGATTAGTCGTTTCTTTATAACTTAATGTTCGTAGGAACACTAATCTGGTTAAGGATTAGTCGTTTCTTTAAACGTGATACTTCCTACCACCCGCTAAGATAGGAGGGGTATAAGCGCCTTGCTAGCGCCATTGGGTGGACGTAACACCACCATGTGTATTAAACTTCCGTTGTTACTCGGGTTAATTTAATGGCGGTAAATTAATTAAGCACCTCGCCAGTGTATCGGGGTGGACGTAAGGTCACCCAGTGTATTAAACTTCTGTTGTTATTCGAAATAATAATTAAAAGCCTTAACAGAAGGGTGTGTGTTGTAATAAGATAAGTGTCATTGTCGCATATAATTAATAAGCTTTGGTAGTTGTACTAATTGGGTGGACATAATTGTCACCCTAAGGTTTAAAGCTTTATAGCTGCTCTTAATCATGTTGTAAGCATTAGTGTGGATAAAGTATTGTGAAGGAATAATTGTTTAAGGGAATAATTCTTCAGGAACTCGTTTTCCCTATTGTGTTCTTGAGTAAGACTGTGAAATCCGGAGTTAGGATGGTCAGGATCATAAGTAAAGTATGACCCATGTAGGACCAATGGTTAAAGCTTTTGGGAAAGCCAAGTGTGCAAAATCATAGGTATCCTTGGGGAGATCTATTTAAGATTCGTTTGAGGTAAAATAAGGAAATAAGTCATTTAAGACAGTATGAGTCGTTGGACTCGATAAGTGGAATTTCCAGAGAATGAGGAGTTAGGACTCTTGGGAATTGTCAAGGATTGACATCTTGTGAGTATGTCATCTATAAGGCTTAAGGTATCACTCTCTTTGAGGAAATGAGAGTAACATCTTATGTGATACGTTTCGAGGAGCGTAGTAATAAGATATTGTGATTGTTCTTGGAGGAAATTAAGGAATCTTAAAGAACTTTAAGTTAGAGATGGCGTAAGGCCAGTCTTACTTTAAGATAAATTATGGGATTGTGTAAAGTACCATTAAGGAAATTAAGAGGATGTAATGTTTCGAGGTTACTAAGAGTTGATAATGGGATTGTAAGGAATTGAGAGGTGAACTTTAAGATTTTGTATATAAGGAAATTGTGAGGGAGATGTGTGTTCTCCTATTTTAAGGTAGCCATGATTAAGTGGATAAGATAAGTGCGGTGATGCACATAATTAAGGATTTAGTCCCCTAAGGATTTAGTTCCCGACTCGACTTTAGGGATTTAGTTCCCAAGTCAATTCCGCCTTAGGGATTGAGTTCCCGACGGTATATTTCTGGTGTAGAGATGATCTAAGAGCTTAACGTGTTTGGGTGCGTTATGATTAAGTTAAGTGCGGTGTTACATATTTTAGTGTACTCTTGGGAGAGTAGTGCAGCTAAGAGTAGTGCAGCTAAGAGTAGTGCAGCTAAGAGTAGTGCAGTTAGGAGAACTCGTCTTGACTTGGGTCAGAGTAAAGTTCTCTTTCCAATCTGGATTCGTCTTGGGCGGTGAGGTTGGTCGTGAACCGAGTTGTTTTAAACGCTTGTGTGTAATTATTAATGTTTCCCAACATTTGTCATGTTTCCGATAAGACTCAATTCATTGGAGTCTTCTTTTGGGATTGATTGTTGTAAGACTCGGTCTTCCAGAATCTTCTCTTGATCATGTCTTTTTCATGTATTCTAGTAGGAGTATGGTGGTTGACTATCGTCATCGGTTTTAATCCGAGAAGCGATGAATCTAACCTAATACGACTACTTCGAACCACTCTGCTTTGTACCTTGCGTAGTCTTTCATTAGACTAACCAACCGTAATTGTTCTCTGCATGGTTGGCTAGTGTCATCTGTTCGATTCGGCACATCAGATAAGTTGCCATCCCGTGAAGGCTAGAACGACTATAGAGGCGAACGGTGTTTTTGATAAGTTTATCCAGGTTAAGATCTTTGGCGGGTGATCATTGTGATCAAGACCCTTTGTTGGTTATTTAAAAGACTTCCGCTGTGTTTTTGATGTATTCGGAATTATGTTGTAATTCCGAGACCTTGGTTTAAATGAAAGTTATGACAATTTTGTATCATAATTGTTGTTTGATGATTTATTTCAACTGGTAAAGCCTTGGGTTATATCGGACAGAACGTCTAAGGTCACTGGCGGTAATGCCTTTCCAAGGGAATATTTAGGGGTGTTACAGATTTGGTATCAGAGCTGAATTTTTTTTAAAAACGGGTTGGGATTATATAAATCATTTACTCGTTTTAAATTGTGAAATGTTTTCAAGGGCTCTGAGTTTTCAAAAAATGAAAAGAATTTGAAATGACATCGTTCATAGTCATGCCTTCTTCTTTAGTCTGATATGGGAAGCAAACTTCCATATTTAGAAAGACTAACTCTCTTCTCGTCACTCGAAAGAAATGAGTGCTTTCGTTTCTCTTCAGGGACTCGGAAGAAGTCGAGGTGGTTTCGCCATCTCCAGTAAGGTTTGAATTCCCAGTTCCCTCGTTATGATTTGAGGTTGTAGAACCTAGTAACTTGGTTAGAGTTCATCAGCTAATGGTGAACACAAGAGATATGGTTCATGCTGGTACATGAGCGACAACGTGTGCCAATGATGTCCTGATTAAGGATATTAAGTTCAGATAGTAAGTTTGATGGTGAGGTAGGTTCCTCATTAGTTTAATGCAAGTTTCGGGGTCGAAACTTTTCTTAAGGGGGTAGTAATGTAATACCCCTTAATTATAGTAAGGGTATTTTGGAAATTTTCAAACTCCCGTATTACAAGTCGATTTATTTCAGAGAAGTTCAGACATTCAGAAATGTCTCTGATCTCTGTAATATTTTTCTCAGTAAAATAAAATACATTCGACGTATTTCGGGACCTAATACTCATTCGTGTACTATTATTTGTATCCCGGGCTAAGGCCAAGTTGTTCCAAGCTAGAACGGATGAAAAGTGGCCTTGGCAGCGACCGCCGTAAGGCAAGCGGCGACCGCTGCCAACTAGTCGACGTCATCGTCATCCTCATCTGGCCAAGTGGCTCTAAAAGCGGCGACCGCTGCCAGAAAGCGGCGACCGCTTCCAGACACTAATTGGGCGGCGACCCCCCGTGCCGACAACGGCGACCGCCGCCAATGTCGGGGATGTCAGAGGCCTAGCCTCTACGTTGCCGATGACTTGGAGACCTCCGAATTGAGACCATCCACGTGCCCTTGCTTGTCCCCTTGAGTTTGGCTATAAAAGGAGAGGACTGGGAGCTGAATTGAAGCACAAATCCGAGCTCGATCTCCACATAAATCGCTCGCCGCAAAATCAAGCTTTTGCCGGAGAACTCGCAATCGATCGTCGGAGCTCCATTGGTGTTCCTTCCAGTTGCAAAGTGAAGCTTTGGAGGCCCTTAGAAGCTTAGAATCCAAAGCAAGGCTAAGGAGTAGCAAATCGAACGTCGCCGGTGAGATTCTCTTCTCGCATTTTCGGTGCAGTTCGTAGCGGCGCCCGTCGCCACGAACAAGCGGCGCCCGCCATAAGGCAGGCGATGACCGCCGCCCAGAAGCCCTTGTCTTGTTTCGGCCTTGGCTTCTGTGGCTTTCGATCGGGCTTCGTTCCTTTCGATTCCTTTCGTTATTCTTTAGATTTGTACTCGTGTTTGTCGAATCTAACTTAGGATTTCTTTATGGGTCGATCCGAAGGAATCTGCGAATTCAGATCTGTCCCTGTTTCGAGCCCGTAAACCCATCGTCGTCTTTAAGCTTCTGCGGATCTAAGGCAAGTGGCGGTTCGCTCTTGCTCATCATTCCATATTTCAATTAATTATCAATTGTTTAGTTGTTAATTAATTTGGGATGATTTACTGTTTCATTGGGTACAGTGTTAATAATGATTATGATAATGTCCTGGAGGGATTTAATATGGATTATTACTATGTTGAACTGTTTAGTTAGCACGAGTATATGTGCTGGGAACGAAAGAGGGTTTTGGGAAGTGGAGAAAAAACGAATCAGGCGCCGCTGGTGCTAGAAGAGGGGGCCGAAGACTGAAGAGCAATCAGCGCATGCACATCCTCCATAAGATATCCTTGTTGTTCCGCCAGTGTAGACGCGTGCGGGATAACATCCTTAGTTCCTTCCTCAGATCAGGTTCCCGTTTGTTCCCCCCCCACCCCCCCCCCCAGAATTTACTCCAGAATCCACTATGAATTTTTTTTTTTGAGATCACAACCAATAAGATATCTTGCAAATCCAACAGATTCTGACAAAATCTATCAGATCCCACAGAATCGCAATCACATCACTTCAAACTTGAATGCATAAAATCCTTTCGATTCAGTTGCAGGCCATCATTACACAACACACATGTCAAGTCCCGGCCACAGGCCACAGAGGCGACGATTCATTTTCTTCGACAAACCAGATGAGTAGTAGTGTGTGATGCTGGGGATAACGTTACCAGAGAGGGTACAAAGAACATCACACAAAGAAAAGTACTAGAATTTCAAAGTGTTTAAACATGAATGAGAGGCTCCCAGATGTGGATGATTAGAGAGGCTCATAGGAAGCATCAAACATGATGGCTAGGGTAAGCTATAGAGTCAACAATCATGTGGGCTTGTAATGAGGGATCAATGCATCAAGTTGACTCTTTTGGGCCGAAAGAAAGCTGATTCTTGTATTATTATGATAGCATAGATGATCATGCATGAAATTTTGCACATAAGTGAAGTATTATCCCAATTGTAAGCACATTGTTCAATTAATAACCAAGAGAATGAATGCATATCAAGACATAAACTTTAAACCTTCATACATTACCATGTAATTTAGCCAATCATTGAGGGACCATAAGAGATAGACAATCAGTTTAGAGAGATCATACCTACTTCCTAATGGAACTGTTCGAAGGGTTCCCTATTTAGTGCCTTGGTGAAAATGCCAGCGATCTGATCCTTGGTTCCTCAGAAGTCCATGGACACCAACCCTTTCTCCACACAGTCACGTAAGAAGTGTTGTCTTATCTCGATATGCTTGGTACGTGAGTGTTGCACAAGATTCTTGGAGATATTTATTGCACTTGTATTGTCATAGAAAATGGGAATAGAGTAAAAAAGAATACCATAGTCGCTGAGTTGTTAGGAGTTGAGTGAAACAAGCAGTGGAGGCTATGTATTCGGCTTCTGCAGTGGATAGAGCAACAAAATTCTGCTTCTTTGACCCCAAGGAAACTAAGCACGGCCCAAGGAACCGAGCCATTCCGGATGTAGATTTTATGTCCACTTTGTTCCCTGTGAAGTCAGCATCTGTGTATCCAACTAGATCGAAGTTTCCACCCCTTGGATACCACAGACATAGATCATATGTTCCCTTCAAGTATCTCAGAATCCTCTTCATTGCTTTAAGGTGTGTCTCTTTGGGATCAGCCTGAAAACGAGCACATAGACACACACTATACATAATACCATGTCTACTTGCAGTGAGATAGAGAAGCGAACCTATGATTCCTCGATAGAGAGATGGATCAACTCCTTGCTCATGTTCATCCTTTCCCATTGGGTTGTTTGGAGAAATAGGAGTTGTGAAGGGCTTTGCATCAGACATTCTGAATTTCTTGACACATTTCCTGAGGTACTTCTGTTGGTGCACTTTGGTTCCATCCTCTCCCTGAGAGACTTGAAGACCCAAAAAGAACTTGAGTTCCCCAACCATGCTCATCTCGAATTCACTGGCCATCAGATTTGAGAATTTTTGAACTAGTTTATCATTTGTAGAGCCAAAGATGATATCATCCACGTAGACTTGCACAACCAGGGTGTGTTGTCCCTCCTTCAGAAGGAACAAAGTCTTGTCGACCTTTCCACGAACACATCCATGAGCCAGAAGGAACTGTGAGAGCCTATCGTACCAGGCCCTCAGAGCCTGTTTAAGACCATACAACGCTTTGTCAAGAACGTAGACATGATCAGATTGGGAAGTGTCTTCAAAGCCGGGTGTTTGCTCCACATAGACCTCCTCCTTGAGAACTCCATTCAAGAAGGCGATTTTTACGTCCATTTGTTGTAGTTTGAAGCCGTGGAATGAGGAGTAGGCTATTAGGAGTCTTATGGCTTCCAACCTGGCAACATGAGCAAATGTCTCATCATAGTCGATTCCTTCCTGTTGGTTATAACCTTTCACCACTAGTCTTGCTTTGTTCCTTGTGACCTGACCTTGATCATCCAGCTTGTTTCTGAATACCCACTTTGTTCCTATCACGGTCCTGTTCCTTGGTCGAGGAACTGATAGGCGTTGTCGTGACACCTAAACAAAATAATCCTAACAAACCTAAACAAGTAGTTTGGGCAAGTAAGGGTCGAATCCCACAGAGAATCAGATTATCAATTCAAGTAATTGTAAGTCACCAACTAGGAACTAGGGGGGGTTTGTATGATTTTCGTAACCAAATAAAAAGTAGACAAGTAAACAGATTCGCAGGCAAAGGTTGTGAATATGATTGGGAAAAGCATCACACCTGACAAAGATCCACACAACAAGAGATATGGTTGATCACTGAATTATATCAATCTCAAGTTCTTATCTTTCCTTTTGTTGTTCTTATCCCGATCATATGTAACTATTAGTTCTACTAGCCCTAATAGTACTTATTACTAAATCAAATCCGAAAACCTTCAAGACTCAACAAAGCATTAGCATTCAACCAAGGATTCAACAAGATACATGCAATAGAAACAACCCGTTACTATAAGCATGCAATTAACTCTCTCTCACGATGAACACTCGCAACCCGCTTATGTAAATCGTGTTTGCTACTAGATATGCAACCCGAACCCGGAATCACAAGTCCTAGCTATATGGATAATATCAATAAACCTAGGTGATCAGTCTAGATAAACCAATAAGATTCAATAAATATTCAAGCGCAAGAGAATTAATACAACTAGATAGGAAAACGAACAAGAGTAGAAAACTCACAACCAATCAATTGAAGGCTTCAAAACGTCAAGTACAACAATGGAGGTTTAGTTCTCCATAGGGTTTTTGAGAGAAAAAACTATGAAAGGTGGCAACTAGGTTCACTCCTAAACAAAGTCTAGGTTAGATCCTTAAACACTAGGGCAAATAATTCAGAAAATAAATAAAAGGAAATAATAAACTTGGAAACAAAGTTTCAGAAATAAAATAAAAACGGATAAAAGATCTCGGAAATAAGCCAAGAAAAGTCTTCAGCGCGTCGTCACCGCGGGTGCGGCAACACCCACCGCGGGGTGCGGTGGGTCTCCAGAGGCTCCAGTTTCTGCGACACTTCCGTACAAACGTCATAACGTTTTATTCCCAACTCGGATTGCGCTCATATTTTGAGGACTTTCAGTAGACTTCAAGATCTAACTCCTCGAATTGGAATCACTCCATTTGGACATCTGAGTAAATAGAACGAACCAATTGAATTCAGCACACTGTTCTTCCACTCTTCAATGCACTTCAAACCTCTGTAAATCCCATGATTTCTTCACTTCTCGTCTTCTCTTCCGGATTACAGAATCACCATCAAATCATATCCAAACATCCTCTAAATCATGCTAATAATCCCTAGATACGCCATACAATATGCCGTATATCAAATACCCCCATACTTAGACCTTTACTCGTCCCGAGTAAGCTAAAAACTGAACTCACTCCATCAATCATGCTCCAAGGCCTCAGGAAGTACAAGAAAATATGACACTAGTAGTTACAACTCATCAACAATAAGCTCCAAGACAACCAAAACAAGTGATGCAAAACTCATCTAATCCTAACTCCATCTAATCACCTTATTCCTCCATGGTGGCCTACCCGAATCCTCCTTACAACTCCTCTTCTTATGTCGCCACGCCAGGCAAAATGAGGAATCCTAATAATCACTCTTCTTCTTTTCACTCATTTTGCCAAGGCGCCCTTTCGGGTTTTCACCAAGTCACTCATTTCATTTTTCAATAGATGGGATCACATATACTCACATCACTCTTGACCAATTATTACCCCAGCCTAATGCTGGTCCAAGCCACCTGCTTATTACCTAGGCCGCCCTTTCGGGTTTTCGACCTATCGCAGGATTTCTATTTTAGCCTTTTTTCAAATTTTTGGCTCTTTTCATTTTTTTCTTCTTCTCAACGACTTAGCAAGTATAGAACCCTCCCCCATACTTAAACATTACATTGTCTTCAATGTAATGAAAGACAAAAGAATAGAAGCACACGGAAGAGCAAAAAATAACTCACAAACGCCGCTGGGTTGGCTTGGACACTGTCGTTGTTGCTGGCGGTATACTCAGTAACGTTCAGGTCTCCACTGTTGGACGGGTGTCTTCAATTCATCTCTACCGTGCAACCAAATAGTCCACTGTGGTGAATAGTGATATGTCAAAGAATGCAGGGCTGCACGACCTTCAATGAACACAAAAAATGGGCCCATATGTCATCGTGGTGTGGGCCCTGGTGCTCCTCCTCTCCAGCTGTCGATTGTAGGGCCATCATCGTTGCCAAATAATGTGTGGGGCGAATGTCTCCTCCTTGACAACATGATGCGCACCTTCTCCATGGGGAACTCCAGACAACTGGCCTACGGTAGAACTCTTTTTTGTTGTTGTTTTTTTTTTTTTTTTAAATTCCGTTTAAGGTTTTTTCGGAATTTTATTTAGTGCAGGGACAAGGAGACTTACAATGGTGTGGGAAACACCTTCTTCAATTCGCATAGGGTCTCCTCCCTGCAGGTTAGTCGGAAACAAAGAAAAACAAAAACAAAGCAAGAATACACTAAAAACAAATACAAAAACAAAGAAGGAAAAGCAAAGAAAGAAAAACATACCTCGGGTTGCCTCCCGGATAGCGCCTTAGTTATTGTCATGGCTTTACATGATACTCTTCCTCTCAACCTGGTTCACTCACCTCCACTGAGCACTCGGGGTTCCCATCTGGAGGGTGTCTCTTTGTATACTCCATGTTTAGCATTTCCCCCATGCTTGTGCACTTACTGCTAGTTGGACCACTGGTCATACCCATGAATGCACTTGCCATCTTCAGAAATGGCCTACCCAACATCTTAGGGGCTGCATGTTTGTCCTGCCCCGTATCCAGCATGTAAAAATCTGCCACTTGAATCAAGGCCTCCTTCTTGTACTTCCCCTTTGGTTTCTTTTTGATATTGCCCAGCGCCCTTAAAACTTCTGTGCAGCGAGGGACGCTGTTTGCCAGTGTGACCAAAGGAACGTTCACCTTGCAGCAGTTACTGAAGGCCTCATAGATTTCATTGTTGTTCTTCACCCTTCGAGTAACATGTAATTCCTCAGGGAAGGGTGTGACGGGGTGCAGCGCAACAAGCGGGGAGGAGTTTAGACGCACATACTCATCATATGCATCCTCGAGAGGATCGGGAGCTGCATGGGTGTTTTCGAGGGGAACGGGCGTCTCTGGAGGATTTCCGCCGTCACGACCCTCCTCCTCATGGTCGCTGAATTCCTCCAGTCTCAAAAAGTACTCCTCTTCCGAAGGCACCTCTGGGAATGGGGTGGATGGCTTCTCAGAACCGAGAGGGGGAAAGTATGGACGAACATAAGTGTCCACGTAGGGCTCTTTAACAGCTCCTGAAGGTTCACCGCGGGTGCGGCAATGATCACCGCTGGGTGCGGTCGACTCAGCAGAGAATTCTCAAGAAATCTCAACACCGTCACCGCGGGTGTGGTCATCCCACCGCGGGTGCAATGACTTCTCCAGAGACCCCTATTGCTCCTATATGCTCTCACCACGGGATGCGGTGGCTAGCCACGGGTGCGGTTGGTTCTCCAGAGGGCTCTTGTTTTCTGTGTCATCCTTTTTAGCACTAGGAGCGACATTCAGCTGCCTACCACTTCTAAGCGTCACGGCACTAATATTTTCCCTCGGGTATACTACCGTTTGAGATGGTAGATTTCCCGAAGTTCTTGCATCAATCCTAGTGATAGCCTCAGCCATTTGTCTCATCTGCTTCTCTAGATTCTTGATGCTTGACTCCCTAGTTTCAACACTAGTGCTGAAATGTTTAGTCAGAGCTTGGAGCATATCTTCAGTTGACATGGAGGAACTTTGATTGGACATTGGCGGGCTATGCTCATAGGCCGGATTGTATCGCCATGGAGTACCATGCTGGTAGAATGATTGTGACTCCGAGTAGAACTCCTGGTAGTCATGACCATATAGAGGGTATTGCTGGTACCCATAACTCGAATTGGGGTAATCGCTCCACCCTGGAGTGTATGCGTAGGAGTATGGGACACATCGCGGCTCTCCCCAGAACTCCATATCTGTAACAAAGAAAAAGAAATCAGTAGCACGAGTGTGGACCGTAAGATAGGTCCACACAAAAGTTGGTAACAAACAAAACCACAAAAATAGAAATTTTGATTCCCCGGCAACGGCGCCAAATTTGACAAGCGTTGTCGTGACATCTAAACAAAATAATCCTAGCAAACCTAAACAAGTAGTTTGGGCAAGTAAGGGTCGAATCCCACAGAGAATCAGATTATCAATTCAAGTAATTGTAAGTCACCAACTAGGAACTAAGGGGGTTTGTATGATTTTCGTAACCAAATAACAAGTAGACAAGTAAACAGATTCGCAGGAAAAGGTTATGAATATGATTGGGAAAAGCATCACACCTGACAAAGATCCACAAAACAAAGAGATATGGTTGATCACTGAATTCTATCAATCTCAAGTTCTTATCTTTCCTTTTGTTGTTCGTATCCCGATCATATGTAACTATTAGTTCTACTAGCCCTAATAGTACTTATTACTAAATCAAATCCGAAAACCTTCAAGACTCAACAAAGCAATAGCATTCAACCAAGGATTCAACAAGATACATGCAATAGAAACAACCTGTTACTATAAGTATGCAATTAACTCTCTCTCACGATGAACACTCGCAACCCGCTTATGTAAATCGTGTTTGCTACTAGATATGCAACCCGAACCCGGAATCACAAGTCCTAGCTATATGGATAATATCAATAAACCTAGGTGATCAGTCTAGATAAACCAATAAGATTCAATAAATATTCAAGCGCAAGAGAATTAATACAACTAGATAGGAAAACGATCAAGAGTAGAAAACTCACAACCAATCAATTGAAGGCTTCAAAACGTCAAGTGCAACAATGGAGGTTTAGTTCTCCATAGGGTTTGTGAGAGAAAAAACAATGAAAGGTGGCAACTAGGTTCACTCCTAAACAAAGTCTAGGTTAGATCCTTAAATACTAGGGCAAATAATTTAGAAAATAAATAAAAGGAAATAACAAACTTGGAAACAAAGTTTCAGAAATAAAATAAAAACGGATAAAAGATCTCGGAAATAAGCCGAGAAAAGTCTTCAGTGCGTCGTCACTGTTCTTCCACTCTTCAATGCACTTCAAACCTCTGTAAATCCCATGACTTCTTCACTTCTCGTCTTCTCTTCCGGATTACAGAATCACCATCAAATCATATCCAAACATCCTCTAAATCATGCTAATAATCCAAAGATATGCCATACAATATGCCGCATATCAGGAACCAACCGCCAAACCGTGTTCCTTTCGAACTGATAGAGTTCTTCTTGCATGGCGTTTATCCAGTCAGGATCCTTCAATGCTTCTCCTACAGTTTTAGGTTCTTGCATGGAAAGAAAGGCATTGAAAGCACATAAATTTTATAAGGAAGAGCAAGTGCTTTGAGAGATTCCATTTCGAAAGTCTGTGAGGATTAGATGAACTGGATGAGACCCCTTCTGTTGGTAGTTCCTTATCTGCAGATTGTTGATGTCAAACTCGTCTGAGTCAGCGTTACCTGCAGTTGGACTTTCACTGCCTGTCCCAACATCAGTAGGGCAAGCACCCTCCGTTCCTTCAGCAACATGGCTTTCCTCAGAAGACTCCATTAAGTCGGGCCTGGGGCTCTGCGCCCCCTGAGGAACCTGAGATGATTTAGACGATTGAGCATCTTCATCTGTCCCGACAGAGTTGGCGGAGTCAGGGGTTCTTGGTGTTGATGGGTCATCATGAGTGTCTTCATTTAGCAGGACCCCATCTCCGATACCGTTTTCCACAAGTTGAAAGCCATCATCTTCAGACGGGCCAGTGTTTGAGGGAACACTAGCAGATTATTCCTGCACATTGTTACCAGCCATAACAGATTCATCGAAAACCACATGAATGCTTTCCTCTACCTTTCTAGTTCTCTTGTGTAATATTTTGTAGGCTTTGCTATGAAGAGAATATCCTACAAAGATCCCTTCATCACTTCTGGGATCAAACTTTCCAAGAGAATCATTCCCATTGTTGTGTACGAAACACTTGTAACCAAACGTGCGCAGATGAGACACGTTAGGCTCTCTTCCCCATAGTAGTTCATAGGCAGTCTTGTTCAAGAGGGGACGAATGGTTGCCCTATTTAGAACATAGCATGCAGTGTTCAAGGCTTCGGCCCAGAAGCTCATAGGAAGACCACTTGCAATAAGGAGGGTATGCATCATGTCTTCTAGAGTTCTGTTCTTCCTTTCCACAACACCGTTTTGCTGCGGAGTCCTTGGAGCTGAGAAATTGTGATTAATGCATTTGTTCCTGTAGAGGGATAGAAACTGAGAGTTCTCAAATTCTGTCCCATGATTTGTGCGGATGGACCACAGAGACTGTCTTACACTTCTTTCAACCGACTTGAGCCAAGATTCAAATTCAGCGAACACTTCGTTCTTTGATGACAGAAAGAGAGTCCATGTGTACCTGGACGAGTCATCAACAATAACAAAGACATAGGCATTTCCCCCACGGCTCCTTGTGCGCATTGGCCCACAAAGGTCCATGTGGATTAGTTCTAGAGGATAAGTAGTACTGACCTCCTTCTTTGACTTGAAGGAAGACCTGACTTGCTTACCTTTGGTGCAGGCATCGCAAACTCCATTTCTCGTTGCTTCAATCTTAGGAATACCGTTCACCAGTTCTTGTCTATGAAGTTTGGAAAGAAGTTGAAGGCTTGCATCTCCGAACCGTTTATGCCATAGATCCGTTGTCCCAGCAATGGACGACAGACATAGGTCCTTCTCAGGGATAAAAGCAGGGTCAACTTTATAGACTTTGTTGTCGCAGATTCCTTTGAGTAAAATTTTCACTGTACTTATACACTCAACATAACAATCATCAGTAGTAAAGACTATCCTAGTTTTCTTGTTTTGACACAGTTGAGCCACACTAAAAAGATCAAATCTAAGATTATTCACGAGTGTCACATTGTCCACAGTAATATGGTTAGAAAGCCTTACCTTACCGAGACCGCAAACTTCTCCCTTGCTTTTATTTCCAAAGGTTATTGAACCTCCGGAGGCCTGTTGAAGAGAGGTGAACCATCCTTTGTTCCCTGTCATGTGACTTGGAAGTACCAGGAACCTTTCTTTGCTTCAGACTCAGATTCCCGAAGGCCACCTTTTGATCCATCAGGGTCTTCTATGCCCATCAGACAGACATCCCTTGAATGAGAAGATTCTTCATCATCTGAGTTGGAATCACCCCATGTAGTGATCATCGCTTGCTCCCCTTCACGAACCGGAGGAAGACCTGCCTTCTTCTTGAAGCAGTTTTTGGCAAAATGTCCTTTGTTACCAGTGTTTTCGGAGCCATTTGTATGGGTTTAGAGCACAACTGTGGAGTATGGAGTTGAGGAGAAGAAGTGTGGATATGGTGGTTTGGAGGAGCTAATTGAAGACAACCAGAAAAATAGAAGGAAGAGCCACACAAATGATCAAAGAAGAGATGATCCGTGAGCTGTCGCGACCAAGGGCGAAGAAGGGAAGAGGCCGCGATGAACTCGACAACGCGGAACCGAAATAAGACATTTCCGCGACTGCGGATTCTCCACTGCGACCGCGGAAAATTCCAGCATTCCAAAGTCGAGAGCATAGATCCATTTTCCGCGACCGTGGATTTCTTTTCGCGGCCGCGGAAGCACGCGCCAGGCGACCCGCGAGGATTTTCCGAGTTTTGTTATTTTACCTTTTCCGGTTTTATTTCTTTTATTATTTTCGAACCTTATAGTATTATTTCTTTATAGACTACTTTCGTTATCTTTCCACTTGAGTTTTAGGGTTAGGTTATTTAACCTAGTTTCCCTTTCATTGTTCATTATCACGTTTTAGCGTTCAGCAGTTTTCCCTTTGAAGTTTATTTGTTTCCAAGAACTATGAGGAGCTAAGCACCCTTCCCTTAGTCCGTCGATTGAAGCCTTCAATTGATATACGGTTGTGAGATTCTAATTCTATTTCTTTTCCTTTGAATGTATTGATTCTCTTGTGCTTCATCCCATTGATTATTATTGATTTCACTTGTTGGACACAACTAGTTGTTATTGGTAATTGTCTATTGTTAGGGTTTGGTAATTACTGTTTGAGTTACCTAATTCATGTGTAGCAACTGCAATATTCTAAGAACTGTTTGGGACTAGTTTATTGTAGGGAAAATTAATTACATGTAATAGTATGATTGTTTGCTACTCTTGCATGTATCTATCGAAATTCTTGTGCTCATTGCTGCTATTGAATTGACGCGTGAGGTTTTCATAGTTTTTTTAATAGTTAATATTCTCAGGGTCTGTTTGTCCTATTTATAACTCACGAAAAGGAATAGGAACATTCATAGGAAGGAATTAGAGAGCATCTAGGATCAACCAATCAAATGAATGGTGGATATTTGTTTGGCTAAGTACTTTTCCCAAATTGATTACATCTTTGCTTTGTTATTTACTTTGCAAACAAATCAACAAAACCCCCTTTGTTACCTTTGACATACACTTGTGCACTTAGAAAGATTACTTCCTCCATGTGGGATTCGACCCTTGCTTGCCTTTGCTACTACTTTAGGTTTGTTTAGGATTATTTTGATTAGGTGATACGACTAAAACCTGATATCAAATTGGCGCCGTTGCCGGGGAGGCAAGTTTTAATTTTTCTTTTTGTGCGTTTGTGTGCTTGTTACTATTGTGTGGACCTATCTTATGGTCCACACCCGTGCTACTGACTCTCCACTTTTGGCTTTGAATTCAGAAATTGAGAGAACGCTCTCCCAGAGCCACAGAGTAAACAGATCTTTAGTCTTTGATAACCCAACTTTTGAGATGGATGACGAGCAACAGACGTTGAGGCAGCTGACTGCCCCCAACCTGCAACAGCAACCGCTAGTTGTGCACTTCCCTGAGCTTGTTGATGGAGTCAATTTTGAGCTTAAGTCGGGGTTGATCCACTTACTCCCCCACTTCCATGGGATGAGTGGTGAAGACCCTAACAAGCACTTTGTTGGATCGTTAGAGTTACGTCTGAGGGAACAAAGGCTTTGTTCCCACAGAAGGCACAGCAGAAATAATACAGCAATAAAGATAACAAACGAACTCACGATGTATAGTGGAAACCCTGATTAGCAAAACTAGCTTCTCAAGGAAAAACCACTACCTTCAAGCTTTCGCTTGAGAGGATTTTGAAGCGTGTACTTGTCTTATTGATTTCTTGTTCGATTACACTTGTATCCTGGACTTCGACCTCTAAACAACCTGCTAGACTCGAAGCCTCTTCTACAACGATGAATCGAACTCAACCCTCAAAGACTTACACACACCTCACTTCTTTTCTTTCTCCTTTTTTTTTCGTTCTCTCAGTTTTCCGTCGTCGTGGTTACATAGAAATGAATCCATACTTCTATTAAAAACAACTCGGCTAAACCCTAATTGTAACAAGATAAGATTTTTCCAAATAAGGTAACAAGAAGATATGATTTGGTTGAATGAATAATATCCCAACCGTCTATATTAATTAAGGAAAAGATTCCCTAAATTAATATAACCGGATAAGATATAATTCCCTCTCTCCAATTATCTTATCTTAGGAAAGATCTACTAAGATAACACGATCGGGCTTCTTCTCTCTCCATATCTTCTCGATCTGGCTTGATCCTTGGAGCCAAAGTCTTCAATCCTTTACCGCGTGCGTTACATGATTTGTTTCCATAATTCAGCACGCTGGATTTCTTCCTTCCATTCGCAACTTTGATCTTGTTCGTTACTGTTGTTCCTTGAGAGGTAACAAAGCACATGAAAAGAGCTTTGTTCCCTCTGCGATCCTTCGCTGCAATGGTTCCCTGAGATAACTATCTTTGTTCCTGAAACACTTAGTACCCATATCAGTTGAATGTTTGTTACCATCAAAACCTAAGGAATTCAACAAATTCCCCCTTTTTGATGGTGACAAACATCCTTAACAATAAAGCATATACATACAAGAAAAAGACAGTTATGAAGAGAAAGGTTTCCCACTAAGATACTGTTAGTTCCCCCTCAACTCAGTAGCATGTGAAGCCTGTTCTGTTCCCCCTCAACCAAAGCTACCTGTCATTTTCCCCCTTTTGGCATCATCAAAAACATAAGTAGAGAGATAGAGAGAAATAGTCAAGGCAAGATAAGCAAAATACCCCTTGTTCATTAATTGAAAAAAAACTTAAACAACATGCAAAGACAGCCAAAACATGCAAAACAGCTAAACACAGTCATTAAGCCACACAGGGCACACAAGTCAGAGAGAAATAAAAACAACTAAGGAGGATAGATGAGCAAGGGAACAAAAGAGTGGGTGGATGGCAGGTAAACGGTTAGGCATCACTATGACCAGCCGATGGAGCTGATGCGTGATGGGAGATAAGCACGCATATGTCTGCCAAGAGAAGCGTCTGCTAAGCAGCCAAATCCTGTACTGCCTGGCAAAGACTTCTCAGATCCTTCCCCATAGTTGATTTCTCATTCAGTTCCCCCTCAGAACTGTCTGCCTTAGAATCTTCCAGAGTCTCAGAAACAGCCGGAACACTGTCCATTTTCACCCAGCCTTCGTCACCTTGAAGAACAAACTTCATCTTGTGCAGATTACTAACATCGAAGGGGTGGGAGAAGACACTCGATTCCGCCGAAGAGTTGTAGACTTTATGGTACTCAAGAATCTTTTTGACAACTCGAGGGAACGGAAGAGCGTGCTGGTCTGTGTTCCTGGCATGGGACATGTGCTGCATCATAATCCTGGGAAGGCAAATGGGTTCCTTCTTCAATAGCGTAGATAGGAGGACAATATCCAAAATCAGCAATCGGTTCCTTTTCTGGCCCCTGGGCGTTATGTTGCTGATCAAGAAGTGGTATAGTACTTTGTTGATGGCAGACATCTCAGATATGTCAAGATCACCACTTCCCAGAGCATTCTCAATGCCGGTCACTGCCCACACTGCTTCAGAATATGGAAAATCCTTAGGCCACCTTCCTTTCGGGTACTCACTATACCCCTCATGTGGGACTCCCAAAGCTACTCCCAACTCAATACTTGAAAACAGAAGTACCTTCCCTCCAAGCTTGTACCTCCCTAGAACGGCGTAGGGTCTGACTTCCATCACATAAGACGAATAGAACTCCCTCATTAAATCCTCATCCACTTCTTCCTCTTCCACGAATAGCAGACTCCACTTCTGAGCGTCCAGTACTGCATACACCTCCTCCAGACAATTCTCCTTAAGGAAATCCGGGTCCATCATCAATTATTTTACCACGGACTTATGGCTCATGCTTTTAACTTCATCAGCCCCCACCTTCCCTTTGGCTTTGGCGGGCTGACGACGTAGACTTTTGCGGAGAGGACCGGCAGAGACCTTGGCTTTCTTCGCTTTGTTCCCAGAGAGGGGTTCTGACTCCTCGTCAGAACTTACAGTGATTGCCTTTACGGACTGTTTCTGAGAGCGTGTCTTCCTCTTGGAGGAGCATACGGTCTTTACCCTTCCAGACGACTTTGGAACCTTAGGTGGCTCCTCCTCATCATCTCCCTCAACCAATTCCTTGGCGAGACTCCTCACAACACCCTGAATCTTCTCCTTCACAGCCACGTGCTCCTCTGTGGTGGCTGGGGTGGTCTCTCTAGGTAATTCCTCTAGCACCTCTTCGATGGGGTCAGGATGGGTTGGAGAGGAATAAACCTCCTCTCTTTCAGTAGAGGAGATTGCGGAGGGAACGGCTGGGGAGATTTTAGGGTTAGGGTTTTGTGGAGTGGGTTCTGTGTTTGGGGACATTGGGGCTACGTAGGGGACCATGATGAGTTGGTCCTGGTTAGGTGATGGTAGAGGGGTAACAGTGGTGGTTGCCGGAGAGGTAGAGGTGGAAGGTAGGGATTGGGTTATGGCGGCAAGGAGAGCGGGGTCGATTCCCATTGATGAGAGTTTGGAGAGGATGGCTTGGAGGTCTTGGGCGATGGTGGTGGGAAGGTTTGAGTTGGAGGCCATTTTTGTGAGAGGGAGAGTTCTGGGAAGACGAGAGACAGAGAGGAAATGAGAGATTGCTTGAGGAAGATAAGGAAACAGTGAGGAGGACACTTACCCGGAGACCCAATTTATAATCTTCACTGAATCTTCTAGTGTTTCCAAAGATAAATTCAAATCTTTTCAGTTTCCGACGGATAATAATTGCAATCTTCCAACTTCTCAAAATAAAATCAGAATCTCGTCCAAATCCGACTTAGCCAGCCGAATTATCTTTCCCAACTCCTTTCTATCAAAACAGCCCTAAATGCTCAATGCGGTCCAACACAGACTTCCATCATTATACCCTGCAAACACACGTCACCTCAACCTGCAAGTCACAGAAGCCGAATCATTTTCCCGCCAAACCAAAAAGTAGTAGGGTGTGATGCTGGGGGTTAGTTATCAGAGAGGATACAAAAGACCATCACACCAAATTATATGATATTTGCGATTGATTTTTACATCATGCCTGAGGGGTCTCCAGTTGTGGATGATTAGATGGGCTCATAGGAGACATCAAGCATGGCGGTTACGGGTGAGCTGTAGAATCAACTATCATTTGGGCTTATGATGAGGGAACAAATCATCAAGTTCATTCTTTTTGGGCCGAAAGAAAGTTGATTCTTGTGTAACATGGTGACATAGATGATCATGCAAGACATTCAACATATCGAGGAAGTGAAATCACATGTTCAAGCCAAATGTTCAATTAATACCCAAAGAAGAGAATGCATATCAAGACATGAAAATTCAACTTTCACAATTTACCATGTAATCTAGCCAATCATCAAGGGAACACAACATGTAGACAATTAATTAGGAAGACAAACCAGGCTTTGTATGGAACTGAATGTAGAGTTCCCCGACAAGTGTCCTGATGAGAGTATTGACAGTTTGACTCTTTGTTCCACGACTTTCTTAGTATGCCAATCTTTCTCCTCACAGAGATGTCTTCTTCTAGATGTACATGGTACCTAAGCACAAATACCAGGGAATAATTTAGTCATTATGTTCTTATCCACATACTTATTTCCCTTACCTCTGTCACCAGGCACTTGAGTCTCGAACATTCCTGCAGAAGTGAGGTGAGACTCGCTTCGTTCCCTGTCATGTAACTGACCTTTGTACGAATGAAATACCGGGAACTTTCCTCACTTTATTCTGCACAGAAAGAGTTAGTTCTTGCGAACCCAGACAAGCTTATGCTTTCTGGGCACAAGAGCAACATATCTAATTTTAGGAGGTTCATCATTCATTTGCTCTCTAGTAGTGCGAGAAATCTCCTCATTGTGTTGCTTCAGAAGGCATTCTTGTTTGTAGTGACCAGAGTGTCCACAATACCAACAAACCCTTTGATACTTTAGGTCAACATACTTGCTCTTTTCAGGCCAAATTGTTTTGTTAGCAATCCTTGAATGAAAATCAATATTATTGGACTTACTGCTTTGAGATTGCTTCAACCAGATGGCATGAGCCTTCTGTCCATGGTACCAAGCCTTACCCTCCTCAGTCGAGTTTGAACAGTTTTTGCCTTTGTTCCCTCCGGAGGAACTTTCCCCTTTTTCTTTTACAGACTGCTTTCCTTCGACTTTAGAGCCTTTTTTCTTGGTGCCATCAACATGAAGTTTTGGTTGATAGCCAATCCCAAAGCGAGGTACTTCCTTTGACTCAGTCTTCTTTTCATTCTTGGCTGCAACAAAGACAATACATTTTGGCTCGTCCTTCTGTTCCTCACTGAGTTTCGTTAGATCACTAGAAAGTTTTGCATTTCCTAGTTTCAGCATTAATGACTCAGCCTCTAGTGAGGAAACAGAGGACTCCAGAGCCATAATCTTTTCAGTGAGTTTGGGACATTCAGAGCAAGAGTTTGAAGAGGAGGATGAACCTTTCTCAAGCTTGAGCACTTTGTCTTCCCATCCCTGATTTTCTTCGATCAAACTTGAGATCGATTCATCTTTTTCTTCAATTTGCTCACGGAAAAGACTATTCTCATGAACAAGTTTCTTAATAAGAGATATCAAGCTTTCTTTAGATTTACTTTTTAAGCTTGATATGAGATCAGATTCGGTTACCTCATCGTTGAGTAGATCTCCTTTTGATTCATTGGGGTCTTCAATGGCCATCAAACAGACATCCCTGGAATATGACGAGTCTTCGTCGTCTGAGTGTGAGTCTCCCCAGGTGGCAACCATTGCCTGCTTCCCTTCATTTGCTGGAGGCATTCCTGCTTTTTTCTTGAAGCAGTTTCTGGCCATATGTCCCTTGTTCTGACAATGGTAGCACGCCACATCCTTTAGGTCTTTGTTCCCTTCGGAGGAACTCAATGAATCCTTGTTCCGAGACCAAATCTTCCTCATGGCTCTTGTGATGAGCGCAACATCTTCATCACCATCTTCATCTTCATCTTCGACTTGGGACAAGTCAAATGCCCTTTCCACCTTTAAGGCAATGCTCTTCGCCTTCTCCTCTCCCTTCTTGTTCAGCTTGTGATTATAGACGGAGGCATTGCTTTCCAGCTTAGCAACAACCTCTTCCATGGTAAGAGTCTTGACATCTGTCTGAGAGTAGAGAACAAGAGCAATGGCATCCCACTGAGAGTTTAGGCCTTGCATGAAGTGGTGAGTCAGTTTCCAGTCTGGCATTGCTTCACCAAGGAACTGAAGCTGACCAATTAGCCCTTGGAATCTGGAGTAGTACTCCTGAATGTGTTCATCTTTTCCCTGAGAGACTTGGTCATACTCTTTTATCAGAGAGAGAATTCTGTTCTTCTTGGCATCTTCATTTCCTTGATAAAGGCATTTCAAGGCATCCCAGATCTCCTTGGCAGTCTTATAGCTCATGATTTTCTTGAGATCCGAGGGAAGAAGAGCCATGTGAAGGATCTTCTTAGCCCTGTTGTTCTTCTCCAACTTCTTCCGGTCATCATCGGTGTAGTCGACCTTTGGTTTTGGCTTAGTAGCATCTGTCTCATTTTTAATAGCCAAAGGTCCAACTTCGATGACTCGTCAGATCTGTCCATCAAGGGAACAGATGTGGGACTCAATTTGTTCCACCCACCAGTCATATTCTCCTGCCTTCAGAATCGGTGGCTTCTAGAACGAATCTCCGATTGCATTGCTTGACGACGACATCTTTCTTGCAAATTCTGTAACGAAAGCAATCTAGAGCACCAGGCTCTGATACCAATTGTTGGATCGTTAGAGTTACGTCTGAGGGAACAAAGGCTTTGTTCCCACAGAAGGCACAGCGGAAATAATACAGCAAGAAATATAACGAACGAACTCACGATGTATAGTGGAAACCCTGATTAGCAAAACTAGCTTCTCAAGGAAAAATCACTACCTTCAAGCTTCCGCTTGAGAGGATTTTGAAGCGTGTACTTATCTTATTGATTTCTTTTTCGATTACACTTGTATCCTGGACTTCGACCTCTAAACAACCAGCTAGACTCGAAGCCTCTTCTACAACGATGAATCGAACTCAACCCTCAAAGACTTACACACACCTCACTTCTTTTCTTTCTCCTTTTTTTTTCGTTCTCTTAGTTTTCCGTCGTCGTGGTTACATAGAAATGAATCCACACTTCTATTAAAAACAACTCGGCTAAACCCTAATTGTAACAAGATAAGATTTCTCCAAATAAGGTAACAAGAAGATATGATTTGGTTGAAGGAATAATATCCCAACCGTCTATATTAATTAAGGAAAAGATTCCTTAAATTAATATAACCGAATAAGATATAATTCCCTCTCTCCAATTATCTTATCTTAGGAAAGATCTACTAAGATAACACGATCGGGCTTCTTCTCTCTCCATATCTTCTCGATCCGGCTTGATCCTTGGAGCCGAAGTCTTCAATCCTTTACCGCGTGCGTTACATGATTTGTTTCCATAATTCAGCATGCTGAATTTCTTCCTTCCATTTGCAGCTTTGATCTTGTTCGTCACTGTTGTTCCTTGAGAGGTAACAAAGCACATGAACAGAGCTTTGTTCCCTCTGCGATCCTTCGCTGCAATGGTTTCCTGAGATAACTATCTTTGTTCCTGAAACACTTAGTACCTATATCAGTTGAATGTTTGTTACCATCAAAACCTAAGGAATTCAACACACTTGTCGGAGTTCCATGCAGTCTGCACGAGCATGAAGCCGAAGGGAGTTACTGAAGACCAGATCAAGCTAAGGGCCTTTCCTTTTTCCTTGAAGGATGCGGCCAATGACTGGTTCTATTACCTTACTTCAGGGAGTATAGATACATGGGCCAAGATGAAGAAGGCCTTCCTGGAGAAGTACTTCCCAGTGACAAAGCTGAACATCCTAAAGAGGAGTATTAGCAACATCGAGAAGCAGGCTGATGAGTCTCTATACGAGTACTACGAGCGCTTCAAGAGGCTGATTTCCAATTGCCCCTATCATGGCTACTCCGACCAGGACCTCATACTTTATTTGTACGGAGGTTTACTTGATGACGAGCGTCAGATTGTGAACGTTACCTGTGGAGGGAACATCCTGAATAAGACTCCAGACCAGGCCTATGAAGTCTTCTTTGAGCTATCTGAAGGCTCAAGACAGTTCAGCAAGAGGGTAGGCGCCCAATCCGTGAGAGCTGCAGAATCTCAGCCTAACTCCACTCTACTTGCTGAGATGGCTGAGATGAAAGAGATGATGAGGCGGTGCATGATGAAGGGTGGCCAGCAGCAGGTCAAATCATGTGGGATATGCCAAGACACGATGCATCCAACTGATGCATGTCCCACGCTGCAGGAGCCCACCGCTGAGGTGAACGCAATTGGATGTTATGGCCCTCATAGGCCAAGATATGACCCATACTCAAACACCTATAATCCAGGGTGGAGAGACCACCCCAATTTGAGGTACGGGAACCAGCAGAACACTCATCATGGCCAGGAGAACCAAGACTACCAACAGAGACCGCCACAGTTTCTTCCCCGCCCGCAACAGTACCAGCAGCCTGGGGGTCAACAACCATTTCGAGCTCCTTATGACCAACGACCCCAAGGCCAGAGTTCCAGCACCCCTACGTCCAGTGAGGACAAGATCAAAGTCCTTGTCCAGGGCATGCAAGCCATGATTACCAATGTGAACACACTGGCGAACATTGTAGCCCAAAATCAGCAAGAGACAAAGTCCAGTATTCAGAACCTAGAGAAACAAATGGGGCAGATCTCTATAGCTATGAGCAGATTGGAAGCTCGGGAGTCGGGGAAACTACCCTCTCAAACGGTAGTCAACCCGAAGGAAAATGTGTGTGCCATGACGCTAAGGAGCGGAGCTGAGGTGGAAGCCAGGCGAGCACGCGAGAAAGACATCCGCGACCGCGGAGACAAGAGCCACGACCGCGGCGTGACTACTGAGGAGAAGGACAAAATCGGCGCAAATCCGCGACCGCGGCAGGAAATCCGTGACCGCGGAAAAAGCGCAGACGAAGAGGAGCAACAGGTCGAGCCTTTTTCGCGACATGAAAGCCGCGACCGCGGAAAAAGTGTGGAAGACAGCGACCAGGTCGAACAATTTCCGCGACCGTGGCCACCAATCCGCGCCCGCGGAAATGCTCCAGAAGCGTCCTCTCGTCTTCACGATCCCTATGACGACTACGTGCGCCCCTATTTCCCTCCGCTCGGATCAGAAAAGCCTCTCGCACCCTTCCCTGAAGCTCTGGCAGACACGAGGAGGCCAGCCAATGACAAGGAATTGTTTGAGACCTTTAGCAATTGCGAGGTAAATATTCCTTTACTCAAGCTGGTCAATAGTATCCCTCGCTACGCTAAATTCTTGAAGGAGCTCTGCACGCTTAAGAGGAAGAGGGTTGTGAAGGAGAAGAAAAAGGTGCTGGTTAGTGAGAATGTGTCTGCTATGCTGCAAAAGCGGATACCTAAGAAGGCAAGTGATCCAGGGATGTTCACGATTCCATGCAAGATTGGGGGCACCTTGTTCGACAAGGCATTACTTGATTTAGGTGCCTCTATAAATGTGTTGCCCCTCTCACTATACGAGTCTCTAGAGGTGGGCCATTAGAGAAGACAGGGATCGTCATCCAGCTGGCGGATAACTCCTACGTCTACCCCAAAGGAGTGGTGCAGGACGTGCTAGTCGAGGTGGACAAGTTGGTGTTCCCTGCAGACTTCTTCGTGATGGACACATGGCAGGACAAGGATGCAGTGCCTGTGATGTTAGGGAGGCCATTTATGAATACGGCCGGGACAAAGATCGACGTGAGCAGCAATTCGCTCACAATGGAATTCGACGGGGAGAGGGTCAGATTCAACATTGATGATTCCAAGAGACACCCTCCAAATAGGAACCCCGAGTGCTCAAGGGAGGAGAGCGAACCAAGTTGAGGTGGATGAGTAGTATGTCGAGCCACGACAATAACTAAGGCGTTGTCCGGGAGGCAACCCGAGGTATGTATTTCTTTCCTTGTCTTTTCAATTCATGTTTTTATTTGCATTTGTGTTAGTGTGCTTTTGCTTTTGTTTTTGTTTTATTTGTAAACTAACCTACAGGGAGGAGGCCCGAATCATATTGAAGACGGTGTTAACCACACCAATGTAAGTCCTCTTAATGCCCTGCACCAAAAAAAAAATTATACCGAAGGCCAACTGTCCAAGTTCCCCATGGAGAGATGATGCGCATCATGTTGTCAAGGAGGAGACATTAGCCCCACATATTTACTTGGAAACGATGATGGCCCTACAATTGACAGCTGAGGAGGAGGAACACCAGGGCCCACACCACGATTACATATGGGCCCATTTTTGTGTTCATTGAAGGTCGTGCAGCTCCGACATCCTTGCTATCCCACTACTCACCACAGTGGTCCCCGTTGGTTGCACGGTATGAGTTGATTTTGAAGACGCCACCGCAACACTAGAGACCTAGGCTTATATGGTTTTACCGCCAGCAACAACTTCCAAGTCCAAGCCAACTCGGCGACGTTTGTGAGTTGTTTTATTTCCTTCCCTGTGCTTTATTCTTTTTTGTCTTTCATTACATTGAGGACAATGAAATGTTTAAGCATGGGGGAGGGTTCTTGACTTGCCATGTCGCTGAGGAGAAAGAAAAAAATGAATAAAGGAAAAATTTTGAAAAAGGCAAAAATAGAAATCATGGGATAAGTCGAAAACCCGAAAGGGCGGCTTAGGTAATAAGCAGGTGGCTTGGACCAGCATTAGGCTGGGGTAATAATTGGTCAAGAGTGATGTGAGATATATTGTGAGCCCATCTATTGAAAAATGAAATGAGTGGCTTGGTGAAAACCCGAAAGGACGCCTTGGAAAAATGAGTGAAAAGAAGAAGAGTGATTTTTAGGAATCCTCATTTTACCTGGCATGGTGACATAATAAGAGTTGATATAAGGAGGATTCGGGTAGGTCACTCTGGGAGGCATAAGAAGATAGATGGAGGCTAGGATTAGATTTTTTATATTTCACTCTATAGTGTTCGGGATAAGCTTGAGGGAAGTACTCTACTTTCCTTTTAGTTTGGTTGTGTGTGGTGTTGTTTTGGTGTTGTGTTATGTGTTGTGTTGTGTTGAGCATACTGTGTTGGTGCCTTGGAGATTCATGTTAGGTGCAAGTCTTAGAGGAGATGATTTTTCTTTGCTTCCTGAGACCTTGGGGATTTGATTAGAGGAGTAGGTTTCTTTTAGCTTACTCGAGGACGAGCAAGGTTTAAGCATGGGGGAGTTTGATCAGCTCTACTTTGTAGTGCTTATCTAGGAGTTGTTATCGGTGTTTTGGGTGCCATTTGTATGGGTTTAGAGTACAACTGTGGAGTATGGAGTTGAGGAGAAGAACTGTGGATATCGTGGTTTAGAGGAGCTAATTGAAGACAGCCAGAAGAATAGAAGGAGGAGCCACACAAATGATCAAAGAAGAGATGATCCACGAGATGCCGCGACCAAGGGAGAAGAAGGGAAGAGGCTGTGGCGAAGTCGACAACGCGGAGCCGAAAGAAGACATTTCCGCGACCGCGGATTCTCCACCACGACTGATAAGCACTACTTTGTAGGACTTAACTAAGAGTTATTAGAGGGTTTTATTGGTGCCATTCGGGTAGATTTAGACACATTCTTGTACATGGCGTTTGGGGGCAAAGTCTGGTGTTTTTGGAGTTGTATGAGCTATTTTGGATATCATAGGAGACACTGAGGAAGGAAGCCACCAAAAGAAGACGCCAAGGAAGTGAAGACGAGAGGTTAGAAGGCGAAGCCAAAGAGTGAAGGCCGAGCATTAACCGCGACCGCGGGCAAGGGTGCCGCGATCGCGGGACTTCGGGGTATTCGAGATATTTCTGCAGGCGCGGAAGAATGCGAAGAGCGCGGAGCTACAAGCAACCGCGATCGCGGTCCATTACCCGCGATCGCGGGTCATCACGGCAGACTTATTTCGGGATTTCCCGAATCTATCTTTCCTGATTTTTTTTTCATTTTAATTATTTTCGTTTTCTATTTTCAGTTGGGCTAGGTCATTTGTTAAGCCCACCTATATATACTCTCTTAGTTTTAGGTTTTAAAAGGAGAGACTCTCATATCAGGTTTTAGTTTTTTACATCATCGTTGTTTTCTCAAGACTATGGAAGGCTAAGCACTTTTACTTAGTCCGGTAATGGAAGCATAAGTTTATTCATCTGGTTGTGAGGTTTTGTTCCTATCTATCTTATCCTATTGAGTTATATCTTTTCTCTTGAGAAAATTCTTATTTGGATGTTTGTTGGTTTATCTAGATTGATCACCTAGGTTTATTGCTTTCATTCATATTGCTAATACTAGGGAACTGTTGGGCTAACGCTCTAGTTCGAGTAGCGAGCATAGATTCTTATCTGCCACTGTGGAATTTATCTATGTAGGGAATTGATTACATGTTGAATGCTTCTGGTTGAGGTGTTATGTGTATCCTGGTTAATTCTTATGTTCATTGCTGCCTTTGGGTTGAATCACTAGTGGTGCTAGGGTTATTCACTGGTAAGGGTTCTTAGGGATGGTTTCCCTATTAATCTACACAAGATCAGGACAGGAATAACCGAATAGGAAGATAGGGCATAATCAAGGAACAACCTTTGAATGACTTATGTGGACATTACTTGGCTAAGTGTTTTCTCTCTTTGATATTTTCATCATACACTTTGCTGTGTTTGACTTAATTGTGGCCAACCAACCTACAACTCCCCCTTCTTGTTACTATTGCATGCGAACAACACATAGATTAATCCCTTCCTCTTTGTGGATTCGACCCCGGCTTACCCTAACTACTTGTTTAGGTTTTGCTAGGATTTTATTTGATTGATTAGGTGATACGACTTAAGCCTGCTATCAGCGACCGCGGAAAATTCCAGCATTGCAAAAGTCGAGAGCACAGATCCATTTTCCGCAATCGCGGATTTCTTTCCACGGCCGCGGAAGCACGCACCAGGCGACCCGCGAGGATTTTCCGAGTTTCGTTATTTTACCTTTTTCGGTTTTATTTCTTTTATTATTTTTGAACCATATAGTATTATTTCTTTTTAGACTACTTTCGTTATCTTTCCACTTGAGTTTTAGGGTTAGGTTATTTAACCTAGTTTCCCTTTCATTGTTCATTATCACGTTTTAGCATTCAGCAGTTTTCCCTTTGAAGTTTATTTGTTTCCAAGAACTATGAGGAGCTAAGCACCCTTCGCTTAGTCCGACGATTGAAGCCTTCAATTGATATACGGTTGTGAGATTCTAATTCTATTTCTTTTCCTTTGAATGTATTGATTATCTTGTGCTTCATCCCATTGATTATTATTGACTTCACTTGTTGGACGCAACTAGTTGTTATTGGTAATTGTGTATTGCTAGGGTTTGGTAATTACTGTTTGAGTTACCTAATTCATGTGTAGCAACTGCAATATTCTAAGAACTGTTTGGGACTAGTTTATTGTAGGGAGAATTAATTGCATGCAATAGTATGACTGTTTGCTACTCTTGCATGTATCTATCGAAATTCTTGTGCTCATTGCTGCTATTGAATTGACGCATGAGGTTTTCATAGTTTTTTTAATAGTTAGTATTCTCAGGGTCTGTTTGTCCTGTTTATAACTCACGAAAAGGAATAGGAACATTCATAGGAAGGAATTAGAGAGAATCTAGGATCAACCAATCAAATGAATGGTGGATATTTGTTTGGCTAAGTACTTTTCCCAAATTGATTACATCTTTGCTTTGTTTTACTTTACTTTGTTATTTACTTTGCAAACAAATCAACAAAACCCGCTTTGTTACCTTTGACATACACTTGTGCACTTAGAAAGATTACTTCCTCCCTGTGGGATTCGACCATTGCTTGCCTTTGCTACTAGTTTAGGTTTGTTTAGGATTATTTTGATTAGGTGATACGACTAAAACCTGATATCATTTTGACAGTGGTAACAAACGACATCCTTCGTATCTTTGTTCCCTTCGGAGGAACGCGGAGTGCCCTTGTCTCGAGACCATATCTTCTTCATTGCTCTAGTGATGAGAGCCACATCCTCATCACCGTTCTCATCTTCATCTTCAACTTGAGATAAATCAAAGGCACGTTCTACCTTCAAAGCAATACTTAGAGCCTTCTCTTCTCCTTTCTTGTTCATCTTATGGTTATAGATAGAGGCGTTGCTTTCGAGTTTGGCAACCACCTCTTCCATAGTGAGAGTCTTGACATCAGTTTGGGAGTAAAGCGCGAGGGCAATCGCATCCCATTGAGAGTTGAGGCCTTGCATGAAGTGGTGAGTGAGCTTCCAGTCTGGCATCTCTTCATCAAGGAACTCCAGTTGACCTACAATTCCCTGGAACCTGGAATAGAACTCTTGGATGTGCTCACCCTTTCCTTGAGAAATTTGATCATACTCCTTCATCAAGGAAAGAATCTTGTTTTTCTTGACATCTTCATTTCCATCATGGAGACGCTTTAAAGCCTCCCAGATCTCCTTGGAGGTTTTGTAACCAATGATTTTCATGAGATCAATGGGGAGAAGAGCCATGTGAAGGATCTTCTTGGCTCTGCTATTCTTCTCCAGCTTTTTCCAGTCGTCATCCGTGTAGTCAACCCTTGGCTTTGGCTTTGGCTTTGGCTTTGTAGCGTCTTTTTCATTTGGAATAGCTATGAGGCCAACTTCAATGATTCTCCATATTTGACCATCAAGGGAACAAATATGAGACTCGATTTGTTCCACCCACCAGTCATATTCACCAGCTTTTAGAATTGGAGGCTTCCAGAAAGAATCTCCAATAGCATTGCTTGACGACATCTTTCCTGCAAAGTCTTTAACGAAAACAATCTAGAGCACCAGGCTTTGATACCAATTGTTGGATCGTTAGTGTTACGTCTGAAGGAACAAATGCTTTGTTCCCACAGAAGGTGCAGCGGAATATTATAGCAAGAAAGATAAAATAGAGAACTCACGATGTATAGTGGAAACTTTAATCAGTCAAATAACTAATCAAGTAAAACCACTACCTTCAAGCTTCTCGCTTGAGAGGATTTTGAAGAGTTTACTTGTCTTATTGATTTCTTATTCGATTACACTTGTAGCTTGGACTTCAAACCCTAGACTTCCCACCTAGATTTGAATCTCTTCTACAACGGTGAATACGAACTCACTCTTCTAAGACTCACAAACACTTCACTTTCTTTTTCTCTCAATTAAATGCTCTGAGTTCGTACATAGAAATGAATCTCACACTCCTATATATAAACTCGATAAACCATCGTAACAAGATAACTACCTTTTTGAAATTGGCAATAAGAAGATATTAAATAATCTGAAGAATATTATCTTAACCGCTTATTTTATCTAAGGAAGGATTTCATAAGATAACAAAATTGGATTAAGATAAAATCCTTCTCTCTCCAAATATATTATCTTAGGAAATATTTCCTAAGATGACATAATCGGATTCTCTCTCCAAATCTTCTCATCGGCGTGAGCTATCCAACCGATTTCCTTTTCTGTGACCGCGTGATCTTCAATGATGGTTCCCATAATCTTCACGCTGATTATCCTTCACTTCATTCGCAGCTTTGATTTTTGTTCGTCATTGATATTCCTTGAGAGGTAACAAATCATGTGGAGAAAGCTTTGTTCCCTCTGTAATCCTTCGCTGCAAATGGTTCCCTGTGTCAACTGTGTGGTTCC
Organism: Rheum nobile; assembly: GCA_027886185.1. NCBI lineage: Eukaryota > Viridiplantae > Streptophyta > Magnoliopsida > Caryophyllales > Polygonaceae > Rheum > Rheum nobile. Next base: position 8,544,464 of record WOAB01000040.1, read on the forward strand.
TGAAACACTTGATTACCAGATTAGTTGAATGTTTGTTACCATCAAAACCTAAGGAATTCAACAGTTCTTTTAGTATGCTCCTCAATGAACTTCTTTTTATTATCACAATTTTTCACTATATGTATGTTGTTCCCACAATGCCAACACAACTTGTAATAATCCCTACTTATGATTAGGTACAAGAAACCTACATTGTTTGGCTCAAACTGGGTCAGAGATTCTAGGTTGATTACCCTAGGATTGCTTAAGGAATATCTTATGGGCTGGTTGACCAGTATACCATGATTGATTTTCATTCAATCCACTCTCTAGGGCTTTAACACGTTTCTCTAGGTGGATGTTCCTTTCCTTAGCACTTTAGAGTTTCATATCCTTGATTTCATTAAGTTCATGAATAGATGATGACAACCAATTTGTTACACGTTTAGGACATGTATTTGTGCTTAATCTAGGTTGTTTTATGCATTTTTTGTCGCATTTATAGCTAGTTGCATTGTTTTCTTTGTTATATAGGTCTACACAAGAAAATGTGTGTTTTCAGGTACTTGGGTGGATTTTTGGAGCTGTCTATGGATGATGATGGATCCTCGGATGTCATATGGAGGCTAACGGGACGAACCGTGAAGAACTTGGGCCGAATTCGAGCTAAAACGAGAGTCGTGTAGGACACGTAAGAGGTCGTGCGTTCCACCGCACGGGTGTACATGCGGTGATTTCTCGCTTAGTGATGTATTAAAGCTTAACCGATGTAATAGAGTATTATAAATCGGTTGTGAACCGATGTATAATGTCCATCAAAACCAGTGTAATTAGAAATGCGGACTCGGGGGAAGGTATATACATCGGTGAAGAACCGATGTCTAACGACGATACAACACATATAAAATGTTTTCTACATCGTTTTGATTCACGGTGTATAAAACCCAATACACCCATGTAATAACCATTGACGCGCCAAGGGGAAGACACTTAATACATCAGTTTACAACCGTTGTATAAACATATCATTACCACATGTATTTTGGAAGTCCGACCCTTACATATGTACATAGGTTTTATATAACCGGTGTATAAAGCATTTTTAATGGACAAATTCCTATTAATTCACAATGCCATTTCCTGTACAATTCACAGTACTAATTTCCTGTACAATTCACCATATCAACAAGTGTAAAATGATATACAATTAACAAGCTGATCTTATAAACGAACAATAGATTATCTAAAAGTATTAGATAAGATCAAAATATCATATGTTCAATGGACAATAATATCTACATCATCCAATAAAACTAAACTTAATGCATTGTCAATAACTAACTAGTTCAAAAGACAACAAAATTTGTAAACAGACGTTGCCGAATGAAATACTTTTCTAGAGGAACAAAAGTGTTGATTTGGTTTGTGCTTCACTTGACCTGTAATCAATATCTCCACGTCAACCAGGATTCTATAATTGATGCATATTGTCATTTAAACTACAACCTGACACACATAAATCATACATCAATTTACTAGTTCATATATAGTTAATTTTTTAAAATTGAAAAATAGAGAAATACATGTCATATAAATTACAGTCAAAGGGAATACCTCTTCATTAGATATTTTAATGAAATACTGGAACCACTCTGCACGAATGTGTTCAATTTCCTTCGAGGAATATGGATCTTGGTGCTTATTATAGTACTACAAAATTAAACACGAATAATATAACATATGGATGGAACAACAGTTAGAATATGTAATCATGATTATTGAGGATCAAGAATCTTATTCTTGAAATTTGTCACTATAAAAATGCATTAGAAACTAGCCCAATAAGCAAAAGAAGTGGTAACAGACTATATAAACACTTTACAAGAATATAGAGAAGCAAAAACACACAACAATAACAACAACAAACAATACCAACAATCAGCAACCTAAAAATAACCTACAAGCTTGCAAAAGCAACTACATTGTATCAAATCTTATTCCCAACTTCAAGTAGATAACACATACCACTATACCAGTGGAGATCTCGAGTAGATCTAATATGAATATATGATATGTTTCATAGGTTCTATAGATAAGCTTCACTAAACCAATCATTTAGAAACTCGAACTACAACCAGACAAAGTTCATCAAAAGCCCAAGCTAGTTAGTCAGTTACACTAAAGAGCACAGAGCATGAGCTTCTTCTTTTTTTTATAAGATCATAAGCTTCTTTTAAAGACCCTTCCACTAGAAAACCATATGATGCTAAATTGCAGTCAGTTTCTTTGTACTTTCTAGCTATCAACTGGTGCAATACACGGTATACACCTTTATTAGGCACAAATCAAGAGATCACTTAGCCTTTTTTCAAATTTTATAAATGTTATTTCGTTTAATCTTTCCAATCTCAAATATCGCCACTTCCCTACTCCTAGCTAATTCTAAATTCCCAAAGAACTGAGAAATCCATAGTAAGCCAAGAAGGATGCTAAGATTAGAACAAATTAGGGACATAAGGAAGATTAAGAAAATCAATGTCACAAGAAGTCGTGATTAAAACTTAGTCAATGATGTACACGTTACCAATCAAAACTTACAATTAATAGAGAGTGCTTACCAAACAAATTCTAATAGCTCAAGATTGATTAATGTTACAAGACTTTGCAGATGATGATTACCACTTTAACAGAATATTGTGACACTAGGGAAACTTAAGTAAATCAATGTTACAAGAGGTCATGAAAAAAACTAGTCAATGACAACATACACATTGACTGATGTTGAGGCATTGATTGTCCTGTGTACACCAAAGATCACCCACCTTAAGAAAAATTCATAGAAGTATAACAATTCTCTCATTAGTTAGTGATCACCAACATGAAATATATGATGAACTGATTTTGGGGCACTTACAGAATTAAAACTGAAAGGTTCAACACTAAAAGCAAGAATCATTGATTTATTTTTTAATCAGAATTAATCTTAACATGTAAAATTTCACAAAATGATTCACTTAGTCATGTTTGGTACAAGCCAACACTTGAAATTGCTTAAAGTAAGATCCATGTATTCAGATGCCCCTTTTTTCTGGTCTTTGTCAGATCCGTGTATTTCACGTGATCAGATTCCAAAATGATGCACTTATAATCATGAGAAGGAAAAATTCTACTCGACTACAGATATGAATCATGACAAGATACCAATTATGATTTAGCATGCCAACTAAAAAACATAACATCTAACTTGGCAAGAAGAAGAAAGCACAACAAAAGAATTCACACTAAATTAATTCTTTTTATTTATTTCATCTTCATGCCTCATGAGTACTGAGAAGAGGGAAGCAGATTCTAGCATAGCATTGAAGAGCATACCTACCTGTAAAATCAGTATCTAAGTTTCTGTTAAAAATTTCCTTGCCTTGTTTACCATAAACAAGCAATCCCTGAAGTATGAGAAAACAACAAAGGCGTGTAAATGGGTTTGTTATAATCAAATGAACAAGAACACATAGCTGTTTAGCTGATGCACATACCTGAACAAAAACACTAGGAGAGAACTCAGAGACGACGCCATCTTTTCTAGCTAAGTCAAAATCCTTCAGTGCACTTATAGTTGTTGGTTGGACGAGTCTAATAGAAATGTATACAAATGTAACTTAAACAGGACTTCATGTTATATAAAAAAAACTAAGTTATGAAGCATATCATATGGAAAATAGCAAGTGTAAAGCCTTACTTTGCCAGCATATGACATTTACAATAAAAGTTTTTCCAAATTCACAGATATATCTTGCATAAAGTATACAGAACATCTTGCATATTTTTTGTATACTATCAAGAATACAGAACAAAACTACAAACATATCTTGCACAGGCGTGTAAATGGTACAACACTACGTAGTGTTAATTTTTAGCAAAAACTGTGTTGTGAGATTTTATATTGGTCCTTGCGATCATGCAACACAAGAACCACTGATGTGCACGAGAAATGGAAACATAAGATCCAATTGCAGACGAATCATTTTTGGAATGAGAACATGTTATAGACAGATCGATGGATGGGCGGACTGTTCACTAGATTTCTGATGTGGCTAAAACCCAGGCTGAAGCATGATTAGTAATCCTCATAAACCTCACCCCTTTGGAGTCTTTCCCACAGACTAGCTTAGTTGTTCCTCAAGAGATAACCTCTATAGTTGGCTGATAATTGCTCAGATTCATGGGTAACTCATGGATCCGTATAGCCTCGATAGCTTAGTTGTGATGTAGAAACTTGAGTTAGTTGGTACGGGTACATCTTGCACAATAGAAAGTTAACAACAAACTGGACAGTAATAACATGATCGAAAACAGAAAATATGAAGAAAGAGTCTTAACTAAGGAGTATACAAGTGAGATAGATAGCCAGAGAGCCAAAGAATACTTCTCAGCAATCCTTCCCAAAGCATATCTTAACTTGTCAGCAATCCAATCCGACATATCTTAACTAAAGAGTATACAAGTGAGATAGATAGCCAGAGAGTAATTATACCAAACTATACTCTAAGACCAAACAAAAATCAATCAATCACAAACATGAATTCATTTTGGTTCTGATTATGTACGTACCCTCAGCAAGATATATATATATATATATATAAGAGAGAGAGAGAGAGAGAGAGAGAGAGAGAGAGAGAGAGAGAGAGAGAGAGAGAGAGAGAGAGAGAGAGAGAGAGAGAGAGAGAGAGAGAGAGATGTATGTATGTATGTACAGAAAAGAGCAGGAGAGTTGTTTGGAAGATTATAACTTGCCAGCAATCCTTCCCAAAGCATCGACAAGCTTTTTAAGATGTAAAGTGCAGACATTTGAACAGAAAGCAAGCACATACCTAGGTCGAGCCAAATCCACGAATTTGAGCAGCAAAATCAACGAATTTGAACAGCGAGGTACACTGGAGGTGACGAACAACGGTCGGGCACACCTAGGTCGAGCCAAATCCACGAATTTGAACAGCACGGAGAGAAGCAGTGCTTGATTCCACGAACGGAGTGCGGAATCGAAGGAATAGCGCGACAGAGGGTGAAAGTAAAATAGGAAACTGTAAAGATTTAGCAGCCAGGTCAAAGGTAGGGGAGAAAGGTTAGTAAAAATATGATATTTATTTCCATGTATATAGCTGGATATATGCTTCAAAAAAAATATAAAAAAACACCCACTAAGTACATATATATATAAATTAATATTTTTTATTTATGAGATTAAAGCTAGCTAGTGATAAGTATGATTAATTGAAGTAAAAAAAAAAGACATAATATTTCTAAGAGGGGGCATATACATATAAAATACTAATTCACAATAGCTAAAGTATATTTTCATATTTTAATTAATGTATTTTGTATATTATTTTTGCATATTTTTGAAAAATCTCAATTAATAAAAATTTAGAGTTAATTACTTGATATATATATAATCAAGGCTATGAAAGGCATGGGTCGGTTGAGAAATTCAAATAAGATAAAAAAGAAATAATAATTCTATTTATATAAAAAATTACAACATAAGTACTATAAATATATTTTATATTTTTTTATAATTAAATATATAATTATATAATTATAATAAAAACATGTTATTTATACATGGGGTTACAATTTACGACGTACATAGTATACACACCGGTTCTCCTTTCGTTGTAAAAATTGATAACATGACATTTATACATGGGTTATTCAATGCCCGATGTATATAGTATATACATCGGTTCTCTTTTTTGCGCGCCCAACATTATACGCCGGACCTGGTAAATAACCGATGTATAATAGCGTAGCTCCACTCTTTTACAACACTATGACACGCATTCGGTGTATATTAAATGATGTAAAACACGATTTATGTACTAGTGATAGGGTTTGAGACCGAGAGATAATAACTTCTATTGGAATCCTATGAATTGAACCTGAGATTTTATTATTGCGAGAGCATCTTAATTTGTCCTATGGATTAATAACTATCATAGAAAGACTAAGATTAGGTTGGATTTAGCAAGTCACGAGAGTGGATGTTAATTCAGTTTGACCTTAGATTCTAAGTGTCCCAAGGGTCTAGATCTTGATTAGCAAGTCGCGAGAGTGGATGTTAATTGGATCTAGGCACATTTACTATCATCCAAGAGGAATTAGTAATTACTTAACATAGTTACCTTCAACAAAGACACTTCAATAAAGACATACTAAATTCAGACATTTATCTAGTTAAGTCTACTGAAGCATAGTTGCGGGGATCCCTTGCCTTGGAAATTTTCCCTCCATTGTTTACAATCATCACCTGCATTTCTTTCTTAGTTTTAGTTATTTCTTCAACAAAATTTCCAATCTTTTGGCTTAGCTTACTGGTTTAAGATACAAACGATACTACATAGTCCTCGTGTGAACGATACTTAAAAAGCTATAACTGATCCCATACGCTTGTGGGTAGGTTTTTGTCCTATCAAGTTTTTGGCGCCGTTGTCGGGGACTATTGTTAGTATAAGTTGTTTTCCTACAACTGGTTCGACCAAGTCTTTGTTTTGTTTCTGATCTTGTTTTTTATTGCTTTGTTTTTAGGCCTGTTTTCTATAGATGCGAAGAGTCCTAAGTGTTGGTAATCTCAATGACTACGATCCCGAACCTGAGCATACTTTTTTGTGTTAGAAGAAGACAACAACTCGAAGCCAGAGAACAAGCAATGGATGACAATAGAGTGGGAAATGATCCTCCTCTAGAAGTTCAAGAGCCACGCCTGACGCTTGGTGATTATGTGATGCCAAATCACCTTGGTCCTATTTTTGGTATGGTCCGACCTCCGGTGCAAGCTCGTAACTTCGAGCTAAAACCTTTCCTGATCAATATGGTTTAGCAGAATCAATTTGGAGGTGTACCTTCTGAGAACCCATACCAACATCTGGCTACCTTTATTGAGCTAATGGACACTGTGAAGATCCATGAGGTATCCCAAGATGCTCTTTTCCTGTGAGCCTTCTCATTCTCTTTGCGAGACAGGGCCAAAGCTTAGTTCAAGGCCCTACCTCTTGGCTCAATAACAACTTGGGATGAGTTAACAAAGGCATTCCTCAACAAATACTTTCCACCAAAGAAGATTGCTGAGATGAAAAATCAGATTCTTGCATTCAAGATGAAGGATGAAGAGTCTCTTTATGAGGGGTGGGAAAGATTCAAGGAATTGCTGATGTTGTGCCCCCACCATGGGCAACAAAAGTGGACACTGATGCATGTCTTCTATAACGCTATTGATAATTCTACAAGGCTAATCATTTATGCTTGAGCGGGTGGAAGAATCATATGGAAGTTGATGATGCTTGGGACTTGACTGAGAGTACTGTTCAAAACTCACATTATTACAATGATCCCCGATCTACTTCACGTTCTAAGAAGCCTGCAGGGATGTATGAGGTTAATTGTGAGACACAACAACATGCTCAAATAGATGCTCTGGCACAAGAGATCAAGAGGTTGAATTTGTTAGTGAAAAAGTCTCAAGTGCAAGGTGCAGGGCAATCCACACATGTTGTTTCTGGTGTAGCTTGTCAGTTTTGTGGAGAGGGTGACCATACTATATCATCTTTTCAACTCTTCACTTCTCAGAATGAGTCCCAAGGAGAGGTGAACTACATGAACAACTTCAACAGGGGTCCTAGGAATGATATGTATTCCAATACCTATAATCAGTAAAGACCACTTCCTGGGTTCCAACCGATAGTCTCTCAACCGTAAAATCAGGCACACGCTCAGACTTCTGATAACTCTGCACTTGAGTCTGTGTTGAGAAAAATGACTAAAATTCAGGGGACCATGGCTTCTTAGTTGGAAGCCTTATCTAAGAAGGCTGACAACTTTGAGAGCTTGCCTAAGAGGATGGACCAATTGGAGAGTCAGTTGGCCCAAATTGCTATGATGTTCCTAGGCCGGCTGGTCAATTTCCTGGTCAACCTGAAGGCAACCCCATGGAGCATTGCAGGGCTGTCTCTCTGAGTGAAGAAAAACAGTTAGAGGACCACAGTCCAAGAGAAAAAGAAGCGACAAAGGAGCTTGTGGAGAAGCCATAAGAAGAAGAACCCAAGTATATTGCTCCCACGCCATACAAGCCACCTCTGCTTTTTCCTCAGAGAAGGATTCTGATACAGCTAGAGCACCAATTTGTGAAGTTTAAGGAGATGATGAAGAAGTTGTATGTTGACATACCTTTCACAGATGTCCTCACTCAAATGCATGTGTATGCTAAGTTTCTGAAAGAGATTCTGATCAAGAAGAGAAGGCTGGCGGACTATGAGACTATGGCCTTGACAATGGATTGTGCTGAGAAGATGCCAAAGAAACTACAAGATCCAGGTGAATTCTTTATCCCTGCATATTTTGGCAATATGACTTATAATTGTTTTTGTGATCTCGGATCTAGTGTCAATGTTATGCCTTTGTCAATCTGCAAAGAACTGAAATTGGCTGAGCCTGTTCCATCCAAGATGTGTCTCCTTATGGATGATAGGTCTATTACTCATCTTGTGGGCATAATAGAAAATGTTCCTGTGAAAGTGGGAAAGTTTTTCATAATGAGAGATTTTGTGATACTTGACACGGAGGTTAGTGATAAGACTCTCAGCATCCTTAGGAGACCATTTTTAGCCACTACTGAGGCTAATATTGATGTTAAGAATGGGAAGCTTTCATTCACAATAGGGGAAGAGAAGATTGGGTATAAATATTTCAAAGATTACTTCCTTGAGATGTGTTTGGACCAATACTCTAGACAAGCATTCTAGTGAGCTTTTGAGCCTTTTATGGACTATAATTTCATGAGTCCTCTTATTTCTCATGTGTGTGAATCTCTACTTGCTTGCTATCTCCAGAACTTGCATTATTATTTTTTTCAAGGCTACGCTTATGATTTATGTACATGACATTTATATGATTGAGGCATTGTTTCTTATTATCCCTTCATCCTTGACCACCCTATATATGTTTACCTTTGCTTGAAGCCCATCTGTGCCTTAATTGTCTTTTCTTTGGAAGCTCGACAAAAGCATACCAAGCCTAATTATTCATCCTACCCATCCGGGGATTAGGATAGTCGATTTGTTTTGCTAGAGTGGATTTAAGCCAAGCTTGGGGGAGTTGCATATGTTAGTGGTTGGATGTGATGTTTGTATTAGGTCTTCCTTCTTTTGCACAAAAAAAAGGAGAAAGAAAGAAAAAAAAAACAGAAGAAGAAGAAGCAAATAAAGAAAAGGAAGAAGACAATTTAGCATAAAAGGGTTTTGTTGTATGGGTTTGAAGAACGAAATTGGAAGTGAAGGATTGTTCTAAGCTTGGTGTCGTCTTGGAAATTCGTTTCCCCGGATTTAGCACCATATGGCCTAAATATATCTCTACCTTGATCCTATACCTTGGCCCCATTACAACCCTATAAAGACCTCATGATTTTTGTTGTGTATATGATCCCTAGTAGTGGAGATTAAGAACACTGATGCAAACCTATGGTAGTTTAGCATTCAAAGTGGAGAATTGAGCAAAACACAAACCTAGACACATGAGTGGAGTGACTTGTTTCTTTATCATTGTGAGGTTTGGAGTTGAGGAACAATCTACGTTTTTATCATTAGTTGCAAAGTATGTTATGATAGAACTTGTCTTATGTTTGAATTCTCATGATCATTGCTCATTTGTCTCCTATATAGAAACAACCTTAACATATTTTGTGGATTCATTGATTATGTACTTACTTGAGGACAAGCAATGATTAAGCTTGGGGGAATTTGATGACATCCAGTTTGTTACACATTTAGGACATGCATTTGTGCTTAATCTAGGTTGTTTTATGCATTTTATGTTGCATTTATAGCTAGTTGCATTATTTTCTTTGTTATGGAGGTCTACACAAGAAAATGTGTGTTTTCAGGTACTTGGGTGAATATTTAGAGCTGTCTATGGATGTTGTTGGATCCTCGGATGTCATATGGAGGCTAACGGGACGAACCGTGAAGAATTTGGGCCGAATTCGAGCTAAAACGAGAGTCGTGCAGGACACGTAAGAGGTCGTGCATTCCACCGCACGGCTGTACATGCAGTGATTTCTCGCAATTGGCATGTGCGTTTTGCCTGTGCATTTTTTGCACGGCTATGCGTTTTCATTCTGCATGTGCATTTTGCGCATAGGTTGTGCGGTTTCACACATGTAGCATTTTGGTCGTGCGTTTGACCGTGCGTTTTTTGCACAGTCAAGGCACATGCTGTGTGTTTTACCTGGATGACTTTATTTTTACAAATACTTCGTTTTAGGTTTTTGGAGGGATGATTTGCCACTTTTTCTAACTCTCTAGACCTAGTTGTTTGCCTCCCTTGGAAAGATTGCAACTTTGGAGATTGTTCTACTGGATTCGAAACTAAGTTCATCTTTCTCTTTAATCTTGTTTATGATTTCTATTGTTATTATGTTTTCTTTGGTTGATCTTGCAATTATGTCTAGCTAATTCCATATTTCTAGGGTTGGGGTGATCCCAACTATGCATAGGTAGACTTGTTTGATATTTTCGTGAATGGAAATCTGAAACTTTATTGATTCATTCCTAGATGCTTTATGCCCATATTGGCTTATGCGAATTGGATCCTATTAGGGTTTGCAACCGAGAGATAAAAACGTTAATAGGTAGTTAGATAGGGTTTGAGACCGAGAGGTAATAACTTCTATTGGAATCCTAGGAATTGAACCTGAGATTTTATTATTGCGAAAGCATCTTAATTTCTCCTGTGGATTAATAACTATCATAGAAACCCTAAGATTAGGTTGGATTTAGCAAGTCACGAGAGTGGATGTTAATTCAGTTTGACCTTAGATTCTAAGTACCCCAAGGGTCTAGATCTTGATTAGCAAGTCGCGAGAGTGAATGTTAATTGGATCTAGGCACATTTACTATCATCCGAGAGGAATTAGTAATTACCTAAGATAGTTAACTTCAACAAAGACATACTAAATTCAGACATTTATCTAGTTAAGTCTACTGAAGCATAGTTGCGGGGATCCCTTGCCTTGGAAATTTTCCCTCCATTAATTACAATCATCACCTGTATTTGTTTCTTAGTGTTAGTTATTACTTCAATAAAATTTTCAATCTTTTGGCTTAGCTTACTAGCTTAAGATACAAATGATACTACATAGTCCTCGTGGGAACGATACTTGAAAAGCTACAACTGATCACATACGCTTGTGGGTAGGTTTTTGTCCTATCAATAGACAACTCTAGTTCCTCACCCTTGTTCTTATCACTCGTACACCCAATGCCAAACTTGGGTTCTACAAATTTTACCTCTTTATCTTGAAGTTTTTGTTCAACCATAATGGATTGAATCTTGTAAATTTAGGCTTTCATTTGGGACAAGTCTATTTCAGTCTTAGTGGGTTCATGAGATAAGATTCTATCAAAACTATTTGACGCAACATCTAAACAGAGAAAAACATTTTCTTGTCTAAGTTTTTCAACTTCACTACTAGTAGCATCACAGTAAGTACATGGAACAACAAAAGAACTTGCACTTTTGGAGATAGTTTCTTTGAAGTCATTGCACTCTTCTTTAGATAGACCTAAATTCTCTTTGAGTTTTAAGATTTTTTTGGTACATGCTCTTGATAAGATTAATCAAAGCTTTCTTATCATGGTTAACAAGAGAATTAAGAAAAGGTTTAGGGTCTACCTCTTGTTCCTCATTGGATGAGTTCAGGGCCATAGCACAAATCTTGTTGTCTGCCCATGCTTCTGGTTCCTCGTCATCCGTATTTACGCAGTCATCTCTCCATAAAGCAATGAAAGCCTTCTTCTTTTCATTCCAAGAATAGTTGTTGCAAAAGTTGTTCCCTTTGGGGCAGGTACTAGCGTAATGTCCTTTCTCACGCCAGTTGTAACATGTAACATCCTTGATGTCACGATTCTCACCATTGTTCCCTCCTTTCCTATTGAATCTTCTCGTTTGATAAAGGGTACGTGTGGCCTTAGTGAGAAGTGCAGTTTATGGATCTACATTATCCGAATTCTCATCTTTGTTGCTCTCAATGATCACAACAGCTTTTTCAACCATAAGTGCAATTCCTTTGTTACCCCTCACGCTTGCCAGCTTTCTCTTCATTTTCATACTTTAGAATCTTTCCGAAAATCTCATGAAGAGAAAGAGTGAGAGTACTAGGATTCTCCTTCAAAATTGTTTTTGTCATCTTGTGTCTGTGAGGAAGTCCATCAATGATGATGAGACCTTTCTCTTTTTGGCAGAATTTCCTCGTCTTTGACACCATGAGAAGTAAGTCGAGTGGTGATTCTCTCATAACGATATTGATAAGAGGAAACAGTTTTACCGTCGTTCATAGAAAAGTTGTAGAAGTCCTTTTTAGCCTGAAAGCGTGAGATTTCACGGAGATTAGAACTTCCCATGTATATTTTCTCCAAGGCAACCCATTTAAGCTTTGCTATTACACAAGATTGCACCTTTGAGAGATCTTCATAGTACAATGCATTGTTGATGAGCATGGAGGCTTTTGAATTCTTTTCCATGATCTTGAAATCATCTTGACTCCAAGTTGATTTTCCAGCAATGACATCAACATGAACTATTTCATCTCCCTTTTCAATGACTCTCCAGCATTGGTAGTCATTACTCTTGATCCATGATGTGAAGAGATCCTTCCAGTGTTGGTATTGTCTGGGAAGAAGAATAGGTGGCTTGTTATTCTCAAGTCCAACTTCACGACTTACAGACATCGTTACCTGTAGATCTGAATGTAACACACAATCTAGAGCAACATGGATCTGATACCAATTGTTGAGTCGAAATGTGTTAGTTAGGGAACGGTACAACTGTTCCCTAGACAACAAATGTATTAATTCAAACAAGTAATAGTCACTCTGTTTTTTAGAGAGAAAAACTCAATTAATCAACTATTTGTCTTGAGAAAAACCTCTACCTCTAGGTTTTACCCTAGTAGGATTTCAAATGAATTTTTATATTATTAATCTGGTTTTACAATCAAACAAGTTTTATCTCAATAGAGTCTCTCACAGATCATAGACTTCTAGACTTCTAAACAAGTGTAGCAACCTAACAACACAAGAACGCAAGAAACTCTATCAAAGTACTCAGTAAGTTCGTACCTTTTCTTCTCTCTATCTCTTTGGAATGCTACAACCGCGTTACCTTTCCTAAGGCATACTACACGTGTATATATAGTCCTAGAAAATGGTCAATTAATTAACCTAGCAGCCCATGAAATGTTAACTAAGATTATTTAACCAAATATTATCCACTTCTATACATACAATACTTTAATCATTTTTTCCAAAGATAAAATATCCTAGAATCAACTAAATCTTTAATCTCTTTTGGTGCCTTGCATCCCAAGAACCTTGAAAATCTTCTTTCCAAATTTAGTTGTTTCCATTTGAAAGTTCCCAGCGCGCGTCTCTTTCCATAAATAGATCGTTCCTTGCGTTTTTCCCGTTTTTCTTTCTTCTTCACAGCGCGGTGTCAATACTTAGTTTTGCTCAGCGTCGTTGTTCATTTGTCACATCTTCATTCCTTTACTTCTCTATTTGCTTCTTCTCGTGATTTTCATTGTTTTCTGCTTCATTCATTCAACCTGAAACTCATAAGAATAAGATAAACTATAAAATTTAATGGTGTTTATCATCATAAAAACTAGAAGGAATATTATCATTCCAACATCAAGGCCGGTTCCAAATGAGGCTCCGTTGACCATAACCACCTTCCATGTAGATTCGGTCATGGCTCCGCCATCTTCACTTGCTTAAGAGAACATCGAGAGAAGTCTGGAAGGATGACAAATTGATTGGGATGGAGATGCTAATGGGAGGAAAGAGAGTGTGTAAGTATTTTAGAGAGTTTATATAGGGTTAATAGACGAAAGTTACAAATTAGAGGGACATTTAATAGATTAGTTAGCTGGAAAGAGAAAATGGGTCTAATTTAGTCAAAAATTGTGCATGATAAAAAATATCTATTAAAGATCTTAAAGTTTCTTAAGAAAAATTGTTAGTTTCTACGTTTTTTGCAAAATCTGAATTTTATCATTTTTTAGTGAAACAAAATTTATTAAATAATATATTACAAAAATACTTATGATATATTTATCATAGTTTTCTATCTTATATTGTTAGCTAACCATTTTTTTATAAATTAGAATATGCTGAGGTTGTGTATAACTAAGAATATTTATAACTCATAGGACCTAATTTACTTGAAAAAAGATTCCTTAACACCCTATGCAAGACGATTTATGGAATCTTTAATTTCTTTTCTCTTAGTTATAGGAGTCCAAAAGCAAATTAAGGGTAGGTAAAAGCTCGAAGCAGTCCATATTATACATAATAAATTGCAAGGGAATTATAATCCATAGTACACTAGTAATAATGGGTTTGTATCACATTGGAATATTTCCATACTTTTTCTTCAATTCTTCCGTGTCGAATATGGCCCCCCATAATAAATTAATAATACGGAGTACTGTACTACGAGAAAAAGTAGGTGTGTTTATTTTTCTTCTTCTTATCACACCAAACTAGTTTAAACCCTCGTGTCATGCACGAGCCGACTTATATTTATGGAAAAAAAAATTAGTATACGAATAAACGTCATATGAATACAAATTAATGACTACGTGATTATTGTTGCATTAACAAAAATATATGTATCACATTTACATTTCCATCAAATAGAAAATTACGTTAACATTTATTGCAAAAATAAGTTAGTTTGATGAGATTTTGGTCAAGATTTGATAAGATTTTAAAATTTAGAGCTAATAAATTTGAAAATCTTGTTAAGGTCTTTTTGTTAATTTATATTTTGCTGATTATTTAATATCATAATAATAAATAGAAATAAAGGAAAAAAAATTAAAACCTTAACAACTTGAGCCTAAAAATACTCTCGTGACTTAAAAAGAGCCAGCTTTAATATAGATATATAGATATATAAATAAATCTTAACAAAATATGAATCAACAAATCTTCAAAATTTAATGATTTATGTGTGATCTAATCTATTAGTGTTAACAATTATTCATTATAAATCATTTAAATTTTGAAGATTTGTTGATTCATATTTTGCTAAGATTTATTGGTGTCAATTTTGTTAAGATTTGTTAATTTAATGTTTGCTAAATTATTGCTATAAAAAAATAAGAAAACGAAAAAACAATACTTTAACATATTAGTTTCTCAAGAATGAGTGATTTTGGATACAAATGATATAACTTTCAGTACGTAAACAATTGTTAAGATGCTTTATTAAAATTTAAAAGGTGAGAAGAAAGTGATTTATTATAGATATTTTTTAAAAATTTGTTACTTTAAATTTTTCTAAATTATTGGTACAATAACGACATAGTGATTTTGATGAAGATTATTTTTTATAAAAAATCTAAGTAAATTTAATCAATGAAAATTATCTCTCTTTACAAATATGGGCCTGAAAATAGTGACTCAAAAATAATAGATTTAATATATATAGATAGATTGATAAAATTTCACCTACCCACAAATTTGTAACATAATATAATAATTATTATTTGTTGAAATATTATACAAAACTGTTTTGAAAAAGACTAAAAAACCCAAATATAAATCATATAATTAAAAGAGATCAACTCAATTTATGTTTGAATTTAATATATAATTCTTTAAAAGAGATCAACCCATCGGAAAAAAATCCATTATATATATTTGAATTTGCTCTTTATTTTAAAATTACATATTTAGTCAAAAGCTTCATTTATCAAATCAAAAAATTATTAAAAGATTAATATTAATGCTAAAATCTCCAAGTTTGTTAGATAAGATTTTATTTAAAATCTTTTTGGTTTAAAATAAATTAATCTTAAAAATTTTAAAAGAGAATTACCCATAAATTGACACATAAGCATGGCGGGGTCAGAATTGTTCTAAGAGCTCAAAAAGGGAGAGCTTTAATATATAATAATAGATAGATTATAAATTTTTCAACCGTGTGAGAAATGATTATATTAACAGTACACTATACCCCACCGACGAACTTCTTCCTCCAATCAATTTTTCATTCTTATTATAACTAATATACTCCTCGTGTGACTTATGAAATAATAAATATAATGTTTTTATGTTTATAAAAGTATAGCGATTTCGCAATTAGAAAAATTTATAGTTAAGTAATGTAATTTCTTTATCAAATTGAAAAAACTGTAAGTTATTTAACACAAAGTATGATAATATAATTAAGTACCTAATAAAAATAAAGACTATTAAGATAGATATTTTAATATAATAGATTGTTATATTTATTACTCTTTTTTATAATAAATGTCATTTTAGATGTTTAAGAGTGTCATTGTTAAAAATAAAATATGTTTTTATTTAGTTATATTATTAACTTTTATTAACACTTGTTAATTGCAAATATTTATTTTACCTAATAGTTGAAGACATGAGAAAAAAATGGTTAGATTGCCCAATTTTTAAGAGCTATCTTTACAACTCATTAATAAAATTTCACTTAAAATATTCAAATAATGATTATTAATTAACAAAATTCAAAGGTTAGAATGACATGTAAGTCTATATTTTGTACATTGTTGAATAGAACGAATGAAGATAATAAGGTATAAAATTGTATGACATTATAATATATGCAATTAACATAATTATTCTTACAACATAATATGTAAATGAATTACATAAGCATATTTTTGAAACTTGAAATATAAAAGATTATCATAAAAGAGCTGGAAATAAACATAATATAATTATTATATTACAAAAGTTTAATAAATGATGTGGCATATTATGAAAATGACACATGTCATAAATGATGTGGCTTTATGAGGGGGACATATGGTCTTAGACAATAAATATTTTAGTATTATAAAATTTAGATTTAGATTACAATGATATAAATTATGATATAGATACATTTATGTAGGTAGATAAATAAACCAAATTATATATAACCTTATTTCAATAAATAAAAACAACTTATTACGAGCCTAATCACACTAAAAATTGATATAAAAATCTTGTACGAAATAATGTCATATATATACTACAAAAGCAAGTAAGATTATGACAAATATAATCACATAATTAAAATAAAATCTATATAACATTATAAATTATAAAATCAGATAATGACAAGTGACGGATTATGGAGAAGATTGTACACTAGCGCAACTCTGGTGTATTGCACCGGTTTTACCATAATATGTATTATATAAAATATTTATAAGTATTTTAAATAATTTTATAGAAATATATTTGTAGTAAGACATAAAATTCTATGACACGATGTCTGCATATTTTTATAAAGTATTTTCTCAATCATATATTATACAATGTTTATATAATGCACATATTTGTGAAATTGAAATACAATGACACATTAAATGATGTGGTATAAGATGGAAACCAAAATGTCTTAAACGATGTGGCTCATTGAGAAGAGACATGTGACCTTAGTCAATAACTACTTTACTATAATAAAATATAAATTTTGATTATAATTTTATAATATAAATATTATATTTAAGTAGGTAGAGAAATAAACTAAATTGTATATATCTTATTTTATTAAATAAAAAGTAATTTATAAAAATCATAATCACACTAAAAAATGAAATGTAGATTTTATAGGATAGCAAGCTCATATATATACTATAAAGACAAGTAGGGTTATCTAGAATCACACTAAAATTTGAAAACCTTTGATTTATAAATAAAATTCAAGGATAGTGAAAAAATGAGAGAGTGACATGTGACATATGATGACCTGACTTAATTGAGGAGTGACATATGGCTAAGTGAGGTTCAACTTTAATATATATATATTTATATAGATAGATTATCATGTTCTACAAACATTACCAACTAATACAACGAAAATAATGTTTATTTTAGGGTGAATTTGCTAAATATTTTCTAACGGAAGTAAAAATGGTGTGTGCCCCATTGAAGAGTTCTTAGGACTTTGTACTCCCAGTGTGTTCGTGTGATGACAGTTTCGCGTTAATGACAATTTTTGTTGATGAATTTCTCGATTTCGATGACACTTTTCATTGTAGTGACACTTGTCGTTTTGATGACACTTCTCAGTTTGATGACGCTTCTCGTTTTGTGATGACACTTCTCATTTTGATGACAATTATTATCATCAATTTTTCGATTTAATTTCATGTTGATGACAATTTTTCGTTTTTGATGATAGTTTTGTGTTGATGACATTTTCTCGATTTTGATGACACTTCTAGTTTTAATGAAACTTTATCGTTATGATTACACTTCTCGTTTTGATGGCACTTCTCGTTTGATGACACTTTTTTGTTTGATTACACTTCTCGGTTTGTGATGACACTTCTTCTTTTGATCTTACTTCTCGTTTTAACTTATGACACTTCTCGTTTGATGTTAGTTTTTTTGTTTTATGACAATTCTCGTTTTGTGTTGACACTTTTCCTTTTGATCAGACTTCTCGTTTTAGTTGATGACAATTCTCGTTTTGATAACCCTTCTCGTTTTAATTGATGATACTCCTCATTTTGATGACATTGTAGTTGGTGTGTTTGATGACACTTTTTTATTTTGAATATATCAGTTATTTTATAAAAAATAGTCTTCTATACTTTTTTACTACATAAGTATGTTTCTATACAATTTCTTATACATTTTATTGTCTCTTCTTCCACTAGTACAGAATAGTCTTGGCATAGCGGTTTTTTTATTACACGGATAGCGGTTTTACAACCGCTATCTAAGCGTCCGTAATAATAAATCACTATAGCGCTAACAAGAAAGCGCTATAACAAAAACACGGATAGCATTTTTTACAGAAAAGCGCTATGTTTTAAGTGTTTTTTCGGTTGAAGGAACGATAACACTTTTAGCGCTTTTTTAAGAAAATCGCTAAGAGAAGTAACACCACTCTTAGCGCTTTTCTTAAAAAAGCGCTATGTTTTTTTGTTATACATATTCGTCTCTTAGCGCTTTTCTTAAAAAAGCGCTAAGAGTGGTGTTACTTCTCTTAGCGCTTTTGTTAACAAAGCGCTATGTTTTTTGTTATACATATTTTTCTCTTAGCGTTTTTCTTAAAAAAGCGCATGTTTTTTGTTATACGTATTCATATCTTAGCGGTTTTATTATAAAAGCGCTATGTTTGTTATGTTTTTTTTTTTAATTTCAATATTTCCAGTGGAAGCTCCTGCACCACCAACTTGCTGGCAGATTTACAACAACAAGCATTCAGAACTCAAAATCACATCGAACCAATACTGTATCCAACATCCAAATATCCAACATCCACAAAATACTTAATTATCTAGTTAAAATCAATATTGTATCCACAAAATCTATACTTAGTCAATTGAGCACCATATATATCCACAAAAAAGTCTAATCTCCCTAACAAAATGAATCATCATATATATCCACAAAATGAGCACCTAGTAGTCTCCCTTACCAAAATGAAGTCCCAAAATCACTACAATATTCATACTTAACAACCATATACAAGGCTATGAAACTAGCTATTAGGTGATCATTTGCAAATGAGGTTCAAGATATCCAAGCCACTCATCTGTTACCTCATCAATTTCTTCTTGTGTGTACGACTCAACTGAACCCAACAAGTACTGCATATACATACACTTCAAATTAAGTTCATGTATTCATTTTTATAATAACTTAAATGTTAAAGATATTAGGCATACCGATTCAGGGATTTCTTTGACACCTTATTCAATAATGTCTCTCATCATCCGACATATGTAAAAACCACATTGCACAGAGTTGGGTTGAAGAGGACACTTCTACACAAACACACAAATTCAAAACAACCACAAAATCATATATAATTAATGTCAGCTGAACTTTTTAAGGGAAAAATATATAATGACATTACTTAAAATATAACTATGTCAATTGCTAAGTAAATGTGTTCCAACCTTTATGTTTATCCAGGATGTGTTAGGTGGTTTTGATTTGAGAACCTTAACATGAAAGTTATGCAAGGCCCTACATAATAAAAAAAATTAGGATTATAATAATGTGCTAATAAATGCATATTTTTTTTAGTAAGGAAAATAAAGATTGAAATACTTACTTGGTGCAGATCTTAGCAAAATCTAATGGAGCCTTTCTTTTCAAAGGATCTAACCAATACACTCTACTTAATTGTGGATTGATCATGCCGAGCGTCCAATGATTCCTACAATAATAAAAACATAAAACAAATATGTACAAAGTCAGTAGTATTAACAAGTGCAAGAGCATTCTGCTACTGCATAAATTATAAAAAAAATTACCCAGAGTTGTATGGAGCAAGCCATAGACGTTGACTTGCATTTTCTTGACATAATGAAGAAGTCATGTATAATTCTCTTGGATCATGTTTTTCATCCTTAGATTGAATCACTTTTCCATTTTTATCACGAACAACACTCAAGCGTGTCGGACAAAGAAACGAATGTGAGGTCGGCTTGTACTTGTCAAACAAGAACCTGAAATATTTCACATATGTAATAGGTACTCATTATTTGAATTAAGTGCAATGATATTAAATAAAATAACAGAAGAATATTTAAGTACATACTTGATATAAAAGTTAACATGTACAGCTTCAAGCTCCCCTTATTCTAACCACATCTCAATGACATCCTTTGGTATCCACAATTTATGGGAGTGTTGTGTAATATCCTTCTGCATATCTACTTGTATGAGAAACTGATTTTTGGTTGACAACAGTGACATACATCTCATAACCATGTTAGATTATTGACGTGGTTGAGGAATAACATCATTTTCAACTTGCATTGGCTCAAGTACATCTGCTCTACTAGCTTTTGAGCTCTCAATAGAATCCTAGAGAAGATAAAAAGATATATATATATAATATAATAAGATTGTTTATTATTGAAAGAAAAACAGGAGATACATACCGGTTCAATAAGAACTAATGAAGTTGGCCATCCAATTATATATCCCGGGGCATCTGAAAGACACTTGACATCGTCAAGTGGGTATGGCACTGCAATGTCTCCACATCCAGGAAGAACGGTGTCTATATTAACCTTTAACACCTTGTTAGAGTCCAACTGTTGGCAATGAAGCAATGAGGTGTAGCCTGCCTGTGGGATAAACGCACGCCCTTTAGCTACCTCTTTTGTTTTATCGGGCCAAAACAACATGCATTTTTTCCTGACTTCCTGCAAACAATTTGAGAAACATCACATTTTTGAAGTTTTTCCACTTATAAAATTTCAATACCTCATAGTTATGAAATTTCATACTTGTAGCTTCTCTACTAAAGGAGGATTTGTTTCTGAATGAGTATTATCTTGATGTAGAGATGGCGACACTTGTGCTTGAGATGATCCTTGATTCAAAAATTGCCTTCGGAATTCTTCAAATTGTTTTCTCATGTCCGCCACTTCAGCCCTAAGTATCAATACCTCTTCTTTAGATGCTGAATCTTTAGGCCTAGTTGCACCAAAAAATCTCTTCTTACTAACTCCAAAACTTGCGGCTATGACTCGACCGTAGTGGTCGTCCTTCTCTAGGGCCAATGTTAAAACATTTGTTGTTGGTGTGAGCTTTAGTATGCCTTGAGATTGTTGTTCTTCATACATGTCCTACAATTATACATTCATTATAGATATTTAGTTAATAAAGTGCATAAAATTAATAAAAAAAATTGAAACTTCAAATACATATATTACTTTTGCATAATACCAAACTCACAATTTTCTTAGCCACCCGGGCTGTTTCATCATCGTGATAACTTCCTTTGGGATCTTGCCTTGCAACTTTCAACAATTCAGCTCTAGGGATTGAATAGGTCTCTGGATCCTTATTTTGCTCTTTCAACTAAACAAGAAGTTTCGTTAATAACCACTAAATAAATATCAAAATACTAATTATAAAAGGTAAATGTACTATTACAATATTTCTCTCTTTGCGGCCATATCCCATTCTAGACAGTCTATAAGGATACTTATTTTGCTTTGCATGTTCAGCATTGATACGACTTTTATCCTGCACATAGGAAGTAAACAACAAATATATAAACAAAGCCAAATTTGTTGCTATTAAAATTTAATGCATTGATTACCTGAAATTCCTTAGTGCATCGAATTTGAACATATTTCTCCCATGCATGTTGATTGATAAAGGAATACTGTAAAGGAGGCTCTGTACTATGTTCACCTTCACGAACTACAAACTTGTCCTGAGCATTTTTGAAGTTTTTCCACTTATCATCGGCACTTCTTAAGATCATCTTTTGAGTCATAACATTAGGGATATCAAAGATGTTCTGAAAAATAAGAGTTTAAATGTTAGAAACTGGGAAATTTATGTGACACGTGAGAAATTTCTGAAAGAGAGAAAATCATAGTTTACTAACACTAGTCATCATTCATCAATGCCTACTGACTTGTATTAGAACAAACTATAAAAGAAGTAAAAACAAAGATGATACTAGCGTAGTAGTATACTACTAGTCTACTAGGTTGATGATTGATCTTAACAACTATACATGCTGGCAACTATCATAATACATCACTAGATTGATTATTTGAGTTTGTTTTTCGAGTACTTGTGATTAAAGTGCTTTGATGATAATACATGAGTCAAATTCTAAATATGATGACGATAGTGTTTAATGATATTGAAAGAAGTAGGCAATTCGTAATCAACCAATCATGGCAATAAAATATTAAAAACAAAGATGATGTAGTTTCGGAGGCAATTTGTATGCCAGCAACTACTTGAAAGAAGTAGGAAAGGGGGTCAGAAAAGCACAAGTTTGTTTCATTCAAATTTCCAGTTTGATAAGAAAAAAGCATAAAATAAACTAACCCCACTTCCCAGTCTAACATCTGCATGTATATGTCCACTGATTAATTCTAACATCTGCATGTATACACTAATGGAATCAATATGAAAAAACAGGATAAAAGGAGGATGGGGATGGAGAATGTCATATTTGTGTGGTTACCTAAAGTGACATATTCCGTTGATAATAGACAAAAGTAAAATTAGTGAAAAATCAGCAAGAGAGTAATTACCTCTATGATTTAATAGAGATCTGTCTTTGTCTGTTTGGGAATAGCTCTCCAATTCATGTATTCAATTGAAACATGACGACGCACTAAATACCCAATATAAGTTTGCATAAGTGATGAATTTTTGTTCACTCCTTTGCCAATTTTATTACACTTCACGTGAATCTTTTTTGTTCCATCACAGGTCAGCTTATTGATTTTGGCTATCAACTTAGATCCTACCACACGCCCTTTAGAAGTTTCTCTCAAATGATCACTCTCCACGTCAGTAGAAGCATCCTCATTTTCAGCATTGGTGTCCTCATTTTCAGCATTGGTGTCCTCATTTTCAGCATCAGCCATTTTCCTATCAGAAAATCAATGTCATTTAATATCTTAATCGAATTCACATGATAAATTCAAACATTTACTACCTATACTGGAAAAAAAAAAAAAAAAATAAGCATCATATAAAGCATAAAACAATAAAGAGGGCAAATATGTAAGTTTTTTTTGCAGATTGCGACTTAAGTGAGAAAATCGCTCATTTTCAATTTCTACTCTATGTACTAACATGTTTAATATCATTATGGAATTGATGTTATTTACCTTTATTTGTTTTGCTTTTTTCTTTTAGAACTTTTATCAATCATTATTCCTTCTTCATGGTCTACATGCATGTATATCTCATTTTCATCAACATTGGTCTCAAGAGGCGGCATGGATAGAAATACCCTCTGAACAATAGCGGAATCAGCATAACCAACTAAGAATTCATATCAAACTCGAGAAGAGAAAGAGAAAAAAAAATCACAAGTACACAGAAATCTAGCTTGTAAGATAATCAAAACCCAAACCACATACAATGCGTAGATTGAACTGCTCACCTCCTGCGTCGACTCTTAATTCAGCAAAATTCAGCAGGGGTACTTGAGAAGCTTTGTGGGTATTCGCTGAAAAAAAAAGAACGAGATTGGTATATAAACCAAAGATATATGAATCTCGTAACCCACCACATAAACTAAAATATAATTCTGAAATCTAACATCAGGACTTGTACAAAAATGGTTAAATAACATCACCTGAAGCTACGTCGACTCTTAATTCAGCAAAATTCAGCAGGGGTATTTGAGAAGCTTTGTGGGTATTCGCTGAAAAAAGAAAGAACGAGATTGGTATATAAACCAAAGATATATGAATCTCGTAACCCACCACAGAAACTAAAATATAATTCTGAAATCTAACATCAGGACTTGCATAGAAATGGTTAAATAACATCACCTGAAGTTGTGTCGACTCTTAATTCAGCAAAATTCAGCAGGGGTACTTGAGAACCTTTGTGGGTATTCGCTGAAAAAAGAAAGAACGAGATTGGTATATAAACCAAAGATATATGAATCTCATAACCCACCACAGAAACTAAAATATAATTCTGAAATCTAACATCAAGACTTGCACATAAATGGTTAAATAACATCACTTGAAGCTGCTAACAAGTCAGGACTTGCACAGATTCATAGAAATGGTTAAATAAACTAAAATCTAACATCACCTAAAGATTCTGAGTTATCAAATACAAGTTCACCCAGCGCACCACAAGAAATGGTTAAATAAACTTTGAATTCCAGCTCATCTATATGAATAATGGAATATGCACATTCTGATTTCATGTTTCTCAAATTTATAGTTGCTGAAACTTGAGTTGCAAGACACCAAACTACAAGCTGCTAACAAGTCAGACTCAAGATCCAATATTTGTTGCAACTATCACCACAAAACTTGGCATCAACTGACTATAACAAGTCAGACTTAGCACCGGTTTATAGTTATAGGTGCACCAGGAACTGATGTTCATTTTTGTATAAACAAAGCTCAAAAATTGGAAAGAGATTCGAAACTCACAAACACATGTGTTGCAGTGAAAAAATGAACAACTTCAAATGCAAAATAGTGAGCAACAACAACAGCAAATCGGAAGAAACAATCAATATAATCAACAAGAAGACTAAAATTAGGGCTTGCTTATGCTCCTGGAAACGAGATAGATGTAACAACAAATATCAAGGTTTGGTTCAGCAATAGCACAACCACGAGCAAGGTTTGGTTCAACAATTGTAACATTGAAACCAGTTGAGTATAATTTAGCAAGAAAACGCACCGGCGAGAGAAGACACCGAGAGAAGGCAATGAAAGAAGCTTATGCGAAGACGATATCGAGATGAGCCGCCGAGATGAGCTTCTGGAAGCTAGGGCGCGAGAGGAAACGGCCGACGACAGAGAGGAAACGGCCGCCGACAGAGAGGAAACGATCCGGCGAGAGATGAAGGGCGAGAGATGAAACAGGGTAGCGGGAGAGGATGAAACAGGCGAAGTGGTAAGGCAAAATTAGGGCGCGAGAGATGAAACATGGTCGCGGGAACTGATAAGGCAAAAAATTTTGCCCCCAAATTTTTAATATTCTTAGCGCTTGTTTGTAAAAAGCGCTAAGGGAATCTATTTGTTATAGCGTTTTTTTATAAAAAGCGCTATAAAAAGTGCTCTTTATAAAAAAGCGATTTATTATAGCGCTTTTTATAAAAAAGCGCTAAGAGTGCTTTTCTATCTCTTAGCGCTTTTTACCAAAAAGCGCTAAGACAAAGTTTTTTTTTTTAAAAATAAACAGCATAAATTATTATAGCGCTTTTTACAGAAAAGCGCTATGAAAATCTCTGAATAAAAAAAATTAAAATACTTCTTAGCGGTTTTTTAAAAAAACCGCTAAGCGTTTTTCTTTGTTATTGCGCTTTTATTTAGCACCATAAATTTAGTGTTATCTAAGCTAAAATTTGTACTAGTGTTCGTTAAAGGAGCATTGCATAATTGTTATGACTTATTGTGATGTACATCAGATCGTGTCTAAACTATGAGAGCATTATTGATCCTCTCTTCAACTCAGGCAGACCTCAATTGATGTGTCACATCAATGAGCTCATCCTCCTTGCATGGAATGGTGAGAACTCCCATGGGATGGTTGTAATCAAACTCTTTCTCTGCAAATTTGAGCAATGTTGTGGCTTGCATCAAAGTTGTATATGCACGTTCACTCTTTATTTTCTAATCTTCAGTTCTCCAAACAAGCCAATCTTATTTTTCAGTTTAGCAATGCCAAGTATACTTTAGCCATGATTATATGATCCACATCAACCTTACAATGGAATCAGCTTTCTCGTTATCTATTTCCTTGTACTTTCACACATCTACTGCTTCAAAATAATTGGATTGCTTAATTACAACATATTCAAGTATATTATCATATCAAGTCAGCTGCACGATCTTCATGTCATTTTCTCCTCTTTAGCTGCACAACTCAGGCTTAGGAACTAGAAATCCAAAAAGGTCGATGCTGAAAACCACCACAGAATCTCAAAGTATAGAAGTAACAACCTTCATAGATGCAATTCGCAAGCACTGTATAAGCAACAGAGAATACTCATTGATATCATCAATTATGAACCATTGCTTCCAATTAGGCCGACAATGAGTTAGAGGAGCAAGCACCGATCCACCCAAATCATGCTTCATAGATGAAGAAACTCCTCTTACTGGCTCACCTTTCTCCACTATAGAACCCTAACTTCAACAACTGAATCTCCTCTCTCCATAATCTGGGTCGGGCATTTCGTCGATTTATTTGTGTGCAGATCGACACTCATGAAGAACCTCTGCATCTTCGGCAACTAACCATTGGAGGTGGCAAGCAAATCATCATCGATGAAAGCAGGAACGCCGACGACTTCACAACAAAGAGACGAGGGAGGGGATGAGAGAGATGGAATCCGAGAGGGAGAAGAAGCAAAAGTCACCGATGTCATAAGATATCTCAAATGGTGACGACGTAGCGAAACAAAAGCAGATGATGAAGACACAAAAGACAAAGACCTTCATCCATGACGGTTCGAGGGAATTCTTTGGAGAAGGGGGAGAGGGTGAGGAGGGAAGAGAAAAACGAAAGACGAAGAAAATAATTGTTATAGTGAAATATATAGCTAGTTACTATAGATCTGATCAAACACGTGTCTGGGCCGGGCCCGGGCCTATGCGGACTTCAAATCATGTCATTACCCGTCCAAGTGCCCGGGCTGGCCTGCGGGCTGCCCGTTTCTGTATTTTTTTCTTTTTAAAATGATTTTTTAATGTTTATACAAAAATTGGCATATATAAGAGGAAAAACAAATACATTATTATATTAAAGGCAAAAAGTAGATCTAAAAACAAAATACTTTGAATTTGGAATATAATCATATAAAATAATTAAACTGATATTTTATATGTACATATAATATATATAGTAAATAAATCTGGGACGGGCCAAACGGCCCGTTAAGACTCTTAACCTTGTACAAGCCCATATTTTTAGTCCCAAGGGCGATACGGTCCAACCCGCTTTTTCCGAGGTATAGGCTAATATAAGTGGGAAACACAAGCCTAATCATAACTCTCTAAATTTTCTTGGGTAACAATGAGCCCCATTGCCCTCTTTTCCCATCAAAATCTGATAAATGTCTAGTAAAATATACCTTGTTGGAAATTGACCCCCTCCATCTCTCTTACTCACAAGCTCTCAGTTAGTCACTCCCCAGCTTACGACTCCTTCTCCCCTCAAACTCCCAGCTTACAATGCCACTCAACTCACGATTCCATCTGCCAATTTCGACTTCTCCGGTAAGCTATTCAACCTCCGTTCTCCTTTCCATCCTCCGATTCTGATATACTCACCGTCTCCGTCGACGCCTCCGATCAGCACTCTTCCGCCGCCGACGCTGGTTTGTCGTTGCGGATCTGTGGAGATGATGGCCCCGATGACCTCCAAATCTGTCACTTCCTTGCTTTCTCTTTGTCAAACGACGGCCATTTTCACCTCCTTCTTCTCTCCCTTCCAGATCAGGGAGTGATTCCAATCCTCAACGACTTCCTCTCCTTGCACACCAGTTGCTCGACAAAATGCCACCATATCACCAAATGAAGCTATGGATATGAAAGCTTCCGAAGATGACCTATGTCGTGCCTTTGATCTACGGTGCCATTCTCGCCATCAAGGTTCCTCTCTTTCTCTATGTTTGTTCTCTCAAATACTTTTTTATGATTTGTATATAAAGGTTAATAATTTTAAGCTTAGGTTCTCAAATGGACATAACTAGAGTAGAACATTGTCTTTGATTTTATCATGTGTAATATATTACTCTGTAATTCAGTTGCATAGTTAGCACAAAAAATATCTAAGGGATATCTGATTTTTTGACATTCTCAGCAACTATGAGCCCTCCTCACCTCTCGACCATTCCACTTTCTTGAACTTTCCATGGCTGTAGCATGCAGATGAGTTGGAAGCTACATGATACGCTCTACTTTGTAGTACGTAACTAGGGGATGTTACTATACTGTTGGGTGTTAATTGTAATGATTTAGGAGACAATCTAGGCTAGAGGAGTAGTGGAGATTAGGTGAATAAAGGGCTGGAATTAGTGGTTTTAGGTTGTTAGGGCGTCTGAGTAGAAGGCCACGGGCGCGGTCGTGAAGCAGCAGTCGCGGGAGGTCAATGTGAAGAGTAAGTCAAGGCCGCATAGCCGCGGTCGCTGGAGTCCATTTTGAAGAAGCATGGCAGCGGGCGCGGCCTTGCATTCCAAGAGCTGACACACGCGGGATCAATTTGTTATCATTTGTTTCCTTGTTTTATTTTATTCTTTTGGATTTTCGATTATTATATTATTATTTTAGGAAAACTATTATTTTGGATTTTAAGTAGACTTTGGTAATTAGGTTTTCTTTATCATTCATCATTACTTCATTAGTATTACGGCAGTTAGAGTTTCATAGAGAGTTTTTGTGTTTTTGAAGATTAGGAAGAACTATGTTACTTGTACTTAGTTAGAAAATTGATGCCTTTGATTTAATTCGGTTGTAAGATTTTCATCTTTGATCTATTGCGTGAATGTTATTGATTCTCTTGAACTCATTACCTTTGATTAATACTGATTATTGTAGTCTGATCAACTAGTGGGCGTTAGTATTATTCTTCTGCTAGAGTTAGATCATTTCTGGTTGAAATATTTGATTCAGAGTACCAACTGTGATATTCTAGAACTAGTTGTGATAGTTTATTGTAGAAGAGAATTGATTTGCATGCTAAACAAAACTGGTTGTTTTATGTTAGATGTATCTATCGTTATTCCTGGAACTTACTACGGCTGTTGAATTGAATCTTGATAGTTTCTTGATTATTTGATAGTCAACGTTGTTAGGGTCTGGTTGTCCTAATAGCATACAGAGAAGAGGAATCGGAATAATATTTTCCGCGGTAGAACGTTACTTGCAGTAGAGATTTGAGGATTATCAAGGATCAACCGATTAAGTTGAAGTGTGGATATTTGTTTGACTGAGCTATTTCGCATCAATTGTTTCAAAGCTTTTGTTTTCGTAGAATTGTTTTACTTATTTGAATTCGTGGTGTTAGAAT
This sequence comes from Rheum nobile, assembly GCA_027886185.1. NCBI lineage: Eukaryota > Viridiplantae > Streptophyta > Magnoliopsida > Caryophyllales > Polygonaceae > Rheum > Rheum nobile. The sequence goes on from WOAB01000040.1 coordinate 8,574,028, forward strand.
CATTGCAAACCCCCGTTACTTGATTGATTGGTAAACACGATTACGGATAGGAGAAATAACTTGGCTCTTTGTGGGTTCGACCCTTACTTACCAAAACTGCATTAGTTAGGTTTTTAAGGTTTATTTGTTAGGTATACACGACTAATGCCTAACAAATTTGGCACCGTTGCCGGGGAGCTTTAAGTTTTATTTTTCCTGTTTGTTTTTGTTGTGTGCCAATTACTGAGTGAACCTATTTTATGGTTCACACCCGTGCTACTAATTCTTCACCTCTGAATTTTGATCTAGAAATTGAGCGGATGTTTCTCATGAACCGAAGAGCAGTCCGTGAGCAACTAAACAAAATTGAGATGGGTGAACAACAGACTTTGAGACAGTTAACTGCACCGAATTTAGAGCAACAACCGCTTGCTTTGCAGTTTCCTGAGTTGGCTGATGGTGTGAATTTTGAGTTGAAATCTAGGTTAATTCATTTTCTACCCCACTTCCATGGGATGAATGGCAAAGACCCCAACAAGCACTTATCTGAATTTCACGATGTCTGCACTAGCATGAAGCCGAGGGGAGTGACATAGGACCAAATCAAGCTTATGGCCTTTCCTTTCTCTTTGAAGGATTCGGCCAATGATTGGTTCTATTATCTGGCTTCGGGAAGTATTGATACATGGGCAAAGATGAAGAAAGCTTTTCTCGAGAAGTACTTTCCTGCAACAAAGCTCAATAGCCTGAAGAAGAAAATCAGCAACATTGAATAGCATGCTACTGAGACTTTGTATGAGTACTATGAGAGATTCAAAAAGCTAATATCAAGTTGTCCGTACTATGGTTATTCTGATCAAGATCTCATTCTATATTTATATGGCGGACTCCTTGATGATGAGCGCAAAATGGTGAACACAGCATGTGAAGGTAATATTCTGAATAAAACCCCTGTAGCGGCATTTGAGATGTTTTCTGAGCTATCTGAAGGCTCAAGGCAATTCAGCATAAGAGCAAGCTCTCACGCAGCCAAAGCAGCTGACTCTCATCCATTATCGTCACTGCAATCTGATGTGAACGAGTTGAAGGAGATGATGAAGCGTTTTATGGTGAAAGGTAACTCGCATCAAGTTAAGGCTTGCAGAATCTGTTATGACACGCTCCATCCTACGGATGCATGTCCGACACTTCAAGAACCGTCTGCTGAAGTGAATGATGTGGGAGGTTTCGGACCTCCGAGACCAAGATATGACCCATACTCCAACACCTACAATCCTGGGTGGAGAGATCACCCCAATTTGAGATATGGAAACCCACAAAACCAGCAATTACAGCAGCAACAACAACAATTTCAACAGTCTGGAGGTCAGCAACAATTCAGACCCTCATATAATCCTAGACCGCATGGACAAAATCTGAGTTCATCTATGTCTGCATAGGATATGATCAAGGCCCTTACGCAGAATATGACCACGATGCATGGTAGTCTAGTACAATTCCAGCATGATACCAAGTCTAGCATTCAGAACTTTGAGACTCAGGTTGGGCAGATTTCTCAAGCCTTAAGCAAATTGGAAGCTAAGGATTCGGGTAAACTACCATCTCAGACGGAGTTGAACCCAAGGAAGAATGTTAATGCAGTCTTGCTGAGAAGTGGGAGGAAGTTGGACAACATAATTGAGAGTAGCATTTCCTTAGCTGAAAGGGATGAACCAACTGCACATCCAAAAGCTGTGAAACAAGACACTATAGTAGAAGACGATTTTCAGGCAAAGCCGCGGTCGCTGCCTACAAACCGCGATCACGGCCTTGCCCCAGAAGCTGAAAACCCGTACAGAAGGCCGGATTTTCCTCCACTCGGCTCCCAAAAACCAGTTCCCCCATTCCCTGAGGCGTTGAAGGACACCAGAAAGTTGGAGAATGACAAAAAGGTATTTGAGACGTTCAACAAATGTGAGGCTGTTATGGAGAATGCTATAGTAGATACCAATTTCGAATTTTCCTTATCTACTAACCTGCAGGAAGTCTTGGCTGAGTTGGATGTTTACTCTACACTTCTTCGTACGTCACCGGGCTCTAATCCCTTGCCACTAACCTTGCCCAGCGAGAAGCTTTTGCCCTCTATTGTGCAGGCACCGGTGGTAGAGTTGAAGCAACTCCCGGACCACCTTAAGTATGCTTTCCTTGGAGAGGCTGAAACATTACCGGTAATCATCTCAAGGAAACTCACCAATGATCAAGAGGAGAGGCTGGTGGCCGTACTAAAGGAGCACAAGACGGCTATAGGGTGGACGATTGCAGACATCAAGGGAATCAACCCGACGACGTGTCTACATAGAATCCTACTGGAAGGAGAAGCTAAACCATCCAGGCAGCCACAAAGGCGACTCAATCCGCCGATGATGGAGATAGTGAAGAAGGAGGTTCGGACGCTTTTACAAGCTGGTATGATCTATCCTATCTCTGACAGCAAGTGGGTGAGTCCTACGCAGGTTGTCCCTAAGAAGGGGGCATTACAGTTGTTGAGAATCAACAAGGTGAGTTGGTCCCTACCCGAGTGCAAACCGGGTGGCGAGTCTGCATTGATTACCGCAAGCTGAATGCGGTAACTAGGAAGGATCATTTCACTCTACCTTTTATTGACTAGATGCTTGAGCGACTTGCTGGTTGTTCCTACTACTGCCTTCTAGATGGATACTCAGGTTATTTTCAGGTAGCCATTGCACCAGAAGACCAAGAAAAGACGACATTTACATGTCCTTTTGGCATGTTTGCATATGTAGAATGCCATTTGGGTTGTGTAATGCGCCTGTAATTTTTCAGCGGTGTATGGTAAGCATCTTTTCTGAGTATGTTGAGCACTTTATTGAGGTGTTTATGGATGATTTCACGGTCCATGGGGACAGTTTTCATACATGCTTAGATCACTTGTCACTTGTTCTTAAGAAATGTGTAGACACTAACCTGGTTCTGAATTTTGAGAAGTGTCATTTTATGGTAGAACAGGGTATAGTGCTCGGTTATATTGTCTTGTCTAAGGGTATTGAGGTCGATAAGGCTAAGATTGATGTAATTAAGTCTTTGCCTTATCCTACTAATGTGCGTGAAGTGCGTTCTTTTCTAGGCCATGCAGGTTTTTATCGCAAGTTTATTAAAGACTTCTCAAAGATCTTATCACCCCTGTGTGAGCTGCTGAAAAAGGAAGTGACGTTTGAGCTTAATGAAGAGAGCAATAAGGCGTTTGATGAGTTGAAGGCACGCCTAACAAGTGCCCCAATTATTCAAGCACCAGATTAGTCTCTCCCCTTTGAGATTATGTGTGATGCCAGCGACTATGTTGTAGGTGCAGTCCTCGGTCAGAAGGAGGCACAAGCTTCCCATGTGATTCACTACGCATCTATGACTCTGAATGGTGCGCAGAGAAATTACTCCACAACCGAGAAAGAGCTTTTGGCCGTAGTTTTTTGCTCTGGAGAAGTTCTGATCGTATCTTGATAAGCACTACTTTGTAGGGCTTAAGTAAGAGTCATTAGAGGGTTTATTGGTGTCATTCGGGTAGTTTTAGACACATTCATGTGAATGGCGTTTGGAGGTGAAGTTTGGTGTTTTTGGAAGTGTTTGAGCTATTGTGGATATCTAGGAGACACTGAGGAAGGAAGCCACCAAGGAAAGACGCCAAAGGAGTGAAGAGACGAGTTGAGGAGCGGTGCGAGAGATTGCAAGGAAGAGCTTTGAAGAGGAGATGTTACTGGAGCCTTGCCACACCCGCGCCGAAGACCACCGCCCCTGCGGTGGAAGAAGCAGAAACCAGACAAGATTCTGGAGTCCCACTGCACCCAGCGGTGGGCACTGCCGCACCTGCGGCGAGGTCGTCAGAGAAGTGGACAGAAGCCACTGGAGAGCCACCGCACCCAGCGGTGGGTGTCACCGCACCCGCGGTGACGACGCGCTGAAGACTTTCGTTCCGTGTTTTTATTCCGTTTTATTTTAAATCAGAGACTTTGTTTCCAAGTTTGTTATTTTCCTTTATTTTATTCCTGAATATTTGCCTTAGTATTTAAGTCTAATTGTTAAGACTTTGAAAAAAAAAACCTAGTTGCCACCTTTCTACGTTTTTGCTCTCACAAACCCTAATGGAGAACTAAACCTCCATTATTTCACTTGACAGTTTGAAGCCAATAATTGATTGGTTGTGAGTTTTCTACTCTTGTTCGTTTTCCTATCTAGTTAGATTGATTCTCTTGTACTTGATTGATTATTGGTTTATGTTGATTTATCTAGATTGATCACCTAGGTTTATTGATATCTTCCTAATTGCTAGGACTTGTGATTCCGGGTTCGGGTTGCATATCTAGTAGCAAGCACGATTGTTGCGTATAAGGGATCCGAGCGCTTCATCGTGGGAGAGAGTTAATTGCATGCTTATAGTAACGGGTTGTTTCTATTGCATGTATCTTGTTGAATCCTTGTTTGATTGCTATTGCTTTATTGAGTCTTGAAGGTTTTCGAATTTGATTTGGTGATAAGTACTATTAGGGCTGGTAGAACTAATAGTTATCTATGATCGGGATAAGAACAACTATAGGAATATTAAGAACTTGAGATTGATAGAATTCCGTGATCGACCTTTCTATTATTGTGTGGATCTTTGTTAAGTGTGGCGCTTTTTCCCTTATTATTCTCAACCGTTATTTGCGAACTTGTGTACTTGCTTTGTTTACTTTGGTTACGAAAAATACAAACAAACCCCCCCTAGTTCCTAGTCGGTGACGGGAATTACAAGAATAGATAACCTGACTCTCTATGGGATCAACCCTGACTTGCTTGCTATACTCTGTAGTAGGTACTTTAGGATTTCTTTGATAGGCATACGACTTTAGCTCTGTCAAATTTGGCGTCATTGCCGGGGAGTAAATTTTCTGTTTTTGTGATTTGTTTGTTATCAACCTTGGTGTGAACCTATCTTATGGTTCACACTCGTGCTACTAACTCACCTCTTCTTGATTTTGATCCAGAGATTGAGAGAACTTTGTCCCAGGAACGCATAGTGAACCGTACTTTGGTTTTCGACAACCCTGTATTCGAGATGGGGGACGCTGATAGAGCTATTGTGGATATCTAGGAGACACTGAGGAAGGAAGCCACCAAGGAAAGATGCCAAAGGAGTGAAGAGACGAGTTGAGGAGCGGTGCGAGAGATTGCAAGGAAGAGCTTTGAAGAGGAGATGTTACTGGAGCCTTGCCGCACCCGCGCCGAAGACCACCGCCCCTGCGGTGGAAGAAGCAGAAACCAGACAAGATTCTGGAGTCCCACCGCACCCAGCGGTGGCCACTGCCGCACCTGCGGCGAGGTCGTCAGAGAAGTGGACAGAAGCCACTGGAGAGCCACCGCACCCAGCGGTGGGTGTCACCGCACCCGCGGTGACGACGCGCTGAAGACTTTCGTTCCGTGTTTTCATTCCGTTTTATTTTAAATCCGAGACTTTGTTTCCAAGTTTGTTACTTTCCTTTATTTTATTCCTGAATATTTGCCATAGTATTTAAGTCTAATTGTTAAGACCTTGAAAAAAAACCCTAGTTGCCACCTTTCTACGTTTTTGCTCTCACAAACCCTAATGGAGAACTAAACCTCCATTGTTGCACTTGACAGTTTGAAGCCAGCAATTGATTGGTTGTGAGTTTTCTACTCTTGTTCGTTTTCCTATCTAGTTGGATTGATTCTCTTGTACTTGATTGATTATTGGTTTATGTTGATTTATCTAGATTGATCACCTAAGTTTATTGATATCTTCCTAATTGCTAGGACTTGTGATTCTGGGTTAGGGTTGCATATCTAGTAGCAAGCACAATTGTTGCGTATAGGGGATCCGAGCGCTTCATCGTGGGAGAGAGTTAATTGCATGCTTATAGTAACGGGTTGTTTCTATTTCATGTATCTTGTTGAATCCTTGTTTGATTGCTATTGCTTTATTGAGTCTTGAAGGTTTTCGGATTTGATTTGGTGATAAGTACTATTAGGGCTGGTAGAACTAATAGTTATCTATGATCGGGATAAGAACAACTATAGGAATATTAAGAACTTGAGATTGATAGAATTCTGTGATCGACCTTTCTATTGTTGTGTGGATCTTTGTTAAGTGTGGCGCTTTTTCCCTTATTATTCTCAACCGTTATTTGCGAACTTGTGTACTTGCTTTGTTTACTTTGGTTACGAAAAACACAAACAAACCCCCCCCCCCCCTAGTTCCTAGTCGGTGACGGGAATTACAAGAATAGATAACCTGACTCTCTGTGGGATCGACCCTGACTTGCTTGCTATACTCTGTAGTAGGTACTTTAGGATTTCTTTGATAGGCATATGACTTTAGCTCTGTCAAATTTGGCGTCGTTGCCGGGGAGTCAAATTTTCTGTTTTTGTGATTTGTTTGTTATCAACCTTTGTGTGAACCTATCTTATGGTTCACACTCATGCTACTAACTCACCTCTTCTTGATTTTGATCCAGAGATTGAGAGAACTTTGTCCCAGGAACGCAGAGCAAACCGTACTTTGGTTTTCGACAACCCTGCATTCGAGATGGGGGACGCTGATAGAGCTATTGTGGATATCTAGGAGACACTGAGGAAGAAAGCCACCAAGGAAAGACGCCAAAGGAGTGAAGAGACGAGTTGAGGAGCGGTGCGAGAGATTGCAAGGAAGAGCTTTGAAGAGGAGATGTTACTGGAGCCTTGCCGCACCCGCGCCGAAGACCACCGCCCCTGCGGTGGAAGAAGCAGAAACCAGACAAGATTCTGGAGTCCCACCGCACCCAGCGGTGGGCACTGCCGCACCTGCAGCGAGGTCGTCGGAGAAGTGGACAGAAGCCACTGGAGAGCCACCGCACCCAGCGGTGGGTGTCACCGCACCCGCGGTGACGACGCGCTGAAGACTTTTGTTCCGTGTTTTCATTCCGTTTTATTTTAAATCCGAGACTTTGTTTCCAAGTTTGTTATTTTCCTTTATTTTATTCTTGAATATTTGCCTTAGTATTTAAGTCTAATTGTTAAGACCTTGAAAAAAAACCCTAGTTGCCACCTTTCTACGTTTTTGCTCTCACAAACCCTAATGGAGAACTAAACCTCCATTGTTGCACTTGACAGTTTGAAGCCATCAATTGATTGGTTGTGAGTTTTCTACTCTTGTTCGTTTTCCTATCTAGTTGGATTGATTCTCTTGTACTTGATTGATTATTGGTTTATGTTGATTTATCTAGATTGATCACCTAAGTTTATTGATATCTTCCTAATTGCTAGGACTTGTGATTCCGGGTTCGGGTTGCATATCTAGTAGCAAGCACAATTGTTGCGTATAGGGGATCCGAGCGCTTCATCGTGGGAGAGAGTTAATTGCATGCTTATAGTAACGGGTTGTTTCTATTGCATGAATCTTGTTGAATCCTTGTTTGATTGCTATTGCTTTATTGAGTCTTGAAGGTTTTCGGATTTGATTTGGTGATAAGTACTATTAGGGCTGGTAGAACTAATAGTTATCTATGATCGGGATAAGAACAACTATAGGAATATTAAGAACTTGAGATTGATAGAATTATGTGATCGACCTTTCTATTGTTGTGTGGATCTTTGTTAAGTGTGGCGCTTTTTCCCTTATTATTCTCAACCGTTATTTGCAAACTTGTGTACTTGCTTTGTTTACTTTGGTTACGAAAAACACAAACAACCCCCCCCCCTAGTTCCTAGTCGGTGACGAGAATTACAAGAATAGATAACCTGACTCTCTGTGAGATCGACCCTGACTTGCTTGCTATACTCTGTAGTAGGTACTTTAGGATTTCTTTGATAGGCATATGACTTTAGCTCTGTCAAATTTGGCGTCGTTGCCGGGGAGTCAAATTTTATGTTTTTGTGATTTGTTTGTTATCAACCTTGGTGTGAACCTATCTTATGGTTCACACTCGTGCTACTAACTCACCTCTTCTTGATTTTGTTCCAGAGATTGAGAGAACTTTGTCCCAGGAACGCAGAGCGAACCGTACTTTGGTTTTCGACAACCCTGCATTCGAGATGGGGGACGCTAATAGAGCTATTGTGGATATCTAGGAGACACTGAGGAAGGAAGCCACCAAGGAAAGACGCCAAAGGAGTGAAGAGACGAGTTGAGGAGCGGTGCGAGAGATTGCAAGGAAGGGCTTTGAAGAGGAGATGTTACTGGAGCCTTGCCGCACCCGCGCCGAAGACCACCGCCCCTGCGGTGGAAGAAGCAGAAACCAGACAAGATTCTGGAGTCCCACCGCACCCAGCGGTGGACACTGCCGCACCTGCGGTGAGGTCGTCAGAGAAGTGGACAGAAGCCACTGGAGAGCCACCGCACCCAGCGGTGGGTGTCACCGCACCCGCGGTGACGACGCGCTGAAGACTTTCGTTCCGTGTTTTTATTCCGTTTTATTTTAAATCCGAGACTTTGTTTCCAAGTTTGTTATTTTCCTTTATTTTATTCCTGAATATTTGCCTTAGTATTTAAGTCTAATTGTTAAGACTTTGAAAAAAAACCCTAGTTGCCACCTTTCTACGTTTTTGCTCTCACAAATCCTAATGGAGAACTAAACCTCCATTGTTGCACTTGACAGTTTGAAGCCAGCAATTGATTGTTTGTGAGTTTTCTACTCTTGTTCGTTTTCCTATCTAGTTGGATTGATTCTCTTGTACTTGATTGATTATTGGTTTATGTTGATTTATCTAGATTGATCACCTAGGTTTATTGATATCTTCCTAATTGCTAGGACTTGTGATTCCGGGTTCGGGTTGCATATCTAGTAGCAAGCACGATTTTTGCGTATAGGGGATCCGAGCGCTTCATTGTCGGAGAGAGTTAATTGCATGCTTATAGTAACGGGTTGTTTCTATTGCATGTATCTTGTTGAATCCTTGTTTGATTGCTATTGCTTTATTGAGTCTTGAAGGTTTTCGAGTTTGATTTGGTGATAAATACTATTAGGGTTGGTAGAACTAATAGTTATCTATGATCTGGATAAGAACAACTATAGGAATATTAAGAACTTGAGATTGATAGAATTCTGTGATCGACCTTTCTATTGTTGTGTGGATCTTTGTTAAGTGTGGCGCTTTTTCCCTTATTATTCTCAACCGTTATTTGCGAACTTGTGTACTTGCTTTGTTTACTTTGGTTACGAAAAACACAAACAACCCCCCCCCCCTAGTTCCTAGTCGGTGACGGGAATTACAATAATAGATAACCTGACTCTCTGTGGGATCGACCCAGACTTGCTTGCTATACTCTGTAGTAGGTACTTTAGGATTTCTTTTATAGGCATACGACTTTAGCTCTGTCAAATTTGGCGTCGTTGCCGGGGAGTCAAATTTTCTGTTTTTGTGATTTGTTTGTTATCAACCTTGGTGTGAACCTATCTTATGGTTCACACTCGTGCTACTAACTCACCTCTTCTTGATTTTGATCCAGAGATTGAGAGAACTTTGTCCCAGGAACGCAGAGCGAACCATACTTTGGTTTTCGATAACCCTGCATTCGAGATGGGGGACGCTGATAGAGCTATTGTGGATATCTAGGAGACACTGAGGAAGGAAGCCACCAAGGAAAGATGCCAAAGGAGTGAAGAGACGAGTTGAGGAGCGGTGCGAGAGATTGCAAGGAAGAGCTTTGAAGAGGAGATGTTACTGGAGCCTTGCCGCACCCGCGCCGAAGACCACCGCCCCTGCGGTGGAAGAAGCAGAAACCAGACAAGATTCTGGAGTCCCATCGCACCCAGCGGTGGGCACTGCCGCACCTACGGCGAGGTCGTCAGAGAAGTGGACAGAAGCCACTGGAGAGCCACCGCACCCAGCGGTGGGTGTCACCGCACCCGCTGTGACGACGCGCTGAAGACTTTGGTTCCGTGTTTTTATTCCGTTTTATTTTAAATCCGAGACTTTGTTTCCAAGTTTGTTATTTTCCTTTATTTTATTCCTGAATATTTGCCTTAGTATTTAAGTCTAATTGTTAAGACTTTGAAAAAAAAAACCTAGTTGCCACCTTTCTACGTTTTTGCTCTCACAAACCCTAATGGAGAACTAAACCTCCATTGTTGAACTTGACAGTTTGAAGCCAGCAATTGATTGGTTGTGAGTTTTCTACTCTTGTTCGTTTTCCTATCTAGTTGGATTGATTCTCTTGTACTTGATTGATTATTGGTTTATGTTGATTTATCTAGATTGATCACCTAGGTTTATTGATATCTTCCTAATTGCTAGGACTTGTGATTCCGGATTCGGGTTGCATATCTAGTAGCAAGCATGATTGTTGCGTATAGGGGATCCGAGCGCTTCATCGTGGGAGAGAGTTAATTGCATGCTTATAGTAACGGGTTGTTTCTATTGCATGTATCTTGTTGAATCCTTGTTTGATTGCTATTGCTTTATTGAGTCTTGAAGGTTTTCAGATTTGATTTGGTGATAAGTACTATTAGGGCTGGTAGAACTAATAGTTATCTATGATCGGGATAAGAACAACTATAGGAATATTAAGAACTTGAGATTGATAGAATTCCGTGATCGACCTTTCTATTGTTGTGTGGATCTTTGTTAAGTGTGGCGCTTTTTCCCTTATTATTCTCAACCGTTATTTGTGAACTTGTGTACTTGCTTTGTTTACTTTGGTTACGAAAAACACAAACAACCCCCCCCCCCTAGTTCCTAGTCGGTGACGGGAATTACAAGAATAGATAACCTGACTCTCTGTGGGATCGACCCTGACTTGCTTGCTATACTCTGTAGTAGGTACTTTAGGATTTCTTTGATAGGCATACGACTTTATCTCTGTCAAATTTGGCGTCGTTGCCGGGGAGTCAAATTTTCTATTTTTGTGATTTGTTTGTTATCAACCTTGGTGTGAACCTATCTTATGGTTCACACTCGTGCTACTAACTCACCTCTTCTTGATTTTGATCCAGAGATTGAGAGAACTTTGTCCCAGGAACGCAGACCGAACCGTACTTTGGTTTTTGACAACCCTGCATTCGAGATGGGGGACGCTGATAGAGCTATTGTGGATATCTAGGAGACACTGAGGAAGGAAGCCACCAAGGAAAGACGCCAAAGGAGTGAAGAGACGAGTTGAGGAGCGGTGCGAGAGATTGCAAGGAAGAGCTTTGAAGAGGAGATGTTACTGGAGCCTTGCCGCACCCGCGCCGAAGACCACCGCCCCTGCGGTGGAAGAAGCAGAAACCAGACAAGATTCTGGAGTCCTACCGCACCTAGCGGTGGGCACTGCCGCACCTGCAGCGAGGTCGTCAGGGAAGTGGACAGAAGCCACTGGAGAGCCACCGCACCCAGCGGTGGGTGTCACCGCACCCGCGGTGACGACGCGCTGAAGACTTTTGTTCCGTGTTTTTATTCCGTTTTATTTTAAATCCGAGACTTTGTTTCCAAGTTTGTTATTTTCCTTTATTTTATTCCTGAATATTTGCCTTAGTATTTAAGTATAATTGTTATGACTTTGAAAAAAAAACCTAGTTGCCACCTTTCTACGTTTCTGCTCTCACAAACCCTAATGGAGAACTAAACCTCCATTGTTGCACTTGACAGTTTGAAGCCAGCAATTGATTGGTTGTGAGTTTTCTACTCTTGTTCGTTTTCCTATCTAGTTGGATTGATTCTCTTGTACTTGATTGATTATTGGTTTATGTTGATTTATCTAGATTGATCACCTAGGTTTATTGATATCTTCTTAATTGCTAGGACTTGTGATTCCGGATTCGGGTTGCATATCTAGTAGCAAGCACGATTGTTGCGTATAGGGGATCCGAGCGCTTCATCGTGGGAGAGATTTAATTGCATGCTTATAATAACGGGTTGTTTCTATTGCATGTATCTTGTTGAATCCTTGTTTGATTGCTATTGCTTTATTGAGTCTTGAAGGTTTTCGGATTTGATTTGGTGATAAGTACTATTAGGGCTGGTAGAACTAATAGTTATCTATGATCGGGATAAGAACAACTATAGGAATATTAAGAATTTGAGATTGATAGAATTCCGTGATCGACCTTTCTATTGTTGTGTGGATCTTTGTTAAGTGTGGAGCTTTTTCCCTTATTATTCTCAACCGTTATTTGCGAACTTGTATACTTGCTTTGTTTACTTTGGTTACGAAAAACACAAATAACCCCCCCCCCTAGTTCCTAGTCGGTGACGAGAATTACAAGAATAGATAACCTGACTCTCTGTGGGATCGACCCTGACTTGCTTGCTATACTCTGTAGTAGGTACTTTAGGATTTCTTTGATACGCATACGACTTTAGCTCTGTCATATCTGCTCGGCATGAAGGTGATCATTTACACAGACCATGTAGCACTTCGTTATTTATTGACGAAGAAAGAGGCCAAGCCGAGACTGATTAGATGGATCTTGCTGCTGAGTGAGTTTGACATTGAGATACGAGACAAGAAAGGGTCTGAAAATCTGGTAGCTGACCACCTTAGTAGGCTCGTTCATGATGAAGACAAACCACAAGCTCAGCTGCAGATCCAGGGGACGTTTCTGGGTGACATGTTGTTTGGGATTCAGACTCTGAAGCCGTGGTATGCTTACTTGGTGAATTTTCTGGTTTTTGGTGAGTCTCCTCCACACTTTATGATGAGGCTAAAGTCATTATGCCTAATCAAAGTAATCCTGAACAACCTAACTAAGTATAGTATGCAAGCAAGGGTCGAATCCCACAAGGAGGTAGCAATCTTTCTAAGTGCAAAAGGTTGTATACCAATGGTAACAAAGGGGGGTTTTTGGTTTGTAATCACTGTAACAAAGTAAATCAAAGCAAAAGGTGTAATCTATGGGTGAGAAGTAACTTAGCCAGACAAATATCCACCATTCATTTGATTGGTTGATCCTAGATTATCTCAATTCCTTCCTATGAATGTTCCTATTCCTTTTCTTAAGTTATAAACAGGACAAACAGACCATGAGAATACTAACTATCAAATAACCAGGAAAACCTCCAGATTCAATTCAATAGCAGCAACGAGCACAAGAATTTCAATAGATACATGCAAGTGCAACAAACAGTCTTACTACGCATGCAATCAATTCTCTCTACAATAAACCAGTCCAAACAGTTCTTAGAATATCGAAGTTGCTACTCTGAATTAGGTATTTCAAACAGAAATAACCAAACCCTAGCAATAGATAATTACTAATAGCAACTAGACGATCAGGCCAGTCAAATCAGCAAGAATCAATGGGATTAAGCACAAGAGAATCAATACGTTCAAAGGAAAAGAAATAGAATTATAATCTCACAACTAAATACAAACGAAGGCTTCAATCGTCGGACTAAGCAAAAGATGCTTAGTTCTTCATAGTCTTCAAAGCACAGAACTCCAAAGGGAAAAACTGAATGATGAAAAATTATAAACTAGAAAAATCCAAAGGCTGCTAATGAAAAGAAAAATATAACCTTGCAAAACCTAGTTTCCATAAGATAGGAAATAATATCTAAAAGGAAATAAACGAAATAAAAGAAAAGGAAAATAAAATAAAACACGCAAACTCGGACGAAACCTCGCTCCCGCATACGTGAATAGTAGCCACGACCGCGGCACTTCCTTCCGCGACCGCGGAAGTGACTTCCGCGCCCGCGGAAATCCTCTTGTAGCTCTTTCAGCTTCTGTCTTCGGTCTTCTTTTGAGGATTCCTCCTCCATCTTCCTAATTCTTCATTTAAGTACTTCAAGACCACCAAATCACACTTCCTTCTCCTCAACTCCATTCTCCTAACTTATGCTCTAAACCCATACAAACGGTACCTAAAACTCCGGTAACAACTCCTAGTTAAACCCTACAAAGTAGCGCTGATCAAATTCCCCCATGCTTAAACCTTGCTCGTCCTCGAGTAAGCTAAAAGAAACCTACTCCTCCAATGAAATACCCAAGGTCTCAGGAAGCACAACAAAACTATCTCCACTAAGAATTGCACCTAATCATGAATCTCCAAGGCACCAACACAATCAACACAACACAACATACAAGCTTAAAGGAAAGCAGAGTACTTCCCCCAAGCTTATCCCGAACACCATAGAGTAAAAGTAACCATCTAATCCTAGCCTCCATCTATCTTCTTATAACTCCCCAAAGTGACCTACCCGAATCCTCCTTATAGCACATCTTCTTAGGTCACCACGCCAGGAAAAATGAGAAATCCTAATAATCACTCTTCTTCTTTTCACTCATTTAAGGCGCCCTTTCGGGTTTTCACCAAGCCACTCATTTTATTTTTTAATAGATGGGCTTACAAAAACTCACATCACTCTTGACCTCTTATTACCCCAGCCTAATGCTGGTCCATGCTTATTGCCTAAGCCGCCCTTCTAGGTTTTCGACTTAGCCCAGGATTTTTCTTTTGTCTTTTTCATATTTTTGACTTTTTCAAAAAAAAATTTTATTCAGACGACTAGCAAGTATAGATCACTCTCCCATGCTTAAATATTGCATTGTCCTCAATGTAATGAAAGACAAAAAGATGAAGCACAGGGAAGAGCATAAACATACTCACACCGTCGCCGAGGTAGCCTGGACGTGGATGTTGGTGCTGGCAGTCAATCAATAAAAGCACAAGTCGCTGGTGTTGCGGCGGTCCTTCTAACTCACTCAAACTCCACGTGCAACCAAAAATTCCACTGTAAGGTGTAGTGGCACATCAAAGAAACGTGGTTGCACGAGCCTTCAACGAACACAGAATTTGAGCCCAAGTGTGATCGTGTTGTGGGCTCCATCGCTCCTCCTCAGCAGCTGTCGAATGTCGGGACATCATCGGTGCCAAATAAAATGTCGGGCTAATGTCTCCTCCTTGGCAGCATGATGCGCACCATCTCTCAAAGAAAAGCTCGGACAGTTGGGCCGCGATCCCGGAAATAAGGCCGCGTCGCGGAAAATTGCCGTTTTTTTTCAAAGGAGGGAGACTTTTAGTGGCTTTTCCGCGGTCGCGGAAAAAGTTTCTGGTGCGAGTTGAACACCGTCTTCAAATATGGCTTTGCGTCTCCTACCTGCATGTTAGTCTAAAACAAAAACGAAACAACAATAATAAAAGCTAGAAAGGAAAGACAAGAAAAGAATTTCATACCTTGGGTTGCCTCCCGAGCAACGCCTTGGTTATTGTCGTGGCTCGACTCATCTAAGGTGATCAATTGTCAACTTCGGGTTCTATAAGAACCGTCTCTTCTATGACGCTGGTGTCAAAACCTTCATGGTAAGGTTTCAACCTTTGACCATTCACCTTGAACACTGATTGCGCGTCAGTATCATACAGCTCCACCGCGCCGTGGGGGAAAATGCGAGCAACAACATAGGGTCCGGCCCAACAGGATCGGAGTTTACCCGGAAAGAGACGAAGGCGAGACATAAATTATAGGACTTTGTCTCCTGGCTTAAAGTCCTTTCTCAAAATATTCTTGTCGTGCCAGGTCTTGGTCTTCTCCTTGTAAGTGACTGCGTTATCATAAGCTTCAAGTCGCAGTTCCTCTAATTCTTGCAGCTGTAACTTGCGGAATTCTCCAACTTTATCAATCTGCATGTTGCAGTTCTTTACAGCCCAAAATGCCTTGTGCTCGAGCTCCACTGGAAGGTGACAAGCCTTCCCGAACACCAATCTATAGGGTGACATCCCGATGGGTGTCTTGTAAGCAGTACGATAAGCCCAGAGTGCATCATCTAGTCTCAAACTCCAATCCTTCCTATTCGGGGCCTCCGTCTTCTCAAGGATGGTTTTGATCTCTCTATTGGACACTTCAGCTTGCCCATTAGTCTGTGAATGGTAAGCAGTGGAAACTTTCTGCGTGACATGGTATTTCTTCAGTAGAGCACTCACGGTCCTATTGCAGAAATGTGTCCCCTTATCGCTTATGAGAGCTCTAGGGATCCCGGACCTGGTGAAAATGTTCTTCTTTAGGAAACCTGCCACAAATTTAGAGTCATCAATCTTGGTGGCCTTCGCTTCCACCCACTTGGAAACGTAGTTCACCGCAAGTAAAATATAGAAGTTCCCGAAGGAATTAGGAAATGGTCCCATAAAGTCAATGCCCCAAACATCAAAAATCTCGCAAAAGATTAATGATGATTGTGGCATCTCATTCCTTCGAGATATATTCCCAACTCTCTCGCATCGATCACAGGACTTACAAAAGGCATATGCATCCCGAAAGATGTATGGTCAGTAAAATCATGCGTCCAACACCTTCCTAGCAGTTTTATTTGCCCCAAAGTGGCCCCCACATGCCTGAGAATGATAAAAAGTTAAGACAGATTGTACCTCATTATCTGGAAGACATCGCCGGATTACCTGGTCAACACAGTGCTTCCAAAGATAAGGGTCATCCCACACATAGAATCTAGACTCCTGTCGCACCTTATCCTTTTGTGCCTTTGAAAAGTTAGGTGGGAGTTCTCCTAACACGAGGAAATCCACCAGATGAGCGTACCATGGATTGAAGGTGCGCAGTTCGAGTAGCGTCTCTTCAGAGCCAGACTCGGAGTGGGGGTCAAAAGTGTTTCCGCGGTCGTGGACTTTCTTCTAGAAAAGTAACGAGACAAACAGATGCTCCGGGAACATTTCCGCGGTCGCGGAAAAGATCTTGTAGACTGGTTTGTGCGTGTTGATGATTCAGGGGCACTTCCACGGTCGCGGAAAACCTTCTGTAGCGATTCCGCACAGTGTGTCATCGGGAAAATCGCCCTGTATCTGCGCCTCCTTCTCGGATTTGTCTTCTTCAGGCACGAGCCTGCTCAAGTGATCAGCCACCAAGTTCTCGGCTCCATTTTTATCCCTGATCTCCACATCAAACTCACTCAGCAGCAATATCCATCGAATCAATCTTGGTTTTGCCTCTTTCTTCACCAATAGATAACGAAGAGCTGCATGATCCGTATAGATAATCACTTTGGTGCCAAGTAAGTATTGCCTAAATTTCTCCAAGGCAAACACAACAGCTAGCAATTCTTTTTCGGTGGTGGAGTAGTTCCGTTGCGCTCCATTCAGGGTCATGGAAGCATAGTGAATCACATGAGAAGGTCTTGCTTCTTTTTACCCAAGGACTGCTCCCACAGCATAATCGCTAGCATCACACATTATCTCGAAAGGGCGAGACGAATCTGGTGCTTGAATAATTGGTGCACTAGTGAGGCGAGCTTTCAATTCATCGAATGCCTTCTTGCACTCATCATTAAGCTCAAAAGTTACCTCCTTATTCAGCAGCTCACACAGGGGTGATGAGATCTTTGAAAAATCTTTAATAAACCGGCGGTAGAAACCTGCATGGCCTAAGAAAGAACGCACTTCACGCACATTAGTAGGATAAGGTAAAGACTGAATTACATCAATCTTTGCCTTATCGACCTCAATACCTCTAGACGATACTATATGTCCTAGCACAATGCCTTGTTCAACCATAAAATGACACTTTTCAGAATTAAGAACCAAGTTGGTTTCTACACATCTTTTAAGCACAAGTGATAAGTGGTCTAAACATGCATCAAAACTGTCACCATGGACTGTGAAATCATCCATAAATACCTCAATGAAATGTTCCACAAACTCAGAAAAAATGCTTACCATGCATCGTTGAAAAGTCCCAGGTACGTTACACAACCCAAATGGCATCCTGCGGTATGCAAAAGTACTAAAAGGGCATATAAACGTCGTCTTCTCTTGATCCTCTGGCGCTATGGACACCTGAAAATAACCTGAGTATCCATCCAGAAAATAATAATAGGGGCGACCAGCAAGTCGCTCAAGCATTTGATCAATAAAGGGTAAAGGAAGTGATCCTTTCTAGTCACCGCATTTAGCTTACGGTAATCAATGCATACTCTCCACCCTGTTTGCACTCGGGTGGGAACCAACTCTCCTTGCTGATTCTCCACAACTGTTATGCCTCCCTTCTTAGGAACAACATGCATAGGACTCACCCATTTACTATCTGAAATAGGGTAAATCATACCTACTTGTAGGAGCTTCAGCACCTCCTTCTTTACCACCTCCATCATCGGTAGGTTGAGTCTTCTCTGTGGATGTCTAGATGGTTTGGCTTCTTCCTCCAGCAGAATCCTATGCATACATGTAGTGGGACTAATCCCCTTGATGTCGGCAATGGTCCATCCCAAAGCTGTCTTGTGCTCCTTGAGCACTACCACCAATTTCTCCTCTTGGTTCTTGGAGAGCTTGCTAGAGATAATGACCGGTAATGTGTTATCCTTTCCAAGGAAAGCATACTTGAGGTGGTCTGGCAGTTGTTTAAGTTCAATCTCTGGTGCCTGCACAATGGAAGGTAAGAGCCTCACGCTTGGCACTGTTAGTGGAATGGGGCCAACGCCCAAAGGATTGAGATAAGGCTTACCATAGGCATCCAAGTGAGCCACAGTTTCCTGCAGGTTAGTAGATAAAGCAAAATCTACTTGTGGATCTACTATCTCGTTCTCTAAAACAGATTGTAACTCATCCGAACCAGTAGTATCAAAGACATCTTGTACAATAGGATCAATCACATCAATGGCGCATAAAGAATGATCATCAATGGGGTGTTTCATAGCATCATAAATATTGAATTTCACCTCCTCCCCATCGAATTCCATAGTAAGGGTTCCAGTACTTACATTAATTTTTGTGCGGGCTGTTTTCAAAAATGGTCTACCCAACAGTATAGGGGCTGCATGCTTATCATGGTCCATGTCCAGCACAAAGAAGTCCGCAAGAAAAATCAGATTATCAACCATTACAATAACATCTTCAACTACCCCTTTCGGGTACACATTAGATCTATCAGCTAATTGAACAACTATTCTTGTTTCATGCAATGGTCCTAATCCTAATGATTCATACAAAGAGTAAGGCAAAACATTTATAGATGCACCAAGATCTAGCATAGCTTTCTCAAATTTAGTGTCACCTATTACACATGGAATACTAAACATGCCTGGATCACCACACTTTTTAGGCATACGCCTTTGGAAAACAGTAGAGACATGTTCACTTACCTTAACTTTTTGCTTCCCTTTAAGTTTTTGATTCCTCTTGATTGTGCATATCTCCTTAAGAAGTTTTGCGTATCGAGGAATACTCTTGACAAGTTTAAGTAGAGGGATGTTTACCTCACACCTACTAAAGGTCTCGAAGATCTCTTTATCGTTCTCCGGCCGTCTGGTATCCATCAGCGCTTCAGGGAATGGCGCGAGTGGCTTCAGTGAGCCGAGTGGTGGAAAATCTGGACGAACGTAATTATCCTGGACCTCAGCGTGTGATCCACGGTCGCAGCTTTAGGCCCGCGGTTGCGGAATTGCTTCAGTGTTTCCCTCGCTTCCAGAGACTTTTCTGCGGTTGCGGACTTCTTGCCGCGGTCGCGAAAGTTCTTCAATTTCATCCTCGCGTCCAAAATCTTTTTCGCGGTCGCGGAAATTCTTCGAACTTTTCTTCGCCCTCAGGAACAATTCCGCGGTCGCGGATATTTTATCACGGTCACGGAATTCCTTCGGGGGTTTCTTCTGCACTTTCAGATCCGTTTCCAATCATATTTTCTTCCACAAATTTGTTCCCTTTAGTTAAGGGGGTGACATTCAGCTCTTTACCACTTCTCAGCGTCACCGCACTGACATTCTCTCTCTCATTTACTACCATTTGAGAAGGTAGCTTCCCTGAATCCCTGGCCTCCAACTTGCTAACCGCTTGAGCTATTTTCCCAACCTAATTCTCCAAGTTCTGCATGCTAGACTTTGTCTCTTGCTGATGTTGGATCAATGTTTTATGATGTCGTATCATGCTCTGAGTGAGAGATCTAATCATGTCCTCAGTAGGCATTGAGGAACTCGGATTTGGTACTGGTGGTCTATGCGCGTATGGATGCCCGTACTGTTGCTGATTGCCATGCGGATGGAACTGTTGGATTGGATTGAACTCCTGGTTATCATGGCCTTGTGGAGGGTATTGCTGATTCCCGTATCTCAGATTGGGGTGATCCCTCCACCCTGGATTGTAGGTGTTAGAGGACGGGTCATATCTCGGCCTCTGCGGACCAAAACCTCTTACAGCATTTACTTCAGCCTCAGGTTCAAGAAGTGTTGGGCACTCGTCAGTGGGGTGTAGCGTATCATAACAGATTCTGCAGGACTTAACTTGTTGTGGGCCACCTTTTATCAAGAAGCGCTTCATCATCTCCTTCATTTCATCCAGCTCAGATTTCGGGGGAGAAAATGGATGTGAGTCAGCTGCCCTTGCTGCATAGGGGCTCGCTCTTTTGTTAAATTGTGTTGAGTTCTCAGATAGCTCGAAGAATACCTAAAATGTTGCAGCTGGCGTCTTGTTTAGAATGCTACCGCCACAAGCTGCGTTTACCATTCTGCGCTCATCCTCAAGAAGCCCGCCATATAGATATAGAACGAGATCTTGGTCAGAATAACCATGGTATGGGCAGCTAGATATCAATCTCCTGAATCTCTCATAATATTCATACAACGTCTCAGTAGCATACTGTTCGATGTTGTTGATGCTTCTCTTCAGGCTATTGAGTTTTGTTGCAGGGAAGTACTTCTCAAGAAAGGCTTTCTTCATCTTCGCCCATGTATCTATGCTTCCCGGAGCCAAATAATAGAACCAATCATTGGCTGCATCCTTCAGAGAGAAAGGAAAGGCGCTCAGCTTGATTTGGTCCTCAGTGACGTTCCTCGGCTTCATGTTGGAGCAGACAGTGTGGAATTCAGAAAAATGCTTATTGGGGTCTTCTCCATTCAGCCCATGGAAGTGGGGTAATAAATGAATCAACCTAGATTTTAGCTCAAAATTCACGCCCTCAGCCAACTCTGGAAACTGCACAGCAAGCGGCTGTTGCTCTAGGTTGAGGGCAGTCAACTGCCTCAACGTCGGTGCTTCATCATCCATCTCGAAACACGGGATGTCAAAACAGGACAAGAGTGATCTGTTTACCCTTTGGTTCCTAGAAAGCGTTCTCTCAATTTCTGTATCAAGATCTAAAGGTGGAGAGTCAGTAGCACGGGTGTGGACCATAAGATAGGTCCACACAATAGTTGGCACACAAACAAACACAAAGAAAAATTGAAACTCTTCTCCCCGGCAACGGTGCCAAATTTGACGAGGCTAAAGTCGTTATGCCTAATCAAAGTAATCCTCAACAACCTAACTAAGTATAGTAGACAAGCAAGGGTCGAATCCCACAGGGAGGTAGCAAACTTTCTAAGTGCAAAAGGTTGTATGCCAATGGTAACAGAGGAGGTTTTTTGGTTTGTAATCAATGTAACAAAGTAAATCAAAGCAAAAGGTGTAATCTATGGGTGAGAAGTAACTTAGCCAGACAAATATCCACCATTCATTTGATTGGTTGATCCGAGATTATCTCAATTCCTTCCTATGAATGTTCCTATTCCTTTTCTTAAGTTATAAATAGGACAAACAGACCCTGAGAATACTAACTATCAAATAACCAGGAAAACCTCCAGATTCAATTCAATAGCAGCAATGAGCACATGAATTTCAATAGATATATGCAAGTGCAACAAACAGTCTTACTACGCATGCAATCAATTCTCTCTACAATAAACCAGTCCAAACAGTTCTTAGAATATCGTAGTTGCTACTCTGAATTAGGTATTTCAAACAGAAATAACCAAACCCTAGCAATAGATAATTACTAATATCAACTAGATGATCAGGTCAGTCAAATCAGCAAGAATCAATGGGATTAAGCACAAGAGAATCAATACGTTCAAAGGAAAAGAAATAGAATTATAATCTCACAACCAAATATAAATGAAGGCGTCAATCGTCGAACTAAGAAAAGCTACTTAGTTCTTCATAGTCTTCAAAGCACAGAACTCCAAAGGGAAAAACTGAATGATGAAAAATTATAAACTAGAAAAATCCAAAGGCTGCTAATGAAAAGAAAAATATAACCTAGCAAAACCTAGTTTCCATAAGATAGGAAATAATATCTAAAAGGAAATAAACGGAATAAAAGAAAAGGAAAATAAAATAAAAAAACGTAAACTCGGACGAAACCTCGCTCCCGCGTACGTGAACATTAGCCGCGACCGGGGCACTTCCTTTCGCGACCGCGGAATATCTTCTGGAGTCGTTCGCTGTTTCTTCAATCCGCGACCGCGGCGGTGACTTCCGCGCCCGCAGAAATCCTCCTGCTCCTTCAGCTTCTGTCTTCGGTCTTCTTTTGAGGCTTCCTCCTCCATCTTCCTAAGTCTTCATTTAAGTAATTCAAGACCACCAAATCACACTTCCTTCTCCTCAACTCCATTCTCCTAACTTATGCTCTAAACCCATACAAACGGTACCTAAAACTCCAGTAACAACTCCTAGTTAAACCCTACAAAGTAGCACTGATCACTTTACAAAGGCCCAGAGAGACAAGCTGCACAGTGAGGCGAGATTCTATGTGTGGGATGACCCTTATCTTTGGAAGCACTGCTCTGACCGGGTAATTCGTAGATGTCTTCCTGACAATGAGGTAACTTTCGTACTTGATTTGTGTCATTCTCATGCTTGTGGCGGTCATTTTGGTGCTAAGAAAAGCGCGAGGAAGGTACTGGATGCAGGATTATATTGGCCTCACATCTTTAGGGATGCATATGGTTTTTGCAAATCTTCTGATAGGTGCCAAAGAGTTGGAAATATGTCTCAAAGAAATGAAATGCCGCAATAACCACTGATTTTCTGTGAAATTTTTGATGTTTGGGGTATTGATTTTATGAGACCGTTCCCAAATTATTTTGGTAACATTTAAATTTTGCTTGCGGTGGACTACGTTTCCAAGTGGGTGGAAGCGAAGGCCACCAGGACTGATGATTCTAAAGTTGTGGTAGATTTCTTAAAGTCCAATATATTCTCCAGGTTCGGCATCCCTCAAGCTCTCATTAGTGACAGGGGGACGCATTTCTGCAACAGGACCGTGAGTGCATTACTGAAGAAATATCATGTCACGCAGAAGGTGTCTACTGCGTATCACCCTCAGACGATTGGACAAGCTGAAGTGTCCAACATGGAAATTAAATCCATCCTTGAAAAGACGATAGCCCCGAAGAGGAAAGATTGGAGTGTGAGGCTAGACGATGCACTGTGGGCTTATCGTACAGCTTACAAGACACTCATCGGTATGTCACCATTCCGGTTGATGTTTGGTAAAGCGTGTCATCTTCCAGTGGAGCTTGAGCACAAGGCTTTCTGGGCTGTGAAGAAATACAACATGCAGATTGATGAGGTTGGAGAGTTCCACAAATTACAGCTATAGGAATTGGAGGAACTACGGATAGAGGCATATGACAACGCAGTTACTTACAAGGAGAGGACTAAGGCGTGGCATGATAAGAACATTTTGAGGAAGGAATTTAAGGCTGGAGATAAAGTCTTACTGTTTCAGTCCCGCCTATGTCTTTTCCTGGGTAAGCTTCGATCTCGTTGGGCGAGACCTTATGTTGTTGCTAGAGTGTTTCCGCATGGTGTTGTGGAGCTTTATGAGACTGCTACACAGAATGTGTTTAAGGTGAATGGTCAAGGGTTGAAACCTTACCATGAAGGTTTTGACAAAGGAGTCTTAGAAGAGACGATTCTTTTAGAACCTGAAGCTGACAGTTGATCACCGCAGATAGGTCGAGCCACGACATTAACCAAGCCGCTTCTCGGGAGGCAACCCGAGGTATGAAGTTTTTTTTCTTGTTGTTTTCTCATCTTCTGTCATTATTTCCAGTTGTTTCGTTTTCTAGACTAACTTGCATGTATAGATGCTTTCGAAGTGAAAGCCGCAATCGATGCCTGGCAACCGCGATCGCGGCCCTGCCCTATACGTGAAAAATTCGTAAGCCCTCTCCGCCTTGCAAAAAAAAAAAAATCGTAAGCCGCGATCGCTGCCTGTCAACCGCGATCGCGACCTCGCCCTATATAAGTGAAACCTTCGTGTACTGTCATTTGTTTTAGAGCCCTCCTTGTTTCAACCCGCGACCGCCGCCGCCCCCTATCTCTCATCCCAACACCAGATCGTTGCTTCCTCTCCATCTCTCAAATCGTGACCGCCGTGCTCAAGCCGCGATCGCTGCCAGTCATCAACAACGATTTCAGTTATGCGGTGAGTTTTCTCATCTCCCTCTTGTGTTGAATTCGAAATTAAGGTTGGAGATGTCTGGTCGAGGGTTGGAAAGGTTGAACAGAGTGCAAATGAAGCATTGGGATGCACTCTGTCATTGTGAAATTGTGCAAACCCGCTTCCTTGATGTACCTACTTTGCATACTTTGGGTCTATTTGACTGCACAGGGCTTTTGTTTGAGCATGGTGGTTTGGGTGCTTTTGTTAATATGGGAGCACCTACCTATCCCCTTCTCGTGATGGAATTCTTAGCTACACTGGAAAGAGATGGGGATAGGATTACGTTTCACTTGAATGATGAGGATCGCTCGTTGTCATTTGATGAGCTTAGACAGATTTTTAGAGTGTCCGTTCCACCAACTGAGGGGTGGACAGTTGTGGGCACCCGACACTATGAATTTTGGAAGGCAGCTACTGGTCAGATTATCAAGCCTAAGAAAGGGGAGTACAACTACAAGATTTCACATCCATGCTTTAGATTAGCCCATAAGGTGATAGCAATGGCGTTCTTGGGGCATGGAGAGGTCAACAAGGTTTCTGCTGCTGATCTGTCCGTTCTCTGGTGCATGACTCCAGAGAGTGAGTCCATTCCAGATTGGGTTGCTCTATTTGTGGCAAGTTGCTTCTGGGTCCGCGACAAAGATTCCGGCAAGATAGCTATGGGTGGGATGATCACCCTAATTGCTAGAATTTGGGGACCGGAAGCGCTAGAGAATTATCAGTCGTTGCCTGTCGTATATGTCTATGATGAGCACTTTCTGAAGAGGGCGGGGTTATTGGGTTCTACATAGGGACAATATTTCTGGAAGGTAGGGAAGGGTGGCATCCATCATCTTACCCTACCTCGCTTCATTCCCTTTGGACCTACGACTTAGGATTTTTATATGGATGATGATGATGATGAGGATAGAGTAGCTGCTGAGGAGGAGTTTCTAGGGGTGACTACCGATATGATGATTGATATGGGGATACATGATGAGGCCGCTGACATGGATAGGCAGTATGAGGCGGGCACTTCGAGTGGTCCTGTAGGCAATTTCAGTGCATCTAGTTCTTGGCAGGAGCAGATGTTGACTGCTATGTCCGGCATTTCTGCTCGCCATGAGGAGATGGCTTATCGCCAAGCTGAGATGGACATGACAATTAGAGAGATGGCTGCAGACCAGCGTCATATTCTGGATGAGCAGCGTTAGTTTACCACTCGCTTGGATTGTATGACTGCTGATGTAGCTGACGTCGGGAGAATCCAGACTCAGCGTGGTGCGTGGATCGCTGAGCTAGATGAGGATGTTCGGCAGCTCCGGGATCAACAGCTGGTGGCGTGCGCTTACAGCCAGCACTAGAATGATTTTGCTCGTGATGAGTGGTTGAGGTATGGGGGACCAACAAACGATCAGTTGGACAACATTGTCACCCGCCATCGCACCAGAGACTCTTACTTCACTGATTTTCCACCGCCATGCTAGCCCCACCGTCCGCGCCCAGGGCCACCTCAGCGACAATAGTGAGTCTTTTTCTTTTCCCCCAGATTTTCAATTTCGTCTTTCATTACATTGAGGACAATGCAATATTTAAGCATGGGGGAGGGATTTGTACTTGCTGTTTGTATATATAAAGAAAAAAATAGCAAAAAAAAAATAGCAAAAAATCATGGCTGAGCTGAAAACCCGAAAGGGCGGCTTAAGCAAAATTCAGGGGCCCGGACTGGCATTAGGTTGGGGTAATAAGAGGCTAAAGAGTGATCTGAGGATTGGTGAGCTCATCTATGAAAAATGAAATGAGTGGCTAGGTGAAAACTCGAAAGGACGCCTAGGCAGAATGAGTGAAAAAAGAAAAGAACAAAGAGTGATTAATAGGATTCATTCATTCTTCTGGCGTGGTGACATAAGTGGTGGAGATATAAGGAGGTTTCGGGTCGGTCATCCTGGAGTTATAAGGAGATAGGTTGGAGCTAGGTTAGATATCATCATTCTTATGAGGGAGTTCGGGTATGCTAGTGAGGTGAGTGTTGGAGTTATTTGGAGGGTTGTCTGTAGTAGGTGCATTTTCTAAGTTGTGGATTTCTGTGTGCTTCCTGAGACCTTGGGTATTAATTTGGAGGAGTGAATTTTTATTAGCTCACTCGAGGACGAGCAAGGTTTAAGCATGGGGGAATTTGATACGCTCTACTTTGTAGTGCGTAATTAGGGGATGTTACTATACTATTAGGTGTTAATTATAATGATTTAGGAGACAATCTAGGCTAGAGGAGTAGTGGAGATTAGGTGAATAAAGGGCTGGAATTAGTGGTTTTAGGTTGTTGGGGCGTCTGAGTAGAAGGCCGCGGGCGTGAAGCAGCAGCCGTGGGAGGTCAATGTGAAGAGTAAGTCAAGGCCGCGTAGCCGCGGTCGTTGGTATCCATTTTGAAGAAGCAGCGATGGCATGTCAATACAAGAGGAGCCGCAGGCGCGGTAGTATGGCAGCGGGCGCGGCCTTGCATTCCAGGAGCTGACACACACGGGATCAATTTGTTATCATTTGTTTCCTTGTTTTATTTTATTCTTTTGGATTTTCAGTTATTATATTATTATTTTGGCTTTTAAGTAGACTTTGGTAATTAGGTTATCTTTATCATTCATCATTAGTATTACGGCAGTTAGAGTTTCATAGAGAGTTTTTCTGTTTTTGAAGATCAGGAAGAACTAAGTTACTTGTGCTTAGTCAGACAATTGAAGCCTTTGATTTGATTCGGTTGTAAGATTTTCATCTTTGATCTATTGCGTGAATGCTATTGATTCTCTTGAACTCATTACCTTTGATTAATAATGATTATTCTAGTCTGATCAACTAGTGGTCGTTAGTATTATTCTTCTGCTAGAGTTAGATCGTTTCTGGTTGAAATATCTGATTCAGAGTAGCAACTGCGATATTCTAGAACTAGTTGTGATAGTTTATTGTAGAAGAGAATTGATTTGCATGCTAAACAAAACTAGTTGTGTTATGTTAGCTGTATCTATCGTTATTCCTGGAACTTAATGCGGCTGTTGAATTGAATCTTGATAGTTTCTTGATTATTTGATAGTCAGCGTTGTTAGGGTCTGGTTGTCCTAATAGCATACAAAGAAGAGGAATCAAAATAATATTTTTCGCGGTAGAACGTTACTTGCAGTAGAGATTTGAGGATTATCAAGGATCAAACGATTAAGTTGAAGTGTGGATATTTGTTTGACTGAACTATTTCGCATCAATTGTTTCAAAGCTTTTGTTTTCGTAGAATTGTTTTACTTATTTGAATTCGTAGTGTTAGAATCATTGCAAACCCCCGCTACTTGATTGATTGGTAAACACGATTACGGATAGGAGAAATAACTTGGCTCTCTGTGGGTTCGACCCTTACTTACCGAAACTGCATTAGTTAGGTTTTTAAGGTTTATTTGTTAGGTATACACGACTAATGCCTATCACTACAACACTCGAGGAACTTCCCTTTTTGGAGGCCAAAGATGATGAATATGATATATTTAATCCATTAGTATACAATGTTGTTGATAAATATTGCTTGTTGCTCTTATCCATTGCTCCTTATGCTGCTCTCCATTTTTCTGAAGAAAAGTTGGGCAATACATTATTTGTTCCTTATTGAAGACATTAATTTACATTTTGAATACTATTTAGGCTTAGTTCAATAATGTTAGGCAATGTGTGCAAGAGAAATGTCCTGCTACAATTGATGTTAATGTTGTTCAGCAACTGAAAGCAGAGGTGAATATAACTGTTACACCTTTTTTATTGTTATTTCGTACAAATTTGTCTACTGTTTCTCACAGGATTGTATGAAACAGATGATAGAGCTCCAGGTTGAGCTTCCAGAATAAAAAATGCTTATGGAGTTAGTGGGATCTATTGAACTTTGTCAGACTCGTTGCACTGAGATGCTGAGAAGTTGCATCTCTCTGAAGGTTTTTTCAATTGTTCTTCTTCACTTTATTTGTCAGCAAAAACATGTGCAGTTATGTTAAAGCAATTTTTGCTATGATCCTTGCATGAAATAATTTACTGCTCTAGTTGATCTATTTGCTATGCTGTGATAAAGTGCAACAATAGTTGTGTGGATCTCTATGTCTATCTTTCTTCTTGACATAGATCATCTAAGAAAAATGTCTAATTGACATGATGCAGGAACTCAAGGTGCTTATTGAAGACTTCCAAGGCCTCTCAGTTGATATTCCGGAGCTAAAACTTTTAAGAGAATATTATAGTCATGCCATTTCATGGAATTCACGTTTTGATAATGTAATGTCCAACATTGAGGGAAGACATGATCTAGAAACGGTTGTGAATGAGTTAAGAAACCTCCAGAAAGATGGATCACTAATGAAAGTCCAAGGTCAGCATTTTAATGAATGTTATGAACTATTAACTTTCTTGGGCGTAGTTCTTGCTGCTATCATGCTGATATTGTTATTTATATCAGTCAGGGTTATCTGTGGTTGATACTGAGTTGAAAAAGGCATGTTGCAAGGAAAGAATTGAAATATTACATTACTTGTTTCCTGGTACTTGTGTTTATTAAGCTATCTTCTCTAACATGTCATCACTAAACTAACAATATGTCATGTTGCATTACATCATATTACCTTTCCAGAAATTTCTTTTAACGTTGTCGATATCTTATTACAAGTATTATAAACTTCTGGATCAATATTATTACAGGCGTGCACCATAAAAAAGCCTTTGGATGTTATTCAATATATATATAAATTATGAACTAGGATGTTATTCTTTTGGTTTTTTGGACTGCAAGTTTGATCATTTGTTAAAATTTGAATTAAGGTTGGATTTGGACGAATTTATGTTATTGGATTCATTATGATATCTAGTTCATGTATCTCAAATTTCATATTTTTTGGACAACTTAAGGTTATGATTTTATATGGGTATGATTTAAGAACCGGGTGATCACAGTATAGTTAGATTATTTCTTTCATTTGAACTATCCTATTGTCCACTTTTTCACTAGATGATTTTGGTGCATAGTTGAACATAAATTACTCTTAAATTCCACTAAATATTAGCTAATGAGAATGCCATTTAAAACGAGATTTGTCGTCAACTATTTATTAATTGTGTCATCAAATTGGTGACACTTTAAAAGTGTCACCAACTAGTACATGGTTGTTTGTCTTTATTTATTATTTTGTGCTGATAATGGAAACAAGAAATGTCATCAACTAGTCTCGATGACACTTTGAACGTGTCACCGACTAGCCTCGATGACACTTTGAACATGTCACCGACTAGCTTCGATGACACTTCAAACGTGCTGTTAACTAGCCTCGATGATACTTCGAACGTGCCACAGACTAGCCTCGGTGACACTTCGAGCGTGCCACTGGCTAGCCTCGGTGACACTCCGAACGTGCCACCGACTAGCCTCGGGGATGCTTCGAACGCGCCACCGAACTAGCCTCGGTGACGCTTCAAACTCGCCACTAACTAGCCTCGGTGACGCTTCGAACTCGTCACTGACTAGCCTCGATGACAGTATGTGTTTTGATGACAATATGTGTTTTGATGACAATATGTGTCATCAACTAGTTGCAATACAGTTTGTGTTTTGATGACAGTAACTGTCGTCAAGATGGTGACAGTAATTGTCGTCAAGATTGTGACGTCATCAAAAAAAAATTGACAGGAAAAAGTTCACCGGTCAACGGTCGTTGACTGCCGGTCAACACCAGTCAACAACCGTTGACCAATTAATGGTGAAATGTGTTAGTTTGTTTGACTTATGGTGATGTCATTATTACATAATGATGACATCACTATGAGTCATAAGTTTAGATGAAATTTATTGGGATTATTTGTCTAATTTCAATATACTTAAAGCCTCATTTAATCTAAGGAGGTTTTTTTTTTATCCAAATACTCTTTCTAATTGAACCTCTTTTCTGTTAAAAAAAATAGAGAATTTCTTGAGATACTCGACACAGAGACAATAATCGCTACCCGCACGAGTCACTCTTGGATCATTGGATTCCCTTCAAGTGCTGGTATTGGGCCCAGCCAACTCTGACATCTTCCTCACCGTCTCTTATCAATTTCAATCATCTTTCTATTTTTCTACAATTAAAATAATAATTACTTTATTTGAGCTCAATAATTTTCCATGTCCCACACGTAAATGACAATTAAATCAAGATATATGATTTTGTCTACTTGCAACTTTCCTCCAAGAAAGAAAAAACACCGAAAAACAATCGCAAGCTCAAATGCACTCTTTTTCTACTTACTTTATTGTAATGGAGTAAAAGATTTTGCAATGGAGTAGGTTTTAATTTGTGAAGCCTTACAGATAAAGGAGAGTAGTTGGTTTAATTAATGTGACAAGACTTCCTTCAATTTTGTAGCATCGTAACTCTTGGATTCCTGAATGCATGATATGATGGTGTTACTCTTTCTGTCACATTATTATTGAGCTTATATTTAACCATTAAAATTTGAAATTTTACACTAGTTTTTTTTATCCAATTTATAGTAAGTTTGCTAAAAATTTACTTTGGAGCTAACTAAGGTATAGTTACTGCCAAAAACCAACCGAATTAGAGTATAAAGTAGGGAAAAAACAGAAAGCAGAATCCACACAACTGATCAACACCATAAACTTTACAAGGTTTCAAAATTTGGCATACAGAATGAAGAATAGAAGAAAAGAGGAGGAGGAGGAGGAGGAGGAGGAGGAGGAGGCTATTCTTTCTAACATAGAACTATATATAGAAGTAGCCAGAAACTTATCAAACCCATTACTCATCTAATCTTAAGTTAATTAGGACTAACCTTTGCCCTAATTATGAAAATTACCTAAGCCCAAAATCCCTGCAACTCTTGGCATATTGTAACATCTATTCAAATTTCAAACCCTGATGTTTGGCCATACTTGATATAAGTATAGTACCAAACAATTAAACACTAAAAAGATCGAGGAAGCTAGGGTCAACATGTAGTAGTAGACTAGTAGTGGTAGACTCGTCCTTGATTTCTCCTGAGCTAAGCATGGATATCGCGAGGGGCGAACAAGAAGAAGACCTCCAAATCAGAGTGAGCAAAGAACTTGGCTGACGACGAAGCGGGATTAGTGGAAGACGACGAGGAGCAATTCAGCACTAACCTCTTCTTCTTGGGGGCGGGTGGACACGTGGAGATCTTGGGGATCATGTACTTGTCCCCTTTCGGGGTCGAGCAGAGCTCTTTATTGCTGCTTAAACTCATGGAGGAAACTTGTTCTAAAGATTCAATCTTTATAAGTTTCTGCTGCTGTTGCTTCTTGTAGATGCTTCTGGTCATTATTCTTCTGGTTGGGTTATTGGCTGCTGCTCCTGCTGGTGTTGTTTTTCTTCTTGAGGGCGCCATTAGTTTGAGTCCTTCAATTCAACTTTTCGTGGTATGTCGTGTTATATATATATATATATATAATGTATATGTATCAGAATTGAAATGAGGGAGGGAAAAAGAAACAGTTGAAGGGTCCAAATCAGAGACAGTTAATATCTATAATTTTACAGAAGAATAATTCCAAGGACAAGAAAAGAAACTGCGAAACCAACACAATAGGGTGTTTGAAAAGTACTTTAGAGACCAATTAAAGCTGAACAACAAAAAGCAATTTCATTACAAGGGTACAAACTTGATAGTAATAATAAAAAGACAAACAAAAACAAAAAAGCACCTACCGATTTAATTTGAACAAGAAGAAGAGGAACAGAGTAGTAATTAATCAACGCACCTACCTGCTTCAGATGATCTTCTGTTCTAGAATCGGAGACGGCGGATTTGAGGGACACTCATTTGATGTTGGATGTTTCATAAGGCAAATGAGAGATTTGAATATAGATTTTATGAGTGGATCATGGGGAACAATTAGAGGTATCAAAAAAGAGAAGATTTTTTTGGAGATGAAAGAGAGAAGAGCGTTTTAGAAGAAGGGCAGGGGGCGAAAACTCTAACTCTTTGTTTGAAAGTTGGTATTTGAAGGGGAAAAGAAGGATGGGGAAGGAAAATAAATTAATAGATGTGTTTGGCTCAATTATTGAAAAAGATTTGAGAGTAAACTGTGAGAAATGAAGAAAAAATAAGCTAAAGATTTGAGAGTAAATCAATCCCTTTAATTTGGGTGAAATTTGGAGGAATTTCTATTTTTTAACAATATTAAAAAATAAAAAATAAAAATCAAACTCATTTTTTCTTTTACTTTTTTTCACTATTCAAACAATATTTTTAAAATTCTATTATTTTATTTTCATCATAATTAAATAATATTTATTTAAAATTCTGTTTTTTTTTTTTCTATCATTTTTCTACCCTTTTTTATTATAATTTTCCTTCCTTTAATAAACATTTAGCAGAGGGTAACTCGGAAACAGGATGGAGATGGCATGCCACAAGGAAAGAGGCGACTGCGTAAAAGGAAGGAAATGGAGGGAGACGGATTCACCCAAACATATTCTTTCTTATTTGAATATTAAACACATTTGTTTTGATCAATTGGATTGTCCATTAAATTTATAAAGGAAAAGTATATACCACTTTATCTGGGCAACTGAAAAAGCCTCGTCTTTTAAATAGCTACCACCTTTACTATATAATTGGGAAATAAATGGCAGTAAGAGATTTCATTTCCTTGGGGAAAAGACATGATAGGTAGGATAATTTTTACTAGTAATATTACTTGTTTAGACTTCGATTATGATTTCATTTTTCCTCATGTAATACGTAGTACTATAAGGAGATTCAAATATGTACGTAAGAGTGGAATTAAAAAAAATACTAGTCATTATTGAATTGACTAGGTCCATAAATTCATCATCATATATAGGGCTCGTTCAGATGGTAGTTTTGGAGGCAGTATCGACGTTGAAGTTCCTCCTTCATCTCCCTCACCGCACAAGGAGACCCGTTCGGTAAGTCATTGACATGAAGTGAAAGCTAGTTGATGGTAGTGGAAGGGAGTGGAGGAAAAGGCAACTTCATCTCCCTCACCGTCAATTTCCTTACCCCCCTGCTCCACCACTACCACGATGAGTAACTGTTTGCATTGAAGTGGAAGACAATCTTCCTTTTTCCCTTGTTGATCTCCACGAGTTCCTATCCCTCTCTTCCATTAGTTTCCAAGCCTCTCGTCTAGTCCCAAGCTTAAAAACTCTCAATTTTGCTCTTCCAGATTGCTCTTTGGATTTGCTCTTCCAGATTGATCATCAAGTGAGGTAAGTGCCTATTGTCTCAAAATTACTCAGTTTTGCTTTAATCAGTAAAAACCCCCAATTTTATGTGCTAAACTCAAACCCTAATTTCAATACTAAAACCCCCAATTTTTGTGTAAATCTGAGTATGAAATTGAAGTGTTATTAAAATCTGTTAATTTATGCACTCTTATTAGTATGAAATTTATTTGTATTACCCTCCAATTTTCACCAACTTGAAACCCTATTTTCAGCTCGGTTGAACCCACCAAATTTTGCATATGTTAATCCAAGTATTGAATTTCTCAGTGTTATTATGAAATTTGCATAACCTAGAACTAAGGATGGGCATCCGGTCCGGACAAGACCAGACACGTACGGTCCGGACTGGCGGACCGTAAAACTTTTAATGTATGGATCGTGGACCGGACCGGGAAGACCAGATTACATAATTTTCAACATTTAAATTGTTTGATTACGGTCCGGACCAGACCAAACCGTAAAAAATTACGGTCCGGTCCGGACCGTAAAAATTACACCCAAATAGTAATGGAATTTTTTTTTCTAATTTTTACTGTCACGGTCCGGTCTGGTATACTTTTGCCCATCCTTACCTAGAAGCAGGGCCGGTACAAACATTTGGTGGGCCCTAGGGCGAAATAAAAATGAATGTCCTCGTAAATATAAAAATAACGCTTAAATAATTTTTTTAATTTAAAAACTAAAAAAATATATAAAATAATAAGAAAGTATTATATATGATAATTATATAAAGTAAATTTTTGATAGAATTAAACCACTTTTTATGTTCAACTTACAAGTTTGATCTTTTTCGAAGTATGAGATTTTATGATAAACCACTAGTGGAAAAAACTCTTTTTGAGGCTCTCTTTTAGAGGCATACATAGTTCAAAACGCCTCAATAACGACTTAGGCAATCACTTTTCTTGGTTTTTGAGGCGGATAACTAATTTATACGCCTCAAAAACATCTTTTGAGGCAGGCAAATTAATATACGCCTCAACAAGTTTCCGAAAAAATATTTCCCGCTAAAGTATTAGAGGCGGGCTAGGGTAAGGCCCACCTCTAATTCTAACTAATTGAGGCGGGCCAAGTAGCCCGCCTCAATTAAAGCTTGTTGAGGCGGACCTCTTAAAGCCCGCCTCAACAATTTTTTTTTCCTCTTTGCTTTTCTTTCTCTCTCCCGGCCTCTTTTCTTTTCTTTCTCTCTCTCCTCTCTTTCTTTTCTCACAGCCCCGATACCAGCTCTCAGCCCTAACCCTCCTTTGCCTCCATCTCTCCCCCGAACTCCCTCCTCACGCTCTCTCTCCCTCACCCCGACCACCGGCGACCCCTTTCTTACTAACCGACATTGAACACACTTCTACTCCCTTTCCAATAACTCTTGCTCTGTCTCCCATCTCCTCCATCACCGATCTCTCCTCCACCCTCAAAACAGTGTTCTCTTCCACTTCTCGCCCAATCCCGGCATTCCAGCCGAAGCTTCTCGCCGAAATCACATCTTTTCCTCTGCATCTTCGTCGCTTTCGGCCTGTCGCCCATCTCGCCTCCCGATTTCACTAACACGGTAAGCGTGCTTTGTTTTGAGATTTTGTGTCCAAACGCTAATGGATTTTGGTCCTGAATATGTGCGAAATGTCGTGTTTTTAATTTAAGGATTTGGGGCTTCAAATTTTAGGGTTGTGAATTAATGATTGCAGCCTTCTAGGGATTTAGGGTTATCAACTCAATTAACAATTGTATTGTACGAAATATAGGATTAGAGATTTGGGGCTAACTTATTTACGAAATCTCATGTTCTGTTTTCGCTGCTTTGTTCGTTTTTTCGTTTTGGTTTGATTTTAGTTCAGGTATTATGTATGTTGCCTTCTTTTTGAGCTTCTCGTGGAATTATGGGAGTTCTCTCAATTTATAATGGTTTTCAATTTTTCTGGACTGTTTTGAGTCTGAAAACAAAGTGATCTACTGAGCTGCATGTATGCTTGTAAATTGGTCTGACAAGTACCTGCTTATATGCCTGTTTGAATGTGCTTCTTTTGAATCAACATGAAGTGTGATCTACTGAGCTGCAGGTTTTTGTGTTTCAGTATTAAAGAGCTGAAAACTTAAATGTTGTATATGTGCATTTATCAATGGAGATGAAGTGCGCCCTCCTCTTCCTGTGATAAGGGAAGCTCTCTATGGGTATGCACTGATTTTTTTCTTGTCCTTTGTTTTAATGGTTTGAACAGTTATGCTGGACTATATTCTGTACTTCGTGATCTCTTATTGAATGTTTTGCCAACAGTATAGGAGGGGTATCGGATTGTTGAATGCTTTGCCACTGCACCTTTGTTGAATGCTTTACCAATATAAGTTAATCTCATGGAGTGGAATAAATAATTTGAGAATTAGATGCATATTTTTGACTCTTTGATATCTTCAGGATAGCCTTTTAAAAATATTTATGGGTTTACATTCTCCTTGCTGGATGTAGAAAGTTCAGCAATGCTATTTTCACCACTGACTTCACGACAAGAGTTCTACAAATTTATAGACCTAATCACAAGATTTAGTTTATGAAATAATCATAGTGGTTTAACTTCTTCATGTAAATTTCTGACACTACATCTTTTAATGAGCACTACCTTTATTTCTTTTTTATTTTTACTTTCCTCTAATTGGTATTTTTAAATTAAATAATCTTAATTTCACTTTCAAATAAAATAATTATGTTCTCTTAAATTTCGCTTATTTACTATGTGTTTCTCTTGCTCATAGAGCATCTAGGCCTGGTTATGCACCCAGTGGATCAAGTTATGTGGTTGCTTTCCGTAATTTTGATGACGAATTGAGACGGCCTGGTGTATGGGATGGAGAACAAGGTGGTACATCTACTGCAGAGAAACCCCAAGACAATCTTGCTGCTATGTACATGCCTCCATTTGCTTTGATATATGTACCAAGGGTCCTTTGAAAAGGTACTAGATTTCCTTTTAATCAGTGTATGTGTTATTGGTATATAGATTCTTATACAAGTGTGAGATGTTAACTTATTAAGGTTTTGCATACAAATCATATCTTATATCAATATTCTAGTATTGCTTTACTGGACAAAAAATGAACATACTCCAAATTTTCAGGCAAAAGTTGCTGCTTCTTCTGAGGATAAGTGGCTTCTTGTGAATTTGCAATCAAACAAGGAATTCAGTTCTCATATGGTAAAGTTTCCCTGTTTGTCCATGTTCCTTGGGAAAAAATAATCCTTTTTCCCAACTCACATACTTCTGGAAGAGGTTTGTTCATCACATGTTTTTAATCTGCAACTTAACCGGGATACGTGGGGAAATGAAGCTGTTGCTCAAACTATTAAATCCAATTTCATCTTTTGGCAGGTGATCAGATATTTCCATCCTTCACTTCTGCACCAGTTAGTCTTTCGACAATGTTTCATATTTGACCAATGACGAGGCCGGAAACCGGTGTCGTTTTCCTGTCAAAATAATCTCAATTCACCTACTAAAGAGTATAGCAAGTAAGTCAAGGTCGATCCCACAGGGAGTCAGTTATCTGTGCGCAATTATGGATGATCAACAAGTAACGGGGGGTTTTGTCTAGAATAATCGTAACGTAAACAAACATGCAATTAATGACAAGAGATGAAATATGATGAGAGAAAGTATTCCACCAGAAAATTATCCACACCACAATGCAATCGGTTGATCACTAAAAACTATCTTTCCAAGTTCTTTTACTATCTTATCATTGTTCTCACCCTGATCGTGAATACTATCGATTCTCACAGTTGTCGATAGACTTATTACTATGCCAATGATAAAGCACAACTGATTCTCACAGTTGTCAGCGTACTTTAACACCAACACAGCAATAGCAATACACACAAGGATATAGGACACATGCAAGTAGAAAGACGTATAAGTACTCACTCCCCTACTTAACATGCAATTGACTCTCACACACAAATATACGCTCGGAACCCCTATACGCACAAACGTGTTTGCCACTAGATATGCAATCGGAACCCCTATATGCAATCCTAGCAATATGATAAATGCCGAAAGACCTAGTTAGCAACTCTAGGTAAACCAACATAAATCAATAATCAATTCAATCGAGAGAATCAATCCAACTTAATAAGATATAGAACAAGGAAATAGAAATCTCACAACCAATTCATTGTAGTGCTTCAATCGTCTAGCGAAACAAGAATGTTTAGCTATCCATTACTTGAAAAAAACCTAGAAATTATATTAAGGAAGAAGAACGTAACTATCTGCTGCTCTTCAAAACTAACGAAAAGACCTTATATAGGTTTCTCCAAGTTGACCTAATAACCGAAATAAGGAAATAATATAAAACTAAAACATAAAGTATAAAATATCAAAATAGGAAATAACAGCACACGTCAGCCACACGGTCTTCATTCCACCGCGAAGCGGTAATGCTCCACCGCGATGCGGTGGCTTCTTCTGGCGCGAGGCGCTTCTCCTAAGGATCTTCACCGCGGGGCGGTGACAGTGCCGCGGGGCGATGCTGGCAACTTCTTCATCCTTCATCTGCTCCAACGTACTACCAAGCGAAGTAGTTTTCTCCCTTAACTCTGAGCAGATCTTCTTCAACATCTCTAACTTCCTTCATTAGGCTACAAAACCTCCAAGTCTGTACAACTCGAACTCTTCTCCTAAGTAATAGACTTAGCCTAATTCTCCACTTAAACTCCATCTAATATGTGTCAAAATTCACTAGTTAAGGTGCACTAAATTACACCTATCAAATATCCCCATACTTAGACCTTTACTCGTCCCGAGTAAATTAGCTCCATCATACTCCAATCCAGAAAAATCAAGTTCTCAGGAAGTGTGACAATATAAGACCCTAATAACCACAACAACTCAACAACCAACACTCCAAACAACCAAAACGAATGATGCGAGAGAACTCTAATCCTAGCTCCAGTCCAACTCCTTATCGCTCCAAAGTGGCCTACCCGACAATCCTTCTATGTCGCCCTTCTTATGACGCCTCGCCAATAGGTAAGAGGAATCCTAAACTCACTCTTTTTTCTTTTTCACTCATCTTGCCAAGGCGCCCTTTCGGGTTTTCACCAAGCCACTCATTTCATTTTACTGGAAGTCTCACATATACTCACATCACTCCAGTCCACTCTTGCCCTGGTCTATTACCAGTCGGACTACCTGCTTGTTACCTGAGCCGCCCTTTCGGGTTTTCGACTCATCCCAGGATTTTTGATTGCCTTTTCAACATTTTATGGCTTTTTTTTTTTTTAGAAATAAATGCAAGTACGAAAATGCATGAATTAAAAACTGTACACTAGCTAAGATAGACAGTGAGTCTAAATCCCTCCCCACACTTGAATGACACATTGTCCTCAATGTAAAAAGAAGACAAAGCAAATAGGGAAGAGAGAAACACACTCACTGGGAACGTGGATACTAAGGATAGCCCGGCGGAGGTGGGTGCCTCCCAAAGTAATGCTCTGTGATGTAAACCTCCGCGGCGTCCAGCTGCTCCCGGATGTCACGGATTTCCACATCAAATTCAGTAAGGAGGAGAACCCATCGGATTAATCTTGGCTTTGCTTCTTTCTTCGTCAATAGGTAACGAAGAGCAGCGTGATCTGTGTAGATAATCACCTTGACTCCCAGGAGGTATTGCCTAAACTTTTCCAAGGCAAAAACGATAGCCAACATCTCTTTCTCAGTGGTGGAGTAGTTCCTCTGGGCTCCATTCAGAGTCATGGATGCGTAATGAATCACGTGGGATGCCCGTCCCACTTTCTGTCCTAGAACTGCTCCGACTGCATAGTCGCTGGCGTCACACATGATCTCAAATGGGCGAGACCAGTCAGGTGCCTAAATAATGGGTGCGCTTGTCAGGCGTTCTCTCAGGCAGTCAAACGCTTTCTTGCACTCATCTGTGAATACATAGGTCACTTCCTTCTTCAAAAGCTCGCAGAGGGGTGAAGATATCTTCGAGAAGTCCTTAATAAATCTGCGGTAGAAACCTGCATGACCTAAAAAGGAACGCACTTCACGCACATTAGTAGGATAAGGCAAAGACTGAATTACATCAATCTTTGCCTTATCGACCTCAATACCCCTAGCAGAAACAATATGACCCAAGACTATTCCTTGTTCCACCATAAAATGACATTTTTCAAAATTTAAAACCAAATTGGTGTCAACACATCTTTTAAGCACAAGTGCCAAATGGTCTAAACATGAATCAAAGCTAGTGCCGTGCACCGTGAAATCATCCATAAATACCTCAATGAATTTCTCAACATAGTCAGAGAAGATACTAACCATACATCGTTGAAATATACCGGGTGCGTTACACAATCCGAATGGCATTCTGTGGTATGCAAAAGTGCCAAAGGGACATGTAAAAGTGGTTTTCTCTTGGTCCTCTGGTGCAATGGCCACCTGGAAATATCCTGAATATCCGTCCAGGAAGCAATAGTAGGGTCGCCCAGCAAGGCGTTCTAGCATTTGATCAATGAAGGGCAGGGGAAAATGATCCTTCCGAGTTACCGCATTCAGCTTACGGTAATCAATGCATACCCTCCATCCTGTGGTAGTCCTGGTGGGGATTAGTTCTCCATCTTGATTCTCCACTATAGTAATCCCTCCTTTCTTAGGGACAACCTGGGTTGGACTTACCCATTGGCTATCCGAAATAGGGAAGATCATATCAGCTTTGAGGAGTTTGAGCACTTCTTTCTTCACCACTTCCATCATTGGAGGATTTAGCCGTCTTTGTGGCTGCCTAGACGGTTTAGCTTCGTCCTCAAGTAAAATCCGGTGCATACAAGTCTAGGGACTTATCCCTTTTATGTCTGCAATGGTCCACCCAATAGCGGTTTTGTGCTCCCTGAGCACGTCCAAAAGCTTCATCTCTTGATCTGCAGAGAGCTTGCTGGACACAATGACTGGCAAAGTGTCTTTGGCTCCAAGAAAGGCGTACTTGAGATGGTCCGGCAGCGGCTTCAATTCGATCTCTGGGGATGTTCAACAGAAGGAACGAGCCTTTCACTCGGGTTTAGTAAGATGGGGCCAATGCCCAAAGGATCCGTAGAGTACTTACCATGAGTGTCTAGATGAGCGATGGCTTCCTGCATGTTAGAGGGTAAAGAATATTCCTCATACGAGGAATCCAAATTATTTTCAACAATAGACATCAACTCGTCAGAACCAGAAATATCAAAGACCTCCTGTACAATGGAATTGATCACATCAATGGAACACAGAGAATGGTCTTCTTTGGGGTATTTCATTGCTTCATAGATATTATATTCTACCCTCTCCCCATCGAATTCCATGGAAAGTGTCCCACTTTACAAATCAAGTTTAGTCTTAGCAGTTTTCAAAAATGGCCTACCTAACAGTATAGGAGTTGCCTTTGCATCTGTTTCCATATCTAAGACATAAAAATCTGCAGGGAATATCAACTTATCGACCATAACAAGGACATCCTCTATGACTCCCCTAGGATAGACACTAGACCGGTCAGCCAATTGAATCACAATACCTGTTTCCTGCAGAGGTCCAAGTCCGAGGGATTCATAGAGAGAATAGGGCATCACATTGATGGAGGCGCCTAGATCAAGCATAGCTTTCTCAAACCTGGTGTTCCCGATGGTGCAAGGAATGCTCCACATGCCTGGATCTCCGCATTTCTTTGGCAAGCGCTAGAATACAACAGAGACGCGTTCGCTGACCTTGACTTTCTCCTTTCCTTTCAGCTTCTGATTCCTCTTTACTGTGCATAGCTCCTTTAGGAATTTAGCGTACTTTGGTACACTCTTGACAAGATTGAGGAGTGGGATATTCACCTCACACTTACTGAAAGTATCAAAGAGATCCTTGTCATCAATAACTCTCCTTTCCTTGAGTGCTTCTGGAAAGGGTGCAGGTGG
This sequence comes from Rheum nobile, assembly GCA_027886185.1. NCBI lineage: Eukaryota > Viridiplantae > Streptophyta > Magnoliopsida > Caryophyllales > Polygonaceae > Rheum > Rheum nobile. Next base: position 8,615,326 of record WOAB01000040.1, read on the forward strand.
TTTCTCAGATCCAAGAGGAGGAAAGTTGGGCCGTACATAGGTATCCACCTCCTCGTCAGGAAGATCAACGAGTTCTGGGCTTTCACCGCGGGGCGGCGAGTTCAACGCGGGGCGGTGAGGGTCGCCGCGAGGCGGTGATAATGGTGTAGGAACACTGGGAGCTACCACCTCGTTGCGGTGAGAACTGCCGTGGGGCGGTGATACTGACTCTTCAGCAATCTCAATCTCAGCTATGTCGTCCTGATCAGCAATAGGGGCGACATGTAGTTCCTTGCCGCTTCGTAGGGTTACTGCATTTGCAGCATCTTGCCTTCTTTCTTTTCGTAGCTCAACGACCACATCCTTGAAGTCGGTCATGAACTCTGCTATCCGCTGGAAAGTAGTCTCAGTTTTCTCCACATGTGTTGCAAAGTGTTGGGTTAGGGTATGGAGAATCGTTGTGGTCGAAGAGGGGCTGTGAGCAGTTGGTGGATCATCAATGCAAAGCTGTCGTGTTTCAATGGGCTCGTAGCTCTCAACAGCACAGACTTCAGCAGTGGTGGTATCTGTGGTTTGCCTTCCCATCCCCACAATTACTTCCCTCAAAGAAGCAATCTCTTGTGATATATGCGAGTCATGGGAGCTGATGGCACCAACTAGCATGGTTCTCGGGGGTTCAGAATATTCCCTTGTACCTTCAGCCATCTCTTTAAGCGTGGCCATGGCGACATCCAGAGTCAGATTGAGGATGTTACCACCACAAGAGGCATCAATCATTCTTCGTTCAATGTCATTCAGCCCGTTGTAAACATAAAGCACCAGAGACTTCGTATCAAAACCATGGAATGGGCAACTCGTGCAGAGTCGATCAAACCGCTGACAATAGTCATAGAGTACCTCATCTTCGCCTTGTTCGATGCATGTGATCTCCCTTTTCAAAGCATTTGCCATCTGAGCGGGAAAATAACGGGCAAGGAAAACCTTGTGCATCTTAGTCCAAGAGTCTACACTCCCTACAGGTAGATGATAGTACCAATCTTCAGCCTCATCCTTTAGAGTGAACCCAAAGGCTCTCATTTTGATCTGGTCCTCAGTGACATCGGTGGGCTTAATGCTCATCAGAATGGTGTGGAATTTGTTCAGATGGAGAATGGGATCCTCTCCACTTCTTCCATAATATTTTGGTAGCAACCGAATTGCTCCTGGTTTAAGCTCAAACTTGACCCCGTCAGCCAGGGGTGGAATAGTCACAGCTAAGAGCTGCTGTACCAGATTCTGTTCAGTCCATTGGCGGAGTGTTTGCGTCATTCGTACCTGTCTCTGTAAGAACTTCAACAAGTAACGAATCAGTAGTAAAAGTGTGGATCGTAAGATAGATCCACACGGCAGTCAATCACAAATAATCACAAACAGAAAATTTGACTCCCCGGCAACGGCGCCAAATTTGACGAGGCCGGAAACCGGTGTCGTTTTCCTGTCAAAATAATCTCAATTCACCTACTAAAGAGTATAGCAAGTAAGTCAAGGTCGATCCCACAGGGAGTCGGTTATCTGTGCGCAATTATGGATGATCAACAAGTAACGGGGGGTTTTGTCTAGAATAATCGTAACGTAAACAAACATGCAATTAATGACAAGAGATGAAATATGATGAGAGAAAGTATTCCACCAGACAATTATCCACACCACAATGCAATCGGTTGATCACTGAAAACTATCTTTCCAAGTTCTTTTACTATCTTATCAGTGTTCCCACCCTGATCGTGAATACTATCGATTCTCACAGTTGTCGATAGACTTATTACTATGCCAATGATAAAGCACAACTGATTCTCACAGTTGTCAGCGTACTTTAACACCAACACATCAATAGCAATACACACAAGGATATAGGACACATGCAAGTAGAAAGACGTACAAGTACTCACTCTCCTACTTAACATGCAATTGACTCTCACACACAAATATACGCTCGGAACCCCTATACGCACAAACGTGTTTGCCACTAGATATGCACTCGGAACCCCTATATGCAATCCTAGTAATATGATAAATGCCGAAAGACCTAGTTAGCAACTCTAGGTAAACCAACATAAATCAATAATCAATTCAATCGAGAGAATCAATCCAACTTAATAAGATATAGAACAAGGAAATAGAAATCTCACAACCAATTCATTATAGTGCTTCAATCGTCTTGCGAAACAAGAATGTTTAGCTATCCATTACTTGAAAAAAACCTAGAAATTATATTAAGGAAGAAGAACGTAACTATTTGCTGCTCTTCAAAACTAACGAAAAGACCTTATATAGGTTTCTCCAAGTTGACCTAATAACCGAAATAAGGAAATAATATAAAACTAAAACATGAAATATAAAATATCAAAATAGGAAATAACAGCACACGTCAGCCACGCGGTCTTCATTCCACCGCGAAGCGGTAATGCTCCACCGCGATGCGGTGGATTCTTCTGGCGTGAGGCGCTTCTCCTAAGGATCTTCACCGCGGGGCGGTGACAGTGCCGCGGGGCGATGCTGGCAACTTCTTCATCCTTCATCTGCTCCAATGTACTACCAAGCGAAGTAGTTTTCTCCCTTAGCTCTGAGCAGATCTTCTTCAACATCTCCAACTTCCTTCATTAGGCTACAATGTGATACCCCGTAATTTTGTAAGGCTATTTTGGGAATTATGGATTTTTCCCGAATGTCCGTTTGGTACGTCGGATTTAATTCTGAGAGCTTAAGACATTCTGTAATGTGCTCTGTATTTGTAATATTTTTCTCAGTGAAGAATTATACAGTCGAGGTGTGTTGGGAGTTTATACTCGTTCGTGTACGACTTTCGTTAACGCGGATTAAGATTGGTACAAGTTTATTGCCCAAGAGTTGTTATCTAATAGGCAATAGTACAAGATTCTTTATCCAAAGGTTTTTGTCCAAGAGCCATTGTCCAAGGGGCAAAAGGGTTTGGATATTGTCCAAGAGGCAAGGACCCTAATTTCTTCTATAAATAGAGGTGTTGGGTGAGGGTGGAAGAGGGTGCGAAAGACGCGGAAGTGCTCTCAGATTCTCGACTCTAAAAAACGCTCTCAAAGAAAACGCTCTCTCTCGAAAAGGCTCTAAGTGGATCGTCGGAGCTCGTTTAGTGTCGTTCTCGGTGGCCAAGGGGAAGCTTGGGAGGCCCTTAGAAGCCTAGAAACCAAGCAAGGCGAAAGACGAGCCAAATCGATCATCGAGGGTGAGTTTTCTCCTCTCGTATTTCTGTTTTCGTTCGCGACGGCGCCCGCCGTGAGGAACACGGCGACCGCCGGCATGAGACGGCGCCCGCCGTGATGAAGGAGGCCAGCCGCCGTGGTTGAGCGGTGCCCACCGTGGTTGAGACGGCGCCCGCCGTGAATTGGGTGGCGCCCGCCGTGATTGTTGTGGCGCCCGCCGGCGAGTTGTTGTTGGCCGGGTTGTTGGTGTTGGCTTCCGTAGCCTTCGTTCGGGTTTCGTTTCCTTTTATTCCTTTCGTTCTTTCGTAGATCGGTATTGTTGTTTGTCGAATCTAACTTAGGGTTTCTGTATGGGTCGATCCGAAGGTACCGGAGTTGGCAGATTTGTCTCTGTGTCGAGCCCGGAATCCCGTCGTTAGACTTCGTTCAAACTCTGCGGATTAAGGCAAGTGGCGGTTCGCTCTTGCTCATTCGTTCCATATTTACATTAATTATCAGTAGTTTATCTGAGTAATTAATTTGGAATGAATATTCTGTTTGTCTGGAAACGGTTTTGTTAAACTGTTTTGAAAATCATATAATAGGTTGTATATCTGTTAGAACAACGCTATTATCTGTGATCGCCTTTCGGGCCTTTATATGGATTTATCCAGTAACGGTTGTTGTGCTGTACTGTTTAGTTAGCACTAGTGGCTAGGAACACTATGTACCTTGAGGGGGTTTAGCTGTTTCTTTGTAACTGGTACTTGGTGGTTCATCCCCAGTACTTTCTCTTTGGTCATGACCATACCCTTTCACAGGGTAGGCGCACTTCGCTAGTGCCAAATCTTCCAGGGTTCATCCCTTCGATATCTCTTGTGAGGATATTTGATATCTCTTGTGAGGAGATCCGATATCTCTTGTGAGGAGATCCGATATCTCTTGTGTGGAGATGTAAAAGCTTATAACGTAATGCTCGTTTTGGAATTAAATAAGATAAGTGCCCGAGTGCACATGATTAATATACCTTGGGCGAGTAGTGCAGCTAAGTTCAGTGCAGCTAGGAAAACTCGTCTTGACTTGAATGTAGTACGTTCTCTTTCCAATCTGGATTCGCTGTAGGCGATGAGGTTGGTCGTGAACCGAAGCATCTCAGTCAGTTTTAAATCATTGTTGTATGATCCTGTAATCATTTCAGATTTGTCATTTTTCCTTAAAGACTCAATCTCTTGGAGTCTCTTTTCGAGTCGATTTCTGTGAAGATGAAGTCTTCCAGAATCTTCTCTTATGCATACCTCTTGTTGTTATTCCGTGAAAGTGCCGGGTTATGTATCGTCCCTTTGGTTATTATTCGAGGGACAATGATAGTAAACGGTTACGATCACTCGAACCATTCTGCTTTTTACCCTTGCTAGTCTATTCAAGTAGACTAACCCACGAACTTTGTTCTCTGCATGTGGGCTGGTGTCATCCGTTCGATTCGGCACATCAGATAGAGTGAAGATTTGAGGAGACTAGATTGACTATGAAGACGACGGTTGTTTTTGGATGTTTTAATAATTGCTTTTAATCAGGTTGAGATCCTTGGGCAAGTGATCATCACGATCACAACCCCGTTTGTAAAATCTTTTATTTGTCTTCCGCTGTACTTTGTTTGAACTCTGTGTTTGGCCTATTCGGGATTGGGTTGTAATCCCGTAACTCTTGTTTTCTCAACAATGTTATGTTTTGGAATTTATTGCTTGATCTTTGTGTATCAATTGCATTTCATAAATTGTATTTATTTGGTAAAGCCTTGGGTGATCTCGGTAAGGAACACTGGGGTCACTGGCGGTAATACCTTTCCAAAAGGGTTAAGTTTTGGGGGTGTTACAGTTGTGGTATCAGAGCCAAAGGTTTTAAAACGGGTTTGGGATTTTATAAATCATTTATCCGTTTTTGAAAATGCTTCAAAAGGGCTCTGAATTTTCAAAGTGAAAAGAATTTCAAAACACCGTTCATAGTCATGTCTTCTGTACAGTCTGATATAGTAAGCTTGCTTCTATGTCTAGAAAGACTAATTCTTTTCTCGTTGCCCCGTTTGATATGGGTGCATTCTGTTCTCTTCAGAGGAACCCGGGAGAAGCCGAGGTGGTTTCACCATCTCTAGCTAGGCTTGATTCCCAGTTCGCTCGTTGTGAGTTGAGGTTGTAGAACCTAGTAAATCGGTTCGAGTCCATCAATAGAAATTACCAAGTTGATCTATTCTAAGTTGATTTTATTACAATAATTATATCAAAATGATACTAAAGTGATAAAATCCTTGGAATTTGATCGGTAAACAGATGGTGAACACGAGGAACACTATCCGTACTGGTGTTGGGCCAAGCATTGACCCCAGACTAAACCCAAGGAATGTTGCAGACCCATCAGAAGAGCATGAGTCTGTCTTCCATAATAATCCTGGAGGCAACGACCCAGCTAGGGACAACGCTCCAAGGATATTTGATAAAGCAGCTGTTGCAGAAATTCGGGGAATCGTCATGCAAGCGATTGCCGACGCGTTACGCCCGAATGTGCATCAGGCACAAGGAGTGCCAGTATCTCGAGAAGTTCCGAGGTTTGAGGAACAAGAGAACCATGTGCTGCAGGGAGGGGTGATCAGGAATAGAGGGGAGTATGGCCGAGCCCTGAAGGCTGTTAACTCCATGAGGCCTGCCAGCTTCGATGGGAAAGGAGAGCCAGTCAAGGTGGCTCATTGGTTTTCCCACATGGAGCGGCTATTCCGTAATGTTGAGTGCACTGAAGCGGAGAGAGTGCATATAGCCTCTCTTCAGTTAAAGGAAGAAGCCAGTGAATGGTGGGAGAGTATCGGCTTAGCTGATAGCCCGGTTTTGACCTGGTCTATGTTTAAGACCAAGATGACTGATCGTTTCTTCTCTCGTGCTATGAGGGAGGAGAAACACAAGGAGTTTCTGTATCCGCAAACGGATGGATTGAAGGTGACCGAGCTTGCAACCAAATTCAATCATCTAATGCAGTACGCTGGACCTGAGATATCTAGTGAGGCACAGAAGATCTGGTATTTCGACGAATGGATGAGTCCAGACATCAAGCCGATGATGGTGCACCACACATGCTCTACTCTAGAGCAGTATGTGGATACAGCCTACAAGCTGGAGGTGACTCTGGAGGAGTCGACCAAGAAGCGTAACAGCCAGAGGCAAGTGCAGTACCAGCCTCAGGCAAGTGGGTTCAAACGCCCCGCCCCACCATCTGACTTTGCCAGATCTGGCCGAGCAAAAACGAATATGACTCAGGATGGGTCTACGCAACGTTCGGGTCAGGGCAATAGCCTGATCCAGTGCTACAACTGCGGTACGCACGGGCACAAGAGCAATGAATGTCTGAAGGACAAAAAGACATGCTTTGATTGCGGAAAGGAGGGTCATATGCAGGCGTTCTGTCAGCGGAGGAATGTGAAAGGAGCTGAGTCACGGCAAGGGTCTGTTAATCAGAACAACCGACCCAAGTTCAGTCCGGTGGAAGCTCCTAGCCCTTTAATGCAGACGACTGCGCATAACAAAGGGAAAGCCCCGATGGCTTCAGGAAGCCAAGGTCAACGCCTGTACGTGATACGTGAGGTGGATGGACCCTATGCTCCTAATGCTTAGAGTACTTTGTATCTGCATTACACTTTTGTTAATGTGTTGTTGATGTGGGTGCTACCCAGACTTTCATTTTGGATGGTTGTAGTTAAGTTGCGTGTGCAACGAGGTTGTGAACCTTTTGTTGTAACTCTTCTTATATACGAACCTTTGGTTTATACCAAGTTATGTTTCGTTGCTTGTTGATGGGGTAAGGTCTCGTGTTCGAGACTCACCAACAACCTCTGAGGAGATGGCTGCCTATTAATTAGGTGGAGCTACCAAGGATGGGTTGAGATGTATGGACAGCGGCTCATAACAACAGAGGACGCTGGTAATGGCTGGGCCTGGACTCGGATCCACTAGTGAGTCGTCTGTGAACCATGTAGTGGGTTGGTCCAAGATGGTGACCATTTAGTGGGAACCAATCGTCTGTCGAATTGTCAATTACCATCAAGGGTAAGAAATTCAAAGCGATTTGACCTAAATAACCATGGTCCATACGATAATTATTCTCGGTATGGATTGACGGAAGCGTCACAAGGCAGTGATTGACTTCGGTTTTTGATATTTCTGTGGTTAGAGGATTTATGGGTGTCTTTCCAGAAGATATTCCTGGATACCCCAAATCCTGTTGTGGAGTTTGCAATTGATCTCGAGCCGAGTACCACGCCGATCTCTGAGGCACCGTACCGGATGGCTCTTGTTGAGATGCAAGAGTTGAAGAAGCAACTCAAGGATCTTCTTGACAAAAGTTATATAAAGCTGAGTGCATCACCTTAAGTAGGAGTGCCCTAGTTTATTTGAATAAAGTCACGATGAAGAGCAAGTATCTGTTGCCAAGGAGTGATGATCTGTTGGATCAACTACATGGAGCAAAAGTTTTCTCCAAGATCGACATGAGATCTGGGTATCATCAGCTCAGGATTCGTAAGGATGATATTCCGAGGATTGCGTTTCGGACAAGAGATGGTTACTACGAGTTTGTAGTCATGCCATCTGAGCTTACGAATGCTCTAGGAGTTTTCATGAACCTAGTGCATCGATGTTTTAGACCAGTACTTGAATAAGTTCATAGTGGTCTTCATCAACATTTTGATTTTTCCCGAGCAATGAAGCTCACAGGGAACGTCTGCGGATTGCTTTATCGGTCCTTAGACCAAGTCGGTTATACGCAAAGTGGGCTAAGTGTGATTGTTGGATCTAGAAGTGGCTTTCTTAGGCCATGTGATCAATAAGAATGAGGTTATGGTTATTCCCTAGAAGAGTGAATCAGTAGTTGTTTGGAAGCGGCCTCAGGGTGTGAGCGAGGTGCGCAGTTTCCCCGAGCTTATAGGACATTATAGACGGTTCATGAAATGATTTTTTTCTAAGATCTCTCCACCTATGACCAGTCTGTCCACAAGGTCAACCAGAAGTTGTCTGGGATGACAAGTGCAAGACCAGTTTTCAAGAAGTTGAAACAGTGTCTGACTTTTACACCAGTTTTGGCATTGTCAGAAAGAATGTTGGCTATATGGTCTATAGTTAATGCTTCGAGAAATGGGTTGGGATGTGTCTTTGATGCAGAAAGGCAAGGATATTGCATACGCATCTAGACAATTGAAAACCTATGAAGCAAACTAACCAACACATGACCTAGAACTAGCAGCAATAGTGTTTGCATTGGAAACTGAGGTTACTTGGGTAACTTAGAGGTCAGCAAAAGTTTCCACCAGGAGATTGTCCGTTACATGGCATTACTAAGACCATTGTATCGGATCGAGATGGCCGATTTATGTCAAGTTTATAGCAAGAACTTCACAAGGCCATGGGAACTGAATTGAGATTCAGCAGCGTTTCATCCTCAGACAGATGGTCAGTCTGAAAAACCATCTAGACCCTGGAGGATATGCTAAGAAGTATACATACTCGATCATCCGACTAGCTGGGAAGACAACCTAAGTCTGATTGAGCTCACGTACGATAATAGTTGGCATGCTACAATCAAGATGGCTCTGTTTGAAGCTTTGTATGGTCACAAATGTAGATCTCAGATTTGTTGGGTTGAGTACGCCGACAAGATTCTACTTGGACCAGAGTTGGTCGAAAGGACAACTTCGAACATTGCTCTGAGTAGACAGAGGTTGTTGACCGCTCATAGTCGACAAAAGTTTTACGCAGATCAGAAGTGTTAAAGTGTTGAGTTCGAGGTTGGTGTCAAGGTACTTGTCACAGTATCGCCACCCAAGGATGTTTTCAGGTTTGGTAAGCGTGGGAAGCTTAACCCTCGCTATATGGGACCATTCAAAATTCTGGATAGAGTAAGATCTCTAACGTACCGTTTGGTATTGTCGCCATCGGCATACCCAGTGTATAATATATTCCACGTATCATTGCTAAGGATATTCGTGCCAAGATGAGTCTCGTAGGCTGAGCTATAAGGACGTCGAGATTCAGGCAAATGGTACTTGAGAGGAGATGTCAGTGTGCATTCTCGAACGCCGTGTGAAACGACTGTGCAACGAGATCGTACTGTTGGTACGAGTTATGTGGTCCAGGTCTGGGACTGAGGAAGTTACTTGGGAAACCGAGGCAGAGATGCTCAGACACTTTCCCGAGTTGTTTTTCAGCCAAGTTTCGGGGTCGAAACTTCTTTTAAGGGGGAGGTGATGTGATACCCCGTAATTTTGTAAGGCTATTTTGGGAATTATGGATTTTTCCCGAACGTCCGTTTGGTACGTCGGATTTAATTCTGAGAGCTTAAGACATTCTGTAATGTGCTCTGTATTTGTAATATTTTTCTCAGTGAAGAATTATACAGTCGAGGTGTGTTGGGAGTTTATACTCGTTCGTGTACGACTTTCATTAACGCGGATTAAGATTGGTACAAGTTTATTGCCCAAGAGTTGTTATCTAATGGGCAATAGTACAAGATTATTTATCCAAAGGTTTTTGTCCAAGAGCCATTGTCCAAGGGGCAAAAGGGTTTGGATATTGTCCAAGAGGCAAGGACCCTAATTTCTTCTATAAATAGAGGTGTTGGGTGAGGGTGGAAGAGGGTGCAAAAGACGCGGAAGCGCTCTCAGATTCTCGACTCTAAAAAACGCTCTCAAAGAAAACGCTCTCTCTCGAGAAGGCTCTAAGTGGATCGTCGGAGCTCGTTTAGTGTCATTCTCGGTGGCCAAGGGGAAGCTTGGGAGGCCCTTAGAAGCCTAGAAACCAAGCAAGGCGAAAGACGAGCCAAGTCGATCGTTGAGGGTGAGTTTTCTCCTCTCGTATTTCTGTTTTCGTTCGCGACGGCGACCGCCGCGAGGATCACGGCGACCGCCGGCTCGAAGGCGGCGACCGCCGGCATGAGACGACGCCCGCCGTGAGGAACACGGCGACCGTCGGCATGAGACGGCGCCCGCCGTGGTGAACGGCGACCGCCGTGATGAAGGAGGCCAGTCGTCGTGGTTGAGCGGCGCCCGCCGTGGTTGAGACGGCGCCCGCCGTGATTGTTGTGGCACCCGCCGGCGAGTTGTTGTTGGCCGGGTTGTTGGTGTTGGCTTCCGTAGCCTTCATTCGGGTTTCGTTTCCTTTGATTCCTTTCGTTCTTTCGTAGATCGGTATTGTTGTTTGTCGAATCTAACTTAGGGTTTCTGTATGGGTCGATCCGAAGGTACCGGAGTTGGCAGATTTGTCTCTGTGTCGAGCTCGGAATCCCGTCGTTAGACTTCGTTCAAACTCTGCGGATTAAGGCAAGTGGCGGTTCGCTCTTGCTCATTCGTTCCATATTTACATTAATTATCAGTAGTTTATCTGAGTAATTAATTTGGAATGAATATTCTGTTTGTCTGGAAACGGTTTTGTTAAACTGTTTTGAAAATCATATAATAGGTTGTATATCTGTTAGAACAACGCTATTATCTGTGATCGCCTTTCGGGCCTTTATGTGGATTTATCCAGTAACGGTTGTTGTGATGTACTGTTTAGTTAGCACTAGTGGCTAGGAACACTATGTACCTTGAGGGGATTTAGCTGTTTCTTTATAACTGGTACTTGGTGGTTCATCCCCAGTACTTTCTCTTTGGTCATGACCATACCCTTTCACAGGGTAGGCGCACTTCGCTAGTGCCAAATCTTCCAGGGTTCATCCCTTCGATATCTCTTGTGAGGAGATCTGATATCTCTTGTGAGGAGATATGATATCTCTTGTGAGGAGATCCGATATCTCTTGTGTGGAGATGTAAAAGCTTATAACGTAATGCTCGTTTTGGAATTAAATAAGATAAGTGCCCGAGTGCACATGATTAATATACCTTGGGCGAGTAGTGCAGCTAAGTTCAGTGCAGCTAGGAAAACTCGTCTTGACTTGAATGTAGTACGTTCTCTTTCCAATCTGGATTCGTTGTAGGCGATGAGGTTGGTCGTGAACCGAAGCATCTCAGTCAGTTTTAAATCATTGTTGTATGATCCTGTAATCATTCCAGATTTGTCATTTTTCCTTAAAGACTCAATCTCTTGGAGTCTCTTTTCGAGTCAATTTCTGTGAAGATGAAGTCTTCCAGAATCTTCTCTCATGCATACCTCTTGTTGTTATTCCGTGAAAGTGCCGGGTTATGTATCGTCCCTTCGGTTATTATTCGAGGGACAATGATAGTAAACGGTTACGATCACTCGAACCATTCTGCTTTTTACCCTTGCTAGTCTATTCAAGTAGACTAACCCACGAACTTTGTTCTCCGCATGTGGGCTGGTGTCATCCGTTCGATTCGGCACATCAGATAGAGTGAAGATTTGAGGAGACTAGATTGACTATGAAGACGACGGTTGTTTTTGGATGTTTTAATAATTGCTTTTAATCAGGTTGAGATCCTTGGGCAAGTGATCATCACGATCACAACCCCGTTTGTAAAATCTTTTATTTGTCTTCCGCTGTACTTTGTTTGAACTCTGTGTTTGGCCTATTCGGGATTGGGTTGTAATCCCGTAACTCTTGTTTCCTCAACAATGTTATGTTTTGGAATTTATTGCTTGATCTTTGTGTATCAATTGCATTTCATAAATTGTATTTATTTGGTAAAGCCTTGGGTGATCTCGGTAAGGAACACTAGGGTCACTGGCGGTAATACATTTCCAAAAGGGTTAAGTTTTGGGGGTGTTACATACAAAACCTCCAAGTCTGTACAACTCCAACTCTTCTCCTAAGTAACAGACTTAGCCTAATTCTCCACTTAAACTCCATCTAATATGTGTCAAAATTCACTAGTTAAGGTGCACTAAATTGCACCTATCAACCAATGACTGATTTTATTGCACATGTCTTTCCATTTTGCTTTTCTTGACTTTTTTTGCGTATTCCCTATTCTGTTCTAGATTTTGATTAGCTGTAGTGATGTTAAATGGGTGCATACTAGCTGGTTTCACTTCAAGGTTTTTGGCTACTCTTTAACTTGTCTCCTTCAAGGTGTTCGTAATTTTACTGGCTTCGCGACATACATTTTCACTTTAAAGTTATGTCACTCCTAGTCACCCGACTCATCTCATATCTGTAAATTTTCTGTATCATAGTACTTGGTATTTTGTTTTGTTATTATTTTGGACCCCCTTTGAAAAAACATATGACATACATCAGTCATGCTCATGCTACTGTATCTCGGCTCTGTTTATGTGTAAACATATTATGCTATAAATTGTAAAATTCACTTAAATATGCTCATATATGTCATGTAACCATGCAGGTGTATGATGAAACAACCGAGGGAAAGAAGGTTTGCACTTACTACAAAGTCGATTCTGTTCCTGCTGTCCTCATCATTGACCCTATAACAGGACAAAAAATGCGGTTATGGTCTGGAATGATACTTCCTGATCTACTATTAGAGGTAACGTGTTTATTGTCATAAAAGTAACAAAGTATGGTGTTCATATTTGAAATTTTGAAGTCTTGTCCCGGTTGACATTAAGCATTATCTATATTTTATAGGATCTATGTACAGGCCTCCATTTGCTTTGATGTACCAAGGGTCCTTTGAAAAGGTAGTAGATTTCCTTTTAATCAGTGTATGTGTTATTGGTATATAGATTCTTATACAAGTGTGAGATGTTAACTTATTAAGGTTTTGCATACAAATCATATCGTATATCAGTATTCTAGTATTGCTTTACCGGACAAAAAATGAACATATACTCCAAATTTCAGGCAAAAGTTGCTGCTGCTTCTGAGGATAAGTGGCTTCTTGTGAATTTGCAATCAAACAAGGAATTTCGTTCTCATATGGTAAAGTTTCCTTGTTTGTCCATGTTCCTTGGGAAAAAATAATCCTTTCTCTTTTCTCTTTAATCCGGGGAAGATAAAATGGACTTTTTGGTCAAATAAGCTGGCAATATAAGGTTTCCTTGAAAGAATGTAGTGATCAGCACCTATATTTAGTTCATAACTTGCTTTTCTCCCACTTAAATTATATGCTAGTGGTGCTAAAAACCTTTGTAGATTTTCCCTTTCATTCTCATCTTTTATGCGTCTCTATCATTTACATACATGCTTGCAGTCTTTATTCTCATCTTTTACCGTTGTGATTGGATTTTTTTGCAGATTTTTTTTGCAAAAAATTGGACTTTTTAGCCCGGATGTGGAAGAGATCCGGGCTAAAATGTCCAGTTTTTTTTGTTCAAACATAATGCTTTTTAGCCCGGACTTACCCAGATCTGGGCTAAAAAGTGGGAAATGCGACTTGTTGAGGCGGGCCTCCGAAGCCCGCCTCAACAAGTCCCTCATTTTTAGCTGTCTAGTGAGGGACTTGTTGAGGCGGGCTTAGGAGGCCCGCCTCAATAAGTAACTTTTAGAGGCGTAAAATGCCCGGACTTACCCAGATCTGGGCTAAAAGGTGGGAAAATGCGACTTGTTAAGGCGGGCCTCCGAAGCCCGCCTCAACAAGTCCCTCATTTTTAGCTGTCTAGTGAGGGACTTGTTGAGGCGGGCTTAGGAGGCCCGCCTCAATAAGTAACTTTTAGAGGCGTAAAATTCCCGCCTCAAAAAGTGTCCCTACTTGTTGCAGCCCCCTCACTTGCTGCGAACGGTATCCGCCTCAATAAGTGTCAAAACGCCCGCCTCAAAAAGGGTTTTTTCTACTAGTGAACAATTAATATAAGAAAGAAATATTAATTAACAACATTCAAATAAAATTTTTATTTATGATCAAAATGAAAAATAAACCTCACAAAGAAGATAAAGAATAAATTTAGATAAAAACCAAATTCAAATAGAAAAGAAATTGACTCACATATCAAATGAAATAAAATTGAGAAACGAGAAAAATGTGCCACATATTAAAGAACAAATGTTATATAAAATAACTAGCACAATTAAAAAAATAAAAATCAACTAAAAGAGAAATTGGCCTACATAAATGTAAAAGTGGAGTTATTGAGATTTGAACCTAAGACCTTTTAAAAGACAATTGTACTTATCAACTAGACCAACTTCACTTTCTATATTTTTTCTCTAAATTAATAATTATATTACTACTACTTGATGTTGGATTTGGGCCCCTCCCGACCTTGGGCCCTAGGGCGGCCGCCTACCTAAACTACCCTTAGGGCCGGCCCTGCCTAGAAGGCTAGAGACACTAGATATTGTTTTGTCTTGTAGGTGTTTGATGAAACGCCATTGTTTGTTTTGTCTTGTTTTTAAGTGAGAACTGTGGATGGTTATACTTGTTGATGGCTATGAGTGTTTGTGTTTTATCGGTGATAATTATAACAAGTTTTGTTGTCATTTTAGGGTCATGAAAGGTTAAGTTTGCAATCTCGATATGTTCTGTATTTGTATGTTCATGCAGACTTCACCATAAAAGGCATTGAGGTAGCATACAATCTCTCAAAGTTGTATGTTATGTGTGAAATACAAAGGAATATATTTATGTAACCGCTTATGTGTGAATTATATTTTTGAATTTTTGTCAAATGGGTTCTCCCAGGCACTTGAATTCTTACTCATCCAACTTCTTCTCTATGCAGCAATGGCTAACAATGGAGTGAATAATTTGGCAAATGAAAATGAGTTTAATGTTGGGCTCCCAAGCGAGGTGCTAGAAACACTCACCGATTACAACCCCAATAGCTCTAATGTCACCATACTAGAGGAGCTTCAATGGTGGCAGGGAAATTTTTATATCCATGTGTTGTGATTGATCATACAAATTTCAGATTATAGGAAAAAAAGTTATATAGATGATGATGCAAACATGATGCAAACTCTGTTATATATATGATGCAAACTTGATGCAAATAAGTGTCATTTTAGCATTTTATTTTTTATAAAAAATATTTATCGCTTTAGAGCTTTAGGTAATGATTTATTGTTGAATTATGAGATATGTTATTGCAAATTGATTGATTTTTTTTATGCAAATTAATTTTCTTTATTTATTGGTTAGAAATGAGGTATGTAACTATATTATATTGTAAATTTCAGAAGAAAAAAATATTTTAATTTAATTATTACAGTTTTTAGTAATTGTGTTAAAGAAAAGGTTCAAGTGAGAAAGATTATTAGAGTGAGAATGAGAATAAAAAATGGCCGTGCCGTTTTTTATATTAAAAAAATGCGTATTTTTGAAAAAACTTCAAAAGGACGCGTGCGCGCATAGGATATGAGATGTGCATAGATTTTGGGTTGTGTGTGCATGGATTTGGACTTGTATGTGCATCTAAATTCTACTTGTGCATGTACATCGTTTTTCTGGGTTAAAATATACATGAGCTTTGAACTGTATGTGCATTCCTTTTGAAGCGCATGCCTTTATACTTGTATGTGTATGTAATTTGTACTAGGTGTGCATGAGTTCCACTTACATATTTTCTAGAAATAAAAATGTATGTGACTTTGTGTAAGTAAAAATTCATGCACATACAGATAAAACCTTATGCACTTCCCAGAATGTGCACAAGTGTGTGCTTGTATGTGCCTAAGTTTTGATTGTATGTGTGACTTTGTTTAAGTGGAAACTCATGCACATATATGCAAAAACTTATGCACTTATTGGAATGTGCACAAGTTTGTGCATGTATGTGCACATATTTCGATTGTACTGGCTTTGTATAAGTTGAAACACACGCACATACAGGCAAAAACTGATGCACTTTTCTAGAATGTGCACGAGTTTGTGCTTATATGTGCATGAATATTTGTTTGTCTTTGTTTAGTGAAAACTCATGCACATACATGCAAAAAAGTTACCCCTGAAATGTGCACAAGTTTGTATTTCATTTGACTTTATGTGGACGAGCTAAAAAATGCACAGATTTTTGCCTGTATGTGCATGAAAATAAATCTCTATGTGCATGATTTTTGTGTTGTATGTGCTAGCAAAAAAAAAAAAAAAAACGCATGCGCATGCACCCGCCTGTATTTCCCCCAAAAAATATGCATTTTTTCAAATAAAATTCGATCGTGCCGAATTATTGCATTTTTTTTTGCTTTTTTAATCTGGGCCTTTAGTTTCTTTGGATCAAATGACCCATATTCATTCTTATTTTTCACCTAAACTCATTTTCTCACCGGATCCGCATCAAGTATAAAATTACAAATGTATTACTTAACGGTCCTAGTAATAGTATAGATTAACTTTTCTTCTTATCTCCTTGGCAAATTAAGAGTTTACTGGCTTTTAAAGAGGCATGGTTTTCAGAGAAACCCCTTGTTGTCCTTTTATTAAATAAAATGAAATGCTAGCTTGATCTCTGATAATGAAAAAAATATCATACGCTAGCTCCTTGTTTGGCTCCTATTCCTTTGTCCTTAATTGTTCCTCTGCAAAACATAAAGTTGACATCTAAGTTATTAATTAGAAAAAAATTGGTATCCTAGGTAAATGTGCTTCAATATCTACGATATATACATGCATTGATGCATATCAGATCTACGTGTTATACTGCATTTAACTATTGAAACATATCACATGCAATGTTAATAATGGAAGGGTGAAATAAATAAATATTTATTACAGAGTACTATGGCTAGTCTTACGGAGTATTAAACAAGCTGTAATTTCGTTAGTTTGGTTGTTAAAACTAAGACCTGGATTTTCTTACTGCGATTTTAACATAACCTAGTGTAATATCATACGGTTGTTTGGAACTCATATATTTACATGTGTACTATGCAGGTTTTTTAAAATAGTATATAACTTTTTAAATGTTAAAACTTACAAAAACGACCCCATCAGTATTGTATGTGCAATACACAAATACATATACGCGATGGTTGTGCAAACTATAGATGCATAGACACTACAGATGTGCAAATCATAAAATCATAGACAATGTACATTAGCAAAGCCAACATGCTCATCAACCCTGTCTAAGCAAACCAATAACCCACAATAGGTATTGACGTGCATGGGTTAAACCGATTTATTTTTAAATATATTCAAGTAAGCTATTTATTCTTTATTGTTCATACAACAATCAAAAACTTAACAGGTTGGGTAAAAAAATGATAGTCATTATTAACCCTAATATCGTATGGAAATTATACGTTATAATAGACCGAACGAGAAAAGTGATGTATGCCTTTATTTATTCTCAATCACATAGACCCAAATATCACAACAAAACATAGAAATCGGGTTTTAACCCACGTACTCTTCAAATCTTTAGGTTATTAAAATGTCATAGGAAACAATGTCAAACGATAGTGATAGAAACACGATGAATGAGCTACGTAGTATACACCACATGATATGTTTCGATATGAAAGTATGAATGTCAAGTATTTATTGGTTTAATCACTTCGAATGAAGTGGTAAAAAGCTCGTACGCTTCATCTAAGGGTATTTGAAAAGCACGTTCACATGTGTTGTGCATATTGGTTTTGCACATCACGTTTGTCCGTGCATGTTGGTTTTGCACATCAAGCCCGTCTGTGCATGTTGAACATACACATCAAGCCTGTCTGTGCGAGAGCGTGAAGACGAGAGAGTTCTGAAGGGAGAGAATAAGTTTGGGCCAGTTTTGTAATTTTTAATAAAATAAAAGTTTCATACTAATTTAAAAAAACCTGCATAGTATAACCCTATATTTATGTATGTATAATTAAAATCACAACTAAATAATTGTAAACTATGAGTCATTATTTACAAATTATGAATGCATTTTTCAGATTTTACTTGCATAAACTTTTTTAAACTAAAGTTTAGAAATTGAAATTGATTAGGATTCGATAAAGATAATTATTGACAAAGTGGTGAAGAAAATCTAAAATAAGAAAAAAAAACTAGAATAATGCATGGGAAACAATGTTAGAATAAATCGACCCTCCTAAGTATAGTTGAACATAGTAATATAAAGATACATATGTATATGATGCTACAAGAAAATGAAACAAAAAATCTCAGTTTTCATATTGATATTCATTTAAGTCAAGATCTTAATAGAGAGCATTTACTAAACATATATTTATGAATCAAGGTGATTTATAACTTTTAAACAATAACAACAAAAATCTAAAAAAATAAAGAAAACAACTCATATATCAAATAATATGATATCTAGTTCAAAACAAATTCAGGAACCAATTTTTTTTTAAAAAATACATAATTATATCAGATTTTGGTTTATGAACTAATTAAATATTATTAAATGTATAAATAAGTTGTTCTAATGCAACTTCAACAAATAGATTTCGTTACTCAATTTAAAGTAAAATATCAAATATGAATTAAGTTCTAAGATATTAAAATAGGTGGTTATGATGTATTTGCAATTATATATGACTTAAATACGGAGTGTTAATTTCTATCTTTGTTGGATTGTTCTTTTAAAAAAATGTATCTTTGACATGAAATTACATCTTTATACGCATTATACTTATTTCATATTTCTAAACCATCTATATAATATATGTCTTAGATTAAAATATTGAAATATATAATATCTAACACAATATTTTTCAAAATAAGTATTTTTAATTTATGTTCTAAATCGTTTTAGAAATATTTACATAAACGAAGAGTTAAATATATACAAAAAAATAAACGTTACATGCTTATAAAACATTACAATTAGATTATAATTTATTTTGTTTATCTTATTTTCAGAATATTTTTTTGAGTCTAAAATATCTTAGGTTATTCTATTGATGTGTAAAAGGAACTTAAATCACTTTCCAATTATCACAATTAAGTTCGAATATGCAAACAAAATCAATCATTAAATAGAAAAAGTGGTTAAAATTATTTCATCGATACATGGTCATATATATTCAAAATTTAATCGAAATGAACAACTTTTACAATTTATTGAATTATTTATTATGAATTTTACAGAATCATTTTCAAAAAGTAATTTACTTATACATATAGTAATTAGTGCTTAAAAATATTAAAGCGTTAAGTAGTTAATATTGAAAGAGAAATGAAATAAATTGTATTACATATTTTGCTCAAATTGAAAAATAATAATTTGTATTCATGTCCTGAAGAATTTACAATTGTTAAGATTTGTATTTTTGGTGCAAATCTTGTTAAGATCTCTTTCTTAATTTAAAATTTTCTAATTATTTAATATACTAATAAATTAAAAATGAAAATAATAATACCTTAACAACATGGACCTAAAATCGCTCTGATGGGTTTAATATATATAAATAGATAGATTTTACTGATATACATACATAATGCATACAATATAAATAAAATAAATGATATAATATGTTATCATTATTATTTTTATTTATAAATATTTATATAATCATTATTTCACAAAATATTTGTTGTACTGTTTGGAATATTATTAAATGCAACAAATTAAAATAACCCAAATTTTGCTTTTGACAAAAAAAAGAACAATTATTACTTACAACTTATTACTTGTTAGCAATTCTGTAAGATATTGTGTGACAATATATCCAAAACAACAAAGTGTTATGGATATGTATAAATCAGTCCATATAATATATAAAGTTACATACAACGTATATTAACTGATTTACAAATTTAAATTACTTTGTATATTGATTACATTATTTATTCTACCAAAAAGTAGCTTTAAAGTGACTCATTTACATTATTATTAATATTTTCAAGTAATTAAATTTTAGTAAATCAACAGCCAAGAGGCAAGATGCCTAGAAAATTAAAATAGACTTTTGAGTTAAGTACAAATCAATCCTTATAATATATGAAGTTACATATAACGTATATTAATTGATTTACAAATTTAAATTACTTGGTATATTGATTTCATATTTTATTCTAACAAAAAGTAGTTTTAAAGTGACTCATTTACATTGTTATAAATATATTCAAGTAATAAAAATTTTGTGAGTCGACAACCAAGATGTCCAAAAAATTAAAGTAGACTTTTGAGTTAAGTAACTTCATTTTCATAAATAAACATTAGATATGTTCAGTGAAAAGCAATGGGTTCGTTTGATAACCTTGTGAGTTTTCAGTTTTATGTCCAGAAAATATTTTTGACAAAAATAATTTGTATTCATGTAAGGAAGTAACAATTGTATATATTTGTATTTGTTGGTGCAAATCTTGTTAAGGTCTTTTTCTTAATTTATATTTTATTAATTATTTAATATAATAATAAATAGAGAAAAGAAAAATATGAAAAAATAAAACCTCAACAACTTGAGCCTGAAAACAATCTAGTAGCTCAAAAAGAGTGAGCTTTAATATATATAACAAATAGATAGATTGTAACACATAAAAAATAAAATTCCAAAGCGCTACTAGATAATGCATAAAAAAAGGGTACATCAAGGGTAAGTTTTATTTTTGTAACTATTTTTAAAATATTCTAAATTCGTTTAATTCAACCAATAAATTTATATGCACTAGACTATAGCGCATAAATATTGCCGTTGAAATTCAAACGGTAACTTTTATGCTCTAGAGTGTAGCGCATAAAAGTACTGTTTGAACTAATGCGCCATACAATAGCGCATAGTTCAAACGGTAAAAACCGCAACGGTCGAAAATTTGACCATTGCATTTTTTCGGGTATATATATATATATATATGTGTGTGTGATTCTACATGTATGACCACCCACCGAATTTGAAATTACAATATTGAGAGAATGTCGTCCTTAAGCGGATATGATGTACCCGAGCTTGATTCGATTAATGATGACGATGTACGGGTAAATATTTTAAATATAGTCCATTAAGTTTTGTTATATATATAGTTGTGTTAGTACATTATGTTAGTGTAAACAACATGTTAGTTATATATTTAGGGCTAGTAAATTCCAATTTTAATCTTTATAATGTGTTAGTTTATAATGATTTTGATGATAAAGTGATATTTATATAATTGCAATGTGTTGATTCAAAGATAGTTTAGACATTATGTTAGTGTTATAATTTTAAATAAATTTCAAATTTGATCTTAGTAATGTGTTAATTTATGACAATGTTGATGATAGAGTACTGGTAAATATGCAATTGCATTATGTTAATTCAAAGTTCGATGTTAGTATAAAAATTATGTTAATTACTTGTGTATGACATGAACATAGATAGGGTAAAACATTATGTTAGTATAACATTATGTTAGTGTAAACATGATGCTAGTGTTATAATTATAAAAACAATTCCAATTGTGATATTAGTAATGTGTAAATTTATGATGATGTTGATGATAAAGTGGTATTTATTTAAAGTCCTAATTTATATATATATTTGTCAAATAATAGGATCAGTCTAGTGATAACGATTTTATGATAGTCGATTATTCTTCTCACTTTATTGGTGATGAAGAATGAAGTGATAGAGACACCATGATTGATTGGTTTCGTCGATTGGTCTGAAAAATGAACATGGCCGGTTATCGTCATAAAATGGTCATGGGCTCGTAAGGTCATATTATCGTGTGAATAGTCTGGATCATACAGTCTGGTGAAGAAGAAAGTGACCGAAGGTCCCGAGGCAGACCCTAAAGCCAAACGACTATCAAGGACAAAGAAGTCTGAGTTCCCGCTTGAGTTGCATGGGTTGTTATCAAAGGGAAGCTAGGGACAAGTAGGTAGGTAAAAATTAGATGTCATTCATGGAACACACGACCATGGTCATGCATTTGTTGGACGACTTATTGAGAAACTGATACGTGATAAACTCCCTTTGCCATGATTGATGTTTGGTCCCGTCTTGGAGACAAGATCTGGGTTTCATTCGCCTTTCGTAATTCAACCAAAAAATTGAATTCAAGGAAGGAAAAACTTGATTGAATGAAGAACACAAGAATTCAATTGCAAATACGAACGATGGAAATCACAAATCGTTTTGGGGATGAGAAACACACAAGCACCTAGCCAGATACTTATGTCTTCAAATCTGCATCCTCAAGAAGCAAAAAGCGTACTTAAGTAATAGTAGGTTTCTAACATAAAAATACCTAAAGGCTAAAAACGTAAATTATACTCTTAGAACAAAACCGGAACAAAAACTCGAAAAACACTACCTATGCACTACCACATGATTGTGCAATTGTACATGCACAGAGTGCGCCTTCTTATAGAAGGTTGTGCATGGTACGTGCACAAGGGGTGCACAGTCTAGCACTGGATCGTGCAAATGCACAAATTTTTTCTTTGCAGAACCATGTGCATGTGTGGTGCACGACCCATCACTTAGTCCGTGTAGTGTGGATGCTCTTCAGCTGGTGACTCGCACAGCCCGTGCATTTAAGGCATAGTCCGTCCCCTCTCCTTGGGTGAGTAGTGTGACTAGCCTTGGCTCCCAGGGCTCGTCTATGGTGGCGGCCAAGCGTCAGATGAATCCGGTCGTTGCCTCCTTGATCTTCTTGACCCGAGCTCTTGTGGTTGGACCTTGTGCGGGAACGCAAATCATGTCCTCGATGTCCCTCATAGTCATTGCGGGGCATGTGTCTTCATTATCCCATTCTTGAACTCAAATTGTCTTCGATTCATCATCCGAGAAGTCATAAGGAATGTAAGGAGAAATGTCAACGACATTGAATGTGGAATGGATGCCATAATTGCCAGAAAGCTCAAGACGCTAAGCATTGTCCCTAATACAGTGGAGAACCTAGAATGGTCCATCACCTCAAGCATCCAGCTTGGACTTTCGCTTGTTGGGGAACCTCTCCTTCCTCAAATGCAACCACAACAAGTCACTGACTTAAAAAACCAGCTTCTTCTTGCCCTTGCAGGTTGGCATTTGTATTGCTCAACACGCCTCTCTATTTGAACTCGAGTACGCTCATGAAGCGTTCTCACAAACTCAGCCCGCTTAGATGCATCAAAGTGTTCCTTCTTCTTCATGGGTTGGGGCGTGAGATTCATCAATGTATAGGGGTTGCAGCCATAGACGACTTCAAAAGGAGTCATATTCGTTGCAGAGTGAATCGACCTGTTATAAGCAAACTTCACAAAGGGAAAACAATCCTCCCACTTTCGGAGGTTAAACTTAAGAATAGTACAAAGTAAAGTACCCAAAGTCTGATTACTTACCTCCGTTTGGCCGTCAGTTTGAGGATGACATGAAGTATAGAAGAGAAACTTAGTCCCCAACTTAGACCACAAGGTCTTCTAAAAACAACTCAGAAATTTATCTCACTAAAGTGAAAGGGATACCATGCAACCTAACTATCTCACTAAAGAAAAGGTCAGCTACATGCATTGCATCATCGGTCTTATGACATGCAATGAAATGAGCCATCTTAGAGAACATATCAACAATAACAAAGATTGAATCCCTCCCCTTCTTAGTACGAGGCAATCCTAAAATGAAGTCCACGAAACGTCCTACCATGGAACCGTGGGAATAGGAAGAGGATTATATAATCCACGGGGGGTTCAACCTAGACTTAGCTTTCTAACAAGGCACACAAGAATGACAAACACGCAACACATAATGACTCATCTTAGGCCAAAAGAAATGTTCCTGTAAAAACATGCAAAGTCTTAGTAACCCCAAAATGGCCTCCAAGGCCTCTCTCATGGACCTCCTGCACTAGCAACCTACGTATAGATGAGATAGGAATACACAATTTTCCAGATTTTAACAAGTAGCCATCATCTATATAAAAGTTGTTCAAGGCTCCCTTAGGCAAGCAATGATCATACTTTTCCTTAAAAAACATATCAAGCACATAAAGCTCCTTAATAAAAGAAAAACCAAGTAACCTAGCATCCAATTGGTTCAAGAGAACATACTTGCGATAAAGGGAGTCAGTTACCACATTCTCATTTCCCTTCTTATGTTTAACTACGTAACGTCTCTGTGAACTCTACCCATCTGGCATGTCGCCGAATACGCTTGATTTGGCTCTTCAAGTACTTCAAAACCTCATGGTCTAAGTGGATGGGAAACTCTTTGGGCTAAAGGTAATGTTGCCAAGTTCTCAATACCCGAATAAGAGCATAGAACTCTTTATCATAAGTGGGGTAGTTCAACTCGACACCACTGAGCGTCTAGTTGAAGTAAGCAATTGGGTGCCCCTCTTGGAGGAGGACACCTCCAATCCCAATCCCAAAAGCATCGCACTCCACCTCAAAGGTCTTGGTGAAGTTTAGAAGCTGAAGCAATGGGGCGCGGCATAATCGATCCTTGAGGGCACAAAAAGCGTTCTCATGGGATTGCTAGCAAACAAAAGGAGTCGTCTTCTTGGTGAGCCCGGTCTTGTATGGCTCAATAAAATTCATGAATCTGATCGTTCCTCGGTATGTAGAGGCCCTATACTCTCCCTTAAAATCTAGGTTGCCATGTGGCATCCACCATATCTGCAACGATAAAAATAATCCTTATGTGTAAATATTAAAACACATGGTGCACCCAAAGTATTATCAAATTGTAGTACTTACATCCTCAAACCGGTACTTATCCATGATACATATATAATGTTGAAGCTTTGCCATATGTCGTAGAAGGGTGCACTCGACATGATATCGGGCATCCCGTCGCTCGTCGTCCGCTCTACCGGGCCGGGGATGCGGGTTTCCAGGAAAAATAAGTGAAATATGACCATATTCATGTCTACAGTCTATTTATAATATATTTAGTTAATATTAATTGGTTAAAATATTAATTTATTTGAAATTTGAAAAATAAAAAATAAAAAAAGTCAATTTACCTGAAGCAGATAGGTGCATCCCGCTATGCCTGCAACCCATCCCTGAGAAGCCACACTGAGGTGTCTATATAAGAAGGCTAGAAAACCAGTGCCCCAAGCTGTACGGGGAGTATGATGATGATCGGTGAAAGCGACATCAAGTTGGCTTTGAGCTGGTTCGTGGACTTATCCGCGAACAAGCGGGAATACATGACATGCCATAGGTATTTCGCTGCAATCGACATAGGTTCGTCGCCGTCCTCAATTATATACTCTAGGTCCTCCAAAAACTCAAAAGTGTCCAGCCCACTTGCCTTGATGTCGTCTGCCATCTCATCAACCAGAAAACCGAACAAGTACTCAAATAGTTGAATGACTTCCGCCCCCTCAACCTCAATATAGGTGGCTAATCCCTCGATACAGAGTCCCATGATCCTCTCCACGTCATGAAGCGTAATAGTAATCTCGCTCCATGGAAAGTAAAAACTACTCGTCTCGGGATGCCACATCTCGACGAACGCTGATATGAGAACGTGGTCTATCGCTCCGAACTGAATGTCATGGAGTTCGGTCAATCCGCTCAATGGCACGTAGCAAACCAGCTACCCTCAACCACCTGCTTGGGAATAAGCCTCCTCAACCGCAATGCATCAAAATGAGTTGGACGTGTAAAAGCCTTCAAAAGGTGAGCTAGCGACGGACGAGGTGGTGGAGGAGCATGCCATATCATATAAGCAACATGAGTGGTGAAATTCCACAGCAGGTCAAGGGACTCCAGACCGTATTGGGCCTCCTCACGTGGAGCCTGGGCAATAGCCTAAGGAACAGGCTCCTGGGGGCGGGAGGGACGAGGTCAACATCACCAGTAGACTCATGTGAGGCGGGAAAGACATCATCCATAACAACATCGTCCAAGCCATGGATGAGACTATGTGAAGCCGAAGGATCTTCTATAGGAATGGGACTCTCTGAAGCTGGGAGATCCTCTCAATCCAACCACCTCCTTTGACGAGCAGAAGTATACTCCACATCCCGTGTACCGTGTGGTCGTCAACGCATATGCTCGACTATATCATATTTTATCAAAACTATAATTTATTTTACGTGTTCTTTATTTGATAATTATAATTCAAATATGTTAAACTTTTCTTCAAACATTTTTTATTTATAATTATTTTAGTTCTATTTTTTTTACAATAAACATTTTAATAATAACATATTCTTTCAACATTGTTATTTATATTACTAACTATAGCTCTCATTTCCATAAACATTTTCTAGTTTTCAGTTTACCAATTATTTTTTAACATTTTATGCGATATGTATAATACATCTAATTTCAACATAACTATAGTTATTCTTTAACATTCCCCCTAAATTAATTTACAATGCATTTAATTTTTCTAAAATTTTCCTAGAATTGATCTAATATTCTCTTCATTTACCAAAATATTAAAATAATGACTATAGCTATACTTTGACATTTGAAATTCCCAGAAAATTTAGTTTTAATACTTTTCTAGTCTTCCTAAAATTTCCCTAAAATTATTCTAATATTCTATTTATCTACCTAAAATCATTCTATATTCTAGTAACTTAATGTCTTACAATTCGAATTTATTTATGAAAATAATACTAATACTAATTCATCTTAAACTAATTCGTAAAATAAACCTAAACAAACTAAATAATTATTTTAAAGAAATTGAATGAAAACAATTTAAAACGCTGAAATTCGTACCTCAATACGAGTCCGATGAGCCCGCATTCGTTGAACCATGCTCAAACTTCCCGCGGAACCAATTACAAATGTCATCTCTGAATGGGTCGGCCGATCCGCCACCGTCGTCGCTCCCATAACCGCATGCATTATGCGTCGACACCTCAGCCGCCGCTGTCGACACCGCCACAACTGTTGTTGGAGCCCAGTTCCACCAGACCTAAATGCCCATTAAAAAAGAGAGGCCCAAGACTCATTTTTAGGGTAGAAAAGGGAGAAGGCTGATGGTGATGAGAGAGCCGCAATTCGAGGAACTAGATGGAGGAAGGGACCTTGTACCCTGTCATGGGAAATTGTGATAATCAGCCCCGATGGGGGCTTCACCCGCAAGGTCAACGGCGTCTTGTGCGCTCATATTGTCTTGACCACTCTTGTCTCTCTGGTCACCCTCCTCTATGGTCACCGTCCTCTCTAGTCCGTTGAACCAGATTGTTACAGGGAATTCGTTAATGAGTTGTAATTGGCAAAAGATAATGCCACGTGTAAAGAATAGTCATTAATTATGTTGAAAGTTGTTAGAAGCTCAGCTGTCTGAAGCTTAAATACTGAACCACTTGTAACAGAACATTCATTCACAAACAGAAATACAATTTCCCTCTTTCTCTCTATTCTCTCAAAAACTCATCTCGTTTCTTGCACGGATGCTTTTCTGAATCCAAGTGTCCCGCGAATTCGAGTCTACAGGTTGTTGTTTGATTGAACAATAGCTTGATTCTATCTTAGTTTCTTAATCCTGATTTCTCATTATAATTTCCTTCATCAGTGGTATCAGAGCAACACTACTTCATCAGTGGTATCACAGATCCTCCATAAGAATTCCGGCCTGCTCATATTTCCTCTTATTCATGCTCTTCGTCAGTAAGTTGCCCTCTCTCTTCTCCGATCGTCCCTCATTTCTCTTATTTCCTGAATCTGATATGGATTTTTCTTACTTTCCTCTACTGGATGACTAGAATTTAACTGATTTCCTTTGGATTGTGGGTGGATTTGATAAATGATTGCATTTGATCTCATGATCAAGGCTCATTGATGCTCTAATTCTGTTGTTTTGGTGCTGTTTTCATCTACGAAAAACCACTTATTTATTGCCTGGTTCCATGAGTCTACATTAGGGTATAACAGTTTCATAATTATACTTCGCGGAACTAGTTCGATGTCCTTTGACGGGTTATACGATGGATTATAGTTACAGTTGGACAAGTAATGGAAGGGTAGTGAGCTTTAGCATTTAGCTTGATGACAGAGACGTTTATGTAGCTTTTGAGGCCAATTATACTTGCTCGATGTCTTGTTTGAATGCTTGAAAGTATATGTTAACTTAGTATACATGATTTTAGTGTTATAATCGACACTAGAAGGTCTGACGCCTGACTAATGAAATAAAGGGTGAGTGTACTCGTTTAAGGTAATTTGATGGATAAGTAAATCTCTCAATCTTAGCTTTTCTGTACATATTAATACTTTTCATATGGAAAACTGACTTGATGGCCGGAGTTGCAAGCTCAGGGAAGCCCTCGGGTTTTCTTCAGGTTTAAAGCAAGCTAGAGTGGGAGACATTTAGGCAACGGCGAGAGCCAATTGACATGAGAGTGGACTTTATAGTATCAAGAAAGAAAAACACTGGGATTAGTGGCGTGTTGGGCACTAATTGATTCACCCCGTTGAAACCGGAATTCAACACTTGCGCCATCTGTGGGGACCTCCTCACATAGCTAGGAAGGCTCATGTCAATTCGAGAAATGCCCACTCTACGGAGAACATCCAACGACCAAGTTCCACTACACGTCACTTCGGCTTTGGTTAGCCTTCACTCCATTCCACTTATGCTTCGCGTAGCTCTCACTATGCTCCACCTTTGTTTTCATGTAGGCTTCACGACGCTTCACAACGGTTGAGGCTCGTACGTCCCTCAAGCCGACACAATCTATGGTATCACTCTCTTCGCCACCACTTATGCCTTTTACAAGGAAGCAAGTAGAAAGACAATATGAGGTAGAAAGGGAAGTAGCGCTGCACTTAAAAGCAAGTTGAACAACATCACGAGAAAAACTAGTGGAGTTTCCTTCACAAAGGCCTTCCTGGCCTTCGCACTTGGCCTTCTCGGCCTTCGCTCTTGGTCTTCCCGACCATCGCGAACAACTCATGGCCTATGCTAATGGCTTCCCAACTTAAGCCAATCCCCTTCACGAAGGCACCCCCTTCACGAAAGCACCCCCTTTACAAAGGCCTCCCCTTCACGAAGGCCTTCACAAAGGCCTCCCTTCGCTCATGGCTTCCCAGCCATACGCCCTCCAAGGGATTAGATGAAAAGCAATGCGAAAAAGCAAGTCTTGAAAAGCAATACCAAAAATGCACGAGTATGAAAAACAATATGAGAAAGCAATAGGTGAAGGCAAGGTACGTGAGTTAAGCAATACGTTTGAGCAGTACAAAATGCGTGATATGAAGCAATACTCTAAAAGCAATATGATGTGTAGGCAAGCAAGTAAAAACAATTTGTGAATGCGATTCGGGAAATGCAAGTCTTAACAAGCAATACAAAAAATGCACGAGTATGAAAAGCAACTGAGATAAGCAATACCTGAAAGCAAGTAAAATGGGAATACGAGAGAGCAAGAATAAACGCAATGCAAGAAAGCAAGTGAGAAAAGTAACTGAGAAAAGCAATACGTGAAAGCAATACTCTTTCACGAGTAAAGCAACATGAAAGACCAAGTAAAAAAGTAATACAGGAAATCAAATAAAAAGATAGAGTGAAAATAGCAAATTGAGCAACACAAGCAAACTAGTGAAATCACTCTCGCTCTTATACCCTCTATGGGATCACTCTCTCCGACGCATGGGGGCTCCCTTATGCACAAACGCATACACCCTTCACGAGTCTCTTATCTATGACGTACATACATGTGCTTCTTTACGCGCAGGTCCATATAACCCCCTGGAAAACTTGCGCTTCCCTTCAATACAAGGTTCATGCCTACACTTTTCACGAGAAATTGATAAAGCAAGATTAAAAGGTAAACTAGTTGTGTAAAAGAGAAAAACGATAGTGCCCTGCCTCTAAAAAGTCTTCTCATAGACTACGAAACAGTATTGGTGGGGCTCTTCCCCTAAGAAACCCTTTCGCGACCTTCACAACGAAACACATGGGCTCCACCCCATTAGGAAAGTCGTGGCCGTTTACGAAGTTATAATCATTGGAGCTCCAACCCCATGAATAACTCTGAGACTCTACCCCCATGGACGACGCCCAACGTTGCATGACAAGATCATCTATGGGGACCAATGTCAACGTATGTCAGACCCTTTTAAAAAGATGTCAATAGAATTTCGGTAAAAACAAACAATTTCTCATAGGAAACCAAGGCTAAGCAAATGAAAATAGCTAGTAGAGAGCGCTTTACCAAGTTCCGCCCTGACATGGTCTAGGCTGGAACTTGGTGGGCTGTGTTGGAGCCCGGTTCCACCAGACTTAAAAGCCCATTAAAAAAAGAGGCCCAAGTCTCATTTTTAGGGTAGAAAAGGGAGAAGGCTGATGGTGATGGGAGGGGGGAGAGCCGCAATTCGGGAAACTAGATGGAAGAAGGGACCTTGTACCCTGGCATGTGCAATTGCGATAATCAGCTCCGATGGGGCTTCACCCGCAAGGTCAACGACGTCGTGTGCGCTCAGATTGTGTTGACCACTCTCGTCTCTCTCGTCACCGTCCTCTCTGGTCCAGTGAACCAGATCCTCCAAAACAACTCCGGCCTCCTCCCCTTTCCTCTTATTCATGCTCTTCGTCAGTAAGTTGGCCTATCCCTTCTCCGATCATCCCTCATTTCTCTTGATTCCTGAATCTGAGATGGATTTTTCTTGCATTCCTCTACTGGATGACTAGAATTCGATTGATTTCCTTTGGATTGTGGGTGGATTTGATAAATGATTGCGTTTGATCTCCTGATCAAGGCTCATTGATGCTCTAATTCTGTTGTATGCGATAGTTGGGGTTTTGGTGTTGTTTTCATCTACGAAAAACCACTTATTTATTGCCTGGTTCCATGAGTCTACATTAGGGTATAACGATTTCATAATTTTACTTTGCGAAACTAGTTTGATGTCCTTTGACAGGTTATACGATGGATTATAGTTACAGTTGGACAAGTAATGGAAGGCTAGTGAGCTTTAGCATTTAGCGTGATGAAGGAGACGTCTATGTAGCTTTTGAGACCAATTATACTTGCTCAATGTCTTGTTTGAATGCTTGAAAGTATATGTTAACTTACTATACATGCTTTTAGTGGAATAATCGACACTAGAAGGTCCGACGCCCGACTAATGAAATAAAGGGTGAGTGTACTCATTCAAGGTAATTTGATGTGTTGAATTCCTTAGGTTTTGATGGTAACAAACATTCAACTAATTTGGGTACTAAGTGTTTCAGGAACAAAGACAGTTATCTCAGGGAACCATTACAGCAAAGGATCGCAGAGGGAACAAAGCTCTGTTCATGTGCTTTGTTACCTCTCAAGGAACAATAGTGACGAACAAGATCAAAGCTGCGAATGGAAGGAAGAAATCCAGCGTGACGATTATGGAAACAAATCACGGAGAATCACGCGGTCAAAGGATAGGATTTCGGCTGGAAGGATCTCGCCGAAAAGAAGATTTGGAGAGAGAATCCGAATGTGTTATCTTAGGAAAACTTTCCTAAGATAATATATTTGGAGAGAGAAGAATCTTATCTTAATCCGTTAATGTTATCTTAGGAATTATTTCCTTAGATAATATCGATTGTTAAGATAATATTCTTCAAATCAATTAATATCATCTTGTTATCAAGTTTAGGAAGATAGGATTATCTTGTTATGATTAGGGTTTGGTCGAGTTGTATTTATATGGGAATGTGGGATTCATTTCTATGTAACCACGACGAGGAAAAAGAAGAACTGAGAGCGTTCAATTGAGAAGAAAAAGAGAGTGAACTGTTTGTAAGTCTTTGAGGGTTGAGTTCGATTCATCGTTGTAGAAGAGGTTTCAAATCTAGGTGGGAAGTCTAGAGGTTGAAGTCCAGGATACAAGTGTAATCGAACAAGAAATCAATAAGACAAGTAGACGCTTCAAAATCCTCTCAAGCGGAAGCTTGAAGGTAGTGGTTTTTCCTTGAGAAGCTAGTTTTGCCAATCAGGGTTTCCACTATATATCGTGAGTTCGTTCATTATCTTTATTGCTGTTTTTAATCCGATATGCCTTCTGTGGGAACAAAGCCTTTGTTCCCTCAGACGTAACTCTAACGATCCAACAATTGGTATCAGAGCCTGGTGCTCTAGATTATTTTCGTTATAGAATTTACAGGAAAGATGTCATCGTCAAGCAATGCAATCGGAGATTCATTCTGGAATCCACCGATTCTGAAGGCAGGAGAATATGACTGGTGGGTGGAACAAATTGAGTCCCACATCTGCTCCCTTGATGGACAGATCTGGAGAGTCATCGAGGTTGGCCCCATGGCTATCCCAAATGAAAAGGACACTACAAAGCCTAAGCCAAAGATCGACTACACCGATGGAGACTGGAAGAAGCTGGAGAAGAATTGCAGAGCCAAGAAGATCCTTCACATGGCCCTTCTCCCCATGGATCTCAAGAAAATCATCGGCTACAAAACCGCCAAGGAGATTTGGGAAGCTCTAAGACGTCTCCATCATGGAAATGAAGATGTCAAGAAAAACAGAATTCTTTCCTTGATGAAGGAGTACGATCAAATTTCTCAAGGAGAGGATGAGCACATTCAAGAGTTCTACTCCAGGTTCCAGGGGATCATAGGTCAATTGGAGTTCCTTGATGAAGAGATGCCAGACTGGAAGCTCACTCATCACTTTATGCAAGGCCTCAAGTCTCAGTGGGACGCAATTGCTCTCGCTCTGTACTCCCAAACTGACGTCAAGTCTCTCACCATGGAAGAGGTTGTTGCCAAGCTTGAAAGCAACGCCTCTGTATACAACCACAAGATGAACAAAAAGGGAGAAGAGAAGGCTCAAAGCATTGCCTTGAAGGTTGAACGTGCCTTTGACCTATCTCAAGTTGAAGACGAAGATGAGGACGGTGATGAAGATCTGACTCTCATCACTAGAGCTATGAAGAAAATATGGTCTCAAAACAAGGGCACACAGAGTTCCTCCGAAGGGAATAGAGACATGAAGGATGTCGTTTGTTACCACTGCCAACACAAGGGACATTTTGCCAATAACTGCTTCAAGAAAAAGGCTGGTCACCCTCAGGTTCGTGAAGGGAAGCAAGCAATGGTCGTAACGTGGGGTGATTCTGACTCAGATGATGAAGATTCTTCATGCTCTAGGGATCTCTGCTTGATGGCCATAGAAGACCATGACAAATCAAAAGGCGGCATACAGGGAACTGAGGTAAGTGAATCTGAACTCATCTCAAGCTTGAAAAGTAAATCAAAAGAAAGCTTGATATCTTTTATTAAGAAACTTGTTCATGAGAATAGTCTTTTCAGTGAGCAAATTGAAGAAAATGATGAATCGATCTCAAGTTTGATCGAAGAAAATCAGGGTTGGGCAGACAAAGTGCTCGAGCTTGAGAAAGGTTCATCTTTTCCTTCAAGTTCATGTGTCGAATGTCCTAAGCTCGCTGAGAAGATTACGTCTCTTGAGTCCTCTGTCTCCTCACTTGAGTCCAAGTCTTTAATGTTAAAACTTGGAAATGCAAAACTGTCTAGTGATCTAACCAAACTCAGTGAGGAACAGAAGGACAAGCCAAAAGGTATTGTCTTTGTTGCAGCCAAGAATGAAAAGAAGACTGAGTCAAAGGAAGTACCTCGCTTTGGGATTGGCTATCAACCAAAACTTCCTGTTGATGGCACCAAGCAAAAAGGCTCTAAAGTCGAAGGAAAGCAGTCTGTAAAAGAAAAAGGGGAAAGTTCCTCCGGAGGGAATAAAGGCAAAAACTGTTCAAACTCGACTGAGGAGGGAAAGGCTTGGTACCATGGACAGAAGGCTCATGCCATCTGGTTGAAGCAATCTCAAAGCGATAAGTCCAAAAATATTGATTTTCATTCAAGGATTGCTAACAAAACAATTTGGCCTGGACAGAGCAAGTATATTGATCTAAAGTGTCAAAGAGTATGTTGGTATTGTGGGCACTCTGGTCACTACAAACAAGAGTGCCTCCTGAAGAAATACAATGAGGAACTTGCTCGAACCACTAGGGAGAAAATGAATGCTAAACCTCCAGAAATCAAATATGTTGCTCCCACACCCAGAAAGCATAAGCTTGTCTGGGTTCGCAAGAACTAACTCTTTCTGTGCAGGATAAAGTGAGGAAAGTTCCCGGTATTTCACTCGTATTAAGTTCAGTTACCTGACAAGGAACAAAGAGAGTCTCACCTCACTTCTACAGGAATGTTTGAGACTCAAAGGCCTGGTGACAAAGGTACCATGTACATCGAGATAAGGCATCACTATGCAGAGAAAGATTGGCATCCAAGGAATTTCGTGGAACAAAGAATAAGAACGCCAATTTTCTCATTAGGGCACTAATTGGGGAACTCTACATTCAGTTCCATACGGAGCCTGGTTTGTTCCCTTAACCTTATGTCTATCGTGTGTTCCCTCGATGATTGGCTAAATTACATGGTAAAGTGTGAAAGGTTAATCATCATGTCTTGATCTGCATTCATTCTCTTGATCATTTGTTGAATGCCTTGCTTAGACTCATGCTAATACTTCACTTATGTGCAAAATCTCATGCATGATTCTCTATGCTATCTTGTTAATACATGATTCAGCTTTCTTTCGGCCTAAAAGAGTCAACTTGATGCATTGATCCCTCATTATAAGCCCAAATGATTGTTGACTCTACAGCTTACCTTAGCCATCATGCTTGATGCTTCCTATGAGCCCCTCTAATCATCCACATCTGGGAGCCTCTCATTCATGATTAAACATTATTAAAAATTCTCGTATATATTTATGTGTGATGTTCTTTGTACCCTCTCTGGTAACATTACCCCTGCATCACACTCATCTACTTTTTCGGAAAGTTGAGAATACGAATTGTCGCCTCTGTGGTCTGTGGCTGGGATTTGACAGGTATGATGTGTAATGATGGCTTGCAACTGCTTGAGAAGTGTTTGTTCATAAAAGGTGATGTGGTGGTTGCGTGATGGTTGTTGCGCTTGAGATTTTGTGGGCTTTGATGGATTTGGACAGAATCTTTTACAAGATCTATTTTTGGAAGATATCTTATTGGTTGTGATCTTGGTAAAAGAAGGAAAGAGGAGGATTTGGAGTAATACACTTTGCACTTGAAAAGATATGGAGAATGATTCTCGTGGTTACTCCCCTCCTACCTATATGGCGACTTCAGCAAAGTTACCTTATCGCTCCCTTGTACTGTTCCAAAAAAAAAAAAAAAAAAAAAAACTGGAACATTCCAAGGTACACAAAAAGGCGACCAATGGATCCTTCTTCTACTGGTGGCTGGAGGCTTGTAACCTACACAAGGAGTAGTTTGTGTTACAAGAAGGTGTTGGTTGGGTCAAAGTTAGACGTGAGATGGAAGCTGGTGTGGAGGAAGAAGAGTCTGAAGGTGCAGACTCTGAGGGGGAACAAAAGGTGGAATCTGATTTGAGGAAGGACCGTGAGAAGTTTGTCTCGCGCAATATCTCTGTTGGCAGAACAACAAAGGCATCTTACGGAGTAAGTGAATGCCTAAATTGCTATTCATATTTCAGCTCCCTCTGCAGGCACCAATGGTGCTTGATTCGTCTTTCTCTGGCTAACCAATCCCTCTTTTGTTCCCAGCACATCTTCCCCTACTACTTTGCTTTTCTTTGCTTCTGTTTCATGTGTTTGCAATGATTGGCATGTTAATCATATGTGTTACATGTGCTCATTTTGTTGTTGTCTTTACATGCAGTCTATGTTTGTGCGTTTCAATCTAATGCAAAATGGGTTATTTTGCTTATCTTGATGTGGTCGTTTTCTCTCTATCTCCTTACCTATGTTTTTGATGATGCCAAAAGGGGGAAAATGACAGGTAGCTTTGGTTAAGGGGGAACAGAACATGGTTTCATATGTTGCTGAGTTGAGGGGGAACTAATATTGCCTTAGTGGGAAGACTTTCTCTCCATAATTGTCTTTATCTCGTACGTGTATGCTTTATTGTCAAGGGTGTTTGTCACCATCAAAAAGGGGGAATTTGTTGAATTCCTTAGGTTTTGATGGTAACAAACATTCAACTAATCTGGGTACTAAGTGTTTCAGGAACAAAGACAGTTATCTCAGGGAACCATTGCAGCAAAGGATCGCAGAGGGAACAAAGCTCTGTTCATGTGCTTTGTTACCTCTCAAGGAACAATAGTGACGAACAAGATCAAAGCTGCGAATGGAAGGAAGAAATCCAGCGTGACGATTATGGAAACAAATCACGGAGAATCACGCGGTCAAAGGATAGGATTTCGGCTGGAAGGATCTCGCCGAAAAGAAGATTTGGAGAGAGAATCCGAATGTGTTATCTTAGGAAAACTTTCCTAAGATAATATATTTGGAGAGAGAAGAATCTTATCTTAATCCGTTAATGTTATCTTAGGAATTATTTCCTTAGATAATATCGGTTGTTAAGATAATATTCTTCAAATCAATTAATATCATCTTGTTACCAAGTTTAGGAAGATAGGATTATCTTGTTATGATTAGGGTTTGGTCGAGTTGTATTTATATGGGAATGTGGGATTCATTTCTATGTAACCACGACGAGGAAAAAGAAGAACTGAGAGTGTTCAGTTGAGAAGAAAAAGAGAGTGAAGTGTTTGTAAGTCTTTGAGGGTTGAGTTCGATTCATCGTTGTAGAAGAGGTTTCAAATCTAGGTGGGAAGTTTAGAGGTTGAAGTCCAGGATACAAGTGTAATCGAACAAGAAATCAATAAGACAAGTAGACGCTTCAAAATCCTCTCAAGCGGAAGCTTGAAGGTAGTGGTTTTTCCTTGAGAAGCTAGTTTTGCCAATCAGGGTTTCCACTATATATCGTGAGTTCGTTCATTATCTTTCTTGATGTTTTTAATCCGCTGTGCCTTCTGTGGGAACAAATCCTTTGTTCCCTCAGACGTAACTCTAACGATCCAACATGATGGATAAGTAAATCTCTCAATATTAGTTTTTATGTACATATATATACTTTTCGTATGGAAAACTGACTTGATCGTCAGAGTTTCAAGCCCGGGGAAGCCCTCAAGTCTTTTTCAAGTTTAAATTAAACGAGAGGGGAGGCATTTCGGCAACGGCGATAGCCGATTGACATGGGAGTCGACTTTATAGAATCAAGAAAGAAGAACACCTGGATTAGTGGCGTGTTGGGCACTAATGGATTCACCCCGTTGAAATTGGAATTCAACAGCCGCCACCGGAGACGCATCTGCTGCCGTCATTGTTCTTAAAATCCCGATTCGATTCTAGCAATCCTACAATCCAAAAGTCAGTTAACGATCCCGATTTTAGGTAGAATCTTATTGGATGTAAGATCTTAAATTTTCGATATCAAATTAGTAGGATCTTGTGTACATTCCGATCCTGCAACATGTTTGTTTTGTAACATAATTTCGTTATAAGATGAAATTGTATACTTAATTTATAAAATATTTTTTTTTAACTATTATAATATGATTAATTCGTAAATCACTACTAAATTATTGTAGAAAATATTATGTTTTCATATCATAAGATTAGTAATATATTATAATCTTTATGTTTTCACTTCAAATATAAGACATTTATCGTTTCTAAGGTTGATTTATACTATATTTAGTTATGTTGTAGAATCATACGATTTTACGATCCGATTCATAGAGCAACTTACGACCCGATCCTGAAATTGCGATTTTAACAACATCGTCGCCGCCGCCGCCGGAGACACACCCTTTGTCGTCGTCATCGAATTCCCGCCAACCATGACCACCGGAGACGCCTCAGCCCCATTGGAGACGCATCCTCCTCCGATTAAGATTTTGGGTTTTCCTTCATCGTCGTTGTTCCTTCCGCCTGAGCCGTCGTCACTTCCTCCGCCTGAGTTGTCGTCGCTTCCTCCGCCTCAGCCACCGCACGCCACTCCTCCGTTGCTAGAAATTCCTCTCCACCGCTTGCTATTGTCGTCGCTGCAACTGTAGATCTAGGGTTATGGTTAGTGCCGCCAGGTAGAAATTGGGAGAAGAAGACATGGGGAAGGAGAAGGCTTTACGCTGTTATATAGCGGATTTTTTGAGTTGTATAGCAATGCATAGGGTGAACCGGAGTGCTATGTTGTAGCGCTTAAGGGGAATCGGGGTTCGTTAAACCGTGGTTCACTTTATGCGCTACAATGGTAGTGCATAAGGAGTATCCCGATTCACCTCTAAACCGGGGTTCCGATGTTGTAGCACATAACGTGAACCCGGTTCACCCTTATAGTTAAGTGCTAATGTGTAGCGAATAAAAAAAATTAGCGCTACATTCTGACGTTTAAACGCGGTGTGGGAACAAATTTCACGCAGCCCCGCATTTATAGTCTTACACTCAACTCATGTTTCCAAGGCAATAAGTTCGAATTTTGATTACATGTAGATGTATGTACTGAATAATCAAACCATGTCTTGTTACTCTATTGATGTGTAGTTTCTGAAGCTACAGATCTATGAAATGTGACTGAATGAAATGGTAACCTACACAAAGCAAACAACCATATACAATATTTGAAGATAATATGGTATCAGAAGTTATTCATCAATCAAAAATTCAGTTGAAGAAAACCCAGAAAGAGTTAACCCAGCTGAATCTGAAAAGATATGTTCTCCATGAAGGTATAGATGGCTAAAACCTAATATATATATAATTATACATTTTTCTCATATTATGAGCACTGGTGGTACTGTTTCATATGAATAGGTGGAGGAGAGGAAGCATATACTGCTTAGCACCACCACATTGACTCCCTGAAGAAACCTTGCACTTAGCTTAACACAAGCAGATCAGATTTGGACAAGTAAATATGATTTTTGGCAAGTCAACCTATCTTCTCCGTGTTCGTGTCGTCTGATGGCCATATGACAGTCTCCATAAGCCTCTCGCGCATCAGTTCCAGGTTTTCATCCGATATTTCCTTGTATATTTCGGCATGGTTGCATTTCTAGTGTAACAAAAACAGAAGTGTCACAAGTACTATTTGGAGATAATTAATCAGAATTTCTACTGCTAGGAAGAGTTAGTTTTAAGCAGGCTTTCAATGAGGTCGAAAAAGGGCACTTATTTTGCATAGTACCAAGGATTTAAAAGGAATATACCTTAATCCATTTTCCATAAAGATGAAGACGGGTTGTCATTACTCTTTCTGCAAGTTCTTGGTGCTCCTGCCAATCAAAAGGCAAATACGTTCATGTTATAAGAATAAGAATCATGCCTGTCTAAGGTCCCCTGTTTTTCAGATGAAGAAATGGGCTAGAGGTAATTTGGATTCAGAAAGGAATATACACTAGACAACATTACATTTACCTTCACAAGGAGTTTGATGAAACGCTTCCCGTCTCCAGGATTATTTGAAACGACAAAACTATTACATCAAGCAAAAAGATTTAGATTCCTTCAAAATCAGATGCAACGCAACAAATAAATTAAAATATAAAAGAACAATTGGTCATGATGATTATTAGCTAAATTCACAACAGTTCTTTTCAAGCCAAATGTGTTAGCTAGATCTCTTCACATGTTTGATGTCTCCAACCTGAACTTGAAGCTCGACATTTTTTTTTTTTTGCTTAAGACTTAGAATTACATCCTTATTGCCAGATATGGGAAATGAATTAGACATATTAACTTTAGCTATCAAACTCAATAGTGGATGGAAAGAAAACATTGGCAACTAGGACATCGACTTACTTGTAAAACCATGTGTATGAAGGTGGGTTCATCTCATACAGCTGATTCAGAACAGTCCTCACAGCCTTGTAAGTGAAATAATTGAGTGTTTGCTGCATGAAAGTAGATCAACATTACAAACACAAAAGTAGATCAACATTACAAACAAAAGATCAACATTTCCAAATGCTTGAGCTGATTAGAGTATTTTTCAATAAGCTAGCAGAAAAGCCATAGTTATTGATTGAAGTATTACTTGCCATTCTATTAAACCAAATTTTGCATATCAAAAATTCAAAGTGCCATGCTATTTTTACTACTTTTACTTAACACTACTCATAATATATATAATATAGCTTGATATTTCTTGTGGTGAAGGCAGTCTTTTCTTCTCAAATAAAAAATTCATTGGCGCCAAAGCCAAGCGTGAGGGAATGCAAAACGTTTGGTAATTTCTCCGACTAGGATAAAAGATCCCATTGAACCGGCTATTCCCATGCATATTGTATATACATCTGGTAGCACAAGTTGCAAAGCATCAAAAATAGCTATTCTGGGTAATACCCATCCGCCAAGACAATTTATAAACATACAAATCCTGGGTCTAGTCCTCTATACTGAAATAGTAATCTAGTAATTTAGGAAGTGCTGATGTCGGACATGCTGGTTTTCTAATATTAGAAGCTCGAAGTTGTCTATGAGGTTCACTAGAACCTGGAAACAGTAATACGATCTGTTTCAGACCTGATGAAGTGATACTTCGGGGATTTTGAAACAGGTTTTATTGAAAGAATCTGACAATCATGCATTACTTGTTGAGCACATTAACTAGATTATACATGTTTTGTAATAGATTGGGAACTATGTTACAAAAGTTCCAACATTTTTACAGCTTATATTCCGCAATTTTTCATTTGGTTCATCGAAATCTAGCCCTTTTAGCCTCAAGGACCTCTTGATAGTAAACAAGGCTCTTAGAGTTCCCATTTTGAGTGCTGATAACTGATCCAAAAAAAGTGAAGACATATAACCTAACAAATGAAAAATTATACCGCCTTGACGTCTTCGAAGCTATCTTCATACTGTCCAGCAAGTTCACTAACGATCACACTGCTTCTTGGAGCGCTCTTCTGCATCCTAATTAAGCTCCTATTGACAGCCTTGTGAAGCTCTTTCCCAGCATCAACAAAGGAGCTTCCAAGCTCCAATGATGATGAAACCGCCGTTTGCCTGCTCATAAGTTGCCTTTTGCTGGCCGAGCTTGATCGACACAAAGCCATTTCCCCTCCACCCTTCATCAGACTCACCGTCGAAGATGGCAGAGCATCCAAGCACAAACACGGACATGAGTGCGCAGAATCAAGGACAACAGTCAGAGCTCCAACCATCCTAATTCCCAACTCTAAACACCCCAAAACAAACACGACTTCTCAGATGGAAAACTGGGAATCTGAAGGCACCCAATAAGAAGAGAGGCAAAGATACGGGTACCCCAGTTCAGCTGGGAATATTATCAAACAGTTGGTGGGTATCCTACAAAAGTGGAAATTGGAGATGCCGATTGGGGAAAGATTGGTAGCGAAAAGAGAGAAGGGGGAAGAAATACTAGTAGGTTGGAAGATTTTGCGGGATTAACGGTGTAGAATGAGAAATTTGGTTCTTCCGGTGCTGGGAGCTTGGAAATTAGGTTACCAGACAAAATTATGAGGTCGAAATCTCTCCAAGCAAAAGGGGGAAGATCCGAAGATCTGATGTGAAGGGTTGGTTAATACTTGGCGGGCTATTCCCTCACTCTCTTGAATCTGGACGGTTATAAATGGGAGGTTAGGTTGATTATAGGTACGTCAGTACGTGTAAGAATCTTACTAGAATCATTGTGTACATACGTATCAACCAACCATAGACGACTTGGCAATCCGATTTCCACTTACCAAAAACAAATTGCTACTATTCCAATGTTCTTTTTAGAAAAAAAAACATCTCACTGGTGGAAAAGTATATTAAAGTATATATAATATGAATCAATCTTAAAATATTTAAAAATATATATATACATTGTAATGATAAATCTTATATATTTTTAAATTTTTAGTATCATAGAATTGAAATTAAAATTTATTTTGAATTAAATTGTAAAATAACCATATTTTAACTATTAAAAAATATAAATGAAATCATTTTATTACTAAAAACTTACGAATATATAAGATATATCATTTACAATGTATTTTTAATTTTTAAAAAATATTTTAAGATTGATTGATATCATATATACTTAAGTGGTGTACCGAAGGGTATACCGTAAGCTGTAGAGAATCCTCACTCCTTACTCGAAAACTTCGGCTCCGTTCGGTGGGCATGACCGGAAGTGAGTTGAAGTTGAAACAAATGCTTCAACTCACACTTAAACCCTTAATGTCACCCCCCACATGAAGCATTTGCTTCAACTTCAACCAATTTCCTTCAACTTCAACTCCCACTTCTCACCAACAGGGTCGGGCATGAGCCCGTTACATCTGGGTGACTGAATAGGGCCCCCAAAATTTTGGAGCCCCATATTTTTAATTTTAAGCCCAACCCATTAGATATATTTTTTCTATCAGTCAAACCCTAGAAACAACAGCCTCCAAGAAGCAGCCAACACTTCAACACGTTCATTCCTTTTTCTTTTCCCACTTCATCTCTTTGTCTCTTCGATTCTCACTCTTCTAGTCTTCCATAATTGATTTTGTCCCAACTTACCAAATTAGACTTCAATTTCGCCGAATTCCTCTTAATTAATCGTCTATTCCCGATTCAAACCTAGACATTTGATCTCTCCAAAGCACAATTACAATGAAAATTCATGTATCTTGGTCGATTTTTGGTGTTTATAAATTAGGGTTTCCTCTCTTGCTCGTTCATCAACAATTCGATCAAATCAATTTCAATCATACTTACCTTGGTCGAAGACTCGAATCTGGATTTTCTGGGTTCATTGGCGGTCTGCACAATCTGGATTTTGGTCGAAGACTCGCATCTGGATTTTGGTCGAAGACTCGCATCTGGATTTTGGTCGATCTGGGCTCAGGCCGTTCACTCGTTCGACTTCGCACTTCTCTTGGTCGAAGACTCAAATCAACTTCAGGCCGTTCACTCATTCAGGTATCGTTTCATTCGTTTGGTTTGATTGTCGTTCGACTTCCCTCTGGATTTTGTTTGAACTTTGAACCACGATTTAGATGGTAAATTGGTAATTAGTTTGATAGCTTCAATTGTTCGACTTCGTTCGACTGCCTCTCGGCCCTCTTCACTTCGATTTTTCATTCGAAACTTCGAAGACCTACTTGCGCTCCACAATGACACAGGATAGACTCAACAACCTTGCTTTGATAGCAATTGAGAATGATTTTTTGAAGAAAGTTGATCATGAAAAACTGATTGAAGATTTTGTTTCAAAGAATGTTAGAAGGATTGTTCGTTTTAAGTGAATTACTGAATTTCATATGTTATTTTGCACTTTAAGACAATTTGCTATCTTATTTGTAAAACTTTTATTATAATATATTATGGTTTTTGAGATTTGCATTTTGTTTCAATTATAAATATTATATATTAGAGATGTAAAAGGGGCCTTTAAAATATATTGTAACAGGGTCTTCAAATAGTCAGAAACGGCCCTGCTCACCAACCGAACAAACCCTTCGTATCTTCTTGGCCCATATATACATGGGTAAACGTAATTGAGAGAAATAGAGAACGCATTTAGGTAGCAAAAGCCCACTTTGCCTTTTTTTAGTTAAGAGTACAACTTACCTCGCACTCGCAGGAGAAGAGAATTTACTTCTGACCTCTTAGTCTTACTCACGAAAAGACGTCATCATGTTTACTAAGTAAATCCGAAAGATTTGATAATACGACTTCACTTTTAATAGATGTATGGTGTTATGTTATGTATACGTATATTGATTACTCACAAGTTACCCTGATGACCAATTATGTTGATGAGCTTATTCGAGTTTTTTTTGGTGGTCTTATAACCAGATCAAGAACTAAGAAGATCAAGAAAGGGTCGTGTGCCTTGCTTGAGCGCCTTGCAACCACCATGGAGGTGCCTTTCGAGCCAAGGTTGGTGACCTTGCTCACACACCACCAAGAGAGCCACGAGCCATAGCTTGAGTTACTTATCTACTCTATTTTGCAGTTTATGAGACTATCTTTAGTAGTTTCTTGTTTTAGATTTGATAATTAACTTATTGATATTTTTAGAATAGTTTTAGAAGAGAGAATCAGCCTTAGGGCCGGCCCTAGTTGGTCCTTCTCTCTTCCTTGCACAACACTCTTGTTTTCTTACTTAAAACGTTTCTTTGATTGAATAGAAGGCAGATTGAATTTTGAGAGCAACTTGGCTAAGTTGTTTTCAAGATTATTCAGTCCAAAAACTTCCTCTTTTCCAGCAATCAATCATTCCAAATCAATCAAAACTTTCGAATCCATCAAACACACAATTCAGAGATCATTCAATCGAAACCCTAATTCGCGGCAGCACATGCGACACGATTTTTGGAATTGCCATAACTTTCGTTTCCTTGGTCCAAACGCGGTGAAAATTTGATGGAGTTATAGTAGAGTTCATGATCTTTAATCTGGCATTGGAATCACTCAATTCGGAGTTACGGAGCAAAAGTTATACTTCGCCAAAGATGGAACATAAAACATAGATCTCTTGCGCGCCAAGGCAAGTTCTTTCCATCCAAGAACGTGGCAACCAAGGGGTTTCACATCAAGTGATATCAGATTCCTAGGTTGAGGCAAGTATTCCTTGTTTTTGCTCTTTCATTTCTTCAAAATTTTCAGCTTTTAACATCTTTCTTGACCAATCTAAAATCCTACCACCCAAGATCTTGATTTTCTTGATCTTTCCTTGTGTTTCTTGCACCTATCCCACCACTACCGCACCACCACCACTCGACCACCCCTGGACCACCACCATACCCTTCCACCACCCATACGACGCACCATAGCCCCAAGGACAAGCCATTGTCGTGCACACTCTACCT
Organism: Rheum nobile; assembly: GCA_027886185.1. Classification (NCBI taxonomy): domain Eukaryota; kingdom Viridiplantae; phylum Streptophyta; class Magnoliopsida; order Caryophyllales; family Polygonaceae; genus Rheum; species Rheum nobile. The sequence continues at coordinate 8,659,878 of WOAB01000040.1, forward strand.
TGCTGCCGAACCCCTAGCTTGGACTTTAGGTTGTCTTGCACGGCTGCGCCACAAGCCTTCACCTTTAGGAGTTAGTTTGGATTTTGTTTGCTTTGTTTTTCTTGTTTAACATTCAAGTTGTTGTTTTGCATGATCTTTCTTGCTTTAAGTTCAATTCTTGCATGCTAAGTTTTGAGTTTCTTGCTCTTGATCTTTCTTGCATAACAACATGCATTTTCTACCCTATCTTTTTCTTCTCTCTGCAACCGTATTTCCCATTGTTATTTTCTTGATTTCTTGCTCTTGGATTCACCTAATCTGAGGTCAAGTAAAAAAAATGAAATCAGTAGTCAAAATTGCTTGCATGTTTGCTTTCTTGCGCAACAAAACATCATCAAGAAGCATCAAGAACATGGCCTCAAGGCCAAGAAAAATTCAAAAAGGCTTAGACAAGATTTAACGAGGGTGATTGAGTGAGTTTTCTTGCGAATAACTTTTCCCTTGATTATGTGAATTGCAAGCAAGGCAAAGACTTGAACTTGCACATACATACCTTTCTAGATCTAGCCGTGCATATTGGATTTCCTTGCTGAAATTGGTTTCCTTTTGCACCTTGTTGCCCATGTGATTGCTTGCTAACTACCATCACGTGTTCTCTTGTGATTAGCCTTGCATATAGGTTGTTTTGCTTGATTCATCTTGATTAGGGTAAGTCAATCTCTATTTGCAGTGTTGCCCTTTAGAAGGGAATTCTTGCATTGCTCTTCTTGTTTCTTGAACTTGATTTCTTTGCATCAAATTCCTTACTAACTTAGTTGCCCTATTACCATTATTTTCCCTGAAAACCCTCCTATACCCTAAGCTGAAATCTTTGGGGTGTTGAATAAGCTAACAAGGCCTTGTGGATACTTGAGGCATCTACATGTCGTTTCCTTGTGTTAGTTACAATGTCTAAGAGCAAGGAGCATGATGGATCCAACGAGAGCTCTACTATTCAGCCGGAGATAGCCACCTTTGTGATGGACTCCATACGCCAAAACAATCCCTTGGTGGTGAATATGGTGTCGGTTGACCAAAAAATGAAGTGGGATCGCAATGATCTTCAATTGGACGCCCTTAATGATCGTTTGGCGTCCTTGGAGACTCTTCCACAACAAATAGAACACTTGACGTAGCTTGTCGCCAAATGCTTTAGGTATGATCAAGTGTCCACTCCTAAAAAGGCCAAAGGTTTTTCTTCTCTTAAGGAGGACCTCCACAATGAGTTGGCTGGATTCAAGGAGCCAACCCACCATGAGCCATTGCCGCCCCTTTCTCAAAGGCGCAATGCAGCCAGGCCTCGAAGCACACATTGGTATGACAATGCAACCTATGAGCAAGATATTCGGGATGATGACTTCTACAATGAGTATGAGCCTGAAATCCCGCCTCTTGCTGATGAGTTTGATGAGGAGCTGCCTATGGACGACTTGCCACGTCCAAGGGCTGGACACCAACCCCTACGACCAAACAACCAAGGTATGAATGCTCGTCGTGACATTAAAGTTAAACTTGACAATTATGTAGGTGAAAATGACCCGGATAAATACTTGCAGTGGGAGCAACAAACCGAATACATTCTGGATCATTGTGGCCATGAGGAGCATGAGAGAGTGCAGGTTGTCACGATTCACTTTCAAGGCATAGCACAATCTTGGTGGTTTCGGCTTAGAAGGGATAGAAGGCGTAAAGGGTTGAGGCCTATTTGCACTTGGCCTCAATTGAAGTTCGTCATGAGGAAGAAGTATGTTCCGAATGAGCATTTTGAGAACTTGCAGCAACAAGTTCATCTATGCAAGCAAGGGAACCGCCCTCCCATTGAGTTCTACAATGAGTTGGAGGATTTGATGTACAAGGCGGGCATCCATGTGGGTCCACGTTCCATGAGGCAACGTTTCCTAGCTGGCTTGAATCGGCCAATACGTGATGTCCTTGAGCTTCAACGCATTAAGGATGTCAATGAGATGGTTTATACAGTCGGGCTTGTATACAAGCAACAACAAAGGAACAAGGACAAATTTTGGCCAACTTATGGCCAGTGAAGGTACAATCGTAACTCTTCTTTACCTAATTCTTTCAATTATGCCACTAACCCTTCTATGCAGCCTAAGGGAGTTCATGACTCACCTAAGAACTTTCATAGCACGTCCAAGGGTAGGGAAATAGAGGTTTTGCATCCCCGAGAGAGAACAAGTAAGACCAAGTGTTTCAAGTGTCAAGGGCGAGGCCACATTGCCAAGAATTGCCCTAACCAAAAGGCGGTCCTTGTCACACTTCATGGGGGCTACCAAACTGACGAGGATGATGATGAAGAGATGCCTCCCCTTGTGGAGATAGATGATGACCATGATGAGAATGAAAGCTGATGCGTGAGGATCGGGATGCAGCCCTCGGTGCGAGGAAGTCCACAAGAACCAAAGGAAAGAGGCAAGACAACACCAAACCGGCAAGGGATCTTGGCGCCAATGAGAGAGATTTTGAGGGTAACCTTGGGCGCTCCTTAGGCCGATTCTTTGGGCGATCTTGGAGTGAACCAAAAGAGGATTGGGTGGAGAGTGAGAGGGCGGAGAGATCGGTCTCAAGTCGAGAGGATATGGACTTGCAAGAGTCGGATATGACACACCTCTTCTTGCAAGAACTAGTGAAGGATTTGCCTTGGATATTACGCACCAAAGGAGATCCTTGCACGGAGGTGGATACCACTCACAACCTGTATTTTGTAGCTACTAAAAGAGAGAATCAAACACAGAAATTATGCAGAAAAACCATTGATAAAAACAAGAGAGAAACAAGGGTTTTGTTCAAGTTTTAGCATCCCAAAACAAGGGCCGGCTACAACCTATTTATACCCGAACCTTAATGCTGGAATTCAACCATAGTATAGTCAAGACTAAGGTAGAAAATGTCATGAAGACCAACACAAAAATCGGCAATAAATGCCCCTTCAAAACAAGCCCCACACGGCTAAGGAATCCTTGCGCCTAGCCCGGTTGTTGCACCAAGGCACACATGACCTTCTCTTCCATGTGGCTCGGTGCTCCCATGGTCATCAGGTCAGCCTGGAGTCCCTCTTGTAATGCTCGAGCCCGAGCTCGAGTGATCCGTCCCGGAAAGACCCGAGCGCCGGCCTCCCTTGTGCCAACAATAGGTGTGCGGCACTTCCTTGCTTCAACTCCAGTTTCACAGGCGTTCTTGTGCCCAATATCTCCTAGAGGACCAGTGGAGTCATCCCCCAAAAGATGGCTCGAAGAGTTGTGAGAATTGTCGGGCCAATTTCCATGCCCTAGCTCGGATGCACTAGGCGCGGTGGCGACGATGCTTGAGTCACCATGGCTTGAATGGATTGAGTCTTGCTCGAGATACGACGTAGTCACATCAAAAGCATTGCAAGATGGCACCATGACAGCCCACTTGCTCTTGTGACTAGGCATGTTCTACATGTGTAAGAGGTCCCTCTTAAGGACCAAAGGGAGAACTTATTTCACACTCATTGTGGGGTGAAGGATGTCACATTGAGTGTGATTATAGATGGAGGAAGCTGCTGCAATATCATAAACCAAAGAGTGGTTTAATACCTCCAATTGAAGACTACACCTCACATCCAACCGTACTCTCTTCAATGGATCTCGGATGGCCAAAGCGATAACATGGTCACACGCCAATGTTTGGTCCATTTCAGCATAGGACACTATGAGGACACGGTCCTTTATGATGTGATTCCCATGGATTACACACATCTACTTCTAGGAAGGTTGTGGCAATATGATAGGAAGGTGATCCATGATGGCTTCTTGAACCGGTATTGCTTCGTACACAATGGGTGCAAGGTCATACTTGTTCCCTTATCCTCGCAAGAGGTCATGAAGGATCAAGTTTCTAGGGAGCAAGCCAAGGCAGTGCGTGAAGCCAAGGCTGCCAAAGAGGCGCAAGCTGCGCGCCAAGCTCCAACTGAGGCCAAGGCCGCCAACGCCAAGGCCTATGGTGCATCCATTTTTTAGGGGCCTCAAGGGGGTTTCAAATCTGGTTTATGCAGCCCCAAGACGTCCCACAAAGGCTCCAAAAACGTCCCACATTAGCCTCCCACAACCGAGCTCAAAGGGGGCTGCGAGAAGATGGTGTTGATTGCTAGACCGAGAGATGTGTACCAAGCCTTGAAAGGGGGTAATTTCTGTCTTATCCTCTTATATAAGGAGTGTCTTATTGCTATGAATGATACATCTCACTTGCCATCTAGTATCTAGAGTTTGTTGTAGGACTTTGCAGATGTGATGCCGGATGAGTTACCTAAAGGTCTTCCACCTATTAGAGGAATTGAGCACCAAATTGAGCTTGTTTTCGGTGCTTCCCTACCTAACTGGGCTGCATATCAAGCATCTTTAGAGGAGAACAAGGAGCTGAAAAGACAAGTTCAGGAGCTTATGGACTTAGGCTATGTACGAGAGAGTTGTAGCCCCTGCGCGGTGCCAGTGATTTTGGTGCCAAAGAAGAATGGTTCGTGGCGCATGTGTGTGGACTGTCGTGCCATCAACCAGATTATAGTGAAGTATCATCCCCCCATTCCTCGTCTTGATGATATGCTTGATGAATTGCATGGTGGTAGTTTTTTTTCTAAGATAGATCTTAAAAGTGGTTACCATCAAATTAGAATGAAGGAGGGAGATGCGTGGAAAATAGCCTTTAAGACTAAGTATGGCCTTTATGAATGGTTAGTTATGCCTTTTGGACTTACTAATGCACCTAGTACTTCATGAGATTAATGAACCAAGTCCTTAGAGCATTCCTAGGCAAATTTGTTGTTGTCTACTTTGATGATATCCTTATCTATAGCAAATCCTTGAAAGAAAATGTTGAACATCTTAGGGTTGTTTTAGAGTGTCTTAGACTTGAGAAACTTTATGCTAACCTTAAGAAATGTACATTTTTCACTTCTTCTACTGTTTTACTTGGATTTGTTGTTTCTAAAGATGGATTGAAGGTAGATGAGGAGAAAGTGAAGGCTATAGTGGAGCGGTCGCAGCCCACTACCGCTATAATGGTGCGTTCCTTCCTTGGATTGGCTGGCTTCTATAGGAGGTTTGTACATGATTTTAGTGTCATTGCTGGACCTTTGCATGAGTTGACCAAGAAAAGCAGCCCCTTCACTTGGAAGGACAAGCACCAAGCAACTTTTGACACCTTGAAGGACCGCCTTTGTCACGCCCCACTTCTGCAGCTTTCGGACTTCTCCAAGACCTTTGAAGTGGAGTGTAATGCCTCCGGGATTGGCATAGGAGGCGTGCTTTTGCAAGATAGGAAGCCCATAGCCTACTTCAGCGAAAAGCTTAGTGGAGCCGAGTTGAACTACCCTACATATGACAAGGAGTTGTATTCTTTGATTAGGGTGTTCAAGACTATCTATGGCCTACGGTGTTCGTTGTGCACACAAACCACGAGGCTCTTAAGTACTTGAAAGGCCAGCCCAAGCTTAACCGAAGGCATGCTACTTGGGTGGAGTTCATGGAGACGTTCCCCTACGTCGTGCAGCACAAAAAAGGGAAAGAAAACGTGGTGGTTGATGCACTATCACATAGGTATGTTCTTCTTGCTCAATGTGATGCTAAGATACTTGGTTTTGCTATGATTAAAGAACTTTATGTGCTGGATGATTTCTGTAGAGATATCTTTAATCATTGCTTAGCTAAGGGAGAATACAACACTTATTTTATAGATGATGGATTTTTGTATAGGGCTGGAAAATCGTGCATTCCTTCTTCATCTATTCGTAGGTTGTTAACTAGTGAAGCTCATGAGAGTAGAGGATATAGGGGAGTTGAGAAGACTTTGCATGCTCTTAAAGAACACTTCTATTGGCCTAATATGACTAATTATGTGATGAAATTTCGCAATAGTTGTGTTACTTGTGCTAAAGCTAAGTCTAGACTTAATCCACATGGTTTGTACACGCCCCTACCTATTGTTACAAACCCTTGGGAGGACATTAGCATGGACTTTATAGTGGGATTACCTAGGACTAGGAAGGGTAGAGACTCTATTTAATTGACCGGTTTTCTAAGATGGCTCATTTCATTGCTTGTAATAAGACAGATGATGCATTGCATGTAGCTGACTTGTTCTTTTGGGAAGTAGTGATATTGAATGACATTGCTTGCACCATTATTTCTGATCGTGATGCTAAGTTCTTGAGTTATTTCTGGAAAACCTTATGGTCAAAGTTGGGGACAAAGCTACTCTTTTCTACATCTTGTCATCCCCAAACTGATGGGCAAATTGAGGTAACCAATAGACTTTAGGGGTATTGTTGTGTACTATGCTTAAGTCTAACCTCAAGCGTTGGGAAGATTGTTTGCCTTTTATGGAATATGCTTATAACATGTCCAAGCATAGTGCCACCAAAATGACACCATTTGAGGTGGTATATGGACGCAATCCACACACTCCCATGGACCTGACGCCACTGCCATTAAAGGAGAAGGAGAGCTTTGAGGCTACGGAGAGGGCTGAGTTCGTGAGGAAGCTTCATGAGCGGACACGCTTACAGCAGGAGAGGCGTGCACACCAATACAAGACCCAAGCTGACAAGGGGTGTAAGAAAGTAATCTTTGAAGAATGTGACATGGTGTGGCTGCATTTGAGGAAGGAGAGATTTTCTCACAAGCGGAAGAGCAAGCTAGATGCACATGGAGATGGACCATTTCGAGTGGTGCAACGGATAGGTGATAATGCTTATCGCCTTGACCTTCCAGGAGAGTATGGTGTCCATCCTACATTCAACGTGGTTGATTTATCCCCTTATGTACCCGACGAAATTGATGAGCTTGACGAATCAGGGACGACTCAAGGCCAAGTGGGGGGGGGGGGGGATGATGACTCACAAGGTACCCAGACGACCAAGGATGTTGATAAGCTTATTCGGGTTCCTTTTGATGGTCATATAACCAAATCAAAGGCTAAGAAGATCAAGGAAGGGTCGTGTTCCTTGCTTGAGTGCCTTGCATTCACCATGGAGGTGATTTCCGAGCCAAGGTTGGTGACCTCGCTCACACACCACCAAGAGAGCCACAAACCATAGCTTGAGTTACTTATCTACTCTATTTAGCAATTTATGAGACTATCTTTAGTAGTTTCTTTCTTTAGATTTGATAATTAGCTTATTGACATTTTTTGAATAGTTTTAGAAGAGAGAATTAGCCTTAGGGCCGGCCCTCGTTGGTCCTTCTCTCTTCCTTGCACAACACTCTTGTTTCTTACTTCAAACGTTTCTTTGATTGAATAGAAGGCATATTGAATTTTGAGAGCAACTTGGCTAAGTTGTTTTCAAGATTATTCAGTCCAAAAACTTCCTCTTTTCCAGCAATCAATCATTCCAAATCAATCAAAACTTTTGAATCCATCAAACACACAATTCGGAGATCATTCAACCGAAACCCTAATTCGCGGCAGCACCCGCGACATGATTTTGAAATCGCCATAACTTTTTATTCCTTGGTCCAAACGCGCTAAAAGTTGGAGGCGTTATAGTAGACTTCATGATCTTTAATCTGGCATTGGAATCACACAATTCAGAGTTACGGATCAACGTTATACTTTGCCAAATACGGGACAGAAATCAGAGATCTCTTGCGCGCCAAGGCAAGTTCTTTCCATCCAAGAACGTGGAAACCAAGGGGTTTCACATCATATATTGCTGGTAAAAATTCATTCTGTTGGATTGTTCTGAGATATATTTTGCATACAAATTGGCAACATTCTTAGTTAGGTGGGAGTATATTTGCAGCTCTATTAGTCAATCTCCAAATTTGTGATAGAGAGTACATAAATGAGGCTGGCTGTAATCACAACTCATGACAAGAAAAAGTAAGAACGGACAAAGGTGTATACAGTAAACATCCTGCCAAACTTGCCAGTTGCCACCACGTACTAGTATTGTCCAAAATCAAACCAGAATTGTGAAATCGGACCGGACCGGGTCAAATTCTAAACAAGACCAACCCTAAGCCCAGGGTTAAATCTTTTTCAAGAATTAGATTAATGTTCAACCATACCTGAACTGGTGTACCGACGGTTTAACAGGTTTATATATAAAAAACGGTTTTTTCGCATATTAACACTGAGGTATCACTTAATTCACGCGATACACCAAAGTTTGGCATATTTCGTGTGGTAACCTGATATTTTCATTTTTTCCGTGAAATACCCAAATCGTTAAATACAACGGTTTCCGTTTATTTTTTAAAAATAAAAATAAAAATAAACCCTAAAGCCTAACAAAGTTTTTAGGGTTTAGAGTTTATGGGTTTAGGCTTTATGGTTTAGGTTTAAGGGTTAGGGTTTTGGGTTTTAGGGTCTTGGGTTTAGGGTTTTGGGGTTTACGGTTTTTGGGTTTATTTTATTTTGAAAAAATAAACGGAAACCGTTTGTATTTAACGATTTGGGTATTTCGCGAAAAGAATGAAAACCTCTGGGTTACCACGCGAAATATGTCGAACTTTGGTGTACCGTGCGAATAAAGCGATAACTCGGGGTTACCAGGCGGACAAACGATTAAAAAATAAAAAAATTCATAAAAACATTTCTCTGTGAAACTCTAAAACCATTCAAAAAACACCATTCAAATCCTTGAAAATATAAGTTAAAAAACAATAGGATAAGAAAACAATATTTTAAAGCTACAAGTTTAGTTTTAATTTATTAAGTTATTTTTCCGTGAAGATACTAGGCTAATGATAAAAAATATTACATTTTCTTTTGCAGAAATTTTCAAGTTTTTTTGCCTGAGCCGGGCTGGCTCAAAACTGACGGAATCTCGTTGATGCCATAAAACGGATCGGAACCGGACATCCATTTCAAAGATTTTAAGATTTAGGGTCCGCGGGTTCATGAACCGGAGTGAGCGACTTTTGAATAAAAAACTCACTCACAAAAAAATTGAAAAATGAAAGGAAAAAAGAAAAGAAAAGAAAAGAAGTGCGCCAACACTAAACTACACAAAATGAATCATACACATCTAGAAGACTAGAACTACAAGACCTATATTTTTGGGATATCCAGCTTAGGCTACAACAAAGGAGCTTGAGGATGTAACGACAGGAACAATCCATGCTCAAGTTTGTTAGATAAGTCAACAAGTTATAGCAAATTGTAAACACCTTTAGTGAATTTATTTTGCTCCTTATAAAGGATATAGAAGAGATGTAAATGATTCATTCACAAAATAATGAAAATCTCATTTAGCAAAATTTCTCTCTGTTTTTTTTATCTTCCAACATACTCTTTCATGGTATCATACATGTTCTTTTGATCATCTTCCTTGCAATATTTTCGTTCCACCTTTCCATATGGATGTAACACCCCCGATTTAAGTCGGTAACGCCATACGTCAGTGACCTCAGACATTACCGTCCAAAGTCACCCTAGGCTTTAATCGGAACAATTAAACTTAAATGCGTATATATATTACATGAAAGATTAAACAGCGGAAGACATTTGTATATGAAATTCAACTCTTTTATTAAAAGATCTCTCATCAACGAGAGTAGCGTTTTTACAACAGAGTAAAATTTCAGCGGAAGACTTATAAATTACACAGCGGAAGACTTTTAAAAATCAACCTATAACATTGCTAGGTTATAAAGATATATTAAAGTAATAATTAACAACTTAAAACACTGACACTTAAATCTTTGTCTGCAAGCCTCTTCTTCTTCAACTGGTTACTTTGACTTCGGGAACCAACCATTGATGTGCCGTATAGGACGGATGACACCAGTCAACCATGCAAGGAATAAAACCCGGTTGGTTAGTCTAATGAAAGACTATGCAATGGTGAAAACAGAATGGTTCTAGTGATCGTAACCGTTTACTATCATTGTCCCTCGAATAATAACCGAATGAACGATATATAATCCGAAACTTTCACGGAATGATTAGCATTTAAATATGCTCTAAGAAGAAGACTCCAAAGGAATTGAGTCTTATGGAAAAGTATGACAATTGTTTGGGAACGTTACAGTTTCATACAAGCGTTTAAAAACAACTTGATCATTTGGGTCCACGACCAACCTCACCGCACAATGCGAATTCAGATTGGAAAGAGGACTTACTCTAACCGAAGTCCGAGCAGATTTCCAAGTTGTACTCCTTGCCCGAGGGTATATTAATTATGTGCATGACCACACTTATCTTGTTTAATTCCAAAACGTATATTACTGTTAAAGCTTTTAATATTATCTCAAGTTACTACGAAAGTTTAACACAGGGTGACATTACGTCCACCCAAATGGCACTAGCAAGGTGCTTAACACTTCATAACCTTACAGATGGATAAGAAGCAGTGGGTCATGACCTGAAGGGAATTATAAAGAAACGACTATCCTCATAAGGAATTAGCGTTCCTACGAATACTCGTGCTAATCTAGCATTAAAGTTTACACTTAAATCCACAACAAAACCATTACGGTATTTAAAAAGTATAATAGCATTGTTTCTAGTAATATATATAACCTATCATAATATCGCATTTTAATCACATGATTTATAAAAATCAGTTCCCAAACGAAAACACAAGTTCACTCCGATTTAATTAACAATTAAAAACAATTGATAATTAATGGAACATGGAATGATTAAGCAAGAGCGAACCACCACTTGCCTTAGTCTAGACGAATGATTGAGCGACGACGGGTTTCTGGGTCCGGAACGGGAACAGAAATCGGATTACAGATCCCTACGACAACGACCCACAACGAAACCCTAGGTTAGATTCAACAATTAATAAAACGAATCTAAGGAAAAATGAACGGAACCGAAAGAACGAGGGTCTCGTCCGAGACCGGTTTGTCCAAGGCCACGATCGCGTTTGCTAAGGCAAACCGCGGTCGCGGCTTGGATTCCGCGGTCGCGGACGTCTGCACATCGCCGCGGTCGCGGCTGTTCATGTCCGCGGTCGCGGCTGTTCATGTCCGCGGTCGCGGCCATGAACCCGGCAACCCAGATCGCGGAATTACTCACCGGCGACGACGAACACGAGAGAGAGAGAGGGATGGAGATCTGAATTCGGATGCCAAATCCTCCATCCCGGCCTCCATTTATAGCCAAAGGAGGAACAACCCCCTGACCAGATCGACGGCGAAGAAAGGGATCTCGGAGGATCGACGATCACACACTCGACGAGGCACGCATGCCTTATTCCGCGGTCGCGGAATTACTTCCGCGGTCGCGGAAAACTCTATTTCCTAGCGTCGTTGAGTGCTATTTTTCCGCGGTCGTGGAAATACCCTTTTCGCGTCCGCTTGCCCAGGGAAGGATTTGGCACGGGTTTGAATCCCGGAAATTAAATATTTTTACCCAAACAAATATTCTAAGCCGTGAAAATACATCGAATGTATATTCAAAGGCTCGGGAAATTATTACAGAGATTATACGAGTTATAGAAATTTCGAACTTCGCCTAACGCGTCCCGAATAATTGAAGAGGGTTTGGGAAATTACTCAATTACCCTTATTAAAAATGAGGGGTATTACATCACTACCCCCTTAAGAAAAGTTTCGACCCCGAAACTTGGCCGATAACAGCTCAGAGAAGCGACCTCCACCCTAAGTTACCCAAACTTATAGGTTTAACCATGCTTGACCCATTTAACACTTCGTAAATTGGTTCAAGCATTTCTAAGTTAAAATTCATCAGTTGGTTCAACCTATATTTAACGTAAGGTTAACCATAACTAACACCCTTTACAGCTTAAGGGAATTCTATACTCTGTTTACACAAACATTCATTCTATCATATTACCCCTATGGTAACATGAGGATTATTATATTACTCCCCCCTAAAAATAGTTTCGACCCCGAAACTAGCATTGTTAACGAAAGGAACCGGTCTCACTACCAACCTTACTACCTGAACTTAATATCCTTAATCACTTCATCATTGATATTGCTCCTAGGAAATCAATCTGTCTCCTCAATCACACCATTATCCCACATGTCTTATCTCCATATGTTACACCTGTAGCAACTCGTGATTACCTCCACAAAGTCATAATTATCTCATGATAATACCCTCCAAAATCATTGCAACAGACTTGCTTTACCTTAAGCATGAGAACACACCTTTCTCTTTCAACTTTTCCATTTATAACTTCTCTCAGAGTACGTACCTTATCTTCCTTATAATTCATTATCAGATCTTAGTGGTCCTTGAGGCATCACATCTCCTAATTCCCTTAAGTGTATACCCCACAATTCCATTACTCATCATAATCAGGTTTGGCCCTTATGCCAATTCTAACTTGGTATCCTTTCGGTAGTGATTTAGCCTATTCCTTTAATCATTCTGTAACTTAAACCTTTAAGATTCCTTAACGTTCTCCAAACATAGTCACAACACCTTTATTCCTATGTTCCTCAAAACGAATCACATGAGATATTACTCCTATTTCCTTAAGGTATCATCCTGAAAAATGATTCATTACCAACCGCATCAGTCTCTTCTATCATAATCCTTTAACATATTTGTGCGAGTAAGCTTGTTACCTTACTCCTTAGGCGCACATAGACAATTATCTCCACTAAATCCTTTAATTTATCGGAATTATCAACATAACCTATCCTTAAACTATAATCTGTACATTTAAGTGGCCTACTCCCAACACAATAGTTTCATAACTTAATCTTTTCCAAAAAGAGTTGTACCATAACTCTTTATTCCCTGATCGTACAATCTTACTAATTCTAATCATTTGGCCCACTTAGATTTGGCTCAGACGTCCACTTCCTGACTCACATCCCAAGGTTTGTTTAACTGTCTCAAATAACTTATTTCTAACTTAAGATCCTTATATTCCTCACACAATCTACTATCCCAATTAAAGCAACCCCTTTTTGCATTACGGATACTTACTATCCATCTAAGACTTAATCATATCATTTCCTGATGAACCCTCGAAATGAAACCTCAAGTAGATCTTCCAAAATAGTACCTATGATTTTGCACACTCGGCTTTTCCAAGAGCTTTAACCATTGGTCCTATACTGGCCGTATTCACTTATAAATCCGATCACCATAACTCTTGGTTCTAAAGTCTTACTCAAGATCGTAATAGAGAAAATGAGTTCCTGAGGAGCTATCCTTTTAATCTATTTATTCCCTTCTCAACAATCTATCCACATCTATGCTTACTGCATGACCTCACAACTAGGCATTCTGGACTCCGCATTAGTCCACCCCTATATACTTTATCAAAACAAATGTTCAAGGTACACATATGAGAGATAACTCTTAATCTCATAGAGCATTAATCACACACATTTGATCCTATACCCTAAGAAATTTTGGAGGAACTCAGCTTACGAGATAACGCTTGCCAACTCAGTTAAGAAAGCAAATAATGTCATACTGATGTGACATTACTCCAGAAATGAAGAAAGAATCTTAGGAATGGGTCTAGAATTTAAGTAATAGAGTTGACCATGGGGTTAACCATGTAGGGAACGAACATCTAGGCTACATACGGTACCCCTCCTCTATGAGTCCTGACAGCCTTTATCCATACAGGACCTATACTGTTCCTGGCACTCACGGAGTTTCGTATGAATGATTGATTTGAAACAGCAACGAATTCAGTAATTTCCGAAACATGGAAACACTTCTTTATTTATTCAAAACATTTCATTAAAGCAACTCGACAGAAGGTCGAACAGACAGATTACGAAACTATGGAGATTATCGACACAAGTCGTCGCTCCTTATTCTTAAGGAAAGGCTTAACAAAAGTACAACTACTCGATCAAGGTTTTCCCCCGTCGGCTTGACGCATGACGAAGAGTAGTTGCCCCTGGCCTGACGACTCCATATGCGCTTTACCTTTATTACGAGCCATAAGTTGCCTAGGGGCAGATACTTCTGGCTTTGGATTCTGCCCATTGCCAATATTTGAGGCTTGATAAGACTGCGTTGGTCCTTGACCCTTCTTTCTACAGTATGTTTTCATGTGGCCTTCCCTTCCACAATAGTAGCATACCCTCTTTTCCTTTTGACAGTTAAAACTTTTATGCCCAACTTCACCACAGTTGTGGCACAGAATCACCCCACTACTCCAACCGGATCCTCTGGCGGAGTCTGACTGAGTCGTCTCGGTCTTAGCACGACCAGACTTCTCAAATTTGGTAGGCGATGTCGGTTGCTTGAATGTACCACCCTGGTGATCCTGTTGCCCACCCTTTCCCTTAACCTGCTTCTCCCGCTTTTGGGCGGATTCTTCCAGTGTGACCTATATCTTGTAGGCCGCATCCACATATTGCTCTAATGTAGAACAACTGCGACACACCATCAGAAGTTTGATTTCTGGATTCATCCATCCATGGAAGTACCAGATCTTTTGTTCCTCGCTCGACACTTCTGGCCCAACATATTGCAACAAGTGATTGAACTTAGCTGCAAGCTCAGTCACCTTTAACCCATTGGTCTTAAGGTACATAAATTCTTTGTGCTTCTCCTCCCTCATAGCACGGGAAAAGAAACGGTCAGTCATCTTTGCTTTGAACATACCCCAGTTCAACTCGGGATGATCGGCTAAACCAGTGCTCTCCCACCATTCGCTAGCTACATCCTTGAGTTGAAGGGAGGCGATGTGCACTTTCTCAGTCTCAGTGCAATCCACGTTCCTGAACAGCCGTTCCATATGCGAGAACCAATACGCCACTCTGACCGGTTCTCCAGTACCGTCGTAGCTGTCAGGCCTCATTGAGCTCACAGCCTTCAAGGCTCGACCGTAAGTTCCTATGTTCCTGACGACATCGACCTGGGGTACGTGATCCACTGGCTCCTCAAATTCAGGAATAACCTGAGGAACCGGAACACCTTGTGCTTGCGGTGCAATTGACCGAATTACATCGGTGACCATCTGTACAATAAACCCACGAATGGCCTCTTTGGTCGCGTCATCCAACACTACCGGAGAATTAGCATGTACTTGGCCAACGCCTGCGGGGTTATTGTGAGAGACAGACTCTCTCTCCTCCCCTTGATTAACGACGCTCCTGAGATTTAGCCTTGGGTTATTACTCGGTCCTGCACCGGCACAGACTTTGTTTCTCGTGTTCACCATATGTTGATGAACCATAACGTTAATTCGGAACTTTTCCCACTTGGACATGACACTTTAGTCAAATACGTTATGATACAGATTATAAGAGTCCTAAACTAATAACTTTATATTAGTCTGACTAGCCCTCCACCGTTAACTACAGAAATGACCTTCTTCTCCTTACTTGGGAATGGGTATTCTAGGAGAAATGTCAACCTTTAAATGACATTAAACCTAAGAAGAGACACTATCCCTAAGAATGGATCTAAGGAATAAGTAACACTCGAAGCTTGCAGAAGTTTGAAAACCTACTTATTAATAAACCTTATACTTTCAAACTTTATACCTTTAAACTCTATATATTAACCTTAATAAAATAATTATTTAAGAAAAAATGGTTTCGCAAACTAGTGATACGATTTTCGCAAAACTCTTACTAAGACAAAAATCACACTTTTAAAGTTACAATCATAAACTACCGTTTGGTTGCTTATACACACCATTTAAAACCAACTATAAATAACTTTTGAAGCCCAAATAGTTAAATCATTATTTTAAATTAAATTTCAAGAGGTAATTAAACTTTTAAAGTTAAATTTTTAGATTCTGAAAACTCCTCCTTAGTGGAAAACAGGTTGGAAGATAATTTCGAAAATAATCTTCGAAAATTCTCAAACCTAACAATAGGACAAGAATTTTAAAACCATTGCTCTGATACCATAATTGTAACACCCCCGATTTAAGTCGGTAGCGCCACACGCCAGTGACCTCAGACATTACCATCCAAAGCCACCCTAGGCTTTAATCGGAACAATTAAACTTAAATGCGTATATATATTAAATGAAAGATTAAACAGCAGAAGGCATTTGTATATGAAACTCATCTCTTTTATTAAAAGATCTCTCATCAACGAGAGTAGCGTTTTTACAACAGAGTAAAATTTCAGCGAAAGACTTATAAATTACACAGCGGAAGACTTTTAAGAATCAACCTATAACATTGCTAGGTTATAAAGATATATTAAAGTAATAATTAACAACTTAAAACACCGACACTTAAATCTTCGTCTGTAAGTCTCTTCTTCTTCAACTGGTTACTTTGACTTCGGGAACCAACCACTGATGTGTCGTATAGGACAGATGACACCAACCAACCATGCAAGGAATAAAACTCGGTTGGTTAGTCTAATGAAAGACTATGCAAGGGTGAAAACAGAATGGTTCTAGTGATCGTAACCGTTTACTATCATTGTCCCTCGAATAATAACCGAATGAACGATATATAACCCGAAACTTTCACGGAATGATTAGCATTTAAATATGCTCTAAAAAGAAGACTCCAAGGGAATTGAGTCTTATATGAAAGTATGACAATTGTTTGGGAACGTTACAGTTTCATACAAGCGTTTAAAAATGACTTGATCATTTGGGTCCACGACCAACCTCACTGCACAATGCGAATTCAGATTGGAAAGAGGACTTACTCTAACCGAAGTCCGGGCGGATTTCCAAGTTGTACTCCTCGCCCAAGGGTATATTAATTATGTGCATGGCGCACTTATCTTGTTTAATTCCAAAACGTATATTACTGTTAAAGCTTTTAATATTATCTCGAGTTACTACGAAAGTTTAACACAGGGTGACATTACGTCCACCCAAATGGCACTAGCAAGGTGCTTAACACTTCATAACCTTACAGATGGATAAGAAGCAGTGGGTCATGACCTGAAGGGAATTATAAAGAAATGACTATCCTCATAAGGAATTAGCGTTCCTACGAATACTCGTGCTAATCTAGCATTAAAGTTTACACTTAAATCCACAACAAAACCATTACGGTATTTAACAAGTATAATAGCATTGTTTCTAGCAATATATACAACCTATCATAATATCGCATTTTAATCACATTATTTATAAAAATCAGTTCCCACGACAATGACCCACAACGAAACCCTAGGTTAGATTCGACAATTAATAAAACGAATCTAAGGAAAAACGAACGGAACCGAAAGAACGAGGGTCCCGTCCGAGACCGGTTTGTCCAAGGCCACGATCGCGTTTGCTAAGGCAAACCGCGGTCGCGGCTTGGATTCCGCAGTCGCGGACGTCTGTACATCGCCGCGGTCGCGGCTGTTCATGTCCGCGGTCGCGGCCATGAACTCGGCAACCCAGATCGCGGAATTACTCATCGACGACGACGAACACGAGAGAGAGAGGGATGGAGATCTGAATTCAGATGCCAAACCCTCCATCCCGGCCTCCATTTATAGCCAAAGGAGGAACAACCCCCCGACCAGATCGACGTCAAAGAAAGGGATCTCGGAGGATCGACGGTGACACACCCGATGAGGCATGCATGCCTTATTCCGCGGTCGCGGAATTACTTCCGCGGTCGCAGAAAACTCTATTTCCCAGCGTCGCTGAGTGCTATTTTTCCGCGGTCGCGGAAATGCCCTTTTTGCGTCCGCTTGCCCAGGGAAGGATTTGGCACGGGTTTGAATCCCAGAAACTAAATATTTGTACCCAAACAAATATTCTAAGCCGCGAAAATACATCAAATGTATATTCAAAGGCTCAGGGAATAATTACAGAGATTATACGAGTTATGGAAATTCCAAACTTCGCCTAACGCGTCCCAAATAATTGACGAGAATTTGGGAAATTATTCAATTACCCTTATTAAAAATGAGGGGTATTATAATGGATCAATCAGATCCTCTTGTCATGCATCCCTTAGATCATCCTAGTATGTTGATGATTACAAATCTTTTTGATGTCACCAATTTTGGTGAATGAAGGTGCTCCATGAAGATTGCGCTCTCAACCAAAAACAAATTGTTCCTCATTACCATATTGCTCCCAAAACCTACTAACGATTCACCTACTTTTCGACCTAGGACCTATGCAATAATATTGTGATTTCTTGGCTTATGAATGACCTCAATCCCAAATTCTTCAGCAGTGTCATCCAAGGTTATCAGAATCGGGATTTTAGGACCGGATCACAAAGGACCTTTCAGATCAGATCGTAAAATCGAATCGTAAAGTCGTAAGATTTTGTAAGCGAAAAAATAGTTTAATACTAAGATATGAACGTTCACTAATACACAAATTTGTGTTTAGCCCAGGCGTTTATATACATATAGCCCGAATATAGCATAAAATAGGTCCGAGCTTCAGAGTGGTGTGATAATGAAGACCTTTTAGCCCTTATGTAGACAAGTCCGGGCTTAAAAGCCATTTGTTCAAACAAAAAAAATTGGACATTTTAGATCGGATCTCTTCCACATCTGGGCTAAAAAGTCCATTTTTTATTAAAAAAATATATACAAAATGCACTACAAGCATACCTATTGTACAACTCATGAAGCTTCTATGAAATTTCTATATGGAAAATGCTAGCAGATTAATAACTCGAGAAAATGGCTTTGATATGGTACATGTCTCCAATGAATTATCTAGACAATTTGTTGTTCGGCAATGCAATAACGAACAAATTACATGAACATATAGATGAAAAAAGTCAAAAACTAGGTAAAAAAAACCCTCAAAAGCTTGCAAGTTGATTTGCAGAGCTTTAAAAGAAAATCATTATCATCCTCCTTGGAATCATTAGATGCTGAAAGACATAACTAAAAATAGCCTAAACAATTCAAACCAGATTTATCAATGTACACAACTCAGCTGATATTTTAATCATAACCATCATGGTTCATTTTTTTCCTATATTGATGGCAACAAGATCTACAGTAATGCAGACATTGTTTTTCCAAAAAAAAACACAAATAACATGAAGGCAAGTTATATACAATATATAGCACATATCAATCTAATATCTTGTATGCTCTTTGCAGGTGTTCCTTCTTCACCCGTTTCAAAACCTCTCCAATATGTTCAACTGCATCTTGCAAATTTCCCACACGTACATGCAGATGAGAAACAATCAATATTGTTCAACATAAATAAAATGACCAAGACAAGCAACCAATACATACCACACCCTTCATCACAAAATCTTTCTCTGAGTCCCTATTTTGGTAAACAACCCTCGGGCAATCAATCACATAGATCCTCTTTGTAAGTGTAATATACTGCCAGAGAAGAATGTAATCTTCTCATGCAAATTTAATAATTGCCTGAGAAGAATGTGATCTTCTCATGCAAATGTACTCAAACCCAAATCATACTAGAATCAACAAAAGAAAAAGTACTTAATGCATAAAGAAAATCAACCAGCGTGTCTTTCTCAAACTAGAATCCTTCCTTCCAACACAACCTTTTCCATTTACATGTCTTTCTCAAAGACAAGAACAACTAAAAAAGACCATCAATATATGGTAAACTAAAACCTATCCGTCTTTACAACCGCTGGATTCTTTCTTTAGATCGATTGAGACTTCAGATTCATCAATAAATACCCCATTCATGAGGAGAAAGAAAACATCAACAAACTTGAATCGTCTGGGAGTAAATATTATCCTAATCCGAAATTCTAATCCAAAATTCACATTTTAATGATTGTGAGTTGACATATATGCTCTAACATATTATCCTAATGAAAAATTCAAATTTTTAAATAGTGAACTGCTATACTTTTCCTTATATAAATACTAAGTCATACAGCCTAAAATCCTAATCCAAAATTCAAAAAATTAACTCTTATCATGCTTAACAAAAATATACCTGAAATCAACATTGATAATGAAAAGAGGAGCAACAACATTAGCATACCAAAAAACATCAAGTTCAACGCAACAGCCAACTAACTGAAGCAGAGTATATTAGATGGAGATACAAGGTTAAATAGCCCAGGCGTTTACCAACTATGAAATCATTTTGATACTAAAAACTTATGAATATATAAGATTTATCATTTTCAATGTATTTATAATCTTTAAAAAATATTTTAGGATTGATTGATATCATATATGCTTAAATGGTATACCGAAGGGCTATACCGTAGGTTGTAGAGAATCGTGAGTCCTTACTCGGAAACTTCGTATCTACTTGGCCCAATGTATATATACATTGGTATACATAACGTATTTGAGAGAAATAGAAGACGCGTTTAGGTAGCAAAACCCCACTTTGCCTTTTTTTAGTTAAGAGTACAACTTACCTCGCAGTCGCAGGAGAAGAGAATATACTTCTGACCTCTTAGTCTTACTCGCGAAAAGACGTCATCATGTTTACTAAGTAAATCCGAAAGATTTGATAATGTGACTTCACTTTTAATAGATGTATGGTGTTATGTTATGTATACGTATATTGCTGGTAAATTTTACAATTTAACGCAGAAAAGTATATTTGTTTTTTTTTTCTAGATTGAAAAGCTAAAAATTCATTCTGTTGGATTGTTCTGAGATACATTTTGCATACAAATTGGCAACATTCTTAGTTAGGTGGGAGTGTATTTGCAGCACTATTAGTCAATCTCCAAATTTGTGATAGAGAGTACATAAATGAGGCTGGCTGCAATCACAACTCATGACAAGAAAAAGTAAGAACGGACAAATGTGTATACATTAGACATCCTGCAAAACTTTCCAGTTGCCACCACGTACTAGTATTGTCCAAAATCAAACCGGAATCGTGAAATCGAACTGGACCGGGTCAAATTCTAAACAAGACCGACCCTAAGCCTAGGGTTAAATTTTTTCAAGAATTAGGTTAATGTTCAACCATACCAGACTGGTGTACCGACGGTTCAACCGGTTTATATATAAAAAACGTTTTTTTTGCATATTAATCCTGAGGTATTGCGGTACATCAAAGTTTGTCATATTTCGCGTGGTAATATGAGGTTTTCATTTTTTCTGCGAAATACCCAAATCGATGAATACAACGGTTGTCGTTTATTTTTTTAAAATATAAAAAAAAACCCAAAAGCCTAAAAAAGTTTTTAGGGTTTAGAGTTTATGGGTTTAGGGTTTAAGGTTTTTGGGGTTTATGGTTTACGTTTAGGGGTTTGGGGTTAGGGTTCTGGGGCTTAGGGTTTCAGGCTTAAAGTTTTTGGAATTGGGGTTTAGGTTTTTTGGGTTTATTTTATTTTGAAAAAATAAACGGAAACTGTTCATATTTAACGATTTGGGTATTTCGCAAAAAGAATGAAAACCTATGGGCTACCACGCGAAATATGTCAAACTTTGGTGTACCGCGCGAATAAAGCGATACCTCGGGGTTACCAGGCGGAAAAACGAATTCATAAAAAAAATTCTCTGTGAAACTCTAAGACCCTTCAAAATCCACCATTCAAATCTTTGAAAATATAAGTTAAAAAACAATAGAATAAGAAAACAATATTTTAAAGCTACAAGTTAAGTTTTAATTTATTAAGTTATTTTTGTTTAAAGTTACAAGGCTAATGTTAAAAAATATTACATTTATTTTTTCAGAAATTTTCAAGCTTTTTTTACCTGAACCGGACTGGCTTAAAACTGGCGAAATCTCGTTGATGCCCTAAAACGGACCGGAACCGGACATCCGTTTCAAAGATATTAAGATTTAAGGTCCGCGGGTTCATGAACCGGAGTGAGCGGCTTTTGAATAAAAAAAACTCGAGTCCGTTTCGGGTGCGAAATATGCTTACCGTGCGAAATGCGAAACGGTCATATTCATCCGCGTTCATAAATAGACACCACATGTTCATTATCTGGGCGGTAATGTTCATTATCTGGGGGGTAATATTCAAGGGGTTGTACTGTTAAAAAAAAGGGGGGGAGAGTGAATAGTGACGCGGTGGCATAACCGTAAATACGGCGATTTTTTTTTTCGGTCAACATTTTTTTATTTTATTTTATTTATTGTCTCTGATCGTTCTGGAATAGACAATTATTGACGTTCACATATAAGTACTACATGTTCATTTTATGTGCCGTAAAAGTTCACATATAACATGATCATGTTCCAACACATATCTTTGAACATTCAGTGCTTATTTGTAAACCTGAATGTACAAATAAATGAACATTTAGTGTTTATCTGTGAACCTTCTATATAGGCTATTCCAGAATGATCATGGGATGAAAACGAAAAATAAAATAAAATTTGTTGACCAAAAAAAATAAAAAATAAAAAATTATACGGCCGAGATCGCTTCGCATTTCGCACGGGAAGGGCATTTCGCATGGGAACCCAAATCTAAAAAACTCACTCATAAAAAAAAATGAAAAATGAAAGGAAAAAATAAAAGAAAAGAAGTAAGCCAACACTAAACTACACAAAATGAATCACACACATCTAGAACACTAGAACTACAAAACCTATTTTTTGGGATATCCAGCTCAGGCTACAACAAAGAAGCTTGAGGATGTAACGAGAGGAACAATCCAAGCTCAAGTTTGTTAGATAAGTCAACAAGTTATCTCAAATTATAAACACATTTAGTGAATTCATTTTGCTCCTTATAAAGGATATAGAAGAGATGTAAATGATTCATTCACAAAATAATGAAAATCTCATTTAGCAAAATTTCTCTCTGCTTTTTATCTTCCAACGTACTCATTCATGGTATCATACATGTTCTTTTGATGATCTTCCTCGCAATATTTTCGTTCCACCTTTTCATATGGATCAATCAGATCCTCTTGTCCTGCATCCCTTAGATCATCCTAGTATGTTGATGATTACAAATCTTTTTGATGTCACTAATTTTGGTGAATGAAGGCGCTTCATGAATATTGCACTCTCAGCCAAAAACAAATTGGTCTTCATTACCGGATTGCTCCCAAAACCTGCTAAAGATTCACATACTTTTCGACCTGGGACCTATGCAAAATTATGGTGATTTCTTGGCTTATGAATGGCCTCAATCCCAAATTTTACAACAGTGTCATCCAAGGTTATCAGAATCGGGATTTTAGGACCGGATCATAACGGACCTTTCGGATCGGATCGTAAAGTCGTATGATTTTGTAAGCGAATAAAAAATAGTTTAATACTAAGATATGAACATTCACTAGTACAAAAATCTATTTTTAACCCAGTCGTTTTTTTACATATAGCCTGAATATAGCATAAAATAGGTTCGGGCTTCAGAGTGATGTGATAATAGAGTATTTAGCCCGGATGTCAAAAACACGTTCGGGATAAAAAATGAAGACCTTTTAGCCCATATATAGACAAGTCCGGGCTTAGAAGCCATTTGTTCAAATAAAAAAAATTGGACATTTTAGACCGAATCTCTTCCACATATGGGCTAAGAAAGTCTAATTTTTATTTAAAAAAATATATACAAAATGCACTACAAGCATACCTATTGTATAACTCATGAAGCATCTATGAAATTTCTATATGAAAAATGCTAGCATATTAATAACTGGAGAAAATGGCTTTGATGTGGTACATGTCTCCAATGAATTATCTAGACATTTTGTTGTTCGACAATGCAATAACGAACAAATTACATGAACATATAGATGAAATAAGTCAAAAACTAGGTAAAAAACCACTCAAAAGCTTGCCAGTTGATTTGCAAAGCTTCAAATGAAAATCATGATCATCCTCCTAAGAATCATTAGATGCTGAAAGACATAACTAAAAATAGCCTAAACAATTCAAACCAGATTTTTCTAATGTACACAACTCAGCTGATATTTTCATCATAACCATCATGGTTCATTTTTTTCATGTATTGATGGCAACAAGATCTACAGTAATGCATACATAGTTTTTCCAGAAGAAAAAAAACACAAATAACATGAAGGCAAGATATATACAATATATATAGCACATATCAATCTAATATCTTGTATGCTCTTTGCAGGTGTTCCTTTTTTACCCGTTTCAAAACCTCTCCAATATGTTCAACTGCATCTTGCAAATTTCCCATACGTACCTGCAGATGAGAAACAATCAATATTGTTCAACATAAATAAAATGACCAAGACAAGCAACCAATACATACCACACCCTTCATCACAAAATCTTTCTCTGAGTCCCTATTTTGGTAAACAACCCTCAGGCAATCAATCACATAGATCCTCTTTGTAAGTGTAATATATTGCTAGACTTTAGTCTCCCCTGGTATAGGAGCAACCTTGCAGACCTAAAAAAGTAAAAAAAGACTTTAGATAATAGTAAATAATATTTAGAATATTAATAAATATTAGAAGAGACACGGATAGAAACATGATAATTACACTCTTTGTGCGCAAGGTATTGATGACCGATGACTTTCCAATATTTGGGTAGCCAACAAATCCAACTAATATTGGTTGTTTTTCACTCTCTAGCAAACTGTATGAGAACAAAAAGAAGAAATTTACATATCTCATAATTCAGAAAGTTTTGACATTTGGCTAATAATTGGAACAATTAAAATAGACAGATATATATATACCTTATCTTGTAGAGCTAAAGTATCCCGAGATTCTGAAGCCAGAGAATTCCATTCTTTAGGTTCTCCGATACTCATCCTTCCTATTTTTTTGTTGCTTAAGAGATAAGGGTGTGGAAGACATGATCCTATGTACTGTCTTGATTCCTAAAAGTGGTTCTGTTCTGCAAAGGTTGTGGAAACAACTGCTCTCCCTGCAACGGTTATGACATGATAAGAAGGTGGAGATTCTGTAGAGCTGACATTCTGAGATGATTTCATAGATGAAGTAGCAGATCGAGTTGAAGGCAGTTCATTAGGCCTTGATAATAGCGATGGACGAATAACACTAGATGACGACTTTGGTTGAGGATGCTCAACTGGTTGACGAACTAGATAATAGAAGCACATAAAAAAGTTAAGTCCTCAGTCCTTTGCATTTATAATAGAGAATAGAACATGTTAAAAACATTAGTTACATAATATTACCACAAATGGACGAGGCCTACGCGCCCTTCCTGCAGAAAGTCCTAGACCAGTGACATTACATTCAATAGCAACGTCGTCGTCCTCGTCATCTTCAACGTCCCCAGAATTCTGAGCCATCACCTTTGCTAGCCTTTGTGCTGCAGCGACAACTTGTAGAATTATGAGATATGCAACTTTTAACTAAATTTCAAACTAGAATCCTTCCTTCCAACACAACCTTTCCATTTACATGTCTTTCTCAAAGACAAGAACAACTAAAAAAGGCCATCAATATATGGTCAACTAAAACCTATCCATCTTTGCAACCGTTGGATTGTTTCTTTAATTCGATTGAGACTTTAGATTCATCAGTAATTACCCCATTCATAAGGAGAAAGAAAACATCAACAAACTTGAATCGTTTGGGCGTAAATATTATCCTAGTGCAAAATTCTAATCCAAAATTCACATTTTTAATGATTGTGAGCTGACATATATGCTCTAACATATTATCCTAATGCAAAATTCACATTTTTAAGCGGTGAACTGCTATACTTTTCCTTATATAAATACTAAATCATACAGCCTAAAATCCTAATCCAAAATTCAAAAAATTAACTCTTATCATGCTTAACAAAAATATACCCGAAATCAACATTGATAATGAAAAGGTGAGCAACAACATTAGCATACCAAAAAACATTAGGTTCAATGCAACAGATAATGAACATCAATTGGGAGTAGAATGGATGAATATTTAGGGTTTATTGGCCAACTAAAGCACCAACCAACTGAAGCAGATTCGGGGTAGCAATAACGAACAAGAGCACTGATTGGGGGTAGAATGGACGAATTTCTAGGGTTTGCCAACCAACTGAAGCAAATTCGAGGTAGAAACGAAGAACATGACCAACTGAAGAAGCGACAAAGCTTCAATGGAAGAAGAGAAATCGTGAGGATGAAGAGGACTTATGTTAGGGCACTTCACTTAATTTGGGATATGGCGTGGATAAATGGGATGAAGTAGTGAAGATCTATCTTATTATAAACAAATAAAAAGAAATTTAATCCGTGTGCATATATGTCCGGGATATATAGCAGAGTATATTAGATGGAGATGCAAGGTTAAATAGCCCGGGCGTTTACCAACTATGTATGATCCGGGCTATTTTCCTATAATGGGAATAATAATGTAAGTTACTAGCCTGGATATTAGCATTGTAAACACTAAACATGCCCGAGCTATTCTTTCACGAAGCTCAAAGTGCTATGTATCAATTATCTTGGGCGTGCCGCAGCATATCCAGGCTATTTTCTTGTGCAAAAACAAAAAGCCGTATTTTCATAACGTGTAACCACTTATTATCCCGAATATTATAGGTTCGGGCTATTTTATCACAGGATAAAAGGTGATTTTTGTACTAGTGGTTGTATGACAAAACTACAAATAAATACTTGAGTTTTAAGATATACAACTTTTGAACATTGATTCAAGGGGCTAATGGCTTACCAAAACTCAAGCCATGTACACTAAATTTTAAAATTAGTTGGATCTATGACATGCGTAAATGAGACTTAGAGGTTTTGAACAATCTCTATTAGGGTTGCTTTGGTTTTTGATTACGCATCAGTGAAATTTTAGGATTTCGAGCTTGACTATATGAGAAATACGCATATAGGGAGATCAAAAGTGTGAGAGAGGTGAAAATTTAGACAAATTGGGCTCTCAAATGGGTGTTAGTATCTTGCACTTCATGTTGTTGTGACGCCAAACAAGAATGGAGTGTCATCCTCTTC
The DNA here is from genome assembly GCA_027886185.1 of Rheum nobile. Classification (NCBI taxonomy): domain Eukaryota; kingdom Viridiplantae; phylum Streptophyta; class Magnoliopsida; order Caryophyllales; family Polygonaceae; genus Rheum; species Rheum nobile. The sequence goes on from WOAB01000040.1 coordinate 8,686,562, forward strand.
ATCGAATTTGTGTGCTCCTCTTAATAGTTTCAGTGCTTCTTCTTCTATATCTAGGCATGATAAGAGAAGTCCTTACTTTTGCACCAAATGCAAGAAACAAGGCCACACTATTGATCGTTGTTATTTCATTGTGGGCTTCCCATACAAAATCTCCAAATCACAGTGATCCGATGGTCAATCTTCAAACACCAGAAGCTTTGCTGGTCGAGCACATGAAATGTCACATACAACGTCCAATTCATCCTTAACACAAGAACAATTCTCCCTGGGAAGTCTAACTCCAAGGAGATCATCGATGAGGATGATTTTGCTGCATCGACTGGTAAGGCTTTATTGTCTAACAAGTCACTTTTATCTCCTAGCACTTATATCCTAAACACTAGAGCCAACAACCACATGTGTTGTGATTCTTCTCTCTTAGAAAACATTCAATTACTTGATTGTCCCTTCAATATGTCTCTTCCTAATGGACAAATTGTTAATGTTACGCAGACAGATTTTGCCTATCTTCATGATGATGTGTGCCTTCATGGAGTCATGTTTGTTCTTGCATTCAAATGCAACCTGATATTTGTAGGTACATTGGTTCATATGCTAATAACCTTGTAACTTTCTCACCCAATATGTGTTTGTTACATGACTCAATCTACCTTGAAAAAGGATTTGATTTTTGGTAATGTTGAGCGTGGTCTCTATCTCTTCCAGAAATCTTCTTCAAGTCCCTGTTCATCTCATAGTGATGTTAATCATGTTTGCCTATCTGACGTATCTTGTGACATATGGCAAGCTAGATCCAATCACCTGCTATTCTCTAAGCTTTAACAGTTTCCTTTTGTTCAATGTAACATAATTAAGGCCACTCTTAATGCTTGTAATATCTGTGCAATAGCCAGGCAACATCGGCTCCGTTTCCTTCGAGTTCCATTAGTACTTCTATAGCTTTTGAGGTTATTCACATTGATTTATGGGGTCCATATAATACCCAAACTCATGATGGTTATAAACGTTTTCTTACGATTGTTGATGATTTTACTAGGATCACTTGGATTCATCTATTATCCAATCAGGGAAATGATTTTAAAATTTTTAAAGCCTTTCTTGCTCTTGTTGAGAGATAGTTCATTACCAAAGTTCCTGCAATAAGAACTTATAACTTGGATCCAAGAGCACTACTCATTAATACCTCACCTCTCAAGGTATTATACTGCAAACAAGTTGTGCAGCCACTAGTGGAAAAAACACTTTTTGAGGCTCCCTTTTAGAGGCGTACATATTTCAAAACGCCTCAACAACGACCTACGCAATCAGTTTTTCAGGTTTTTGAGGCGGATAATTATTTTATACGCCTCAAAAAAATCTATTGAGACGGGCAAATAATTATACGCCTCAAAAAGTTTTCGAAAAAATATTCCTGCTAAAGTATTAGAGGCGGACCAAATGTAGGCCCGCCTCTAATGGTACATAATTGAGACGGGCGAAAAAGCCTGCCTCTATTAACTTTTGTTGAGACGGGCATATTATAGCCCGCCTCATACTCCTGTTTGGATACTCTGCAGAATCGGCGACAACTTGAATACGGCGACCGCTGTTCTTCGCAGCGACCGTTGTTCTTCGCGGCGACCGCCGTTCTTCGCAGCAACCGCCGTTTTCTCGCGTCTGGTGATTTCTGTCCCCTTCTGCTTTTGATTGTTGTTGCTGCATATTATTGTGATGTCTGGGTTTTTGAAGCGCTCACTCTCCTCTCGTAAGAAATCATCGGGGGGCGAGGCCTCTCGTAAGAAACCTTCGGGGGTTGAGGCCTCCCGTAATAAGGTTGAGGAGTCTCGTAGGAGACTTTTACAGGATAGGGAGTTCCAGTCTACATTATTCTTTGATCCATAAACTTTGCGGGATTTGAGGATGTATGAGAGCACGCAGGAGCTGTTTGTTAATGGTGGCCTGGGTAGTTTTTTCCATTTTGCGGCACCCACATTCCCCGCCTGGACTGTGGAGTTTCTAGCCAGCTTTGAGAATCATTGTGATGAGGAAAAGATTACATTCAGTTTGGGTGGAAGCAGGCACTCTATGTCCTGGGAGGACCTGGATTCAGCGCTTGGGATTACTAAGTCCCCATCTTCCGAGAGGGCGTGGGCGGACGCTAATGCTTTCTTTACCTTCTGGTACCACTCTACCGGGACTGAGATTTATGATCCGCATGGAGGAGAGTACAATTACAAGTGGTCGCATCCGGGCCTGCGCCTAGCACATAAGGTGGTGCGAATGGCCTTCCATGGCCAGTCCGAGTTAAACAAGGTTCCGTACGACGACTTGTACGCTGTGTGGAGTATGACCCCGGAGTGCCCTTTGGTGTGGAGTTGGCGCTCCCACTTTATTGCTTCCTGCAGAAAATTTCAGGAGAACAAGAAGCACAAGATTGTCATTGGGGGCATGATTACGCTGATTGGACGTCACCTGGGCCTCGAGCAGCCCGACCCCTCCCAGCAGCTCTCCGCTGCCTTTAGCTATGATTGGAGGCAGCTCAGGACGTCCACTGTGGTATCTGGGACCGGATCAAGCCCGAAATTCTGGTTGTATGGCTCGCGGGGCTGCCATCGGATCCCCATCCCTTTTCCCTTTGTGGTGACCTGTGGCCCGCGCTACAGGGATTTTGATGTGCGCCATTACCGCGTGGGCGCTGGTGGTAGTTCAGCTGCAGGTCATTCCGCCGCTGGTTCTTCTGCTGCCCTTGGGGCACAGCCTGATGCGGGTGATGATGATAGTGATGAGGAGTATGATGATGAGGATACAGCTTTGCCTGAGGTGCAAGCTACCGCTGCTGCTGGACCATCTTATGATTACCAGAGACAGACGTGGGAGATGGTCCAGGGGATTGACGCGCGCCAGCAGTCCATTCAGTCAGACCTCGCTGGGTTCCACCAGGAGTTCATTGACTTCCGCCAGGAGTCAAGGGATCATTACGCGACGCAGGTCCAGGACATCCAGGCCATGGGGGAGCAGATGAGGCAGTGGAACCTTTTCATGGGTTCCCAATATCCCGATTTCCCACCACCGCCGCAGTAGTAGGTACATTCTTCACTTCCCCTATGTTATTATGTCTGATATCATTGAGGACAATGCTCATTTTCAGTGTGGGGGAGTTGATTATGTATTTATTATTGCTAGTACTAAAAAAAAAAGGAAAAAAAGAAAAAAAAAAGCAAATAAAAATCCTGGGATAGGCTGAAAACCCGAAAGGACGGTCCAGGTAAAAAGCAGGTAATCCGACAGGCACTAGGCCTGGGCAAAAGTGGATTCGGAGTGATGTGAGGCGGAGAGTCCATCTATGATAAAATGAAATGAGTGGCTAGGATGAAAACCCGAAAGGGCTCCTAGGCAAAATGAGTGAAAAGAAAAGGAGTGTTTTCTAGGATCTCATTTTACCGGCGGGGCGACATAAGAAGAGGAGACAAAGAAGGATTGTCGGGTAGGTCACTTTGGGAGACATAAGGAGTCATAGATGGAGGTTAGGACTAGTGGTTACTTACATTTTTGGATGACCGGGATAAGCTTGGGGGAAGTATTCTGCTTGCCCTTGAGGTTGGATGTGTGTTGTGTTGGCTGCTGTGGTTGAGGTTGTGGATATTGCATATGTTGGTGTTGCTGTTGTGCTGATTATGATGCTGGTGTTGAGGGATGTTGAGCTTTCATGTAGATGCTTTTACTCTTGGTTGTGGGCTTTCCTTACATGTTGATGATCTAGGTGCTTATTGGTGATTGGTGGTAGTTCTCTATCCACTCGAGACGAGTAGAGATTCAAGTGTGGGGGAGTTTGATACACACAATTATGTTGTGTGTATTGACGGAGTTTTGGCATGATTTTAGTGTTGTTTTAGGATGCTTTGGAGGTGATTTGGAGACTTGGCGAGGAGATGCGGAAGTTGCAGTTTTGGAGCTTTAGGAGCTGAGGAGCGAAGGATGGAGAAGCAAAACTGCGGCGACCGCCGCAGAATAACGGCGACCGCCGTTAATGGCCATGGAGAGACCTCAGCTACGACCTTGAAATGGCGATCGCCGTTTAAATGCAGCGATCGCCGCATTTGCAGCGATCGCCGTGGAAGAAGCAGCAGTCGCCGCCGCTGACGGAAACATCCCCGAGCCGATTTCATTTTCGGATTTATTTTATATTTCTTTATTTCGTTTTTATTATTTCTTTTAGGATAATTTCAGATTATTTTCCTTTGGTATTTAAGGGTTGAGAAAACTTGTTTCTTAGAGGGTGGAACCCTAATTTCTAATTCTACGTATTCTCTTGCTATGAAGAACTAAGCCTCTCTTGCTTAGTCAGACATTGAATCTTTTCGTGTGATTCAGTTGTGAGGTTCTTACTCCTAATCTATTGCATTGGTTCTTATCTTTTCTCTTGCTTGATTTCTTAAGATTGATATTGATAATTTCTAGTCTGATCAATTAGGGTTTATCGTTATTTATCTATTGCTAGGTTTAGATTGTTACTGGTTGAGCACATCTATTCCATTGTAGCAACTGCATCGTATTAGTAACTGGTTGTGCTAATCTTATGCAGAAGAGAATTGGTTTACATTCTAGGGTAAAAACTGGTTGTTTTATTCTAGGGTTGTATCCAACTATATTCTTATCCGTAAGGTTGCTGTTAAACTGAATCTTGATAGTTTCAGGGTTGTTTAATTAGTTAGTGCTAATAGTATCTGGTTGTGCTATTAGTTACATCTGAAAAGGAATTGGAATTACCATTGCATGTGATTTTGAGTAGTATCTATGATCAACTTGTCATTCGATTAACGGATATTGTTTGACTGAGTGCTTTCCCAATAACTGATTTCATCACCTTTAATTACTTATTTACCTTTGCATGTTTTGCTACTAAAACAAACCAACAAAACCCCCCGTGGTTACTTTAAATTGACATACTTATTGCATACTGCGATTGATTTGTCTCCCTGCGGATTCGACCCTTACTTGCCTAAGACTACGTTTTAGGGCTTGTTTGGATACTTTGTATAATAGGAATTAGAACAGCAAATTCCTGTTATTAGCGGGCATAAAGAGGCCCGCCTCTATTGCCTCATTACGTTCAGCTTATAGAGGCGGGCATATTAGGCCCGCCTCTATAAGTCTACCCTAATTAAATTAAAAACATTCAGTTGTTCTTCACTCACCCCGTTTCTCCGCGGCAATTTCTACCCTAACCTCTCGCTCCTCGAGAAACCTGTCGCAGAAACCCTAATTCTGCTCTATCGCCATGAACTGCTCAAGTAAATCTCTCCCCATTCATCACTCTTGTTCGTTCGTTTGTTTTGATTTTCTTCTTCTTGAACTTGTTGTTTTGTTCGGCGCAGTTTCCGGTGAGGTGCCGGAGGAGCCCGTCGTTTCGAAGACATCTGGGCTTCTCTACGAGAAGCGGTTGATTGAATGGCATATCTCCGTAAGTGTCGTTCATTTTTTCTTTGGATTTTCGTGGTTTTCTTCTGGATTTAAGTGCGAAGTGATATCCTTTCATGTAATTTCGTTGCGAATTTGTTTCGACTTCTATTGTGTGCGTTTTCCATGGAGGGCCTTCTTTTAGTCTGGGGATTTCGGGTTTATACCATACTTGTAACCCTAGAAGATTAGTTTGTGTCCAGATTTGGATTATGAGGTTATAATGCTTTAATGTGAACCAGTTTAAGTAAGATTATCGCGGTTCTAGTTTACTCTCACAATTTGTCTAAACAATACTCATTTACTTACTCCATTTGTACTGTTTATTTGCTTTGCTCTTTCAGATTTAATGAATCATTTTCTTTCGTTACAGCCTGATGTATGAAACTTTTCTTACATCTTATAAGTAGAATAGCATGCCATCCTGTTTGTATCTGAATATAAGAATAATCTCTTGTTTTTTTTGGTTGGAGAATAATCTCTTGTTTGTCATTCTGAGTTATCTGACTTGGAGAGGAAGGGGCATATGGAGATGTTTGTACGACCCACAATATTCCCTTCTTGTTACTGCAGGGTTTGATTCTGCAATCACACTTCATCAATTTAGCACCTCCTTGCTTAATAGTGTAGAGAACCGTGATGAGGTCACCGAAGGAAGTAAAGAGCTCCTAAAACTCTGCCTCTCAAATTCATCAGAATATGCTGGATTTATGGACAGGTTAGTATATATTTGTTCCTGTTAGTCTTCATTCTCGAGACAAACTTAGTGTTTTTCAATATATTAATTATGCATTCTCAACATCAGAGTAAGTGGTTATCTTATTGTTCGTATGTGAGAGAGACAAGTGCTTTAGGTGTCTATACTATTGATAATATGGAATTTTCTTTGACCATTTGCTCTTGAGAAATCAGCAGTATGCGTTATAGGCCTTCAGGTTCCTGGTTTAGATATGTTTTAAACTTGTTTTTCCTAATTTGTTCACTAGGTTTATTTTATTTAACCTGAAAATAATCCATATAGTTTCGAATTTGTTCTCCTATGACACAGAAACCTGCCAACGAGTACCTTGTGGCCTTTAAAATATATCTAATATTCTTGGTGAAGGGAAACTAATTTCTTTCACAATTCTTATGCTTGCATATGAGAATACAGGTAACCAAGACAAAATATTTTACTAATGTGTGAAGCTAAACTGTAATATTTTTCTTTTTCATTCTGTCTCCAGATGTTAAGTTTTCAAGCATCCATTCGGCTTGATAGCACTATCTGTGTGTATGGATCATCTATGAAATGTAAATTTTAAAGTTTTCGTTTAGTACTTTTCTATTGTCACCTTATCTGACCTGGTATTGTCGCATACAAGTTTCTTGTTGCATTTCAATTTTGTTTGATTGTAATCAAGCACAACGCATCATTTATAATTTCACACATTTTATGCAGCTGTTTTGTCAAATGATTTAGATGCAGCTGGACTTCTTTATAAGAGTATTTCCCCTTGCTATATTTGACTTTGCTAGCTGGTATTTTGTTGTTTGTAGACTGCTTCAACCACTGCTGAAGCTGAGTTACCTCCAACTCACCCAATCCGTTTGGGTTTGGCTTTGAATTTCTCTGTGTTCTATTATGAAATTATGAACTCACCTGAAAGGTAATAAGTGGTTGACTCATCATTATGTTGTTCATCTTCCTTTTAATGGTTATTTACTAATATGTTTTATTGTCTTCAAATAGAGCGTGCCACCTAGCAAAGCAAGCCTTTGATGATGCTATTTCTGATCTGGACACTCTTAATGAAGAGTCTTACAAAGACAGCACTTTGATTTTGCAACTTTTGAGGGATAATCTCACTTTATGGACTTCTGACATTCCTGAGGATGGAGGTAAGCTTTAAGGTTCTATAATCTCACCAAGAAGACATTGATGTGTGATTACAACAATCTTTGTGTTGATCACCCCGTGTGTCTAAGTTGTCTTCTTTAAATATTTTCATTTGAACATATGAAACTCTTTGCTATTGATGTGTGATTACAACAATATTTTCATTTGATTTTGCAACTTTTGAGGGATAAACTCTTTGCTATTGCTAAATGTTGTTCAAATGAAGGCTTCTTTAAATATTTTCATTCTTGCAACACCTCATCCCAACTATACCCAATGGAATAAAAGTCATTCCCTTCTAAGTACCAGTTAGAGGCCTTCATTTGCGTTGTTGTACTCGAATTGTTGAAATAACTTTTAGAGGCGGGTCTATGGAGACTCGCCTCTAAAAGCCACTTGTTGAGGCGGGCCTCTAGAGGCCCGCCTCAACAAGTGCCTCACTATGGCGCCAAAGTGAGGCACTTGTTGAGGCGGGCATATAGAGGCCCGCCTCAACAAGTGGACTTTTAGAGGCGGGCCTACATAGGCCCGCCTCAACAAGTGGACTTTTAGAGGCGGGCCTACATAGGCCCGCCTCTAAAAGTGCCTCACTTTGACGCCATAGTGAGGCACTTGTTGAGGCGGGCCTATGTAGGCCCTCCTCAACAAGTGGCTTTTAGAGGCGTATTTTGCCCGCCTCAAAAAGGGTCCCCACTTGTTGCAGCCCCCTCATTTGAAGCGAACGGTGTTCGCCTCAATAAGTGTCCAACTGCCCGCCTCTATTAGGGTTTTTTTCCACTCTAGGGTTGCTAGCAACCCTAGAGTGCAAGCATAAACACCTCTTGGAGGTCACTCAAGCTTTTCTCATTCACTCCAAGTTACCTCTCAAATATTAGGGGATGTTGTCCTCAATGCAGCCCACATAATCAATAAAATCCCTTCTTTTGTCCTTGGAAATGTCTCTCCCTTTCACAAACTATATTCCAAACCCCCAAACTATGATAATCTACGTGTGATTGGGTACCTTTTCCTTACTTTAACACTAAAGCAAGGACGAGGCAAACTTCATGCCCATGTAAATGATTGCGTTTTCCTTGGATATCCCAATGGAAAAAGAGCATACAAAGCTCTTGACTTGATACCACACATCTTCTTTTCAAGAAATGTTGTGTTTCATGAACAAATTATTCCTTTTAGTGCACCATAAAATAAACACTCTCCCTCGTTATGGTCTTCTGCTTCACCTACCTATGATGACATACCTTATCCACCTCCGAACACTTCATCCCCTCCTCTTGATCATTTACACACAACACCACCCATACGTCGGTCCTCTCAACCCACCTCTAGACCATCTTACCTTGACCATTATGTTTGCAGTGCCACAACAAGTTCACCAACTAAATTTTGTTGTTGTAGACTTACCTAAACTATATCTTTTCCCTATTCTATAACTAACTCTCCACCCCTCCCATCACTGAACCTTTTTCCTATAAGGAGGCCAACACTTCTCTTGAATGAAGGGATGCCATGCTCTGAGAATTTTAGGCCCTAGAATCCAAGAGAACGTGGAATATTGTACCCTTACCCAAAGGCAAACAACCTATAAGCTGCAAATGGGTCTACAAGGTCAAACATAAGGATGGTGGATCCATAGAGTATTATAAAGCTCGATTTGTTGTCAGAAGTTTCACACAACGTGAGGCCATTGATTACACCGAAAAGTTCTCTCCCGTTGTTAAAATGACAACTATACGTAGTCTAGTAAGTGTGGTTGTCAAAAGGGATTGGAGATTTTCCAATTGGACATGAACAATGCGTTCCTTCATGGGGATCTTCATGAAGAAGTGTTTATACGCATCCCACCTGGTCTCTATGTGCCTGGTAAGCATCTTGTTTTTCAGTTAAGGAAGTACTGTATGGCTTTAAAAAATTGTCATGCTAGTGGTATGCGATGTTGTCTCGAGCACTGAGGTCTAGAGGCGACTGTCAATCCTTAAATGGTCCTTCTTTGTTTCATAAGAAGACTGTACAATCATTTGTTTTTGTGTCTATATACGTCGGTGATATTTTATTGATAGGTAGTGATTGATAAGAACTACTTTGTAGGGCTTAACTAAGAGTTATTAGAGGGTTTTATTGGTGCCATTCGGGTAGATTTAGACACATTCATGTGTATGGCGTTTGGGGGCAAAGTTTGGTGTTTTTGGAAGTGTTTGAGCTATCTTGGATATCATAGGAGACACTGAGGAAGGAAGCCACCAAGAGAAGACGCCAAGGAAGTGAAGAGGAGAGGTTAGGAGGCGAAGCCAAGGAGTAAAGGCCGAGCATTAACCGCGACCGCGGGCAAGGGTGCCGCGATCGCGGTCCCTCGGGGCAAGTCGAGAATTATCTGCAGGCGCGGAGAAGTGTGAAGAGCGCGGAGCCACAAGGGGCCGCGATCGCGGTCCATGGGCCGCGATCGCGGGTCATCAACGCAGGAAGTTCGGACTTTTTCCGAATCTATCTTTTCTGTTTTCTTTTCTCATTTTTATTCTGTTTCTTTTCTTATTGGGCTAGGTCATTTGTTAGAAGCCCTATATATACTCTCTTTAGCATTAGGTTTGAGAGTTCGTCATTCTAGAGTTTCATTTCATCGTTGCCACTTTTCATACTTTTGAAGTTCATCATGTTTATGAGGAGCTAAGCCTCTTTTTCTTAGTCCGGTAATGGAAGCATAAGTTTATTCATCTGGTTGTGAGGTTTTGTTCCTATCTATCTTATCCTATTGAGTTATATCTTTTCTCTTGCATAAATTCTTATTTGGATGTTTGTTGGTTTATCTAGATTGATCACCTAGGTTTATTGCTTTCATTCATTACATGTTGAATGCTTCTGGTTGAGGTGTTATGTGTATCCTGGTTAATTCTTATATGCATTGCTGCCTTTGGATTGAATCACTAGTGGTGCTAGGATTATTCATTGGTAAGGGTTCTTAGGTTTGGTTGATCTTTGAATCTACCCAAGATCATGACAAGAATAACCGAATAGGAAGATAGGACATAATCAAGGAACAACCGTTGGATGACTTATGTGGACATTACTTGGCTAAGTGTTTTCTCTCTTTGATATTTCATTCATCTACTTTGCTGTGTTTGATTTGATTGTGACCAACCAACTTACAAACCCCCCCTTTTAGTGACTTGCATGCAACCACCATTAGTTTCGCTCATTTCCTGTGGGATCGAACCTTACTTATTTACTATACTAGTTTATTTGTGAGGTTTTATATCTGACAGCTATGAATGACAGCACGTCAAATTTGGCGCCGTTGCCGGGGACGGCAAGTTTTGAGCTTTTGGTGTTTTTGTGTGCTTTGTGTGTGTTTCAAAATGTTTGTGTGATTTTTGTGTGTTTTCTTGTGTGTGTGGACCTATCTTATGGTCCACACCCGTACTGCTGACTCTCCACCTTCAGCTATTGATTTAGAGATTGTGCGGACATTGAGGGAGAATCAGAGGGCAGCAGCGATTTTGGCCGATCCACCTAGAGCGATACTGCAGGAAGAGATCGACGAAGAAGAAGTGATGGCTGACAATCCACCCACGTTGAGGCAGCTGACTTCTCCTAACTTGGAGCAGCAGCCACTGGCCGTAGAGTTCCCTGAGCTCTGAGCGGGAGTGAACTTTGAGCTCAAGTCTGGGCTTATCCATCTTTTTCCCCAGTTCCATGGGCTAAGTGGAGAGGACCCAAACAAGCATCTCTCGGAGTTTCACGCTGTTTGTACCTCCATGAATCCACGCAACGTAACGGAGGACCAAATCAAGTTGAGGGCTTTTCCTTTCTCGCTTAAGGATTCAGCCAACGAATGGTTTTACTACCTCACAAAGATGAAGAAGGCGTTTCTAGAGAAGTACTTTCCAGCAACAAAGTTGAACAGTCTCAAGCGCAACCTGAGCAACATAGAGCAGCATGGGACGGAGACGCTCTACGAGTACTATGAGCGTTTCAAGAGGTTGTGCTCCAGCTGTCCTTACCACGGGTATTCAGACCAAGATTTGGTCTTATACATATATGGGGGATTGCTGGATGAAGAGCGACGAATGGTGAATGCGGCATGTGGAGGCAACATACTGAACAAGACACCTGCCGGAGCATTTGAGATATTCAGCGAGTTGTCGAAAGGCTCAAGGCAATTTAGTAAGAGGGCGAGCGCCCAGGCAGTGAAAGCCACTACAAGTGATCATGCTCCCCCATCTATGGTGAAAGACATGAGCGAAATGAAGGAGATGATCAAGGTTTTGATGAGGAAGGAAGGACCGCAGAGGGTCAAGGAGTGCGAATTTTGCTATGCTACTCCGCATGCAACTGACGCATGTCCTACACTCCACGAGGAGTCCACTGAGCAAGTCAACGCTATTGGGGGGTACCAACAAAGACCACGATACGACCCCTATTCCAGTACCTACAATCCCGGGTGGACAGATCACCCGGGATTTGTTACTGTTTTTAATTTTGTTACATTAGCTGTTATTTTCTTTTTCTTTCTTCTGTGGGCCACTAGAACTAACTTTGCAGCGGAGCCCCGACCCCAGCAACCCGCGATCGCGGTTCCACCATGGTGTTCCACGGAGTTTAGTTCTAAAAAAAAAAATGGCCCACAGAATTTATTTCTGACGCGTTTTCCGAGGCGGTCAAACCCTCGTAACTCGCGCCGACTGTTACGTTGCAGGGCATTAACCCCACGATCGCGGGCCCTCAGCCCCGTGATCGCGGTATCTCGTCGCCGAGCCTATAAGAGTGGGGCGTGGTGGAGGCATTTTACAACACCTCCACCGCGCGCTCTCACTCTCCAAACACTCGGATCTCCGACTCCGACCACCGCGACGACACCCTGCAGCCCCGCGACCATCGTCCCGCCACCGCGACGTCGTTTGGGTGAGATCTCCATTTTTCCCTCGGATTTCTCATTGCCTCACGAGCCGCGATCGCCGGACCATCGCCTGAAGCCCCCGCGACCACCGTAGCGCCACCGAGGACCACCGGTGCCATTTTTATTTGAAGTTTTCTGCAGCCCAGAAACTGCGAGCGCCGCTGTCAAGCACCGCGATCGCGGCCCTTCTTCTCCAGAGGACTTCATTCGAGCATAAACCGCGACCGCGGCCCACACCCCGTGATCGCGGGCCCCTCCGGTATTCCTTTCGTGCTTCTAGCTCCTTATTCCCACCATGTCTGCGTTCGTAGCCAACATGAGGAGCCCGAGGCATCGGCGCTATTTCGAGACGTTCAGCCAGCGGAAGATCGTCCAGATGAAATTCTGCGATCGACCGACGCTGACACAAATCGGTTTGGAGGACTGCACTCATCAGTTGCTGAGCCACGGAGGGCTCGGTAACTTCATTGACTTGTCCGCCCCGACATCCGACGAACTGACCCTGGAGTTCCTGGCCACGCTGGAACGCCACGACGACGGGATCACGTTCAACCTGTTAGGGCGGCAAAGAAGGATGTCCTACCAAGGTCTGCGAGACCTTTTTGGCGTTACTGAGGAGCCCACCGAGGATTGGGAAGCTGTAGGTGCCTTGCCAGAGTTCTTCTGGCAAGGTGCAACCCGAGATGTGATCAACCCCAGCGTCGGCGAGTACAACTATAAGCTGACACACCCCTGTTTGAGGCTAGTGCACAAGGTGCTAGCCATGACCTTCCTGGGACAGGGGAAGGTGAACAAGGTCTCCAGGCAGGACCTTACAGTGCTCTGGTGTTTGACACCAGAGAGCCACACCATCCCCGACTGGGTCGAGCTGTTTCTCTCCAGCTGCCTACAATTGAGAGAGAAGAAGGGCGGCAAGATCTCCATGGGAGGAATGGTGACGCTTATCGCCCGACAGTACGAGATCCTCGCGGACCATTGGGAATTCCCCGACGAGAGCTACACATACAATATCAGGCTCATGCAGAGGTCCCATCTGCTGGAGGCCCGCGATGGAGAGTACACCTGGCTCTCCCTGGCCGGCAACATACACCGCATGAGGTTGCCTCGTCCGATGCCTTTTGGGCCCCGGGCGAGGGATTTCTACCTTTATACCGACGGGGAGCAGGGATCGTCGTCCGATGAGGAAGGGGACGACGACGACGACGAGGAAGAGACTGCGGCGGAGGACATGGAGAGAGATGTGCCATCACCGCCGGGTTTCAGGGGCCCTCCTGTATATCATGACTACACTCACCAGACATCTGGATCTAGTAGTGCTTCTGGAGGGGCTCCCTGAGACCAGCTCCTGGACAGAATGATGAACCTGTAGCTGAGGCAGGATGAGCAGATACGGAGAAGCGCCGAGTGGGAACGCGACATCTCCTAGAGGCTAGAGGAGCATGAGAGGAGAAGCGCTGAGTGGGAGCGCCAAATCTCCACCCGCCTGGAGGAGCACGAGAGGCAGAGCGCTGAGTGGCAGCGCAACATGGAGGTCAACCTTGCCTACCACGCCAACCGCCTAGACAACCACCTCACTACCGTTGAGGACCAGGTGGTTCATCTACAGAGGAGAGCTGAGGCTTTCTTCAATGCATATGGATATTGGCCTCCACCCCAGTGAGTACTTCTATTTTTCCCCTTATCTTTTTATTTGTCCTTCATACATTGAGGACAATGCATGATTTAAGCATGGGGGAGTAGAAGTATTCACTACCTATCTTGTACATATTTCTCTTACAACATTGTACTTTGAATTTCAGCATTTTCAATTTCAAAATAAAAAATAAAATAAAATAATAAATAATAAAAACAAAAATTCTGGGACAAGTCGAAAACCCGAAAGGACGGCTTGGGTAAAAAGCAGGTGGCCCGGACCAGCGCTAGGCTGGGGTAAGAAGGTGTCTGAGTGACGTAAGCTTATGTGAGCACATCTATGGGAAAAAAAATGAGTGGCTAGGATGAAAACCCAAAAGGGCTCCTAGGCAAAATGAGTGAAAAGAAGAGGAGAGTTTTCTAGGATCTCATTTTACCGACGGGGCGGCATAAGAAGAGGAGTCAAAGAAGGATTGTCGGGTAGGTCACTCTGGGAGGCATAAGGAGTCATAGATGGAGGCTAGGATTAGAGGTTACTCACACCATTGGATGTCCAGGTTAAGCTTGGGGGAAGTACTCTGCTTGCCCTTTAAGCTGGTTGTGTTGTGAATGAGATTGGTTCCAGGAGCTTGGCATGGGTTAGGTGACTCTTAGTTGGAGGACGTGCTTCCTGAGACCTTGGGTGCTGCATTGGAGGAGTAGACTCTTTATTAGTTTACTCGAGGACGAGCAAAGGTCTAAGCATGGGGGAGTTTGATAAGCACTACTTTATAGGGCTTAACTAAGAGTTATTAGAGAGTTTTATTAGTGCCATTCGGGTAGATTTAGACACATACATGTGTATGGCGTTTGGGGGCGAAGTTTGGTGTTTTTGGAAGTGTTTGAGCTATCTTGGATATCATAGGAGACATTGAGGAAGGAAGCCACCAAGAGAAGACGACAAGGAAATGAAGAGGAGAGGTTAGGAGGCGAAGCCAAGGAGTAAAGGCCAAGCATTAACCGCGACCGCGGGCAAGGGTGCCGCGATCGCGGTCCCTCGGGGCAAGTCGAGAATTATTTGCAGGCGCGAAGAAGTGTGAAGAGCGCGGAGCCACAAGGGGCCGCGATCGCGGTCCATGGGCCGCGATCGCGGGTCATCAACGCAGGAAGTTCGGACTTTTCCCGAATCTATCTTTTCTGTTTTCTTTTCTTATTTTCTCATTTTTATTCCGTTTCTTTTCTTATTGGGCTAGGTCATTTGTTAGAAGCCCTGTATATACTCTCTTTAGCATTCGGTTTGAGAGTTCGCCATTCTAGAGTTTCATTTCATCGTTGCCACTTTTCATACTTTTGAAGTTCATCATGTTTATGAGGAGCTAAGCCTCTTTTGCTTAGTCCGGTAATGGAAGCATAAGTTTATTCATCTGGTTGTGAGGTTTTATTCCTATCTATCTTATCCTATTGAGTTATATCTTTTCTCTTGCGCAAATTCTTATTTGGATGTTTGTTGGTTTATCTAGATTGATCACCTAGGTTTATTGCTTTCATTCATATTGCTAATACTAGGGAACTGTTGGGCTAACGCTCTAGTTCGAGTAGCGAGCATAGATTATATCTGCCACTGTGGAATTTATCTATGTAGAGAATTGATTACATGTTGAATGCTTCTGGTTGAGGTGTTATGTGTATCCTGGTTAATTCTTATATGCATTGCTGCCTTTGGATTGAATCGCTAGTGGTGCTAGGGTTATTCATTGGTAAGGGTTCTTAGGTTTGGTTGATCTTTGAATCTACCCAAGATCATGACAGGAATAACCGAATAGGAAGATAGGACATAATCAAGGAACAACTGTTGGATGACTTATGTGGACATTACTTGGCTAAGTGTTTTCTCTCTTTGATATTTCATTCATCTACTTTGTTGTGTTTGATTTGATTGTGACCAACCAACTTACAAACCCCCCCTTTTAGTGACTTGCATGCAACCACCATTAGTTTCGCTCCTTCCCTGTGGGATCGACCCTTACTTATTGACTATACTAGTTTATTTGTGAGGTTTTATATTTGACAGCTACGAACGACAACACGTTAGTGATCAAGATGAAATTGGCTCTCTACAATCTTTTCTGGATCAAAAGTTCATAATAAAGGATTTTGGTGAGCTTAACTACTTACTAAGGATCTTGGAGTTCACTCACACAACTACTGAGACTCCAGTTGTTAGTCCTTTGGAACTTTACTCCAAATTTCTCCTTGATTCTGGCACCCCACTCACCAATCTTACAAAGTATTGTCACCATGTTAGAAAACTGAACTTCATAGTTCACAATAGACCAGACCTCGCCTTCATTGTGCACTTCTTAAACTAGTTCATGCAATCTCCATGTTCTTCTCACATGGCGGATTCTAGACATACTTTTTGATACGTTACACGTACTATCAACAGAGCCATGTACTTTAATGCATCCCCAAATCTCCAGCTTTGTGCTTTCTATGACACAGACTCGGCTTCATGTCCAAATTCTCACTACTCGATTAATGATTTTGTCATTTTTCTTGGTGATCATCTCCTCTCTTGGAAGTCCAAGAAGCAACAAAATGTATCATTGTCTTCAACTGAGGCCGAATACAAGTCTCTTTGTCGTATTACCTCTGAAATTATGTGGCTTAGTCGCCTCTTGTATGAATTGGATGTCATCAATATTACTCCAATTCCCATTAAATGTGACAATCAGGCCTCCATATACTTTGCTCGTAACGCGGTTTTTCACGAACGCACCAAGAGCATTGAGTTTGATTGCCAATCCGTTGGTGAAAAGCTTTTGGATGGATTTATTTATGTCTCTCATGTTCTCACTAATCATCAACTGGCCAATGCTTAACCAAGCCAATTCCTGGATATAAACTTCTTTAATTGTATGGCAAGATGGGATTGGTTGACCACCCTTCCATATTGAGGAGGTGTTGGGGATGTCCAAGCTTAGGTGCACAACAAGGAGCTTAAGGATGCAGCGTAGAAGAACAAGTCAATCTCAAGTCTGTTAGGATGTTTGTTTCACAAGTCAATAAGTTGTTACTAATTGTAAACACATTCAGGTTTCGCTTGATTTGAGCTTATGGAAACGGTAACAGAAAGAAACCGAGTCTAGTCCCCTTTGACATCATGATACATTATTCAATTTTTTTTATCTTGGCTTGAAGCTCAAAAATTGGTGTTCCAAAAGAATGAGAAAGGAAATGATTTCATCATTTTACAACCTAACTCTTGTATTGGGGATACAAATACCACCATTATAGTGCCAAGAGAATGGGAAAGGAAATGATTTCATCATTTTGATCAATGAATAATGACATTAAATTGGATTTCCTTTCTGTTACCGTTTCCATAATTTAAAACAAACGGGCCATCAGTAAATTCATTTTTCTCCTTAAGATGTAAACGATTTATTCACAAAATAATGAAAATCTCATTTCAAAAATCTCATTTCTGTTTTTTTATCTTCCATCTCTTTCACCATTTAGGCATGCAATCTCCTTTGATTTACTTAAAGAGGCTAAACTGTAGGACCTTCAATGAAGTCTTTGATGATATGAAAGCCAATATGCACTTTTTCAACGATAACATGACTTAGGCCTCGTTTGGTATGTCTTCTAGAATCAGGAATCAGAATAAATCATTCTTGTGGTTTGTTATTTGATATGCTATCAGAATGAACCATTCTTGTAATTGGGTGTTTGGTATGTTGTTGGAATGAACCATTCTTGAAAAAAATATTGTTTGATTGTATATAAAATCAAGAATGAGGAATTAAATCATGTTTTATATTATAAATTGGAGTTTCATGCTTTTCATGCATATATATATATATGCATTGAAAAATAATTATAAAAATGTAAAGATAACCAACTTAAGCAAAAATATGATTCAATTCTTAAGTGTCTTGCAGGTACCTTGTAACCACATGTTAACTTCACATGTTAAATCTTGTTTTATATTATAAATTGGATAGTTATATATAAGTAGATGAATTTTTCAATCTATAAATACAAGATTAAGTACTAGAAACGTTATAATAAAATACTACAAACATCCATAAATCAATTTGCACAATAAACATCCACACAAAATATTCCAACATAAGCAATTGCAAAAATTTAACCTAAAATCATTAAAATAAGAAATTCAAAAACCAATTTATAAATATTATATATATAAAAGAAGAAACCAACAAGTGTTCAATTTGGCATAGTAAGCATCATGAAATTCAAATGATGAAAATGGTATGAAGTGTTAGATTGGCGTCAAATCATGAAAAATAAACCAGTAAGCATCATGAACACTCACAACATTTTTATAATATTTAACAACGTTCAATTTAACCTGTGTTGGATTCAAGGCCGATTCAAGGCCAATTCAAGAAAACAATGTTCGATTAAGAAGAGCGGTTATGAAAAAAAGTATCCCTAATTTTACTGGAATGGATGAAACTTTGGGTTTTGAAATGGAATGAAATTGTTCCTTGAGCTTGGAATGGCCCATTCCAAGGTATGAACGAAAATCTTAATTTTTTACCTAACCAAACATGATTTCGGAATCATTCATTCCTCATTCCGATTCCTCATTCCACTGGAATCGTACCAAACGAGGCCTTATAACTTTACAAGTAATGAGACACGTGGATAAAAATGTACAAAAAACTAAAAACGTGAGGACATCTAGGTATGACCCTAATATGTTTTGTTTAGAACTTCAGATGAAGAAGCTAGATCAGCCAAATACAAAAAAAAAAAAAATAACTAAGTAAAAAACAATAAAAGGAGAAGAAGGATATATTAAGGCAATAGCTGTCTACATGTTGCTCAGCAATTTCAGTATTGAGCAAGCTCCTGCAGTTTCTTTTGTCAGCTCTTCATCAACTTTACAAGTTCATTTACTGCCAGTAATTGTTGATTCTTGAATCTTTTACAAAAAGAATATTCACATGTGTAATTTCCCTCTATCCACAAGGAACTGAAGCAACCTGTTGCAATTTCAGTGTGTTTACACTGCGGTTGCTGAGCACCGCAAGAGGATCTTTAGATCTATGTTGATCTATAAGAGATCCTCGGTAATTAGGTTTTCCATTCCATCACGCAAAACCCAAAGAGAATCAGTTTCGAATCCAGTATCATTAGCTGAGGTATGCAACATATGCAAGATTGCATACATTTGGCCTGACATTGGGTGTGAATGATCACCACAAGTAAAACAATGAACTTTGTTTCTAACAAAAATCCAACTAACCCCTGGATCTTTCCCCAAACCTTTTTTCTTCAGTTGCACTCTCAAATTTCTAACTTCTGACCACTGACCAGCAGCTGCATACACGTTTGCTAACGCAACATAGTTTGCAGCATTGCTCGGTTCCACTTCCACAAGCTTTTCAAATATGGTTTTGGCTTGTTCCAGGTCAGCATGTAACCTGCAAGCAGTAAGCAGAGCTCTCCAGATAGACGCGTCTGGTTCGAAACTCATTGAACTGACAATTTCCTTTGCTTCGTGTACATATCCTGCGCGTCCTAGAAGATCCACCATGCACCCGTAATGAAAAAGTGTTGGGGATATATTGAATTCATTAGTCATAGACTTAAAAAGCTGGAAAGCCTGCTCTATCATACCAGCATGACTGCAAGCAGATAGGAGTGACAAGAAAGTCGCACCATTCGGTCTCAAACCATCTTCCACCATTTGTGAGAAGGCACCTAGAGCATCAGAAACTCGTCCATTTTGACCATAACCAGTTATCATCCCGTTCCATGATACAGGGCCTCTCTTGCCGATGGAGTTAAATATCCTTTCAGCAATTTGTATGCTTCCACATCTTGCATACATGGAGAGAAATGCATTTGCCAGAGCAGAGTTGTAGTTGCCCAAAGACTGCCTGCGGATGGAGTAAGCATGCAGGCATTTTCCTAGAGGAAGACATGCGACGTGAGTGCATGATGAGAGTACATTAATGATTGTGACTGAATTAGGCTCCACTTCAGATATCATCAGGTGGAAAAAGGAGAGAGCTTCGCTTACTAGGCCATTTCTTATGTAACAGGCCATCAACGAATTCCATGAGATCAGATCCCTGCTGGGATAGTTCTCAAATAGAAGCCTAGCAGTTGCCTCCTCACCACAGTTCATGTACATCTCTGTCAGTGCAGTGTTCAGCTCCAGATTAATTTGAGTATCATGCTTAATGGCATACCCATGTAACAACTGCCCTAGACGTAGATCAGATTCTCCTTCACAGGCAGATAGCGCAGAGATGATTGTGTGTGAGTTCGGTTGAGTGTCAGAAACAAGCATCTTCAGAAGGTAGTCCCAAGCTTGGGACCTAAACCCGTTTTTGGCTAATGTCGAGATGACGGTGTTGCAGGAGAGGACGTCTGGGTCTTCCATCTCTCCAAAAATCTCAAGCACCTCTTTTATATGATTAAGCTCAGAATACATACCCAACAATGCATTTGCAACTGCAAGATTGTTTATAAGACCACCTTTAATTACTTGAGCGTGTAATGATTTACCTAGAACTAGTTCAGAGGCTGATTCTGCACACATTGAGAGCAGTATACTGATAGTATTACCATTCATTTTGACTTCCTCGAGTTGCATACGGGACAAGATATTCCAAGCTCTATCAAAGCATCTGAACTCAGAGTAGGCGGAAATCATTGAGTTCCAGATGGCAACATCACTAGTGGGAGCAGAATCAAACAGCTTGCGTGATGATTCCAGGTCACCACATTTTCTATAGGTATTCAGTAATGCATTTACGATGTGCAAGTCCTCAAGGAACCCAAGCTTAATGGCCATCTGATGGATTTGCATTGCCGATTCAAGTGAAGTGATCTCTGCACACACCTTTAAAATTAACAATATTGTGACATTGTCACACTTCATACTGCAATTAAGCATCCTGAGGAAGAGTCCACTAGCTTCCAAGTGATCACCTGCATCTAGATATCCGTTAATCATGGCATTCCAGTTAACAACACTCCTTGTAACCATTGAATCAAACACCATTCGGGAAATTCTCATGCTAAATCTCGTGTACAATCCAATTAAAGCAGATCCAATATGATAATTAGAATCAAACATTCCACTCCTCAAGCAGAAAGCATGCATCTGTTGTCCGCGTCTGAATTCTAACAGCTCCCCACACGCCAAAAGCAACGCTACCAAAGTCCTCGAGCTAGGCTTCACATTGCCAATCACCATTTGCTCAAACAAACTCAATGCCTCCTCGTAGCATTGACATAAAACGCAGCCATTAATCATAACATTCCACAAAACAACATCTCTCTCGAGCATTTGATCGAACAACTTGCGAGCATCCTCAAGAATCCCACATTTACAGTAAAAATCAACAAGCCCGGTCCTAACCCTTACATCATAGATCAATTTGTGGTTCCTGATCTTGAGATGAATCCTCTTCCCCGTTTCCACGGCTTTGAGATTCGAGCAAGCCTTCAAAATCAAGGGCAGGGAAGCAGCACTAGGAGATATGTTGAAAGATTCCATGTGGGTATATGTTTCCAGAATAGCTCCGTCATCCTTGAGCTTGGCCTGGTGCTGTATGATTGAATTCCAGTGACTTGGATCTTTAGATTGGTTTTTGTTAGATGTTAGATGGAGGATTCGGAGGCTATGCCTTGGATAAGGGAATGCTTCCATTCTTTGCAAGAGTACGTTAGTTTCACTTACTGCTTCCGCGATTACAAAAGTATCAAATCTAGTATATATATACTCAGTAAGATTGAGGATACGGTACAACAGACTCTTATCTTACAAAAGCGATCTTGGCCGTTGAATTTTTTTTTTTGGGTTAATAATTTTTTTTTCTTTCCTTGATCGTTCTAGAATAACCTATATAAAAGGTTCACAAATAAGCTCTTAAAGTTCATTTATTTGTGCACTGAAGTTCACAAATAAGCTCTAAATGTGCAAAGACATGTGTTTGAAGATGAACATGTTATATGTGAACCTTACGGCATAGAATAATGAACATTTAGTACTTTTATGTGAACGCCAATAATTGTCTATTCCAAAACGATCAGAGACGAAAAATAATAAAAAAAAGCTTTTAACGTCCCCTGATCATTCTGAAATAACCTATATAAAAGGTTCGCAAATAAGCTCTTAACGTTCATTTGTACTCTGAAGTTCACAAATAAGCTTTAAATGCACAAAGACATGTGTATGAACATGAACATGTTATATGTGAACCTTACCGCATAGAAAAATGAACATGTAGTACTTACATGTGAACGTCAATAATCGTCTATTCCAAAACGATCAGAGACGAAAAAAAGAAAAAGTTGTTGACCGAAAAAAAATCACCGTATTTACGGTTATGCCACCGCATCACTATTCACCTCTTTTAATCTCAGTCTTCCATCTCTTTGATCCAATGACCCATAATATTTCTCATACAATAAGGATCAAATGTATGTGAAACTCTCTCTACTTAGTAAAACAAAATCTCATTACGACATCTCAAGAATGAAAATACTACATCTCATTTTTTAAGAATGTCATTTTCTTAAATCTAATTTTTTCTCTACTTTGTAAAACAAAATCTCATTAAGACATCTCAAGAATGAAAATACTACATCTCATTTTTTAAGAATGTCATTTTCTTAAATCTAAATTTATATAAAAAGATTTGTATAATGAACTTAAACTAATTCTTAATTTAGATATAAATTAATTACACAAATAAATTAATCACTTCCTAATTTTTATACAATTTACGATAGATATAAATCAATCACAAAAATTAATTAATCACTTCCTACTTTATATACAAATCAATCACACAAATTAATAACAAAAATTACAAATACAAGAACGGGCACTCGAAAGTCTCTCCTTGGGAACGTCTAGGGTTTAGGTGCCGCCTTTGTGAGTTCTAGGGTACTACTGTCTACGTCTTCCCCAGTGAATCGTTATGTTTTCCGTTCCGTTTCCCCCATCCTTTTCCCGATTAGCCTTTCCCGTTTTCACCTTTTTACTGTTTCCCATGACAATCGACCTTTTGAAAGATTGGAGAAAGCTGAAACTTACTGAAACATAGGAAGCTGTCGAGAATATCGAAGCCTCCATAGAACCAGCTGACGTGAGAAGAATCACTCTGGGGATTACTGGAAAGTTGCTTGCTCAAAGAGAATTTAATCGGAAAGCGCTGAAGCACACCATGGAGCTCCTCTGGAAACCGAGGAGAGGAATGGTGGTCCGAGAGCTTAAGAACAATGGATTCATCTTTCAGTTCTTTGCAGAAGAGGACAAGAAATGGGTTTTAGAGCATCAGCCCTGGAATTTCAACGGAAGCCTCCTTGCCCTTCAAGAGATTATCGGAGAAGAAAACCCTGAGGAGATTCAGTTCTCTAAAGCCCCATCCTGGGTGGAAGTGTGCAATGTCCCTTTCAATTGGAGAAACAGAGATTTAGCCGAACCTGTGGGGAAAAAAGCTGGAACTTTCCTCCATTTTGAGGAAGACCAAGCCTCAAAATGGGATCCGACGATGAAGGTCAGAGCGGAGATAAACATTATCAAACCGATTATACTGGGAATGAAAGCTAGCTTTGGGGAGGCACCACCGATATGGTTACATTTTCAATACTAGTTTCTTCCAATTTTTGTTATAAGTGTGGAATCATCGGCCACACTGAACGAGACTGTGAAATAGAAGAGGAAGGGGAAATAGAGCTTACAGAGATGCAATATGGGTTTTGGATGAGAGTAACCCCAAAGAAAACCTTCCTAAGGGAAGGAAAGGAAGAAGCTGAAGCAGAAAAGAAAAAGTTTGAGGTGTCGGGGATCGAGCAACCTTGGTGCAGTTAGATCTCTCTTAGACCTTAATCAGAGGGAAGCCCCGGCCATGGTCTTTTTGAGTGAGACCAAGCTTAATGGTCGTGAAATACAGGGAATCATCAAACGCATGAAGAATTACTTTGGAGTTGTTGTGGAAGATCAGGAGGTTTGGCTCTTGTTTGGAGCAACCAAATGAAACTGCATCTAAGATCTATGTTCGTGCATCATATTGACATGGATGTTCTGGATGAGGAGGATGTAGTTACATGGAGAATTACTGGTATTTATGGCTGGCCTGAAACTGATAACAAAAGCCTCACGTGGCAGCTTTTGCGGCTACCGAGTCAAGGCAACAGTGGGGCTTGGTTGTGTTTGGGAGACTTTAATGAAATTTGCTGTAACCATGAAAAGAAATGGGGGAATGATAGACCTGCTAGGCAAATGAATGCATTTACGGTTTCCAAGGTTACCCTTTCACTTATGATAACGGAAGGGCTGGGGAGCATAATGTGCAGTGCAGACTCGATAGATGTGTGTCAAATGACCAGTGGGGAAGGCTCTTTAGGCAGGCGAAAGTGATCTATCTTGACAGGGAATGGTTTGACCTTTCCCCTATCAAGTTGTACCTTGAGGAACCTAAGGGGCAGAAAGGCAGGAAAATCTTCAGATTCGAAGAAAGATGGACTGAAAAAGAGGAATACAGGTTGGCTATTAAGAAAACGTGGGAGGAAGAAGAAGGAAATATGATGGAGAAAATTAACCTTTGTGCTAAAAACCTAGTTGCGATCGCTGCTTCAGAGAGGATGCTAAGGAAGATGCTGACTAAGAAGAGGAAATATCTCAGTGAGTTAAACATGGGAACTGTTGAAACCCGATTCAACCCTTCGTGAAGACGTCGAGGGTCAACACACCCTCGACCCGGGGGTGCTTAGGAATTTGTTTGTTTCGGGGACGTCCTCAGCAACTTCCCAGTCTCTGGCTTCGTGTAGGGCGGGATCTCTGGCTTCACGATTCAGTTCCGATGTTGATATATTTCTTCACACCTCTCCAGATTGCATATAGTTGTTCTTGAGCTCCAGCAACTTTCTCATACGCGAGATTTACCTGAAAACACCCCGGAGATGGCTTTCCCCGGGGCGGGCTCTCCGACGCTCAAGTCAGTTTCTACACGAAGGGCATACATATATGTAGAAAAGTTAGGGTTGAGAGATTTGCAAACCTGTCAAGTTACCTTCGCGAAGGACTAGGCAAGCTTTTCATAACCTCGACTATCGCATTCGACAGAATTAGAGCATAAGTGGACCATAAACAAGTATACTCGTGTGGAATATTGTACCGTGAAGGGCTTACGCGAAGGAAGCCATATGAGCTACACGGAGAGGGCTTTGTGAAACGGCTCTGTGAAGAAGGCATCGTGAAGCATTTCCGTGAAGCATTTCCGTGAAGCAAGCTGTGAAGAAGGCTTCGTGAAGCAAGCTTCCGTGAAGCTAGCTCGTGAAGCAAGCTCGTGAAGCAAGCTCGTGAAGTAAGCTCGTGAAGCAAGCTTCCGTGAAGCAAGCTCGTGAAGTAAGCTCGTGAAGCAAGCTTCCGTGAAGCTAGCTTTCGTGGACGCGGCGCCGTGAAGAAAGCTTCGTGGAGCGGCTTGCTTGAATGTGGCTCCGTGAAGGAGGTTCACGAAGAGGTTTGCTTGGATATGGCTCCGTGGAGGATATCACCATTTTAACCAGAAGCGATATTACCGAAGGCGTGGGAGTTGGAAATAGAGATTGACCATGACCGTGAGAATGAGATCCTCTCCGACGGGGATCGGAGCTTCACCGACGACGTTGCCCTTTCAAGCTCAGGCCGGAGCCTCTCAGCGAATCATCGAGACTGGAGAGGATGGCGGTGACAGGGCCGGGGATGATGACGGATTAGACCGGAGAGATGCGAGGCGCCGACTGTTCTCGCCGAGATCTCGCTCTCGTCCCTTTCCCGGTCACCTCCTTTGGAGCCTCCGAAAGCTCTTCTCCTCTCTTTGTATCAGATTGTGGTTCCCTCCTTGCTTGAAGTCCCCTCTCTGCCCATTGCCGCCTCCTTTGGAGCTTCAGAGAGCTTCTCTGTTGCTCTCCAAATTGCGGCCTCTCCTTTTCCCTGAAAGATCTCATGGGTATATATAGATGTTGCCATCCACTGCCGAGCCGCCAAGTGTCTTCTGCCCTGACACCAATCATTCCTCCATAACCGAATTCTGGTGGGCGTGAGGGCCTACGCGTAGGCTTATCCACGCGAGTGAAATTCGACTCCCACAGCCAGCCCCCCAAGCTCTTCGCGAAGCATGAGCGAAGGCTTGGTTCGTGGGAGCCTCCAAAGCCTTTTCAGGGCTCTCTGTTCATCGTTGCTACTCTCAAGAGTCGTGTCGATCTTAGCTGCGCGAGGACCTGATGCCCCTCACTGGCGGCCTCGCAATAGCTTACACATGTTCGGGTGCTCCACGGGACATTGCTTGTGGATTGTCTCCTCTTTATCATCCTCTTTGAGGAATGACTAGGCTAATCATTGTCTCTTGTTTAGGGCCTTCCTTAATTTGCTCGTTTTCTGCGTCACTTCTCATTTCGTATTGACTTTTGAACCATCTCTATGGTTGGATGGAGCGCAGGTCAAAGTGCGAGCTTGTGAGTGAACTGGTAGAGTGGCGCGGGGCCTCGAGATATTGCACTTTGAGTTCGCGAGGGAACTCGTCGAGTGGGCGCCAAGCCCCAAGACATTGCTTTTAGAGTTCGCGAGGGAACTCGTCGAGTGGGCGCCAAGCCCCAAGACATTGCTTTTAGAGTTCGCGAGGGAACTCATCGAGCGGGCGCCAAGCCCCAAGACATTGCTTTTAGAGTTCGCGAGGGAACTCGTCGAGTGGGCGCCAAGCCCCAAGACATTGCTTTTAGAGTTCGCGAGGGAACTCGTCGAGTGGGCGCCAAGCCCCAGGACGTTGCTTTTCGGGGAGCATGGCTCCACTCTAGTTAGGTTGCTTCTTAGTGTGCCTTGCACTATGCTTTTAACCGTTTACTCGTACTTGTTTTATTCTTGCTCTATCACTTTCTTGTCCGTAGTGTAAGCGTGAAGCTTGTATCTGAAGGAAACTGCGAGTTTCCCCTTGAGGGCCTACAGACTTGCACGTAGAGGAGCACATGCATGTGCGTCATAGAAAAGAGGCTCGTGAAGGGGGGATGCGTTTGTGAACAAAGGACATGTCAAGCGTCGGAGAGAGCAATCCCATAGAGGGTATATGAGAGGGGGTGATTTTATTTAGCTTGCTCGTGTTGTTCAGCTTGCTTTCTCGTGTTGCTTATACATTTGTCTTCCTTGTATTTACTTTTTACTCGCTTTCTCTAAATCCATGGAGGGTGCATGGTTAGGTAGTTATGAGCGAAGGGAAAACTTCATGAAGGGGAGCTCTTGTGAAGGACGGGCTTTCGTGAATTATGGGCCTTCATGAAGAATAGATTACGTGAAGCATAGCCTTCGTGAATGGACATAGGCACGAGCCGGGAGGCCATGAGTATGGGCTATGAGTACCACACAAGGGTCAGTAAAGCCTTCGTGAAGGCGACTTCATTAGATTTCTCGCGTTGTTGTTCAACTTGCTTTCTCATACTGTTTTCCTTGTATTATCCTCTTGCATTACGTTTGTGCTTGCTCTCTCACATTGTCTTTTCGTATTGCTTTTGCGTGATGCTTTTCATACTCGTGCACTTTTGTAAGACTTGCATGCCACGTGCCGCGTTCACTAATTGCTTTGTTTTTGCTTGTTTTATGCATCGTCTTGGTTTACGTCTCGTTCGTTATTCAGCTCTAGAGTTGTGAAGGCTTGTTATGATGGGTTGAAACCTCATCGTCTCAATCTTGTAGTTCGCGAATGGAACATGAACTTCAAGATCAGAGTAGTGCTCTCTAGCGAGCATATTCAACTGCCTTTGCCGGAGACCCGCTTGGGACGAGGTCAGTTACCTTCGCTAGAGAGTCGTCCTAGAAAACATCTCGTTCTTCTCGAGAATCATTATGAGGCCAGGCACTATCATGCCTCTTGCTGTAGTAGGGAGGGCCTCCCTAAGGAGCCCCCGCTCTCACCATCAAACAAGGCTTCATCTCGCGAAGGGACTTCATCATCGTCTTCCTCTTCGCGTGACGCGACAAACCCTTAGAATATGGATACTTAAGAGACGGGTGAGGCAGATGCCCTTTTCTGGCAGCACCGCTTTCTGGGAAGACGACGAAGATGAACTTGTCTTTACTTTTGAGAACTTGGAGGGGACGGTAGAAACTTATCTTTTCCCCATGGGACCCATACTTGCTTTTCCCGAAGAAGGGTCTCGGTTGTTGCACCATTATCCTAACTTCATCGCAGCAAGCCTTCTTACGTTGTTCGTGGGGTTCTGCGTGTGTTGCTAGCTGTATTTAGCATATGAATTTTGTGTGCATGTAACTCTTCGAGTAATTCACTCGCGAGGCTGACTATGCCGTGTGTGCGGTTTTTGGACGTGTCTTAATCAACTTTGGCTTAGTCATTATGACAATTACTCGGGCAGACCGCGCGTTTTTGACTTTGTTCGCGTACAACCCCCTTCTCTCCCTCCCCCCCATCCCTCCTACCAGTTTGTGAACTGGAGGAGGGATTGCAGAAGGGGTTGTCAGGGGGGTTAGCTCGTTGTTTTTAGTATCTGTTATGGTGCCTGCCCTTGGGACCACCTTGTATGTTTCGGACACGCCCAAAGAATGCAAGCATGGTAAATGCAATGAAGCTTTACATTGGGCAAAACGATGTATCTACAACTCTCGTTGTATCCTCGCAAAGGCGTACCTCATCGCCACTTAGGTTCTTACAGGCGATAGTTACCCTTTTAACTTGTTGAGTTTTTCTCGTACCAATTATTCTCGTCCGTGTTTTGCATTTTATCACTCTGTAATATTTTCTCAAAAACCTGCTTGACACTTGCTCGAGACTTGTTTTCTGGTATTGTTTTTTCATTTGTATCGCTTTTCTTGAGTACGAATTGTTTGTTTCACCTGTATTGCTTTTTCTCGCGCCTATTGCTTCTCAAGGGTGTTGCTTTCATGATTTGCTTATGTAATAGTGCTCAATGGTTATTTGTTTTACACGCGCATTGCCTTTTGGGTATTGCTTTTGACGCTTGCTCTTAACAATTGCTTTAACTCGCGCATACTTGCTGGTGTTGCCACGCGCACTGGCCGATGCTTCTCAGGCCCAGTGCCGTCTGGTATTGCTACGCGCACTGGCCGCCTCGTTGGGCCAGTGCCGTTTGGTATTGCTACGCGCACTGGCCGCCTCATCGGGCCAGTACTGTTTGGTATTGCTACGCATACCGCCGACTCTCGGCCGGTACCGTTTGGGTGTTGCTACGTGCACTGTCTAATCCTTGCCAAGCCAGTGCCGTCTGGGTATTGCTACGCGTACCGCCGACTCTCGGCCGGTACCGTTTGGGTGTTGCTACGCGCACTGGCTAATCCTTGCCAAGCCAGTGCCGTCTGGGTATTGCTACGCGTACCGCCGACTCTCGGCCGGTACCGTTTGGGTGTTGCTACGCGCACTGGCTAATCTTTGCCAAGCCAGTGCCGTCTGGGTATTGCTACGCGTACCGCCGACTCTCGGCCGGTACCGTTTGGTATTGCTTTCATTTGCTCAAACTTGCTTGTATTTGCACATACTTGCTTTTTCTTGTGCATACTTGCTTGTTCTTTGGTATTTTGGGTTATGTATTGCCTAATAATTCGCGAATGCGTTGTTTTTTGGATGTTTTGCTTTGTGTACTTTGTTATTACATATTGCTTTTATCGTATTGCCTTTGTAATTTTCTTTCTTTAAGTCCGTGGAAGGCGTGTGGCTGGGAAGCCATGCGTGGAGGGAAGCCATGCGTGGAGGGAAGCCTTTGTGAAGGCTATGAAGCGAAGGCCTTTGCAAAGGGGAGACCTTCGCGGAGAAGGGACCTTCTTGAAAGGGTGTCTTCGTGAAGACAATAGGCTCAAGCTGGGGAGCGACGAGCACAAGTCGTGAGTTCTTCGCGAAGGCCAGGAAAGGCCAAGCGAAGAACGGGGAAGCCAAGGGCAAAGGCCGGGGAGGCCTTAGCGGAGGATGTCTTGCTAGTTTTTCTTATGATGTTGCCTCATTCGCTCTAAAGTGCAGTGTCTCTTTCTTTTCGGCCTCACATTGCCTTTCTTCTCGCCTCTTTGTAAAAGGCTTGAGTGGTGGTAAACAGAGTGATGCTGTAGATCACGTCGGCTTTGAGGGACGTACGAGTCCCAACCATTGTAAGATGTTGTAAAGCCTACGCGAAGACAAAGGTAAAATAGTGAGAGCTACGCGAAGTGTAAGTAGAGAGGAGCGAAGGCTAACCGAAACCGAGGTGGAGTGTAGTGGAGCTCGATTGCCGG
This sequence comes from Rheum nobile, assembly GCA_027886185.1. NCBI lineage: Eukaryota > Viridiplantae > Streptophyta > Magnoliopsida > Caryophyllales > Polygonaceae > Rheum > Rheum nobile. Next base: position 8,716,643 of record WOAB01000040.1, read on the forward strand.
AGGTTCTTTGTAGAGCGGGTGTTTTGTCATGGCAAGAGCGTTTCTAGTGCGTGAGGACATCCCCACGGTCGGCGCCAGTGTTGAAACCCGATTCAACCCTTCGTGAAGACGTCGAGGGTCAACACACCCTCGACCCGGGGGTGCTTAGGAATTTGTTTGTTTCGGGGACGTCCTCAGCAACTTCCCAGTCTCTGGCTTCGCGTAGGGCGGGATCTCTGGCTTCACGATTCAGTTCCGATGTTGATATATTTCTTCACACCTCTCTAGATTGCATGCAGTTGTTCTTGAGCTCCAGCAACTTTCTCATACGCGAGATTTACCTGAAAACACCCCGGAGATGGCTTTCCCCGGGGCGGGCTCTCCGACGCTCAAGTCAGTTTCTACACGAAGGGCATACATATATGTAGAAAAGTTAGGGTTGAGAGATTTGCAAACCTGTCAAGTTACCTTCGCGAAGCACTAGGCAAGCTTTTCATAACCTCGACTATCGCATTCGACAGAATTAGAGCATAAGTGGACCATAAACAAGTATACTCGTGTGGAATATTGTACCGTGAACGGCTTACGCGAAGGAAGCCATATGAGCTACACGGAGAGGGCTTCGTGAAACGGCTCTGTGAAGAAGGCATCGTGAAGCATTTCCGTGAAGCAAGATGTGAAGAAGGCTTCGTGAAGCAAGCTTCCGTGAAGTTAGCTCGTGAAGAAGCTCGTGAAGTAAGCTCGTGAAGCAAGCTTCCGTGAAGCAAGCTCGTGAAGTAAGCTCGTGAAGCAAGCTTCCGTGAAGCTAGCTTTCGTGGACGCGGCGCCGTGAAGAAAGCTTCGTGGAGCGGCTTGCTTGAATGTGGCTCCGTGAAGGAGGTTCACGAAGAGGTTTGCTTGGATATCGCTCCGTGGAGGATATCACCATTTTAACCAGAAGCGATATTACCGAAGGCGTGGGAGTTGGAAATAGAGATTGACCATGACCGTGAGAATGAGATCCTCTCCGACGGGGATCGGAGCTTCACCGACGCCGTTGCCCTTTCAAGCTCAGGCCGGAGCCTCTCAGCGAATCATCGAGACTGGAGAGGATGGCGGTGACAGGGCCGGGGATGATGATGGATTAGACCGGAGAGATGCGAGGCGCCGACTGTTCTCGCCGAGATCTCGCTCTCGTCCCTTTCCCGGTCACCTCCTTTGGAGCCTTCGAAAGCTCTTCTCCTCTCTTTGTATCAGATTGTGGTTCCCTCCTTGCTTGAAGTCCCCTCTCTGCCCATTGCCGCCTCCTTTGGAGCTTCAGAGAGCTTCTCTGTTGCTCTCCAAATTGCGGCCTCTCCTTTTCCCTGAAAGATCTCATGGGTATATATAGATGTTGCCATCCACTGCCGAGCCGCCAAGTGTCTTCTGCCCTGACACCAATCATTCCTCCATAACCGAATTCTGGTGGGCGTGAGGGCCTACGCGTAGGCTTATCCACGCGAGTGAAATCCGACTCCCACAGGAACCTGTCCCAAGACCTACTTTCCCGAAAGAGAAAACTAGTCAAGGAGATTACTAGCTTAATTGCAGAAGAAGAACTTTACTGGAGACAAAGAAGTAGAATTTTGTGGTTAAAGGAGGGGGATAAGAATACCAGCTTCTTCCACAACAGAGCTTCGATAAGAAAAGACAAATATGCCATCAAGAATCTCAAGGATGACAGCGGCACAATAAAGACTAAGGAGGAAGAGATCCAGGAGATCGCAACCAGCTACTTCATGACCCTTTTCCAATAAGCTTCCCTCATTGATATGGATAGGGTCATTAGCTCGGTGGAAAGGGTGGTGACTAATAATATGAATGAAATGTTGTGTGAACCTTTCAGTAGAGAGGATGTCCTAGTGGCCATTAAGCAAATCCATCCGCTTAAAGCCCCGGGTCCTGACGGCATGTGTGCACTTTTTTCCACACCTAATGGGATCTTATAGGACAGGATGTTATTAAGGAAGTGCTCAGGGTCCTAAATGGTGGAGATATCAAGACCTTCCTGGTCCTCATTGCTAAGAAAAGTAAGCCTATCTCTATCGATGAGTTTCGACCAATCAGCCTCTGCAATGTTATTTATAAGATTATGTAGAAGATGGTTGCAAATAGGCTTAAAGAGTTCCTAGACTCTATCATCAATCCCACTCAAAGTGCCTTTGTCCCGAGAAGAATGATCTCTGACAATATTTTGATTGCTTTCGAATTCTTCCACCATATAAGAACTGCTAACGATTCCCAAAAACACCTGGCACTTTAACTAGATATGTCCAAGGCCTATGACAGGGTGGACTGGGAGTACCTACGAGCTGTAATGTGCAAAATGGCTTTTCATGAGACTTGGGTGAAATGTATTATGAAATGTGTTTAATCTACGAGCTTCTTCATCCTCATCAATGGGAAACCCACTAAAAGCTTCATGCCTAGCGGGGGGCTCCGTCAAGGAGACCCCCTATCCCCATACTTGTTCATCATCTGTAGCCAAGGCCTTAGTATCCTGATTAAACAGGTAGAGTCCACTAGCATACAGGGTATCAAAATAGCTCCAGCTGCTCTACGAAACTCCCATCTTCTGTATGTTGACGACAATGTGCTCTTCATTGACGCAAATGCAGACCAGGTAGGAGCAGCTAAGGATCTGTTGGATCTCTATCAAAGGGGCACAGGACATAGAATCAACATGGATAAAACTGAAGTTTCTTTTGGGAAAGGAGTCAGGCCTAGTGACAGAGTTGAAGTCTCCAAATCCTTAGTCCTCAGGGAAAGAAATGCAGAAATATTTGGGGCTCTCCACCTCTGTTGGGATGTCTAAAAGGGAGATTTTCAATGATGTGAGAAACAAGGTGGAAAAGAGATTGTCTAGATAGAAGTTTCTATTCCTATCAAAGGCGAGGAGAGAAGTTCTTATCAAAGCGGTGGGCTGGTGGCCCAATCAATTCCAACATACTTCATGAGTTTGTTCAAGATCCCTGACACCTTTTGTGATGAATTGCATGCTTCTGTAAATAGATACTGGTGGGGACAGAAGAATAATGAATGCAGGATTCACTGGTGAAAAGCTGGCAAGTTGTATGAGCCTAAGAAGGCGTGCGAATTGGGGTTCAGAGATTTGAAGCTCTTCAACTAGGCGCTGCTAGGGAGACATGGCTGGAGAATTATGAACAACGAGACCTCCCTTATGGCAAGATTGCTGAGGGCCAGGTACTATCCCCGTAATAATTTCCTTCATGCTAAACTGAGGTCGCGCCCTAGTATTTGTGGAGATCAGTCTGGGAGGCCAAATGGGTGATAAAGAAAGGAATGAGATGGCAAGTGGGCAACGGGAGATCCATTAACGTTTGGAAAGACCCGTGGGTGATCACTAACTGCAACTACAAGGTTATTATTAGCCCTCTTGACAACCTCAATCCACACCTAAAAGTCTGTGATCTGCTGCTTACCGATGATGGCCAGTGGGATGCCCAAAAGGTCTCTAAATTCTTCCTCCCCTTTGAAGCAGAGAGAATCCTATCTATTCCAATTAGTTCATCCATGCCTGATGACAAACTGATATGGGGATGGAGCAAATGGAGGGATTACACAGTCAAATCCCCACGTACCATGGGATTAAGGGTGCTAGAGACATCGATGTCACTTCGAGCAACAACTCCTCCAACACCAAAATTTGGAACAGTATTTGGTCGGCTTGCACAACTCCCCGCGTTAAAATGTTTATTTGGATTGTTTGTAATGAGGCCCTGCCTAAAAACTCTAAACTCTAGAGGAGAATGCAGAATCATGATCAGGGGTGTCTTGTGTGCAACTTCGCCCATGAACACGACCTCCATATCTTTAGAGACCACAAGGAGTCGAAATAAGGTGCGGAAACTGCTGGGGTTGAGCATGGATAAAACAACTAGCACTACGCTGGAATGGATTGAGAATATGGAGATGGGGCCCGACCAAAGAAGTTTTAATCTCTTGATCACCACTCTCTTCTCTATCTAGGACAGGAGAAATACTTGGGTGTTTGAAGGGCAGTTCAAAAGCACTGAGGTTCTTGTGACGGGGATCCTTGGTCTGCTGGAAGGATCCCAGAAACAAGAGAAGCTTCCACTGCCTATTGCCAAGGCATAGAAAGCAAGGTGGAAGCCCCCACAAGCAGGATGGCAAACTTTGAATTCCGATGCTGCAGTTTTTGAAGGAAAGGGGACATCTCTTGGAGCTTGTGTTAGAGATAAGAAAGGGAGACTCCTTGGGACGTGTATAGAGAAACTGCAGCCTATTTTTGATCCCTTGGTGGCAGAAGCAAAGGCTCTTTTCAGAGGTATGTAATTTGCAACTACGCTTGGATGTGACAAATTGGTGGTGGAAAGTGACTATCTGAGCCTCATCATGGCAACCAGAAGGAATGGCCTTCGATCATCAGTATGTTGATACATGATGTAATTACCTTAGCTAATTTTTGTTCTGATATTAAATGGGTGCATATTCCTAGAAATGCTAACACGGTGGCTCACGAATTGGCTCTTTGTGATTCAGAGTCCCTTGGTCTTAGGGTGTGGGATTCCCCCCCCCCCCCCCTTGTCTGTAAAGAAAGTTTTGATGGAGCAGTTAGTAATAGAATGATTTCAGCGGTGGTGCTGGTGGTTTCAAAAAATAAAAAGATTACGAATACAAAACATCCACGATAATCTACTATATATACATACTAAATTAGAACCTAACTAAAGCACATGTCACTCCCTAATTAAGTCACCTCATAATTTTTCATGTGTCATCTCTCATTTTTTTCACTTGGTTTAATATATTTAATTACAAAGTAAATTTTTTATCCTAAACCTAACATTATTTTTCTTCCTAATTTCACCCTAAAGCTATCACTAATATCTTCCTCGTTTAATTTTATATAAAAACTATTTCTATATTGTTATTTACTTGTGTACATCACTACACACGTATTTCTATACTTGCTTACAGTTGAGTACTGGTGTGCCACCCTCCCTACACTGTTAGGTATTAATACAATTTTTATGGAAATCAATATTTCCGTAGAGATTGTTGTGTGCATATTGAGTGATTTTCTTACTCCTTTAACCATATATATACGACTTGATGATTTAATAATAAGAATTTTTTTGGTATATATTTTCTAATAGGTTTTGATTAATATTTAATTTTAGTTAAGTTAACATCATATATTATAACTAATTTATTTCATTTAATCTATTATCTATATGCATTAGTAAAGTTAGGCATGAATGGTAATGGATGGAGATTATCATCACGCGGATTCCTCGCAACGAGGGCAAGGCCGGAAATTTTTTTCAATCACATCGTGGGGACGAGAAAACCTGCGGGGATCCCCACTAAATATATAATTTTTATATTCCTACAGCTTAAATTTCATGCCCTTTAATCCTAAACCTTATACATTCTAGATGGTAAACCCGAAATTTCAAACCCTCTACACCCTAAACCCCTAATATATATGCATTTAAACAAATTTTAAGGCTTTTTCTTTTGTAGAACGGGGATGATGATTATTGACGGGGAACAGGGCCCCGAATGGGGACGAGGACAAGGGATATGGAATAAAGGGGTATACGAGGACAGAGACGGGAAGGGCACTCTCTCTCCCGAATCCGCTCTCTTACCACCCCTAACTAAAGTAGAAGTGATTGATGTCACTTGGCATCTCCACGTTGATCCAAGTAATCTTTCGTTACAATCTTCTCCTCAATTTGTCACTTGTCATTATTAGATTTTATAATTTATAATTTCAGAGAAGGGATCATATGAGGAGGGTTGTTATTGTGTAAAATGAGGTGAGATTTCATCCATTAGATTAAGTGAATCCTAGGGTTGTGATTAATCCTATTTTTTTTAAGAGTGGGGGTATTTTGGGTAGTTTACCTTCTATTCCAGCTTCTTTTTTTTTGTTAACCCTCTCCCTTAATCGTACGATCGCCTCCATTGTTGAACTTTCTTCTTCAATTTTCATACTCCTATCTTCTTCAATTTTTGTTTCTCCACAACAAATCGCGATGTCTAGTGGTACATTTCTTTGATCGCTTTTTCATTTCCCTTATCCTATTCTTGTTTTCCGCGAGTTATTCTACTTTGCCTTTTCTCTGATTTCTACTTTCAATCACTTTCACCATTGCTTAATTCATGTTCCTCCTTTTGTGAATCACTTCTCCATCTCTAATTCAATGAATTTTTTGTGCATTTGTTCTTTGTTTTTCATAATTATTCTTCCATCAATTATTGAGGTAAGTTTTGTGGAATCGATGTTTCATTGCGATTTCTTACTGATTTTACTTGAATGTTTCTGATTAACTATGAGTCGTGTACTAGCGGTACATCTATTTTGTTCATTAATGTTCTTCATCATTTTTTATTTTTTGGGTGTTGGTTATGTTATGTGGTTATTTGTGCACTTTATTTCACATTTTATGCACTCTAGATCTCTACTCTTTTTTGGAAAATGTTACGTTCTTTTCATCTATTATTGATGCTCCATCCTGTAATGAAGTCAGTGTTGATGGTGTTGATTTTTTTCTCATTGGATCATGAGAATCATGGAAATGTTTTTTGTTGTTGCAGATGGTACTCTTTTGACGAGTCAAGGGCTTCATGGGATGGTTATCTCATTGGTGGTGAGAGATACTCGGTTTCTTTTATAGGAGCCCAAAAAATTGACCAATGAGGATGAAGTGATGTCATGTGGGACTGTACATGCCAAGGATTACTACTTGGACTCATACTCGAGAAAGAGGAGGAATAGCCTTGACAGTTGAACTTGATTAGGAGAAAAAGAAATATAGTGGTTGTCAAGATGGATGAAATGAAGTATGTTTCTTGCCAAGCAAAAGTGACCCCTACATTTGTGGACTACTTGCACAATTCTAGTAGTAATGGGGTGGTAAAGAGGTGATAGAGAATCCCAAGACTCAAACATGTGCACACTTTAAGATGATTTTCTTAGAAAATTGTGACATGAGTTTAATGGATTCTAGCCTAATTGTAAAATTTGTCATTGTTTTTTGTTATTAATTTGTAGTTTGAACGATTTGAGCTTGTACTCTCATGCTTTGCCGTTGTTCTAACCATTTTGATAATGGATCCACTTGATTATTGAGGTTCAACAAATTCTCATGTGCATTACTCTATATATTTTATTTTGATTACTTTGGTATTCAACTTGATTTGATCGTGACATTGGTGATTTTATAAAAAAATGATGCATCATTATGGCTTTTAAGCTTCACAATCTGATGAATGGTGCATTTTTTGACCAATTGAGATTTTGTATTGTTAAAATGCGTGGAACAATTTTAGAAAAATGAATTTTCCGATTCAAATTCAAGACACGTAAATTTGAACATTTTTTAATCCGTATGATTGAAGTAAATATAAAGGAAACGACATACACAATCAACAAAGTTGCATTGAGTTGCACTGAAGTTATACGAGCTTATTTATGCACTTTAGGTAATTAGTTATGCTCTATTGTGTACAAGACATGCACTTTTATGCGTTGAGTTGACAAGCATGATTTGTAGCCTATGAGGGATTCGAACCCACATCCATGTGTACCAACACAGTGCTCTACCATTTGAGCTAATAGGCTATGACAAAATCAAATATCTAGACCTACAACACTTTATAAAAAAGTACATTCAAACATGAATAGAAGATGCACTTTTGTAAGTTTACTTATGCACTGTATATACGTTTAGTATTGCACTTTTACTAATAAGATGTGCACTATTATGCACTTAGCTATGCACTTTTACTAATATGACATGCATTTTCTTATTACCTGACTTATTGCTTCCGAATGACAAAAACACGCACTAAAAGCACTTAGTTATGCACTTTTATTAACAAGACGTGCACTTTTGTATCTTTAGTGATGCACCTTTACTTACAAGACATACACTTATATACATTTAGTAATGCACTGTAACTAACAAAGCATGCACTTTAGGAACTTAGTAATGCACTAAATTTCTTAGGTGTTGGATTTTTTTTTTTCAACATGCATCGTAGGAAAGCAACTTGACCAATTACAAAGGAATTAAGGTAAATCACATCCAGATCTTTATTCACACATATAGAAGCATGTTTACCTAAAATCACAACATATATATGAACCCTAAATCGCAATGAACCCTAAATTGCAACACATGAAACCCTAAATCATAACATCAAAACCCCCAATCGCAATATATGAACCCTAATTCGCAACATTGAACGAACCATACTCTATATATTTATATAGATTTTATTATAATTATATGATTATATTTGTCATAATCTTACTTGCCTTTTTAGTATATATATGACATTATTTCGTATAAGATTTTTATATCAATTTTTAGTATGATGCTATTGATAAGTTGTTTTTATTTATTGAAATAAGGTTATATATAATTTGATTTATTTCTCTATTTACATAAATGTATCTATATCATAGTTAATATTATTATAATCTAAATCTAAATTTTATAATGCTAAAATATATATTGTCTAAGTTCATATGTCCCCTTATAAAGGGGCATCATCTATGACACATGCCGTTCTTATAATTTGTCACATCATTTATTATACTTTTGTTATATAATAATTATATTATGTTTATATGCAACTCTTTTACGATAATTTTTTTATATTTCAATTTTCAAAAATATGCTTTTGTAATTAATCTACATATTACGTTGTAAGAACACTTATGCTAATTGTAGATATTATTATCTCATACAATTTTATATATACCTTATATAGGCTTACGTGTTTTAACCTTTGAAATTTGTTATTCAATAATCATTATTTGAATATTTTAAGTGAAATTTTATTAATGAGTTGTAAAGATTGTTGTTGAATATTAGACAACCTAACCATTTTTTTTCATGTCTTCAACTATTGGGAAAAAGACTTAAGTGTACCCATTTTAATAGGGAGTTCCAAAAATATATCCATCATACAAAAAAGGAAATTAGTAATTAGACTAAATTACCCCTCTTTACATTTATTACTTCACAAAAATAGGAGAACCCTCAATTAGCTTACACGAACTTATGTGGAGTCTTCCACGAACATTTATGGAGAATCTTACACAAAATTGTATTATTGGGGTTACACAAACATATGTAGTAGCTTACACGAAACTTATATAATACAATACACGGAAATTTTATAGTAATCTACACGAAATTATGTAGTAGCCTACACAATATTATGTAATAGCCTACATGAACATATATAGTAAGTTACACGAAACTTATATAATAGCATACACGAATATTATGGAGAAGCCTACACGAACTTAAATAGTAGATTACACCATACTTATAAAATATCATACACGAAAATTTTGTACTAACCTACACGAGATTATGTAGTAGCCTATATAAATATTATGTAGAAGCCTACACGAACTTATATAATAGCCCACACAAAACTTATATAATAGCATACACGAAAATTTATAATAACGCACACGAAATTATGTAGTAGCCTACACGAATATTATGTAGTAGTCTATACAAACTTATATAGTAGCTTACACGAAACTTATATAATAGCATACACGAATATTATGTAGAAGCCTACACAAATTTAAATAGTAGATTACACGAAGAACACATAATAGCATACACGTCCAATTTTGTACTAGCTTATACCAATATTATGTAGAAGCCTATACGAACTCATATAATAGCCTACACAAAACTTATATAATAGCATACACGAAATTTTTATAGTAACCTTACACGAAATTATGTAGTAACCTACATAATTTTATGTTATAGTATCATACACAAAATTCATCATTGTTGCTCTTGCAAAACTAAAAACAATAACTAACAAAAACCAAAACTATTGTTAGTAGAAGCCCTACTACAACCCAATAGCTCACAAAAATCAAAACTAAAAGCATAGATCCACAGCGGATCAAAACTAAAAGAAAAATCAAAACTAATTAATAAGTATTATATGACAAACAAAATTTGTGTAGAAGTAGGCCTAACGAACTGAATCGTAGAAGTAGATCCGACACAAATTCAATGAATTTGGCGTGGGCGGCGGTCGTAGCAGATCACGATCATCGACGCCTGATTGGTCGGCCGTGGAGGCTAGTACGAAGGAGAATGCTTCGGTGGAAACGAATATGAATGGTGGCAGCGGATTGAGAACCCAACGATGAAAAGAATACACAAAAGTTTGATATTAGGGTAATGGTAATTTATTCATTAAAAAGTAAATAAATAAATCTTAAATAAAAATTAAGAAAATGATACACTTTTGAAAGAGATTATGAAAATAGAATTATTAGGGGATTCTTCTCTTAACTATTACGTAAAATAAATATTTGCAATTAATAATTGTTAATAAATGTTAATAATTTAACTAAATAAAGAATTATTTTATTTCTATCAATGAACTCTTAAACATCTATAATGACATTTATTATCAAACAAAAAAGTAATAAATATAACAATTTGTTATATTAAAATATCTATTTTAATAGTCAGTATTGTTATTAGGTACTTAATTATATTATCATTCTTTATGTAAAATGATTTAAAGTGTCATCACTTTGATAAAGAAATTACATTATTTAAATATACTTTTTTCCTAATTGCAAAATCGATATATTTTTGTTAGTATAAAAAAATTATATTTAGACATACCCTATATACACGCGATTTTTTTAAATCTTTTTGCACGCACTTTGGTGCGCCTAAAATAAGCGTACATACAGAGAGGTACCGTTTGGCAAAAAAACGGGTAAAAGTGGCACGCCACAATAGAGCGCACCAATTTATCCTAAAAATTGGCACACCTAAATGTGGCGTATCAATGTACTGGGTCTTTAATTAGGCTTTCATTTGACGCTTGCCAAATAAAAGCCCACTAATGGTGCGCCATTTATAGGCGCATCGCTGGTGCGCCTCGCTTTGGCATACCAGGTTTAGGTTAAACCCTACACGAGGTGCACCAACCCTCTTCTCCTTCCTCTTCTTCTTCTTCTTCCGACGGCGGCGACTCTCGATCTCTCTCTTTATCCTCTCTTAACAAAGAAGCAACAATGCACGACGAAGGAGGGAACGACGGCAATGGCGGCGAGGATCTAATTATGGTGGCAGCGGCAGCGGCGGTGGGTGCGGCGGGGGTTGTGGATGCAGGAGGCGGCGAGGCTCCGGTGGAGGTATTGACTGGAGGCGGCGACAGCGCGGAGGCGGTGGCCGTAAACGACGGGCCGGAGGAGGCGGCTGCTGGAGGAGGCGATGGCGCCATGGAGGTGGAGGGTGCGGTTGGAGGAGGTGCCGAGCAGGGTCGGTTTTACCATGGCGGAGGGAGACGCAGTGGCGGAAAGCGAGGCATGATCATATTACCAGGTGAAACCCGGACCCGAGCTGGGGCACATGTTTGAGGCGGGACCGTCTTACCAAGCGAATCCTGGACCCGAGCTAGGGTACGAGTTCGAGGCATGACAACTAGTAGTGCATCTGTCGACGATACTACGACTACTGCACCGGGAGCGGACGATGTCGAGACGCCACCAGTTACTTGTATGTGGGGAAACCAATGGGTTTGTAATTTTCTAATTCTTAAATTCTATTTTTTATTTAATAATGTACACTATTATATAATTTATAGTTTAGATATTGTTGTAAAAATAGTTCTAGATTTAGATTTGTAATTAGATATTAAATTAGAATTGGAATTAGATTAGGAATTATAATTATTTTAGAAATTAGTTTAGAAATAGTTGTAGAATTAAATTTGAAAAAGTGGTTGAAGAATTCGAATAAATTAGATAAATTGTAAATTGTAATAATTTGAACATAACTTTTATGGATAGATTTAGTTATATTTTTAAATAATTAGTGAAAATAATTGATACAAATTAATAATCTATAATAAGTTATTACAGAATATATATTGTAAATTTTAATAATTTTATATAAATAAATTAGAAAAAATTAAAGTATTTAATATTAAATTAGAATAAACTAGAATAAATTAGAATAAACTATAATAAATAGAATAATTAAACTTAAATTATAATAAATTAAATAAATAATTGATAAAACTTAATAATCTATAATAAATTGTTATAGATTATATATATTATAAATTAGATAAATTTTAATAAATTAGAATAAATTTAATAATTAAACATAAATAATAAATTAATTAAATGAACTAAATGTATCTTATTAATCTGTAATTTTAGCGTGTACGAGAAGTTTTTTCTTCGCTGTAGGTGAGAAATCTGACGACGAAACGACGTCGACCGAGTGGGCACGTCAGCGCACAACACTTGTTAGTAGGTATTTTAGAGGCTGCGCAACCGTCCTCATCACCCGCCCACGATGATGATGTGGTCATGGAGGACGTCCACGTCACTGCTTCTCCTCGTGATACGTTGGCTGATGATGATGATGGGTACGACTTGGATTGGGATTATGTCGAGTCTTTTAATCCTATTTTGATGGTCGAGGATTTGGGGATGGATTATGTTCCACCTACTACATCCGATCCGATTTTGACTCTAGTTTCCTCTTCCACTCCCGTTTCTGAGCCGGTTCCCGCTCCCGCTCCCGCACCAGAGACCGCACCAGCTCCTGCACCGGATACTACACCAGCTCACATTTTAGGTATCTCTTCTTGGATGCCGGGAGGGCCACGAGTACCTACCCTCCTTGTCAACTACGCATGTAATAACCCCTAAAAGTCCAACTCTCGTTTTGTAAGCAAGACATGTTAGGCATGTTTAGGACCTCTTTAAGAACCATTTGAATGTGATGATATACGTTTAATGAGATATATGGATTCTAATTATTAGAGGAGTGCTAAAAACGAGATTAAGCATGACCACGATCAAGGCCCGGGAGCCGCGGGCGTGGCATTGCCCGCGATCGCGGTATTGCCCGCGACCGCGGTATTGAAACCGCGGGCGCGGTTTTGGCAAAAGGCCAAACCGCGATCGCGGCTCTCTGCTTCGTCTTATGCCTCCTCTTTCTCGAACGCCGACGATCGGCATTTCCCCACGTTTTTCCGAGCGGCGGGAGCTTGATCGGTTGGCCTCCTTCGCATTGAGTGTAGAGCTCCATTTCCTAGCCTATAAATAGGGTTCGGAATTGTAACACCCCCAAATTTTAACCCATTTGGAAAGGTATTACCGCCAGTGACCTCGGTTTCCACACCGAAGTCACTCCAGGCTTTACCATTGAAACACAATTCATAAAGAACAATTATGATACAAAATTATCATAACTTTCATTTAAAACATAGTCGCGGAATTTCAACACAATTCCAAATGCGACAAAATACAGAGTTATTACAATACATCGGAAGACTTAAAATAATTTACAAGAGTATTGACCTCAGTAGTCAACGCCCAAAGATCGTAGCCTGATTAAAACATTTTCAAATACCGTTCATGTTCATAGTCGATCTAGCCTTCATGGATCCTGCAACCTATCTGATGTGTCGAAACGGACGAACGACACCAACCATGACGATGCAGATAACAAATACAATTAGTTAGTCTAAATGAATAGACTAGCAAGGGCACAAAGAAGAAGGTTCGAAGTAGTCGTATTAGGTTAGACTCATCGTCCCTCGAATAATAACCGAGTACGCTAGTAAACCTTCATATTTCTACTGGAATAAACAAGAGGTATGCACAAGAGAAGATTCTGGAGACCGAGCCTCACAACAATCAATCCCAAAAGAAGACTCCAAATGAAATGAGCCTTAAAGGAAGCATGACAAATGTTGGGAAACTTAATTTATAAAATACACACAATCACAGAATCATAATATCGCATTCGAGCGACTAAAAGTTAAGACGAGCTTTCCTAGCTGCACTAGCGCCTAGCTGCACTAGCGCCTAGCTGCACTACTCGCCCAAGGTATATTAATTATGTGCGACAATGGCACTTATCTCATTTAATTCCAAAATGATCATCACGTTATAAGCTTTTAAATCTCCCCACAAGAGATATCGGATCTCCCCACAAGAGATATCAGATCTCCTCACAAGAGATATCGGATCTCCTCACAAGAGATACCAGAGGGAATAAATCCCAAAAGATTTGGCACTAGCTAAGTGCACCACCCTGAGTAAGGGCATGGTCATGACCAGAGAGAGTACTGGGGAAAAATCCACCAAGTACTAGTTATAAAGAAACAGCTAAACCCCCACAAGGTACATAGCGTTCCTACGAATACTCGTTCTAACTAAACAATTACGAATGCAGTAATAATTCACATCAACGTTAAGAATACTTGTGCTAACTAAACAGTTAACGCACAGTAATAATCACATCAAAGCCATTAAGGCCAATAACAGATATAATAGTGTTGTTCTAGCAGATATACAACCTATTATAATATCTTTTAAAATCACAAACAGTTATCAAAACTGTTCCCAACAAAAACAGTAAATCATCCCAAATTAATTAACAACTAAACAATTGATAATTAATTGAAATATGGAATGATGAGCAAGAGCGAACCGCCACTTGCCTGGAATAGATTCGGCGATGAATCTAGACGAGACGACTACCGAAAATATCCTTTCCAAGGATATGGCTTAAGCTTCAGATAACTCCAACTGATTACGAGTCCATACGCGATTCAGCAGATCACGTTCTAACTGACAAATTAATTATCTATCAATTAATTTGACTGGACGAATTTAAGGAATTATATTTAATAAATTTTTATGATATTAAATCATAAAAATATTTATTAAATTTTCCTAAAGAAAAATACGGACGAAAGGGGATCGAAATTATACCGCTCGAATAATTTCGGGTTAAATCTGGATTGCCTGCTTAATGGGCTTTCGGCCCAACAGAACTAATTAAGTGGAGGGGCCCCACTTTCACTATTCCCCCTTCTTCAACCTTTCTCCTTCAACAGCACAACAACAACACTTCAACAACACAACCACCACCACGACGCACCAGCGGCCACCACAGACACCAGCTGAACGCAGCTCCCAGCGGCACCACTCGGCACCAGCAGCACACCCGCGAACGCAACACCAGCCCAGAACAGGGGAGGGGCAGAGGAGGACGACGACGCTCGCAGGCTGGGTGGCTCCGAAGTTCAGCAGTAACGGCGCAACAGAGGAGGAGAGGCGAGGCGCCGGTGGTCCGGGTCGAGCTCGCCAGAGGAGCGACTGGACAGAGGAGGCTCACTGAGAGAGATGACGATGGAGCAGGGGAGAGACGAGAGGAACATAGGAGACAGCGGGAGCTCGGTGAGGGAGGACGAGCTGGGCTTCTTTCTACTCTTCAGATCAGATTCCTTACATAGTAAGGAAGAAACCGTGCCCAGCCAGTACATGGACAGATGCCCCGACAAAGATTACACGGGGGGAGTATCGTGGCAGTTCCATCGGGAAATTCGTGGCAGTGCCATGGGAAATGGTATGGGTTTTAAACCCCGGAAATTATATGTTTGTATCCAAACAAATATTCTAAGTCCCGAAAATACATCGAATGTATTTTATACCACTCACGGAATTATTTTGGACATCATGGATGTTACGGAAAATCCGAACTCCACTGAAAGCGAAATAATTATAGAACGAAGGATGGGAAAATTACCCAAATACCCTTACTAAAATTAAGGGGTATTACATTACTACCCCCTTAAGAAAAGTTTCGACCCCAAAACTTGCATTAAACTAATGAGGAACCTGCCTCAACATCAACTTTACTATCTGACTTAATATCCTTAATCATAACCGGCCCTTATGTCATATCTTTATCTCACAATCTTATCTCTTACAACATACCAGGTAATAACTCTTACTACCTCCACAAGATCATGTCTACCTTAGAATATTGGTCTTCCATAACCATCATTACGATATTACTGCACCTTCACTAGGAGAACACACATTTCTCCTCCAATCTCTTTATAGACAAACCCAAGGTTTATACATTAACTTCTTACAACTCAGATATTAAATCTTAGTAACCTCGAATCATAACTTCCTTAATTTCCTTAATGGTACTTTACACAATTCCATCATTTATCTTAAAGTAAGACTGGCCTCACGCCATCTCTAACTTAAAATCCTTACAAGAATAATTTAACACATCTCTTTAAACAATTCCTAACTTAACTCTTTTAAGATTCAAGAATAATCACAATATCTTATTCCTACGTTCCTCGAAACGTATCACATAAGATATTACTCCTATTTCCTCAAACAGAGTGATATCACAAGCCTTATAGATGACATACTTACAAGATGTCAATCTTAGACAATTCCCAAGAGTCATAACTCTTCATCCTCTGGAAATTCCACTTATCGAGTCCAATAACTCGTACTGTCTTAAATGACTTGTTTCTAAGTTAAAATCCTTATATTCCTCACACAATCTACTATCCATCCAGGACTTAATCACATCATTTCCTTAGATTACCTCAAACGAATCTCAAATAGATCTCCCAAAGGGTACCTATGATTTCGTACACTTGGCTTTTCCAAAAGCTTTAACCATTGGTCCTACATTGGCCATACTTACTTATAAATCCAATCACCATAATTCTTGATTCCATAATATTACTCAAGATTGCAATAGGGGAAACGAGTTCCTGTTGAACTATTCCCTTAATCAACTTATTCCTTCACAACACTTTATCCACACTAATGCCTACAGCATGATTCCTCAACTAGGCATTCCGGACTTTACACTAGTCCACCTCTATATACTTCTAGTGGAAAAAAAAATCTCAAGTACACAAGTGAGATATAACTCTTAATCTCTTAGAACATTAACTTCACATCACCTATACCTCCAAACACTAGGAATATGATGTCTCAAGAAGAAACAAATATTTCCATAACTTCTCCCAATATACGTATTTCCTAAAAGATACGCATAAATGAACACTTTAGGCATCAGACTCTTCTAGCCTTGCCTTACGAGGTCTTCCTCCGGGTTCTCATTGGAAGTTCCCTCCGGATCTTCCCCCTCTCGAGGATCTTCCTCAGGGTTTTCCTCTGGATCTTCCTCCTTCTAAGGATCTTTCGCATGATCTTCCTCCTCTAGAGGATCTTCCTCCTGATCTTCCTTCTTCTGAGGATCTTCCTCGGGATCTCCCCTAGGATTTTCCTCTCCTTGAGGATCTTCCTTAGGATTTTCCTCGGGATTTTCCTTAGAGTTCCCTTGGAAATCGCTTCAATTTAAACATCGTTATTACAATATTTCGTTGGCCTACCTTAACGGCTCAACGAAATCTACCTTAGGTTCATCCCATGAATTCTCATACGGATGCAAATCCCGACTGCATCGAGCATTCATCCTCTGTATCCATTTTCTCAATAATTAATGTCAACGACTATGACATCACACTTAGACATCAAAACTCCTAAGAGCAATTCCTTAATTATCCCATATATCAATGTAATAAAATCACTTAGAAAAGATCAACTTGGTAATTCTATAGATGAATTATGAACATAGAGCACAAGATTCATCTACACTAATCTCCCGAGCGTTCACACCAAATTACTCGGAGATTACAGTACTAGGATATTAGTACTATCAACTCAGGAAGTACATACTTGATACCTTCGAGGGGACTACTAGGTCCTCCAACCTCGAAATATCTCTGAGAAACAGGGAAATTTAACCTTGCTAGAGATGATAGAATCATCTCGGCACCTTTCGAGTCCTTTCAAAAGAATAGACAAACACCTATGTCTTACAACAACAAGAAGAAATCAGTCTTTCTAGATATAGAGGTAACTCCCATACCTCTCATATCAGACTAAAGAAGGCACGACTATGAACGGTGTTTTTATTTTCAAATTCTTTTCATTTTGAAAATTCAGAGCCTTCAAAAATATTTCAAACGAGTGAAAATATTTGAACGAGTGAAAATATTTCAATGAGTGAAAATATTTCAAACCGGACCTGTAATATCACCAAGCCAAGCTACCCCAGCCACATCACACACCCAGCCACCCCACGGTGTCGGTGCCGGTACTGGTGCCGCCCGTGAGTTCACAAGAGCCGTTTGAAAACATTTTCAAACAAAATGAGTAAATGGTTCATGAAATCCCAAACCCATTTTAAAAACTTTCGGCTTTGATACCAAATCTGTAACACCCCCAAATTTTAACCCATTTGGAAAGGTATTACCGCTAGTGACCTCGGTTTCCACACCGAAGCCACCCCAGGCTTTACCATTGAAACACAATTCATAAAGAACAATTATGATACAAAATTATCATAACTTTCATTTAAAACATAGTCGCGGAATTTCAACACAATTCCAAATGCGACAAAATACAGAGTTATTACAATATAGCGGAAGACTTAAAATAATTTACAAAAGTATTGACCTCAGTAGTCAACGCCCAAAGATCGTAGCCTGATTAAAACATTTTCAAATACCGTTCATGTTCATAGTCGATCTAGCCTTCATGGATCCTGCAACCTATCTGATGTGTCGAAACGGACGGACGACCCCAACCATGACGATGCAGATAACAAATACAATTAGTTAGTCTAAATGAATAGACTAGCAAGGGCACAAAGAAGAAGGTTCGAAGTAGTCGTATTAGGTTAGACTCATCGTCCCTCGAATAATAACCTAGTATGCTAGTCAACCTTCATTTTTCTACTGGAATAAACAAGAGGTATGCACAAGAGAAGATTCTGGAGACCGAGCCTCACAACCATCAATCCCAAAAGAAGACTCCAAATGAAATGAGCCTTAAAGGAAGCATGACAAATGTTGGGAAACTTAATTTATAAAATACACACAGTCACAAAATCACAGTATCGCATTCGAGCGACTAAAAGTTAAGACGAGCTTTCCTAGCTGTACTAGCGCCTAGCTGCACTACTCGCCCAAGGTATATTAATTATGTGCGACAACGGCACTTATCTCATTTAATTCCAAAATGATGATCACGTTATAAGCTTTTAAATCTCCCTATAAGAGATATCGGATCTCCCCACAAGAGATATCAGATCTCCTCACAAGAGATTTTGGATCTCCTCACAAGAGATACCAGAGGGAATAAATCCCAAAAGATTTGGCACTAGCTAAGTGCACCACCCTGAGTAAGGGCATGGTCATGACCAGAGAGAGTATTGGGGAAAAATCCACCAAGTACTAGTTATAAAGAAACAGCTAAACCCCCACAAGGTACATAGCGTTCCTACGAATACTCGTTCTAACTAAACAGTTACGAACGCAGTAATAATTCACATCAACGTTAAGAATACTTGTGCTTACTAAACAGTTAACACACAGTAATAATCACATCAAAGCCATTAAGGCCAATAGCAGATATAATAGTGTTGTTCTAGCAGATATACAACCTATTATAATATCTTTTAAAATCACAAACAGTTATCAAAACTGTTCCCAACGAAAACAGTAAATCATCCCAAATTAATTAACAACTAAACAATTGATAATTAATTGAAATATGGAATGATGAGCAAGAGCGAACCGCCACTTGCCTGGAATAGATTCGGCGATGAATCTAGACGAGACGACTACCGAAAATATCCTTTCCAAGGATATGGCTTAAGCTTCAGATAACTCCAACTGATTACAAGTCCATACGCGATTCAGCAGATCACGTTCTAACTGACAAATTAATTATCTATCAATTAATTTGACTGGACGAATTTAAGGAATTATATTTAATAAATTTTTATGATATTAAATCATAAAAATATTTATTAAATTTTCCTAAAGAAAAATACGGACGAAAGGGGATCGAAATTATACCGCTCGAATAATTTCGGGTTATATCTAGATTGCCTGCTTAATGGGCTTTCGGCCCAACATAACTAATTAAGTGGAGGGGCCCCACTTTCACTATTCCCCCTTCTTCAACCTTTCTCCTTCAACAACACTTCAACAACACAACCACCACCACGACGCACCAGCGGCCACCACGGACACCAGCTGAACGCAGCTCCCAGCGGCACCACTCGGCACCAGCAGCACACCCGCAGACGCAACACCAGCCCAGAACAGGGGAGGGGCAGAGGAGGACGACGACGTTCGCAGGCTGAGTGGCTCCGAAGTTCAGCAGTAACGGCGCAACAGAGGAGGAGATGCGAGGCGCCGGTGGTCCGGGTCGAGCTCGCCGGATGAGCGACTGGACAGAGAAGGCTCACTGAGAGAGATGACGATGGAGCAGGGGAGAGACGAGAGGAACAAAGGAGACAGTGGGAGCTCGGTGAGGGAGGATGAGCTGGGCTTCTTTCTACTCTTCAGATCAGATTCCTTACATAGTAAGGAAGAAACCGTGCCCAGCCAGTACATGGACAGATGCCCCGACAAAGATTACACGGGGGGAGTATCATGGCAGTTCCATGGGGAAATTCGTGGCAGTGCCATGGGAAATGGTATGGGTTTTAAACCCCGGAAATTATATGTTTGTATCCAAACAAATATTCTAAGTCCAGAAAATACATCGAATGTATTTTATACCACTCACGGAATTATTTCGGACATCATGGATGTTACGGAAAATCCGAACTCCACTGAAAGCGAAATAATTATAGAACGAAGGATGGGAAGATTACCCAAATACCCTTACTAAAATTAAGGGGTATTACAAGAATTGGCCTTCTCCTCCACCATCTCCTCCATCTCTTCTCCTCTCAATTTAGTCGCATTGTTGTGGTGTTTGTTGCCGGAATTGTCGTCATCGGAAGTCGAGGTCGTCGCCTTTGTGAAGTTCCTGGAGTGGTGGTAGTGCACAAGTGTCTAGAAAGTGAAGATTCGCGCCTCGTCGTCGTCGGTAAGGCTCCGAAGTTCGATTTAAGCTTGTGTCGGGATGGAGTCCCGTGACCGCGGCTCCATCTACCGCGACTGGGTAGAGGCCCGCGATCTCGGCCAAGGCATGGCCCGTGATCGCGGCTCCTTCTGCCGCAGCCGCGGCCTTGCCCAGCAAGCCGTGATCGCGGATATGCTATCCGCGACCGCAGCACTGCCCTTTTTCCTTCGTTTTGTTTCGTTCCTTTGTACCCGTAACTAATTAGGGTTTTGTTTAAAAACTCATCTCGTATGCGTCATCGGTGTTGGATTGTGCTCGTCTCCATGGCTGATTATACGGATTGGAATCCGACCCTACTGAATGATAATAAATTCCAACGGGAATTTTAGTAGGCAGCCGTGCACAAGTTCAAGTTCCCGGATTTCGGACTCAACTCTTCGTTTGTCCAGACTAAGCCAAGTGGCGGTTCGCTCTTGCTATGTTATTCCATATTTTTCTTAATTGACAATTAATCTATTGTCTTAATTAAGTTGGGATAATAATCTTCTTAATTGTCGTTTGGGAATTTGTGTGTGTAAAATAATGTGTAAAGTAAACCTTTTTATTAGGTTGTATAAATGCTAGTTATAACCCTCATATTTATTATTATAGGGTGATAGATAATAATTGGTGTGGATTGTTGTGCTTTGGTGTGGATAATAATTGCTAATTAGCATGAGTATTCATAGGAACGCTATTACCTTGCGAGGTTTAGCTGTTTCTTTATAACTTGGTATTAGGAGGATAATTGATGCGACCCAGCCCTCACCCAAGCCGGGCTCCGACGAGCCCGAGTCGCCCAAGACCATGGCGTCCTCCATGGTTGAAGACTTAGTCTAGTTTAGCCATTTTTATGTTATTTCTCATTTTAGTATGTTTCCCGTTTTAGCATTTCCATTTCAGTCATTTCTATTTCGGGCGTATGCCCACTATTGCATAGTGGGCTAGCCCATTAACTTCTTACTCGGCCCAAGCCCATTAGGGTTCTTGTCCGAGCCATGTGCCTTTAAATAGGCCTCTCTTGTACTCATTTCAATCACGTTCAAATTTAATAAACCCAAGTCAAGTACGAGTTGAGTCAATTCTCCTTCTTCGGGTTCGAACGTCAAACACATTCTATCTTCGCATCTCCCTTCATCCATAGCTCATCGCTTCGAGCGTCTCGCCCCGCCCTCGCCCCAAAGCGAGCACTAGAGACCCGCGAACCATCACCTAGGTGGTTCGTACTTATCCCGGTTACCGACGGAGAAGGATCCACGGCCGCTCCTGCCTAGATCGGACCGCCCTTGCGCTTCGAGCCACCTCGGAACGCATCAACTGGTATCAGATCCCAGACGGCTTACAGCATGCCTCTCTTTTCCGGCAACTC
This sequence comes from Rheum nobile, assembly GCA_027886185.1. Taxonomy (NCBI): domain Eukaryota; kingdom Viridiplantae; phylum Streptophyta; class Magnoliopsida; order Caryophyllales; family Polygonaceae; genus Rheum; species Rheum nobile. The sequence goes on from WOAB01000040.1 coordinate 8,738,836, forward strand.
CAGACCCACCGCCACGCCCAAAGCCGAGCCCATCCGCCACAACCCCTTCCGCCACCACAAGAAATTCCCCTCGACTTCTGTCCAGATTTCGCCCAAATGTTTTTCTGTTTTCTTCAAATTTTCTTCTATATCCCTGTAGAGAATCTTGATACGAGTTCGGGCATATAAAATTTTGCCCAAAACGGACATCGTTTGACCCCTCAAAAGGCCAAAATACGATCCGTTTCCTGTTGTCCAAAGCCTAGCCGCGACCGCGGCCGCAACACCCGCGACCGCGGATTCTGTGGCACCTACATCCCGCCATACCAAGATCCCCCCTCGGCTTCCCTTGTGCAAGCATCGTTTCTTGCCTTACCCAACACCAACCAATCCCACAAAATCTTCCCAAATCCCACCAAATCCGACTTTCCTTATCCAAGCAAATCAAATCCCCCAATATCCGATTTTCATATCTACCAAGATCTTGAATTTGAATTTCAAATTTCAAATTCAAAATCTATTCCCTCCTTGCCTAACCAACCCACACCTGGACCCGCTCGTCTGGGCCCAGCCGAACCCAAACTCGGACCCGATCGTCTGAGCTCAGCCGCACCCGGACCCATGCCCTAGCCTTCGCCGAACCCGTTCCATGGCCTATCGGATCCACGACCCATGGGACTATAAAGGCCACGATGTTGACAGATGGTCCGAGTACTACACCGACCTTCGTCGCGACGTGGACCCGGATTAGATCCCACCGCCCCGGATGCGCACCCATGACAGCACCCGATACCACACCCACTCCAGCGACTCCAATCGGACCCGGTACCGCACCCGCGAATGCACACGCGACCGGACCTGGCACAGCACCCACGGGTTCGACAACCGACCCGCTGCCACCGTCCTTGAGCTCTCCGCCGAGCAACGAGAACTCCGGTATCTCCGGCGAAAGGTGGCCCACTCCAAGCCGAGTGGGCCGCATCACACCCACCCAGCGAACCGACGTCATGCGCGTCCCGTGAGGAGCCCATTGTTGCACCCGCTCCCGTGCCCGCTGCCGTGCCCGCTCCTGCAAGTCTGGGTCCCCCGTGCCCAGTCGCGACCGCGCCCGTTGGCGTGCCTGCTCCAGTGGCCGCTGCCGTGCCCGCTCCTGCGAGTCTGGGTCCCCCGTGTCCAGTTGAGACTGTGACCGCTGGCGTGCCCACTGCCACTACTCAGCCGGCCTTAAGCGTGCCCTCTCCAGTGCTCACTACACCCAAGGCTGCACCCGATGCCGTGCCCTCTCCTGGACCCGAGCCGTACTTGGTCATCATGGAGGTTCCAAGAGCCGGACCCGAGCCCGACGTCGTGTTTTTGTTGACCACCGAGCGCCGACTCCCCCTGGCCCCACCAAGCTCGAAGCGAGGACGCTTCGAATCTAAGGGGGGGGGGGGAGAATGATGCGACCCAGCCCTCACCCAAGCCGGGCTCCGACGAGCCCGAGTCACCCAAGACCATGGCGTCCTCCATGGTTGAAGACTTAGTCTAGTTTAGCCATTTTTATGTTATTTCTCGTTTTAGTATGTTTCCCGTTTTAGCATTTCCATTTCAGTCATTTCTATTTCGGGCGTATGCCCACTATTGCATAGTGGGATAGCCCATTAGCTTGTTACTCAGCCCAAGCCCATTAGGGTTCTTGTCCGAGCCATGTGCCTTTAAATAAGCCTCTCTTGTACTCATTTCAATCACGTTCAGATTTAATAAACCCAAGTCAAGTACGAGTTGAGTTAATTCTCCTTCTTCGGGTTCGAACGTCAAACACATTCTATCTTCGCATCTCCCTTCATCCGTAGCTCGTCGCTTCGAGCGTCTCGCCCCACCCTCGCCCCAAAGCGAGCACTAGAGACCCGCGAACCATCACCTAGGTGGTTTGTACTTATCCCGGTTACCGACGGAGAAGGATCCACGACCGCTCCTGCCTAGATCGGACCGCCCTTGCGCTTCGAGCCACCTCGGAACGCCTCAATAATTACCCTAATACTTTTTGGTCATGACCTACCCTTATTTTATATAAGTGGTGGTGCACTTAGCTAGTGCCAATATTCAGGATTCATCCCAAAGATATCTCTCGTATCGAGATGATGTGAATTAAAAGCCTTAACGTGGATGTACGTTTTTGAAAGTAAATAAGATAAGTGCTTTTACGCACATAATAAATATACCCTCGGGCGAGAAGTACAATGTGGAACCCGCCCAGACTCTTGTTAGAGTAGGTCCTCTTTCCAATCTGGATTCGCAGTACGCGGTGAGGTTGGTCGTGGACCCAAATAATCAAGGTCATTTTTATAAACTTGTGTGAAAGCTTAACGTTCCCAAACAATTACATACATTTCCTTTAAGACTCAATTCCGTTGGAGTCTTCTTCTCGATGCATATCTTCTTCTATCATTCCGTGAAAGTTTCGGGTTATGTAACGTTCTTTCGGTTATTATTCGCGGGACAATGATAGTAAACGGTTACGATCTCTAGAACCATTCTGCTTGTACCCTTGCATAGTTTTTCATTAGACTAACCAACTGGATTTTATTCCTTGCATGGTTGGCTGGTGTCATCCGTCCTATACGGCACATCAGAGGTTGGTCCCCGACGATTGAAGTAACCAGTCGAAGAGAAGGCTTGCAGTTGAAGTTTGCATTTTAAGAAGTAATATTTCCAAGGCGTGTATGTTTATTTTGAAATAAATGTAATACATAGTCATGTAATTAGGACTACTTTAAAGAGTCTTCCGCTGTCACTATACTCTTAATAAAATGTTGAGTTTTATTCATTTAAAATGTCTTCCGCTGATTATTCTTTCGTTGTTCAATATTTATGTATTTATTTAAGCTTAATTGTTCTGATTAAAGCCTAGGGTGACTTTGGACATTAACGTCTGAGGTCACCGGCGTGTGGCACTACCGACATAAGTCGGGAGTGTTACAATTATGGTATCAGAGCAATGATTTTAAAATTCTTGGCCTATTGTTAGGTTTGAGAATTTTCAAAAATTAGTTTCGAAACTATTTTCAAACTATTTTCTTTTAAAAAGGGATTTCGAGTGTCTAAATGTTAGTATCAAACTTAAAGTTCAATGATTTCTTAAAGTTTAATTTAAAAATAATGGTTTAACTATTAGGGAATTAATAGTTATTTTATAGTTGCCTTATAAATGGTGTGTTATAAACGTTTAACATTTACTTCGTGCTATAACTTTAAAAGTGTGATTTTGGTCTTAGTAAGGGTTTTAGATGATAACAGTGTCGTTAGTTGGAGAAACTAACTTTATAAATAATTATTTTATTAAGTTAAATATATAAGGTTTAAAAGTATAAAGTATAAAGTTTGAAAGCATAGGGTTTAAGTGATTTTTTCAAACTTCTGCAAGTTTCGGGTTGTTACTTATTCCTTAGATCCATTCTTAAAGATATCGTCTTTTCTTAGGTTTAATATCATTCAAAGGTTGACATTTCTCCTAATTGATCCATTCTCAAGTAAGGGAAGAAGATCGTTTTAAGGTTAATGGTGGAGGGTCAGTCAAACTAATATAAGTTATTGGTTTGGACCCTTATAATTCGTATCATAATGTAAGTAATTAAGTATCATATGCAAGTTGGAAGATTTTAATTTGACGTTATGGTTCATCAACAGATGGTGAACACGAGGAACACTACCCGTGCGGGTGCTGGGCCAAGTAACGAGCCTAGGATAAACCTGAGAAGTGCTGCTAATCAGGGGGATGAGAGCGAATCTACCTCTCACAATAACCCAACATGCCATAACCGTGTTCAGGCTGACCCTCGAGTGGAGAGGGAAGGAACTTTCGTCCCATCAACTGCTCCAGTTGTCTTTGATGCTGTGGCCATCGAGGCCATTCGAAGGATCGTTGTGCAAGATGTCATTGAGATAGTTAGGCCAGCTGTACAACAAGCGCAAGGTGTCCCAGTTCCTCAGGTTATTCCTGAATTTGGGGATCCAGTGGACCATACACCGCCGATCGATACCATGGGAAATGACGGGAATTACAACCGAGCATTGAAGACGATCAATTCAATGCGCCCGGATAGTTATGATGGAACCAGGGAACCAGTCAAGGTTGCCTATTGGTTCTCTCATATGGAGCGACTATTTCAGAACGTGGTATGCACCGAGGCTGAACATGTGCACATTGCTTCATTACATCTGAAAGACAGAGCAAGTGAGTGGTGGGAAGGAATTGGTTTGGACAACCACCCAAATCTGAGTTGGGCAATGTTCAAGGCCAAACTCACTGATCGATTCTTCTCCCATGCTATGAGAGAAGAGAAGATGAAGGAGTTCCTCTACCCAGAGACATAGGGACTGAAGGTGACTGAGCTAGAGGCAAAGTTCAATCATTTGCTACATTATGCTGGTTCGGACGTGCATTCAGAAGAATAGAAGATTTGGTACTTCCATGGATGGATGAATCCAGAAATCAAACCTCTGATGGTGCGTCACGGTTGCTCTACCTTGGAGCAGTATGTGGATGAAGCCTATAAGGTAGAGGTTACGCTGGAAGAATCCACCCGAAAGTGGGAGGAACAGAATACGGCCAAAGGTGGGCAACAGAACCAAAAGTTTAATGTATTTAAACGGCCGGCATCGCCCACCAGGTTTGAGAAGTCTGGTCGTGCTAAGATCGAGACGACTCAGTCTGACTCCGCCAAAGGCTTAGGTTGGAGTAGCGGTGTGATTCAATGCCATAACTGTGGTGAAGCTGGGCATAAAAGTTTTAATTGCCAAAAGGAGAAGCGGGTATGTTATAATTGTGGGAAGGAAGGCCACATGAAAACATATTATAGGTAGAAGGGTCAAGGGCCAACACAATCATACTAGGCCTCAAATGTTGGCAGTAGGCAGAATCCAAAGTCGAAAGTGTCCGCTCCTGAGCAATCTGTTGCTCGTAATAAAGGCAAGGCGCATATAGAATCTTCGGGTCAAGGACAACGACTCTTTGTGATACGTCACCCCGGCGAGAAGGAAACCCTGAATGAGTAGTGGTATTTTGTAAAGCTTTTTAAGAATAAGGAGCGATGACTTGTGTCGAGAGTCTTCATAGTTTAGTAATCTGTCTGTTCGACATTTTGTCAATTGTTTTAATGTAATGTTTCGAATAATAAAGAAGTGTTTCCTTGTTTTGGAAATTACTAAATTCGTTACTTTTGCAAGTTGTTCGTTCATACGAGAATCCTTGAGTGCCAAAAGTAGTATATGTCATGTGTTGATAAAGACTGTTTGGACTCATAAAGGATAGTGTTGGGTTGGGACATGTATGATTGTTCCCTACCTTATTAGCGCTAGTTTCGAAGTCGAAACTATTCGTAAGAACCCCTCTATGTTCCAGAAATAATGTCAAGTTGGGCATTGACATTATTTGTTCCCTCTGCTCGAATTCATGAGCATTGTCTTGAGAGGTTAATGTTGTAAGGATTCCTTGCTATAAGGATTTGGTGTGTGTAATAAGAGAGATATTTCATAAGGAGTTGGTTTTCTCTAAAATAATCATACTCTAATACGACCTTGAGTAAACTTTAAAAATTAAGAGTTATAATTGTGGGATTTAAAAGCGAGTGTGTCCGTTATGAGACTAGTGTTAAAAGCTTTTGGAAAGGCTAAGTGGGTGGAATCATAAGTATTATTTTGGAAAACCAATTTGAGGTTTCGTTATGAGGTTTTCTTAAGGAAATGATATAATGAGATGATGATACGAGAAGTGTTAAGACGATTAAGTCTTGGGTAAATACTAAAATTTCGGTAAAGCAGAAGGATTGCTTAATTTGGGGTGATAAATTGTGTGAGGACGATTAAGTGTTTACGGATTTATGGGTGAATAACAAACTAAGTCGGTAAAAGTTTGTTTTAATTTATATGGATTAATAGTATGAGATAATGTAAGTGTGTGGATTTTTATTAACTGGACTTGGTGAAAAAGTGACCTATGTCCATTAAGGTGATCTTATGACACGTTTTGGGTGAAAAAAATGGTTGATTATGGACGTGTAAAATGAATTATTAGGATCATGTTTGGGCAAAAACATGAATAAGATGTGCGGTTAATTGTAAAAAGATTAAGGAATCTTAAAGGTCTTATGTTAGAGCTTGATTAATGGAAAGATTTTGGGTTAAGAAATGGCATAAGGGCCAAATTTAATTAAGGTAAATAATAAAATAGATGAGATGCATATGTAAGGAGTAAGACGATATGACAATTGGGGGGTACTAAGTTAGGTCATAAGGAGATAAGGTATGAACTTTGGGAGTCGTTTACAAAGAGAAAAGTTGAGAGAAAAGGTGTGTTCTCAAGCTTAAGGTGTATTAAGATCGTGTGGTGATTTTGGAGACTATGATTCTAAGGTAATCATGACCTTGTGAGTATATTAAGAGTTGGCACATGAGATAATATTTGGAAACAAGACATATGTGGGATGTCATGGTTGAGGAAACAGATCGACTTTCCTAGGATTAATTTTGGGTACGAGATAATCAAGGACACTAAACTCAAATGGAGAGGTTAAGGAGGAAACCAATACCTCTACCTTGGTAGTGCTAGTTTCGAGGTCGAAACTATTTTTAAGGGGGTAGTATTGTAATAACCCCTAAAAGTCCCAACTCTCGTTTTGTAAGCAAGACGTGTTAGGCATGTTTGGGACCTCTGTAAGAACCATTTGAATGTGATGATATACGTTTAATGAGATATATGGATTCTAATTATTGGAGGAGTGCTAAAAACGAGATTAAGCATGACCGCGATCAAGGCCCGAGAGCCGCGGGCGTGGCATTGCTTGCGGCCACGATATTGAAACCGCAGGCGCAATTTTGGCAAAAGGCCAAACCGTGATCGCGGTTCTGAAACAACGATCGCGACTCTCTGCTTCGTCTTCTTCCTCCTCTTTCCTGAACACCGATCATCGGCATTTCCCCACGTTTTTCCGAGCGGCGGGAGCTGGATCGGTTGGCCTCCTTGGCATTGAGTGTGCAGCTCAATTTCCTAGCCTATAAATAGGGCTCAGAATTGGCCTTCTATTCCACCATCTTCTCCATCTATTCTCCTCTCAATTTAGTTCGCATTGTTGTGGTGTTTGTCGGCGGAATTGTCATCGCCGGAAGCCGAGGTCATCGCCTTTGTGAAGTTCCTGGAGTGGTGGTAGTGCGCAAGTGTCCAGAAAGCAAAGATCTGTGCCTCGTCGTCGTCGGTAAGGCTCCGAAGTTCGATTTAAGCTCGTGTCGGGATAAAGTCCCGCGACCGCGGCTAGGCAGAGCCCCGCGATCTCGGCCAAGGCATGGCCCGCGATCGCGGCCCCTTCTGCCGCGGCCTTGCCCAGCAAGTCGCGATCGTGGCTATGCTATCCGCGACACTGCCCTTTTTCCTTCATTTTGTTTCGTTCCTTTGTACCCGTAACTAATTAGGGTTTTGTTTTAAAACTCGTCTCGTATGTGTCATCGGTGTTGGATTGTGCTCGTCTCCATGGCTGATTATACGGATTGGAATCCGACCCTACTGAATGATGATAAATTCCAACGGGGATTTTAGTAGGCAGCTGATCGGCACTATTTTGTAGTGCATTTCTAGGGGTTATTACCAGGTTTGAGGTGCCATTTGGATGGATTTAGTGCACAACTGTGGATTATGGAGTTAGAGAGGAGATGTGTGGATTTGGTGGTCTGGAGAAGCAAATTGAAGATATCCAATGTGCTGAATTCAATTGATTCGTTCTCTTTACTCAGACGTCCAAAATGGAGTGATTCCAATTCGAGGAGTTAGCTCTTGAAGTCTACTGCAAGTCCTCAAAATATGAGCACAATCCGAGTTGGGAATCAAAAGTTATGGCGTCTTTACGGAAGTGTCGCAGGATCTGAACCGAAGAAATCTCAACAAGTGTTCTGGCGGCGACCGCCGCCAGGCTTACGGCGACCGCCACCGCGTCGGATGCGGAACCGAACCACTTTTCCTTATTTTGTTATTTTGGATTATTATTAGTGTTTTTATTATTTCATTTTTGATTTACTTTTGAAGACTTTTTATTATTTTCTAGTATTTAGGGTTAGAAGGGAGCTTGGCCTCCCTTATCATCGTTTTTCATCTTTTCTCTATTCTACGTACTTTTCTATGAAGAACTAAGCCTCCCTTGCTTAGTTAGACAACTGAAGCTTTCGTTTTGATAAAGTTGTGATATTTTCGTTCCTTATCTATCACATGGATTTTATCTATTCTCTTGCTTGAATTGCTTATGATTAATATTGACAGTTTCTAGCTTGCGCAACTAGGTATTGTCTCTATTGATTGATTGCTAGATTTAGATTGTTACTGATTGAGCATATCTTTATCGGAGTAGCAACTGCATCGTACTAGTAACTGGTTGTGCTAGTCTTATGTAGAAGAGAACTGATTTACATTCTAGTATAAAAGCTGGTTGTTTTATGCTAGATTGTATCCTATCTATATTCCTATCCTTAATGCTACTGTTAAACTGAATCTTGATGGTTTCATGGTTGTTTAATTAGTTAGTGCTATAAGTATCTGGTTGTGCTTGTAGTTACTTTAGAAAAGGAATAGGAATTTCCATTGCATGAGATATTGAATGCTTATCTATGATCAACTTATCATACGAATAGTGGATGTTTGTTTGGCTGAGCTATTTCCCCAATTACTGAATTCATCATCTTTCGTTTGTTTGTTTTTGCATGCTTAGTGATTCTAAAACATACAAAACCCCCCTCTGGTTACTTTAAGATTGACATAGAAATTATACATAAAGATAGAATCTGTCTCCCTGAGGACTCGACCCTTACTTACTTAAGACTACGTATTAGGTTTGTTTGGATTACTTGCATAGCAATAATTAGCACGACAAATTGCTGTTATCAAATTGGCGCCGTTGCCGGAGAGGCAATAATCTATTTTGTGTGCGATTTGTGTGTCAACTTTTGTGTGGACCTATCTTACGGTCCACACCCGTGCTACTGATTTTCCCTTTCTTTTTTTTGTGATTTTGATACAGAGATGGAGAGATCTCCCCAATTCCAGCAAGAGCCGCGATATGACACATACTCCTACGCATATACTCCAGGGTGGGGATATCACCCCAATTCGAGTTATGGGTACCAACAATACCCTCCCTATGGTCATGACTACCAGGAGTTTTACCCGGGACCACAATCGTTCTATCAGCAGGGTACCCCATAACAGTACTACCCAGCCTACGAGCATAGCCCACCAGTGCCCAATCCAAATTACTATGTCTCCCAGTCTACTGCGGATTTATTCCAAAACTTGGAGAATCAGATGGGGCACAATCCAAGTCCCTCCATGTCATTGGAGGACATGTTTCGATCTTTCAATCAGCGCACGATCCAACTTGAACAACAAACGAAGTCCAATATCCAGAACTTTGAGAGGCAGACGGAGCAAATGGTGCAAGCATTGAGCAGGATGGAGGCCATGACGTCGGCAGAACCACTATCTCACCCAGTGGTGCATCAGGAAGAGAATGTCTTCTCGTTGACCCTACAAAGTACTGAGCAGCTGCATGTCGCCCCCTTAGCTGAAAGGGAAGAACAAATTTGTGAGACAAGTACAGAATACAGTGAGATATCTACGGAAGAGAACCCGAACATTCATAACTGCAGTGAAGTAACTTTGAGAAGTGGGAAAAGGCTCGAAGAGGACAATGCTGAGGTTAACAAGGAAGAAGATCCGGATTTGGAGCAGAATATCGGCGGCGACCGCTGCCCAGAGGACGGCGACCGCCGTGACGGTGATCCAATTTCCGAAAATTCTGACGATGTCAGCGGTGACCGCCGCCAGGCTTACGGCGACCGCCGCCTACCTGTTCCGGAAATAGAAGCTAAGGAGTCGACAACTCCGAGACCGCGGGAGGTATACCTCGACCCCGGTTCACCCACTGAGGAGATGGGTATTCCAGACGATATTTTGGACCGCATTGTGCTTTCTGAAGAAGATTATTTTTTGGGACTGGAGGAATTCAGCGACCAAGAGGAGGAAATCCGCGATTGCGGAAACGATCCTGCGACGATCGTTCCTCTCCTTATCCCTGGCAGGCATCCTGGTGTCCGCTAGAGCCTCTGGGAATGGTGCGGGAGGCTTCTCGGAGAAGAGGGGAGGAAAATCAGGTCATACGTAGTCGTCCACGTACACAGGGGCCTGGCCGCGGTCGCGGCCTTCGTGCCGCGATCGCGGTTTGCTCTCGACCTCGGGGGAGAATAAATCAGCATTTTCATCAGCGAACAGGCCGCGGTCGCGGCCTTCGTGCCGCGGTCGCGGCTCCTTCTCTCCCTTGCCGAACTCGTCTTCGACCTCATTTTCTTGGTGGCTTTCGTCCTTGGTCACCTGGACCTCCTTCTCAGCAGCCTTCCTGGCCTCTATCTCAGCACCACTTCTCAGCATCATGGCGCACACATTCTCCTTCGGGTTGACTACCGTTTGAGAGGGTAGTTTCCCCGACGCATGAGCATCTAGCCTACTCACCGCCATAGACAGGTGACCCATCTGCTTCTCCAGGTTTTGAATACTGGATTTATGTTCCTGCTGATTCTGGGCCACCTTATTTGCTAGCGCTTGGATATGTGCTTCCATCTCTTTATTTGTTTGGACCATAGCATTTGACATTAATAGTATGCCTTGGTTGAGAGCTTTTATCTGGTCGTCGACGGATGTAGAGACACTGGAACTCTGGCCCTGGGGTCTTTGTTCATAAGGAGCTCTAAATTGTTGCTGACCCCCAGGCTGCTGATACTGCTGCGGACGCTAGAGAAACTGTGGGGGCCTCTGCTGATAGTCCTGGGTCTCCTGCCCCTGATGAATGTTCTGCTGGTTCCCGTACCTCAAATTTGGGTGATCTCTCCACTCGGGATTGTAGGTGCTGGAGTATGGGTCTTATTTTGGCCTTTGAGGGCCATATCCGCCAATAGCGTTCACCTCAGCAGTTGGTTCTTGCAGGGTGGGACATGCATCAGTTGGATGTGTATTCTCATAGCATATCCCACATGATTTGACTTGCTGCAAGCCACCTCTCATCATGCATCTTTTCATCATCTCCTTCATCTCAGCCACTTCAGCAAGAAGAGTAGAATTGGGCTGAGACTCTGCAGCTTTCACGGATTGGGTGCCCGCCCTTTTACTGAACTGTCTTGAGCCCTCAGATAGCTCAAAGAAGGTCTCAAAAGCTGCAGCAAGAGTCTTGTTGAGGATGTTCCCTCCACAAGCAGCGTTCACCATCCTTCTCTCTTCATCAAGAAGACCATCGTACAAATAAAGTACGAGGTCTTGCTCAGAATAGCCGTGGAAGGGGCAGCTGGATATCATATTCTTGAACCACTCATAATACTTGTAGAGCGATTCACCAGACTGCTGCTCGATGTTGCTGATAGCTCGTTTCAGGCTGTTCAGTTTTGTAGCCGGAAAGTACTTCTCCAGGAAGGCTTTCTTCATCTTGACCCATGTGTCAATGCTCCCTGGAGTGAGATAGTAGAACCAGTCATTGGCCGCATCCTTCAGTGAAAAAGGAAAGGCCCTCAGCTTAATCTGGTCCTCAGTCACATTCTTCGGCTTCATACTGCTACACACCGAATGAAACTCAGCAATATGCTTATTGGGGTCTTCACCACTCATCCCATGGAAGTGGGGGAGTAAGTGGATTAACCCAGACTTCAACTCAAAATTTACGCCCTCAGCCAACTCAGGAAAATGCACAGCCGGCGTTTGCTGTTGTAGGTTGGGCGCAGTCAACTGCCTCAACGTCTGTTCTTCTTCAGCCATCTCGAACGCAAGATTATCAAAAACCAAAGCACGATTTACTCTGCGACCCTGGGAAAGAGTCCTCTCAATCTCTGAATCAACACCAAATAGAGGGGAGTTAGTAGCACATTTTTCATCTTTTCTCTATTCTATGTACTTTGCTATGAAGAACTAAGCCTCTCTTGCTTAGTCAGACAACTGAAGCTTTCGTTTTGATAAAGTTGTGAGATTTTCGTTCCTTATCTATCGCATGGATTTTATCTATTCTCTTTCTTGAATTGCTTATGATTAATATTGACAGTTTCTAGCTTGCGCAACTAGGTATTGTCTCTATTGATTGATTGCTAGATTTAGATTGTTACTGGTTGAGCATATCTTTATCGGAGTAGCAACTGCATCGTACTAGTAACTGGTTGTGCTAGTCTTATGTAGAAGAGAACTGATTTACATTCTAGTATAAAAGCTGGTTGTTTTATGCTAGATTGTATCCTATCTATATTCCTATCCTTAATGCTGCTGTTAAACTGAATCTTGATGGTTTCATGGTTGTTTAATTAGTTAGTGCTATAAGTATCTGGTTGTGCTTGTAGTTACTTTAGAAAAGGAATAGGAATTTTCATTGCATGAGATATTGAATGATTATCTATGATCAACTTATCATACGAATAGTGGATGTTTGTTTGGCTGAGCTATTTCCCCAATTACTGAATTCATCATCTTTCGTTTGTTTGTTTTTGCATGCTTAGTGATTCTAAAACATACAAAACCCCCCTCTGGTTACTTTAAGATTGACATAGAAATTATACATAAAGATAGAATCTGTCTCCCTGAGGACTCGACCCTTACTTACTTAGGACTACGTATTAGGTTTGTTTGGATTACTTGCATAGCAGTAATTAGCATGACAAATTGATGTTATCAGCAGCCGTGCACAAGTTCAAGTTTTCGGATTTCGGATTCAACTCTTCGTTCGTCCAGGCTAAGGCAAGTGGCGGTTCGCTCTTGCTATGTTATTCCATATTTATTTTACTTGACAATTAATCTGTTGTCTTAATTAAGTAGGGATAATAATCTTCTTAATTGTCGTATGGGAATTTGTGTGTGTAAAATAACGTGTAAAGTGAACCTTTTTATTAGGTTGTATATATGCTAGTTATAACCCTTATATATATTATTATAGGGTGCTAGATAATAATTGGTGTGGATTGTTGTGCTTTGGTGTGGATAATAATTGCTAGTTAGCACGAGTATTCATAGGAACGCTATTATCTTGCGAGGTTTAGCTGTTTCTTTATAACTTGGTATTAGGAGGATAATTGCCCTAATACTTTTGGTCATGACCTTCTCTTATTTTATATAAGTGGTGGTGCACTTAGCTAGTGCCAATATTCGGGATTCATCCCAAAGATATCTCTCGTATCGAGATGATGTGAATTAAAAGCCTTAACGTGGATGTACATTTTTGAAAGTAAATAAGATAAGTGCTTTTACGCACCTAATTAATATACCCTCGGGCGAGAAGTACAATGTGGAACCCGCCCGGACTCTTGTTAGAGTAGGTCCTCTTTCCAATCTGGATTCGCAGTACGCGGTGAGGTTGGTCGTGGACCCAAATAATCAAGGTCATTTTTATAAACTTGTGTGAAAACTTAACGTTCCCAAACAATTACATACGTTTCCTTTAAGACTCAATTTCGTTGGAGTCTTCTTTTCGATGCATATCTTATTCTATCATTCCGTGAAAGTTCCGAGTTATGTATCGTTCCTTCGGTTATTATTCGAGGGACAATGATAGTAACCGGTTACGATCACTAGAACCATTCTGCTTGTACCCTTGCATAGTCTTTCATTAGACTAACCAACCGGATTTTATTCCTTGCATGGTTGGCTGGTGTCATCCGTCCTATACGGCACATCAGAGGTTGGTCCCCGACGATTGAAGTAACCAGTCGAAGAGAAGGCTTGCAGTTGAAGTTTGTGTTTTAAGAAGTAATATTTGCAAGGCGTATATGTTTAATTTGAAATAAATGTAATACATAGTCATGTAATTAGGACTACTTTAAAGAGTCTTCCGCTGTAATTTAAAAGTCTTCCCCTGTCATTATACTTTGTTGTAAAGCCGTCCTTCTCATTTTACGAGAGGAATCTTAATAAAAGGTTGAGTTTTATTCATTTAAAATGTCTTCCGCTGATTATTCTTTCGTTGTTCAATATTTATGTATTTATTTAAGCTTAATTGTTCCGATTAAAGCCCAGGGTGAATTTGGACATTAACGTCTGAGGTCACTGGCGTGTGGCACTACCAACATAAGTCGGGGGTGTTACAACGCGACCTATATCGCAAAGGCTATATATGAGTTGACCGATCTCCAGCCTGTTCGACTATTGCGGAGGAGGCTCCCACTGCCCCGCTCGATCCCACTGCCCCTCCGGCGAGGGGACGCGGGAGGGGACGTGGAGGATGGGTTTCTGTTGGGGATGCTCCTATCTGGGATGCTGCTGCCGAGGATGCACCTGCCAGGGATGCTCCTCCTAGAGGAAGTCGACGCCGCTAGGTCGAGCATGATTTTATATGTTTTTTTTACCATTACATATTTCTTTTTTTCCATATTTTACTTAACTTATATTGATAATTAATTTTTTGTTTCAGACAAGGAAGGTTCTGAAGGTGCATGTCCGAAAGGCATGCTATATAGATTTCGAGGAGCACATTATAGAAGGCCCGGATACGTGGTGGGGAATTGGATAACGTAGCGATATCACTTCTTTGGGGTCGCTTGAGTATGGGAGGATGGACGCTTGCTTGATTTCGTCATTTTTCGAGTGATGTCACCCCAAGACGAACTCGTTCCATTTCCCATAGGGGGAGATAACAATCACATTGCACGATGTACATCAGATTCTCGGTTCCCCATTGATGACATGAGCATGACTTCCGGAATGGACGATGAGGAGGTCAGACAACGCATTGACACATCATTTAGTATCGAACTGATCACGATTGCACAGTGGTACAAATGCGACAATATTCCATTGGGTTTCTTCACAGCCAGACTGAGTGCCATGATGCAGGCCGCCGAGAGGGGTGAGGGACTCATTTCATCTTTTTACCTGCTTATTTTTCTCGGCACGACTGTCTTGGTGGACAAGTCAACGAATGCCGTGAAACAAAAGTGGATGGCGTTCATTTTTTACCACGAGATCACCTGGGAGAGGCTTCGCGTCGCGGGGTGCATGGCATTGGCGGTTGTGGGATCCTTCTGAGGGTAAGTTTTATTTTCGGTTTGTTTATAACAGATTATTGTCTTAATTACAAATGTTAATTCTTGTTTTACATGCTTGGATTTGGGCATACTTTTTCCATTTCCAAGAACATCATGTGATTCACCTGGAGGCGATGGCGGACGCTCGGGCAGCCATGAGAGACAACAAAGAGGCGCCCTAGGGAAAGGATCCGGAGCGATTAGTCACCATACACCGCATCTTAGACGACATCAAATATGAGGAGGTAATTTATAACGGTTCAATTTGACATCTTTTTATTATAATCTAATGTACATTCAATGTAGAGAGATTATATATTCCATATTTACTTACAAATACGGTGGACCCCATGACCCGAATTGGACGTCCACACACCCTTGTATGCCCCTTTACGGTTCTGAGGCATACTGTAGTGTCTCAATGTGCAAGAGTCGTACCTTCCGGACCGCGTCCTCAGGCAATTCAGATACGTACAGGGTATCACGCAGGCGCCACCTGAGCCCATTTTGTACATCTGACAGTTCGAGCTACGGTACTACGTCGTGGTTATTCAGCTGGACCTTTTAGGCGCGTGGGATGCCGATCCGAGATCTCTCATCCAGATGGACGTGCCGCAGGCGACATCGTTTTGGGATGTTATTGAAGACTACTTGGATTGGCCGGACGAGGTGTCTCATGTGCTTATGGATCCCAGATCCCCCAGGCAGGATCGTCAGACCCAGCCTATCCATCCAACTCCTCCGGTCGACACTCTTGCGGTAAGATAATTTCGTTTAGTTTTTTAGTTCTTGTTGGTATGTATTTTTTCTAATGCATATTATTATCAATACAACGCAACGAGTTAGTTTCAGGTGAGATGCGTAGATTTCTCCTGATGCCGGAGAGTAGACCTATGGACGTTGTTGCGCTAATCAGTCGATGGTTTCACCAATTGACTGATCAAACTCCACCGATGGCCCTCGCCCCACCGCGTGCATCCCATGTGTATCGGGATTCTATGCACGAGGAAGATCAGTAGAGTGGGCTCGGTTCATCCTCGAGGACAGCGGCTGAGGGGAAGCGGATGAGCGTGAGGCTTGTGATCGAGAAGTGGTTAAGCATTGGCAGCGGTCGTTGAACTACTCTAGCGACAATGATTAGTCTGATCTTTGTATTTATGATTGTTTGTTCGTACTGACATTTCGTATTGTATTTGTTAGTACTCATCTTTTATTACATTCGACATTTCTTTTATTTTGTCATTGTTGTTTATCGTTTCTATAGTATTTAACCATAGTATACAACTATACAACATAACAATAGTATATAACAATACAATATAATCATAGTATATAACTATACGACATAACAATACTATATAACTATACGATATAACCATAGTATATAACTATACGATATAGCCATAGTATATAACTATTCGACCTAACAGTAGTATAACTATACGATATAACCATAGTATATAACTATACGACATAAAAATAGAGTATACTATACGATATAACAATAGTATATTACTTTACGACATAACAATAGTATATAACTATACAATATAACAATAGTAAAGTTTAAAATCTCTACGTTAGATTCACAACAATACCCGTCCAAGGCCATACAAACAGCTCATCATGATTTCAAACATTTCTAAAACACTAGGGCCATATATAACTACTGCATATCCTATATCTGGATTAAACACATAAATGTCATACACTATACTATAATCTATGAAACCCTAAACCCGGAATCCCCAAGGGTACGGTGCGCCTTCTCTAGGCGTGTTAGGGATGAGAGGGCGATTTGATTTGGATTTGTTTGGGTATAGCTAGGATTTAGGGTTTCATAGATTATAATCTAGTGTATAACATTTCTGGGTTTAATCCGGATATAGGATATTCAGTAGTTATATATGGCCCTAATGTTTTAGAAACGTTTGCAATTATGAGGAATACACTGATATCAGTGACGAGAATAAGACCGGAGCCAAGTCGGAGACCTTGAGTTGGGTGAGCGTAGAGGAGATAAAGTTGTTATTGTCTCTTTGTTTAATTACTTATTCGAGTTTGAGTTGTAGATTTCTTGGTTTGTGTTGTTCGGCTTGTTTCAAGGTTTTAATTGGGTCGGAGCTTTTGTGTATCGTAGTTTTGCTGTGTCGGAGGGTTCTGAGTAGGGATGTCAATGGGACGGGGATTCCCCATTATCCGTGGGGATTCCCCGCTATGGGGGCGGGGATAGGGATTTTAAATGGGAATGGGTGTGGGGATGGGGCAAATTACACATCCCCGCGTGGGGATGGGGACGGGGATGGGGATAGAGCCCCCCACCCCACTCCCCGCCCCGTCCCCGCCATGGATCCCCACGAATATCACCATTGGTGATCCCCGTGATATCTTCCATTGAGTTTTTCCACAAGATTACCCATTGAATATCCCCATTTGGAAACTCGATGAGATTTCCCATGGGAAATTTTCATGGATGAAGTCGGGAGCTTGCGGTACGCATGTACTATGAAATTTTCGGGACTTGTTTTTAATTGAACTCAACTCACTTATTATATTGTTGTATTTTGTTTGACAATGTGGATTAATTGAAGAATCATTTATAACCGGAACGAGGAAGAAAAATTTTGTTGGAGTTAAATGTGGATATTTATGGGAAACTTGTTTGACTATATCTGGAGAAATCGCATGAACTTCCACGGAATGACCGGAAACAAATGTTAATTGAGAAAAATTCATGGGGACGGGGAATCCCCGACGGGGATGGAGATTTGGTGGGGATGGGGACAACTTTAGCTCTCCACGTGGGGATGGGAACGAGGACAGGGAGTGCTTTTCTAAACGGGGATGGGGACGGGGATACTACTCCCCACACCGAACCCGCCCCATTGACATGCTTAGTTCTGAGGAGAGGAGGAAGGTATATATGGCCAAAATATTTCAGAAATGAATGCTTTTGAATTCCATCAGTGCTTTTGAATTTTTTTTGTCATCTAGTCTATTCAATTTGTTTCCTATATATAACCATAGTATATGACAATACAATATAATCATAGTATATAACTATACGACATAACAATAGTATATAAATATACGATATAACAATATTATATAACTATACTATATAACCATAATATATAACTATACAGTATAACAATAGTATATAACATTTCCGAGTTTATTCTCATCACTGATATCAGTGTATTCCTCATAGCTGCAAACGTTTTTGAAACATTTGGGCCATATATACCTACTTAATATCCTTTATGCGGATTAAACCCAAAAATATCATACATTATACTATAATCTATAAACCCTAAACCTTAAAAAATCCCAATAAAATCTCCCTCTCAACCTTCATGCGCCACATGGAGGCATATGAAGGGTTTGGTGCACCTCATGGAGGCATACCAGGGATGTGAGGGATATTTGATTTGGATTTTTGGGTGTACGGTTTAGGGTTTTAGGGCTTATGGTTTGGATTTCATGGATTATAGTATAGTGTATGACCTATCTGGGGTTTAGTCTGGACAAAGGATATTCAGTAGGTATATATGGCCCTAATGTTTCAGAAACATTCATGACCAGAATCAATACTAGAATTACAATCAAGTCCATCTATGACTTCCATTTACGCCTTTTTCACCTTCACTAGTGGGAGGATAAACACTCTACTAAAGCCTTGATTAAAATTGAACGTAAGTAAAACAAATAACAAAGTTGAACTTAAATACTAAAGGCGAGAACTCGGATGGGCCGAGTCGAGCCTAGTGGGCTAGCCCATGCAACATGCAATAGGCACACACCCTAAATATGGAAATAACTATAAATAGAAAGTGTCTAAAACAAGCAAACTATTAAATATAGAAATGTCTCAAAACAGTGCCAAACACATGGAAAATAAACCTCTAAATTTCTAAACCCGATGGCGGCGAGGCAATGGACGCAGACACTACGAGCGGCGGCGACGATGGGTCGACTAGCTCGGCGGTGGGTGCACTCGGTATCGGCTGCGATGGGCTTGATACTCCGATGCCGATGATGGCGAGGACGACGAGTCTGGGTTCGGTGTCTGGGTTTCCTTGGCTAGCGATGACGCGAGTGACTAGCGAGTGCACGGTGTCGGCGATGGCCTTGGACCTAGACCTTTTCACTGGGCCCTCTGAGCGAAGGCTCATGGCTTGCTCCTCGTCTGTGGCCGTCATGGGAGGTGGGATCACATCACCCTCCCCCACTTGTCTGTGAAGCATCCCCGCTTCACCATCATCAAACTCAGGCTCAACATATGGTGTCAAGTCCGCGACGTTGAAGGACCCGTGGACTCCAAAATCTGGTAGGAGCTCGAGTTGATAGCATTGTCCCCTATGGCCTTGATCACACGGAAGGGGCCATCTCCACGTGGTGACAGTTTGTGCTTGCGCCGCGAGGGGAATCTCTCTTTTCGCATATGCACCTAGACAAGGTCCCCGGGTGCAAAAATGATGCGGCTATGGCCGGAATTCTTTTGCGAGGCATATTGCGAGGCCCTCCTCTCCAATTGTTCGTGTGTCTTGCGATGGAGCTCTTGTACTTGCTCGGTGCGATTGGCGGCGGAGATGTGCACTGGGTCTCCCAATGGGTGCGGTGACAAATCTAGTGGCGTCAAGGGGTTCATTCCATAGACCACTTCGAACGGTGTCAACTTGGTCGCTGTTTGCCTGCATCTATTATAACAAAACTTGACAAGAGATAGTAAGTCCTCCCAACGCCTAGGGTTAGCTTTAAGCATGGTGCGAAAGAGGGCTCCTAGGGTTCTATTCGTGACCTCAGTTTGGCCATCAGTCTGTGGGTGGTAGCTAGTGGAGAAAAGAAGTTTAGTGCCTAGGGACTCCATGAAGACGCACCACTATGGGTTGTCTTACAAGCTATAAAATGTGCCATCTTAGAAAACCTATCTACAACCACAAAAATAGAGTCTTTACCTCGACGAGAGAGGGGCAAACTCGTGATGAAATCCATAGAAAGGTCTTCCCAGGGGGCACTCGAAATGGGTAAGGGCGTGTAGAGGCCGTGTGGGCTAGACTTGGCTTTGGCCCTTTGGCATGTCACACAACTTCTACAGTAGCGGGTCACCTGGTGGGTCATACGAGGCCAAAAGAAATATTCTGTAAGTGCGGCCAAGGTCTTGCTAATCCCAAAATGTCCACGAGTGTCATGTGCTTCCTGGATCAAAAGGAGCCTAATGGAGGACCTAGGGATGCATAGGCGGCCAGCCTTGTATAAATAACCCTCAGAAATAAAAAAAATGACTCAAACTCACGTAGTCTAAGGCAATGCTCGAATATAGGGGCAAAGAAATGATCAATAGCATATAAGTCCTTAATCAAAGCAAAGCCTAGAATCTTAGTTTGCACATGAGTCAAGAGAACGTACCTGCGAGAGAGCGTCGGCGACAACATTCTCTTTGCCCTTCTTGTGGACCACAACATAGGGAAATGTCTCAAGGAACTCCACCCAACGAGCATGGCGTCGGTTGAGGTGGGCTTGGCTCTTCAAATAGCTCAAGGCGGCGTGGTCGCTGTGGATGACAAATTCACATGGTCAAAGATAATGTTGCCAAGTCTTTAGCACAAGTACGAGCTCATACAACTCCTTGTCATAGGTGGGGTAGTTGAGTGTAGCCACGGTGAGCTTCTCACTGAAAAATGAAATGGGCCTCTTCTCTTGGTGTAGCACACCACCAATGCCTATGTCTGAGGCATCACACTCCACCTCAAAATGCTTGGCGAAGTCGGGGAGCTGAAGCAAAGGCGCATGGCACAAGGCATGCTTCAAAGCCGAGAAAGCCTTCTTGTGTGCCTCAAGCCAAAGGACAGTGGCTCCCTGCTTCGTGAGCTCGTGCAAAGGCGCGAGAATGGAGGAGAAATCTCGCACAAAGCGCCTATAGAATCCTGCGAGGCCGAGGAAGCTTCGCAGTTGGGTTGGCGTCGTCGGCGTCGGCCAATCCTTGATGGCCCTGACCTTGTCTTCGTTGACGCGCAAGCCATCTTTACTCACAACATAGCCAAGGAAGTTTGTAGTGTCGGAGCAGAAATGACACTTGCCAAGGTTGGCGAATAAGCTCTCACGTCGAAGGCAATCAAGCACTAGGCGTAGGTGATCGACGTGCTTCTCAAGGCTACGTGAATAGACAAGAATGTTATCGAAATAAACGACAACAAACTTGCCCAAAAATGCTCTCAAGACGTGGTTCATCAAGCGCATGAAGGTGCTGGGTGCGTTGGTGAGCCCAAAAGGCATGACAAGCCACTCGTAGAGCCTATACTTGGTCTTGAAGGCGGTCTTCCACTCATCACCTTCTTTCATCCGAATTTGGTGATAACCACTCTTCAAATCAATCTTGGAGAAAAGTGTGGCGCCATGGAGCTCATCAAGCATGTCGTCCAGGCGTGGGATTGGATGCCTATACTTCACAGTAATCTGGTTAATAACACGACAATCAACACACATTCTCCACGTGCCATCTTTCTTGGGCACAAGGATCACGAGCACAACACAAGGGCTCAAAGATTCCCTGACATAGCCGCGATCCAACAACTCTTGGACCTGGCGCTGCAGCTCCCGGGTCTCTTCTGGGCCAGCAGGGTACGCAACGCGATTAGGCAAGGAGGCACCAGGCACCAAGTCGATTTGGTGCTCAATGCCCCTCAGTGGAGGTAACCCTTGTGGCAACTCATCGGGGAAGACGTCGTCGAAGGCAACGAGCAACGCGGCGATGGCAGGTGGCAAGGATGCGGCGCGCGACGACCCTGGGATGCATGGAGTTGGCACAAGCAGAAAACAAGGAACCTTCCCAGTCAAAGCAGCAGTGAGCTCGCTGGGCCTGGCCAAAAGCAAACGGTGCTCATAACGGCCTTGCAAAGGGGGCGTCTGCGGCGATCGAATGCCCAAATGGGTCGACGGAGTGGTGCTGGGCGACTTGCGTGAGGCACTGGGTGTATGGACACCTGTGCTCAAGCCAGAATGTGGAGAACCTGGCCAAGCCTCTGATGTGCCTCTCTTGGTCTTTCCAGCGGCAGCAGCATCGGCGCCAACTCGATCCAGATGGGCACTGGGTGGCCCACCTATGGCGTTCATCCTTTTCTGTGCAGTGCCTGGTGGAGACGAAATGTTTCCATAATTGGAGGAGTTTTGCCTCTGGAGTGCCTCTAGGGACTCGTGTGGGCTTGTAGCGGCGGCCTCAATGGCCTTCTGGCGGTCTCGCTCAACCTGGTCCTGCAAGATCTCATGGGGAGACATGGGATGCAAAGTGATGCGGTTTCCGTGGTAATTGAACACATAAGTGTTCAAACAGCCATCATGGAGCACGCGCCTGTCGAATTGCCATGGGTGCCCAAGCAAAATATGGGTGGCGTCCATTGCAATGACATCACATAAAATGGAATCACAATATTGACCTATGGAAAAAGAAATTAAGCATTGTCGAGATAATGTGTTACCTGGACTAGAAGAAATCCATTGGAGGGCATAGGGTTGGGGATGAGGCGTCGTTGGCAAGGCAAAGTGCTTCACGACCTTCTCATTCACAATGTTTGCACATAAACCTCCATCAATAATAACACTCAAGGAAGCCATATGGACGAGAGCTGATCAGCTCTACTTTGTAGGGTTTAACTAGGAGTTGTTATCGGTGTTTTGGGTGCTATTTGGAGACGTTTAGTGCACAATTGTAGAGATTGGAGTTGAAGAGTAGAAGTGTCGTTATGGTGGTTTCAAGTGCTTAAACAAAGACTTATAGACGATGGAAGGAAGCCACCATGAGAAGACCGCAACAAAAGCGAGAAGAAGCTGCAGAAAGTAATCCGCGGGCGCGAATGAACAGTGCCGTGATCACGGATTTCCAAGCTTGGTCGCAGAAGCTGGTCGCGGATAAGTCGAGAGCAAAGAGTCAGAAAAGTGAATTTTCCGCGACCGCGGAAATTCTCCCGCGGTCGTGGAAATATGCATCAGCGCGGCGCGAATTTCGTCAGATCTGAAGTTTACTTTTTATTTTAATTCTTTTTACTTTATTTCTTTTAGTTCAATTTTATTATTTCCTTTTAGATTAGACTTGTTATCTTTAGTCTTGGTTTTGGGTTAGGTTATTTAACCTAACTAAAGGTGGATATTTAACCTAATTTCCCAGCCACTTTGATTCAGTCAGTTTTTATTCCATTCAGTATAGTTTTCCCTTTGAGTATGAAGAACTAAGCACCCTTTGCTTAGTCCGACGATTGAAGCCTTGGTTTGAATTTGATTGTGAGATTATTCCTTTACTCTATCCTTGAATGTTATTGATTCTCTTATGCTTCATCCCATTGAGTTATATTGATTTCTCTAGATTAGCTACCTAGTTTTATTGATATTATTCATACTGCAGGCTTAGGATCCTGGAAATTATTGGTTGATCTAGTTCATCAGTTGTTGTGATTAGTGTTATTAATATTAGTTTCCCTAGCCTGACAAACTAGTTGAGATTGGTATTATCTATAGTGCTAGTTACCTTAATCTGGTCAACTTGTTGAGATTAATATTGTTCATACCTAATTCAGAGTAGCACCACGATTTACTGGAACGAGTTATGAATGTTTATTGTGAAGAGAATTGATTGCATGTCGCGTACTGACGAGTTGTTAAGTATTGCATGAGCCTATCTATTCCTGTGCCTACTGCTGTTGTTAGATTTATCTTGATAGTTTCTTGATTGTTTAATAGTTAGGGTTATCAGGACTAGTTGGACTGGTAACTAATTTAGAATAGGGATTAGGACATTCATGAGGATTGAGGATTAGGAATAATCAATGATCAATCAACCAAACTAAAGGTGGATATTTGTTTGGCTAAGTTCCGTTGCCGTAGAGGCAAGTTTTGTTTTTTCTTTGTGTGTGTTTGTGTGCCAAATTTTGGTGTGGGCCTATCTTATGGTCCACACCCGTGCTACTAATCTTCCACTTCAGAGAATCAGCAAACGAGAGATGGCCGCAGCCCTGCATGCTGAGATTAGGGAACTAAAGGAGATGATACATATGTATATGACAAACAGCGGACAGCAGCAAGAGCAGCGATATGACCCATACTCCTTCGCATACACTCCAGGGTGGAGAGAATACCCCAATTCGAGTTATGGGAACCAACAATACCCGTTATATGGTCATGACTACCAGGAGTTCTACCCGGGGTCACAGTCGTACTATCAGCAGGATACTCCATAGCAATACTATCCAGCCTACGAGCATAGCCCACCAGTGTCCGATCCAAGTCCCCACATGTCTATTGAGGATATGATTCGATCTCTTACGTAAAACATGCCCCATTTGGAGAATCAAATGGGGCAAACGGCTCAAGCAATGAGCAGAATAGAGACCATGGCATCGACGGAACTACTATCTCACCCAGTAGTGCATCAGAGAGAGAGTGCCCTTTCGATGACCATACGAAGTACTGAGCAGCTGCATGTCGTCCCACCAGCTAAAAAGGAACAACAATTTTGTACGACAGGAGCAGAATACAGCGAGATGTCTGTAGAAGAGGCCCCGAGACCGCGAGGGGTGCTTTCTGAAGAAGATTATTTCTGGGAACAGGAAGAATGCCGCAACCGCGAGGAGGAGAGCCGCGACCGCGAATGTGTTGCTGAAGAAGAGCAAAGAATCGGCGAATTTCCGCGACCGCGGACGGATTTCCGCGATCGTGGAAAAGTCGCTACTGAAGAGGAGCTGCTCGATGATTTTCCGCGACCGAGGACGGATATCCGCGATCGCGGAATAGCCCCTGGAGACGAAGACCCTCTCGAAGCTGCCTTCGACGCATATGTGCGCCCCAATTTTCTTCCGCTCAGTTCATTGAAGCCTCCCACACCCTTTCCCGAGACTCTGAATGACACCAGAAAGGTGGAGAACATCAAGGATCTATTTGAAACCTTCAGTAACTGCGAGGCAAACACCCCTTTGATCAAACTGGCAAAGAGCATCCCTCGATGTGCAGAATTTTTAAGGGCGCTGCGCAAGATCAAGAAGAAGCTGAAGAGGAAGCACAAGAAGGAAATTGGGATTCAAAGGGCAAATTTCTCTATGTTGGATACGGGGCAAGACACGCAT
Source organism: Rheum nobile (assembly GCA_027886185.1). Taxonomy (NCBI): domain Eukaryota; kingdom Viridiplantae; phylum Streptophyta; class Magnoliopsida; order Caryophyllales; family Polygonaceae; genus Rheum; species Rheum nobile. The sequence goes on from WOAB01000040.1 coordinate 8,763,978, forward strand.
GCAGCCCCTGAGATGTTGGGTAGGCCATTTCTGAAGATGGCAAGTGCAATCATCGATATAAACAACGGTCCACCCAACATGAAGTGCAGGAGAATGGGGGTAAAGCTCAACATAGAGAATACAAAGAGGCACCCCCCTGATCTAGACCCCAGGAGTTCAGTTGCTGTGAGCAACTCGGGATGATTAGAGAGTACCAGGTCGAGCCACGACAATAACTAAGGCGCTGTTCGGGAGGCAACCCGAGGTATGTATTTCTTTTCTTGTCTTTTCATTCCATGTCTTTAGTTGTTTTTGTTTTATTTTGTGTTATTTTGTTTTTGCATTAGACTAACCTGCAGGTAGGAGACCCGAGCCAAATTCGAAGACGGTGAACTACGCACCCGAGTCTTTTCCGCGGGCGCAAAAATTTTTCCGCGATCGCGGAAAAGTTACTGTAAGTCTCCTCATCCCTGCTCAAAAAAAAAATCAAAAAAAAAATCAAAAAAAAAGTTTTACCGAAGGCCAACTGTCCGATTTTACATTGAGAGATGGTGCTCATCATGCTGCCAAGGAGGAGACATTCGCCCCACAATTTTATTTGGCAATGATGATGGCTCGACATTCGACAGCTGATGAGGAGGAACACTAGAGCCCATAACACGATTACATCTAGGCTCCACCATGTGTTCGTTGAAGGCCGTGCAACCCCGACTTCTTTGCTATTCCACTACACCCTACAGTGGATCTATTTGGTCGCACGGTGGAGATTACTAGAGGAGGACGCCGCAACACCAGAGACATGTGCTTTATTGTTATACCGCCAACAACAACTTCCGTGTCCAAGCCAACTCGGCGACGTTTGTGTGTTATTTTTTGCCTTTCCCTGTGCTTCATCTTTTTTTGTCTTTCATTACATTGAGGACAATGCAATGTTTAAGCATGGGGGAGTGTTCTATACTTGCTAGTCGTTGAGGAGAGAAAGAAAAAAAAATGCCAAAAATTTGAAAAAAGGCAAAAATAGAAATCCTGGGATAAGTCAAAAACCCGAAAGGGCAGCTTAGGTAATAAGCAGGTGGCTTGGACCAGCATTAGGCTGGGGTAATAATTGGTCAAGAGTGATGTGAGTTTTATATGAGCCCATCTGTTGAAAAATGAAATGAGTGGCTTGGTGAAAACCCGAAAGGGCGCCTTGGCAAAATGAGTGAAAAGAAGAAGAGTGATTATTACAAATCATCATTTTACTTGGCGTGGTGACATAAGAAGAGGTGATATAAGGAGGATTCGGGTAGGTCACTCTTGGAGGCATAAGAAGATAGATGAAGGCTAGGATTAGATGTTTATTCACTCTATGGTGTTCATGATAAGCTTGAGGGAAGTACTCTGCTTTCCTTTAAGCTTGTATGTTGTGTGTTGATTGATTGTGTTGGTGCCTTGGAGTTACATTTTAGGTGCAATTCTTAGTGGATAGAGTTTTTCTGTGCTTCCTGAGACCTTGGGGATTTGATTGGAAGAGTAGGTTTCTTTTAGCTTACTCGAGGATGAGCAAGGTTTAAGCATGGGGGAATTTGATCAGCGCTACTTTGTAGGGTTTAACTAGGAGTTGTTACCGGTGTTTTGGGTGCTATTTGGAGACGTTTAGTGCACAATTGTAGAGATTGGAGTTGAAGGGGTTTTGCCTCTGGAGTGCCTCTAGGGACTCGTGTGGGCTTGTAGCGGCGGCCTCAATGGCCTTCTAGCGGTCTCGCTCAACCTGGTCCTGCAAGATCTCATGGGGAGACATGGGATGCAAAGTGATGCGGTTCCCGTGGTAATTGAACACATAAGTGTTCAAATAGCCATTATGGAGCACGCGCCTGTCGAATTGCCATGGGCGCCCAAGCAAAATTTGGGTGGCGTCCATTGCAATGACATCACATAAAATGGAATCACAGTATTGACCTATGGAAAAAGAAATTAAGCATTGTCGAGATACTGTGTTACCTGGACTAGAAGAAATCCATTGGAGGGCATAGGGTTGGGGATGAGGCGTCGTGGCAAGGCAAAGTGCTTCACGACCTTCTCATTCACAATGTTTGCACATGAACCTCCATCAATAATAACACTCAAGGAAGCCGTTTGGACAAGAGCTGATCAGCGCTACTTTGTAGGGTTTAACAAGGAGTTATTACCGGTGTTTTGGGTGCTATTTGGAGACGTTTAGTGCACAATTGTAGAGATTGGAGTTGAAGAGTAGAAGTGTCGTTATGGTGGTTTCAAGTGCTTAAACGAAGACATATAGAAGATGGATGGAAGCCACCACGAGAAGACCGCAACAAAAGCGAGAAGAAGCTGCAGAAAGTAATCCTCAAGCACGGATGAACAGTGCCGCGATCGCGGAATTCCAAGCTTGGTCGCGAATAAGTCGAGAGCAAAAAGTCAGAAAAGTGAAGTTTTCGCGATCGCGGAAATTCTCCCGCGGTCGCAGAAATGTGCATCAGCGTGGCGCGGATTTCGTCAGATCCGAAGTTTACTTTTTATTTTAATTCTTTTTACTTTATTTCTTTTAGTTCGATTTTATTATTTCCTTTTAGATTAGACTTGTTATCTTTAGTCTTGATTTTGGGTTAGGTTATTTAACCTAATTTCCCAGCCACTTTGATTCAGTCAGTTTTTATTCCATTCAGTATAGTTTTCCCTTTGAGTATGAAGAACTAAGCACCCTTTGCTTAGTCCGATGATTGAAGCCTTGGTTTGAATTTGATTGTGAGATTATTCCCTTACTCTACCTTGAATGTTATTGATTCTCCTATGCTTCATCCCATTGAGTTATATTGATTTCTCTAGATTAGCTACCTAGTTTTATTGATTTTATTCATACTGTAGGCTTAGGATCCTGGATATTATTGGTTGATCTAGTTCATCAGTTGTTGTGATTAGTATTATTAATATTAGTTTCCCTAGCCTGACAAACTAGTTGAGATTGGTATTATCTATAGTGCTAGTTACCTTAATCTGGTCAACTTGTTGAGATTAATATTGTTCATACCTAATTCAGAGTAGCAACCATGATTTACTGGAATGAGTTGTGAATGTTTATTGTGAAGAGAATTGATTGCATGTCGAGTACTGATGAGTTGTTAAGCATTACATGAGCCTATCTATTCATGTGCATACTGCTGTTGTTAGATTTATCTTGATAGTTTCTTGATTGTTTAATAGTTAGGGTTATCAGGACTAGTTGGACTGATAACTAATTTAGAACAGGGATTAGGACATTCATGAGGATTGAGGACTATGAATAATCAATGATCAATCAACCAAACTAAAGGTGAATATTTGTTTGGCTAAGTGTTTTTCCCAATTTGATTACAAACCTTTGTTTTGTTTACTTTACTTTGTTTACTAGCTTACAAACAACCAACCAAAACCCCCTTTTGTTACTTTTGCATGCAACCTTACATAAAGAAAGACAGTTCCTCCCTGTAGGATTCGACCCTTGCTTGCCTATTCTACTAGTTTAGGTTGTTAAGGATTTTATTTTGATAAGGCGATACGACTTTAGCCTCCGTCAAGAGCCCGTGTGTGGAACAAGTTCTCTCGTTGGTCGCTTAGGCTTGCTTCCTTGACCGTGAGGAGTCGCCTGGTCACTAAGCTCAGTGGCGTGCCCACGTGCAGTGAAGCAGGCTCACAGTCGTAGGAATCCTCATCGTCTTCAGGGCCTTCAAGGGTAGGAGGATAAACACTCTACTAAAGCCTTGATTAAAATTGAACGTAAGTAAAACAAATAACAAAGTTGAAATTAAATACTAAAGGCGGGAACTCGGATAGGCCGAGTCAAGCCTAGTAGGCTAGCCCATGCAACATGCAATAGGCACACACCCTAAATATGGAAATAACTATAAATAGAAAGTGTCTAAAACAAGCAAACTACTAAATATAGAGATGTCTCAAAACAGTGCCAAACACATGGCAAATAAACCTCTAAATGTCTAAACCCGGTGGCGGCGAGGCAATGGACGCAGACACTACGAGCGGCGACAACGATGGGTCGACTGGCTCGGCGGTGGGTGCACCCGATGCAGGCTGCGATGGGCTCGATACTCCGATGCCGATGGTGGCGAGGACGACGAGTCTGGGTTCGGTGTCTGGGCTTCCTTGGCTAGTGATGACGCGAGTGACTAGCGAGTGCACGGCGTCGGCCATGACCTTAGACCTAGACCTTGTCACTGGGCCCTCTGAGCGAAGGCTCATGTCTTGCTCCTCGTATGTGGCCGTCATGGGAGGTGGGATCACATCAGTAGTGGAGAGCCATTCTTGAGCCACATCTACACACATAATATTTATTTTTAATTAGCCTAAACCATTGAGCAAGTACATCGAAATAGCTTAGAAACAGTAAGTTTTACCACTATGAAGTGGTCCTGATTCCCTACGTGGGCCATCGTCAATATCTTCTTTATAGGGTCGGGGCTTGTGTCAAACGCCTTCATTGGTAAGCACAAGCACAAATCATCCCAAGACAAGAAAGCCAGAGCAACTTGATAAGCCATGGATAACACTAAACCAATCAAGGGCATATCAAACCAATAGTTCGAGGATCAAGGACTACTGATATAATTCACTTGAAACATAAGTTCCTCATATTCCAACCCCGACCGTACTCTCGGAATTATGGGCATGTATACATCTGGGTTGTCAAACAACTCTGGCCCTAGTTGGTGTCAAACCTTAGGGTACTCATTCTCTTCCATGCCCAACAGTACAGCTAGTGTTTGATACCCACAGTGTCTGTTTGGACATACATCTCTACCTCCCTTAATGTACGGATACCAAAACTAATCCACATTCTTAACCCCAAAGTTCACCCCCATTTGAACTATGGGATGTTCATCGAACTGCAAATCAGACCATTCGGGTTAGGATTGGCTCCCAATGTCGATCGAAGCTCCACTTGGTTCCTTTCTAGGATGACCCCGACCTCTACCTTATCTCCCATTGGTATTCTCCTTTGCCTTCTTCTTCTCCTTCGCCTTTGCCTTCTCCTTCTCATACTCCTCGAACTCATCCCTTCTGTGCTCAAACAAGCTCGACTGCATCGTGGTGTCATACTTTGTGGAACCTATTGGCCTTCCTGTTGCAATGATCCATGTAGGATCCTTCAACAAACTTTCACGCGGAAACTCCAAGTCAATGCACAACTAACCTAGTTGGTATAAAGCGTCTTCTCCCAAATCTCGCTTTTCCAATTTCGCGTACATTTGACGCACTTTCAACTCTAAAGTGGACATCCGTACATTGTCCTGAGTGGGAACATTTGTTGTTGGAATCCCTTCCCATACCACTTGCTTCTAAAACTTGTGTATTTCATCCGGAACGATAGGTGTCTTCATAATGATGGCATTTGCAATTCTGTGGACGCACGGCAAGACAAAGCAGTCTTTCAGCAACGAATCAGTGCAATCTTCAAAATAATCCTCCTTCACTATCTTATCATACATGCCCAACAACAAATCGAAGCACCTGTCCGATACTCTATAGAATAGCCTTGCAAATGACATTCTTATTTCTGGCGGCACGTTGATGCGTTCCTGCTTGGGATGAAGGATCTCTGATCTTGGTGGGAAGTCGCATGCGTCGTTTCCGGGGGAGATATGGTGGAATGCGGTGTTTGAGAGGCGGCAGCGGAGGGGAACGACTCGAAAGAGATCGAGTACTTGGCCGTAGCATCGACAGCAGGGTTGGATAATCTCGATGAAAATCGAGTGGTGGCCGTAGCGTCGGCAGCAGGGGAATGGAGATGAGAAGTAAGAGATGTGTTTTGATGCTCGATCAAAGGGGAGGAGGCAATTAGCTCTCGATACTCAGGCTTTGATTAAAAATGAACGTAACCTAAAACAGAAGGCTGAGTTGGCCTTTTATAGCGAGACTCGGATGGGCCGAGTCTTGCTTAATGGGCTGGCCCACACGACACGCGTGGAACACACACCCCAAAAGAAAACACTAGAAATAAATAATGTTCAAACATTTACAAAGATATTCAAAGAATGCGTTCAACATTGAATGCGAGAATCTTCAGATAGAACGCGATCAGCATTGAAGGGGATTGAGTCACGTGAAGGAGATCGCGTTCAACGTTGAGTTGCGGGAAGGGATACGCGTTTAGGCACGCAATCTGTGAACTTGGATGGAGACGCTTGAAGGGGATCGCGGTATCTGTTCCAGACGCGAGAATTATGACGAAGAGCGCAGTCTTTGTACTCGATGTGAGTAGCGTGTGGAAGATCGCGGTTTTCGTATTTGGCCCTTCTGAGCTCACGGTCATGGCTTCTTCTTCTATGGCTTTCATGGATGGCAGGGTCGCATCACCCTCCCCCACTTGGCTGTGAAGCATCCCCGCTTCATCATCATCGAACTTGAGCTCCCCATACTCGTGCAAAGTTGCGACGGCGTAGGTCGCATGTACGCCATGTCCTCTGGGCACCTCAATCTGGTATGCGTTATCTCCATTGCCATTGACGACGCGACATGGCTCCTTTCCGCGTGGAGCCAACTGGTGGTTGTGCCGCGATTTGAATTGGTCAGTTTGCAAGTGTACCCAATGGAAGTTGCCGGTGTCGAACACTAATCGACGGTGGCCGCGCTATGGCAGACAGGCACCAGTCACCCAGTGGAATGTCTGTGGAAGGCTACACAAGGGTTATAGTGTAGTTGGAGGCGCCTCTGTTAAAACCGCGGTGAACTCTGCTTGCAACGCGGTGAAAGCTTGTGGCAAAGGCTCGTCGATGTGTGCGCGGTGCATGCTTTGAGTTGGCACGAACATGCAAGAAGGCACCTTGCTGTTCAAACGGGATGTGAAGTCCCTTGGTCGGGCGAGAAGCACATGGTGGTCACAAGTGCCTGGCAACGCAGTGCTCGGTGGCACGGTACTCCTTTTGTCTCGGCAACGCGTGTTATTCTTGGGCGCGTCGTGGTGTGAGACGAGTTGTTGCCTCAAGGAAGAATCTCCAGGATCTGAGGTGGGCCGCGTTGGTGTTGACGCGGTCATTGCCGTATACAAGGTCTTGTCTCGATCACGCTCGACCTGATCCTGTAAAATCTCATGGGAAGTCATTGGTAAGAGAGTCACGCAATTCCCATGATAGGTAAACACATAGGTGTTTAGATACCCATCGTGAAGTATGTGACGATCGAACTGACATGGACGCCCAAGCAACAGATGGGTGGCGCCCATTGCAATCACATCACATAAAATTTTGTCATGATATTGACTAATGGAAAAGGGAATAAGACACTGCCGTGAGACAGTGTTACATGTGCTTGCTGATAGCCATTGTAGGTCATAAGGTTGTGGATGAGGCATTGTCGGCAGGCTAAGATGGGTCACCACGTTCGCATTGACGATGTTGCAACAGTTGCCCCCATCGATGATTATAGACAGGGATGCCGTCTTGACCAGGCAACGCGTGTGAAATAAGTTCTCGCGTTGGTCGACTACAGTTGCCTCTTTGGCGGTTAGAATGCGATGCGTGACAAGGCTGAGTGGTGTGCCGGCATGCATCGCGACCGCTTCACACACATAAGCGTCGTCGCGGTCTGCGGTGTGTGCTTCTTCAATGTCCTCATGCGGGGCCTCCTCCTCGTCATAGGATGCATATCCGACTACAGTGTGGGAGAAGAGGACTGATAGGCAGGTTTTAGTCGTGTTACCTGGTCAAAATAAATCCTAACAAACCTAAACTAGTAGTCTGGATAAGCAAGGGTCGAATCCCACAGGGAGGAGTTGTTTTCTTTATGTAGATTTGCATGCAAAGCAACAAGGGTTTTTTTTAAGGTTGATTCATTTTAAATAAGCAAACAAAACAAACAAAGCAAAGATTTGTATTCAATTAAGGGAAAAACACTTAGCCAAACAAATATCCACCTTTAGTTTGGTTGATTGATCATTAATTATTCCTAGTCCTCAATCCTCGTGAATGTCCTAATCCCTGTTCTGAAATAGTTATCAGTCCAACTCGGCCTGGTAACCCTAACAATTAAACCAATCAAGAAACTATCAAGATAAATCTAATAGCAGAATAAGCTCAGGAATAGATAGGCTCATGCAATACTTAACAACTGGTCAGTACTTGACATGTAATTAATTCTCTTCAGAATAAACATTCACAACTCATTCCAGTAAATCGTGGTTGCTACTTCTGAATTACGGATGAATAATATTGATCTCAACAAGTTGACCAGAAAGAGGTAACTAACACTATAGATAATACTAATCTCAACTAGGTTATCAGGCTAGGGAAACTAATATTAATAATGATAATCACAACAACTGATGAGTTAGATCCAACCAATACTATTCAAGATCCTAATCCTACAGTATGAATAATATCGATAAAACTAGGTAGCTAATCTAGAGAAATCAATATAACTCAATTGGATGAAGCATAAAAGAATTAATAACATTCAAGGATAAAGGAAAAGAATAACCTCACAATCAAATTCAAACTTAGGCTTCAATTGTCGGACTAAGCAAAGGTGCTTAGCTCCTCATAGTCTTCGAAAGAAAATAATACTGAATGGAAAATAGTACGTAATAGCGAATGTCGATGATACCAAGATGAATGAATGGAGGCTATGGAATTTAGGTTAAATAGACTTAACCTAAAGCCCAAGATCACAAACCTCATCTAAAAGGAAATAAAACTAAAGTATCGAAAATAATAAAAAAATAAAGAAAAGTCGGAAAAAGGGAAAAATAACAAAGTTTGGAAAAGCTCTTCGGGCTGCCTCCCGTGTGCTTCCGCGGTCGTGGCACCAATTCCGCGGTCGCGGAAAATAGGTTCGAGCTCTCGACTTTTGCCCAGGTCTGAATATTCCGCGGGCGCGGCCAGATTTCCGCGGTCGCAGTAGTGACACATTTCGCTCCGTTGTTCGCCTCTCGCCGCGGCCGCCTCTTGTCTTTGCCCTTGGTCGCGGTTGGTCGTGGCAGCCTCTTCTTGGCTCCTTTTGTGTGGCTCTTCTTCTGTTCTTATTCGTCTCCTCAGGTGGTTTTCTCCTCGTCTTCTGGATGTCTTCAATTAGCTCCTCCAAACCACCATATCCACACTTCATCTCTCCAACTACATACTCCAGGGGAGCCACGCTAATGGATGCCTTGTAGTACATATCCTCAAGTTGCGAGAAGAACTCAAGGGGTGTCTTTGAACCTTGTTTCGCCATGGCAATGTCTAGGCGCATTTGATTCTTGTAATCTTGGGGCACGTACTTGAGTGTCATCACAAACTTGAGCTGATGCCATTCAGTGAGAGGCACCAAGTTTCTCCTTATTCGATCATCCACAAATCGGTGCCACCAAACCCTCACGGCGCCACAAAAGTGTACCATGGTGGCGGCTACTTAGTCCTCTTCAGGAACTTGGCAATAGATCAAGGTATACTCCGTAGCCTGCAACCATTCAAGAAAAACTACAGGGTTGTATTCACCAATAAAAAATTCAATTTTTACCTTGATATCGTGGCGATTGAGCCTGGGAGCATTAGACTGAGGCCTTTGTTGTAATCGCGGCGCTGGGATGTCCAAGGGGGCATATGGTTGGCCTTGGGCCTGTGGAAACTGTGCATGCCTTTGTTGTTGCCTTCGCGCGCCAACATTGCCGCGATCATTGCCAAATGGGACTTATTGCTCCATCCCCTGGGCGCATTTGCGGCGCTGGTGTCCTTGGTGGGGCGCATTATGGCGAACATCGTAAGGCATGTCATGCCTCCTCTCCATTTCATAGCACATGTCGAAGGATGCGTTGGCCATGTTTGCGCCTTGGTTGAGCCTAGGTGGAGGGATCCAATTGGCGGGGCGGTTTTGCAATTCCATGGGATCACCGAGTGGGGGATGGAAATTCCTTGGATTGATCATCCCTGAGTCCTCCATCTCTTCATCATCAAACTCCTCGAACTCGTCTTGGTAAAGAGGAGTGTGAGAGAAGTAGCCATTCGAGCCATAGTGAGGCATCTGCGTACTTTGGTGGCCCAGGTGGTCCTCCACGTTGAATGGGATTGGGGTGGAGGCATGGCGATGTTGACGCGGCCTAGCGTCTTGGGCGCGATTGGATCGTCGCGGCCGACCCTCGTCGCGTTCATCTCGTCTGGCTCTGCCGGCCAGTAGTGTAGAGGCAATCCCGCGTTGGCGTCTTGTTCCTCTGGCTTCTTACCTGTCATTGAAGTCATAATGTTTAGAGTACTCACCATGGGAAACCTCATCGCGGTCAGAGTCGGTTTCATCGCGGGCTGGTGTTGCCTGTGGTGCATAGCGGTCACGATGTGACACATAGCCTTGGCGGCTTTCTATCACCGATTGGATTCTTTGAAGCCTTGGTTGTAAGTTGGAGGTGGAGGGCATCAGTCCTTTGCCCTTATCAACTCGTTATTTACTTGGCCCGGCTTCAGTTTGACGCGGCGCGCCCAAAGTGTCCATTGGGACCATCAAGGTTGGTGTGGGTTGGGCCAGCGCAGCGCGTTCTTTGGCCTGGAATTCGGCAACTTGGCGCCGAAGTGCTTGGATCTCGCGTTGTTCCTCCGAGAGCTCCAGAATTGGATCTTGTGGGGGTGTGTTGGCGAGAGGCACCACTTCATGTTGCGCGATGTTTTGCTGTTGTTGGGAAAGGTTGGCATCTCCTTGGATATTCCCACCTATGGGTGCCATGAGGCTACCTATAACAATATGTCCATCCATCGCGAGTAAAAACACACAAAAGACAATATAAAACCAGAGAACAAGTAAGCACTCAACAAGTAGCAAGTGTTCACGTAGGAGGGCGCGTTCTTTTGGCCGTGTGGGCGGCTAAAGGCAAGCAAAGCAAGTGTGATATGCAAGCACAAAAGCAAACAAAACCAAAGGAAAGAAATCTTAACCTCTTGCGTAAAGAACGCGTACACACAAGACACACTTATAAGCGGGACACTAGACGGTGGAGAGGTGAAGAAGATGAGCCTAGCCGTTGAGGGGAGAAGGTTGCCTTATTTTGGCTTTACTTTTCTTTGTTTTTGAATGTCGCGGTCTTTTTTTTTTTTTTGAAATGCGACTTGTTTTTTTTTTTTTTGAATTTGAAATTCAAATCCGAGATCTTAGTCTTAAATGAAATAAAATAAAAATAAACAGCTAAGTAACTTAAGGAAAGAAATCGCGAGATTTACGCGATAGGAGAGAGAAAGTTAATGTAGAGTTATGACGGTCACGCGAGCAAATATGGCAAGATATGCAAGCGAGATTCAAGCAATTAATTAAGGAAAGCAATCAATTAATTACACAGATTTCATGCAAAGCAAATCACACCAGTTTCGTGCGTGGATCAAGCAAATATTCGGCCAAGAGATTCTCTTATAGAAACCGAAAGGACAAGCATGTGTTTGAAGAAAATTTTCAGTGATTATGGTGGAAGCAAGGATGATGGGGGAGAAAAAAAAATTTGTGAACAAATGAAAACTTGACAAGCGACTTACAAGATCAAAGGCTCTGATGCCAGTTGCAATGCGTTCTTGCTTGGGATGAAGGATCTCTGATCTTGGTGGTAAGTCACACGCGTCGTGTCCGAGGGAGATATGGTGGAACGCGATGTTTGAGAGGCGGCAACGGAGGGGAACGACTCGAAAGAGATCGAGTACTTGGCCGTAGCGTCGACATCGGGGTTGGATAATCTCGATGAGAATCGAGTGGTGGCCGTAGCGTCGGCAGCGGAGGAATGGAGATGAGAAGTAAGAGATGTGTTTTGACGCTTGATCAAAGGGGAGGAGGCAATTAGCTCTCGATACTCATGCTTTGATTAAAAATGAACGTAACCTAAAACATAAGGCTGAGTTGGCTTTTATAGCGTGACTCGGATGGGCCGAGTCTTGCTTAATGGGCTGGCCCACACGACATGCATGGAACACACACCCCAAAAGAAAACACTGGAAATAAATAATGTTCAAACATTTACAAAGATATTCAAAGAACGCGTTCAACATTGAATGCGAGAATCTTCAGATAGAACGCGATCAGCATTGAAGGGGATTGAGTCACATGAAGGAGATCGCGTTCAACACGTTGAGTCGCGGGAAGGGATATGCGTTCAGGCACGCGATCTGTGAACTTGGATGGAGACGCTTGAAGGGGATCACGGTCTCTGTTCCAGACGCGAGAATTATGACGAAGAGCACGGTCTCTGTACTCGATGCGAGTAGCGTGTGGAAGATCGCGGTCTTCGTATTTGGCCCTTCTGAGCTCACGGTCATGGCTTCTTCTTCTATGGCTTTCATGGATGGTAGGGTCGCATCACACGTGTTCATCAAATGTTCATCAAACACCATTGGTCGTGTGGTCCGTGACATCTCCATGCTCGCCTCACCTGCTCAATTTGACTGGTGACCACATGGTGGATCCTCACGGACACTCTATTAAAGCCACCTCTACTAGAACCCGAAATGTCCTTCAACACCTTATGCATACCTTCAACCCTATCAAAACAGGTAAAAAGACTCGTGTTAGTACGACACTAAGACCCAATATTAATAATTAACTAAACATTGTTCAAGGGATACCTGTTTGAAGTCCTCGTGAAGAAGTGAAGATGACGATCCGTCTATGCTATTACTGCGTTTTCCTTGTAGGGAATGAGTCACTCCCTCTCAAGGTACCCAACGAGGCCATTATGCCACGATTTCTTCAATCTGTCGAGCCTCCTTTTGTAGCTTTCTTCAGTGGTTGAGCACCAAAGTCCATAGCATTGGTCCGCAAAGTTCTTGACTTTCTCACTGTTCTTCAAGATTGGGGATATATATGCCTCGATTTTATGTTTAATATGCACCCAGTACAAAAGGCGTTGTACTTTCCCTTTGAAAAATATACGAATTGCTTTGACGAGGGACTTTTCTCGATCAATCATTATAACCATAGGCATTACTCCCAAATCTACAAACAATTGCCGAAGTTGTATCATTATGTACCTGTAATGTATAACCGTTTCCCCTCGGGTAAATGCATAGGCAATGTTGAACGTCGTGTGAGTGCAAGTAAAACCAACAATCTCCACCAGAGGTATATCATACCTATAGATAAATGTAAAAAGAGAGCATGTAGTAATTAAAAATTAAGGAACCAAAATTTAGTACATAGATAAACCTACTATTCTATTGAAATGTATTATATACATATTTGTCTTGTATGTGGCATCGATAACTACCATATATGGGAACATCTTCAACAGGCGTAGTGAGTCCGGATGAACAAAAAATAGGATATCCACCTCACATGTTCCTCAGATGACGAACTACGTAGTTATTTTCTCGCAAAAAATTTAGCGTCCATTGGGTAACCGTCAGTTCCCCATGATCTTATTGGATCTTTTGCAAATAGTTCGCAGCCTGCTTCATGGATGTTACATTTTCAGGAAAGAAAGTTCTCAAATACGCAACAATGCCTTTCGGCCCCATGAAATGATCGCCAAAGCTCCTAACTATGAGTTGTTCATCCGGGGTCATTCTACCCATGTATGCATGCCCAATGAAGCTAATCGGAAGCACATGGTTGTGGTAACCGTCTATCACATCCAAGATCCATTTATGAATATTCTACCATGGCTTTTTCTTCAACCGAACCCCATACAACTCAAATTTGCATCCGGACTTCTTCGATATGGTTTCATAAATAATCTCAACTTTCTTTTCCGGATCTTCTTCATTAACTTTTGGCCTCCCCGATCTATATTTGTCGTAGTGCTCGCAGGTCAAAGCAATCATTCTATCATTTGAGTTACGAGTGACCAAAACAATTATCAAATCTTTTGCCTTCTGCCTAAGCCCATTCAGCCAATTCATGACAACTATCCCACATTAGGCTAGTACGAAATTCACCTCCATAGTCTCTCCTATGCATGTTTGCATAATCACGGATGATTTAGAAAATCTGGATTATAATTTCTAAAGGCCTCGTATACTAGTTTAAATCTTTTCTTCTTACACCTACCATATATTCAATTATACGTAATAGTATAGGCCTCTATGAGTATATGTAATGTAAAAATTAATCTTTAACGAAAAATTATGCATTACTAAGGTTACAAATTAATTCATATCTAGACTTCGAAACTAACTACGTACGAAATTTATACATATAACTACGACAAAAAATATCAATTCAACAAAAAATATTTCAACACTAACCACAAAATCTTTTATTCTTACACCGACAATATATTCAACCATGAAGTTGTATTCATCAATAACTAAAATAAATAGCTACTAGTTCATACCTAATAGTATAGGCCTCTATGAGTATATGTAATGAAAATATTATAATCTTTAACGAACAATTATGCATTATTAAGGTTACAAACTAACTACGTACGAAATTTATACATATAACTATGACAAAAATAATTAATTCAACGAAAATATTTCAACACTAACCACAAAATTGTCGCTCAATGCCTTTCGGCCCCATGAAATGATCGCCTATGCTTCTAACTACGAGTTGTTCATCCGGGGTCATTCTACCCATGTACGCATGCCCAATGAAGCTAATCGGAAGCACATGGTTGTGGTAACCGTCTATCACATCCAAGATCCATTTATGAATATTCTACCATGGCTTTTTCTTCAACCGAACCCCATACAACTCAAATTTGCATCCGGACATCTTCGATATGGTTTCATAAATAATCTCAACTTTCTTTTCCGGATCTTCTTCATTAACTTTTGGCCTCCCCGATCTATATTTGTCGTAGTGCTCACAGGTCAAAGCAATCATTCTATCATTTGAGTTACGAGTGACCAAAACAATTATCAAATCTTTTGCCTTCTGCCTAAGCCCATTTAGCCAATTCTTGACAACTATCCCACATTATGCTAGTACGAAATTCACCTCCATAGTCTCTCCTATGCATGTTTGCATAATCACGGATGATTTAGAATATCCGGATTATAATTTCTAATGGCCTCATATACTAGTTTAAATCTTTTCTTCTTACACCTACTATATATTCAATTATACGTAATAGTATAGGCCTCTATGAGTATATGTAATGTAAAAATTAATCTTTAACGAAAAATTATGCATTACTAAGGTTACAAATTAATGCATATCTAGACTACGAAACTAACTACATACGAAATTTATACATATAACTATGACAAAAAATATCAATTCAACAAAAAATATTTCAACACTAACCAAAAAATCTTTTCTTCTTACACCGACAATATATTCAACCATGAAGTTGTATTCATCAATAACTAAAATAAATAGCTACTAGTTCATACCTAATAGTATAGGCCTCTATGAGTATATGTAATGAAAATATTATAATCTTTAACGAACAATTATTGTTGTGCGTAAGCACATGCCAAGATCCGTACAGTACAAGACGAAGGGCGCCAAGACTTTGGTTTTGCAATTTCTTGGCTAAGCTCTCTTAGATAGGACATTTGATGTGTTTGATTGTGACTCTAAACAATAGCTTGATGGAGATTTGACTCAAAACGGGAAATGGATATAACTCTCATGAAGAGGTTCATGAAGAGACAAGGTTGAACACTCATGGATACGACACACCACGATCACTCAACCGCCTTCGGATATGACACACCAAAGGGCGTTTCGGATACGACTCACCGAAACAAGACTAAGGGTTCGAGGATAGGTACCACCTCGGAAACCATCGTCATGAAACTTAAAATGAGCAAACACTCTCGTTTTATATTCTCCAAATCAAGCTTAAGGAACATACAATGCATGACCTCCATTATATAGGTGCCAAAATACAAAATAAGAAAATTACAAATAATAAGCCACTAACTAACCACTAGCACTACGTAGGCCACTAACTTAATAACTAAGCCTAGCACTACGTAGGCCACCAACTTAACAACTAACTAGCTAAACTACAAACCCACTAACTAGCAACTAACTAGTTAATTAACGTAAAAAATGGAAATAACAAAACAACAAAACACAATTCAAATATCTTCCAAATAACCCATCACGCCCTTGCATGGCTCGTTTGATCTTCATGGTGACAAGGGTTGGACGTGTGCATGAGGCTCCACCGGTCTTTGGACAATCTTGTCTTTTGTGAGGCTCTTGATGGGATCCGTGATCACATCATCCTCCTCTCCTTGAGGAAGATTCAACCTCGAATCTTTGTTGATTCCCCTCACAATATCGATCACGTTGACGCTCTTCGTTTGTTGTGGTGGAGTTGACGACAAGGGTGGTGGCGTTCATTGTGAAGGAACGTCGGAGTGCTGCACTCGGCGTCGCCGGATTGGAGCTTTGGTGGACGTGCAACAACTTGGTGTGAGAGTTGGGTGAGGGCTGATTAATTAGTTGGGAGCAGCAGCTGTGGGAGGGTTGAGTACGTGGTGAGGTTGATTTGTTGGAGGGGGGAGACTTTGTAGGGATCGGTCAACTGGCCTCCACAAATCAAGGGATCGGTTGGGGAGAGTGAGGGGAAGGCTGTTAGTGGGGCTTGTGGGAGGTAAGGCTGCCGAATTTGAAAGGAGAGAAAATAGGGAGATGGGTAGTGGTTAGTTAGGATAAGATCTATGAAGATCTTGGGTATTCGGATGAAGCCACTAAACCGCAAGCTATTTTCTCTCTCTCTTTTTTTTTTTTGTATTCTAACCCAACTAATTAATTAGGTAGGAAAGAAGCTTTGGTCGTGGGCTAGTGTGGGAGATGGTGGGTGGTGATGTGTTTAGGCGTAGTGATGGAGGCTAAGGTGGGTGGGTTTTGGGTTAACCGTAAGCTAGCTGCCTGCCTTAGTCCACTTCTTTCTCTCCTTGACTGGCCCTTCCATCCTTGGGTCTCCTTGTAGCTAGAACCTCCGCACAAGTACGCTTCCGAGGACTCCTAGACCGAGACGATGTGGCTGTGGCGATGGCGGAGAACCAAGAATCTCCTCGGCGTTGAGTCGGCTTGAATGATAATCCCCTCGCCTTGAATGGCTCTGATACCACATGTTGTGCGTGAGCACATGCCAAGATCCGTATAGTACAGGACGAAGGGCGCCAAGACTTTGGATTTGCAATTTCCTGGCTAAGCTCTCTTAGATAGGACATTTGATGTGTTTCATTGTGACTCTAAACACTAGCTTTGATGGAGATTTGACTCAAAATGGGAAATGGATATAACTCTCATGAAGAGTTTGGGATAAGTATCTCTCGACCCTTGGATGCGACTCACCAAGAACCTTGAGACAAGGTTGAACACTCATGGATACGACACACCATGATCACCCAACCATCTTCGGATATGACACACCAAAGGGTGTTTCGGATACGACACACCGAAACAAGACTAAGGGTTCGAGGATAGGTACCACCTCGGAAACCATCGTCCAAGAGGCTTAAAATGCACTAAACACTCGGTTTATATCTCCATTCAAGCTTAAAAGAAATACAATGCACGGCCACCTATATATAGGTGCCAAATGAATTAAAGGAAATTACATAAATTCTCCACTAAACTACCCACTAACCTAAGCATGACTTAGGCCACTAGATAGACCCACTAACTAGATAACAACTACCTAGCTAATTAACAAAAAGGGAAAAACGAAATAACAAAACACATAAAACAACATGGAATAACGTCTTCAACATAAGAGCATGTGAACTTCTACTTCACTTGATGGGCGTCGGCTTGGAGGTGTCAAGATGGGGCCTAGGGTCATATCAATTATGCATTATTAAGGTTACAAACTAACTACGTACGAAATTTATACATATAACTACGACAAAAATAATTAATTCAACGAAAATATTTCAACACTAACCATAAAATTGCCGCTCGAGTGCCCATCGTCATCCTCTCTTTCATCTTCTCCGCTCGAGTGTGTGATACCCCGTATTTCTGTAAGGGTATTTTGGAAATTACATGAACGTCTGTTGTGTACGTCGATTTAATTTCGGAGACAGAAAGACATTCTGTAATGTTCTTAATCTCTGTAATATTTTATCTAAGTGAAATAATATACAGTCGACGTATTTTGGGACTTAATACTCGTTCGTGTATGATTATTATTTATCCCGGATTAAGACCTTATTATTCCAAGCTTAAAGGGACGAAAAATGGGCTTGGCGGCGACCGTCGTAAGGCAGGCGGCGACCGCCGCCTGACAGGCTCTGACATCGTCATCCTCTTCTCGGCAAGTTCGCAAGTGGCGCCAAAAAGCAGCGACCGCCGCCGGCCAAAAAGCAACGACCGCCGCCGACCAAAATGGGCAGCGATCGCCGCCTAGATGCAGGCCTAGCCCTGCCTCACCGGTTTGACTCCGTGATGGTCGGTGAATCGGGTGACCTCCGATCTTAGCCCTCCACGTGCCCTTGGTTGTCCCCTGGAGTTTTGGCTATTTAAAGGAGGATTTGGGAGCTGAATTGAGCACAAATCCGAAGCTCAATCTCCCTCACAATCATCTCGCCGGAAATTCAAGCTTTCGTCGGATAATTCACAATCGATCGCCGGAGCTCCATTTGGTGTTATTCCAGTTGCAAAGTGAAGCTTTGGAGGCCCTTAGAAGCTTAGAATCCAAAGCAAAGGAAAGGAGAAGCAAAATAATCGAAGTCGGTGAGTTTTTTCCTCTCGTGTATATTTTCTAGTGTTCGTAGCGGCGCCCGCCGTAAGGCAGGCGGCGACTGCCGCCACGAACATCAGCACCCGCCGTAAGGCAGGCGGCGACCGCCGCCCAAAAGCTCTTGGCTTGTTTCGGCCTTGGCTTCTGTGGCTTTCGATCGGGCTTCGTTCCTTTCGATTCTTTTCGTTATTCTTTAGATTCGTACTCGTTGTTGTAGAATCTAACTTAGGGTTTCTTTATGGGTCGATCCGAAGGAATCTGTGTTGCCAGATCTATCCCTGCTTCGAGCCCGGAAACTAGTTGTCGTCGTACCTAGCTTCGTTTAAGCTTCTGCGGATTTAAGGCAAGTGGCGGTTCGCTCTTGCTCATCATTCCATGTTTCCATTAATTATGAGTTGTTTAATTGAGTAATTAATTTGGAATGAATATTGTGTTCGTCTGCGAACAGTTTTGTTAATTGTTTTGGAGAACTAAAATATGATATTATAATAGGTTGTATATCTGTTAGAACAACGCTATTATGAATATATATTTATGTTGATAGCCTTGAGGGCGGTTATGTTCATGTTTGTGGACTATTGTTGTGCTTGAACTGTTTAGTTAGCACTAGTAGTTAGGAACGTTGGATTCATTGGGATCCAGTCGTTTCTTTATAATTTGGTAGAGAGGTGGCTAGACCCCACCTAATACCACATGGATGGTCATGACCCAACCTCTGATACACGAGTATAGAGGTGGTGCACTTAGCTAGTGTCACAAACCTTGGGAAGGATTCCCTTCGATATATGTCCCTCATGACGAAACATATATCTAAAAACTTATAACGTGATGTGTGTTTTGAGAATATCATAAGATAAGTGCCGTTGTCGCACATAATTAATATACCTTGGGCGAGTAGTGCAGCTAGGCGCTAGTGCAGCTAGGAAAGCTCGTCTTAACTTTTAGTCGCTCGAATGCAATACTGTAATTCTGTGATTCTGTGATGTTCCAGACTTTGTCATATCTTCCTATAAGACTCATTTCATTGGAGTCTTCTTTCGAGTTGATTTCTGGGAAGACTCGGTCTTCCAGAATCTTCTCTCGTGCATGCCTTTTGCTGTATTCCAGTAGCAGTATGGTGGTTGACTATCGTACTCGACTGTTATTCGAGGGACGATGAGTCTAACCTAATACGACTACTTCGAACCTTCTGCTTTGTGCCCTTGTATGGTCTTTCATTAGACTAACAAACCAAAATTGTTCTCTGTATGGTTGGCTGGTGTCATCCGTTGGATTCGGCACATCAGATAGAGCGCAGATATGAGGAGACTAGAATGACTATGAAGACGACGGTGGTTTTTGGATGTTTTTAATGTTTTAATCAGGTTGAGAACCTTGGGCAGGTGATCATGGCGATCACAACCCCTTTTTGTATATTTTAAGAAAGACTTCCGCTGTATTTTGTTTAACTCTGTATTTAGTCCTATTCGGAATTGGGATGTAATTCCGGGACTCATGCTTTAATCAAATATTATGATGAATTTGTATCATAAGTGTTTCATGGATTGTATTTAAACGGTAAAGCCTTGGGTGGCTTCGGTGAGGAAAACCGAGGTCACTGGCGGTAATACCTTTCCAAATGGGTTATGATTTGGGGGTGTTACAGTTGTGGTATCAGAGCCTAGGTTTTAGAACAGGTTGGGTATTTGAAAACCAATTACTCGTTTTCAATGGAAAAAGTATTTTCAAAAGGGCTTTGAATTTTCAAAATGAAAAGAATTTGAAAATAAAACACCGTTCATAGTCATGTCTTCTATCTATAGTCTGATGTAGTAAGCTTGCTTCTATGTCTAGAAAGACTAATTCTTTCCTCGTTATCTTGTAGGATATGGGTGCGTGTCTTTCTCATAAGAGGGACTCGGTAGATTCCGAGATGGATTCACCATCTCCAGGAAGGCTCGACTTCCCAATACCCCAGGGGTGCTTCAAGGTTGGAGAACCAAGCAGCCCACCTGAGGAGATCAAGTGTGTGCTTCCTGAGTCGGTAGTCCTGGTGTCAAGGAATGATGTAGTTCCTGTGGCAGCACCAGTTGAGCCACCAAGGGAGGAAGCAATGCATGAAGATGAATCGTCTAGGTATGCAAGAGGGTACTATAATGACGATTACCCGATAGAAAGGATTCCTGAAGGGAGCGAGGAGGAAGATGAAGAAGAGGACACCATAGAGGAAGACCCCGATGAGGAAGAGGACCCCATCGAGGATGATCCCGAGTAGGATACCGAGATGGACCTCAACGGGCAGAACCAGGAGTCCGATGACTTAAGGCACTTGTTGGTGGATAGTCAGGAACCGGGGATGCAATTTATTCACCCCAGTTCAGAGTTACCACCTGTGCAAGAGTTGCCACCAGTGCCAGAGTACGCACTCATGTCTGATGTTGACTGGGAAACACTTTATACCGAGTACGGTATTGGAAGAAGTGGCAGGGAATCTCAGCCTATCCCTACTCAAAGGAGAAGGAGGACGGAATCTGAACTACGAGAGATCCTTCGCCAAAGCGAGATGATCTCTTCTGAACAGCAATACCAGATGGATAAAATGATCGCCGGTGCTCAGAGAAGGGCTGGGCTAGGAGAGCCAAACTTGGATGATCCATACTTCACCATGACTGAGATAAGGCGAGGGACACCAGGATCATGTGTTCCAGGGCCAAGCAGGGTGCGTAGTCCATCGTCAGAATCCGATGGAGAAACCCGTCCGAAGAATCCTTGCATGGGAAGTCTACCGTATAGGAAACATTTCGGAGCACCGTGATAAGGACCGACGTTGCCTGTAGCAGTAGTTTCCTTTTCTTAGTATTTCAGCATGTACCGTGTAAATATTCTAGTATTGCGGCATGTACTTTGTGAAATACTACAATCTCTGATCAATTTTGACCTGACGCTCGTGAGATCGGCTAATGTGCAGTTGTAAAATAGTTCAAGTTTATCTATAAAAATACCAAGTTGATCTACTCTGAGTGATTTTGCTACATTAAGTATATTGAATAATATTAATGTATAAAATACTTGGAACTAGATCGGTAAACAGATGGTGAACACGAGGAACACAATTCGAGCTGGTGCTGGGACAAGCAATGACCCCAGACCAACTGTAGGAAATGTTGGACAAGACGAGCAGGAGTCAGGTTCTAACAATCATCCTGGGGGCAATGGTCAAGGTCAGACCAACGCTCCAATAGTATTAGATCCTGCTGTAATGGAAGCATTTCGAGGAATGGTTATGCAGGCAGTAACTGATATACTGCGACCAGGTGTGCCACAGGCACAAGGTGTGCCACAGGCACAAGGTGTGCCAATACCTCTACCGGTTCCCAGATTTGAGGAGCCAGTGAACCGTGTATTCCAAGAGAATGCAGTCAGGACTCGGGACAATTATGGTCGTGCGCTGAAGACCATTAATTCCATGAGGCCTGACAGCTACAACGGAAAAGGAGAACCGGTCAGGGTGACCCATTGGTTTTCCTACATGGAGCAGATATTCCGCAATGTGGATTGTACTGAAGCTGAGAAAGTACATATAGCTTCTCTTTAATTGAAGGAAGAGGCTAGCGAGTGGTGGGAGAGTACCGGCTTAGCTGAAAGTCCTGTTTTGAACTGGGAGATGTTCAAGACAAAGATGACAGACCGTTTCTTCTCTCGTGCTATGAGGGAGGAGAAACACAAGGAGTTTCTGTACCTCAAAATGGATGGATTGAAGGTAACCGAGCTTGCGACCAAGTTCAATCACCTGTTACAGTACGCTGGACCTGAGATATCCAGTGAGGCACAGAAAATCTGGTATTTCCACGAGTGGATGAGCCCAGATATCAAGCCAATGATGGTGCACCACACATGCTTTACTCTGGAGCAGTATGTGAATGCAGCCTACAAATTGGAGGTGACTCTATAGGAGTCAACCAAAAGACGCAATCGGCTAAGATCGATGCAGAATCAAGGGAGTGGATTCAAGCGACCTGCGCCACCGTCTTTGATACCCCGTATTTTTGTAAGGTTATTTTGGGAATTTTGGAATTTTCCCGAGTACCTGTTGTGTACGTCGGATTTAATACAGAGAGTTTGAGACATTCTGTAATGTGATCTGTATCTGTAATATTTTTCTCAGTGAAACAATATATAGACAACATGCCTTGGATTTTAATTGTCGTTCGCGTACGATAATTTTTATCCCGGTTTAATGTCATGTTCGTTCAAAGCTGAACGGGCGGGAAAAGCTTGTCACGGCGACCGCCGTACAGTGGCGGCGACCGCCGTTGTGAGATCCAAGCACGGCGACCGCCGTAAAGTCACGGCGCCCGCCGTCCCAATGCTCGAGGAGGCAGCTGGTGTGTCAAGCCGCGGCGACCGCCGTAAATTACGGCGCCCGCCGTAATGGCAGTCATCGTTGTCCAGCAGTCCTTGCCCGATGGTCGCCGGCGCGATTTCTGGCGAGCGCCGAACTAGCTGTAGGCCCTTTGTTTTTGAACTCCAGACGCTTTGGCTATAAAAGGGGGTGTTGGGGGAGAGATTTGAGCCATCCCAAACACCGAACCTCTGCCAAATTTGCCTCTCGCCGGAGTTGTGCCTTCGCCGGAAATTCTGAAGCTTTCGTCGGTGTTGTTTGGTGGAGTTTCCAGCAGCTCTTTTGAAGCCTTGTGGTTGCCTTTGGAGGTCAGAAACCATGCAAGGCGGAAAGGGGTCGAAACGCGCATTGTTTTGGTGAGATTTCTCTCGTCTCTGTCGACCGTGTTCTTCACGGCGACCATCGTGTTCTTCACGGCGACCACCGTGATGAATGCGGCGACCGCCGCCAAGAACGGCGACCGCCGCCAGTGCCCAGAATGCCTTCGTGGCTTTGGCTTGGTTGGTTGTCGTCGTGGCGTCTTTCCTTCCGTGTTCTTTCGCCGTGTTTAGATTCGTACTGTTTATGTCGGATCTAACTTAGGGTTCCTTTTATGGGTCGACTTGAAGGTTGTTGTGCTGTCGGATCTATACCCGTGTCGAGCCGGAATCCAGTTGTCGTCTTTAGACTATTCTGCGGATTAAGGCAAGTGGCGGTTCGCTCTTGCTCATCGTTCCATATTTACATTAATTATCAATAGTTTATCTGAGTAATTAATTTGGAATGATTATTGTGTTCATCTGGAAACGGTTTTGTTAACTGTTTTGGAAAACTAAAATATGATGTTATAATAGGTTGGATATCTGTTAGAATAACGCTATTATATATATATATATATGTGATTAATACAGATATTGTTATAGGTTGTATATTGTTAGAACAACGCTATTTTATCTGTAACTGGCCTTGAGGGCATTGATATGAGTTATTACTGCGTTTGTAACTATTTAGTTAGAACGAGTATTTGTAGGAACGCTACTGTGTATCTCAATGCGAGTACTAGTCGTTTCTTGATAACCTGATGGTTAGGATTTAGTTCCTACCATCCTTTTCAGGGTTTGTGCACACAACTGGTGCCGCTTGTAGGGATTTAGTTCCCAATTCCGTTATTAGGGATTTAGTTCCCGAGGGATTTAGTTCCCGAGCCGACTTTAGGGATTTAGTTCCCGAGTCAACTCCGTCCATGGATTAGGTTCCCGACGGTATCTCTTTATCCCGATGGATGAGATGATTTAAAAGCCTATAACGTGATGTGGGTTTTGGAATTAAATAAGATAAAGTGCCCGAGTGCACATAATTAATATACCTTTGGCGAGTAGTGCAGCTAGGAAAGCTCGTCTTGACTTTTGATCAGAGTACGTTCTCTTTCCAATCTGGATTCGCTGTAATTGATGAGGTTGGTCGTGAACCGAAACATCTTAGTCAGTTTTTAAATCATCGTTATGTGGTTCTGTAAGATCCAGACTTGAATGTAGTACGTTCTCCTTCCGATCTGGATTCGCTGTAAGCGGTGAGGTTGGTTGTGAGCCGAAGCATCTCAGTCAGCTTTTAATCGCTGTTGTTTGATTCTGTAAGCATTCCAGATTTGTCATATTTCCTTAAAGACTTAATCTCTTGGAGTCTCTTTTTGGGTCGATTTCTGTGAAGATTAAGTCTTCCAGAATCTTCTCTTATGCATACCTCTTGTTGTTATTCCGTGAAAGTGCCGGGTTATGTATCGTCCCTTCGGTTATTATTCGAGGGACAATGATAGTAAACGGTTACGATCACTCGAACCACTCTGCTTTTTACCCTTGCTAGTCTATTCAAGTAGACTAACCCGCGAACATTGTTCTCCGCATGTGGGCTGGTGTCATCCGTTCAATTCGGCACATCAGATAGAGTGAAGATATGAGCAGACTAGATTGACTATGAAGACGACGATTGTTTTTGGATGTTTTAATAATTTCTTTTAATCAGGTTGAGATCCTTGGGCAGGTGATCATTACGATCACAACCCTTTTTGTAATATCTTTTATAAGTCTTCCGCTGTACTTTGTTTAAACTCTGTGTTTGGCCTATTCGGGATTGGGTTGTAATCCCGTAACTCATGTTTCATTTGATTGATGTCTTGATTTGAATACTTTGATCATTATGTATCAATTATATTTCCTAAATTGTATTTAAACCGGTAAAGCCTTGGGTGATCTCGGTAAGGAACACTGGGGTCACTGGCGGTAATACCTTTCCAAATGGGTTAAGATTTGGGGGTGTTACAGTTGTGGTATCAGAGCCAAAGGTTTTAAAACGGGTTTGGGATTTTATAAATCATTTATCCGTTTTTGAAAATGCTTTTAAAGGGCTCTGAATTTTCAAAGTGAAAAGAATTTCAAAACACCGTTCATAGTCATGTCTTCTGTACAGTCTGATATAGTAAGCTTGCTTCTATGTCTTGAAAGACTAATTCCTTCCTCGTTGCCCCGCTAGATATGGGTGCATTCTGTTCTCTTCAGAGGAACCCGGGAGAAGCCGAGGTGGTTTCGCCATCTCCAGTTAGGCTTGATTCCCAGTTCGCTCGTTGTGATTTGAGGTTATAGAACCTAGTAACTCGGTTTGAGTTCATCAATAAAAAATACCAAGTCGATCTATTCTAAGTTGATTTTATTACAATAAGTATATCAGAATGATACTAATGTGATAAAATCCTTGGAAATTGATCGGTACACAGATGGTGAACACAAGGAACGTTATCCGTGCTGGTGCTGGGCCGAGTAATGACCCCAGACCAACTATAGGAAATGTTGGACAAGACGAGCAGGAGTTTGGTTCCAACAACCATCCTAGAAGCAATGGTCAAGAGAAGACCAACGCTCCAATGGCATTTGATGCTGCAACATTAGAGGCAATTCGGGGAATGGTCATGCAAGCAGTGACTGATATACTGCGACCGAGTATGCCACAGGCACAAGGTGTGCAAATTCCCCCACCGGTTCCCAGATTTGAGGAGCCAGGAAACCGTGTATTCCAGGAGAATATAGTCAGGACTCGAGACAACTATGGTCGTGCACTAAAGACCATTAATTCCATGAGGCCTGACAGCTACAACGGGAAAGGGGAACCAGTCGGGGTGATCCATTGGTTCTCCCACATGGAGCGGTTGTTCCGCAACATTGATTGTACTGAAGCTGAGAAAGTACATATAGCTTCTCTTCAGTTAAAGGAGGATGCTAGTGAGTGGTGGGAGAGTACCGGCTTAGCTGATAGCCCTGTTTTGAACTGGGAGATGTTCAAGACAAAGATGACAGACTGTTTCTTCTCTCGTGCTATGAGGGAGGAGAAACACAAGGAGTTCCTATACCCTAAGACTGATGGATTGAAGGTGACTGAGCTGGCAACCAAATGCAATCATTTGCTATAGTATGCTGGACCTGAGATATCCAGTGAGGCACAGAAAATCTGATATTTCCATGAGTGGATGGGCCTAGATATTAAGCCATTGATGGTGCGTCACGGATGCTCGACTTTGGAGCAGTACGTGGATGCAGCCTACAAGTTAGAGGTGACTCTGGAAGAGTCGACCAAGAAGCGTGATAGCCAGAGGCAAGGGAAGAACCAGCCTAAGGCAAGTGGGTTTAAATGTCCCGCTCCACCATCTGATTTTGCCAGATCTGGCTGAGCAAAAACGAATATGACTCAGGATGGGTCTACGCAACGTTCGGGTCAGGGCAATAGCCTGATCCAGTGCTACAACTGTGGTACCTACGGGCACAAGAGTAATGTGTGTCTGAAGGAGAAGAAAACGTGCTATGCCTGTGGAAAGGAAGGACACTTGCAGTTATTTTGTCCGTAGAGGAGACAAAAAGGGGATGAGTCACAACAGAGATTTGTTAATCAGAACAACCAACCCAGGTTCAGTCCGGTGGAAGCCCCTAGTCCTTCAATGCAGACAACTGCGAGAAACAAAGGGAAAGCCCCGATGGCTTCAGGAAGCCAAGGTCAACGCCTATACGTGATGCGTGAGGCGGATGGACCCTATGCTCCTAATGCTTAGAGTACTTTATATCTGCATTACACTTTTGTTAATGTGTTGTTGATGTGGGTGCTACCCAGACTTTCATTTTGGATGGTTGTAAGTTAAGTTGTGTGTGCAACGAGATTGTGAACCTTTTGTTGTAACTCTTCTTATATATGAACCTTTGGTTTATACCAAGTTAATGTTTCGTTGCTTGGTATGGGGTAAGGTCTCGTGTTCGAGACTCACCAATAACCTCTTAGGAGATGGCTGCCTATTAATTAGGTGGAGCTACCAAGGATGGGTTGAGATGTATAGACAGCGGCTCATGGAAACAGTGGACGCTGGTAATGGCAAGGCCTGGGCTCGGAGCCACTAGTGAGTCGTCTGTGAACCATGTAGTGGGCTGGTCCAAGATGGTGACCATGTAGTGGGAACCAATCGTCTGTCGGATTGTCGATTACCATCAAGGGTACGAAATTCAAAGCGATTTGACCTAAATAACCATGGTCCCATACGATAATTATTCTCGGTATGGATTGACGAAAGCTTCATAAGGCAGTGATCGACTTCAGTTTTTGTTATTTCTGTGGTTAGAGGATTTACGGGTGTCTTTCCAGAAGATATTCCTGGATACCCCGAATCGTGTCGTGGAGTTTGCAATTGATCTCGAGTCGTGTACCACGCCAATCTCTGAGGCACCGTACCGGATGGCTCATGTTGAGATGCAAGAGTTGAAGAAGCAACTCAAGGATCTTCTTGACAAAAGTTATATAAAGCTGAGTGCATCACCTTGAGTAGGAGTGCCCTAGTTTTATTTGTCAAAATAAAAGATGGACCGTTTCGACTTTGTTTTGACTTTCGAGAGTTGAATAAAGTCACGATCAAGAGCAAGTATATGTTACCAAGGAGTGATGATCTGTTGGATCAACTACAGGGAGCGAAAGTTTTATCCAAGATCGACCTGAGATCTGGGTATCATTAGCTCAGGATTCGTGAGGATGATATTCCGAGGATTTCAATTCAGACGAGAGATGGTCACTACGAGATTGTAGTCATGCCATCTGGATCTACGAATGCTCTAGCAGTTTTCATGAACCTAGTGCATCGATGTTTTAGACCAGTACTTGAATAAGTTCATAGTGGTCTTCATCAATGGCATTTTGATATTTTTCCCGAGCAAGGAAGCTCACAGGGAACATCTGCGGATTGCTTTATCGGTCCTTAGACCAAGTCGATTGTACGCAAAGTGGGCTAAGTGCGATTGTTGGATCTAGAAGTGGCTTTCTTAGGCCATGTGATCAATAAGAATGAGGTTATGGTTATTCCCCAGAAGAATGAATCAGTAGTTGTTTGGAAGCGGCCTCAGGGTGTGAGCGAGGTGCGCAGTTTCCCAGAGCTTGCTGAGCAGTATAGACGGTTCATGGAAGGATTTTTTTTAGATCACTCCACCTATGACCAGTCTGTTCCGCAAGGTCAACAAGAAGTTGTCTGGGATGACAAGTGCAAGACCAGTTTTCAAGAAGTTGAAACAGTGTCTGACTTATGCACCAGTTTTGGCTTTGTCGGAAAGAATGATGGCTATATGGTCTATAGTTAATGCTTCGAGAAATGGGTTGGGATGTGTCTTTGATGCAGAGGGGCAAGGTTATTGCATATGCATCTAGACAATTGAAAACCTATGAAGCAAACTAACCAACACATGACCTAGAACTAGCAGCAATAGTGGTTGCATTGGAAACTGAGGTTACTTGGGTGACCCAGAGGTCAGCAGAAGTTTTCCACTAGGAGATTATCCGTTTACATGGCATTCCTAAGACCATTGTATCGGATCGAGATGGCCGATTCATGTCAAGTTTATAGCAAGAACTTCACAAGGCCATGGGAACTGAATTGAGATTCAGCAGCGTTTCATCCTCAGACAGATGGTCAGTCTGAAAAGACTATCTAGACCCTGGAGGATATGCTAAGAAGCATACGTACTCGATCATCCGACTAGCTGGGAAGACAGCCTAAGTCTGATTGAGCTCACGTACGATAATAGCTGGCATGCTACGGTTAAGATGGCTCAGTTCGAAGCTTTGTATGGTCTCAGATGTAGATCTCAGATTTGTTGGGTTGAGTACGCCGACAAGATTCTACTTGGACCAGAGTTGGTCGAAAGGACAACTTCGAACATTGATCTGAGTAGACAGAGGTTGTTGACCACTCAGAGTCGACAAAAGTTTTACGCACATCAGAAGCGTTAAAGTGTTGAGTTCAAGGTTGGTGGCAAGGTACTTGTCACAGTATCGCCACCCAAGGATGTTTTCAGGTTTGGTAAGCGTGGGAAGCTTAACCCTCGCTACATGGGACCATTCAAGATTCTGGATAGAGTAAGATCTCTAACGTACCGTTTGGCATTGTCGCCATCGGCGTACCCAGTGTATAATGTGTTCCACGTATCATTGCTAAGGATATTCGTGCCAAGATGAGTCTCATAGGCTGAGCTATAAGGACGTCGAGATTCAGGCAAATGGTACTTGAGAGGAGATGCCAGTGTGCATTCTCGAACACCGTGTGAAGTGACTGTGCAACAAGATCGTAATGTTGGTATGAGTTCTGTGGTCCAGGTCTGGGACTAAGGAAGTTACTTGGGAAACCGAGGCAGAGATGCTCAGACACTTTCTCGAGTTGTTTTTCGGCCAAGTTTCGGGGTCGAAACTTCTTTTAAGGGGGAGGTGATGTGATACCCCGTATTTTTGTAAGGTTATTTTGGGAATTTTGGAATTTTCCCGAGTACCCGTTGTGTACGTCGGATTTAATACAGAGAGTTTGAGACATTCTATAATGTGCTCTGTATCTGCAATATTTTTCTCAGTGAAATAATATACAGACAACATGCCTTGGATTTTAATTGTCATGTTCATTCAAAGCTGAACGGGCGGGAAAAGCTTGTCACGGAGACCGCCGTACAGTGGCGGCGACCGCCGTCGTGAGATCCAAGCACGGCGACCGCCGTAAAGTCACGGCGCCCGCCGTCCCAATGCTCGAGGAGGCAGCTGGTGTGTCAGGCCGCGGCGACCGCCGTAAATTACGGCGCCCGCCGTAATGGCAGTCATCGTTGTCCGGCATTCCTTGCCCGATGGTCGCCGGTGCGATTTCTGGCGAGCGCCGAACTAGCTGTAGGCCCTTTTTTTTGAACTCCAGACGCTTTGGCTATAAAAGGGGGTGTTGGGGGAGAAATTTGAGCCATTCCAAACACCGAACCTCTGCCAAATTTGCCTCTCGCCGGAGTTGTGCCTTCGCCGGAAATTCTGAAGCTTTCGTCGGTGTTGTTTGGTGGCGTTTCTAGCAGCTCTTTTGAAGCCTTGTGGTTGCCTTTGGAGGTCAGAAACCAAGCAAGGCGGAAAGGGGTCGAAACGCGCATTGTTTTGGTGAGATTTCTCTCATCTCTGTCGACCGTGTTCTTCACGGCGACCGCCGTGATGAATGCGGCGACCGCCGCCAAGAACGGCGACCGCCGCCAGTGCCCAGAATGCCTTCGTGGCTTTGGCTTGGTTGGTTGTCGTTGTGGCGTCCTTCCTTCCGTGTTCTTTCGCCGTGTTAAGATTCGTACTGTTTATGTCGGATCTAACTTAGGGTTCCTTTTATGGGTCGACTTGAAGGTTGTTGTGCTGTCGGATCTATACCCGTGTCGAGCCAGAATCCAATTGTCGTCTTTAGACTATTCTGCGGTAAGGCAAGTGGCGGTTCGCTCTTGCTCATCGTTCCATATTTACATTAATTATCAGTAGTTTATCTGAGTAATTAATTTGGAATGATTATTGTGTTCATCTGGAAACGGTTTTGTTAACTGTTTTGGAAAACTAAAATATGATGTTATAATAGGTTGGATATCTGTTAGAATAACGCTATTATTTATATATGTGATTAATACAGATATTGTTATAGGTTGTATATTGTTAGAACAACGCTATTTTATCTGTAACTGGCCTTGAGGAAATTGATATGAGTTATTACTGTGTTTATAACTGTTTAGTTAGAACAAGTATTCGTAGGAACGCTACTGTGTATCTCAATGCGAGTACTAGTCGTTTATTGATAACCTGGTGGTTAGGATTTAGTTTCTACCATCCTTTTCAGGGTTTGTGCACACAGCTGGTGCCGCTTGTAGGGATTTAGTTCCCAATTCCGTTATTAGGGATTTAGTTCCCGAGAGATTTAGTTTCTGAGCCGACTTTAGGGATTTCATTCCCGAGTCAACTCCGTCCATGGATTTAGTTCCCGACGGTATCTCTTTATCCCGATGGATGAGATGATTTAAAAGCCTATAACGTGATGTGGGTTTTGGAATTAAATAAG
This sequence comes from Rheum nobile, assembly GCA_027886185.1. NCBI lineage: Eukaryota > Viridiplantae > Streptophyta > Magnoliopsida > Caryophyllales > Polygonaceae > Rheum > Rheum nobile. Next base: position 8,795,289 of record WOAB01000040.1, read on the forward strand.
ATAAAGTGCACGAGTGCACATAATTAATATACCTTTGGCGAGTAGTGCAGCTAAGTAAATAGTGCAGCTAGGAAAGTTCGTCTTGACTTTTGATCAGAGTACGTTCTCTTTCCAATCTGGATTCGCTGTAAGCGATGAGGTTGGTCATGAACCGAAACATCTTAGTCAGTTTTTAAATCATCGTTATGTGGTTCTGTAAGATCTAGACTTGAATGTAGTACGTTCTCCTTCCGATCTGGATTCGCTGTAAGCGGTGAGGTTGGTTGTGAGCCGAAGCATCTCAGCCAGCTTTTAATCGCTGTTGTTTGATTCTGTAAGCATTCCAGATTTGTCATATTTTCTTAAAGACTCAATCTCTTGGAGTCTCTTTTCGGGTCGATTTCTGTGAAGATTAAGTCTTCCAGAATCTTCTCTTATGCATACCTCTTGTTGTTATTCCGTGAAAGTGCCGGGTTATGTATCGTCCCTTCGGTTATTATTCGAGGGACAATGATAGTAAACGGTTACGATCACTCGAACCACTCTCCTTTTTACCCTTGCTAGTCTATTCAAGTAGACTAACCCGTGAACATTGTTCTCCGCATGTGGGCTGGTGTCATCCGTTCGATTCGGCACATTAGATAGAGTGAAGATATGAGGAGACTAGATTGACTATGAAGACGACGGTTGTTTTTGGATGTTTTAATAATTTCTTTTAATCAGGTTGAGATCCTTGGTCAGGTGATCATTACGATCACAACCCTTTTTGTAATATCTTTTATAAGTCTTCCATTGTACTTTGTTTAAACTCTGTGTTTGGCCTATTCGGGATTGGGTTGTAATCCCGTAACTCATGTTTCATTTGATTGATGTCTTGATTTGAATATTTTGATCATTATGTATCAATTATATTTCCTAAATTGTATTTAAACCGGTAAAGCCTTGGGTGATCTCGGTAAGGAACACTAGGGTCACTGGCGGTAATACCTTTCCAAATGGGTTAAGATTTGGGGGTGTTATACCATCTAACTTTGCTAAGTCTGGTCGAGCAAAGATGGACACGACTCAAGGAGGGTCAACGCAGCAGACGGGCCAGAGCAAGAATCCAGTCCAGTGCTATAATTGTGGTGTTGCGGGGCACAAGAGCATTGTGTGCCCAAAGGAGAAGAAGTTATGCTTTGAATGTGGTCATAGAGGCCATATGCAGAAATTCTGTCAGCAGGGAAAACAGAGGGGAATAGAGTCACAATATGGGTCAGTTAATCAGAATAACCGGCCTAGGTTCAAGCCAGCTGAGACTCTTAGTCCGTCAATGCAAACAACTGCTCAGAATAAGGGGAAAGCCCCAGCTGCTTCTGGATGTCACGGTCAACGCCTGTACGAGATGCGTGAGGCGGATGGACCTAACGCTCCAATTGCACAAGGTACTTTATACCTTTATTCTACTTCAATATGCATTCTGTTTGATTCGGGTGCTACCCATTCCTTTATCTCGGATAGTTGTGTTAGTAAGTTAGGATTAGTGTGCGATGAAGCTTGTGAGTCTTTCGTTGTAAGTCTTCCTAATGGTGATCGTCTGGTTGGGACGAATTGGTTGTCTGAATTTCCGATTACCATTCAGGGTAAGAAATTCGAGGCAGATTTGATTTGTATAGCCATGGCTCCATACGACATTATTCTCGGTATGGATTGGCTGACGCGTCATGGGGCGGTGATCGACTTTAGTTCAAGGACGGTGATGGTGTCATCTGGGGGCCAGTTCGTGTGCAAGTTTAAGGGTCGGAATGACGCTGATAACGGCAGGCTTATCAATGCGATGGCTGCGTTTAAGCTACTACGACAAGGTTGTGTCGGGTACCTTTGCTACCTGGATCCGCCCGCGAAAGATGAACCTTCAGTTCTTGATATTCCTGTGGTTAGGGATTTTTCGGATGTCTTTCCGAAAGAAATTCCTGGATTACCCCCAAATCGTGATGTGGAATTTTCTATTGATCTTGAGCCTGGTACGGCACCGATTTCTAAATCACCGTACCGGATGGCTCCTGCAGAGATGAAAGAGTTGAAGAAGCAACTCGAGTATCTTCTCGACAAGGGTTATGTAAGGCCGAGCGCATCGCCTTGGGGTGCTCCGGTTTTATTTGTCAAGAAGAAAGATGGATCGTTTCGACTATCGCGAGTTGAATAAAGTCACGATCAAGAATAAATATCCTTTGCCAAGGATTGATGATCTGTTGGATCAACTACAAGGAGCAAAATTTTTCTCTAAGATCGACCTGAGATCGGGTTATCATCAGCTGAGAATTCGTAAGGAAGACATTCCTAGAACTGTGTTCCGGACCAGATATGGTCACTACGAGTTCGTAGTAATGCCTTTTGGACTTACGAATGCTCCAGCAGTCTTTATGGATCTGATGAATCGATGTTTTCACCAGTACTTGGATAAGTTCGTGGTGGTCTTCATCGATGACATTCTGATCTATTCTCCGAATGAAGAGGTTCACGAGGAACATCTGCGGATTGCCTTATCAGTCCTTAGACAAAATGAGTTGTATGCTAAATTGTCTAAGTGTGACTTCTGGATGAGAGAAGTGGCTTTCCTAGGCCATGTGATCAATGAGAATGGGGTTATGGTTGATCCCCGGAAAATTGAAGCCGTGGCCAATTGGAAGCAGCCTCAGAACGTGAAGGAGGTGCGCATTTTTCTTGGACTTGCCGGATATTATAGACGGTTCGTAGAGGGATTTTCGAAGATCGTTCTACCTATGACCGGTCTGCTCCGCAAAGTCCACAAGAAATTTGTCTGGAATGACAAGTGCGAGGCCAGTTTTCAGGAATTGAAACGACGTCTGACCTCGGCACCAGTGTTAGCACTTCCAGAAGGGAACGACGGTTATATGGTCTATAGTGATGCTTCAAAATGTGGTTTGGGTTGTGTATTGATGCAGAGAGGCAAGGTGATTGCTTACGCATCCAGAAAACTCAAGACTTATGAAGAAAACTATCCGACACACGATCTTGAGTTAGCAACGGTAGTTTTTGCACTAAAGATTTGGAGGCATTATCTCTATGGGGTGAAATGCCAAGTCTTCACGGATCACAAGAGTCTCAAATATATATTTACTCAGAAGGAGTTGAATATGAGACAACGCCGCTGGCTAGAGTTGCTTAAGGACTACGACATCGAGTTGCGGTATCATTCGGGCAAGGCTAACGTGGTAGCTGATGCACTAAGCCGGAAGACAACGCACGAGACAGTAGTTGCTCTACTTACTGCTCAGGCTAAACTAAATCAAATGTCATGCAAAGCTGAAGTCTTGTATGATCAACGTAGAGGGTACCTGACTATGCTAGAAATTCAGGCTACGCTACTAGATCAAATCAAAGAAAGGCAAGTCGATGACATAATCTTGGTGAAGTTAAGCAGTGAAGTAATGGACTGGAAGGCTCCCAGTTTTGTGATTCAAGATGATGGATCACTCTGGTTTCAAGACCGGATCTGTGTTCCTGACACAGAAGGTCTTCGCCAGTTAGTAATGAGAGAAGCTCATTCTTCAGCTTATTCTGTACATCCTGGCTCTAGCAAGATGTACAAGGATCTTCGGAAGAAGTTTTGGTGGCCAAACATGAAGTGGGATGTAGCAGACTTCGTGGCAAAATGCTTAACTTGCCAGAAGGTCAAGATCGAACACCGCAGACCAGGTGGTGAGTTGCTACCTCTCCCCGTGCCAGAATGGAAATGGGAGGACATCGCCATGGACTTCATCACTGGGCTACCAAAGACACGAAGTCAGAAATATGCTATATGGGTAATTGTGGACCGGCTTACGAAAAGTGCTCATTTCATAGCCATCAAGACCACATGCGAAACCCAGAAGTTAGCAGAAGTTTACCACAAGGAGATTATCCGTTTGCATGGTATCCCCAAGACCATTATATCGGATCGAGATGGCCGATTCATGTCAAGATTTTGGTAAGAACTTCACAAGGCCATGGGAACTGAATTGAGATTCAGTACATCGTTTTATCCTCAAATGGATGGACAGTCTGAAAGGACCATCCAGACCTTGGAGTATATACTAAGAGCATGTGTACTCGATCGTCCGACTAGCTGGGAAGACAGCCTGAGTCTGATTGAGTTCACATACAATAATAGCTGGCATGCAACTATCAAGATGGCTCTGTTCGAAGCTTTGTATGGTCGCAGATGCAGATCTCCGATTTGTTGGGATGAGAATGCCGACAAGATTCTGCTCGGACCAGAGTTGGTCGAGAGAACAGCTTCGGACATTGTTTTGATTAGACAGAATATTGACCGCCCAAAGTCGACAGAAGTCTTACGTAGATCGGAAGCGTAGAACTGTCGAGTTTGAGGTTGGTGACAAAGTATTTGTCAAAGTATCCCTATCCAAGGGTGTGTTCAGATTTGGTAAGCGTGGGAAGCTTAACCCTCGCTACGTGGGACCATTCGAGATTCTTGATAGAGTGGGATCTCTAGCATACCGCTTGGCATTGCCGCCATCGGCACACCCAGTGCATAATGTGTTCCACGTATCCTTGCTAAGGAAATACGTACCAGATGAGTCTCATGTGCTGAGCTACGAGGACATCGAGATTCAGGCAAATGGTACCTACGAAGAGATGCCTGTGCGCATTCTCGAGCGTCGTGAGAAGCAATTGCGCAACAAGATCGTACCGTTGGTACGAATTCTGTGGTCCAAGTCAGGGACTGAAGAAGTTACTTGGGAAACATGGGAAACTGAAGCAGATATGCTCAGACGTTTTCCCGAGTTATTTGCGACCTAAGTTTCGGGGTCGAAACTTCTTTTAAGGGGGAGGTGATGTGATACCCCGTATTTCTGTAAGGGCATTTTGGAAATTACCTGAACGTCTGTTGTGTATGTCGATTTAATTTCGGAGACAGAAAGACATTCTGTAATGTTCTTAATCTCTGTAATATTTTTTCTAAGTGAAATAATATACAGTCGACGTATTTTGGGACTTAATACTCGTTCGTGTACGATTATTATTTATCCCGGATTAAGACCTTATTGTTCCAAGCTTAAACGGACAAAAAATGGGCTTGGCGGCGACCGCCGCCTGACAGGCTCTGACATCGTCATCCTTTTCCCGGCAAGTTCGCAAGTGGCGCCAAAAAGCAGCGACCACCGCCGGCCAAAAAGCAGCGACCGCCGCCGGCCAAAATGGGCAGCGACCGCCGCCTAGATGCAGGCCTAGCCCTGCCTCGCCGGTTTGACTCCGTGATAGTCGGCGAATCCGGTGACCTCCGATCTTATCCCTCCACGTGCCCTTGGTTGTCCCCTGGAGTTTTGGATATTTAAAGGAGGATTTGGGAGCTGAATTGAGCACAAATCCAAAGCTCAATCTCCCTCACAATCATCTCGCCGGAAATTCAAGCTTTCGCCGGATAATTCACAATCGATCGCCGGAGCTCCATTTGGTGTTATTCCAGTTGCAAAGTGAAGCTTTGGAGGCCCTTAGAAGCTTAGAATCCAAAGCAAAGAAAAGGAGAAGCAAAACAATCGAAGTCGGTGAGTTTTTGCCTCTCGTGTATATTTTCTGGTGTTCATAGCGGTGCCCGCCGTACGGCAGGCGGCGACCGCCGCCACGAACAGCGGCGCCCGCCGTAAGGCAGGCGGTGACCGCCGCCCAAAAGCTCTTGGCTTGTTTCGGCCTTGGCTTCTGTGGCTTTCGATCGGGCTTCGTTCCTTTCGATTCCTTTCGTTATTCTTTAGATTCGTACTCGTTGTTGTAGAATCTAACTTAGGGTTTCTTTATGGGTCGATCCGAATGAATCTGTGTTGCCAGATCTATCCCTGCTTTGAGCCCGGAAACCAGTTGTCATTGTACCTAGCTTCGTTTAAGCTTCTGCGGATTTAAGGCAAGTGGCGGTTCGATCTTGCTCATCATTCCATGTTTCCATTAATTATGAGTTGTTTAATTGAGTAATTAATTTGGAATGAATACTGTGTTCGTCTGCGAACAATTTTGTTAATTGTTTTGGAGAACTAAAATATGATATTATAATAGGTTGTATATCTGTTAGAACAATGCTATTATGAATATATATTTATGTTGATAGCCTTGAGGGTGGTTATGTTGATGTTTGTGGACTATTGTTATGCTTGAACTGTTTAGTTAGCACTAGTAGTTAGGAACGTTGGATTCGTTGGGATCCAGTCGTTTCTTTATAATTTGGTAGAGAGGTGGCTAAACCCCACCTAATACCACATGGATGGTCATGACCCAACATCTGATACACGAGTATAGAGGTGGTGCACTTAGCTAGTGTCACAAACCCTGGGAAGGATTCCCTTCGATATATGTCCCTCATGACGAAACATATATCTAAAAACTTATAACGTGATGTGTGTTTTGAGAATATCATAAGATACGTGCCGTTGTCGCACATAATTAATATACATTGGGCGAGTAGTGTAGCTAGGTGCTAGTGCAGCTAGGAAAGCTCGTCTTAACTCTTAGTCGCTCGAATACGATACTGTAATTCTGTGATGTTCCAGACTTTGTCATATCTTCCTATAAGACTCATTTCGTTGGAGTCTTCTTTCGAGTTGATTTCTGGGAAGACTCGGTCTTCCAGAATCTTCTCTCGTGCATGCCTTTTGCTGTATTCCAGTAGCAGTATGGTGGTTGACTATCGTACTCGATTGTTATTCGAGGGACGATGAGTCTAACCTAATACAACTACTTCGAACCTTCTGCTTTGTGCCCTTGCATGGTCTTTCATTAGACTAACCAACCAAAATTGTTCTCTGTATGGTTGGTTGGTGTCATCCGTTGGATTCGGCACATCAGATAGAGCGCAGATATGAGGAGACTAGAATGACTATGAAGACGACGGTGGTTTTTGGATGTTTTTAATGTTTTAATCAGGTTGAGAACCTTGGGCAGGTGATCATGGCGATCACAACCCCTTTTTGTATATTTTAAGAAAGACTTCGGCTGTATTTTGTTTAACTCTGTATTTAGTCCTATTCGGAATTGGGATGTAATTCCGGGACTCATGCTTTAATCAAATATTATGATGATTTTGTATCATAAGTGTTTCATGGATTGTATTTAAACGGTAAAGCCTTGGGTGGCTTCGGTGAGGAAAACCGAGGTCACTGGCGGTAATACCTTTCCAAATGGGTTATGATTTGGGGGTGTTACAGAGTGCCAATTGTCAGCCTCTCTGCTCGAGTGTCAATCGTCATCTAAACTACTTTGAGACATGTTGATAAGGGTATGTTTGGATATGGAGTTGAGAGAAAGAATTCAGATACTTATAGGGTGAGATTTTTCCGTTGGAAAATATGACCGTTAGTATGCCTCCAGTTGGCGCACTAACGGTCGTATTATCTAAAGGTAAAATCTGGTAAGCCTTTTTTAGTCGTGCCATATTGGTGCACTTCCCTTGGGCACACCAGTGCCTAGTTTAGGCATGCCAGTGTGGCGCGCCAAAATAAGGCGCACCGCTTCTATGGGTATTTTGCCCATTTCTTACTGTTTTGCCCCATCCACACCTAAATTTGGCATACATAACTGTACGCCTCTTTTTGGCATACCAATGTGCGTGTCAAAGGAAAAAAAAACCGCGTGTATATAACGGCCTCGTAAATTTATTATTTCATAAATCTCGTGTGAGGCATGAGTACTAAACTAGTATTCAACGAAATGTCTAAACATTACATGAATAACTTAAGGGAAATTTTGTGTGGTAGCTAGCCATGATGTATTTCTTCATAGCGCCAACCATATATTTCTTCATAGCGCCCACCTATGTTCGTGAATTGACCACGAAGGAACATCGTTGGTCCGTGAATCGACCACGGATGAACTGAGTTGGTCCGTGATGGAAGAAACACATAACTCAACTATCGCCTTAAATATTACTTGTCACCACCTAACCTAATTTAATTACCCCCAACTCTTCATATTACGAAATTCTTTAACCAAAACACTCTTCCACCCTCAAACAAAAATTCTTCCATCCTCAAACAAAAACTTTGTCTTATATTATGGCAAATCATGATGATTTCTTTGATTCCATGAGTGGAGGAGATGATTCATTCATGTTTAATCACAATGAGGTAAGATTCTTATATTTTTACTTCAAACTTGATTTTTTACGTTACTTTACAAATACATGTACATGAAAGTTTTGATTTTTACTTTATTTGCAAAATTTTCAAGTTAAAAGGCTAAACTTTAACTTTATTAAATATAGTTGTTGCAAATAGATTGTTTTTTGATGTTGTTCTAGCCATAAGTTTGTGTTTTAGACTAGTTATAGGTAAATTTTTAAGTGTTTGTAACTTGCACAATATGCAAGTGTAAATCCGTAGAAAAAACCACTGTCAAATCTGTAGAAAAAACTCATTTTCTCTACAGAGTTTAGTCTGTAATGGACGGACCATGGTAGGTTAGACACTGTATTAAGTCAGTATGATTCCTTGATGTGCATCCAAATAAATGAGATCAAGGCAACCTTCAACGTGAGTCTCCATAAGATGATGTGTATGGTGACGGTAGAAGATGTTTTCAAGCAGTTAAAGTAAAAGATCTCTTACGAAGTCATGAGGCGCCTGATAAAGGAATACATAAGTGCGGAATATCCATTTTTTTACCCCACTTGCAGATCTTTGATATATGTGAGAGATGGGTTGTCCTGTATCCATAAGATTGCACGATATGTGGAACATCAAATACCTATCCCACCTAAAGTTGACCATAGCTTTTGGAGACAATTGGACTTATAGGTTGTACAAAATGAAAAAGATAAAGGGTGGAAGCGTAAAGTCGCTAGGTCGCTGATGGATGATTTTTGTAGTAATGATTTCCCCAATTTGTCAACTGATCAACAAATAAAATGTGCCAATGCAATTTTGGAGTTAGTTCATCCAGAGAAGACTAGTATGAAAGAAGCGACAATCGTGAAGACTAAGGGACGGTCAAAGAATAGTCTGAACAAAAGACTTCCTTCTTTGTGGGAGCTCACTGAGAAAGAGTTGAACCAAACACCTCAAAAGAAGCAACGAGGTAGGCCCCCAAAGCACCTAGATTCCTCAGGTACACCATCTCATATTAGACCTCCCACGCCCCCGGTGTCTCATGTTAGAGCTTGTACACCTCAAGTGTCTCCTATTAGATCTCACATGCCTCCGGTGTCATCGAATGCGCCTATTTCTTTCTCATAATTTGATGTCGTTCCGATGTGTATGCGCACACACTCGACCGGCTAATAATCTATTCGCCCCGATGGAAACTGTGGATACAGAGCAATTACATAATCTCTAAGGCTCGGGCAAGACAAATGGCCATAAGTCAGACAAAGCATGATTAATAAGCTGGATGAATACCCATTTATGTTTGAAAGAACTTTATACTTTTATGACAAAGTTACCATGCGACATGTCCTTGATAATTTTGGGTCGGGTTTCGCCCCAAAACCTACTTGGTTTGTAGTTCCAAACATGGGCTTCTTGGTCGCTACTACATTCAATAGTGCCTTTTTCGTATTGGGTGTTGACAAGGCTTTTGTCGTATGTACCTATCAAATAAACCACAATAACCCACTTAATGTAGTCTGGCAAGTAAGGGTCGAACCCACAGAGTATCAAGCTATCTATCCTGTTTGCAGAAATTGTTTACCAATCATCAACAGTAACAAAGGGGGTTTGGTTTGAGTTCTAAAGCTACGAAATTAACTAACAAAAATAACAAAGATGTAAATAGATATTGACGAAAGAGCTCAGCCAGACAGATATCCACACTTCAGTTTGATTGGTTGATCATCGATTATCTCCAGTTTTTTAACCCAATGAATGTCCCAATTCCTTTTCTTAATTTTATTAACAGGACAATCAGACCCTGATAATACTAACTATCAAACAATCAGGAAACTATCGAGATTCAATTCAATAGTAGCAGTAAGTTCAGGAATTTTAGCAGATACATACAACATAAAACAACCAGTTTTATTTAGCATGCAAATCAATTCTCTTCTACAATAAACTATCATAACTAGTTCTAGAATATCGTAGTTGCTACTCTGAATCAGATATTTCAACTAGAAATAATCCAACTCTAGCATAAGAGTAATACCAATGGCCAATTAGCAAAACTCAAAGGGATTAAGTTCAAGAGAATCAATAACATTCAAAAAAGTAGAACAAGAATTATAATCTTACAACCAAATCAAACGAAGGCTTCAATTGTCTGACTAAGCAAAGGAACTTAGTTCTTCACAATCTTGCAAAAACTCCAAAAACTTTAGAAACGATCGTTCTAAAAAAAAAAACATAATGAAAACTAGGTTTAGTAAAGTATTTATATCCTAGGCTAAAGATAACCGTTTTCATAAAAACGTAATTAAAACAATTAATAAAAACTGATAAAATAACAAAGGAAATCCGAAATAGCAACTCTGTTGATTTTTCTTCAATGGCCGTGATCGCTGCCTTGTTTGCCGCAATCGCGACTTTGCTTGTTTTTGACTTCAGCGAATTCTTCCTTGGCCGCGCCCGCGGCTTTGCCTTCCTCAGCTTCTGACGCTCCAAACTCACTAAAATCCACCCTTATGTACTAATCGTCCTACTCTCCTCAATCATAAATTAACTCCTAAACTAGTACAAACATCCCCAATAGTGTACTAATGATTCCTAGTAATGCACTACAAAGTAGAGCGTATCAGGTGTCTTGACTCAGACTTTTCTACATCTTAGTGTTCTGGTAGATCGGTCCAACGTCATGACGATTCAGACGATCTGCATCTGCCTGTTGACAAAAGAGGATCATTTCATTTCGGTATATTACTAACGTTTTTACAACTGTGGAGTTTATATTAGTTTTTAAATACAAGTACATGCTTCTTATATTGTAGGTGTCCCTGTCTGAAGATTCACCATTGCCGGATCTATATGCCTTATGGCAGCGTGGATTTTAGTCAGAACTCAGAAGGCGAAGCAGAGAAACCTTGTCTGAAATCCTGGCCGCAGCAACCAAGTCTCCTGACGCAGCGTGAAGGCATCAAAATGTATGAACAACTCGTCCCAAGAGAACTCAGAAGGCGAAGCAGATGGGGCGGCAAAGTCAGAAGCAGGGGGATCGAAATCCATGAGCATGGGAATGGCAGCCGGCGGATCAGCCTCATCATCGGAAGGAATAATCTCAGCATCAGACGGAATGTACCAGCTTGTGAAGACTCGCGGGTAGGCCAGGGGACGGGGGAGGCGCAAAAGGTGACCTCCGTAGGAGCACCACAGAAACTGCCCCTGAGATATGGTCAGCATACCACACCGTTACAGATATGGAATGTCATAGCGAATAGGCATGAGTGGCTGAGGAATGGTGTTCATCGAAATCCTGGCCGCAGCAACCAAGGTGATCAGCCCACCCTGAACAATATCTCGCGCAGCACCCTCGCGAATCTGTTGCAGCTCATGCAGCCATATGACAATCCATGCAGGGGTCTCCTCATCTAAAGGATCGATCATCGGGGAGAAGAGACCAAGGCACCTCAGAGAAACCTTTCTTTCCTCCATACATCCACAAAATGTCCGAAGCACCACTGTGTAGACTAAGCGGAAGCAGGGGTGGACAAGTTTGTTACTATTCTCCAACCGCTTTTGATAGTCAGCCATGCCCGTTGCAGTGGTCCAGAACTCCTTAAGGTCCGCCTTGTCGGGACCCTGCCTCCACTTCTCAGTAGCTGGCCTTGACACACCCAGCAGCTCCCTAATTTCCTCAATAGGGATACCATAACTCCGACCCTCATATTTGAAGGTGATCCCAGTGATGAACTTCTGCTCCCTACCATCGATGATGCGTCGCGTGTGGCTTCGAGATACAATGGCTATAAACTGGTAGCATAGTTCAGGGAATGTGGGCGCGCATTTGTCTAGGAATCCCCCCAATCCTATCCTGTCCAGACATTGTTGAGTCATCTCCAACAAACCCAACTCAGCTAGTGATCCCCTATCAAAGAAGCGAGTCGGCTGGACATGTCTTGCTGACACCACATCATACATTCGACACTCCTCCTCGGTCATCCCAACCTTCCTAGCTCTCGACATTGTATAATGAAGTAAGTGCTCGAAGCGAAAGAACGAGGCAAGAATGACCATGAGTCACCGCGGGGCGGTGGTGATTACTGAGCGTAGTAGCCGGGTCGCGGTGAAGTGGGCGCGGGGCGGCGACTATTCACCTTCTTCTCCAAATTCAAAATCCGATTTGCGCGAGGCGACGGGACTGCAACGCGAGGCGGTCACTGTGCGAATCCTTATCCAACACCACCGATCAATCGGAGGATCACCCAGATTGTGCCGATCACACCACCAAAGCAAAATATCACCCTCTGCAACTACGAACCACCACGGGGACGTTCGGAAATCGTTGCAAAGGGAGGTCTGGGTAGAGAGGATCAAAGTGGGGTGAAAGGTTGCCACTACTAAGGCTAGGAACAAGGGTGATTGGGGCGGGGAAAGCTTGGAGTTAAGGGTTAGACTTGGAATGGGGTTACGGCGAAGAGAAAGACGGGGAAGAGAAAGAAAAGGGGATTAGGGTTTGGCGGGAGTGTTTATGGGGTGATGAATGTACAAGTAAATACCGGATCGCGGGGCGATCCAACTGACAACGTCAAATCTTTCGTATCAAACTCAAAAACAAAAATATTACTCCCCGTTTAAGGTTTTTTCGGGGCCCTTTATTTCTTCTATATTTTTTTTTTAGTTGAGAAATCATACCAGACCTCCACCGCGGGGCGGTGGGGTTACAACGCGAGGCGGTGGACGCGAGCTGGGTACATGTCTCGTCTCGGATTTACTTTCGTACCTGAAATGTGAGTAACAGGCGGACGAAACAAAGCAAAAATAAACTACGGAAATAATCTAATGAAAGGGAAATATCAAATAACTAACCCGGGTTGCCTCCCGGACAGCGCCTTGGTTAACGTCGTTGGCTCGACGTAGGCTATGGCTCACCCTGTTTCAGCCTTAGGGCTTCCGAAACTTATTGCATCAACATGGGTTGGATCAAAGCCTTCATAATAGGGTTTCAGCCTGTGGCCATTGATTGTGAAGATGTTGCCTGTCTTGGGGTTTATCAGTCTAATGGCACCATGGGGGTGAACTTCAGCAACTTCATAAGGACCCGTCCATTTGGACCTCAGTTTCCCAGCAAAGAGCTTGAGCCGGGATTGAAATAGGAGGACCTTATCTCCTGGCTTAAAATCTTTCCGCAGAATATGCTTGTCATGCCATTGCTTGGTCTTCGCTTTGTAGTTAACTGAGTTCTCATAGGCTTCAAGGCGTAGTTCCTTCAGTTCTTGCAGCTGTAGCTTACGGAATTCCCCCACTTCATCTAGTTGCATATTGCATTTCTTTATTGCCCACCACGCTTTATGCTCAAGCTCTACGGGGAGGTGGCAAGCTTTTCCAAAAACCAGCCGGAAAGGGGACATTCCTATCGGAGTCTTGAAAGTTGTACGGTATGCCTACAGCGCATCATTGAGCTTGGTGCTCCAATCCCTCCGATGAGCTGCTACTGTCTTCTCCAGTATAGATTTAATCACTCTGTTGGAGTTCTCGGCCTGCCCATTAGTTTGAGGATGGTAGGCTGTAGAGATTCTCTGGGTGACGTGATACTTCTTCAGCAAGGCAGTTACTGTCTTGTTGCAGAAATGGGTCTCCCTGTCACTAATTAAAGCTTTGGGTATTCCAAATCTTGAGAAAATATTTTCCTTGAGAATACCTGCCACAACCTTAGAATCATCGGTCCTAGTGGCCTTTGCTTCCACCCACTTGGAAACGTAGTCCACCGCAAGCAATATATATAGATTCCCATGAGAGCTAGGAAAGGGTCCCATAAAATCCATGCCCCAAACATCAAAGACCTCACAAAAGATTAATGATGATTGTGGCATTTCATTCCTTCTGGTGATGTTTCCAACCCGTTGGCATCGATCGCAGGATTTGCAGAAGGCGTAAGCATCCCTAAAGATGTGTGGCCAATAAAATCCTGCCTCCAATACTTACCTAGCAGTCCTATTCGCTCTTAAATGACCCCCACAAGCCTCAGAGTGACAAAAGTTAAGGACAGATTGTACCTCATTGTCTGGGAGGCATCGGCGCACTACCTGATCGACACAATGCTTCCACAGGTAAGGATCATCCCACACATAGTAGCGAACTTCTCTCCGTATCTTCGCCTTTTGAGCTCTGGTGTAATACGGGGGTATTTCCTCTCGAACCAGATAGTTGACGATATCTGCATACCAAGGTCTGAAAGAACGGATTCCGAAGACGTCCATGGCTATGTGAGAGGGAGGGGCAGAAGTATCTCCAGAGCACAGTGTGACTCCAGAGATGTGACCGCGGGGCGGTACTATCGCTGCGGGTCGCGGTGAGCTCTCCTGGTTGTCAAACAAATCTACCGTCGGGTCGCGGTGGTGGCCACCGCGGGGCGGTGACATCTCCAACTTCATACTGGCAACGACTCGCCGGGTCGCGGCGGTGGGCAACGCGGGGCGGTGCTTGTTTTCTGAACTTCCTTCTATTATAAAAAGTGTGTCATTCGGAAAGGTGCCGTGAATAGGGCTCTGTTCTCCGGGCTTATCTTCCTCATGGACGAGCCTACTTAGGTGATCTGCGACTAGGTTCTCTGCTCCCTTCTTATCACGGATCTCCACATAAAATTCAGTGAGAAGGAGAACCCATCGGATTAGTCTTGGCTTTGCTTCTCTCTTCGTCATCAGGTAACGAAGAGCAGCGTGATCTGTGTAGATAATCACCTTGACTCCCAAAAGATATTGCCTAAACTTTTCCAAGGCAAAGACAACCGCCAGTATTTCCTTCTCAGTAGTGGAGTAGTTCCTCTAGGCTCCATTCAGAGTCATGGAGGCATAATGAATCACATGGGATGCCCGTCCCACTTTCTGTCCTAGAACTGCTCCAACTGCATAATCGCTGGCGTCACACATGATCTCAAATGGGCGAGACCAGTCAGGTGCCTGAATGATAGGTGCATTTGTCAGGCATTCTCTCAGGCAATCAAACACTTCCTTGCACTCATCAGTGAATGCGTAGGTCACTTCCTTCTTTAGTAGCTCGCATAGGGGTGAGGAGATTTTTGAGAAGTCCTTGATAAATCTTCGGTAGAAACCTGCATGTCCTAAAAAAGAGCGCACTTCACGCACATTAGTGGGATAAGGCAAAGACTGAATTACATTAATCTTCGCCTTATCGACCTCAATACCTCTAGCAGAGACAATATGACCCAGTACTATTCCCTGTTCTACCATAAAATGACACTTTTCATAATTTAAAACCAAATTGGTATCAACACATCGCTTTAGTACGAGGGCCAAATGGGTTAAACATGAATCAAAGCTATTCCCATGCACTGTAAAGTCATCCATAAATACTTCAATGGATTTCTCAACATATTCAGAGAAGATACTAACCATACATCGTTGAAATGTACCGGGTGCGTTACACAATCCGAATGGCATTCTGCGGTATGCAAATGTGCCAAAGGGACATGTAAAAGTGGTTTTCTCTTGGTCTTCTGGTGCAATGGCCACCTGTAAATATCCTGAATATCCGTCGAGGAAACAGTAGTAGGGTCGCCCAGCAAGGAGTTCTAGCATTTGATCAATAAAGGGCAGGAGGAAATGGTCTTTCCGAGTTACCGCATTCAGCTTACGGTAATCGATGCACACTCTCCATCCTGTGGTGGTCCTGGTGGGAATTAACTCTCCTTGTTGGTTCTCCACTATAGTAATACCTCCTTTCTTAGGGACCACCTGGGTTGGACTTACCCATTGGCTATCCGAAATAGGGAAGATCATATCAGCCTTGAGGAGTTTTAGCACTTCTTTCTTCACCACTTCCATCATCGAAGGATTGAGCCTTCTCTGTGGCTGCCTGGATGGTCTAGCTCCATCTTCAAGGAGAATCCGATGCATACAAGTTGAGGGACTTATCCCTTTTATGTCTGCAATGGTCCATCCAATCGCGGTTTTATGCTCCCTGAGCATGCCTAATAGCTTCATTTCCTGGTCCGCAGTCAGCTTGTTAGACACAATGACCGGCAAGGTGTCGTTGGCTCCAAGAAAAGCGAACTTGAGATGGTCTGGCAGCGGCTTCAATTCGATCTCAGGAGCCTGTTCAACAGAAGGAACGAGCCTTTCGCTCGGTTTTAGTAGAATGGGGCCAATGCCCAAAGGATCTGCAGAGTACTTACCATGGGCATCCAGCTAAGCGATGGCTTCCTGCATGTTAGAGGGTAAAGAGTATTCCTCATAGGACAAGTCCAAATTATTTTCAACAATGGTCATCAACTCATCAAGACCAGAAATATCAAAGACATCCTGTGCAATAGAATCGATCACATCAATGGAGCATAGAGAATGGTCTTCAGCGGGGTGTTTCATGGCTTCATAAATGTTATATTCCACCTTCTCCCCGTCAAATTCCATCGAAAGTGTCCCACTTTGCAAATCATGTTTAGTCTTAGCAGTTTTTAAAAACGGCCTACCTAACAGTATAGGAGTTGCCTTCGTATCTGTTTCCATATCTAAGACATAAAAATCAGCAGGAAATATCAATTTATCCACCATAACAAGGACATCCTCTATTACTCCCCTAGGGTAGACACTAGACCTATCAGCCAATTGAATTACAATTCCTGTTTCCTGCAGAGGTCCAAGTCCAAGAGATTCGTAGAGAGAATAGGATAACACATTAATGGAGGCACCAAGATCAAGCATAGCTTTTTCAAACTTAGTGTCTCCAATAATACAAGGAATGCTCCACATACCTGGGTCTCCGCACTTCTTTGGCATACGCCTCTGGAATACAGCAGATACGCGTTCGCTAACCTTGACTTTTTCCTTGCCCTTCAGCTTCTGGTTTCTTTTTATAGTGCACAGCTCCTTTAGAAACTTAGCGTACCTTGGTACACTCTTGACAAGCTTGAGGAGTGTGATATTTACCTCACACTTACTGAAAGTGTCGAAGAGATCCTTGTCATCAATTACTCTCCTTTCCTTTAGTGCCTCGGGGAAGGGGGCAGGTGGCTTCTCAGATCCAAGGGGAGGGAAGTTGGGACGTACGTAGGGATCCTCTTCATCCTCAGGTAAATCTACGAGCTCTGGGCTTTCACCGCGGGGCGGTATGGATCACCGCGGGGCGGTGGCAATGGTGTGGGATTACTGGGGGCTGTCGCCGGGTCGCGGTGGGAATCACCGCGGGGCGGTGGAATTTGCTCATCATCAATTTCGATTTCAGCATTGTCGTCCGTTTTAGCTGTAGGGGCGACTTGTAATTCCTTGCCACTTCGGAGGGTTACTGCGTTTGAAACCTCTTTAATGCCCTCTTTTCTCCACCCAGCAAACTCATCGGATAATTGGATCACGGCCTCCTTTATGCTCTTTATGTTGGCCTCAGTAGATTGCACATGCGTTGTGAAGTGCATTGTTCGGACCTTGAGCATTTCTTCGGTTGAAGAGGGGCTTCCAGTCATTGGTGGGTCAACAGAGCGTGGTTGTTGCGGTGGCGGTTGATCATATTGAGGTGTAACAGGCCCGTGACCTTCAGCTTCGTACACTTCAGCAATAGTGGTATCCTGTAGTTGGGGGCAGGCGTTGGTGTTGTGAAATGGACCAGCGCAAACTCCACAGCCAGCGTGCTGTTGAGGCTCTTCTTGCTTGCCCATCCCCACAATGACCTCCTTCAAAGAAGCAATTTCTTGCGATACATGTGAGTCGTAGGCGATGATAGCACCAACAAATCTGGTCCTTGGGGGTTCATCAAAATCCCTAGTACCCTCAGCCATATCATGAAGTGTGGTCATGGCTGCGTCGGGGGTCATATTCAGGATACTACCACCACATGTAGCATCAATAATTCTTCTTTCATCATCCATCAGCAAGTTGTAAACATAGAGCACCAGTGATTTCTTATCAAAGCCATGGAACGGGCAACTAGCGCAGAGTCGTTCGAACCGTTCACAATAGTCATAGAGGGTCTCCTCATCACCTTGTTCAATGCTGGTAATTTCCCTTTTCAAGGCATTTGCCATTTTGGTTGGAAAGTAGCGTGCGAGGAAAACCTTATGCAGCTTAGCCCATGAATCTATGCCTCCGCTAGGCAGATGATAATACCAGTCTTCAGCATCGTCTTTAAGAGTGAACCCGAAGGCTCTCATTTTAATCTGATCCTCAGTGACGTTGGCTGGTTTGATGCTCATAATGACGTTGTGGAATTTATTCAAATGAAGAATGGGGTCCTCGCCACTTCGTCCATAATATCTCGGGAGTAATCGTATCACTCTTGTTCTGAGCTCAAATGTTACACCATCAGCAAGTGGTGGAATGCTTACAACCAACGGCTGCTGTATCAGATCTGGTACAATCAATTGTCGGAGTGTCTGAGCCATTCGTACCTGTCTCTGTATGAACTTCAACAAGTAGCGAATCAGTAGCAAAGGTGTGGATCGTAAGATAGATCCACACCGCAGTCAATCACAAATAATCACAAACAGAATGTTTGACTCCCCGGCAACGGCGCCAAATTTGACAGGGCCGGAAACCGGTGTCGTTTTCCTGTCAAAGAAATCCTAATTCACCTACTAAAGAGTATAGCAAGTAAGTCAGGGTCGATCCCACAGGGAGTCAGTTATCTGCATGCAACAACGTGTGACTAACAAGTAACGAGGGGGGTTTTGGAATAATCGCAGGATTAACAAAAGTGCAAGTAATAACAGAAGAAGAAATATGATGAGAGAAAGTATTCCACCAGACAAATATCAACACCACAGTTGCAATAGGTTGATCACTGAAAACTATATTTCCAAGTTCTTTTACTATCTTATAATTGTACCCACCCTGATATTAAGTACTATCGATTCTCACAGTTGTCGATAGACTTATTACTATGCCAATGATAAAATACCACTGATTCTCACAGTTGTCAGCGTAACTTAGCACGAACACAGCAATAGCAATGCACACAGGGATATAGGATACATGCAAGTAGAAAGACGTACAAGTACTCACTCTCCTACTCACATGCAACTGATTCTCACTCACAATTGTACGCTCGGAACCCCTACACGCACAATTGTGTTTATCACTAGATATGCACTCGGAACCCCTATATGCAATCCTAGCAATATGATAGATGTCGAAAAACCTAGTTAGCTATGCCAGAAGAATCAACATAAATCAATAGACAGTTTAATCAAGAGAATCAATCCAACTTAATAAGATATAGAACACTGAATAGAAATCTCACAACCAATTCATTGTAGTGCTTCAATTGTCTAGCAAAACAAAAGTGTTTAGCTATCCATTGTTCAAAAACCTAGAAGTTGAACGATCAAAAGAGAGAGGACCGAACTCCTCTCAAAATTAACGAAAAAGATCTTAAATAGGTTCGTACAAAGTTAACCTAGCAGATAAAATAAGGAAATAAAATATAATAAGACATAAAATCCAAATATACTAAAATGGAAACAATGACACGTTGGCCGCGCATCCTTCTCTTCCACCGCGAGGCGGTAATATCCCACCGCGAGGCGGTGGCTTCGCGTTGCACTTCTCTAAGGATCACCGTCGGGTCGCGGTGGCTTCAGGCGCGGGGCGGTATTGGCCAGCTTCTTCATCCTTGTGTCTGCTCTCCTGTACTACCAAGTGAGGTAGCTTTCTTCATTAGTTCTGGGCAGATCTTCTCCTTCATCTTCTTTCCTCTTCACTAAGCTATAAAACCTTCAAATTTGTACTGCTTCAACTCTTTCCCTGGGTTACAGACTTAGCCTAATTCTACACCGAAACTTCATCTAAATTGTGTCAATAATCACTAGTTATGGTGCATGAAATGACACCTATCAGTATATGAATTAGTTGCCTTAGTTGCACCACTCCATCACACAACATATGGCACATTACCATCCCACAAATGATTTTGTGCAAGACGAAATGAGGGAAACTACTAGTAGATCCATGCATGTACATATATATATATGGTCACAAGTCCTTCAAGAATGAAAAGAATTAAATGATATACAAACATAAATAAAATACAATAAATTGTTACCTGCAATAAGTGGTACATGTAGACATCACTCGATAGCCAAAACCTGAACACTCTCCTAGTGCTCGGTACAGACGTGCAAGAGTAGCCGATCCCCATGAACTAGTCCGAACAGTCGCGAGATCCTGTACGAGGCCCAAATATGCCACATGAATTCGATGTTGTGATTTGTCAAGAAAAAGCGTGGAACCAATGAGGTATAATAGATAGCCTGAAGCGACGACCTTAGGATAGTCTTGCATATACAACCTGAAGCAATTTTTGCATAGTGCCTCGTGCTGATATCATCGGCTTACAACATCTAAGGTAGACATCATTTCTGGTGTCATCCTAAACAACTCCATTGCATGTGCACCTTGTCGGCATCTCAATGTTTTCATGTCCAGCATCCTCTTAGAAAGTTGTTGTGTAAGTGAATATCCAATTATGTTGATACCCAAGATGAGACATACATCATGGAGAGTAACCGTCATCTCTCCCCATGGCATGTGGAAAGAGTTGGTCTTTGGCTTCCATCTCTCAATAAATTCAGAAATCAGCAGCACATTGATATGATCATACATAATGTCCTGCAGATGAGTCAGGCCGGATTTCATCAAATTCGACCTGACTACTGCATATGCATCTAATCCCCAAAACAACATGCACTAATTTGGACGGATTTGATGAAATAAAACGAGAAATTACCTTAAAGTAGTGTGGTATTGAAGAGATTTGGAAGAACATCAACCCAAATGAATCAGTTTGAGCTCATTGGATAGAAATTTTGTTGATTTTGAGTTGGGAGATGAGAACACTAGTGGAAAAAACCCTTTTTGAGGCTCCCTTTTAGAGGCGTACATAGTTCAAAACGCCTCAACAACGACTTAGGCAATCACTTTTCTTGGTTTTTGAGGCGGATAATTAATTTATACGCCTCAAAAACATCTTTTGAGACGGGCAAATTAATATACGCCTCAACAAGTTTCCGAAAAAACATTTCCCGCTAAAGTATTAGAGGCGGACCGGGGTAAGGCCCGCCTCTAATTCTAACTAATTGAGGCGGGCCAAGTAGCCCGCCTCAATTAAAGCTTGTTGAGGCGGGCCTCTTAAAGCCCGCCTCAACAATTTTTGTTCCTCTTTGCTTTTCTTTCTCTCTCCCTCTTTTCTTTTCTTTTCTTTCTCTCTCTCCTCTCTTTCTTTTCTCCCAGCCCCGATACCCGCTCTCAGCCCTAACCCTCCTTTGCCTCCATCTCTCCCCCGAACTCCCTCCTCACGCTCTCTCTCCCTCACTCCGACCACCGGCAACCCCTTTCTTCTAACCGACATTGAACACACTTCTACTCCCTTTCCAATAACTCTTGCTCTGTCTCCCATCTCCTCCATCGCCGATCTCTCCTCCACCCTCAAAACGGTGTTCTCTTCCACTTCTCGCCCAATCCCGGCATTCCAGCCGAAGCTTCTCGTCGAAATCACATCTTTTCCTCTGCATCTTCGTCGCTTTTGGCCTGTCGCCCATCTCGCCTCCCGATTTCACTAACACGGTAAGCGTGCTTTGTTTTGAAATTTTGTGTCCAAACGCTAATGGATTTTGGTCCTGAATATGTGCGAAATGTCGTGTTTTTAATTTAGGGATTTGGGGCTTCAAATTTTAGGGTTGTTAATTAATTATTGCAGCCTTCTAGGGATTTAGGGTTATCAACTCAATTAACCATTGTATTGTACGAAATATAGGATTAGAGATTTGGGGCTAACTTATTTACGAAATTTCATGTTCTGTTTTCGCTGCTTTGTTCGTTTTTTCGTTTTGGTTTGATTTTTGTTCAGGTATTATGTATGTTGCCTTCTTTTTGAGCTTCTCGTGGAATTATGGGAGTTCTCTCAATTTGTAATGGTTTTCAATTTTTCTGGACTGTTTTGAGTCTGAAAACAAAGCGATCTACTGAGCTGCATGTATGCTTGTAAATTGGTCTGACAAGTACCTGCTTATATGCCTGTTTGAATGTGCTTCTTTTGAATCAACATGAAGTGTGATCTACTGAGCTGCAGGTTTTTGTGTTTCAGTATTGAAGAGTTGAAAACTTAAATGTTGTATA
The DNA here is from genome assembly GCA_027886185.1 of Rheum nobile. NCBI lineage: Eukaryota > Viridiplantae > Streptophyta > Magnoliopsida > Caryophyllales > Polygonaceae > Rheum > Rheum nobile. The sequence goes on from WOAB01000040.1 coordinate 8,817,457, forward strand.
TGTGCATTTATCAATGGAGATGAAGTGCGCCCTCCTCTTCCTGTGATAAGGGAAGCTCTCTATGGGTATGCACTGATTTTATTCTTGTCCTTTGTTTTAATGGTTTGAACAGTTATGCTGGACTATATTCTGTACTTCGTGATCTCTTATTGAATGTTTTGCCAACAGTATAGGAGAGGTATCGGATTGTTGAATGCTTTGCCACTGCACCTTTGTTGAATGCTTTACCAATATAAGTTAATCTCATGCAGTGGAATAAATAATTTGAGAATTAGATGCATATTTTTGACTCTTTGATATCTTCAGGATAGCCTTTTATCAATGGTTTGTTATTTCATGTGTTATGTTTGAACTATATTGCTGCTTCTGCTTCTGCTTCCATGGACCATATTTTTCTCATCTTCAGCTGATGTCACTCATAATGGGTTTTTATTCATGTTATTAAAATAGGACTTGGTCTTGTATCAAAGAGATTAAGGGGAACAAGGCAAACACTATCTAACTTTGTTGGATACTGTAAACTGAATCTTTCAGGGGTTACTCAGTTTCAATCAGAAAAAATATAGGGGAAAAAATCAAATTCAAGCCATGCGAAAGAGAGGAATGAAATGTGTTGATAACTTTGAATGTCGTGGTAACTTCTGTAGTGAAGTGATATTGGAGAACTTTGTTAATAGGTTTGTCATTTCGTCAATTGTGCTAAGAAAATAAACTCATCACTTCTGCTAGATGCAAAACACTAAAGGTTGAATGCCTTTGATTTTTTCAGACAAGGGTATACTAAGTAAATCTTGATTTTTAGGCAATCATTTACAATGCATCTACTCCAGTTAATGACCTCGTGGGCAGTGGTTTGTGATGTGTGGTATCTGGAACCCCAGAGTTTAAGGCCGGGAGAAACTCCTATTGAGTTTGCAGAGAGGTTAAGAATTTTTATTACATTTTTGTAACTAAAACTTTTACTATTGTATTCTACTTGTAATACTTTGTAGTTCCACAAATATTAGTTTTGTGTAGAGCTACATGAAGAAATTGAGTTCATGCTGTTCCTGATATCAGTCAGAGCAGGTCTCAAAAAGGTTCCTTGGGATGGTTATTTGAAGTATGCACGTCCTAGCCCAAAGCTTATTGAGCGCAAGTATGGTTAATTTCCTCATTTCCGCATTTTTAATAGACTTAGAAAGAATGTAGGATTGCTGTCCTCATCTGTCATTCCTTTTCTTCAAAGGGCTTTAAACATGCAAGTAAATATCATCTACATTACAATATATGACAATTGCATCTCTTTCATCCTGAATGGTATATTTGAATTTTTTTATTCACTTTATTTGCTCGATATAGATATTTTAGTTTATTGTTCAACTCTATCAGCCAATCACATGTAGGTGGTACACAAAGTGAAACAAGAGGTCTCAATTGCTAAACACAAGCTAAAGCTCTTCATTATAGTGATTCTTTGGTGATATTAAGCCTACTGTTTCTATGGTGCTAGAATAGCTGTCTTTTTAGAGGACACCTATAAGAAAGAATTAGTAGGCAAATCTTGAAGATTGTTATTCCTGCTATTATATTTTCAACTTTTTCAAAAAACGAGAAAGGAAAGATATCAAGTAGAGTAGAACGAATAAGAATCTGGAAGCACATTGCATTGTCCCAAACATTGGCAGTACTAATTTGAGCTATATTGGAGTTTGCAATCCCAGATAATCTTCTTTTTCTTTTACCTCTATGTTTCTGGTAATTTTATTATTATTTGTTTATATTTTACTTTGTTTGATTTGTTCATTTCGTATACACTCTACGCAGGCAACAAAGCTTCGCCAAATCCTTGTTGCAACATTTAGAGGATAAGCAATGATGTCTCTTATTAACTTCATCATCATCCCTTTGTCAATTCTTTCATTTTCTTTGTCATTGTACTTTATCTGGTTTTCATGGCTCGAATTTTCATTCTAATACAAGAATGAAGTTTTTGGTAGGTATATGGTCTATATATAGGTTTTGCTCTTTCCCTCTCCTTGATGCTTCGTAATCACAAAGAAGTTCAGTTAGCATTTGTTGATGTTTGATGGTGATGTGTGTTAAATAAGGCTGTTGTTCGTCTATTAAATGTAAAATGTATCAAATTTGGCATGAAGGACTGTCATATGCTATTTTTTGCTGTTCATATTACATCTGTTGCATCTAGTGTTTTTGTTGTGTTTAGCGCCACGAATTTGTTGGTGGAAAGGCGAGTTGGAATTTGTTAGTAAAGTATACAGTTGTGATTGGATTTTTTTTGCATTTTTTTTTGCAAAAAAATTGGACTTTTTAGCCCGGATATGGAAGAGATCCGGGCTAAAATGTCCAGTTTTTTTTTGTTTAAACACAATGCTTTTTAGCCCGGACTTACCCAGATCCGGGGTAAAAGGTGGAAAATGCGACTTGTTGAGGCGGGCCTCCGAAGCCCGCCTCAACAAGTCCCTCATTTTGGCGCCAAAGTGAGGGACTTGTTGAGGCGGGCTTCGGAGGCCCGCCTCAATAAGGTCCTTTTTGAGGTGTATAACGCCCGCCTCAAAAAGTGTACCCACTTGTTGCAGCCCCCTTGGTTGAGGCGAACGGTGTACGCCTCAAAAAGTGTCAAAAGGCCCGCCTCAACGAGGGTTTTTTCCACTAGTGAATAGAGGAAGAGAGGAAGTGAGTTAGAGAGGTTGAGAGGTGAAGAGATTAAGAAAATAAGAGTGGCATATGGTGTAATTAGATACAAGCATATGTGTGTGTTGGGTGGGTGACATGGAGAAATGTAGAGTGGGCTCTATTTAGCAATTACCTTAATTATTCAATAAAATCATATTTTTTTTGGCATTTTAAAAATCACCTCATCTTTACTTTTTTAATAAGACCACAACAATTTATATTTTTTTTAGGCAAATTTAAAAAATACTCTTATTTACACATTTTTCATTACGCCATTAGTTTTTTATTTGAAAAAAATAATCTGATTTATTTATATGTATAAAAATACACCCTTCTTAAATTTTCTTCAATAATACATTTTTTTCAACCATCAAAAGTACATGATAGTTTGACTAAATCCTTTTTTCTTATATTTAAATTTTGGGATTTTTGTAAAAGTTAATATATAACATTTTACGGGAGAACAAAAAAAATATCATAAAAATAGTTTTTTTTTTATGAAAGAAAGTTATTTAAAAATATATAATGTTTGGAGATTTTTAAAAATAATGATAATTATGATGTCATAAATTGTGTAAATAAGAGAAGGTTTCTTAAACTTTCCTTAAAAATTATAATATTTTTTGGTTTTATAAAAGCTAAAGATTAAGTGTTTAATTAAATACCACAAAGATATGATAATTTTATCAAATTAAGTTTAAAATGGGGATAATTTGTAATTATTTTGGTTTTTATAACGTTTGAGGGTACTTGACGGATTTTGTGAAATCTCAAGGTTACCACACCGACTTTTTAAAAACTTTGAGTATCACATAAAATTTGTAACAGTTCGTGGCTACCACGCAAAATTTCTCATAATTTAATTAAGTCGAGTATTTTTCGGGTAGGTTGACAAGCACATTCCATGACCCATAAGGTTATAAATTCCAATTATGATATATGGTTGTAATGATTTTGTGTTTCCTATGAAAATAAAAATAAAAATGACAAACATAATAAAAAAAGTTCATGGCCACTTGGATCAATAAAATAAAGTCGTCTACGAAAAATCTATTGTTTAGTTACTTTCATTAATCATACGTCCATGCAAATACAATTAATGAGAAAGAGAGGCGATGTGAAATGGAACCGATGGAACGTTCAACGAATGAACCCAGAGCAGAAAAGCGGCTAGGTACGTGGGTTTGAAAGTTAGAAGAGTAGGTTAGGTAAGAAGCAAGCTAAGCAGTGAGTGTAGACCCCAATGAATTGCTCTTGAAATCCAATAATATTTCTCCATTTCTGGATTTGCAACGCACCACGCACGTATATTCGCTACAGGCGTTTGTAACGCGGTGAAGGGGCAATAATCAAGTCAGATTCCCCCAGAAAGTAAAATCGACCGGCGAAATTAACGGCGTTTTTGCTTGATTAGCGAAGAGATCCAGAATTAATTGATGTTGCAGTTGGTGTTGGGGGCGGCGTTCTCGGCGGTGCCGGTGATGCTGCTGATACCGCCGATGAGGAGGCTGAGCAGTTTCATGGCCAAAATTGAAGATCTGCTCCAAGACGCCGCCGTGCAGACAGCCGAGATGTATTATCTGCTTCGCGACGGTTGCTACGCTCTCCTCTCTCTTCTCCGCCGTACTCCGCCCACGACTCCTTCACGCCGTTAATTAAGCTTGATTAGTACGATTTCGCCTGTATCATCGTACAGGTGTGAGGTTTTTATTACCTTTGATTAATCAATTAATAGATTGTATTAGGCAACCCTCAGATCATTTAAAAACAAGCTTATAACATGAACACATAATTTTTTATTTGTATGTAGTTCTGAGTTTCTGTGGCTAAAATTTTCAATTTTGTCGGTCACTAGATTGTTCTCACGAAAATTGTGATTAATTAGACTATGGAAAATTAATATTGTAATAAAATTAGAATACTAGAGATAATAATCTAGATTCTCAAGTGACAATGTCAGATTCCTTCGATATGAATGATAACAGTAAGACTGCCTTCTTAATTTAGTTTTGGTATATCCATTAGAATTAATTTTGATGTCATTTTTCTTTGGCTTTTTTTAATCTAATATGTTTTTTCGTGTTGTTTGATGGTTTATGATTGTTATTGCTATCATAGTTATAGTCACAGTTCCATCTTTTTTTCTTTAGACTAATTTTGTTGAAAATTAAATTTTTATGAATTGACATATCCTGAAAAATAGGATAGAAAACATAATTTTTTGAGATTTTAAATTCCTGTAAAATGCAGGAAGTAGACTTACCTACTTCCCCCTAGGTAATTTCCACTCTACCATTTTATATATAAAATCTCAATTTTTCCCATTTTAATTTACACATTGTAAAATTCAACCAAACATATTTTCTTTAAATCCATGAAAGTAAAATTCACTGTATTTTAATTCCTGAGAAGTAACTTCCTAAGAATTACAATTTTTACGTTCAACCAAACAAGCACATAGTGTTGCTTGGATGAATCCTGAGCGATCTCATCGAATTGTTCCATCTCTGGTTCGATGTATCACGTGGTTCCTTCGCTACACTGTGATTGCTATGCGGAAAGTTTGACAAATAATAACAACAGAGGGGTCACATAAGAAGAAGTTGATAAACTTGTGACATTGTGACTTTGCATAGGATAAAGATGCTTGATGTACAAGTTTTTCAATGGAAGGGGGGAGATGCAAAGCATTCTTCGATATAATATAGTTGTTCAAAATAGGTTCAATGGGGTTGTACTATAATCTGTTAAGATCACGTGTCAGTCTTGTATGGTATTTGTTTCAATGTTCATTTCTGATCACATTGAGGTCCTGTATCTAATACAAATGCAGAATGTGAAAGTAATTCCAAAGAGAGTGCATATTGTTGGGCCAAGATATTTGGAGCATAATCTGATCGGCCCACGATCTCAGTAACAAGACCAACAGACTCGGCGAAAGCAAGAAAAGTCAAGCCCAGGGAAGGAAGACGTTGGCGATGATCTCGGAAGACGGTTCGACGGTTCCCACAAAATCCGAAAGGGAACGGCTAGATTAGTTTATTATGTAAATCATGTATAAGTACAAGATTGATAAGGTTTTTAGGGACACACCATTATTTCTACTGAATACAAGCTACAATTCGTCATTCTCTCATTCATTTTCACAATTATTCTCTAGCTCAGTTCTTCATTTCAGTATTGAAGCGACCGGCGATTAAGTTATTTGATTCGACCAGTCTCTTATTTAGAGGAGATAATCTTGTCTTTGTATCTATTTAATCTTATTTCGTCTAGTTCTTTGCTTGATTTGGATCATTCAGATATAATCACTACTGTTTATTGTCTAGTTGCCCTTCTTAAGGCGATTCAGGTCGGTTTGATCGTTTCGCCCAAAACAATTTGGCGCCTACCGTGGGGCATCTAACCAATCAACGATCCAATCATCAATCCGATACCCATCCCATCATGGCCGACGCTGGAAATCCTACAATCCTCGTCGAGAATCAAGCTCAAGGCAATGTCCAAATCGCGAACCAGGCAGAGGACGTCAGTGGCCAACCATCACAAACTCTCAAATACAAGAGCTCGCAAAAGCCATGAGTGTCCTCCAAGAAGAACTGGCCCAGCAACGTGCCAGAACCGAAACGCTAAGTACCCAATCTGAATATGAAATTGCTCGATTAACTCGTGAAAACGAGTTGTTGAAGTCGCAGGTACACTCGGCCGTATCGGCCCCCGGAGGCTCAAGACGCATAGTCAACACGGAGGGACTGTCTACTCGACTCAACTTGGATGGAATAGACGCGACACCTGCGACGACGACTAATGCCTCCCTACCTTCTAGTATGTTCCAAACCCCTCCGGTCACTTTTGTTTCAACTAATGTACCAAGTTTTGTAGCCGAGCCCCCTGAAGCTCGAGTGATCCATCCGTAGGTAACAACTTCGGCTGATCTCCAGGCCCTCATACAACAAGCTATCAACGAGCATATGAAGACCCTGGATGATCGCATCGCACGAATCCCGGGAGTTCCTCAACCAATCGAGAAAGAAGCAATCGACGGATATGAAGATTCACCTTTCGCAGAAGCGATTGCGCGCGTCGAGATTCCTAAAAAGTTCCACGTCCCCAACATGCCTAACTACGACGGGACCGGGGACCCCGATGACCACATCTCAATTTATAAGCAAAAATTAATGACTATTTCAATCCCAATAGGGAACCGCGAGGCAGTCATGTCCAAAAGGTTTGGCACGACCCTCGCGGGACCTACACTAACTTGGCTTATGCATTTACCACAGGGTTCCATCGCCTCCTTCTCCGACTTAATCAATTCGTTCAAAGTCTAATTCTCTAGCAGTCGATGATTAGAAAAGCAGTCAAGCGACCTATACAGGATCGTGCAAAGGTATGGCGAACCTCTAAGAGATTATCTTAACAGGTACAACAAAGAGAAGGTCGCGATCCCACATTGTGACGTCCCAACATCGATCGAAGCGTTTCGCCGAGGCCTGGTCAAAGGTAGTGAACTCTACCACGAATTAACCAAATACCCATGCCAAAGCTTTGAAGACGTACAAGACAAAACCATTGCGCAAGTCAGACTCGAAGAAGACGAGGAACCCTCCAAAGCAAAGAAGAGTCCCGATCGAGTCGACCGAAGGCCATCCTCGGATCATTGGCGTGATCGATGACACCAACCTTATCCTAAGGGGCGGAGAGACCCTGGTCAGGTAAACAACTCTTATGTCAAGAACCAGGATTGGAGAAACAACCCCGCTCTCCCTCCGAAGCTTCACTCTTACAACTTCAACATTTCCGTATCGAAGCTCGTAAAGAGTTTTGACAAATATGGAAAGGAGGTAAGGTGGCCTCGGAAGAGCGACAAACCAGACGCAAAGAAGGACAAGAACCGGTGGTGCGAGTTCCACGGGGACCACAGACACTCGACGGACGAATGCATAGCCCTTTGCAAGGAAGTCGCGAGGCTCCTCGCGCAGGGGCTATTACGCGATGTCATCTCCGACAAAGCCAAAGCGACCCTCGATCGAAGGGACCAGGTAACATCCGACAAACCGTCCTCTCCGGTTCCCACTAAAATTGTTAACACCATTTCAAGAGGGTCAGACGTGTGTGGAAACACATACTTGGCCGCCCAAAGACACGCCCGAGAAAGCAAAAGCGACAAACCGATTCGGACGGAGACAAGACAATTGCAGATCTCTGACTCTCCCGCCATTACTTTCGATGACTCAAAAGCCCAAGAGTTAGGCGACCACCACGACGGTTTGGTAATTTCTCTTTCAATTAGCAACTGTCTTATCCATCGTGTTCTAATCGACACAGGTAGCTCCACCAACCTGTTAACACTAGACGCCTTAAAGGGTATGGGTTTAAGCGAGGATGACTTAACTAGAAACTCTACCCCGCTGGTCGGATTCAGCGGGGAAGTTAAATATACCCAAGGCGAGATCGTGTTGACAATGTACGCTGGTGGAGTCAATAAACAGGTAAAGTTTTTAATACTCGACTGCCCATCTTCATACAATGCAATCCTTGGCAGACCTTGGATCCATGCCATGAAAGCTGTACCTTCCACTTATCACCAGACAATAAAGTTCCCTACTAAGTGAGGGGTACAGGAAATAAGAGGCGACCATCGGGATGCTAAGGAGTGCTACGTCACTTCAATGAAATGGGCAATCGACAAACCTTCCGCATAGCAATCACAGTGTGGTGAAGGAACCACGTGATACATCGAACCAGAGATGGAACAACTCGATGAGATCGCGCAGGATCCTTCAAAGCCAACACAAACGGTAAAGGTCGGATCGGATCTAAACGATTCGACCAGAGCAAATTTAATTTCCTTTTTACGATCCAACTCTGATTGTTTTGCTTGGTCACACGAAGACATGGTGCGGATCTCCCCAGATATTATTACTCATAAATTGAATGTAGATCCCATATATCCTCCGGTCAAGCAAAAAAGGAGAAAGTTCGCACCAGAGCGAAACAAAATTGTAGACGATGAGGTAAAATATTTACTCGAAACAGGTAAGATAAGAGAAGTCAAGTACCCCGACTGGTTAGCAAACGTCGTCGTGGTCCAAAAGAAGAATGAGAAATGGAGAGTATGCATCGACTTCACAGACCTAAACAAGGCTTGTCCAAAAGACTCCTTCCCATTACCACATATCGACGCCATGGTTGACGCGACCGCCGGACACGAAATGCTAACATTCATTCACGCGTTTAGTGGATACAACCAAATTCTCATGGACCCTGACGACCAAGAAACGACAGCCTTTATAACAAGCCAATATACGTACTGCTATAAAGTAATGCCTTTTGGAATAAAAAATGCAGGGGCCACATATCAAAGGTTGGTGAACAAAATGTTCAAAGACCAGATAGGATACACCATGGAAGTTTACATCGACGACATGCTCGTCAAGTCCAAAGCGACAGGGGACCACATCGAACACTTGAAAGAAGCATTCGAGGTATTGAAAAGATATAACATGAAACTAAACCCGACTAAATGCTCTTCCAGAGTGTCTTCATGAAAACATTTAGGGTACATGGTGACACAAAGAGGGATCGAAGCCAGACCAGACCAGATCAAGGCTATCGTCAACCTTAGGTCCTCCCGATGTGTCAAAGACGTCTAGAAGTTGACAGGACGGATAGCGGCATTGAACATATTCATATCAAAGTCCTTGGATAAATGCAAGCTCTTCTATGAAGCCCTGAAAAAGGACAAGTCATTCGACTGGATAGCAGCACACGAACAAGCCTTCCAAGATTTAAAGACATATTTGGCGAGTCCACTCTTGCTAGCTAAACCAAAAGACGACGAGCCATTACCACTGTATCTAGTCGTATCAGAATCAGCCGTCAGCGCAGTCCTGACAAAAGAGGAAGACAGTAAACAATCACCAGTCTACTATGTAAGTCGTTCCCTACTTCCCGCCGAGACAAGGTACATGTCACTTGAAAAATTAGTCTTGGCATTAGTTATGGCCTCAAACAAGTTAAGACCCTATTTCGAATCACATGCTATTATTGTGAGGACTAACCATCCCATGAAAGCCATCATGAGGAAACCAGAATTTACAAGACGAATGGCTAAGTGGGCCATACACCTTAGCGGATTCGACATTGAGTACGAGCCAAGGATGGCGATCAAATCTCAAGCTTTAGCCGACTTTGTGGCCAATTTCAGCCCTACACTGGAACAAGAAGCCACAAAGGAGGTCGAACAGCTGAAAGTTGAGGAAGACAAGGGCACATGGCAACTCCATACAGATGGAGCGTCGAACGTAAGAGGAGTCGGCCTAGGTGTTGTACTAAAATCGCCACAAGGGGACCACATAGCCCAAGTTGTGAGATGCGAGTGGGATGCGACCAACAATGAAGCAGAATATGAAGCCCTCGTATTTGGGTTAACACTCGCACACAATCTCACAATCCTAAGCATAGAGGTGACATGCGATTCTCTCCTAATCGTCAACCAAGTGCAAGGTTCGTACGCTGCTAAATACGACATGATGATGGCATATCTGGATATCGTCAAAACATTGGCAAGCAAATTCCAGAACTTCACCATCCGACAAGTCTCACGTGACCTCAACACACAAGCCGACTCTCTGACAAATCTTGGCTCCGCCCTACATCCTAACGACTTTCACAACATCCCGTTGGAACATATCACCACACCGGCCGTCTAACACCCCCAAAACTTAACCCTTTTGGAAAGGTATTACCGCCAGTGACCCTAGTGTTCCTTACCGAGATCACCCAAGGCTTTACTGTTTAAATACAATTTATGAAATACAAATGATGCATAATGATCAAAGTATTCAATCCAAAACATAACATTGTCAAGGAACAAGAGTTACGGGATTACAACCCAATCCCGAATAGGATAATACATAGTTTAAACCAAACACATCGGAAGTCTAAGAAAGTATATTACAATCAAAGTTATTGTCCAAAAGATCTCAACCTGATTGAAGAAATAATTAAAACATTGAAAAAACACCGTTGACTCCATAGTCCTTCTGGTCTTCCGAACTACTTCTTATCTGATGTGCCGAATCGAACGGATGACACCAGCCAACCATGCAAGGGAAAATATAGGTTGGTTAGTCTAAATGAATAGACTAGCAAGGGTACAAAGCAGAATGGTTCGAAGCAGTCGCATTAGGTTAGACTCCTCGTCCCTCGAATAATAATCGAGTACGCTTGTCAACCACCATACTCCTACTGGAATAAACAAGAGGTATGCACAAGAGAAGATTCTGGAAGACTGAATCTTCACAGAAATCGACTCGAAAGAAGACTCCAACGGAAATGAGTCTTTAAGGAAGTATGACAATTCTGGAAAGTTACAGAATCATACAACAATGATTTAAAACTGACTGAGATGCTTCAGTCAACGACCAACCTCACCGCCTTTCAGCGAATCCAGATCGGAAAGAAGACGTACTACTTTCAAGTCAACATGAGTCTTCCTAGCGGCACTATTACCTAGCTGTCCTACTCGCTGAGCGTTCATTAATTATGTGCGTCAAGGTAGCACTTATCTGATTATGTTTCAAAAACACACAACACATTATAGACTTTTACATGTGTACCCCACCAATGGGATGACACATCTTAGTATACGTTTCGTCGAGAGTGACGTACACCGAAAGGTTTGTGACACCAACTAAGTGTCCTGTCTCTACACACTTGTGAAAGAGATCGATCATGATCATAGAATAGTACCAGATGGAGACGAGCCACCCCGATACCAGATTATAAAGAAACGACTGGACAGAGTCCGAGTAACGTTCCTAATTAACAGTGCTAACTAAACAGTTACAGCACCACAACAGTTATAGGATAAATCCACATAAAGGCCCGAAAGGCGATCATAGATAATAGCGTTGTTCTAACAGATATACAACCTATTATATGATTTTCAAAACAGTTTAACAAAACCGTTTCCAGACAAACAGAATATTCACTCCAAATTAATTACTCAGATAGACTACTGATAATTAATGTAAATATGGAACAAATGAGCAAGAGCGAACCGCCACTTGCCTTAATCCGCAGAATAGTCTAACGACGTCAATTGGATTCCGGGCTCGACACGGTATAGTTCCGACAGCACAACAACCTTTGAGTCGACCCATAAAAGGAACCCTAAGTTAGATCCGACATAAACAGTACGAATCTAAAAACGGCGAAAGAACACGAAAGGAAAGACGCCACGACGACAACCAACCAAGCCAAAGCCACGAAGGCATTCTGGGCACTGGCGGCGGTCGCTGTTCTTGGCGGCGGTCGCCGCATTCATCACGGCGGTCGCCGTGAAGAACACGGTCGACAGAGACGAGAGAAATCTCACCAAAACAAAGCGCATTTCGACCCCTTTCAGCCTGGCTTGGTTTCTGACCTTCAAAGGCAACCACAAGGCTTCAAAAGAGCTGCTAGAAACACCACCAAACAACACCGACGAAAGCTTCGAAATTTCCGACAAAGGCACAACTCCGGCGAGAGGCAAATTTGGCAGAGGTTTGGTGCTAGGATGGCTCAAAACCTCTCCCCCAACACCTCCTTTTATAGCCAAAACATCTGGAGTTCAAAACAAGAGGGCCTAGAGCTAGTTCGGCGCTCGCCAGAAGTCGCGCCGGCGACCAACAGGCAAGGACCGCCGGACAACGAAGGTGACAATTACAGCGGGCGCCGTAATTTACAGCGGTCGCCGTGGCTGGCACACCAGCTGCCTCCTCGAGCATTGGGACGGCGGGCGCCGTGACTTTACGGCGGTCGCCGTGCTTGGGTCTCACTACGGCGGTCGCCGCGACTTTACGGCGGTCGCCGTGATACCTTTTTCCCGCCCGTTCAGCTTTGAACGAACATGACTTTAAGCCGGGATAAAAATTATCGTATGCGAACGACAATTAAAATCCAAGGCATGTTATCTGTATATTATTTCACTGAGAAAAATATTACAGATACAGAGCACCTTACAAAATGTCTCAAACTCTCTGTATTAAATCCGACGTACACAACGGGTACTCGGAAAAATTCCAAAATTCCCAAAATAACCTTACAAAAATACGGGGTATCACATCTCCTCCCCCTTACAAGAAGTTTCGACCCCGAAACTTAGGTCGAGAGTAACTCGGGAAAACGCCTGAGCATATCTGATTCGGTTTCCCACGTCTCCCAAGTAACTTCTTCGGTCCCTGACTTGGACCACAACACTCGTACCAACGGCACGATCTTGTTGCGCAAACGCTTCTCCCGACGCTCCAAAATGCACACGGGCAACTCTTCATAAGTACCATTAGCTTGAATCTCGATGTCTTCATAACTAAGCACATGAGACTCATCTGGTACATACTTTTTGAGTAAAGATACGTGGAACACGTTATGCACCGGGTGAGCCGATGGCGGTAACGCCAAGCGGTACGCTAGAGATCCTACTTTATCTAGAATCTCGAATGGTCCCACGTAGCGAGGGTTAAGCTTCCCACGCTTACCAAATCTGAAAACTCCTTTGGATGGCGATACCTTGACAAAAACCTTGTCACCAACCTCGAACTCGACAGTCCTGTGCTTCCGATCTACGTAGGACTTCTGTCGACTCTGAGCGGTCAACATCCTTTGTCTGATCCAAGCAATATCTGAAGCCGTCCTTTCGACCAACTCTGGTCCAAGCAGAATTTTGTCGGCATTATCATCCCAACAAATCGGAGATCTGCATCTGCGACCATACAACGCTTCAAACGGAGCCATCTTGATTGTAGCATGCCAGCTATTGTTGTACTTGAACTCAATCAGACTCAAGCTGTCCTCCCAGTTAGTTGGACGATCGAGTACACAAGCTCTAAGCATATCCTCCAGAGTATGGATGTTCCTTTCAAACTGGCCATCTGTCTGAGGATGAAAAGTTGTACTAAACCTCAACTCGGTCCCCATAGCCTGATAAAGTTCCTTCCAGAACCTTGACATGAAACGGCCATCTCGGTCCGATACAATGGTCTTAGGAATGCCATGTAAGCGGACAATCTCTTTCTGGTAAACTTCTGCTAACTTCTGGGTTTCCCATGTGGTCTTGATGGCTATGAAATGAGCACTCTTCGTAAGCCTATCCACAATTACCCAGATAGCATCTCTCTGACTTCGAGTCTTGGGTAGCCTAGTGACGAAGTCCATGGAAATGTCCTCCCATTTCCATTCTGGTACAGGGAGAGGTAGCATCTCACCACCTGGCCTGCGGTGTTCGATCTTGGCCTTCTGGCAAGTTAAGCACTTTGCCACAAAGTCTGCTACGTCCCACTTCATGTTTGGCCACCAAAACTTCTTCCTGAGATCCTTGTACATCTTGCTAGAGCCAGGATGCACAGAGTAAGCAGATGAATGAGCTTCTCTCATCACCAACTGACGAAGACCTTCTGTGTCAGACACACAGATCCAATCCTGAAACCAAAGTGATCCATCATCCTGAACCACAAAACTGGGAGCTTTCCCATCCATCACTTCACTGCTTAACTTCACCAAGATGATGTCATCGACTTGCTTTTCTTTGATCTGATCCAGCAATGTAGCCTGAATTTCCATCATACTCAGGTACCCTCTACGCTGGTCATACAAGACTTCAATGTCGCATGACGCTTGGTTTAGCTTGGTCTGAGCAGTAAGTAGAGCAACTATAGTCTCATGCGTTGTCTTCCGGCTTAGTGCATCAGCTACTACATTAGCCTTGCCCGGATGATACAACAACTCCATGTCGTAGTCCTTGAGCAACTCTAGCCAGCGGTGTTGTCTCATATTTAGCTCCTTTTGAGTAAATATATACTTGAGACTTTTGTGGTCGGTGAAGACTTGGCATCTTATACCGTAGAGGTAATGCCTCCAAATCTTCAGCGCAAAGACAACCGCTGCTAACTCAAGATCATGGGTCGGATAGTTTTCTTCGTAAGTCTTGAGTTGTCTAGATGCGTAAGCAATGACTCTGCCCCTTTGCATCAAAACACAACCAAAACCACACTTGGAAGCATCACTATAGACCACATAATCGTCGTTCCCCTCTGGGAGTGCTAACACGGGTGCCGAGGTCAACCGTCGCTTCAACTCCTGGAAACTGACCTCGCACTTGTCATTCCAGACAAACTTCTTGTGGACCTTGCGGAGTAGATTGGTCATAGGTAGAGCGATCTTTGAAAATCCTTCTACGAACCTTCTATAATACCCGGCAAGTCCAAGAAAACTGCGCACCTCCTTCACATTCTGGGGCTGTGTCCATTTAGCCACCACTTCAATCTTTTGGGGATCAACCATAACCCCATTTTTATTGATCACGTGGCCTAAGAAAGCCACTTCCTTTATCCAGAATTCACACTTGGACAGTTTAGCATAAAGCTGATGTTGTCTAAGGATTGACAAGGCAATCCGTAGATGTTTCTCGTGGACTTCTTCATCCGGAGAATAGATCAGGATGTCGTCTATGAAGACCACCACGAACTTATCCAAGTACTGGTGAAAACATCGGTTCATCAAATCCATAAAGACAGCTGGAGCATTTGTAAGCCCAAAAGGCATCACTATGAACTCGTAATGACCATATCTGGTCCTAAACGCAGTTCTAGGAATGTCCTGCTCACGAATCCTGAGTTGGTGATATCCAGATCTCAAGTCGATCTTGGAGAAAACCTTTGCTCCCTGCAACTGGTCCAACAAGTCATCAATCCTAGGCAAAGGATACTTGTTCTTGATCATCACCTTGTTCAACTCTCGGTAGTCGATACAAAGTCGGAACGATCCGTCCTTCTTTTTGACGAACAATACCGGAGCACCCCACGGCGATGCACTCGGCCTGACATAACATTTGTCAAGAAGATCTTCAAGTTGATTCTTCAATTCTTGCATCTCAGCTGGAGCCATTCGATACGGTGATTTGGAAATCGGCGTCGTACCAGGCTCAAGATCAATTGAAAACTCTACGTCACGGTTCGGGGGTAATCCAGGAATTTCTTCCGGAAAGACATCCGAAAACTCTCTAACTACAGGAATATCAAGAACCTCAGGTCCATCCTTCGCAGGCGAATCCAAGTAGCAAAGGTACCCGATACATCCTTGTCGTAGTAGCTTAAACGCAGCCATCACATTGATCAGCTTGCCGTTATCAGCGTCATTTCGACCTTTGAACTTGCACACGAACTGGCCCCCGGATGACACCGTCACCGTTCTTGAACTGAAGTCGATCACCGCCTTGTGACGCGTTAGCCAATCCATACCGAGGATAATGTCGTATGGAGCCATGGCTATACAGATTAAATCTGCCTCAAATTCCTTACCCTGAATGGTAATCGGAAAGTCGGATAGATGCTTGGTTCCCACCAAACGTTCTCCATTAGGAAGATTAACGACAAAAGGGTCGCACGAATCGTTGCACACTAAGTCTAACTTGCTAACACAACTATCCGAAATAAAGGAATGCGTAGCACCAGAATCAAATAGAATGCACACTGAAGTAGAGTGAAGGTATAAAGTACCTTGAGCAATTGGAGCATTGGGTCCATCTGCTTCACGCATCTCATACAAGCGTTGTCCCTGACTTCCAGAAACAGCTGGGGCCTTTCCCCTGTTCAGAGCAGTCGTCTGGACCGAAGGGCTACGAGTCTCGGCAGGCTTAAACCTAGGTCGGTTGCTCTGATGAACTGACCCTTGTTGTGACTCTACTCCCTTCTGTTTCCCCTGCTTGCAGAACTTCTGCAGATGACCATCATGTCCACACCCAAAGCACGACCTCTTCTCCTTCTGACACTCATTGCTCTTGTGCCCATCCGTACCACAGTTATAACACTTAACTGAACTCCTGGTCTGCCCCGACTGCTGAGTCGATCCTCCTTGCGTCATCTCCGTCTTAGCTTGGCCAGACTTGGCAAAGTTAGACGGTAGCGCAGGGCGCTTAAAACCACCTCCTTGGTTCTGATTCTGCATCGACTTCTGTCGGTTGCGCCTCTTGGTCGACTCCTCAAGAGTTACCTCCAGCTTATAGGCACAATCAACGTACTGCTCCAAGGTAGAGCATGTGTGATGCACCATTAACGGCTTGATATCCGGACTCATCCACTCGTGGAAGTACCAGATCTTTTGGGCCTCGCTGGTAATCTCAGCAGTGGCGTATTGCAAAAGATGATTGAACTTAGACGCCAACTCGGTCACTCTCAGACCATCTGTCTGTGGGTACAAGACTCTTTATGCTTCTCCTCTCTCATAGCACGAGAGAAAAAGCGATCAACCATCTTGGTCTTGAACATTGACCAAGTCAACACTTGGCTCTCAGCCAGACCTGTGCTCTCATACCACTCGCTATCCTCCTCCTTCAACTGAAGAGAAGCGATATGGACCTTCTCGGCCTCCGTATACTCCACATTCCGAAACATCCTCTCCATATGCGAGAACCAATGAGTCACTGCCATTGGCTCCCCTTTCCCGTTATAGCAATCGGGCCTCATGGAAGTGATGGTCTTTAGAGCGCGACCATAGCTGTCTCTTGCCCTATCGGCAGTCTCCTGAATCACAGGGTTTCTGGGTTCCACAACATCAGGAACCACTGGGTGGGTAGGCACTTCTTGCGCTTGAGACGCACTGGGTCTCAATACATCCGCAATTGCCTGCATCACAATCCCACGAATCGCCTCAACAGCTGCGGCGTCAAACAGCGCTGGTGTTTGGGTCTGATCCTGACCTTCACGCCTCTGCTGGATGCGAGACTCAGACTCGTGTTCATCCTGAACACCTCTTCCTGCTGGCCTGGGATCTTGACTAGCCCCAGCACCGGCTCGAGTCAAATTCCTCGTGCTTCTTGGGTTCACCATCTATTTACCGATCAAATTCCAAGCATTCAATACATTAATATTATGCAATATACTTATGCAATATACCAACGTAAATAAATTACTCAGAATAGATCAACTTGGTATTTTATAGATGAACCTTTGAACTGTTACACAAGCTACACATAAGTCTATCATTCGAGCGTTAGGACAACATTGCTCGAAGATATAAGTGTTTCACAGAGTACTTGCCGCAACACTGAAATATTACACAAAGTACAAACTTGGAATACTAAGAAACGAAACTATTGCGATAGGCAACGCCAATCCTCCTCAAGGCATTCCAAAATGTCTCCCATAAGACTGGCTACTCGTGCATGGTCTCTTCGGGCTAGGCTCACCATCGAGCTCTGGCGATGGGTTTCGCACCCTGCTTGACCCTGAAGCACATGGTCCTATCTCAGTCATCGTAAGGTATGGGTCGTCCATGACTGGTCCTCCTATTCCAGCCCTCCTCTGAGTACTGGCGATCAACTCATCCCACTGACTCTGCTGTTCTGCAGAGATTACCTCGCTCTGGCGGAGGATCTCCTGCAGCTCGGATTCCAACCTCCATCTTCTTGGAGTAGGGATAGGCTGAGATTCCCTGTCACTTCTCCTAATACCGTACTCGGTATACAGTGCCTCCCAATCAGCTTCTGACATGGGTGCGTACTCTGGCACTGGTGGCAATTCTGTACCGGGCTCTTGATTCTGCCCTCCAAGGTCCAACTCCGGGTCCTCTTCTGGATCATCCTCTATGGGATCCTCGTCCTCGGGATCATCCTCGATGGGATCCTCATCCTCGGGATCATCCTCGATGGGATCCACATGCTCAGAATCATCCTCGACCATATCCTCGTCCTCGACAGGATCTTGCTCAAGCATCTCCTCTTCCTCCTCCTCGTACTCGATCTCCTCGGGAATTGGTCCCAGCAGAAAGTCGTCTTGGTAAACCCCTTGTTCATACCTTGATAACTCATCTTCCTGCTCTCATTCCTGTACTTCCTCCACCCTTGGTGGTGGCACAGGTACAGCCTCAGGGACCATAGCATCCCTAGCTGCAAGGACAACCGACTCGAGGAGAATGTTCTTGACGTCTTCGGGCGGGCTACTCGGGCCTCCAACCTCGAAACATCACTGAGGTAACGGAAAATCTAGCCTCGGCTGGTCCGACTTGGCGTCTTCCGACCCCCCACCTATAGAAAAGCATACACCCATCCTATCGAACAATGAGGAATGAATTAGTCTTTCTAGACATAGAAGCAAGCTTACTATATCAGACTATAAAGAAGACACGACTATGAACGGTGTTTTTAAATTCTTTTCAGAATGAAAATTCATAGCCCTTTTTAAAGCATTTTTGAAAACGGATAAATGGTTTATAAAAATTCCAAACCCGTTTTAAAACCTTTGGCTCTGATACCACAACTGTAATACCCCCAAAACTTAACCCTTTTGGAAAGGTATTACCGCCAGTGACCCCAGTGTTCCTTACCGAGATCACCCAAGGCTTTACCGTTTAAATACAATTTATGAAATACAAATGATGCATAATGATCAAAGTATTCAATCCAAAACATAACATTGTCAAGGAACAAGAGTTACGGGATTACAACTCAATCCCGAATAGGATAATACATAGTTTAAACCAAACACAGCGAAAGTCTAAGAAAGTATATTACAATCAAAGTTATTGTCCAAAAGATCTCAACCTGATTGAAGAAATAATTAAAACATTGAAAAACCACCGTTGACTCCATAGTCCTTCTGGTCTTCCGAACTACTTCTTATCTGATGTGCCGAATCGAACGGATGACACCAGCCAACCATGCAAGGGAAAATATAGGTTGGTTAGTCTAAATGAATAGACTAGCAAGGGTACAAAGCAGAATGGTTCGAAGCAGTCGTATTAGGTTAGACTCTTCGTCCCTCGAATAATAATCGAGTACGCTTGTCAACCACCATACTCCTACTGGAATAAACAAGAGGTATGCACAAGAGAAGATTCTGGAAGACTGAATCTTCACAGAAATCGACTCGAAAGAAGACTCCAACGGAAATGAGTCTTTAAGGAAGTATGACAATTCTGGAAAGTTACAGAATCATACAACAATGATTTAAAACTGACTGAGATGCTTCAGTCAACGACCAACCTCAACGCCTTTCAGCGAATCTAGATCGGAAAGAAGACGTACTACATTCAAGTCAACACGAGTCTTCCTAGCGGCACTATTACCTAGCTGCCCTACTCGCTGAGCGTTCATTAATTATGTGCGTCAAGGTAGCACTTATCTGATTATGTTTCAAAAACACACAACACATTATAGACTTTTACATGTGTACCCCACCAATGGGACGACACATCTTAGTATACGTTTCGTCGAGAGTGACGTACACCGAAAGGTTTGTGACACCAACTAAGTGTCCTGTCTCTACACACTTGTGAAAGAGATCGATCATGATCATAGAATAGTACCAGATGGAGACGAGCCACCCCGATACCAGATTATAAAGAAACGACTGGACAGAGTCCGAGTAACGTTCCTAATTAACAGTGCTAACTAAACAGTTACAGCACCACAACAGTTACAGGATAAATCCACATAAAGGCCCGAAAGGCGATCATAGATAATAGCATTGTTCTAACAGATATACAACCTATTATATGATTTTCAAAACAGTTTAACAAAACCGTTTCCAGACAAACAGAATATTCACTCCAAATTAATTACTCAGATAGACTACTGATAATTAATGTAAATATGGAACGAATGAGCAAGAGCGAACCGCCACTTGCCTTAATCCGCAGAATAGTCTAACGACGTCAATTGGATTCCGGGCTCGACACGGTATAGTTTCGACAGCACAACAATCTTTGAGTCGACCCATAAAAGGAACCCTAAGTTAGATCCGACATAAACAGTACGAATCTAAACACGGCGAAAGAACACGAAAGGAAAGACGCCACGACGACAACCAACCAAGCCAAAGCCACGAAGGCATTCTGGGCACTGGCGGCGGTCGCTGTTCTTGGCGGCGGTCGCCGCATTCATCACGGCGGTCGCCGTGAAGAACACGGTCGACAGAGACGAGAGAAATCTCACCAAAACAAAGCGCGTTTCGACCCCTTTCAGCCTGGCTTGGTTTCTGACCTTCAAAGGCAACCACAAGGCTTCAAAAGAGCTGCTGGAAACACCACCAAACAACACCGACGAAAGCTTCGAAATTTCCGGCGAAGGCACAACTCCGGCGAGAGGCAAATTTGGCAGAGGTTTGGTGCTGGGATGGCTCAAAACCTCTCCCCCAACACCTCCTTTTATAGCCAAAACATCTGGAGTTCAAAACAAGAGGGCCTAGAGCTAGTTCGGCGCTCGCCAGAAGTCACGCCGGCGACCAACAGGCATGGACCGCCGGACAACGAAGGTGGCAATTACGGCGGGCGCCGTAATTTACGGCGGTCGCCGCGGCCTGGCACACCAGCTGCCTCCTCGAGCATTGGGACGGCGGGCGCCGTGACTTTACGGCGGTCGCCGTGCTTGGGTCTCACTACGGCGGTCGCCGCGACTTTACGGCGGTCGTCGTGACACCTTTTTCCCGCCCGTTCAGCTTTGAACGAACATGACATTAAGCCGGGATAAAAATTATCATACGCGAACGACAATTAAAATCCAAGGCATGTTATCTGTATATTATTTCACTGAGAAAAATATTACAGATACAGAGCACCTTACAGAATGTCTCAAACTCTCTGTATTAAATCCGACGTACAGAACGGGTACTCGGGAAAATTCCAAAATTCCCAAAATAACCTTACAAAAATACGGGGTATCACAGGCCGTCCCCAAAATCATCAAAACAGCTAATCCAGACGATATTCAGACGATGAGCGAATTATCCTTAGAAGAAGTCGTCTCAGCAGAAGTAGGCGACCATACAGAAGAAGACTTGGTGGGAGACTAAGACGATTGGACCACGCCTTACATCAAGTGGCTCAAAGACGAAATACTCCCAACAAACAAGACAGAAGCCAAAATACATAAGGTACAAGCCGTAACTTTTGATCTAACAGATAATGTTCTATTCAAACAATCTGTCATAGGCTTATACCTATGCTGCCTCAAAAAAGTCAAAGTGCAACGCGTCCTACAATCCTTACACGACGGAGAATGTGGAAATCACAACGGAGGACGTAGCCTATCTGGCAAAGCTCTTAGGACGGGTTACTATTGGCCTACGATGAACAAGGACGTGATCGACTACGTCAGAAAATGCGACGCCTGCCAAAGGCACGCTCCCATCACTCACCAGCCACCAGCGATGCTTCACCCAACTCTAGCACCCTGGCCTTTCATGCGATGGGGGATGGACATCATCGGGAAACTACCACCAACATCAGGACAACGCGTCTTCTTCTTAGCCATGACCGATTATTTCTCTAAATGGATAGAAGCCGAAGCATATCGAAAGGTAAAGAAAAAGCATGTCATCTCATTCATAAAACGTAATATTCTATGCAGATTTGGCGTCCCTTCAGAAATCGTATGCGACAATGGCTCCCAATTCATCGGTAGCAAGACGCGATCCTTCTGCAAAAAATGGAACATCACACTAGTCACATCCATGCTAAGATACCCATAATCCGATGGTCAAGCAGAATCCAGCAATAAAATCATCATCAACAACCTCAAAAAATGTCTCACAGGGGCAAAAGGCAAGTGGGCCGATGAGCTCCCCTTGATACTATGGTCTGACAGGACGACGCCAAAGAATGCAACAGAACAGAGCCCATTCTCACTAGTCTACGGGAGCGAGGCAATCATCCCCACTGAACTACTCATACCAACTGCCAGATATGGACTTCAAACCCCATAGCAAAACGACGTCGAATTAACTCACAATCTCGACACCATAGACGAGACCAGAGAGAGAGCCAAAATTTGAATGGTCCAATACCAACAACAAGTCGCCCGGAGCTATAACAAAAACGTCTGAGCTAAAGTCTTCAAGTTAGGAGACTGGGTCCTAAGGGAAACGTTCCAGAACACCAAAGATCCAACCGACGGGAAATTGGCGCCTCAATGGGAAGAACCTTACCTCATCAAAGAAATCGTCGGACAAGGAGCATACCGACTAGAAACCAAAGACGAACAACCAATTCCTAGAAGTTGGAATGCGACCCATTTAAAGTTGTATCATTTCTAAACCCTTTTTTTCCTTCACACTTTCTTTACGTCTATTCGATTACATATGTTTGAATTACGTTACTGACTTAAGCATCGGAGGGCCGTTGGGTCATCCCCCAACGGTCGCCCCAAGACCTGTCCTTTTTTGTACTCTTAACACAATTTGAACAAGAACAAGAGGCCTCGAAGACAAATAGTCAAGCTCAAAAGGATATCCTTACTATATACAAAATAGCGCTTACAACACACAAATCGATCGATACACGGGGAATGGAGGAGACAAAACACTACGAAATATTCTATCTTACAAGACGTGTCCTATCCAAGGTACTCGTCTTTACCCTATACTATAAACGACTCTTCCCTAGACAGACAATGCATGCTACATTAACATTCATAACTACAGGTCGTCATGACAAAACACTTCACACTAAGGCCAAGGCGCGATCGACAAATCCACCTGCAAGAAACATACGAAGCAAAAACAAGGTATGCAAACATAAAACCATCCTACAAAATACGCGACCCGCGATGGTGGACGGGTCGCCAAAACATTATCCATCCCATCTCTTCGACGGGGTACAACATGTCACTTAAACTCCTATAACAGAATGTTCCAAGACTTCACCCACACAACTTCATTACATCTAACTAAGATTCACCCGATTTCTCATTGACATATGCAAGAACAATTTCCTTACCTGTGGTCACTTCAGGGCCATCCTTTGATGCATCCTCGACAACCAGCTTAAAGAGATCATCTCCTGGGTTACCATTGGGATACAAGAGATCCATATCGGCCTTCGCATCTTCAATCTTCCATTCAACATGAGCACCAGCAACATACTCCTCCATCATTTCAATGCGAGATTTGAGGCAGTAATACGCCCCCACATCACCAGCAGTACGAGCATCCTGCTAATGAAGGTTCTCGGCCTCAGCCTTTATTTCAACCTTCACTTCCTCAAGATAAGCCTTGAAATTCTTCTTGGTCGACGACATCTCACTTTCGAGAGCTTTCACACGGCCCTCAGAAGCCTTCATCTGCTCCTCTGCTCGAGTAATCCGTTTATCTGCCCTATCGCTTAATTCCTGAATAGTCAAAAGGGCGACCATAGAGTACTGGAAAGCCTACACTCGAAGCATCATGTAATTCAGTAAAAAAAAAAAAAAAAGACTTTCATCTTCTTACTTACCTTCCAAGCGCTGACAACAGCTTTCTCCATACAATCGCTGGGATAAAGGTTGCCGATTTCGTTCTTGGCCTCCGAGTCCACAAAACGGAGTAAGTCGCTTGCCGATCTCTCCCTTAACATGCCTGGCGAAGGATTCAAAGCAGCCATCGCCTTCCTCTTAGCCCCGGATGCTTTCGACGAAGGGGAATCCAAAGCAATGACTCCAGTAGACAGAAGGACCCTAGCCGGGGCCTTCGCCGAAGACGACACCTTAGCAGCCGACAACCTTTGTTCCAAAAGGCTCTTTCCTGACAATTGTGCACTAGACCTTCCACCTTTCGACGCTGACAACATGACGCAACAGAATAAGAAAAGAAATACTCTAAAAACCAACCAAACGCATACCTGTAGGAACGAATAGGTGCCTTTGGTCACGAACGCGGAGGGAGTCAACATGTCAACGGGCTCAGGTAAAAGGAGATTGACATTTTTAAAGGATCTTTATGCTTCAGGAAGAGCAAGTAAAGTAGCAGTCACAGCTTTGAATCCAACAGGCTCCCCTGGATTAGGTGCTGCAACAAAACACATGTAAGCAAAATTTTAGAAATCATTTGACGAACAGACCGGAAAAGAGAAACACAATACCTGTTTTCCTCCAGTTGGAAAGAAGAAAAGAGCAATCGAAACCCCTCTCAAGGGACCTACATTCTACGAAGAAAAACCGAGATCTCCATCCACGGTCGTTAACATCTAGATTTAAGGCTATGGGATTTCTACCCCGACGAAGACGCAATTGGAATCTCGAAGAACCACGACTACTCAAGTAGTAAGAATACCATAGGGCATCAAAGTCGAATTCCAAGTTCCTATCCGCAATTAAGAGATCAATTACCATAAGCAAGCGCCATGTATGGGGCATGACTTGGCAAGGCGCAAGATTTAACACGGCCAAGAAGTTCCGGACAAGATGAGAAAAAGGGAAGGAATGACCGATTTTGAAGGGATATGCGAAGAAACATACCCAACCATCGTTATACCATTTCGCTCGCTCACAAGGTAAAGGGAGACGTGCTATTGTGCCCTTGGGAAACCCTCCGACCTCTAAAATCCTCTCAAGTTCAAGCTGGGTTAGGGTTCCAAACAAGGAATCTTCTGGGTTTAGAAGTTTCAAGGGGAAAAAGGTGTCGCCTTCATCACTCAAGTCGCTTATAATGGCTTTGCCCTTTCTCGATCTGGAAGACACCATGGGAGAAGCAGAGAAGGAAACGGTGAAAACTTGAAAAAGAGGGAGAAATTACCTTGACAAGACGTATAATGCTGTAGTAAAAAGAGAGGTAATCGAGGGTAATTTAAAGAAGCAAACCGCCTTACCCTTGGTCAAACCGCTGAGCCAATCACGAGACGCCACGTTCACTGAAGGATCAACAGGAAAAGATTCTGAAGAGGGAAGATCAAACTGCCCAGAAACCGTTCCTCTCCTGGCCCATTTTGATCTTGGGGCAATTGTTGGGCCAAGATATTTGGAGCCCAATCTGATCGGCCCACGATCTCAGTAACAAGACCAACTGACTCGGCGAAAGCAAGGAAAGTCAAGCCCAGGGAAGGGAGACATTGGCGAGGATCTCGGAAGACGGTTCGACGGTTCCCACGAAATCCGGAAGGGAACGGATAGATTAGTTTATTATGTAAATCATGTATAAGTACAAGATTGATAAGGTTTTTAGGGACACACCATTATTTCTACTGAATACAAGCTATAATTCGTCATTCTCTCATTCATTTTCACAATTATTATCTAGCTCAGTTCTTCATTTCAGTATTGAAGCGACCGACGATTAAGTTATTTGATTCGACCAATCTCTTATTCAGAGGAGATAATCTTGTCTTTGCACCAATTTAATCTTATTTCGTCTAGTTTTTTGCTTGATTTGGATCATTCAGATATAATCAATACTGTTTATTGTCTAGTTTCTCTTCTTAAGGCGATTCAGGTCAGTTCAATCTTTTCGCCCCAAAACACCTAGCTAGAGTGAAACAATAAATGATCAAACAAAGCCTTAACAAGAACAAAGAGAGCAAGTACATGCGAAAAAAAACAAATGAAAGCACAAGAAGCAGATAAAAGTCAGCACAAAAAAGAAAGAAGCAAACACAACACGATACAAGCCAAAAGAACCGCATCAAAACACACAAAGGAAGAAAGGAGAAAATAAGAGCACACAAAAGATGGAAGGAGAAAATAAGATCACATAAGGAGGCAAAAAGGGGAGCATCACAAGGGGCACCAAATAAAGGGAAAAAAACACAGAAGGGAGAAGATGAAAAAATGGGCAAGATAAAGGAGAAGCAATCTAGTCATAGAAATCAAGGCATGATTGATTCAAAGGGTAGAGATTCAAGATATCATAAGGAAAGAGGCTAACTATTAGATTTAAATAATTGAGGTAAACATCATATTCAACACCATAGAAATAGATACAAGAGAAAATATTGCAGCATTGAATAAAACAGGGAATCTAGCCACATACAGACAAGTTAAAATACCAAGCCAAATTTTCATAAGAATTAGAGCAGAGAGTGAATCTTATGGTATCATGGTCAAATAAATTTAGTTCTTCATATCATATAGTATTTGTCTAGTGTTAAAGATGCTTCTCAAATTCTTAAAAAGGATGTTAAAAAACAAACATCTGGTAGTAAAGAGAAAGATAAGCCACAAAGAGTAGAAAAAGGAGTTCAAATGACACCTCCTGAGTTCAGCAAACCAGAAGGGCGAAAAGACAACACATCTAATCAATTTGTAAGAGGTCATAGTGGAAACTGTTGAGCGGCGCAAAGGGCAAGAACGCATGTGATTTAGTTTCTTGAATTGTTGTCTTAGTAGTTAGTTCAATCTTTTCTTTTCATTTCTGTTTTGGGCGAAAAAGATCGAACCGACCTGAATCGCTTAAAGAAGGGCAACTAGGCAACAGTTAGATTGACAATATCTAGATAATCCAAATCAACTAGAGATGTAAACGTAATAGGATTAAAGTAATGCAAAGACTGGTTTATCTCCTCTGAACATGAGGTCGGTCGAATCAAAGGAGCTGGACGCCGGTCGTTTAGATATCAAGATAACGATTCGAACTAGTGAACTCAGATGAATGTAAAATGAGAGATTAGTTGTCTGTATTATGTCAAAGAATGTGTGTGTCCCCGTTACAATGATTTCTAACCCCTTTATATACATTTAATCTCCAAAAAAATCTTGATAAACTAGCCGTTTCCTCGTCCGTGATTTTCGCTTGCTAGCTCTTATTGCCGGATTTCCATGATCTAATGGCATTTATGTCTGGATATTACAGGTTTGTAACCGTTATATGGAAGAATATATCGGCCTCTGTGATCTGGGTTTTTTGTAACGTTTCCGATCGTACCGTTGTCATGACCCTTGCTTCATCGTATGATCGTTGGTCCCTTCAAAGTGAAAAGATCACTCTGCTTACTGGGCCGCTTCATTCGAGGGTCCATTAAGAATGTGGCCCAACAATTGCCCCAAGGAATCGAGCCGGGCCGGAGATGGCAGTTGAGGGGCGGTTGGATTCCTTCTTCTTCTGTTTCTCGAAAGGTTTTCTGCTCCAAAGGTAAGAATTTTTTCTTTCCGATTTCCGTCTGTTTGCACCATGTCGTTTCCGAGATCAAAGAAATCTAGAACTTCTTCTTCTGGCGTCGGTGGGAAAGGTAGGAAGTTCTCCCCCTCGAATCTCCTCAGTTCAGAAGACTCCATGCCCGGAATCTTAACCCAATCGGAGTTGGATGTGATTTTAGAAGTGGGTTAAATCCCCTCTAAGACGGTGGCTCATCTCCCTTTACCCTAAGAGCGGGCCGACTGGGTTCGCGACGGGTGGGTTTGCTTCTTCGAATACCCCTTCAGAATCGGCCATTCCTTTCCTTTCTCGAGTTTGGTGAGGAATTTCTTGTATGTACTTAACCTTGCCCCATGCCAGGTGATGCCGCATGCATGGCGTCTCCTTAGGGTAGTCGGCCTCTTGTTGTCTAGTATTGAAATTGATTTTGATTTTGATGCTCTTTGGTATTCGTACTACTTGAGTAGTCGGGGTTCTTCCCGCTTTCAATTGCGCCTTAGGCCAGATAGGAAGCCAATCGCTTTAAACCTTAACGTGAACGATCGTGGATGGAGGTCGCGATTTTTCTTTGTTGAAAAGAAGTCGCTTGAGGGGGGATTCGACTGCTCTTTCTTACGCGATGTTTGGAGGACGACATGTATCGTGTTAATCTCTGAATTCTTTATGCTTTGATGCCTTGTTAACTGGTGCTTACGTGTTTCTTTTTTAAGTGCCAACCCCAGAGGAGAAGGCAGATTCCGATTTTGCTGCTGTTACTGAGGTTGTACTTGCTTTTTCAGAGGCCGACAGGTTGTTCAAGAACGTGAAGTTTTTAGCCCTTCCTCCGAGTATGGCGACTCCGTCCACTTCTGTCACTAAAGTCACCTGTTCGTTCCTTCAGGTATGCATGTGGATGGTCTTTAGAGTGACCATATGCTTATTCATTTATACTTGCCTGGCAGTATCCCGGGGTGCGAGGTCGAGTGCTCGTTTGTCCGGAAAGAGTCTTCTGGACCAAAAGTTGGCGACGAAAGCATTTTCGTCGGCTAAGTTCGAAGCCAAAGCTCTTTTGTCGGCTAAGATCGTTGCCTTAGACTCACCGTCATCTAAAACTTCGGGGGCGAAAAGGAAGGCAATGGGCGCTCCAGATCTTTCAGTAGGCATGGTGAAGAAGAGAGATTTGGAGGATCTGCTTCATACTCTGGACCCTGAGGCTAAGAAGGAGATTGGCGATTTGCATCCCGTCGATTGTATTGACGAGGCCGGGGCGGCCTCCTGGCGAGTAAGTAGGAAAAAGCTTCGTTTGAAGTGTTTCTGCCAATGTACATGCTTTCAATATTTTTTACATGTTTTGTTGTTTCACAGGCCCTTCAGTATTCGCTTGTCGCATTTTCTAATGTGCAAGAGTTGGGCGATAGTGCTGAGAAGCGGACAGCCGAGGTCGAGGGCCAGTTGAAGGTGGCTAATGGGCGTGTCAAGGCGGCCGAGAGCAAGCGGGCGTCGGTCGAGAAGAAACTGATGGAGACTGATAAGAAATTGGTCGATTTGCGAGCTCATTTTGGGATGGAGAGTAGTTTCGACGATGTTCATTTAAAGGACGCTCAGGTCGCCACTGATGTTGGGATGTATTTTTACCTCAAGTCCCGCATTGAGATGATGGAGGAGTATGCCTTAGGGGCCCATTCGTCTTGGAAGATTGAGGACGCGAGGACGAATATGGATCTTTTGTACCCTAGTGGCAACCCTGGCGACGAGCTGTTCAAGTTGATGGGACTTGGTGAGGATTAGCAGGGAGAGGAGGTTGTTCCCATAGCGGTCGAGGAAGCTGTTAGGGACGTGTCGAAGGGGCTTCCTGAGGCGACCGAGGGCCAGAATTTTGTCCCTGCAGAAGTTGATGAGAGGTCAGGCGAGTCCTGATCTTTGTTTTAAACAAATGACATTGTTTTCTTTTGGTGTTTATGGACGTTTTAGTCTAAGTATTTTAGGTAGTATGTTGTGCCCCATCGTGGAGATGGGATGGACAATGTTTTGGCGACCCGTCTGCCATCGCGGGTCGCGTATTTTGTAAATGTTTTAGTTGTTGCGATGTACCTTATGTTTGTTTTGCACTTGTCTTTGCGTGTTCTATTTTTGCAGGTGGATTCTGTCGTTTCGTGCCTTGGTCGTAGTGTGTTATCGTAACGACCTGTAGTTGTAAGTGTTAGTGTAGCATGATTTTTGTTAGTCCAGGGAAGAGTAGTTTGTAATGTATAAAGAGGACGAGTACCTGGGATAGGAAAAGCCTTTTGTAAAATGTAGCGTTTCGTTTTGTTCCTCGATTCCCTGTGTATCAATCGATTTGTATATTGTAAGCGTTGTTTTGTGTATGGTGAGGATATCCTCTTGAATGTCAAGTTTCATCTTTGAGGCATCTCGTTCCTATTCAGATTTTGTTAAAATTACACAAAAGAAAGGTCTTGGGGCGACCGTTGGGGAGTAACCCAACGGCCCTCCGATGCTTAAGTCAATGATCGGAATCCAAACGAATGTAATTGAATAGATGTTAAAAATGTGGAAGGGACAAGAGTTCAGAAATGATACAACTTTAAGTGGATCGCGTTCCAGCTTTTGGGGATTGGTTGTCCGTCCTTTGTTTCTAATCGATATGCTCCTTGTCCGATGAATTCTTTGATAAGGTAAGGTCCTTCCCACTGGGGTGCTAGCTTTCCGTCGGTTGGATCTCTGGTGTTTTGGAATGTTTTTCTTAGGACCCAATCCCCTAGCTTGAAGACTCTGACTCGAACGTTCTTGTTGTAGCGTCGTGCGACTTGTTGTTGGTATTGGACCATTCGGATACTAGCTTTTTCTCTGGTCTTGTTGATGGTGTCGAGGTTATGAGCCAACTCGAAGTCGTTTTGTTCTGGAGTTTGGAGTCTGTATCTGGCAGTTGGGACGAGTAGCTCAACGGGGATGACTGCTTCGCAAAAAAGGCTTTGTCTAGTTGCATTTTTAGGCGGCGTCCTGTCGGACCATAGTATTAAGGGGAGCTCGTCGGCCCATTTGCCTTTTGCCCCTATGAGGCATTTTTTGAGATTGTTGATGATGATCTTGTTGTTGGACTCTGCTTGGCCATTGGATTGTGGATATCTTGGCGTGGACGTGACTAATGTGATGTTCCATTGTTTACAGAAGGATCATGTCTGACTACCGATGAATTGGGAGCCATTATCACATACAATTTCTGAAGGGACGCCAAATCTGCATAGAATATTATGTTTTATGAATGAGATGACGTGTTTTTCTTTTACCTCTCGATATGCTTCGGCCTTTATCCATTTAGAAAAGTAGTCAGTCATGGCCAGGAAGTAGACGCGTTGTCCCGACGCTGGTGGCAATTTCCCGACGATGTCCATCCCCCATCGCATGAACGGCCAGGGAGCTAGAGTTGGATGGAGCATCTCCGATGGTTGATGCGTGACAGGTGCATGTCGTTGGCAAGCGTCGCATTTCCTGATGTAATCAGTCGCGTCTTTGTTCATTGTGGGCCAATAGTAGCCTGTCCTGAGAGCTTTGTCGAATAGGCTACGTCCTCTAGTGTGGTTCCCGCATTCTCCGTCGTGAAGGGATTGTAAGACGCGTCGTACCTCAGTTGTTTCGAGGCAACGTAGGTATAGGCCTGTGACAGATCATTTGAACAATACGTTATTTTTTAAATTAAAGGTTACGGCTTGTACCTTGAGTCTTGTAGCTTCTGCTTTGTCCGTTGGGAGAGTTCCATCTCTGAGCCACTTGATGTAGGGGATGGTCCAATCATCTTGGTCGCCCACCAAGTCTTCTTCTATATGGTCGCCTACTTCTGCTGAGACGACTTATTCTAGGGGTAGCTCATCCGTCGTCTGAATGTCGTCTGGATTAGGTGTCTTGAAGGCTTTGGGGACAACTGGTGTGGTGATATGTGCTAGTGGAATGTTGCGGAAGTCGTTAGGATGCAAGGTAGATCCAAGGTTTGCTAGGGCGTCAGCTTGTGTGTTGAGGTCGCGTGGGACTTGTCGAATGGTGATGCTTTGAAGTTTGCTTGCCAACTTTTTGACAATATCTAGATATGCCATCATTTTGTCGTATTTGGCAGCATACGAATCTTGTACTTGGTTGACGATTACAAGAGAGTCGCATGTCACCTCTATGTTCAGAATTGCGAGATCGTGTGCGAGTGTTAACCCGAATACGTGGGCTTTATATTCTGCTTCATTGTTGGTCGCGTCCCATTCACATCTCACAGCTTGGGCTATATAGTCCCCTTGTGGTGATTTTAGCACGACACCTAAGCCGACTCCTCTTACGTTTGACGCTCCGTCCGTATGGAGTTGCCATGTGCCCCTGTCTTCTTTGACTTTTAGTTGTTCGACCTCCTTCGTAGCTTCTTGTTCCAATGTCGGGCTGAAATCGACCACAAAGTCGGCTAAAGCTTGAGATTTGATTGCCGTCATTGGCTCATACTCGATATCGAATCCGCTGAGATGTATGGCCCATTTGGCCATCCGTCCTATAAATTCTGGTTTCCTCATGACTGCTTTCATGGGATGGTTAGTTCTCACAATAATAGCATGTGATTCGAAATAGGACCGTAACTTATTTGAAGCCATCACCAATGCCAGGACTAACTTTTCAAGCGATGTGTACCTGGTTTCGGCGAGGAGTAAGGAACGACTTACATAGTAGACCGGTGATTGATTACCATCTTCTTCCCTTGTTAGAACTGCGCTAACGGCTGATTCTGATACGGCCAAGTATAGTGGTAACGGTTCGTCGTCTTTTGGCTTAGCCAGTAGGAGTGGACTCGCCAGATATGCCTTTAGGTTTTGGAACGCTTGTTCGTGTGCAACTGTCCAGTCGAATGATTTGTTCTTTTTCAAAGCTTCGTAGAAGAGCTTGCATTTATCCGATCACTTGGATATGAATCTGTTTAGTGCCGCTATCCGTCCTATTAGTTCTTGGACGTCCTTGACGCATCGAGGGGATTTGAGGTTGATGATGGCCTTGATCTGGTCGGGACTGGCTTCGATCCCTTTTTGAGTGACCATATATCCCAAGAATTTTCCTGAAGACACTTCGAAAGAACATTTAGTCGGATTTACTTTCATGTTATATATTTTTACTACCTCAAAAGCTTCCCTAAGGTGTTCGATGTGGTCCCTTGTTGCTTTGGACTTGACGAGCATGTCGTCGATATAGACTTCCATTGTATCTCCGATTTGGTCTTTGAACATCTTGTTTACCAACCTCTGGTACGTGGCCCCTGCATTTTTTATCCCGAAGGGCATTACTTAGTAACAGTACATACCTTGGCTTGTTATGAAAGCCATTTTTTCTTGGTCGTCAGGATCCATGAGAATCTGGTTGTACCCACTGAATGCGTCCATGAATGTCAGCAATTCGTGTCCAGCGGTCGCGTCGACCATTGCGTCTATGTGTGGTAATGGGAAAGAGTCTTTTGGACAGGCCTTGTTCAGGTCTGTGAAGTCGATACATACTCTTCATTTCCCATTCTTCTTCTGAACCACAACGACGTTTGCTAGCCAGTCGGGGTACTTGACTTCCCTTATTTTACTTGTTTCAAGTAAGTTTTTTACCTCGTCGTCTACAATCTTGTTACGTTCTGGTGTGAACTTTCTTCTTTTTTGCTTGACTGGAGGGTACGTGGGATCTACATTCAATTTGTGAGTAATAATACTTGGGGAGATTCCCACCATGTCTTCATGTGACCAAGCAAAACAATCAGTGATGGATCGTAAGAAATAAATTAAATCTGCCATGGTCGAATCTTTTAGATCTGATCCGACCTTCACTGTTTGTGTTGGCTTTGAAGGATCCAGCACGATCTCGTCAAGTTGTTCCATTTCTGGTTCGACGTATCGTGTGGTTCCTTCGCCATACTGTGGTTGCTATGCGGAAGACCTGTCGACTTCCCCTTTCATTGAAGTGACGTAGCACTCCTTGGCAGCCCGCTGGTCACCTTCTATTTCCTGTACCCCCCACTTGGTAGGGAACTTTATTGTCTGGTGGTAGGTCGAAGGTACAACTTTCATGGCGTGGATCCAGGGTCTGCCAAGGATTGCATTGTATGGCTATGGGCAGTCGAGTATCAAGAATTTTACCTGTTGATTGACTCCACCGGCATACGTTGTTAACGTGATCTCGCCTTGGGTATATTTTACTTCCCCGCTGAATCCGACCAGCGGGGTAGAGTTTCTGGTTAAGTCGTCCTCGCTTAAACCCATGCCCCTTAAGGCGTCGAGTGTTAACAAGTTGGTGGAGCTACCTGTGTCGATTAGAACACGACGAATAAGGCAGTTGCTAATTGACAGAGAGATTACCAAACCGTCGTGGTGGTCGCCTAACTCTTGGGCTTCCGAATTATCGAAGGTGATGGTGGGAGCGTATGAGATCTACAATTGTCTTGTCTCTGCTTGAATTGGCTTGTTGCCTTTGCTCTCTTGAGCATATCTTTTGGCGGCCGAGTATGTGTTCCCACATACGTCCGACCCTCTTGAAATAGTGTTAACAATTTTAGTGGGAACCGGAGAGGACGGTTTGTCAGATGTTACTTGGTCCCTTCGATTGAGGGTCGCCTTGGCTCTATCTGAGATGATGTCGCGTAGTAACCCATGTACGAGGAGCCTCGCGACTTCTTTGTGAAGGGCTATGCATTCGTCTATCGAGTGTCCATGATCTCCGTGGAATTCGCACCATCGGTTCATGTCTTTCTTGGCATCTGGTTTGTCGCTCTTCCGAGGCCATCTTACTTCCTTTCCATATTTGTCGAAGCTTTTTACGAGCTCCAATATAGATATGTTGAAGTTGTAGGAGTGAAGCTTTGGAGGGAGAGCGGGGTTGTTTCGCCAATCCTGGTTCCTGTCATAAAAGTTATTTACCTGACTGGGGTCGTTTCGTCCCTTAGGGTACGGTTGGTGCCGCTGATCGCGTCGATAGTCCGAGGATGCCCTTCGGTCGACTCGATCGGGACTCTTGTTTGCCTTGGAGGGTTCCTCGTCTTCTTCGAGTCTGACTTGCGCCATGGTCTTAGCTTGTACGTCTTTAAAACTTCGGCATGGATATTTGGTCAGTTTGCGGTAGAGTTTGTTGCCCCTGACCAGGCCCCGGCAAAATGCTTCGATCGACGTTGGGACGTCACAGTGTGGGATCGCGACTTTCTCCTTGTTGTACCTGTTAAGATAGTCCCTCAGAGGTTCGCTACACCTCTGCACGATCCTGTATAGGTCGCTTGACTGCTTTTCCAATCGTCGACTGCTAGCGAACTGAATTTTGAACGAATTTACCAGGTCGGCGAAGGAAGTGATGAAACCCTGTGGCAAATGTATAAGCCAAGTTAGTGCAGGTCCCGCGAGGGTCGTGCCAATGCTTTTGCACATGACCGCCTCACGGTTCCCTCTTGGGATCGATATAGTCATTAATTTTTTCTTATAAATTGAACCATGATCGTCGGGGTCCCCAGTCCCGTCATAGTTGAGCATGTTGGGGACATGGATTTTTTTAGGAATCTCGACGTGTGCAATCACCTTTGTGAAAGGTGAATCTTCGTATTCGTCGATCGCCTCTCTCTCGATTGGTTGGGGAACTCCCGGGATCCGTGCGATACGGTCGTCTAGAGTCTTCATGTGTTCGTTGATGGCTTGTTGTATGAGGATCTAGAGATCGACCGGTCCCGTCACCTGTGGATGGGTTGCTCGGGCCCTGAGGGGCTCGACTACAGAGTTTGGCAAGTTAGTCCTGACGAGAGTGACTGGGGGAGTCTGAAATATACCAGTATGCTGGGAAGCATTAGTCTCTACTATGAGTGTCATGTCGACTCCATCCAGGTCGAGTCGTGTGGATAGTCCTTCTATATTGACGACACGTCTTGAGCTTCTAGGAATCGACATGGACGACTGTACCTGCGATCTTAGAAACTCATTTTCACGGGTTAGTCGAGCAATTTCGGATTCAGATTGAGTACTCAGCATTTCGGTCCTGGTACGTTGCTGGACTAGTTCTTCTTGAAGGACGTTCATGGCTTTTGCAAGTTCCTGTATTTGTGAATCCGCGACTGGTTGGGCGTTGACGTTTTCTTCTTGGTTTTCGATTCGAACGTTGTCCTGGATTGGATTTTCGATGGGGATCACGGGGTCTTCTGAGCCAGTCATGATGGGACGAGTTTCGGATTGGTGATTGGATCGATGATTGGCTAGATGCCCCACGGTGGGCGCCAAATTGTTTTAGGCGAAAAAGATCGAACCGACCTGAATCGCTTAAAGAAGGGCAACTAGGCAACAGTTAGATTGACAATATCTAAATAATCCAAAACAACTAGAGATGGAAACATAATAGGATTACAGTAATGCAAAGACTGGCTTATCTCCTCCGAACAAGAGGTCGGTCGAATCAAAGGAGCTGGACGCCGGTCGTTTAGATACCAAGATACCGATTCGAACTAGTGAACTCAGATGAATTAAAAATGAGAGAGTAGTTGTCTATATTATGTCAAAGAATGCATGTGTCCCCGTTACAATGATTTCTAACCCCTTTATATACATTTAATCTCCAAAAAGATCTGGATAAACTAGTCGTTTCCTCGTCCGTGATTTTCGCTTGATAGCTCTTATTGTCGGATTGCCATGATCTTGTGGCATTTATGTCTGGATATTGCAGGTTTGTAACCGTTATATGGAAGAATATATCGGCCTCTGTGATCTGGGTTTTTTGTAACGTTTCCTATCGTATCGTTGTCATGACCCTTGCTTCGTCGTCTGATCGTTGGTCGCTTAATCATTGGTCGCTTCAAAGTGAAAAGATCACTCTGCTTACTGGGCTGCTTCATTCGAGGGTCCATTAAGAATGTGGCCCAACAATATCCATGATAAATTTCCCTTTTTTCGTGGTCAATTATATGTGTTCCTTTCGATTATTTGTCAATTATTATTTTTTACCCCAAGATTGTTAAGTTTAACAATCTGTTTCATATAAGTTTAAATTGTAGTGCATAATTCATGTCCTTTTCTTTTCTAAAGCCATCACAACCCAAACAGGTAGGTTGACATATTTTTCTTCATACAATCAATGGCTTATAACTCACATCCTTCTTCCAGAAAAAAGATCGGTTTATTCTGCTAAATTCATTATGTGTATTGGTTGAATGCTTGAAGCTTTGCATAATAAAATTTGGTCTAACAGCCAGGTTTGATTTGATCAATGTACTCTTCCACCCCGGGACATAAAATTTGCCTTCCACTTAGTTTGTTGTGTTTTCGATGTCGTTATATTATCCTCAAATGTACTCGTATTAACCATTCCATTAATAATTGGACATTCCAAATATTTTTCGAGAGAGATCATGTTCGTGATTGTCAGGTATTCCCTATATTTTTTTGTTTATGTAGGTTTGTAGCAGATCTAAGAAGTTGGAACACTTATTTATGGAAGTTAACTTTTTATCCTGATATTGCACAATATTCATCTATTATTCGTCTTATTTCTTTGCAGTTTTCTTGGCTTACTTTAGAAAAGATTATAAGATCATCTTCAAATTTCAAGGAGATATGTATTCCATTTCTTGTAATTTGAAATCCAATTATTTTTTTAGTTTTTTATAAAGCTGGTTGAAGTCTTCTAGCTAATATGTTAGATCTAAGGATGAAGAGGAAGGGTTGTAGAGGGTCCCCTTGTCTAAGTCCTCTTTTTGGAAAAAAAGAGTTTAGTAGTTCTATTGTTAATGAGTATAGAGAATGAATTGGTTGAGACACACTCCAATAAATGTGTCGCAAAACCCAAAAATTTTCTGTATTTCAAGAAAGAATTTTCACTCAATCATGCCATGCACTTTTTCCATGTCTTGTTTAATTACAATATATCCTTTGTTTCACTTTCTTGATCTGAAAGAATGAAGATTTCATAAGCAATAGTGACATTGTCTTGAATCGCTCTATTTGTAACAAAGGATCCTTGAAGCGGGTGGATCAGTTTTTCCATTACCTTTTTAAATCTTTCAGTCAAGATCTTAGAAATGATTTTATAAATAGTTGAACATAGTATTGGTCGATAGTGTTTTGTAAGTTTGAATTATCGCATTTTGTTATAAGTGTAATAAAAGTGTGATTCACTTGTTTCATAATTTTCTCTAAAAACAAAAAAAAATTGCGTGAATTATTGATGGGCCAACAATATCCTAATATTTTTAATATATAGTTGTCATCCCATTTGCTCTTGGAGATTTATCAAATCCAATGTCAATAACCGCTTTTTTAATATAATCATTCGTAATATGTTGTGACTTGTGTCTTTAGATCTCTCTTCATCTGTGACTTCTGTCTGAATTAGATCAAGGTATTCTCAAAAGAAGCTATTATTTATTGGGTCATTTTTCAATCTTCTTATGAAATCTGACCTGATTTCGTTTCTAATATTTTATTCACCAATTATTGTTGTACCTTCCCCGGTTTTGATTTCTCTATTAATCTTCCGATTTCTTTTTCTTGTTGTAACTTTGTGAAATGTACTTGCATTTGTGTCATTTAGCTTGATATATTTTTTTCTTTCTAGTTCCAATAAGATTTTTTGAAAATTTAGGATTTCTTCTTTTTTTCCAAGAGTCACGTTTGTTTATTGATTAATGCGTGGTTTAGAGACTAACAACGAGATTCTTGGATGTTTGTTAGTTCCTCATCTATTGTTTGTAGTTGCCAGAAAATGTTTCCAAGAGTTTTTTTGTCCCATTTTTTAGCATGATGCTTATACAGTTGGGTCTTTTCATCTTGATCATACATCCTGGAGCCTTCAAACCTGGTTCGCCATGCTTGTTTCACAATAACCTGAAAGTCTTTCCGAGTCATCCATAATATTTGAACTTGAAAGTTTGTCCCTTATTGTGAGTTGAGCTATCCAGGTTAATGGCAATAGGGGAGTGAGTTGAGGACGAGAAAGCAATGTTTTTTATATAGAGATTCAGAAAGAATTGAAGGATTTGGTGATACACCAAAGTGAAATCTAATTTTTCATAAATATTATGTACGTCCGTTTTATTTGTTTGCCAGGTAGATCTTTTACCCATAGTTAGGATATCAACTAATTCACATTCACAATTAAAATCCAAGTCTTTATATCTGTTTGTCGATACTCTATTTCCTCCTATTTTGTCACTTGGTCTTGGATTTCATTAAGGTATCCAACAACAATACATGGCAAGGGAGATGCTCTAATAAAGTTGGTGATAAGGGTCCAAAACTCATTTTAAACTTTTTATGAAAAAATTGAACAATTGGTTCTTAAAGTTGAACAATTGTATATTAAAAGTTGAACAACAAAAATTTGACCAATATTAAAGTTGAACAATTATATCTGAAAAGTTGAACAATTGTATCTTAAAAACAATTACAATTTTATTGTTAGACAACTGTGTTCGCTATGTATATAAATTTGAACAATTGTATCTTAATGTTGAACCATTTCATTTTTTATAATTTTTAGGGGGTGGCCGTTTTGCCAGTTTTAATATTCTTGTTTTCCTACACATTTAGGATTTAGGGCTTAGGGAATATGTTTTGAACATTTTGAGTTGTATTAATTTTATATTACCTTATAAACAAAACATCAAGTTTATTGGACAATTGTTCAATCTATCTTTTGTCTCATAATCTTGAATTTTCATACAATAAAACTTGTTCAACTTTTTTGGTGCAATTGTTCAACTTTATATATTGTAAAAAAAAATGTTCAACTTTTAAGACACAATTGTTCAAATTAAAAAGGGAATTGTTCAATATTTTAGAAACAATTTTATGACGAAAACGTGTTGGAAAACAAGAATAAAAAAATGGGAAAAAATATTTTGGCCCGAAAAAAAATTGGCCCAAAAAAAGACTGACCGTTGCTTAGTGAAAACAAATGTCTAATTATAAATATGAAATTCTTCAACTTTTTTGGTGCAATTGTTCAACTTTATATATTGTTCAAAAAACATTGTTCAACTTTTAACATACAACTAGTGAACATGCCCGTGCTACGCACGGGCTATATGGTTTTGTTTTATTAATCTCTTATTTCTACTCTTTAAATGAAGATTAAAAAAATATATTTGGTTTTACTTGTGAATTAGTTTTACTGTTTTATAAATCAATTCTACTATTCTCGTCATCTTTATAAAAATATATATATTAAGAGTTTCTTATTTATATTATCATATTTGTATCAATATCACATAAATGCACATGGGATAATTAGAGAATGTGCGCCATTGACTTACAAAAACGAGTCTTCAATACATCTATTGGATTCAATTATTCGAGTAAATTGGGTTCGAATATAATGGTCAAGGTTGTATAGTAAGTTACATGGAGGGGAAATGTTTGTGTAGAAAAAGCATGGAATAATAAAACCAAGATGACAGGTTAGTTTGTATCCTTGTTTATAATTATTAATCATATATTGCTTGATCTTGTTTATTTTAAGAGTTTATTTAATTTGTTTTTTCTAATTTCTCCTTTGAATTTAGCAAATGTCATTTCAATCTATTAGTTGAATTTATTATTGTAAGCTATAAAGTTATTAGGAATGTGAAGTAACTATTTTTTTCCCTTAAATGGGGAATAAATAAATTTCAATTGACTTCGTTTTTTTTTAATTTCTCATAGATAGTGCATACAAAATTATATTTTCAATTTCATAATGTGAAAATTATCACATTGTACGATATATATTCTACCAAAAATTGATTTAAAATATCTTATAAAATACATCTAACTTGATTACAATCGACACCGTTCATACCGATATTCATAGCCCAAAAAACCGGAGATCGATGAGAGAATAGTAATGATCCAATTCAAGTTTGTGCTATAGTCTCGTTTGTAGAGTACTTCTGCAAATAAGGCATAAATA
The DNA here is from genome assembly GCA_027886185.1 of Rheum nobile. NCBI lineage: Eukaryota > Viridiplantae > Streptophyta > Magnoliopsida > Caryophyllales > Polygonaceae > Rheum > Rheum nobile. The sequence goes on from WOAB01000040.1 coordinate 8,857,875, forward strand.
AGGATTAGTTTATTAAAATTAATCAGAAAATGGAGTACAAACTTGCCAAATGTTGGTTTATTCAGTAAAACATCAACAATTTTGGCACGACTTTCAAATTAGAACAAAATATATGAAAATAGGAAAGAGAAGCAAAAGGATGAATTTGATGTAGATAAAAACAATCAAAGGAACATGGGGCAAGAGATATGTCGATATGGGAATGGAGGGCATGGATGAAAAAATAGTTCCCGTATTTATATGGAATATTATACATTTTATTTGAAATTGTTCATGAATGTAATGGCGTCTAGAGATTCTCATAACAGTATACCATATAGTTATCAATCAATCTTATTAAATGAGCTAATATATAGAATGAAAACATATGAAGCGTTTTGAACATATGAACAAACTCTAGTATTTTAACTGATCAAAATGAAATGTTTTCTAACTAAATTAATAAGGACTATTATTATTATTATCAATTAATTGATTATAGTATGTATTCTTGTCCCATCTACATGTTTCAATTAATAAAAGGAAGAAGAAAATATACTACCCACTTGGAACCCTCTAATTCTAACCAATATTAAGTAGATTACAAATTTCAATTATGCTGCTTGACCTAGACTTAAATATACTAACATATGATGAATGACCCAAACTTAGATATACAAACTTTGACACAAAATGTGTCTTCAAATTCTTCTATTGGACTCATTTATCCGAAATGACTATTTTAATTTATGTCCTAATTGTTAATCATATATTGCATGATGTTGTTTATTCCGAGGCTTTAGTTAATTTTGAGCATTGTATACATATAATATAAATATTTATACTAACTGAAATAGTTTAATACTAACTAAAATTCTACTTTATAATTATGTTTGTAGTTTTTTGGCATACTAATTAAAATTGTTTATTACTAATCAAAATTGTTTAATTTATAGGCTAAGTAAATGAGCATTCATTGCTCAAAAACCCTATTATATATAGAGAAAAAATAACATGAATAAATTATACCAGACGAAAAAATGTATCAAATTTTCAATTCGAATTAAACTTATGATTTAAGTTATCAACGTAAAAAAATAATTATGTACGTGATAACATTTTCATCTATGATATGGGTATTATAATGGTATTTATGTTGATAATGTTGGTTGTGGCGTTGATTTAATAATTAAAAATGATTGTATATAAGAGAAGATATAGATTATAATGGAATGTAAATAATCATATAGCCCAAAACACTTTTTTGGAAATAAATTTGATTTTACGTGTGATACTTGTAAGGTGTAAGTGTGTAAATATTTATCAAAAAATTTATATTTATACAGATATATAAATTAGAGAGATTATATTAGAATTAGGAGTAACTATTTACCAAAAATATTCTATTTATATAAATAGAGAGATTATATTAGAATTATGACTATATCATTTTACATTTTATATGTTGTTATTTAGGCAAAACTCTTTCTTCTATGTGTTGATTTTATATGTAATACTTCATACTTCTAAGGTGTAATCAAGAGAAGAGACATTTATGGTAAACAACTCTATTTTATATTATGTATGAATTCTTATTACATGTGAAGGATTTCCACATGAATACTGTTAGTTTTGGATTTCATCTACATTTGAATGCTAATTTTGTATTAGTTCTACTCTATTTTTGTGATAAAATGTAGTTTTGTGATAAAATGATGCCATGGGTAGATTTATTAAAAGAAAAGAAAAATTAAAATTTTCTATCATTTAAGAGGATGAGCATTAATGGTCTAGGATTGCATTTTACATTATATATAGATTCTTATTACATGTGAAGAATTTCCACATGAATAATGTTAGTTTTGGATTTCATCTACATTTGAATGCTAATTTTGTATTAGTTCTACTCTATTTTTGTGATAAAATGTAGTTTTGTGATAAAATGATGCCATGAGTAGATTTATTAAAAGAAAAGAAAAATGAAAATTTTCTATCATTTAAGAGGATGAGCATTAATGGTCTAGGATTGCATTTTACATTATATATAGATTGTTCAAATTTATTAGAAACTTGTTCAACTTTTTTAAAAACAATTTTATGATAAAAACGTGTAGGAAAGCAAGAAAAAACTAATGAAAAAAACTGTCCAAAAAAAATAACTAACATTTGCTTAGTAAAAACAGTTGTCTAACCATAAAAATGAAATTGTTCAACTTTAAGATACAATTGTTCAACTTTTTTGGTATAATTGTTCAACTTTATATATTGTTCAAAAAAATTTGTTGAACATTTAATATACATTTGTTCAAATTCAATAGGAAACTGTTCATTTTTATAGAAACAATTTTATGATGAAAATGCGTAGAAAAACAAGAATAAAAAGTTGAAAAAAATTGATCCCAAAAAAAATGGCAAAAGTTAGTTTGAACGGTAAATGGTCAGATGTTGATCATGAGGTGTGGTTGAGTGCGGGAGGGCATATGTTAGCTATGATGGATGTTCCATCATTGATACGGGGTAAGCCGTAGGATGGCCCGACCTTGGTGCACAACACACGAACAAACAAGAAACAACAAGCAAAGTTAGAATCGGCGGAAGGAAAGAAAAGAAAGAAGGAATGAACAAGATGAAACCAAAAACCCGGAAGTAGAAACCCTTGGTTCGGATGAATCAAGAACAACCACTCCTAAAGTGGATGACCTCGTCTTCTACAACTTCACACAACAAGAGAACGAATTCTCAAGAGCACGAAGAGGATGTTTTATGTCTCTTTGGATCAACAATTCGAAAGAACTTGAGAAACACAAATCGACTAAAACCAGTTCGGATTGAGCAACTCACGAAACCTCTCTTTGGGGAAGTTTCCAATTCAGAAATTCTATTCTTGATAATGTGATTGCTGCTGAAATTAGAAAGAAACAAAGCTTAAATACTTCCTAAGAGAACCGGCTTTCTAATACTAAAACTAAGCTAAAAACCGGAAATAAAACACTAAAACCGAGTCTAAGAATGTTGATAGCCCTCACGGCTGAAACATGCTAAAAAGAGAAAGTTTCCAATAGTGGAAGGTGTATACAAGCCATACACTCAACCACTATAAACCCTTGTCACCGAGAAGGTCTTGGATGTGGCCGTTGGAACCTCCACCGGGGCTTGATGTATAATCACAGCTAGCTCATCTTGGAGACGTCTAGCTTGGCTCCTTGTCATGGGCCCGGATGGTGGTTGGTGTAGGGATGGTCCTCCATCATCCTCCCCTTCTTGGAGAGGATCCGTCCACGGATCATGAAGCACAGATTGGGCGACGTCCGGATTGTGGTAGGGAGTCAAGTCAGCCACGTTGAATGTGGCACTCACACCATATGTGTCCGGGAGGTCTAGGACATAGGCGTTGTCACCGACGCGGCGCAGCACCTTGAATGGGCCATCTCCTCTAGGTGCAAGCTTGGACTTGCGCTGCTCCGGGAAGCGCTCCTTCCTCAAATGCACCCAAACGAGATCTCCGGGCTGGAAAATCACTCGCTTGCGTCCCTTGTTAACCCTAGTTGCATTCCGCTCCGCACATGCCTCCAGTTTCTCCTTAGTCCTTGCATGCAGCTCCTTGATGAACTCCACGTGCTTTCCTGCATCAAAACTTTCACGCTCCTTCATAGGAAAAGGAGCAAGATCAAGTGGAGTATTGGGGTTGATACCATAAACACATGCAAAAGGAGATAAAGAAGTAGAAGAATGGACTGTCCTATTGTAAGCAAACTCTACATGTGGTAGAGCTTCCTCCCAAGCCTTAAGGTTCTTCTTAAGGATGGCTCTAAGGAGGGTTGATAAGGTCCGATTAGTGACTTCTGTTTGACCATCCGTTTGAGGATGGCTAGAGGTAGAGAATAAGAGTCTCGTACCTAGCTTTCCCCAAAGTGTCTTCCAGAAGTAACTAAGGAACTTAACATCCCTATCGCTTACTATACTCCGGGGTACACCATGTAGCCTCACGACTTCTCTAAAGAATAGATCAGCTACATTGGATGCATCATCCGTCTTATGGCAAGCGATGAAATGAGCCATTTTTGAGAAACGATCAACTACCACAAAGATAGAATCACGTCCCCTCTTAGTCCGAGGCAGCCCCACGATAAAGTCCATTGAGATGTCCTCCCAAGGGGCACTTGGGATGGGCAATGGGCTGTATAGGCCGTGGGGTTGCAACCTAGACTTGGCCTTTAGACAATCCAAACACCTCTTAATAAGGTGCTCAACATCTCTAAGCATGTGGGGCCAAAAGAAATGTGCACATAGCATATGATAAGTCTTGTCCCGTCCGAAGTGACCCATTAAACCACCCTTATGGGCTTCTTCAACGAGTAACATACGCAAGGAACAAATAGGTATGCACACTTTTTCAGCCTTAAATAAGAACCCATCAAACAAGTAGAACTTGTCACATGAACCCTTATCTATACATTTCTTATAGATGACACCAAAATCAGCATCTCCCATATACAACTCCTTTATATATGCAAATCCTAAGACCTTGGAGTCTAATGTGGTAAGTAAGGTGTATCTCCTAGATAGGGCATCGGCAACGACATTGTCCTTTCCCTTTTTGTATTTAATAACATAAGGAAAAGTCTCAATAAATTCCATCCACCTACCATGTCGTCTATCAAGTTTATCTTGGCTCTTGAAGTGCTTCAAGGACTCATGGTCCGTATGCAAGATAAACTCTCTAGGCCACAAGTAGTGTTGCCAAGTCTTAAGTACTCTAAATAGGGCAAAGAGTTCTTTGTCATATGTAGAGTAATTAAGACTAGCCCCTTTCAATTTCTCACTAAAGAAGGCTACGGGTTTACCTTCCTGCATAAGCACGCCTCCAATGCCAATCCCGGATGCATCACACTCCACCTCGAATGGCCTAGTGAAGTCCGGCAGCACCAACAAAGGAGCTTGCGTCAACCTCCATTTTAGGGCGTTGAAATCCCTCTCTTGCGCCTCCTCCCACACAAAAGCCGAATGCTTCTTGGTCACCTCCGTCAAGGGTGCGGCAATTGTGCTGAAATCCTTCACGAACCGCCTATAGAAACTTGCTAGCCCATGGAAGCTCCGCACTTGGCTCACTGAGGTAGGCGTAGGCCACTCTTGGATGGCCTTAATCTTGCTCTCGTCCACTTGAAGACCCTTGGAGCTCACTACAAAACCAAGAAAAGAAACATGATTAGTGCAGAATTCACACTTCGTCTCATTGGCATACAAGCACGCACTACGCAAGGTAGAGAGTACTTCCCTCAAGTGTTGCTCATGCTCCTCTATAGACTTGCTGTATATTAGTATATCATCAAAATAAACAACAACAAATCTACCTATAAAATGCCTTAAAACATGGTTCATTAAGCGCATAAAAGTACTAGGAGCGTTTGTCAAGCCAAAAGGCATGACAACCCACTCATACAAACCGAACTTTGTTTTAAAGGCCGTTTTCCATTCATCCCCCTCTTTCATCCTTATTTGATGGTAGCCGCTGTGGAGGTCTATCTTGGTGAAGACCGAGGCTCCATGCAGCTCATCTAGCATGTCGTCGAGGCGGGGAATTGGATGCCGGTACTTGATGGTGATGTTGTTGATGGCTCGGCAATCCACGCACATCCTCCATGTGCCATCCTTCTTGGGCACCAATAGCACTGGCACGGCACAAGGGCTAAGGCTCTCACGCACATGGCCCTTGTCAAGCAACACCTTCACTTGCTCTTGCACCTCTTGGGTCTCCTTGGGATTCATCCTGTACGCCGGCCTGTTTGGAAGAGTAGCACCCGGTATTAGATCAATTTGATGTTCAATACCCCTTTTAGGGGGTAGTCCGGGTGGCATCTACTCGGGGAACACATCTTGAAACTCCTCTAACAATGCTAAGATGTTCCTTGGCAGCGTAGACTTCAATTCTTCACTCAATAAACCGAGGCCCTTACACAAGAGCATGAGGACGGTTTCTTGTGGCAAGTGCTCCTCTCGCAACTCCTCCTTGGAAGCCATCAAAGCTTGAGACGTGGTTTTGGCCTTGGAGGTGCTCTCGGCCTTGCTCCCCTTCTTGGCCTCAACCGACTTCTCTTGATCCTTCTTCCTCTCAAAGGCTTCAGCTACCTGCAAAGGAGTCATAGGCTTAAGTACCACATTCTTACCATTGTAATCAAAAGAATGACGATTAGTATAACCATCATGCTTTACACGTCTATCAAACTGCCATGGACGTCCTAACAAGATATGACAAGCATTCATAGGGACCACATCACATAAAATTGTATCCACATAATGCCCTAGTGTTATGGTCACATTTACTTGCTTAGCCACTTTAACTTCACCACACTCATTCATCCAATGCAGTTTATAGGGCCTAGGGTGATGGAAGGTATGTAGTTGCAATTTAGTAACCAATTCAGTGCTAGCAATGTTACAACAACTACCCCCATCAATAATCATGTTACAAACCTTTCCCTTAACCAAGCATCTAGTGTGAAACAAATTCTCTCTTTGGTTATCATCACAAGGGGTCGGTTGTACATGCAAAGTTCTCCTACAAACTAGAGAGTCACCATGCTCAAATTCAATGCAATCCATCTCCTCATCTACATCATGCATAGGCTCATCAACAATAGCCGGACCTTGATCCTCACCCTCGGACTCAGATTCATAGAGTCCAAGATGGTTAATGACCAACGTTCGACTATTGGGGCAATCTTTCATCATATGCCCTCGGCCTTGACATTTAAAGCATATAGTATCCCTAGCTCTAGAAGAAGGAGAAAAGGTCGAATTACTCCCCTGAGGACCGTTGGCCGACGGCGGCTGGCGCCCACTTGGTTGCGGCGGGTTTCCTGGTGGTCCATTTTTCTTCGGCGTTTCTTGGCTCCTGGGTTGGCTCATGGACTGAGCCTGGTTCCTACCAAATTGCGCCGGTGGATATGCTCTGGTTTGGTTTTGGGCCCGCCATTGGTTCGGTTGCCCGCTAGGGTTTCTCGCCGCTTGCCCGCCTTGGTTCCTTGCCTTGAACTTCTGATTTTTCTCCACTTTAATAGCCAAGTGCAGCAGCTGGGTGCAATCTGTATAGGGATACATATCCACCTCATTAGCAATAAAAGGAGAAAGGATTCGGAGATACCTCGCCATGGTGGATTCCTCATCTTCAATGACGTTGGCGCGGACCATGGCGGTTTGCATGGCATTGTAGGCTTCTTCCACGCTCATGCTACCTTGTTTGAGGTTCTCCAACCTTTGCTTGAGCTCCCGGGAGTAATGTTGAGGGACGAACCGAGCCCTCATCAACACCCTCATTTGTTCCCACGTAGCTACCGGCGGGTCCAAAGCTCTTTGCCTCTCCTTCACCAAGTTGTTCCACCAAGTTAGGGCAAAGCCACTAAACTCAATGGAAGCTAGCTGCACCTTCTTTGCTTCAATGAAGTTGTGACAACTCCAGATTTGCTCCACTTTCATCTCCTACTCCATGTAGGCATCCGGATCACATCTTCCTTCAAATGATGGCATCTTGATCTTGATTTTTCCTATGCCATCTTGTTCCAACTCCCTCCTTGGCTGGTTGCCTTGATAGCCCTGGTTTCCTCTAAATCTGCCCCGGGGCTCATAATAGCCATAAGCATCTCCTTGGCCTTGGTAGCCACCGAACCTTTCACCTTGATTCCACATCTCTTCCTCATCAAACTCGTCTTCTCTAAGAGGATCCTGAGGCTCATTGAAATGGTTAGCTACATAGGGCACCTCACGTGGAGGTGGTATTTCATTAGGATAGTTCGGAGCTACCCTATTCGGTCTTTCATGACTATGGACAAGGGGAGAAGTATTCCTTACCGGGGAGTTTCTCACGGTACCGGTCCCCACTGCACGGCCACCTCCAAGGGGCACCAAATTGGCTCCGGAAGGACCTCCTTGCTCAGCGTAAGTTCCTAAGGGTACGGTGGCTGGATTGGGTACCGTCTCTTGGGGTTGAGAAGTTAGCACCACCGGGGGTGTCACGACTGGGTGAGGAACTCTTTGAGACGTCTCAAGGGCAGCTAACCGGTTGGTGATCACGGCCATGGAGTCGGTCAACTTTTGGAAGAGCATCGCCACATCCGGATGCACCGGTGAGGGGCTTCTATTGTCCCGGTCACTTGAAGTATCATCTCCTGCCATCACACTCAACAAACTAACACGGAACTAAGTGAAAGGTTAGAATCAATCACAAACACTCACAAGTGTGTCTCTCGTGTGTTTCACTCACCCTCGCTCAATCTCAACTAGTTTTGTAGTGCAGCCGGTTGTAAAACTCAAGAACTTCACGTGAACTAATTGATCTCAAACAACACTTAACAACCAAGATAAGTTAGATGCAAAGGTGATGTAGAAGAAATCGGCAAGATTCAACAATGGACTCTTATAAACTGCAAATTAGTGCAATCAAAAGGCACACACACAAAGATGGAAGAGAAGACTCAACGACTCAACAAAGAAACCTCACATCTTGCCGATTACAAGGATGTAATTGCAAGGGAACTAATGGGACTCAAAAATTTAACTCAAGAAAACTACCATGCACGAATGTAATGCAAAGCTTGATATGGACAAAACAAAGGAGAAGTTTAAGAACTCAAGAGGACAAGTTGTTACCTTGATTCACCTTGGCTTGTTCTCGTGGAGGTGGAAGGATGGTTGTATAAATCGGTGTGATGATGAGAAGGAACGTAGGCACAAGAGAAGGGAAATTAGGGTTTTAGGATATACCGGCGGTGACGAGTGAACGCGGCGCGGCAGGGAGCTTGACAAGACGCGGCACTCGACGCAGGCGCGGCAGAAATCTTGACAAGGCGCGGCACCTAGGGCATAGACACCTCGGTTTGTCCTTGAGTAACTTACAATTTTGGTCTAACTTACTAAGCCTAAGTATTAATGAAATACAAAGACTTTAGACTAAAAGAAAAAGAAATGAAATACAATGCAATCGTCCTTCTTTTTTTTTTTTGACGATTTAATTCTTTTTTTTTTTTTTTTGATATTCTTTTCTTTCTCTTTTTTTTTTTGACTAAATTTGAAAATTGAAATACAACGGAATTCGGAATTTAAGAAAAAAAAAAAAAAAAGATAAGCTAGACTTAGTGGTTGCCTTGATTGTAGGGGAAACAACGGCTTTGTTGACTCTTTCAAACCCACACGCCACCTTTGTAGGGTGAATGGCCGAGTGGATTACTTGGAGAGGTGAGGCACGCCTTGATTGTAGGAGAAGTAACCGGTATTGTTGACCCCTTCACGCCCACACGCCACAAGTTTAGGGCAAGGTGGCCGAGTGGTTGGTTGGAGGGTTGGCACGCCGTGAATTAGGGTTAGGGTTCCCTTGTTGCTGGCCTTGGAGAATTCACCGGGTCTGAAGGGTGGAGAACGTGGGTTTTGATGATGGTGTTGGAGGTGGTAGACGGTTGTTTGAAGTGGTGATGGTGGTGGCTGGAGTTGGTGTTTCCGGCAAGGATGAAGGCTGTTTTGTGGTGGTAATGATGGTGATCATCTGATCTTCTCAACGCACACAATCCGATCTCCACAAGACACGCAATCCTATCGCCACAATACTCAAACACAATTAGAACGGCAAGCAACAACTCTAAAATGACTCAACAAGACAACAAAGGAAGACAACACTTCGGCTCTGCAAGAACACAACCGAAACTCAAGACACACAAAACCGAATTTGAGGAACTCGGCACACAACAATGTTGACACCACAACGCAGCTCTGATACCACTTTGATACGGGGTAAGCCGTAGGATGGCCCGACCTTGGTGCACAACACACGAACAAACAAGAAACAACAAGCAAAGTTAGAATCGGCGGAAGGAAAGAAAAGAAAGAAGGAATGAACAAGATGAAACCAAAAACCCGGAAGTAGAAACCCTTGGTTCGGATGAATCAAGAACAACCACTCCTAAAGTGGATGACCTCGTCTTCTACAACTTCACACAACAAGAGAACGAATTCTCAAGAGCACGAAGAGGATGTTTTATGTCGCTTTGGATCAACAATTCGAAAGAACTTGAGAAACACAAATCGACTAAAACCAGTTCGGATTGAGCAACTCACGAAACCTCTCTTTGGGGAAGTTTCCAATTCAGAAATTCTATTCTTGATAATGTGATTGCTGCTGAAATTAGAAAGAAACAAAGCTTAAATACTTCCTAAGAGAACCGGCTTTCTAATACTAAAACTAAGCTAAAAACCGGAAATAAAACACTAAAACCGAGTCTAAGAATGTTGATAGCCCTCACGGCTGAAACATGCTAAAAAGAGAAAGTTTCCAATAGTGGAAGGTGTATACAAGCCATACACTCAACCACTATAAACCCTTGTCACCGAGAAGGTCTTGGATGTGGCCGTTGGAACCTCCACCGGGGCTTGATGTATAATCACAGCTAGCTCATCTTGGAGACGTCTAGCTTGGCTCCTTGTCATGGGCCCGGATGGTGGTTGGTGTAGGGATGGTCCTCCATCAATCATAGCCTTCTATTGTATCAAAATGATTGACTTTCATTTCTCCTCACGTTTCACCGTAAGCATCCGTTTTATCAGAGTCTGACTCTATATAATATATATATATATATTGAATTTCAAATCAAACTCAAGGCCACAATAGAGATTGTCATACCTAGTTAAGGTCAAAAGAGAGTTAGGATGGTTTGTAATTAGCATTAGAAGATAGTCAACGTTCATCATGATAAGATAATTAAGGATGTAGGGTCTGATTAGAGCAGTAGTCCACCTAGTTAAAAAATCAATCAGGTGAAAACAAAGGTTAAAAGAAGGCTGATAAAAATCACAATACGTCTAGTCAAGGGGAACGTATCGTGTTCAAAATGATAGCTACCAAACGAGGACGATTAGAAGCCTGATTTTCCACACTTAGCTCCACCTTGGAACACCGACGTTTGGTGTCTTTCTCTAGCCAAGGAAACTGTCGTGGTCGCTTCAACCTCGCTGCACTCTTGGAGCCCTAGTGATGCCTGCATGTGCCCACGATCATCCTCGCCAATGCAGTGCCGCTCACGCCTGCACGCAACCTCAATGCCTTGAGCTCCAAATCGGCTTTTTGACCCTCCTTGAGCACCAAGCTGACCGTGCCCTCATGAATGGGACAATGCATGCTTATCTTGTTTGTTTTATTGACATTTAGAGGATATTTTCTTTAGTTGTTGCTATTTTCTTTTGTTGACTTTATCTAGCTACAAATTTGTTATCTATTAGCTAGAACTTCTATATTTTCTACTTTATGTTACATTTTTAAATTTAGACTTTTGGATAGAGTTATATTCAAGTGTGGGCCGTGTAATATCTGAGGCTTTTAGAAGACGACTTTGGGATCATATAGGATTTTGTCATCTTGATTAATTCTTGAGGAGCCCATATATTTTATGTTTATTATAATTATGATGGATTTTATAATTTGAACATTTGGGTAGTCGTTTTGTGGAATATTGAAAATTAGTTATTTCGGGAATTATGACTTCTGTTTAGGATTGTCTTATGTGTATAATTGGGTACTCATAAATAGGCCCAGATATTTTGAAATATTATTTCGAGGTATTTATTAATAAGTTATTTTGGGATTAGTAATTCTAAGATATTTTCTTACAGTTAATTGTAGTATGGATATTGACAAGTATTGAGGATGCGGAATCTGTATCAATGACGGAAATTATTTTTGGGTATACCAATTTTATATATACATATATATTATAGTTAAAAATATTTTATAACCAAAAAGATAAATTAGAAATCCAACTCATTTTAATTTTCCATTTTCTTTATAATTACCATTAATTTTCGAAGGAAGCTTCTTGCCTCCTTCCTTTTTGTCTCTCCATTATCCACCCTCACTTTTATCTTTTCCTTGACCGGTTCTTGGCTGCTAGCCATGATCAATTTCTTTCAAGAATTAGCTAGAGCCTTCTAAGGCTAATTTTCCTATGTTTCATGCTTATCACTTAAACTAATCTAGAAATTTCTTTTGATTTCTGGCAAACTTCACCGAACTACCCCCCTCCTTCTTATTTCCTTTGGGCTGTCTTCCCCTTCCTTTAGACACACCACACCACACGGCCACCCCTTGTAGCTTCCAGCCACCATGGCCACCACGGCCACCTTTCTTCTCAACCTCCAACCGGCCACCCTTGCTGCTCCTTCATTTAACCGACCACCCCATGGCCACCATGCTTAATCAAGCTCCTCTTGGCTACCATGGCCATCATCTTCCTCCATGTCCACCATCTTCTTTCCTTCATATCATCCATAAATCATGATGCCACCAAAGGAGCTTCCATCTCCATCAAACTCAAAAACATCCATCCTTGATTAAGCTTATGAGGTAAGATTTCTCTTATGGAACTTTTTAATACAAATTTCATAAATTGGGTGTTCTTGTGAAGAGGAGGTAATTAGAGTGTAATTAATGGTTAATAAGATGTTAGTTAATGATAAGAAAGACTTAGATGAATTGGATTTAAGTTTTGAAAGTGGGAGATTTGAATTTGGGTATATTAGTACACTTCTGGAAATTCTGGGAAAATTCGATAATTACTGGGAAGTTGGGGTCAACATCATAATTTGAGGAATTTCATTACGAGTATGGGGAATCTGACAGATCTTGATTTGTATTGCAAATTCAGGAATTCGCTGCAACAATGCGAATTAGGACGTGGGGCCCAGAAATGGATATACCACGACAACGGTTGACGTGGAACCACCTTAAGGCAAATTATCAGTGAATGTTTACGTACTTAGTATAAATTTAGAGTATCATACTTTGGATGAATACTGTATATAGAATTATATATGAATATTGTGTGATAAATTGAGTTTGTAGAATAAATAAGAAATTTCATGATATGCATGAGTTCTTGACATAATTATATGGGAAGTTTATATCATGGATGAATATAGGTTATGAACATTCATGTTGTGGATATATTGAGGATTATTGTGGTAGATGTGGAAGTATGTTGATATTGTGTTGATAATCATTTTCGGATAATAAGTATGGATCCTATATTAATTATGTGAAGGTATACTTGTTGGGGTTTGTCTTGGAATATATGTGATATGGTGGTTCATGTTCTGTATTTGAGGATATGATTAGTTGTACTTAGAATTTCATACTGTGGATGATATGGTTTACGGGCAAATTGTGTTATAGTTATGTTATATTGATATTGTCGTGGACAAGCTGTGTGATTGGTTAATGTCTGGTGGGTTGATGTGTGCATGTGTGGCTAATGAAATAGGATGATGAGTTGTTATGGATCATTGGGATTGACTCTTGTATTGAGATATTTTCGATGTTTATAACGTTATGTGTTTTCAAGTTATGATAAAGTGTTGATAATTACGCTTGTGTGGAAATTATATGATAAAGTGTTGATGATTACGCCTGTGTGGCAATTATATGATAAAGTGTTGATGATTACGCTTGTGTGGTTTTAAAAATGTGTTTTGATCCGCTCCTCGACATTGGGTCCCATTCCGGATGGGAGGTTCGAGAGAGTGCTCTACCTTTCTAGGGGAGGTCGGCCACTTGATCAGTGTGCCGTGTCCGACCAGTTGGTAAGGGTGGTGTAGGAAGAAGGTACCTTCGTGCCCCAAAAGTTCTTGGGCATGTTTTCAAATGTGATTGTAAATGTTTTCTTGAAACGTTTTGTATATGTTGATGTTTACCTCTCATTACGTTTTCTTAAAAGAAATATACCCGGGTATAGATTTTAATTAATGAATGGTTAATCCCGATGATCTATAGTTTCATATGTGGCTAGATGGGTAGTAATAAAAGCTGTTATAATATGATTTGGCTGCTCTGGTGAATTATAGTTTAAATGGATATTTATTGGATTCCCTGAGGAGTAATCTGTATTATAATATATGGTCCAACTGGGTACTATATTATAATAGGATGATTGTGGTTTAAGAGGGTAATCATTTAGAATTATTGTTAAGTAATTTATAAAGTGATATAAGGATTAGTTGAATACTATTACAAAAGTTGTGATACGATATGTATTGGGTCAGTCAAAGATTTATAGAGGTTACTGTAATGGAATGATAATGTGATGTGTAGTCCATTGGGACATTTTGGGAATCACTGTGTTAGGACAATTATTGAAGTATTAGAATAAGATTTATGATGGAATACATGCTTAGGTGAATGCTTATGGGAGTTACTGTTCTATGATCTATGGAATAGTTAGACATTTATCGAATTACTTGGGTTATAGGCTCTTATGGTATCTGTATCTGTATGATTCCTTTATTTATACTATTGTACGTACTCAAATCACTGATATACTTGCTTAGTCTGTATATAGACTAACCCCGTATATGGGGGAACAATTATGATTGCAGGGCCTGAATATCAGAGTAGCGCAGCAGAAGCATGGGAGAGGTTGTGTGACATGATGTAAATTTAAGACGGGTTTATATCAAGGAATTACATTGGTTTGGGTTTTGAAATTTTCTTGAGGTGAGTTTTCTTATAAAAGCCGGAGGGAATTTCTGCAAAGAAATTCCTGGCGTTGTAACCCTCACTAGTGATTAAATTGGGGCGTTATAGGCCGTCCATCATGGCTTGCAGACTTAGTCCACATGCCCGTATCCTAGTTTTCCCTATTGAAACTCTTGTCTTGTTCTTTTCATAAGAAGTTTTGAAGTATAGACAAAAGCTTAACTTTATTCTTATTGGCTCACTAGAGATTGTGGATATGAATATATTCCTCATGATTGTGTATCTCGATGAACAACGAGTTGTAGATATCAACTCAACTATCCAACAATCATCTGAAGGCAAAGAAGAGTTGATTATGGATTTCCTCTTGGATTGTCACCATTGGCTCCAAAATTCAATAGCATCACACACAATCAAGTGCTCATCTAGTATGTTATGCGATTTTCTCAAGATGAGAAACAAAGTCTTGCTTTGAAGACGGGACCAAACAAGCAAACATGACTTGGAGGAGACTTCTTTCACATCATAAAATCAGCCATGAAAATGAGATAATGGTCCAAATTATATGAATGTCTAGGATGAGAATATGAACAATGAGGATGAAGTCTAGTAATAACATCTTAGGCTAATACTAACCAGGAAGGAAAAAAGTTATAGTAAGAAATATCATAGCAAAATTAAATTAAGTCAAAAATATCAAAATTTTATGGTCCACTTTAATGTAAGAGTATTTTCTTCAAGATTTTGATGTAAATATAATGTTGGTAAATACTATATATGTCATCTTTCTGTATGGATAATCATATCACGCAACAATTGTCATGATTGCTTATAGATCAACTCCATATTTTCTTTCTTTCCAATTTCAACATTAAGATTATTATGAAAATATTCAAAATATATTTCTTGATATTTCTAAAATACTATTTTTGTAATTTGGTTTAATAATTATAAATAAAATCAAATAATTTAAGATAAACCCTTAATCATATATCTAGAAACAAAACTTTCAACCTCTTCAAAACAATCATTTTATTTCTAACATTCTTATTGTGGTTGAAAATAAGACCACAATTGTGATAGAAATTATATTTTCATTAGAGTTGAGTTTGAATGTGACACAAAGTTGGACAAAATTTAGAAGTAATTGCCAAATAAGGCTTATTTCCTTATTCACTTTGCAAGAATAGCCCACCTTTTCAGCAATTGTAAGAATAGCCCACCTTTTCAGCAATTTCAAGAATAGCAATTTAAATTGCACGAATAGCCCAACTTTCTGAAATATCTTAGAAAAATAAAGATAAATTCATAAAACAATTTACCTTTTCTTGGAATGGTTAGTGTGTGAAAAAGATATATAATCATGTTTTGGCAGTTGTCAACTGTTAAACTGTCCTTAACAAAAAAAATTGAAATTGAATGATAGAAGTGAGAGAGTGCGCTAGATTTTCCAAAAATATTTTATGATTCCTATTCCACATTCAAGTCATCTTTCACATTGAACTCGAATCAGAGTAAAGAAGAGAGTGAGGCAAACTCAATTGTTAACTGAACAAGAAGAAGTTCGCAACCCTAACCCTAATTTCAGAGGAAAGTGATGGCACTTGTTACCAGGACAATTGGTGTGACAAATGGAAAGGGTATACATGAAAGAAGCAAAAGGAAGAGACAACCCGAAGTAATTGAAGTGGGGAATGAGAAGAAGTTGAAAAATCCGACAAAGGGTGAAACACATATTAAGAAGAAATCGAAGAAGAAGACACAAGACCGGAGTTACAAGACAAAACAAGGGGAGATAAGTATTGAAGTTAAGAAATTAATACTTTTAGGCATTAGTTTGGATCCAATCAATACAAATATGTGGATGAAAGTTTAAGAACTCTATCTTGACTCAACTGAGTGGTTCATTTTAGAAGTTGAATTTAATGGACAGAAGAGAAAGGAGAAAAAATGTTTATTTATAAATTGAATGGTGAGATCTGTATCTTGTTTCGTAGTGTTGAATGAAAGAAGTCGTGTGTTGTAGTGAATATGTTGTGTGTATGTAGTGATAATGTGTGGCACATATAGTACAAGAATTAAGTTTGAGTGTATCGTGAAATAGAATGGTCGGAATCATGATAATGATAATGACAAGAGATTATTATGTTTAGTCCTTGTTGAAACCATCTTGCAAAGATGAAAATATTGAAGTACATGTACTTGACATATTTTACTTAGGCTTAGAATGAAACATGAGTAAGTAATATTGTGTTTTAAATGTTGTTGTTATCATGTGGTTAAGATATGTGTTTGATCGTAGAATTGTACAATTTGGTACATGTTACAGTTAAGTATGGTCGGGAGGAGCAATTTTATTGAAGAATAAACCAGAACTCGAGGCTATTGTATCTAACTAAGATTGAGGACAAGATGACACCAACTGATTGGCAAATGATATTAGATGGCCCCTTTGGGACAATTGTGAAATTGCTGAAGTCAGTTAAATTGGCTTCATAGTTACTGCACTACATGCTCTTCAAGCAAGTTGTATGTAAGCACTTGAAGACCTAGTATGAAGCAAGGGGCAAATGTTGTTGATTTTCCCTACAGGAATATAGGGTGATTATCAGACTTAATTGTGATATTCCATTGGAGGAGGAAACAAAAGATGAAAAGAATGCAATGATGGAATTTTTCGGAGTGAAGACTCTGACAATAAATCAACTTCAGACAAATCTTTCACAATCCCGCGATGACAATTCCTTCAAATACAAGATGGCGCTGTTGCTAGTAGTGAGGGGGTTCTATTAGGTGGAGATAAGAAGAAGCACATAAAATCAAACCATGCGAAGCTCCTACAAAACATGGATCGATTCAACAGGTACCCTTGGGACAAGATGGCGTATATGGACCTGCATAGGAGCCTAAAAGACGTTCTCGACACTAGAATGTAGTCGATAGAGTTGGCACTAATCATAGCGAGAAATCCAAGAGTAGGTTACACCATCCAGGGTTTGTCATCGGTGTTTTAGGTAAACATATTAAAAGCATTATATTGAATTAAGAGTATTTAATATGATAAATTTAATAGGAGTCGCCGTCCATCAAGCTTATATAGTATGAAAGTTATCTCCCAAATTTAGTAGTAGGATGTTATACCCCGCAAGTGCAACGGGTGGGCGGGCAATTGGCATGGCCGAGTTGATATTTGGACAAACGGGTGTGGGTGGGCATATCAATCTCTTTATAGGCAGACGCTATCACCCCAAGAAAGAGACCCATAAAATGAACCAGCTTTGATACCATGTGAAAGTCCGTGAGTCGATAGACTGCGGGTCGTGCACGCACGAGCACATAGGCGCATATAAGCTAGTACATAAGCCCAATTTGGTTCCATCCTAAAATCAATTGACAATAAGAGGAGTACTCCGTCTAGCTTATATATTGGGCATGTTATGTTCCAACGTTAAATGTGGGTTGTTATATTCTAGTAAAAGTAAGGGGCATTTCATTGTAATAATGATATAAGCATATGTTTTTTAGGTCATAACAATATTAGTGTTACTAAGTACATTAGGCAAACAATGTGAATGGTTAATATCCTTAAAATGGCGATGGTTAATATTGTTACTAAGGGCTTAACAAAATTGTATTTCAATGTAACACTATATACCATAAGTTTAGTAATTTTAGTTATCCCTAAATTTGAAAGGTAATAGTTCCATATCAAATCCACAAATTACATTAGAAAATATTTATTTATTCAGGCAAAATAGTTGAACGTATTGGGTAAAGAGAAAAGTGGTTGGGGTTAAGAGTCTGACAACATCAAATGTCATATCAAGGACTAACCGAGAAATGACAAGTTCTGGACTTTCTTTCTAACCCTTAAATTTCTGACTACTCTGCCTAGTTTTTGTACTATCTGTCTATAAAAGGCATTGTAAGCTTCTCTGTTTTAACACACTTCACAACAAAGCTTCCAAAGCAAAGCTTGTAGTTGACTTTAACAAAATTGAAGGGTTCCATGGCTGGCAAAATATTTAACATTGTCTTAGAAGTGCACACCGGTGGTAGAATCATTCAAGTGAGAGGTGAGACGGCTATGGTCACCAGCCACCTCTACGTGTGTGGTTGGAAGAGGATTTGGGAAGTCATGAGGAAGACGATCGACATAGGGTATGTAGTGGGTCACCTACGTTCCCTTACAAAATCCCACCGCAACACTAGTGCCTTCTTCATGTAGCAGGCGACGAACGACACATTATTCTTGGGGCGCTGAAGACTTAGGATGATAAGGGGAATTGTGGGGAAACATTGTCCATTGATGGTCTCCTACGCCAAATGATCTTGTCCGCATTTCATGATCCCAGGTCTAGTATGTGTTGTTTTATTTTCTTGGGCATAGTATGTGTTGTCGTATTATCATATTTTGAGACAGTCTCTTGAACCAACTTCCCCTGTCCCTGTTTATGTAGAGGGACTGTTTCATGTTGTTGTATTTTCTTTCTAGGTGAAGTAGCTACTCATATTGTGATGTGTTTGCTTTAGAATCCATGAAATAAAGTTTGTGTTTAGCAATGTATGTATGCTTTTGATGCATTCAGACATAATAATGACAATGTTCCTTTTACCTAAACATTGTGGGTAAGAATATACATATACAATATTGTTACTTCACAATTGGGACCCGTAATACCTTACATGGAAATTTTTCGTCATAAGTTGTACCCAATACACATAGTTATATGGAATTGGAAATGGAATAAATTATAAACATGTCCTAGTACAACGATTTTGGAAGGCATTGGATAATAAATGCAAATGTTTGGCCATGGTGTGGTCGCAAAAGATATAACCTAGCAAATGAACCATGATAAATGACCAACAACAGGATAGTTAATTTGGATTTACTGTCGGTGATTAATGAAGTTGTGAGATATCGATATGATCCTCTCACGGCATGTTATACCCGAAATATGTTGTGGGACTTCATTGAGGCTAAACCCTCTACTTAAACATTAGTTACTTTGCAACTCAATTGAAATAGTTCAAATGCCTGACAATTTATGGAGGAATGAGGGTAATTGTTTTTATTCAATATGATGCACTATGTCCAACATAAGTAAGAAAAGAAGCATTACTTATTTTCAGTTAACTTCTAAAGCAATTGGTTTCTAAGGCAATAATGATTATAAATATATCTCCTACAACGACATTACGTGTACATTGTGGGGACATGATAAGAACATTATGGTTCATGATGATAAGGAGAGTGGAATTGCAAATTTCTTTAATGTTGTTGGTAATGAATGAAGTTGTGAGACATCGATACAATCCTCTCACGGCCTGTTATACCCGAAATATGTTGTGGGACTTCATTGAGGCCAAACCCTCAACCCAAACATTGGCTACTTTGGAACACAATTGAAATAGTGCAAATTCTTGACAATTGATGGAGGACGGAGGATAATTTTTTTTTTTCAATATGATGCATTATGCCCAACATAAGTAAGAAAAACAACATTACTTAATTTCAGTTAACAACTAAAGCAATTGGTTTCTAAGGTAATGATTATAAATATACCTCCCTATAATGACATTTTGTGTACATTGTGGGGACATGATAAGAACATCATATTTCAAGATGATAAGGATAATGGAATTGTAAAATTTCTGTAATGCTTTTGGTGATGAATGAAGTTGTGAGACATCGATATGATCATCACACGGCCTATTATACTCGAAATATGTTGTGGGACTTCATTGAGGCCAAACCCTCATACTAAACACTGGTTACTTTGCAACATAATTGAAATAGTGCAAACGCTTGACAGTTGATGGAGGACGGAGGGTAAACCTTTTTTTCAATATGATGCACTATGCCAAACATAAGTAAGAAAAGCAGCATTACTTCATTTTAGTTAGCTTCTAAAGTAATTGGTTTCTAAGACAATGATTATAAATATACCTCCTATAATGACATTTCGTGTACATTGTGGGGACATGGTAAGAACATTATGGTTCATGATAATAATAAGAGTAAAATTGTAAAATTTCTTTAATATTGTTGGTGATGAATGAAATTCTGGGACATCGATATGATCCACTCACGGCCTGTTATACCCAAAATATGTTATGAGACTTCATTGATGCCAAACCTTGTACCTAAATATTGGTTACTTTGCAACTCAATTGAAATAGTGCAAACGCTTGACAATTGATGGGGGATGGAAGGTAATTGTTTTTATTTAATAGGATGCACTATGCCCAACATAAGTAAGAAACTCAATATTTCTTCATTTGAGTTAACTTCTAAAGCAATTGGTTTCTAAGGCAATGATTATAAATATATCTACTAAAATGATATTTTGTGTACATTATGGGGACATGATTAGAACATTATGGTTTAAGATGATAAGGATACTAGAATTGTAAAATTTCAATAATGTTGTTGGTGATGAATGTAGTTGTGAGACATCGATATGATCCTCTCACGACCTTAAAGACCCGAAAAATGCTGATGAAGAGTATCTTTCATAAATTGAAGAGCAATATCATCCATCGGAAAGGGACATGGTAAAAATGCTTAAGGATGATCCACATATAAATGTTAAGACTGAAAAGAATGAAGTGAAGGTTGGAGAATTGTTTTGAGTTGTGATAGGTGTTTTTGTCGCATTGCACCTAACAAAGTAAACCTCAAAAACCTAACTAATGTAGTCTGGTAAGTAAAGGTCGAATCCCACAAAGAATCAAGTTATATATCCTGTTTGCAAAATCATTCACCAATTGATAACAAAGACAAAGGGGGGGTTTTGGTTGTATCTAACTAAGAAAACGATAAATAAAACATAGAAAGCTTGGCTAGACAAATATCCACCTTTAGTTTGTTTGATCGATCATTGATTATCCCTAGTTCTCAATTCTTATAAATGTCCTAATCCTTGTTCTAAATTAATTACCAGTCCAACTAGTCCTGGTAATCCTAACTATCAAACAATCAAGAAACTATCAAGATTCAATTTAACAACAACAGTAAGCTCAGGAATAGATAGGCTCATGCAATACTTAACAACTAGTCAGTACTCGACATGCAATCAATTCTCTTCACAATAAACATTCACAACTAGTTCATGTAAATCGTGGTTGCTACTCTGAATTAGGGATGAACAATATTAATCTCAATAAGTTGACCAGATTAGGGGAACTAGCACTATAGATAATACCAATCTCAACTAGTTTGTCACGTTAGGGAAACCAATACTAATAATACTAATCACAACAATTGATGAACTAGATCTACCAATAGAATTCAAAATCCTAATCCTACAGTATGAATAATACCAATAAAACTAGGTGATCAGGCTAGAGAAATCAATAAAACTCAAAGGGATGAAGCGCAAGAAAATCATAACATTCAAGGATAAAGAAAGGAATAATCTCAATATCAAATTCAAACTAATGCTTCAATTGTCTAGCCAAAAACAAAACAAAGAACTAAACTAAAAAAAGGGAAAAGAGAAAGAAAGGTAAAACCCAACTTGGGATAGAACTCAACTTACAAAACTGATGTTCTAAAGGAAGAATATAAAGACTTTGCAAAACCTAATTTCCTACAAGATAACAATAACAATCTCTAAAAGAAAATAAAATAAATGAACTAAAAGGAAAAAAAATAAAAGAAATAAAATAAGCTAAAGATCTCGGACGAAAATCGCATCTCCGCACCACGCTAGGAAAGGATCCGCGACCGCGGAAAAGTCTCTGAAGTCCTCGCTGTTCGTCTTCACTCCGCGCCCGCGGCCAACTCCTCCGCGCCTGCGGCCAGCTCCTCCATGCCCGCGGCTCAGCTTCTGCACTGCCTTCTCCGTTCTGCTGCAACTTTTTTCTTTTGGTGCTTCGTCTTCAACTCCTTAAGTCTTCATTTAAGTACTCAAAACCAGCAAATCAACACTTCTTCTCCACAACTCCATTCTCCTCAAATATCTTCTAAACCCATACAAAATGGTACCTAATATCCAGTAACAACTCCTAGTTATGCACTACAAAGTAGAGCGGATCAAATTCCCCCATGCTTAAACCTTGCTCGTCCTCGAGTAAGCTAATAGGAACCTACTCCTCCAATGAAATACCCAAGGTTTCAGGAAGTACAACAAAACTATCTCCACTAAGAACTGCACCTAAATATGAATCTCTAAGTACCAATACATCAACACAACACACAAGCTTAAAGGAAAGCAAAGTACTTCCCCCAAGCTTACCCCGAACACCATATAGAGTAATGCGATCATCTAATCCTAGCCTCCATCTATCTTCTTATAACTCCCAAAATGACCTACCCGAAACCTCCTTATATCACCTCTTCTTATGTCACCACGCCAGAAAAAATGAGGAATCCTAATAATCACTCTTCTTCTTTTCACTCATTTGACAAGGCGCCCTTTCGGGTTTTCACCAAGCCACTCATTTCATTTTTCAATAGATGGGCTCACAAAAACTCACATCACTCTTGACCTCTTATTACCCCAGCCTAATGCTGGTCCAAGCCACCTGCTTATTACCTAAGCCGCCCTTTCGGGTTTTCGACTTATCCCAGGATTTTCTTTTTATCTTTTTTTCTTGCTTTTTGACTTTTTTTTCAAAGGAAAGAAATACGAAATCACAAATATATACATAGATAGATAGCAAGTACATTCTTCTCCCCCATGCTTGAATAATGCATTGTCCTCAATGTATTGAAAGACAGATAAATGATTGGGGAAGGAAGAAAATACCCACTGATGTACGCCGAGGTGGTCGTCTTCGTCAATAACGCCAGAAGGGTACGCAGGGATGTAGGGGTCCCCTAAACTTCATCACCACTTGTCAATCGAACTTCCCAAGAGATAGACCAAGCGATGCTGGAAATCCGAACTCAATATGCACTGGTGGTGACGGACAGATGAAGACGTACAGCAAGGAACAACAACAAATGATAAATCAAGGGAAAACTGGTTGTTGCTCGCGGAAGAGACGAAAAGGGCCGCCATTCTGGATCAACCGTGATCGCGGCGGTGAAAACCGCGGTCGCGGTTCTTGTACTAGACACCGACGATTATATTTTTATTTTTTAAACTAAACCCTAAAATCGCCGCGGCGGCCGCGATCACGGTTTTAAATCCGCGGTCGCGGTTTTTCTTCTGTTCTTCCTACTCCTGTGGATTAGTCGAAAAACGAAACGAAAACACAACAAAGAGGAAAAATAAAATAAAAAGATAGTATATTGTTGATCAAATCGATAAACAAACACACAAACAAGAGAATACATACCTTAGATTCCCCGACAACGGCACCAATTTGATAGGAGTTTTTGTCGCATTGCACCTAACAAAGTAAACCTCAAAAACCTAACTAATGTAGTCTGGTAAGTAAGGGTCGAATCCCACAGAGAATCAAGTTATATATCCTGTTTGCAAAATCATTCACCAATTGATAACAAAGACAAAGGGGGGGGGGGGGGGTTGGTTGTATCTAACTAAGAAAACGATAAATAAAACATAGAAAGCTTGGCTAGACAAATCTCCACCTTTAGTTTGTTTGATCGATCATTGATTATCCCTAGTTCTCAATTCTTATAAATGTCCTAATCCTTGTTCTAAATTAATTACCAGTCCAACTAGTCCTGGTAATCCTAACTATCAAACAATCAAGAAACTATCAAGATTCAATTTAACAGCAGCAGTAAGCTCAGGAATAGATAGGCTCATGCAATACTTAACAACTAGTCAGTACTCGACATGCAATCAATTCTCTTCACAATAAACATTCACAACTAGTTCATGTAAATCGTGGATGCTACTCTGAATTAGGGATGAACAATATTAATCTCAACAAGTTGACCAGATTAGGGGAACTAGCACTATAGATAATACCAATCTCAACTAGTTTGTCACACTAGGGAAACCAATACTAATAATACTAATCACAACAATTGATGAACTAGATCAACCAATAGAATTCAAAACCCTAATCCTACAGTATGAATAATACCAATAAAACTAGGTGATCAGGCTAGAAAAATCAATAAAACTCAATGGGATGAAGCGCAAGAAAATCATAACATTCAAGGATAAAGAAAGGAATAATCTCAGTATCAAATTCAAACCAAGGCTTTAATTGTCTAGCCAAAAACAAAACAAAGAACTAAACTAAGAAAAGGGAAAAGAGGAAGAAAGGTAAAACCCAACTTTGGGTAGAACCCAACTTACAAAACTGATGTTCTAAAGGAAGAATATAAAGACTTTGCAAAACATAATTTCCTAAAAGATAACAATAACAATCTCTACAAGAAAAGAAAATAAATGAACTAAAAGGAAATAAAATAAAATAAATAAAATAAGCTAAAGATCTCGGACAAAAATCGCGTCTCCGCAACGCGCCAGGAAAGGATCCACGACCGCGGAAATATTTCCGTGACCGCGAAAAAGTCTCTGAAGTCCTCGCTGTTCGTCTTCACTCCGCGCCCGCGGCCAACTCCTCCGCGCCCGCGGCCAGCTCCTCCGCGCCCGCGGCTCAGCTTCTGCGTTGCCTTCTCCGTTCTGCAGCTTTTTTCTTTTGGTGCTTCGTCTTCAACTCCTTAAGTCTTCATTTAAGCACTCAAAACCACCAAATCAACACTTCTTCTCCACAACTCCATTCTCCTCAAATATCTTCTAAACCCACACAAAATGGTACCTAATATCCAGTAACAACTCCTAGTTATGCACTACAAAGTAGAGCGGATCAAGTTGCGTGTGAAGAAGTCTGACAAATTCACATATGAGGTTACGTGTATCGAAAATAATTGCACCTTCAAGTGTCGTCGCTTAGTCTATGGCAAAACTACCTTGTTTAAGGTGCAGGAGTTTGTGTTAGATCATACATGTGCCATGCTAGTAAGGTGCAATCATCAAAAGGAAGCAACTTCACGGGTCATTGTTGATAAAATTATCCATAGGTAAATTATTTGGACTTTCATCAATTTTTTGACTTTCATCACTTTTAACATTCACGTCAATTCTGTTATGTCACGTTTTTAAACGGTCGTAGAGGGCTCAATGCTTTAGACATACATGATTTCATGAGGGAGCGTGGAATAAAGACAATCTACTACAAGGCCAATGGAGCGCGGAATAAAGACAATCTACTACTATGGCACATGGTACATTAGAGCAAATCTATAATTGCATGTATTCTTACATGTACATGTTACAACAGTCAAATCCAAGAACATACACACGAATAATAAGAGACTATAACCACCTATTCAAGTATGTTATCTGGGCGATAGGTGCATGGATAAGTGCAACGCCACATGTTAAAATATGTTAGACTCTTGTTGTACAATGTCAGGCGGTATTTGAATAAGTTAGGTCAAATTGATATACGACTCTGCAATTTCAAAAGACATGATGTTAGAGTCCGTTTTAGAAATGACAGGTCATTATATTT
Source organism: Rheum nobile (assembly GCA_027886185.1). Lineage (NCBI taxonomy): Eukaryota > Viridiplantae > Streptophyta > Magnoliopsida > Caryophyllales > Polygonaceae > Rheum > Rheum nobile. Next base: position 8,883,814 of record WOAB01000040.1, read on the forward strand.
TGTGGGTGAATTGAATATATTAGTCTTGCATGCATTTGCATTCATCAGGTTAGAAAGTTAACTATACTGTTTGGCAAATATAGGTAATCTTAGTGGACGACACTCACTTGAGTGCAAGGTACAAGGGTATACTTCTCCTAGCGAATGCATTTGGTAAAGAAATTAACGTTGTTATGTATTCAATGTATTATTTATAGTCTAAATCCGACCTGAAAAAATACAATGTGTCCTGACATTTACATCAAATTCTTATACAAGAAGTTTGCCCTTTCTTTTTCCGTATTGATCTTCATGTATTAGATACTTAACTTTAATTTTATCTATTTTAAGTACGATGAAAAAGATATTACATTTTAAGGTATGTCCATAATACGGGACACCCAAACTTGAAGTTAGAAACATTGCATTATAACATATCATTCATGTGCCACTACAAAGGGAATGGTCCCACAACGTCTCTATGGACGACAAAAACTTTGACACCATCAACTTTCTCAGCCAGTTGGCCTAAAGCCTGCTCGTCCTCTTCCGAGTGGAGCGGCTTTAAATAACGGATGCCAACTTCTTGGACGTGTTCATAGAAGACCGACTTGTTGTCTCTGTTATTAGTGAGGACATTAATACGTCCAAAGAGAAAGCAAATATCAATCTGGTTTCTATTCATCTTCACTAAATGCATCTCACCACATTGGTAAACGTGAGTGGTAACTGCTGTCATCTTGTCTCGGCTTGGCCTTGTTGTTCCGTCGGTGTAAATCTGAATGTGAACTTTAAAATAACTCTCGTGGGCCATTACATAACTAAAAGATCGAGATTTGGAAAATAGCAGAATTGATGGAGGAGTTTGTTGACCACAAAGTGTAATAAGGAATCAAGCGATATTTATAGGCATCACACCAATTAATAATTGAAAATTGCGGTTATTAGATGGTTGTTGTTAAGCAACCGTTTTTTATAGTAATTGTATTTATAGAAATCATTAGTGGTCCAGACTATTACACTATCCAGTATGTAAGAAAATGCATGCATAACCCAAAACCAACAAACATAACACTCGTGGACAACATAATAAAAAACAAGCACAACAAGGTCACCTTTCGTACATGTGCATGTTTGAAATAGAGACATGACTTTTACAAGAAATGTCCCGACTTTAGCTAAAATTGTATGACTTTGTTGACAGTTGGAAAATAATCAAATTAATAAGTGTGAAGTAAGAAAACAGACTGACATATTTGATAGGCACTCTGACATTTCAATACGTAAAATTTAATACATAGGTCGTTCCATTAAAATTAAAGACACGCTACTAGAAAAAAAAACTACATATTCTTGCATCCACTATGCCATCTTCAAACATCTCAAACCATTACAATAAACACTGATATGAACTGGTGGAGAAAACAATATATAATGTACATTTGCTTAAACTAGCAAACTGAAGAAAACAAAAAACGAAATCAGAGGGTTCATCTCTCAGTGCGGTCGTGAACCACAAAGACCTTGATGTCGGTGACCTTCTCACCCAGACGAGTCAGATCCTCCACGTCATCCACGATCTGAAGCAGTTGAAGGTAATGGAGTTCATTGTCTGTAACCTGCTCAAAGAAAATGGATTGACTCTCCTAGTAGATAGACATGTCCCAAAGCCTCCCACCTAGATACCATATGCTCATTTTATTCCTTGGCACCTTCCAAAGTCGAGTGCAACCACCCGCGTACACGTGGGTAGTCAAAGGTGCCATGGCCCCAGAGCTTGGGATCACGAAGCCATCCGTGTATACTTGCAGATGAACTTTTGGGTACGAATTTGCAACCATTGATCAATGAGTTTTTGGGAAAAAGGTTAGCAACTAGTTTTGGGTGAGGATGAGTTAAAGGATTAGGAAGAGAGAGTTGGAGGCAAAGGTGAGTGTTTCTGCCAACACAAAGGTATCTATTATAGGCAGATCTTGAGGATGAATAGCTGGTAGTTGGGAAACTCAGAAAATGAATTAGTTGAAATGAAGAAATTTTACTTTGCATGGGTCAAATCTAGAATTGTGAGGGGCTTGAAAACTTCATTGTTCGAGAATAATCTCTCCTGACAAAGTAGATAGGATCAATATTTTGAAAGACCAAAGATGACCTCTTGGACATATGTTCATAAATTTGGCCACAAAGAAATCATTATTTTATGCTTTTCTTCATATTCTTAATTGACCTGAATTCGCATCCATATGGTTTTTTTCCCACCACTAAAATCGAAGGGTATCATAAACAAAAATATACTTGTAAGAAATCATTACTTGACTAAACTTCGCAACTATATGGTCATAGTAGTTATATGTATGTTGGATTTCATATTCTAAATGATGTAACCAAATAAAATTGTGTAGTTGGAAAAATGTCACTCAAGCTTATAGAAATAAAGGATATCTAGCAATCATAAAAGACAACCATAAAAATAATAAACCATAAAATTGTTTATTTGGTATTGATAATTGTTTTTCTAAATGTTATCTGAAAAGCAAATACAGAATCACAATCTTACAAATGTAATTTGTTCTATTATGTACTCTCCCAAGTACCTTTGAAAATGCAATGTGCCATTGTGCTTCTAAATTCATCTATAAACTTTTTTGCCACAAGGTCCACATTTATCATTCCATAGGTCCGCAATTGAATGTACTTATGGATTTACACCCTGCAATCTCCTCTGAAAAACACAAAAACATGACTTAGCATGTATATGGATGAAATACATGACTTTTCATTTAAAGTAAAGAATATATACCCACGCTTGTTGGTTTTATTGTCCCTTGGCCGCAATACAGACATTGGCTTGTCATAAAGTGATTCACATCTCTTTGTCAGTGGCTTATACTGCTTCACGTAGAGTGGAATTACAATGGTCACATGCGAAATATGAGCAATCACCTTTGCATCTTTGTACAAATTAACGTCCACGTCGTAGACGGTGACACACCAGTCTAAGAGGTCAATCTGTAAGGCAATCCAATTATTCAACTCGATGTTGAAGGGAACATATATGTGCTTCATCCCAACACTTGGGAAATTCGCTAGGTGCGCGCATGACCCTGCATATACTTCATCAGTACGTCCTCACCAACTTTTGGATATCCATTCCTAATGCGCTCGAGCTCCATGGTGACGAAAGTTATCCAAAATGTGTCAAGCACTACCACCTTCATGTACTGCATAGAATCTTGTGAGATACTCTAACGAATAAAGTAGAGAATTTGCTCCATATGCTAAAATGATTCATGAATATCAATGTCTACAATTACGAGATGCATTTGCTGAAACATAGACGAAGTTGTATTGGAATATTACCTCAGCCTCCAACCAAGATTTGGGCGCAAGAATTTTTCAAAAGAAACTTATTCAAGGTTTTCCCAGTAGGGCCAATAAGGGGTTCAACACTATGGTGAGAATGTATTAGAAAATACATAAAGACTTGTGAGATATAATGCCATTCAAATGTACATGACATCTTAATCAACACACAATGCAATAATCAAGAACAACATCTACACTTAATACATATGAGGCTTTTCAGGCCATTATGGGTCTGTTCGGCAACCACATGTTCTTCATTATAATTTGTTTATTTTAAAAAATGGATTATGTATTGGTAAATGTGCTAAGTAAATGGAAGAATCTGGAATATTGAGACTTTAAGTAAAAAGCATTAAAAAATGACTTATCTATATTTGACAACAAACATCAATTATCTCTTTTAAGATATTATAATCTATCATAACAATGCCTCCGAACAAGCCCTGTGTCTTTTTTTCATGTCAAAATGAACATTTTCAGATTTTATATCTCATACAGTCTTTATCTGTCAAAAGAATGTTATTTAGGGTATTATGAGGTTTTTCAGGCTACTACGAACATTTTTCAGGGCATATATGGCATACAATGTAATGAATCAAAATTCATAAGCAATCATCAAATCATTAAACATTCAACACAAGGCATCCATTTAACCAGATCAATCATCCACACATTAATAACTACATCTAGAACCAATCATCAAAATGACCACATTATGTTTTGTTTGAATTACAAACCTCTCATCATGCATCCATTTGAAAAGGTCAGTCATCCCCTCTACTTTGGGCTTCGTCGTGATCTTTTTCACTAGTTTTTTCTCTTCCAAATTTCGCCAAGGTGATTTTTCTTTTGGTAGAAAGCTTTGGAGCGCGATGTGAAAGAATCCTCTTATCTGATTGACTAGCCTTCGCCTTTCCCTTGTTGTTTGTCCGCTTGCCTTTCTTTGTAGCTACTTTTTTATCAATCACCTTCTCCGTAGCACCTCACTTCCTCCCTCCTCACCTCCATATTTCCCCTTCTCATGCCTTTGAACAACTCCAACCTTTGCATGTGTTACCTCCTCTGGTTGCACCTTACTAACACCCTTCTCATGTTATACCTTACTTACTCCATCCTCACCTCCCTGTTTATCCTCCTCATGCCTTTGAAGTGAAACATCATCCTCATATACTTGTTTTTCCTCCCCACCTCCTTGTTTTTCTTCCTCAGGCATTTGAAGTGCACCACCCTCCTCATCTACTTGTTTTTCCTCCTCAACTCCCTGATTTTCCTCCTCAGGCCCTTGAAGTGAACCACCATTTTCATTGTGCTTTGTTCCAACCTTATACTCGTCTTTTCCTTTGCATGTTGATGTCACCAGTTGTACACCATTCCCCACCAAAGCATCAAAGTCATCCTCTTTGTTGCTTTCATGCTCTTCAGAAGAGTGTATGCTCTGTAACACCTACCTCCTCAGACTTTGTTGGGGTTCCAACTTCATCTTCAGTTTTCACCATCCTCTTGATTTGTTGGCATTCTTCAATGTTAGGATGATCATCACTGTACACACTTTCATCATCCTCACCCTTAAACCTTGTTTGTCCTCAAGCAAGGAACATAGTTCAAAATTCCACAAGAAATACAAAGGTTGTCTCTACCTAATCAATATTCAAGCAAGTCCATGAAAACTTAAATATTTAACAATGTAATCATCAAAGCAAGCAATAATCATTAGAGAGACTAGATAGAACATCTATCCTAGACCTCACTTAGGAAAAATAGTAAGAATCACTCTCACTCATGTGTTTAGGGTTAAATGTTTCACTCAAATCTCTACTTTGAATACTCATCTACCATAAGCTTGCATTAGTGTCTTAAATCTCCACCACTAGGGACCTTGTACATGACATAAATCAAGAGGACTTTTATTGGGTTGTAATGGGGCCAGGTAAAAAGAAAGGGATGAATACAATTTGTCCATGTGGTGCTAAATCCGGGAAAGAGGACTAATCAAGACAACACCAAACTTAGAGGATACCTTGTACCATTCTTTTCAACTAAACACCCTTTTATTCTTGGCTTTTTTTTCTTTTCTTTTTTCTTCAAAAGACAAAACACTTCCAACAATAACACATCATACAAATAACTCCCCCAAGCTTGGTTTACAATCATAAAAACAAACAAAGAAATCATCCTAATTCCAGAATGGGTAAAAGGCTAATCATTAGGCTATGGATGTTTTTGTGGAGCTTCCAAAGAAATAGGCTAATTAGGCTCAACGGGCTTCAAGCAGAGGAATAACATATAAGGGTGGTAAAGGGAAATATAGGCTAATTATAATAATGCATCAATCATTTTTATATCATGCACAAGAGTCATAAATGTGGCCTCAAAATTAGTTCTAAACGCAAGTTCTAGAGATAAAGCAATCAAAGCGAGAATCACACACGGAAAGAAAAAGAGGACTCAACTATGTATAGTTTTAAGGCTCAAAAGCTCACAGGTTATGTGTCTAGAATTTCAATTCTAACTAGTCTCAATAAACAACTATATACATACTTCAACTCAAACGTCATTAAATATGAAAATTCTCATCAACATGCTTAAAATCAATTAAAATATTAACAATGAATATATTTAATGAGAAATTTTACGAGACAAACAAACAAAGTAAAGTATAGGAGTCATATCAAACATCTAAAATGCAATGCATGATGCATGAAATGTTATGAAAACAAAAAATAACACTAAAAAAATTACTAAAATGTAAACGGAGTTACACATGGAGTTATCCATCTCCCAAGCTTAAATTCTACATTGTCCCCAATGTAGAGTAAAAGAAAGAGGAGAGGAAACTCACCAAATTATCAGGCAGTCAGGCATATTCGGAAAGAACCAAGGGTTGGAAAAATTCAGCATAGTCTCATGTGTACGCAAGCCTATCCAACAACATTTCTCCTCGTGCAATACTGTACACAACAAACACAAAACAAATCCCCAAAGACAAGACTATGCATTCTAGCAACTAATTGGAATAAAATAGGTGGCTCTATAGGCAACTTTGGATTAACCAACTCAGTAATTTGATCCTTCAACTTCTGATTTTGTGCGGTTAGTGTAGCTACTTGAGTTCTCAAAGAGTCCACCGTATCTAAAAGAGATGAGTATTGTGTTGCTAGAGGTTTAAGCACATTTACAATACATTTTTCAAGACATTGAACAATCTTTTCAGCTTTCCTATCATGTCCTTAGATGAAGTCATCAAGCATACAATCTTGAATGGACTTATTGGGCTCAGGCTGAAGCGGTATGTGTGGTGGTGTCATCCAACTAGGATTGCAGGAATTTGAATTTCTTTCAATTGCTTCCCCCAAAGTTACGTGACAACCTCTATGATCATGACCAGCAGCTCCACAAGTCTCACAGAAGAGGTTAGCAGTCTTTGGGTTATAAAAACCCAAATTATAATTTTCAAAATCATACCTCTGAGTACTTGTATTAAACCTAGACGGAGAAAATGGGTAAGAATTTACCTCATACATACCTGAATCCATTTGTTCGACTCTTTCTGAATAGCCTGAAAAGAAGAAGAAAAAATCAAAGCAAAAATAATAACCTAGACTCACCAATAGAGGTAACAACTAATATTCACAAATTGGTCACCGGCAATGGTGCCAAACACTTGATATGGCTAAAACCTACCCGCAAGTGTACGGGATCAGTTGTAGTAGTCAAGTGTCGATCCCACAGAGACCAATGTAATATCAATTGAAACACTATCAGTAAACTAGGCCGAAAAGATATGGAATTGGAGAAAATTATAATTAAGGTAACTGATAAAAATAAATAAAAAGGATAAAAGCAATGGGATAAATGTGTCTAAGGTTAAGGATCAACGCAACAATGCAACAGTAAATAAAATCACACTTCACCTGAATCTAGTCCTATTATTTGAAGGTAAACTATCTAAGGTAATCTACTAAATCCTTTCAGACGATAGTAAACGTGCTTGAACTAAACTAACAATCATTGTCGCGCAGAGCTAATCTCATCCAAACTCTTTAACGCACTTAGAGTCTAGAAATAAACTGAAATAACATTCGCTGTCACACTCCGCTAATCCAACTCAAACCTAGAACATCTATGATAGCCTATTAATCCTCAAGAGTAATTAAGTTGTTGTCGCACAAATAACACTCAGGTTCAATTCCTAGGATTCTAGTAGAAGTTATCACATTTCAGTCTCAAACCCTCCCTGACTACCTATTAAAGTTATCACCTTTCAGTCTCAAACCCTAGTAGGATCCATTTCGCATAAGCTAATATGGGCATAAATCATCTAAGAATGAATCAAATACTATTTCAACTCAGGCAAAGAAATAATTCTAATTACATATGCATCATCGGGATCACCACAACCTTAGAACTAGGAATTTATCCAAGCATAATTGAAGTCATATTCAATAGATTTAAACTAGCCAACAACATTATATGAATTATTCAATAAAAACCAAAGAGAAGAAAACTTAGTCTCAATATCGAAATAATTCAAGTTGACAAAAGTTAGAACAATAATACCAAATCTCCAATTGTGCAAACGCTTAAAAATCCCTTCTTGAAAATCTCCGTGCGGCCGTCTTCTCTAAACCAAGAAAAGAAAACTAAACTAAAAACAAAACCTAAAACTAAACCTTTGCTAAAGCTACCTAGACCCCTCCGTAAAGTCAAACTAAAAATATATAAAACTTTTGTATCTACATTAACTAATCTTCCCCATCTTAAGTGTGGCGGCGTCCTTGTAGTAGGCCAGCAAAAATCTCCTCCAACCGCCCATGTGCTGCCGTGGACCAACAAAGCCATCAGCACGGCCCAACTCCAAATATAATATAGAGAAAATTGGGCCTGAAGGGCGCAATTTACTCACGAATATGCCGCACGAGCCTCTTTTATCTGAAATTGCTTGCATGACCCCTTGCCCGAATGCCGCGCGAATCCTTCCCACACGATCGGAGACGAGATTGCGGAGCACAACCAACCTGCACATGTTGATCACTACCAGCAAGAGCAAGGATCTGATGCATATTCGGGTAATTGGTTGTCTCGGTTTGCAACATTTCTTGTGGGAGATGATCCAACGCAGTGCTATGCTCTTATTTGTGGCAATTTCCGGATACACAACGGTGGGTAGGAAATGCATAAAACCTCTGTTCTCCTTCTATGCTCTTGTTTGTGTCAAAGAAATAGGAGAAAGCGGATCATAATCAAATTAGTAATATTATTCCGTGAAGTAAATTCAGAATATGCTGATGATGGGAGTTTATACCAACTCTACTGTTCCATGAAATGTTCTCTCTTCTTTATGCAGGACTTGCAAGTAAAGAAGATTTCCCATATCTGACATACAAAAACACTTTTTTCTCCTATTATTCATATTTTTTTATTGTCCCCATCTTCTATTGTTCAGTTTTTAACTGTCCCTACATTTTGTTAGTGGTTTTTGTAACTGTCCCCGATTCTATATTATATTTCTTCACTGTTCCCATATTGTTGTGAGATTTTCTAACTGTCCTCATATTGTTTTTGTCATTTTATAACTATCCCCGATTCTATAGTATATGTTTTCACTGTCCTCATATCGTGACTCCCTATTGTTCTAACACGCGGGACAGTTGTCCCCAAAGGCATTTTGGAAGTTTCTTTTTTAGGGACAGTTGTTTAATAATATTTTTTCTCTCTAGGGACAGTTGGAAATTGTCTTTTTAGGGACAATTGAAAATTGTCCCCATATGCTTCTTGAAGTGCCTCTTTAGGGACAATTATCCCCAAAGCCATTTTGGAAGTGTCTTTTTTTAGGGACAGTTGTTTAACAATACTTTGTCTCTAGGGACAGGAACAATTTTCAACTGTCCCCATATGTTTCTTGAAGTGTCTCTTTAGGGACAGTTGTCCCCAAAGCCATTTTGGAAGTGTCTTTTTTTAGGGACAATTGTTTAACAATACTTTCTCTCTAGGGACAGTTGAAAATTGTCTCTTTAGGTCCAACTGTCCCCATATGTTTCATGAAGTCTCTTTAGGGACAGTTGTCCCCAAAGGCATTTTGGTAGTGTCTTTTTTAGGGACAGTTGTTTAACAATATTTTCTCTCTAGGAACAGTTGGAAATTGTCTCTTTAGGGACAGTTTCCAATTGTCCCCATATGCTTCTTGAAGTGTCTTTTTAGGGACAGTTGTGGGAAACTGTCCCCATATGCTTCTTGAAGTGTCTCTTTAGGGACAAATGTCCCCAAAGGCATTTGGAAAATGTTTTTTTAGGGATAATTGTTTAACAATATTTTTTCTTTAGGGACAGTTGAAAATTGTCTCTTTAGGGTTTAGGGACAGTTGGGAACTGTCCCAGAATTAAGTTAGCCTTGAATTAATCAATGAGTTATAAGTTATAACCAGCCCTCGGTAAATCAGGTAAAGCATGCACAACACACTAGATTGCCAGACTAAATCAACCATTAAGACCTAGACAGTACATCAGATTCATCCAAATAGAAGACGATGAAATAGAGAATTTCATGATAAAACTGGTTCATACATCGATCATGAGAACACCAGGCATAATAGGCCGTTCAGGAAAATGTCCAGGGAAAAAGTTGTCATTTATAGTGACATTTTCTATAGCAACAACCGAAACTCCAGGATGAGGGCTACTCCAAAAAACTATTTCATGATAAAATTTATAGCAACAGCCGAAACTTCATGATAAAATTTCTTCACTTGATCGGCGTTGTCCGTGCCGTCGGCGGAAGAACGAGCAACGAAGGGAGATTGAGTGTGCGTAGAAGAAGGAGAAGGGGAAGAGACCGAAGCTATTTTAGACAATCTGGCTCAACGGATCAGAGGGGGAGGAGACGAGTAAGACGAGGGTGGTTGAGGCGATCTGAGCGCATGAGATGTCGTCGACCTCGCGGGTAGAATCCCATCGGGGTTGATTCTCGCCATTTCACATGCCGGGGTACGAGTTCCTCATCCATCTCGTCCCCGAGTCGCCGCCATAGTGCATCAGTGGTGTTACATTGCTCTGGAGATAGAGCTATTGCAAAAACACGCGGAATTTCGAAAGAGAAGCAGAAGAAATCGATCATACTTGAACTAGTTAGCTCGCGCGCGTTGTGGATGGTGACCTAGGGGGTCAAGCGGCTGTTAATCATAATTTGCGGTCCAAACCTGTTATTTCACCCCCCTTAAAGGGTCATATACCCTATGGATGGTATAATATATGTAGGCTTTCTTTTCCACCAAGTAGCGTAGAGCGTCTCCTCCAAAATTTGGGCCAACTGAAATTAATGGGTCCAAAATTTACGTGGGCAATTGTAGATTGTTGCTAAACTTGCATCATCATATTTCCTTAGTTCTCTTTTGATCTGGCGTCTTTGACATTAGTCAAGCATCACCTCTGTATTGCACCTAAAATACCTGAAATTATAAAAGTACGAGTGTAGATTTCGAATACAAAATAATGCAAAATTAACAATAAAATATATGAAATATGCATGAAAATGATCTAAATTAATATGCAACTAGACTCCTAAAATATGTATAAAATAGGTGTTATCAACCCTCTGATTCTTGTAAACATATATGTAAAAAGTAAGCATTCATTGTGCAAAAGATTAAGTCTAAATATATACACATAAGCACTTATGAAATTAAAAACCTCAATGCTATCATCTTCATCACTTGATGAAGCTTATTGTGTCGAAACAACTTTGCCTCTCCTTCTTTTCCTGGACCCTAGGCCATCCTCCATTAAGTGCATGAAGTCATCCTCCATTCTATGCATCATTTCCACCAATTCTTTCAAGCAAGCCATCACTTGCCTTGAATCCAAAACATCAATCTTCCCAGCCTCCCTTTTACCACATATCTCTTCCTTTTTACCACCAAGACTCCTCTTCATGTTTGGATCTAACGTCTTCACAATATCATCGAAGAAATTGTCTTTGCACTCCCCTGGGAAGTAACACCTATCTCCCAAGACCATTCATTCCTCCTCTACATGGATTTGTTTCACAGTATACCTTCCCTTTAAGACGTCCATAACAGATTCCCAGTCTGGTCTAGTTGTTTTGAGCCACATCAGACCTCATGGATGAATAGGATTTCTAAGACTTTGTGCAAACATGCTGCCAATGTGTGGCACAGCCTCATAGAACCAAATTTGATACAAAATAATAGTGCAATTAGACCACATTTATAAATTGGAAAATGACTCATCTTACTTTCTTGTTGTTGACTTGAAACACATTGTGAAACCCTTGATAGTGTAACTTGCTCAAGATTGTTTTGAAATTGCAAGTGCAAGTTGCACTGACTCCAATCTTGAATCCAAAGTATTAGACAAACTCTGATGGAGGTACATATAAGCACTTCTAGCCCATGGGAAGCTTTCGAACCGATCCAAGTCTTGAATCAACCTCACATGTGAAGGTTTGATCTTTCTTTTCTTATCACATTCCAATACCACACCCTCCACTACTAGAAACAAAGTCATCTTCAATTTAAATATTATTTCCTCATGACATGAGATGAACTTGTTTAGAAGTTGTAGTATTGTACTACTCTTAACATTGAAAAATTGAAACTAAGCATCCTTGTCATCTATTGTATCATCCTCATTCGGGATGTCACAATTCAATCCAGTTATTTGCCTGAACTCTTTTATTGAAAAACGACATGGTTTTCCTCCCAAATCATACCATGTCTCCCACTTCTTATCTATGTCTACCTGCCTAAACAACACATGGTGCAAGAGATGTGCTAACAATTTCAAATTCTTCATTATCTTTACAGCCACGCCAAAAGGCCCCTCCTCAATCCCTTGTCAGTGTCCAACACTAAGCGTGTTCTCAATAGTTTCAAGATAAGCAAACCTTGAACTCTGATGTATCCTACCATAAAACATTTCATGACTATCCCACTTGTACTTTTTCCTGTAAAAAAATTTACACTCACAGATACATGACATTATAATCACCCCTATAAAGTAGTAAAGAAGAGTAACATATACACTTACAAAAACATTTTCCAGGCAAGGATGAACTTTTTCAGGGTATTATGTAGTTTTTCAGGTCATATATCTCATATAGTCTAAGCCGCAATGCAAATCTTAAACAATGCCTAATCAAACCTCAAAACTCACACATTCCTCATACATTGAACACAACAAGGAAAATTACCTCTTCAACAAGGTTGCATTCACAAATACATGACATTACAATCACCCCCATAAAGCAGTAAAGAAGAGTAACATCTAGAGTTCAATAAAAAGTTTTTCAGGCTAGTATGAACTTTGTCAAGCTATTATGTAGTTCTTCGGGTCAAATAAGTCATATAGTCTAAGGCACAATGCATTCACAAATACATGAAATTTTACTCACACACATAAAGCACTAATTCTCTACATTTGAAATTTTTATTTTCAGGCCATGAAGAAAGTTTGCAGGCTGTTATGACATTTTTCAGGTCATACAACTCATACATTGTAAGCCATAATGCAAATCTTCAACAACACCTAATCAAACATCAAAACTTCCACATTCCTCAATCAGTCAACACAGCAAGCCAAATTACCTTTTCAACATGGTTGCATTCACAAATACATGACTATAGATCTATTTTAAAGGGTGATTCATCTTTTGTGTTTCTTTACAGGGTGTTACATCCTCTGTTTTTCATTACAAGCGTGAGCACTCATCAACATTTCCAAACAAAATTTAACCAAAAACCATAAATGTAGCATGCATTGCAGCAACATTTTGTCCACAGTGTCTCCACTAAAGAAGATGACTTTGAAGATAAACTAACCTCGCCAAGTGCTTTGGAAGACCTTCTGGAGGTGGATTCTTCCGCCACCGCACCTGTTTTTGCTTTCTTCTTCTTCTCCTTCATTGGCACCATTGGACTAGGTTCTTCTACGTCTTCGTTAGCACATTGTTTCTTTACATTTCTGGGGACCTTTGCCGTTTCTTTTTCATCGAAAAAGACTATTTTCTGCTAACCCATCCCATGAACTCTGATATTCATGTTTTGTAGAAGACTTCGCTTCTCTGGTTTTCACCTTCTCAGAGATTGGGAGGGGATTTTCCGTTTTCGTGATTTGCTTCTTCTTCCCAAATCTTTGAAATTTAATACAGAGATTTCATGGAAGAGCTTGCAATTTAAGATTCGGCTAAGTTTTTCTTGTTCTGGTTTTATGAAAACATAAAAGTGACAAAGATTTGGGGAAGAAAAAGAAGCGACAACCAATTTTTCTTGTGGAGGGAAGTTTTGATTACGGAGGAGTTAATGACACGACAAAAGTAGTTTTGTTTTTGTAACTGTCGTAAGTAACTTCTTTTTTTAGTAAGGTAAAAATTACACTGAAAACAAGTTCTACTTGCGGATGAGAACATGAAGTTTTGTGTTTGTTAGGATATCTTCCATTGAGAATGTGTGGCTAAGATTTCCGATATGGTAAGCCACAAGGTTAATTTCATGAAAAATATGGCTAATATGTACTATGACGAATGATTTTATTAGAAATAGGATATCAGAGAAGATGATCTCGATTTCCCCAAGACAGTGCCAGATATCTTTAATAGCGATAACAATCGTTACACTGTCACTTTCAATTTCGATTTTATGTATTTTCATGTTCTTTTCCATTAGTAAAGCATTTCTAAATGCAAGTGCTTTTAGTCTAAATGTTGTAGAATTTCCACATCGTTCATCTCTTATTAGTATAGGTTCTCCTGTATTGTTTGAAAGTTGAACCAATTGAGGAATCGCGTTGGATTTAGTGGACCCATCAACATTTATTTTAACGATCACATCTGCTGGGTTTTTCCATCTCAAAATTTTCATCTTTCTAATATTGTTGTTTATATTGTTAGATGTATTGATGTTATCATACATACAATCAATGTTCCATTCTTTTGTTTTTATCCAACTACGTAATAGATTTTGTGTGAATTTGATCAAGTCTTTCATAATTACATTGTCTGAGTTGTTTTAGGAAAATGTTTTTTGATTCCTATGGTACCCACTGTCATAAGTAACTTCCTTTAATGTGGTTATCAACAAAATAAAAAATTGTATTCATATATTATTTTACCTTTTCTTATTTTCACCTTATCCATTAAAATCATGGATTTTGCATCAAAATTAGCCATTATTGCAAAAACTTGGGTATATAGTGTTATTGGGTTGAAACCTATGCATTTATACAAATGCGGTTATGTTGTTGGGCATTTAATGCTCATTCGCCATATACTTAACAAATTTAGTATGATTCACTATGCCCAACATAAGTAAGAAAGCCAACATTACTTCATTTCATATAACATATCAAGCAATTGGTTTGTAAGGCAATAATTATAACTATACATCCCAGAGCGACATATCGTGTACAATCTGTGGACAAGATAAGTGTCGCTAAGTACAAGATGATGAGGAGAGTGGAATTATAAAATTTCTTTAATTGTTGTTGGTGATAATTGAAGTTGTGAGACATCGATCTGATACTTTCACAACCTGTAAGACCGGAAATATGTTTTGGGACTTCTTTGAGGCCAAACTCTCTACCTAAACATTTGTTGCATTGTTACTCAATTGTAATAGTGCAAACGCTTGACAATTCATGGAGGATGGATGGTAATTTATTTATTCAATATGATGCACTATGACTAACATAGGTAAGAAAACCAACATTACTTCATTTCATTTAACTTCTAAAGCAATTGGTTTCTAAGGCAATGATTATAAATATACATCCTAGAGTGACATATCGTATACATTGTGAAGACATGATAAGTATCGCTAAGGAAAGGACATTGACGAGAGTATATTTATTATTGAAGGTTATATGGCAATGTAACAAGATAGAAATGCCCCTCTTTAATTTATAGCCTGAGAAACACGTGTGTAGACAGTGCACTTTACATGTGTAGTTTTCTTTTCCCTCAAAATACCTAACCTTAGTGTTATAGATTGGGAGAATACCCCTTGGGTTTGTCTTTCATATTAGATGAAAAATAGGCTACATATTATCAATTAAAATACTTTATAATTTCGTAATGTCAATTCAAAATTATCCTACTATAATATAATGCGATAGACCATTGAATTTGTTTGAGTTACATTTTCCCTCTCTCCCTTTTAACTGTAACTCACCTATCTTGTCAATCACATCCCTTCCTGTTTCAGTCTATCTTATCATTTTCTTTTTTTTTCCATTATTTGATCATAATATACATTTTAAAAATAATCTATTATAAGTCAACTCACTCTAGATTATCATTTTCATTTTATTTATCCCTTCATATCTCACTCCAAGTACTTGTGCTCCAAGTTTCACAAGGGAGCTTGCCCAACATACATAACACTATTACATAAATATATTCTAACACTAAGAGTAATTAGCTCTTCCTACACTTAAAACTCTTCCCGCCATCTGAGATCTAGGGTTTTGCCGCCGATCTTCCTTTTCAAATAGGTTTGCTAAAGGAAAATAACAGTAAATGTCAGGGCGGTGATAGAAAATCACAAGCTTCATAATTGGTTAAACGGTAATGTTAGAGTACTTATTTTCTTACGTCCCAGTTTTGTTTGTAGCCATTATATACTGCATATTATTTGTTCTGAGATATTGCCAAGTCCAGTTATTTATGGTGATGCCTCTTTATAAGTGTGAATTTGGATGTGGTGGTACTTCAAATATGTGTTTACATCAAAGATCTAGTGTGTTAAGTGTACTCGTTTACTCCAAGAAGGTAAAGAAAGAGACCATACATAATCATCTCAACCACCTTTTGAATCATCTTCGATTTTTTCACAATGTTAAATAAGTATATACTACGTACGCTATATACCTTGTGTAGGGATTTAGATGCTTAAGCGGAAATTCATAATACAATTTTTTAACATCTAACTTAGGATCTCATGCATAAACTTGATATGAAACATATATGAAAGAGTAACATACCGCTTGATGCAAATATTCTTCTGTATATCAACCTGGAGAATAGACTCAAGTATTACTCCTATACTTGATCCACACGAGCATGGTATTAGATGGCCTTGCCTTTGTTTGCTAGAACGGGACAAAACTCCAAACTTGTCGTGCAAGGTGTACGGCCAGCCCTAGGTATTGTTCTTGGGAGAGTATTTTCTCAACACATGAGATAATGGATAATTCCCTTGTTATAAGAAAGGGAAATTATGGTTGATACAGTATCTTATCTTTCCTAAAGATAATTTTCCTTATATCATCTAGTAAAAAGATAACACTTTATTATTACTTGATGAATAATCCACTCTTCCACTTTATGCCATAACCGAAATTCCTTAGTCCCACAATGGGCCTCGGGTTGCTTTGATGTAGTCCAATTACTACATTGTGTGACCTTATAGGACCCGGGTATAATAGCAATGGGCCAAATCTAATTTATCCAATAAGTCATAGTTGGTTTCTAGCAAAGCACTAAGACTACCTAAAATTTCCATTGTTAATCCTATTCTATCATTAGTAATTGTCATCTTGATTAAAGGACACATATTCCTCTAGTATCCCCCATGTCCTTAAACAAGTGTGCAATATCAATTACTTTGCCTCTTAGTGTCCAATTTGATGATATGATGACATCTTATGTAATCCATAACAATATTCAAATTGTTTGTTGAACTCCGAGCTTGAATTGTTAAAACAAATGATTACTTTTAATCTATTAGAGCACGATCATGCATTTTTAGTTCTTACTTTTCAAGTGGCCAAGACACCGTTCCTATCCATATATATACATACAGATATATATAGGAGGACTTCTCCAATATTGTATGACAATAGCTCCCACTCAATTTTAAGAAATCCCGATCACTGCCTTTATAGCCGCTTTTTACGAAACGGTCTTTGACAATGTCAAAGACTACCAATCACCAAGCAAGAGGAAAATGACACTCATGTCTGAGGAATCTACTATTCATAGTTCAACTTAAAATTATACAATTCATTTGAAGAATCTTAATGTAGGTCTGCCTAATATGTATCATCCATACATATCATGTAATTGATTAGACATCTCTATGTCCTTATAGCCCATGAAACTTAGCGTTATGAATCAACTTACAAAATAGCCTTTATGGAGTCATTTATATCCAACTTAATGACCTAGACAACAGACAACTCATAACTCATAATTTTAATGCACTTTATAGGGTTTCATTCATCATAACACTCATGATGATCCTATTTGCAAATTATGAATCATTTGAACATTTTATTTACTTTTAAAACACAATTAAATAATAATGAAGCAAAGAACATTGTTGATGCATAAGGGATCCTACTAGGCGATTCGATTGGTATCAGCTGTACATGCTCAAAGCAAATGCAATATCTGGGTGAGTACAGATCATGGCATACATGATGGATCCTACTGTAGATGCATAAGGGATCCCACTCATCCTATCTAGCTCAACAAGTGACACTGGACACTGCTTCTTGCTAAGATGTAAGCCATGATGCATAGGCAAGAATCCTTTCTTAGAATTCTTCATATTGAACCTATCAAGAATTTTATCCACATAAGTTCCTTGACTTAGTCCAATAAGTCGCTTAGATCTATCTCTATAGATCTTGATACCTTAGCCTCTCCCAAGTCTTTCATTGAAAACACAAGATTCTTCTTCACATCTGATAAAATCAAACTGTTTGATGGCCTCATCTAATCAAAGATTTCAACTCCTTGATGCTTGCTTAAGTCCATAAATGGACTTCTTAATCTTGCATACTTTCTTAGGATTTTGTGGATCCTCAAAACCCTCTGATTGTGTCATGTACACATCCTTTTCTAAAGACCCATTTAGAAAAGTTGTCTTAACATCCATTTGTCAAATCACATAATCATAATGAGCTGCAATTGCTAGGATTATCCAAATGGATCTAATCATAGCTATTGGCGAGAAGGTTTCATCATAGTCAAGACCATGAATTTGAGTAAATACTTTTGCAACCAGTCTTGCTTTGGAAACTGTTACGTTTCCATCCTTGTTTGTTTTGAGTTTGTAAACCCATTTGCATCTTATGGGTACTACCCCATCTGTGATCTATCAAGTCCTATACTTGATTCTTAGATATGGAATCCATTTCAGACTTCATGGCTATGCGCCATTTTTCGGAGTCTAGACTCGCCACAACCTGCTTGTATGTTGTAGGCTCCTCACTTTCTAAAAGCAGGATGTCGTAGCCCACAGTCAATATGAAATCAACATCTTTCTTTGGATGCATTCTAGTCCTATCTGATCTACGTATCAGTTGAAAAACATGAGGATTTTCCACAACATTTTGTGAAATCTCATTTGAATCAGAGTCTGAAAGAACAACAAGAGTGGGGTGTTGAGACTCTAGTACCTCCAGCGTGTGGGTTGCCTCCCCTTGATGGATTAAGTTGCCAACTATCGTCGTCTCTAACTTGGTGAAATCTATGTTGTCTTGTTCCTCAGTTTGTTTCTCTTCTTGAACTTCTTCGAGATCAATATTTCTCCCACTTGACTTTTTGGAAATAAAATCTTTTTTCCAAAAAGACACTATCCCTAGCAACAAATACTTTGTGCTCACTGGGATTGTAGAAGTAGTATCATTTTGTTTCCTTAGGATACCCTACAAAGAAGAATTTATCTGATTTGGGTTCAAGCATATCTGATAGTAAACGTTTTACATAAGCTTCACATCCTCAGATCTTTATAACTTGGAGCTCTTCCAGTCTATAACGCATATGGTGTCTTATCTACAGCTTTGGACGCAGTCCTGTTTAGTGCGAACACTATAGTTGTGAGAGAATATCCCTAGAAAGATATTGGAAGATCAGCAAAACTTATCATAGAACAAACCATGTCTAACAAGGTATTTTTCCTCCTTTCAGATACACTATTCAATTGTCGTGTTCCCGGTGGAGTTAGTTGTGAAAGAATCCCACAACTTCTTTAATGATGATCAAATTCTTGACTCAAATAATCACCACCAAGATCATATCGTGGTGCTTTAATTTTCTTGTCAAGTTGATTTTCAATTTCATTTTGAAACTCTTTACTCTTTTTAAAAGATTCAGACTTATGCTTCATTAAGTATATGTATTGTTATCTACTTAAATCATCAATAAAGGTAATGAAGTATCTGTAACCACCTCTAGCTTCTGTTCTCAATGGTCGACATACATCTGTATGTATTAGGGTCAAAATTCTAGTTGTCCTTTCACTTACTCCAGTAAAAGGTTACCTTGTCATCTTTCTGATTAGGCAAGATTCACATGTTTCAAATGTTTCACAATCAAATGAGGTTAGAAGTCCATCCTCTAAAGCTTCTTGATATGATTTAAGCTAATGTGACCTAATCGACAATGTCATAGATAGGTAGTGTCAAAACCATTTGATTTTTTCCTTTTGGTGTTTATGTTATAGATTTTGGATCCTAACTCCACCACATTCCATTACTCAGTAGTGCATTGGCATAAAAGATTTCACCCTTATAAATAGAAAAACACCCATTCTTGATTCTAAAATCATAGTCTTCATTATCTAAAGCACAAGTCGCAATGAGGTTTCTAGTAATAGAAGGGACAAAATGACATTTTTAAGTTTTGAAACTAAACCAGAAGGTAAAGGTAGACTATTATATCCTATGGCAAGTGCAGCAACCCTTGTTCCATTACCAGTGCACAGGTCCACCTCTCAATTAGCTAAGATTATGCTTCTTCTTAGTCCCTGCACATTCGAAATGATGTGAGAACCACAACCAGTATCTAATACCCAATGTGGGGTTCTCGTTAACTTAGGATCTCATTAACTTGATAAGATGTAAAATCAATATAAGCAGAATTTCATAAAATAGTTTTCTAGCACCTAACTTAGGATCTCATGCATCAACTTGATATGAAACATACATGAAAGATGAAAATACCTCTTGATGCAAATCATCTTCTCTAAGATCAATCTGGAGAATAGAGCTTCAAGTGTGACTCATCTACTTGACTCATCTACTTGATATGAAACATACATGGTATTAGATCGTTTTGCCTTTGTTTGCTAGAACGGGACAAAACTCCGAGGTTAGGAGAGTATCTTTTCAACACATGAGATAATGGATAATTCCCTTGTTACAAGAAACGGATATTTATGGTTGATACAATATCATATCTTTCCTAAAGATAAATTTCCTTATATCATCAAGTAAATATATAACATTTTATAATTACTTGATGAATAGTCCACTCTTCCACTTTATGCCATAACCGAAATTCCCTAGTCCCACAATAGGCCTCGGATTGCTTTGGTCTAATCCAATTACTCTATTGTGTGTGACTTTATAGGACCCAAGTATAATAGCAATGGGCCAAATCTAATTTATCTCGTAAGTCATAGTTGACTTCTAGCAAAATACTAAGACTACCTAAAATATCATATTATAAATATCCATATTCCTTTACCTTGATAGTGCAATTGGGGATTATAAAACATGGATTTATATAGTGGAATTCAACTATAGAATGTGGGTGTCAATTTGTGATCCATTTAAGGCGGTAAAGCTATAGATCACTAGATAGAAAAATAAATAACACAAAAATATATAGTAATAAATGATTACAAATTAAGCATAGTTTTACACAAATAGAAATTTGTGTAATAAAGTAGTATTTTCCCACAATTGTATGTGACATATAAGTAACATTTGTGCAATATCTAGAAAATTATCGTTTATGCAAATATCATGTAAAAAGTGTTAGTTTTACTAATTGTAAAAAAATTAATGACAAATAAATAAATAAATAAACAAAATAAAGTAATGATTTTTTTCTTTTGTTTCAAGTGTGTCAAAATTGATTTGTCTATGCGTGTTCCAACTACATGTAAGTGGTGAAATGAGTTGGCAAGAGACTCACCTTCCTTGATTAGAAGTTCCGAATTTGGACACTGAAAATAAACACTTTATCTTTCTTTTTATACGAAGGGAGGATTATATCCGTTTTATTGAATCATAACTTTTTATGAATTACACTTTCCACATTCAACCAAACAAGCACTCAATCATCTTAATCAATTCAGGTGGTGGTAACATAAATAAAGTAAACTCTCCAGGACTATGCCTGGCTAGCCAATCAGCACATCGGTTGACAATCCTTGGTACATGCTTAAGCCTAATCTCCCAATCCATGTCCTCCACAAGAGCCCTGAACCTAGAGACAATCTCCTTGTACAAATGGGATGGCATGTTATCCGATTGCACAACAGTCAGCACCTCTTTTGCATCAATTTCCACCTCCAGTTTCTTAATTTGAAGTTGTTGAGCCAAAGCCTGTAACACCCCCAAATCTGAACCCAAATGGAAAGGTATTACCGCCAGTGACTCCGATATTCCTCATCAAAGTCACCCCAGGCTTTATCGTTTGAATACAAATCATGAAATACAATGATACAAATTGATAACTTTATTCATATAAAACATGAGTCCCTGGATTACATCCCAATCCCGAATAGGACAAATACAGAGTTTAAACAAAGTACATCGGAAGTCTTTTTAAATATATAACAGAGTAAATAAGTTACAGCGGAAGTCTTTCTTGAAATATTATAAAAAGGGTTATGATCGTAATGATCATCTGCCCAAGGATCTCAACCTGATTAAAAGATAATTATTAAAACATCCAAAAATCACCGTCGTCTTCATATCTTCACTCTATCTGATGTGCCGAATCGAACGGATGACACAAGCCAACAATGCTGATAACAATTGCGGTTGGTTAGTCTAAATGAATAGACCATGCAAGGGTACAAAGCAGAAGGTTTGAAGTAGTTGTATTAGGTTAGACTCCTCGTCTCTCGAATAAAAGTCGAGTACGTTAGTCAACCACCATACTATACTTGAATATGACAAAAGGCATGCACAAGAGAAGATTCTGGAAGACTGAATCTTCACAGAAACCGACCCGAAAGAAGACTCCAACAGAAGTGAGTCTTAAGGAAATATGACAAATCTGGAACGTTTAAAGAATCAGACATCAGTGATTTAAAAGCTGACTTAGATGTTTCGGTTCACGACCAACCTCACCGCTTACAGCGAATCCCGATTGGAAAGAGAACGTACTCTGATCAAAAGTCGAGACGAGCTTTCCTAGCTGCATTATTTACTTAGCTGCACTACTCGCCAAAGGTATATTAATTATGTGCACTCGGGCACTTTATCTTATTTAATTCCAAAACCCACATTATGTTATAAGCTTTTAAACATATGCTCTGTCACGCAGGACATACAACTAAGGAATGGACCTCACAAAATCCAAGCCTCTGGACTTATATCGAAGGAATGAACCTCACAGAGTCCAAGCTTCTACTATCGTAGGGTCTTGATCGCCCTTTTCCCCAAGTTATAAAGAAACGAATGGACCTCTCGGAGTCCAGGCGTTCCTACGAATACTCGTGCTAACTAACAGTTCGAGCACAAGAATAGTTCAGGATAAATCCACATAAATGCCCTCAAGGCGAACATAAATAATAACGTTGTTCTAACAGATATACAACCTATTATAATATCATTATTACAGTTTCCAAAACAATTTATAAAACCATTTCCAGATAAACACAATAATCATTCCAAATTAATTACTCAGATAAACAACTGATAATTAATGTAAATATGGAACGATGAGCAAGAGCGAACCGCCACTTGCCTTAATCCGCAGAGTTTGAACGAAGTCTAACGACGGGATTCTGGGCTCGACACAAGGACAGATCTGGCAACACAGATTCCTTCGGATCGACCCATAAAGAAACCCTAAGTTAGATTCGACAAAGACGAGTATGAACTGAAAGAAATCGAAAGGAACGACGTCCGATCGAAGGCTACAGAAGCCAAAGCAACAACAATTCAACAGCTGAAGGGCGGCGGTCGCCGCCTGCCTTATGGCGGGCGCCGCCAGCCTCACGGTGGTCGCCGGTGTTCATGGCGGCGGTCGCCGCCGGCCTTACGGCGGGCACCGCTACGAACATCGGAAATTTTATGAGAACATAAATCTTACCAATGTCGATCGATTTGGTTCGCATTTGCCTTGATTTGGATTCTAAGCTTCTAAGGGCCTCCAAAGCTTCTCCTTTTCAACTGGAACGACACCAAAACGAGCTCCGACGATCGGCTTCAAACTTTCCGGCGAGAGCTCTATTTTCCGACGAGGTGAATTTGAGAGATTTGAGCTTGTTTCTGTGCTCCAATCTGCTCCCAAACCACTCCAATTTATAGCCCAGCTTCAAAGAGGATAAGATCGGCCAACAAAACCACGTGGAGGGCTGAGATCGAAGCATCGTCCGATCGCCGGCAACTGGCAAGGCTACGCCTGCACAAAAGCAGCGGTCACCGCCGGCCACCCTTGGTCGCCGCTGTGCACTTCCTGAGGCAGCGGTCCCCGTTTTCCTAGGCCACCTGGTGATGCGAAGCTTCGACGAAGGTGCCGATGAGTTGACTTACGGCGGTCGCCGCCACGTGGCAGCGGTCAACTCTTATCCGATTAGCTTTTGGATAAGCTTGGCTTAGCCCGAGATAAAAATAATCGTACACGAACGAGTATTAAGTCCCAAAGTACGTCGACTATATATTATTTCACTGAGAAAAATATTACAGAGATTGAGAATATTACAGAATGTCTTTCTGTCTCCGAAATTTAATCTGACGTACCAAACAGGCTTTTGTGAATTATCCCAAAACTCCAAAATATCCTTACATAAATACGGGGTATCACATCACCTCCCCCTTAAAAGAAGTTTCGACCCGAAAATTAGGTCGCAAATAACTTGGGAAAGCGTCTGAGCATAACTGCTTCGATTTCCCAAGTAACTTCTTCTGTCTCAGACTTGGACCATAGATTTTGTACCAACAGTACGATCTTGTTGCGCAGCTGCTTCTCACGGCGCTCGAGAATGCGCACTGGCATCTCCTCTCAAGTACCATTTGCCTGAATCTCAATGTTCTTATAGCTTAGCACATGAGACTCATCTGGCACGTATTTCCTTGGCAAGGATATGTGGAACACATTATGCATTGGGTGTGCCGATGGCGGTAATGCCAAACGGTACGCTAGAGGTCCTACTCTATCCAGAATCTCGAATGGTCCCACATAGCGAGGGTTAAGCTTCCCACGCTTACCAAACTTGAATACACCCCTAGATGGTGATACTTTGACAAACACTTTATCACCAATCTTAAACTCAACATTCCTACGCTTCGGATCAGCGTAAGACTTTTGTCGATTCTGAGCTGTCAACAACATTTGTTTTATCAAAGCAATTTCCGAGGCAGTCCTTTCGACTAGTTCTGGTCCGAGCAGAATCTTGTCATCATTCTCATACCAACGAATCGGAGATCTGCACTTTCAACCGCACAAAGCCTCGTATGGAGCCATCTGGTACGGTGCTTTAGAAATCGGCGTGGTACCAGGCTCGCGATCAATAGAAAATTCCACATCATGCTTCGGGGGTAATCCAGGAATCTCTTTCGGAAAAACATCAGGAAATCCACTAATCACATGAATATCAAGAATTGTTGGTTCATCTTTCATGGGCGGATCCAGGTAGCAAAGGTACCCGATACAACCTTGTCGAAGTAGCTTAAACGCAGCCATCGCATTGATGAGCCTCCCATTATCAGCGTCATTCCAACCCTTGAATTTGCACGCACACTGGCCCCCAAATGACACCGTCAAAGTTCTTGAACTAAAATCGATCACCGCCTCATGATGCGTCAACCAATCCATACCGAGAATAATGTCGTATGGAGTCATGGCAATACAAATCAAATCCGCTTCGAACTTCTTACCCTGAATGGTAATCGGAAATT
This sequence comes from Rheum nobile, assembly GCA_027886185.1. Lineage (NCBI taxonomy): Eukaryota > Viridiplantae > Streptophyta > Magnoliopsida > Caryophyllales > Polygonaceae > Rheum > Rheum nobile. Next base: position 8,909,034 of record WOAB01000040.1, read on the forward strand.
CTAACAGATGTTTGGTGCCCATTAAATGTTCACCATCTGTTTACCGATCAAATTCCAAGGATTTTATCACATTAATATCATTCTGATATATTTATCGTAATAAAATCAACTTAGAATAGATCAACTTGGTAATTTCTATTGATGAAATCAAACCGAGTAACTAGGTTCTATAACCTCAAATCATAGCGTGGGAACTGGGAATTCTAGCCTTACTGGAGATGGTAAAACCACCTTGGCTTCTCCCGGGTTCCTCTGAAGAGAACAGAATGCACCAATATCCTTCGGGCGACAAGGATAGAGTTAGTCTTTCTAGATATAGAAGCAAGCTTACTATATCAGACTGTATAGAAGACATGACTATGAACGGTTGAAAATGAAAACACCGTTTTTATTTTTAAACTCAGAGCCTTTTGAAAATACCTTTCAATCGAAAACGAGTAAATGATTTTCAAATACCCAACCCGTTTTAAAAACTTTAGCTCTGATACCAAAACTGTAACACCCCTAAATCTGAACCCAAATGGAAAGGTATTACCGCCAGTGACTCCGATATTCCTCACCAAAGTCACCCCAGGCTTTACCGTTTGAATACAAATCATGAAATACAATGATACAAATTGATAACTTTATTCATATAAAACATGAGTCCCGGGATTACATCCCAATCCCGAATAGGACAAATACAGAGTTTAAACAAAGTACAGCGGAAGTCTTTTTAAATATATAACAGAGTAAATAAATTACAGCGGAAGTCTTTCTTGAAATATTACAAAAAGGGTTATGATCGTAATGATCATCTGCCCAAGGATCTCAACCAGATTAAAAGATAATTATTAAAACATCCAAAAATCAACGTCGTCTTCATAGTCATTCTAGTCTCCTCATATCTTCGCTCTATCTGATGTACTGAATCGAACGGATGACATAAGCCAACAATGCAGATAACAATTGCGGTTGATTAGTCTAAATGAATAGACCATACAAGGTTACAAAGCAGAAGGTTCGAAGTAGTTGTATTAGGTTAGACTCCTCGTCTCTCGAATAAAAGTCGAGTACGTTAGTCAACCACCATACTATACTTGAATATGACAAAAGGCATGCACAAGAGAAGATTCTGGAAGACTGAATCTTCACAGAAATCGACCCGAAAGAAGACTCCAACGGAAGTGAGTCTTAAGGAAATATGACAAATCTGGAACGTTTAAAGAATCAGACATCAGTGATTTACAAGCTGACTTAGATGTTTTGGTTCACGACCAACCTCACCGCTTACAGCGAATCCAGATTGGAAAGAGAACGTACTCTGATCAAAAGTCGAGACGAGCTTTCCTAGCTGTACTATTTACTTAGCTGCACTACTCGCCAAATGTATATTAATTATGTGCACTCGGGCACTTTATCTTATTTAATTCCAAAACCCACATTACGTTATAAGCTTTTAAACATATGCTCTGTCACGCAGGACATACAACTAAGGAATGGACCTCACAGAATCCAAGCCTCTGGACTTATATCGAAGGAATGAACCTCATAGAGTCCAAGCTTCTACTATCGTAGGGTCTTGATCGCCATTTTTCCCAAGTTATAAAGAAACGAATGGACCTCTCAGAGTCTAGGCGTTCCTACGAATACTCGTGCTAACTAACAGTTCGAGCACAACAATAGTTCAGGATAAATCCACATAAATTCCCTCAAGGCGAACATAAATAATAGCGTTGTTCTAACAGATATACAACCTATTATAATATCATTATTACAGTTTCCAAAACAGTTTATAAAACCATTTCCATATAAACACAATAATCATTCCAAATTAATTACTCAGATAAACAACTGATAATTAATGTAAATATGGAACGATGAGCAAGAGCGAACCGCCACTTGCCTTAATCCGCAGAGTTAGAACGAAGTCTAACGACGGGATTCTGGGCTCGACACAGGGACAGATCTGGCAGCACAGATTCCTTCGGATCGACCCATAAAGAAACCCTAAGTTAGATTCGACAAATACGAGTACGAACCGAAAGAAATCGAAAGGAATGACGTCCGATCGAAGGCTACAGAAGCCAAAGCAACAACAATGCAACAGCTGAAGGGCGGCGGTCGCCGCCTGCCTTACGGCGGGCGCCGCTACGAACATCGGAAATTTTATGAGAACATAAATCTTACCAATGTCGATCGATTTGGTTTGCCTTTGCCTTGCTTTGGATTTTAAGCTTCTAAGGGCCTCCAAAGCTTCTCCTTTGCAACTGGAACGACACCAAAACAAGCTCCGACGATCGGCTTCAAACTTTCCGGTGAGAGCTCTGTTTTCCGGCGAGGTGAATTTGAGAGATTTGAGCTTGTTTCTGTGCTCCAATCTGCTCCCAAACCACTCCAATTTATAGCCCAGCTTCAAAGAGGATAAGATCGGCCAACAAAACCACGTGGAGGGCCGAAATCGAAGCACCGTCCGATCGTCGGCAACTAGCAAGGCTACGCCTGCACAAAAGCAGCGGTCGCCGCCGGCCACCCTTGGTCGCCGTTGTGCACTTCCTGAGGCAGCGGTCGCCGTTTTCCTAGGCCACCTGGCGATGCGAAGCTTCGACGAAGGTGTCGATGAGTTGACTTACGGCGGTCGCCGCCACGTGGCAGCGGTCGCCGCCAAGTCAACTCTTATTCGATTAGCTTTTGGATAAGCTTGGCTTAGCCTGGGATAAAAATAATCATACACGAACGAGTATTAAGTCCCAAAGTACGTCGACTGTATATTGTTGGGGTCGGAAAATCGACTACTCATCCAATGGGCATCAACTGTCTGATGCAACTGTCGGACGCATCGGACCCGTCAGACGCATCGGACGTGAGCCATGCGACCGTCGCCTGATTCCTGGACGCAGCGGACCAGTGAGATTTTCTCCTTTATTATAACAACTACGAGATCTCCAACGGCTATATGCATTATTTCAGCCATCAAGGAAGGAATCAACCATCTTTAAGAGAGGATCAAGGCTTATTAAGAGGAGATCAAGCGTAATTAATGCAGAATCAAAGAGAAGATCAAGAGCATTTAAGGAGAGATCAAGAGCATTTAGGGAGGGATCAAGCAAGTATAAATAAGGCTCTAGGAGAAGCCTCAAAGGACACTCTACGACATTCTACAACACTTCATTCTACTACAACTACTTGTACTCTCATCATCAAAACTCTCATTTTTATATATTCTATCTTGTCCAATGTTGTTTAGTCCGACCGACGCTTGTAGTCTGGTCCGACCATCTCGTCTTCTTTGACTATTCATGTTGTAACCTTCTTCTTCCTCTCTTGCATCATAAAAACTACCATTTGTAATCACTTATTCTCATCAAACGGAGTAGATTTATCACCCTAACTATTGTTACCCCTCAAATCAACGGAAAAAGATCGATTGGTCATTTTCCGTCCAAAACAATTTGGCGCCCACCGTGGGGCCGATAGTTAGATAATCTTGATTCATCTACTTCCTAATCAAAACACATCCAATTCGTGGCCATGCAAGGAGGACAGGGGCAAGTCACCATGGATGACCTCTCAAAAGGGATCGACTCATTGAGGAGAACACTAGATCTCCAAAAGGCCCAGATCATCGAGATGGCTGCCCAAAAAGCTAAAGCCGATGCCAAGATAGCATAGTTGACTCTTCAAAACTTGTCCCTACGAGAAAAAATTAGGTCCAACGTCTCAAACTCAAGACAAGGTCGACTCCTTAATATAGGCGACCAAGCAAGGCGACCAGATCTGACGAGGCGACCTGACCTGACGATGCGACCAGATCTGACAAGACGACAGGATCCAACGACGCGATCAGACCAGACGACACGACCGTGTCTGACGGACCAGTCCAACCTATATGATCTCATCAAACAACAAATTGAGGAGCACTTTGAGGTTGTGGACGAAAGGATCTCTAGAATCCCCGACATCCCTCGACCCATTGAAAAAGAAGCCGACAACTGCTTTGAATATTCACCCTTCGTGGAAGCGATCAATGAAGTCGAAATGCCGAAAACGTTTGTCATCTCAAACATGACTTACTACGACGGTTCAGGCGATCCAGAAGACCACGTGTCCATTTACAAACAAAATTTGATGGCATGTCCAATCCCTCATGAGACGCGCGAGGCTATCATGTGCAAGGGATTCGGGTCGACTTTGGTCAGACCAGCCCTTACATGGTTCGTCAATCTACCGAACGGGTCTATCTCGTCATTCGCTGACTTGGTCAACACCTTCAAGATCCAGTTCATTAGCGGCCGATGTCCCAAAAAACAGTCCAGTGACTTATACCGGATCATACAGGGGCACGACGAAACGACAAAGGACTACTTGAAGCGGTTTAACCGGGAGAAAATTGGGATCCTCAATTGCGACGTCCCGACCTCCATAGAAGCGTTCCGCCAAGGACTCGATAAAGAAGGCGATCTCTACGAAGATCTCACAAGGTACCCATGTAAGACCTTTGAAGATGCCCAAGCTAAGGCAACGGCTCAAATTCGACTCGAAGAAGACGCACCCGAAAGGACGATGCATCATCGAAGGGACAATAGGTTTCATCCATATCGTTTCTAAGTGATTTATTACGTATTATCATTATCATTTACTATTTGCACTCATCGCATCTTTGGATTATCGCTTTTCGAATTACAAAATAATTTGACTTTTACATGTCGACCTACGATTACATTCGTGTCATTTCAATTTTAAATATATTCTCGCTATATACTATTACATGAACCTGATTGCTAACATGAGGATTATCGATAAACTCGAGCACCAAATCCTACTATGTCTTTTTGATCCTACAAGGTACATGACGAATCTATTCAGTGTGACGAATACAAGACAACATCAAAATCAACTACGAACAAATCGACTTGACATGTCGCGTTACATTTACATACATACGGGTGACGACCCTTAACATACACGTTGGATCCAGTCATCCGCAAAAAGCGCTTACACTACATTTACACGATCGATCGGAACACGGGTGAGATGAATAACACGGGCACGTCGACACCGCATGCCTTACACATTACATAAGGTTAAGACACCTTATTACATTTAAGCAATAGAAACATATTGCTTACCTCCCCGGCATAGAGTCATGACTAACACACATTACGGGTGACAAACCCTACATACGGTACCTACAAATACACAAACCTGTGCAGTACACATTTACAAAGTTAACGCCTCACACGGCTACAACTTACACACGACCCACCAACAAAATCTTTTACGCAAACAGTGGTACAATACAATATACATTTACGGAGTTAACGCCCGATGGCTAAAAACTTCAATTCAACACTTTCAAAGACAAAAGCTTTTACACAAGCAACGTCACATCACATCAATTCATCGACTATCTACATAGCAGGACGAGTTCGGACAAATCGAAATTACTGAAGGACGATTCCCTTGAAGACTTGAAATTCATCTCATCCACCGCCTTGCATCGATGACTAAGATGAATTTGGGGCAATTGTTGGGGTCGGAAAATCGACTACTCGTCCAATGGGCATCAACTGTCTGACGCAACCGTCGGACGTATCGGACCCGTCAGACGCATCGGACGTGAGCCATGCGACCGTCGCCTGATTCCTGGACGCAGCGGACCAGCGAGATTTTCTCCTTTATTATAACAACTCCGAGATCTCCAACGGCTATATGCATTATTTCAGCCATCAAGGAAGGAATCAACCATCTTTAAGAGAGGATCAAGGCTTATTAAGAGGAGATCATGCGTAATTAATGCAGAATCAAAGAGAAGATCAAGAGCATTCAAGGAGAGATCAAGAGCATTTAGGGAGGGATCAAGCAAGTATAAATAAGGCTCTAGGAGAAGCCTCAAAGGACACTCTACGACATTCTACAACACTTCATTCTACTACAACCACTTGTACTCTCATCATCAAAACTCTCATTTTTATATATTCTATCTTGTCCAACGTTGTTTAGTCCGACCGACGCTTGTAGTCTGGTCCGACCATCTCGTCTTCTTCGACTATTCATGTTGTAACCTTCTGCTTCCTCTCTTGCATCACAAAAACTACCATTTGTAATCACTTATTCTCATCAAACGGAATAGATTTATTACCCTAACTATTGTTATCCCTCAAATCAACGGAAAGAGATCGATTGGTCATTTTCCGTCCAAAACATATATTATTTCACTGAGAAAAATATTACGGAGATTGAGAATATTACAGAATGTCTTTCTGTCTCCGAAATTTAATCCGACGTACCAAACAGGCTTTCGGGAATTATCCCAAAACTCCAAAATATCCTTACAGAAATACGGGGTATCACAAAGCCAACTCATGCAAGAGGCCCAACAATTCACCATGGAAACCAAACCTTCCTCTCGTCTTTTGCCGCAAAACCGCAAATGTAGCGACCTGCTTGATCCCGAATAAGTCCTCCAGCACCAACCCATTCTTTGCCGCAAAACACTTTATCTCTTTAATAAGCCTACCCAATACGAACATGGTAACCGATTTTGACCAAAACAAATATGCATATCATAATTTTGTAATGTAATAAGATAAATATTTTAATAAACAAATTTTTATGTAACATTCAGTTTGGAATGATTTGACAAAACTCTACCTTTGTGACATGAAGGGGTTCTCATATATTTTTCTCTTAAAGTAAGAAGTAAGAAGCATTGTGTGCCTTTGGATTAAGGGGGAGAAATGTCTGAGATAAAAAGTGGCACGGTGGCATTTTCGTAAATATTGTGAACTTTTTTTATTTTCTTTTTCCTATCAACAAATTTTTTTGTCCTTGATCGTTCTAAACTGTTATCTTTACGTCCACATATAGACACTAGACGTTCATTTATTTGTACTATAAGGTTCATATATTAATATTACATGTTCATACATTTTATACTGGAAGTTTGCAAACTAAAGTAAACTAGAGATGTACAAACTCACTTTATACTAGAGATTCATTAAGTATATCAAGTATGGACTTATATTGTGTTAAACCATATACCCGTAAACCCCTAAACCCTAAACCCTGAATCCCTAAATCCTAAATCCCTAAACCCCTAAACGCCTAAACCCTAAACCCTTAAACCCTAAATCCATAAACTCAAGACCGTAAACCTTAAGCATAATATATAGTTATTAACCCATCACCCTTTACGTTTATTTATTTTTACTTGGTATTCATACGTAACAAGCACATGTTCGTATATTAGTACTGTAAAGTTCATGTGTAACATATACATGTTCATGTTTGAAATTCTTTTTACTTGGTCTTTGAGGTTTATATCTAACATGCACACCTTCATATATTTGTTTTGTAAGGTTCATATGTAACATGCACATATTTGTATGTTTGAAATTATTTTATCTGGTCGTAGTGTGTCGATGTTCATATCTAATAACGTCAAGGTTCATATGTAACATTCACATGTTCATATATTAATTCTATGAGGTTCATAAACTAGAAGTTTATTAGTTGTATGTTAATGTTCATATATTGTCATTTAATGTTCATATATGATAACGTCTCCTATCTCCTAGATTTAATTTAAAACAATTTAAAAAATAATTGTGTTTCACGAAATCAAGAAAAAAGTGAAAAAAAATTAAAAAAATATAACAAAGGAGGTTTATATGTAACATGCACACGTTCATATAATTGTTTTGTAAGGTTTTCATATGTAAAATGCGCATGTTCGTATGTTTGAAATTCCTTATAGGTGGTTGTAGTGTGTCGACGTTCATATCTAATAATGTCAAGGTTCATATGTAATATTCACATATTCATATATTAATTCTATGAGGTTCATAAACTAGATGTTCATATGTTGTATGTTGATGCTTATATATTGTCATTTAATGTTCATATATGATAACGTCTCCTATCTCTCGGATTTAATTTAAAACAATTTGAAAATATGTGTGTTTCACTAAAGTAAGAAAAATAAATGAAAATTAAAAATAACAAAGAAATGTTGTTGGGGGAGTTGAACTCAAGACCTCATGGTCCTCCCCCTACTCCACTACCAGCTAGCCATTAAACTTATGTGTTCTGTTAAGGAAAAAAATTAAAACAACACACTGATCAGGAAGAAGGCGCGCGTCAAATTAACGACATGGATGCCTTCGTACTTCGCACGGAAGAGGAGTTTCGCACCTGATCCCGAATGGACTTTTATATATGAAGGGGTATATAAAGAGATCTCAATTACTTTTTTTCTTTTTTCATTTTGTAAGTGTATCATAAATCTTCTACATCTACACGTTTTTAATGAATGTGTAATATAGTTTCTTTAAAGTTAGTTAACACGTTTTTTTATGTATTTCGTACTTTTTGGAATAATTTTGTCAAATCATTACTTTTGAATTTATTTTAAAATCTTGCATTGTTGTCATCTTTATCTCATCGTTCATCAAATTAAAAAAATACATATTCATGATAGTAATGCAATAGAACGATATTTTTTGTTGTACCTCAAAATTATTTCTCTTTGATTTACTAATCTTCCTAACAAATTAAGGTGACATTTTAAATGACTCTTCGTCTAATGGGCCACTCTAATGGAGGTTCATCAGAAATGAGGCCCAACAATTACCCCAAGGAATCGAACCGGGCCAAAAATAGCAGTTGTGGGGCGGTTGGATTTTTTCTTCTCGAGCCTTCTCTGGACGCGATCTTTTCTCTGTCGATTTGTTACAGTGGATCGATGACGTGGTGCACTCTTATTGGTTGATAGGTTTGACCGCAGGCGGGCAGTTTTCCCATAAATGGCAGTCACTTCCCTTTTTTCCACCATCTTCTTTTTGCTCACGAAAGGTTTCTAGTTCAAAGGTAAGAGCTTTTTCGAATTTCTTACCGTTTTTTTTCTTGCACAATGTCGTTTCTGAGAGCAAAGAAGTCCAGAGCTCCATCTTCTGGCGTCGGTGGGAAAGATAGCGATTTCTCCCCCTCGAATCTCCTTAGTCCGGAAGATTCTCTGGCCGGAACTCTAACCCAATTGGAGTTGGATGTGATTTTAGAAGTAGGCCAGTTCCCTTCTGAGATGGTGGCTCGTCTCCCTTTGCCTCAAGATTGGGCCGACTGGTGTCGCGACAGATAGGTTTGCTTTTTCGAATATCCCTTTAGAATAGGTCACTCTTTCCCTTTTTCAAATCTGGTGAGGAACTTCTTGTATGTTCTTAATCTTGCCCCATGCCAGGTAATGCCACATACATGGCGTCTTCTTAGGGTAGTCGATCTTTTGGTATCCAGTGTCGAGGTTGATTTTGATTTTGATTTTGATACTCTCTGGTATTCGTATTATTTGAGTAGTCGGGGTTCTTCCCGCTTTGAATTACTTCTTAGGCCAGATAGAGAGCCAGACGCTTTGAACCTCAATGTGAACGATCGCAAATGGAGGTCACGATTTTTCTTTGTCGAAAAGAATCGCTCGAGGGGGGATTCGACTGCTCTTTCTTGCGCGACGTTTGAAGGACATCAGGTACCGTATTAGTCTTTGAAGCTTTATTTTTTGATGTCTTGTTAACTGGTGCTCACATGTGTCTCTTTTCAGTGCCAAGCCCAGACGAGAAGACGGATTCTGATTTCACCGCGATTACTGAGGTTCTTCTTGCTTTTTCGGAGGCCGATAGATCGTTTAAGAACGTGAACTGTTTAGCCTTTCCTTCGAGCATGGCAACTCCGTCCACTTCTGTCACTAAAGGCACATGTTCGTTCCTTCAGATAAGCATATGGGTGGTCTTTGGAGTGACCATATACTTATATGTTTGTGCTTGCCTGACAGTATCTCGGGGTGCGAGGTCGAGCGCTCGTCTATCCGAAAAGAGGATCCTAGACCAGAAGTTGTCGGCGGAGAAAGCTTCCTCGTCGGCTAAGGTCGAAGCTAAGGCTCTTTCATCAGCTAGGATCATCGCCTTAGACTCGTCGTCGTCTAAAACTTCAGGGGCGAAAAGGAAAGCATCTGGTGCCCCAGAGCTTCCAGTAGGCATGATGAAGAGCAGAGACTTGGAGGAGTTGCTCCACACTTTGGATCTGGAGGCCAAGAAGGAGATCGGTGACTTGCATCCTATTGACTGTATCGACGAGGCTGGAGCGGCCGCCTGGCGAGTAAGTAGAGAAAGGTTTTTGTATGAAATGTTTCTGCTAATACACATGTTTTTCAATGTTTTTTACACGATTTGTTGTTCGCATGCCCTTCAATATTTGCTTGTCGTGTTCTCCAATGTGCAAGAATTGAGTGACAATGCTGACAGGCGATTAGCCGAGGTCGATGGCCAGTTGAAGGTTCCTAATGGGCGTGTTAAGGTTACCGAGAGCAAGCAGGTGTCGGCCGAGAAGAAGCTGACGGAGATTGAGAAGAAGCTGGTAGAGTCGCAAGTCCGACTTAGGGAGCTTGAGAGTAGCATCGATGACGTCCGTATGAAGGATGCTCAGGTCGCCACCGATGTCGGGACGTACTTTTACCTCAAGTTTTGTATTGAGATGATGGAGGAGTATGCCATGGGGGCCCATTCATCTTGGAAGATTAAGGATGTGAGGGCGAACATGGACCTTCTGTACCCCAGTGGCAACCCTGGTAGTAAGTTGTTCAAGTTGATGGGCCTTGGTGAGGGTGAACAAAGAGAGGAGGTTGCTCTCTTGGCGGCCGAGGAAGGGGCTTCCTGAGGTGACCGAGGGTCAAGATGTCATTCCTGCAGAAGTCAATGAGAGGTGAGGCGAGTCCTGATTTTGTTCAACAAATGACATTGTTTTCTTCTGGTGTTGTGAACATTTGGCTTAAATGTTTAGGTAGTATGGTGTGCCCCATCGTGGTGATGGGATGGATAATGTTTTGGCAACCCGTCTACCATCACGGGTCGCGTATTTTGTAAACGTTTTAGTTTTTGCTGCGTACCTTGTGTTTGTCTTGCGTTTGTTTTGCATGTTTTGTTTTACAGGTGGATTTTTGTCGTTCATGCCTTGGCCGAAACGCGAAGTGTGTGGCCGTGACGACTTGTAATTGTAAATGTTAGTGTAGCATGCTTTTCGTTTGTCCAGGGAAGAGTAGTTTGTAATGTATGGTAAAGACAAGTACCTTGGATAGGACAAGTCTTTGTAAAATAAAACGTTTTGTTTTGTTTCTCCATTCCCTATGTATCGATCGATTTGTATGTCGTAAGCGTTGTTTTGTATATAGTAAGGATATCCTTTTGAATGTCAAGTTTGTCTTCGAGGCCTCTCGTTCCTGTTCAGATTACGTTAAGAGTACAAAAAAGAAAGGGCGACCGTCAGTGATCGTAATTCAAGCGAATAAAATTGAATAGATGTTCAAAAAATGTAAAGAGAAAGAAAGTTCAGAATTGATACAACTTTAAGTGGATTGCGTTCCAACTTCTAGGGATCGGTTGTTCGTCCTTTGTTTGTAATCGATATGCTCCTTGTCCGACGACTTCTTTGATGAGGTAAGGTCCTTCCCATTGGGGTGCTAGATTTCCGTCGATTGGATCTCTTGTGTTTTGGAACGTTTTTCTTAGGACCCAATCTCCTAACCTGAAGATTTTAGCTCGGACGTTCTTGTTATAGCTTCGGGCGACTTGTTGTTGGTATTGGACCATTCGAATTTTGGCTTTCTCTCTGGACTCGTTGATGGTGTCGAGGTTGTGAGCTAACTCGACGTCGTTTTGCTCTGGAGTTTGGAGTCCGTATCTGGCAGTTAGGACGACTATCTCAATGGGGATGACTGATTCACTTCCATAGACTAGCGAGGAAGGGCTTTGTCCTGTTGCAATTTTTGGCGTTGTCTTGTCGGACCATAATATCAAAGGGAGCTCGTCGGCCCACTTGCCTTTTGCCCCTGTGAGGCGTTTCTTGAGATTGTTTATGATGATTTTATTGCTGAATTCTGCTTGACCATTGGATTATGGGTATCTTGGTGTGGACGTGACTAGTGTGATTTTCCATTGGTTACAGAAGGATCGCGTCTTGCTACCGATGAATTGGGAGCCATTGTCGCATACGATTTCTGAAGGGATGCCAAATCTACATAGAATATTACGCTTTATGAATGAGATGACGTGTTTCTCTTTTACCTCTCGATATGCTTCGGCCTCTATCCATTTAGAAAAATAGTCAGTCATGGCCAGGAAGAAGACGCGTTGTCCTGACGCTGGTGGCAGTTTTCCGACGATATCCATCCCCTATCGTATGAAGGGCTAGAGGGCTAGAATCGAATGGCGCATTTCCGACGGTTGATGCGTGATAGATGCGTGTCGTTGGTAGGCGTCGCACTTTCTGACATAGTCAGTGGCGTCTTTGTTCATTGTTGGCCAGTAACAACATGTCCTGAGAGCTTTGTCGGATAAGCTGCGTCCTCTAGTATGGTTTTCGCATTCCCCGTCGTGTAGGGATTGTAAGACGCATCGTACCTCGGTTGTTTTGAGGCAACGTAGGTATAGGCATGTAATAGATCGTTTGAACAAAACATTATCTTTTAAATCGAAGGTTACAGCTTGTACCTTAAGTCTTTTAGCTTCTGCTTTGTCTAGTGGGAGTGTTCCATCCCCGAGCCACTTGTTGTAGGGGGTGGTCCAGTCATCTTGGTCGCCCACCAAATCTTCTTCTGTGTGGTCGCCTACCTCTGCTGAGACGACTTCTTCTAAGGGTAACTCGTTCATTGTCTGAATGTCGTCTGGATTAGCTATTTTGAAGATTTTGGGGACAGCCGGTGTGGTGATGTGCGCCAACGGAATGTTGTGGAAGTTGTTAGGATGCAAGGCGGAGCCAAGATTTGCTAGGGCGTCGGCTTGTGTGTTGAGCTCACGTGGGACTTGTCGGATGGTGAAGTTCTGGAATTTGCTTGCCAATTTTTTGACGATATCTAGATATGCCATCATCATGTCGTCTTTGGCAGCATATGAACCTTGTACTTGGTTGACGATTAGGAGAGAGTCGTATGTCACCTCTATGCTTAAAATTGTGAGATTGTGCACGAGTGTAAGTCCGAATACGAGGGCTTCATATTCTGCTTCATTGTTGGTCGCGTCCCACTCGCATCTCACAGCTTGGGCTATATGGTCCTCTTGTGGTGATTTTAGCACGACACATAGACCGACTCCTCTTACATTCGATGCTCCGTCTGTATGAAGTTGCCATGTGCCCCTATCTTCTTCAACTTTCAGTTGTTCGACCTCCTTCATGGCTTCTTGTTCCAGTGTCGGGCTAAAATCGGCCATAAAGTCGGCTAAAGCTTGAGATTTTATCGCTGTCCTTGGCTCATACTCGATGTCAAATCCGCTGAGGTGTATGGCCCATTTGGCCATTCGTCCTGTAAATTCTGGTTTCCTCATGACTGCTTTTATGGGATGGTTAGTTCTCACAATAATAGCATGTGATTTGAAATAGGGTCGTAACTTGTTTAAGGCCATAATCAATGCCAAGACTAATTTTTCAAGTGGTGTGTACCTGGTTTCGGCGGGAAGTAAGGAACGACTTACGTAGTAGACTGGTCACTGTTTACCATCTTCCTCCCTTGTTAGGACTGCACTGACGGCTGGTTCTGATACAGTCATATATAATGGTAACGGCTCGTCGTCTTTTGGTTTAGCTAGTAGTAGTGGACTTGCCAGATATGTCTTTAAGTCTTGGAAGGCTTGCTCGTGTGCTGTCGTCCAGTCGAATGATTTGTTCTTTTTCAAGGCTTCGTAGAAGAGCTTGCACTTGTCCGAGGACTTGGATATGAATCTGTTTAATGCCGATATTCGTCCTGTCAGTTTCTGGACGTCCTTGACGCATCGAGGGGATCTAAGGTTGATGATGACCTTGATCTGGTCTGGACTGCCTTTGATCCCTCTTTGAGTGACCATGTATCCCAGAAATTTTCCTAAAGACACTCCGAAAGAGCATTTAGTCGGGTTTAATTTCATGTTATATCTTTTCAATACCTCGAAAGCTTCCTTTAGGTGTTCGATGTGGTCCCCTGCCGCTTTGGATTTGACGAGCATGTCGTCGATGTAAACTTCCATGGTATCTCTGATCTGGTCTTTGAACATTTTGTTTACTAACCTCTGGTATGTGGCCCCTGCAGTTTTTAGTCCAAAGGACATTACTTTGTAGCAGTACGTACCTTGGCTTGTTATGAAACCTGTCTTTTCCTGGTCGTCAGGGTCCATGAGAATCTGGTTATATCCGCTGAACGCGTCCATGAATGTCAGCATTTCGTGTCTGACGGTCGCGTCGACCATAGCGTCGATATGTGGTAATGGGAAAGAATCTTTTGGACAGGCTTTGTTTAGATCTGTGAAGTCGATGCATACTCTCCATTTCTCATTCTTCTTTTGAACCACGACGACATTCGCTAACCAGTCGGGATACTTGACTTCTCTTATTTTACCTGTCTCGAGTAAAAATTTTACCTCGTCGTCTACAATATTGTTACGTTCTGGCGCAAACTTTCTTCTTTTTTGCTTGACTGGAGGGTATGTGGGATCTACATTCAATTTGTGAGTAATAACATATGGGGAGATCCCTATCATGTCTTCGTGTGACCAAGCAAAACAATCAGAGTTGGATCGTAAAAAATAAATTAAATCTGCCCTAGTCGAATCGTTTAGATCTGATCCGACCTTCACTATTTGTGTTGGCTTTGAAGGATCCAGCGCGATCTCGTCGAGTTGTTCCATTTCTGGTTTGGTGTATCGCGTGGTTCCTTCACCACACTGTGATTGCTATGCGGAAGATTTTTCGACTGCCCCTTTCATTGAAGTGACGTAACATTACTTGGCAGCCCGCTGGTCGCCTCTTATTTCTTGTACCCCCCACTTAGTAGGGACCTTTATTGTCTAGTGGTAAGTGGAAGGTACAGCTTTCATGGCGTGGATCCAGGGTTTGCCAAGGATTGCATTGTATGGAAACGGGCAGTCGAGTATCAAAAACTTTACCTGTTGATTGACTCCACCAGCGTACGTTGTTAACACGATCTCGCCTTGGGTATACTTAAGTTCCCCGCTGAATCTGACCAGCGGGGTAGAGTTTCTGGTTAAGTTGTCCTCGCTTAAACCCATACCCTTTAAGGCGTCTAGTGTCAACTAGTTGGTAAAGCTACCTGTGTCGATTAGAACACGACGGATAAGGCAATTGCTAATTGAAAGAGAAATTACCAAACCGTCGTGGTGGTCGCCTAACCCTTGTGCTTCCGAGTCGTCAAAGGTAATGGCGGGAGTGTCGGAGATCTGCAATTGTCTTGTCTCCGTCTGAATCAGCTTGTTGCCTTTGCTCTCTCGAGCATGTCTTTTGGCGGCCTAATATGTGTTTCTACATATGTCTGACCCTCCTGAAATGTAACAATTTTAGTGGGAACCGGGGAGGATGGTTTGTCAGATGTTACCTGATCCCTTCGATCGACGGTCGCCTTAGCTTTGTCGGAGATGACGTCACGTAACAGCCCCTGTGCGAGGAGCCTTGCGACTTCCTTACGGAGGGCTATACATTCATTCATCGAGTGTTCGTGGTCTCCGTGGAATTCGCACCACCGGTTCATGTCTTTCCTTGAGTTTGGTTTGTCGCTCTTCCGGGGCCACCTTACCTCCTTTCCGTACATGTCGAAACTCTTTGCGAGCTCCGACACAGAGATCTTGAAGTTGTAGGAATGGAGCTTTGGTGGGAGAGAGGGGTCATTCTTCCAGTTCTGGTTCCTATCATAAGAATTGTTCACCTGATTAGGGTCGCTTCATCCCTTAGGATAAGGTTGATGTCGTCGATCGCGTCGATGATTCGAGGATGCTCTTCGGTCGACTCGATCGGGGCTTTTGTTTCCTTTGGAAGGCTCCTCATCTTCTTCAAGTCTGACTTGCGCCATGGTCTTGGCTTGCACGTCCTCGAAGCTTCGGCACGGATACTTGGTCAGTTCGCGATAGAGTTCACTACCCCTGATCAAACCCCGGCGGAATGCTTCAATTGACGTGGGGACATCGCAATGCGGGATCGCGACCTTCTCCTTGTTGTACCTGCTAAGATAGTCTCTCGAGGGGTCGCCGTACCTTTGTACGATCCGGTACAGATCGCTTGACTGCTTCTCTAATTGTCGACTGCTGGCAAATTGGATTTTGAACGAGTTGATCTAGTCGGAGAAGGAAGTAATGGAGCCCTACGGTAAATGCATAAGCCATGTTAGTGCAGGTCTCACGAGGGTCATGCCAAAGCTCTTGCACATGACTGCCTCGCGGTTTCCTCTCGGGATCAAAATAGTCATTAGCTTCTGCTTATAAATCGAAACGTGATCGTCAGGGTCCCCGGTTCCATCATAGTTGGGCATGTTGGGAACATGGAACTTTTTTGGAATCTCGATGCGTGCGATCGCCTCTATGAAAGGCGAGTCTTCGTATCCGTCGATTACTTCCTTCTTGATTGGTTGAGGAACTCCCGGGATCCGTGCTATGCGGTCGTCTAAAGCCTTCATGTGCTCGTTGATAGCTTGCTGTATGAGGGCCTGGAGGTTGGTCGGGGTCGTCACCTGTGGACGGATCGCTCGAGCTTCGGGAGGCTCGGCTATAGAATTTGTCATATTAGTCGTAATGAAAGTGACTGGACGGGTCTGAAACATACCAGCAGGTTGAGAAGCATTGGTCTCTACTGCGGGTGTCGTATCCGTTCCATCCAGGTCAAGTCGTGTTGATAATCCTTTCGTGTTGACCATGCGTCTCGAGCCCCTGGGAGCCGATACTACTGAGTGTACCTGTGACCTTAGAAACTCATTTTCACGGGTTAGTCGCGCGATTTCATATTCGGATTGAGCATGTTCTTGTATTTGCAACTCTGCGACTGGCTGGGCGTTGACGTCATTTGCCTGATTTTCGATTTGGATGTTACCCTGGGTTGGATCTTCGACGAGGACCATCGGATTTCCTGTGCCGGTCATGATGAGATGAGGGTTGATTTGATGATTGGATCGCTGATTGGCTAGATGCCCCACGGTGGGCGCCAAATTGTTTTGGGGCGAAAAGATTGAACCGACCTAAATCGCCTTAAGAAGGGCAGCTAGACAACAATTAGATTGAAATATCTAGCTAATCCAAATCAAACGAAGATCTAGATGAAATAAGACTAGTAAGATGTAAGGACTAGCTTATCTCCTCAGAATAAGAGTCTGGTCGAATCAAAGGATTTAATCGTCGGTCGCTTCAATACTGAAATGAAGATTCGAGCTTGAGAGTTCTGATGAATGTAAATAAGAGAGTATTAGACAGTAGTTTGTATTATGTCAAAATTCCTCTCCTTTTACAATGATCTCAAATCCTCTTATATACACATTTAATATCCAAAGATTTAGCTAGACTAGCCGTTGTGTCCGTGATCTTCGGATTTTGTTGGTTTTAATGCCCTGGATAACCACGATCTTACCATATTCATGACTAATCATGGTGGTGATAACGGCTTTGGAGATTGGCGTTTCAGTCCATACAATCCGGGATTTTATACTTCTCACATCCGTTGAAGCCGAAATTCTCGTCCGTCGTCCAACCGATCTTACCTCTTAGAATTTAAACGACTTTTTGTCTAATGGGTCACTCTAATGGAGGTCCATCAGAAATGAGGCCCAACACGTTGTCTGCAAGATTTGTTTCATCCCGGTTTGCTATGCTATGGAGACTGCCGTTTAGAGTTCACTTGTTAACAAATCTATCTATTACAATAAAGTCAGGATGGCCGAGTGGTCTAAGGCGCTAGACTCGAGTTCTGGTCTTCGTGAGAGGGCGTGGGTTAAAATCCCACTTCTGACATTTTTTCAACTTTTCTACTCTGTTTTTGCTGAACGATGACTTATTTCTTAAGATAGCTCATTCTTTCATCAAAAAAAAAAACAGCTCATTCTAGGGTGTTAGACCTTTTTCTTCTTTTTTTTATGAGAAAAGAATTAGACTGAACTAGCTACGGGGCGTAGTCCAGCCTAGAGCATCCTTGCGGATAAAAACTCGGAGTTTTGAACCGAATATCAAGTCAGACACTAAAGATGAAAAGCTAAGTTTAGCTACTCTATCCGCCGAGCGGTTCACCTCTCTAAAAACGTGTCTAATATGGGTTTCTTGGAAGAAATGTAGGTGAATAAAAATATCAGCCAAAAGCATTTCGATTTTCCAAGGGCAAGCTCATATACCTTTTAAAGTAAGGGTGTTCAATAGTGGCTCAGACCGGAAAAGACCGGACCGGACAGGACCGGGGAAATTACGGTCCGGTCTCCGGTCCGGATATTTTCCTTAATCCGGTCCGGTCCGGACCGGTTGGACAGGATTTTTTTTTAAAAAAAAATTAAATAAGTTTGGAGTTTAAATGTTATTTTTTTATAGATATTTTCCTTAAGTTAATAAGTTATGAGTATAAATGTTTTTTAGATATTTTTTATAGATATTAAATAAGAATTTAATTATTATTTTTGTAAATAAATTCCGGTCTAAACCGGTCTTAGACCGGACCAAACCGAATAGGTCTGGTCCGGTCCGGTCTCCGGTCCACACTTTTGAAAAAATCCGGTCCGGACTGGATGAACACCCCTATTTTAAAGCGTTAATCAGGCTCAAGTTATCACCTTCAATTTCTATCTTAGAGATATTAAGTTGTTTTGCAGCAATGATTCCATCTCTTAGAGCCATTGTTTCTGTCATAAGGATAGTGTTCCTGCTAGTTTGTTGTCTTTTCATGGTAATAGTTTCTGCTTTATCGTCTGATAATACACCCAGTACCGATTTCTCCATTGTTGAGTTTGGTTCCATCAAAGTTAATTTTATGGAATCCATGTCTTCGTTTCTCCCATTTGATGTTCCTTGTTTTTCTAGGGTGGGAAGATTTTTTTTTTCCTGAGTGGAATCCTCACTTTCATTTTCCTTCGTTTTTTCCCAGTTAAGTATTATCGTCCTAATATATTGTTTTAGGTCTTTTATTTTCTCTGAATTGTTAGTATTGAATATGGTTTGATTTCTATTGATCCAGAATCCCCACCAAGAGGGGGCCAGACATGATCTCTTTTTTAGTTAGAAGGTTCTTGATTTCCGTTAGGAGATTTTTAGGGTTTTTATTATTGGTATTTATTCTCTTGACGGTGTTTCCTATTGGTGGGTTTTGCTTGTTGATTTTTTTGAGAGAATATGGGCATTTAAGTAGAAAGTGTATTATGTATTCGCATTGGTTATTACATAGATCACATGCAAGCAGAAGTGCTACATGTTTTTGGGCTAATTTTTCTTTGGTAGGTAATCCATTATGGTATATTTTCCACAAGAAATTCTTAATATTATGGTAGGTGTCAAGTTCCCAAATCCAGGAAAATTCGTTGTTTTTGGTGGTTTTATGTTTTGTGATTAGTTCAGAGACTGTTTTAGTAGAAAACCAACCCTTTTTGTTTGGTGTCCAGTATAATCTGTCTGTTATGTTGTTATTTGGTAGGAATGTCTAAAATTTGCTTGTCTATTTCTGTATTAAGAACCAAGTCTAGTTTTTCTTTATTCCATTTTTTTGTTGGTTATATAGTCGTTAACCATTATTTCCGGATTTATGTTCGTATTTGGAATTTTTCTTTTATCAAATTAAGGTTATGCCCCCATTTGTCAGTCTAGAATTTGATCGATTTGCCATCCCCAATAAGCAATTGGAGACCAGTTTGGAATTCTGGTCGTAGTTTGAGTAGTTGTGCCCATTGCCAGGAGCGATTTGCTTTTTTGTTATATTGGAGAATATATTAATGTTTTGTAGGTATTTTTCATTAATAACTCTTACTCGGCCATATGTTATTTGGTTCTACAAGTATTTTCCATATTAATTTCATTTGTAGGCTTTGTTCATGTCTTGGGTTTTCCTAATATCGATTCCACCATTTTCTTTGTTTTTACAAATTTTATCCCATCCTATTAGAGGATTATAGTTTGGTTCTTTGTTCCAAAGGAAATTTCTATTGATTTTATCCAGTTCTTTATGTATGGATGTTGGCAACATAAAGCATTGCATAATATAGTTTGGTTTGGCCATTAGGTTTGATTTGATTATTGTTGCTCTTCCTTCCATGGAAAGAGAGTTGGATTTCCATTTGGCTAATTGCTTGTTTGTTGTAGCTATTGTGTCTTGAAATGTATTTTGGTTGTTTGGTGTATTCTTGGTTGTCTGGAATACTCATTTGTGATAAATCACACATTGTCCTGAAATTGAGCAATATTTTTCAATAATTGTTTTAACCTTGGAATAGGATGCTTGAGTTTCTTTATTAAAACTAAGAATGTCATCATCAAAGGCCAAAAATGGGATATTTGTGCCCATCCTTGTAATTTGAAAGCCGAATTGTTTGTTGTTTTGGTTGCTTTCTTGTTGTAACATTTTGGCAAGAACCTCAACACCAAGAATGAAAAGAAAGGAAGATAGAGGGTCTCCCTATCTTAGACCTCTTTTAGGGACAAATAAATCTATAGGTTCGTTGCTAACTAATACCGAGAAAAATATAGTTTCAATACATTCTCTAAACCAATCGAAAAATTGACTTGAGAAGCCAAATTTGTCGAGGACGGAGATAATGAATTCCCATTTAATTTTATCATATGATTTTTCCATGTCTAGCTTGATAGCAATCCATCCTTCCTTTCGTTTTTTTGCACGAAAGGAATGAAAGATTTCATGTGCTATAAGGATTGTGTCATGTATTGCCCTATTTGTTAGAACTGCACCTTGTAAAGGATGGATAAGTTTATTTAGGATTGGTTTTAGTCTTTCTGCTATGAATTTTTATATAACTTTGTAGATTGTAGAGCATAAACTAATTGGTCTATAGTGGTTCGTGGAGTTTAGATTGTCGCACTTGCGTATAAGGGTTATAAATGTGTGGTGAATTTGTTTAAGTATTTTTCCTGAATGGAGAAGCTTTTAACCACCTTGATGACCATATGGCCAACAATGTGCCAATACTTTTGATAAAATAAAGCAGACATGCCGTGTAGGCCTGGAGATTTGTTCCTTCCAATGTTAAACATAGCATTTCTTATCTTTTCATTAGTAACAACTTTTGTAAGGTTGATATTATTTGTGTCTGAGACCTCTTTATTTATATTTCTTAGGGCATCCTGTAGGTTCATGTGATTTATATTTCCTTTTTTGATTCTGTTTTCAAAATCAGTCTTTATTTTATTTCTGATATTTTCAAAATCGGAGATGATTGTTCCTTCTTGCGTGTTAATTTCATGAATAATTTTCATGCTTCTTCTCCCACTTGCAATTATGTGTAAGTAGTTTGTGCTAGTATCAGTTGATTTGATGTGTTTAGTTGTAGCCTTTTGGTTGCAGTTTTTTTTATGGAACTATAGCAATTTTTTTATTTATAAGTCTATTTTGTTTGGTTATTAGATGTTGTGTAGAGTTTTGTATTATATTTATCTGTATAATGGTTAATCCATCTTCGACTTCCTTTAATTGTTGAAAGATGTTCCAAATGTAGTTTTCTCCCATTTTTTGCTCTTATTTTTAAAGCTTATGTTTTTTTTACAAGTTTGAACATATGAGATCCTTGTGTGTCCAGTCGCCAAGCTTGTCTAACAATGTTTTCAAAGTCCTTCTGGAAAGTCCACATTTTTTTCAAATTTGAGTGGTTGGGCTGTAAATGGGTTTGGGTTTTCCAGATCAACTGAAATAGGGAAATGATCCAAAGAGGAGAATGCATGGTTCTTAGTGAAAATCTTGGGGAACCATTGATTGATTTGGTCGTGGATTAGGACATGGTCCAGTTTTTCATATATGCTGTTGATTTATGTTCTATTTTTCCTCCACGTAGAGTCACCCCCTGGGATGGTATGTCTAATAGATCACAGTTATTTTTTAAATTTAGTAATCTTTGTAGTTTATTTGTGGATCAGAGGCAACCACCCATTTTTTCATTATTGTTTTGGATCTCATTAAGGTCACCAATAACAATGCAAGACATTTGAGTTTGGTTTATAAAGTTTGTTATCTGGCTCCATAAATCATTCTTTTTCATTTTCCTTGGCTGGAGCATAGGTGAAAATGATCATCATGCAATAGTTTTTATCCATAATTTTGTATTTAACTGCTATAAAAAAAATTCAATATGTGCAATTTCACATAATTCATTTTGCATTTGGTGTGATTTCCACATAACGCAAATACCACTTGAAAAATCATTAGTAGGGGAGAAGTGGAAACAATCAAAACCTGTTTTTTACAGGTTGTTGCGATTGATACCTCAACAATTCCAAAGGCATATCTTCATACAAACTTATCTTTTGATTTTGCAAGTATTTTTGTCCTTGCTTTGGATGATGGGTTTAGTTTGGTCGTAGATATTGTGTTTGTTATTTTATAATTAGGTTTTTTGTTTGAGATGTTTGATGAACTGTTACGATTACATCTATTGTAATTTCTATTCTGTTTATTATAAATATGGTTATATTTAGTTATGAGTTCTAATTTTTGCTTATTATTATTTGTTTTGTGTTTCCAGCTTTTGTGTTTATTTATTAGGTTAGATTGGATGTGTTTTTTTTTTTGTTTAGTTTGGCGTTGATGACTTTTTTCAATGAGATAGATGATATATGGTGTGTTAGTAAGTGGAGTTGTTAATGCATAAATCATTCCCAAACGACAGTTAGTAAAGGGCGGGGGGGGTAAAAATAGGCCTAGAAAAAAGAGTGCAAATGGTATATGCTTTGTGTACCTGGTTATTTGTAAGCAAGACAATATACATAAAGTCAAATGGGAAGAGGTAATATAATGTCCAATTACAGTGGTAACAAGGGCAGTTCTGTTGTACATATATGATCGGTTTGGTACAAATACAGATTGACCAAAAAGATGCTATGTAGAACAGATCTTGTTTAAACTTGGGAAGGACTTCTTGTATGTTTATTAAAGCTCTATTATATATATCCTGATATTCTTGTGTCTTTCTGCCCCCACTTGTAGTTTGTTTCTAGTGATCTTCAGTTCTGTTGGCAAGGCATACAATTCCCTACTGTGAAGTGAAGCAATTAGCTAATAGAATCTGCAAGATGAGAAAATAACACATAGCAATGTTGGATAATAAGGAGTTATGAAGTGCACCATAATTCTTATTATGACAGGTTATTGCTTCATTTACTATTAACCTTCAAGTGCTTTTCGTGTAGGGTTTTGTGTTTAAGTGTCCATAACAAATACATGGTGAACCTGGAAGTTATAGTAAATGAAAACAAATAACAACTATCAAATGAGAGAAAGATATCACTAAGTATAATTGTTTTGGATAATGAAATCCAAAGGTTAGTATAAATTTTATTTTCCCAAGGGTAGGTTATTGAAGCAAATATAACACTTTTCAGCAGGGGCGGATGCAGGAATTTAATCCAGTGGGGGCTAAAATCTTAAAGAGTAAAATATTACCGTCTACCTTACACAAAATCCTAAACCGTAATTTTTAATTCTATAATCTGTTTTCCACAAACAATCTCAATTTCAAACAACAAAATCTATAATCAAACTTCAAATGAAATTTTACTCAAAATTGACCAAAAATTACACAAATTTTATCATTACAAACTACTTTTACTGCGTAATTTCAACAAATTTGTATAAAAATTAATTTGTAAAATTTATAAATCCATAAACCCTAAATTTTAAAAGTTTTAACAAAAATAAAAATAAATATAGTGAAAATACTACATATTTTATTGAAAAATTGTGTGCAAATTTGGATAAATTTTAGTAATTTTGAGAATTATGCATAATAAATCCTATGTAAAAAATATTTTTAAAATTAAAAAAATACAAAAAATAGTTTGAATTTTTTTAAAAAAAAAAATTTCAAAAACTTTGAGTGAGGGAAAAAAATCTCATATAAATTTAAAAAAAAAATTCTTTTTTTTTTTTGAAAATTCCAGTGGGGGCTGTAGCCCCCACTGGACCCCAACTACGTCCGCCCCTGCTTTTCAGGAAATTCTTATCGGAGTAGTAGTTGTAGTAATGAGGTTTTTTATTTCTGAAGACTTTTCTGTAGTATAAAAGACTAGAGCCTATGAAGTTTGATTACGTTTAGGTTGAGTATTCTGGAAATATTTAAGACATTTATAAGAGTAGCACATATAGAAGCAAAGTTATTAAGACAGTAAAAGAGTAAAAGTTGTTCTTAGCCTTGTTTAGTTCACCTTTGCAAATATGACTAGATCTCTTTTTCTTTTATTTGAAGCATGTGATAGTTGCTAGATTAACAGAGTAGCACATACAGAAGTAAACATAAACCATAGACAATTTGGTTGAACAAGTCACTAGCACAATGCTAGGAATTACATGGATAATAGAGGCACTAGTAGAGATTAACCTTGGCATAGCGTTTTTTTTGTGATACGTATAGCGTTTGGAAGCGTCCGTGTTAAAAAAGAGTTATAGCGCTATATTGATAGCTCTATAAAGAAATACACGCATTGCGCTTTTCTACAAAAAAGCGCTATGTTTTTTATTTGTTTTTGTTTTTCAAATATCAAAACTCTTAGCGCATTTTGTAAAAAAAAACGCTATAAATATAATATCAACTCTTAGCGCTTTCTACAGAAAAGCGCTATAAATATAATATCAACTCTTAGCGCTTTCTACAAAAAGCGTTATGAGTGTTAAATTGGAATCTCAACGCTTTTCTAAAAAAACGCTATAATTTGTTTATTAATTTTTTTCTCCTTGCTTCCACCTGCTCCTACACCGGCTAGCTACTTGCAAATTTACAACTGTATAATTCCATCAGACCGACCCCATAAAATTAGCTCAAAAATCCAATTTCATAAGAATAATACTGAAAGTTCAATAAGAAAATGGTGTATAATTCATATGATCGAACTTATATATCCTCCAAAATTAGAATTCAATATACTCATGTTCTATACAACAACAAACATCATGTTAGCTAAGTACTTAGCCTAGTGTCCCTAACAAAATGAAGCACCATATACACAAAACATGTACTAATTCATAATTAGCAACCACATACTAGCCTATCAAACTATTAGGCAACCATTTACAAATGAGGTTGAAGATACCCAAGGAGGCATGAGCTCAAAGTACCTATTCATAATTGCATCTAATCCACTCAATTGTTGAGATGGGTTCTTGCCAGCAAGAGGCATGAGCTTCAAGTAGTGACCCTCATGTAGATTGTTTGAAGAGATATCTCACTTTTCATTTAAGATGGAAGGAGCATCTATCTGTCTATTCAAAACCATGAAAGCTTCTCTTCTGCTGCAATATATAGCAAAGCCTACACACACAAAAGAGAGGCGCAAGTGTGTCAAAATAGTTGATCAACATAACATACATGTTGCTTTGTCATTAATTTGGTATCAAATAAAGCAAGACTAACATGAATATACACGAGCAACACAATAAGGATTCACACATCATATTATGATATTATTTTAGAAACACACTTCTAATCTAGATCACTTTCCTTAACAAGGAAAATGACAAAGGAAAGAGCGGGAAAAAAGAACGGCATCTTCTCACCTCAAAGGATGACTAGCAAGTTTGACAAGTCACTAATTCTTATTACCCTTGCAAGGGAGATGTCTTAGGCTTGAAAAGAACCAAAGACTTGAAAAGGATAGAGAACAAAAGACAAAACATGTGCAATGATCTGACCCGTTAGCAGAAGAAAACAGTAGAGCCAGAATAGTCACAACTATTATATATGATATATAAACTGAAGCATGGCCAACACATACGCAAGTGTAACCTTTTAAAGAACATCAACGCAAGGAAATACATTAGATGAAAATTATCATCTATAACACAAATTTAAGGAGTCAACTTGAATGTTACAGAAAGTTAACTTTGGCTTTTTCTGATTTAAATATTTCTCAATCAAAAGGAACTCGTTAATTTCAAGTTATATATAGATATCATACTTTCTTTTCATATGGTTTCAAGTCCCTTAAAGATAAAATATAGAGCAATATATACACAAATATAGTAGCAAAGGAGAGTGAAGGCTATTATTAGTATGTGAGAAACATACGTCGAAAAGGCATATGTTTTGGAATCAAGCTTCTCTTTAAGAGTTCTGAGATCTTAATTATCTACTGTGCTTGAAAAGGTAGACACATTGTGTTTCACCTAACCATTTTTCAGATGAAAATAAAGTACATTTTATACATTCATGAGCACAAGATTCTCTCTCAAGTCTCAACCTTTTCACGTTGAGCAGTGGAGGTTCATCTAGATACTTTTCTTGTTGGTAATAGAAAGTGTTCAGGCTTAAGATTACGATGCATCACCCCATGTATGTGATACATCTGCCAGATACATAATATAGGTTAACAAACCAAGAGGAATATAAAAACAACTCGTCTTCACAACCGAATGATATATATCAAAATCCAAGGCTTGAGATGACCTGAGCTAGAATAAGCATAACAGCTTCGGTTCCCTCACCAATGATAATGCAACCAAAACATGCTTGTATAAAACAAGATATGAAAAAAAGGACAATCAACAGAATAGTAGGTAGGTAGGCACACTGATGGTTAGAGGTACCAGACTTGATTAAATACTTAGTTCTGTTTATTCAGGGGGAAAGTAGAAATACATACAGTCAAGAATACTAGTATGGTAAAGTTCTTTGAAGGTAATCATCACTTTCAGAATACTGACTACAAGAAGAGGGATAGAGTGTTTCACTAAACGTTCAATTTCCACTGGAGATTCTTTGTAATCTTCACACCTACAATATCTAGAGAACTCCTTATACAACATATATCAGGATACAAATCATCCAGGTTTCCTAGGGTGGAGTTGAATTAGATCAAATGAGGCTTACACGAATGAACAGACAAACAAAGCACATAGCTCCAATAAAAGACTCGATAATCGTAATCACAATCAGAATAGCACCTCAAGAACCAAAAACCAATCACTAAATCTCTAATTTAAACATACATACAAAGTGTTCATTCATACCTAAACAACCTCCACAATCGTCTTAAAAACAACAACAGCGGCTCTCTCAGTGTACTGCCCCTTGGCCACGATCCGACCGAATAGCTCTCCGCCCTCACAAAGCTCCAAAACGATATGAATCGCATTGTCATCCTTGAAGGTATCCCTCAAAGTAACGGTGTTCGAAAGTTCTGGCAAATGCTTCATAATCTCAACCTCTCTTCTCACATCCTCGATATCCACCGTTGTTCTGAGCTTCATCTTCGATATCGACTTACAGGCGAATTTATTCCCCGTCGGCAGAGAGAAAAATAGAAAGACAAGTCGGCGGGCACAGAGAGGAAAAGACTGAAAAGTTTCTAGGGTGGAGATAAGAGGGTAATGCAAGGGAAGTATTTTATGGGCCATACTATTCGGCGCATACCCAAAATTGTCTTTCAGCGCATAGGGTCGAGATGTAACGCTCCATGAAGCTCCTCACGTAACGCGCAATGAAGCTCCTCACGTAACGCTCCATGAAGCTTCAGGCGTAACGCGGAGGACCAACCCTCGATTTAAAAACAGAACTCTCTCCCTTCTCCTCCATTCCGCCGCTGCTAGCACTCAAAAAACAGAACTCGAACTCTCCTCTCTCATTACGCGCCTTTGGTATCGGTTCGATAAGAATCAACAAATCTCTCCCGTTACGCAATCATCCAAGGTTAGTTACACTACATTCCATCTCTTGAAATATTAGTTGTTTTTTGTTAATTTAGAAGTAGTTAAGTGTTTATGTTTAATGTTTGTGAATTAGTGTGAATTTTAAAGGTATCTTTGTATGAGGTAGTGTTATTTTAGGTATTTTTAGGTAGATTTATTAAATAAATTTGAATTTTTTAAGAAATGTTGAAAGATAAGGCTTCGCCGGAATCTGGAATTGTCGCAGGAATTGCCGGTGATATATCGCCGGTGAATTGCCATTGCACAGCACGTAACGAGGGGAAGCCTTCCAACCGTTACGAGCTGTTGGCTTCTGTGCGTAACGTGTGGTCAGAGACCAAGCGTTACGTATTGTTGGCCTCCCGGTGATGTCTTTCCAGCGACTACTCTTTTCACAAAAATAAAAATTTGCATATGTATGTTTAGGGTATTTTAGACATTTGTATGAAATTTGAAATTTTGATGGATTTGTATGAAAGGGTTTAGGGTTTGTTGGATATGTTTAAGAACTTTATCGGATTGTTTATTGTGGTAGATGGAGCCTGGTGAGAGAACGAGGCGTAGAGCCAGACGAGACCTCGTTCGGGCTGCTTCGTATCGGACTGAGCGTGAGCTATCCCGTAGGTTTGCGGGTGTTGCCCAAGATGCGGTAGGGCACGGGCAGGCGGGCTATGCTGACCCCCCTGTGTTCCCGTTTGGGCCATCTTATGTGGCGGGAGGCCTTGCAGATTCGGACCCGCAGTTGTACCCACAGTACAACGTGAGTCCACTCCATTGTTATTCTGATACGATCGATCAGAATAACTATTATGGTCCTTCATTGAGTCCGCCACCACCCCAGCAGAGTCAGCACCAGAGCCCAATCGCCCATCAGAGCCATCACGGGTCCACGTCGCATCACAGCCCCTTATATTATCAAGGCGACGCAAATGACGACATGGATTACAATCCGTGGGAGAGCTTGGGGGTCAACCCGAATGCACCGTTGAATATGGTAAGTAGCCCTAATATATGTAAATATGATTGTATGATAAAAATGTAATTGTTTATCATTTGTTTAAAAACATGTAGGAGGAAGACAATCAAGCATGGGCTCCAAGAGCTCAACCTGATGATGATGATGATGCGGACGAGGAGCAACAAGAAGGCACCTCTTCGCAGGCAAGACCACCCCGAAGCAAAAAAAAGGGGAGATATGAGCCGGAATTACAGATCAGAGTCTATGGAGGTCCGGAGAATCCCGAGCTGTTGACGGGTTTTGCCAATCACCTGGCGTACACCATTTATCAGCGCATTGTAAGTTGCATGAAAAACCTTATTCTTGTCAATTTACGTTTTTATATAAATATGTCAAAGCGACTGCTTACACTAGTTTAAAAATGCAAATGTCTGTAGCCTGTGCCACCGTTGAAGTTTCAGCAATGAGGCAAGCAGACACGCGCATGGCGCCTGGAGTCGTCAACGCCATGGGGTAATCTGGCACAGAGTTCAGGCTTGTGATATTCCGCATGTGATACATGAGCATGTGCACGAGACGTTGCTTCTTGCGTTTGTTGAGCGGTGGCAACCTGAGACCAGCTCGTTCCATATGCCATGGGGAGAGATGACCATAACTCTCCATGACGTATTGTTGATCCTTGGGCTCAACATCCATGGAAGAGACTTAGCACCTCCACGGGGTTCTCTGACGGTGACTGATTTGAAGAAGGCGGTGGTGGCTCAGGCAACGGGATTCTTTGGGTTGGCTGCTCAGGATGTGTCACCTGCTACTGTAGTTGCTGAATTCTTCCAAAGGCATTGCAGGGGTCTGAATGACGAGAAGCGTGCTTCTGGGTACTTACTGCACTTGTTGGGCTCTTGCCTATTTCCGGACAAGACCCAACACAGATTGCCGCTCTACTATCAGCTGTTTTTGGAGGATCACTCGTGCGGTAGTGAATATGCATGGGGTGCTGCCATTCTTGCTCACGTGTACCGCAGCTTGGGCGAGTGCACAAGAAAGGAAGCGAGAGTGATGTCTACGTGATGCCCTTAGGCACGGCCATACATAACATAGAAATCACACTTGGAAAGGGTGGACAATTAGCTAGAGCAGCGGATGCTGTAGCGAAACTGATTGCAAAAGAGGGGAAATCGGCCACATTAAAATTACCTTCTGGGGAGGTCCGTTTGATATCCAAAAACTGCTCAGCAACAGTCGGGCAAGTGGGGAATGTTGGAGTGAACCAGAAAAGTTTGGGTAGAGCCGGATCTAAGCGTTGGCTAGGTAAACGTCCTGTAGTAAGAGGAGTCGTTATGAACCCTGTAGACCATCCCCATGGGGGTGGTGAAGGGAGGGCCCCAATTGGTAGAAAAAGCCCAACAAATAAATGGGGCTTTCCTGCACTTGGAAGAAGAAGTAGAAAAAGGAATAAATATAGTGATAATTTGATTATTCGTCGACGTAGTAAATAGGAGAGAAATTTTAATTCGTTTCTTCGTCTTTAAATAAAAAAAATAGGAGTAATTAACCGTGACACGTTCACTAAAAAAAAATCCTTTTGTAGCGAATCATTTATTAAGCAAAATTTATAAGCTTAACACAAAGGAAGAAAAAGAAATAATAGTAACTTGGTCCCGGCGGGCGAACGACGGGAATTGAACCCGCGCATGGTGGATTCACAATCCACTGCCTTGATCCACTTGGCTACATCCGCCCCTATGTTCCTTACTCGAAAATGATTCAAATTATACTCACTAACTCACTATTCATCATTTTTTTACTTAATTTTATTTTGAATATTAATTTTTTTTTATTAAATTTTTTATTCTTTTTTTTTACAAAAATTCGAAATCTTTCTCTCTATGAATATAGAGGGCGTATAGGGTAGAAATTACAAAAATGCGAATGCGTCCATAAATATAAAAAATACAACATTCAATCATCACTTAAAACATTTTTTTTTTTAATGGGGAAGAAAACTTATGACTCATAACATAAAATATATAGAATAAAATTTTTAATTAAAATTATATACTCTGATTCAGGTATTTTTCTAAATTAAAAAAACCATCAGTTTCACCTTATTGTTGTATCTGTATTTATTCAATAACAATGATTGCTTGCGTAAATTCTCTTTTAGGCGTGGATATATCAGTATTTCCCCATGTTCAGACCTGTATTGAGTAGACATTGGAACTCTGATGAAGCGGTCGCCTACGCTACTCGATGGGACCTGACCGAGAAACCCAAACCGATGAGAAACTACAGAGTGGAGCTCGATACGATGACTGCGGACATGGTATGTACATATATTTATGTTTATGTTGCTTGGATGTCATTCGTATTAACAGATAAGTTTTTTTAGGTTGATTGGAGTCCGTACGGTACGATTGACTTCAGCGATCCGAGATTCGCTCCTACTCGCTTCCATGGAGTTATCTCGTGTCTATGGATAACCGAGCCGTACATGCCAGACCGTGTGGCGAGACAGTTTCGCCGTGTGCAGCAGATTCCACGAGCTCCTATAGAGCCTCTACGGGCTTGGAGAGCAGTAAAGATTACCAGCTACAAGGTTGAGTACGACGCTGCTCGATTTGCATGGGATGCGCAGAATGTACATTCCATGACCCTGGATGCGATGGGCCCTCCAATCCAGCAAGTCCATGACTGCAGTGATGATTATATGGAATAGTACATCCCACGTACACATCCATTCGTCAACCCCCCTACCATTGAGGACGTGACACGGGTATGAATTTGACTGTTTTGCTCTTTTGTTTAATGTTTGGTTAACTCTTATCCATAATTTTTTATTACGCATCAACGTTTCTGTGTTATGTGCAGGCATTTGATCGGGTGTACAATGAGCTTGAGCAACATCGCAACCATGAATGTGAAGATGTAGCAGAGTCTGTACGCCGGTCGTTTGAGCATATGTATCCCTTCCTTCCCAATCATTGAGGAAGTGGTTTTAGACTTGTTTCAGGATTAAACTTGTTTCATTTTATGGATGTTATGAGTGTATTTGAATGTTTGTGATGACTTGTTTGGGTTATGAAAATTATGAAAGCTATGACTCTTGAATGAATGTTTTTTATGAGTTGTTTGGATTTAGGGATGTTTGGAATAGAAATGTCGAACTCATTTCATCATAATTCATACATATCATTCATTACATAAATCGATCGTTTCAACCTTCTTCTTTTATCTTGTCTTCTTTTCGGCCTTGTCTGCTTCGTAATCACACGTCCGAGATATAATCCTTTCATCTACGTAATCACCCGCAGACTGGTCATGATGAAACATCCACCCCGTGTAAATACTAGGCAAGGGCGAAGTTTCTTCCAGGCCAATCTACATCAAAGTGAATGCATCATTAGTGCTAACACGAGATAGTATCAACAGATGGGATTGTATTAACGTACCGCAATAAAATGTTTCTCTTTCTCGACATGGCATATGTATACCGTCTTCAGAATCTCACCAATTGATGCTTCGTTTGGCTTCCCCCTCATAGGCAGGTATGTCGTGCCCGCACCACCACCGACGGTAACGAACACACATATGAATGCCGTTGCCACCAAACATCCCATATCCGGGAGGTCCAACCACGTCTCCGGTGGGGCCGGCCTGTTCGGCGAAGGAAACCATTCAAGCTTCGCCTCCATTGCCTCAAGTGTCATCGTAGACACCCAAAGTGGCGCGAGTAGCTCATACTCTTGTCTCAACGTAGCGATCATGGTACGTCGAACAAAAGCCCACTGATCTTGCCCTAAACCCAGACCATGCGCAATTGCTCTATACCCGCAGTTTCCATCACCCTCTATCGCATACCATCCTCCAAAGTGTGGTCTCATACACTTGGGGAACTGGGTTTGATAGCGCCACGGGTTCTTGATCAATGACGTGGCACCACATGGTAAGGGTAGGCCCTTCTTCGGTGGTCTTCCTTTTTGCTTTTTTGGGGGTGTTCCGTCCATCTGTTGGTCAGTGTGCTCCCATGATGACGGTTGTCTTTTGGTGGCAAAGTTCAGAGCTCCTTGAGGCCGACCCTTTTGCCTGACTTTGGCTGGCTCTTGCAGAGTAGTCTGCTCTGGATGTTCTATACTTCTAAGTGTGCAGACTGCTCTTTGTTGAACATCCACTGGCAATGTGGGGAAGACGCTTCGGGAAAATTCGTCAAGCAAAGATCTATTCACGTTGCGTGTGCAGACTTCTTCTTGTTCTGCTGTCTTCACTTCTGACAATGTCAGTTGCCTCCAGAACGGATGCAATGAGCTAGGTTCAATTGGGGTCTGGCTCCTCACATTTTGCGCCATGTCATGCACGCAAGGCAAGCCATCTCTGACCCTCATCTGGCATCTGCATATAGTGCTCCACAATGGAGCTTCTCCTTTCCTGTATTCCTCAATCAAACGAGCTAGTGCAACCGCAGAGACCTTGAAGTGCAGCTTGGAGAAAAGATGTGTCTTCGTTAGCAGCATATATCTCTTTCCAATGCTCTCATTCAATGCCCCCGTTATCTCACCAATATGACTGCACAACTGTGTATGATATTGATCGAACACAGTGCAAAGGTTGCCATCGTTGCTTGTGAAGAAGCTTTTCAGACTAGAATGGGCCCCTTCAACCCTGTATTACAATCAAGATCTGAAATCAGTATGTTGTTGTAAAGGTCTAACTAAGTTCAAATAACTAGCTAAATTTAGAAAAATTATTGATGCACATACCTGTTAGTGGTGGTAGTACTGAGCGTGAACACTGTATCTGTCCATACGGAGACGATTCTTTCCTTGTAGGGGTCCAGCCAGTTTTTTTGTAGGTACTGCAGACATTTTGGAGATTTCTTCCAATCACACTTCAGCTTCTAGAGTTTTTCTCCGTACCCTTGTATGGTCGTTTCCTTGAAGAGTTTCATGCAGTCGTTGGAAAATGTTGTGCCCCTAAACTTGTCCATGGCCTTCTTCCCAAAGTCTTCAATAATTTTCCTCACATGCCGCCTACATAGGAGGAATTTTGCTTCTGGAAACTGCTTCTCTAAGGCGTTCATCAACGCCTTCTCCCGATCAGTGACCAAACATGTGGGTGCCCGTTGCACCTTGCCAAACATCTTTGCAAGTTGCTCTATGGCCCACTTGTAACTGTCTTCGTCCTCCTTCTCCAGAAATACCCCGGCAATATTGTAGTTTTTCCAAACAGATGTGATGTCGACAATTTCAAGGAAGGGCAAATTGTAGCTGCACACATAATCATATATATTATATGATGGCACCCTAACCTTGACATGAACAAATGAAGAGTATAATAGATATGTATGTTACTAACCAGTTAGTTGCATATGTAGAGTCCAGAAGCACAATGTACGGAAATGCTTTCAGCAACGACAACTGATCCTGGCTTGCGAAGAAGATATATGTTATCTTGTTGGTCTCCTTGTTGAATCTGTACTCCATGAAGTATCCCTTCTCATTGCACTCATAGAAGAACTGTTGCACAACTGTTCTCCCTTTCATGCCCTTCTTTCGTATCTCGTGCATGATATTGTAGACTTGCTTCATCTTGGTCAAATTTCCAGGAGACGAATGGATTGTAGTATGAATCTTTTGCGGCTTGTAATGGTTGACCGTCATCACCTTAATAATTTCCTTCTCTTCAGCGGTTGGTCGCCCAGCTAATGCACTACCATACAATGAATCTGCTATGACATGATTGTGAGTTTCATGTTGTACAATGATCCTCCACAATCCCTTCGGCCCTTCTTTCAGCCTCAACATGAAGGGACACCCACACTTCTTTGACCTTGTGATGTCTCTCACTTGGTCAGCTCCTTTAGGCACGTTTTGTCCATGCCTATCACACGGTAACCAAGTCCTCCCAAGGGCTTTTGGGGTGGAGGATTTATTCCTCCACTTTTTGATGCAGAAGTGTTTACACATAGCCATATCCCGCGCCCACAAAAAAGCTTCTTCTCTAGACTCCCAGATTTTATCAGTTGTAAAGAAGCTTGAATAATCGACAGAGACGTAAACATCCTCCTCCGGTGGTACACTAAACTGAGGTTGTGTGTGTAGGGATGGAAAGCAAAACTGTGGGGTAGCATAAGATGAAGATGCTTCTGGAGGAAACGGTATCTCAAGATCATAAGATGGTATATCAATATATGGTTGAGGCGTGTTCCAAACCTGCACCTTTTACGGCGTTTCCCAAACCGGAAATGTCTTCTCTGGAGTGCTCCAGTCATTGAGGGAGATATTATTTAACCCCTCATACAAACCATAGTTCGTCTGCATACACATTAAATCATCTCATCAAATAGTGCACAAACCCTAAACCTAAATCTATATTTTTCTGTAAAATGGAACGGTTTGTGATAAATCGTGCCATTTTACAGATTAAACCCACAACCAGTATTAGCTCCATACATTACGTATGGCGCTAATGCACACGTTACGTGTCAAAGCATTCCACGCGTTACGTGATAACCATCTTTCCACGTAACGTGTGGAACTGTTCTTCAATGTAATAGCGATTTCGCTTCCCTAAGCCCTAAACAACAACGTTTGCACAATCTTTGTTTCTATCTCCTAAACAAAATCAAATCTTTAACTTTAAACAACAAATAAGAGCCTACACTAAACCCTAAAAATTAAATATTAAAAGCTCCTAAACCCTAAATCATCAAACTCAAAACTTAAAACAACAAGTTCATAACAAGAAAAAAGAGAACTTTATGGTTAAAGCATAGAAATTACCTCATTCCAAAGTGGGATATCTTCTCCATTGTTGCACCAATACTCATTGTTGTTGGTATTGTCCATTTCTTTTTCAAAAATTTAGAGTGTAAAACAATTTTTTGTAAGTGTTTGAAATGGGTTTAGGCTCGAAGTTGATCGTTATATTGAAGAAGAAGCTGGGGCCATTAATACCGTTAGGTGGGGACAAGACATTTAATTCAATGCGTTTCGCCACAGACAGGTCCACACGTAACGCGGCATACCTCTCTCCACGTTACGTCTGTGTTACATGGAGACGTAACGTGGGACACTCTTTCTCACATAACGTCTGGTTCGAGGGTTTGTAGGGTAGGGTTAGGGTTTAGGGTTTAGGTTATAAGGGGGTTTAAGTTTAGGGTTTAGGGTTTGGTGGATTTGTTAGGTTGACTTTAGGGTTTAGGGTTAGGGTTTAGGGTTAGGGTTTAGGTTTAGGGTTGTTCAAAATTGTCATTCAATGCTAGTTGTTGAGGGTTGTTCAAAAGTTTTTAATGATAGTGGTTGAGGTCATTAATGCTAGTGGTTGAGGTCATTATATACTACAGTTGTATACAGCTGTATATTAGGTGTCAAACACATTCCTTTTCACTATATAAGAGGCATTAGGGTTGTTTGTTCACTACAACAAGTC
This sequence comes from Rheum nobile, assembly GCA_027886185.1. Lineage (NCBI taxonomy): Eukaryota > Viridiplantae > Streptophyta > Magnoliopsida > Caryophyllales > Polygonaceae > Rheum > Rheum nobile. The sequence goes on from WOAB01000040.1 coordinate 8,945,047, forward strand.
CAACACAAGCGGGTTTTGAAGATTCATTTATGGGTAAGCTTCTTCTTCCAGTTTCTTTCCATTTAAGAGGCATTAGGGTTGTTTGTTCACTACAACAAGTCCAACACAAGCGGGGCTTGAATATTCATTTGTGGGTAAGCTTCTTCTTCCAGTTTCTTTCGATTTAGTAACCCTAATTGGCCTTTTCATATTAATGGATTTGTAGTAAATCAAGCACTACAACAAATAATGGCATCTTCATCCGAATCATCAACAAACCCAAATAGGCACCATCAACAAATAAGTGCTCCACAATGCGAGTGTAATTTGAAAACAATTGTCCGTACTTGGGATTTGTAGTGGAACTACGGAAGGAGGTATTGGGGATGCCCAAGACTATGGTGTTTATACAGGAAGTATATTGATTCTACGTACGAGGACAGGGCACACGCGGTTATTCGACAACAATGGCGGGAAAAACAAGATCTTGTTAAAGAGAATCAAGATCTTGTTAAGCAAAATCAAGATCTTGTTAAGCAGAATCAAGAACTTTTACAAGATACGGATAAGATGCGTAGGTATAACCTCAATCTATATAATGATGTACATCGTATACTGCCTTGATGTCGTATCTTTTGTGTAATGTTGTTTACGTACTATCAACCTTTGTAGGGAGCAAGCAATTTTATCAAAGCAGAGACATGATAGGAAGCGAACTTTTACCAGAGACTATCCTAATTTCTTCAAACGCAACTAGACGATGTCATTTATTTTGTGTTAGGGTTTCTTAGTTTATGAAGAACATGTATTATTTCTTTTATTGTGAGCTAAATGTGGTTGTAGTCATCCAGCGTAATGAACAATTCTATTTCGTCTTCTATGTTGATTATTTTGGGGTATTTCTTTTATTAATTCTAGATAATCAAATAAATACTAAAAATATACAATAATATGATACAACAGTCATACATAACATTATAATATATGTAAAATAATCAATAATTCAACATTGAACAACAAATAAATACTACAAATATACAATAATCATTATTTTAACATTGAACCATAAATAAATACACATATACACATACCACAACATTATAATACCCTAAAATACCATACGTTACGTGTGATATATACTCACACGTAACGTGTGGTAGAGCGCAGCCCGTAATGCATGAGACGCTGAAATGGTCTGCTTCCAGACGTTACGTGGTGAGACACTCCACGCGTAACGTCTGGGCCCTATGCGCTGAATGGCAAAAATGCCTATGCGCCGAAAAGTAATCGTGTATTTTATTGCGCTAAAAATAAAAAAGCGCAATGAGTTGAAAACAACATAGCGACTTTAAGAAAAAAAGCGCTATAAAGTGGCTTGGGCGTTGATATTATATGAACATTAGTTAAAATTAAAAACGTAAATAATTTAGGTTTTTTTCTAGTGTGTGCCCATGGGCACACTCTAAGAACTCCTTTTTTGGCAATTATTTGGTTAGCCACTAGTTTAATCTTGTTTGCTAAGGGTTTATCAATTCTCTATTAGGGAATATTTTAAAGATAAATTTCCTATTTAAGCTTGTTAGCATGTGCTCATGTGCACACACTAGGAAAACCGAATAGTTTATAGCGTTTTTTAATAAAAAGCGCTATTTTATACAACTCTTAGCGCTTTTTTCAAAGAGCGTTATAATACTAAAAATCCAAAATAGAAATACTATAACGGTCCCACTATATGCACTACGTTTTTTTACGTTTCGCACTACAAATCACTACGCAGAAACCTGGCGTACGCCAGATTTCTGCATAGAAGACCAAATTTCTCTACGCAGGTATCTGGCGTACGCCAGATACCTGCGTAGAGCTAGAATATAATTGTTGGAGATAGGGAGTTGGTGTTTTTTTTGAAATTTGCCTCCTACGCAAGGATCTGGCGTACGCCAGATCCTGGCGCAAAAAAAAAAAAAAAAAATTGGACGCAACCAAGTGAACAATATATTTTTTTAAATCTGCATTTGACTCTAGTAATAGACGTTATCAAGTAATCAAGGTTATATGGCAATAAATTCGTTTGTATCATGAGATTTCAATATACTTTTATTCATGTATATTTCTCCACCAATTTATTTGATATTATCTATTTGTTATTATTAAGGAAAACTATAGTACATAAGCTTAAATACTTAGATCTATTATCTGTTTGTTGATGTCTCTGGGATGCACGTGGAATGCATGAGAGGGGCCGAATGCGTCACGTCACCCGTCAGATACTCGATCCAACGGATCATCTGATCTGTAAGACGGGGAGGCGTATCGTCATACTGGGCCAGATAAGCCGTCATCTCGCCGGCCACCAGCTGTGAGCGTACGCCAAATTGGTGGCAAATTTCAAAAAAAAAACAACTTGGTGGCAGAAATCTGTTTGTTGCCATCCTGGCACAGAAACAAACAGATTTCTGCGTAGAAGACCAAATCCGGCGTACAAATTTGCCTCCTACGCAAGGATCTGGCGTACAATAACAAACAGATAATATCAAACAAATTGGTGGAGAAATATACATGAATAAAAGTATATTGAAATCTCATGATACAAACGAATTTATTGCCATGTAACCTTGATTACTTGATAACAATGCAGATTTAAAAAAAATATTGTTCACTTGGTTGCGTCCAGAAAAAAAAAAAAAAAAACTGCGCCAAGATATGGCGTACGCTAGATCCTTGCGTAGGAGGCAAATTTCAAAAAAAAAAACAACTCCTTATCTCCAACAATTATATTATAGCTCTACGCAGGTATCTGGCGTACGCCAGATACCTGCGTAGAGAAATTTGGTCTTCTACGCAGAAATCTGGCGTACGCCAAGTTTCTGCATAGTGATTTGTAGTGCGAAACGTCAAAAAACGTAGTGCATATAGTAGCAGCCTTAAATAATAATGAAACTTTATTTTAAAAACAAACATGATGCAATGTTTCAACAATCATGAAATCAACATCCATAATCTAAAAACAATACAATCTCAAAACCATTCTCCAATGTGCTTGAGACCCTTAGCCCTAGTGATTGTCACGCTTGGGCTTAGGTATAGGTTTAGTCAAATCTACAATGTTGTTATCCGTTTGTATTTTGCAAAACTACACATCTCCTTAAAGACTAACTCATCATCTCCGCGATACACCAAGAGATCGTCTTTAATGTTTCTTAAGTACTTTAGGATGTTCTTAGCTGTATTCCAGTGTGCTTCACCTGGACTCGATTGGTATCTTCTGCACATGCTTAAAGCAAATACAACATTAGGGCGAGTACATACCATGGCATACATGATGGATCCTACTGTTGATGCATAAGGAATCCTACTCATCTCTCTAGCTCAGCAAGTGTCACTGGACACTGTTTGTTGCTAAGATGTAGGCCATACTGCATAGGCAAGAATCCCTTCTTGGAATTCTTCATATTGAACCCATCAAGAACCTTATCTACATAAGTTCATTGACTTAGTCCAATAACTCACTTAGATCTATCTCTATGGATCTTGATGCCTAATATGTACTCGGTCTCTCCTAAGTCTTTCATTGAGAAATACTTCTTAAGCGAGTCCTTAACGGACTCCAACATAGGAATGTCATTTCCAATGAGTAGTATGTCATCCACATACAAGACTAGGAAAATCACTTTGCTCCCACTAAACGTCTTGTAAACACATGGTTCTTCACATCTGATGAAGTCAAACTGTTTGACCACTTCATCAAATCAAAGGTTCCAACTCTTTGATGTTTGCTTAAGACCATAAATGGACTTCTTAAGCTTGCATACTTTTCTAGGATTATGTGGATCCTCAAAACCCTCAGGTTATGTCATGTACACATTCTCTTCTAAGTACCCATTTAGAAAAGCGGTCTTGACATCCATTTGTCAGATCTCATAATCATAATGATGTGCAATTGCTAGGATTATCCGAATGGATCTGATCATGACAACTGGTGAGAAGGTTTCATCATAGTCAATATTAATCTATCTAAAACCTTTTGCAACCAGTCTCGCTTTGAAAACTGTTACGTTTCCATCCTTGTCTGTTTTGAGTTTGTAAACCCATTTGCACCCTATGGGTACTATCCCATCTGTAAAAATCCATCAAGTCCCATACCTGATTCTCAGACATGGAATCCATTTCATACTTCATGGCTATACGCCATTTCTCGGTGTCTGGACTCGCCACAACTTGCTTGTATGTAGTAGGCTCCTCGCTTTCTAAAAGCAGGATGTCCAAAACCCGCAGTAAATATGAAATCAACGTGTTTCTTTGGTTGCGTTTTGGGCATGTCTGATCTACGTGTAAACTAAAAAACAAGAGGATTTTCCACAACATTTTGTGGAATCTAATTAGAATCAGATTCTAGAGGAACAATAGGAATGAGGTCTTGCGACTCCACTACTTCCGGTGTATGGGTTGCCTCCCCTTGCGGATAAGGTCCCCAAATACCGTTGTCTTTGACATGGTGTAATCCACGTCATCATGTTACTCAATTTGTCGCTCTTCTCGATCTTCTTCGAGATCAACATTTCTCTCACTTGACCTTTTGGAAATAATTTTTTTTCCCATAAAGATATTGTCCCTAGCAACAAACACTTTGTGTTCATTGGGATTATAGAAGTAGTATCATTTTGTTTCCTTAGGATACCCTACAAAGAAGCACTTATCTGATTTGGGTGCAAGCTTGACTGCTAGTAAACGTTTTACATAAGCTTCACATCCCCATATCTTTAGAAAAGACAAACTTGGAACTCTTCCAATCCATAACTCATACGGTGTCTTCTCTACAACTTTGGACGAAATCCTATTTAGTGAACACCGCAGTTGTGAGAGCATATCCCCATAAATATATTACAAGATCCGTAAAACTCATCATAGACCGAACCATATCAAACAAGGTCTTATTCGTCCTCTCAGACACACCATTCAATTGTGGTGGTCTAGTTGGACTTAGTTGTGAGAGGATCCCACAACTTCTTATATGATGATCAAATTCTTGACTCACATATTCACCACCGTGATCAGATCATAGTGTTTTAATTTTCTTGCCAAGTTGATTTTCAACTTCATTTTGAAACTTTTAGAACTTTTCAAAAGATTCAGACTTATGTTTCATTAAGTATATGTATCCATATCAACTTAAATCATCACTAAAACTTATAAAGTATCTATAACCACCTCTATCTTTTGTGCTCATTGGTTTATATACATCTGTATGTATTAGGGTCAAAAGCTTAGTTGCCCTTTCACTTACCCCAGTAAAAGTTGACCTTGTCATTTTTCCCATTAGGCAAGATTCACATGTTTCCAATGATTCACAATATAATGTGGTTAGAAGTCCATCCTTTTGGAGCTTCTATATGTGTTTCAAGCTTATGTGACCCAAATGACAATATTGTAGGTAATGTTTAAATTATTTGATTTTTGCTTTTTAGTAATTATGTAATAGACATGGGATTCTAAATCCGGTATATAGAGTTCATTACTCAATTAAGCATTCGCATAAAACACATCATTCATATAAAAGAACAACAGTTCTTCTTAATGATGAATTCACAGTCTTCAGTTGTAACACCCTCCGACTTATGTCGGTAGTGTCACACGCCAGCGACCTCAGACGTTAATGTTCAAAGTCATCCTAGGCTTTAATCGGAACAATTAAGCTTAAATAAACAAATAAATGTTAAATAATGACAGAGTACTTAGCGGAAGACTTTTAAATTAAACTCAATCTTTTATTAAGATTCCTCTCGTAAAATGAGAAGGACGGTTTTACAACGAAGTGAAATTACAGCGGAAGATTTATAAGTTACAACGGAAAACTTTTTAAAGAAACCCTAATTATATGACTATGTATTACATTTATTTCAAATTAAACATACACACCTTAGAAATATTACTTCTTAAGACGCAAACTTCAACGGCAAGCCTTCTCTTCGATTGGTTACTTTAAATCGTCGGGGACCAATCTCTGATGTGTCGTATAGGACGGATGACACCAGCCAACCATGCAAGGAATAAAACCGGTTAGTTAGTCTAATGAAAGACTATGCAAGGGTGAAAACAGACTGGTTCTCATAGTCGTATATAATCACTACCCTTGTTTCCCGAATAAAACTCGGTAAACGGTATATGACGATAGACTTTTACGGAAAAGAATGAAGAGAAATGATTAAAAGAGAAGACTCCAATGAATTGAGTCTTATAGGAAATTACATGAATTTGTTTTGGAACATTATATTATCACACGCAAAGTTTTAAAAACATCTCGTTGCATATTTGGGTCCTCGACCAACCTCACCGCGTAATGCGAATCCAGATTGGAAAGGGGACTTAGTTTAGACAAGAGACCGGGCGGGTTCCACGTTGTACTTCTCGCCCGAGGGTATATTAATTATGTGTAAAACTGCACTTATCTTATTTAATTCCAAAACGTACATTCACGTTTAAGACTTATAGCCAACCTCATAAAGAGAGGGAGAGTGAGATAAAATCTCGAAGATTTGGCACTAGCTAAGTGCACCACCACTTATGCAATATAAGAGCAAGGTCATGACCAAAGGCATTGGGGCAATAATCCTCCTAACACCAATTTATAAAGAAACGACCAATCCTCGCAAGGCATTAGCGTTCCTACAAATACACGTGCTAACTAGCAATTATTATCCTCACTAGAGCACAACAATCCATACCAATTATTATCTAGCAACCCTATAATAATAATAATAATAATATATATATAAGGGTTATAGCTAGCATATATACAACCTAATAATAAGGTTTATTTTACACAATATTAACACACAAGTTTTCAAACGAGAAATTACGAATATTTATCCCAACTTATTTAAGATAATAGATTAATTGTCAATTGAGAAAAATATGGAATAAATTAGCAAGAGTGAACCGACACTTGCCTTGAATCATGGAAAGGATGAACGACATATCGAAGATGGTTGTTTTCGAAAAGCAAATCGGCTCCCTGCTTTATTCCCGTTCCAAACGAAATCCCGAGACGTACCCAATTGATTTTATCGGAGCGAACCGCCATTTCAAGTATATCATGTCTCGGTTTCTAATTGATTTTATTTAATCCTTAAATAAATCAATTTCAAGGCTTTATCGGTACGACGATTATCTATACGATTAAAAATCAATTAATTGTATATTCTAAATAATCTTGACATAAATAAATTAATAAAATTCTTTATTTATAATCCTAAATTTTCTAGGTCAAAATATTATCTAAATGAATAGCCAAAATTTACCTATTCATAATATAAGATAATATTATAATAAAATTAAGGAAAATTCCTGTTGGTGCCCCTGTATTTAGGGTTATTCCTGTTGGTGTCCCACGATTAAGTTTTTTTCTGTTGGTGCCCCTAAGGTTTGGGTTTGTTTGCTTTGTAACCAAACTTTTTCATGTTTGTACAATTCTAGTTCAAATTGATTAAATCCAAGTTTACCATTGTGTTCCTCGCCCTCAAATTAGTAAGATTTGACTCCTAAAATACCCAAATCCATGTCCGAACCATGTCGATTTGAATTCCGAAGCAACAACCCATTTCGACCTTAAGAATTCAATTCGGAATGGTTCGAGTATGGATATGAGTGTTTTAGGAGTCGAATCCTACTAAGTTGAGGTCAATAAACATAGTGATGAGCTTCTATTTGATCAATTCGAACCGAAATGATACGAATATAAAAAAGTTTGGTTACAAAGCGAACAAATCAAAACCTTAGGGGTACCAACAGGAAAAAACTTAATTGTGGGACACCAATAGGAATAACCCTAAACTCAAGGGCACCAACAGGAATTTCCCTAAAATTAATTAATAAAAATTTTAATTTTTTATATATTCCAAGTAATATTAAAAATATTTAACATAATCTGGATTGATTAAATTAACCCAAATTAGGCAAAAAATAAATCAAAAACGAAAAAAACAAAAGAAATTCGGATCGGATGAACACCCACCCGACCTCGGTTGCGTCTCGCCGGAAAACGCGCAAATTGGGGTGGTTCCGATTGTACACCGGTGGTGAAAGCTTAGGTATTTCAAAGATAACTTCTGGGTGCAGCTATTGGAGTCTCTAATTGCTTGATCTCAACTCGTCTTGGCTTTCAATTTCTCTCGAAAACAGCTCGTGACGGATTTTCTAGGGTTCTTGGATTGAAGCTTAAAATTGGATAAATTGGGGAAGAAATTGGAGCGGTATTTATAGGGCTTTTGGAGCTTAGAATATACCCAGCATAAACCCTCAATCAATTTTACCCAATTAAAGACGATCCTAATTTGTTCAAATCGACTTCAATGGAGGACGCGTGGGTTTTGTGGCTGAAATTCCATGATTTTGGATGACATTCAATCCAATTGATGGAGTAATTACGTGGAAGATAAGTTTGTCTTGATTGTCCACCCTTTAATTGAAGACGATCAAAATCCTCCATTGAAATGCTTAAATAAGCTCACGCATATGGCTGCTGCTCACTTGGGGAAGAAGACCCACTTTTGGGTTAATTGCACACACCCCCTTATTTGGCCTAATTGCACATGTTTGCATAACTTTCTCAATTTGTGGCAGAAATGCCCTTATTTTAACTTTTAAAAATCACAAAACTTTCCCAAATTTATTTATTTTAATTCTCTAGTTTTATAATATTATTTTAACCCAAAATTAAAGTATAGGAAAATTTAACTTGGGTTAAAATAAACTTAAGCTATTTTTCTTATAAGTTTGACCATAACTAAATTCTTAACACAGATTTGTTAAGTTGATTTAAATATTCTAGGTCAAATTTGATAAGATTTATCTAAATTATAATTAACATAAGTCAATCATAATTTAAACCATCCTTAGCTTACAGAAATAACTTACTTAGGACAATTATTACTTTATCCCTTTATGGATAACATAATAATTCTTATGTCCTTTATTATTATTTAAAATTTGAAATTACCACCATTGTTATACTTATTTATTTATTTATTTATTTATTTATTTTAACATTGTATCATTATTATTATATGGTAATTTGTACCAAAAATTATCATAACTCACATTTGAACCCAAGTTCATGAAAGTTTAAATTATTCCTCTAAAATAAATAAAATAAATTTTATAACTTTTATTTTCACCACTTTAAAATTACCATTTTACCCTTCTATTTTAAGTGGGATATTACATCAGTATCCAATAGAGAAGCTAAAATGATGTTTTTGGTGATAGCATGAATAGAATAACAATTATTCAAAACTTCCTTTGAAACTTTTTCATCTTCCAAGTACTTTGGGCAGTTCCTATTCCAATGCCCCTTTGCATTGCAGTAGAAACAATCATAGTTAGCAACTACTTTAGCCTTTTCATAAGTCGTCTTGGGTTGTGCAACCCGCTTGCCTTTCCCTTGCACGTGCTTCTTTTGCTTTCCAGGTGCCCCTTTCTTGAACCATTTTCCCTTGTTGACCATCAAAATCTCTTTCTTGATGTCAACATAGAGATTTTGCTCAGCTGTTTGACCATCCCATGTAGCTCTTCAAGTGTTTTTCCAACTCCATTCATATTGAAGTTCAACTTGAATTGAGAAAATCCATCATGCAGAGAATGGAGTATGATGTCTGTAGCCAACTATTGACTATATGGAAAGCCAAGTCTTGCCATGTTCTCCAAATGCCCAATCATATTGAACACATGAGCATTAACTAGCTTGCCTCTCTCAAGCTTGCAATCAAGAATTGCCTTGTGAGTCTCATATCTCTACATCCTAGCTTGCTCCTGAAACATAACTTTCAGGTTGCAAATGATGGTGTAGGCATCCATCCTCTCAAACCTCTTTAAAGGTTTGATTGCATGGAACCCATCATAAGACAAGTGACAATCACTTATTTATCTTTGATATGCGCGCTTTTCCTCTTCTATCTCCTTTGTAGTAGATATAGCAATCAGTTTTGGGATAGGGATGTGAAGGACATTCTCTCTTCCTTCAAACCTGAGAACAATTCTCAGATTTCTTTCCCAATCGAGGAAGTTGTTACCGTTCAGGTTATTCTTCTCAAGAATCGAACGTAGGTTGATGATTATTGGGTTATCATTTCTAAACATGATATCTACAATAGAAATAACATGCAAAATATAAATCATGCTTGTCATACAAGAGCTTCAAAAAACATAAACATGCTTTAACATAAATAAGCTAATGCACAATTTATTCATTAATATTTTTCCTTTGAATAAAATGATTCCAGGATCCTATTTCAGATAAGACATTATGCGTACATTGTCACTTCCATAAATCCTATGTGATCAAGGTAACTAACTTTTACTAGTTATAACATTTATAACTCTTGGTTGATAGATTACATCTTATGTCAAATCTATCCTATGCCTCAAAATCCAAAAATTTATCTTTTGGCCTTTTGTTGAGTATAGCCAAATCAAGGTTGTAAACCCCTTATATAGATTTATCCGTACTATCCCAATGTCAAAGAAGAACACCTTGCTTTGGCAAATCCTATCCATCAAATTCCAAGGGACTCATAAGTTATGATTTGGAAAGGCAAAATCTCAATTTTCTTTTAAGGGAACTAGATTTATCATGCAAGTCTATTTACTAGTGAACTAAATAGCATAAATATATAAACAAGAAAGTATAAACTTAGAGATATTTAAAGCAAAATAAATGCAATAAATAAATATGATCCTAGTATGGCCCCTAAAAACTCATAAGATCTAATCTTCATAGATTTTTCTTGTCTCTTGGATCTCCATCCTTGATTCTCCTTGGGATCTCCATCCTGGAATCTTTATAGGATCTTCTTCTCTTGTACTACATAAAGTAAATCAAATCTAATTACTTGAAAATTAAATTACAAAAATACATAGCGATACACATATCGTATACAAGAAAACAATAACGATACGCATATCGCATTTTCTATCCTATTTAGGCCATAATATAAAATCATAATATTAAATCATACATGCATAATATAAAATCAAATATTAAAAGACAAGAATATATTATTAATCTTATTAATAGACTTTTAAAATTAAATTAACTAATTTACTCAATAAAATAATTAATCCAATTTTTTTTAATTAAATAAAATCATATATGGAATTAATACCAATATTAATCATTACCATGCATAATTGGATAAAATATACTCTAGAGATAAGATGTCTTATATCCTTATCTATTTTAGGTAATTAGTATCTTAGGTAAAATACCTTAGGAAACCCTAACTTTAATTCAGCCCCCACAAAAGCCGCATCATGCAGCCACCACCCCATCCAGCCCGCGTGGCCATCCACCACCCGGACCGCCTCTGCACCACCACCGGCCTGTCGTCGGCCACCACGCACCGCCGTGAACCACTTTTGGCCACCCAGCCATGGTTTTATCTCTTCTCCCACTAAAATATTGTAAAAATTACAATTTTTTGATGGTTTTAAGGAAAATATGGTGTAATTTTCATAAAATTAATGTATGAACCAGTTTCACACAAAATTAATCAACTTTGGGCATTCAAGGCATGAAATTCTAAATTTCTAGGGTTTGAATCAATTTTCACCTACATGAAAAATCTAGTATTTTTATGTGTGATTATGGTTTATACAAGAAATCATATCTCTTTCATAAATTAAACATACAAATCGATTTTGGGGTTAAAATTAAGCAAAAAATCAGAATTTTTAACACTTAAAATTTTGGTCCTAAGGGAAGCACGCAAATAAAGCAAAATATCCCTTGAAAATGGTCATTCATTTGATTAAGTCGACAGATAAGCAAAATAACAGCAGCAGGCATACCTAAAGGACCCGTTGTCATGCGCTAGAGGTCCTAAAGGCTGATAAAAGCTCCAGCAAGCGACCGTGCCAAGAGGAAGCCGATCTGGAATGATTACAGGTATCGCATACTGACCCTCTAGTTCTCACTATTGATGTTGGAACTTTTGATGTGCATCGTGTGCTCATTGATTCTGGGAGATCGGTTTATATTATGTACTATGAGTTGTTCAAGAAGCTCAGAAAGTCTTAGAAAGACCTAGTTCTAGTTTTTACTCAGCTGATGGGATTAGGTTCTTCTCTTGTCTGGCCGCTTGGAATGCTCAGAGAAGCCATGTGCTTGGGAGGAAAGACGGTCACAGTAGAGTTCTTGGTGGTCAATGTTCCGTCAACATACAATGCAATTTTGGGAAGACCATGGTTGCACTTGATGGGAGTGGTTCACTCGACCTTACATCATCCCGTTGTGTTCCCTCTTCAGGGAGCAACTATCCGCGTTCGAGGCGGCCAGAGAGTTTCTCAACATTGCCTTGGAGTGGAATGGGTCAAAGAGAGCGTGCACATGGTCAGGGCGAGCCCGGGCAGCAACTCTTATAAGTTGGAGGATCTAGATGGCAAGGTGATACTGCACATTTGGTACGTCTCCAACTTGAAGAAGTTCCACATATGAGCGCTATTTGGCCTCATGGGACAAATAGCGCTCGGCGCTACAACTCACTTTGCCATGAGGCCAAATAGTGTGCGGTGCTACAACTTTCTTAACCATGAGGCCATATAGCGCTCGACGCTATGACTTACTTAGCCATGAGGCCAAATAGTACGCGACGCTATGACTTTCTTAGCCATGAGGCAAAGTGGCATCCACTAAACTAATTTAGAAGGGAAAAACGCAATGAAATGCGCAAAGGGTCGTACTGAATCATGCATAAGCCTCAGTAGAGGATCACTTCTCACCATGAATGAGAATTCAAAAAAGTTCCGAACCGCACAGCTGTGCGTTTTACCACATCGGTCGTGTGGTACCTACAGCCTTCGAAGCATAAATTGGTCTTTGAAAAAAATTGGACCAGCTACGACCTTGAGTTGTAAAAATAAATGAGAACGAAATTTCTCGGAAAACACTGACTGCACGGTCGTGCATTTTTCGCACAGGCCGTGTGGTGCCTCGAAAAATAATAAAAAAAATAAATAATAAATAAATTGGTTGTGCGTTTTTCACCTAGGTAGTGCGCGCCCTAGTCCAAGCAGTGAGACCATTTTAGTTGGGCCTTCGTCTTTTTGGGCCCATCTAAGAGCTTATTTAAGCTTATTCAGGCTACAAAAGAGCATGAAGATCGTTTGATTTCGGCTTCTCAAGCCTCTACAAGCCTAGAAAATCCGAGGGGCAAAATGATAGGGGTAATTGTTTCCATAATAATTACCTTGATTTAAGAAGAATATTAAAGAACAAATAATCATTTATCCCTTGAGGTAATATAATGAAGAGAATATTAATTGGGCCCTAAAAAGAAGGTGAGATTTTATTTCCTAAAGAATGCAAGGTATAACATCATCCCAAAACCTAAATTTTCAACATTCTCTCTTCCTTTCTTTTACCTCTACAGAATGTGTATGGTTTTGAGCAGTCACCATTTGATTTCTTGAGTGATTCATCTGACTTGAGTGTCGGAGGGGCTTTAGAGGAGATTCGGCCCTCCCTTTGATGTGTTCTTTGATTGCAGATCCACCGGATTGAGAGTTCTACACGTCTTGCTTGCAGAGATTAGTCGTTTCATCTTCAAATTACAATTGGTACAAATTTACGCTACCACAATATATAAATTAAAAAGACCTGACATTAGAGTTGAATCCATTGTTATGTTACCCTTATATAATAGCAAGTAATTATTCATCAATATATATTTATCTAGATTAGAGTTTTTCATAGGCTCTAGAATTGATCTTCTATGTAAAGAATCTTGTAGGAACAAAGTATGTTTAAAACAAAAATAGTTTGTGTTCGAGAGACTGTTCCTTTCAAACATGTATCTTCTCTTGGGAGTTGATGTAGACTTAGGCTCCCAAAGGAAACGATCAATGAACGATGTAACTCGGATAAGATTTGACGTGAGAACACTTTCCGAAATCATAATTTTACCCTTTACTAAAGTCTTAGGGAATCGGCAAAATCTAAAGTGAGATAAGACAAACCTTCTAGTTCTCTTCAAGGCTTTTGATGGGAGCTAAACTATGTTCAATATATTTATGGAATATGAAATTTACTCAGATAGACAACTCGTTTCCAAAATTAGTATCCACAACACTATCACAAAATTTCCTTAAATAGGCTTTTGGGTGGTTACATGGAACGATTACAACCGTAAGAAGCGGTTACTAACAATTACCAACTGTTCCAACTGCCACCAACGATTTCACATGATTATGCAACGACTTCCATCAGTTACCAACCGATTTAAGGTATTTCCGATTAAGTTATTATCGACGGTTACAACAGATTAGATACGTGATGAAATATTAACCATGTCTCAGGGAACTGATGTTCCCACCTATGGAATGGTTGTTCCTTCCAGTGAATGACCACTTGTTCAACCTTAACGCCGAATTGTCTTAAAGACACAATAATCTCTCAGATGCATTGTTCCCTTATGGGTAACGTAACATATCCTTAATGTTTTCCTCTAAATCTCAAGTATGCTTACACGAGTGTGTACTCCACACATCCAAACCCGTAATATAGCTATAAGTGAGATCTTATAGTGTCGTATGACCTTTAATTACACAAAATGACATTACTTTTTATATGTGAACGATCTCTTGATGACACTAAAATCAACAACAAAGATCTCATAAAATTCATTCGTAATTATAATGTAGCCATGTTCTTGTTTAAAAGGGAGACTTATGTATGTCTTGTAAAAAAAATAACACTTATTATATATAACATACGGAGTATTTTTTTCTAAAATGTGTGCGAGTAAGGTTTACTCTTTTAGATGTGTTTATTTAGTCAAAAGTCAAAACTGTTTTGGATTAGTACAAAGACACAAGAAAAAACATAATCTATATTCACAGTAGGAAAACCGATGATCACTTCTACATACATATTTCACTGTGAAATAGTGTCGAGTTTTTTGCCTTAAGTTTTATCTTTTCTTCGGTTTCTACTGTGCAAATTAAAAGATGAAGATGAAAGTAAGTAACCTGGGTGCACTCTAAAATGGGGCCTGAAAAGGGGTTTGCACTTTGCAGAGACATTGAACTCCAAATTCCTGCCGCTGCAATTCTGCAAATGAATGTATAAATGTATGTATGTGAAGTGAACAGTTGGGTGTATTAAACATAGGGGGTGAATCCAACAGTTAGAAGATCAAACGCATTTGCAATCCTCTGCTCCATTTGTACAACTTTTACTGTTTCATTTGCCCCAGATGACTTTAGTCCTCATTTCGTCTCCGCCTGGCTTAGATTTTGCTTTACTGTTTGGGATTCTGCTGAATCATGCATACAATTTTTGCACTTCTCTTCCTCCTTTTTAATAAATTATGTATCTAATGGTGTAAAGAAGGCAAGTGCATATATGATGCTACGCGTTAATCCAAGTTTTCACACAAGTTGCTCCATCAAACAGCTTCTTCTAGAAATGATTTTTTTATAACGAAAAAGGATTCGAATGTGGCAAACATATCTCATATATCGAGAGGCCCGTAAAACTGGAAGTAGAACAAACCGACATAAAAAATAAACAAAAAAGATTATACACGTGAAAATATAACAAAATGATCAAAAACTCTAGATAAGTTTAAAAGAGTAGAATAAGCAAAGCACTATGAAAACTAATGCCGTCGAAAGCTCAAATGAACAATTGATGTTTTTCCCCCTTTTAGCAATATGGGAATGAATTATGTGAGAATATTTAATTATTATGATGTGAAATAAAAATGGTCAAGGCCATGGATCACATTTCATTAAAATGGACATGTGTCATGTACATAATTATTTTGTCAAACTTTTCCTTGTCGGTCAATGTCGGACTCCGGTGATCAACTCCGGTCACCGGCGGTCAAGGTTAGCGTTGACCGACCTTTTTTTGTTGGGCCCAATTTTTTTTTGGGCGAAATTTTCATTTTCTTGGCCAAAATTTTCTATGGACATTCCTTGTCAAAAATATGCACATCCCATTAGAATTTCATGTACATTTGAAGAAAAAAAACAATGCATGTTAAAAAACTAAATGAATTTTATATATAGTACAAAACTAAATGCACATGTATACTATTTTATGTGCACGTGCATGCAAAAACTCATGCACTTCAATATTCATTCACAGACGGTCTAAAACTCATGCATGTTTTCAATACAAACCCGGTATATGCACACTTAGTGCAAACTATGTGCACATACAATCCATTATTCATGCACATACACGCATAGACATATGCACTTCACACGTAATGCACTGAATGTGCATCCAAATTGGCTTGAATGTGCATAATATATGCATTGTATGTGCTAATACAAATTAGGTGCACATACAAGCCATTATTCATGCACATACACGCATAGATGTATGCAGTTCACACATAATGTACTGAATGTGCATGCACATTGGCTTGAATGTGCTTAATGTTTGCATTGTATGTGCTAGTACAGATCAAGTGCACATACAATTCATTATCCATGCATAGACGTATGCACTTCACACGTAATGCATTGAATGTGCGTGCAAAATAGCTTGAATGTGCATAATGTTTGCACTGGATGTGCGGGAAAAACATGGGCCCCAAAGAGAAACATTTTGGGAGGGAAAAAGATTGGACGATTAAAAGTGCATGAAATGTGAATGTGCATAACTTTTGCACTAAATGTGCATAGAAAATTTTGGCGCTGAAACAAAAAAAAGGCGCCCACAAAAAATTGGTCCTGTAAAAAACGTTGACCAGTCAACGCCTGTCAAAAGTACATGAAATCCTACTAGAATGTGCATAGCTTTGGCAAGAAATGTGCATAGAAAATTTTGGCCCAGAAAGATAAAATTTTGGCCCAGAAAGTAAAAAAAATGGGCTCGAAATTTTTTTTTATTGTAGACTGGTCAACGCCGGAGTTGACCCATTTAAGTGGTCATGTGCATAACACATGACCCACTTAAATAAAGCTTTATCTCCACCCTTGAATGAAAATTCATCCAAAAAAGCTTCATTCTCATTTTACATCATAGGACTCATTCTCACTTAATCAAACTCTTAGCAATATAATATTTTATATATTCTCCTAAGAAAACGAGATAACGTTTTTCATTTTCTTACTACACTTTATAATAAGGCGACAATTAAATAAATAAAATACAATTTTATTCAACATTGACATGTATCCTTAGGACTAAATCTTATCTACTAAATCCCAAATCAAAATCCTTAGTATAAATATAGATTTGAAAGTACTTCCTCATTTCACAATAATTTTCATTTTAGACTCATTCAGTTCTTTCTAGGAAGACATTTGAACATATATATAGATATTAATTACTTCGATTTATTAGTCTATTTTTTCCCACATGCTACTACTAACACTCGATCTTGTCATCATGTACTTCTAACTTATTTGGTAACGATATGTCTTTTGACCTCATAAGTTCGATTCTCATTCTCAATTTAATGGCCCAATTCTCATATGAAAATACAACAATTTAAAGAAATATGTGTGCTTTAGGTAGTCTTAATGCTTTGCTAGAAACCAACTATGACTTGTGGAATAAATTAGATTTGGCCCATTGTGACTTTATTTGGGTCCTATAAGGTCACACACAATAGAGTAATTGAGATAGATCAAAGCAACCCGATGCCCATTGTGGGACTGAGAATTTCGGTCAGTGTATATTATTTGGAAGAGTGGATTATTCATCAAGTAATAATAAAGAGTTATCTATTTACTTGATGATATATGGAAATTTATCTTTTGGAAAGATAAATTTATCAATTATAATATATATTTATATATATACATATTAGATATGTACATAAAGATATATCCCTTCCAAATATAGATTTGGGTTCCCGTGCGAAATGCCCTTCCCGTGCGAAATGCGAAGCGATCTCGGTCGTACATTTTTTTTTTCCGTTTTCGTCCCCTGATCATTCTGGAATAGCCTATATAGAAGGTTCACAAATAAGCACTAAATGTTCATTTATTTGTACATTCACGTTCACAAATAAGCACTGAATGTTCAAAGACATGTGTTGGAACATGATCATGTTATATGTGAACTTTTACGGCACATAAAATGAACATGTAGTACTTATATGTGAACGTCAATAATTGTCTATTCCAGAACGATCAGAGACAATAAATAAAAAAAATAAAAAAAAATTGTTGACCGAAAAAAAAAAAAAAAAAGTTTGCCGTATTTACGATTATGTCATCGCGTCACTATTCACTCCCCCCCCCCCCCCCCCTTTTTTTTTTAACAGTACAGTCCCTTGAATATTACCCCCTAGATAATGAACATTATCTAGGGGTAATATTCAAGGGACGGTACTGTTAAAAAAAAGGGGGGAAGAGTGAATAGTGATGCGGTGGCATAACCGTAAATACGGCAAACTTTTTTTTTTCGGTCAACAATTTTTATTTATTTATTTATTGTCTCTGATCGTTCTGGAATAGACAATTATTGGCGTTCACATATAAGTACTACATGTTCATTTTATGTGCCGTAAAAGTTCACATATAACATGATCATGTTCCAACACATGTCTTTGAACATTCAGTGCTTATTTGTAAACGTGAATGTATAAATAAATGAACATTTAGTGCTTATTTGTGAACCTTCTATGTAGGCTATTCCAGAATGATCAGGGGACGAAAACGAAAAATAAAATAAAATTTGTTGAAAAAAATAAAAATAAAAAAAATGTACGGCCGAGATCGCTTCGCATTTTACACGAGAAGGGCATTTCGCACGGGAACCCAAATCATAAAGGGATTGCTCCTTTACGTGAATGTGCAAGGAAGATACAATTTGTGGCTTTGGTGAATTGGCCACCGAAACCACATTGAGTTTCACGTACGGCCGTACTCCAATTTGGTAGAGTTTGTTTGTTCTCGTTCGTTCGTTCGTTCTAGCAAACGAAGGCAAGGCGATCTAGTATCATGCTCGTGTGGAATAAATAGAGGAGTCACACTTGAGACTCTATTCTCCAGGGTGATCCCGAAAATAAGTTTTGCATCAAAAGGTATGTTACTGTTTCATATGTGGTTCGTATCAAGTTTATGCATGAGATCCTAAGATAGATGTCAGAAAACTGTTTTCTGAAATTTTGCTTAAAGCATCTAAATCCCTACAGTGGTATCATAGCCTCTTGCATAAATTGATATGATCATAATTAAAGTTGTTAATTTTGATGCATGTTTTTTATTATTTTGGTTCAATTTAGTGATAAAATTGATATATGGATTAACTTGTATGATTAAAATTGTGATTTTGATTGATTGAATGCATAAAGTTATGACTTTTATATATATTATATTCTCCAAAAAACAGCCCCTATGAACGAAATTATGCTTGCTAAAATTATGATTTTTTTGCTTAATTTTGACCCTAAAATCGATTTGTATGTTTAATTTATGCAAGAGATATGATTTCTTGTATAAATCATAATCACACATAAAAATATTTGATTTTTCATGTTGGTGAAAATTGATTCAAACCCTAGAAATTTAGAATTTCATGTCTTGAATGCCCAAAGTTGATTAATTTTGTATGAAACTGGTTCATACATTAATTTTTCAAAATATTAATTTTCTGAAAATTACACCATATCCTTAAAATCATCAAAATTTGTAATTGTTATAAAATTTGAGTTGGAGAAGGGGTAAAACCGTGGTTGGGTGGCCAAAAGTGGTTCACGGCGGTGCGTGGTGGTCGGCGGTAGGCCGGAGGTGGTGCGGCGGCGGTCCAGGGGGCGGCTGGCTGCGCGGGTTGGTTGGGGTGGTGGCTGCATGGTGCAACTAGGGTGGGGGCTGAATTAGGGTTAGGGTTTGTTAGCATAAGATCCTAACTACCTTAATTAGATATGGTAACAAGATATCTTATCTCTAGAGTATATTTTATCCAATTATACATGATAATGATTAATATTGATATTAATTCCGTATATGATTTTATTGACCTAAAATAATAAGAAGATTGGATTAATTATTTTATTGGATAATTTAATTAATTTAATCTTGAAAGTCTATTAATATGA
This sequence comes from Rheum nobile, assembly GCA_027886185.1. Lineage (NCBI taxonomy): Eukaryota > Viridiplantae > Streptophyta > Magnoliopsida > Caryophyllales > Polygonaceae > Rheum > Rheum nobile. Next base: position 8,965,083 of record WOAB01000040.1, read on the forward strand.
TTAATAGTCTATTATTGTGTCTTAATATTTGATATTATATTATCCATGTATGATTTATTATTATGATATTATTATTGCATGCGGTGACTAGTATGACCCAAATAGGATATAAAATACGATATGCGTATGGTTATTGTTTTCTTGTACACGATCTGCGTATTATTATGTATTTTTGTAATTTAATTTTCAAGAAATTAGATTAGATTTCCATTATGTAATACAAGAGAAGAAGATCCTATGAAGATTCAAGGATGGAGATCCAAAGGACAATCAAGGATGAAGATCCAAGAGACAAGAAGAATCTATGAAGATTAGATCTTATGGGTTTTTAGGGGCCATACTAGGATCACATTTATTCATTGCATTTGTTTTGCTTTAAATATCTCTAAGTTTATGCTTGCTTGTTTATTTATGCTATTTAGTTCACTAGTAAATAGACTTGCATGATAAACCTAGTTTCCTTAAAAGAAAATGGAGATTTTGCGTTTCCAAATCATAACCTATGAGGCCCTTGGAATTTGATGGATAGGTTTTGCCAAAGCAAGGTGTCCATGCTTTGACCTTGGGATAGTATGAGTAAATCTATATAAGGGGTTTACAACATTGATTTGGTTATACTCAACAAAAGACCAAAACATAAAGTTTTGAATTTTGAGGCATGGGATAGATTTGACATAAGATGTAATCTATCAACCAAGAGTTATAAATGTTATAATTAGTAAAAGTTAGTTACCTTGATCACATATGATTTAGGAAAGTGCCAAAGTACACCTAAAGTCTTATCTGAAATAGGATCTTGGAATCATTTTATTCAAAGGAAAAATTTTAAATAGATAAAATGGCATTAGCTTATTTAAGTTTAAAGTATGTTTAAAATTTTTAAGCTCTTGCTTGACAAGCATGATTTACATTTTGCATGCTATTTATGTTGTAGATATCATGTCTAGAAACGATAACCCAACAATCATCAACTTACGTTCGATTCTTGAGAAGAATAAGCTGAACGGAAACAACATCCTCGATTGGGAAAGAAATCTGAGAATTGTTCTCATGTCTGAAGGAAGAGAGAATGTCCTTGACACCCCTATCCCAACATTGACTACTATGTCTACTCCAGATGAGTTAGTAGAGGAAAAGTAGATCAAAGATAAGTCAGTGATTGTCACTTGTTTATGTTAGCTTCCATGGAATCGAGCCTTCAAAAGAGGTTGAAAGGATGGATGCCTACACTGTCATTCACAACCTGAAAGTTATGTTTCAGGAGCAAGCGAGAATGGAGAGATATGAGACTCATAAGGCAATTCTTGATTGCAAACTTGAGAGAGGCAAGTCAGTTAGTCGTTAAGGAGATGTGAAGTTTTGAAAAATACATACGGATGATAACATTGTAGATCCGTTAACTAAACCTATACCTAAGCCCAAGCGTGACAGTCACTAGGGCTAAGGGATTTAAGCATATTGGAGAATGACTTTGAGATTGTATTATTTTGAGATTATGGATGTTGATTTCATGATTGTTGAAACATTGCATCATGTTTGTTTTTGAAATAAAGTTATAATATTGTTTAATTATGGTTTAGAATTAAATAAAATGTCCTAATAATTTATAATCATCAAATAGGATTATCATAAAAGTTATGGTGGATGAAACCCTATTAAGTGAACTGATATTATGAATTATGAGTTGTCCGTAGTCTAAGTCATTAAATTGGACATAAATGACTCGATACATGCTATTACGTAAGTTGATTGATAGAGCCAAGTTTCATGGGCCATAAGGATATGGGGATGTCTAATCAATTACATGGACATTTATGGTGGATATGTGTTGGGCAGACCTACCTTAAGATTCTTCAAATGAGTTGTTGAATTTTAAGTTCAACTATGATTAGTAGATTCCTCATACATGAGTGCGATATACCTCTTGCTTGGTGATTGGTAGTCTTTGACATTGTCAAACACCGTTGCGTAAAAGACGGCTATAAAGGCAGTGATCGGGATTGCTGAAAATTGAGTGGGAGCTATAGTCACACAAGATTGGAGAAGTCCTCCTATTTATATATCTGCATATATATGGATAGGAATGGTGTCTTGGCCACTTGAAGAGTAAGAACTGAAAATGCATGGCCATGCTCAAATAGATTAATAGTAATCATTTGTTTTGATAGTTCAAGCTCGGAGTTCGAGAAACAATTTGAATATTGATATGGATTACATAAGATGTTACCATATCATCAAATTAGTCACTAAGTTACAAAGGAATTGATATTGCACACTTGTTTAAGGACAAGTGGGAGATTGAAGGAATATGTGTCATTTAATCAAGATGACAATTACTAATGATAAAATAAGATTATAATGGAGATTAATAATCCGGATATTTTAGGTAGTCTTAGTGCTTTTCTAGAAGCCAACTATGACTTCTGGGATAAATTAGATCTAGCCCATTGTTATTATACTCGGGTCCTATAAAGTCAAACACAATAGAGTAATTAGGCTAGATCAAAGCAACCCGATGCTCATTGTGGGACTAGGAATTTCGGTCAGTTTATATTCTTTGGAAGAGTGGATTATTCATCAAGTAATAATAAAGAGTTATCTATTTACTTGATGATATAAGAAAAATTATCTTTTGAAAAGATAAGATATTGTATCAATTATAATATATATTTATATATATACATAATAGACATGTACATAAAGATATATCCCTTCCAAATATAATAAAGGGAATGCTCCTTTACATGAATGTGCAAGGAAGATACAATCTGTTGCTTTGGTGAATTGGCCATCGAAACCACATTGAGTTTCACGTACGGCCATACTCCAATTTGGTGGAGTTTGTTTGTTCTCGTTCGTTCGTTCTAGCAAACGAAGGCAAGGCGGTCTAGTACCATACTCGTGTGGATTAAATAGAGGAGTCACACTTGAGACTCTATTTTTCAGGGTGATCACGAAAACAAGTTTTGCATCAAAAGGTACATTACTCTTTCATATGTGGTTCGTATCAAGTTTATGCATGAGATCCCAAGTTAGATGTTAGAAAAATATTTTCTGAAATTCCGCTTAAATTATCTAAATCCCTACACAACTTGCGCGATATTGCCATGCGTATGATTTGGCTAAATAACATCCGACAAAATGTTTCACCCGACAAATCTTCTAAAATTTGTCGTTTGTCCAAGTAAATTATCATTGCCCTACTCCTTTGTTTGTTCTAGTACAAATAATTATGCGTGTCGTTGGCTCAAAACACATTTGTACACGGGAAATCGAACACAAGACCTCCATCTAAATAGAACACCACCCTTCCATGTTAACGTGATAGAGCCTTATACCAATACGGCAACCCGTTGAGTTTGCCTTACTTATTACTAGTAACAATAAGAGAAAATGTATATAAAACGAAGGCTACAAAATTTGAAATGGAACTCTTTTTGAAATATGGTCTATAATCTAAAAATGACAACCAGGGATACGTATTTGATAATAACCGAAGTCATAAAATTATTGATTTTTTAGATAACCAAATTGATCTACAGGGCTAACAGGGGTTAGTTAATAACCATACAATCACGGTTCGCATATGTTTTTCTATATAACTAACCAAAATTGGAAAAACATGAGTTAACCGTTGAGATAATTTTGTTAACAAAAGAGATGCAACACTTTCATGAAATTATTGAACATAAGAAAAAGAGGGTTCGCATAAAACTAAGCTGGATTTAGTCACATCCCTAATATCATCATCAAGACAACTCAAATTACAATACGTAGGTTCATTTAAATATGCAACCCTAGGGAAAAAGCGAAAAAGCAAAAAAGCAAGTAGATCAACAATTGAATTTGCTTCTCTGGAAACACGACAGACCAGACAATCTAGTGTATGGATTTAGATACTTTAATCGGAATTTTAAAAGACATTTTTTTAACATATAATTTAGGATTTCATGCATAAACTTAATATGAACTATATATGAAAGAGTAACATATCTTTTGATGCAAAACTTGTTTCCGTGATCACCCTAAAGAATAGAGACTCAAGTATGACTCCTCTATTTGGTCTACACGAACACGGAACTAGATCGTCTTGCCTTCGTCTGTTAGAACAAACGAACGAGAAGCAACAACCAAAACACTTTGATGTACAACCGTGAGACCCAAATAATGTGGCTTACGTAGTCTCTCTGCCAAAGCCAAACAATTGACTTTTGTACATGTATCACGTTAAGGAAATTCTTCCTTTTGTCAATTTGGAAAACATATATATAATAATATATATATTATCTTATCTTATATCGTGTATCTTATAAGATAAATATCATTTTAACTAAAAAGAGATATTTATGGTTGATACAATATATTATCTTTCTAAAATATAATTTTTCTTATGTCATCAAGTAAATAGATAACTCTTTATTATAACTTGATAAATAATCCACTCTTTCAATAATATATGGCCGAAATTCCCTAGTCCCACTATGGGCCTCAGATTGCTTTGATCTAGCACAATTACTCTAATGCGTGTGACCTTATAGGACCCGGATAAAGTAGCAATGAGCCAACTCTAATTTATCTCATAAGTCATAGTTGGCTTCTAGCAAAGCACTAAGACTACCTAAAATATCCGGATTATTAATCTCCATTATAATCATATTCTATTATTAGTAATTGTCATCTTGATTAAAGGACACGTATTCCTTCAATCTCCCACTTGTCCTTACACAAGTGTGCAATATCAATTCATTTGTCACTTAGTGTCTAATTTGATGATACGATAACATCTTATGTAATCCATATCAATATTCAAATTGTTTCTCGAACTCCGAGCTTGAACTGTCAAAACAAATGATTACTATTAATCCATTTGAGCACGGCCATGCATTTTCAGTTCTTACTCTTCAAGTGAACAAGACACCATTCCTATCCACATATATACAGATATATAAATAGGAGGACTTCTCCAATCTTGTGTTACTATAGCTCTCACTCAATTTTCAGCAATCCCAATCACTGCCTTTATAGTCGCCTTTTACGCAGCGGTGTTTGACAATGTCAAAGACTACCAATCATCAAGCAAGAGGTATATCGCACTCATGTATGAGGAATCTACTAATCATAGTTCAACTTAAAATTCTACAACTCATTTGAAGAATCTTAAGATAGGTCTACCCAACACATATCCACCATACATGTCCATCTAATTGATTAGACATCTTCATGTCCCTATAGCCCATGAAACTTGGCACTATCAATCAACTTACATAATAGCTTGTATTGAGTCATTTATGTCCAATTTAATGACTTAGACTACGGACAACTCATAATTCACAATATTAGTTGACTTAATTGTAATAACCCTCAATTTTGAGTAGGGATATTTGAGTAATTTTCAAACTTTCGCTTTGTAAACAAAACGAATTAGACATTTTCTGTGAACTCAGTAAGAACCTTTTGAACGTGATAATATACGTTTAATAAAATATTGGGTCTTAAAATATTTTGGGAGTGCTAAAACCAAAGATTAAGCATAACCGCGATCAAGGCCCGTGAGCCGATCAAGGCCACGACCGCGGCTAAGCTGTCGCAGGCGCGGTTTTGCCTATGGGCAAACCGCGATCGCGGGTACTGTTGCATCATGATAAGGCGTTGTCGTGACACCTAAACAAAATAATCCAAAACAAACCTAACTAATGTAGTCTGGTAAGCAAGGGTCGAATCCCACAGAGAATCAAGTTATATTTCATGTTTGCAAAATCATTCACCAATTGACAACAAAGACAAAGGGGGGGGGGGGTTTGAATGAAACTAACTAAGAAAACGATAAATAAAATATAGAAAGCTTGGCTAGACAAATATCCACCTTTAGTTTGGTTGATGGATCATTGATTACTCCTAGTCCTCAATACTCATGAATGTCCTAATCCCTGTTCTGAATTAGTTACCAGTCCAACCAGTCCTGATAACCCTAACTATCAAATAACCTAGAAGACCTTCTAGATTGAATCTAACAGCAGCAATGAATTCAGGAATAGATAGGTACATGCAAGTATAGCAACCAATCATACAATTACATGTAATTGATTCTCTACACAAACTAAGGGATTTAGATTCTCAACCAGTATCCTCTAATCCTTAGTAGTATGATCAATAACAATCTCAACAGGTTGTATAGAAAATGGGAGCCAATAGCATAATACTAATTTCTCTAGGTTGTCAGACTAGAGGGAACTACTATTAACAATCTAATTGATGTCCTAATCAACAAATCCAGGGGAATCGATATATGATCAATGAGATTAAGCACGAGAGAGAATTAATACAATCATAGAAAGAGTAAAAGAATAATCTCAATATCAAATTCAAACCAAGGCTTCAATTGTCTAGCCAAAAACACCAAACAAAACAAAGAACTAAACTAAGAAAGGGAAAAACAATACTGAATGGAAAACGATGATCCGAAGATGATGAATGGAGGCTGTGGGAATTAAGTTAAATAAAGTTTACCTAAAGCCCAAGATCACAAACCTCATCTATAAGGAAATAAAATATAATATTCGAATTAAATAAAATAAAGAAAAAAAAAGGAAAAAGAAAACAAAAGTTTGGAAATCTCCACGGGCTGTCTCCCGTGTGTGGCCGCGATCGCAGCCTTCTGGCCGCGGTCGCGGCCTTCTCTCTTCAGCATCGCGACACTTTCGTAAAAATGTCATAACTTTTGATTCCCAATTCGGATCGCGCTCATATTTTGCGGACTTGCAGTAGACTTCAAGATCTAACTCCTCGAATTGGAATCACTCCATTTGGACATCTGAGTAAAGAGAACGAATCAATTGAATTCAGCACCTTGTTCTTCTACTCTCGTGTGGACTCTCTCCTTGGTTCTTCTTCGTCTCCTCAGTGGTCAACTCCTCTTCCTCTGGATATCTTCAATTTGCTTCTCCAGACCACCAAATTCACACTTCTTCTCTCCAACTCCCTATTCCACAATTGTGCTCTAAATCCATCCAAATGGCGCCTCAAACCTGGTAATAACCCCTAGAAATGCACTATAAAATAGCACTAATCACATCACCTTCTTCCTCAGCTTCCAGAAGGCCGGCGTTTGGCTTTTCTTCCACGTGATCCGAACAACGGGAGCTGGAGCGGTTGGGTTTCCCTTGGCGTTGAGGTTGGGCTCCAATTCTAGCCTATAAAAGGGGGCTCGGATTTGGCTTCTTCTCCACATTCACAGCTCTCTCTCCCTCTCGTTAAAGTTCGATTTGTTTCTGGAGTTGTCGCTGCCGAAAGTCGAAGTCGCCGCCGTTGGGAAGTCCTTGGAGTGGTGGTGGTGCGCCTTGGTTCATAAGTGAAGTTGTTGTGCCTCGTCATCGTTGGTATGTCTCAAAAACTCGAGTTAAGTTCGCGTCGGGATAGAGTCCCGTGACCGCGGTTCCATCCACCATGACCGCGGCCGGGCAGAGACCTACATCCCCGACTGGGCGCAAAACTGTGGGCACGGTTATAAAACCGTGGGTGCAGTTTTGCCCAGCAAGGCCGCGATCGCGACTATGCCATCCGCGACCGCGGCACTGACTTCGTTCCTTCGTTTCGCTTCGTCTTTTCGTATCATATCTAATTTAGGGTTTTGTCTTAAAACTCATCGTCGTAGGAAACCGTGCTCAAGTGCAAGTTTCCAGATCTCGGAACCCGGTCCCTCGTTCGTCTAGACTAAGGCAAGTGGCGGTTCGCTCTTGCTCATTATTCCATGTTTCCCTTGATTTTCAATTATTTGATTGTTAATTAAGATGGGATAAAAGTTGTTGTTTTATGTTTGGGAACAGATTTAATAAAACAATGTGTTAAAATATGAATCTATAATAGGTTATATATATTGCTAGAAACAACGCTATTATGTATGATATTACTGTAATGGATTTTGGTGTGGATTTATATGTGAACTTAAATGCTAGATTAGCACGAGTATTCGTAGGAACGCTATTTCCTTACGAGATTTAGTCGTTTATTTATAACTGTGTGATAGGTGGCTAAATGTCCCAATGTTTCTGGTCATGACCTACCCCTATTCGAATATAGGTGATGGTGCACTTAGCTAGTGCCAATCTTTGGGATTAATTCCCATTCTATATCTCATTGTGAGATCTGTTGTGGAAATTATAAGCTTCAACGTTAATATACGTTTTTAAATTAAATAAGATAAGTGCCGTTTTGCACATAATTAATATACCCTCGGGCGAGGAGTACAACGTGGAAACCGCCCGGACTCTTGTTAGAGTAAGTCTTCTTTCCAATCTGGATTCGCATTGCGCGGTGAGGTTGGTCGTAGACCTAAATAATCAAGGTCGTTTTTAAACTTGTGTGAAAACTTAACGTTCCCAAACAATTCTTCATATGTTCCTATAAGACTCAATCCCTTTGGAGTCTTCTTTTCATACGACTCAATTCCTTTGGAGTCTTCTTTTCATACGACTCAATTCCTTTGGAGTCTTCTTTTCATACGACTCAATTCCTTTGGAGTCTTCTTTTCAATGCATATATGCTTCTATCATTCCGTGAAAGTTCTGGATTATGTATCGTTCCTTCGGTTATTATTCGAGGGACGATGATAGTAAACGGTTACGATCACTAGAACCGTTCTGTTTGTACCCTTGCATAGTCTTTCATTAGACTAACCAACCGGGTTTTATTCCTTGCACGGTTGGCTGGTGTCATTCGTCTTATACGGCACATCAGAGGTTGATTCCTGACGATTGAAGTAACCAGTCGAAGAGAAGGCTTGCAGTTGAAGTTTGCGTTTTAAGAAGTAATATTTCCAAGGCGTGTCTGTCTAATTTGAAATAGATGTAATACATAGTCATGTAATTAGGACTATGTTTAAAAGTCTTCCACTGTAATTTAAAAGTCTTCCGCTGCCATTATACTTTGTTGTAAAACCGTCCTTCTCATTTTACGAGAGGAATCTTAATAAAAAAGGTTAAGTCTTATTCATTTAAAATGTCTTTCGTTGGTTATTCTTTCGATATTTAATATTTACGTATGTATTTAAGCTTAATTGTTTCGATTAAAGCCCAGGGTGACTTTGGGCATTAATGTCTGAGGTCATTGACGTGTGGCACTACCGACATAAGTCGGGGGTGTTACAATTATGGTATCATAGCAATGGTTTTAAAATTCTTGGCCTATTGTTAGGTTTGAGAATTTTCAAAAATTAATTTCGAAACTTTTTTTTCAAACTATTTTCTTTTCAAAATGAATTTCGAGAGTTTAAATGTTAGTATTAAATTTAAGGTTTTCAAATTGCTTAAGTTTTATGAAGTTTAAAAGTAATAGTGTCCTAATATTAAATGAATAAAATGGTATTCGATATGGTGTTAAAAGTAATGTTTAAACTCTCTTGTGTTAAGCGTTAATTTTCATAGTACTTTTATAAAACAATGTTATAAACGTTTAAAAAATTAAGTTTGTATTATAACTTTAAAAGTGTGGTTTGGAATTTGGTAAGAGTTTACAAAGAAAAAATAATGTCTTTATTTCAAGAAAATAACTATACAAATAATGATTTTACCAAGTTAAGTATATAGGATTTCTATGTATAAAGTATAAGGTTTAATAATAAGTGGTTTTTCAAACTTCTGCAAGCTTCGAGTTGTTACTTATTCCTTAGATCCATTCTTAGGGATATTGTCACTTCTTAGGTTTAATGTCATTTAAAGGTTGACATTTCTCCTACATTTCTCCTAATGGATCCATTCTCTAGTAAAGGGAAGAAGATCGTTTTGAGGTTAATGGTGGAGGGTCAATCAGACTAATATAAAGTTATTGGTTTGGACCCTTATAATTCGTATCATAACGTAATTGATTAAGTATCATGTACAAGTTGGAAAAGTTCTAAACTGACGTTATGGATCATCAGCAGATGGTGAACACTCGATCCACCAACCAAGCAGCTAATAGAGGTCCTAACAACGGTTCCCGAGTTCAGCTGATGAGTGCTACTCAGCAAGGGGACGACGCGAGATCTGGCTCGCATAATAATGACCCGACCCTGCGGCAAGATGTTCATCAGGGACAAGTGGACCCTCAAGCTGTAAGGGAAGTTCCACCTCATGCCCCGATCGTGTTGGATGCGACGGTCATTGGGCAAATAGTGAGGCAGATGGTCGAGGTACTGACGACCCAAGGGATACCGCAAGCTCAAGCGGCTCCCATTCCTCAAGTTGCAATTAATGTGGATGGACATAAAGGTCCTACACATCCGGTGGCTCCCGAGAGAAATAACGGGAATTACAACCGAGCATTGAAGACAATCAATTCGATGCGCCCGGATAGCTACGATGGGACCGGAGAACCAGTCAGGGTTGCCTATTGGTTCTCCCACATGGAACGACTATTCCGAAACATGGTATGCACCGAGGCTGAACAGGTGCATATTGATTCGTTACATCTAAAAGACGGAGTAAGTGAGTGGCGGGAAGGAACTGGTTTGGACGACCACCCAATTCTGAGATGGGCAATGTTCAAAGCCAAGCTCATTGATCGGTTCTTCTCTCATGCTATGAGGGAAGAGAAGCTGAGTGAGTTTCTCTACCCAGAGACTGAAGGACTGAAAGTGTCTGAGCTGGCAGCAATGTTTAATCACTTACTGCATTATGCTAGTTCGGACGTGCATTCAGAAGAACATAAGATCTGGTACTTCCATGGATGGATGAACCCAGAAATCAAACCTCTGATGGCGTGTCACAGTTGCTCTACCTTGGAGCAGTATGTGGTGCATCCTACAGAATAGAGGTCACGCTGGAGGAATCCGCCCGAAAGCGGGAGGAACAGAATAAGGCCAAAGGTGGGCAACACAACCGGAAGTTTAATGCATTTAAGCATCCAACATCGCCCACCAAGTTTGAGAAGTCTTGTCGTGCTAAGACCGAGATGACTCAGTCTGACTCCGCCAAAGGTTCCAGTTGGAGTAGCGGTGTGATTCAATGCCACAACTGTGGTAAAGATAGGCACAAAAGTTCTAGTTGCCAAAAGAAGAAGCGGGTATGTTTTAGTTGTGGGAAGGAAGGCCACATGAAAACATACTGTAGGCAGAAGGGTCAAGGGCCAACACAATCTTACCAGGCCTCAAATGTTGGCAATAGGCAGAATCCAAAGTTGGAAGTGTCCGCTCCTGAGCAATCTGTTGCTCGTAATAAAGGCAAAGCGCCTATGGAATCTTCGGGTTAAGGGCAACGACTCTTTGTGGTATGTCACTCCAACTTTGTGTGAATTTATAGTATGGGATAACGTAAGTGTATGGATTTTATCAAATGGACTTGGTGAAAAAGTGACATATGTCTATTAAGGCGAACTTATGACATGTTTTGGATAAATAAGGTGATTGATTATAATCGTGTTAAGCGGATTATTAAAATCATGTTTGAGGAAAAACATGAATAAGATGTTGTGCGGTTAATTGTAAAAAGGAGTAAGGAACCTTAAAGGTCTTACGTTAGAGCTTGATTAATGGAAAGATTTTGGGTTAAGAAATGGCATAAGGGCCAAATCTAATTAAGGTGAATAATGAGATAGATGATGTGCATATGTAAAGAGTAAGCCAATATGACATTTGGGGGTACTAAGTTTGGGATATAAGTGAGTTATATGTATGTACTTTGAGGATCTGATCATAATCTTGTGGATATTTATATCGATTCTAAACGAGAGTAATGAATGAAGGCAGTATGTAGTAGGTGGAATCATGATCGAAGAAATAGTTCGACTTTGGTGATATAGGTTATGAAGGCAAAATTAGTTAAGGATATCAACTTAAGGAAGATAAGGTATGAACTTTGAGAGTCGTTTATAAAGAGAAAAATTGAAAGAAAAGGTGTGCTCTCAAGCTTAAGGTGTATTAAGATCGTGTGATAATTTTTGGAGACTATGATTCTAAGGTAATCATGACCATGTGAGTATATTAAGAGTTGGCACATGAGATAATATATGGAAACGAGACATATGATGGATGTCATGGTGGAGGAAACAAATCGACTTTCCTAGGATTAATTTTGAGTACGAAGTGATTGAGGATACTAAACTCAAGTAGAGAGGTTAATGTGGAAATCAATCCATCTAACTTGGTAGTGTTAGTTCCGGGGTCAAAACTATTTTTAAGGGGGTAGTAATGTAATAACCCTCAAGTTTAAGTAGGGATATTTGGGTAATTTTCAAACTTTCGTTTTGTAAACAAAACGAATTAGGCATTTTCTGTGAACTCAGTAAGAACCTTTTGAACGTGAAAATATACGTTTAATAAAATATTGGGTCTTCAAATATTTTGGGAGTGCTAAAACCAAAGATTAAGCATAACCGCGATCAAGGCCCGGGAGCCGATCAAGGCCACGACCGCGACTAAGCTGCCGCGGCATTTCTGCGGGCGCGGTTTTGAAACCGCGGGCACATATTTGCCTATGGGCAAACCGCGATCGCAGGTATTGTTGCATCGTCTTCTTCCTCAGCTTCCAGAAGGCCGGCGTTTGGCTTTTCTTCCACATGGTCCGAATGGCGGGAGCTGGAGCAGTTGGGTTTCCCTTGGCGTTGAGGCTGGGCTCCAATTCTAGCCTATAAAATGGGCCTCAGATTTGGATTCTTCTCCACATTCACAGCTCTCTCTCCCTCTCGTTAAAGTTCGATTTGTCGCCAGAGTTGTCGTCGGAGTTGTCGCCGTCGGAAGTCAAAGTCGCGCCGTTGGGAAATCTCTGGAGTGGTGGTGGTGTGCCTTGGTTCAGAAGTGAAGTTGTTATGCCTCGTCATCGTCGGTATGGCTCAAAAACTTGAGTTAAGTTCGCATCGGGATGAAGTCCCGCGACCGCGGCTCCATCCACCGCGATCGCGGCCGGGCAGAGACCCGCGGCCCCGACTGGGCGCAAAACCGCAGGCGCGGTTATAAAACAGCGGGCACAGTTTTGCCCAGGAAGGCCGCGATCGCGGCTATGCCATCCGCGACCGTGGCATTGACTTTGTTCCTTCGTTTCACTTCGTCTTTTCGTATCGTATCTAATTTAGGGTTTTGTCTTAAAACTCGTCGTCGTCGTAGGAAACCGTGCTCAAGTGCAAGTTTCCAGATCTCGGAACCCGATCTCTCGTTCGTCTAGACTAAGGCAAGTGGTGGTTCGCTCTTGCTCATTATTCCATGTTTCCCTTGATTATCAACTATTTGATTATTAAATAAGATGGGATAAAAGTTGTTGTTTTATGTTTGGGAACAGATTTAATAAAACAATGTGTTAAAATATGAATCTATAATAGGTTATATATATTGATAGAAACAACGCTATTATGTATGATATTATTGTAATGGATTTTGGTGTGGATTTATATGTGAACTTAAATGCTATATTAGCACGAGTATTCGTAGGAACGCTATTTCCTTACGAGGTTTAGTCGTTTCTTTATAACTGTGTGATAGGTGGCTAAATGCCCCAACGTTTCTGGTCATGATCTACCCCTATCCGAATATAGGTGGTGGTGCACTTAGCTAGTGCCAATCTTTGGGATTTATTCCCATTCTATATCTCATTGCGAGATCTGTGTGGAAATTAAAAGCTTCAACGTTAATATACGTTTTGAAATTAAATAAGATAAGTGCCATTTTGCACATAATTAATATACCCTCGGGTGAGGAGTACAACGTGGAAACCGCCCGGACTCTTGTTAGAGTAAGTCTTCTTTCCAATATGGATTCGCATTGCGCGGTGAGGTTGGTCGTGGACCTAAATAATCAAGGTCGTTTTTAAACTTGTGTGAAAACTTAACGTTCCCAAACAATTCTTCATATGTTCCTATAAGACTCAATGCCTTTGGAGTCTTCTTTTCATACGACTCAATTCCTTTGGAGTCTTCTTTTCAATGCATATCTGCTTCTACCATTCCGTGAAAGTTCCGGATTATGTATCGTTCCTTCGGTTATTATTCGAGGGACGATGATAGTAAACGGTTACGATCACTAGAACCGTTCTGTTTTTACCCTTGCATAGTCTTTCATTAGACTAACCAACTGGGTTTTATTCCTTGTATGGTTGTCTGGTGTCATCCGTCCTATACGGCACATCAGAGGTTGATTCCTGAAGATTGAAGTAACCAGTCGAAGAGAAGGCTTGCCTGTCTAATTTGAAATAGATGTAATACATAGTCATGTAATTAGGACTATGTTTAAAAGTCTTCCGCTGTAATTTAAAAGTCTTCCACTGCCATTATACTTTGTTGTAAAATCGTCCTTATCATTTTACGAGAGGAATCTTAATAAAAAGGTTAAGTCTTATTCATTTAAAATGTCTTCCGCTGGTTATTATTTCGATATTTAATATTTACGTATGTATTTAGGCTTAATTATTCCGATTAAAGCCTGGGGTGACTTTGGGCGTTAATGTCTAAGGTCACTGGCGTGTGGCACTACCGACATAAGTCGGGGGTGTTACAATTATGGTATCAGAGCAATGGTTTTAAAATTCTTGGCCTATTGTTAGGTTTGAGAATTTTTGAAAATTAATTTCGAAACTACTTTTTCAAACTATTTTCTTTTAAAAAGGAATTTCAAGAGTTTAAATGTTGGTATTAAATTTAAGGTTTTCAAATTGCTTAAGGTTTATGAAGTTTAAAAGTAACAGTGTCCTAATATTAAATGAATAAAATGGTATTCGATATGGTGTTAAAAGTAATATTTAAACTCTCTTGTGTTAAGAGTTAATTTTCATAGTACTTTTATAAAATAATGTTATAAACCTTTAAAAATTAAAGTTTGTATTATAACTTTAAAAGTGTGGTTTAGAATTTGGTAAGAGTTTACAAAGAAATAATAATGTCTTTATTTCAAGAAAATAACTATACAACTAATGATTTTACCAAGTTAAGTATATAGGATTTATATGTATATAGTATATAAAAAAAATGATTTTACCAAGGTTTAATAATAAGTGGTTTTTCAAACTTCTGCAAGCTTCGAGTTGTTACTTATTCCTTAGATCCATTCTTAGGGAAATTGTCTTTTCTTAGGTTTAATGTCATTTAAAGGTTGCCATTTCTCCTAATGGATCCATTCTCAAGTAAAGGGAAGAAGATCGTTTTGAGGTTAATGGTGGAGGGTCAGTCAGACTAATATAAAGTTATTGGTTTGGACCCTTATAATTCGTATCATAACATAATTGATTAAGTATCATGTACAAGTTGGAAAAGTTCTAAACGGACGTTATGGATCATCAGTAGATGGTGAACACTCGATCCACCAACCAAGCAACTAATAGAGGTCCTAACAACGGTTCCCGAGTTCAGCTGAGGAGTGCTACTCAACAACGGGATGACGCGAGTTCTGGCTCGCATAATAATGACCCGACCCTGCGGCAAGATGTTCATCAGGGACAAGTGGACCCTCAAGCTGTAAGGGAAGTTCCACCTCATGCCCCGATCATGTTGGATCTGACGGTCATTGGGCAAATAGTGAGGCAGGTGGTCGAGATACGGACGACCCAAGGGATACAGCAAGCTCAAGGGGATCCCATTCCTCAAGTTGCAATTAATGTGGATGGACGTAAAGGTCCTACACATCCGGTGGCTCCCGAGAGAAATAACGGGAATTATAACCGAGCATTGAAGACAATCAATTTGATGCGCCCGTATAGCTACGATGGGACCGGAGAACCAGTCAGGGTTGCCTATTGGTTCTCCCACATGAAACGACTGTTCTGAAATGTGGTATGCACCAAGGCTGAACAAATGCATATTGCTTCGTTACATCTAAAAGACGGAGCAAGTGAGTGGTGAGAAGGAACTGGTTTGGACGACCACCCAAATATGAGATGGGCAATGTTCAAAGCCAAGTTCATTGATTGGTTCTTCTCTCGTGCTATTAGGGAAGAGAAGCTGAAGGAGTTTCTCTACCCAGAGACTGAAGGACTGAAAGTGTCTGAGCTGGCGGCAAAGTTTAATCACTTACTGCATTATGCTGGTTCGGACGTGCATTCAGAAGAACAGAAGATCTGGTACTTCCATGGATGGATGAACCCAGAAATTAAACCTCTGATGGTGCGTCACGGTTGCTCTACCTTGGAGTAGTATATGGATGCGGCCTACAGAATAGAGGTCACGCTGGAGGAATCCGCCCGAAAGTGAGAGGAACAGAATAAGGCCAAAGGTGGGCAACAGAACCAGAAGTTTAATGCATTTAAGCGACCGACATCGCCCACCAAGTTTGAAAAGTCTGGTCGTGCTAAGACCGAGATGACTCAGTCTGACTCCGCCAAAGGTTCCGGTTGGAGTAGCGGTGTGATTCAATGCCACAACTGTGGTAAAGCTAGGCACAAAAGTTCTAGTTGCCAAAAGAAGAAGCGGGTATGTTTTAGTTGTGGGAAGGAAGACCACATGCAAACATACTGTAGGAAGAAGGGTCAAGGGCCAACACAATCTTACCAAGCCTCAAATGTTGGCAATAGGTAGAATCCAAAGTTGGAAGTGTCCGCTCCTGAGCAATCTGTTGCTCGTAATAAAGGCAAGGCGCCTATGGAATATTCGGGTCAAGGGCAACGACTCTTTGTGGTACGTCACTCGATGAGGAGGAAACCTTGAGCGAGTAGTGGTATTTTGTAAAGCCTTTTAAGAATAAGGAGCGATGACTTGTGTCTATAGTCTCCATAGTTTAGTAATCTGTCTATTCGACATTTTGTCAAATGTTTCAATGTAATGTTTCGAATAATAAAGAAGTGTTTCCTTGTTTCGGAAATTACTAGATTCGTTACTATTGCTAGTTGTGCGTTCATACCAGAATCCTTGAGTGCCAAAAGTAGTACATGTCATGTGTTGATAAAGACTGTTTGGACTCATAAAGGATAGTGTTGGGTTGGGACATGTGTGATTGTTCCCTACCTTGTTAGCGCTAGTTTCAGAGTCGAAGCTATTCGCAAGAACCCCTCTATGTTTTAGAAATAATGTCAAGTTGGGCATTGACATTATTTATTCTCTTTGCTCGAATTCATGAGCATTGTCTCGAGAGGTTAATACTGTAAGGATTCCTTGCTAGAAGGATTTGGTGTGTGTAGTAATGCTCTGTGGAGTTTGAGGCTATTCCTCATGTGTATACTCTGAGCATTAGTTGGGGTAAGGATTGTGTAGTGAGCCAATATGAAGCTCAAAGTACTTAATTGGGAGTCTTATAAATTATACATTTAAGTGAATAAATGGGTAAGAGAGATATTTCATGAGAAGTTCATTTTCTTTAAAATGATCGTACTCTAATACGATCTTAAATAAATTTTGAAACCCAAGAGTTATGGTTATATGGTTTATAAGTGAGTGTGCCCATTGTAGGACCGGTGGTTAAAGCTTTTGGAAAAGATAAGTGTGTAAAATCATAAGTACTATTTTGGGGCGAAAAGATCAGTCGACCTAAATCGCCTTAGACGGTGATGTGACCCTGCCTCCCATGACGGCCCAAGACGAGGAAGAAGCCATGAGCCTACGCTCAAAGGGCCTAGTAACAAGGTCTAGGTCCAAGGCCATCGCCACCGCCGTCGTGTCACTTATCGCACGCGCCGCCGCCAGCCAAGGAAGCCCAGAGACCAATCCAAGGCTCGTCGTCCTCGCCACCATCGGAAGTTCTGAAGACTGTGAAAAGGCCGCGTTCTTTTGAAGACTGTGCCATCTCGTCGTCTCACGCGATGATCTCGTCAAAGCCTTCAACGCGTCCATGAGTTTCACGCATTCTTTTTAAGACATAATCTATATTTGGTATTTCCAGCTTGCAATAGATAGTTTCCTTATTTGCAACGTTTTAGATAGTTTCCTTATTTATAGCATTTAGGATAGTTTCCTTTTATCTTTTAGGGTTTGTGCCTTTTGCATTCTTGCATGGGCTAGCCCTTAGGCTTGTTTCGACCCAAGCCCATTAGGTCTTGGTCGAGACCCCTTCCCTATTTATACCCTACTTTGTACTCTTTGTTTCTCACGTTCAAGTTAAAGTTCAAGGTTTAAAGTCGAGTGTTAATCCCTCCTTCCCTTGATCGGATGTCACCCTTATCCCTCTCATCCCCATTCACTCCGCCGCCGACGCTACGGCAACCACTCGATCTCCATCGAGCTTATCCCCTCCGCAGTCGACGCTACGACATCCGCAGTCGATGCTACGACACCAACGACTTGTTCCATCAAGTCGTCTATTCCTCCATTCAATCGCTTCCGCCACCTCCATCATCTTTCCATCAATCGTCACCACCGTGATCACCACAACGTTCAACATCGCGTTCTTCAACGCGTACAGCATCATCTTCACCAACTGAGATGTTCAGAAGTGACTTCCCAACCAAGACTAGATCCAAGGCGCCACCTTTGGCAATTCGGCTTGTCATAGGAGACAAGGACACATCAACTGGTATCAGAGCCCAGCAGTCTTGTAAGTCACGAACTCAAGTTCCAATTTTGTTCACGTAATTTTTCTGGCCCCCATCGTCTTCTTTTCATATTATCGCGTTCATTGAGAAAGAAAAATCAGAAATTTTCCATCTTTGCTCACCCTTCGGTTTCTACAAGGTAATACTTTGGCCGAATTTTTCTTTCTCGTTCCCCAAGTTTTGGTGTGTTAGGTATTTTGTTATCTTGCATGCTAGAATATTTTGTTTCCTTATTTCCTACGTGGATAGAGTTTCCTTGTTTGCTTGATTTTGCTTTTTAGTTAAGTTTACCAATTTCCTTATAAGATATTATCAAAATCTTATCTTCTCTCTCCTCTCTCTACAAAGATCACACTTGTGATATTCTAGTTACTTAGACCAATTTTATTTTGTTTCCTTTTGCAATCCGCAAAGATCAAAAGATAAGATCTCGGATATATAAAAAAAAAAGATATCAAAAAGATATTCAAAAAAAAAAAGTTTCCAAAGTTAGGTAAAGCCAAAATAAGGCAACCCTAACTCCCTCACCCAGGTCTAAGCTCTTCTTCTCAATCTCTCCATCGTCTAGGTAGCTTCCTAGAAGGTGATTTCTTGCTACTCGGTTGCTTTGTTTACATTTGTTTAGGGTTTCAATTTGTTCTTGTTTGTTTGATTGCAACTTGCTTGATACACCAACTCTTGCGCAAGCCAAGCCGCCCTCACGGCAAGCCCAAACAAGCCCTACCTACGTGAACTTTGTGACTTGACTAGTGATTTGCTTGAATGTTGTTCTGTGTTGTCTTTTGGTTCGTTTTTACTCCCATGTCTGGCCGTCTTGTTATAGGTACAATACAGATTGGGTCCAGTCAAGACGACCACGATGTCGACAACACAAACCGAGATCCACCCCCACAGTTGGTTCTACACCAGGACCAACCACCACAAGACCAACAACGTGATCCAATCATGGAGTTATCCGAAGATCAAACCTTGATCCAGGCTCTAAGACAAGAGATTACGACTTTGAGAGCCCAGCCCCCAGTGGCACCCATCGTGCCAACTCCTAACCCCCCAAGTGCTATAGACGCGCCGCCTCCACCTAGAGCTACTAACGCAGGTCCATCAAAGACGAAAGTCGACAAAGGCAAAGGCAAACTGCATTCGACATCTCAACATCAACCACAACTCAACAGAATGCAGAGTGTCATCGAGAGTCGCCACGGCTTCGTTTTCCACGCGGACCGCTATGTCACCAGAGCCACACCTGCTGGCTTCGACGACGGCTCCGACTACGACCACGACGCCGAGGATGATCGAGGTGAGTACTCTGAACCTTACAATTTTGATGACAGGTATGCCTCTCGGAGAACACGGCGCCGTGTGCAAGCCTCTACACCACGCGATGGCCGACGTCGTCACGCTGCCCAAACCGACGCGATGCCGAGAAGACCCAGCCGCCGCGATGCCGAGAAGACCTAGCCGCCGCGATGGTGGAGTTGCCCCCCGCAATGATCATTTGAGGACACCCCCTACTCAGCAACGCAGCCATGATGTATGTGATCATCTACGACACCAAAGTGTCCGGACACCGCGTTATGACGATGGCTATACGTCGATCACACCCAATGTCCAAGACGACTTCGACGAGTATGATGACGAAGAGATCGAGGACTCAGGTGTGGTCAATCCAAATTTTTTCCATCCACCTCTTGAAGATCCCATTGAGTTGCAGGATCACCCTTCGGATTGGATGCCTTCGCCACGTCTCCTACCCAGAGGAGAACGCGTTCCTGACATTGGCGGTGAGCGTCGCGATGTTCAGCAGAGAGACAATCGACACGACAACTATGATCCCCAGCCACGAAGACGTCAACGCGATGACGCCTATGCGCCCAGGGATGACTTTGTCTGCGTAGATCACGAACAATGCGATAGACACCAAGTTGGACGCGATAGACCACATGGATTGCGCGCCATTAACAATCCTCTTTATGACGTTGTACCAAACAATGCGTTCAACCCAGCCCCAGAACAGCCTCGATACCAGCGACCCCACGTCAAGGTAAAAATCGAGCATTTTCATGGTGAATACAACCCCTCTGTGTTTCTTGAATGGGTGCAGGCTACAGAGTACACTCTTTGCTATAATCGTGTGCCACCTGAGGACCATGTTGAAGCCGCGACGCTTAACTTCCGAGGAGCCGCCCACGTGTGGTGGCATAGGTTCGAAGATGACTGCGTTCGACGCCACAGAGCACGAGTCATAGAATGGCATCAATTAGTCTACGTAATGACCAGGAAATACGTGCCTCCAGACTACCAGAATCAAATGCGATTGGACATTGCCATGGCTCGCCAGGGATCGATGACTCCACTCGAGTTCTTTTCCAAGCTTGAAGACATGTATTACAAGGCCAACATCTCTGTTACACCATCTACTCTACGGACCAAATTCTTGAGTGGCTTGAACACTAACATCCGTGATCAACTCGAGATTTTGCCCATCAAAGACATGAACACACTCACCCACACGGCGATGCAAATTCATGCACAATTATCTCGCCGGAGGTCTTACACATATTCCAGTGGCCAACAAAGGTATTCTTCTAACTCTAATGGTTTACCTTCTACTAATGTTCGCTCTAGTGCCTCTACCACATCCGCGTCTAGCCAGGCCCCCAAAGCAAAGACCGCGCCACCAGCCACCGCGCCGCGACAGAACGCGCCAAGACAGGCGCCAGTGAACAATAATCGCGCGCGTGATATTGAGTGTTACAAATGTGGTGGAAGAGGCCACTACAAGAAAGATTGCCCCAACGCTCGCCAAGTGTTGTTCTCCACAGCCGCTTCCGGCTACGAGTCTTATGAGGACGAGGTGGCCACACTTGACGCGATCCCTGAAGACAATGCAGAGGAGGATGAAGACGCGTATGACTGTGAACCCACATCTCTACACACGGGCACACCATTGAGCTTGGTGACGCATCATCTCCTCACTGGCAAGGAAGCCAACTTAAGCGATCAACGCGATAACTTGTTCCACACAAGGGCTCTAGTGCAAACAGCTTCCTTGAGTGTCATTATTGATGGAGGCTCTTGTGCAAATATTGTGAATGAGAAGGTTGTCAACCACTTCAAATTGCCTATAACTCCTCATCCACAACCTTATGCCCTTCAATGGATTTCTTCAAGTCCAGGTAACACAGTATCTCGCCAATGTTTAATTTCTTTTTCTATAGGCTAATACTGTGATTCTATTCTTTGTGATGTCATTGCAATGGACGCCACCCATATTTTGCTTGGGCGCCTATGGCAATTTGACAGACGCGTGCTCCATGACGGGTATTTGAACACTTATGTGTTCAATTACCACGGGAAGCGCGTCACTTTGCATCCAATGTCTCCCCATGAGATCTTGTAGGACTAGGTAGAACGCAATCGCCAGAAGGCCATAGAGACTGCATCCACTATGTCCAAATCTGGTCACACTTCGCCTTCTCCAGGCACTAGCAAGAAGAAGCCAAACACCCAAGCTAGGACACCAAGTGCCCCGCCTCATTCGTTGCCCCCAGCGCGTCCTTTGCAAGGAACCTGTGAGCAACGCGTTCTTTTGACCAGGCCTAGTGACCTCACTGCATGTGTCACTGGCAAAGCGCCATGTTTTCTACTTGTGCCAACCCCGTGCATACCAGAATCGTCGAAGAACGCGGTCTTACCATCATCGACCGCGAAGTTGCTTGACGCATTCCGCGACGTATTCCCAGATGAATTGCCACAAGGTTTACCTCCCCTGCGAGGCATTGAGCACCAGATTGATCTTGTTCCAGGTGCTTCTTTGCCCAACCGCGCTGCTTATAGAGCTGGTCCAGAAGAGACCAAAGAACTACATCGCCAAGTCCAAGAATTATTTGATCGCGGGTACGTACATGAGTCTATTTCCCCTTGTACTGTGCCTGTGATCCTTGTGCCCAAGAAAGATGGCACCTGGAGAATGTGTGTTGATTGCCGTGCCATAAACCAGATCACAGTCAAGTATAGGCACCTTATTCCCCGCCTTGATGATATGCTTGATGAACTTCATGGCGCGACACTCTTCTCCAAGATTGATTTGAAGAGTTGTTATCACCAGATCAGAATGAAAGAAGGTGGTGAATGGAAGACGGCATTCAAAACCAAGTATGGGCTCTACGAGTGGCTTGTCATGCCCTTTGGGCTCACGAACACGCCCAGCACCTTCATGCGCGTGATGAACCACGTGTTGAGAGCTTTCCTTGGCAAGTTTGTTGTCGTTTATTTCGATGACATCCATGTGTATTCCCGGAGCCTAGAAGACCATGTCGCTCACCTTCGCCAAGTGCTCGAATGCCTTCGCCAAGAGAGCATGTTTGCAAATCTGGCAAAGTGCTCATTTTGCTCCGAGTCCACCAACTTTCTAGGCTACATTGTGAGTAGCGATGGTTTACGCGTTGATAATGAGAAGACCACGGCCATCAAGGACTGGCCCACGCCTACAACCCCGGCGCAAGTGCGAAGCTTTCTAGGTCTCGCGGGCTTTTATCGGCGTTTTGTACGCGATTTCTCTTCCATTTCCGTGCCACTACATGAGCTCACCAAGAAAGGAAGCACAGTTTTGTGGCTTGAGTCCCATGAACGCGCCTTCCCCGCCTTGAAGAATGCGTTGTGCCAAGCTCCTTTGCTCTAGCTTCCAGATTTCACCAAACACTTCGAAGTAGAGTGTGATGCCTCTGACATAGGCATTGGTAGTGTGCTACACCAAGATAAGAGGCCAATTGCCTACTTCAGTGAGAAGCTCACAGGACCCACTCTCAATTACCCCACCTACGATAAAGAGCTTTATGCCTTAGTACGCATGTTGAAGACTTGGCAACACTACCTCTGGCCGCATGAGTTTGTCATCCACAGTGATCATGCCGCGTTGATCTACTTGAATAGCCAAGCTCACCTCAATCGCCGCCATGCTCGTTGGGTGGAGTTTCTGGAGACATTCCCTTATGTCGTTGTTCACAAGAAAGGGAAAGATAACATCGTTGCTGATGCGCTGTCTCGCAGGTATGTTCTCTTGACTCAAGTGCAAACTAAGATTTTGGGTTTTTCTTTGATTAAAGATTTATATGCTAGTGACCCGTTCTTTGCCCCTATTCTTGAGCACTGCCTGAGATCGCGTGAGTTTGAGACGTTTTACCTTTCTGAGGGTTATTTGTATAAGGCTAGTCGTCTATGCATTCCTAGATCTTTCATTAGGCGCCTATTGACTGAGAAAGCACACGCGAGTCATGGACACTTTGGGATTAGGAAGACCTTAGACGCGCTGCGAGAACATTTCTTTTGGCCTAACATGACCCATCAAGTGACTAGATTTTGTAGGATTTGTGTGACTTACCAGAGAGCCAAAGCTAAGTCTAGTCCTCACGGCCTCTACACTCCTTTGCCAATTCCGAGTGCCCCCTGGGAAGATTTGTCTATGGATTTCATCACGGGTTTGCCCCTCTCTAGACGAGGTAAAGACTCTATTTTTGTGGTCGTAGATAGATTTTCTAAGATGGCACATTTTATAGCTTGTAAGACCACCCATAGTGCTAGTGAGATTGCTGATTTATTCTTTGAGCATGTGGTGCGTCTTCATGGAGTCCCGCATACCATTGTTAGTGACAGAGATTCTAAGTTTGTTGGTCATTTTTGGAGAACTCTTTGGGGAAAGCTAGGAACCAAACTCATATTCTCAACTAGCTACCACCCCCAAACCGATGGCCAAACGGAGGTCACCAAAAAAACTCTAGGAGCCCTCCTTCGCACAATGCTCAAAGCCAACCCTAAGCGTTGGGAGGACTTACTATCTCTTATTGAGTTTTGTTACAATAGATGCAGGCACACGACGACCAAGTTGACACCATTCGAGGTGGTGTATGGCATGAACCCCTTGACACCACTGGATTTGTCGCCGCGCTCTCTCCGAGACCCTGTACATGTCTCCGCCTCCAATCGCGCTGAGCAAGTCCAAGAGTTTCATCGAAAGACCAAGGAGCAGCTGGAGAGGAGAGTCGCGCAGTATGCCTCGCAGAAGAATTCAGGCCGCCGACGCGTCGTCTTTGCCCCCGGAGATCTTGTCTGGGTGCATCTACGAAAAGAGAGGTTTCCCTCGCGGCGAAAACACAAACTGGCACTGCATGGAGATGGCCCCTACCGCGTGAAAAAGGCCATAGGGGACAATGCTTATCAATTCGACCTCTCACCAGATTTTGGAGTCCACACGTCCTTCAACGTGGTAGACTTGACTCCATATGTTGAGCCAGAGTTTGATGATGGTGAAGCGGGGACGCTTCACAGCCAAGTGGGGGAGGGTGATGTGACCCTGCCTCCCATGACGGCCCAAGACGAGGAAGAAGCCATGAGCCTACGCTCAAAGGGCCCAGTAACAAGGTCTAGGTCCAAGGCCATCGCCGCCGCCGTCGTGTCACTTATCGCACGCGTCGCCGCCAACCAAGGAAGCCCAGAGACCAATCCAAGGCTCGTCGTCCTCGCCACCATCGGAAGTTCTGAAGACTGTGAAAAGGCCGCATTCTTTTGAAGACTGTGCCACCTCGTCGTCTCACGCGATGATCTCGTCAAAGCCTTCAACGCGTCCATGAGTTTCACGCGTTCTTTTTAAGACATAATCTATATTTGGTATTTCCAGCTTGCATTAGATAGTTTCCTTATTTGCAACGTTTTAGATAGTTTCCTTATTTATAGCATTTAGATTAATTTCCTTTTATCTTTTAGGGTTTGTACCTTTTGCATGCTTGCATGGGCTAGCCCTTAGGCTCGTTTCGACCCAAGCCGATTAGGTCTTGGTCGAGACCTCTTTCCTATTTATACCCTACTTTGTACTCTTTGTTTCTCACGTTCAAGTTAAAGTTCAAGGTTTAAAGTCGAGTGTTAATCCCTCCTTCCCTTGATCGGATGTCACCCTTATCCCTCTCATCCCCATTCATTCCGCCGCCGACGCTACGGCAACCACTCGATCTCCATCGAGCTTATCCCCTCCGCAGTCGACGCTATGACATCCGTAGTCGACACTACGACATCCGTAGTCGACGCTACGACACCCGCAGTCGACGCTACGACACCAACGACTTGTTCCATCAAGTTGTCTATTCCTTCATTCAATCGCTTCTGCCACCGCCATCATCTTTCCATCAATCGTCACCACCGTGATCACCACCAAGTTCAACATCGCGTTCTTCAACGCGTACAGCATCATCTTCACCAACTGAGACGTTCAGACGTGACTTCCCAACCAAGACTAGATCTAAGGCGCCACCTTTGGCAATTCGGCTTGTCACAGGAGACAAGGACACATCAGACGGGATAACGAGTTGATCGGATAATACAAAACAAATCCAAACCAAATAGACAATCAGTCACGTAAAGAATAGATGTAAAATAGTAATATGGTATATTGATCAATTGATGATAGAATCAGATCGTTGTACAACTTATCCTCGAAGAGTAAGGGATCGAGTCCTGTTCGACAGGCGGTTTCGATGATTCGACCGGCTATGATTGGATAGTTGACAGGGCTAAAGTCGTATACCCAATCAAAAAAATCCTAAAATACCTACTAAAGAGTATAGCAAGCAAGTCAGGGTCGATCCCACATGGAGTCAGGTTATCTATTTCTGTAATTCGCAATCACCAACTAGAAACTACGGGGAGGGTTTGTAGTGTTTTCTTGGTAAACAAGTAACAAGTAAGCAAGTAAAGGTTGTGAATATAATGGGGAAAAGCGCCACACTTAACAAAGATCCACACAACAAAAGATATGGTTGATCACTAAATTCTATTAATCTCAAGTTCTTATCTTTCCTTTAGTTGTTCTTATCCCGATCTTAGGTAACTATTAGTTCTACCAGCTCTAATAGTACTTATTACTAAATCAAACCCGAAAACCTTCAAGACTCAATAAAGCAATAGCATTCAAACAAGGATTTATCAAGATACATGCAATAGAAACAACCCGTTACTATAACATGCAATTAACTCTCTCTCATGATGAACACTCGCAACCCACTTATGTAAATCGTGTGTACTACTAGATATGCAACCCGAACCCGGAATCACAAGTCCTAGCTATTAGGAAGATATCAATAAACCTAGGTGATCAGTCTAGATAAATCAACATAAACCAATAAACATTCAAGCACAAGAGAATTAATACAACTAGATAGGAAATAGAACAAAATTAGAAAACTCACAACCAATCAATTGTTGGCTTCAAACTGTCAAGTGCAACAATGGAGGTTTAGTTCTCCATTAGGGTTTGTGAGAGCAAAAACGTAAAAAGGTGGCAACTAGGGTTAGAGAATGGATCCTCCTAAAAGAGTCTTAAACTTAACTTAAATACTAAGGAAATAATTCAGAAATAAAGAAAAGAAATAAACAAACTTGGAAACAAAGTCTCGGAAATAAAATAAAACGGGAAATAAAAACTCGGAAATATCTTCAGCGCGTCGCCGCCGCTGGGTGCGGTGACACCCACCGCGGGGTGCGGTGGGTCTCCAGAGGATCCAGCAGCTTCTGCGACACTTCCGTAAAAATGCCATAATTTTTGATTCCCAACTCGGATTGCGCTCATATTTTGAGGACTTGCATTAGACTTCAAGATCTAACTCCTCGAATTAGAATTACTCCATTTGGACATCTGAGTAAATATAACGAACCAATTGAATTCAGCACATTGTTCTTCCACTCATCAATGCACTTCAAACCTCTGTAAATCCCATGATTTCTTCACTTCTAGTCTTATCTTCCGGATTACAGAATCACCATCAAATCATATCCAAACATCCTCTAAAGCATGCTAATAATCCCTAGATACGCCATACAATATATCGCATATCAAATTCCCCCATGCTTAAACTTTGCTCGTCCTCGAGTAAACTAAAGTCAACCTACTCCTCCAAATTCAACCCCAAGGCTTCAGGAAGCACAAGAAAATATGACACTAGTAGTTATAACACATCAACAATAAGCTCCAAGACAACCAAACAAGTGATGCAAAACATAACATACAACTCCTCAAATAAACACCCCACACAATCAAACTTAAAAGAAAGCAGAGTACTTCCCTCAAGCTTATCCCGAACACCATAGAGTGAGTAACAATCTAATCATAGCCTCCATCTATCTTCTTATCGCTCCAGAGTGACCTACCTGAATCCTCCTTATATCACATCTTCTTATGTCACCACGCCAGGAAAAATGAGGAATCCTAAAAATCACTCTTATTCTTTTCACTCATTTTTCCAAGGCGCCCTTTTGGGTTTTCACCAAGCCACTCATTTCATTTTTCAATAGATGGGCTCACAATATACTCACATCACTCTTGACCAATTATTACCCCAGCCTAATGTTGGTCCAAGCCACCTGCTTATTACCTAAGCCGCCCTCTCGGGTTTTCGACTTATCTCAGGATTTCAATTTTTGCCTTTTTTCAATTTTGGCTCTTTTCAATTTTTTATTTTTCTCCTCAACAACGTAGCAAGTATAGAACTCTCCCCCATGCTTAAACATTGCATTGTCTTCAATGTAATGAAAGACAAAAAAAAATAGAAGCACAGGGGAAAGCAAAAAAATAACTCACAACGTCGCCGAGCTGCTTGGACACTTTCGTTGTTGCTGGCGGTAAAACAATGAACGCTCAGGTCTCTGGTGTTGTGTGGGTGTCTTCGTCAACTCCATAATCTTCTCCTACCGTGCAACCAAAAGGAACCAATGTGGTGAGTATTGGCATAGCAAGGATGTCGGGGTTGCACGGCCTTCAACGAACACATTGTAGAGTCCAGATGTAATCGTGGGGGGCTCTAGTGTTCCTCCTCATCAGCTGTCAATTGTAGGGCCATCATCATTGCCAAATAATGTGTGGGGCTAATGACTCCTCCTTGGACAACATGATGCGCAACATCTCCATGGGGAATTCTGGACAGCTGGCCTTGGTACAACTTTTTTTTTTTGCTCCCCGTTTAAGGTTTTTTCGGGGAGTTTATTAGTGCAGGGGGAAAAAACTTACAATGGTGTGGGAAACACCTTCTTCAATTCGCATAGGTCTCATCCCTGCAGGTTAGTTAGAAACAAAGAAAAACAAAAACAAAAACAAAACACACCAAAACAAAAGCATAAACAAAGAAAAAAAAAACAAAGAAAAACAAACATACCTCGGGTTGCCTCCCGGACAGCGCCTTAGTTATTGTCATGGCTTGACTTGGTATTCTCCCACTTAACTTGGGTTGCTCAAAGCAATTGAACTCTTGGGGTCTATATCAGGGGGATGCCTCTTTGTATACTCCCTGTTGAGCTTTTCCCCCATGCTTGTGCACTTCATGATGGTTGGGCCGTTGTTCATATCTATGAATGCACTTGCCATCTTCAAAAACGGTCTACCCAGCATCTCAGGGGCTGTATGTATGTCCTACCCCGTATCTAGCATATAAAAATCCGCCACTTGAATCAGGGTCTCCTTCTTGTGCTTCCCCTTTGATTTCTTCTAGATCTTGCGCAACACCCCTAAAAATTCTGTGCAGCGAGGGATGATGTTCGCCAGCGTGACCAAGGGAACGGTTTCTGCACAGTCACTGAAGGTTTCAAATATTTTTTTGTCGTTCTCCACCATTCTGGTGTCCTTCAGAGCCTCAGGGAAGGGTGTAGCGGGGTGCAGCGAGACAAGCGGGAAGGAGTTTAGATGCACATACTCATCATAGGCAGCCTCAAGAGGGTCGGGGGCTGCCGGGGCATTTTCGAGAGGGGCGGGCGTCGCAGGATCATTTCCGCAATCGCGTCTCTCCTCCTCTTGGTCGCTGAATTCCTCCAGTCCCAAAAAATATTCTTCTTCAGAAAGCACCTTGCGGTCCCAAATATCGTCTGGAAGGCCCAACTCCTTGAGTGAACCACTGGCGTGGTCAGATTCCACTGCGGGTGCGGTCATGTTCGTAGAGGAATTCTCGGAAAATCCCACAACGCCTCCGCGATTGCGGTCAGATGACCGCGGGTGCGGTGAAGATGCAGGACTCTCAGTTTGTTCTGCCGCTGGGTGCGGTGAGAATGGCGCGGGGTGCGGTCGGTCTTCTAGAGTCCCACCGCGGGTGCGGTCCGCCTGCCGCAGGTGCGGTGAACTCGACAGAGAGTTCTCGCCTTCTGTGTCGTCCTCTTCAGCACTAGGAGCGACGTTCAGCTGCTTACCACTTCTAAGCGTCACGGCACTAACATTTTCTCTCGGGTTAACTACCATTTGAGACGGTAGAAGTCCCGAAATCTTTGCATCGGTCTTTGTGATAGCTTCAACCATTTGTCTCATCTGCTTTTCTAGATTCCTGATGCTTGACTCCCTAGTTTCAACACTAGTGCTGAAATGTTTATCCAGAGCTTGGATCATATCTTCAGTTGACATGGAGGAACTAGGATTGGACACTGGCGGGCTATGCTCATAGGCCGGATTGTACTGCCGTGGAGTACCCTGCTGGTAGAACGATTGTGGCTCCGGGTAGAACTCCTGGTAGTCATGACCATATGGAGGGTATTGTTGGTACCCATAACTCGAATTGGGGTGATCTCTCCACCCTGGAGTGTATGCGTAGGAGTATGGTCATATCGCGGCTCTCCCCAGAAATCCATATCTGTATCAAAATCGAAAAAGAAAATACAAAAATCAGTAGCACCATGGACCATAAGAGAGGTCCACACCAAAGTTGGTAACAAACAAAAACACAAAAACAAAAATTTTGACTCCCCGGCAACGGCGCCAAATTTGACAGGGCTAAAGTCGTATACCCAATCAAAGAAATCCTAAAATACCTACTAAAGAGTATAGCAAGCAAGTCAGGGTCGATCCCACAGGGAGTCAGGTTATCTAATTCTGTAATTCGCAATCACCAACTAGAAACTAGAGGGGGGGTTATAGTGTTTTCTTGGTAAACAAGTAACAAGTAAGCAAGTAAGCAAGTAAAGGTTGTGAATATAATGGGGAAAAGCGCCACACTTAACAAAGATCCACACAACAAAAGATATGGTTGATCACTGAATTCTATTAATCTCAAGTTCTTATCTTTCCTTTAGTTGTTCTTATCCCGATCTTAGGTAACTATTAGTTCTACCAACCCTAATAGTACTTATTACTAAATCAAACCCGAAAACCTTCAAGACTCAATAAAGCAATAGCATTCAAACAAGGATTTAACAAGATACATGCAATAGAAACAACTCATTACTATAACATGCAATTAACTCTCTCTCACGATGAACACTCGCAACCCGCTTATGTAAATCGGGTGTACTACTAGATATGCAACCCGAACCCGGAATCACAAGTCCTAGCTATTAGGAAGATATCAATAAACCTAGGTGATCAGTCTAGATAAATCAACATAAACCAATAAACATTCAAGCACAAGAGAATTAATACAACTAGATAGGAAATAAAACAAGAATAGAAAACTCACAACCAATCAATTGATGGCTTCAAACTGTCAAGTGCAACAATGGAGGTTTAGTTCTCCATTAGGGTTTATGAGAGCAAAAACGTAGAAAGGTGGCAACTAGGGTTAGAGAATGGATCCTCCTAAAAGAGTCTTAAACTTAACTTAAATACTAAGGAAATAATTCAGAAATAAAGAAAAGAAATAAACAAACTTGGAAACAAAGTCTCGGAAATAAAATAAAACGGGAAATAAAAACTCGGAAATATCTTCAGCGCGTCGCCACCGCTGGGTGCGGTGACACCCACCGCGGGGTGCGGTGGGTCTCCAGAGGATCCAACAGCTTCTGCGACACTTCCGTAAAAATTTCATAACTTTTGATTCCCAACTCGGATTGCGCTCATATTTTGAGGACTTGCAGTAGACTTCAAGATATAACTCCTCGAATTGGAATCACTCCATTTGGACATCTACGTAAATAGAACTAACCAATTGAATTCAGCACAATGTTCTTCCACTCATCAATGCACTTCAAACCTCTATAAATCCCATGATTTCTTCACTTCTAATCTTCTCTTCCAGATTACAGAATCACCATCAAATCATATCCAAACATCCTCTAAATCATGCTAATAATCCCTAGATACGCCATACAATATATCGCATATCAGTAGTATCCCAGGGGACTTGAGTGAGAGCGGATATGCTAGTAAGCTTTTTGAGAGCTAAGTGAGTGAATACTGCTCATAGACGTGTTGTTTGTTGATTGTTTCTTCGTGATCTATTTATGGTATCTTCCTCTTTCGTCCGTTACTTATCTTCGTAATATCCTCCATTCATTCCCTGCATGATCTCCGGGATCCCTCTTGAATGTCATCATAATCTTTGTTTTTAATTTTGTTACCGTTTGCCGCTGATCAGGTAATTAATGCCCAGGGCAAAATCTTCGGAGCTGGTCGGATCCCACGCGTCTGAGGAGTGTCCGACGTTTCCTTCTAGTCGCTTCTGGCCTTTGAATTCACTTGGATCTTGGCCCAATTTGCTTGCACCGATCCCTTTAGAGTATGTTGGACCCAACAATAGCCCTAAGTTGTTTTGGGCTCAAGGCAGCTGTGAGATGGAGTCCAAACAACTTTCCTTCCACACGATCTCCGCCCTCTGATCTGGGCGCGATAGGCGAGGGCTACGTGGTGATAATCCCGCTGCACGATGGGACATCTCTGCGACCTGCCAGTTCCCTCCATAAACCCGAATTAAGTTCTGACGGTTTGGGTTCATCTTCTTTCCTTGCTCTCTGATCTGGTAGGCTTATTTAGGTTTCCCAAACAATTGCTTTTCGATTTCCTCCTCTTTTCGTTCTGGAAATGGTTTCCAATGAGTCTTCTGAGTCGTCGGCTACTCACTTGAACTCGAGCAAGAATGAGGCCCCCCTTTTCTTTTTGAAGGAGGCTGACGCTCTGACGGGGACGCTGACGGAGGCGTAGTTGGAGCAGATCCTCCAAGTCAGAGGCTTTCCTCCTGAGGTGGTCACGAGGTTGCCGCATCCGGACGAGAGAGCCGACGCTCGCTATGAGGGATGAGTTTGTTTCTATGCCTACCCATTTCGGATAGGTCATACATTTACGTTTTCCTCTCTTGTCAGGGATTTTTTAGCAACTTTGGCGCTTGCGCCGTGTCAGGTCATGCCGCAGGCGTGGAGGATCCTTAGGGTTTTTGGTCTGTTGAATCTTCAGTCTGGGGCCAGTTTTAACTTTGACGCCCTGTGGTACAATTACTCTTTAGGGTCGAAGAGTTCTTCTCGTGTCCAGTTGCGTATCCGTCCGGGTCGAAAGCCCTTGGTGTTTAACCTAGATGTAAATGACCGTGGATGGGGGTCGAAGTTCTTCTTCGTCGAGCATTCGTCTCTGGAGAAGGGGGTGACTGTTCGTTTCTGCTGTCGGAGTGGCGAGTTGAGAGTACGTA
Organism: Rheum nobile; assembly: GCA_027886185.1. Lineage (NCBI taxonomy): Eukaryota > Viridiplantae > Streptophyta > Magnoliopsida > Caryophyllales > Polygonaceae > Rheum > Rheum nobile. The sequence goes on from WOAB01000040.1 coordinate 8,997,901, forward strand.
TTCGACTTCTCTTTGCCCATTTTTATGTGTTTTAACCCTTTGCTTAACTCTTCTTTTTTGTAGTCCCTGAAGTTGAAGAGTTGGAAGTGGACACTCAGTCGAAAGGTCTATCAAAAATTATCCTCAACATCCCCGCGTCGGAGTGGAAATTCCTACTACTCAGGACGTTATGTCGACTGTTTCGTCATCTCAGGTCAAGTGTAAGTTTTTATTCGACTCATGTATTTTTTAATCGTGTGCTTGTGTCTTACATTTTGTCTGTCGTGTCAGCGTCTCCAGCTGGTCGGTCAAGTGCCCGTTTGAAGGAAGTGTCCAGGAAAAGTCTGATAGAGCAAAGGCTAGCGGCGGCCAGGGCCTCGTCGAGTAAATCGACGCCGGCAGAGTCGTCGCTTCCAGCCAAAGTTGGCTCGAAAAGGAAGGCAGGTGCTTCTTCTGGCGATGTGAAGGTTGTGGATACTTCAAAGAAGAAGGCGACGGTCGCTCGTGGAGTCGAGAAGATCGACTTGGTCGGTCGATCGATCGCCGATCTTTTTCATGCTCAGGACCCGACTCTGAAGTCGATGGCGTCTCTCCCTTGGATTGCATTGGCAAAGCGGGGTGCTCTGCGTGGAAGGTAAATCGTCTTGTCGGATCTCAAGTTTATATGTTTTCTTCCTCATAATCTGGTTGGTTTTTTATTGTTTTGATCTTGTCTTTTCCTCTTCCAGACTTTTCAGTTTCTCTTGGGCGCATATTCTGGAGTCAAAGAGATGGTCGCTAAGGCCGAGGACAGGGCTGCTAGGTCAGAGTCTGACCTGGCGTCTTTGAAGACCAAGGTGGAAGGAGCCGAGAGCCGCTTTAGGGACGCTGAGTGCCGCTTCGCTAGGGAGTTGAAGAGTTGCCAAGATGACTTGGATGTTTGTCATAGGGAGCTCAGCAAGATCCAGACAAGTGTTGAAGAGAAGGTGAAGCAGGCTAGGATTGAGGCTGGTCGGGTCGCAGACGACGTAGGCGCTTTTTACGCGTTGAAGTCGCGTGTCGAGATGATCGAGGAGTTTGAAGAGGGCAAGTAGGAGACCTGGGATTTGAAGAAGGAGAAGGAGACCATGGTACCCTGTTTCCGAAGGGGAATCCTGGTTCGGAGCTGTTCCAGTTGGCTGGCGTCGGAGAAGAATCTCTAGACGAGAGTGCCGGTGAAGACGAGGTCCATTCTGGCGACACCGTACCGATCGAGCCCCAGCCTTTCTCTGATCCGGCCCCTGCTGAAGGTAACGCTACGACCCCTGACTCTTGACTTTTTCCGTAAATGACTTGTGATCCCACCTGCGTGTGGGTAGAATGTTTTCTGGTTTGGCGACCCGTCCATCATCGCGGCTCGCAGAATGTGTTTGTAGATAATTGAAGTCCTACGTGTGTGTAGGCAGACAATATGTTTTGGCGACCCGTCCACCATCGCGGGTCGCATGGATGTAAAAAAGGTTAGACTTTTATTGACGTAATCTGTTTTACAAAGGGTCGAACTTGTTTCGTGTTCGTTTGTTTTGTCGGATTCTTCTAGAGAAGATAGTCGTTGACGCCTTTGATTTGTGTGTCGGGTTTGCCCGTGTGCTCCATCGAGTAGGGCTTACCGCATTGTGTAAAGAAGAAGGCCTGCAAATGTATATGTTTACGTTTCAGTCATGACTTAGTGTTATGCCGAGGAGGAAAGCAATATGTCTTTATTGCGTAGATGTAATAAGGTGTTTTGACCTTATGTATTGTATAAGGCAGGCGGTGTGCCGACGTGCCTTTGGTATTCATCTCCCCGTGTTCCGATCGATCGTGTAAATATAGTGTAAGCGCTTTTTGTTTATGACTGGATCCAGCGTGTATGTTGATGTTGTCATGTACTTAGGTTTGCAAGGGAAATGTCCTTACTAGATGTGAGTGCTCAGGTTTATGAAATAGAATTGAGTTTGTAACATCGAATAGCACATGACAAGTGAGAGAATATTAGTGCCTTACTTTGCTGGTCTAGAAGCGATATAGCTTCAGATGTGTTGCGTTCCAACTTCTTGGGATCGGTTGTCCGTCTTTATCCTCCAGTTGGTACGCTCCCTGTCTGACCACTTCCTTGATGAGATAGGGTCCTTCCCACTGAGGCGCGAGCTTTCCGTCGGTCGGATTCATGGTGTTCTGGAACATTTTTCGAAGGACCCAGTCGCCAACTTTGAAGACTTTGGCTTGAACATTTTTATTGTAACTTCTTGCGACCTGTTGTTGGAACTTGACCATTCTAATTCTGGCTCTTTCCCTAGTTTTATCCACCGTGTCCAAGTTGTGCGCTAGCTCGACGTTGTTTTGTTCATTCGTCTGGAGACTGTAACGGGCTGTCGGAACCAGTAATTCGGCGGGAATGACCGCTTCACTTCCGTAGATGAGTGAGAATGGTGATTGTCCAGTTGCATTTTTTGGGGTGGTCTTGTCGGACCAGAGGATGAGAGGGAGTTCGTCTGCCCATTTTCCTTTAGCCCCTGTGAGGCATTTCTTGAGGTTGTTGACGATGATTTTGTTGCTAGACTCGGCTTATCCGTTAGATTGTGGATATCGAGGAGTGGATGTGACTAGTCTGATGTTCTACTGGTTGCAAAAGGCTTGATTCTTGTGACTGATGAATTGGGAGCCATTGTCGCACACGATTTCTGATGTGACGCCAAATCTGCACAAGATATTGCGTTTTATAAACGAAATGAAGTGTTGATCTTTTACCTCTCGGTAGGCTTCAGCTTTGATCCACTTGGAAAAATAGTCTGTCATGGCAAGGAAAAAGACTCATTGACCCGACGCAGGTGGGAGTTTTCCGACGTTGTCCATCCCCCATCTCATGAAGGGCCATGGTGCCAGAGTCGGGTGGAGGAGTTCCGAGGGTTGATGAGGAATGGGTGGGTGTCGTTGGCAGGCATCGCACTTCCTGGTGTACTCCATCGCGTCTCTATTCATTGTGGGCCAGTAGTATCCGGTTCGCAAGGCTTTCCCTGAGAGGCTTCGTCCTCCGGTGTGGTTTCCACATTCTCCCTCATGTAATGATTGTAAGATGCGTCTGACTTCTGGAGTCTTGAGGCATCGGAGGAGTATCCCTGTGACAGATCTTTAGCCTTTTTGCTTCCGTTTTGTCGTTGGATAGGATGCCGTCTTTTAGCCATTTTATGTAAGGTAACGTCCAGTCGTTATGATCGTTGACGATATCTTCTTCTAGTCGGTCGCCTATCTCCAATGTGACAAGTTCTTCCAATGGTGTACTTAAATCCTTGGGTGTTTTTGGAACAGCTGGTGTTGTGATGTGCGCCAGTGGGATGTTTGGGAATTCCGTTGGGTCCAAGACGGACCCCAAGTTGGCTAGTGCGTCAGCCTGAGCGTTGAGATCTCTGGGAACTTGCCTGATGTCGAACGTTTGCAATTGGTCGATTAGCTTTTTGGCCACGTCCAGATAAGCTATCATTTTGTCGTCCTTGGCGTTGTACGACCCTTGTATTTGATTTACGACCAAAAGGGAGTCACAGATGACTTCGATTTCTTGGACTCCTAGGTCGCGTGCCAGAATGAGCCCAAATATGAGTGTTTCGTATTCAGATTCGTTGTTGGTCGTGTCCCATTTGCATCTTACGGCATGGGCTATCTTGTCCCCTTGTGGCGATTTCAGCTTGACCCCTAGCCTCGATCCTCTAGCATTCGACACACCATCAGTGTGGAGCTCCCATTTACTTGTTTCCTCCGTCGCGAGTAACTGTGTTGCTTCTTGGGCGGCTTCTTGTTCTAGGGTCGGGCTGAAGTCTACCACAAAGTCAGCCAAGGCTTGCGACTTGATCGCCGTCCTGGGCTCGTATTCGATGTCGTAGCCGCTGAGGTGTATGGCCCATTTGGTCATTCATCCTGTGACCTCGAGTTTCCTCATGATTGCTCTCATGGGATGGTTAGTGCGGACAATTACAGTATGAGATTCGAAATATGGTTTGAGTTTATTCGATGCCATTACCAGTGATAGGACAAGTTTTTCCAATGACGAGTACCTTGTCTCCGCTGGCAGTAACGTTTGACTGACATAGTAGATTGGCGATTGTTTGTCATCTTCTTCTCTGACCAGTACTGCGCTCACGGCGGACTCCGATACTGCTAGGTATAGCAATAATGGTTCATCGTCTTTGGGTTTGGTTAACAACAGGGGACTAGCCAGGTATTTCTTCAAATCCTGGAATGCGATTTTCATGTCCTTCTGTCCATTGAAAGGACTTGTTCTTCTTGAGAGCGTCGTGAAAGGGTTTGCACTTATCGGACGACTTCGAGATGAATCTGTTCAAAGCTGCTATCCGACCTGTCAGCTTTTGTACGTCCTTGACGCATCGAGGGGATCGGAGGTTGATGAGGGCCTTGACCTGTTCCGGACTGGCTTCTATTCCTCTTTGTGTCACCATGTACCCCAAGAATTTTCCTGACGACACCCCGAAAGAGCATTTCATAGAATTTAATTTCATGTTATGTCTTTTTAGTACCTCGAAGTTGTCGCGGAGGTGGTCGATGTGGTCCTTTTTCTTTTTTGATTTGACCAGCATGTCGTCTATGTAGACTTCCATTGTGTCCCCAATATGATCTTTTAACATCTTGTTGACTAGTCGTTGATAAGTAGCCCCTGCATTTTTTAGTCCGAAGGGCATTACTTTGTAACAATACATACCTTGGCTTGTGACGAATGTCGTTTTCTCTTGGTCTTCCGGTTCCATAAGGATCTGATTGTACCCACTGAACGCGTCAATGAAGGATAGCATTTCGTTCCCTGCTGTCGCGTCGACCATGGCATCGATATTAGAGAGTGGGAATGAGTCATTGGGACAAGCCTTGTTAAGGTCGGTGAAGTCGATGCAGACTCTCCATTTGCCGTTTTTCTTTTGGACTACAACCACGTTGGCCAGCCACTCGGGGTAGTTGACTTCTCTTATTTTTCCTGTTTCCAGTAGGCTCCTGACTTCGTCGTCGACGATCTTATTTCTCTCTGGGGCGAATTTCCTACGCTTCTGCTTTACAGGGGGTGAGATGGATCTACATTCAATTTATAAGTAATAATGTTTGGAGATATTCCGACCATATCCTCATGTGACCACGCAAAGCAATCAGCATTAGATCGGAGGAAATCCAGTATTTGTTGTCTGGTCGAGTCGTCCAGGTCCGACCCGACCCTTACCGTTTGGTTTGGCTTTAAAGGATCTAGTGCGATCTCGTCAAGATTTTCCATCTCTGGTTCGACGTACGACTAGATCCTTCGTCGGGCTGTGATTGCTATGCGGTCTTGGGCTCGACCGCGCTCTTCATGGAGGCGACATAGCATTCCTTGGACATCCTCTGATCTCCCTTGATCTCTTAGACTCCCCACTTGGTAGGGAACTTGATGATTTGATGGTACGTTGAGGGTACCGCCTTCATTGCATGTATCCATGGCCTGCCGAGAATGCAATTATAGGGAGATGGACGGTCTAGGATAAAAAACGTCACCTGTTGGTTTACTCCTCCGGCGTATGTCGTAAGAACGATTTCTCCGATAGTGTGTTTAACTTCGCCGCTGAATCCGACTAGTGGAGTCGATTTCTTGATAAGATCATCTTCGCCCAGACCCATCCCTTGGAGGGCGTCGAAGGTCAAGAGATTGGTTGAACTTCCTGTATCGATTAGTACTCTACGTATCAAACAGTTCCCAATAGACAAAGAGATTACCAGACCATCATGATGGTTTTTTGACCCGTCGGCATCGGACTCGTCAAACGTGACCGTTGGGAGGTCAGAGACCCTGGTTTGTCTAAACTCTAGCGTCTCGGGTTTACTGCCTTTGCTTTCTTTCGTATGTCTTTTGGCTACGGAGTATGTGTTTCCACATACGTCTGAGCCCCCTGAAATGGTATTGATAATTTTTGTATGGATAGGAGATGGAGGTTTATCCTGTTTTACCTGATCTCGTCGCTCCGTGGGGGCTTTGGCTCGTTTCGATATCACGTCGCGCAGGAGACCTTACGCAAGTAACCTGGCGACCTCTTTGCATAAGTCGATGCATTCGTCTGTTGAGGGACCATGGTCACCGTGGAATTCGCACCACCTTCTCATGTCCTTCTTGACGTCTGGTCGGTCGTTCTTTCGGGGCCATCTTACTTCTTTTCCATATTTGTCGAAACTCTCGACGAGCTCCGACACGGAAACACTGAAGTTATAAGATTGAACCCTGGGAGGCAGCGTCGGACCATCTCTCCAGTCTTGAGACCTGTCTTGGAAGGATTTTACCTGACTTTGCTCATTTCGAATACGAGGGTAGGGGTGATGACGTCTGTCTCGGCGGTTCTCGGAAGAGGATTTGCGATCGGATTGGTCGGGCCCCTGGGATGCTTTTCGCGATTCGCGATCTTCTTCCAAATGTACCTCGGCCATGGTTTTGGCTTCGACATCTTCGAAGCATCTGCACGGGTACTTGGTGATCTCGTTGTAGAGGTTGCTATCCTTGATCAGAGTTTGTCTGAAGGCTTCGACGGAGGTGGTGACGTCGCAATGGGGGATCGTGACTTTTTTCTTATTGTACCTGTTAAGATAGCTTCAGAGAGGTTCGTTGTACCTTTGGGTGATTCGATAGAGATCACTCGACTACCTCTCGAGCCTCCAACTGCTAGCGAATGGGATCTTGAAGGAATTGACCAGATCCGCGAACGAGGCGATCATTCCCTGAGGCAAACGCATAAACCAGGTCAGTGCGGGACCCGCGAGAGTCATGCCAAAGCTTTTGCACATGACAGCCTCGCGGTTCTCCCTTGGAACAAATGCAGTCATTAGTTTTTGTTTATAGAGAGAAATGTGATCATCTGGATCGTTGGTGCCGTCGAAAGTCGCCATGCTAGGAAGGTTGAACTTCTTTGGGATTTCGACTCTGGCGATCTCTTCGACGAACGGAGATTCCTCGTATCCGTCTGACGCTTCTTTCTCGATCGGTTGCGGAACTCCGGGAATTCTAGTGATGCGGTCGTCGAGTGCCTTCATATGCTGATTGAGCGCCTGCTGGACGAGAGCCAGGATATAGGGAGGATTGGTAACCTGCGGTTCGTCGATTCAGGTTCTTGCTGACCCGATCGGTGTGGAGAAAATAACATTGTTAGTCGAAAATGGATTGACCAAAGGAGTTCGAGATGTACCCTCAGTATGTCCGGGGCGTCAGACGCTCGGGGGAGTCAGCTCGACGCCATCCATGTCAAGGCGCGTCTGGATGATGCTATGGATGGGCATCCGCCTGGATCCAGAAGCCATTGATTGTACCTGCAATCTAAGAGACTCATTTTCACGGGTTAGTTGTGCGATCTCGGCCTCAGATTGGGTGGATAAGGTAGCCAAGGCTTCGGTCTTTTGGCATTGCTGGGCGAGCTCTTCTTGTAGGGTAGTCATGTTTTGGGCAAGCTTTTGGAGTTGGTTCGGAGTAGGGTTTTCGATCGTGTTTCCTTAAGTTTGGGAGTCGTCTTCGAGGCGTGGATCCTCGGCACCGGTAGGCGGGTTAATAGTCATGGTTGGAGGATTTTTGAGATGGTGATCGGCAAGTTGCCCCACGGTGGGCGCCAAATTGTTTTGGGGCGAAAAGGATTTATGGGTGAATAACAAACTCAGTCGGTAAAAATTTGTTGTAACTTGTGTGAATTTATAGCATGGGATAACGTAAGTGTATGGATTTTATCAAATGGACTTGGTGAAAAAGTGACATATGTCTATTAAGGCGAACTTATGACATGTTTTGGATAAATAAGGTGATTGATTATAATCGTGTTAAGCGAATTATTAAAATCATGTTTGAGGAAAAACATGAATAAGATGTTGTGCGGTTAATTGTAAAAAGGAGTAAGGAACCTTAAAGGTCTTACGTTAGAGCTTGATTAATGGAAATATTTTGGGTTAAGAAATGGCATAAGGGCCAAATCTAATTAAGGTGAATAATGAGATAAATGATGTGCATATGTAAAGAGTAAGCCGATATGACAATTGGGGGTACTATGTTTGGGATATAAGTGAGTTTTATCTATGTACTTTGAGGATCTGATCATCAAAAGAAAGTTGGTAGGGAAATATTGTATTCTTCTTCTTAAGGATATCAAGATCTTTATGATGAGTAGGGCATAATAGCGAGATTATATTGGAGACTATAATGGATACTCTGATTAAGGTAATCATAATCTTATGGATATTTATATCGATTCTAAACAAGAGTAATGAATGAAGGCAGTATGTAGTAGGTGGAATCATGATCGAAGAAATAGTTCGACTTTGGTGATATAGGTTATGAAGGTAAAATTATTTAAGGATATCAACTTAAGGAAGATAAGGTATGAACTTTGAGAGTTGTTTATAAAGAGAAAAGTTGAAAGAAAAGGTGTGTTCTCAAGCTTAAGGTGTATTAAGATCGTGTGATAATTTTTGGAGACTATGATTCGAAGGTAATCATGACCATGTGAGTATATTAAGAGTTGGCACATGAGATAATATATGGAAATGAGACATATGATGGATGTCATGGTGGAGGAAACAGATCGATTTCCTAGGATTAATTTTGAGTACGAAGTGATTGAGGATACTAAACTCAAGTAGAGAGGTTAATGTGAAAATCAATCCATCTAACTTAGTAGTGTTAGTTCCGGGGTCGGAGTGTTAGTTTCGGGGTCGAAACTATTTTTAAGGGGCTAGTAATGTAATAACCCTCAATTTTGAGTAGGGATATTTGAGTAATTTTCAAAGTTTCGTTTTGTAAACAAAACGAATTAGGCATTTTCTGTGAACTCAGTAAGAACCTTTTGAACGTGATAATATACGTTTAATAAAATATTGGGTCTTCAAATATTTTGGGAGTGCTAAAACCAAAGATTAAGCATAACCGCGATCAAGGCCCGGGAGCCGATCAAGGCCACGGCCACGACCGCGACTAAGCTGCCGCGGGCGCGGCATTTCGGCGGGCGCGGTTTTGAAACCGCGGGCACAGTTTTGCCTATGGGCAAACCGCGATCGTGGTTCTGAAACCGCGATCGCGGGTACTGTTGCATCGTCTTTTTCCTCAGCTTCCAGAAGGCCGGTGTTTGGCTTTTCTTCCTCGTGGTCCGAACGGCGGGAGCTGGATCAGTTAGGTTTCCCTTGGCATTGAGGTTGGGCTCCAATTCTAGCCTATAAAAGGGGCCTCAGATTTGGCTTCTTCTCCACATTCACAGCTCTCTCTCCCTCTCATTAAAGTTTGATTTGTCGCCGGAGTTGTCGTCGCCGGAAGTCGAAGTCGCCGCCGTTGGGAAGTCCTTGGAGTGGTGGTGGTGTGCCTTGGTTCAGAAGTGAAGTTGTTGTGCCTCGTCATCGTCGGTATGGCTCAAAAACTCGAGTTAAGTTCGCATCGGGATGGAGTCCCGCGACCGCGGCTCCATCCACCGCGACCGGGCAGAGACACGCGGCCCCGACTGGGCGCAAAACCGCGGGCGCGGTTATAAAACAGCGGGCACAGTTTTGCCCAGCAAGGCCGCGATCGCGGCTATGCCATCTGCGACTGCGGCACTGACTTCGTTCATTCGTTTCGCTTCGTCTTTTCGTATCGTATCTAATTTAGAGTTTTGTCTTAAAACTCGTTGTCGTCGTAGGAAACCGTGCTCAAGTGCAAGTTTCCAGATCTCGAAACCCGATCCCTCGTTCGTCTAGATTAAGGCAAGTGGTGGTTCGCTCTTGCTCATTACTCCATGTTTCCCTTGATTATCAATTATTTGATTGTTAATTAAGATGGAATAAAAGTTGTTGTTTTATGTTTGGGAACAGATTTAATAAAACAATGTGTTAAAATATGAATCTATAATAGGTTGTATATATTGCTAGAAACAACGCTATTATGTATGATATTACTGTAATGGATTTTGGTGTGGATTTATATGTGAACTTAAATGGTAGATTAGCACGAGTATTCGTAGGAACGTTATTTCCTTACGAGGTTTAGTCGTTTCTTTATAACTGTGTGATAGGTGGCTAAATGCCCTAACGTTTCTGGTCATGACCTACCTCTATCCGAATATAGGTGGTGGTGCACTTAGCTAGTGCCAATCTTTGGGATTTATTCCCATTCTATATCTCATTGCGAGATCTGTTGTGGAAATTAAAAGCTTCAACGTTAATATACGTTTTGAAATTAAATAAGATAAGTGTCGTTTTGCACATAATTAATATACCCTCGGGTGAGGAGTACAACATGGAAACCACCCGGACTCTTGTTAGAGTAAGTCTTCTTTCCAATATGGATTCGCATTGCGCGGTGAGGTTGGTCGTAGACCTAAATAATCAAGGTCGTTTTAAAACTTGTGTGAAAACTTAACGTTCCCAAACAATTCTTCATATGTTCCTATAAGACTCAATCCCTTTGGAGACTTCTTTTCATACAAATAAATTCCTTTAGAGTCTTCTTTTCAATGCATATCTTCTTCTATCATTCCGTGAAAGTTCCGGATTATGTATCGTTCCTTCGGTTATTATTCGAGGGACGATGATAGTAAACGGTTACGATCACTAGAACCATTCTATTTGTACCCTTGCATAGTCTTTCATTAGACTAACCAACCAGGTTTTATTCCTTGCATGGTTGGCTGGTGTCATCCGTCCTATACGGCACATCAAAGGTTGATTCCTGACGATTGAAGTAACCAGTCGAAGAGAAGGCTTGTAGTTGAAGTTTGCGTTTTAAGAAGTAATATTTCCAAGGCGTGTCTGTCTAATTTGAAATAGATGTAATACATAGTCGTGTAATTAGGACTAAGTTTAAAAGTCTTCCGCTGTAATTTAAAAGTCTTCCACTGCCATTATACTTTGTTGTAAAACCGTCCTTCTCATTTTACGAGAGGAATCTTAATAAAAAGGTTAAGTCTTATTCATTTAAAATGTCTTCCGTTGGTTATTCTTTCGATATTTAATATTTACGTATGTATTTAAGCTTAATTGTTCCGATTAAAGCCTGGGGTGACTTTGGGCGTTAATGGCTGAGGTCATTGGCGTGTGGCACTACCGATATAAGTCGGGGCTGTTACATTAATAGGGTTTCATCCACCATAACTTTTATGATGATTCTATTTGATGATTTAAATTATTAAGACATTTTATAAAATTCTAAACCACAATTAAATAATAATGAAACTTTATTTCAAAAACAAACATGATGCAATGTTTTAACAATCATGAAATCAACATCCATAATCTCAAAACAATACAATCTCAAATCCATTCTCCAATGTGCTTGAGTCCTTTAGCCCTAGTGATTGTCACGCTTGGGCTTAGGTATAGGTTTAGTTAACGGATCTACAATGTTGTCATCTGTATGTATTTTGCAAAACTTCATATCTTCTTAACGACTAACTCATCATCTCCTCCATACACCAAGAGATCATATTTAGTGCTTCTTAAGTACTTTAGGATGTTCTTAGTTGTATTCCAGTGTGCTTCACCTAGACTCGAATGGTATCAGCCACACACGCTCAAAGCGAATGCAACATCCGAGCGAGTACAAACCATGGCATACCTGATGGATCCTACTGTAGATGCATAAGGAATCCTACTCATTCTCTCTAGCTCAACAAATGTCACTAGGCATCGCTTCTTGTTGAGATGTAAGCCATGATGCATAGGCAAGAATCTCTTCTTGGATTTCTTCATATTAAACCTATCAAGAACCTGATCCACATAAATTCCTTGACTTAGTCCAATAAGTCTCTTAGATCTATCTCTATAGATCTTGATGCCTAATATGTACTCGGCCTCTCCTAAGTCCTTCATTGAGAAATTCTTCTTAATCCAGTCCTTGACGGACTCCAACATAGGAATGTCATTTCCAATGAGTAGTATGTCATCCACATACAAGACCAGGAAGACCACTTTGCTCCCACTAAACTTTTTGTAAACACAAGGTTCTTCTTCACATCTGATGAAGTCAAACTGTTTGACCACTTCATCAAATCGAAGGTTCCAAATATCCATTTAGAAAAGCGGTCTTGACATCCATTTGCCAGATCTCATAATCATAATGAGCTGCAATTGCTAGGAGTATCCGAATGGATCAAATCATGACGACTGGAGAGAAGGTTTCATAATAGTCAATACCATGAATCTGTTTAAAGCCTTTTGCAACCAATCTCGCTTTGAAAACTGTTATGTTTCCATCCTTGTTTGTTTTGAGTTTATTAACCCATTTGCACCCTATAGGTACTACCCCATCTGGCAAATCTATCAAGTCCCATACTTTGATTCTCAGACATGGAATCCATTTCAGACTTCATGGCAATACGCCATTTCTCGGAGTCTGGACTCGCCACAACTTGCTTGTATGTAGTAGGCTCATCGCTTTCTAAAAGCAAGATGTCCAAACTCGCAGTCATTATGAAATCAATGTATCTCTTTGGTTGCGCTTTGGGCCTATCTGATCTACGTGTGGGCTGAGTTCTGCCACAACATTTTGTGGACCCTCATTGGAATCAGATTTCGGAGAAGCTATAGGAATGGGGTCTTGTGACTCCACTACCTCCGGTGTATGAGTTCCCTCTCCTTGCGGGATTAGGTTCTCAAATACCATCGTCTCTGACATAGAGTAATTCATGTCATCTTGTTGCTCAGTTTGTTGCTCTTCTCGAACTTCTTCGAGATCAACATTTCTCCCACTTGACTTTTTGGAAACAAATTATTGTTCCATAAAGACATTATCCCTAGCAACAAACACTTTGTGCTCACTAGGATTGTAGAAGTAGTATCCTTTAGTTTCCTTAGGATACCCTACAAAGAAGCACTTATCTGATTTGGGTGCAAGCTTATCTGCTAGTAAACGTTTTACATAAGTTTCACAACCCCAAATCTTTAGAAAAGACAAACTTGGAACTCTTCCAGTACATAACTCATATAGGGTCTTATCTACAGCTTTAGACGGAGTCCTGTTTAGTGTGAACATTGTAGTTGTGAGAGTATATCCCCAGAAATATATTGGAAGATCAGCAAAACTCATCATAGATCGAACCATGTCCAACAAGGTCATATTCCTCCTTTCAGACACACCATTCAATTGTGGTGTTCCAGGTGGAGTTAGTTGTGAGACGATCCCACAACTTCTTAAATGATGATCAAATTCCTGACTCAAATATTCATCACCACAATCAGATCGTAGTGCTTTAATTTTCTTGCCAAGTTGGTTTTCAACTTCATTATGAAACTCTTTGAACTTTTCAAAAGATTCAGACATATGTTTCATTAAGTATATGTATCCATTTCTACTTAAATCATTAGTAAAGGTTATGAAGTATCTATAACCACCTCTAGCTTTTGTGCTCATTGGTCCACATACATCCGTATGTACTAGGTCTAAAAGCTCAGTTGCCCTTTCACTCACTCCAGTAAAAGGTGACCTTGTCATCTTTCCCATTAGGCAAGATTCACATGTTTCAAATGATTCAAAATCAAATGAGGTTAGAAGTCCATCCTTTTGGAGCTTCTTCATGCGATTTAGGCTAATGTGACCTAAACGACAGTGTCATGGATAGGTGATGCTATAGTCATTTGATTTTTTTCTTTTTCTTTTTTATGTTATAGATGATGTATCCTTGATCCACAATATAGAGTCCATTACTCAATACGGCATCAACATAAAAGATGTTATCTTTGAAAATAGAAAAACGTTGACCTTTAAGAGTAAAATCATAGCCTTCTAAATCCAAAACACAAGTCGCAATCAGGTTTCTAGTAATAGATGGGACAAAATAACAATTATTAAGTTCTAATACTAAACTAGAAGGTAAAGGTAACCGATAATCTCCAATGGCAAGTGTAGCAACCCTTGCTCCATTTCCAATGCGTAGGTCTACCTCTCCTTTAGCTAAGCTTTTACTTCTTCTTAGTCCATGCACATTCAAAATAATGTGAGAACCGCAGCTTGAGTCCAATACCCAAGTTGAAGTTTTAGTTGTTAGGACTTCTATAACATCCGTACTTGAATTGGAACTCACAGTTCCATTCTTTTTATCTTCTAGGTATTTCGGGCAGTTCCTCTTCCAATGACCCTTGGCATGGCAGTAGAAACAATCATGGTCAGCAGCTACTTTAGCTTTTTCAGAAGTCTGCTTGGGTTTTGCAACTTACTTGCCCTTCCCTTGCACACTCTTCTTCTGTTGTCCAGATACCCCTTTCTTGAACCCTCTTCCCTTGTTAACCATCAAGATCTCTTTCTTGGTGTCACTAGAGAGATTTTGCTCAGTTGTTTTGAGCATCCCATGCAGCTCTTCAAGTGTTTTTCCAACTCCATTCATATTGAAGTTCAACTTCAATTGAGCAAATCCATCATGCAGAGAGTGGAGTATGATGTTTGTAGCCAACTCTTGACTATAGCGGTGGCCAAGCCTTTCTATGTTCTCAAAATGTCCAATCATATTGAACACGTGAGCACTAACTGGCTTGCCTTTCTCAAGCTTGCAATCAAGAATTGCCTTATGAGTCTCATACCTCCCCATTCTCGCTTGCTCTTGAAACATAACTTTCAGGTTGTGAATGATGTTGTGAATGATGATGTAGGCGTCCATCCTCTCAAGCCTCTTTTGAAGGCTCGATTCCATGGAAGCCAACATAAGACAAGTGGCAATCACTAACTTATCTTTGATATGCTTTTCCTCTACTATCTCCAATGGAGTGGATATAGCAGTCAATGTTGGGATAGGGGTGTCAAGGACATTCTCTCTTCCTTCAGACCTGAGAACAATTCTCATATTTCTTTCTCAATCGGGGAAGTTGTTTTTGTTCATCTTATTCTTCTCGAGAATCGAACGTAAGTTGATGATGGTTGGGTTATCGTTTCTAGACACAGAAATAACATTCAAAATGTAAATCATGCTTGTCGTGCAATGGCTTTAAAATTTTTAAACATAAATAAGCTAGTGCCATTTTATCCATTTTAAATTTTCCCTTTGAATAAAATGATTCCAAGATCCTATTTCAAATAAGACTTTAGGCGTACTTTGGTACTTTCCTAAATCTTATGTGATCAAGGTAAATAACTTTTACTAGTTATAACATTTATAACTCTTGGTTGATAGATTACATCTTATGTCAAATCTATCACATGCCTCAAAATCCAAAACTTTATCTTTTGGTCTTTTGTTGAGTATAACCAAATCAAGACTGTAAACCCCTTATATAGATTTACCCGTACTATCCCAAGGTCAAAGCATGGACACCTTGCTTTGACAAAACCTATCTATCAAATTCCAAGGGTCTCATAGGTTATGATTTGAAAAGACAAAATCTCAATTTTCTCTTAAGAGAACTAGGTTTATCATGCAAGTCTATGTATTAGTGAACTAAATAGCATAAATAAACAAGCAAGCATAAACTTAGAAATATTTAAAGCAAAAGAAATACAATAAATAAATGTGATCCTAGTATGGCCCCTAAAAACCCATAAGATCTAATCTTCATAGATTCTTCTTGTCTCTTGTATCTCCATCCTTGATTCTCATTTGGATCTCCATCCTTGAATCTTCATAGGATTTTCTTTTCTTGTATTACATAATGTAAATCTAATCTAATTTCTTGAAAATTAAATTACAAAAATACATAACGATATGCATATCGTGTACAAGAAAACAATAACGATACGCATATCGTATTTTCTATCCTATTTGGGCCATACCGGTCACCGCATGCAATAATAATATCATAATATTAAATCATACATGCAAAATAAAATATCAAATATTAAGAGACAATAATAGACTATTAATCATATTAATAGACTTTTAAGATTAAATTAATTAAATTATCCAATAAAATAATTAATCCAATCTTCTTATTATTTTAATTCAATAAAATCATATACGGAATTAATATCAATATTAATCATTACCATGTATAATTGGATAAAATATACTCTAGAGATAAGATATCTTGTTAGCATATCTAATTAAGGTAGCTAGGATCTTATGCTAACAAACCCTAACCCTAATTCAGCCCCTACCCTAGATGCACCATGCAGCCACCACCCTAGTCGGCCGCCCCACGGACCGCCGTCGCACCACCCCCGCCCTGCCGCCGGCCACCACGCACCGCTGTGAGCCACTTTTGGTCACCCAGCCACGGTTTTACCCCTTCTCCCACTAACATTTTGTCACAATTACAAATTTTGATGATTTTAAGGATAATATGGTGTAATTTTCAGAAAATTAATATTTTTGGAAATTAATGTATGAACCAATTTCATACAAAATTAATCAAATTTAGGCATTCAAGGCATGAAATTCTAAATCTCTAGGGTTTGAATCAATTTTCACCAACATGAAAAATCAAGTATTTTTATGTGTAATTATGATTTATACAAGAAATCATATCTCTTGCATAAATTAAACATACAAATCGATTTTGGGGTCAAAATTAAGCAAAAAATTCAGAATTTTAACATGCATAATTTTGGTCATAAGGCTAAAATTTTTGAGTATATTATATACATAAAAGTCACAACTTTATGCATCCAATCAATTAAAATTACAATTTTAATCATACAATTTAATCCATATATACATCAATTTTACCACTAAATTGAACCAAAATAATCAAGAACATGCATCAAAATTAATAACATTAATCATGATCATATCAATTTATGAAAGAAGCTCTGATACCACTGTAGGGATTTAGATGCTTTAAGCGGAATTTCAGAAAACAGTTTTCTAACATCTAACTTAGGATCTCATGCATAAACTTGATACGAACCACATATGAAAGAGTAACATACCTTTTGATGCAAAATTTGTTTCCGTGATCACTCTGGCAAATAGATCCTTAAGTGTGACTCCTCTACTTGGTCCACACGAGCATGGAACTAGATCGTCTTGCCTTTGTCTGCTAGAACGAACGAACGAGAAGCAACAACCAAAACACTTTGATGTACAGCCGTGAGACCCAAATAATGTGGCTTATGTAGTCTCTCTGCCAAAGCCAAACAACTGACTTGTGTACATGTATCACGTAAAGGAAATTCTTCCTTTTGTCAATTTGGACGACATATATATATAATAATAATAATATATATATGTTATCTTATCTTATATCGTATATCTTATAAGATAAATCTCCTTTTAACTAGAAAGAGATATTTATGGTTGATACAATATCTTATCGTTTCAAAAGATAACTTTCCTTATGTCATCAAGTAAATAGATAACTTTTTATTATAATTTGATAAATAATCCACTCTTCCAATAATACATATGACAGAAATTCCCTAGTCCCACTATGGGCTCGGGTTGCTTTGATCCAACCCAATTACTCTAATGTGTGTGACCTTATAGGACCTGGATAAAGTAGCAATGAGCCAACTCTAATTTATTTCATAAGTCATAGTTGGCTTCTAGCAAAGCACTAAGACTACCTAAAATATCCGGATTATTAATCTCCATTATAATCTTATTCTATTATTAGTAATTGTCATCTTGATTAAAGGACACATATTCTTTCATCTAGTTCCTACTCAAGAGGCTACGGTTCAGAACCTCTTAATCGGATAAACCTCCGGTACTCCGGTTTTAGGTTTTGCCAAACCGGAACCAATCTCCCAACCGGTTAAACCTCTGGTTCTCCTGTTGTTGGATTTTGCCAAACCGGAACCAAAACCAGATATAAGAGGTTAATCCGATTTCGGTTTGAACTGATTCCGGTTTTTACCGATTTTGGAGGTTCCCTGGTGATCAGCGCTACTTTGTAGTGCTGATCACCATTTGTATGAGTTGTTATACCAGAGTTTTATGTACCATTTGTATGAGTTTAGAGCATAAGTTAGGAGAATGGAGTTATGGAGAAGAAGTGTTGATTTGGTGGTTTTGAATGCTTATATGAAGATATATTGAAGATGGAGGCGAAGCCACAAGAGAAGACCACAAGCGGAGAGCAAAGGAGCAACAACAACATTTCCGCGGGCGCGGAGGAGATGGCCGCGGGCGCGGAAGCTGTTCGCCGCACGCGCGGATTCCTGGCCGCGGGCGCGGAGACTCGATAGTAGCAGCAGACTTCAGAGACTTTTCCGCGGTCGCGGATATATTTCCGCGGTCGCGGATCCTTTCTTGGCGCAATGCGGAGACGCGGTTTTCTTCCGAGATCTTTAGCTTATTTTATTTATTTTATTTTATTTCCTTTTAGTTCGTTTATTTTATTTTCTTTTAGAGATTGTTATTGTTATCTTTTAGGAAATTAGGTTTTGAAAAGTCTTTATATTCTTCCTTTAGAACATTAGTTTAGTAAGTTGGGTGCTCCCTAAGTTGGGTTCTACCCCAAGTTGGGTTTTACTATTCTTCATCTTTTCCATTTTCTTAGTTTAGTTCTTTGTTTTTGTTTTTGTTTTTGGCTAGACAATTGAAGCCTTGGTTTGAATTTCATATTGAGATTATTCCTTTCTTTATCCTTGAATGTTATGATTCTCTTGTGCTTCATCCCATTGAGTTTTATTGATTTTTCTAGCCTGATCACCTAGTTTTATTGGTGTTATTCATACTGCAGGATTAGGGTTTGAATTATATTGGTTGATCTAGTTCATCAATTGTTGTGATTATTATTATTATTATTGGTTTCCCTAGCGTGACAAACTAGTTGAGATTGGTATTATCTATAGTGCTAGTTCCCCTAATTTGGTCAACTTGTTGAGATTAATATTGTTCATCCCTAATTCAGAGTAGCAATTGCGATATTCTAAGAACTGTTTAGACTGGTCTATTGTAGAGAGAATTGATTGTATGTCGAGTACTGATTGTTTGTTAAGTATTGCATGAGCCTATCTATTCCTGAACTTACTGCTGCTGTTAAATTGAATCTTGATGTTTTCTTGATTGTTTAATAGTTAGGATTATCAAGATTATTTGGACTGGTAGTTAATTTAGAACAGTGATTAGGACATTCATGAGGATTGAAAACTAGGGATAATCAATGATTGATCAACCAAACTAAAGGTGGATATTTGTCTATCCAAGATTTCTATGTTTTATTTATCGTTTTCTTAGTTAGATTCATACAACCCCCCCCCCCCCCCCCCCCCTTGTCTTTGTTATCAATTGGTGAATGATTTTGCAAACAGGATATATAACTTGATTCTCTGTGGGATTCGACCCTTACTTACCAAACTACATTAGTTAGGTTTTTGAGGTTTATTTTGTTAGGCGCATGCGACAAAACGCTTATCAAATTGGCGTCGTTGCCGGGGAATCTAAGGTTTGTATTTTCTTGTTTGTGTTTGTTTACCGATTTGATCAACAAGACACTATCTTTTTCTTTTATTTGTTTTCCTCTTTATTTTGTTTTCGTGTTTTCGTTTCGTTTTTTGACTAACCCGCAGGAGTAGAAAGAATAGAAGAAAAACCGCGACCGCGGCCTAAAACCCGCGACCGCGGCAAACATCAGAGAAGAATCCGCGATCGCGGCCGCCGCGACGATTTTAGGGTTAGTCAAAAAAAAAATCAAAAAAAAATCAAAAAAATCGGCGATTTTCCGCGATCGCGGCCCAGCTGTCCGAGTTTTACTTTGAGAGATGGTGCACATCATGCTGCCAAGGAGGAGACCAATCGCCCGACGTTTGTATTTGGCACCGATGATGGCCTGACATTCGACAGCTGACGAGGAGGAACACCAGAGGCCACAACACGCTTACATTTGGGCTCCATTCTGTGTTCGTTGAAGGCCCGTGCACCCCGATTCTTTAATGTACCACTACCCTTCCAGTGGATTTATTTAGTTGCATGTGGAGTTTGATTAGGAGGACCACCGCAACACCAGCGACATGTGTTTTCATTGATTTACCGCCAGCCCCAACATCCATGTCCACGCCAACTCGGCGACGGTCGTGAGTACTTTTCTGCTTTTCCCTGTGCTTCATCTTTTTGTCTTTCATTACATTGAGGACAATGCAATGTTTAAGCATGGGGGAGTGATCTATACTTGCTAGTCGTCGTCTGAAGAAAAGAAAAAAATGAAAAAATGAAAAAGTCAAAAATAAACCCTAGGATAAGTCGAAAACCCGAAAGGACGGCTTAGGTAATAAGTAGGTGGCTTGGACCAGCATTAGGCTGGGGTAATAAGAGGTCAAGAGTGATGTGAGTTTTATGTGAGCCCATCTACTGAAAAATGAAATGAGTGGCTTGGTGAAAACCCGAAAGGGCGCCTTGGCAAAATGAGTGAAAAGAAGAAGAGTGATTATTAGGATTCCTCACTTTTCCTAGCGTGGTGACATAAGAAGAGGTGATATAAGGAGGATTCGGGTAGGTCACTTTGGGAGGTATAAGAAGATAGATGGAGGCTAGGATTAGATGGTTACTTTCACTCTATGGTGTTCGGGTTAAGCTTGGGGGAAGTACTCTGCTTTCCTTTAAGTTTGTGTGTTGTGTTGATGTGTTGGTGCCTGGGAGATTCATGACTAGGTGCAGTTCTTAGTGGAGATAGTTTTTCTGTGCTTCCTGAGACCTTGGGTATTTCATTGGAGGAGTAGGTTTCTATTAGCTTACTCGAGGACGAGCAAGGTTTAAGCATGGGGGAATTTGATCAGCGCTACTTTGTAGTGTGTAACTAGGAGTTGTTACCAGAGTTTTAGGTACCGTTTGTATGAGTTTAGAGCATAAGTTAGAAGAATGGAGTTGTGGAGAAGAAGTGTTGATTTGGTGGTTTTGAATGCTTATATGAAGATATATTGAAGATGGAGGCGAAGCCACAAGAGAAGACCACAAGCGGAGAGCAAAGGAGCAACAACAATAACATTTCCGCGGGCGCGGAGGAGATGGCCGCGGGCGCGGAAGTTGTTGGCCGCGGGCGCGGATTCCTGGCCGCGGGCGCGGAGACTTGACAGTAGCAGCGGACTTCAGAGACTTTTCCGCGGTCGCGGATATATTTCCGCGGTCGCGGATCCTTTCCTGGCGCGGTGCGGAGACGCGGTTTTCGTCCGAGATCTTTAGCTTATTTTATTTCTTTTATTTTATTTCCTTTTAATTCGTTTATTTTCTTTTCTTTTAGAGATTGTTATTGTTATCTTTTAGGAAATTAGGTTTTGAAAAGTCTTTATATTCTTCCTTTAGAACATTAGTTTAGTAAGTTGGGTGCTCCCTAAATTGGGTTCTACCCCAAGTTGGGTTTTACCTTTCTTCCTCTTTTCCCTTTTCTTAGTTTAGTTCTTTGTTTTTGGCTAGACAATTGAAGCCTTGGTTTGAATTTGATATTGAGATTATTCCTTTCTTTATCCTTAAATGTTATGATTCTCTTGTGTTTCATCCCATTGAGTTTTATTGATGTCTCTAGCTTGATCACCTAGTTTTATTGGTATTATTCATACTACAGGATTAGGGTTTTGAATTCTATTGGTTGATCTAGTTCATCAATTGTTGTGATTAGTATTATTAGTATTGGTTTCCCTAGCGTGACAAACTAGTTGAGATTGGTATTATCTATAGTGTTAGTTCCCTTAATCTGGTCAACTTGTTGATATTAATATTGTTCATCCCTAATTCAGAGTAGCAACTGCGATATTCTAAGAACTGTTTGGAACGGTCTATTGTAGAGAGAATTGATTGCATGTCGAGTACTGACTGTTTGTTAAGTATTGCATGAGCCTATCTATTCCTGAACTTACTGCTGTTGTTAAATTGAATCTTGATGTTTTCTTGATTGTTTAATAGTTAGGATTATCAGGACTGTTTGGACTGGTAGTTAATTTAGAACAAGGATTAGGACATTCATGAGGATTGAAAACTAGGGATAATCAATGATTGATCAACCAAACTAAAGGTGGATATTTGTCTAGCCAAGATTTCTATGTTTTATTTATCGTTTTCTTAGTTAGATTCATACATCCCCTTTGTCTTTGTTATCAATTGGTGAATAATTTTACAAACAGGATATATAACTTGATTCTCTGTGGAATTCGACACTTACTTACCAGACTACATTAGTTAGATTTTTAAGGTTTACTTTGTTTGGCGCATGCGACAAAACGCTTATCACCCGATTCCACTCAACCGCGAGCCATTTTTAAATGCACTCCACTATGATGAAACTGTCGCCACATAAGATTCATGGGAATTCAGCTAACAAAGGGAGTGGAGAAAAAACTCACTATTATCAACAGGCGGTTGTATAATAGCCCAAACCGGGGCATCAATACATCAATCATGAAACAAATGCTCAAGGGTTTCGCCCCCTGCAAGCAAGTAGAGCATAACCTAGAATCCAATAGGTGACGGCGAGTTCTTTCCACATTGGTAAAGTATAATTAGTTTTGTGTTCAATATTTAAAACTCTATGTATACTTAGCCATAACCCTTACCATCGTGGCATACATTTATAGTTGGCGTAGATAGCAAATGTGAATAGTGAAAATTGCAACCAGATAGTTTATTGTTGACTCCTCCCTCCCTTACGTGAAGGCCAAATACGTAAATAATTAAAATTGCTATTTATTAGACGTGAGAATTCCGTTTCGGGTGCGAAATATGCTTACCGTGTGAAATGTGAAACGGTCATATTCATCCGCGTTTATAAATAGACACCACATGTTCATTATCTGGGCCGTAATGTTCATTATCTGGGGGGTAATATTCAAGGGGCTGTACCCTTAAAAAAAAGGGGGGGGGGGGGGGGAGAGTGAATAGTGACGCGGTGGCATAACCGTAAATACGGCAAACTTTTTTTTTTGGTCAACATTTTTATTTATTTATTTATTTATTGTCTCTGATCGTTCTGGAATAGACAATTATTGACGTTCACATATAAGTACTACATGTTCATTTTATGTGCCGTAAAAGTTCACATATAACATGATCATGTTCCAACACATGTCTTTGAACATTCAGTGCTTATTTGTGAACCTGAATGTACAAATAAATGAACATTTAGTGTTTATCTGTGAACCTTCTATATAGGCTAATCCAGAATGATCATGGGACGAAAACGAAAAAAAATAAATAAATTTGTTGACCAAAAAAAAAAAAAAAATTGTATCGCCGAGATCGCTTCGCATTTCGCACGGGAATGACATTTCGCATGGGAACCCAAATCTTAAAAAGTAATATGAAAATACTCTTATATTCAATTTATTGGGATTTTCCCACAACCGCCACCCCTACAGTCAGCAGAAAGATCAATTGGGCCAAACACTGAGTAGCAAAATGATATAATTATAAATTCGTTATACACATATATATGTATATATATATATATGTTTTCAAATAAAAGAAAGTAGTTAGGGGTTTTGGTACATAATTCAGTTTTTCTTTCTAATATAATCGTTCTATGTAGTTCACATGTCCTTATATTTTGATCAAGTTTTATCGGGTTACTTTTATAATCATTAAATAACCTATGCTAAAAACAATTGAAAAAGGTACTTTGGAAAAAAAAGATATTAATATTTGTGAAAAATCGTGTAAGGATAATTAAAATTTAACGGGGTAATATTTAATCGTTCTAATTTACAACTTATGTATTCCGTATAAGGTTTTGGATCAAATACATTAGCCTCTTAACCTATAATTTGTGATGCGTTGTGAGTCACTAGATTATTATGATCAAATGGCCAAAAAACTTTCTTATCTTCTTATTTCTACCCCTTTTATCTTCTTTTTTTAATTCTACTACCAAATTACTTAATAAACACAAAAGGAATATACTTGTTCAATAATTACGGTTGTGACGTATATTTTTCAAATTTTCAAAAATTTACCCAAATTAATATGTCGAATATTTGATTAAGCCCCCTTTTGAATTTTGAATTTTTATTATGTATAGATAAAATGATAAGTAAATGACAAGAAAAATGCATTGGCTTAGTGGTATTTGTCTTGAAACTTGTGTGAAAAAAGCTAAAGATCATGGGTTTAATTCTTCAATTCCTTCCACAACTCTTCTTTTTTCTAATTTTGTTAAAAATTTGAATCTTAATTGCTTTATTAAAATCTTTGTGTTTAATAAGCATGTTTATTTCTCTTTTATTTTTTATTTTTCCTTCCATGTTTTAATTTTTTATTAACACAAAAATTGAAAATCTTACATTATTTAAATAATTTTTCAAAACGCTATAAAATAGAGTATATATTGCATGAATTAATCAAATTTCAAAAGGTGAATCTCATATTTTTTGTAGTTTTAAAATATTAATAAAAATGTCGATTTATGAAGTGAATAATATATGAAACTGGGATTGTTTGTGCAAGATACACGGTAGACTGAAAAATTACGGTTTAGAATTTTGTGTAAAGTAGACGGTAATATTTTTCTCAGCAGGATTTTAGCCCCCACTGGACTAAAATCTTGCCTTCGCCACTGATCTCTACACTCGTGTTGTCTTGAAAAACTATATGTTTATTGTTTACTGCATTAAATGTAAACTCTATTTTTTATTACGTACTCCATTCATTACAATTTATCTATCTTAATCGCTCTTTAGTTTTATTAAGAAATAAAAGTCTTATATATATTTTTTATAAGGTAAAATTTGATGATATAAGAGTATAAGTCAAACCTGACTTAAGATCCTCAAGAAACCGAAATAAACCGGCAGTCGCAACAACCAACATGAGAAACAACGACGACAATCAGTCAAAAAAAGCAAACATAAACTAAAAGGAGAGTGATGCGTTCCTGCCTGTGGATGCCGGATCGAGATCTTGGTGGTGAGTCGTGCGTGTTGATTCTGAGATGGAATGGGTGGAACGCGGTGTTGTTGCCTCGCGTGAGTAAGCGAACGCGATGATGGATGGTGGCTCGAGAAGTGGATGAAGCCGTAGCATCGACAGCGGAGGAATGAATGGACTCGATAGAGATCGAGTGGGGCCGTAGCGTCGGCAGCGGGGTGGGATAAACTCGATGAAGATCGAGTGGATGCCGTAGCGTCGGCGGCAGAGTGAAGGAGATGAGAAGACAGAGATAGGTGTTTGACGTCCAATCAAAGGAAGGAGGCAAATGGCTCTCAAACTTAAGCTTTGATTAATAATGAACGTAACCTAGTACAGAAGGTCGAGTTGACCTTTTATAAGGGATAGCGGGACTCGAATGGGCCGAGTCTCGCATAATGGGCTAGCCTACGCGACACGCGTGGAATACACGCCCAAAAAGAAATAACTAATAAAATATTAATGTTCTGAAATGACAATACAACTCAAAGAACGCGTTCAATGATGGTTGAGAGGATATTGACTGAGAACGCGTTCTCTGGACTTGGCTGGAGGCGCTTTAGGGAGAACGCGGTCTCTTGTGTTCCTTGGCTAGCGACGACACGCACAATCAATGATTGTGTCGCGTTGGCGATGGCTTTGGCACGTGATCTTGTTATTGGGCCTTCTGAGCGAATGCTCGTAGCTTCTTCTTCCTCTGTGGCAGTCATGGTGGGTAGGAGTGCATCAGAGAGCTTGATGAATAGAGTCATCCGCAAAAACACGGGTCAGATGACGCCAACACGGCGATGCGCTATTGGGAAGCAGATCAACATTACACAACTGGAGGTGTGACAGAACTCTTGGGTGACGCTTCATCTTTAGAAGTCAACATGTATCACACAACGACGACCGTGACCTCTAAACCGAAACAACAGACTCGATCCAAACCTACGATCAATTCCGCAACAGTTAATGAATGTCTCAAATAATTTAAGATTTTTTCACATGTTCAGATTTGGAATCAATTATAACATTTTTTGTTCTTATAATCAACTGGCATATATTTAGTTTCATTGGTTCATAGTCAGCGGCATTAAAGTTAGTATTTTTGAGAGGTGAGTGCAGAATGCTTCAAAATTATGGATTTTTGGTGCATAGATTGTGCATCCGACAAATTGGATATGTTTCAGTAACCAAATTATATAACCAAATTATATACTTGTTCACAAGAGTGGGTTACATCTACATTTGTCATAAGGTATGGTTCATTGTCCTTGAAGTTGATCATAGTGAGCTGACAAGAAAGAAAATTTTGCATATAGAGCTGCAATAGATCATCATGGAGCAGTGAAATGATTAGATCATAAGTGTCATGTTTGTCGGGTAATCAAGTGAAAACACTTGGGATTTCCATAGAGGAAGACACCAAGGTCAGTTGTTCGATAGAACACATTCGTTCTATGTAGTTCACATAGAGTACGAATAAATCAGTTCATAAATAGGGGTTTTGGTACATAATTCAGTTTTTCTTTCTAATATAATCGTTCTATGTAGTTCAGATGTCTTTATATTTTGATCAAGTTTTATCGGGTTACTTTTATAATCATTAAATAACCTATGCTAAAAACAATTGAAAAAGGTACTTTGGAAAAAAAGATATTAATATTTGTGAAAAATCGTGTAAGGATAAATAAAATTTAACGGTGTAATATTTAATCGTTCTAATTTACAACTTATGTATTCCATATAAGGTTTTGGATCAAATACATTCGCCTCTTAACCTATAGTCAGTGATGCATTGTGAGTCACTAGATTATTATGATCAAATGGTCAAATGGCCAAAAAACTTGCTTATCTTCTTATTTCTACCCCTTTTATCTTTTTTTTTTAATTCTACTACCAAATTACTTAATAAACACAAAAGGAATATACTTGTTCAATAATTACGGTTGTGACGTATATTGTTCAAATTTTCAAAAATTTACCCAAATTAATATGTCGAATATTTGATTAAGCCCCCTTTTGAATTTTGAATTTTCATTATGTATAGATAAAATGATAAGTAAATGACAAGAAAAATGCATTGACTTAGTGGTATTTATCTTGAAACTTGTGTGAAAAAAGCTAAAGATTATGGGTTTAATTCTTCAATTCCTTCCACAACTCTTCTTTTTTCTAATTTTGTTAAAAATTTGAATCTTAATTGCTTTATTAAAATCTTTGTGTTTAATAAGCATGTTTATTTCTCTTTTGTTTTTTATTTTTCCTTCCATGTTATAATTTTTTATTAACACAAAAATTGAAAATCTTACATTATTTAAATAATTTTTCAAAACACTAAAAAATAGAGTATATATTGCATGAATTAATCAAATTTCAAAAGGTGAATCTCATATTTTTTATAGTTTTAAAATATTAATAAAAATGTCGATTTATGAAGTGAATAATATATGAACCCCCCCCCCCCCCCCCCCCCCCCCCCCCCCCCTTTCGATTAAGTTCTAGATCCGTCACTGACACCTTTAATCTATAAACCTTAGAGGTAGAGTTGAACTAATATATGAACATGTGTATGTTACATATGAACCATATAGACCAAGTCAAAAAAAATTCAAACATGAACGTTTTACATATGAACCCCCACAAACTAAGGTTCATACTTAGTACAGTAAATGTTCATAATTAAAATACTAAATGTTCACATTTAATAACAAACATGCATTTCAATGTACTAAACGTAATTTGTGCATATCTAGTTTACTTTAGTTCATAAACTTCTCATCTAAATTTTTTAAACATCTAATATGAAGAGTCCGTTTCGGGTGCGAAATATGCTTACCGTGCGAAGTGCGAAACGGTCGCGTTCATTCGCGTTCATAAATTGACACCACATGTTCATTATCTGGGCGGTAATGTTCATTATCTAGGGGGGTAATATTCAAGGGACGGTACTGTTAAAAAAAAGGGGGGGGGGTGAATAGTGATGCAGTGGCATAACCGTAAATACGGCAATTTATTTTTTTTCGGTCAACAAATTTATTTTATTTTATTTTTATTTATTGTCTCTGATCGTTCTGAAATAGACAATTATTGACGTTTACATATAAGTACTACATGTTTATTTTATGTGTCATAAAAGTTCACATATAACATGATCATGTTTCAACACATGTCTTTGAACATTCAGTGCTTATTTGTGAACGTGAATGTACAAATAAATGAACATTTAGTGCTTATTTGTAAACCTTCTATATAGGCTATTCCATAATGATCAGGGGACGAAAACGAAAAAAAAATATATACGGCCGAGATCGCTTCGCATTTCACACGGGAAGGGCATTATATATGTATATTTAATGTTTATACATTCATATTAGGATTTGGGTTCCCGTGCGAAATGCCCTCCCCGTGCGAAATGCAAAGCGATCTCGGTCGTATATTTTTTTTTCCTGATCATTCTGGAATAGCCTATATAGAAGGTTCATAAATAAGCACTAAATATTCATTTATTTGTACATTCACGTTCACAAATAAGCACTGAATGTTCAAAGACATGTGTTGGAACATGATCATGTTATATGTGAACTTTTACGGCACATAAAATGAACATGTAGTATTTATATGTGAACGTCAATAATTGTCTATTCCAGAACGATCAGAGACAATAAAAAAATAAAATAAAATTGTTGACCGAAAAAAAAAAATTGTCGTATTTACGGTTATGCCACCGCGTCACTATTCACTTTTCCCCCTTTTTTTTAACAGTACCGTCCCTTGAATATTACCCCCCAAATAATGAACATTACCGCCCAGATAATGAACATGTGGTATCAACTTATGAACGTGACCAGAGGCGGATCCAGGGTGTCCTGGGGGGTCCGGTGACCCCCCTTCCCCTGGATCAAGTCATATATTAAAAAAAATTAAATTAAAAATATATATATATATATTAATGTCTTTTACATGTTAACAAAAAGAGTTATTAGCCCAATTGGTTGTGGAACATGAGTTTAACCCAAAGGTTTGGGGTTCAAGTCCCCATCTCTCATCTTTTGTATTGTTTTCTTTTTAGATAAATAACAATTTGTGTCCTTTATTTTCTCTTTTATACAAATATTTGTATTTCCTATTTTTGTCCATCATGATTATGAAATAAGTTAAAAATTTTGTAAGCTAATTGAATTAATCTTATTTAAAATTCTTACAATATATTTGATACTAACATATTTTAGATGGTTCTCCTTACTATTTGTCCAAAAATATTTTTAAAATTATAAATTAGTTAAAAATGTTTTTCAAAACATAATAATCCACCTAGTATATAAGATTTGTACAATTATTTTTACAAATAGTAATGTGATTAATGCTAAACAATATTATATAATTTTTCATAGGCGATTTTGTGACCCCTCTTCGAAGAAATCCTGGATCCGCCACTGAACGTGACCGTTTCGCACTTCGTACGGTAAGCATATTTCGCACCCGAAACGTACTCCCTAAACGCAACAACGCGAAACGAAAATGTCACCGTATCATCAGTTAATTCTGCCTATCCTTTCTTTTTAATCCAATAACTCACAAGTCAAAGCCAAATACATGAAAATCCTCTCCTCCGTATAACTCATATATATTAATTTGTCAGTTACTAATCGATCCCGGAATAGTCGGACTCTTTTGACTATTGTATCGAATTATCCAAAATAAAATATAATTAATCATGTTTGACTCTTTCAAATAAGTTATGATTTAGCTTGAAAGATGGAACCGGTAACATATGAAGTGTTAAAGTATAATCTATCGGATTATATTTTATCCATTTTTCAATTTTTTAAGGTTTGCTCAAACTAGTAATTTTTTTTTTGAATTTATATAAAACATTAAATCATTATAACGAAATGAATTCTAATTCGCAACTTCGTAATAATAAATTACTAGTTTAAACCCTCGTGCCATGCACGAGCCAACTTATATATATGAAATAAAATTTTAGTATACGAATAAACGTCATATGATTACAAATTAATAATTACGTGATTATAAAAGATAATATATACATTAAATGATAATATATTGACATGTAGTTATATTAGACTTTTTCCAAACATATAAATTGATTGAATTTATATATATAAACATTATAGGAAAAAATACTATTTTTTTCTTCAATTTAATAGGTTAGTACGATGTTATATGTCAACCTTCCAACAATATGTTAGTGATGATATGTTTAAATCTATATTCTTTTTAAAATTTCTTAAGTTTGTTGATAGAATATTACTTTTGTTAGATTTTGTTTATTTTACCTTTTGTAATATTCAATTCATGTTTTAGACATTGAGATGATATTATTGAAAATAAAATCATATTAATTTACTCATAATTTTATTATTGTTATATGTATGTTGGGCACTTATATTTATTCGTAATTATTAATATACTAAATTAACTCAATTGGAGAATCAAATAAAACCCATTTGAATTATATTTCAAATAGTATATTAATATTTTCATACATGTTTTTTATTGATCATCAATTATTTTAAGTTCATAAATAATTTGTAATTACATCTTGAAAATGTGAAATCTATCAAGTGAAGATTTTATAGATATATATAGATATCTCGATTGATGGTTAAATTTATTTATAATTTTATTTGTCACTTTAAAGTTTGGTTGATTTTGGAAGTAATTGTAATTTAAATATTTACATATAAATTTTGAATTGATATACGATTTTTATTTAAAGTGAAATAAATAAAAAAAGAACGAATGAGAAAATGACATGTAAATATGGTGGGTCCAGAAGTATTCTAAAAGAGTTTTAGTATATAGTAATAGATTTTTACCAGCTAGCCAAAAGGACTTACACCTTGCATATTTACGACTAATGGTAGCAACATTAAAAAAAACGTATTATATACAGTAAAAAATTGTGTATGGATGAATGTGCATGGTAATTTGGTTTAGGACATACCATCACCCCCTACGAGAATAAAGAGGCATTAAATGTCCCCCGCCAACCTTCTCCAAATGCATTGAAAATGTGGGAGGATCATTTTTCCAAACTTAATAATTTCAAATCCCTAGGAATTAATTAACTAGGAAATTGAGAGATGTTAATTAATGGTTGCTTTTGGGGGCTAATTAACTCTCTCTCTCTCTGCAACACATGTTCATTTTTTCACACTTCTTCTATCTATCTATATACATACAATACCCTAGCTAGCTACCCTGTTTTGTGCTCCTAACATTCTTTTTTCTAATGGAATATATAATTGTATAATATATATGGTTGATTTTGCATGTCTTGTATATCCAAAACAAGCACATTCTTCCTCCCAACAGACTTGCTCCCGATGCCAAACTTCCCTAGCTTGGTGTCTGTTTCCTAGACACCATTAATATTTAATTTCTTCCATCAATCTTTTATTTTTTCCCTGTTTTCTTATGTTTGAAAGCTACCCAACAGCTAAAAGAAAAACCTCGTCTCTATGTGGATTTATAGATAGGTCGTCGGTGGTAAAAAAAAATGAGGTAAAGAATGTAATTTCACTAGCTAATTAGTTAGGGCCAATCACGTACGTACTTGACAAAAAAATATATGTATAGTTGAGGATAGATTTATGCAGGTTATAATTAGGAAATTGAGAGAAGGAGAATGCATGATTGAATTGAGTAGTGTGTGCATGGGAGAACCCTAATAATATCATCTTCTGTAACATTGAGAATGGACCACAAGCCCGCTCGGCCATTAATTAATACAAGTTGATTGATGATGGATGGAGTTGAGATAATTAATGGAGTCGGAGACACCCCACCAATAGCCAAACAGAACAGTACTTTTTTTTTTGATCGAAACCAGAACAGTACTTTGATACATCATGCATCCTAACAAGACAAGAAGAACGTACCTGTACTCCTTCTGATATTACAAACAGCTACAGAAGAAAAAACTGTTAGGAAACAGGGATGTCTAACTTACTTCATTTAATGCTACCTCATCACTTCCACTCTCCACATTTTAAATGTATTCTTTCTAAGAGATGAGTTATGATACACATTTGTCTCTTAAAGTAAGAAGTAAAAAGCATTGCGAGTCTTTGGATTATGGGGAAGGAGGACTGAGATTAAAAGTGGTGAAAAAAGAGTGAATAGTGACACGTTAGCATAACTGTAAATACGACGATTTTTATTTTATTTTTTTCGGTTAACAAATTTTTTTCGGTTAACAACATGCATTGTGAGTGAGAATATGAATGGGGAAAGTAGTTCTACTAGAACGAGATCCACAATACAGAGATATAAGTTGATCACAGAAATCTATTCAATCCAAGTTCTTTTACTATTCTTATGGTTGTTCCCACCCTGATCTTAAGTACTAGCGATTCTCATAGTTGTCGATAGACTTATTACTATGCCAATGATAAAATACCACCAGTCACGCCTGTCACGCGGTACCAGACCGGGGTACTTTATCACCAACAAAGCAATAGCAATGCACACAAGGATATAGGATACATGCAAGTAGAAAGACGTACAAGTACTCACTCCCCTACTTAACATGCATAAGATTCTCACTCACAATTGTACGCTCGGAACCCCTATACGCACAATTGTGTTTGCCACTAGATATGCACTCGGAACCCCTATATGCAAATCCTAGCAATTGATAAATATTACCCAACCTAGCTGGCCAGACTATGAAGAACAATGATAAATCAATAATCAATATATCCAAGAGAATCAAACCAACATACATAAGAATAAGAACAAGGAATAGAAATCTCACAACCGAATCAACTGTATTGCTTCAAACGTCTAGTAGAACAAAGGTGTTTAGTTCTCCATCCAAGGGGATGAAAAACTACGAACTAAGTCTCCCCAAGGAGAATTGTAACTTGTGCAACTAGGTTAACAAAAGAGTATTTAACCTAAATCTAAAAGTGATAAAAATAATAAAAGGAAATAACAATAAGATAATAACCAAAAGTAAACAAGGAAACGAACAAGGAAATTAATCCCGTAATTCTCGTCCAGCTGCTCGTTCTCGGCCTTCTCTCGCAAGCATCTCATCCTCGGCCCAACTCTCTCTCTCTCTCAGCCCACAAGCGCGCAGCCCAACTCCAGCAAATCATCTTCGGTGACATCATCGCCCGCATCATCTTCCAATTCTCCCGCTTCCAGCTGCAGCTTCAATTCGCGCGCGCGGCTTCAGCAATTCACGTGGGCCGATATCTCCTTCGTGGGCCTTTCTTCTCAATTGGGCCTAGCTTCCTTCTTGGGCCTAATTCATCTTTAATTCCAGCACACTTTCCCGCTTCCAATTTCCGGATTTCACGCGGCCTTTATTACATTTCTTCGCTTCACGTGGCCGCGGGGCGCCAGCTCCCACCGCGGGGCGGCATCCTTCTCTGAGACCCACCGCCGGGTCGCGGTGGCTCTGACGCGGGGCGTCAACTTCTGCCCTCTCCTTTGCTCTTTATTGTGGTTCCTTCATAGATTTTCCTTGTCTCTTCAGGTGGTCAACTCCTCTTCCTCTGGATGTCTCCAATTAGCTCCTCCAGACCACCAAAACCACACTTCTCCACTCTAACTCTATAATCTCCAATTGTGCATAAAATCCAACCAAATGGTGCCTCAAACATGGTAATAACCCTTAGATATGTGCTACAAAATAGCACTCATCAAATTGGTAGCTGAAATAAAAATGAGTGTTCGGTATGTACGAGCTGGAAATGTAAAATAGTTAAGTCAATTGACATAAATACCCCTACAATTTTTTTGTGAGGGCAACACGTGCTCATCGCGTGATCCACCCAATTCCATGCGTTTTCTTGGATTCCCCTATGTCTCCCAATTTTTCACCTCTATTACAGTTCCTCTCCTTTCTTTTCCTATTTAGAGAGGCAATTCTATGGTTTGTGCCAACGTCCATCATCGTTTTCAGTTGTAGGCCGTCTAGCTGGTGTTGACGTCCATCCTCCTTCAGATCTTCAAATCAAGCTTTGGTAAGCTGCCATTTACAAGTTGTTGTTTCAATTTTTTTTGGTTTTAAATTTTTCTGAGGGTGTTGATTTGTTTTTGGTTTGGACTTGTAACCTTTTTATCAGATCTTCATATAAGCAT
Organism: Rheum nobile; assembly: GCA_027886185.1. Classification (NCBI taxonomy): domain Eukaryota; kingdom Viridiplantae; phylum Streptophyta; class Magnoliopsida; order Caryophyllales; family Polygonaceae; genus Rheum; species Rheum nobile. Next base: position 9,031,692 of record WOAB01000040.1, read on the forward strand.
ATTCCATATATTCAATTATTTTGTGAAAGTGTGTTGAGAAACTGTGAGGATGTGTTTGAACAAGGTTCCCTCAAGAACTCTTGGGTGTTTTGATGATCATAAACATCGTGAATTTTATGTGTGTTCTTAAGTATTGTTTATGGGAATAGTGGAAAGCATGAGAGTTATTCGTAGAATTTCCAAGAAACAATGATTGTGACAAATGGAACACCGACACTAGGAAACACTAAAAAAAAGAACACCAAAGTTTCAGAAAGCATAGAAGGAACAAAGATTCCAGAGAACAAAGAAAACAGAGCAAGGAAGGTGTGAACTGTTCCCAGCAAAGATGCAAATCGGGAGATCTTACATCTAGCGGTTCAAGTGTTTGCTTGGGGCACAAGAAGACATTTAAATATGGAGAGTGAAACTTATATCTTGGAGATAATGGATCAGATTGGTCTTGTGAAGATAAGATCTAGTTATGGAAAGAAGATATTGTTTATGGTATTTTAGGATATTGTTTAATGAAAATCTATAATATTATTTATGCAATAATATATCGTATTAGACCATAACTAAATTATATTTTCATCATCCCTTGGAGGCTTGTAAATACAAAGGCATTATCAACCTTGTTTGACATGCTTCCAAGAGAGAAAAAGGAGAATCCAAGAGAGATTCGACAATAGTCTTTGGAGATTTCTAAGAAGCCATTGGAGAGCAAGCACAACTTTTGGACTTCAAGAGACGAGTTTCAAGGATGTTGGCTCAAGGGAATGGATGAACCGTTCTTGTGCGCGAAGACGAAAGTTGCAATCTTAAGGAGTTTGATAGACCAAGTTTCTGAGGTGATTAAGGTAACTTTTGTGTGGTTTTGAGTTAGCTTTGAGTTGATAATATGTGGTAAGGGTTGTTAAGCTTAGAGAGTATTCTAGTAGGGAATTCTAGTTTACGTCGGATCTTGGCTTGACTTGTGTAGTTCGTGATTATCAATAAGAGAAGTAGACTTTGAAATCCTCCTAGGGTAACACCTTGAGGTAGATGTTTTTCATTGTCAGCTAGTTTGTTGATCGAGTTTTCCTCTTTAAGTTATTGTGTTCGTTACTTGTGTGATTCCGTTGTGCAAAGATATCGTCCCCTTTATATCAACAATACTCTACTTTGTTAATAACACCCCGTTTCAATCCAACAATTGGTATCAGAGCAAGGATTCCCTAGATTTATGTTAGTTTTTAGGAAAAGATGAGTACTCATGATGGGAACAATCAAGGCTACTCAATGATGCAATCTCCGCTCCTCGAATGAGAGAAATTCAGTTGATGGAAGAAAAAGATAGAGATCTTCATCAAATTTGAGGACATGGAACTTTGGAACATCATTGTAGATGGACCAATCGTTCTTACCATGAAGAACGATAAAATAAAGGTAAGACCGTTCCCAAACTAAAGGGTGATTGGGATGTTGAGGACACTAAGAAAATTTCTAAGAACCATAAGACTATGAAAATGTTTTTCTGTACATTATGTGATAGTGAGTATAACACGATCTCATCTTGCATAAGTGCTAGGACAAATGTGGACATGTTGTATGCGATACACGACGGTTCCATTGAGATTAAGAAAAACAATATATACTTTCTTGCCAAACAATATGAATTTTTAAGATGGAAAAGGATAAGCCCATAAAGGATATGATTTCTTATTTTGATGTTATTGTTAATGAACTAACTTTTTTGGAAAAAGTGTACACTATGAAAGACCAAATACGAAAGCTCATGCGAATTCTACCCAAGAAGTGGATTCCTAAGGTAACAACGATTGAAGAAGCCAAGAATATGAGTTCTTGCCTTTCGAGCACCTCATAGGATCTCTCACTTTTCATGAAGACAATTTGGAATCTTATGAAGATGAAAGTTCCCAGAAAGGAACAGTGGCCCTGAAAGTCTCCAAAGCATTGAAGCAAGTAAAGGTGGGAAAGAATGAAAACGAAGACAAGGAACCGTAAGTGCCTCTCATCATGAATGCCATTAGGAACCTCCTCAACTAGAAAGACAAGGACCTTAGCAATCATTCCAGTCAAGGTAAGTCTTTTAAGACGAATTCTAACATTGTTTGAAACAATTTTCAAGAAAAGGGGCACATTGCTAAATATTGTCCACAAAAGAAGGAGTCAGAAGATGATGACTATCCTAGGAAGGAAAAGGACAGGGGAAAGAAGTCAGTCCTCATTGCTACATGGGTAAGTGATTCTGATGCAAAAACAGAGTCATTGCAAAAGCGTAAGATGTCTTTGGTGGCTAAGGAACATTGTGCATCTGATTCTAAAGAACAGGTAAGTAACTCTGACATCTACAATGAATTGAAGTCTTGTAGTAAACGTTCCCTGCAAATCTTTATTAAGAAATGTCGTAGGGAAAAAGAAGAATTGAGTGAACAACTTGAAGCTGCTAGTTGTTACATATCATGTGATGAGTGTGTTATTTTTAAATCTAATGTTGAAGATATGAGTTTTAAGAATAATGAATTGCATCCTAGGGTAGAGAGTCTTAAAAAGGAAGTTAAAACTTTTAGAAGACTTGGAGAACGCAATCCAAGTGACGTAAGTGTACTTGAGTACTTCGCGCTACAACCATATTCTCTGCAATTTCATTATAGCAAAGTAAACAAACATATCCCCAGTTTGGGGTTTTCTTTCTGTTCCATACTCTTTTGTAAATTATTTTTCTTTCGTGAAATTCAATATCTAGTTTTAAGGAGGGAACTACTCCCTCTAACCAAACTGAGTTAGAAAAGATTAAAATAAAGGTTGATGAGCTTCTTTCTACTAACCTTAAGAATGATAAAAAAATTGTATGATATGTGGTTCATAAAGGAATAGTCAAGTGACAAGGTTGAAGACAAGGAGGAAATGTTCCATCTACAAAGGAAGTTGCAAAATGCCAACGACCAGAACAAGAACGTGGAGGCTAAGGTAAGTCTTCTTGAAAACGGTGGTTCTACTAACCAATCTTGGCATGTAGGAATGAAACACACAAGATTTGGCTAAAGCAAGCGGCATGGAACAATACCGCTTGTTTAGGCTACGTTATTCCTAAGGCAGAATCTAGTGAACAAGGTGCAAGTTGGCATCAACTGATCAACCAAGGATTGAAAAGAAGATACCATACAAGCAAACATGGTTTCAAGGGAGAAAGGCACCACCCCAACATAAGCCTAGGCAAAGTTATGAAAGATGAGATAGGTAAAGTTATGGGAGATGGGAAAAGCAAGGGCACCATATGCCTTCAGGAACGATCAAAGATTTTCTGGATCAAGGAACAATGCCCAGTGACTGCAACATCCCGGAAGAGGTAAGTTTTCTATTTTTTGTGTGCATTCTCACTATATGGATAGTTCAACAGTTGAGTCTTTTGGTACAATGACTAACCTTAGGGAACCCAACTTTGTTTGGGTGTCCAAGAACAAGACTTAGTTTGTTTTACAGGTAGGTGTGAAGACAACAAACTAGGAAGAGACATTTCATGGAGAATAATCCCTCACAAAGGTGAGTTGGGAACTCACTTATGGTTTGGTAGTAAGTGTTGGAGCGTAGAGGGGACGATTCCCTATTCAAGGAACATTGAGGCAAAAAACGATTGGGAACAACCCCATGGAACCAAGGAATGAGATATGTATCTTTGTTGAAAATATGCATATTTATTTCAATGTTAATCCTTTGGATTGCATCTAAGAATGAAGTTCTTAGATTGACTAGTATGGATTACTTGTATAAGTATCTCGATGATTGGCTAGAGAAGATGAGTTAACTAAGAAGAAATTGTTACCTCATATTTCCATGTGTTATGTGATTTCATTTTGATGTTTTATCCTTTGAGTTATTATTCATTCTCATGTGTGTGCATGTATGATAGCATGATTCATGATTTAACTTCAAAATGTTTGTTAGAAGACATTTTTCTGTCGACCCAAAGAAATCAACTTGATCATTTAAACCCTCATCATAAGCTGACATGATAACTGATTTCAAGACCCACTCCAGTTGAGTCCAATGGTGTTTGCTTCTATGATCCCTTCTTTGTTGAGTCCACAACTGATGTACAACATTGGATGGAACAAAAGGACAATCGAATTTTGATTTGGACTTCTTTGTTGAAATTTTATTCATGAACCATGAAATATATAGTCCAAATCTACCTTTATATATGTTGGATATACAATGATGTTGTTTCGGTTGGGGATCTCGAGTGATTCCAAGAGCTTGGGTGAAGGTGCAATTTAGATAGGAACACTACCAAATGAAGAATGGTTGAAGATGCAGAAAAGGGAGCATTTCCCTCAACAACAACAAAAAATCAGAACGTTTGCTGATGAAATGAAGAAGAAAAAGAGGGGGGAAATTACTCAAAAAGAAACAAAAGAATATCAAAATGAAGAAAAGTTCCAAAGGAAACAATGCGAAGATGTATAAGAAGATGTTCCCAAAGGGAAAGTGTGAAAAAAGAAGTCATAGAGAGAAGAAGAAACCTAAATTGGCTTGCTTGAAGATGGAACACTCCAAGTGTGAAGGGTAAGGTTTTCAACCAAGGAGCATTGTGTCATGTCCAACGCATCCACTCTTAAAAATATCCAAGCAATTATATCCTATTTTCTTAGTTCATTTGTGACGTTTTGTCATATTTGTGATAAAGTTTCTTTTTGATGATTGTGATTATGTAACACTCCGGATTTGAGATTGGTTTATAAGGATTAAAGTGCTATACATGTCAACTAGAGCTCTTCCTTTTTCAGGGTTCATGTGAGGACAAAGAACATTAAAGTTAAGCATGTTAGGGTGGGAGTAGTACCAAGATGGGTGACCTCAAGGGAAGTCCTCGCGTTGGCATGGGATGACGCTTTTAAGACCTCGGGCCTTACAAATGGTATCAAAGCCGACTCTGGGTTACAAGTGCGCTTGGCCCAGAGGGCGGTGATTCGACCAAGAGGTCTGTCATTGGGCCTTGACGAGGACGTCAAGGGGTTTAAGTGGAGAAGTTTGTAACACCCCATACTTCAGATTGGTGTATAATAATTAAAGTAATACCATGTCAACAAGACCTCTTCCTTTCCAGGGTTCAAGTGAGGACAAAAAACTTTGAATTTAAGCGTGCTAGGGTAAGAGCATTATCGAGATGGGTGATCTCTTGAGAAGTCCTTGCGTTGGCATGGGCTAGCGCTTCTAAGGCTCTGGACCTTATAGATTATATGTTTTATCACTCATTACATGTCTAGTAACTTTAAGTGTGGAACTCTTGATGAAATTTATGTTTCATGTGATAATCAGATGTACCTTTTATTTAAGGTTTTCAAGGTCATTTTAATGATGTCAAAAGGAGGAAGAATGATTTTGCTAATTCCACTCCCCTTAGTATGCATTACATTAAGGATCTCCTGCAAACTTTCAGCCGAATCTCCGGTTTATCGGTCAATTTTCAAAAAAGTTATTTGCAAACATCTTCAAATATCAACATTTCCCACACCACATCCCTTGCTTCCATTCTTAATATTCAAGTGACGAAATATATGGAAAAATACCAAGGCATACCTATAGTCAGAGGACGTGTCAAAAAGGCATAGGCAATATATTTTTTAGTGATAATTCGGACCCATAAGTCACCTGGATCTGTCAAGATTTTCCATAATAATTTCATTTGAAGTGATTTGTTGGTTTCGTGGGTGGTATGAAGACCCAACCCGCCCAGAGATTTTGGCTGGCAAATAGAGGTCTAGCTGATAAGGGAACGGTAGTTAGGGTTAGATTTGTTCCAGAAAAAATCTTTAATAATTTTATCCATTTTAGTACAAACAGATGTGGGTAGTAAGAAGCTCTGTATTAAGTAATTTACTTTAGGACATAGGTTGGACTGAATAAGAACCATACGTCCCGCTTGTGATAAAGTGTTGGTCTTCCATTTAGATAACTATTTTTTTGAGGGTCTACATGTAGTCAACAAAAATTTCCAATTTGTTGAAACTGTGAGCAAATTGGAATTCACTTCATTAGTTGATCTTAAGGCTTTGTAGTTTATTCGCTAAGTAAGAGAATTCTTGTTAAATTGGATTCATGTGCATGGTGATTAGGGTTGCTAAACTAGATTGATAATGTGGTATGGATATATATATATCTTGCATGAGATTTTATTGTTCATTAGGAAAACTATAAATTTGTTGCTGATCCTTGACTTGTGGGAAATATTAATGAAATGTATAAAAAATCCTCCTCTAAGGGGAAGGAAAATAATTTTGTATGGACATATACTTTAGAAAAGAAGTTGGTTCAAATCTATCATTCATATTAGATGGTGAATGGGGAGGGCGTCTCTTTTAACTGGATCTATGCACTTATCCAATACACCCAATACACATTTTCTACACAACCCCATAAACCAATTTCCTTCACAATCCTGCACACCTAATACACATTTTTTGCACAACAAATACACATATCCTGCACTTAGATGACAATGCACATAACCTACAAAACACCTACAGAAATACAAAAGCACAAATCATGCACAACCCTACAAATAACAATGCACAAAATCTTCACAAAACCTGCACAAAATTGCCCAAATACTCAACACTACATATACATAGAGACCTTCACAAAATCAATCCTAAATTCCAAATCCATATGGAACTAGTTTCCCATGGTCATCAGTACATGCATAATCCATGGCATGTTGTAGGGCAAAAATCATGGAGTTTCTAGTGTAACAAATGAAAGCTCTATATAGAGCACAAAAGTGCCAAAGCGAAATGTTTGGGGGGAACATCAACACCCCCAACCTGACAAATAACTTCACATTCCTACATAGAAAGTTTCATCACACAATAAACCTTACTTGAGCACGAAATAGATGACCACCCTAACTACAATCACAATCAGAAGGAAGAAGACAATTAGCAGGTTTCTGGCCCTGATGCCATGTGCTTCAGCCAGCAAAATGTACATTTGAGACGATTAGCTCAGAAATTTAGTCATAAAGCTCCTCATGCTCATGCTCCAAGAAAGCATTCTGGCCCTCTGAGGCCTTGTGCTAGTCCTCGAGGTCAAGTATCCTATTATTCTTTCTAATCGCTAGGCTTCCAAACCTCTTATCCCTTGGACTATCAAACTCCTCGTACATGAGATGATTTTCCCTAGTGTAATCAAACTCCGCGTTGTCATACATCACATATCAACAAATAAAATTCAGTGTCAAGTTTTGAAGAACTCTAGTCAATGTCCCCATCATTTTTGTGTTGATTGCGAATGCAAGGCCAATCATGAACATCCAAAATTTCGTCAGACATGTTGGTTAACCTGCACAAATATACAATCAATTAGTAGTAAACCACAACACCCGTTTGAATTGATCGTCACAACATGGATCAATTCAACTAGTAATACAAATACAAATACAAAGACTAGCCTTGAAATATCAGAACTTACATCACCAACACAAGAGCACCATGTATAACCAATAATTTATCAAAGGTCTCTATCAACCTTAAACATCATTGCCTATTGAACCAATCATTCATTCAACATCAAGCATTCAACAACATATCAAAAGAAGGTTTAAAATAAAGCATTCATTCAACATTTCCAAACCTATGTAACACGTCATCACATACTACACACTTGTATCATAATTAAACATTACTAACTACTCCCATGCAACACTTTTCTAATCTAGCAGCAAAAGATCAGAAATGAAAATAAAGCACATAAGCTTTCTTAAAAAAACACTCACAAAGCATCTAATGTAACAAGAAAAGAAACAAAATTGAATGCCAATGCAACAATAACAGAAATATAAATGAAAATCAAACATCGGGCATTCAATGTGCTCATTCATTCACAAAGCATTTGAATGGACTGATATTCACAAAGCATTCATATTACAAAAGCTAATATAACAAGAAAAGAAACGAAAAGAAATAGAAAATAAAGCTAATGTAACAACAAAAGAAACAGAAATGAAAATCAAGCGTCAACTATTCATTCACAAAGCATTTGAGTGTATTGAGCATTCACAAAGCATTCATCTAGAAAAGCTAATGTAATATGAAAAGAAAAGGAAAGAAACATAAATGAAAACTAATGTAACAACAAAAGAAACATAAATGAAAATCAAGCATTAAGCATTCAATGTTCTCATTCATTCAACATCAAGCAGTCAACAACAAATCAAAGATAATTAACAACACAAGAAACATAAATTAAAATAATTAAACATGCACAATCTTCATATTACAAAAGGTATTTTTCTAAAACTGAAGATTCTATAACACGCAACATTCAGTAAACTTGCATAGTCATCCAAGTAACAAGAAATGAAAATTTTTTCCCTTAGATGAAGGTTCAAAATCAAGCATTCATTCAACATTTCAAAACCTATGTAACACATCTTGCATGAGACACAATTTATCTTAATTAAACATCACACGCTACTTAAATGCAACACATTATCAAAAACAAATTCAACTTTCACAAAGCACACCAGCTTAACCGAACGGGGCCAAAGATACATTAAGAGTTCAATTAAATAACCGAATCATGATTGTAATATATGGAGTAATAGGTTGGATATTTACGTATTTATACTGACAATTGTTTTAGAAACTGATCGAATCCAATAGAAATTGTTTTTTTTTCAATATGTATGTCATGGATAATCGTTTCCTTATAGAACATTCTTAGTATTAATTAAATTCTTATCAATTGAGGTTATATTGAATCAAATATTGAAATGAACAAAAAGCTATCTTTCTTTTCGGATTCAATGAATACATATGAAAATTTTCCACCACGATGAAAACGCTAGGGACGGAGAACATAAAGGTAATTAGGCAATTAGAGATGTCACATGTACTATCACATGATTTATTGTATTTTATATAAGAAAAGGAAGATAACATTAAATTCATATGCAAACTACGTAGTCGCACCTTACATCTTAGAAAAGACTAGAACATGAGCCTAAAGGAAACAAATTTTGTAGAGATGACAATCACAAACAATCTAGCCCCATAAATCATTTCCATTTAACCAGAAACTGCTCCCAAAGTTTAATATAGACTTTCAAACTCCCATGAAATCAAAGCAATCTAGCTCCAATAGGATGTTTGTTTATTGATGTTGGGTTAGTTATAAGAGATTGAGATACTAGTATTGGAAGATAAGTTCATCCCTCATCGAAAGTGGACGAATATCAATGCCTAGTATATAAGATTGGTGGGATACTTCTCATAATATCAATTGGCTTTAGGATGGGACCCCGACTTCACTTATGTAATGGGCATATATGCGTCTATGGCCTCGTGTCTGCACGAACCCAGTCTATTGGACCATGTACTTTCACATGGTATCAAAGTAGGTTCGGTTCTGGGTCCATTTCTTGGATTGATTGAGTGTGACTATAAAAATATTATGAGATGCATGCCCACCCACACCCGTTTGTCCAAGTGTCAACTAGACTAGGCTCGTTGCTCGCTCGTTGCACTTGCGATGACGTGTTAGAATATAAGTCCATCTCATATAGAAAGTGGGTAGATATCAATTTTTACTATATAAGGTTGGTGGATTACTCCTCTTATTGCCAATTGGTTTTAGGATGGAACCCCACTAGGCTTATTCGTGCATATACGCGTGTACATGCACAAACCCTAGTCTATGGGCTCACAGACTTTCACATGGTATAGAGCATGTCCGGTCCTGAGTCCGTTTCTTGGGTTGATGCGGTCCAGATATAAAGAGACTAAGAAGCACACCTACACCCGTCTATCCAAGTGTAAACTACGCCGAGCTCATTGCATGTCCGTTGCACTTGTAGAGGTGTGTTGGAATATAATTTCATCTCACATCGAAAGTGGATGAATATTAATGTCTAGTATATAAGATTGGTGGGATCCTCCTTTTATTTCCAATTGGTTTTAGGTTGGAACCCCACCAAACTTACGTACTATGCTTATCTATACTTATATGCTTGTACGTTCTCGCCCCCACTCTATCGACCCATATACTTTCACAACTATTTTCCAACATTCGATGTCATAATGTATGTGGTGGCATCAACATTTATATTTACATTGAGTTTCCCTTCTTAGGGTGTATTTCCTAGAGCATTGTTATATGATAAAGGCTTTCATATTAGCATATATCATCTTATTAGATCATTTGAACTACCTTATTACACTTTATCACAAATGTTTATGTTATCATGTCTAACATAATGCTTTATCAAACATAAAAGTGTGTAGGAAATATACAATTTGTATTATCATCTACATAAATTATCAACCTTATTAGCTAGGATGTATTAATTATCTTGACAATAATATTTGCATTATCATTGTGGGCGAATCATCTTCTCTACTTTCCTTCTTAAAGGCTTTGCTTTTCTTCTCCATTAACATATATAAACTGAGATGCTCTATCTTTTTCTTAAACATAAAGCAAACCTTCCCTTCTACCGGTCTGAGTTCCTATCATCCATTATCTTCTTATCTGTGGTGCACAAATTCGAGGAGAGTTGTGCTACCCTTTGAGGGCTTACGCTAATCCTGACTTTTGCCAGTGTCAAGGCGATTTGCTAATAAGGAAGTGGCATGTACCATGACACAACAACGCATCTACAAAAATATCAAATCTCCCGCCCATATTTCAATCTATGTTTGTTGGTCTCATCCCCGTGTTGATTTCTCTCTTACAATTTATAAGCAAATACCATATCACTTTTTTTTTTTCCGAATGTAGAACGACAACATCCAGTTGCTGGATCTATCCAAGCTTGAACCCTTGGATGGAACAAACTACAAGTCCCAAATGTTCTTGATCGTCTTGAACAACTCAAAGTCGATTATGTTCTCATCAATGACTCTCTGACAGTTTGTGCTCTCGCTCCGACGATCTTTGCAGTTGGTTCAACTCTTCCTCTGGCTCCACCACAAGGTCTCTAGATGTGATGATGAAATGAAATTGACAGAGAAATCTGCTAAGCTTGCTGCTCAAATCGGAAAATATGATCAAGACAACAATACAATATGGAGTATCCTTCTGAACCATATGCCAAACTCTTTATTCGATTCATTTCTATCTAACAAGTCTACTATGTCTATTCGAGAGACTCTCTAAAGGAGGATGCTTCATATGTGGAAAATTAGTCATATGGATGCTCAATGTTGTCATAGGAATGATGGTGTGAAGAGCAATCCAAATCATAAGCCAGCCCAGGACAAGAATCAAGCAAACCTGACAAAAGAGAACATGGTTGTTGTTATTTCAAAAGTGAACATGGTCGACATGATTGAATAGATGGTCGACACTAGAGAAACCAAGCACTTTTGTGCCAAAAAAGAATTGTTATTACATTTCGAACCTACTACTAAAGCGACCATGTTTACATGGGAAAGTCCATCATTTCTGAAGTGCTCGGTAAAGGGAAAATACTTCTCAAATTAAATTATGGAAATAAAGTTGCGTTTAATCAATGTGTTGTATATGGCTTCCATGTGTAAAAACTTGATTTCTGGGGGTATAATAATTAAAGTTGCTTTTAGACTCCTCTTTGATGGAGGGAAAAGTAATCATTGGCAAGAATGGGGTATTTGTTGGGAAGGTTTTTATGGTTGTAAATGGTCTTTTCATGCTTGATTTAGTTGTTGTAGAGATTAATGAAATTGCATCTACTTCTTCTTACTTGGCTGATTCTATTGATTTATAGTGTGCTAGATTAAGACGTGAATATGAATGCTATTGAGCGATTGCTTAAATTTAGTTTGATTCCTAATCTGAACAAGGATAGCCATAACAAATAAGATGTATGAATTCACTAAGAAACTTTTACACTAGTAACTTATAGGAAATCAGACTTGCTTGAGTTAATACATTTTGACTTGGCTAATTTTAAAAATACTGAAAGTAAAGGAGCCAAACAATATCATATCACATTTGTAGATGATTATTCAAGATATACCAAAGTCTATCTACTTGAATCTAAAGATGAGGATAGAAGAACATATTTAGTTTATAAGGCAGAACTAGAAAACCAATTAGATCGAAAAAATTAAAAGACTTAGATCTGATAGAGGCGGTGAGTATTAGACTAATTCTCTTAAGAAATTTTGTGAAGAAAATGGCATTATACATGAAATTACAACCCCTTATACCATCAACAAAATGGTACATCTGAGAGCAAAAACCAAACTTTAAGGGAAACGATGAATGCCATGATCATTAGTTCTTGTTTACCTGATTATAGGCAGGGTGAATTTGTTTTCTATGCGAATTATGTTTTACACAGAATACGTCATAAAAAGCTTGGTGTAACTCCTTATGAATTATGGAAAGGCTATGCACCTAACTTGTCATATCTGAAAGTGTGGGGGTGTCTAGCTAAAGTTGTATTTCCTTTGTTTAAATGTGAAACAGTTGGACCTAGGACTTTGGATTGTGTATTCATATGTTTATGTTGATAGTAGTCTAGCTTACATATTCATGCGATTAAATTATCGAACTATGTGTGAGTATCGTAATGCAGATTTCTTTGAGCATGTTTATCCTATGAAAACTAGTGATGTGCTTGGTTTCGTTATTCCTTCATCTACCAATAAGTCCTCTGCATGTAAGACCTCTCATGATTCTGTTGAACCTAGAATGAGTAAAAGTTAGAGAATTGAAACTAGCTTTGATCATGATTTTGTGACATCTTTTTTAATAAAACTTAATAAGATAGATATATAAGATATGATTGAAGAAGATCCTAAATGCTATAAGTTCTATCGATGTTAGTTTCTAGAAAGATGATATTAACATAGAATTAGATTTGATCATATCTAATCAAACATGGGAAATATTTAACTTGCCTAGAGTAGTAAAGCTATTGGGTGTAAATGGATTTTTAAGAAGTTGAAAATTGATGGCTCTAAAGAAAGATACAAAGCAAAACTTGTATTTAAGGGGTTTATTCAGAAACATGGTATTTATTATTTTGACACTTACTTACATGTAACTAAAATTGCTACAATTCATGCTTTGCTAGCTTTAGCTACTGCTCATAATTTTCTAGTATATCATATGGATATGAAGACAATATTCCTTAATGACAATTTAGATGAAGAAATATACATGCAACAACCTCTAGGTATTGAGATTTTTGGACAAATGCACAAGGTATGTAAGCTCAAGGTGGCTCACACGGCATGTGCGTTTGATCCACGGTATGTGCCCTCTCTTTGGGTGAGTAATATGACTAGCCTTGGTTTCTTTGGCTCGTCTATGGTGGCAGTCAAGCATCGGATGAGTCAGGTGATCGCCTCCTTGATCTTCTTGGCCTGAGCCCTTGTGATTGGACCTTGTGCGGACACTCGAATCATGTCCTCGACATCCCTCATAGTCATCGTGGAGCGTCTTGGAAAAATAATCTTCTCCACTTTCCTATTAAAGGGTATGCTTCTCTTCTCCATTAACACACAAAAGTTGAATAGCTCTATCTTATTTCTTGAACACAAAGCAAACCCGCCCTTCTACTGGTTTAAGTTCCTACCGGCCCCTTTCTTCTTATCTGAAGTGCACATATTCGAAGAGAGATGTGCTAACCTTGAAATCTTACGCCACTTCTAACTTACACGAGTACGTATCAGGGAACCTTATTCTAAGACATACAGTGACTTATACCACGACACATATATGCGTCTACAGCCGCGCATCTCCAATAATCTCCAATAACATCAAATCTTCAACCCACATTTTAATCTTTGTTCGTTGTTCCCGTCTCTATGGTGTTTTCTCTCTTACGTTTACATAGCATATATAATGATATGATGGTGGTTCGTCCAAATTCTCTATTCTTGTCCAATTTATTCTGCTTACCGTCCACTTCATTATTTTGGTCATAAAATTATTATAAAAAGTTTAAAAATTATAATGTAATGATTCTATCTGTAAAAAAAATTGACGTGCATAGGTTGTCAGTCAATGACTCGTTGACGTAGTTTTTTTCCTTGAGCATGGCTTGATGATACTTAAATGAGATGTCACTTGTGAAAAGCTAGTGTTTTCGTTGGTGTAACATTAAAATGGTGTATTATGTATAAATGATGACATCTCTGATTAACATATATGGTAATATTTTTATAAGTGACATTAACGCGCGCAAAAGTGTGTTATAGATAAAATTGTAGTCAACTAAAAATATTCACTTTAATTTACTCATGATAACTGTCAACAAGGAAGAATTAACAAGATGTAATATTTATCAATATATACATATGTGAAGTCAATATTTTTGTAATATTATCATAATTTTTTTGTTCATGAGAGGCACATTATAATGCGGAAGAAAACACGAAGGAAGATAATTGAATTTGTGACTTCATCATGTGTCATGCTTACTAATCAGAGCAAGAAGACTTCACAGTTTTTACACTACTCATCGATTCACAAGTGCGTCACTTATGTGTTATGTCACCAACTATTAACGCCCTTTATTAAATTGATCATGTGCGGTCAATGACTCAATATGACTGTTGTTTAAAATGCTTACTCAATAATTCTTTCATAATGTCGAAAATCAGTGTTTTTCAACTTATTCAAATTCCCTGCTGACAAAGATTACTTTTTTTCTAATTAAAAAGAATAGAACAATTTTCTTATAGGTATTTGGTCCTATTCATAAGAGATAAAGTTGATTGTATCAGACATTCGTCATGATTTGTTTTTCTTTTCGAAAGTGTGATTTAATCACATCTTTAAAGAGGTGAATCACGTTGTTGATCGGATTGCGTTCTTGAGGCATTCCTCCTCTCCCGACTGCTCATTAAACATGATTTTAATCTGTAAAGATGTTCTAAACTTGTCTTCTAAGAGATGTTAGAGACCAACCTAATTTTTCTCCAATGAAAAAAGAAGAAGAGAAGACAATACTATTAATACTTTTTGTTTTTTAGTAGAAGACAATATTATTTATACTATTCAAGCCTGACTGTAAAACCATAACAATCCAAGTCTCAGAAATTGAATTTCTACTTAATTTTTCCTTGCAGTTATGAATTAATTTCTGGACCCATATTCATGTTAGTGATCACGAATGAAGTAAGAATGTCAATCATCCATATTGTCCCCCATGGCCATGCCCCTACTATATATATTTTTTTCTCTTCCAAAAAGCCTATAAAATGATATATCCCCATTCTTTCATTTCTAATTCTAAATAGCCCACCTCTGACATAGACCCATCACATTCACCTCTTTCATATACCCTACAATAGGGTCAGATGGCCCCCTCATAAGTACAAAATTTATCTCTGAAACCCAAATTTTCTTTTTGGTAATTTATTCTAACTCCCTTAGTTTTCCTTATTTCTCATTAAACCGTCCTCTATTTCTAAATTTACACAAAATCACCCTTAATTTTCCTATCCACCGAACAAAAGCGGGGCTATGACCCACAAACCAAGCAAATTAACTCGTACCGACGAACGAACTCGATCAAGTGAAGGTGTGGAGAGGCATAAATTGAATATGAAACCCCCAATTTCCTCCACTAGGTCTCCCCAATTGTGGCCATAAATAAAGGGTTGTTTTCTTCCTCATGAACATGGGGGTGCTTAAATGAGAAATAGTAAAAAGTGAGGGTGGTTAGATATAATATAGCGTTTTTTTTTGCTTCATTTTCTTAAACAAAGAGCAGAGAGGAAGAAGGGGAATTGCAGGGTACTTGTTACTATTCTCTCTACTTACTAGCATTACTACTAGCCCATATGCTGCTCAGTTATGGCAGTAAAAAAAATAAAAAAGACATGTCCACCTTAAATGATGCTTCCTATGTACTTTCTCCCTGTTAGATTTACCCCTCCTCCTTCAATTCTTATTGTCTACACCCCTTTTTCTTAATTCCTAGCTTGTGAAAAATGTACTGCTCAAACCGCTGTTATTATACCCTCGTTTCTTCTCCTGCCACGTACAGCACACTGGTCCAACATGTACAAAAAAGAAGAAGTTAACCCTAGCTCCTCCCTCCCTTTATCTTATACTGTATTAATTAAAGAGTAGGTAAATGAATCAAAAACCTTATGGGTTAACTAATACCCTCTCTTATGGTGATATTCCGATCCACATGAGTATCTTATACAATTTAAAAAATAAAAAATCTATGTATGAGGAAAATGTAGAGAGTGTAAGACAATGGTGAAGGTGAAAGGCACGTAGGTAGCGTAGCGTACCCCAATTTTGATGGCACTGAAAAATGGGATACAGATCGAGCGAGATTGACACATGAAAGAAGGATTATTGGATTCTTAAATTTCTTTCCTGAAATTAATGTTAAATAACACTAGTCATCGGATTGAGAGGCTAGGATTATACTGTGAATGCAAGCTAATTGACCCATCAAAGCTTAGTACGTACGTAACGTACGTGTAATGATTATAACTAGTCTTTTAATTTGCACTGCCTGGTGAAGTGGTGATTGATAAAACGAACTGCGTCCAGCTCCATCCATCTCATCTCATAGCAATATAGCATGCATCATGATTCGTGATGCTATTGCTATACTATACTATACTATACTATACTATACGGAATATATATACATATATATACAAAGAAATCATTTGTTAAGAAATTTACAGTCCGGCCCCTCTGCAAAGCTTATTTGCAACAGAAGAGATGGAAAAATGAGATGAAAGAAGAAGGGGGTCGACAGACACCGAGATCGAAGGCCGACCAGAGACTCAAACACCTAAGCAAATGCGGGCAAGCTAAGGATTCAAAAGCAAATGGACTATGGAGTAAGCAAACCCTAATTCCTCACCTTCTCTTTGTCCTTGTTCGTCAAAATCGTTCTACACTCCAACCCGATACATTTATTTCACATCACCGAGAGGCTAGGAATCGAAATTGAATCCCTGGCCTGGACCAACTTGTTATTGGTTAACTGACTAATTACTTTGATTTGGTGGATCACTAATGACCCACTTCTAACCAAATAGGCTCAATAAGCTAGAGGGTAAATTACTTCTCAATCTTTTTTCATGAGAGATTTATTGTCTCATCTTTTTTCTTTTATTTAGAGCCCACTAGTTGTCTTTATAAATAGTACGTCATACTTCATTCATTATCACCTTAATCTCCCCTTTATGTGCTAATAAGTAGTCATATTTGTTCAAACGTTTGCGCTAAAAAGTCATCCAAAATTATGGTCAAAAGCATTTTTAGTATATTTCTAGTGGAATATATATTTAATATGAAGTGATATATTCTAGCTTTTTTATACCTTTTTCATACATAGATGCTAATATAGTTTCGTATAAAGGAATTTTTAGTGATGGTTTTTTGTTTATTGGGAGAAATGTAGATATATTACAAGATAATATTTGTTCTAACATGAAAACTTTATATTATTTCACCCAAACCTAATATTGTTGAGCAATACAAAATCCATTCAACGTCTTACTTTTCCATTATAATTTATACTATAAATACAGTAAACTTAGAATTTTATAATTCAACTTTAGGAATCAATTTCCCTAGTCAATAAGATAGCTGTGGAATCTAGCTAATGCATGAGTGACGTATATTGAGAATGCATGATCAATCAAGCAACAATTTTTCAATATCATGCATGATCTCCTTAGGATGCAAATTAATTAAATTTTGGCAAAAAAAAAAAGCGTGCAAATTTTTTTTTTTGAAATTGTCGACATTTTTTGAAGAAATCAATGAATTAGAAATAAAATCTATTGGCGACGTACGAACAAAGCTTCAATTTTTTATTAGCCTATTTCATCGGTTAATGCAATGCCTCTACGCAAAAAAAAAGGGTTATACGGAGTATTACAAAAAACAGACAAGTAAAAGTAATGCTCAAATAGTACTACACACAGTCTAAAAATAAGAAAAGAAAAATGTTGTATAAATAAATGAAGAAACAGAGAGTTTGGCCCTTTCAAGTCTTTTTGTTTGGTGATTATGTGCACTACACAGTCTTTTTTATTTCTAGTCTTTTCTTCCTCTCAAACTAGGCTATAAACCCTATTTTCCTCCCCAATTGAAACAGTTGGCGTTCAATCTTGAGGTGCAGTTGAATTCCACCTCCACCATGTCTGATCAGTACCCTTTCTCCTCAAACCACTATTCTGGATTTCTGAATTCCTATTACTATCTCAACAACTATTTGCCCCCTCCTCCGCCCAACTCCAATTCCAATTCCTACCAGCCCAGCTCGCCTCCTCTCAAAGAAGCCCTTCCTCTGCTCAGCCTGAGCCCTGCAAGAAGCTCTGCTGCTCCCGCTGCCATGGAGCTCGACTGCAACAAAAGCCCTCCCGAAACGGCCGCGCTCTCGTCTCAGGGTGAGGACGACGGGGAGGACGACGACGACGACGACGACGACGGGGTGCTGGTGGCTCTCCATCTCGGCCTGCCCAGTCCCAGCTCCGCATCCTCGTCCGCCGCGGTGCCTCCCGGGGATCGTATTCTTAGATCCTGCTCCGATTCTCATGTCGTAACACTTGCTTCTTCTTGTGGCTATCCAAATAATTACTCTTCAATATCAACAACAACCAGCACTCTTCACAAGGGCCAGTACTGGATCCCAACCCCTGCCCAGATCTTGATTGGGCCCACGCAGTTCTCTTGCCCGCTTTGTTTCAAGACCTTCAACAGATACAACAACATGCAGGTACATATATATATATATATATATGTGTGTGTGTTATGTTTTTGAAGCTAGTGTAATTATTGTTGCAATGGTTAATTATCATATAATATCAACTAATTAAGGGACTGTATAGTAGCTTTTTCTTTATGAGTTTGTTCATGGGTAATGTAAATCCGGCACCTAAGATCCCCTTCCGGCCAAAAGATGTACTTTGCCTTTATCTTCCACTCTCCTAGCTATCACTTTCTGTTTGTGTGTGTTTTCTGATTTTGCATCACCTCAAATCATTTTCTTCCTGCACTTGTTTTCTTGCTTCATTTCAAACTTTCACTTTCCCAAAATTTGCATATTCTAGTGTAATGATAAGAAAGTGCGACTGTAGTGCAAGTACTCTCTACCAAGCTAGCTCCTGCAGGGAGGGAGGGAGGGAGAGAGAGAGAGAGAGAGAGATATTATATAGATATAGATAGAGAAGAAAAAGTGGTGTTGTGTTGTGTCCCTAGGTTTTTTTTCTTTTGCTCTATTGTTAGCCTTACAAAACCCAGAGATTAGAGAAGATAAATCATAATTCATGACTCCCTAGTCCCTAGTATGTATGTATGTATGTATGTGTAATAATGAATGGGACTGCAGCTTGCATTTGTCTTTTCCTTTTCACACTCCTTTTGCTTGCATGATTAATTTGTGGGCTTGGGGATTTGAAAACAAAAGAGCAATGCATAGGCTCATAAATCATAAATGGCATAAATCCATCCTCTCTCTTTGGCTGGTCCAAACTGTGACCAAAATCTGTAGCTCTCTTTAAGTGATTGAACTAGACATGCACAGATTTATGCCTTTTGTGATGTCCTTGAAGTCTGTGTGCGTATTTCTCTTATTTTCCACTGCAGTGGCTAATGTGGTCTAACAACTAAACTACTCGCAGATTAATTATGACCCTTCCTTAGCTTCATCAATACAGGTCTACTTGTATTTACAAATGAATATTCGAGCTAGCTAGTTGTATTGCTTTGCTTGTAATTAAGTTTGAATTAATTAGCTAGCTAGTGGCACGTACGTACGTACGAAGTTAATTGATTGGTAATGTGTGTGTGTGAGACTTGGCTTGGATCAGATGCACATGTGGGGCCATGGATCCCAATACAGAAAGGGGCCGGAGTCGCTTCGAGGAAGCCAGCCGACGGCGATGCTGAGGCTGCCCTGCTACTGCTGCGCGGCGGGGTGCAAGAACAACGTGGACCACCCGAGGGCGAAGCCCCTCAAGGACTTCCGGACCCTGCAGACCCACTACAAGCGGAAGCACGGGATGAAGCCCTTCACGTGCCGCAAGTGCGGCAAGGCCTTCGCGGTCAGGGGCGACTGGCGCACCCACGAGAAGAACTGCGGCAAGCTCTGGTACTGCACCTGCGGCTCCGACTTCAAGCACAAGCGCTCCCTCAAGGACCACATCAAGTCCTTCGGCACTGGCCACGCCGCCTACGGGATCGACTGCTTTGACCACGATGACGACGAGCCCGCTTCGGAGATCGAGCACGATTACTGACCCACGTACTCCCTCCTCTGCTGCCTAGCTTCTGCCTTCTACCTACTTCCTTTCCTTTCCCTTCCCTTCCCTTCGCAAAACAATGCAATCGATCGGATTTTACTATGTAACGCTTCATTCATTGTTTACCGGCCTCTAGCCTTTATTATATATATATATATATTCACTAACTATGATCAATGTTTCCTAGCTTTTATAATTCTTAATCTTATACTACTTCGCTCAAATCTGCATCACTTCTATGCATGATACTACAATTTATAATATCCGGCCACCAAACCGCTCTTCTTCATATTAATTCATCTACATACATGCAGTATATGTTACTTAGTAGACAGGGAAAAGCAAAAGAAAAAGGAAAAGGATCATCTTTCCACTGGGGGACAAATTTTTACTTTGCTTTTTCGACTAATGAATACCCCTACCATTACACATTCATAAATCATTTTTTATAAAACTCTGTGATATATTACTAATTTGTAAAATCATTTCACTTTATACAATAGTTTGAAATAGATAAATGTGGCCTTTTTGTTATCTTCACATGATGTATAATGAAATTAATGATTAGAGGCAGATACCAATCATGGCCAATTAAGTTGCAAGAGAATATACTAGCTAGTCCAATGAGAGTTGTTAGAGTAGATACTTAGATTCCAATCAATTACAATGTTTTCAGTAAGTATATATTTTTTGGTTTTTGTAGTATGTTCATGACACACACTTTAACAAGTTAAAATATAAAATTATCTATAAAATATTTTTTAATAGAAAATAAATAAATCCTTAAAAAAATTAAACTAATGACTATAATATTATTACTAAAAATGGATTTATTAGAGTGTGACACACACTAAAAAAAACTATATTTTTTTGTCCAAGTAAGCTTCTTTTTGTGTGTGTATTTGTTACCTTTTTCATGAGTAGTACGGGTACACGTCAACGGTACCCCGATTGATATTTTCTTAGGCTTTATATGTATGAACTTCTATTCAAATGTCAATTTTGCAAAATTATGGTGATGTGATTAATATGTTCAGAATCTGGAATGCCTCCCACATCGACTAAACATGGTAAAAAATAGTAATCTATATAATACTACTAAAGCTGTAATTATATCTCCTACGTGTCATTCATCTAAATATGTTACGTCATCAAATAATTATGTACATTTACCTATTCACCCTTATTCTATTTATAACTTATTTTTATCTTTAATTATATAAAATTCCTAAATTATCACTCGAAATATTTCCCATTGTACGTATGTTAATGGTTCGTAAATAATTAACGTTATACGGTTCATCCACCAACATACATATAATTATGCACTTACCAAAAACATTATTATCATACTTAATTAGTGTTTATGATTTAATTAGGGTGAATAGATTATCCGTAAACTCCATTATAAAGAATACAATATGCAGTTTTATTTTAGTAAAGTTTTATTTTAAAATTATATAAAATTCCTAATTTATATTTTCTTTTATTAACATAAATTCACACATCTACCTTCAATTTTTATCATACAATACACCTTATAAAGTATTCCAATCAAGAAATTATTTTTCCGATACATCATGTTAATTTTCCTATATAATTATCTTTTGTATTTTACATACTATAAACAAATTTAAATTCATTCTTAAAATATATGGTCATACTCGTGCAAGACACGGGGACACATGCTAGTAATATAAGGAAGGGTGAAGCTTTCCATATTAACTTAAATTTTTATATTAAAAAAATAAATATTAATATTATATTAAAAATTAAAATAAAATATCGAGCAATCTCAATGCTCTCCGATTAACCAGCCCGAATCCTCTACAACATAATATGCCTGCTGATTAACTACAACCAATTGAAAATTTAAGATAATATATAGGGATCCTAAGATTTTCGTCTATTTTATAAGCTTGAAATTACAACCAACACAAATAGAAAATAATTGGCGGTAAAAATGTAGATATCTCAAGCTATCTAATAATGAAATTATGCAAACAAAACTCTCGATTATGAATTGCATGTGCCGATGAACTTGGTGAATTTTGGGAAATTAAAGATCCGGATTATACGGCACTTAATTAGGGGAATTAGGGTTTGTGTGTGTCTTCCTTGGGATTTGATTCTTTGTGTCTCCAACTGGATCTTCATTTGGTTTCCAATTTGGGTAATATTTCTAGCCAATTGTAAACCCATAATTTATAACACTATCATTGAAGCTTGTTTTTTTCTCCGGTGGAATGTCTGATGTATCTGCAATAATAAATTGTTTAGCAACTCTGATAACTTTTACAAGGCCTTCCTAATACTTTTCTGGCTATGTGCTATGACTATAAATTATAATATTTTTATTACAAAATTGTACATTTGAGGGCCTAATATTAAAGTATTTCTACTGATTTATTTTTATAAAATATCATAAATTATGGGTGTTTTATGCAAATTAAAGATGATTAATTGAATTAAGTTAAAAAGCATTTCTTGATAAATAATGGTAGTACCTTGAGAAGCAAGCATAAAAATGGGTAGTTTATAAAAAAAAAAAAAACAAGATGAAAATATTCTTTTAAGTAAAATAAATTGTGGATGATTTTGTGCAAACAAAAGATATTTTTATTAAAAAGGTGAGCAAAGAGGCTGATTTTTTAGACTGGAATGGGATGAAAAATGGAGGCTAAGCAAAAAAAATTAGAAGGTGATTTTGTGCACATTTTGACGTTAAAAAAGTAAAAAGTAAAAAGTAAAAAAAAAATAAAAATTGCAAATTACACGGCTTGAACATGCGCCCGAGTGTATCTCATTCGTTGGAAAGATGCTTACCACTAGATTAGTATTAGTTTGTGTAGGTTCCCATCCATTCTGATGTTTCATTAGGCCTAATGGAATATGGCTTTCAAATTATTAGGATCTTATATAAAGTTGTGATACCCCGTAATTTTGTAAAGTTATTTTGAGAATTATGGAATTTTTCCGAGTACCCGTTGTGTACGTCGGATTTAATTCAGGTAGCTTGAGACATTCTGTAATGTGCTCTGTATCTGTAATATTTTTCTCAGTGAAATAATATACAGACAAGGTGCCTTAGATTTTAATTGTCGTTCGCGTACGATAATTTTTATCCCGGTTTAACGTCTGGTTCGTTCAAAGCTGAACGGGCGGGAAAAGGGAGAAACGGCGACCGCTGTTCAGAAACGGCGACCGCCGTGGTTGGGCCCGAGGAGTCAGCGTGTCAGCTTCTAGCTGGCCGCGACAGACCTGGCAACGGCGACCGCCGTGTGCCCGCCGCAGGCAAAAACGGCGACCGCCGTGATTGTCCAGTGGGCATTGCCCGTTGGTCGCCGGCGGAAATCGAGGGCGCCGATCTTGCTTTTGGCCGCGTCTCAGGGTTTGGTTGAACGCTTCAGACACTTTGGCTATAAAAGGAGGTGTTGGGGGTGAGGTTTTGAGCCATCCCAGCACCAAACCTCTGCCAAATTCGCCTCTCGCCGGAGTTGTGTTTTCGCCGGAGTTTGAAGGTCTCGCCGGTGTTGCTTTAGTGTGGTTCCTGAGTGCCTTTGTGAAGCTTTTGGTTAGCCTTGGAGGTTAGAAGCCAAAGCAAGTCGAAGGAGGCCTAACCACTCGTGTTTTGGGGTGAGTTTTCTCTCGTTTCAGTCGGCCGTGTTCTTCACGGCGACCGCCGCCAAGAACGGCGACCGCCGCCAGTGCCCAGAATGCCTTCGTGGCTTTGGCTTGGTTGGTTGTCGTCGTGGCGTCTTTCCTTTCGTATTCTTTCGCCGTGTTTAGATTCGTACTGTTTATGTCGGATCTAACTTAGGGTTCCTTTTATGGGTCGACTCGAAGGTTGTTGTGCTGTCGGAACTATACCGTGT
This sequence comes from Rheum nobile, assembly GCA_027886185.1. NCBI lineage: Eukaryota > Viridiplantae > Streptophyta > Magnoliopsida > Caryophyllales > Polygonaceae > Rheum > Rheum nobile. Next base: position 9,055,774 of record WOAB01000040.1, read on the forward strand.
CGAGCCCGGAATCCAGTTGACGTCGTTAGACTATTCTGCGGATTAAGGTAAGTGGCGGTTCGCTCTTGCTCATTCGTTCCATATTTACATTAATTATCAGTAGTTATCTGAGTAATTAATTTGGAATGAATATTCTGTTTGTCTGGAAACGGTTTTGTTAAACTGTTTTGAAAATCATATAATAGGTTGTATATCTGTTAGAACAACGCTATTATCTGTGATCGCCTTTCGGGCCTTTATGTGGATTTATCCAGTAACTGTTGTTGTGCTATACTATTTAGTTAGCACTAGTGGCTAGGAACGCTATGTACATTGAGGAGGTTTAGCTGTTTCTTTATAACTGGTACTTGGTGGTTCATCCCCAGTACTTTCTCTTTGGTCATGACCATACCCTTTCACAGGGTAGGCGCACTTCGCTAGTGCCAAATCTTTCAGGGTTCATCCCTTCTATAACTCTTGTGAGGAGATCTGATATCTCTTGTGAGGAGATCCGATATCTCTTGTGTGGAGATGTAAAAGCTTATAACGTAATGCTCGTTTTGGAATTTAATAAGATAAGTGCCCGAGTGCACATGATTAATATACCTTGGGCGAGTAGTGCAGCTAAGTTTAGTGCAGCTAGGAAAACTCATCTTGACTTGAATGTAGTACATTCTCTTTCCAATCTGGATTCGCTGTAGGCGATGAGGTTGGTCGTGAACCGAAGCATCTCAGTCAGTTTTAAATCATTGTTGTATGATCCTATAATCATTCCAGATTTGTCATATTTCCTTAAAGACTCAATCTCTTGGAGTCTCTTTTCGAGTCGATTTCTGTGAAGATGAAGTCTTCCAGAATCTTCTCTCATGCATACCTCTTGTTGTTATTCCGTGAAAGTGCCGGGTTATGTATCGTCCCTTCGGTTATTATTCGAGGGACAATGATAGTAAACGGTTACGATCACTCGAACCATTCTGCTTTTTACCCTTGCTAGTCTATTCAAGTAGACTAACCCACGAACATTGTTCTTCGCATGTGGGCTGGTGTCATCCGTTCGATTCGGCACATCAGATAGAGTGAAGATTTGAGGAGACTAGATTGACTATGAAGACGACGGTTGTTTTTGGATGTTTTAATAATTTCTTTTAATCAGGTTGAGATCCTTGGGCAGGTAATCATCACGATCACAACCCCGTTTGTAAAATCTTGTATTTGTCTTCCGCTGTACTTTGTTTGAACTCTGTGTTTGGCCTATTCGGGATTGGGTTGTAATCCCGTAACTCTTGTTTCCTCGACAATGTTATGTTTTGGAATTTATTGCTTGATCTTTGTGTATCAATTGCATATCATAAATTGTATTTATTTGGTAAAGCCTTGGGTGATCTCGGTAAGGAACACTGGGGTCACTGGCGGTAATATCTTTCCAAAAGGGTTAAGTTTTGGGGGTGTTACAGTTGTGGTATCAGAGCCAAAGGTTTTAAAACGGGTTTGGGATTTTATAAATCATTTATCCGTTTTTGAAAATGCTTCAAAAGGGCTCTGAATTTTCAAAGTGAAAAGAATTTCAAAACACCGTTCATAGTCATGTCTTCTGTACAGTCTGATATAGTAAGCTTGCTTCTATGTCTAGAAAGACTAATTCCTTTCCCGTTGCCCCGTTTGATATGGGTGCATTCTGTTCTCTTCAGAGGAACTCGGGAGAAGCCGAGGTGGTTTCACCATCTCTAGCTAGGCTTGATTCCCAGTTCGCTCGTTGTGAGTTGAGGTTGTAGAACATAGTAACTCGGTTCGAGTCCATCAATAGAAATTACCAAGTTGATCTATTCTAAGTTGATTTTATTACAATAATTATATCAAAATGATACTAAAGTGATAAAATCCTTGGAATTTGATCGGTAAACAGATGGTGAACACGAGGAACACTATCCGTACTGGTGCTGGGCCAAGCAATGACCCCAGACTAAATCCGAGGAATGTTGCAGACCCATCAGAAGAGCGTGAGTCTGTCTTCCATAATAATCCTGGAGGCAACGACCCAGCTAGGGACAACACTCCAAGGATATTTGATAAAGCAGTTGTTGCAGAAATTCGGGGAATCGTCATGCAAGCGATTGCCGACGCGTTACGCCCGAATGTGCATCAGGCATAAGGAGTGCAAGTACCTCCAGAAGTTCCGAGGTTCGAGGAACAAGGGAACCATGTGCTACAGGGAGGCGTGAGCAGGAATAGAGGGGAGTATGGCCGAGCCCTGAAGGCTGTTAACTCCATGAGGCCTGACAGCTTCGATGGGAAAGGAGAGCCAGTCAAGGTGGCTCATTGGTTTTCCCACATGGAGCGGCTATTCCGCAATGTTGAGTGCACTGAAGCTGAGAAGGTGCATATAGCCTCTCTTCAGTTAAAGGAAGAAGCCAGCGAATGGTGGGAGAGTACCGGCTTAGCTGATAGCCCGGTATTGACCTGGTCTATGTTTAAGACCAAGATGACTGATCGTTTCTTCTCTTGTGCTATGAGGGAGGAGAAACACAAGGAATTTCTGTATCTGCAAACGGATGGATTGAAGGTGACCGAGCTTGCAACCAAATTCAATCATCTAATGCAGTACGCTGGACCTGAGATATCCAGTGAGGCACAAAAGATCTAGTATTTCCACGAATGGATGAGTCCAGACATCAAGCCGATGATGGTGCACCACACATGCTCTACTCTGGAGCAGTATGTGGATATAGCCTACAAGCTGGAGGTGACTCTGGAGGAGTCGACCAAGAAGCGTAACAGCCAGAGGCAAGTGCAATACCAGCCTCAGGCAAGTGGGTTCAAACGCCCCGCGCCACCATCAGATTTTGCCAAATCTGGCCGAGCAAGAACGAATAAGACTCATGATGAGTCTACGCAACGTTCTGGCCAATGCAATAATCCGATTCAGTGCTACAACTGCGGTACGCACGGGCATAAGAGCAATGAATGTCTGAAGGACAAAAAGACATGCTTTGACTGCGGAAAGGAGGGTCATATGCAGGCGTTCTGTCAGCGGAGGAATGTGAAAGGAGCTGAGTCACGGCAAGGGTCTGTTAATCAGAACAACCGACCCAAGTTCAGTCCGGTGGAAGCTCATAGCCCTTCAATGCAGACGACTGCGCAGAACAAAGGGAAAGCCCCGATGGCTTCAGGAAGTCAAGGTCAACGCCTATACGTGATACGTGAGGCGGATGGACCCTATGCTCCTAATGCTTAGAGTACTTTGTATCTGCATTACACTTTTGTTAATGTGTTGTTGATGTGGGTGCTACCCAGACTTTCATTTTGGATGGTTGTAAGTTAAGTGGTGTGTGCAACGAGGTTGTGAACCTTTTGTTGTAACTCTTCTTATATATGAACCTTTGGTTTATACCAAGTTATGTTTCGTTGCTTGATGGGGTAAGGTCTCGTGTTCGAGACTCATCAACAACCTCTGAGGAGATGGCTGCCTATTAATTAGGTGGAGCTACCAAGGATGGGTTGAGATGTATGGACAGCGGCTCATAACAACAGAGGACGCTGGTAATGGCTGGGCCTGGACTCGGAGCCACTAGTGAGTCATCTGTGAATCATGTAGTGGGCTGGTCCAAGATGGTGACCATTTAGTGGGAACCAATCGTCTGTCGGATTGTCAATTACCATCAAGGATAAGAAATTCAAAGCGATTTGACCTAAATAACCATGGTCCATACGATAATTATTCTCGGTATGGATTGACGGAAGCGTCACAAGGCAGTGATCGACTTCAGTTTTTGATATTTCTGTGGTTAGAGGATTTACGGGTGTCTTTCTAGAAGATATTCCTAGATAACCCGAATCGTGTCGTGGAGTTTGCAATTGATCTCGAGCCGTGTACCACGCCGATCTCTGAGGCACCGTACCGGATGGCTCCTATTGAGACGCAATAATTGAAGAAGCAACTCAAGGATCTTCTTGACAAAAGTTATATAAAGCTGAGTGCATCACCTTGATTAGGAGTGCCCTAGTTTTATGTGTCAAAGAGAAAGATGGACCGTTTAGACTTTATTTTGACTTTCGAGAGTTGAATAAAGTCACGATCAAGAGCAAGTATTTGTTGCCAAGGAGTGATGATCTGTTGGATCAACTACAGGGAGCAAAAGTTTTCTCCAAGATCGACCTGAGATCTGGTTTTCATCAGCTCAGGATTCGTGAGGATGATATTCCGAGGATTGCGTTTCAGACAAGAGATGGTTACTACGAGTTTGTAGTCATGCCATCTGGGCTTACGAATGCTCTAGGAGTTTTCATGAACCTAGTGCATCGATGTTTTAGACCAGTACTTGAATAAGTTCATAGTGGTCTTCATCAATGGCATTTTGATTTTTCCCGAGCAAGAAAGCTCACAGGGAATGTCTGCGGATTGCTTTATCGGTCCTTAGACCAAGTCGGTTGTACGCAAAGTGGGCTAAGTGTGATTGTTGGATCTAGAAGTGGCTTTCTTAGGCCATGTGATCAATAAGAATGAGGTTATGGTTATTCCCCAGAAGAGTGAATCAGTAGTTGTTTGGAAGCAGCCTCAGGGTGTGAGCGAGGTGGCAGTTTCCCAGAGCTTGCAGGACATTATAGACAATTCATGAAATGATTTTTTCTAAGATCTCTCCACCTATGACCAGTCTGTCCACAAGGTCAACCAGAAGTTGTCTGGGATGACAAGTGCAAGACCAGTTTTCAAGAAGTTGAAACAGTGTCTGACTTTTGCACCAGTTTTGGCGTTGTCAGAAAGAATGATGGCTATATGGTCTATAGTTAATGCTTCGAGAAATGGATTGGGATGTGTCTTTGATGCAGAAAGGCAAGGATATTGCATACGCATCTAGACAATTGAAAACCTATGAAGCAAACTAACCAACACATGACCTAGAACTAGCAGCAATAGTGTTTGCATTGGAAACTGAGGTTACTTGGGTAACCCAGAGGTCAGCAGAAGTTTCCACCAGGAGATTGTCCGTTACATGGCATTCCTAAGACCATTGTATCGGATCGAGATGGCCGATTTATGTCAAGTTTATAGCAAGAACTTCACAAGGCCATGAGAACTGAATTGAGATTCAGCAGCGTTTCATCCTCAGACAGATGGTCAGTCTGAAAGACCATCTAGACCCTAGAGGATATGCTAAGAAGTATACGTACTCAATCATCCGACTAGCTGGGAAGACAGCCTAAGTCTGATTGAGCTCACGTATGATAATAGTTGGCATGCTACAATCAAGATGGCTCCGTTTGAAGCTTTGTATGGTCACAGAAGTAGATCTCGGATTTGTTGGGTTGAGTATGCCGACAAGATTCTACTTGGACCAGAGTTGGTCGAAAGGACAACTTCGAACATTGCTCTGAGTAGACAGAGGTTGTTGACCGCTCAGAGTCGACAAAAGTTTTACGCAGATCAGAAGTGTTAAAGTGTTGAGTTCGAGGTTGGTGTCAAGGTACTTGTCACAGTATCGCCACCCAAGGATGTTTTCAGGTTTGGTAAGCGTGGGAAGCTTAACCCTCGCTACATGGGACCATTCAAAATTCTGGATAGAGTAAGATCTCTAACGTACCGTTTGGCATTGTCGCCATCGGCATACCCAGTGTATAATGTGTTCCACGTATCATTGCTAAGGATATTCGTGCCAAGATGAGTCTCGTAGGCTGAGCTATAAGGACGTCGAGATTCAGGTAAATGATACTTGAGAGGAGATGCCAGTGTGCATTCTCGAACGTCGTGTGAAGCGACTGTGCAACGAGATCGTACTGTTGGTACGAGTTATGTGGTCCAGGTCTGGGACTGAGGAAGTTACTTGGGAAACCGAGGCAGAGATGCTCAGATACTTTCCCGAGTTGTTTTTTTCGGCCAAGTTTCGGGGTCAAAACTTCTTTTAAGGGGGTGGTGATGTGATACCCCGTAATTTTGTAAGGTTATTTTGGGAATTATGGAATTTTCCCGAGTACCCGTTGTGTACGTCGGATTTAATTCAGGTAGCTTGAGACATTCTGTAATGTGCTCTGTATCTGTAATATTTTTCTCAGTGAAATAATATACAGACAAGGTGCCTTAGATTTTAATTGTCGTTCGCGTACGATAATTTTTATCCCGGTTTAACGTCTGGTTCGTTCAAAGCTGAACGGGCGGGAAAAGGGAGAAACGGCGACCGCCGTTCAGAAACGGCGACCGCCGTGGTTGGGCCCGAGGAGTCAGCGTGTCAGCTTCTAGCTGGCCGCGACAGACCTGGCAACGGCGACCGCCGCGTGCCCGCCGCAGGCAAAAACGGCGACCGCCGTGATTGTCCAGTGGGCATTGCTCGTTGGTCGCCAGCGGAAATCGAGGGCGCCGATCTTGCTTTCGGCCGCGTCTCAGGGTTTGGTTGAACGCTTCAGACACTTTGGCTATAAAAAGAGGTGTTGGGGGTGAGGTTTTGAGCCATCCCAGCACCAAACCTCTGCCAAATTCGCCTCTCGCCGGAGTTGTGTTTTCGCCGGAGTTTGAAGGTCTCGCCGGTGTTGCTTTAGTGTGGTTCATGAGTGCCTTTGTGAAGCTTTTGGTTAGCCTTGGAGGTTAGAAGCCAAAGCAAGTCGAAGGAGGCCTAACCACTCGTGTTTTGGGATGAGTTTTCTCTCGTTTTAGTCGGCCGTGTTCTTCACGGCGACCGCCGCCAAGAACGGCGACCGCCGCCAGTGCCCAGAATGCCTTCGTGGCTTTGGCTTGGTTGGTTGTCGTCGTGGCGTCTTTCCTTTCGTATTCTTTCGCCGTGTTTAGATTCGTACTGTTTATGTCGGATCTAACTTAGGGTTCCTTTTATGGGTCGACTCGAAGGTTGTTGTGCTGTCGGAACTATACCGTGTCGAGCCCGGAATCCAGTTGACGTCGTTAGACTATTCTGTAGATTAAGGCAAGTGGCGGTTCGCTCTTGCTCATTCGTTCCATATTTACATTAATTATCAGTAGTTATCTGAGTAATTAATTTGGAATGAATATTCTGTTTGTCTGGAAACGGTTTTGTTAAACTGTTTTGAAAATCATATAATAGGTTGTATATCTGTTAGAACAACGCTATTATCTGTGATCGCCTTTCGGGCCTTTATGTGGATTTATCCAGTAACTGTTGTTGTGCTATACTGTTTAGTTAGCACTAGTGGCTAGGAACGCTATTTACCTTGAGGGGGTTTAGCTGTTTCTTTATAACTGGTACTTGGTGGTTCATCCCTAGTACTTTCTCTTTGGTCATGGCCATACCCTTTCACAGGGTAGGCGCACTTCGCTAGTGCCAAATCTTTCAGGGTTCATCCCTTCTATAACTCTTGTGAGGAGATCTGATATCTCTTGTGAGGAGATCCGATATCTCTTGTATGGAGATGTAAAAGCTTATAACGTAATGCTCGTTTTGGAATTTAATAAGATAAGTGCCCGAGTGCACATGATTAATATACCTTGGGCGAGTAGTGCAGCTAAGTTCAGTGCAGCTAGGAAAACTCGTCTTGACTTGAATGTAGTACGTTCTCTTTCCAATCTGGATTCGCTGTAGGCGATGAGGTTGGTCGTGAACCGAAGCATCTCAGTCAGTTTTAAATCATTGTTGTATGATCCTATAATCATTCCAGATTTGTCATATTTCCTTAAAGACTCAATCTCTTGGAGTCTCTTTTCGAGTCGATTTCTGTGAAGATGAAGTCTTCCAGAATCTTCTCTCATGCATACCTCTTGTTGTTATTCCGTGAAAGTGCCGGGTTATGTATCGTCCCTTCGGTTATTATTCGAGGGACAATGATAGTAAACGGTTACGATCACTCGAACCATTATGCTTTTTACCCTTGCTAGTCTATTCAAGTAGACTAACCCACGAACATTGTTCTCCGTATGTGGGCTGGTGTCATCCGTTCGATTCGGCACATCAGATAGAGTGAAGATTTGAGGAGACTAGATTGACTATGAAGACGACAGTTGTTTTTGGATGTTTTAATAATTGATTTTAATCAGGTTGAGATCCTTGGGCAGGTAATCATCACGATCACAACCCCGTTTGTAAAATCTTGTATTTGTCTTCCGCTGTACTTTGTTTGAACTCTGTGTTTGGCCTATTCGGGATTGGGTTGTAATCCCGTAACTCTTGTTTCCTCGATAATGTTATGTTTTGGAATTTATTGCTTGATCTTTGTGTATCAATTGCATTTCATAAATTGTATTTATTTGGTAAAGCCTTGGGTGATCTCGGTAAGGAACACTGGGGTCACTGGCGGTAATACCTTTCCAAAAGGGTTAAGTTTTGGGGGTGTTATAAAAGTTTTAATAGCTTATATGTTTAATGAATACAACTTATTCTAGTAGTTTAAAGAGTGTTTTTTAAGTAATCAATCCAAGTTCAAATTTAAAAGGCACTTTGCTTAATTCTGGACACGTGTAAGGGTTGTTTGTGACCTAAAACACTCCCGTCTGGGGTCGCCGCCGCCAACCTTCCTCTCCTTCCTTACTCTGTTTCCCTTCGGCCCTGTTTCAAGCCTCTCGCTTGACTCAGTCGGCCGGAGATGGGCAAATCCAAGCCCAAACCCAAGCGCAGCAACAAGAAATCTGTGAAGGTCTCCTCCCTCACCCCCCTTCCGGTGGTCCTCTTGGGTTGTCCCCGGACTCCGTCTGCAGCGGTAGCTCGTTTGAGTCCGTTCCGGCGGAGCTCATTTAGAGCAATAATCTCTGGCTGCTAAAGGAAGCCATCTCGGCTTGCCCTGGCTCCCCTGAACCCCCAGTTGTCTCTTCCTGTGCCAAGGGGCTCGCTGTTTTGGATGTGTTTGAGTTTCCAGATCTGGTCTCGGCTTTACATTCTTCGGCTTCTCCTTTGTCGGCGCCCTCTGTGGGCTTGTCTTCCTCTCCCCCCCTGCTCCTCTACCTCCCTCTGCCCCATCCCCCCTAATCCCTCCCATGAACCCCCCCTGTAGAGACCCCTGCCCCCACCACTTCCATTCTTGGATTTGGGCCGGTTGTTGCTAGTCGCGGGTGCACTACTCCTCCTGCACAGCGCCCGCTATACTCTGCTATTGCTCGATCACACTTGCCTTCTCGTCAGTAGCTGGCTCTTCGCTACATTGAAGGATTCGAATTCGGGGATATTCACTTCTCTTATGATGATGTTGCTGAAATGGTTGAACGCTGGAATCTGTGCTTAGTTGGAGCCCCGATGGGGATGAATTGTTCTTATAGGACCATGGAGAGTTATGTAGCTAAGCACTGGAAAGGGGTTGCTCCTAAAATCTGCCTTAACGATAGTGGACTGTTTGTTTTTCGGTTCAAGTCTGAAGAGGATCTGACCTCCATCCTTGTTGATGGGCCTTGGATGATAAATGGACAACGACCGCTAATCCTCAAGAAATGGGAGCAAGGCATGAGGCTCGACCTTTCTTGTCTGGACTCACTGCCGGTTTGGGTTACTCTTCCTAACCTTGACGTTCGGTTTTAGACTGATGAGATGTTGTGCAAAATAGGGTCTGCTATTGGAAAACCTATTCAGAAAGACATTCCCACAGCAACGCAAGATCGAGTCTCCTTCGCTCGAATTTTGGTTGATATTTCTGCAAGATCTAATCTGAAAAGAGAATTACGTTTCCATGGACCTGATGGAGAAATTGTTCATCAACAGCTCGATTATGACTGGTTACCTTGGCACTGCTCCATTTGCAAGAAGTTTGGACATAATTGCAACCAATGCCCGTGAGCACTTGAGAACTCCCAACCAACTACTCTCCCTGTGAGCTCTTAGGCATCTGCTGCAGCGCCTGTTTGCGCTCTGACCGTGCCGGCTGTTGTCTCCGCTGGGAGCAGTAATGCTGCCAATGCTGCCATTGTTTTACTGACCCCGGTCTCCTTGACTGCGACTCCTAATCCAGCCTGCACTCCCAACCCCTCAGTGATTCCTTTTGGCGCTGCTGCTCCGAGTGTGCAGACTTCCTCCTCCCCTGCTGCTTCTACCATTCCCCCTATTCTCTCCTCGTTTTCTAACCCACTGCTTCCCCCTGCTCGCCGCACTCGTGGGCGGCCTCCCCTTCATAAGAACGTCAAGAGGTTGTTTAAAGCTCCTCTTACCCTTCCTCGGTATCACCCTCCACATAAATCGCCTACTCTTCCTCAAGCATAACCCACCCAACCTCTGCCCCTTGTGTCTCCTTCCTCTTCTCTTGCTCCTCAGATTAGCCCTTGCTCCTCTTGTGACATCTCAAGGAGTGTCACATCCCTTATTGTTTCTCATGTTGATTGACCTCACGATTGCTTGTTGGAATACTAGAGGGCTCAATCTTCCCTCTGAACAGGCTGCTGTGAAAAAGCTTGTCATGGACAAGAACATTGGTGTTATTGCTCTTCTTGAATCTCGGGTCCAGCAAAGCAATGAAGATGTTGTTGCCCGTGCCATGCTACCTTTCTGGAATAAGGTTTCTTTTAGCTCTGCTGACTGCTACAGTAGAATCTGGATTTTTTGGGATAGTCGACGAGCTGATGTTTCTGTGCTTTCTCATTCCAGTCAGCTTGTCCACTGCTGTATTATTGATGTTTTGTCTGCTAAGGATGTTCTCATCTCCTTTGTCTACGCGTTCAACTATGCTTCTCTTAGGCTCCCGCTCTGGGACGATCTGGCTCAGCTGAGCGCTTCGATCTCTAGCCCTTGGGCTATTCTTGGTGATTTTAATGTGGTTCTCAATGCTGATGAAAAGCTTGTTGAAGGCTCCCAAAGCACGCCTCGCGTCTCTGATGAGTTGATGCTTTGCTTGGACTCCACGAGCCTTTTTTATTTAAATCACAGTGGTTGCAAGTTTACCTGGGATAACAAGCACTCTAATGGCACTCATATTAGATGCAAACTGGATAGAATCCTTATCAATGCTCCCTGGCTGAGCAGTCTCCCAGATTCGCATGCTTTCTTTGATCTTCTGAGCACTTCTGATCATAGTCCAGCTATTCTGTATCTGGGAAGTTGCAGACGTTGTCGCCCTCCCCCCTTCAGATTCAACAACTCTTGGGCCAATCATGAGCAGTTTCTGTCAATTGTCAATGATTCCTGGAAAGAGCATGTTGAGGGTGCGCCCATGTTTCGGATTGTTTCTAAGCTCAAACGGCTGAAGCCTAAGCTTAGAAAGTTCAGCAGTGGTAGCATTGAAAAGATCTCTGATCACATCTTCTCCCTCCACAGTAACATGCAGGTTATCCAGTCGGATATGATCGCTTGCCCGCTGGATATGGCTCTTCTTGGTATGGAAAAATCAGTACTTCATGAGCTTGCTTTACACTCTGGAAATCTTCCAGCTATGCTCAGACAACAAGGAAAGCTTGATTGGCTCAAAGATGCAGATCACTGCTCTCGTCTTTTCTATAACCATATCAAGCTTCGCATGTCAGTGAATCGCATTAGTATGCTTTGTGATGATGATGGTAATGTTCTTTCCTCCGCAAATGCTATTTCTCACCATATTGTGGGCTTCTTCATGCTGTTGTTGGGTGAGGAATCTGTCTGTGCTGAGTTTGATGGTCAGTATGCTAATTTGGGAACATTGGTTTCCCCGGATCAATCTGATTTATTGTGTAGACCGATTGAGCCAAAGGAAGTTCAGGAAGCACTTTTCTCTATTGACCACAACAAGTCGCCTGGTCCTGATGGCTATGGATCCCTCTTCTTTAAGAAAGCATGGCTAGTTGTTGGCAATGACATCACAGCCGCGTGCTTGAATTTCTTTGATTCTGGTAAATTGCTCAAGTAGGTTAACCATGCAGTTATCTCCCTTGTGCCCAAAACCAGCTGTCCGACAAGTATATGCGATTTCTGTCCCATTTCCTGCTGCAATACGTTGTACAAAACCATTACCAAAATTCTTGTTGATCGTATCAAACAGATTTTGCCCAACATTGTTGATGACAGACAAAGTGCTTTTGTCCCGGGCCGCTCTATGAGACATAATATTCTTGTTTGTCAGGAGCTCCTCAAGAAGTATAACAAGAGGAATGCTTCTCCCCGTTGTATGATGAAAATTGATTTCACCAAGGCCTTTGACACCGTGAGATGGTCATTTATTGAGCATGTCTTGAAGTCTTTCTGTTTCCCGGATATGATGATCAAATGGATCATGGTTTGTGTGAGCACCCCCTCTTATTCTATCTGGATTAACGGTGAGTTAACTGGCTACTTCAAGGGGAGAATGGGCATTCGTCAAGGCGACCCCCAATCCCCATATTTGTTTGTCTTAGTAATGGAATACTTTTCTCGCATGATTACTTCTCTTAATGAAGAGCACAACTTCAACTTCCATCCTATGTGCGAAAGGCTCAAGTTGGCACACCTTTGTTTTGCGGACGATCTGATGCTTTTTTGCCGAGGTGATGTTCAGTCTGTGCAGCTGATCAGAGGTATTCTTGATAGTTTTGGGGATTTATCTGGGCTGCGTATTAACCACTCCAAATCTCTGATGTTTGTGGGGGGGCGTCAGTGATCAGGAGAAACAGAACCTTATTCGAGTGGCTGGGTTCTCTCTGGGATCCTTCCCAATGAGATACCTTGGTATTCCACTTGGTGCTTCTCGTCTGAAAAGAAGCGACTACAAGCCATTCATTGATCGTATGACTTTCAGAATTCAATCCTGGACTGCTAAGTGCTTATCTTATGCTGGAAGAGTCGAGCTCATCCGATCCGTCCTCTCTGGTATTTACAGTTTCTGGTGTAATATTCTTGTCCTCCCTAAATGTTTTATTGTTCAAGTCTGAAGCATCTTTAGATCCTATCTTTGGGCCGGCAAAGCATCCTCTAAAAGGAGCCTTATTGCTTGGAAGGTTGTCTGTAAACCTCTCGATGAATGAGGGATAGGGTTCAAGGAACTCCTTTCTTGGAATAGGGCCTCCATGGCGCGTACCATTCATGAGCTTCAGAATCAAAGCCCAAATATTTGGGTCGCTTGGGCTCTCCACAATCCGCTCAGAGTGGGGGATGTTTGGGATGTCACGCCGAAGAGTGATGACAGTAAGGCTTGGAAAAGCATTCTCACCATCCGTGACCAGTTGAAGTCCAGAGGTAACCCTCACCTTATTATGATGGATCTCACCAATACTAATGGGTCTTTCTCCTCCAAAAAAGCTTATAACTTTATGCGAATCCATGCTACTTGTCGCCCTTGGGGACTCGTCATCTGGGATGGGTTTCATAGTCCCAGATGCTCAATTATTGCTTGGCTCGCCCTCCTTGACCGCCTTCCAACTAGAGAACGGCTCAGCAGGTGGCTAACTTTAGATGATGTGAATTGCACTCTCTGCAATGCTTCTTCTCTTGAGAGTGGTAGTCACCTTTGGATCAATTGTCATTTTACCCAACAGGTCATGCATGGTGTTCTTCCTTGGCTCAGAATTGGCCAGAACTTCAACTCGCTGCATGCTTGGACCGAATGGATCTGCGACTCTCTCCAGAGCAGATTAGTTACTAAGGTCGCTAGCACTCTTCTTACCACTTTTGTTTACTATGTCTGGAAGCAAAGAAATGATGTGATCTTCAATGGAGCTACTCCTTCCGCGGTGAAGTGCGCTCATCTTATCCTGCACCACTGCAAAGCTCTCGTGGATGCCAAATGCAAGAATGGGGTTATTAGGAGATTTGGATGGTTGGGTCCTTTTTGATGATGTTCTTCCCTTGATGTATTTGGCACATTGCCAACTTTGCCTTTTTCGTCTGTTGGGCTCTTTGTACATCCTTTTTTCATCCATCTAATATAACGCTTACAAAATTCAAAAAAAAAAAACTCCAAGTTCAAATTTCACCACCATCATTTTTTTCTTTCTTATTTTAATAAATTATAAAGAATACATTTTGTTCTAGTGATTCTAAGAGTGTTCTTTTATGTAATCAACTCAAGTTCAAATCTCACCACCATCATTTTTTATTTTTTATTTTTTATTTTTTATTTTAATAAATTATAAATATTAATACCTATTTTAATTTAGTAACTTATATGTTTTAAGCATACAACTTATACTAGTGATTTAGAAGTGCTATTTTAATCAATCAATTCATATTCAATTAAACACCATTATTTTTCCAGCTAAAAAAACACCATTATTTTTTAATAAATTAAAAATATTATTATATTGTGCAAAAGGGCCCCCCATTGTCATTGGACGACCCTTAGGTATTACTGAAACATTTTTTTTGTATATTAACATTTTAATCCCAAACATTTTGGGCCCCAAAATTTTTGGAGGCCTTGTCACTTTGGTCCATTTGAACCCCCTTATCTACGGTCCTAAACCTTAGCAGGGTTGTCCTAATATTTTTGGGGACCATGTGCTATAATTATAAATTATAATATTTTTATTAAAAATGTTATATTTGAGGGCCTAATATTAAAGTATTTCAATTTATTTTTTTAATAAAATATCATAAATTATGGATGCTTTATGCAAATTCAAGATGATTTATTAAATTAAGTCAAAAGCATTTTTTTGATAAATAATGATAGTACCTTGAGAAGCAAGCATAAAAAATGGGTAGTTTATAAAAAAATATTAAAATAAGATGACAATATTTTTTAAACTAAAATAAATTATGGGTGATTTTGTGCATACAAAATACATTTTTACTAAAAAATTTAGCAAAGAGGTTGATTTTTTAGACCGGAATGGGGTGAAATATGAAGGCTAAGCAAAAAAAAATAGGAGGTAATTTTGTGTACACGTATAGATGTGTTGATGCAAATTCAAGATGATTTACCCATTAGAATCGTACTGAGGTTAACAATATCTACGAAAAACTAGATAGAACCTTAATACATGATCATATCAATCAATGGTATCCATGAATATTCACTTGAAATCATGCATTTCCTCTTGGGATCACTGAGAAAAGACTTTAAAAACATTGTTAAACAAGCTTGGAGATTACCAGTCAATGGATCTAACATGTTTCAACTAGTTAAAAAACATTTGCCTTGAAAGTCAGTGCCAAAAACTGGAATAAGACAACTTTTGGAAGTATATTTCGACAACAAAAGGATGTTGAGGATGAGCTGACCAACATTAAAAGAAATACATCCCTAACAATTGATGTCTCGGCTATACAGAAACAATCTCGACTTATAAATAAAAATGAACAACTTCTCAGCTTTCATAAATCCTATTGGGGCCAAAGAGCTACCTAAAATCAACAGATATCAATTCTAGTTATTTCCACCGTATTGCGAGTGGAAAAAGAAGCATGAAAATCATACAAGAAATTAGAACACATAACGATACTAATATAATTGGGGAAGAAACCATAAGAAAAGAAGTCAAAATTGACTTTCAAAAGAGATACAAAAAAGATATCAATTCTATAGTAATGATTATAGAAGCACTAAAGCAATACATTAGCCAAATCAATAACGAAGTCTTAAAATAGGATAATTCTTTTCTAACTAGATCAGTTACAAATGAGGAAAGAAAAACTACTATCTTTAATATTAGTGCGGATAAATTTCTACGCCCTGATGGTATGTCTACAATCTTCTATCAGAAATATTGGAACATTATGGACCCTTTAGTTACGAAGGTTGGGAAAACTTTTTCTTATCTGGAAAAATCCTTACACAAATCAACCATACTAATATAACACTCATTTTGAAATGTGATAATCCTACATCAAAACTAGTGACTTTAGGCCCGTTAGTTTATGCTCTACTATTTACAAAATAAAAATAATAACATACAAATTAAAACTCATCTTATGAAAAATAATACACCCCCTTCTGGGTGCTTTTGTGGCAGATCTACCAATACAAGATAACAACCTAATTGCACATGAAATCTTTCATTCCTTCCGTAATAAAAGATGGAAGGAGGGATGGGTCGCTATAAAACTAGATATGGAAAAAGCTTACGACAAAGTAGACTGAAACTTCATTCTCCTAACTTTAAAAAAATCGGATTTTGTATCAAATTTGTAATTGGATTGAATGAATGCATCAAAATTGTCTCGTTCTCTGTTTTAGTAAACAATGGACCCACTGACAACTTTTCTCCTCAAACAGGACTAAGACATGAGGATCCTATCTCCCCTACCTTTTCATACTATGTGTTGAAATCTTAACACGAAAACTCTAAAATGACAGTTATGATAGGAAGAATTCAATTTGGGTTTACTCTGGCAAGAGAGGACATTAACGTTCCTTTTATGGCCTTTTGCAGATGATATCATTATTTTTACGAAAGCTAACCAAACCGCCTGCTCCAAGGTGAAATCCATTATTGAGGATTTTTGCATCTTCTCGAGACAAAAAGTCACCTACAATAAATCGGCCTTCCTAGGTCACCAAAAATATAACTAATGTTCAAAAGTCAATTATCCAACATGTCCTGAACTTATCGAATACTACATCACTTGCGAAAATACCTTTGATGCCCAATAATTAATGGCAAAATTAACAAAGAGACTTTTCACAACATCATCCTAAGTTCAAAGAATCAACTAAAAAATTGGAAAGCTAACTCCATATCCTAAGCGGGTCATTCAGTTCTTATTCAATCCAACATGGTTGCCAAACCAAACTACACAATGCAAATCTTCATGCTGCCAACATCCATCCATAATGAACTAGATAAAATTAATAGAAACTTCTTTTGAAAGAAAGATGAAAAATACACCCCCTTAATTGGGTGGATAAAATATGTAAACCTAAACACACATGAGGCTTTTGGCTTAGAAAAACACAATGTATGAATTAGGCATTACAAATGAGACTTATTTGAAAACTTATCGCAAAACCCACTAATTTTGGGTTAGAATAGTTAATGAGAAATATTTCAAAAATGGAGTCATCTTTCAATACCAAAGAAAATTTAACTCGTCATGGCAATGGGCCAAACTCATGGACCTCAGGGAAAACTTCAAGAAAGGCCTAGCCTAGCTTGTTGGGGATGATAACACAATTAAAATCTGGCAGGATTGTTGGGCCTTCCCATCCTCTCTTGAAAGTATGACAAACAACCTTATTAGAACCGAGCTAAGCAAAACAGTCAGCTATTACATCGATCATCATAAAAAATGGAAAGTTGATGAATTAAAAAGTATCCTCCTACAACATATAGTGTCAGTCATCCTTGACATACCAATACCAAAAAATAATATTCAAGATAGACTCTACTGGAAGTAGAATAAGAATGGTTGGTTCTCTACCAAATTTGCGTTCAAACTTATAACAAACCAAAATCAAAGCAACCAAACTAGTTTTAACTGGATTTAGAAACTGGATACCACCCCTAAAACAAAACATTTTATTTGGAGAACAATTTATATTAGTCTCCCAACAAAAGCATGTCTACACCTTAAAGGTGTAGCCACTAGTGGAAAAAACACTTTTAAGGCTCCCTTTTAGAGGCATACATAGTTCAAAACGCCTCAACAACGACTTAGGCAATCACTTTTTTTGGTTTTTGAGGCGGATAATTAATTTATACGCCTCAAAAACATCTTTTGAGGCGGGCAAATTAATATACGCCTCAACAAGTATCCGAAAAAACATTTCCCGCTAAAGTATTAGAGGCGGGCCAGGGTAAGGCCCGCCTCTAATGCTAACTAATTGAGACGGGCCAAGTAGCCCGCCTCAATTAAAGCTTGTTGAGGCGGGCCTCTTAAAGCCCGCCTCAACAAGTATGTCCAATAGAGGCGGGCATGTAAGGCCCGCCTCTATTAGACCATTACTCGGCCAAGTCGTAATACTTATAGAGGCGGGCGTGTTAGGCCCGCCTCTATAAGCTTAACCCTAATTAAAAAAAAAACAGCTGCGCGCGCCTTCATTTTCCTCTTCGTATCCTCCTCTTCATCTTCAATTCGTTCGTCCCGAGCTCCGACTTCATCGATCTCCTCCATCTTCCCTACTTCATCGATCTCCTCTTTCTCAGTAGGAGGAGAGAGACCACAAAAACACTTTCTGCTCTAAGGTTTGTGCCGTTTTCAGAGAAAGAGAAAGGAGAAGGCTGGGCTGGGAGAGTGCTCGAAGGGAGTCGATCGGAAAGAGAAGCTCGGGAAGACGAAGGGCGGTGACGATTCCAAGTCCGATGGCGACTCGGTGGTGTTCGTCGGAGCCGTGTTCGTCGTGGTGTCCCTTGCGGTGGCGCGGTCTGTTAGAGTGCAGAAACAATTTATGCGGTGCTTCACAGGGGCGTTTTCTTTCGATCCTTGTTCTTGTGCTTCCTTGTTATTGTGTGCTTCGGATTTCTTTAGGGTGTTTTGCTCTCTTGAGTGTGCTCTTGTAAACGAACGATTAATGCTTTGAATGCTTAGTGGATTGGGTGGATCTCCCTTTTTGAGATCTCGCGGATGTAGGGTAACCGAACCGCGTTATCAATTCTTGGTGTTCTTTCTGTTTTTGTTTCGTTTCTGTTTTGCTTGAATCGGATATATTAGATTCACAGATTGGTATCAGAGCTTTGACTGCATTCCTTGTGCTTTTCTGATCTGTAAATTGTGTTTTCTGCGGTTAGAAGAGTTTCCTAGGGTTTGTCCTTGCTCGATCCTGTTTAGCTTCCGCTGCTCTTGTGCATTTGTCTGATTCCTGCTTATTCACTGTTGAAAACTGTGATACTGAGTTCTTTACTTGATTCTGATTTTTAGATCTTGTGAACCTGGAAATCTTGCTTTTCGTGTGTTCTTGCATCTGTTTTCAGATTTTGACTGAATTGTAGTGTCTTGTGTTGTCTGAGTTCTGGAGTTGTGTTTCTTTGAACTTGGAATTGTGTTGTCTTGAGTTCTTGATTTTTTGATTCTTTGAACCTGAAGTGTGTTGAAGTGCAACCTCTGGTGTTGTACTTGATTGGTTCTTGATATTGTGTTCTTGAGAACTGATTTCTGTGTGTGTGATTCTTGGACTTTTGTGTCCTAATCTGTGGTTATCAATTTTCTAGCTTCATTTACTGACTTGTGTGTTTGGTAGGTGATGGCAGAAAACATGATGAAAATTACACCATTTGATGGTACGACTGACTTTGCAATGTGGCAAGTCAAGATGAAGGCTATACTCATCAAGGAGAAGTGCTATAGAGCTGTAAAAGGTGACTACCTCTCGGAGACCTCAGCAGCTAGAAAGATGGAACTTGATGAGCAAGACCACTCAGAAATTATAATAAGGCTTGCGGATGATGTGGCTCGTCAAGTGGTAAAGTTTACTACTACTAAAACTTTATGGAATGCTTTAGAAGCGTTATACTTGACTAAATCCTTGCCTTCTAGAATATCATTACTGTGCAGATTATTTACATTTAAGATGGATGTGAATCTGACTTTGAATGATAACTTTGATAAATTTCTGAGAATGACCCAAGATTTGGAAAGGTGTAATGATAAGATTGCTGAAACTCACCAAGCTGTTCTGTTATTGAATTCCTTGCCTGCTCAGTTTGACATTCTGAAAGATGTGATTCAGTTTGGTAATGACACCATCACTGTTGTTAAAATTGCTGAGGCTATAACTCAGAAAAATGAAGTGTTAAAGGTGTTTAAGACTAAAACTGAAAACAAAGTTGATGTTAAACCTGAGAATTCTGTCTTGCATGCTGAGGGGAAACCCAAAACTGGAAAAAAGGCTAAAACTGATACTAAGGATAGAAAGTGTTTCTATTGTGGTAAAGCTGGCCATTTTATTAAAGATTGCAAGAAAAAGAAATCTGATGATGAGTAGAAATCTGATGTTACTAATGTGTGTGAATCTGGTGCTTCTTATTCATGTGAGTTGCTCATGCTTGATTCTAGACATGATTCTAATTGCTGGATTTTAGATTCTGGTTGCTCTATGCATGCTACCCCGCATAAATACATGTTTAATGAATTGCATGAATTTTTAATCGTTTTTTCTTTAATCATTTTTACATTACCATTCATAATCGTTTAATCAAATACCTTTAAATGTGCAGGTATTTATTGGACAATCACACATATGCATTTGAAAATTCTCGAATTGGGTTCATTTGTCCTGAGATGGTGTCAAGCACTAGAATCAGGGCCGATCCAACTGTTCCAGCAGATTACTTGCAACGTGTGTTCAATGCTGAAACTGCTAAGAATACGATTAAAGATTCTAACAGTGCCAAATTGTTTTTGCTCCCATATAATCAAGAGTAAGTTTTTTCAATAAGTTTCATATATAATTAGTAATTTAAGCAATCATTAATATTTATCAATTTACTTTTAAATGATGCAGCAATCATTGGATTCTGTACGTGATAGACCTATTTAGAGCACAGGTATATCTTTTCGATTCTCTAAAAGGTCAAGGCAACAGAACGACTGATGCATCTGGAATCATGAATTTGTAAGTTATTTTGCTTACGAATTAGTTTTTTTTGGAATATTAACAATATCAGTTTCATGAGTGTATTATGTTGATTTTCTAGGGCATTTCAAGTTTATAAGTATCAAGGTGGGAAGTGCGAGAAATTAATAGGAAAACGTAAGACGTTGAGAGTTTGCAATATAGAGGTACATATAGCATTTTATACGCTTTAGGTTTGTTTATTTATAATCAAAGGCCTTGTATCTAAGACAACCCCCTTCATGTTAGATATAGTCACGGGACTCTATGACTCTAATGACCGACTAGATAAGGTATGTAACTTAACTAACTATATATTGATAGTATTTGTGTTTTTTGTCAATAATTTATGTGTTTTTTATGAAGCTATATCCTAAGAGGAAGACATCGTATACTTATGAAGAAATGGATGTTGTTCGTGAGCAATGGGCACAGTATTTTACATCGAAGTATTTATTATCGGATTGAACTTGTTTTTACTTGTCATGTAAACTGTTGTTGAGAACCTGACTATACTCTGATGAAATCTGTTATTTGTTGTATATTATTCTGTGAATAAAATCAGGAACCTATTCTGCAATGTGTGTATGGTGCATCATAAATCCAAAAAACATCCAAAAGAAGCGCAAAAGAAGGGACTTATAGAGGCGGACTTGTATGTTCGCCTCTATAAGTACATAGACGCTGACTCGGCCGAGAACTCGGCCGAGTTCTGGGCCGAGTCAGCGTCTACTTGTTGAGGCGGGCTTGTATACGCCCGCCTCTATAAGTATATAGCGCTGACTTGTTGAGGTGGGCCTATAGAGGCCCGCCTCAACAAGTGTTTACTTATTGAGGTGGGCCTCCGAAGCCCGCCTCAACAAGTCCCTCATTTTGGCGCCAAAGTGAGGGACTTGTTGAGGCGGGCTTCGGAGGCCCGCCTCAATAAGGTCCTTTTAGAGGCGTAAAATGCCCGCCTCAAAAAGTGTCCCTACTTGTTGCAGCCCCCTTAGTTGAAGCGAACGGTGTTCGCCTCAATAAGTGTCCAAAGGCCCGCCTCTATAAAGATTTTTTCCACTAGTGAGCGGTACCTCTCCAACGTTCTTCATGTGATAACCCTTGTGAAGACATCACTCACATACTAATAAAATGTCCACATACAATCAAAATAGTTACAGACCATAATGCCAAAATATCCTCAATAATCAACAGTATCGATATTACTAATAAGAGAATAGGCCAAATTATTCATGAACTATTCAACTCTATTGGTATAAAAGAATTTTATGAACTTGCAACAATCTGGCGGTGCGTTTGGTACCAGAGTAACCAAATGTTAATTGGAGATAACCCTGGCGAGGTGATTTATAAAGATCTCAAAGGTTTTATCAAATTGCAAACCACCAAATGGGAGGAAACAACCCGATTTATGGATAGAGATGATGATACCCCTAAACCCTCTAGGAACAAAACAAGAAAAACAAGGATGATTAAATGGCAAAAACCAACCGGAAATTTCTATAAGTGAAATTTTAACGGTTTTAAACTGGCTAATGATGAAGCCTCCTCGGGCTTCATCATTAGAAACAATAAAGCAGAGCAAATTCACATGACTGTTGCCAAAAGCGAAATAACACCCTATTAATGGTTGAGGCCATAGCTCTTCTACAATGAATCAGAAAAGCAAAAGATCTTGGAATAAAGTTTCTAGATATTGAGGGTGACAATCTGTGTGTTATTAATATTTTGACGGGTTTATGGTCTTGCCCTTGGGAGATCGAGATGGTTATTGCAGATATCTGCCATGACCTGCTTTGCTTCTTGGAGGTGCGTCTTAGCCACGTCTTTCGGGAGGTGAATCTCGTTGCAGATCAGATTGCTACTCTTGGTCATTCTTGTTCGCATGTGGATCTTCTCGCGAACTTAGAATTTCTGATTCTCATCCACAGGGATGCTCTAGGATGGTCGTCCAATCAGTGTTAGGTACCGGTCTAATTCTTTTCTTATAAAAAATGTTATTAGTGTTTTATTGGTTGACAAAAAAGCCTAGCTATATAGGAATTTATAAAGAAGGATTAACCGAGAAAACAAGTAGGTAATTTACATGTTGTATTTGATATCCTCGAATCAAAGCCCCCAATTCTCCTGTGCTTGACCTTGTGAATAGTCCAATCGGAAGCTGTAAATTTCAGATTGGTGTCCTCTCACATCAACTTTAGGGTATTACTAAGGTAGTGTCATATATAAAGATACTCCTATGAAGAAGGTGTAGATCGAATGGCCATCAAGAAGTAAAACAAACAAAACATGGTTGGGAATGAGAGGGCAAAAGTTTAGAGGTAGGTTCAAACTTCAAAGTACAAGGAGGCATTGTTTGAAATGTCATTTCAGAAATCATACCCCCCCATTCCTCAAGTTTTGAGGTTTTCTACACTTTTCAGCCTTGGCCTCTCGCTTTTGAAGATTTCCTCCTCTGCAGTCTCACTTGTCACTGTGATGTGCATGCAAGAGAAATATTGAGAATGGACCTTCCAAGCTCTTGTTGAATGGAATTTACAAATTAACCCTCTTCCAGTTTCTGAATTCTGATTTTTTACTTCTCACCAAATCACAAAATGTTTTTTGTTTGGAAAATGGAACTTATACTATAAAATTATTGAGATATTTCTTATATAGTATGTAGCTAGAGTGTAATGGTTTTTCTCATCTAGCATCCAGATACTTCTACGTCGTGGTTCTAGGCTGACATAATTAAGATGGTGACCTCTAACAAATAATGCAAGAGACAACTTCATTTATTTCAGTTTTGGAGAACTATTTGATCGAGAGAATCATATTTATATATCTTTCTGCAAGAATAAAAAACTTTCCAGTAAAAAGAAAATTATTATTTAAAAATTGACAATTTTCGATGACCTATCTGCCCCTCCAAGAAATTCTGTTTTCACATCCAGGTAAACTCGAGACAATCCACAACCAATCCTTCCTCTGTTGTCGATTTTTCTACCTTTAAATAGTATTTCCGCACATTTTTTAGCCTTAAATTCTCATATGCTTACTCTTTTCTCTTAGCCTATCTCATAAGCTTATTCTAAAGCCCGCCAACTCCAAAAAAGGTGTCTAAGTGTGTGAGGGGAAGAACATAATAACAGCTTAAATGCTTGATCTTTTCAAGTTACCCTCCGAGTTAAATTCACTAAATTACTCTTTCCTTTCTGCTGACTCTAGAGGCCTTTGTTCGCCTCGTCTGATCCCGATGTAATTGGTTTGGTTTGTTTCTTGGATTCCCGAGAGTGCCGCCTCTCGTTCTCACCAAAAAAAAATTTAGAACAATAAGGAATTACATTTTTTTGTTTGAATCCTTTTTAGAATCAATAAGATCACATTTCTCCTTTATACACCACATCAGCCCATGAGAACAAATCCTGGGTTTAAGACTTGCTCATCTACAGCAATGAACAATGGTTCTTCTACTATAAGCTCATTTCCTCTGGTAGGCTGATTTCCAGAAAGTATAGGCTGCAAAAATGGATACCCAGAAGAAAAAAATGATGAATAACCGCAACCCAGATATAAAAACACACCATATGGGGTGAGAAATGTTGTTTACCTCGCAGACATGAAGGCCATTCCCAGGAACACGGCCTTGACAGCTTGTTTCTGTCCAGCATAATCGAATGCCAACGGTAACATCTCATGCAAAGTCAGAAAAGCCATTATGCCTCCAACTGAAAGGACGGTACAGATTCTCATTCAAGACCGTTTGCACATAATGTGTAAGAGTATTGAAACGAATGCTCAAACTTAATAGTGAGAATGTCAAACCTGATCCAAGGAGGCCCTCAAGAATCTCGGGACTCAGACTGGAAGGGAACAAGTATGCTGCAACGAGAAACAAAAGTTATCGTTAACAAGGACTTAATTCCCAGTTTAAGCTTCTACTCCTCTGGTGTACATGAATGTGACCAAAGAAATGATAAAAAACAATGAAGCTCAAATTTATCAGGGTATTTTATCCTATGCAATTAAGTGTTTGTTGATCTTCAAACTGTTAGAAAATTCGATATTTCTGATATGAAAAATGTTTCTATTGTGCATAGACAAAGAACATACCCACAATTATAACACCAAGGGGCTCAGCAAAGCCAGAGAGTGTTGCCAATTTGAATGCTTGCCATTTGCTAAAATTTAAGCACAAGGGAAAAAGATAAATTCCTCATAATAGAGATAAGAAGCTTCTTCATCTTGATTTAACAGTCAATAACACTGTCAACCAAGTTTTCAGTACAGATTTTATAATTTTCGGGAGCATAAAGGGCTAAATCATGATGAAGTTTGAGCAGAACCTATAACTCAAAATGCACAAGGCAGCATATTCTTTACCTCTGTGTTGCAAAGTAGACAGGAAGTGCAACGGCTACACCCTGTCAAACAATAAGTAGGTAACATTAGAACATATATAACATTGTCCTCGTTCTTAGTAGGAATGATATCATCCAAAAAGAATGAATACAAATATGAAATGGAAGATCATAATAGCTACAAGTATCTGGTTTTAGGCACACACTTCTCACAAAAATCATTTGGTAACAATCTTATCAACATAAACACAAGTATGTTTGATAGCTGATGATGGGGGTCCAAGCAACAATACCTCTGGAATATTGTGCAAAGCAATTGCCAATGCCAAATTAAGACCAACTCGAAGGCCCTAACAAGAATTTTAAAGAAACAAGTTTAAGAGTACGTAAAATAAGTTTTATGATTGATTAGTTAATGCGACAAAGCAGTATCAATTTTCTCATGTCACATGATAAGAAGTATCGCAGAAGGACAAGCAAAATGATAACAGTTCAACATATAAATTCTGCAGTCGATAGAATGACCAAAGCTGATATGGCAAACTTTGGAATGAACAAGTGTCACATCCATCATTTGGGTAAGACGAGAAAACCTAGTTACCTTCATTGACCCGAGAAAAACTGCCATTCCCTCAGGAAAATTGTGCAAGCTGATGCCTGCAAGAATGATAGTACTTCTCGTCAAGTAGACCAAACTAGAATTTTACTAACAATGCTACTAGAACAACACCTTGAAACTTTAACTGGTTTGCCAAAAGTATAAGTTGTTAATGATATTAATCCTTTATGTAACTTGAATTACAAAAAGAAGGCCGACGCAACATTGCTAAAATGTTGAGTACATCTAGAAATTGGCATAAAGTCCCTTTGTATACCTATAGCAGTGACAATTCCACTGTACATAACTTGGCGGCGGTGCTTCTTCATCACATCCTTGCCCTTTTCTTCCGCATTCCTCTGCTATGTGAGAATATTGTCAAAGGTGGCTAAGAGAATAATTTATGCAACACTAGAACGTTCCTAAGTTGAAAAGTGAAATTTGACAAACCTTTTTACTTTTAACATCCGAACCAGGAGTAAGGCTTGGTTCTGGTATGAAATTGGCAATAAAGGCAAAGAAAATTACCCCTGCAAAGAACTACCAGATACAGATGTTTACATGACTGCAGGCTCATTGAACATAAGACATCCTCCTATCGGTTAAATTATTTTTCCACTTCTCTTGAAATTAAAAAGTTGAACTAAAATATTTATGCATAGTTGCATACCCAAAGGTTTCCTTTCAAAAAACCAATAGAGTTTAGAGCATTATGAGCCAAGTCAAAGAATGATATGCTGAGCATGAGACCTGCAGCAAAGCCCTGCAAAATGATAGAAACCTTGAATGAAAATGTTCAAGCACTACATATGGGATGTGGGAGAGAATGATGATGACTCACCATGAACACAAATCTCAAAGTGCCATTTCAGGATATACAATATGTTGGACAGTGATAGATCACCATATTTCATTATTCTTTATGGAAGAAAGGGACACAGTAAGTACATTGTCATAGGAACAGAAGTCATATAACTAACAATTTGGCACCTGATATATGGTCAACAAGTACACTTGTTTTTCAAGATGAATAATGTCTCTTACATGACTAATGGTATTTCAAAGTATCAAAGAGAAAGGTATCTGATTATATTGCTAACAAACAAGCGTCTTTGCATACCTGTAATAGACCAAGCATCTTCAAGTTTGGGGATTCATTCAGTATCACAAAAAGTGCACCTGTTTAATATATCCAAACAGAAAGTAATTGAAGAAGATATCGAAGCACAAAGAAAATGTTTGAATGATATTGCATCAAATCAATCATAACGTAGCTAAGTCCTTTAAGGCACACTGTATTATGTCTGTAAACTGTCAAGAGAAAGGCCCAGATCAGAGGAAGTGAGAATAGAATCGTTTAAAAAACAAAGAATAACGCAATCTCTATGAATGATCTTAAACCTAGAGAGCATGGAATATAAGAAGGCACCAAAATTATACAACATACATATCTTGTCCTTCCCCGTTGGATGGCAAAATTTACATGTAAACGCAACGAATTTATAGAAAAAATGAGACAGGGAAACCAAAAAACACAAGAATATTTTGTATATTGTCTGATTAGAAATTCATGGAATCTACTTTATTTTAATCAAAACTCAAGCTCCATTAACTCATCCAAAGACAGATCCGCATGGTGAAGGCAACTCAACAATGCAGCTGAGGCTGAACCGAAAATGAATCAGTAATCCGGACTAGTTTATTTCACAAATTACAATCAACACTAAACCAGCGAATACATAGTAAAATTATTCAACTCAAAATACTTTTCATGTTTAAGCATATCCAGGAAACAAGCAGATTTATAACTCCAAAATATCAAGTATATCAAGCTCAAATTCCCTTTGACAAAAATAAACAATCACACTGACTAGCACTTCATCTATCTCTCATCGGAAAACAACGAAAGTATCAAATTCAAATCACACTTACGGCAATTATATAAAATGTATTGGTCTTTTACCTAGGGAGGTGCTCAATCCTCCGACAAGTGACAGCGCAAGAGCCACCAGAACCTGAGAATCCATTGCAACAGTAAAAAGAAACCACCTCCACTACCAGAAATCTGTTCAGCTATCGGTAGATAGAGAGAGACCTAATTCAGTGAAGTCGATTCCGAAAACCTAAAACCCTCTTTCAGGCTTCGCAAATAGGGGAGAGAGATGGGGTAAACCGTTTGGTGTTGCACCGTCCAAGCTACTTAAATAGCGATGAACTAGAAGAAACAGCAAACTATTTTGCAGAGAGAGATGATGGAGGAATAATTGGGGAGAAAGAAAGAGATGGTTTGATGGAGTGGAAGAGGAAATCAAGAATTAAGTAAGACGATTTTAGTCTTCTCTTGCCATGGATTTGGGATACCCTCTCACTCAAACTATTCTTCTCGTAGAGCGACCCATCTAACATTTACCCGACCCGTTTAGTCCCTGTTTGGCGTTTATATCTTGCAGCAATTTTAAGATACAGAATCTATCTTCTATTACTATATATTAAAGCTCTTCTCTTTTGAGTTTTTAGAACAATTCTGATTCCATTTATGTGTCAATTTATGGATAATTTTTTAAAAAAATTTATAAGATTAATTTATTTTAACCCAAAATTTTTTTAAATAAAATCTTATCTAATAAACTTGAAGATTTTAGCATTAATATTAATCTTTTAATAACTTTTTGATTTGATAAATGAAGCTTTTGACTAAATATGTAATTTTAAAATAAAGAGAAAATTCAAATATATATAATGGATTTTTTTCCCATGGGTTGATCTCTTTTAAAGAATTATATATTAAACCCAAACATAAATTGAGTTGATCTCTTTTAATTATATGATTTATATTTGGATTTTTTAGTCTTTTTCAAAACAGTTTTGTATAATATTTCAACAAGTAATAAATATTACATTGTGTTACAAATTTGTGGGTAGGTGAAATTTTATCAATCTATCTATATATATTAAATCTATTATTTTTGAGTCACTATTTTTAGGCCCATATTTGTAAAGCAAGATAATTTTCATTGATTAAATTTACTTAGATTTTTTTTAAAAAAAAATCTTCATCAAAATCACTATGTTGTACCAATAATTTAAAAAAATTTAAAGTAACAAATCTTTAAAAAAATCTATAATAAATCACTTTCTTCTCACCTTTTAAATTTTAACAAAGCATTTTAACAATTATTTACGTATAGGAAGTTATATCATTTGTATCCAAAAGCATCCATTCTTGAGAAACTAATATGTTAAAGTATTGTTTTTTTGTTTTCTTATTTTTTTATAGCAATAATTTAGCAAACATTAAATTAACAAATCTTAACAAAATTCACACCAATAAATCTTAGAAAAATATGAATCAACAAATCTTCAAAATTTTAATGATTTATAATAAATAATTGTTAACACTAATAGATTAGATCGCACATAAATCATTAAATTTTGAAGATTTGTTGATTCATATTTTGTTAAGATTTATTTATATATCTATATTAAAGTTGACTCTTTTTAAGTCACTAGAGTTTTTTAGGCTCAAGTTGTTAAGGTTTTTTTTTCCTTTTTTCTATTATATGAAATAATCAGCAAAATATAAATTAACAAAAAGACCTTAACAAGATTTTCAAATTAATTAGCTCTAAATTTTAAAATCTTATCAAATCTTGACCAAAATCTCATCAAACTAACTTATATTTGCAATAAATGTTAACGTAATTTTCTATTTGATGGAAATGTAAATGTGATACATATATTTTTTTTAATGAAACAATAATATTAATTGGAATTTAACATCATCAAAAAAATAATTAATTAATTAATTTAAATATTAAATATTGTATAAGGTTAGGTTATATACTTAACTTTAGATACCATATATTTTAATGATTTTTTTGGTAAATGTCACGAATTAGTGACAAACTATTAGCAAATTAAATAAACTCATGTAAGTTAATTAGTATATTGACATAGCAACAAGATTAGTGAACCCACTTAAGTTAATTAGTAAGTGCCTTTTGAATAACATATATTTTTAATGATTTTTTATTTACTTACAATGCATTCACATTTTGAATTTTAAATAAACCCACGTAAATTTGATAAAAATAAAACCCACTTGATAGATTTCACATTTTCAAGATTTAATTACAAATTATTTATGAACTTGAAATAATTGACGATGAATAAAAAATATGTATGAAAATATCAATATACATATTTGAAATATAATTCAATTGGGTTTTATTTGATTCTCCAATTGAGTTAATTTAGTTTATTAATAATTACGATAATATAAATGCCCAACATATATATAATAATAAAACAATGAGTAAATTAATATGATTTTATTTTCAATAATATCATCTCAATGTCTAAAACCTAATTGAATATTACAAAAGATTAAAAAAAAATAGCTAACAAAAGTAATATTCTATCAACAAACTTAAGAAGTTTTAAAAATAATATAGATCTAAACATATCATCAATAACATATTATTGAAAGATTGACAAATAACATCGTACTAACCTATTGAATTGAAGAAAAAAATAGTATATTTCGATTCATAAATTCAATCTCGGATACTATTTCACTCTAAATATACCAAAAAAATGATCTTGAGAATTGGTTAAGTAACATGTACAATCATAATTTTTACATATATTTTGAGTGAATTTTTTCCTATAATGTTATATATATAAATCTAATCACTTTCTTTCTATTAGTATGTAAATGTTTGAAAAAAATCTAATATAACTACATATCAGTATATTATCATTTCATGTATATCTTATCTTTTATAATCACATAGTCATTAATTTGTATTCATGTGACGTTTATTCAGGGGCGGACGCAGGATTTTTGCCCAGTGGGGGCACAAATCTTGCGTGACTAAAAATCAATTTTAAAATATAATTTTTTTAAAAAAATTGAGTTAATATGACGAAAATAATCCGATGTAATTATTATTAATAACAAATTAAAAGAGTTTCTCATGAGGGATACATGATTACAAAACAATGATTCAACAATGCATGGAAGATGTGTAAAAAAAAATCAACAAAAAACAAGAATTAATCGAGACTGAGTGAACATAACATATGCATAATAAAAATTCTCTTCATACCAATGGGGACAAAAATGATAAGCTGAGATTAGTTGAATAATCAGTGATTTAAGCAACTAAACATTACTTAGGAGTGCTCTCTTTTTATTGTCGAATTACATGACATGGTTAAATTTGCTTTATATTTGATAAACATAAACTTTATATGTTCTATCATATTCCTATATCAATTCAATTTAACCTTATCGAAAAATAAAAATTGAAAATGATATCATCTAGTACTCTGATTGTTGGATTAGTTCACTTTCGACATTAGGATGTTTCTCTAAGCACCCAATCTAATTCATTTCATATATAGAGAAACAAAAATTATAGGTAAACTACTAAACTGTATAATCTCAACCCCTTATTTATATCGCATACACTATAGATTCAATTGAACATAACATTACATTGAATAGGGAGAAACAATGGATGAAGGTAGGCTCAGATAAGAAGTGATGCAAAGTAAAAAAAAAAAAAAAAAATTTTTTTTAGTGGGGGCCCGTGCCCCACTCGTCCCTACGTAGGTCCGCCCCTGCGTTTATTCGTATACTAAAATTTTCTTTCATAAATATAAATTGAGTCGTGCATAGCACGAGGATTTAAACTAGTTTGATTTTATTCCCAATCTCAGTCATTTCACATTTGTTAGCCTGGCCCTGAAGTGAACCTATATTTTGAAAAGGATTTTAAAGTGTTTATAAAACGTGAATGGACTGGTCCATCTGTCCTTTTCAATCAGATATACATAATAAAATTGCACGATTACTTTTCGGCGCATAGGCATTTTGCCGTTTGGCGCATAGGCTCGCACGTAACGTGAGGGTACAAACCACACGTTACGTGTGGCAGTGCTCCACACGTTACGTGTGAGACCATTTCACACGTTACGTGTGGTTTGTACCCACACGTTACGTGTGGGTTAGTCAATAGGGTTTAGAATGGTTATAGGGTTTAGGGTATTTGTGTATGTCATATTATTGTATATTTTGTGGTATTTATTTGTTGTTCAATGTTAAATTATTATTTATTTTATACATATTATAATGTTACATGTATGAATGTTGTATCATATTATTGTTTATTTGTAGTATTTATTTGTTTATCTAAAATCCTACAAAAAACACCCCAAAATAATCAACATAGAAGATATAATAGAATTGTTCATTACGTTGGATGAATACAATCACATTTAGCTCACAATACAAGAAATAATACAAGTTATTCATAAACTTAGAAAACCTAGCACAAAATAAATGACATCGCCTAGTTGCGTTTGAAAAAATTAGGATAGTCTCTTGTAAAACTTCGCGACATATCATGTCTCTGCTTTGATAAAATTGCTTGCTCCCTACAAAGGTTGATAGTACGTAAACAACATTACACAAAAGATACGATATCAAGGCATTATATGATGTACATCATTATATAGATTGAGGTTATACCTACGCATCTTATCCATATCTTGTAAAAGTTCTTGCTTAACAACATCTTGATTCCCCTTAATAAGGTCTTGTTTTTCCCGCCATTGTTGTCGAATAACCGCGTGTGCCCTCTCCTCGTACACAGGATCAATCCAATTCCTGTATAAACACCCTAGTCTTGGGCATCCCCAATACCTCCTTCCGTAGTTCCACTGCAAATCCCAAGTACGGACAATGGTTTTCAAATTACACTCGCATTGTGGAGCACTTATTTGTTGATGGTGCCTGATACACACAATTATGTTGCGTGTATTGACGGAGTTTTGGCATGATTTTAGTGGTATTTTAGGATGCTCTAGTGATGATTTGGAGACTCGGCAAGGAGGCGCGGAAGTTGCGTTTTTAGAGCTTTTGGAGCTGAGAAGCGAAGTATGAAGAAGCTGAATTACGGCGACCGCCGCATAATAACGGCGACCGCCGTTAATTCCCCCTGGAGAACCTCAGCTACGACATTGAAACGGCGACCGCCATTTAATTGCGGCGACCGCCGCAATTACGGCGATCGCCGTGGGAAAAGCAGCGGCCGCCGCCGCTGTTGGACGAAGCGCCGAGCCGATTTTCCTTTTCGACTTTAGTTATTTTATTTTATTATTACGTTTTGTTTTATTTTAAGTTATTTTGAGATTAAACTCCCTTTGGTATTTAAGGGTTGAGAAGACTTGTTCTCTTCTCATCTCAGAACCCTAGTTTTATTTCTTACGTATTTCCCTTGCTATGAAAAACTAAGCACCTCTTGCTTAGTCAGACATTGAAGCTCTTCGTTTGATTCAGTTGTAAGTTTCTACTTTTAATCTATTGCTTTGGGCTTTCGTCTTTTCTCTTGCTTGAATCTTATGATTGATATTGGTAATTTCTAGTCTGATCAACTAGGGTTTATTGGTATTTATCTATTGCTAGGTCTAGATTGTTACTGGTTGAGCATATCTGTTCTTTAGTAGCAATTGCATCGTGTTAGTAACTGGTTGTGCTAATCTTATGCAGAAGAGAATTGATTTACATCTTAGGGTAAAAACTGGTTGTTTTATTCTAGGTTGTATCCAACCATATTCCTATCCATAAAGCTGCTGTTAAATTGAATCTTGATAGTTTCAGGGTTGTTTAATTAGTTAGTTTTAATAGTATCTGGTTGTGCTATTAGATACTTTTTAAAAGGAATTGGAATTGCCATTGCATGCGATTTTGAGTGGTTTCTATGATCAACTTGTCATTCGATTAGTGGATATTGTTTGACTAAGTGCCTTCCCCATACTTGATTTCAGCACTTTAATTGCTTACTTACTTTTGCATGCTTGGTTACTCTACAAACAAACAAAACCCCCCCTTTGGTTACTTCAATTGACATACACTTTACATACTGCGATAGATTGTGTTTCCCTGTGGATCGACCCTTACTTGCCTGAGACTGCGTTTTAGGTTTTGTTTGGATTTCTTGCATAATAGGAATTAGTACGACAAAATACCTGTTATCAAATTGGCGCCGTTGCCGGGGAATTTTACAATTCTATCTTGTGTGTGTGATTTGTGTGCCAATTTTTGGTGTGAACCTCTCTTATGGTTCACACCACCCGTGTTACTAATACTCCACTTCTTGATTTTGATCCAGAGATCGAAAGGACTTTTCACCAGGCTATCAGGGCTGCGCGTGCATTACTGCAGGATACTGATGCGATGGCTGACCAACGTGTTACTCTTGAGTCTTTGACGGCCCCCAACTTAGACCAACCAACTCGTGCTGTGGAATTTCCCTCTCTTGGTGCAAGAGTAAAATTTGAGCTTAAGACAGGAGTAGTTCACTTACTCCCGAAATTCAGCGGAACTCCCCTTGAAGACCCTATTCAACATTTGGATGAGTTCGTTGAGGTCTGCACCAGTATGAGGCCATCTGAGATCACTGAAGATCAGATGAAGCTTAGAGTTTTCTCCTTCTCATTGAAGGACTCTGCGAAAGACTGGTACCATACTTTGGCCCCAGGAAGCATCACCACCTGGACTGCCCTGAAGAAAGTTTTCCTAGACAAGTACTTCCCAGCAATCAAATCTAATCAGCTGAAGAAGAAGATATGCAATATTGAGCAGCAGTCTAATGAGTCCCTCTATGAGTATTATGAGCGCTTCAAGAAGCTAGTGAAGAGCTGCCCCTACCATGGGTATGAAAAGCATGATCTTATTCTTTATCTGCATGGAGGACTCCGTGAAGATGACCGTCGGATGGTGAATTCCTCTTGTGGCGGTAATATTCTGAAAAGGACCTATGAAGAGGCCCTGGAGATTTTTGCCACTCTAGCTGATGATGCGAGACAATATAGTGGGAGAGGCTCTCAAAGCTTGGTTGCTGCAAGCGCTCAGTCTAAGTATGATCAAGCTGATTTTGATTTGCTGCGAGAAGAGGTGAGGCGTTTGAAGCTGAAGGGTACGCCCCAACAGGTTAAGGCCTGCGAGATCTGTCATGACGACCTACACCCTACTGATGCATGTCCTACTATGCAAGATGAGGTGAATGCAGTAGGAGGATATCAACAGCGGCCTAGGAATGATCCCTATTCTAGTACATACAATCCTGGCTGGAGGAACCATCCCAACTTCAGATGGAGAGACCCGGAACAGGATCAAGGCCAAACGCAACAACAGGGTATTCCACAACAGTCTAGACAACCCTATGTACCGAGACCCCAAGGGCAGAGCTCGAATCCTTCATCATCCATGGAGGACATGATGAAAACATTGACTGCGAATGTTGTCCAAATGAGCAAGAATCAAAAGGAATTCCAGGAGCACACACAGTCCAACATCCAGAATTTGGAAAGACAGTTTGGTCAGATTTCTCAAGTGGTGAATAAACTGGATGCCAGGGATTCCGGTAAACTCCCGTCTCAAACTGAAGTGAACCCAAACATTCGAAATGTCAGTGCTGTGACTTTGAGAAGTGGGAAGAAGCTTGGGGAAAATAATTCTGAGATTAACGAGGAAGAAACTGAGGATTTGGAACAGACCAGAGACGGCGACCGCCACGAGACACACGGCGACCGCCGTTTAATGGAAGCTGCTCTCGACCTGGAGAAAGAAAATCACGGCGACCGCCGCGAAAATTACGGCGACCGCCGTGACGGTGATAATATTCTCAGAAATTCTGATGACAATCATGGTGACCGCCGCGAACCATACGGCGACCGCCGCGAAACTTACGGCGACCGCCGCGAAACTGAAGTAGCTCTCGACTCATCCGACGAAAATCACGGCGATCGCCGTGACATTTGCGGCGCCCGCCATTCATCTGGAGTCGAAGCTGAGGCTGAAAAGAAGTCTGACTCTCCGATTTTTCCTGGGTGGAAGCCGGTTGCGCCCTTCCCATCTGCTCTGAAGCGCACCAAGCCACTTGCGCAGGACAAGGACATGTTCGAGATGTTCAGGAACGTCTAGGTCAACATACCTCTTCTCAATCTAATCAAGTCCGTCCCCCGCTATGCCAAATTCTTGAAGCAGATGTGCACCACAAAAAGGAACCAAGACAAGAATAGCAAGAAGAAGGTAAAGGTAAGCGAACATGTCTCTGTTGTGTTTCAAAAACGCTTACCCAAAAAATGTGGTGACCCAGGTATGTTTACTATCCCTATCACCATTGGAGGAACCAAGTTTAATAAGGCTATGCTGGATTTGGGTGCTTCTATCAATGTTTTACCTTTCTCTCTCTGTGAATCCTTGCGATTAGGACCTTTACATGCAACGAATATTTCCATTCAATTGGCTGATAGGTCTAGTGTGCGTCCTATAGGGATTGTAGAGGATGTCTTGGTTATGGTTGGTGATCTTACGTTCCCTGCTGATTTCTATGTGCTCAATATGGAACATGACAAGCATGCAGCCCCTATTCTGTTAGGGAGACCTTTCCTCAAAACTGCTAATACCAAGATCAATGTGAGCACAGGTTCTTTAACTATGGAGTTTGATGGCCAGGCTATTAATTATAACATATATGAAGCCATGAAATACCCTGCTGATGATCACTCTTTGTGTGCTATTGATGTGCTTGAGCCTGTAGTACAAGATGTCTTTGATGATGACCAAGTAGATTCTATGCAATCCATGATTATTGATTCTAGTTTAGATTTTACTCTATCTGCTAACGTGCAGGAAGTTGTCAATGAGTTGGATGCTTACTATAAGCGTCCTACTGAGCTACCAGGTAAAGCACCTCTGCCACTAACCCTGCCTGGCGAGAAACTTTTACCCTCTATTGTGCAGGCACCAGTGATTGAGTTGAAGCAACTTCCCGAGCACCTCAAGTATGTCTTTCTTGGAGACGAAGAGACCTTGCCAGTGATCATCTCTAACAAGCTCACCCAGGAACAAGAAGACAAGTTGGTGGTGGTTCTAAAGGAACACAAGACGGCAATTGGTTGGACCATTGCTGACATCAAGGGAATCAGCCCCACCACATGCATGCACCGAATTCTGCTGGAAGGCGAAGAGAAGCCTTCGCGACAACCCCAGAGGCGTCTGAATCCACCTATGATGGATGTTGTCAAGAAGGAAGTTCTGAAGCTTCTGCAGGCAGGTATGATCTTTCCTATTTCTGACAGTAAGTGGGTTAGTCCTACGCAGGTCATCCCAAAGAAAGGAGGAATCACAGTTGTGGAAAACCAACATGGGGAGTT
Source organism: Rheum nobile (assembly GCA_027886185.1). NCBI lineage: Eukaryota > Viridiplantae > Streptophyta > Magnoliopsida > Caryophyllales > Polygonaceae > Rheum > Rheum nobile. The sequence continues at coordinate 9,092,221 of WOAB01000040.1, forward strand.
AGTCCCTACACGACTGCAGACAGGCTACAGGGTGTGCATTGATTACCGCAAGCTGAACGCGGTGACCAGGAAGGACCACTTCCCTCTACCATTCATTGACCAGATGCTCGAGAGACTGTCAGGTCGTGCATTCTACTGCTTCCTGGATGGATACTCAGGCTATTTCCAGATAGCCATTGCACCTGAAGACCAAGCGAAAACGACATTCACCTGTCCCTTTGGCACTTTTGCCTATCGTAGGATGCCATTTGGATTGTGCAATGCTCCAGGTACCTTTCAGCGGTGTATGGTAAGCATATTTTCTGAGTACATTGAGAACTTCATAGAGGTATTCATGGATGATTTTACTGTTTATGGAGATGACTTTGATGCATGCTTGCACCATCTATCACTTGTGCTTGCAAGGTGTGTTGACACCAATTTAGTGCTGAATTCTGAGAAGTGTCACTTTATGGTTGAGCAGGGCATTGTTTTGGGTCATATTGTATCGTCTAGGGGTATTGAGGTCGATAAGGCAAAGATTGAAGTAATTCAGTCTTTGCCCTATCCTACTAATGTTCGCGAAGTTCGTTCTTTTCTAGGCCATGCAGGTTTCTATCGCAGGTTCATTAAAGATTTTTCCAAGATCTCATCACCTCTATGTGACCTGCTGAAGAAGGAGATTGGATTTGAGTTTACAGTTGAGTGTCGGGCTGCCTTTGATGAACTGAAGGCGCGCCTGACAAGTGCCCCAATCATCCAGGCGCCTGACTGGTCTAAGCCCTTTGAGATCATGTGCGACGCCAGTGACTATGCTGTGGGGGCTGTGCTGGGCCAAAAAGATGGAAGAGCATCCCATGTGATCCAGTATGCATCCATGACGCTAAATGGTGCGCAGAGGAACTACTCCACCACAGAGAAGGAGATGCTGGCCGTAGTGTTTGCCCTTGAGAAGTTCAGGCAGTACCTGCTTGGTACAAAGGTCTTTGTCTACTCCGACCATGCTGCTCTGCGCTACCTCATGACGAAGAAGGAAGCCAAACCAAGGCTGATCCGGTGGATCCTATTACTCAGCGAATTTGATGTGGAGATCAAGGACAAGAAGGGTGCTGAGAATCTTGTTGCTGACCACCTCAGCCGAATTGTCCAGGAAGATAACACCCCACAACCCCAGATTCAGACAAGATCCCTGATGAGTCTCTATTCCGGCTCACTACTGTAGAGCCTTGGTATGCTGATTTGGTGAATTTTCTCACCACGGGTGACTTTCCTCCACCCTTCAACAAGGCTCAGAGGGACAGGCTGCGCAGTTCAGCCAGATTTTTTGTCTGGGATGACCCCTACCTATGGAAACATTGTTCTGACCAGGTAATTCGTAGGTGTATCCCAGAAAATGAGGTAAATTCTCTCCTTACCTTTTGTCATTCTGAGGCATGTGGTGGACACTTTGGGGTACAATGAACCGCAAGAAAGGTACTTGAAGCAGGATTTTGGTGGCCTTCCATCTTCAAGGATGCGCATAACCACTGCAAATCCTGTGACAAGTGTCAACGGGTTGGAAATATATCTCAGAGGGATGAGATGCCACAAACAGGGTTGATTTTCTGTGAAATCTTCGATGTTTGGGGTATTGACTTCATGGGACCGTTTCCATCCTCTTGCGGTAACATATATATTTTGCTTGCGGTGGACTACGTTTCCAAGTGGGTGGAAGCGAAGGCCACCAGGACTGATGATGCTAAAGTTGTTGCAGAATTCTTGAAGTCCCACATATTCACCAGGTTTGGAGTGCCAAAGGCTCTCATCAGTGATAGAGGAACTCACTTCTGCAACAGAACAATTACTGCGCTATTAAAGAAATATCATGTCACGCAGCGAATTTCTACCACCTATCACCCTCAAACGAATGGGCAAGCTGAAGTGTCCAACCGGGAGATAAAGTCCATCTTGGAGAAGACGGTGTCTCCAAATAGAAAAGACTGGAGTTTGAGGCTTGATGACGCACTCTGGGCATACAGGACAGCTTACAAAACACCAATTGGTATGTCACCCTTTCGGTTGGTGTTTGGTAAGGCTTGTCACCTTCCAGTGGAACTAGAACACAAGGCATATTGGGCTGTAAAGAATTGCAGCTTGCAGCTGGATGGGGCTGGAGTGCTTAGAAAGCTCCAACTACAAGAGCTGGAGGAGGCCAGGATCGAGGCTTATGACAATGCCATTCACTACAAGGAAAGGACTAAGACTTGGCATGACAAGATCATACTGAGGAAGGACTTCAAGGTTGGAGACAAAGTCCTCTTATTCCAGTCACGCCTTAGACTTTTCCCAGGCAAGCTGAGATCGCGCTAGGCAGGACCATATTATGTGACCAAAGTCTTCCCACACGGTGCCGTAGAGCTGTTTGACTCGACATCACAGACTTTGTTCAAGGTGAATGGGCAGAGGATAAAGAAATACCATGAAGGCTTCACCAAAGACACCATTGAAGAGGCGTTCCTGAAGGAACCCGAAGCTGAAACGTGATTGAACCTACACTGAGTCGAGCCACGACGTTAACTATGACGCTTCTCGGGAGGCAACCCGATGATTAGGTAATTTCTTTTCCCTTCCCTTAGTCAATTCTAGTTATTTCCCTTTTGTTTCTGTGTTTTTGTGTCGACCTCACCTGCAGAAACGTGAAAAATCGAAGAAGGTGCTCACGGCGACCGCCGCGTAACTTACGGCGACCGCCGTTAATTGCTCACCATGGAGGATGCCTACGACATCAAAACGGCGATCGCCGTTTAATTACGGCGACCGCCTCCCTCCATACGGCGCCCGCCGTTTCACCCCCCTCGATCACGCTGTTTGCATCAAATGACGGCGACCGCCGTTTAATCACGGCGACCGCCACCGTTTCAGGTTCGATCCTTTCATAAAAAAAAAAAAAAAAAATGGACCCTGAGAAAACCTTAAACAGGGTGCAAAAGGCATACAAAGAAACCCGTTAAAACCAAACGGGGTAAAAGCCAAAAAAAAAAAAAAAAAAAAAATAAATTTAGGCCCCCTCCCCAGACCTATCATCTAACCTACCCCCCTCACTTTCCCATTCCCCTCTCTCTCTCGCCACTCGCCCTCAACCCTAGATCCGGCGACCGCCGCGCCAGACCGCCGCCAACTTCGCTCGCCGCTTGCCCGCCGCCAGCCAAGGTCACCGTCGTCGCTCGCCGTTTCGGAAATCTGCAGAATCTGTGCAAATTGAAACGGCGACCGCCGCATTCAACACGGCGACCGCCGTTCTTAGCAGCAACCGCCGCATTCAACACGGCGACCGCCGTTCTTAGCAGCGACCGCCGCTCAACCCGGCGACCGCCGTTTCGTCGAATCTGGTGAATTTATTCTTATTCCCTCCCTGTTCTGCTTTTTGCTGTTGCTAGTAGTGTTGCTAGTCGTTGGGATTTTTGAGATGTCGGGATTTTTGAAACGCTCATTGTCTTCCCGGAAGAAATCAACGGGAGGTGAGCCCTCTCGGAAAAAATCATCGGGGGTTGAGACCTCCCGTAACAAGGTTGAGGAGGCTCGTAGGAGGCTTTTGCAGGAGAGGGCTTTTCAGTCCACATTATTCTTTGATCCAGGCACTCTGCGGGAGTTGCAAATATATGAGAGTACGCAAGAGCTTTTTGTCAATGGTGGCCTGGGTAGTTTCTTCCATTTTGCGGCGCCCACATTCCCCAGCTGGACTGTGAAGTTTCTGGCCAGCTTTGATAGCCACTGCGATGAGGAGAGGATCACATTTAGTTTGGGTGGTAGCAGGCACTCTATGTCCTGGACGGACCTTGATCTAGCGCTTGGGATTACCAGGCCACCATCTTCTGCGCAGGCGTGGAACGCCGCCAATGGTTACTTCCCCTTTTGGTACCACTCCACAGGGTCCAATGTCTACAACCCGCAGGATGGGGAGTACAATTACAAGTGGTCGCATCCGGGCCTGCGGCTGGCACATAAAGTAGTGCGGATGGCCTTCCATGGCCAGTCCGAATTGAACAAGCTCCCGTACGACGATTTGTATGCTGTATGGAGTATGACCCCCGAGTGCCCTCTGGTGTGGGATTGGCGTACCCATTTTATTGCTGCGTGCAGAAAATTTCAGGACAACAAGGGGCAGAAGATCGTCATTGGGGGCATGATCACCTTGATAGGCCGCCACCTGGGTCTCGAGCAACCTGACCCTTCCCAGCAACTCTCTCCTGCTTTTACATATGATTGGAGGCAGCTCAGGACTTCCGCTGTGATATCCGAGACCGGGTCTAACCCGAAGTTCTGGCTGTATGGCACGCGGGGTATCTACAAAATCCCCATCCCTTTTCCGTTTGTGGTGACCTGTGGCCCGCGCTACAGAGACTTTGATGTGAGCGGTTACCGGGTGGGAGCCCTTGGGGTGCGTCCCGTGCCAGCTAGCAGTGTTGCTCAGGATGATGACGATGACAGTGAGGATGAGGACGATGATACCAATGACGATGAGGACACTGCTATGCCTGCGGTACAGGCTACCGCTGCTGCTGGCCCGTCTCAGGATTACCAGAGACAGACTTGGGAAATGGTCCAGGGGATTGACTCTCGCCAACAGTCTATGCAGTCGGACTTTGCTGCCTACCACCAGGAGTTCATTGACTTCCGCCAGGAGTCCAGGGACCACTACGCGACGCAGACCCAGGACATTCAAGCCCTGGAGGAACATATGAGGCAGTGGAACCTTTTCATGGGTTCCCAATATCCCGACTTTCCACCACCGCCGCAGTAGTAGGTACATTCTTCACTTCCCCTCTGTTATTATGTCTGATATCATTGAGGACAATGCTTATTGTAAGTTTGGGGGAGTGGATTATGTATTTATTATTACTAGTTTAAAAAAAAATAAAAAAAAATAAAAAATAAAAAATAAAAAATAAAAAAATAAAAAAATAAATCCTAGGATGGGCTGAAAACCCGAAAGGGCGGTCCAGGTAAAAAGCAGGTAATCCGACAGGCACTAGGCCTGGGAAAAAATGGATTCAGAGTGACGTGAGACGGTGAGTCCATCTATGATAAAATGAAATGAGTGGCTATGATGAAAACCCGAAAGGGCTCCTAGGCAAAATGAGTGAAAAGAAAAGGAGTGTTTTCTAGGATCTCATTTTACCGGCGGGGCGACATAAGATGAGGAGACAAAGAAGGATTGTCGGGTAGGCCATTGAGGGCGACATAAGATGAGGAGACAAAGAAGGATTGTCGGGTAGGCCATTGAGGGAGACATAAGGAGTCATAGATGGAGGTTAGGACTAGTGGTTACTTTCATTTTTGGATGACCGGGATAAGCTTGGGGAAAGTATTCTGCTTGCCCTTAAGCTTGGATGTGTATTGAGTCGGCTGCTGTGGTTGAGGTTGTGGATATTGCATATGTTTGTGTTGATGTTGTGCTGATTATGATGCTGGTGTTGGGGGTGTAGTTGTGTTGTGATTGGTTGGTTGAAGGATGTTGAGCTTTCATGTACATGCTGTTACTCTTGGTTGTGGGCTTTCCTTGCATGTTGATGATCTAGGTGCTTATTGGTGATGGGTGGTAGTTCTCTATCCACTCGAGGCGAGTAGAGATTCAAGTGTGGGGGAGTTTGATACACACAATTATGTTGCGTGTATTGACGGAGTTTTGGCATGATTTTAGTGGTATTTTAGGATGCTCTAGTGATGATTTGGAGACTCGGCAAGGAGGCGCGGAAGTTGCGTTTTTGGAGCTTTTGGAGCTGAGAAGCGAAGTATGAAGAAGCTGAATTACGGCGACCGCCGCATAATAACGGCGACCGCCGTTAATTCCCCCTGGAGAACCTCAGCTACGACATTGAAACGGCGACCGCCGTTTAATTGCGGCGACCGCCGCAATTACGGCGATCGCCGTGGGAAAAGCAGCGGCCGCCGCCGCTGTCGGACGAAGCGCCGAGCCGATTTTCCTTTTCGACTTTAGTTATTTTATTTTATTATTACGTTTTGTTTTATTTTAAGTTATTTTGAGATTAAACTCCCTTTGGTATTTAAGGGTTGAGAAGACTTGTTCTCTTCTCATCTCAGAACCCTAGTTTTATTTCTTACGTATTTCCCTTGCTATGAAGAACTAAGCACCTCTTGCTTAGTCAGACATTGAAGCTCTTCGTTTGATTCGGTTGTAAGTTTCTACTTTTAATCTATTGCTTTGGGCTTTCATCTTTTCTCTTGCTTGAATCTTATGATTGATATTGGTAATTTCTAGTCTGATCAACTAGGGTTTGTTGGTATTTATCTATTGCTAGGTCTAGATTGTTACTGGTTGAGCATATCTGTTCTTTAGTAGCAACTGCATCGTGTTAGTAACTGGTTGTGCTAATCTTATGCAGAAGAGAATTGATTTACATCTTAGGGTAAAAACTGGTTGTTTTATTCTAGGTTGTATCCAACCATATTCCTATCCATAAAGCTGCTGTTAAATTGAATCTTGATAGTTTCAGGGTTGTTTAATTAGTTAGTTTTAATAGTATCTGGTTGTGCTATTAGATACTTTTGAAAAGGAATTGGAATTGCCATTGCATGCGATTTTGAGTGGTTTCTATGATCAACTTGTCATTCGATTAGTGGATATTGTTTGACTAAGTGCCTTCCCCATACTTGATTTCAGCACTTTAATTGCTTACTTACTTTTGCATGCTTGGTTACTCTACAAACAAACAAAACCCCCCCTTTGGTTACTTCAATTGACATACACTTTACATACTGCGATAGATTGTGTTTCCCTGTGGATCGACCCTTACTTGCCTGAGACTGCATTTTAGGTTTTGTTTGGATTTCTTGCATAATAGGAATTAGTACGACAAAATACCTGTTATCAGTGCCTATTTAGGTTTGATGATGATTCGGATGAAGATGTCATTATTTGATGTAGTGCTTGGTTTCCTACAAATCCATTAATATGAAAAGGCCAATTAGGGTTACTAAATCGAAAGAAACTGGAAGAAGAAGTTTACCCACAAATGAATCTTCAATCCCGCTTGTGTTGGAAGTGTTGTAGTGAACAAACAACCCTAATGCCTCTTATATAGTGAAATGATATATACAACTGTAGTAATTAAAGATCACAACCACAAGAATTAAAAACCTCAACCACTAGCATTAAAGACCTCAACCACTAGCATTAAGGACCTCAACCACTCTTACCCTAATAACCCTAAACCCTAAACGTCAACCACTCTCATAAACAATGTAACTCGCATACCCAAATTCACCCCGACAATATTACGTTGGATGCCGACATTTAGGTTTTGTGGTTTAGGGTTATGGCATTTCGGTAGAGTTTAGAATAATGAGTTTTAAGTTTAGGGTTTAGGGTTAGGGTTAGGGTTTAGGGCTTAGGGTTAGTTTGGAAAAACTATAATATTGCCGGGGCGTTTCTGGAGAAGGAGGACGAAGACAGTTACAAATGGGCCATAGAGCAACTTGCTAAGATGTTTGCCAAGGTGCAACGAGCACCCACATGTGTGGTCACTGATCGGGAGAAGGCGTTGATGAACGCATTAGAGAAGCAGTTTCCAGAAGCAAAATTCCTCCTATGTAGGCGGCATGTGAGAAAGAATATTGAAGACTTCGGGAAGAAGGCCATGGGCAAGTTTAGGGGCACAACGTTTTCCAACGACTGCATGAAGCTCTTCAAGGAAACGACCATACAAGGGTACGAAAGATCACTCTGGAAGCTGAAGTGTGATTGGAAGAAAGCTCCAAAATGTGTTCAGTACCTACAAAAAAACTGGCTTGACCCCTACAAGGAAAGAGTCGTCTCTGTATGGACAGATACAATGTTCACGCTCGGTACTACCACCACTAACAGGTATGTGCATCAATGGTTTATCTAAATTTAGCTAGTTATTTGAACTTAGTTAGACCTTTACAACAATCAAACTAATTTTCGGATTCTTGATTGTAATACAGGGTTGAAGGGGCCCATTCCAGTCTGAAAAGCTTCTTCACAAGCAACGATGGCAACCTTTGCATTGTGTTCGATCAATATGATACACGGTTGCACAGTCATATTACTGAGATTCGGGGGGCATTGAATGAGAGTATTGGGAAGAGATATACGCTGCTAGCAGACGCACATCTTTTTCGTAAGCTGCACTTCAAGGTGTCTGCGGTTGCACTGCTCGTTTGATTGAGGAATACAGGAAAGGAGAAGCTCTAGTGTGGAGCACTATATGCAGATGCCAGATGAGGGTCAGAGATGGCTTGCCTTGCGTTCATGACATGGCGCAAAATGTTCAGAGCGAGACCCCAATTGAACCTAGCTCGTTGCATCCGTTCTGGAGGCAACTGACCTTGTCAGAAGTGAAGACATCAGAAGAGGAAGAATTCTGCACACGCAACGTGAATAGATCTTTGCTTGACGAATTTGCCCGAAGCGTCTTCCCCACATTGCCAGTGGAGATTCAACAAAGAGCAGTTTGTACACTTAGAAGTATAGCACATCCAGAGCAGACTACTCTGGAAGAGCCAGCCAAAGTCAGGCATAAGGGTCGGCCTCAAGGAGCTCTGAACTTTGCCACCAAAAGACAACCCTCATCATGAGAGCACACTGACCAACAGATGGACGGAACACCTCCGAAAAAGCAAAAAAGAAGACCACCGAAGACGGGCCTACCCTTACCGTGTGGTGCCACGTCATTGATCAAGAACCCGTGGCGATATCTTTCATAGTTCCCCAAGTGTATGAGACCACACTTTGGAGGATGGTATGAGATAGTGGGTGATGGAAACTGTGGGTACAGAGCCATTGCGCATGGTCTGGGCTTAGGGCAAGATAAGTGGGAATTTGTTTGACGTACCATGATCGCTACGTTGAGAAAAGAGTATGAGCTACTCGCGCCACTTTGGGTGTCTACGATGACACTTGAGGCAATGGAGGCGAAGCTTGATTGGTTTCCTTCGCCGAACAGGCCGGCCCCACCGGAGACGTGGTTGGAGCTCCCGGATATGGGATGTTTGGTGGCAACGACATTCACATGTGTGTTCGTTACCGTCGGTCGTGGCGTGGGGATGACATACCTGCCTATGAGGGGGAAGACAAACGAAGCATCGATTGGGGAGAATCTGAAGACGGTATGCATTTTCCATGTCGAGAACAAGCAACATTTTATTGCGGTACGTTAATACAATCTTGTGTTAAAACATCTGTTTATACTATCTTGTGTTAAAACATCTGTTTATACTATCTTGTGTTAAAACATATGTATGATGCATTGATTTTCATGTAGATTGGGCTGGCCAAAACTTCGCCCTTGCCTCCTATTTACTCGGGGTGGCTGTATCATCATGACCCGTCTGCGGGTGATTACGTAGATCAATGGCTATTAGATCGTTTGTTGGAGTATGAACCAGACAAGGACGAAAAGAAGCCAAAAAGAAAGAAGAAGGTTGAAACAGTCGATTTATATAATGAATGATATGATACAATGAGTACGACATTCCTATAGTATGCTGCAATGAGTACGACATTCCTATTGTTGTCATAATCCAAACAACTTCCCCAAAACATTCAAACTGAAGTCATAACATTCAAACTTCAACAAAACATTCAAACTCAAGTCATAACATTCAAACTTCAACAAACACATTCAAACTCAAGTCATAACATTCAAATTTCAACAAAGCATTCAAACTAATGCTCAAATGACGAAGCAGCCAAGTTCAATGGTTCGAAAGGAAGGGATACATTTGCTCCAATGATTGCCGTAACGCCTCGGCTACGTCTTCACATCGGTCATCTCTATGGTGATGATCGCGATATGGATCCATACGTGAATAGCAACTATCAAGGCACTGCACAGAAGATAAGTGGATACGATTAATAAACATACACGAAGTCAAAAATAAACAGGATATAATTACATGATTACTTACATGCTGTTGAGTGTAACGATCCTCTTGAGGGATGATGAATGGATGTGTATGCTGGAGGTACCACTGCATGTAATCATCGGTACACTGGTGGTGTTGACGGACTGGAGGACCCATGGCTTGTAGGCTAATGGAATGTTCATTGCGGGCATTCCATGCATGTAAGGATCTATCGTATTCCACCGTGTAACTGCTAATCTTCACGCCCCTCCATGCCTTAATGGGAACAATCGGTGGTCTTGGACATTGTTGTGCACGCCCAAACTGCCGAGCTACTCGATCCGGCATGTAAGGCTCGGTGACCCACAAACAGGATATGACTCCATGAAATCGCGATGAAGCAAACATCTCATTATTGAAGTCAATGGAGTCGTATGGCATCCACTCAACCTAAACACAATTGAATTTCAAACAACTTATCATTCATATATAATTTTTAACATAATAGATAAGGACCGTATATGCACTTACACTATCAGCATGCATCCCATCCAGCTCCTCCCTATAATTCCTGGTCCGGTTGGGTTCATGTGACATGTCCCATTTTCTTGCGTATGGGATCGGCTGTTGTGGGTCCCAGTAAACACTCTGTGCAGGTCTAAACATGGGAAAGTACTGATATATCCATGACTACAAAATAATTACACATATGTCAATTCCCTACATAACAAACATATAATATATCTATCAAAAATTTAGATATTTTTATTCAAGCCATTTAATACCTGGATCAGAGTGAAACATGTGGACATGACCCGTGCCTCTTTTCTTGTGCACTCGCCCAAGCCGCGGTACACGTGTGCAAGAACACCGGTACCCCATGCATAGTTCATGACTTTTGTGAGATCAGTCACGAACGGAGTGTAATAAACGGGCAAGCGATGCTGAGACTTGTCAGGAAATAGGGCAGACCCCACCAAGTACAGCAAGAACCCAGCCGCCAGCTTCTTCGACGCCAACTCCTCGCAATGAGTCTTAAAATCTCCCGCGTGCAAGTTACCGGCGACGATAGCACCATCCTCCAGCTCAAAAAACTCATGCGTCTGCTCCATCAATGCCTTCTTCAAATCATTGCGGCTCAGCTGCTCGTGCCATTTCTTTGGGGGACCCATGTCTTGCCCTTGTATGTTAAGCCCAAGGATCATCCACACATCATGGAGAGTTATAGTCATCTCTCCCCATGGCATGTGGAATGAGTTGGTTTCCGGTTGCCAATGCTCGACGAAGGCACCAATCAGCGTCTCATCCACATGCTCATGCATGATGTCCGATAGATGACATAGGCCGGACGCCAACGCCATGCTACCCCATGCGTCTTGCGTTGTGAGACGCCATGAGCGTAACTGCTTGCCTCGCTGCTGGAACCTCAAGGGTTGCACCGACTGTATATGAACATAATTAAGCAATCATACAGACTTATTTAAAACAAGATTAATAATTAAAAAAATTGCATTACGTGCAACTTACAATGCGCTGGTAAAGGAGGTACGCCACGTGGTTTACAAAACTCTTTAGGAGTTCAGGTCTCTCCGGACCTCCAGGAACGCTCACCACCAGTTCAGGGTCGTATCTGACATTCTTCTTTGACCGGGGTGGTTTTCCCCGCGAAGAAGAGGCTTCCTGAGGCTCCTCGCCCGCCGTGTTTGGGGCGTCTTCTCTTGGAATCCAGGCATTGCTGGACTGGTCCTGAGTCCCCTGGTCTTGAGTCCCTCATGTACAGGCATGATCCTACATTTATTAAATAGATCAGATGCAATAATGAATTATAAACAAATGCATGTTATACTAAATGTACTTACCATAGGCTGATGATAGGCAGCGTTCGGGTACACTGCCGGGTTCTCCCACGGGTTGTCTTGCTCCTCATCTCCCTGATAATAATCCCTCGGGCTATGATGAGGGCTCACATGCGGCGGTAGTACCGGCAGACTAAAATTCCGCCCGTAATAGTTATTCTGATCTATTGTATCAGAATAACAATGCAGCGGACTTCCTTCATAGTCTGGGTCCCTCGGAGGCTCAGAGCCTGCTCTACCCCCAATAAACGACGGCACTGCCATTAGGCTATGCACTCCTATCATGCCAGTATTGCCAGCAGCCCCACTACTGCTACCGACTCCAGTTTGAAACCCTAAACCAGCCCCAGTACTGCTACCTGCTCCAATCTGGTATGCGCCGGTCTCATCATCCCGGTAGCACACATCCCTCCGTTGCCTCCTTTCTGACCTTTTGACCTCTTCGCCAGTCACATACGATTGTTGGCGTACAAGGTTGCGACGTATCCTGCGTTCAGTTCTTTCCCCAGGTTCCATCTGCGGTTACATATCAACACATTTTAATCAACAAAAATCAACAAACAGAAAATCAACATTCAAGATATCAAAAAAAATGCAAATTCACACGTTACGTGTGACTTGCTCTCACACGTAACGCGTGGTGCACATTCACACGTTACGTGTGACTTGCTCTGACACGTAACGCGTGGTGCACATTCACACGTTACGTGTGAATGTGCACATTCCAATTTCACCGGCAAGCCGCCTGCGACTTTCCGGCGATATTCCGGCAACTTTCCGATCGTCTTCTCCGGCGAGACAGTCCGATTTTTTTTTTATCAAATATACCCAAAATTCAACAACAAATCCACAATTTTTACCAATCTAACAATATCATCACTTCCACTTTCATTTTTCCACACAAAACGTCAACAAACCTAGATCTACCTAACCAAATTCATAAACATCACAAAAACTTCTATAAAACCTAGATCTACCATCCAAATCATCTCCACATCGTAGATCTACCATCCAAACCTAGATCTACCTAACCAAACACTTTGTGTGGATCTACACTTTCTAACCAAACACTTTAAATTTATTAAAAACAAAATCAAATAATTATTTCTAGGAACTAACCTTACGCGGGAGGGGCAATGAGGCGTTACGCGGGAGGGGCAAGGAGACGTTACGTGAGAGGGGCAAGGAGGCGCAGCGGCTGAGTGATGGTGATGAATGAAGAGGAGGAGCCGAATCTGGCTTTTATAGCCAAATTCCCACACGTTACGTGTGATACAATGTCACACGTAACATGTGAACCGATCCCACACATAACGTGTGGAGCCAATTCACACGTTACGTGTGGGTCTTGAATGGGTCAGTATCGACGCGTAACGTGGGAAGTCTATTCTCACGTTACGCGCGACCCTATGCGCCAAAAGGCAAAAATGCCTATGCGCCGAATAGTTGAGCCCTAAAATTATTGTAAGATATAAACGGAATCTCAAGGCTAACATAATAAATGTAATATATATTTTTTTTTAATCAAAAAACACAATAAGTGTATTGAAGTAGTGTGATATATATTTTTTAAAATCAAATTAGTGTGATATTAGCGCCATATAAACTTTTTTTTTGCAATTTTAATCCATTTATACATGTGTTACTTGCATAAAGATAACTCCAACCATTAATCTTGTTTTGAGTAGTTAAGTTTATTTAAGTTACATGGAGTTTTCTTATGTACATAAATTAATTTTCGAAACAATAGCACCCCTTATCCCAAACTATAACTCCTTATGCAAGAACACTTTTTTTTTTAAAATACCCCATCAAAATTTAAATAGGCTATTTTCGCAAAAATACCCCAAAAAAATAAATAAATGGAAACAAGCTTTTTCTTTTAATTTTGAAAGGGAAATGTTGACCTGTCAAAATTGGTTATAAGAATGTCGTATTACCAAATAAAAATGTCACACTTCCACAAATTAAAGAGGACTTTTCATAGTTGTAACTATTTTTCGCCGACATCTATTGTAAGTGATCCTATTATCATGTCGTATGGTAGAATATGAAAGCAACAATATCAAATAATAATGTCGCACCGTTCAAATTACTTAGTGTCGTTAGGCTAGTTCGATATGATCAACATTTATTGTAAGTAGACATGTCAAAAACCGACCCAACCCGAAAATCCGACCCGACCTGAACCCGAACCCGAACCCGAACCCGAACCCGAACCCAAACCCGAACCCGAACCCGAACCCGAACCCGAACCCGAACCCGAACCCGAACCCGAACGTCACTGGGTCAAGAAGGACCCGAACCCGAAGGACCCGAACCCGACTCGACCTGAACGCAAATTCGAGCTCGCGGGTCCCCTTTATTTTGTATATTTTATTTCATTTATATTAAATATTTTAATATACTTTATTAAATAATAATATAATATTAATTAAATTTATTTTAATTATTAAATTAAAGTTAAAATTCGTAATAATAATCATAAAAAAGGACATGTTCGACCCGCCGGGTCAACCCGAACCCGAACCCGCCCGACCCGAAAATTTTACCAACCCGATCGACCCGAATCCGACATGACCCGAACCCGACCAACCCGACCCAGTTGACAGTTCTAATTGTAAGTGATAAGATCTTTTTTTCAAAATGTATAATACAAATACCATAATACCAAATAAAAAATGTCAACATCCTAGTAAATTTAAGAAGTTTGAGGGAAAATGTAGAAGTATTCTACGAAAACTAGTTCTTGTAAGTGCTAAGTAATATCATGTAATACGGTCCAATGCGAATGTCAGAATACCAAAAAATAATGTTACTCTTTATCTACTTTACAATTTTATATCACACGACTTACTAGTGACAATTACTTGAAATTGACAATCTTATAATTATTTTCATTGATTGAGCATGATAATGCTCAATCTAATACAAGAATGTCAATAACAACATATCTTTCATTCTTAATCCCAAATTTAACGCTTTACTAAATATTGAACACTGTACAATTCTTGTCATTGGTATAGAGTTTTCATGTCGACCTAAACAGAAAAGAATTTCAAGAACAACATACTGAAGAATTTGCTCTAGCCAAGGAACACATGTATCGTGTTCTAGCAAGTAATTTCTTCTTTTCATGTTTCCCTTTTTGAGCGCAATAAATTTCAATTCGTCAGCCAAGGAAGATAGTAGTAAGCACAAGCTGGAGATGAATATGTTCTAGCCAAGTCTACACAATTAATTTAGAGTTTGCAAATATTATACTTTTAAAAGAAGAGAAGGTTTGTGATGAAATTTGAGAGGGAAGTCTTGAAAAGAAAGGAGAGAAATGAAATAATTGGGTCGTAGTTTAGGAGGGAAAAAATGTAAGAGACATTTTTTTGCAAATTTTTTTTTTCTTTTGGGAATGTTTTAATATTTTCTCTGATTTTTTATTTAAATATTATTTCACAAAATAATCTAATCAAGGTATTCTTACAAATTAAAAAGAAATTGGGTATTTATTCAATCAAGATTGTAAAATGGGGTTAATTTTAAGTATTTTATAAACAATTTTTGGAATACTAGTTGAGCGTTGGAGACTTAGGCTATGTTCGGCGCAGGTTATAGAAGGTTATTAGAGGTTTGTACTATTCAAAACCTATCTTTTTATGTGTTTGGTAGTACAAAGTTTTTTACAAGGTTAAGATTTTAAGAGGTTTTTGAGGAGGTTAAATAAGAACCTCCTAAGAGAAAGGTTATTGAAGATTTTACAAGGTTATCATAATTTTATTTCTAAAATATACAAAATCCCATACTAGTGTTAATTATTTTATTTTTTGAAAACAACCCTTATGGTAATTTTTATTTGAAATATATTGAAAAACTTTGTCTCACCAAACACTCAAATAGGTTTTTACAAGGTTTTGAAAGGTTACAAAAAAAATCTCTAAAAAACCCTAACCATGTAAAAAACCTTTCAGAAAACCTCAACCTCTTCAAAAACCTTGTTTTACCGAACAGAGCCTTAGAGTGCTCCGCACAAGGACAAGGAGGTCACTTACGTTTTGTATTTCTAAAAGCGATTTCTTTTGTGGAGCTAACTTGTATATGTTTTTTTTGTATTACAGGCAAACACTAGGACCCATCCGAAGCAGATGGCGATCCTAAATCTTCCCAGTGAATGATCTTTACAAACTTTGTACCAAAATTATCAAAATTAGAGTTCAGATTGATAAACTCATATCTAGAGGTGAGCTAATACAGAGAATTGTTGGTAGAGTAAGAGGAAATAATAATTCGCTGAAAACATCGGAGAGCAGAAGGTGGATGGCATGGCAAGCAAGAAAATTTGATGCACGGTTGGCTTTTCAGAAGCAATGATGTACCTGAAAAGCAACAAAGGACGATAAAAGCGAAATAATGTCTTGAATAATCGAATGGATTTCCCATGGAATTTTCCAAATTCCTATGATAGAGTTAATTACAAGTAGACTGTCGCCCTCAACAAGTAAGTGAGTTAAATGCATCTTGGCCGCTTGCTGAATACCAAAAAGTGCTGCAAGGGCCTCACTTCGCAAGACAGAAGTAGACGGTATAGTTTCTCGGTAGAAAGAAGTAACATCTCCATTATGGTCACGAATTAACAAACCAATATGAGTAGTTGCATTAGATTTCTCGGATCCATCAAAATTCAATTTGGACCATTGAAGCGGCGGTTTCTTCCAAGAATGGTTGGTAGGGCGTAGACGATTACGCTTTACATGTGCCCTAATTGATGTAGATGCAAGTGTCAACCAATCTTGGAAATGATAGAAAGCCTGTGCTGATGGGCAAGGGTGTGTTGTATTATTCTGCCCTCTAAAGATAAAATTATTACGATGATTCCAAGTAGACCACCAAAGGAAGAGTAGAGGTGTAGGATAGGAATTTGAGTATCTAAAATATTCGAAGTTGTAGGCGAAGTCAGCTCTAGTTTGAAGAGAGAATGAATAATTCATTTTAGATTCAAATTTTGTGATCATAGATTGAGTGAAAGGGGAAGGTAAAAAATAGGTGATTGCGATCTTCATCGTTGGAATTGCAGAGTACAAGTGGATGGAACCGTGGAAAGTGACGGTTTAAACATTCAGTAGTAGAAAGAGCATCCATCATACATTTCCAAATAAAGTTTTGAATATTTGGCGGGATTTTCAGTTTCCAAAGCCAAACGAGGGAGTTCGATTGAGGATGTGTCAATGTTTTGAGTAATCTTATGAGTAGATTTTACTGTAAAATTGTCGTCAGAGTTGGGTTTCCTAATAAGCTTGTCCTCGGAAGGAACTAACAGAATATGAACACTCAAAATTTTAGGCATGATATGAGGGGGTAACAAATTTTGGAGCTGTTGTATATCCCATTGGTTATTGGATGTAATAAAAGAATGAACCGATAATTTGAGGATCAGTGCTATTATTAAATTAAGAGAAGAGCTCGCAGTCAGGTATCTAGGAGTCATACCAGAATTTTGCCGTTTTTCCATTACCAATTTCCCAGCCTAACCCCTTCTGAAAGTCAGAACGGAGATGCAGAAGTTTAGAGAATTGCCAAGACTGCTTCGGTTTTTTCTTGTTAGAGAATAAATCAGAGGAGCGAAGATATTTTTTATAATAACTTTACTCCAAAGATTGTCAGGTTCAATGAGTATTTTCGATAAAAGTTTTATTTGTAATGACTTGTTCATATCAGCAGCTTTGTGAAGACCTAAGCCACTTGAAGATTTAGGTTGACAAATAGTCCCAGCTCACAAGAGAGCGATATTTTGGGTTTGCTTTATTCCAAAAAAAGTCTTTAAGAATTTTATCGATCTCATTACATATTCCAGTGGGTAATAAAAAAACTTTGCATTAAGTAATTAACTTTGGAGAATAAATTTGATTGGATTAGGACTAGACGACCAACCTGGGATAAGGAATTGACCTTCCATTTCGATAATTGTTTTTTAAGATTTTGAGTGTAGGTGTCAAAAATTTCATTTTTGACTCATCCTTTAACAATAGAAATACCAAAATATTTTTCTAATGATTTGGTGACTTGTATATTGAGAATGGATGCAAGAGTCGTGGTTTGAATTGAAGTGACATTGGTGGAGGTCTGGAAGGAGCTCTTGTGGAAATTAATAAATAGGTTGGATGTATGAGTGAATTTATGAAGTAGTTCTTTGATGTAAAGCATGTTTGTTTGAGTGGCAATTGCAAAAATGAGAGTGTCATCAGCAAAGGTTAGAAAGGGAATACAAGTTCCATTCCGAGTTAGTTGAATTCCCACTTTACGATTTCTACGTTGAGATTCAATTATTAATGATCAAGAAAAAAATTCCATAGCTATGATGAAAATAAAGGGATCAATTGGATCACCTTGTCGTAAACCACAAGATGGGGTGAACATCGGGCCAAGTTCATTATTAACAAGAACGGAGAAAGAAGTAGACTTGATGCAGGTCATTAGGAGGTGAACCCATGTTCCCGAAAAGCCAAACTTATGAATAATTTTCTGGATAAAGTTCCAATTTAATTTGTCATAAGCCTTTTCCATGTCTAATTGAAGTTCCATCCATCCTTTTTTACCTTTCTTTTTCGCGTGAAAAAAATGAAATATTTCATGGGCAATTAAAGTATTGCCTTGAATAGAACGTTTTTCAACAAAGGCTCCCTGATAAGCATTGATGAGCTTAGGGAGGAGCACTTTTAATATGTTTGCCATAAGTTTCGTTATGATTTTATACATTGTGTTACATAAACTGATAGGGCGATAATGGTTAATAGTAATCGGGTTATCTTGTTTAGGGACAAGAGCAATAAAAGAATGCACACACTCTTTAAGAAGTTGTCTAGAGTGGAAAAATGCCTGGATTGCGAAAGCCAGACATTTACCAACAAAAGGCCAATAAGTCTGGTAAAATTGAGCAGGGTAACCATCAGGACCTGGTGTTTTATTGGACGGTAAATCAAAAATCACCTTTCTATTTTCTGCAGCGGTTGGTGGGGCAGTAAGGTATGAATTATCATGAGAAGTAATGATGGAAGGGATTATGTTTAGGTCAACATCAGTTATCGGTTGAACTGATGTCGGAGTATATTGGGACTGGAGTTCTAAAGTTATCATTCGTTGAATAAGATGATAATCATGAAAGATACGACCATCGTGGGTTTGGAAAGAAGATTTTTTTTGTTTATACATTCTAATTTTGGCCATAGATTGAAAGTATTTGGATGAGTGGATTTTGCACGCTGTTTCTAGAACAAATGTTGGAATTCTAGAAGTTTATTATATTTTAGAAGACGTCTTCTGTATGTCGTATAGAGTTGGGAAGAGTGGTTTGACTGTAAAAGTGATGTCTAAAGGTCTTGAAGTTTGGCCTTAGAAGCTTTTAGTTGTTCATAGTTATTTTGATTTTTTGACTTGTACCAAGATTTTGAATATGATTTTTTTTTTGTTTCATGTAAAGTTTGAACATGTAAGAGCCATTGTGTTTGTAATGCCAAACTTTTTGTACAAGAGCTTTATAGGTTGGATCACCGATCCATGCGGGTTCAAAACGAAAAGGGTATTTTCTAAAAGGTTGGGAGTGACCCATCGAAAGAGTAAGAAGACAATGATCAGAAGTAGTAAAATGGTGGTGGTGGACATTAAGCGAGGAAAATGTATTGGTGAAGACAGGATGGATAAGAACTTGATCCAGTCTTTCGTAAGTAGTGTTACTATCTAATGTAGATTTTCTCTTGGTAAAGGGGAATCCAGAAAAAATCGTAGAAATTAATCCAAATTCTGTGAGGAAATTATTTAGTCGATTAAATCACGAATAGGAAGGGTCTGTTCCGCCTAATTTGCCAGAAGGAATTAAAATATCGTTGAGGTCTCCAATAATCACGACTAACTAGGAGATTATGTTGGTCAGTTAAATTACCGACAAGGGTCCAGTAATCATTTTTCTGATCTTCTCGAATTGGTGCATATAGAAAGAAAAGGAGGAAGGTTAATCATTGTATTGCAGTTGTAATAACAAAATGTTGGAGTCATTAAAAAATACAATAATTGATTTGACGACTAACGAATCATTAAGGAGCAGCCAAAGCCCCCCTTTAGCTCCATTTGCAGGTGTAGTGATAATCGATTTAAATCCCAAATTACTGAAAAAGGTCGAGCTAGGAATGTCATTGGTTTTTGTTTTTGCTAAGCATAACATATCAAGCTGGTTATAACGTTTGATAAATGCAATTTCATGCCAGAAATGTGGATGGCGAACTCCACGTGAATTCCAATATCTTATTGTCATAAGATATAGTGGTTGATAATAATAGATTGCTCTTTAAAAGTGCACATTATTAGCTAAGTATGTTATTTTGCTTATGGGTACTAAGTGTAAAGTATAGATACTGAGCAAGTTTATGAGAAAGCTGGAATGGCCACATGACATATTCATGAGTCAAGGGAAATGGAGTTTTGTGATTTGAATAAAATAATGTACAAAATAATATCATGAATAAGATCAGATAATTAAGTAGGTAAACTTTCTGTAGATTATCAAATGAAATAATTGTCATAATTGTGTCATGGTTATGGGTAAAAAATAATGGGCCATAGCCCAAAAAGAGAGAAGAGGACGATAATAAATTCGTGCTTAGGATAAATGACTCCTTAAGAGGGCTTGAATAGCAAATTTAGGGTCCTAATTATGAATACTAGCCGCTTGACCCCTTATGTCATTAAAATAACAACACGCGCGCAACAAATCCGAACAAATTTGTTTCCTTCGCAAGAAAGAGCAATTCGACACAAAATTAATTTGACAAACTGAATTAATTCAAAAAACTGGAGAGATTCGACACAGAATTAGAAGCAATTCGACAAAATAAGAGCAAAAAACAGATCAGAAGTAATCGACACAGAGAATCAAAGCTGTTTGGGCGAAGAGTGTGGAATTTGCAATTGAAAAGAGGTATGTATTACAAGTGATTTTGATAGTTCAATATAGTTTATATACGTCCGAAAAATAGTATGGAAAATATATTCAGTTGATTAGAAACAACAATTAAAAGTTTCCAGCTGTAGAATTGCGAAAAACAATCGAAGCTGCTTGGGACAGTTTGAAACTGTCTCAACCAGATTCCATTGCTGAGAGATAGATAGCAATTGTCCCCAAGAAAATGCTATGAGAAAAAAAGAGTTTATATTATTAAAATGATGTGTACTCTATGTATGATGAGTGATGTGCAACTGTATCCTTGTTGAAGACAATTTGAAAATGTCTCCATGAAGGATCTGGGAACATTTTGCAACTGTCCCGGACAATACTAATCTGTCAACAAACCAGATTGGGACAAATTAGTATTAAAATGATGTGCAACTGTCCCAAGAAAGATTATGGTTCTGAAGGACACATTGCAACTGTCCCCATAGCAGATTGGGACAGTTATAGTTTGCAACTGTCCCAACCAGATTCTAGTTCTAAGGGACATATTGCAACTGTCTCCGAAGAAGATTGGGACAGTTGCAGTTTGCAACTGTCACAACCAGATTCTGGTTCTGAGGGGCATATTGCAACTGTCCCCAAAGGAATGGTATGTTAAAATAAAATGAAAAATTGTTTATAACATCTTCATTGTGTAGATAAACATGAAGATTATTATTGTGTGCTATGGAGGAGAATGGAAGATAAAAGATGGAATTAGCACATACATTGGGAATGTACTTTCCAAGGCAATTATGTGTAATGAGAGTATAAAATTCCAAGAACTGAAGGAAAGGATAAAGGAAAGATTAAACATCAATTCATCACTTGATGAATTGAGAATTAGTCATTTGAATCCATTCCATAGATTCAGAGAAGCATACTCGGTCGATACAGAGGAGGATTTCATAAGCTTCTTTGACATCAATGAGGACCCTGAAGTTTCATGGAGTTTGCCTTTATATGTGTCATCAACTAGAAACACTCATGGAAGCAACGACAATCATGAAACTGTGTAGAACAGTATAGCTTCTCTTCAATCTAGTTACCATTTGGAACAATACAGTGGCAGTGTTTGTTGTACGAGACAAGCAATCTTGAAACTGGATCAATCTCTGAGCAAAATGAGACAACACAGAATCTGGTCAATACAGACTTCATTTCAGTGGGACAAATTTTTGGGACAAAATGAGAGCTTACAGATGATGTGAAACATATGGCAATGCGCGACAACTTTGGATTTAAAGTAAAGAAATCAAATCCTGAACTGTATAAGATTGTATGTCTGGATGTTGAATGCAAGTGGATATTAAGGGCTGCGGTATTGCAGGGTACTGAATTCTTCGAAGTGCGAATATTTGTTCAAGAACATACTTGCTCTTTTGACTTCAGATGTGAAAACACCATTAAACCCTCATTCAAAATGGTTGGAGAGACAATGAAGACAAGGTAAATGTCCAACCAAATAACTATATATTCTATAGTCTCACAAATTACTACCAAAGTGGAGGGCGATATCACGAATGGACTGGTTTTGGAAGTGGATTCCGAATCTACCCTTCTACTTGGATAATCTGGATTCAAGTATTCAACAAGGAGACATACGACAGTGGCTTGGAACTTGAAAGTTTAAGTTTGAACTTAGTAACTTACCGAAGAGGAGACGAGTGACGACCGGACCGGAGACGAGTGACGATCGGACCGGAGGAGACGACCAGACGCTGGAGAAGACGACTGGAATCACCGGATGGAAGAGACGTCGGACGGCCGGAGAACTAGAAGCGAAGCCGAACGGCCGGAGAACTGGAGGAGATGACCAGACGGCCGGAGAACGGGAAGAGACCGGCGTGTGACTGTGGACTTGTGGAGAACGGCGTTTGAGAAGTGCAGACTACAAAGTGGAGGAGAAACTGGAGAACGGCGGGTGAGTGTGAGAGAGACACTGTGAGAAATTGAGAATTAGGGTAATTTGGAATTTGGAAACGTTTTTTTTTAAACGGTTCGGCCGGTCTAGACCGTAAACCGGAATTGGAAATATTCTGGATCGTGGACCGAACCGTAAGTTTACGGTCCGGTCTGGTCCGGTCTAATTTTGCCCATCCTTAACTGTCACAGTATCAAACAAATAAACAACGGTACATACACATGCTTAAAAACTGAAGACCAGCACCGTTTCAAATATGTATTCATCGCAATTGGAGCATCAATCAAAGGTTTCCAAGTAATAAGAAAGGTACCAAAATTAAGATCAATCTGTAGTGTGATTTATTCAAAATAATACTTTTGTTATATAGTTGAACTTTCAAAAAAGAGGATTTAGAGACAGTTTGCAAATGTTCCCAATGAGACTCCATAAAGAGTTTGGAAGTGTCCCTAATGAGTATCTAGGAACAATTTCACATTCCAACTCTAAAAAGAGTTTAACTGTCCCCATTGCAAATAGGGATAGTTTGTAGGGACATTTTACAACTATTCCCAATGAGACTCCAGAAAGAGTTTGCAAGTGTCCCTAATGAGTATCAAGGAACAATTTCACAGTATCTTGAATGAAATAGGGACACTTGCAAATTGACACTAAGATGGCTATGTGGACAATTGCATAGTGTCCGCAATAGATTTTATCTAGATTGAAACTTACATGGTGAATGAAATCTTTTGTAGGTGATCATGGTTGATGGAATGCACTTACATGGAAAGTATGGGGGACATCTTTTGATTGCATCTTCACAAGATGGAAACCATCAAATCTACCCACTTGCTTATGTTGTAGTAGATTCTGAGAATGACAAGTCCTAGACATGGTTCTTTGAACAGTTGGCTAAGGTGAGTCCTTCTTTAAACCAGTTGGTTATTGTCTCCGATAGGCACCAGAGTATTTTCAAAGCTGTTGAGATTGTGTACTCTTCATCTGAACATGTAGTATGTATAAGGCATTTGAAAGAAAATTTGAAAACAAGATTCAGAGACAAAGGAGTATGCAGATTGTTTACAAAAGCTGCAGAAAGTTACACAAGAGCAGATTTTGATTATAATTTCCAAAAGATATATGCAGCATAAATCCAGAGATAGGAAAGTATCTAGAAATTGCAAAATTGGAGAAATGGGCTAGAGCACATTGCAAAGGGCAAAGATACAACATTCTGACCACAAATAATGCAGAATCTGTCAACAATGTGCTCAGGGAAGCAAGATCATTCCAGATTGTTGCTCTTCTTGAATACATAAGAAATTTGATATCAAAGTGGTTTAGCGAGAGACGGAAGAAGGCAGAGGAGAACAAGGAGACACTAACACCAGCTATCCAAAAAATACTCGAGGAAAGATACAATCTATCAAAAATGTATGAAGTGAGAGAACTGAACTCCATTCAGTTTCAAGTAACAGGTGGCAAATTCTATGGAGTGGTTGATTTAAAAGCCAAAAAGTGCAGCTGCAAGGTATTTGATGTAGAACACATTGCTTGTGTACATGCATTAGCTACCATTAAGAAGAACAAATGGAAAATGACAGATTTCGTTAGCAGATACTACTATACTTCAGCTTGGTACAATGCATATCGAGAGACAATCTACCCAGTACCTACACAATCAGAAGATATTGTCCCAGATGATATAATCAGCATAGAATGTAATCCTCCACTTGTCACAAGAAAGAGTGGCAGGCCAAGAAAGAGAAGGTTACCTTCTGCAGGAAAATTTGGGAGAATTGCCAACAAAAAGGCATCAAGAAGACCTCGCAAGTGCAGCATCTGCGGTTCTGCTGAGCACACCAAGAATACATACAGGAACAAAGCATCAAGGAACAAGTTGATGCAGTTGGAGTAGTTTTTTTTTTGAAAAAAATAATAATATTATTTCTATGAAATTCAGGTACAACAATTTGTTGTTTTCCTGAAAATGTTAGGATTTTATCTTGCAAAAACTTAATATCTAATTCTAGAATTGTTAAATAATATTTTTTTATCAGTTTTGGAAAATGAGTTCTTAAATGCACTATTGTTGAGCAAATGTAATATTCTGGACCTGAAAAAAAACTTCACAAATGACTCTTGGGACAACTGTCCCTTCAACTGAGCCTAAAAGAGTCAATTTCCAATTGTCCCTAGATAGACAATGTAGTTAAACAACTGTTCCTGAAAAGACAGTTCCAAGAGACATCTGGGGACAACTATCCCACTGTCCCTAAAAAGGACATTTCCAAAATGCCTTTGGGGACAATTGTCCCTAAAGGGTAACTTCCAAGAAGAATCTGGGGACAGTTTCCAACTTTCCCTAAAGAGACAATTTCCAACTATCAATAAAGGAAAAGTATGGTTAAACAACTGTCCCTAAAAAAAGAAACTTCAAAAATGCCTTTAGGGATAATTGTCTCTTTAGGGACAGTTGGAAACTGTCCCTAAAGAGATAATTTCCAGTTATCCCTAGATAGATAATATAGTTGAATAATTATCTCTAAAAAGACACCTCTAATAAACAATTGGGGACAATTTCCAACTGTCCCTATGAAGACACTTCAAAGATGCATCTTAGGCCTAAGATGCAACAGTAGCTAAATCTGCTTAATAAGTATGCTATGTGCAAAGTTTCAGCTGTCCACAAATAGTAGTAAAAAATATTAATGATGATAAAAAAAATTTAATTGTAAAACAAATTTGTAAAAGATTTCAAACAATACATCATGTCCTTTAAACATCAGACACAAACTGAGTATCTTCTAGTACATTACATTAAAATCCAATAAAAACAACAACTGACCAAATGTTTGTCACTTGCAAGGATTACAAAGACACCATACAAGATCAAAGTTCACGCTGGTTAGGAGGCAGTGGCTTGAACACATATCGCCCATTGAACAGATCAATGCACATCTTGTCTCTATGCGCCTTGATACGAGCATCATCGAGATCATCAAAGTTTCCACCAAAAGCACGAGCTTCAATAAATTTTAATGTGTAGACTCCACAGTTGCCACTGTATACAAATAAGACAAGAATCAAAATAAGAAAACAAAATTAAAATCTGAGTGCATACTACATACAAGAATTAAAGAAAATTACCTTGGGGGATCTTGAGGACAATTATCTATAGGTACTCTATGCCAAGCAAAATCCCCTTCAAACGAGCCCAGGTGTCGGAATCTATTACACCTCTTCAATACCCTTGGAAGGATAGACAACAAAGGATGTATCAAAGCATACGACTTCTCATCTTTGAACAAATCTATGTTGCAATCCCAAATTGTAACATGACGTTCTACCAAGTCTATTTCTACAGCAATCCAATGCGCCATGTTTAAGTTAAAGTGGGTGAACACTTTAGTAACATCGGTATATGATCGGCGCTACTTTGTAGGGTTTAACTAGGAGTTGTTACCGGCGTTTTGGGTACCATTTGGATGGGTTTAGAGCACAATTGTGGAGAATGGAGTTGAGGAGTAGGAAGTGTGATTTGGTGGTTTTGACGAGCTTAAATGAAGACTTAAGAAAATGGAGAAGAAAGCCATAAGAGAAGACGAAGAAGGAGCTGGAAGAAGCTACAGGAGATTTTTCGCAGTCGCGGAAATCACCGCCGCGGTCGCGGAACAACACGGAGCGAAGAGAGAATAAGAAGACGCGAGAGCTTTAGAGTAACTTTTCCGTGGTCGCGGAAATTCATCCGCGGTCACGGAAATCGTTGTCAGACGCGCGTGAGATGTTTCGTCCGAAGATCTGAGTTTTATTATTTTATTTTATTTCTTTTATTCCGTTTTATTTCCTTTTGGAAAGATATTATTTCCTATCTTTAGTTTTAGGTTTTGCTAGGGTTTTATAAGCTAGTTTCCTAGCAGCCTCTTTTTATTATCTAGATTATTCAGTTATCGTTCAGTTTTTCCCTTTGAGTTTTTACGTTTTCAAGACTATGAAGAACTAAGCAACCTTTGCTTAGTCCGACAATTGAAGCCTTCGTTTGATTTGATTGTGAGATTATAACTCTATTTCCTTTCCTTTGATTATATCTCTTCTCTTTGTGCTTATTCCTATTGATTCTTGCTGATTTGACTGGCCTGATCATCTAGTTGATATTAGTAATTGTCTATTGCTAGGGTTTGGTTATTTCTGGTTGAAATTCCTTATCTTGTGTAGCAAACATGATATTCTAGGACTGGTTGGACTAGTTTATTAAGAAGAGAATTGATTATGTGTTAAATGCTGCGAGTTGTGGTGTTGCATGTATCCTGGTTAATTCCTATGCTTCCTGCTGCTATTGTTCTAAATCTTGATAGTTTCTTGTGCGTTCGGTAATTAGGGTTACCAGGACTGGTTGGACTGATAACTATTTCAGAATAGGGAAAAGAATATTCATAGGAAGGAATAGAGATAATCTAGGATCAATCAATCAAATGAATGGTGGATATTTATCTGGCTAAGTTACTTTTCCCAATTGATTACAATCTTTACTTTGATTTACTTTGTTACTTGCAAACAAACTAAAAACCCCCCTTGTTACCTTTGGCATACAACCTGTTGCACTAAGAAAGATTGCTACCTCCTTGTGGGATTCGACCCTTGCTTGCCTACTATACTTAGTTAGGTTTTTGAAGATTTACTTTGATTAGGCATAACGACTTTAGCCTCGTCAAATTTGGCGCCGTTGCCGGGGAGGCAAGTTTTAATTTTTCTTTGTGTTTGTTTGTGTGCCAATTTTTGTGTAGACCTATCTTATGGTCCACACCCGTGCTACTGACTCCCCACTGTTAGCTTGTGATACAAAAATCGAGAGGACACTCTCTAGGAACCGCAGGATAAACAGATCTTTGTGCTTTGATAACCCATGCTTTGAGATGACTAAAGAAGCACCGACTTTGAGGCAGTTGACTGCCCCGAATCTGCAGCAGCAACCGCTTGCTGTGCAATTCCCTGAGCTGGCGGATGGCGTAAATTTTGAGCTAAAATCTGGGCTGATCCACTTACTACCCCACTTCCATGGGATGGGTGGAGAAGACCCCAACAAACATCTCTCTGAGTTCCACGCTGTCTGTACCAGCATGAAGCCATGAGGCGTTATTGAGGACCAGATCAAGCTGATGGCCTTTCCTTTCTCTTTAAAGGATGCGACCAATGATTGGTTCTACTATTTAGCTCCAGGGAGCATTGACACATGGGGTAAAATGAAGAAAGCCTTCCTGGAGAAATACTTCCCTGCGACCAAGCTCAACAACCTGATAAGGAACATCAGCAATATCGAACAATAGGCTACTGAGACGTTGTACGAGTACTATAAGAGGTTTAAGAGGTTGATTTCAAGCTTCCCCTACCATGGGTATTCTGACCAAGACCT
This sequence comes from Rheum nobile, assembly GCA_027886185.1. Lineage (NCBI taxonomy): Eukaryota > Viridiplantae > Streptophyta > Magnoliopsida > Caryophyllales > Polygonaceae > Rheum > Rheum nobile. Next base: position 9,120,207 of record WOAB01000040.1, read on the forward strand.
CGTACTTTATTTGTACGGTGGCCTTCTTGACGACGAGCGTCGGATGGTTAATGCAGCCTGTGGAGGAAATATTTTGAATAAGATGCCAGCTGTAGCATTTGAGATATTCTTTGAGCTATCTGAGGGCTCAAGACAGTTCATCAAGAGGGCGAGCGCCCAGTCAATCAAGACTGCAGACTCTCAGCCATCATCCTCACTACTTTCTGAGATGGCTGAGATGAAGGAGATGATGAGGAGATACATGATGAAGGGTGGCCAGTAGCAAGTCAAGTCTTGTGGGATATGCTATGACACGATGCATCCTACTGATGCATGTCCCACGCTGCAGGAACCCACTGCTGAGGTGAATGCTATAGGAGGTTTTGGTCCTCCTAGACCAAGATATGACCCGTACTCCAACACGTACAATCCAGGGTGGAGGGATCACCCCAATTTGAGATATGGAAATCAGCAGAACCCTCTTCAAGGCCAGGATAATCAAGAGTATCACCAAAGGCCACCACAGTTCCTACCGCGCCCACAATAATTTCAGCAGCCTGGGGGTCAACAACAACAATTTAGAGCTCCATATGACCCTAGTCCTCAAGGCCAAAGCTCAAGTTCATCTATGACTAGTGATGACATGATCAAATCTCTCACCCAGAGTGTATCGACGTTGACTAGCACTATGGCCCAACAAAATCAAGAGATGGGGTCACAAATTCAAGCGGTGGTCTAGCAACACAAGTCTCTCGCCCAAAGTGTTTCAACGTTGGCCAACACTATGGTCCAACAAAAACAAGAGATGCGGTCAAGTATTCAGAACTTGGAGAAGCAAGTGGGGCAGATCTCCATCGCAGTGAGCAGACTGGAAGCCCGGGACTCGGGAAAACTACCATCTCAAACGGTAGTAAACCTGAGGGAGAACGTATGTGCCATGACGCTAAGGAGCGGAACACAAGTGGAGGAAACTCGAGGCCAACAGAAAGAAATCCGCGACCGCGGAGAGGAAGGCCACAATCGCGGAATTGTTCCTGAAGACAATGAGAAAATCGGCGAATTTCCGCGACCGCAGATAGATTTCCGCGATTGCAGAAAAGTTCCTGGGGAAGAGGATTTGCTCGAAGAAAATCCGCGACCGCGGACAGAAATCCGCGATCGCGGAAAAGTCACTGAAGCCCAAGAATTTTCAGATGAAGAACCACCACGGGCCCCAAACCGCGATCGCGGGTTTGCCCCAGATGTCCAGGATGATTATGTGCACCCCAACTTTCCTCCGCTCAGTTCGTTGAAGCCACCCGCGCCCTTTCCTGAGGCTCTGAAGGACACCAGAAAACTGGAGAATGACAAAGAACTCTTCGAGACCTTCAGTAATTGCGAGGTAAATATTCCTTTGATAAAACTTGTTAAGAGCATCCCTCGCTATGCCAAATTCTTGAAGGAGCTGTGCAAAATAAAGAAGAAGAAAGTAGTGAAGGAAAAGAAGAAGGTCAAAGTCAGTGAAAATGTCTCCGCCATGCTGCAAAAGCGGTTGCCCAAGAAGTGCAGTGATCCGGGCATGTTCACTATTCCCTGCAAGATAGGTGGCACCACGTTCGATAAAGCCATGCTGGATTTGGGTGCATCTATCAATGTATTACCTCTTTCACTGTATGAATCTTTAGAGGTTGGGCCATTACAGAAGACGGGGATTGTGATCCAATTGGCGGATAACTCCTATGTGTATCCAAAAGGAGTGGTGCAGGATGTGCTAGTAGAGGTTGACAAGCTGATCTTCCCTGCGGATTTCTTTGTGATGGATACGGGGCAAGACAAACACGCAACCCCTGTGATGCTGGGAAGGCCGTTCATGAACACGACAAATACCAAGATTGATGTGAGTAGTGGTTCGCTCACAATGGAGTTTGACGGGGTGAGGGTCGATTTCAACATAGACGATGCAAAGAGACACCCTCCTGATGGTAACCCCGAGTGTTCGGTTGATGTGAGCAACCCAAGTTGAGTTGGAGAGCACCAAGTCGAGCCACGACAATAACCAAGACGCTGCTCGGGAGGCAACCCGAGGTATGAAATTCTTTTCTTGTCTTTTCCTTTCTAGCTTTTATTATTGTTGTTTTGTTTTTTGTTTTGTTTTTAGACTAACCTGCAGGTAGGAGACCCAAACCCAAAAATTGAAGACGGTGCTCTTGCACCAGAAACATTTTCGCGGACACGGAACATTTTCCGCGACCGCGGAAATACCACTGTAAATCTCCTTTAGTCCGAAAAAACAACCGAAAAAAAGTTTTACCGAAGACCCAGCTGTCCGAGTTCTACTTTGAGAAGTGGTGCGCATCATGCTGCCAAGGAGGAGACATTAGCTCGATATTTGTACTCGGCACAGATGATGGCCCCACATTCGACAGCTGACGAAGAGGAACACCAGAGCCCACACCACGATTACATTTGGGCTCCAATTCTGTGTTCGTTGAAGGCCCGTGCAACCCCGTTCTTTGATGTGCCACTACCCTTTCCAGTGGATTTATTTGGTTGCATATGGAGTTTGACTGAGGAGGACCGCCGCAACACCAGCGACATGTGCTTTCATTGATTTACCGCCAGAACCAATTTCCACATCCAGGCCACCTCAGTGACGGTTGTGGGTACTTTTTTGCTTTTCCCTGTGCTTCATTTTTTCTGTCTTTCATTACATTGAGGATAATGCAATGTTTAAGCATGGGGGAGTGATCTATACATGCTAGTCGTCTGAATAAAAAATAAAGAAAAAGAAAAAAAGTCAAAAAATTGAAAAAAGACAAAAATAAAACCCTGGGATAAGTCGAAAACCCGAGAGGGCGGCTTAGGTAATAAACAGGTGGCTTGGACCAACAGTAGGCTGGGGTAATACGAGGTCAAGAGTGATGTGAGTTTATGTGAGCCCATCTATTGAAAAATGAAATGAGTGGCTTGGTGAAAACCCGAGAGGGCGCCTTGGCAAAATGAGTGAAAAGAAGAAGAGTGATTATTAGGATTCCTCATTTTTCCTGGCGTGGTGACATAAGAAGAGGTGATATAAGGAGGATTCAGGTAGGTCACTTTGGGAGTTATAAGAAGATAGATGGAGGCTAGGATTATATATTTTTATTCACTCTATGGTATTCAGGTTAAGCTTGGGGGAAGTACTCTGCTTTCCTTAAAGCTTGTATGTTGTGTTGATTGTGTCGGTACTTGGAGAATCATGATTAGGTGCAGTTCTTAGTGGAGATAGTTTTGCTGTGCTTCTTGAGACCTTGGGTATTTCATTGGAGGAGTAGGTTTCTTTTAGCTTACTCGAGGACGAGCAAGGTTTAAGCATGGGGGAATTTGATCAGTGCTACTTTGTAGGGTTTAACTAGGAGTTGTTACCGGTGTTTTGGGTACCATTTGGATGGGTTTAGAGCACAAATGTGGAGAATGGAGTTGAGGAGTAGGAAGTGTGATTTGGTGGTTTTGACGAGCTTAAATGAAGACTTAAGAAGATGGAGAAGAAAGCCACAAGAGAAGACGAAAAAGGAGCTGGAAGAAGCTACAGAAGCTTTTCCGCAGTCGCGGAAATCACCGCCGCGGTCGCGGAACAACACAGAGTGAAGAGAGAACAAGAAGATGCGAGAGCTTTACAGTAACTTTTCCGCGGTCGCGGAAATTCCTCCGCGGTTGCGGAAACTGTTGTCAGACGCACGCGAGAAGTTTCGTCCGAAGATCCGAGTTTTATTATTTTATTTTATTTCCTTTTCTTTTATTCCGTTTTATTTCCTTTTGGAAAGATATTATTTCCTATCTTTAATTTTAGGTTTTGCTAGGGTTTTATAAGCTAGTTTCCTAGCAGCCTCTTTTCATTATCTAGATTATTCAGTTATCGTTCAGTTTTTTCCTTTGAGTTTTTACGTTTTTAAGACTATGAAGAACTAAACAACCTTTGCTTAGTCCGACGATTGAAGCCTTCGTTTGATTTGATTGTGAGATTATAACTCTATTTCCTTTCCTTTGATTATATATCTTCTCTTTGTGCTTATTCCTATTGATTCTTGCTGATTTGACTGGCCTGATCATCTAGTTGATATTAGTAATTGTCTATTGCTAGGGTTTGGTTATTTCTGGTTGAAATTCCTTATCTTGTGTAGCAAACATGATATTCTAGGACTGGTTGGACTAGTTTATTGTGAAGAGAATTGATTATGTGTTAAATGCTGCGAGTTGTGATGTTGCATGTATCCTGGTTAATTCCTATGTGTTAGGAAATGGAACTCTGGAACCTTAGTTCCCCTACGAGTTCTTTTCCTCAGTTTCTCTACTTTTGAAGATGACAAATATTTTGATACTAATGTTTTATCTCAAAGATGTGCCTTAAGGAACCACATGACAAACATCGAAGGCATGAAAGCCAAACAGGACAAGAGAACCAAGCAACAAGCCAAAGGAAGGAACCCAGGTGTGCCCAGAAATGCAACATGTGATGTTGCGCTTCGCGAGAAATCTGGGAACACCAACCTCGGACAAGAGAAAGTTGAAAACGACTTGTGCGAAGCTTCCAAAGTCTGCCATTGTCCAGAGCAAAACAACAAGACGCCTAGAACACATAACCTCGGACAGAGAAAGGTGAAATCGACTTGTCATGGAACCTGTCGCTGTCCAGAAGACAGTTCCAAAGTACCCAGGTTGTCGAACCTCTGAAGAAGGAAGCTGGAGAACAACTTGGCTGAAGCAGTTGACCAACAAAGAAGGATTTTGAGCTACCTAGGTTGTTGGTACATGTCAAACATAGCATGGATCACGGATCACCACACATCCTAGGGCAAGCTCGATCTGTGGGAACCAAGAGAAGATCAAGCTGCGAAGAATCCACTATAAAAGGAAGACTAACTCAAAGGTTATCTTGAAGCACTGAAATACGAATCACACACAATAGCAAACATCAAGTGTGAACCTTCAAACAAGATCATCAAAGCAAACTGAGATCAAAAGGAACCAGTCAAGGAATCGAAGAGCTGAGTGCTAGTTCCTGTGACTATAAGTGAGATAGTTACTTAAGTGCTAAGGTCTGTTTCTTGGATTGATTATAATTTGAGTTAAGTTATCTAGGATTGCCTAACTGTGTGTATGGAAAAGAAACCGTGTGTTTGTTCCTAGGATAAGCTGTAACCGAAGAGATAAGAAATGAAGAAGTAGACCTTGAAATCCTTTCGAAGGAAAGGTAGTGGTTTTTATCCTGAATTGCTAGTTGGCAATCAAAGGTTTCCACTATAAGGAACTTGTCCATTTGCATTTGATTGTTTTTATTTCCGCTGCGAAAGGAACTGAGAGTTGACATTCTTAGTTCCTTAATCATTATCTAACAATCACGATCCTAAAATTGGTATCAGAGCAGGAAAAGCTCTAGATCTTTGTTAAGTTTGCAGATCATGTCTCAACCAAGCAAGTTTGAGCTCGGAATCTCCACCAACAAACCACATCTCCGAAATAAGGGAGAAGAAACATGGTGGGAAAAGTGCATGGAAAGCCACATCAAGACCAACGACTACCAATGTTGGAGGATAGTCGAAAATGGAGATGGATATGTCGATCTCACAATGAAGGAAGAAGACTGGAAACCTGAGCACTATGTCACCATGGAAAAGAATGCCAAAGCCAGACAGTTCATCCTCAATGGACTGGACATAGAAGACATGGACAAGGTCATAGGCATCAAGACGGCAAATGAGATGTGGAAGGCACTCAAGGATATGCATGAAGGAAGTGACGAACTAAAGAAAAGCAGAAAGTTTGCTTTGGAAGGAGAATACCACACCTTCAAAATGATGGAAACTGAGACCATCTCAGAGTATTACTCCCGCTTCAACAGACTGGTTGGAAAGCTAACAGCGGCGAGAGTCGACCTTGATGAAGTTTCCAAGTCCCTGGTGGTCATCAATGGATTCAACTCCAAATTCACCCTTCTCAAGAGAATCATGAAGAACACTCCAGGCATCCAATCTCTTCCCTTGACTCAAGTCATAGGGAAATTGGAGGTTGAAGAAGGAGAGCATACCAAAGCCAATACCGACAAGAAACTGGAGAAATGAATTGCTCTCAAGATCTCCAAAGCCTTCTCAAGGCTTGAAATGGAGCAAGAGAACTCAGACCTAGAAGAAGAGGAGGACGAACTAACAACCCTCTTCACAAAGAACATCAAAAAATTCTTTGTAAATGGAAGGTTCCAAAAGGGTAGTTCCTCCCACAATGGACCAAGAAGAGATCTCAAGGAAGTCTCCTGTTACGAGTGTAAAGAAAATGGAAGTCTCTTGGTATGATCGTCTTGCCTAGTTCCTACTCTCAAATGGCTACAGGCGTGGGGTTATTGACAAGACTCTCTGTAGGATCGTGATTGTTAGATTAATAATCAGGGAACTGAGAACATAATTTACAGTTCCCTTCGCAGCGGAAATAAACAATCAACTAAATGAACAAGTTCCTTATAGTGGAAACCTTCGATTGCCAACTAGCAATCTAGGATAAAAACCACTACCTTTCTTTGAAAGGATTTCAAAGTCTACTTCTTGATTTCTTATCTCTTTTGGTTACAGCTTATCCTAGGAACGAACACACAGTTCCTTTGCCTTACACACAGTTAGACAATCCTAGATAACTTAACACAATCAATAATCAATCCAAGAAACAGACTTTTCGCACCTAGGAACTATCACTTACAGTCACAGGAACTTAGCACTCAGCTCTTCTTCCTTGACTGGTTCCTCTTGATCTCGGTTTGCTTTGATGATCTTGTTTGAAGCTTCACACTTTGATGTTTGCTATGAAGTGTGTTTCTATTGTGAATGCTTGAAGATAACCCTTGGGTTAGTCTTCCTTTTATAGAGGATTCTTCGCAGCTCGATCCTCTCTTGGTTCCCACGGATTGAGCTTGCCCTAGGATTGGTGGTTCTCCTTGATCCACGTTGTTATTGGCATGTGCAAACAACCTAGGCAGCTCAGAATCTCTCTTGGTTGGTCAACTACCTCAGACGAGCCTTGTGGTGTCGTTGTCAAAACGTTTTCGTCCGAGGTTGAGTAAGCTGGCCGCTTGGGAACCGTCTGCTGGACAGCGACGTCTTCATGTGCTGTCGCTTTCATCATCTCTGTCCGAGGTAGAGGTTCTCTAGGCATCTTGTTCTTTAGCTCTTGGACCTTGGCAGACTCTTGGAAGCTTTGGACAAGTCGTTTTCGACACCTTTTGTCCGAGGTTGTGTGTTCCCAGATTTCTCGGGAATTGCAATGTCGCAAGCTCCATTTCTGGGCACACCTGGGTTCCTCTGGATTCCTTCAGCTATCTTGTTCCTTTGGTTCCCTTGTTCTGTTTGGCTTTTCTGCCTTCGGTATATTCCTGTGGTTCCTTAAAACACATCTTTGAGATAAAACATTAGTATCATAATATTTGTCATCTTCAAAAGTAGAGAAACTGAGGAAAGGAACTCTCAGGGGAACCGAAGTTCCAGAGTTCCGTTTCCTAACAATTTCCCCCTTTTTGATGATGACAAATATAAGGAACCTGGCAACATAATAGGGACATGAAATTCATGAGACCATATTGAGATAACGGGATTTACAACATTACAGATTAGTGATAGAACATTCAATGGTTGCGAATTCCCCCTAAGCACGTGAACAAGTTTATTTCAAATCCCCCCTTAGAAATAGAACTAGTTCAGAGTTCCTATTAATTCAGTAGTCTCCAAAGTTCAAGGTTCCTATCCTTTTCTTCCCCCTTTTGACATCATCGAAAAGATTAAGTATGAGTTAAGAACAGGATATCGGAGTGAATATGCGATTGCAGCAAGCCCATAAAATGTCATAATGAAAACTTAAGGCGAAGACAAATGAGCATGAGAACGAAACTGAAGATAATCATTAAAAACTTCACTTATCATTGATCAAACACACAAAATACCACAAGCAAACAACAAACAACCGACAATACAGACAACAGATAGCAAGGAAAACAACAAAAGCAATCTGAAGAAAGACAACAAAAGGGATAGAAGAGGGGAGTAGGATCCTAAGGGAAACTACTAGCTCGTTGTGGCGTTGCAGCACTGGGAACCTAGAATAAGCGTTCCTATGGCGTAGTAACGGCCTCTTCTTCTGCATCCTTGTCGTCGGTTCCTACATTTTGGCCCGCGGCCTGATGAGCACTGATTGCACCTTGCCAATCTTTCTGCAGAACGTCCACCAGACTCTCGACAACAGAACTGATGCGCCCCAACTCTCTTACTTGATCATGGATGGCGACCGTGTGGGCAGTCGAGCTTTCCAAGATAGCTTTTTCAATACGATCCAACGCAAGGAGGATCGCAAAGGAGTCTGAAGAGGGGGGTTGCTGAGGGTGGGAACTGGAACGGCCCTGGGAACCCGCCTTTTCCTTAGGCGGGATTTCTTCTGTTTCAGCAGGGTTGGGTTGTTGTTCCTTAGATTTCAGCTTCCGAACTGTGTACAATGTAAGACATTTGCTGTAGGCAGTCTCGGGGAAGTCTTTTGGGTACTGATTGAGGTTGGAGAGTAGCCTTTTGATGATGTGAGGGAATGGTAAAGCATGGGAGTCATGAGATGCACAAAATTGCATGTGAGCCAGCACAATACGGGGAAGATCCAACTGAACGCCGGAGAGCACTTTGTCCATGTAGATGGCGTCGGTGATGAGGACTTCGTTCCTGTGCTCTTGCCTGGGAACCAAGTTGCGAGTGATCCAAAAATGCAGTAGCCGGTTTGCAATGGAGAGATCCTTCGTCTCCAAAGATGAGGGGGATGCGCCATCATAAATTTTCTTGACGATTGCTCCTTTGGACTTGAAGCCCTTTCCCTTGGGCCATCCCTTCTTCTGAGGCAGAATGCCAAACCCAGATCTCGACTCGATTCCTAGAGCAGACGCGATTAGATTGGCGGATAGGGGAAAGCTGGTTCCCTTCCATATGAGAATGGCGTCGTGACAGGGAGAGTTCTCCTTCTGAGGTACAAACTCCATGGACTGGTAAAACATCCGGACAACCTCGTCGGAAGCAGAGAAGGGCTCGCACAGCATCTCGTCCCACCCTTGGAACTGCAGCAGAGAATGGAACTCATCCAAAGCTTCTCCATAGAGTTCCTCATCCTCTTCTTCTAACGCCTGGGTCCAGAATTCTCTGCCGATAATGAGAGGTTTTAGGATCTTCCTTTTGGAGAAGGAAGATGAGACAAAGAGGGTGGTGGTTTTGGCCCTTTTTGTGGATTTGGTTTCATAGGGAATAATGGCTTGGGAGCTTCTCTTCCTCTGTTGCATTCTTGTGGCGACAGAGGGGCCTGGGTTGGAAGTTTTGGATTTGAGAATGATTGGGGAAGGCTCGGGGCTAGGGATCACTTGAAGGGATTTATCCGGAGAGGAATCATGCAACCCACCTTCAGAAACTGATTTTGTGACTGATTCTGAAGCCAAAGTGATGGCTTGCTTCTCTTCTTTGGGCATGGTTGGTTCCTCTTCCACCTTTTCCTTAGCCTTTGGTGGTTCCTCAAGCTTCTCTTCTGGTTTCTCTGCCGGTTTCACCACAGGGTTCTCTTTGGGGAGGGATTTTTGAGAGGTGGAGGAAGAAACAGCCTTTTTGAAGATCTGGGATGGCCAAGAGCTGAGGTGACCGTTGAAGCAAATCCAGCCATTGAGAAGATCAAGGCAAATCCGAAGCATTGAAGAGAGTTGTAGCCTTTTTGGAACGGCTAATTTAAATTCAAAGTATGACTCATTCCGAGAAGAGGGAGGTCTGCCACTGATGAGACATGCCTTATCCCTGCCAATATGCCATAAATAGCGTCTGGGAGAGCCAAGTGAGCCGTTGGAGAGACGCGATGTTCTGGTTCCTTTCTGGCGACATTTTCAGCGAGCTAGAGGAATGTATGGGAACCTTTGGTGTGGGTGGAGACAAAGGAACCAAAAACAGTACGTTCCCATACAAGGAATCAGGGTAGGCTTTTTATCGCATTGCACAATAATTCTCAGAGAAGGTTTGGAGATGGATCATAGAGAATTAAATTGAGCAAGAAGGCAAGGGTAGGTCTTAGTACACAATCATCATTTCAGCTTGTAATGTTGGGTTAGAAATATGATCAAATTGTGACTTTTGGGCCATCAAAGAAATTTGAACAATGAGGAGTTGAGAAATAATGATAATCAAAAGGAAACGAACCAGAAAAATTTATCTAAGCCTTTATAAGAAACCATTATGACAAGAACGGTTTGTAGCAAAAGATATAACACAAGGACATCAAGACTCAACAAGTTAAATATCTTAAACTAGTCAATCAGGGGAACTCGGAAAGAATTCTTAGAACTAAGGTCACTACTGAGTAATAGGAATCATTCCTAGTTCCAATCTGAGGTTCTCAAAAGGAACTCTATTCAATGCCTTGGTGAATATATCTGCAATTTGATCTTCAGTTCTATAAAATTTCATAATGATGTTTCCCTTCTCAACATGATCTCTAAGAAAATGATGTCTAATGTCAATATACTTGGTCCTAGTATGATGCACAGGATTCTTAGAAATGTTTATAGCACTAGTGTTGTCATAAAGAATAGTGAGAGGGCCATAAGACATACCAAAGTCCGCGAGTTGTTGCTTTAGCCAGAGAAGTTGGGAACAACAAGAGGCAACTGCAATGTACTCGGATTCTGTGGTGGAGAGGGAGACTGAAACTTGTTTCTTTGATCCCCATGACACAAGGCAAGGGCCTAGGAACTGTGCCATTCCAGAAGTGCTCTTTCTATCCACCAAATATCCAGCATAATCAGCATCAGTGAAACCCATGAGCTCAAAGGGACATTCTTTGGGGTACCAAATGCAGAGATCGTCAGTTCCCTTGAGATATCGAAGTATTCTCTTCACAGCAGCCAAGTGGGTTTCTCTCGGACAAGATTGGAACCTAGCACACAAGCCAACAACAAAGACAATGTCTGGTCGACTAGCGGTTAGGTACATGAGTGAGCCTATCATACCTCTATAGAGCTTCTCCTCCACTAGAGGACTCGAGTGGTCCTTATCCAGATGGGCAATGGTGGATATGGGAGTGGAGAGAGGCTTGCATGAAACCATTTTGAACTTCTTCAGTAGTTCCCTGACATACTTCTGTTGGTGGATTTGAATACCATCTTCCTTTTGAGTGATTTGTAATCCGAGGAAGAATGTGAGTTCCCCAATTAAACTCATTTCAAATTCACTGCTCATCAAGTCTTTGAACTTGTCTACAAGGGACAGGTTAGTGGAACCAAAAATGATATCATCAACATAGATTTGAACCACTAAGATGTTACCTTCTTCTTCTAGGATGAAGAGAGTTTTATCAATAACTCCACGCCTGTAGCCATTTGAGAGTAGGAACTGGGCAAGACAATCATACCAAGCTCTGGGAGCTTGCTTGAGGCCATAGAGTGCCTTGTCTAGAAAGTAGACATGATCTGGATGATCGTTGTCTTCGAAACCAGGAGGTTGCTTGACATAGACTTCTTCTTGAAGAATTCCATTGAGGAAGGTTGTCTTCACATCCATTTGGAACAACTTGAACCCTTTGTGAGATGCGAAGGCAATCAACAACCTTATTGCTTCGATCCTTGCCACTGGAGCATAGGTTTCATCATAGTCAATTCCTTCTTGTTGATTGTATCCTTGAGCCACAAGTCTTGCTTTGTTCCTTATCACAGCTCCTGTATCATCTAGCTTGTTTCTGAAAACCCATCTGGTTCCTATGATGTGCTTATCCTTGGGGCGAGGAACCAGATGCCAGACTTTGTTCCTTTCAAATTGATGAAGCTCCTCTTGCATGGCTTGGATCCAGTCCGCATCCTTCAGTGCCTCACCTATGTTCTTTGGTTCCACAATAGACAAAAAGGCATTAAAGGAAAAGAAAGTTAGATTTTCGTACCTGACTGGAGGCTTGACGACTCTTCTTTCTCTGTTGGAAGCCAAAGTATTTGATGTGGAGACATTCTGAGTTGAGCATTCAGCTTCCTGGTTGGGGTCACCTTCTCCATTGAAGAACATATGGGAAGATGAATCATTGAGATCTCCACAGATATTGTCGTCATGCTCATGGTTCCCAGAAATGGATTGTTGTTCATTATCCATGGGAACTGGTGGAGGAGCCATTGGAGGGTTCCGTTCAGCAGGGCAGGAACTGGGAGGAGTGACATCTTCATCTGGATCTTCTTGGGATGACTTGGGAAACGGATCTTCAAAGGAACTGGTGGTGTTCTGCACAATCTTTCCAAGTGATTTTTCATTAAAAATAACATGAACACTTTCTTCTACCGTTTTAGTCCTTTTGTTGAAGACCTTGTATGCCTTGCTGCCTGAGGCATATCCAATGAAGATTCCTTCATCACTTCTTGGGTCGAACTTGCCAAGATTGTCCTTCCCATTGTTGTGCACAAAGCACTTGCATCCGAACACCCTTAGATGAGAAATGTTGGGAACTCTTCCTCTTAGGAGTTCATAGGGTGTCTTCTCTGTGATAGGGCGAAGCATGGCTCTATTGATGATGTAGCATGCTGTGTTGATCGCCTCAGCCCAAAAGGATTGGGAGAGTCCACTTGAGATCAACATAGTTCGAGCCATGTCTTCCAAGGTCCTATTCTTTCTCTCCACTACTCCATTTTGTTGAGGAGTGTATGGTGCAGAGAAGTTGTGATCAATGCCATGCTCACTGCAAAATGTTAGAAATTCTCCATTTTCAAATTCGGTACCATGGTCAGATCGAATAGCATTAAGTGAGCAATCAAGGGATTTTTCTAACAAAGGAACCAGGTCTTTAAAGCGATCAATGACTTCACTTTTAGATTTAATGAAAATGGTCCAAGTAAAGCGAGAGAAGTCATCGACAATAACAAAAATATACCTGTTCCCTCCTAGGCTTTGAACTCTAATGGGTCCATAAAGATCCATGTGGATGAGCTCAAGAGGCCTTGATGTGCTTACCATGTTTTTGGATTTGAAGGAACTACGAGCCTGTTTTCCTTTTACACAGTCAGAACATGGTTCCTTAGATGTGCCACTCAGCTTTGGCAATCCTCTGACTAGTTCCTTTGAGTGTAGCTTTTGAATCAGCTTGGTGCTAGCATGACCGAGGCGTTGGTGCCACAACTCAGCTTGGTCATTCACGGTTGAGAGACACAGTTTCTCCTTGGGGACGAAGGATGGATCAACAATGTAAACATTGTTGAATCTCTTTCCTTTTAGGATGATTTGTCCTGAGGAGTCAAGAACTGAGCATTCGTTTGATCTAAATCTGACTTCATTGTCTCCTTGATCACACAGCTGTGACACACTTATTAGATCAAAACCAAGACTATCAACAAGGTGAACTTTGTTTACCTGAATGTGATCGTTAAGCTTCACAGTTCCTATTCCACAGATTTTCCCTTTGCTTTTGTCTCCAAAGGATATGTTCCCTCCTTGGAGAGGTTGAAGAGAGGTCATTTGATTTCTTTTTCCGGTCATATGGCATGAGCAACCACTGTCAATGTACCATAGTTGGGGTTGCCTCTCTTCTTTCTGCACATAAGGGAGCTAAGATTTCTGAACCCAGCGAAGCTTGGCTTTACTAGGGGGATTAGCATTTCGAGTCTGTGAATAATCAGAGAGTTGGTTCCTTTCCTGGTGATAAGCACTTTTTTCCCTTTCAAAGTTCCTTTTCTTAGCACAATCAGTGTTGTAATGACCATTCTTACCACAGTAGGTACATAAGCGGTTGTAGACAACATGACCATACTTTCCTTTCCCTGGCCTAAAAGGTTTTTCATTTATTTTGTTGAAATCAATATTGTTTTTAACCTTACTATTGGCCATGTCAACATACTTTTTGTGAGCAAAAGAATTGGTGAACCATTGATTTTCAGGAGTCATTTTTTCTTTTCCTTTTGGTTACTTCTTAGGGCTTTGAGAACCTTCATTGAGACGTTTGGCAACCTCAGCCTTGTTCTCAAGAACCATGATCTTCTCTGATAGGAACTGATTCCTGTCACGAGAGGTGGCAAGAGCAATGCTGAGGTTCTCATTCATCTCAACAAGTTCTCGTCTAGCTTTTTCATCTTCAGCATCATTGTTATCCTTGTTGTTGACATATCCTATTCCATGGCGTTGTCTCACAAAAACAGTTTGATTTATTGTCTTTTCATTAATAGAATCAGTGAGGATGTCCAATCTATCAATTATGGATTGAAGCATGTCTTTTCCAGGTAAATTAGCATGCAAGGGAACTGTGACAGAGTCTATGCTAGTTTCATCACAAGATTTGCAGATTTTAAGGTGACTAGCATGCACGTTCCTAATTTCAATCAGTTTGGAGTGAGTTTCAGCTAGGTCTTTCTCAGTTTCATCAAGTTTCTTACTCCAAACAGAATTCTCAACAGTTAAGCATGCAATTTCATCTTCACAATCATCAAGTTTCTGTTGAAGGGAACTGGTTTCCTTTCCTAGTTTCTTTATGATCTTAAGAAGTTGTTTCTTATCACAATCAACTAGGGATTTTAAGAGATCATCAGAAGTTACCTCAAGGTCTTCTGAGTCGCTTGAGTCTCCTTTTGCCATGAGACATCTTCCTCGAGAGAAGCCGCTCAGATCCAGTTCCTCATCTGAGTTTTCTCCCCATGAGGCTACGAGAGCCTTCTTTCTCTGAGGTTTTTCTTCTTCCTTGGAGTCTTCCTTGTTGGGACAGTTCTTAGCGTAGTGTCCCTTCTCTATGAACTCGTAACAAGAGACTTCCTTTAGATCCCATCTGGGTCCGTTGTAGGAGAAACTCCCCTTTTGGAACCTTCCCTTCACAAAGAATTTTTTGATATTCTTTAAGAAGAGGGCTGTTAGCTCATCCTCCTCTTCTTTCAAGTCTGAGTTCTCTTGCTCCATCTCAAGCTTTGAGAAAGCTTTGGAGATTTTAAGGGCGATTCCTTTCTCCAGTTTCTTATCGGCATTGGCTTTAGTGTGTTCTCCTTCTTCAACTTCCAATTTCCCTATGACTTGGGTTAAGGGAAGGGATTGGATGCCTGGAGTGTTCTTCATGATTCCTTTGAGAATGGTGAACTTGGAGTTGAGTCCATTGATGATCACTAAGGACTTGGAGACTTCATCAAGATCAACTTCCGCAGCTGTCAACTTTCCAATTAATCTGTTGAAGCGAGAGTAGTACTCTGAGATGGTCTCAGTTTCCATCATTTTGAAGGTGTGGTATTTACCTTCTAAAGCAAACTTTCTGCTTTGCTTTAGTTCCTCACTTCCTTCATGCATCTCCTTGAGAGCTTTCCACATCTCTTTGGCCGTCTTGATTCCTATGACCTTGTCCATGTCTTCTCTGTCCAATCCATTGAGGATGAACTGCCTGGCCTTGGCATTCTTCTCCATGATAACATAGTATTCTGGTTTCCAATCTTCTTCCTTCATGGTGAGGTCAACATAGCCATCTCCATTTTCGACTATCCTCCAACATTGGTAGTCGTTGGTCTTGATGTGGCTTTCCATGCACTTTTCCCACCATGTTTCTTCTCCTTTCTTTCGGAGATGTGGCTTGTTGGTGGAGATTCCGAGCTCAAACTTGCTTGGTTGAGACATGATCTGCAAACTTATCAAAGATCTAGAGCTTTTCCCGCTCTGATACCAATTGTAGGATCGTGATTGTTAAATTAATAATCAGGGAACTGAGAACACAGTTTACAGTTCCCTTCGCAGTGGAAATAAACAATCAACTAAATGAACAAGTTCCTTATAGTGGAAACCTTCGATTGCCAACTAGCAATCTAGGATAAAAACCACTACCTTTCTTTGAAAGGATTTCAAAGTCTACTTCTTGATTTCTTATCTCTTTTGGTTACAGCTTATCCTAGGAACGAACACACAGTTCCTTTGCCTTACACACAGTTAGACAATCCTAGATAACTTAACACAATCAATAATCAATCCAAGAAACAGACTTTTCGCACCTAGGAACTATCACTTACAGTCACAGGAACTTAGCACTCATCTCTTCTTCCTTGACTGGTTCCTCTTGATCTCAGTTTGCTTTGATGATCTTGTTTGAAGCTTCACACTTTGATGTTTGCTATGAAGTGTGTTTCTATTGTGAATGCTTGAAGATAACCCTTGGGTTAGTCTTCCTTTTATAGAGGATTCTTCGCAGCTCGATCCTCTCTTGGTTCCCACGGATTGAGCTTGTCCTAGGATTGGTGGTTCTCCTTGATCCACGTTGTTCTTGGCATGTGCAAACAACCTCGGCAGCTCAGAATCTCTCTTGGTTGGTCAACTACCTCAGACGAGCCTTGTGGTGTCGTTGTCAAAACGCTTTCGTCCGAGGTTGAGTAAGCTGGCCGCTTGGGAACCGTCTGCTGGACAGCGATGTCTTCATGTGTTGTCGCTTTCATCGTCTCTGTCCGAGGTAGAGGTTCTCTAGGCATCTTGTTCTTTAGCTCTTGGACCTTGGCAGACTTTTGGAAGCTTTGGACAAGTCGTTTTCGACACCTTTTGTCCGAGGTTGTGTGTTCCCAGATTTCTCGGGAATTGCAATGTCGCAAGCTCCATTTCTGGGCACACCTGGGTTCCTCTGGATTCCTTCAGCTATCTTGTTCCTTTGGTTCCCTTGTTCTGTTTGGCTTTCCTGCCTTCGGTATATTCCTATGGTTCCTTAAAACACATCTTTGAGATAAAACATTAGTATCATAATATTTGTCATCTTCAAAAGTAGAGAAACTGAGGAAAGGAACTCTCAGGGGAACCGAAGTTCCAGAGTTCCGTTTCCTAACACTCTCTTCATCCTAGAAGAAGAAGGTAACATCTTAGTGGTTCAAATTTATGTCGATGACATCATTTTTGGTTCCACTAACCTGTCCCTTGTAGACAAGTTCAAAGACTTGATGAGCAGTGAATTTGAAATGAGCCTAATTGGGGAACTCACATTCTTCCTCGGATTGCAAATCACTCAAAAGGAAGATGGTATACAAATTCATCAACAGAAGTATGTCAGGGAACTACTGAAAAAGTTCAAAATGGAGTCATGCAAGCCTCTTTCCACTCCCATTTCCACCATTGCTCACTTGGACAAGGACCACTCAAGTCCTCTAGTGGAAGAGAAACTCTATAGAGGTATGATAGGCTCACTCATGTATCTAACCGCTAGTCGCCCATACATTGTTTTTGCTGTTGGCTTGTGTGCCAGGTTCCAATCTTGTCCAAGAGAGACCCACTTGGTTGTTGTGAAGAGAATACTCCGATATCTCAGGGGAACTGATTCACTCTGTATTTGGTACCCCAAAGAATGTCCCTTTGAGCTGATGGGTTTCACTGATGCTGATTATGCTGGATACCTGGTGGATAGGAAGAACACCTCTGGAATGGCACAGTTCCTAGGCCCCTGCCTTGTGTCATGGGGCTCAAAGAAACAAGTCTCAGTCTCTCTCTCCACCACAGAATCCGAGTACATTGCAGCCGCTTCTTGCTGTTCCCAACTCCTCTGGCTAAAGCAACAACTCGCGGATTTCGATATGTCTTATGGTCCTCTCACTATTCTTTGTGATAACACCAGTGCTATAAACATTTCTAAGAATCTTGTGCATCATACTAGGACCAAGCATATAGATATAAGACATCATTTTCTTAGAGATCATGTTGAAAAAGGGAACATCATTATGAAATTTTATAGAACTGAAAATCAGGTTGTAGACATATTCACCAAAGCTTTGAATAGAGTTCCCTTTGAGAACCTTAGATTAGAACTGAGAATGATTCCTATAACCTAGCAGTGACCTTAGCTTAAAGGCTCTTCTCCAGTTCCCTTGATTAACTAGTATAAGATCATTTACTTGTTCAGTCTTGGTATCTCTGTGTTATATCTTTTGCTACAAACCCTCTTTTCCATAATGGTTTCTTAAAAAGGCTTTGATAAAATTTTCTTAGTTCGTGTCCTTTGGTCCTCATTATTCTTTCAACTCTTTCATTGTTCAAGTTTCTTTGTTGGCCCAAAAGTCACAATCTGATCATATTCTAACCCAACAATACAAGCCAAAATAATGATTGTGTACTATGACCTTCCTTGCCTCATTGCTCAATTTAATTCCCTATGATCCATCTCTTAACCCTCTCTGGGAATTATTGAGTAATGCGATAAATGGCCTCCCTGATTCCTTGTATGGGAACGTACTTTTCGGTTCCCTGTTTTTAACCCACATCAAAGTTCCCATACATCCCTCTAGCACACTGAATATATTGCCAGAAAGGAACCAGGATGAAACGATCTTCAAATGGCTAGTTCGGCGCCTGATCCTCCCAAGACAATATTTATGGCAAAATTACAGAGGTCAGTCACGTCTCGTCAGTGGCAGAGCACCCTCTCTAATTGGGTTGATTTTTGAATTGCACTTGACCGTTCGGAAAAGCTGCAACCGCCTTCAATGCTCCAGATCTTCCCTGATCTCCTCAACGGCCAGATTTCTCCCAATGGTCCCTTCAGCCCTCAATCCATTTTTAAAAGGTGTCCTATTGATCCAAGCTATTCCCACACTTGCCATTTCCATCTTTCTGATTCTCTGTCTCTCTCTTTCTCAAACACATAAACCTAGCTCCTCAAAAATGGCTGACAAGAATCCTAACCCTAACTTGATCCAAGATGAAGAGGAAGCTGCCCTTCTCAGAGCCCACAGAGAAAAGAAAGAAGCCTTGTTAGGAAACGGAACTCTGGAACTTCAGTTCCCCTGAGAGTTCCTTTCCTCAGTTTCTCTACTTTTGAAGATGACAAATATTATGATACTAATGTTTTATCTCAAAGATGTGCTTTAAGGAACCACAAGAATATACCGAAGGCAAGAAAGCCAAACAGGACAAGAGAACCAAAGGAACAAGACAAAGGAAGAAATCCAGAGGAACCCAGGTGTGCCCAGAAACACAGCATGTGACTTTGCGTTTCCCGAGAAATCTGGGAACACCAAACCTCGGACAAAAGGAGGTGAAAGCGACTTGAGAGAAGCTTCCAAAAGCCTGCCACCATCCAAGAGCAAGACTCCAAGATGCCTAGAACAATGAACCTCGGACAAAGGCACTAAAAGCGACAGCTCATAGAGATGTCACTATCCAGAAGACAATTCCCAAGTGCACAGATTGTTGAACCTCGGAAGAAGGAAGCTGGAGAACGACTTGGCTGAAGTAGTTGACTAACCTAGAAGGATTCTGAGCTGCCTAGGTTGTTTGCACATGCCAAGAATAACGTGGACCAAGGAGAACCACTTATCCTAGGGCAATCTCAATCTGTGGGAACCCAGAGAAGATGAAGCTGCGAAGAATCCTCTATAAAAGGAAGACTAACTCAAGGGTTATCTTCAAGCACTAAAATACGACTCACACACATTAGCAAATATCCAGTGTGAACCTTCAAACAAGATCATCAAAGCAAACCGAGATCAAGAGGAACCAGTCAAGGAATACAAGAGCTGAGTGCTAAGTTCCTGTGACTGTAAGTGATAGTTCCTAGGTACGAAGGTCTGTTTCTTGGATTGATTATTGATTGTGTTAAGTTATCTAGGATTGCCTAACTGTGTAAGGCAAAGAAACTGTGTGTTTGTTCCTAGGATAAGCTGTAACCAAAAGAGATAAGAAATCAAGAAGTAGACCTTGAAATCCTTTCGAAAGAAAGGTAGTGGTTTTTATCCTGGATTGCTAGTTGGCAATCAAAGGTTTCCACTATAAGGAACTTGTCATTTGTTTGATTGTTTATTTCCGCTGCGAAGGGAACTTAGAATCGATATTCTGAGCTCCTTAAGTTATTATCTAACAATCACGATCCTACAATTGGTATCAGAGAGCAGGAAAAGCTCTAGATCTTTGATAAGTTTGCAGATCATGTCTCAACCAAGCAAGTTTGAGCTCGGAATCTCCACCAACAAGCCACATCTCCGAAAGAAAGGAGAAGAAACATGGTGGGAAAAGTGCATGGAAAGCCACATCAAGACCAACGACTACCAATGCTGGAGGATAGTCGAAAATGGAGATGGCTATGTCGACTTCACCATGAAGGAAGAAGATTGGAAACCAGAACACTATGTTATCATGGAGAAGAATGCCAAGGCCAGGCAGTTCATCCTCAATGGATTGGACAGAGAGGACATGGACAAGGTCATAGGCATCAAGACGGCCAAGGAAATGTGGAAAGCTCTCAAGGAGATGCATGAAGGAAGTGAGGAACTAAAGCAAAGCAGAAAGTTTGCTTTAGAAGGAGAATACCACACCTTCAAAATGATGGAAACTGAGACCATCTCAGAGTACTACTCCCGCTTCAACAGATTGATTGGAAAGTTAACAGCGGCGGGAGTCAATCTTGATGAAGTTTCCAAATCCCTAGTGGTCATTGACGGAGGGTAGTCGTCGTATCCCCAATCAAAAGTAAATCCTAAAATCCTCACTAAACAAAGTATAGTAAGTAAGTCAGGGTCGATCCCACAGAGAAGGAAGGAACCAATGGTGGTAGCATGCAATGTCACAAAGGGGGGGTTTTATGGTTGGTTGGTTGAAAACAAAACAAACAAAACAAAGTAGAATAGATGAAATATCAAGAAAGAAAAACACTTAGCCAAGTAATGTCCACATAAGTCATTCAAAGGTTGTTCATAGGTTAAGTCCTATCTTCCTATTCGGTTATTCCTGTCCCGATCTTATGTAAATTCAGAGGGAAACCTTCCACAAAGAACCCTTACCAATGAATAACCTTAGTACCACTAAAGGTTCAACCCAAAGACAACAATGCATATAAGAATTAACCAGGATACACAGAACGCTCGCTCAGATGCATTTACCATGTAATCAATTCCCACATAGATATAATCCACAGATGCAGATAACAATCAATGCTTGCTACTTATACCAGAGCGTTAGCCCAACAGTTCCCTAGTATTAGCAATATGAATGAAAGCAATAAACCTAGGTGATCAGTCTAGATAAACCAACAAACATTCAAATATGAATTTGCTCAGAGAAAAGATATAACTCAATAGGATAGATAGATAGGAACAAAACCTCACAACCAGATGAACGAACTCATGCTTCCATTACAGGACTAAGCCAAAGAGGCTTAGCTCCTCATAGTCATGGTAGAAACTTCAAAAGAAATAAACCACGATGAATTGAAATTACAAAAACTAGAACTAGTCTCTAAAGAGTGGAACCCTAATCCTAATGCATAAGGAGAGTATTTATAGGGCCCTAACAAATGACCTAAGCCCATTAAGCAAATAACTGAAATAGAAATAAGAAAAAAGGAAAAGAAAACTAAAAAGATAATTCAGAATAAGTCAGCCTCTGTCGTGTCAGACCCGCGATCGCGGGTGGTGGACCTTGATCGTGGCCCATGTGGCTCCGCGCCCTTCAATCTTTCCGCGCCCGCAGAAAACTCTCGACATGCTCCGAGGCCCGCGATCGCGGCACC
Source organism: Rheum nobile (assembly GCA_027886185.1). Lineage (NCBI taxonomy): Eukaryota > Viridiplantae > Streptophyta > Magnoliopsida > Caryophyllales > Polygonaceae > Rheum > Rheum nobile. The sequence continues at coordinate 9,141,639 of WOAB01000040.1, forward strand.
CATGCCCGCGATCGCGGTTAATGCTCGGCATTCTTGTCCTTTTCCTTGCACCAACCCGTCTCCTCTTCACTCCTTGACGTCTTCTCTTGATGGCTTCCTTCCTCAGTGTCTTCATGATATCCAAAGTAGCTCAAACACCTCTAAAAAGACCAACTTCGCCTCCAAACGCCATACACAAGAATGTGTCTAAATCTACCCGAATGGCACCAATAAAACCTCTAATAACTCTTAGTTAAGCCCTACAAAGTAGTGCTTATCAAATTCCCCCATGCTTAGACCTTTGCTCGTCCTCGAGTAAACTAAAAGAAAGTCTACTCCTCCAATGTAGCACCCAAGGTCTCAGGAAGCATATCCTTCAACTAAGAGTTACCTAACCCATGCCAAAGCTCCTGGCACCAATCTCATCTACAACACATCCATAACTCAATAAACTTGAGGGCAAGCATAGTACTTCCCCCAAGCTCAACCCGGACATCCAATAGTGTAAAGTGACCTCTAATCCTAGCCTCCATCTATGACTTCTTATGCCTCCCAGAGTGACCTACCCGACAATCCTTCTTCAACTCCTCTACTTATGTCGCCCCGTCGGTAAAATGAGATCCTAGAAACACTCCTTTTCTTTTCACTCATTTTGCCTAGGAGCCCTTTCGGGTTTTCATCCTAGCCACTCATATTTTTCTCATAGATGTGCTCACATAAGATCACGTCACTCCGACACCTTCTTACCCCAGCCTAGCGCTGGTCTGGGTCACCTGCTTTTTACCCAAGCCGCCCTTTCAGGTTTTCAGCTTGTCCTAGGATTTTCGATTTTTTTTTCTTTTTGAAAAGAAATGCTAAAATTCGAAATGCTAAAAATCAAAGTACAATGCTGGAAAAGAAATATGTACAAGATAGATAGTGAATACTCTACTCCCCCATGCTTAAATCATGCATTGTCCTCAATGTATGGAAGACAAGAAAAAGATAAGGGGAAAATAGAAATACTCACTGGGGTGGAGGCCAATACCCATAAGCGTTGAAGAAAGCCTCAGCTCTCCTCTGCATCTGAACCACCTGGTCCTCAACAGTGGTGAGGTGACTATCCAGGCGGTTGGCGTGGTATGCAAGGTTGACCTCCATGTTACGCTGCCACTCAGCGCTCCGCCGCTCCTGCTCATCCAGGCGGGTGGAGACTTGGCGTTCCCACTGAACGCTTCTCCTCTCATGCTCCTCTAGCCTTTGGGAGATGCCGCATTCCCACTCGGCACTCCTTCGTATATGCTCGGCCTGCCTCAGCTGCAGGTTGGCCATTCTGTCCAGGAGCTGGTCCCAGGGCGCCCCTCCAGATCGACTACCAGACCCAGATGCCTGGTAGGTATAGTCAGGGTGAACAGGTGGGCCCCTGGTATGCAGCGGGGATGGCACATTGCTATCCATGTCCACCGCTATAGTCGCTTCCTCCTCCTCCTCGTTGTCGTCGTCGTCCCCTTCGTCTTCGGACGACGACCCCTGCTCTCCATCGGCATAGAGGTAAAAATCCCTCGCCCGGGGCCCATAAGGCATAGGACAAGGAAGCCTCATTCGGTGGGTCCTTTCCTTCTTGGAGAGCCAGGTGTACTCTCCACCATGGACCTCCAGCAGATGGGATCTCCGCAGCAGTGTGATGTTGTAGGTGTAGATGTCGGCGGGGAAATCTCAATGGTCCGCGATGTTCTCGTACTGCTGAGCGATAAGAGTCACCATGCCCCCCATGGAGATCTTGCCGCCCGTCTTCTCCCTCAGCCCGAGACAGCTGGAGAGGAACAAATCGACCCAGTCGGGGGTGTTGTGGCTCTCCAGTGTCAAACACCAGAGCACTGTAAGGTCCAGCGTCGGAACCTTGTTCACCTCCCCCTGTCCCAAGAAGGACATGGCGAGCACCTTGTGCGCCAGCCTCAGACAGGGGTGCGTCAACTTGTAGTTATACTCGCCGGCGCTAGGCTTGAGTACCTCCCGGGTCGCATCCTGCTAGAAGAGCTCTGGCAAGGTGCCTGCGGCCTCCCAATCCTCGGTGGGAGCCTCAGTAACGCCAAACAGGTCCCGCAGACCTTGGTAGGACATCATCCTCTGCCATCCCAGCAGGTTGAACGTGATCCCGTCGTCGTGGCGCTCCAGCGTGGCCAGAAACTCCAGGGTCAGCTCGTGCGAGGACGGGGCGGCAAGGTCAATGAAGTTGCCGAGCCCTCCGTGGCTCAGCAACTGTTGTGTGCAGTCCTCCAAACCGAGTCATTGCAGCGTCAGCCGATCGAAGAACTTCGTCTGGACGAACTTCCGCGCGCTGAACGTCTCGTAGTAGCGCCTGTGCCTCTGGCTCCGCATGTTGCCTACGAAGGCTGCCATGGTGGGAAAAAAGAGCAAGAAAGCACAATAGAAAGAGTACCGGAGGGACCCGCGATCGCGGGGTGTGGGGAGCGGTCGCGGTTTATGCTCGACTCGAAGCTCGCTGGAGAAGATAGGCCGCGATCGCGGGGTTGATGCCGGCGATCGCGGTTTTTGGGTTTGCAGCGAACTTTGAGAAAAAATGGCTCCGGTGCTTTGCGGTGGCACTGCGGTGGTCGCGGGGTTGGCGTGGGTCCGGCGATCGCGGCTCGTGAGGCAATGAGGAATCCAAGAGTTGAAAATTGGAGATCTCACCTAAACGACGTCGCGGTCGGAGGAACGATAGCGCAGGGCTGCAGGGGACGTCGCGGTGGTCGGAGTCGGAGATCCGATCGTGTGAGAGGTGGTGGTGGAGGTGTTGTAAAATGCTGCCATTGCCTCTCGTGCTTTATAGGCGCCGCGATGAGGACCCGCGATCGCGGGGTTAATGCCCCTGCATCCGTAACAGTCGATGCGAGTTACGAGGCACTGACTGCCCTCGAAAAACGCGCCGATTTTATTAAACCGTGGGTGATTTTATTTTTTTTTTGCTAGAACTCGCCATGGATCGCCGAGGGGAAACCGCGATTGCGGGTGTGAAACCGCGATCGCGGGTGCTGGATTCTGGCCTCCGCTGCATAGTTAGTTCTAGTGCCCACAGAAAAAGAAAAACAAGTGCAAAGAAGAAGAAAGAAAAATAAAATCTAAGTCCTAAGAAAGGTAAAAACATAAATGAGTTCAACGACTCATACCTCGGGTTGTCTCCCGAGCAGCGCCATAGTTATCGTCGCGGCACGACGTCCTGCTGTACTTCTCATCCGGGGTTGCCTCCTGCAACCGTACTCCTTGCTCTTGTATCTGGAGGATGCTCCGAAATGTTCTCCAGCCTATACTCTGTCTTCCTCTTGTCGAACTCCATGCTGATTATGCCTCTGCCCACGTCGATTTTTGTGTTGGAGGTCTTCATGAAAGGCCTCCCTAGCATTACTCGTCCTCCTCGTTCCCCTGTGTTCATGACAAAGAAGTCTGCAGGAAAAACAAGGGTATCGACGCTTACCAGTACGTCCTTCACAACGCCCTTAGGAGTGATGACGGAGTTGTCAGCCAGTTGGATGACGATTTCCGTGCTCTCTAATGGCCCGATGTCGAGGTTGTTGTAGACGGACAGTGGCAAGACATTGATTGAAGCTCCCAAATCCAGCAATGTCTCGCTGAATTCAGTCTCCTCAATCTTGCAGGGCACGCTGAACATTCCGGGATCCTCACACTTCTTGGGAATCCTCTTCTGCACCACAGCCGAGACATCCTTCTTGACCTTTGGCTTCTTCTTAGATCGCTCCTTTTGCTCCGCTATGGTCTTGCGTAGCTCTCTCAAGAATGGGCTCTCCGGGTAGCCCTGGTATATCTCGCAATATATTCCCGTATTCCCTTCATCTTCTAATGCTGCAGGGAATGGCACCGAGATGTCAAAATATCCCTCCGGATAGTCATACTTGTTCATGAAGGTCTTGCGAGGCGGAGCACTTTCCGAGAGTTGATCGCGGGTGTCAACCCGCGATCGCGGTTCTAGCACTGGTGACCCGTGATCGCGGCTGTCATGCCCGCGGTCGCGGTTAATGCTCGAATTTATGCTCAAGTTTTTCTCGGCTTTTGGCTCCGTAAACCCGCGATCGCGGCTGTCGCCCCGTGATCGCGGTTTTGCCTCGTACTTCTCTTTTAATTCCAGCTTCTCTTCTTCATTCTCCCATCTTGGCCTTGATGTCATGCAGTTGACGTTTTGCCTTGGATTAATCTCAGTTTGAGATGGGAGTGCTCGTGACTCTCTAGCTTCGAGCTTGCTGACCGCTTGGGAGATCTGCCCTACCTGTTTCTCCAGGTTCTGGATACTAGACTTGGTCTCATGTTGGAACTGAACCATGTTTGGCTGCATGGTTCCTACTGTCTGCGTCAGCGTGGTCATGTGCTGCGCCAGTGTATTGACCTGGTCCTCTAGATTCATAGCGCAGGGAGCTCCTTGTCCTTACGGTCTCTACTCTGTTGGGCCTCTGAACTGCTGGCCTCCTTGGAATGGTTGCTGGGGGGTACTGCTGCTGCTGCTAGTATTGCTGAGGGGGTCTTGGTCAGAACTCAGGGGGGTTCTCCACATTGTGCGTGTTCCCGTACCTCAAGTTAGGATGGTCTCTCCACCCCGGATTGTAGGTACTGGAGTAGGGGTCGTACCGTTGTCTTTGTTGGTACCCCCCAACAGCGTTGACTTGCTCAGTGAGCTCCTCATGGAGTGTAGGGCATGCGTCAGTTGCATGCGTGGTGGCATAGCAAAATTCGCACTCCTTGACCCTCTGGGGTCCTTCCTTCCTCATCAAAACCTTGATCATCTCCTTCATTTCGCTCACTTCCCTCGCCATAGATGGGGGAACATTCTCACTTGAAGTGGCTTTCACAACCTGGGCGCTCGCCCTCTTGCTGAATTGCCTTGAGCCTTCCGACAACTCGCTGAATATCTCAAATGCAGCGGTAGGGGTTTTGTTCAGTATGTTTCCCCCACACGCCGCGTTCACCATTCGTCGCTCTTCATCCAGCAATCCCTCGTACAGATATAAGACCAAATCCTGGTCTGAATACCCGTGATAGGGACAGCTAGAGCACAACCTCTTGAAACGCTCATAGTACTCGTAGAGCATCTCCGTCCCATGCTGCTCTATGTTGCTCAGGTTGCGCTTGAGACTGTTCAGCTTCGTTGCTGGAAAGTACTTTTCCAGAAATGCCTTCTTCATTTTCTCCCAAGTGTTGATGCTTCCTGGGGTGAGGTAGTAAAACCAGTCGTTGGCTGAATCCTTATGTGAAAAAGGAAAAGCCCTCAACGTGATTTGATCCTCAGTGACATTCCGTGTCTTCATGGAACTGCACACGGCGTGGAACTCCGAGAGGTGCTTGTTTGGGTCCTCTCCAACTAGCCCATGGAACTGAGGCAAAAGATGGATAAGACCAGACTTGAGCTCAAAGTTCACTCCCATGCCTAGCTCAGAGAATTGTACGGCCAGTGGCTGTTGTGTCAAGTTAGGCGCAGTCAGCTGCCTCAACGTAGGTGGTGGTACCTCGTCCGCCATCTCAAAAGTGGGATTCTCAAAAGACCAAAGCTCGATTCACTCTGCGTCCTTGGGAGAAAGTTCTCTCAATCTCTGGATCAGGATCTAAAGGTGGAGAGTCAGCAATACGGGTGTGGACCATAAGATAGGTCCACACACACAAGCAAACACACGAAAATCACACAGAAAAAAATCGAAAACACACAAAGCATGCAAAACACCAAAAATTCGCAATTGCCTTCCCCGGCAACAGCGCCAAAATTTGACGGAGGGTAGTCGTCGTATCCCCAATCAAAAGTAAATCCTAAAATCCTCACTAAACAAAGTATAGTAAGTAAGTCAGGGTCGATCCCACAGAGAAGGAAGGAACCAATGGTGGTAGCATGCAATGTCACAAAGGGGGGGGGGGGTTTATGGTTGGTTGGTTGAAAACAAAACAAACAAAACAAAGTAGAATAGATGAAATATCAAGAAAGAAAAACACTTAGCCAAGTAATATCCACATAAGTCATTCAAAGGTTGTTCATAGATTAAGTCCTATCTTCCTATTCGGTTATTCCTGTCCCGATCTTATGTAAATTCAGAGGGAAACCTTCCACAAAGAACCCTTACCAATGAATAACCCTAGTACCACTAAAGGTTCAACCCAAAGACAATAATGCATATAAGAATTAACCAGGATACACAGAACGCTCGCTCAGATGCATTTACCATGTAATCAATTCCCACATAGATATAATCCACAGATGCAGATAACAATCAATGCTTGCTACTTATACCAGAGCGTTAGCCCAACAGTTCCCTAGTATTAACAATATGAATGAAAGCAATAAACCTAGGTGATCAGTCTAGATAAACCAACAAACATTCAAATATGAATTTGCTCAGAGAAAAGATATAACTCAATAGGATAGATAGATAGGAACAAAACCTCACAACCAGATGAACGAACTCATGCTTCCATTACAGGACTAAGCCAAAGAGGCTTAGCTCCTCATAGTCATGGTAGAAACTTCAAAAGAAATAAACCATGATGAATTGAAATTGCAAAAACTAGAACTAGTCTCTAAAGAGTGGAACCCTAACCCTAATGCATAAAGAGAGTATTTATAGGGCCCTAACAAATGACCTAAGCCCATTAAGCAAATAACTGAAATAGAAATAAGAAAAAGGGAAAAGAAAACTAAAAAGATAATTCGGAATAAGTCCGAGCCTCTGCCGTGTCAGACCCGCGATCGCGGGTGGTGGACCTTGATCGCGGCCCATGTGGCTCCGCGCCCTTCAATCTTTCCGCGCCCGCAGAAAACTCTCGACATGCTCCGAGGCCCGCGATCGCGGCACCCATGCCCGCGATCGCGGTTAATGCTCGGCATTCTTGTCCTTTGCCTTGCACCAACCCGTCTCCTCTTCACTCCTTGGCATCTTCTCTTGATGGCTTCCTTCCTCAGTGTCTTCATGATATCCAAAGTAGCTCAAACACCTCCAAAAACACCAACTTCGCCTCCAAATGCCATACACAAGAATGTGTCTAAATCTACCCGAATGACACCAATAAAACCTCTAATAACTCTTAGTTAAGCCCTACAAAGTAGTGCTTATCAGTCATCAATGGACTCAACTCCAAGTTCACCCTTCTCAAGGGAATCATGAAGAACACTCTAGGCATCCAATCCCTTCCCTTGACCCAAGTCATAGGGAAATTGGAGGTTGAAGAAGGAGAGCACACCAAAGCCAATGCCGACAAGAAACTGGAGAAAGGCATTGCCCTCAAGATCTCCAAAGCATTCTCTAGGCTCGAAATGGAGGAAGAGAACTCAGACTTAGAAGAAGAGGAGGACGAACTAACAGCCCTCTTCACAAAGAACATCAAAAAATTCTTTGTGAAGGGAAGGTTCCAGAAGGGCAGTTCCTCCCACAATGGACCCAGAAGAGATCTCAAGGAAGTCTCTTGTTACGAGTGCAAAGAAAAGGGACACTATGCTAAGAACTGTCCCAACAAGGAAGACTCCAAGGAAGAAGAAAGACCTCAGAAAAAGAAGGCTCTCGTAGCCTCATGGGGAGAAGACTCAGATGAGGAACTGGATTTGAGTGGCTTCTCTGGAGGAAGATGTCTCATGGCAAAAGGAGACTCAAGCGACTCAGAAGACCTTGAGGTAACTTCTGACGATCTCTTAAAATCCCTAGCTGATTGTGATAAGAAACAACTTCTTAAGATCATAAAGAAACTAGGAAAGGAAACCAGTTCCCTTCAACAGAAACTTGATGATTGTGAAGATGAAATTGCTTGCTTGACTGTTGAGAATTCTGTTTGGAGTAAGAAACTTGATGAAACTGAGAAAGACCTAGCTAAAACTCACTCCAAACTCATTGATATTAGGAATGTGCATGCTAGTCACCTTACAACTTGCAAATCTTGTGATGAAACTAGCATAGATTCTGTCAAAGTTCTCTTGCATGCTAACTTACCTAGAAATGACATGCTTCAATCCATAATTGATAGATTGAACATTCTCACTGATTCTATTAATGAAAAAACGATAAATCAAATTGTTTTTGTGAGACAACGTCATGGAATAGGATATGTCAACAACAAAGGGAACAATGATGCTGAAAATGAAAAGGCTAGGCGAGAACTTGTTGAGATGAATGAGAACCTCAGTACTGCTCTTGCCACTTCTCGTGATAGGAATCAATTCCTATCAGAGAAGATCATGGTTCTTGAGAACAAGGCTGAGGTTGCCAAACGTCTAAATGAAAGTTCTCAAAGTCCTAAGAAGGAACCTAAGGGAAAAGAAAAGATGGTTCCTGAAAACCAATGGTTCACCAATTCCTTTGCTCACAAAAGATATATTGACATGGCCCATAGCAAGGTTAGAAACAATGTTGATTTTAACAAAAGGAAAACTGAAAAACCTTTTAGGCCAGGAAAAGGAAAATATGGACATGTTATTTACAATCGTTTGTGTACCTACTATGGTAAGAATGGTCATTACAACACTAATTGTGCTAAGAAAAGGAACTTTGAAAAGGAGAAAAGTACTCATTACCATGAAAGGAATCAGTTCCCTGGTTATTCATAGACTCGCAATGCTAATCCCTCCAGTAAAGCCAAGCTTCGCTGGGTTCAGAAATCTCAGTTCCCTTATGTGCAGAAAGAAGAGAGGCAACCTCAACTATGGTACATCGACAGTGGTTGCTCATGCCATATGACTGGAAGAAGAAATCAAATGACCTCTCTTCAACCTCTCCAAGGAGGGAACGTATCCTTTGGAGACAAAAGCAAAGGGAAAATCTGTGGAATAGGAACTGTGAAACTCAACGATCACATTTAGGTAAACAAAGTTCACCTTGTTGATAATCTTGGTTTTGACCAAATAAGTGTGTCACAGCTGTGTGATCAAGGAGACAATGAAGTTAGATTCAGATCAAACGAATGTTCAATCCTTGACTACTCGGGACAAATCATCCTAAAAGGGAAAAGATTCAACAATGTCTACATAATTGATCCATCCTTTGTTCCCAAGGAGAAACTTTGTATCTCAACTGTGAATGACCAAGCTGATTTGTGGCATCAACGCCTCGGTCATGCTAGCACCAAGCTGATTCAAAAGCTACACTCAAAGGAGCTAGTCAGAGGGCTGCCAAAGCTAAGTGGCACATCTAAGGAACTGTGCTCTGACTGTGTAAAAGGGAAACAGACTCGTAGTTCCTTCAAGTCCAAAAACATGGTAAGCACCGCAAGGCCTCTTGAACTCATCCACATGGATCTGTGTGGACCCATGAGAGTTCAGAGCCTAGGAGGGAACAGGTATATCTTTGTTCTTGTCGATGACTTCTCTCGCTTTACTTGGACCATCTTTATTAAATCTAAGAGTAAAGTTATTGACCGTTTTAAAGATCTGGTTCCCTTGTTAGAAAAATCTCTTGATTGTTCACTCAATGCTATTCGGTCTGACCATGGTACCGAATTCGAAAATGGAGAATTTCTAACCTTTTGCAGTGAGCATGGAATTGATCACAACTTCTCTGCACCATACACTCCTCAACAAAATGGAGTAGTGGAAAGGAAGAACAGAACTTTGGAAGACATGGTTCGGACTATGTTGATCTCAAGTGGACTCTCTCAATCATTTTGGGCTGAGGCGATCAACACAGCTTGCTACATCATCAATCGAGCCATGCTTCGCCCAATCACAAAAAAGACACCCTATGAGCTCCTAAGAGGAAGAGTTCCCAACATCTCACATCTGAGGGTGTTCGGATGCAAGTGCTTTGTGCACAACAATGGGAAGGACAATCTTGGCAAATTCGACCCAAGAAGTGAAGAAGGAATCTTCATTGGATACGCCTCGGGTAGCAAGGCATACAAAGTCTTCAACAAAAGGACTAAAAAGGTAGAAGAAAGTGTTCATGTTATTTTTAATGAAAAATCACTTGGAAAGATTGTGCAGAACACCACCAATTCCTTTAAAGACCCGTTTCCCAAGTCATATCAAGAAGATCCAGATGAAGATGTCACTCCACCCAGTTCCTGTCCTGCTGTTCGGAACCCTCTAATGGCTCCTCCACCAGTTCCCATGAATAATGAACAATAATCCATTTCTGGGAACCATGAGCATGACGACAACATCTGTGGAGACTTCAATGACTCATCTTCCCACATGATCTTCAATGGAGAAGGTGATTCCAACCAGGAAGCTGAATGTTCAACTCAGAATGTCTCCACATCAAATGCTCTAGCTCCCAACATAGAAAGAAGAATCATCAAGCCTCTAGTCAGGTTTGAACATCTCACCTTCTTTGCCTTCAATGCCTTTCTATCTATTGTGGAACCAAAGTACATAGGTGAGGCACTAAAGGATACAGACTGGATCCAAAATATGCAAGAAGAGCTCCATCAGTTTGAAAGGAACAAAGTATGGCATCTAGTTCCCCGCCCCAAGGATAAGCACATCATAGGAACTAGATGGGTTTTCAGAAACAAGCTAGATGATACAGGAACGGTGATAAGGAACAAAGCAAGACTTATTGCTCAAGGATACAATCAACAAGAAGGCATTGACTATGATGAAACCTATGCTCCAGTGGCAAGGATTGAAGGAATAAGGTTGTTGATTGCTTTCGCATCACACAAAGGGTTCAAGTTGTTCCAAATGGATGTAAAGACGGCCTTCCTAAATGGAATTCTTCAAGAAGAAGTCTATGTCAAGCAACCACCTGGTTTTGAAGACGATGATCATCCAGACCATGTCTACTTCTTAGACAAAGCACTATACGGCCTCAAGCAAGCTCCCAGAGCTTGGTATGATCGACTTTCCCAATTCCTACTCTCAAATGGCTACAAGCGTGGAGTTATTGACAAAACTCTCTTCATCCTAGAAGAAAAAGGTAACATCTTAGTGGTTCAAATTTATGTAGATGATATTATTTTTGGTTCCACTGACCTGTCCCTTATAGACAAGTTCAAAGACTTGATGAGCAGTGAATTCGAAATGAGCTTAATTGGGGAACTCACCTTCTTCCTCGGATTACAAATCACTCAAAAGGAAGATGGTATTCAAATTCACCAACAGAAGTATGTTAGGGAACTACTAAAGAAGTTCAAAATGGATTCAAGCAAGCCTCTCTCCACTCCCATCTCCACCATTGCTCATTTGGACAAGGATCACTCAAGTCCTCTAGTGGAAGAGAAACTCTATAGAGGTATGATAGGCTCACTCATGTACCTAACCGCTAGTCGCCCAGACATTGTTTTTGCTGTTGGCTTGTGTGCCAGGTTCCAATCTTGTCCAAGAGAGACCCACTTGGTTGTTGTGAAGAGAATACTCCGATATCTCAGGGGAACTGATTCACTCTGTATTTGGTACCCCAAAGAATGTCCCTTTGAGCTGATGGGTTTCACTGATGCTGATTATGCTGGATACCTGGTGGATAGGAAGAACACCTCTGGAATGGCACAGTTCCTAGGCCCTTGCCTTGTGTCATGGGGTTCAAAGAAACAAGTCTCAGTCTCCCTCTCCACCACAGAATCCGAGTACATCGCGGCTGCCTCCTGCTGTTCCCAACTTCTCTGGCTAAAGCAACAACTCGCGGATTTTGGTATGTCTTATGGTCATCTCACTATTCTTTGTGATAACACCAGTGCTATAAACATTTCAAAGAATCTTGTGCATCACACTAGGACCAAGCATATAGATATAAGACATCATTTTCTTAGAGATCATGTTGAGAAAGGAAACATCATTATGAAATTTTGTAGAACTGAAGATCAGGTTGCAGATATATTCACCAAAGCCTTGAATAGAGTTCCCTTCGAGAACCTTAGATTGGAACTGGGAATGATTCCTATAACCTAGTAGTGACCTTAGTTTAAAGGCTCCTTTCCAGTTCCCCTGATTGACTAGTTTAAGATTTTTTACTTGTTGAGTCTTGATATCTATGTGTAATATATTTTGCTACAAACCCTCTTTTCATAATGATTTCTTAAAAAGGCTTAGATAATTTTTTCTGGTTCGTCTCCTTTTGGTCCTCATTATTCTTTCAACTCCTTCATTGTTCAAAGTTTCTTTGATGGCCCAAAAGTCACAATCTGATCATATTTCTAACCCAACAATACAAGCCGAAATGATGATTGTGTACTAAGACCTTCCCCTGCCTCATTGCTCAATTTAATTCTCTATGATCCATCTCTAAACCCTCTCTGAGAATTATTGTGCAATGCGATAAATGGTCTACCCTGATTCCTTGTATGGGAACGTATTTTCTTAGGTTCCATTGTTTAAACCCACATCAAAGGTTCCCATATGTCCCTCTAGCACGCTGAATATATCGCCAGAAAGGAACCAGGATGAAACGTTCTCCTAACGGCTAGTCTAGCGATTGAATTTCCCAAGACTACATTTATGGCAACTTCTCAGTGCTCAGACGCGTCTTATTAGTTGGCAGAACCCCCTCTTCTCTGTATGACTTAATTTTGAATATATGTTGGCCGTTCCAAAAAGCTGCAAGAGACTTCAATGCTCAAGATTTTCCTTGATCTTCTCAACGGCCAGATTTCTCCCATCGTCCCCTCAATCCTCATCCGCTTTTAAAAAGTATCATGTTGATCCAAGCTTCCCCACAACTTGCCATTCGCATCTCTCTGATCCTCTATTTCTCTCTCTCTCAAACACAGAAAATTTCTAGCTTCTCAAAAATGGTTGACCAAAACCCTAACCTGATCCAAGACGAGGAGGAAGCTGCCCTTCTCTAAGCCTTCCGAGAAAAGAAGGCAGCATCGTCTTCCAAGCCCATTTCTGCCACCACCTCCTAAAACCCCCAACCTGAGGAGAAAGTTGAAGAGCAACCTGAGGAGAAAACAGAGGCGAAGGCTAAGGAGAAAGCGATAGACATCACTCCGGCTTCGGCATCGGCTACAAAATTAGTCTTAGAGGGAGGTTCTCATGACTCCTCCCCTGATAAGACTACCCAAGAGATCCTTAGCCCAGTGCCCTCTCCTGCTAGCCTCAAATCTAAACCCGTCTCCAACCCTGGCCCCTATGTCTCCACAAGGCTGAAACAACGAAAGAGAAGCTCCCAAGCTCTAGTTCCCTATTGTTAGGAAACGGAACTCTGGAACTTAGGTTCCCCTGAGAGTTCCGTTCCTCAGTTTCTCTACTTTTGAAGATGACAAATATTATGATACTAATGTTTTATCTCAAAGATGTGTTTTAAAAAACCACGGGAATATACCGAAGGCAGGAAAACCAAACAGAACAAGGGAACCAAAGGAACAAGACAGCTGAAGGAATCCAGAGGAACCCAGGTGTGCCCAAAAATGGAGCTTGCGACATTGCGATTCCCGAGAAATCTGGGAACACACAACCTCGGACAAAAGGTGTCGAAAACGACTTGTCCGAAGCTTCCAAAAGTCTGCCAAGGTCCAAGAGCTAAATAACAAGATGCCTAGAGAACCTCTACCTCGGACAGAGACGATGAAAGCGACAACACATGAAGACGTCGATGTCCAGCAGACGGTTCCCAAGCGGCCTGCTTACTCAACCTCGGACGAAAGCGTTTTGACAACGACACCACAAGGCTCGTCTGAGGTAGTTGACCAACCAAGAGAGATTTTGAGCTGCCTAGGTTGTTTGCACATGCCAAGAACAATGTGGATCAAGGAGAACCACCAATCCTAGGGCAAGCTCAATCCGTGGGAACCAAGAGAGGATCGAGCTGCGAAGAATCCTCTATAAAAGGAAGACTAACCCAAGGGTTATCTTTAAGCACCAAAACAAGAACTCACACTCATTAGCAAATATCTAGTGTGAACCTCCAAACAAAGTTCATCAAAGCAAACCGAGATCAAGAGGAACCAGTCAAGGAAGAAGAGCTGAGTGTTGAGTTCCTGTGACTGTAAGTGATAGTTCCTAGGTGCGAAAGTCCGTTTCTTGGATTTATTATTGATTGTGTTAAGTTATCTAGGATTGTCTAACTGTGTGTAAGGCAAAGGAAATGTGTGTTCGTTCCTAGGATAAGCTATAACCAAAAGAGATAAGAAATCAAGAAGTAGACTTTGAAATCCTTTCGAAAGAAAGGTAGTGGTTTTTATCCTGGATTGCTAGTTGGCAATCAAAGGTTTCCACTATAAGGAACTTGTCTTTTGCTTGATTGTTTATTTCCGCTGTGAAAGGAACTGAGAATCGTTATTCTGAGTTTCTTAAGTATTTATCTAACAATCACGATCCTACAATTGGTATCAGAGAGCAGGAAAAGCTCTAGATCTTTGATAAGTTTGCAGATCATGTCTCAACCAAGCAAGTTTGAGCTCGGAATCTCCACCAACAAGCCACATCTCCGAAAGAAAGGAGAAGAAATATGGTGGGAAAAGTGCATGGAAAGCCACATCAAGACCAACGACTACCAATGCTGGAGGATAGTCGAAAATGGAGATGACTATGTCGACCTCACCATGAAGGAAGAAGATTGGAAACCAGAACACTATGTTATCATGGAGAAGAATGCCAAGGCCAGGCAGTTCATCCTCAATGGATTGGACAGAGAGGACATGGACAAGGTCATAGGAATCAAGACGGCCAAAGAGATATGGAAAGCTCTCAAGGAGATGCATGAAGGAAGTGAGGAACTAAAGCAAAGCAGAAAGTTTTCTTTGGAAGGAGAATACCACACCTTCAAAATGATGGAAACTGAGACCATCTCAGAGTACTACTCTCGCTTCAACAGATTAAATGGAAAGTTGACGGCGGCGGGAGTTGATCTTGATGAAGTCTCCAAGTCCTTAGTGATCATCAATGGACTCAACTCCAAGTTCACCCTTCTCAAAGGAATCATGAAGAACACTCCAGGCATCCAATCCCTTCCCTTGACCCAAGTCATAGGGAAACTGGAAGTTGAAGAAGGAGAGCACACTAAAGCCAATATCGATAAGAAACTGGAGAAAGTAATCGCCCTTAAGATCTCCAAAGCTTTCTCAAGGCTTGAGATGGAGCAAGAGAACTCAGACTTGGAAGAAGAGGAGGACGAGCTAACAGCCCTCTTCTCAAAGAATATCAAAAAATTCTTTGTGAATGGAAGGTTCCAAAAGGGTAGTTTCTCCTACAACGGACCCATAAGGGATCTAAAGGAAGTCTCTTGTTACGAGTGCAAAGAGAAGGGACACTACGCTAAGAACTGTCCCAACAAGGAAGACTCCAAGGAAGAAGAAAAACCTCAGAGAAAGAAGGCTCTCGTAGCCTCATGGGGAGAAGACTCAGATGAGGAACTGGATCTGAGCGACTTCTCTGGAGGAAGATGTCTCATGGCAAAAGGAGACTCAAGCGACTCAGAAGAACTTGAGGTAACTTCTGATGATCTCTTAAAATCCCTAGTTGATTGTGATAAGAAACAACTTCTTAAGATCATAAAGAAACTAGGAAAGGAAACCAGTTCCCTTCAACATAAACTTGATGATTGTGAAGATGAAATTGCATGCTTAACTGTTGAGAATTCTGTTTGGAGTAAGAAACTTGATGAAACTGAGAAAGACCTAGCTGAAACTCACTCCAAACTGATTGAAATTAGGAACGTGCATGCTAAGCACCTTAAAATCTGCAAATCTTGCGATGAATCTGGCATAGATTATGT
Source organism: Rheum nobile (assembly GCA_027886185.1). NCBI lineage: Eukaryota > Viridiplantae > Streptophyta > Magnoliopsida > Caryophyllales > Polygonaceae > Rheum > Rheum nobile. The sequence continues at coordinate 9,157,223 of WOAB01000040.1, forward strand.
TAAAGTTCCTTCGCATGCTAACTCTATTGGAAATGAAATGCTTCAGTCCATTATTGATAGGTTAGACAATCTCACTGATTCCATTAATGAAAAAATGATAAATCAAACTGTCTTTGTGAGGCAACGTCATGGAATAGGATATGTCAACAACAAGGATAACAATGATGCTGAAAATGAAAAGGCCAGACGAGAACTTGTTGAGATGAATGAGAACCTCATCATTGCTCTTGCCACCTCTCGTGACAGGAATCAGTTCCTATCAGAGAAGATCATGGTGCTTGAGAACAAGGCTGAGGTTGCCAAACATCTCAATGAATGTTCTCAAAGCCCTAAGAGGGAACCAAAAGGAAAAGAAAAAATGACTCCTGAAAATCAATGGTTCACCAATTCTTTTCCTCACAAAAAGTATGTTGACATGGCCAATAGTAAGGTTAAAAACAATGTTGATTTCAACAAAATAAATGAAAAACCTTTTAGGCCAGGGAAAGGAAAGTATGGTCATGTTGTCTACAACCGCTTATGTACCTATTGTGGTAAGAATGGCCATTACAACACTGATTGTGCTAAGAAAAGGAACTTTGAAAGGGAGAAAAGTGCTTATCACCAGGAAAGGAACCAACTCCCTGATTATTCACAGACTCGAAATGCTAATCCCCCCAGTAAAGCCAAGCTTCGCTGGGTTCAGAAATCTTAGTTCCCTTATGTGTAGAAAGAAGAGAGGCAACCCCAACTATGGTACATTGACAGTGGTTGCTCATGCCATATGACCGGAAAAAGAAATCAAATGACCTCTCTTCAACCTCTCCAAGGAGGGAACATATCCTTTGGAGACAAAAGCAAAGGGAAAATCTGTGGAATAGGAACTGTGAAACTCAACGATCACATTCAGGTAAACAAAGTTCACCTTGTTGATAGTCTTGGTTTTGATCTAATAAGTGTGTCACAGCTGTGTGATCAAGGAGACAATGAAGTCAGATTTAGATCAAACGAATGCTCAGTTCTTGACTCCTCGGGACAAATCATCCTAAAAGGAAAGAGATTCAACAATGTTTACATTGTTGATCCATCCTTCGTCCCCAAGGAGAAACTGTGTCTCTCAACCGTGAATGACCAAGCTGAGTTGTGGCACCAATGCCTCGGTCATGCTAGCACCAAGCTGATTCAAAAGCTACACTCAAAGGAACTAGTCAGAGGATTGCCAAAGCTGAGTGGTACATCTAAGGAACCATGCTCTGACTGTGTAAAAGGAAAACAGGCTCGTAGTTCCTTCAAATCCAAAAACATGGTAAGCACCTCAAGGCCTCTTGAGCTCATCCACATGGATCTTTGTGGACCCATAAGAGTTCAAAGCCTAGGAGGGAACATGTATATTTTTGTTATTGTCGATGACTTCTCTTGCTTTACTTGGACCATTTTCATTAAATCTAAAAGTGAAGTCATTGATCGCTTTAAAGACCTGGTTCCCTTGTTAGAAAAATCCCTTGATTGTTCACTTAATGCTATTCGGTCTGACCATGGTACCGAATTTGAAAATGGAGAATTTCTAACCTTTTGCAGTGAGCATGGCATTGATCACAACTTCTCTGCACCATACACTCCTCAACAGAATGGAGTAGTGGAGAGAAAGAATAGGACCTTGGAAGACATGGCTCGAACTATGTTGATCTCAAGTGGACTCTCCCAATCCTTTTGGGCTGAGGCGATCAACACAGCATGCTACATCATCAATAGAGCCATGCTTCGCCCTATCACAGAGAAGACACCCTATGAACTCCTAAGAGGAAGAGTTCCCAACATTTCTCATCTAAGGGTGTTCGGATGCAAGTGCTTTGTGCACAACAATGGGAAGGACAATCTTGGCAAGTTCGACCCAAGAAGTGTTGAAGGAATCTTCATTGGATATGCCTCAGGCAGCAAGGCATACAAGGTCTTCAACAAAAGGACTAAAAAGGTAGAAGAAAGTGTTCATGTTATTTTTAATGAAAAATCACTCGGAAAGATTGTGCAGAACACCATTAGTTCCTTTGAAGATCCATTTCCCAAGTCATCCCAAGAAGATCCAGATGAAGATGTCACTCCTCCCAGTTCCTGCCCTGCTGAACGGAACCCTCCAATGGCTCATCCACCAATTCCCATGGATAATGAACAACAATCCATTTCTGGGAACCATGAGCATGACGACAACATCTGTGGAGACCTCAATGATTCATCTTCCCACATGTTCTTCAATGGAGAAGGTGACCCCAACCAGGAAGCTGAATGCTCAACTCAGAATGTCTCCACATCAAATACTTTGGCTTCCAACAGAGAAAGAAGAGTCGTCAAGCCTCCAGTCAGGTACGAACATCTAACTTTCTTTGCCTTTAATGCCTTTTTGTCTATTGTGGAACCAAAGAACATAGGTGAGGCACTGAAGGATGCGGACTGGATCCAAGCCATGCAAGAGGAGCTTCATCAATTTGAAAGGAACAAAGTCTGGCATCTGGTTCCTCGCCCCAAGGATAAGCACATCATAGGAACCAGATGGGTTTTCAGAAACAAGCTAGATGATACAGGAGCTGTGATAAGGAACAAAGCAAGACTTGTAGCTCAAGGATACAATCAACAAGAAGGAATTGACTATGATGAAACCTATGCTCCAGTGGCAAGGATCGAAGCAATAAGGTTGTTCCAAATGGATGTGAAGACAGCCTTCCTCAATGGAATTCTTCAAGAAGAAGTCTATGTCAAGCAACCTCCTGGTTTCGAAGATGACGATCATCCAGATCATATCTACTTTCTAGACAAGGCACTCTATGGCCTCAAGCAAGCTCCCAGAGCTTGGTATGATCGTCTTGCCCAGTTCCTACTCTCAAATGGCTACAGGCGTGGAGTTATTGATAAGACTCTCTTCATCCTAGAAGAAGAAGGTAACATCTTAGTGGTTCAAATTTATGTTGATGATATCATTTTTGGTTCCACTAACTTGTCCCTTGTAGACAAGTTCAAAGACTTGATGAGCAGTGAATTTGAAATGAGTTTAATTGGGGAACTCACATTCTTCCTCGGATTACAAATCACTCAAAAGGAAGATGGTATTCAAATCCACCAACAGAAGTATGTCAAGGAACTACTGAAGAAGTTCAAAATGGATTCATGCAAGCCTCTCTCCACTCCCATATCCACCATTGCCCATCTGGATAAGGACCACTCGAGTCCTCTAGTGGAGGAGAAGCTCTATAGAGGTATAATAGGCTCACTCATGTACCTAACCGCTAGTCGACCAGACATTGTCTTTGCTGTTGGCTTGTGTGCTAGGTTCCAATCTTGTCCGAGAGAAACCCACTTGGCTGTTGTAAAGAGAATACTTCGATATCTCAAGGGAACTGACGATCTCTGCATTTGGTACCTCAAAGAATGTCCCTTTGAGCTCATGGGTTTCACTGATGCTGATTATACTGGATATCTTGTGGATAGAAAGATCACTTCTGGAATGGCACAGTTCCTAGGCCCTTGCCTTGTGTCATGGGGATCAAAGAAACAAGTTTCAGTCTCCCTCTCCACCACAGAATCCGAGTACATTGCAGCTGCCTCTTGTTGTTCCCAACTTCTCTGGCTAAAGCAACAACTCGCGGACTTTGGTATGTCTTATGGCCCTCTCACTATCCTTTGTGACAACACTAGTGCTATAAACATTTCTAAGAATCCTGTGCATCATACTAGGACCAAGCATATTGACATTAGACATTATTTTCTTAGAGATCATGTTGAGAAGGGAAACATCATTATGAAATTTTGTAGAACTGAAGATCAAATTGCAGATATATTCACCAAGGCATTGAATAGAGTTCCTTTTGAGAACCTCAGATTGGAACTAGGAATGATTCCTATTGCTCAGTAGTGACCTTAGTTCTGAGAATTCTTTCCGAGTTCCCCTGATTGACTAGTTTAAGATATTTAACTTGTTGAGTCTTGATGTCCTTGTGTTATATCTTTTGCTACAAACACTTCTTGTCATAATGGTTTCTTATAAAGGCTTAGATAAATTTTTCTGGTTCGTTTCCTTTTGATTATCATTATTTCTCAACTCCTCATTGTTCAAATTTCTTTGATGGCCCAAAAGTCACAATCTGATCATATTTCTAACCCAACATTACAAGCTGAAATGATGATTGTGTACTAAGACGTACCCTTGCCTCATTGCTCAATTTAATTCTCTATGATCCATCTCTAAACCTTCTCTGAGAATTATTGTGCAATGCGATAAATAGTCTATCCTGATTCCTTGTATGGGAACGTACTGTTTTTGGTTCCTTTGTCCCCACCCACACCAAAGGTTCCCATACATTCCTCTAGCTCGCTGAAAATGTCGCCAGAAAGGAACCAGAACATCGCTTCTCTCCAACGGCTCGCTTGGCTCTCCCAGACGCTATTTATGGCATATTGGCAGGGATAAGGCATGTCTCATCAGTGGCAGACCTCCCTCTTCTCGGAATGGGTCATATTTTGAATTTAAATTAGTCGTTCCAAAGAGCTGTAACTCTCTTCAATGCTTCCGATTTGCCTTGATCTTCTCAACGACTGGATTTGCTTCAACGGTCACCTCAGCTCTTGGCCATCCCAGATCTTCAACGCCCTTAAAGAGGTGCTCAGTTGCTCTGAGTTGATCACACAAGCTCTCCATCTCTCTGATCTTCTACCTCTCTTTCTCTTCTCACAGCAATCCTCTTAGCTCCTCTCAAATGGCCAACCCTAACCCAATCGTTGTTATGGATGAAGAGGAAGCTGCTTTTCTTCAAGCATTTCGCGAAAAGAAGGCTAAAGCCTCCTCCTCCAAGCCTGTTTCTGCCTCCACTTCTTCAAAATCCCTCCCCAAAGAAAACCCCGTGGCGAAACCTGCAGAGAAACCAGAAGAGAAGCTTGAGAAACCACCAAAGGATAAGGAAAAGGTGGAAGAGGAACCAACCATGCCCAAAGAAGAGGAGCAAGCCATCACTTTGGCTTCAGAATCAGTCACAAAATCAGTTTCTGAAGGCGGATCGCATGATTCCTCTCCGGATAAATCCCTTCAAGAGATCCTTAGCCCCAAGCCTTCCCCGATCAGCCTCAAATCCAAAACTTCCAACCCAGGCCCCTTTGTCGCCACAAGAATGCAACAGAGGAAGAGAAGCTCCCAAGCCATTGTTCCCTATGAAACCAAATCCACAAAAAGGGCCAAAACCACCACCCTCTCTGTCTCCTCTTCCTTCTCCAAAAGGAAGATCCTAAAACCTCTCATTATCGGTAGAGAATTCTGGACCCAGGCGTTAGAAGAAGAGGATGAGGAACTCTATGGAGAAGCTTTGGATGAGTTCCACTCTCTGTTGCAGTTCCAAGGGTGGGACGAGATACTGTGCGAGCCTTTCTCTGCTTCCGACGAGGTTGTCCGGATGTTTTACCAGTCCATGGAATTTGTACCCCAGAAGGAGAACTCTCCCTGTCACGACGCCATTCTCATATGGAAGGGAACCAGCTTTCCCCTGTCCACCAATCTAATCGCGTCTGCTCTAGGGATTGAGTCGAGGTCTGGGTTTGGCATTCTGCCTCAGAAGAAGGGATGGCCCAAGGGAAAGGGCTTCAAGTCCAAAGGAGCAATCGTCAAGAAAATTTATGATGGCGCATCCCCCTCATCTTTGGAGACGAAGTGATAGCCCTTCGGATCTATGGAAGCCTCTGTGCAAGAATTGCTCTTGGTGAAGTCGAAAATGGCCGATCTCCAAGGTTGAACAACAAGCCTCTTCTTCGGCAAATTTTAGGGTTTTTATGGGTGAATGGTGGAACGATTGTATGGCTGATGGATGTCGATGGATAGGTACCTCCTTATGTGTGGATTTGACGCACCAAACACAAGAAAGGCAGCCAAGAGGAATCAAAGATGCAACACACTCCAATTACTCAAGGAAAATCACTCGATTTGACACACAAGTGAAGAACTAAACTAAAAGCTTTGAAAACTGAAAACTCTGTATTTCAATCTGATTCAACGTTTCTAACAAATGCCAAAGAGTTTCTCCTAATAACCCTAGCTTACGGTTACTAAAAACAATAAAGAAAAATCACTAAAATTAACCCACTAAAGCTAAAAACGTGCCCACCTTCTAAACAACTAATGGGCTGATTAGGGAATTAAAAATAATGTTTAATAATGTCTGAAAAACCACTAAACACAGCAATAACATGATCGGGCTTCACTTGGGCTTCAATTGGGCTCCAATTCGGGCGTGGACGGCGCCGGGTTTTGCGGAAAGGTTGCATTGCTTAGACCCGGGCTGGGCACAGTTTGGCTCGGCACTCCCTGAGCCAAAGGACCTCCCTTGAGCTGGTGGTGAGGTGGGTCAGGTCGGGCTCGATGGATTGAGCCAGATGTGGGCCTGTGCCTATACTCCTTTTCCATTGCCGCCGCAAATCTAGGGCAAGTCAGGTGGCTCGGCAAAGGCGACAATGGCTCGGCCATGAGGACTCTATTGGTCTTGGGTGACACCAAAGGAGTTGTGGGAGCCTTGGTGGCCGAGAGAAGTGGAGCTGTGCCTGGTGAAGTCTCTATGCCCCTTGTATGACCCGGCGCGGTTTTAGGGTTTGCCCGGGTGGCCTTCGTCTTGATCTCGGCTTGGGGCATGTGCTTCTCTTGCATGTTGGGTACCTCACTGACCTTGAGCATAGTCATATCATCCTCCCTCCCTTGAGAGGGATTCGACCTCGAATCCAGCTCGTCCAAGTCTCTTTCTCCTTCCAAGTAGTAGCTTTCCTTGTGCGGGACACCTCCTTGGCCTACAATAGAGCTACAAGACAAACTATGCAACACCACATCCTTCACATTAGTAGGGTTAGTCTCATCAAATGTAATGAAAGAGGAAGGGTATGCAACAAGTGAAGGTATTAAAGGTTTAACCAAGAGCATATGATGCGAAGCACCACCTTTGTTTCCAATTGCCATCTTCTTACCTTGGCTTTGCTCTATGGGTGGGCTGGCCTTTCTTTGCTCTCTAGCCACATGGTCAGCCATGATTTCGTGTGGCATCATAGGGTGGAGAGTGATTCTCTTACCATTCATGATAAAAGAATACTCATTTGTCACCCCTTGATGGATGACACCCCTATCGAATTGCCATGGCCGGCCTAGGAGAAGGTGACATGCGGTCATGGGCAAAACATCACACACAACTTCATCCACATATTCTCCTATGGCAAACTGAATGGTGGCTTGGTCCTTGACCTTAAGGGGGGTGTTGGAGTTCAACCAACAAAGTGTATAGGGTTGCGGGTGAGAAGTGGTCAATAGATTGAATCTATTCACCACTTCTTGATCAATTAAGTTGCAACAAGAGCCACCATCAATGATGACACTACACACCTTTCCTTTAATGGTACACCTAGTGTGAAAGAGAGTCTCACGTTGACTAGGTGTACTAGGACTTTCCGAGATGGTTAGTGCTCTTTTGACCAAAAAGCACTCACCCTCGGCGGCCACAACATGTAACTCCTCTAAGCCATCCTCATTCTTAACAAGTTCTTCTTCCCATTCATCTTCGGACTCAATGTCCCCAATAGTGTTGAGAAGAACTTGCCTTTTTGAAGGGCAATCCTTGGCAAAATGGCCATGACCGAGACACTTAAAACACTTAAGATCCCTAGCTCGGGGCTCCCCCTCCTTTCGTTGGGTTTGATCCGAATTAGGGACATCTCTTCTAGGGTGGCTTGGGTTGTCACCTCTAGTGGGTTCTAAGCGTCTTGGCATAGGTGGTGGCCCCTTGGAGCCATTTGGTGCACTTTGCCAAGGCCATGAGCTTGGAGCTTGGGGACGCTTTGAATGAAGTGCCTTATATATACGATTAGTATAATGAAGTACTTCTTCCATAGGAGTCCCTCTAGAAAAGTGTTGCTTGCTCACTATGGCTCGGAGCTCGGGACTAAGGTTGTTAATGAACTTAGAAATAAGATACCCCTCGGGAACTCTAAGTCTAGACCTAAAGACCAAGGTCTTTAGCTCCATATAGAACTCATCCGGGGTCTTATTCCCTTGCTATAACAACTCCAACCTCTCATGCACTCTATCCGAAAAATCCTCCGGGACAAACCTATCTCGGAGAGCTTGCTTTAGTGCTTGCCAAGTAGTGATTTGGGGGTTTCCGAGGTACTCTCATTCCTCCTTGTCCCCAAGCCACCATTGGTAAGCAAACCCCTCAAATTTTATGGTCTCTATAGCTACTCTTTGAGCTTCCGAGTAGTTATAGTACCTAAAAATTTGATCGGTCTTTTGCTCCCAATCAAGATAAATTTCCGGATCACATTGAAGACCAAAGGGTTGTACCTCTAACTTGATGCCATGAGGCCGTTGTTGATCATATGCAAACTCCTCACGTTGACCACCATAGTCTTCCTCATAGTCTTCAAAAGCTCTTCGGGGTGCATATGGCATTCTTCCTCCTTGGTATTGACATCGGCCCATGCCTCCTCTTCCGGCCATCCTCCTTCCCGAGTCTTGGTACCCATTGTGTGCATTCGGCACTCCTCTTGGTTCCTCTCTATAGATGGGGTTCGGAACTCCTCTTGTTTCTCCTCTAGGAGTAGTACTTGGCCCTGCCATGTTAGTGCACAAAGGAAACATACTAGTAGAAAAAGGATCAATGTAAGGAGAAGAGGTATTAGAGACCAAACCGAACTCTTCCCTTGAGGCAGCCACATTCGGTGGAGGGTGATGAAACCCTTCACGGAGAGACACGTTCGCCAACTCTTGAGCTAGAAGCGGTACGGTCACTTGGACCTCTTGAATGCCGCTTGATGGCCTGGCCATTAGGAGGAATTGGGCTCCACTTCCTTGAGGCGCGCCTTGATGTAGGCTCGGAGATGGACTGTGGGACAACCTCCACTTCTCCTCCATGGTCTTCATGAAGGTTGTTTTCTCATCTCGCAAGGCTTGTATTTCTTGGCGGGTCCGCTCCTCAGCTTGGCGCGCACGCTCTTCGGTCTCGTCCTTGGACGATTGGATAGCCAAGAGTATGGCTTCCAAGGTCACCTCTGTAGCCTCCTTAGGGTCCTCCGCAACCACATTCTTATCCTTGGATCTCACCATGACTTCCTACACACAAGCAATACCACACAACAACCCACAAGATAGAAGAACAACAAATGCTACCTAAGCTAGCAAGTAAGCCACAAATCTGATTTTAAATCAAAGAAAAATTCGTGACCTTTACTAGCTCAAAATATGGGTCAAGGTAGGCTGTCTAGTATGCTCAATATGACCAAAGACAAAATAAAATTGCACCACAACTTTTAGGCTAATCCTTGTGCTAAATTCCACAACTTTAACAACACAAATGCAAGTACTTAGCCTTTGAAAAATTCCTTTACAAAGTTGATGACAATTCTGGCCGATTCTCCACACAATATCAATCTTCACAATGTAACAAAAGAGAGAAAAATTTCACACGAGATGATGAACTTGAACAACCACTCTTACAAGCCAAGTCTTTTTCTTTTGTTGTAGGCTTGACTTTTCCGGTTTTTCTTCTTTTGATCTTTCGTTTTTTTTTTTACACTAGAACAACTGAATAAACTGGAAATTACAGAAAGAAAAGTCGGATCAACACTTAGAAATTTTCAAGGCCTTTCCTACGCAAGTATGAAGTTAAGTGCTTCGGTTGGCTCAAGAACAAACCCTAGGTTGATGATATGCCAAATATGAATGGAAAAAGACTCAAAATAACCTAATCTATATGAACTAACAAGGGTTCGGATGATTCAAGCAATTTGGAAGCAACAATTTTGAATTTCAAAGCAAGATACAACCGAACAAGAAAATCCCTAAAATTTAGGAAAAATTCTACCCAAATCTCCTAATGATGCTCGGCGGTTTCTACCCTAAAACAAACTGCAAAAACTCGTCCCTTTCCTTCCCTATGCAGACTCAATGACTCAAGCAAACAACAAGAAGGAAACAATGCAAACAAACCAAAAACACTACACATAAAATCATGCAAGGACACGAAATGGTGAGCGAGTAAAGAACCGAATTTTCTATAGATTTAAAGGCAAATTTGAGAGAAATACTTACGTAGCTCTAATACCAAATGATAGCCCTTCGGATCTATGGAAGCCTCTGTGCAAGAATTGCTCTTGGTGAAGTCGAAAATGGCCGATCTCCAAGGTTGAACAACAAGCCTCTTCTTCGGCAAATTTTAGGGTTTTTATGGGTGAATGGTGGAACGATTGTATGGCTGATGGATGTCGATGGATAGGTACCTCCTTATGTGTGGATTTGACGCACCAAACACAAGAAAGGCAGCCAAGAGGAATCAAAGATGCAACACACTCCAATTACTCAAGGAAAATCACTCGATTTGACACACAAGTGAAGAACTAAACTAAAAGCTTTGAAAACTGAAAACTCTGGATTTCAATCTGATTCAACGTTTCTAACAAATGCCAAAGAGTTTCTCCTAATAACCCTAGCTTACGGTTACTAAAAACAATAAAGAAAAATCACTAAAATTAACCCACTAAAGCTAAAAACGTGCCCACCTTCTAAACAACTAATGGGCTGATTAGGGAATTAAAAATAATATTTAATAATGTCTGAAAAACCACTAAACACAACAATAACATGATCGGGCTTCACTTGGGCTTCAATTGGGCTCCAATTCGGGCGTGGCCGGCGCCGGGTTTTGCGGAAAGGTTGCATTGCTTGGACCCGGGCTGGGCACAGTTTGGCTCGGCACTCCCTGAGCCAAAGGACCTCCCTTGAGCTGGTGGTGAGGTGGGTCAGGTCGGGCTCGAGGGATTGAGCCAGATGTGGGCCTGTGCCTATACTCATTTTCCATTGCCGCCGCAAATCTAGGGCAAGTCAGGTGGCTCGGCAAAGGCGACAATGGCTCGGCCATGAGGACTCTATTGGTCTTGGGTGACACCAAAGGAGCTGTGGGAGCCTTGGTGGCCGAGAGAAGTGGAGCCGTGCCTGGTGAAGTCTCTATGCCCCTTGTATGACCCGGCACGGTTTTAGGGTTTGCCCGGGTGGCCTTCGTCTTGATCTCGGCTTGGGGCATGTGCTTCTCTTGCATGTTGGGTACCTCACTGACCTTGAGCATAGTCATATCATGAAGGATCTCTCCATCGCAAACCGGCTACTACATTTTTGGATCACTCGCAACTTGGTTCCCAGGCAAGAGCACATGAACGAAGTTCTCATCACCGACGCCATCTACATGGACAAAGTGCTCTCCGGCTTTCAGTTGGATCTTCCCCGTATTGTGCTGGCTCACATGCAATTCTGTGCATCCCATGACTTCCATGCTTTACCCTTCCCTCACATCATCAAGAAGCTACTCTCCAACCTCAATCAGTACCCAGAAGACGCACCTGAGACTGCCTACAGCAAATGTCTTACCATGCACACAGTTCGGAAGCTGAAATCTAAGGAACAACAACCCAACCCTGCTGAAATAGAAGAAATCCCACCTAAGGAAAAGGCGAGTTCCCAAGGCCGTTCTAGTTCCCACCCTCAGCAACCCCCCTCTTCAGACTCCTCTGCGATCCTCCTTGCGTTGAATCGTATTGAAAAAGCTATCTTGGAAGGCTCGACTGCCAACACGGTCGCCATCCATGATCAAGTAAGAGAGTTGGGGCGTATCAGTTCTGATGTCGAGAGTCTGGTGGACGTTCTGCAGAAGGATTGGCAAGGTGCAATCAGTGATCATCAGGCCGCGGGCCAAAATGTAGGAACCGACGACAAGGATGCAGAAGAAGAGGCCGTTACTACGCCATAGGAACGCTTGTTCTAGGTTCCCAGTGCTGCAACGCCACAACGAGCTAGTAGTTTCCCTTAGGATCCTACTCTCCTCTTCTATCCCTTTTGTTGTCTTTCTTAAGATTGCTTTTGTTGTCTTCCTTGCTATCTGTTGTTTGTCTTGTCGGTTGTTTGTTGTTTGCTTGTGGTATTTTGTGTGTTTGATCAATGATAAGTGAAGTTTTTAATGATTATCTTCAGTTTCGTTCCCATGATCATTTGTCTTCGCCTTAAGTTTTCATTATGACATTTTATGGGCTTGCTGCAATCGCCTATTCACTCCGATATCATGTTCTTAATTTATACTTAATCTTTTCGATGATGTCAAAAGGGGGAAGAAAAGGATAGGAACCTTGAACTTTGGAGACTACTGAATTAATAGGAACTCTGAACTAGTTCTATTTCTAAGGGGGAATTTGAAATAAACTTGTTCACTTGCTTAGGGGGAATTTGCAACCATTGAATGTTCTATCACTAATCTGTACTGTTGTAAATCCCGTTATCTCAATATGGTCTCATAAGATTCAAAGTCCTATTATGTTGTCAGGTTCCTTGTATTTGTCATCATCAAAAAGGGGGAAATTGTTAGGAAACGGAACTCTGGAACTTAGGTTCCCCTGAGAGTTCCGTTCCTCAGTTTCTCTACTTTTGAAGATGACAAATATTATGATACTAATGTTTTATCTCAAAGATGTGTTTTAAGGAACCACAGGAATATACCGAAGGCAGGAAAACCAAACAGAATAAGGGAACCAAAGGAACAAGACAGCTGAAGGAATCCAGAGGAACCCAGGTGTGCCCAGAAATGGAGCTTGCGATATTGCGATTCCCGAGAAATCTGGGAACACACAACCTCGGAAAAAAGGTGTCAAAAACGACTTGTCCGAAGCTTCCAAAAGTCTGCCAAGGTCCAAGAGCTAAAGAACAAGATGCCTAGAGAATCTCTACCTCGGACAAAGACGATGAAAGCGACAGCACATGAAGACGTCGATGTCCAGCAGACGGTTCCCAAGCGGCCAGCTTACTCAACCTCGGACGAAAGCGTTTTGACAACGACACCACAAGGCTCGTCTGAGGTAGTTGACCAACCAAGAGAGATTCTGAGCTGCCTAGGTTGTTTGCACATGCCAAGAACAACGTGGATCAAGGAGAACCACCAATCCTAGGGCAAGCTCAATCCGTGGGAACCAAGAGAGGATCGAGCTGCGAAGAATCCTCTATAAAAGGAAGACTAACCCAAGGGTTATCTTTAAGCACCAAAACAAGAACTCACACTCATTAGCAAATATCTAGTGTGAACCTCCAAACAAAGATCATCAAAGCAAACCGAGATCAAGAGGAACCAGTCAAGGAAGAAGAGCTGAGTGTTGAGTTCCTGTGACTGTAAGTGATAGTTCCTAGGTGCGAAAGTCTGTTTCTTGGATTGATTATTGATTGTGTTAAGTTTTCTAGGATTCTCTAACTGTGTGTAAGGCAAAGGAAATGTGTGTTCGTTCCTAGGATAAGCTGTAACCAAAAGAGATAAGAAATCAAGAAGTAGACTTTGAAATCCTTTCGAAAGAAAGGTAGTGGTTTTTATCCTGGATTGCTAGTTGGCAATCAAAGGTTTCCACTATAAGGAACTTGTCTTTTGCTTGATTGTTTATTTCCGCTGTGAAAGGAACTGAGAATCGTTATTCTGAGTTCCTTAAGTTTTTATCTAACAATCATGATCCTACACCTATGAGCCCAAATCCACAAAAAAGGCTAAATCCACCACTCTCTCTTCTTCCTCCCTGGGTCAGGTCTCCTCTCTCTTCTCTAAGAGAAAGATCCTCAAACCGCTCATCATCGGTAAGGAGTTCTGGACCCAAGCCATAGAAGAAGAAGATGAGGAACTGTTCAGTGATGCCCTAAGCGAGTTTCTCTCTCTACTGCAGTATCAAGGTTGGGATGAACTTTTGGTTGAGCCTTTCTCCGCCTCTGATGAAGTTGTCCGTCAGTTCTACCAGTCTCTCACCTTTGTACCCGCCAAGGATAACTCTCCCTGCAACGACGCCATATTCCAGTGGAAGGGAACCATGTACCCTTTGTCCCCCAACCTCATAGCGTCTGCTCTTGGGATCGAGTCCAGATCTGGCTTTGACATTCTGCATCAAAAAAAGGCGTGGCCCAAAGGAAAAGGTTACAAGTCCAAGGGAGAAGTGGTGAAGAAACTCTATGACGGCGACTACCCCTCAACCTTGGAAACAAAGGACCTCTCCATCGGCAACAAGCTTCTGTACTTCTGGATCATCCGAAACCTAGTTCCCAGGCAGGAGCACCAAGCCTCAGTTCTCATCACAGATGTCATTCTAATGGAAAAGGTACTATCTGGAGTACAAGTTGATCTCCCCCGCATTGTGTTAGCTCATACGCAGTTTTGCAAGTCCCACACATCCCATGCCCTACCCTTTCCCCATCTTATCAAAAATCTCCTCTCCCTGCTACACCAGTACCCTGATGATTTGCCCGAGACTGTCTATAGCAAGGTTCTCACCATAGCCACTGTTCTAAAATTGAAGACAAAGGATCACCAGGCATCCCCTCTGAAGTTCAAGTTAACTCGCCTAAGGAAAAGGCCAGTTCCCAGGGCCCTTCAAGTTCCCTACCACCGCTCAACCCCACTCAAGACTCCTCTGCGATCCTTTCTTCTCTGGGTCGTATTGAAAAGGCTATCACGAACGGCTCGACTGTCATCACGGTCGCTCTTCGTGATCAAGTAAACGAGCTAGGGAAAATGAGCTCTGTTGTCTTAAGTTTGGTGGAAGTTCTTCAGAAAACTTGGGAAGATGCAACCGATACTAACAAGGCTGTTAAAGAGGAGGCCGCTGCATTGCCATAGGAATGCTTCTTCTGGTTCCCAGTGCTATAACCTCACAGTGTGCTAGTAGTTCCCCTAGGATCCTACTACCCTCTTCTATCCCTTGTTGTTTTCTTTAAAGGTTGCTTATGATGTTGTCTTTGTAGGTTGTTGGTGTGTTGTTTTGTGATTTGTCTCACCCCGCCTTGAACAATGTTAAGTTTTTGTTAAGTTAATGACTACTTTTGGCTTCGTTTCTATGATTACTTTGTCTTTGCCTTAAGTTTCCATTATGTTTCTGTTATGGGTTTGCTGCAATTGTGTATTTACTTGAATATCCCGTTCTTAACTTATCACTGATCTTTTCGATGATGTCAAAAGGGGGAAGAAGGATAGGAACCTTGAACTTTGGAAACTACTGGACTATTAGGAACTCTAAACCCGTTCTACTTATAAAGGGGAACTTGAATAACTTAGTTCATTTACTTAGGGGGAATTTGTAACTATTGAATGTTCTATCAATATTTTTTAAAGTTGAAAATCCCTTAGCTCAATTGTTCTCATGAATTTCATGTTCCTATTATACTGCCAGGTTCCTTATATTTGTCATCATCAAAAAGGGGGAAATTGTTAGGAAACGGAACTCTGGAACTTCAGTTCCCCTGAGAGTTCCTTTCCTCAGTTTCTCTACTTTTGAAGATGATAAATATTATGATACTAATGTTTTATCTCAAAGATGTGCTTTAAGGAACCACATGAATATACCGAAGGCAAGAAAGCCAAACAGGACAAGAGAACCAAAGGAACAAGACAAAGGAAGAAATCCAGAGGAACCCAGGTGTGCCCAGAAATGCAGCATGTGACTTTGCGTTTCCCGAGAAATCTGGGAACACCAAACCTCGGACAAAAGGAGGTGAAAGCGACTTGAGAGAAGCTTCCAAAAGCCTGCCACCATCCAAGAGCAAGACTCCAAGATGTATAGAACAATGGACCTCGGACAAAGGCACTGAAAGCGACAGCTCATAGAGATGTCACTATCCAGAAGACAGTTCCCAAGTGCCCAGATTGTTGAACCTCGGAAGAAGGAAGCTAGAGAACGACTTGGCTGAAGTAGTTGACTAACCTAGAAGGCTTCTGAGCTGCCTAGGTTGTTTGCACATGCCAAGAACAATGTGGACCAAGGAGAACCACTTATCCTAGGACAAGCTCAATTTGTGGGAACCCAGAGAAGATTAAGCTGCGAAGAATCCTCTATAAAAGGAAGACTAACTCAAGGGTTATCTTCAAGCACTGAAATACGACTCACACACATTAGCAAATATCCAGTGTGAACCTTCAAACAAGATCATCAAAGCAAACCGAGATCAAGAGGAACCAGTCAAGGAATAGAAGAGCTGAGTGCTAAGTTACTGTGACTGTAAGTGATAGTTCCTAGGTGTGATGGTCTGTTTCTTGGATTGATTATTGATTGTGTTAAGTTATCTAGGATTGCCTAACTGTGTGTAAGGCAAAGAAACTGTGTGTTTGTTCCTAGGATAAGCTGTAACCAAAAGAGATAAAAAATCAAGAAGTAGACCTTGAAATCCTTTCGAAAGAAAGGTAGTGGTTTTTATCATGGATTGCTAGTTGGCAATCAAAGGTTTCCACTATAAGGAACTTGTCATTTGTTTGATTGTTTATTTCCGCTGCGAAGGGAACTTAGAATCGATATTCTGAGTTCCTTAAGTTATTATCTAAGAATCACGATCCTACAAGACTCATCTACCCAGCCTATCTCTGTCACCACCTCTCAAAATCCCCAACCTGAGAAGAAAATTGAGGAGAAAACTGAGGCAAAAGCTGAGGAGAAATTGAAGGAAATCACTCCTGCATCGGCATCTGCTACAAAATCTATCTCGGAAGGAGGATCCCATGACTCCTCCCCAGATAAGACCACCCAGGAGATCCTCAGCCCAGAGCCCTCACCTACTAGCCTTAAGTCTAAACCCATCTCCAAACCTGGTCCCTCTGTTGCCACAAGGCTGAAACAACGGAAACGAAGTTCCCAAGCTTTAGTTCCCTATGACCCTCCCTCCAAAGAGCAAAAACCCTCAAAAAGAACCAAATCCCTCACTCTCTCCTCTTCCTCGCTCGGGCAAGTCTCCTCCTCCTTCTCCAAGAGGAAGATTCTTAAGCCACTCATCATCGGCAAAGAGTTCTGGACCCAAACTCTCGAAGAAGAAGATGAGGAACTGTTCAGCGAAGCCCTCAGTGAGTTTCATTCTCTGCTGCAATACCAAGGATGGGATGAGCTCTTGGTCGAGCCCTTCTCCGCCTCTGATGAAGTAGTCCATCTATTCTATCAGTCTCTCACCTTTGTGCCCGCCAAAGATAACTCTCCCTGCAACGACGCCATATTCCAGTGGAAGGGAACCATGTATCCCCTGTCACCCAACCTCATCGCGTCTGCTCTTGGGATCGAGTCCAGATCTGGTTTTGACATACTTTATCAGAAAAAGACGTGGCCCAAAGGAAAGGGTTACAAGCCCAAGGGTGAAGTGGTGAGGAAACTCTACGACGACGACTACCCCTTAACCCTGCAAACTAAGGATCTCTCCATCGCCAACAAGCTTCTGCATTTCTGGATCATCTGAAACCTAGTTCCCAGGCAAGAGCACCGGAATACAGTTCTCATCACGGATGCTATCCTCATGGATAAAGTGTTGTCTGGTGCACAAGTTGATCTCCCCCGCATAGTGTTGGCTCACATGCAGTTCTGCAAGTCCCATGAATCTCATGCCCTGCCCTTTCCCCATCTCATCAAAAATCTTCTCTCCCTGCTTCACCAATACCTAGATGATTTGCCTGAAACTGTCTACAGCAAGCTTCTCACCATGACCACTGTCCGGAAACTCAAGACAAAAGATCCCCAAGTCCCTCTCTCTGACCCTCAGGAAGAACCGCCCAAAGCCAAGGCCAGTTCCCAGGCCCCTTCAAGCTCCCTACCACCGCTCAACCCTTCTCAAGACTCCTCTGCGATCCTCTCTGCTCTAGATCGTATTGAAAAGGCCATCACGGAAGGCTCGACTGTCCTCATGGTCGCTCTCCGTGATCAAGTAAATGAGTTGGGAAAGATGAGCACTACAGTCTCAAGTCTAGGGGAGGTACTACAGAAAACATGGGAAGATGCAACCGGCGCAAATTAGGCCACGGGCCTAAATGAAGGAACCGAAGACAACAAGGCTGACGAAGAGGAGACCACTGCTCTGCCATAGGAACGCTTCTCCTGGTTCTCAGTGCTGTAACCTCATAGTATGCTAGTAGCTTCCCTAGGATCCTACTACCCTCTTCTATCCTTTTGTTGTCCTCTTTAAAGGTTGCTTATATTGTTGTCTTTGTAGATTGTTTTGTGATGCTTCGTGGTTTGTCTTCCTCTGAACAATGTTAAGATCTTATTAAGTTTAATGACTACTTTTGGCTACGTCTCTATGAATGATTTTTCTTTGCCTCAAATTTCTATTATGGTTTCTGTTATGGGTTGACGCAATTGTTTATTTCCTTTGATATTCTGTTCTTAACATGTCAACTGATCTTTTCGATGATGTCAAAAGGGGGAAGAAGGATAGGAACCTTGAACTTTGGAAACTACTAGGCTAATAGGAACTCTGAACTCGTTCTACTTCTAAGGGGGAATTTGAATAAACTCGTTCATCTGCTTAGGGGGAATTTGCAACCATTGAATGTTCTCTCATTATCTTACAACGTTGTAAATCCCTTAAATTCAACTGGTCTCATGAAATTCAAAGTCCTATTATGTTGCCAGATTCCTTGTATTTGTCATCATCAAAAAAGGGGAAATTGTTAGGAAATGAAACTCTGGAACCTTAGTTCCCCTGTGAGTTATTTTCCTCAGTTTCTCTACTTTTGAAGATGATAAATATTTTGATACTAATGTTTTATCTCAAAGATATGCCTTAAGGAACCACAAGACAAACATCGAAGGCATGAAAGCCAAACAGGACAAGAGAACCAAGCAGCAAGCCAAAGCAAGAAACCCAGGTGTGCCCAGAAATGCAACATGTGATGTTGCGCTTCCCGAGAAATCTGGGAACACCAACCTCGGACAAGAGAAAGTTGAAAACGACTTGTGCGAAGCTTCCAAAGTCTGCCATTGTCCAGAGCAAAACAACAAGACGCCTAGAACACATAACCTCGGACAGAGAAAGGTGAAAGCGACTTGTCATGGAACCTGTCACTGTCCAGAAGACAGTTCCAAAGTACCCAGGTTGTCGAACCTCTGAAGAAGGAAGCTGGAGAACAACTTGGCTGAAGCAGTTGATCAACAAAGAAGGATTCTGAGCTACCTAGGTTGTTGGTACATGTCAAAGACAACATGTATCACGAATCACCACACATCCTAGGGCAAGCTCGATCTGTGGGAACCAAGAGAAGATCAAGCTGTGAAGAATCCACTATAAAAGGAAGACTAACTCAAAGGTTATCTTGAAGCACTGAAATACGAATCACACACAATAGCAAACATCAAGTGTGAACCTTCAAACAAGATCATCAAAGCAAACTGAGATCAAAAGGAACCAGTCAAGGAATCGAAGAGCTGAGTGCTAGTTCCTGTGACTGTAAGTGAGATAGTTCCTTAAGTGCTAAGGTCTGTTTCTTGGATTGATTATAATTTGAGTTATGTTATCTAGGATTGCCTAACTGTGTGTAAGGCAAAGAAACTGTGTGTTTGTTCCTAGGATAAGCTATAATCAAAGAGATAAGAAATCAAGAAGTAGACCTTGAAATCCTTTCGAAGGAAAGGTAGTGGTTTTTATCCTGGATTGCTAGTTGGCAATCAAAGGTTTCCACTATAAGGAACTTGTCCATTTGCATTTGATTGTTTTTATTTCCGCTGCGAAAGGAACTGAGAGTTGACATTCTTAGTTCCTTAATCATTATCTAACAATCACGATCCTACACTATGCTTCCTGCTGCTATTGTTCTAAATCTTGATAGTTTCTTATGCGTTCGATAGTTAGGGTTACTAGGACTGGTTGAACTGCTAACTATTTCAGAATAGGGACATGAATATTCATAGGAAGGAATAGAGATAATCTAGGATCAATCAATCAAATGAATGGTGGATATTTGCCTAGATAAGTTACTTTTCCCAATTGATTACAATCTTTACTTTGTTACTTGCAAACAAACTAAAAACCCCCTTGTTACCTTTGGTATACAACCTGTTGCACTAAGAAAGATTGCTACCTCCTTGTGGGATTCGACCCTTGCTTGCCTACTATACTTAGTTAGGTTTTTGAGGATTTACTTTGATTAGGCATAACGACTTTAGCCTCGTCAGTATACCATGACTTCAAGTAGAATGTAGAAGCGCTTCCATCAATGAAGTTAAGAAGGCGATCTGGAATATAATTCTCATCAGCTAAACACTTTTCTTTAATTGATGGGTTGAAATAGCCATAAAAACCAAAATCCATTATGGCTATATTCTTCCAAGCATCTGATTCTTCAAAGGCGCGCTTCCTGAAGTGGTATAAAACTTCACCAATTTGCTGTTATAACAAATATGAATAAAAATCAAATTAGGTTCAGAAATAGTGAAAGTTATAGAAAAAGGACTAGTCAGAGAAGGACGCTTACATCATCAGTAATCCACTTGTTCTTGTACTGTAGTTTAAAGAAAAAGTCCTTATTAAGTGAACCATCATGACTAGGCACAATAGCGTCACGATTTCTATAAGAATAAAACATTACAGATATAACTAAAACAAAGTGACTTAGGGACAACTCTTGAAGAAAGAATGAAACTCTCCCTTACCCAACTGTCCCCAAGTAGGATAAGGGACAATCTCAAACAGTTGGAAAACGATGAAAAAACAATTCAATACTTCAATCCAAAAAAAGATAAAAACTTACTTATCAGATTTGAGCCATTCATGGAAAGGTCTACGCTCCTCAATATCGTAAAATGAATATGCTGGCCTTCCAGGAATTCTGATTTTTTTACTCTTGTCACCAGTAAAAGGAGTTTGCAAATTTTTGCTAAGCGTTAACTGTCTACTGGATTTGCATACAAGGCAACCCTCTTCCGACCCTTGTGAACCTTCAAGCGATCCACCCTCACCTTGAGATTCACAGATTACACCAACCTTGTTCAAGTCTGTCTTTTTTTATTCAACTATGGATTCAATATCCCCGATTGCATTATCGTCTTCCATTTCAGAAACT
The DNA here is from genome assembly GCA_027886185.1 of Rheum nobile. Lineage (NCBI taxonomy): Eukaryota > Viridiplantae > Streptophyta > Magnoliopsida > Caryophyllales > Polygonaceae > Rheum > Rheum nobile. The sequence continues at coordinate 9,178,072 of WOAB01000040.1, forward strand.
TCCGCAGCTTCTGTTGTTTTTCCACTGCCACCCCTAACATTTGCTAGTTCATCAATCGTTGCGACATTGACACTCTCAACTATGGATTCAATATCCCCAATTGCATTGTCCTCTTTCACATCAGAAACTTGAGCAACTTCTATTGTTCTTCCAGTGCCACCCCCAACATTTGGTAGTTCATCAATCCTTGCGACATTTCCACTCTCAACATCCAAAGTACCATCACCTTGTTTCAGAACGGGTTCATTGGTGTTGGCATTATCAACAACTGCATTATTTTTATCTAGTTTAGATTTATCATTTCTTGATATAACAAAACTAGGACAGTATGCAACTGTCCCCATCATTTTGCAGACAGTTACAAGTTGTCCCCATGATGGTGGAGACAAATAGAACAAAACTGTCCCCATCTATCTGTCCCCAAAATGTGGGGAGATGTCCCCATGATGCTGGAGACAGTTAGAAACTGTCCCCATAAATGTGGGAAGATGTCCCCATGATGCTGGAGACAGTTAGAAACTGTCCCCACCATGTTTGAGGACAGTTAGAAACTGTCCCCATATGTAAGGGAGATGTCCCCATGATACTGGAGACAATTAGAAACTGTCCCCACCATGTTTGGGGACAGTTAGAAACTGTCCCCATATATGAGGGACAAATTATATATTGCCCATTAAAGTTTACAACACATGTAAATAACATTTAAAAATAACAACAAAACTAGGATTACCTGAATCCTTCAAATTTGCATCAACTTCAACAACAAAATTCTGAGTCATGACTTCGTTTGTAATACCCCGGATTTGTAATCCTTTATAAGGATTAGAATGCTACCCATGTCAACAAGAGCTCTTCCTTTTCCTGGTTCAGGTGAGGACAAAGAACTAAGAAGTTAAGCGTGCTAGGGTGGGAGTAGTCCTGGGATGGGTGACCTCATGGGAAGTTCCCGGTTGGCATCGGGACAACGTCTCTAAGGCTGTAGGCCTTACAAATGGTATCAGAGCCGACTCTGGGTTACGAGTGGGCTTGTCTTGGATGGCAGTCGCTCGACCCAGAGGGTGGTCTTTGGGACTTGACGGGCCATGACGAGGCCGTCAAGGGTTTAAGTGGGGGTGATTGTAATACCCCGGATTTGTAATCTTTTATAAGGATTATAATGCTACCCATGTCAACAAGAGCTCTTCCTTTTCCTGGTTCAAGTGAGGACAAAGAACTAGGAAGTTAAGCGTGCTAGGGCGGGAGTAGTCTTAGGATGGGTGACCTCCTGGGAAGTTCTCAGTTGGCATGGGGACAACGTCTCGAAGGCTGTGGGCCTTACATCATCACCTAGACCACATTCATCCTTAGTATCACAAACAACTTGTCTTGGGAGTGCTACAACCAGATTAACTTTTTCAGCTTGCAATGAACATATCTCTTCTTCTCCTTCCTCATTCAAACTACAATCCACACCATCTCTAACATCAACATCAAAGCTACAACATCCTCATTCATACCACCATCCACACCATCTCTAACTTCAACATCAAAGCTAGAACATCCTCTTTCTACATTACCTTCCTCATTCAAACTTCCATCCACACCATCTCTAACTTCAACACTACAACATCCTATTTCTACTTTACCTTTCATATTCAAATTGTAATCCACATCATCTCTAACTTCAAGATCAGGATGTTCATTGATATCTGCATTTTCAGAAGATTCCCCAACAACAACATCAGAATCAATAGCCTTACTTATCACCTATCAAAAAAATAAAAGCAAAAAATTAATAAAACATCACAACATAATACAAATTGAAGTAGCAATTATTAAAATAATTAGGGGACAGTTACATAGTGTATTTAAAATGATGGGGACATTTTGAAATCTTTCCCAAGAGTCTTGGGGACAGTTACTATAATATCCCAAGTAGATCTGGAAACAACTTTTAAACTGTCACAACATATAGGCATATTTTGAAAATTGTCCACACAAATGTAACACAACAAGTAGGGATTAAGAAAATTGACGTGTGAGAATTTACCTGATCAATTTTTCTTTCATGCTCAGAAATGAGTTCAATTGCGCTTTGTAAGGTATTTAAATTTGTTGTAGATGTAACATCAAACTCATTGAAGATCTGTTCTCTTGACGGCTGAAAAGAAGCATCATCTTGATCAGTGGCATGCAAGTCTTCATGTGTTGCATTAACATTCAAGTTCATAGTCTTCTTAATATCTGCAACATCCTTCACAAGTAGAGAAATTTTCAAGTCTTGAGCCTTCAAAATAGAAAACAGTTTCTTTGCCCAGTCTGGTTCTAGGGTATCATTTTTTTTGGAATTAACACCAGCTCCATCAAAACTTCCCGCGTCGTCCTTTCTTCTCGGTATTTCAAAAGAAGCACTAACAGTTTCTTTGCTTTTTGAAACTGCACCTTCATCCTGTTTCCCTGAAACATTATCTGTATCTGTAGGAGACAAATTTGCAGGGAAATATTCATTCAATATATGATCAACCTGCCTTTGCAAGGCAACATTTTCATCATACAAAACAAGTGCTCTTGAGTTGTCCTCCAAAGTCACAGACTTACCAACATGATGGACAGTGACTTGGGCCAAGACCTTAGTCTAGCGCATATCTGGCTTGCGCGTCCCTGGCGTCCCCCATGGAGCCAAGTGACAACTAGGAGGGACTCTCCACTAGATTGTCTTAAACTTAACTTGAGAAATACAATGAGAGTTCTACCCTGTTTATAGAAAAACAAAGGGAAAACTAGGGTTGAAGAGGAAATCCTAATGGGCTTGGGCCCAAGATACAAGGCCCAATCCATTACATCATTCTAAAAAGGAAATGTAAAACATAACAAGCAAAGCTATAAATAGAAAGCGGGACCACACCAAAGGTGAGCATGGCAACGGGACGCGGTTCATGAAACGATGTCACCGAGAGCACACACGCCAGAGAGGCACGGCCCGGAAATAGAACCACTTGGGACCCTGCGTCGGAGAAGACGCCCTTCACTTGGCTCCATGGGGGACGCCAGGGACGCGCAAGCCAGATATGCGCTAGACTAAGGTCTTAGCCCGGGTCACTGTCCATCATTCTCCCCTTCTTAAATACGAATCGTCATTCATTCGTGCACGTAGAGCTGAGGGGGAACACAGAAAATATATTGGCGCTTCTCCCCTTCTTAAAGACAAAGTTGGAGTGTGGGAGGGCGCCGATCATGCGAGTGAGCTGTTGGTGCTGTTGGATGAACAAAATGCAAGAGCCTTGCTCCCCTTCTTGGAACGAGAATACCTCTCCAGGGTCGAAAGGGTAGCAGAGATGGCCCGGGATAGCTTGGCCAACGGTGTTGGCTACGCAGCACTCCATGTCGGTATGGCCGCACTCAGGGAGCTCCATGACAAACTCAGTGCATCGGCCGGACTTCAACTCGTCTGTGGGATCGGATGGCTTCGGTGTAACAACCGTCATAAGCAAAAGGTATGGCGGCACGACAGGCGTGTAGCGGGTGATGGTCGGTGTAGCTACATTGTTGTTGTCAGCAGGAAGCACGCCGGTCTTGTCGGTCTGAGGCACAACGTCCGTCTTGGGCTCATCTGTGGTCGTCGTGCCGACCATGGCTACATTGTCCTCGTCAGCTGGAAGCACGTTGGTCTCGTCGGTCCAAGGCACAACATCTTTCTTGGGCATATTTGTGGCGCTAACGGGTGCGGAAATGGGCGCTACAGTACACTCTGAGTCTTGAGCAGCTTGGAGAGCAGCCTTCTCGGCACGCAACTCAGCGATACAAGCAAGAAGCGATGCGGTGTCCTCAGAGAGGGTATGAGCATGTTCAGGTCTTTGGTGGTCGCTTGCAAATCGTCGTGTCATCACATAAACCAGCTGGTCCTACGTAGTAATGGGAAGTAAACGGCGCTCTGTACGCCCCTGTTTGAGCCGAGACCACCATGCACGAGCGTCGTGCGTGAAGTAGGATGTTGCCACCTGAACCTTCTCGTAGCCCATGTAGGGAAAGTGGCGCAAGGCAAGGCCGTGTTGCGGAGCCAATCGTGATACGTGGCATAGTCACTAACACCATCAAAGGGCTCGATGTACAAACGAGGCACATGGCGGGGACTTTCGGCGGGAGCTCTCTGGCTACGGTCATCATAGCGACCCGGGTCATGAACGCGGCGTACAAGGTTGCGATCTATACCATGGCGCTCCGTGCGGTGAGATGGGGCACGCCTAGAGTAGTTGGCAGCCACATTCAAAGGTCGTGGTGCCATCTCGATTGTACCTATACGAAACATGACTAAGCGGAAGTCAAAGCAATCAAAGGCACGAGAACCTAACGACAAACCAAGTCCTTGTCACAAACAACCCCCAAACTTTGGCACTCAAGGGCCGAGAAATTTGGGCACGCGTGAGGCGGATTAGGCTAGACGTCAGGCTAGAAGCAAATGAAGTAGCAAGCAATGATTCACACAAGCGTTGATAATTAAATGCTACTTGGAAACGGGAAACTTGGATATTTTTTTTGACCTCGGAAATGGACGGTCAAGCAATGAAGAATCACACTTGAACGGCACACGTGAAGGTGAACGGTAACGGACGGGCACAAAGTGAAGAATCACGCATGCACCGACCTTACAAAGAGAACAATGGCGGAAGCAATTGAAATATATGAACAAACTTAGAAACGGGATTGAGTGCCAAAATTTAAAGATCGAAAGGAACAAGAAACTTAGCTTGAGGAATGGCTCTGATACCAATTGATACGATCTATCCCCGCTGAGGAATCCAAGGATGTTGTGATAGAACAAAGGAATCAAAGTGGAGGTGGTATTATGTTTTGCCATCAGAATGTGAAGAAACCCAAGGATGTTGTGATACGATCGATCCCCGCGGAGCAAGACCGATCTAGATCCGAATCGTTTATTCTTCCCAAGCAAGCACTCGTTCTTCGCGTTCTTCGTGTTCTTGGCTTTCTTCAAGAACTCATTCAAGGGAAACAACGTTATGTTCCCCTTTCTTGGGTTTGGCGGATCAAACCCCTTGCGGCGGATGGGAGGAGGGGTTCAACGTGATGAACACCCGAGGTGGTGGAAGGAGGCCAACGTTATGGCTCCTTAGAGAACTTTAAGAAAAGGCTAGAAGAGCCTTCAAAGAGAGAGAGAGAGGTGAATGAAGTGACAACTAGGACGGACTCTCCACTAGATTGTCTTAAATTTAACTTGAGAAATACAATGAGAGTTCTACCCTATTTATAGAAAAACAAAGGGAAAACTAGGATTGAAGAGGAAACCCTAATGGGCTTGGGCCCAAGATACAAGGCCCAATCCATTACATTATTCTAAAAAGGAAATGCAAAACATAACAAGCAAAGCTATAAATAGAAAGCGGGACCACACCAAAGGTGAGCATGGCAACGAGACGCGGCTCATGAAACGATGTCACCGAGAGCACGCACGCCAGAGAGGCGTGGCCCGGAAATAGAACCACTTAGGACCCTGCGTCGGAGAAGACGCCCTTCACTTGGCTCCATGGGGGACGCCAGGGACGCGCAAGCCAGATATGCGCTAGACTAAGGTCTTGGCCTAGGTCACTGTCAATCATTATGTTTTGCATTTCCTTTTTATAATGATGTAATGGATTGGGCCTTGTATCTTGGGCCCAAGCCCATTAGGGTTTCCTCTTCAACCCTAATTTTCCCTTTGTTTTTCTATAAATAGGGTAGAACTCTCATTATATTTCTCCAATGAAGTTTAAGACAATCTAGTGGAGAGTCCCTCCTAGTTGTCACTTGGCTTCACCTCTCTCTCTCTCTCTTTGAAGGCTCTTCTAGCCTTTTCTCAAAGTTCTCTAAGGAGCCATAACGTTGGCCTCCTTCCACCACCTCGAGTGTTCATCACGTTGAACCCCTCCTCTCATCCGCCACCAGGGTTTGATCCGCCAAGCCCAAGAAAGGGGAACATAACGTTGTTTCCCTTGAAGGAGTTCTTGAAGAAAGCCAAGAACACGAAGAACGCGAAGAAGGAGTGCTTGATTGGGAAGAACAAACGATCCTGATCTAGATCGGTCTTGCTCCGCGGGGATCGATCGTATCACAACATCCTTGGGTTTCTTCACATTCTGATGGAAAAACATAACACCACCTCCACTTTGATTCCTCTGTTCTACACCTTGATTGGCTTCTTTAACTTTCGGTTTAGCATGCTTCTTGGGTTGAGGATTTCTTGTTTGTATATTCTTTATAGATTGTCTCAGTGAAGAACGACACTTAGACTGAGCACCACTTGTTTGTATATTCTTTATAGATTGTCTCGGTGAAGAACGACACTTAGACTGAGCACCCCTTGTGGCAATCTGCTTGACAGAATCTTTCTTTGTAGCAGGCTTCTTAAAATCATTTTTCTCTTGAACTTTTTGTGTAGCAGGCTTCTTAAAATCATTTTTCTCTTGAACTTTTTGTGTAGCAGGAGAATTCACAACCTCAGATTTTCGCTTCCTAGAATCTCTAACACATGGAGATGAAAAACTTACTCTTTTTCTCTTTGCACCAGCCTTTTCCTCTTTTAACTAAGACAAAACAATGCCCATGTCAACACTGTCAAAGGATATTGAATCTTCTTCATTTTTCTGTTGACGCTCATGTGCAAAAGCAACCATGGATTCAGAAAAAGAATCGAACAATTCATCATCCACTTCATCTTCAAAAAACAGATGACGAAAACGCGCATGCTCTTCATACGGTGGATAGTGAATTTTCTGTAAGAACATACAAGAAAGAATTGACATAACATAGTTTGATACATTTGACAGAAAGGAAGCTTGGAGACAGTATTCAACTGTCCCAATGATGGTGCACATAATATGCAATTGTCTCCATCATATGAGGAAAGTTACAAGTTGTCCCCAAAATGGTAGGGACAAATTCTACGTGTTCCTAGTAACCTGGAGACATTAGTGTCCACACCTTACTGTCCCCGTGATGATGGGGACAGTTAGAAACTATCCCCGTGATGGTGGGGACAGTTAGAAACTGTCCCCATCATATTGCAGACAGATAGAAAACTGTCCCCATATCTGAGGGACAGATTATAGATTGCCCATAAAAGTTTATAACACATGTATATAACATTTAAGAAAAGGACTTACCAAAGGATAAGTATCACAAAACTTATGCATCTCAGAAAACTTAAAGTAAATCTGTTTTTTAAGACTAGACCAACAATGCATATATGGAACATTTCTTGGCCTTGTACCAACACATTTAACAAGATGTCGAAACTGCGGAAATGACTGCAAAATCCACACCTTCAGAAAAACAATAAAAAAGAAACAAAAATTAGCATAACTACCTATTTGAAAACAAAACATGAAAAGGGGACGAAAAATAACAACATAAAAGAATTTAATAATACCTGAAAAGGAAGTGGGTAACCAGCCATTGAATAGCTATACATTTCTTCAGTAAGAGGACGACCAATCATCCCAGTAGCAACACTTATAATGACATCATGAGAGGCACAATACACAACCCTACCCCAAGGATACTTACAAAACATGTCCCAATCATTGAATAGTCTGACAAATTCAGATCTAACATGTTCTTGACGTGTAGGGAACAAAACCATCTCAACTATAATAAGATGTGCTAGCCTAAACTTCTTATCCCTATCTTGTTTAGCATCAAACAGATTTAAAAGCCATGGCTCAACTCCTAGTACCTCTTTCATACTAGCATTGGGAGGCACAAATTTCCTATGATCATCGCAATTCATGCCAGTAATCGCTGCAAATTCAGCAAATCCATACCGGCATACATGGCCTCCTACTTTAAACCACATCTCAAACTTTTTTTCACTCTTAACCCCGTGCGCAAGAAAGAAGTGGACTTATTGGCTCACAAATTTGAAGCTATCACCCCAAACAATAATATCACCAAACAAACCTTTGCGGATACGATGCTTATCCTCAATGTGCAAAGACGCCTCAATATGAGCAAGTACTGAATACTTGTTATACACGTTAACCTTATCGGGACGATGCCACACTCTATCACAAACATACTCACATTCTGATGGATCCATCACCTATAAAACAAATTAAACAAACAGAACTTTCATACTTAATAAATAAAACAGTTGGTGCAAAAAGTTACAATAATGTACCAACAGTAAGGGGACATTTTATAAAGGTCATGTAAAAGGTAAAGAAAGTAACAAAAAGCACCCCCAACAACATAGGCATAGAGTATAATTGTTACAAAAAGCAATTAACAAATGTGGACAGTGAAGACATATACTATAGAATCAAGGACGGTTATAAAATGAAAAAAACAATATCAGGACAGTTAGAAAATCTCACAACAATATGGGGACAGTGAAGAAATATAATATAGAATCGGGGATAGTTACAAAAACCACTAACAAAATGTAGGGACAGTTAAAAACTGAACAATAGAAGATGTGGACAGTAAAAAAATATGAATAATAGGAGAAACAAGTTTCTAATTGTGACATATATAGATAGGGACAGTGAAAACTGTAACCAACAACGACGGGGAGAAGTGAAACAGTCCACAACACGTTTAGAACAATTTGAATATGTACACATGCATCCTCAAAAAGAAGATTCGGTAGAAACTGAGAGTATAGTAAAAGCACGAAAATGATGAAGAATGAAAAACAATCAAGTCTAGACACATAGAAGCATGATTCGATACATAATAAACCCTAAAAAAAACGGAGACAGTTTAAGGAGAGAACGACACTTACGAGAAAATCAAACACAGTGGAATGGTAGCTTGAACGAAGTTCGACCAAATCGGAAACGATTGAGAAGAGACGAATGATGTGGAAGAGGGGAAGTATCAGTAGGAGAGCAAAAACCGACTCCAACGGCCAAAACGGGAGGAGGAGGAGAGAGAAAAGGGCATTATGTAATCATGAGGAGGAGGAGAGAGAAAGAGCAAAAACGCGCGAGTTAGAATAAGAGGGAGTCACACTTGCAGTTTCGGATTAATGAGACCCGCTCGTGCTATTCATGTGAAAATTGGGCCCTTCGGACCCAATTTTCTCAGAATAAATCAGGAATATGAGAAAAAACCAATACCAAACCGAATTAAGATGAAGCCCAAAACCCAGTTTGGAAAATAAATTTGGAAAACAAGACTAGCCCGAAAGAGGAATCCAAAAATGCAACAGAAAGCAAGTAAAGCCGAAGTTTAAAATATATAAGAAGTCTTAGAGTAATTGTAAAAGGACGAATGGAAAGCAAGAACAAAAGTAAGATCAGGAAAAAAGCTTTGGCAAGTCTAAGAGATAAAACTGCAAAAGAAAACAAATAGTGGTGTCTTTGTCAAAAAGCAAAGCAACCTAGAGAAAACCTGCACCATATCAACAGATAACATAACACTAGAAGATTCATAGTAGTAAAAGTAATATATGCATGAGTTATAGATCCATAGCCCACATTATAGATCCATGTCCTCTGTCAAATTAGCCGAAGGTCTAAGATAACAACACAATTAATAAAGATGAGACTGAGAGTGACAAATCAACAGGCCGGTCACAGTAGGGTTCAAAGCTAGTAGCAAAAGGTAACCCATTCAACACATTAATTAATAACAGATTTGCCCTTCCCCCTAGTCTTTCTTTTGCAGTTTGTCACCGGGGCAGAGGGGTTAATGGTTGTAGGAACAGTAGTCATGGCAGCAGTCACCAGCTGCTCAGTCGGAGAAGAAGCAGGCCCATAATTAGAGTTGATTGTGTTGTTGGAGTGCGCAGACTGATAGGGTTTGAGGAGTGGGAAATCCATATGAGGTCCACCCATAGGGCTTGCCTGGGTGGCACCGCCCTGCTCTGCCTCCATGGGTCACTCGGCCATGGACGTGGATTTTTTTTCTAACTCTTCTCACATTCAAAACCCTCTATTCCAGCATCCCAATTGTGGTGACGATGACCCATCGCAATATCCCACTTTGCAACAGGCCGCTGCAGTCTCCTTCAAGAAGAAGGCTCCGCCTCCTGCCTCCACTTCTCATGTTGCTACTGATGTACGTTCCTAATGTGTCCTATAAGGATATGGTGGCTCATAGCTCCACCCAGAAACTTGCTATGCCATCCGCTGCAATTTTGCAGAAATGGTCTGACCTCTACGAAACGACGATAATGAAGAGATCATTGACGCTAATCCTGCTTGCCCTATTGTTTCCTTGTCAGCGGCGGAAAAATGGGCAATGCGGTCGAGATCCTTGATTATACATATTTTCAACAAGGGGTCAGTTTATACGCAAATCAAGAGGAAACTCGAGCATTATGTGGAAAAATTCATGAATGATGATGATTATCACCATGTTCTGACACAATGTCCATGGATGATTGGTGATAATTATCTTATGATCCGCCAATGGAAGCCGGATTTTGACCCATTCAATGAAAAAGATCAAGTGCTAACGGCTTGGGTTCGTATTCCTGGTCTAAGTCTTGAGTACTTTAATGAAGGATTTCTTTGGAGGGTTGGTAATCTGATTGGTCAAGTCACACAGATCGACAAAACGACATTTGCTGCAGATCGAGGCCAATTTGTTAGATTGGCGGTGGAAATCGATCTTTCATAGCAATTACTGTCGAAGTTCAGGCTTAGGGGCAAAACTTGGATAATACAGTATGAGGGTATTCGAATGTTGTGTTTCAATTGTGGCATCATTGGTCATACGATGGATCACTGCCCTGCAAATGTTGCTTTTGAAGTCGCGCAAGAAGCCATTGATGACCTGTTGAATGTGCTGATTCCCTACCTTGCTATCAATCGCAAAGCTTTGATGCATCACACGGGGTATGGAACCTGGTCACGAAGCCTACCAAAAGGCCTTGGCAATGAATTTCTCAGGATTTGAATGTGCTATGAAGAGTCAGTCTCAGGATCGTGGTGCTACCTCAATCACTAAGCCCCAGACTCACAACCACACTACCAAACATCCTCATGGGCCAACTAAGTTCGGCCATGGTTCGCGGTTTACCACTGATAGGCGTTGTCGCAAGCACCTAAATAAAATAATCCTTAAAAACCTAACTAAGTATAGTAGACAAGCAAGGGTCGAATCCCACAGAGAATCAAGTTATATATCCTGTTTGCAAAATCATTCACCAATTGATAACAAAGACAAAAGGGGGGTTTTGGTTGTATCTAACTAAGAAAACGATAAATAAAACATAGAAAGCTTAGCTAGACAAATATCCACCTTTAGTTTGGTTGATCAATCATTGATTATCTCTAGTTCTCAATCCTCATGCATGTCTTAATTTATGTTCTAAATTAGTTATCAGTCCAACTAGTCCTGATAACCCTAACTATTAAACAATCAAGAAACTATCAAGATAAATCTAACAGCAGCAGTAAGCTCAGGAATAGATAGGCTCATGCAATACTGATTTTTCGCAGCATTTAACACATAATCAATTCTCTTTCATAATAAACTAGTCCTACCAGTCCTAGAATATCATGGATGCTACAAAAGATAAGGAATCTCAACCCGAAATTTCCAAACCCTAGCAATAGACAATTATTAATATCAACTAGGTGATCAATCTAGTCAAATCAATAAGAATCACTAGGAATAAGCTCAAGAGAAAAGATATAATCCAAAGGATTAGGAAATAGAGTTATAACCTCACAATCATGAATCAAATGAAGGCTTCAATTGTCAGACTAAGCAAAGGGTGCTTAGTTCTTCATAGTCTTGAAACAAAAACTCAAAGGGAAAACAATACTGACTAATGAACGATGACAAAAACTGAATGATAAACGATGATCATGCTTGGAGGCTATGGAACTAGGTTTAAATAAACTAAACCTAAAACCAAAGATCACAAACATAATCTAAAAGGAAACTAAAATAATCCTACCGGAATAAAAGAAATAAAAGAAAAAGAAAATAATTAAATAAAGTAAACTTCGGAAAATCTTCGGACGAAAGAAACTCGGCCCGTGCTGATGCAGTTTTCCGCGACCGCGGAGGATTTTCCGCAACCGCGGCAAATTCACTTTTGCTCTAGACTTTTCCACGACCGAGACTGTTCTTCCGCGACCGCGGCCTTCGTAAACCCGCGATTGCGGTTTTGTTCCCGCGACTGCGGCCTTCGTTTTCTTGCTCTCGCCTAGTCTCTTCGCCGCGACCGCGGTTTGGCTCCTGTAGCACCTTCACTTGGTTCTACTTCTTCGTCTTCTTGGTTGGCTTCCTTCTCTCTTCAATATATCTTCATTTAAGCTTCTCCAAACCACCATATATGCACATCTACTCCTCAACTCCGATCTCTACAATACGCTCTAAACATCCTCAAATGGTACCCAAAACACCGGTAACAACTCCTAGTTAAACATTATTTGGCAAAAAAAACTCCTAGTTAAACACTACAAAGTAGCGCTGATCAAATTCCCTCATGCTTAAACCTTGCTCATCCTCGAGTAAGCTAATATAAACCTACTCCTCCAATCAAATCCCCAAGGTCTTAGGAAGCATAGAAAAACCATCTCCACTAAGAATTGCACCTAAACATGAATCTCCAAGGCACCAACACAATAAACACAATCACAACCTACAGCCAAACTTAAAGGAAAGCAGAGTACTTCCCCCAAGCTTATCCCGAACACCATAAAGTGAATAAACATCTAATTCTAGCCTCCATCTATCTTCTTATAACTCCCAAAGTGACCTACCCGAATCCTCCTTATATCACCTCTTCTTATGTCACCACGCCAGGAAAAATGAGGAATCCTAATAATCACTCTATTTCTTTTCACTCATTTTGCCAAGGCGCCCTTTCAAGTTTTCACCAAGCCACTCATTTCATTTTTCAATAGATGGGCTCACATAAAACTCACATCACTCTTGACCAATTATTAACCCAGCCTAATGCTGGTCCAAGCCACCTGCTTATTACCTAAGCCGCCCTTGTGGGTTTTCGACTTATCCCAGGATTTCTATTTTTGCCTTTTTTGTTCAATTTTTTGGCTTTTTCCTTTTTCATTATTTTTTTCTTTTTCTTCTCAACGACTAGCAAGTATAGAACACTCCCCCATGATTAAACATTGCATTGTCCTCAATGTAATGAAAGACAAAAAATAATAAAGCACATGGAAAAGCAAAAAATAACTCACAAACGTCGCCGAGTTGGCTTGGACTTGAAAAGTTGTTGCTGGCAGTAAATCAATATACGCACATGTCGCTGGTGTCGCGGCGGTCTTCAAACAATCTCCACCGTGCACCCAAATAGATCCACTGTAAGGTGTAGTGGTATATCAAAGAATCGGGGATGCACGGCCTTCAATGAACACAAAAATGGGGCCCAGATGTAATCGTGGTGTGGGCCTTGGTGTTCCTCCTCCTCCTCAGCTGTCGAATGTTGGGCCATCATCGTTGCCAAATAAAAATGTGGGGCAAATGTCTCCTCCTTGGCAACATGATGCGCACCATCTCTCAATGTAAAATCGGACAGTAAGCTTTGGTAGAACTTTTTTTTTTCATGTTAGGAGACTTACAGTGGTATTTCCGTGACCGCGGAAAATTTTCCGCGCCCGCGGAAATGTTTCTGGTGTGTAATTGACACCGTTTTCTATTAGTCTTCGGGCCTCCTTCCTGCAGGTTAGTCGAAATGCAAAAACAAAAGCAAAAGCAAAATAACACACAAAAAACAACTACAACATGGAATGAAAAGACAAGGAAAAAAAAACTACATACCTCGGGTTGCCTCCCGGACAACGCCTTAGTTATTGTCGTGGCTCGACCTGGTACTCTCCTACTCAACTCAGGTTGCTCACATCAATTGAGAACTTGGGGTTTCCATTCGGAGGGTGTCGCTTTGAATCATCTATGCTGAATCCGACCCTCACCCCGTCGAATTCCATTGTGAGCGAACCGCTACTCACATCAATCTTTGTCCTTCCCGTGTTCACAAACGACCTTCCTAGCATCACAGGGGCTGCATCCTTATCTTACCCCGTATCCATCACAAAGAAGTCCGCAGGGAAAATCAACTTGTCAACCTCTACCATCACGTCCTGCACCACTCCTTTGGGGTAGACATAGGAATTGTCCGCCAGCTGGATCACAATCCCCGTCTTCTCTAATGGTACGACCTCCAGAGACTCATACAGTGAGATAGGCAACACATTAATGGAGGCACCCAAATCAAGCATGGCCTTGTCGAACAAGGTGCCCCCAATCTTGCAGGGAATAGTGAACATGCCCGGATTACTTGCCTACTTAGGTAACCACTTTTGCAGCATAGCGGATGCATTCTCACTAACCTGGACCTTTTTCTTCTCCTTTACCACCTTCTTCCTCTTTATCGTGCACAGCTCCTTCAAGAATTTAGCATAATGAGGGATGCTATTAACCAGCTTGAGTAAAGGAATATTTACCTCGCAGTTGTTGAAGGTCTCGAACAGTTCCTTATCATTCTCCACCTTTCTATTGTCCTTTAGAGCCTCAGGGAAGGGAGCTGGGGGCTTCAATGTACTGAGCGGAGGAAAATTGGGGCGAATATACCCATCATGAACGTCAGAGGCGTAACCGCGATCGCGGTTTTTCTCCGCGGTCGCGAGCGTCTTCTCCGCGGTCGCAGACTTCAAGAATTTGGTCCTCTTCAGCTACGACTTTTCCGCGATAGCGGAAATCTACCCGCGGTTGCGGAAAAGCGTCGATTTCTTGCTCGTCTACAGAAACATATCCGCGATCGCGGCTTCCTTCTCCGTGGTCGCGAAAAACTTTCTGTTGGCCACGACTGATGTTCACTTCTGCTCCGCTCCTTAGCGTCATGGAACAGACGTTCTTCCTCGGGTTTACTATTGTTTGAGATGGTAGTTTCCCCGGTTCCCGAGCTTCCAACTTACTGCTATAGAGATCTGCCCCACTTGCTTTTCCAGGTTCTGAATACTAGACTTCGTCTCTTGCTGATGCTGGATCATGCTCTGAGTGAGAGTTTCTTGATGCTTGACCACCGCTTGAAGTTGTGACGCCATGGAGTTCACAGTGCCAGCCAACGTCGTGACACTCGGTGTGAGGGCCCTGATCTGGTCCTCACTGGACATATATGAACTTGAACTTTGGCCTTGGGTTCTTTGGTCATATGGAGCTCGAAATTGTTGTTGTTGACCCCCAGGCTGCTGATATTGTTGTGGGCGGGGTAGGAATTATGGTGGCCTCGGTTGATACTCTTGATTCTCCTGGCCTTGAGTAGTGCTCTCCTGGTTCCCGTACCTCAGATTGGGGTGATCTCTCCACCCTGGATTGTATGTGTTGGAGTACGGGTCATATCTTGGCCTTGGAGAGCCGTATCCTCCAATGGCATTCACCTTAACAGTGGGCTCCTGCAGCGTGGGACATGCATCGTCGCCAATTTGATAGGCGTTGTCGCAAGCACCTACCCAAAATAATCCTTAAAAACCTAACTAAGTATAGTAGGCAAGCAAGGGTCGAATCCCACAGAGAATCAAGTTATATATCCTGTTTGCAAAATCATTCACCAATTGATAACAAAGACAAAAGGGGGTTTTTGGTTGTATCTAACTAAGAAAACGATAAATAAAACATAGAAAGCTTAGCTAGACAAATATCCACCTTTAGTTTGGTTGATCAATCATTGATTATCTCTAGTTCTCAATCCTTATGAATGTCCTAATCCCTGTTCTAAATTAGTTACCAGTCCAACTAGTCCTGATAACCCTAACTATTAAACAATCAAGAAACTATCAAGATAAATCTAACAACAGCAGTAAGCTCAGGAATAGATAGGCTCATGCAATACTGATTTTTCACAACATTTAACACATAATCAATTCTCTTTCATAATAAACTAGTCCTACCAGTCCTAGAATATCACGGATGCTACAAAAAATAAGGAATCTCAACCCGAAATTTCCAAACCCTAGCAATAGACAATTACTAATATCAACTAGGTGATCAATCTAGTCAAATCAATAAGAATCAATATGAATAAGCTCAAGAGAAAAATATAATCCAAAGGAATACGAAATAGAGTTATAACCTCACAATCATGAATCAAATGAAGGCTTCAATTGTTGGACTAAGCAAAGGGTGCTTAGTTCTTCATAGTCTTGAAACAAAAAACTCAAAGGGAAAACAATACTGACTAATGAACGATGACAAAAACTGAGTGATAAAAGATGATCATGCTTGGAGGCTATGAAACTAGGTTTAAATAAACTAAACCTAAAACCAAAGATCACAAACATAATCTAAAAGGAAACTAAAATAATCCTACCGGAATAAAAGAAATAAAAGAAATAAAAGAAAAAGAAAATAATAAAATAAAGTAAACTTCGGAAAATCTTCGGACGAAAGAAACTCGGCCCGTGCTGATGCAGTTTTCCACGACAGCGGAGGATTTTCCGCGACCGCGGCAAATTCACTTTTGCTCTTGACTTTTCCGCGACCGAGACTGTTCTTCCGCGACCGCGGCCTTCGTAAACCCGCGATCGCGGTTTTGTTCCCGCGACCGCGGCCTTCGTTTTCTTGTTCTCGTCTAGTCTCTTCGCCGCGACCGCGGCCATGGCCTCCGCGACCGCGGTTTGGCTCTTGTAGCACCTTCACTTGGTTCTACTTCTTCGTCTTCTTGGGTGGCTTCCTTCTCTCTTCAATATATCTTCATTTAAGCTTCTCCAAACCACCATCTCTACACATCTACTCCTCAACTCTGATCTCTACAATACGCTCTAAACATCTCCAAATGGTACCCAAAACACCGGTAACAACTCCTAGTTAAACCCTATAAAGTAGTGCTGATCAACTGCCCTCTCTATCGAGGATGATAATGCTGACGGCGACATCGTCACTGACGTCGATGTTTCGCTGCCATCTGAACCC
Organism: Rheum nobile; assembly: GCA_027886185.1. Lineage (NCBI taxonomy): Eukaryota > Viridiplantae > Streptophyta > Magnoliopsida > Caryophyllales > Polygonaceae > Rheum > Rheum nobile. The sequence goes on from WOAB01000040.1 coordinate 9,194,938, forward strand.
CAACCAATCTCATCGGTGGCAATTGAGATATCGGCCATCCCTGAAATCTTGGAGAAGCCGTTAGAAGCAAATTAGGCGGGCCCATCCAATCTGTTTAATGAAACAAAATCTTCTAGTATAAAGGTTAGAAAAGATCCTAAAGATTCCGTTCTATCCCAAACCAAGAAGGCCCTAGGCAAACTTGCTTCTCGATCTTCTGTACCCTTAAAAGATTCGATGGTAAAAAGATATCAATTTATCTCTAAACTGGTTCTATCTAAGCCTAAAAATGCATACCCTAAGATTACCAAAGCTGCTCCTTCATTACCTCCCAAAGTTGACTTAAGCCTCAAAAAAGTTACTCCCCCCTCGACCTTGAAGTCCTCTGTGCAAAACCCCCCACCCTTTGAAGATGGACCGAGTGACAATGGCAGAGACCTTTATGGACTACAAGCAGCGAAGCATTCTGGTGTCAAACCGCCGGACGGGGCCCTTTCTGTCAAAGCTCCCAATGTTGGCAAACAAGATGATAGTAGAGTTATTGCCACTAGTGACGGATCATCAGCTTCTACTGTGCCGAATATCGATGCCGCCAAGGCTCAATAATGTGTTACATAGATTCGCTGGATCTAATGTTACGTATGTAAGCAATTCGAACTCCCTCACGCTGCCTATCAGTGGTTGTTGTTGTGATGTAAACTTGTCTTTCCTATGCAAGCTGCATTTACTTTGTTTAGTGTCTAAGTTCAGCTAATGTTGTTTGGACTTCTTCTAGGAAGTTGGAGTTAGTTAATTGCTTGTTGGAATTGTATCTCACACCTCTATAAATGGTGTCTTCTCGTTCAATGAAGTTAAGCCTCATTCAAGTTCATTTTCTTCTCCAAATCATATTGCTCTGCTGTGTGTGTGTGGTACTCCTTTGTCCAACAATCTGGTATCAGAGCACAAGGAAGAGTAGCACCACCAGCAGCCATGTCCAACAGTGTGTCCTCCTTCCAAGTTCCTTCCCTGAAGGCCAACCAATACGACAACTGGAGCATCAAGATGAAGGCTCTGCTGGGAGCCCATGATGTCTGGGAGGTCGTTGAAGATGGAGTGAGAGCAGTCGCCGATGAAGTTGCCTTGACTACTGCCGAAAGGGACAGTCTGAAGGACCAGAGAAAGAAGGACAAGAAAGCCTTGTTTCTCATCTTTCAAGCACTAGATGATGATGGATTCGAGAAGGTGTCAAACGCGTCGACTTCAAAGGAAGCATGGGAAAAGCTAAGGACTTCCTGCAGGGGAGCTGAGCAAGTGAAGAAGGTCCGGCTTCAAACTCTGAGAGGAGAGTTTGAGTCACTTCATATGAAACCTTCCGAGTCAATCTCGGACTATGTCTCAAGAGTCCAGACCACCTCAAATCAGCTAAGGAGAAATGGAGAAGAATTAAGTGATGTAAGGGTCATGGAGAAGATCCTTCGATCCTTGGACTCCAAGTTCGAGCTCATCGTGGTGACCATAGAGGAAACCAAGGACCTCACGGAGATGACGATTGAACAACTAGAAGGCTCACTACAAGCCTATGAAGAAAGACATGTGAAGAAGCAAGAAGCTACTGAGCAACTTCTCAAGTTGCAACTCAAGGAGAAGGGAGAATTCAGAAGCCAAGAAAGCTATGGAAGAGGCCGTGGACGAAGAGGAAGGGGACGCGGCCATGGACAAGGACATGGACGAGGTTGGAGTTCTGGAAATCAGAACTACAACAACAACAACAACACAGAGAAAGGAGATGAGTCTTCAAGAGGCCGTGGAAGAGGAAGACAATCAAGTTCAAGGTATGACAAATCACAAGTTCAGTGTTACAATTGCCAGAAATATGGCCATTATGTTGCAGATTGTTGGGCTCCAAAGAAAAATGTAGAAGAAAAGGCAAACTTCACTGAGGTGAAGGATGAAGAAAATGCCACACTATTGCTTGCTTACAAGGACAAGAAGGGAGAAGAACCTGATCTGTGGTACCTGGACACCGGTGCTAGCAACCACATGTGTGGAAGAAGAGACATGTTTATGGAGCTCAATGAAACAGTGAATGGGAAGGTTGCCTTTGGTGATGACTCGCAGATCTCTGTGAAAGGAAAGGGTGATGTTCTGTTTTGAGCCAAGGATGGGAGTCACCAGGTAATCTCTAATGTTTACTATGTTCCAAGGATGACTAGTAGCATTCTAAGCTTGGGGCAATTGCTAGAAAAGGGGTATGACATCCACATGAAGGATTACTGTGATCTGTTCATAAAAGATCAAAAGGGAAATTTGATTGTCAAGGTAAAGATGACAAAGAACAGGATGTTTCCGCTGCACATTCAAAGTGATATTGCAAAGTGTCTCAAGGGATGCTACAAGGATGAGTCATGGCTGTGGCACCTTCGCTTTGGACACTTGAATTTTGGAGGTTTGGAGTTGCTGTCAAAGAAGGAGATGGTCAGGGGAATTCCAATCATTCAGCACCCTGATCAACTATGCACAGGATGTTTGCTTGGAAAACAATTCAGGAAAAGCTTTCCAAAGGAGGCAGAATGGAGAGCATCGAGGCCATTGGAGTTGATACACACAGATGTGTGTGGGCCTATCAAGCCAAGTTCACTTGGTAAGAGTAACTACTTCCTTCTGTTCATTGATGATTTTTCAAGGAAAACTTGGGTGTACTTCTTGAAACAGAAATCAGAGGTGTTCGAAGTCTTCAAGAGGTTCAAGGCAGGTGTTGAAACAGAAAGGGGCTGCAAGATCAAAGCCATGAAGTCAGATAGAGGAGGGGAGTTCACCTCTAAGGAGTTTCTGGAATTCTGTGAAGCTCATGGCATTCGTAGGCTGCTGACAGTCCCAAGATCTCCTCAACAAAATGGTGTCGTGGAGAGAAAGAATCGAACGATTCTTGACACAACCAGGAGCATGTTGAAATCCAAAGGATTGCCAAAGGAATTCTGGGCAGAGGCTATAGCTTGTGCTGTGTACCTTCAGAATCGATCTCCCACTAGAAGCTTGGAAGGAAAGACACCACAAGAAGCATGGAGTGGGAGGAAACCTGGTGTTGCACACCTGAGGGTGTTTGGAAGCATTGCTCATGCTCATATTCATGATGTCTGCAAGACAAAGCTCGATGACAAGAGTCAAAGTTTGATCTTCATTGGCTATGAGGAAAGATCAAAGGGATACAAGCTCTATGATCCGGAAAGGAAGAAGATCATCATAAGCAGGGATGTTATCTTTGATGAAGAGGGAGTTTGGAACTTCAATTCCTACAAAACAGACTACAACTTCTTCGAATTAGAAGAGCAGTCGCAGCTTACACACCAGGAAAGCACTCCTCTGGATTATGAAACTCCTCCTCCCTCACCAGTAGCAAGCAGTAGCAATGAAGCATCACCAGTGAGTGAAAGCTCAAGTGAAGGAGCTTTGCGAACGAGGAGTCTGGAAGAAATATATGGGAGCACAGAGGAGATTGAAGACTTGACTTTGTTTTGTTTGTTTGCTGATTGTGAACCAGTGCAGTTTGAGGAGGCTGCACAAGACAAGAAATGGAGGAGAGCAATGGATGAGGAGATTGAGTCCATTGAGAAGAACAACACCTGGGAGTTAACAACACTTCCAAAAGGGCACAGGGCAATTGGTGTCAAGTGGGTGTACAAGGCGAAGAAGAATGCAAAGGGAGAAATTGAAAAATACAAGGCAAGGTTGGTGGCAAAAGGATATAGTCAGAGGGCTGGAGTAGATTATGATGAAGTGTTTGCTCCGGTTGCTCGCTTGGAGACTATCAGGTTACTTATCTCCATGGCAGCTCAACATCAGTGGAAGGTTCATCAAATGGATGTCAAGTCTGCATTTTTGAATGGAATTCTGGAAGAAGAGGTGTATGTCCAACAGCCTACTGGGTATGAAATGAGTGGGCAAGAGAGCAAGGTTCTGAGGTTAAAGAAAGCTCTCTACGGTTTGAAGCAGGCTCCAAGAGCTTGGAACAACAAGATTGACAAGTAATTCCAGAGAAATGGCTTCATCAAGTGTCCTTATGAACATGCCTTGTACATAAAGGCAAAGGGCAAAGATATTCTGATTGTGTGTCTATATGTAGATGATTTGATCATCACTGGCAGCAATCCAAGTCTGTTCCAAGAGTTCAAGGAAGAGATGATGCAAGAATTTGAGATGACTGACATAGGCCTCATGGCCTATTATCTTGGAGTAGAAGTGAAGCAAGGAGATGAAGGGATCTTCATCTCTCAAGAAAGCTACACCAGAGACATACTCAAGAAGTTCAAGATGGAGCATTGCACACCAGTCAGCACTCCCACAGAATACAATGCAAAATTGTCCAAGTATGATGAAGGAGAAAAGGTTGATCCAACTCTGTTCAAGAGTCTTGTAGGAAGTCTGAGGTACTTGACCTGCACAAGGCCAGATATTCTGTATGCTGTTGGGCTTGTAAGTCGGTTTATGGAAGCCCCTACAACCATCCACTTCAAGGCTGCCAAAAGGATCCTTCGATACCTAAGAGGTACAATTGCAATGGGCCTTTTCTATTCAGCTTCTGATGAATTCAAGCTTGTTGGATACAGTGATAGTGACTGGGGAGGTGATGTTGATGATCGGAAGAGCACCTCTGGATTTGTGTTCTTCATGGGGAACACTGCCTTCACTTGGAAGTCAAGGAAGCAACCAATTGTCACTCTATCGTCCTGTGAAGCTGAGTATGTGGCTGCAACTTCATGCGTTTGTCATGCAATTTGGTTGAGGAATCTGCTGAAGAAGCTTGCAGTGAGGAAAGAAGGGTCTACTGAGATCTATGTTGACAACAAATCAGCCATTCCACTACATCCGAGAATGTGTTGAGAACAAAGCTGTGAAATTGGAGTTTGTAAGGTCCCAGGATCAGATTGTGGATATCTTCACGAAGCCACTCAAGATCGATGCCTTTGCGAAGTTAAGAAATTCTCTTGGTCTAGTAAAACAAGTTTAAGGGAGGATGTTGTGATGTAAACTTGTCTTTCCTATGCAAGCTGCATTTACTTTGTTTAGTGTCTAAGTTCAGCTAATGTTGTTTCGACTTCTTCTAGGAAGTTGGAGTTAGTTAATTGCTTGTTGGAATTGTATCTCACACCTCTATAAATGGTGTCTTCTCGCCTCGTTCAAGTTCATTTTCTTCTCCAAATCATATTGCTCTATTGTGTGTGTGTGGTACTCCTTTGTCCAACAGTTGCTTCATGAGATATGTTTCCTCTATGATTGACATCAATATTTTAATATGGAATGTTCGTGGTGCGAGGAACACTAACTTTATGAATGCAATTCGGGAACTTATACGTCTCAACGATCCTTGGGTGATTGCTTTTCTCGAACCTCGAATCAGTGGGGCTCGCGTGGATGTGGTTTGTCGGCAAATTGGGTTTGATGGTAGCCTTCGTGTGGATGCTGGTGGTTTCTCTGGTGGTATTTGGCTGTTATGGCGTACTTCAGAGGTTGTGGTTAATCCGATTTCTCTTCATTCCTAACACATCACAGTTGAGGTGTCCCTTCGTGGGGAGGAGTATTGGATCTTGTCTGCTATTTACGTTTCTCCGAATCCAGGAACTCGGATGTCCCTTTGGGAGCATCTTGTTGAGTTTGCTCAGATTAATAACCGTTCTTGGATTATTGCGGGTGACTTCAACGCCACGCTATCCTCTCAATAGAGGTTTTGCTCTTCTTCCAATTCGAATATGTCATCCTAGACATTCAACGACTGGGTGGAATAAGACAGTATTCCGTAATATTTTTCACTGAAAGCGCAAATTATGGGCTCGTCTTACTGGGGCTCGCGCAACACTTCTGGCCTGGCCTTCTCATGTGGACTTGATCCCCCCTCCAAATTCCTGGATCAAGCTTAATTATGATGCAAGTTGCAAGAGGACCACCGAACTTGCTGGAGGTGTGGGCCTATTGCGGGACTCTTTGGGGTCTTACCTTGGTGGTTTCTCTTTTTAGTGTGGAGTTTGGTCTCCTCTCACGACAGAAATTTGGGCCTTGTTTCATGGGCTTCGCTATGCATCTCGGTTGTGCCTTACTCGCCTTTGTATTGAATCAGATTCTATTGTTTCCGTTAAACTTTTGCAACAACAATCCTTGCTCACTCATTAAGACTTTCATTTGATAGATCAATGTTGAGAGATGATCAAGGATCCTGGTTGGGAGGCGGGGATCAATCACGTCTACCGCTCAGCTAATAAAGTCGCTGATTTTCTTAGCTAATTTGTCTTTGCAACTTACGGATTTTTATGCTGAATTTTATGTTCCGCCTACGGGCTTAGTTTCTTTCCATAACTTGGATTTCCATCCTGATGTAGCTCCTGTGGGACAATCTATTTAACTGATTTGATTTCGCATGGGATTTTTGCCCCATTTCTCGACCAAAATAAATATTTAGATGTGTATTGTACACGTATGTAACTTTGTCTTATTTGAGTACAAATGTGCATTTTTGACAAGTGTACTTGGAGGATTGACAATATTTATGGAAACATGGATATCTTTCATTGTTTTTTAAGTTTTGTATTGTGGATAGTGGATTCTCTCCCATTAGAGAAAAGGGATCACGGGCTTAAGACAGAAAAAATCCCAATAAAGAAAAAGGCGAGTGCTCGAAGAGAAAAAGAGGTCCAAAGAGACGGATAGGGTATAACACAAAAGAGGAGAGAAGGGTAAATGGACTTTTTGGCTGGCTTCGTCCCCAAGGAAAAAAGCAACTATGAAAGAGGAAAGGAGGCGGTGAGTGGGCGAGAGAGAGGGTATTTTGCAGACTTCATTCCGATTCTTCATCGGGGTCAAGGCCTAACAACTTTCCAATCGTCTTGACGAAACACATTCATCCCCCTTTTCTTTCTCATGTGGTTCTTTTAGAAGGTTTTTGATGATGAAGGATGTGTACTACTGGATCGTCAGAGGCGTTTCCGGGAGGCTTTCTGACGGGGCTAAAGATGCGCAATGCAAATATCATTGATTAGCCTTATCAAAGTAAAAAGTCCTAACAGACCTACTAAACAGATGTATAGTAAGCAAGCAAGGGTCGAACCCACAAGGAAGGTCTGATGCAGTATCCAATTGTGAATGACAAGTAACAAGCAGGGGGGTTTAGTTATCACGAGAAAGCAAAGCAAGCAAAGCAAACAAGTTTGGTTGAGTTCAGAAAATATAATGGGAAAGTAGTCCTACTAGAGCGAGATCCACAATACAGAGATATAATTTGATCACAGAAATCTATTTAATCCAAGTTCTTTTACTATCCTTATAGTTGTTCCCATCCTGATCTTAAGTACTATAGATTCTCACAATTGTCGATAGACTTATCACTATGCCAATGGTAAAATACCACCGATTCTCACAGTTGTCGGTATACTTTACCACCAACAAAGCAATAGCAATACACATAAGGATATAGGATACATGCAAATAGAAAGACGTATTAATACTCGCATGCAACTGACTCTCACTCACGATTGTACGCTCGGAACCCCTATACGCACAATCGTGTATGCCACTAGATATGCACTCGGAACCCCTATATGCAATCCTAGCAATTGATAAAAAGTATTTAACCTAGTTGATCAGGCTAAGAAGAACAACAAGAAATCAATAATCAATATAACCAAGAGAATCAAACCAACATTTATAAGGATAAGAACAAGGAATAGAAATCTCACAAACACATCAACTGTATTGCTTCAATCGTCTAGTAGAACAAAGGGAAGTTAGTTCTTCATTCAAACGAGAATGAAAACCTAATAGAAAAGTAACATGCGTAATGTAAAAGTGTCTGCCTCTGGGGCGTGACTGCCCACTCAAGACCTAGAAAGAGGTCTTAAATAGGTTTAGGAATTAAGTTAACCTAATGGAAATAAAATAATAGAAATAAGAAAGTCTGAAATGCAATAAAGGAAATAAAATCTTCTGCTGGCCGCGAGGCGTGACGTGCCCACCGCGGGGCGTCAGTCTTCTAGTTGCCTTCTCTGAGATCTACCGTCGGGTCGCGGTGGCTTCTGGCGCGGGGCGTCAAGTTCCACCGCGGGGCAGTGAGTTCCACCGCGGGGCGGCGGTGCCTTTTTCAGCTTCTGCGACACTTTAGTAGAAACACCATAACTTTTGATTCCCAACTCGGATTGCGCTCATATTTTGAGGACTTGCAGTAGACTTCAAGATCTAACTCCTCGAATTAAAATCACTTCATTTGGACATCTGAGTAGAGAGAACGAACCATTTTAATTCATCACATTGTTCTTCTACTCTTCAATACACTTCAAACCTCTATAAATCCCATGATTTCTTCACTTCTCTCCACAACTTCTGGATTACAGACGTAGCCACAAATCTCATCCTAAACTCCTCTAAATAATGCTAATAATTGCTAGTTAAGGTGCATGAAATGACACCTATCACTTTCCCTCCCCTCAGAATTTTCAGGTCCACGGTCATGAAGCTAGCTCTCTTCCAACTTTCAAGCCATTTCAACAAGAGGAGACAAACATAACTAGTCAAAGGTCAACCTAGATTCTCCGAGTGTCGACGAGTGAATCTTCCTTCGTGGAAAATTCGGGATTCATAATGTATTTCTTTCACTAGTACAGAAATGCCTTAGCATAGCGTTTTTTTTATGAAGAGGATAGCGGTTTTACGAGCGCTGTCTATAGAACTGCGGTATTATATATTTATAGCGCTTTTTGTGAAAGCGCTATAAAAAAGCACACGCATAGCGTTTTTTTAAGAAAAAAATGCTATGTTTATTCTATTTTTTATTTTATTTAAATACGACGTTTACATAGCGCTTTTTCTAAAAAAGCGCTATGCGTGTGATAACTACTCATAGCGCTTTTTCTGAAAAAAACGCTATACTTGTGATAACTACTCATAGCGCTTTTTTCAGAAAAAGCGCTATGAATGTGTTTTTGTGCAACTAAAATTCCGACTAATTTTTATTGCGGTTTGGGAAAAAAAACGCTATATTTTTTTTTGATATATTTCCCTGTTCGAGCAACTCTTGTTTTCCCTGCTATATTTCTACAGCCAATATTTCAACAAATGAGCCATAGTCAATATGCAATACATAAATTAACCCCATTTCCATAACCAAAAGTTGCGAATTCATGCACAAAATAAAGCCAATTTGTCAATACACATAAAAATCCCCTTTGGGAAATTCTTCACTACATCAAGAATCTCAATACACATAAAAAGAGTGCTAAGTGCTTTCCAGAATAAGAAACTTATACGAGCAATTCATAGTAAAATAAAATCCCCTTTGGGAAATTCTTCACTACATCACACATAAACTATCCTCGAGGGGTCATAAAGAAATTGTTAGTCAATTGCAGTGGACAAGGCTGAACCTCATCCCACCCTATCCCATAGGCCAATGGGTTTTTCTTTATCCTTATAAAAAGATAGGTGTAACCCAACCATGCACAAGCCTCCTTCACATTCGTGACGGTACCCAGAGCAACCTCAGCGTTCAAATTATCTTTCAATGAGCTAATGAACTGCAGAAAAGCCAATGCACACAGGTAAATTCAGTAGTGATGGAGAAGTAACACCAAGTTACAGTATGCCAATAGTTTGGTAAAATTTTAAAAAGTGAAACACTGAAACTATTCAGCTAGGGTACACTGCTTATCCATCAAATTCGAGTTGGAAATTAAAATGGAGAATTGGGCTGGAACTCCATTTTTTATACATGATATTTAATTTCAAGGAATCCAAATGTGGGTTTTTCTTTTAGGAAATGGAATAAAAAAGCTATCGAACATTGAACATATATGAAAGAGAAGCATTAGTGGCAGTCTGGTAGAGAATAGAACATATGGACATGTAGTGAGGAAGAGCACTCAACAAATGGAAAATGGCTGAGAAGGGTTTGGAAATGTTGTGAGGAAATCCACAATAACCAATCATGTTTGAACACGGAGAGCAAAAAAACAGATTCAATGACATAAACCAATATGCTTGATAAACCTCATCAACTATATGAGTGTACCTGACTTTCAATGGGGAGCTGGCTCGTCAACAACCTCAAGTAATAAGCCAATTTGTCATGCGATGTAATAATTATGCCTTCACCACTCTTGTCAAATTGAGGTCTTCCTGCACGTCCAAAAATCTGAAAGAGACCCATCATCTTTTTACTGCATAAAGTAGCCTTATCATTCTAAATAAATATTGTATCTAAGTAATTGTTTCACCTGCATAACGTCAAGCATTCCCAGGTCTTTCCAGCCTCCAACTTTTGGATATATAATTGTGTACCCTAAAGCACATAACAATTTTTTTCCCTTCAAGCCATATTAGGGCGATAAAATAAGCAGAAACACCAACTAACAAAAGTAACAGTGCCTCCATAATAATACCCAAGTCTAGCTTAGAAAGTGCTAGATCAGTCACATAATATAACAGTTCTAAACCAATAAGTAACCAGATCAGTCATAGACTTTAATGCAATTTCCTTAAATTACGATAAGTGCACGACAAACCTTGATTACAACTGTATGAGTAGGAAGATTCACCCCCAAGCTAAAGTCGTTGTACAGACAAGCACTTGAAGAAATGAAAAGTCGGTTAAAAAGGTAAGGGCGAGGGGAGAAGATCAACAAATGGACAAGCATCGTTTAGCAACCTTCAAAAGTCCATCAAAAAAGGGCCGTTCAGTAAGACTTCTATCAACACGCAACATCCCAACTAGTTCTTTGTTTCTAGACTTCATAACATCTTTCTGAATCACAAGAAGACAAGATGGGACATAAGAAAAAATAAAGGGTCATGATTCACATGAACCTTTTAAGACAATAGATATGTATTTATGTAGTACTCATATATTTCCCATAAGTCAGAGAAGAACAAATATATAAGACAATAGACCAAAAACGGCATAAGATATACTATCACTCATATACATTTCATTTATTTACATACAAAATCATTATAATAATAAAACACTTAAAAATTTCATTATTTATAATGGCAGACACAAGACCAAATATATAAGACAATAGATGTGTATACACAAATCATGCATTGTTAAGCAAATATATTAGCTAGCAAAAAGTCAATTTAACCTGTTTCAATATATTAGCTAGCCAAAAAAATAGCAATTTAACCTGTTTCAATCATATACGCTCATAATATATTAGCTAGCCAAAAGTCAAATCATGCACTGTTTCAATCATATTTCTAAAATTGTGATTCATTTTTAGGAATTTAACTAGTTCATTTGCAAAGTTGTCTCATCTTCCACCCAAAAGTCAATTTATTGATCATCTTGCTGGCATTCATTCGACAAAAATTAGCAAAATAGAATTTGAACTCGTAGCTTTGAGTATTATAATCTCTAATCAGATTCATAAATCTTGATCTTCAATAAGTTAATAAAACTTCCTTACGTGGCAAAGGAGTATGGATTAACCCTAATCCCAATCTCATGTTATATGATATGACTTAACGCACCATTGCACATATGCACAACACAAATTATAGCTCCTTACCATAAGTTATATGCACTATGTTGCATTCAAACTAACAGCCAAGCAATATATTGACAGCCAAGCCTCTAATTCACAATTAATAAAGATGAAGGTTTATTCTATTCTATGTAGTATGACTTGTTGCTAAATGATATTGACAGCCAAGCAGAAACATGCACTTGAGGAGTATAATGCATTTAAATACACACACAGTTCGTATTTAGCAAGAATACACTACTATTACAATGTCTTGGAAGGACACATGTAGCAACTAATAATCTTTACACCAACACAACACTCTATTTATATTGCTTAGTGCTTACTATATTTTTAACCTCTTTTTCCCAGCTCATCTTTGAAGCATACACATTAATCTGTACAAGAAAAACTCTCGAATCCTAACCTTGTCAACATGAAGTTATCCAACCCCCGTAGTAATAAGCATTCACATGACAAATATATTTATCTTTTGATTAGAACCCAGCATGAACTTAGCCCCTGCCCCTTAAAATTCATGAACTTAGCCCCTGCCCCGTAGTAATAAGCATTCACATGACTCTCGAATCCTAACCCTATCAACATGAACTTAGCCCATGCCCCTTAAAATTCATCCAACAGTGAACAAATTAACAAAACCCTAAAAATCGAAATTCACAAAACTAAAGCAAATCAGACGTTGCTGCAGATCTAAACCAACAATTGCACAAGGATTGAGTAAGACTTGCACAAATCTAAAGCAATTGATCGAAGGCGCAAAGTACTTACCGAAAACGAGAGGAGGCGAGCGACTTCGAGAGAAGCTGTTGGTTTTTGCTTCGAGAAGAAGTCCAGCCGAGGAGAAGCGAGACGGGCCGGAGAGACCGCCGGAGAGACCACCGCGACGAGCCAGAGCTAGAGAGGAGGCAAGCGACTTCGAGAAGGGGCTGCTATTTTGCAGATGAATGAATATGATAGGGCTGGCTGGCATATGATTTTTTTTCTAAGTACACATTTATAGCGGTTTTTTTGAAAAAACCGCTATAAATGTAGATGATAGGCCAAGCCAACTGGTTTTTCCTTTTTTTTTAAAATCAAATATTTATAGCGGTTTTTAGAAAAAAACCGCTCTTAAAATATATTATAGCGCTTTTTATTAAAAAGCGCTATCCTTGTTATTCATTTTTATAAAGGTTTTTTTTTAAAAACCGCTAAGAGAATAAAATCATAATTAAAATAAAAAATAATAATATTTTCATAGCGGTTTTTTTACAAACCGCTATGCGAATTCTCTTCTTATAGCGTTTTTTAAAACCGTTATAATTTTTTCGCTATCTATAGCAATTTTTGTACTAGTGTTTGTAGTTCTAAACGTTGTTACAATCCATATTGTTGTCTGTTGATCACATTGTGAGGATGCGTTGTTTAGAGGTGGAAAGTTTTATCATGGATCGTTGTCATATCTAGGAGGTACAAAAACCTCTCTTATTATTCCATCTAATGAGTTTAAGCTTGGCAAGATAAACAAATTATGCAAAGAGCAGCCGTCTTTATTTGTCTAATATTTCATATATTTTGGGGTCTAAGTGATCTATTTCCACGTTGTTTTTAATTTTGTTGCCTATAAGAGATATAAACTTAAATTCAGAGGATGAACACTATGGAGAAAATATACATATATGTTCCAATTGTGCAGTTGCATGTCGTTGAAATAGGTGTATGAAGGGGACATCAATGCCCTTAATAGCGATTGTCACGAAAATAGTGTTTGTCCTTGGGTAATCTTTATACTTCCGTGATGTATTCAACCTAGTAATGTATTTGCTTCAATGTATTTGATTTATTGTTTTCGTAATTCTGGCGCTTTTTATTTGATAAACTTGCTCGTCAATGAATGATAAATAAGTGCATGAAATTTTAATTGTGCAACTTTACATTCTAATATTATTAACTAATATATATTTCTATGTTCAAGTGAGAACACATATGAAGGCAAAAGTCTATTATTCTTCTATGTAGAGTTGTATCTTGTTTCAATTCACGCGGTTGATCAGGTTGTTTTGAGCGTTTTGATAATAATGCATTCTTCTAATTGCCTTCGTTTATTATGTGCATATCTGATGCGTGAGCAATAGACAATGATGTTGAACCGAGTAACATGCCTAAGCACGAGCCGAGTCAAGATATTAAACATGAAGTACTATTCTTCCAGAATTTACTTGCATGTATAACCGCCCATTTGCTCGATAATGGTAAGATTGGCTGCACTCTTCTTACTTGGATTAATGTGCTGGAGCATTGATGAGGACATGAGAATTATAGACAATCATGAACTTAGCATCCATGGTACTGTCTTTCCTACTTTTGCTTTATTTATCTTTTCAATTGCCTTGGAAGTTGATGCATTAAATGTTCTAGTTGTTGGCTCAGCATAGTTTTGAATTATCTTGCATTTTCTAGGCAATTTAAGTATAACCCCATTGGTTTTGAGACTCCTCTATATATGAAGGCCTAATATTTGTATTTTTAGCAGATTTGAATGATATTATGCACCCCTTTGAGGTCATATTTAGAAAACTGAGTTTTCTACCCAAATCTTGTTCTCTTTATCATGTTTACGCTTGTGGTGAGTCAAGTGAGCTCTTTATCCTTGAGTTGATGGCGTAGCCTTTATGCTCTTGGTGGTGAGCTTCATCTATCCTTGGTTCTTGTTCTTAGATCTATCCTTGTACGAGCTGAAGTGTTGAACATCCGCATCAAAATGGTATCAGAGCATCAGGTTCGTTTCAGCTCATTTTTTTTTATTTTCTTCATTACTTCATCCTAAAAACATCTCAAACTTTCAGTCCACAAAGAACCCCTAACCCAAACACATTTCCAGTCCACAAAAGAACCTTGTAACACAAAAACAGCCATGGGTGATCCGGTTCCCAGAAATTTGACTCTCGAACAAGCTCAAAACGAGCGGAGAGATCGTCAAATCAATGAACTGCATCAGCAAATTGGAGAGGTTCTCACCCTTTTAAGGGATGAGAATGGTAGAGGAAGGCCGTTAGCACAAAGAGATCGTGAGGAGGCAAGCCAAACTTCTGGAGGAAGTGACGAGAGTAGTGATTCTGACCATAGCAGCCCGAGGCATGGGAGAAGAAACCATGCACGTGATGATTTTTGAGATGTGAAGGTTGAACCCCCTGAGTTTGATGGAAGCTTGAACCCGGAAGATTATCTTGAATGGGTGCAATCCATTAAGAGAGTCTTTGAGGCTAAGGGATATTCTGATGAGAAGAGCTTTAAGGTGACTGTCCTTAAGCTCAAGAAGTATGCATCTCTTTGGTATGAGCACTTGAAGCACCGAAGAATGCAAGAAGGAAAGAGAAGTATTCACTCATGGGCTAAGCTGCAAAAGCTCATGGACAAGCGTTTTCTTCCATCCACTTACAAACAAGAGTTGTACCTTCAAATGTCCCATTTGAAGCAAGCCAATCTCAGCATTGCGGAGTACACATGAGAGTTTGAACAACTCAAGTTGCGCACGAGAGTGAATGAAGAAGCGGAGCAAACCATTGTTAGATACATTGGTGGCATGACCCCCACCATTGCTGAAAAGGTGGATTTACAGCCCTATCGGACATTTGATGATGTTGTCAAAATTCCTCTTAAGGTGGAAAATCATATTTCGGGTAAGAGATCCTTCTCCAAAACTTTTTCAAAACCATTTAGAGCAAGTTCTTGTTCAGATTCTGAGCAGCCACAAAAATTTTAGAAGGAGAAGAGCAAGGGCAAGGAAGTTGCTAAAGAAGTTCCTAAGAAGTTTGATGGCAAGAAGTGCTTCAAATGTCATGGTTTTGGTCATTTTCAAGGTGAATGTCCAAACAAAAGAGTCATGACCATAAGAGAGGTTGATGAGATCAACCATGAGATTGAGAATGATTATGAAGAGCAGGGAGATGATGAGGAAGAGACCTTGGTAGTTGCTGATCATGGTGAATCCTTGATGATCAAAAGGGTTCTTCATTCTATTGAATTACCCAAGGAGAATGTGGAACAACGTGAGCAGATCTTTCACACTCGTTGCACCATCAATGGCAAAGTGTGTGAAATGATTATAGACAGCAGGAGTTGCACTAATGTGGCCTCAACCTTGAACTTCCCACGGTGGAGCATCCTCATCCTTACAAGCTCCAATGGCTGAACAAAGGGAATGATGTTTCGGTAACAAAACAGGCCCTTATTTCTTTTTCAATTGGCAAGATATATCATGATGAGATTTTATGTGATGTTATTCCTATGGATTCTTGTCATTTGTTATTGGGGAGACTATGGCAGTTTGATAAAGGAGTTTTACATGACGGCCGCCATAACACCTATTCCCTTATTACCAATCACAAGAAAATCATCCATACCCCATTACCCCCACCAATCCACAAAATCCAGTCCGAGAAGGGAAACACAAGTGAGAAAGAGCTATTCTTGAGTGAAACACGGGTTAAGAGAAAAATTCAGAGTGGGAAACCTTTTTTCATCTTGCTTATCCTTGAGCAAACTTTAAGCAAAGAGGAGATGACCTTGAACCCCATGGTGCATCCCTTACTAACTCATTTTGGAGATGTTTTTCCTAATGATTTGCCCACAGGTTTACCTTCGATTCGAGGCATTGAGCACCATATTGACTTGCTTCTAGGATCTATGTTGCCAAACAAGGCTGCTTATAGGTATAGCCCGCAAGAAACAAAGGAGTTGCAATGACAAGTTGAGGAGTTGATTGTCAAAGGCTATGTACGAGAGAGCATGAGTCCTTGTTCAGTTCCGGCCTTGTTTATTCCTAAGAAGGGTGACACTATGAGGATGTGTGTGGACAACCGTTCTATCAACAACATTACCGTCAAGTATAGGTACCCCATTCCTAGACTTGATGATATGTTGGACGAGCTCCATGGTGCACACGTCTTTTCCAAGGTTGATTTGAGGAGTGGCTACCATCAAATCAGAATTCGAGATGGAGATGAG
This sequence comes from Rheum nobile, assembly GCA_027886185.1. NCBI lineage: Eukaryota > Viridiplantae > Streptophyta > Magnoliopsida > Caryophyllales > Polygonaceae > Rheum > Rheum nobile. The sequence goes on from WOAB01000040.1 coordinate 9,211,407, forward strand.
TGGAAGACAACCTTCAAGACTAAGGGAGGCCTCTATGAGTGGATGGTGATGCCATTCGGATTATCAAATGTTCCAAGTATCTTCATGAGGATGATGAATGAGGTGCTTAGATCTTTCATTGGAAAGTTTGTGGTGGTGTACTTTGATGACATCCTTATCTATTCAAAGGATGAAAATGAGCATTTGGAGCAAGTATTCTCAGTTTTGCGCAAGCAACATCTTTATGCCAAGCTTAGGAAGTGTGAGTTCTTTTCATCAAGCATTGTCTTCCTTGGTTATGTGGTGTCCAAGGATAAGATTTTAGTAGATCAGTCCAAGGTGGAAGCTATTCTCACATGGCCAACTTCGAAGTCCATTTCTGATGTGAGGAGGTTCCATGGGTTAGCCTCTTTCTACCGGAGGTTTATTCACAATTTCAGCTCACATATGGCCCCTATTACTGAGTGCTTGAAGAATGGTTAATTTACATGGACCCAATCTTCCCAACGCACTTTTGAGGCTATCAAGCAAAAGCTTTGCACTGCACATATTCTTGCTTTGTCGGATTTTGATCAAGTCTTTGAAGTTGAGTGTGATGCAAGTGGAGATGGAATTGGAGTTGTTCTTGTTCAAAATAAGCATCCCATTGCTATTTCAGTGAGAAACTCAATGGAGCAAGGCTCAACTATATCACCTACGACAAGGAGTTCTATGCTATGTTCGTGCCTTGGATCATTGGAGTCATTATTTGAAGCCTAAGCAATTCATGCTACTTTCTGATCATGAGGCCTTGAAATACATCAATAGTCAGCACAAGTTGAGTTCTAGACATGCTAAGTGGGTGGAGTTCCTCCAATCTTTCTCATTTGTGTCCAAACACAAGGCGGGAAAATGCAACGTTGTGGCTGATGCTCTTTCAACGAGATATTCATTGCTTGCTGTTCTTGAGGCTAATGTGTTAGGATTTAGCTTCATCAAGGATCTATACTCGAAGGATACTGATTTCTCTCCATACTTTAGTCGGGAAGATAGCACCTTGCCAAGTTCATACACTATCCAAGATGGTTTTCTTTTCAAGGGAAACAAGTTATGTATTCCCAAAGGCTCATGTCGAGATCTTCTTATTCGAGAAGCTCATGGAGGAGGCTTAGCTGGTCATTTTGGCATCAACAAGACGCTGGAGATCTTATCTGAGCACTTTTATTGGCCACGTATGAGTGGAGATGTTCAGGCCATTATCTCGAGGTGTGCTACTTGTCATCATGCCAAATCTCAGGTTCATCATGGCATGTACACTCCTCTTCCGGTCCCAAGTCGTCCATGTGAGGATGTTAGCATGGATTTCATTGTAGCCCTTCCAAGAACGCATCAGGGTAAAGATGCTATCATGGTTGTTGTTGACCGCTTATCAAAGATGGCACACTTTGTTCCTTGTCACAAGACCGACGATGCATTTCACATTGCTGAGCTTTATTTCAAGGGGATCATTCGTCTTCATGGAGTCCCAAAGTCCATTGTTTCAGATCGGGATACTAAGTTTGTGAGCTATTTTTGGAAGATTTTGTGGAGGATGCTTGGTACTTGACTCCTTTTCAGCACTTCGTATCACCCACAAACGGATGGTCAGACTGAGGTTACCAACCGTACTCTAACCACCCTACTTCATAGCTTTATCAAAAAGTCTCTCAAGGAGTGGGATTTGAAGTTAGCTCATGCTGAATTTGCCTACAATCGATCACTGTGCTATTCAACCGAGAAGACTCCATTTGAGGTGAATTATGGGTTGAATCCTCTCTCCCCCATTGATCTTATTCTTTTTCCATCTTAGTCTCGTGTTAGCTTTGAAGATGAAGGACAAGCTAAGGAAATGAAGAAGTTACATGAGCAAATTCGAGCCACAATTGAGAAGGTCAATGAGATGTACAAGCAACGGGCTAATAAGCATTGCAAGAAGGCTATTTTCCAGCCCGGTGATGTAGTTTGGTTGCATCTTCGTAAGGAGAGATTTCCTGCCAAGAGGAAAAGCAATCTCATGCCCCGATCAGAAGGTCCTTTCCAAGTTCTTGAACGCATTGGTGATAATGCTTATAAAGCTGGAAATCCCAAGTGATATGTCAATTTCAGCAACTTTCAATGTTGGAGATCTTTCACCATACTTGGAAGATGAATTTCTTGAGGATTTGAGGGCAAATCCAAAACAACCCAAGGAGGTTGATGCGAGAGCAAATGACAATGATGATGAACCAAGTAACATGCCTAAACCCAAGCCGAGTCAAAATATTAAACATGAAGTATTATTCTTCCAGAATTTACTTGCATGTACAACCGCCCCTTTGCCCGGTAATGGTAAGATTGGTTGCACTCTTCTTACTTGGCTTAATGTGCTGGAGCATGGATGAGGAAATGTGAATTAGAGATAAGCATGCACTTAGCAGCCATGGGAGTGTCTTTCCTACTTTTGCTTTATTTATCTTTTCAATTGCCTTGGAAGTTGATGCATTAAATGCTCTAGTTGTTGGTTGAGCATAGTTTTGAATTATCTTGCATTTCCTAGGCAATTTAAGTATAATCACGTTGGTTTTGAGGCTCCTCTATATATGGAGGCCTAATATTTGTATTTTCAGTAGATTTGAATGATATTAAGCACCCCTTTGAGGTCATATTTAGAAAACTGAGTTTTCTACCCAAATCTTGTTCTGTTTATCAAGTTTAGGCTTGTGGTGAGTCAAGTGAGCCCTTTATCCTTGAGTTGGTGGTGTAGCCTTTATGCTCTTTGTGGTGAGCTTCATCTATCATTGGTTCTTGTTCTTAGATCTATCCTTGTACGAGCTGAAGTGTTGAACATCCCGCATCAATATCTGGAGTGATTGCACGTTTTTTATTATAGGCAAACACTAGGACCCATCCGAAGCAGATGACAATCCTAAATCCAACTTTGTACCAAAACTATCAAAATTACAAGCATGAAAAAAAGTATGATCATGAAAAAAGTTTTGGCAAGTCAAGAGATAAAACTGCAAAAGAAAAGACAGTGGTGTCTTTGTCAAAAAGCAAAGCAACCAAGAGGAAAACGTGCACCATATCAACATATAACACTAGAAGATTCATAGTAGTATAAGTAATATATGCATGAGTTACAGAACCATAGGCCACATTACATTCCCAGATGATGAAGACAGTGGTAGTTACAAGGGATATGAGAGTGCATAACCAAAGACACTTATAGATCCCAGCTAAGAAGAAAACAGAGGTACAATACATGCCGATGGGGTATACATAAGTAGATAACAAAATGTCCCTTGTCAAAATAGCCGAAGATATAAGATAACAACACAAGTAATAAATATGAGACTGAGAGTGACAAATCAACATGTCACAGTAGGGTTCAAAGCTAGTAGCAAAAGGTAACCCATTCAACACAAGAGAACGCATTAATTAATAACATATTTGCCTTCCCCCTAGTATTTCTTTTGCGGTTTGTCACTGGGGCAGAGGGGTCAAGGGTTGTAGGAAGAGTAGTCATGGCATCAGTGACCAGCTTCTCAATCGGAGAAGAACCCGGCCTAGAGTTAGAACTGCCTTCACGCGAACGAATCTGAATACCACCCATGCGTCTGTTGATTGTGTTGTTGGAGCGCGCAGTGATTGCACGTTGTTGTTCACTAACGTGATAAATAGCGAATTTCTCTCTATTCAACATTGACCATAAAGTTAGATAGAATTGTAATACACCCAGACACTCTAGACATTACTCCTGACCTAATCATAGAACACCACTCATTCACAACGTCTGACCATTGCCTAATCACTTTCACACTTGGAAAACCAAACAAAAGAATAAATCCACCATTTAGATTTGAGAATGCATGGACTAATTTTGAAGACTACGAAAAACTAGTTCAAAAAATATGGAAATATAAACTTCAGGGATCATACATGTTTAAATTACAAAATAAATTAAACTTGCTGAAAAAATATTCAAAGATATGGGAAAAAAGACTTTTAATCATAACTTTAAACAATTGCAAATCTCAGAAAGCAAACTAGAAGAAGTACAAAGACAACTAATGTTAACACCAAATTACAACAAAACTATAAACTGACTTAATTTATTAACAGATAAACATCAATGCATTCTAAAGTTTCAACACAAATATTGGAAACAACAAGCAAAAACTACACATATAAAATTAGCAGATCGTAACACAAAATACTATCAAACAATTGCAATAATTCACTTCACAAAACAATCTATTAATAAATTCCAAAATAAAGATGGAATTATGATCTTTGACACTAATAACAACAAAAATGAAATCTCAAAGGAAATGGGAGCTAGGTTTGTCGTCCAAAGTTAAAGTATTATGCAACCACTTCACATAATACAAAAAAGAAATAAAGGAAGATGATAACAGTAAATTAATAAAACTACCAACACCTATGGAGATAAAACAAGCTGTAAATGATATGTGATATAAGCTAAAGTCGTATCGCCTTTTCAAAATAATCCTAAACAAACCTAACTCAGTAGAATAGGCAAGTAAGGGTCGAATCCCACAGGGAGGATTTGTCTTTCTCTATGTCAATTTGCATGCAATAATAACAAAAGGGGGTTTTGGTTGTTTGTTGGTAAACAAGTAAACAAAGGAAGCAAAAGCAAAGATTTGTATTCAAATTGGGAAAAACACTTAGCCAAACAAATATCCATCATTCATTCGATTGATTGGTCTTAGATTATCTCTATTCCTTCCTTTGATTATTCTTGTCCCTATTCTGAAATAGTTACCAGTCCAGGCAACCCTTACTATCGAACGCACAAGAAACCATCAAGATTTAAAACATTAGTAGCATAGAGCATAGGAATTAACCAGGATACATGCAATACTTAACAACCCGTCAGTACTCGACATGTAATCAATTCTCTTCACAATAAACTAGTCCTACCAGTCCTAGAATATCATGGATGCTACAAAAGATAAGGAATCTCAACCCGAAATATCCAAACCCTAGCAATAGACAATTACTAATATCAACTAGGTGATCAAGCTAGTCAAATCAATAAGAATCAATAGGAATATGCTAAAGAGAAAAGATATAATCCAAAGAAATAAGAAATAGAGTTATAACCTCACAATCATGAATCAAATAAAGGCTTCAATTGTCGGACTAAGCAAAGGGTGCTTAGTTCTTCATAGTCTTGAAAACAATAAAACTCCAAAGGAAAATTGAACGTAGAATGAAAACCGAATAATGAAAGGCTGCTATGGAAATTAGGTTAAATAACCTAAAAACCAAACCTAATGCTAAAAAGATAACAAGTCTAATCTTAGACGGAAATAAAATACACGGAATAAAAGAAAAGGGAATAAATAAAATAAATAAAAATCTTCGGACGCGCTGATGCAGATTTCCGCGACCGTGGAAGAATTTCCGCGACCGCGGAAGAATTTCCGCGATCGTGGAAAATACCCTGATGCTCTCGAATTAACCGCGACCAGAAGCCTTGCTCTTCCGCGACCATCCGCGCCCACGGAGGCACTTCCGCGATCGCGGATCTTCATAGACCCGCTTGGTTCTACTTCTTCGTCTTCTTGGGTGGCTTCCTTCCCTCTTCAATATATCTTCATTTAAGCTTCTCCAAACCACCATATTTGCACATCTACTCCTCAACTCCATTCTCCGTAATTGTGCTCTAATCATCTCCAAATGGTACCCAAAACTCCGATAACAACCCCTAGTTACACCCTACAAAGTAGCGCTGATCAAATTCCCCCATGCTTAAACCTTGCTCGTCCTCGAGTAAGCTAAAATAAACCTACTCCTCCAATCAAATCCCCAAGGTCTCAGGAAGCATAGAAAAACCATCTCCACTAAGAATTGCACCTAAACATGAATCTCCAAGGCTAAAATAAACCTTGCTCTTTTCCCTTTGAGTTTTTGTTTCAAGACTATGAAGAACTAAGCACCCTTTGCTTAGTCCGACAATTGAAGCCTTCATTTGATTCATGATTGTGAGATTATAACTCTATTTCCTATTCCTTTGGATTATATCTTTTCTCTTGAGCTTATTCCTATTGATTCTTATTGATTTGACTAGATTGATCACCTAGTTGGTATTAGTAATTGTCTATTGCTAGGGTTTGGAAATTTCGGGTTGAGATTCCTTATCTTTTGTAGCATCCATGATATTCTAGGACTGGTAGGACTAGTTTATTATGAAAGAGAATTGATTATGTGTTAAATGCTACGAAAAATCGGTATTGCATGTATCCTGGTTAATTCCTATGCGTATTACTGCTATTGTTCTAAATCTTGATGGTTTCTTGTGCGTTCGATAGTTAGGGTTACCTGGACTGGTAGGACTAGTAACTATTTCAGAATAGGGACAGGAATAATCAAAGGAAGGAATAGAAATAACCTAGGACCAATCAATCGAATGAATGGTGGATATTTGTTTGGCTAAGTATTTTTCCCAATTTGATTACAAACCTTTGCTTTTGTTTCCTTTGTTTACTTGTTTACAAACAACCAACCAAAACCCCCCTTTGTTACTTTTGCATGCAAATTTACATAAAGAAAGACAACTCCTCCTTGTGGGATTCGACCCTTGCTTGCCTATTCTATTGAGTTAGGTTTGTTTAGGATTATTTGGATAAGGTGATACGACTTTAGCCTATATCAAATTGGCGCCGTTGCCGGGGAGGCAAGTTTTGTTTTTTTCTTTGTGTGCCAATTTTTGGTGTGGACCTATCTTATGGTCCACACTTGTGCTACTAATCTTCCACTTCTGAGTCCTATTACAGAAAACCAGCAAACGAGAAATGGCCGCAGTCCTGCATGCTGAGATTAGAGAACTAAAAGAGATGATGCAGATATATATGACAAAGAGCGGACAACAGCCGGAGCCGCGATATGACCCATACTCATGCGCATACACTCCAGGGTGGAGAGATCACCCCAATTCGAGTTATGGGAACCAACAATATCCTCCTTATGGCCATGACTACCAGGAGTTCTACCCGGGGCCACAGTCGTTCTATCAACAGGGTACTCCATAGCAATACAGTCCAGCCTACGAGCATAGACCACCGGTGTCCAATCCAAGTTCCTCCATGTCTACTGAGGATATGATTCGATCTCTTACGCAAAGCATGATTCAACTTGAACAAGAGATGAAGTCCAGTACCCAGAACTTGGAGAATCAGTTTGGGAAGATGGCTCAAGCAATGAGCAGCATGGAGGCCAGGGCATCGGAGAAACTACTACCTTACCCAGTAGTGCGCTAGAGAGAGAATGTCTTTTCGATGACCCTACGAGATACTGAGCAGCTGCACGTCGTCCCCTTAGTTGAAAGGGAAGAACAAATCAGTGAGACGGGTGCAGAATACATCGAGATGTCTGCAAAAGAGAAACCGAGACCGCAGGAGGTGTACCGTGACCGCGGTTTAATCACTGAGGATCTGGGCATTCCAGACGAAGACCGTGACTGCGGTGATGAAACCCGCAATCGCGGTGTGCTTTCTGAAGAAGAATATTTTTGGGAACAAGAAGAATTCGGCGACCACGAAGAAGAAGGCCGCGACCACGGGGTTCATGCTGAAGAAGAAGAGAAAGTCGGCGAATTTCTGTGACCGCGGACAGATTTCCGCGATCGCGGAACAGTCCCTGTTGATGAGAAATTTTACGAAGAAAATCCGTGACCGCGAACAGAAATCCACGATCGCGAACAAAAATCCGCGATCGCGGAAAACTCTCTGAAGACCACCTCTGCCCAGTTGAAGAACCGTGACAGCGGGTCTCAAACCGCGATCGCGGTTTAGTCTCTGACATACAACTTGTTTATACTCGCCCTGATTTCCCCCCGCTCAGTACATTGAAGCCCCCAACACCTTTCCCTGAGGCATTACAGGATACTCGAAGGCTGAAGAACAACAAAGAGATATATGAAACCTTCAGTAACTGCGAGGTAACCGTTCCTTTGGTCCAACTGGCAAACCACATCTCTCGCTGCACAGAATTTTTAAGGGCGCTGCGCAAGATCAAGAAGAAGCCGAAGGGGAAGCAAAAGAAGGACTCCGTGATTACAAAAGCGAATTTCTTCGTGCTGGATACGAAGCAGGACAAGCATGCGGCCCCTGATATGTTAGGTAGGCCATTTCTGAAGATGGCAAGTGCAATCATTGATGTAAACAGCGGTCCACCCACCATGAAGTGCAAGAGAATGGGGGTAAAGCTCAACACAAAGAATACAAAGAGGCATCCCCCTGATCTTGACCCTAGGAGTTCAGTTGTTGTGAGCAATCCGAGTTGAGTGGAAGAGTACTAGGTCGAGCCACGACAATAACCAAGGCGATGTCCGGGAGGCAACCCGAGGTATGTATTTCTTTTCATGTCTTGTCATTCCATGTTTTTAGTTATTTATGTGTTATTTTGCTCTTGTTTTTGCTTTTGTTTTTGTTTTTGCTTTAAACTAACTTGTAGGAAGGAGGCCTGATGGAGTCTAAAGTCGTATCGCCCAATCAAAGTAAAATCCTTAACAACCTAAACTAGTAGAATAGGCAAGCAAGGGTCGAATCTCACAGGGAGGAGTTATCTTTCTTTATGTCAGGTTGCATGCAATAGTAACAAAGGGGGTTTTGGTTGTTTGAATTGGTAAACAAGGGAAACAAAAGCAAAGGTTTGTAATCAGTTAGGGAAAAATACTTAGCCAAACAAATATCCACCATTCATTCGATTGATTGGTCCTAGGTTATCTCTATTCCTTCCTATGATTATTCCTGTCCCTATTCTGAAATAGTTACCAGTCCAACTCGGCCTGGCAACCCTTACTAACGAACTTACGAGAAACTATCAAGATTTAGAACAATAGCAGCATGGAGCATAGGAATTAACCAGGATACATGCAACACCAATTTTTCACAGCATTTAACACATAATCAATTCTCTGTCATAATAAACTAGTCCAACTAGTCCTAGAATATCATGGTTGCTACACAAGATAAGGGATTTCAACTCGAAATATCCAAACTCTAGCAATAGACAATTACTAGTATCAACTAGGTGATCAATCCAGTCAAATCAATAAGAATCAATAGGAATAAGCTCAAGAGAAAAGATATAATCCAAAGGAATAGGAAATAGAGCTATAACCTCACAATCATGAATCAAATGAAGGATTCAATTGTCGGACTAAGCAAAGGATGCTTAGTTCTTCATAGTCTTGAAACAATAAAACTCAAAGGGAAAAACTGAACGTAGAATGAGATAGCCAAAGTGGCTGCTAGGGAATTAGGTTAAATAACCTAAAACCAAACCTAATGCTAAGAAGATAACAAGTCTAATCTTAAAAGGAAACTAAAATAATGCAAACGAAATAAATAAAATAAAAGGGAAATAATATAAAAGCGAACTTCGGATGAACTCCCGCCGCGGCACGCTCATGCACAATTCCGCGATCGCGGATGAATTTCCGCGGTCGCGGAAAATTCCGTTTCTGATCCTTTGCTCTCGACTTATCCGCGACCAGTCTGCTTGCTCGCCCGCGATCACGGATTCTCGCATTCTTCACTCCTTCGCCTTTCTCTTCACCGCGACCATCCGCGCCCGCGACGACACTTCCGCGATCGCGGTTTCTTCTCTATTGCTCCACTTGGCTTCTTTCTCCAGCTCTTCCTTCGTCTTCTACGTGGTTCTCGCCTCTATCTTCAATATGTATTCAATTAAGCTCTCCAAACCACCATAACGACACTTCTACTCCTCAACTCCAATCTCTGCATACGCTCTAAACATCTCCAAATGGTACCCGAAACACCGGTAACAACTCCTAGTTAAACCCTATAAAGTAGCGTTGATCAAATTCCCCCATGCTTAAACATTGCTCGTCCTCGAGCTCGTCCTCGAGTAAGCTAATATAAACCTACTTCTCCAATCAAATCCCCAAGGTCTCAGGAAGCACAGAAAAACCATATCCACTAAGAATTGCACCTAACATGAAACTCCATGATACCAACACAAAACACAACACATATAACATCCAGGCTTAAAGGAAAGCAGAGTACTTCTCCCAAGCTTATCCCGAACACCATAGAGTGAATAAACATCTAATCCTAGCCTCCATCTATCTTCTTATGCCTCCCAGAGTGACCTACCTGAATCCTCCTTATATCTCCTCTTCTTATGTCACCACGCCAGGTAAAATGATGATTCTTAATAATCACTCTTCTTCTTTTCACTCATTTTACCAAGGCGCCCTTTCGGGTTTTCACCAAGCCACTCATTTCATTTTTCAACAGATGGGCTCACATAAACTCACATTACTCTTGACCTCTTATTACCCCAGCCTAATGCTGGTCCAAGCCACCTGCTTATTACCTAAGCCGCCCTTTCGGGTTTTCGACTTATCCCAGGATTTTATTTTTTGTCTTTTTCAATATTTTTGACTTTTTTTAATTTTTTTTCTTTCCTCAAACGACTAGCAAGTATAGAACACTCCCTCATGCTTAAACATTGCATTATCCTCCATGTAATGAAAGACAAGAAAAAAAAGTTGAAGCACAGGGAAGAGCAAAAAATTAACTCACAACCGTCGCCGAGTTGGCTGGGACACGGAAGTTGTTGCTGGCGGTATATCAATAAAGCACATGTCTCTGGTGTTGCGCCGGTCTTCAAACTCAAACTCTACTGTGCAACCAAAAGGAATCCACTGTAAGGTGTAGTGGTACATTAAAGAATCGGGGCTGCACGACCTTCAATAAACACAAAAATGGGGCCTAGATATAATCGTGGTGTGGGCCCTGGTGTTCCTCCTCCTCAGTTGTCGAATGTCGGGCCATCATCGTTGCCAAAAAAATTGTGGGGCGAATGTCTCCTTCTTGGCAACATGATGCCCACCATCACTCCATGGGGAACTCGGACAGCTAGCCTTCGGTAGAATTTTTTTTTTATTATTTTGATTTTTTTTATTTTTTTTCCAGGAATAGGAGACTTACAGTGGGATTTCCGCGACTGCGGAAAATTTTCATCGCTCGCGGAAATGTTGTTGGTGCGTAGTTCACCGTCTTCAATTTTTCTTCGGGTATCCTTCCTGCATGTTAGTCTAAATGCAAAAACAAAAATAGTACACAAACAACTAAAAACATGGAATGAAAAGACATGAAAGAAATACATACCTCGGGTTGCCTCCCGGACAGCGCCTTAGTTATTATCGTGGCTCGACTTGGTACTCTCCTATATCAACTTGGGTTGCTCACATCAATTGAGCACTCGGGGCTTCCATCCAGAGGGTGTCGCTTTGCATCATCTATGTTGAATCCGACCCTCACCCCGTCGAATTTCATTGTGAGCAAACCGCTGTTCACATCAATTTTTGTTCCAGCCGTGTTCATAAACGGCCTCCCTAGCATCACAGAAGCTGCGTCCTTATCCTGCCCCGTATCCATCACAAAGAAGTCTGCAGGGAATATCAACTTGTCCACTTCGACCAACACGTCCTGCACCACTCCTTTGGGGTAGACATAAGAATTGTCCGCCAGCTGGATCACAATCCCCGTCTTCTCTAATGGTCCGACCTCTAGAGACTCGTACAGCGAGAGAGGCAGCACATTAATGGAGGCACCCAAATCTAGCATGGCCTTGTCGAACAAGGTGCCCCCAATATTGCAGGGAATAGTGAACATGCCCGGATCACTGGCCTTCTTTGGTAACCGCTTTTGCAGCATAGCGGAAACATTCTCGCTGACCTGGACCTTTCTCTTCTCCTTTACCACCTTCTTCCTCTTTATCGTGTATAGCTCATTCAAGAATTTAGCATAACGTGGGATGCTATTAACCAGCTTGAGTAAAGGAACATTTACCTCACAGTTGTTGATGGTCTCGAACAATTCCTTATTATTCGCCGGCCTCATTCTATCCTTTAGAGCTTCGGGAAAGGGAGCAGGAGGATTCAATGTGCTGAGCGGAGGGAAATTGGGACGCACATATCCATCGTGGGCGTCTTCGAGGGGAACTGGGGCTCCAGAGGTGTTTCTGCGATCGCGGATAGATGTCCGCGGTCGCAGATTGTCCTCGACTTCTTCCATGTCTCCATTGAGTTTTCTGCGATCGCGGAATTCTGTCCGCGGTCGCGGATTGCTCTCGAACAGCTCTTCTGAATGGATTTTTCCGCGATCGCGGAATTTTGTCCGCGGTCACGGAAAGGCGTCGATTTCTTGCCCTTCGTCAGTGGCCAATCCGTGGTCACGGCTTCCTTCTCTGCGGTCGCAGATTTCTCTCTGTTGGCCACGACCGATGTTTACCTCAGCTCCGCTCTTTAGTGTCATGGCGTAGACGTTCTCCCTCGGGTTGACTACCGTTTGAGATGGTAGTTTTCCTGAGTCCCAGACTTCCAACTTGCTCACTACGATGGAGATCTGTCCCACTTGCTTCTCCAAGTTTTGTATACTCGACCGCATCTCTTGATTTTGTTGGGTCATAGTATTTCTCAATGTGTCTACGGACTGAGCGAGAACCGCATGTTGCTTGGTCAATGTCTCAATTGATTGGGACGTAGTGTTTGCCACCAGCAGAGTACTCTCCTGGCCTTGAGGAGTACTCTGCTGGTTCCCGTATCTCAGATTGGGGTGATCTCTCCACCCTGGATTGTACGTGTTGGAGTACGGGTCATATCTTGGCCTTTGAGGGCCATATCCTCCAATAGCATTCACCTCAGCATTGGGCTCCTGCAGCGTGGGACATGCATCGGTTGGATGCATCGTGTCTTGGCATATCCCACATGACTTGACCTGCTGCTGGCCACCCTTCATCATGTATCTCCTCATCATCTCCTTCATCTCATCCATCTCAGAGAGTAGAGTGGAATTTGGCTGAGATTCTACAACTCTCACTGATTGGGCATCCGCCCTCTTACTGAACTGTCTTGAGCCCTCAGATAGCTCAAAGAAAACTTCATATGCCTGGTCTGGAGTCTTGTTCAAGATGTTCCCCCCACAGGCAACGTTCACCATCCGACGCTTGTCATCAAGAAGACCTTCGTACAAATAAAGTACGAGGTCCTGGTCAGAGTATCCATGGTAGGGGCAATTAGAGATCAGCCTCTTGAACCTCTCGGAGTATTCATATAACGACTCAGCAGCCTGCTATTCAATGTTGCTGATGCTCCTCTTCAGGCTGTTGAGCTTAGTTGCAGGGAAGTACTTCTCCAAGAAGGCCTTCTTCATCTTGGCTCACGTGTCGATGCTCCCTGGGGTTAAGTAGTAGAACCAGTCATTGGCTGAATCCTTCAGAGAGAAAGGAAAGGCACTCAGCTTAATCTGGTCTTCAGTCACTCCTTTGGGCTTCATGCTTGTGCAGACGGCATGGAACTCCGACAAATGCTTATTGAGGTCTTCACCACTCATCCCATGGAAGTGAGGGAGTAGGTGGATCAACCCTGACTTGAGCTCGAAGTTGACGCCATCGGCCAGCTCAGGAAACTGCACAGGTAGCGGTTGTTGTTGCATGTTAGGGGCAGTCAGCTGCCTCAACGTGGGTGCTTCTTCAGCCATCTCAAAAATTGGGTTATCAAAGACCAAAGATCTATTCACTTTGCAGTTCAGGGAGAGCATTCTCTCAATTTCTGTATCCAAAGCTAAAAGTGGAGAGTTAGTAGCACGGGTGTGGACCATAAGATAGGTCCACACAAAAATTGGCACACAAACACACACAAAGAAAAAATCAAAACTTGCCTCCCCGGCAACGGCGCCAATTTGATGGAGGCTAAAGTCGTATCGCCCAATCAAAGTAAAATCCTTAACAAACCTAAACTAGTAGAATAGGAAAGCAAGGGTCGAATCCCACATGGAGGAGTTATCTTTCTTTATGTCAGGTTGCATGCAATAGTAACAAAGGGGGTTTTGGTTGTTTGAATTGGTAAACAAGGGAAACAAAAGCAACGGTTTGTAATCAGTTTGGGAAAAATACTTAGCCAAACAAATATCCACCATTCATTCGATTGATTGGTCCTAGGTTATCTCTATTCCTCCCTATGATTATTCATGTCCCTATTCTGAAATAGTTATCAGTCCAACTCGGCCTGGCAACCCTTACTATCGAACGCACGAGAAACTATCAAGATTTAGAACAATAGCAGCATGGAGCATAGGAATTAACCAGGATACATGCAACACCGATTTTTCGCAACATTTAACACATAATCAATTCTCTGTCATAATAAACTAGTCCAACTAGTCCTAGAATATCATGGTTGTTACACAAGATAAGGGATTTCAACTCGAAATATCCAAACCCTAGCAATAGACAATTACTAATATCAACTAGGTGATCAATCTAGTCAAACCAATAAGATTCAATAGGAATAAGCTCAAGAGAAGATATATAATCCAAAGGAATAGGAAATAGAGCTATAACCTCACAATCATGAATCAAATGAAGGCTTCAATTGTCGGACTAAGCAAAGGGTGCTTAATTCTTCATAGTCTTGAAACAATAAAACTCAAAGGGAAAAACTGAACGTAGAATGAGTAGCCAAAGTGGCTGCTAGGGAATTAGGTTAAATAACCTAAAAACCAAACCTAATGCTAAAAAGATAACAAGTATAATCTTAAAAGGAAACTAAAATCATGCAAACGAAATAAATAAAATAAAAGGGAAATAATATAAAAGCGAACTTCGGATGAACTCCCGCCACGGCACGCTCATGCACAATTCCGCGATCGCGGAAAATTCCGTTTCTGATCCTTTGCTCTCGACTTATCCGCGACCAGTTTGCTTGCTCGCCCGCGATCGCGGATTCTCGCGTTCTTCACTCCTTCGCCTTTCTCTTCACCGCGACCATCCGCGCCCGCGACGACACTTCCGCGATCGCGGTTTCTTTTCTGTTGCTCCACTTGGCTTCTTTCTCCAGCTCTTCCTTCGTCTTCTACGTGGTTCTCGCCTCTATCTTCAATATGTCTTCAATTAAGCTCTCCAAACCACCATAACGACACTTCTACTCCTCAACTCTAATCTCTGCAATACGCTCTAAACATCTCCAAATGGTACCCAAAACACCGATAACAACTCCTAGTTAAACACTACAAAGTAGCGCTGATCAAGGCCCGAAGCCTAATAGAAGACGGTGTCAATTACGCACCGGCAACATTTCCGCGGGCGCGGAGAATTTTCCGCGGTCGCGGAAATCCCACTGTAAGCCTTCTGTAACCTTCTAATTCAAAAGAAGAAGAAAATCAAAAAAAAAAGTTATACCGAAGGCCAGCTGTCCGATTTTACATTGAGAGATGGTTCGCATCATGCTGCCACGGAGGAGACATTTGCCCCACATTTTTATTTGGGAACGATGATGGCCCAACATTCGACAGCTGAGGAGGAGGAACACTAGAGTCCACACCACGATTACATCTGGGCCCTATTTTTGTGTTCATTGAAGGCCGTGCAGCCCCGATTCTTTGATATACCACTACACCTTACAGTAGATCTATTTGGTTGTATGGTGGAGTTTGTTTAAAGACCGGCGCGACACTAGAGACATGTGCTTTTATTGATATACCGTCAGCAACAACTTTCCAAGTCCAAGCCAACTCGGCGATAGTTGTGAGTAACTTTTCTGCCTTTCCCTGTGCTTTATCTTTTTTGTCTTTCATTACATTGAGGATAATGCAATGTTTAAGCATGGGGGAGTGTTCTATACTTGCTAGTCGCTGAGGAGAAAGAAAAAAATGAAGAAAATGAAAAAGCAAAAAATTTGAAAAAAGGCAAAAATAGAAATCCTGGGATAAGTCGAAAACCTGAAAGGGTGGCTTAGGTAATAAGCAGGTGGCTTGGACCAGCATTAGGTTGGGGTAATAATTGGTCAAGAGTGATGTGAGTTTATTGTGAGCCCATCTATTGAAAAAATGAAATGAATGGCTTGGTGAAAACCCGAAAGGGCGCCTTGGCAAAATGAGTGAAAAGAAGAAGAGTGATTATTAGGAATCATCATTTTACCTGACGTGGTGACATAAGAAGAGGTGATATAAGGAGGATTCAGGTAAGTCACTCTGGGAGGCATAAGAAGATAGATGGAGGCTAGGATTAGATTTTGATTCACTTTATGGTGTTCGGGTTAAGCTTGGGGGAAGTACTCTGCTTTCCTTTAAGCTTGGTTGTTAGTTGTGTTGTGCGTATTATGTTGGTGCCTTGGAGATTCATGTTTAGGTACAATTCTTAGTGGAGAGAGTTTTGCTATGCTTCTTGAGACCTTAGGGAGTTGATTGGATGAGTAGGTTTATATTAGCTTACTCGAGGACGAGGCAAGGTTTAAGCATGGGGGAATTTGATCAGCGCTACCTTGTAGGGTTTAACTAGGAGTTGTTACCGGTGTTTTGGATACCATTTGGAGATGTTTAGAGCACAATTATAGAGATTGGAGTTGAGAAGTAGAAGTGTAGATACGGTGGTTCGGAGGAGCTTGAAAGAAGACATCAAGTTCAGAAGAGAATAGAACCACTTGAGAAGACCGAAGAGAGGACGAAGTTTAGAAGAGAAGTGGAGCCACAGAGTCAAAACCGCGATCGCGGGGTTGAGGCCGCGGTCGCGGACATCTACGAAAGACGGAAGAAGCAGAACGCGAAGTTCCACAATCGCGGAAGTCCATTGCCTGCGGTCGCGGAAAAGTCGAGAGCGCGAGAGGAGAAAAGTGAAATTTCCGCGATCGCGTAAATTCTTCCGCGGTCGCGGAAATATGCATCAGGCGCGCGGCGGTTTCATCCGATTTCTTTATTTTATTTCCTTTTAAGACTTTGTTTGTTATCTTTTTACATTAGGTTTTGGGTTAGGTTATTTAACCTAGTTTCCCTAGCAACTTTGAGGTTCGTTCATTATTCAGCATTCTTTTCCCTTTGAGTTTTTGTTTCAAGACTATGAAGAACTAAGCACCATTTGCTTAGTTCGACAATTGAAGCCTTCATTTGATTCATGATGGTGAGGTTATAACTCTATTTCCTATTCCTTTGGATTATATATTTTCTCTTGAGCTTATTCCTATTGATTCTTATTGATTTGACAAGATTGATCACCTAGTTGATATTAGTAATTGTCTATTGCTAGGGTTTGGAAATTTCGGGTTGAGATTCCTTATCTTTTGTAGCATCCATGATATTATAGGACTAGTAGGACTAGTTTATTATGAAAGAGAATTGATTATGTGTTAAATGCTGTGAAAAATCGGTGTTGCATGTATCCTGGTTAATTCATATGCGTCTTGCTGCTATTGTTCTAAATCTTGATGGTTTCTTGTGCGTTCGATAGTTAGGGTTACCTGGACTGGTAGGACTGGTAACTCTTTCAGAATAGGGACAGGAATAATCAAAGGAAGGAATAGAAATAACCTAGGACCAATCAATCGAATGAATGGTGGATATTTGTTTGGCTAAGTGTTTTTCCCAATTTGATTACAAACCTTTGCTTTTGTTTCCTTTGTTTACTTGTTTACAAACAACCAACCAAAACCCCCCTTTGTTACTTTTGCATGCAAATTTACATAAAGAAAGACAACTCCTCCCTGTGGGATTCGACCCTTGCTTGCCTATTCTACTGAGTTAGGTTTGTTTATGATTGATTTGATAAGGTGATACGACTTTAGCCTATATCATCAGGTCAAATGGATGGACTAAACAAAGACAAGGGTCCCTCCAATGAAGACCCTCCAACCAACTCTCTTATCACCTTGGAGACTCTTCTCCAAGCCATTCAAACAAACAAGGAGGACACGGATGAACGAGTCCGTCAACACATGCAAGCCATGAGGGAAGAGCAAGTGGCTTTCATGAGAAGCATAGAGGCTAAGTGGGAGCAATCCCAAGGAGGTGCACGGCTGAGTGGAGCGAATGAAGTAGGCGGCTCCTCCAATTCCTATCCAGCCGAATGTGGCACCCATGGAGCCTTTTCACAAGAGCTCTCTAGGCTATCCATCCACGACACTACTACTTCCCATGTGCCTCTAGTGTCCACTACTCTAGAAGGCCAAGGTATGCACCCTGAATTTCATGTGACTTTCGGTGTCCAATATCTTCCTTCCTTATGGCCTAACCATTCAGATTTTGGAGTGAGAGGCCACACCCAAGCTCAGCCCGACTTCTACCACCCAAGGAACCCTATGACGCCCTTGCTGCCGAGGAGAAACTTGCATGGCCGTGGCCAATTTGCTGCCCCAAGGCCGCCATTCCAAGGACAACGAGTAGCTTATGAAGATGACTACGGAGAGCACCAAGGCTGCCCACCTCACCATGGCATCAAGCTCGAAGTTTAGCCATTTGGAGGTACATGTGAGGTAGAGGTTTATTTAGATTAGGAGCAAAAGACCGAGTAAATTTTTGAGTTCTATAACTACTCGGATGCTCAACGAGTAGCTATATCCTCAGACAAGTTTGTTCATTTTGCTTACCATTGGTGGCTAGAGGATAAAGAGGAAATGACCTATAGAGGCTATCCTCAAATTGAGTCTTGGGATGAGTTAAAGGCTGCCTTGAGAAGCCGGTTTGTGCCGGATGATTATAATGAGAGGGACCATGCTAGGCTTGAATAATTGAGGCAATGAAGTAAGACCCCGGATGAGTTCTATAAGGAGCTAAGGACTTTGGTCTTTAGGTCCGGACTTAGATTCCCCGAGGGCTACCTTATTTCTATGTTCATCAATTGCTTAACCCGGATCTTAAGGCTGTGGTGAACATGCAACATTTTGTGCGTGGGATGCCTATTGAAGAGTTTCTTCATTACACTAACCATGTATACAAGAACCTCCTTCAAAGGCACCCCCAAGCTACAAGCTCATGGCCTTGGACTCCCAATAGTGCTAGCGGCTCCCAAGCCACACCGAGACGTGTAGAGCCTAGGCATGACCAGCCGAGTCAGCCTAAGAGAGACGCTCCATTTCAGTCCCAACCCCAATGAAAGGATGAGGGAAAACCGAACTAGAGATCTCAAGTGCTTTCAGTGTCTTGTGAGAGGGCGTTTTGCTAAGGATTGTCCCTCTAAAAGGCAAGTTCTTCTTAACACTCTAGGGGACTATGAGTCCGAGGATGAGTGCCAAGAAAAAGTTATTGAGGAGGAGGAGGGAGTCGAAGAACTCCATGTGGTGGCAGCCGAGGGTGAGTGCTTTGTGATATAGAAAGCATTGATTGTCTCGGAGAGTCCTAGTATGCCTAATCAGCGTGAAACAATCTTTCACACAAGGTGCACCATTAAGGGAAAGGTGTGTAGTGTCATAGTTAATGGTGGGTCGTGTTGTAACATCATTGACCAAGAAGTGGTAAGTAGGTTCAACTTATCTACTACTCCCCACCCTCAACCTTACACACTTTGTTGGATGAATTCCAACACTCCCCTTAAGATCAAGGACCAAGCCACAATTTAGTTTGCCATAGGGGGATATAAGGATGAAGTTGTGTGTGACGTGTTACCCATGACTGCATGACATCTCCTCCTAGGAAGGCCTTGGCAATATGATAGGGGTGTCGTCCATCAAGGAGTGTCCAATGAGTACTCTTTCTTGATGAATGGCAAGAGGATTACCCCACAACCCTTGGCTCCCCATGAGATTGTGGTTGATCATATGGCTAGGGAGCAAAGGAAGTCTATTGAGCAAGCTAAGGGCAAAAAGCTGGCCATTGGAAGCAAATGAGGTGCTTCTAATCATATGCTCTTAGCTAAGCCTAAGGAAGTTGTTCAAGCTCTTAATGAGGGTGAGGTGTGCTTCTTGCTCATTTGTAAGGACACCTTATTTGCCTCTTCGGACCTTAAAGGACTGCCTAAGGCCATTGCTCAACTCTTGATGGAGTTTGATGATCTCTTTCAAGAGGAAGTCCTAAGTGGTTTGCCACCGGTAAGAGGTATTGAGAATCAAATTAACTTTATATCGGGGGTAACACTACCTAATCGGGCTGCCTATAGGGCCAATCCCGAGGAGACTAAAGAGTTGCAACGTCAAGTACAAGACTTGCTTGACAAGGGCTATGTGAGGGAAAGCCTTATCCCTTGTGCAGTCTTGGTCATCCTAGTTCCTAAGAAAGATGGCACTTGGAGGATGTGTGTTGATTGTCGAGCAATCAACAACATTACTATCATGTACCGCCACCCCATTCCTAGGCTAGATGACATGCTTGATGAGTTGCATGGGGCAAGCGTCTTTTCAAAGATAGACCTAAAGAGTGGTTACCATCAAATTCGTATGTAAGAAGGAGATGAATGGAAAACAGCCTTCAAAACTATGTATGGGCTATACGAATGGATGTTAATGCCCTTTGGCCTAACTAATGCCCCTAGCACATTAATGAGGCTCATGAACCATGTTCTAAGGCCATTCCTTGATAAGTTTGTGGTTGTATACTTTGATGACATCTTAGTGTACAACCATGATCTTAATGAGCATGTTGGTCACCTTAGAAAGGTTCTTGAGGTTCTAAGGAAGGAGAAGTTGTATGTCAACTTCAAGAAGTGCCACTTTTGCTCGGTTCATGTGGTATTTCTTGGATATGTGGTGTGCAAGGACGGCTTGAGAGTGGATGAAGGCTATTCATGAATGGCCTACACCCACTACTATGACTCAAGTCCGTAGCTTCCTTGGTTTGGCTGGCTTCTACCGCCGGTTTGTGAGGGATTTTAGCACATTGGATACTCCCCTCACCGAGCTTACAAAGAAGGGCGTGGCTTTTATGTGGGAAGCTGCCCAAGAAGAAGCCTTTGTCACTCTTAAATCTAGGCTCACGCATGCACCACTTCTCTCATTGCCGAACTTTGATAAAACTTTTGAGATTGAATGTGATGCATCGAGCATAGGTCTAGAGGGCCTGCTTATGCAAGATGGAAATCCAATAGCTTATTTTAGGGAAAAGCTAGGTGGGGCTGAGCTGAATTACCCCACCTATGACAAGGAATTATTCGCTCTTGTCCGAGTTCTTAAGGTGTGGCAACACTACTTGTTGCCCAAAGAGTTTGTGATTCATTCGGACCATAAGGCATTGAAGTACTTAAAGGGGCAAAGCAAGCTCAACAAAAGACATGCCAAATGGGTTGAATTCATTGAGTCTTTTCCCTATGTCATCAAACACAAGAAGGGAAAAGATAATATAGTGGCTGATGCACTCTCCCGAAGGTATTCACTTCTAACTCTTTTGGATGCAAAGTTGCTTGGCTTTTATTTCATGAAAGAACTATATGCATGTGATGCTGATTTTTGTGATGTTTTTGCTGCATGTGTGTCTAAGGGTAGCAAGGATCAATATTATTTGCATGAGGGGTTCTTATTTAAGGGTAAAAAACTATGCATTCCTAAGGGTTCTACCAGGAGATTATTAGTGCAAGAAGCTCATGGAGGAGGGCTAATAGGACACTTTGGGGTTCTAAAGACTATGCATACTCTAAGAGAACATTTTTTCTTGGCCACGCATGCTTACAGATGTAGAGAAATTATGTGCTTCATGCATTACTTGCTTGCGTGCTAAGTCTATAATCCAACCCCACGGCCTATACACCCCATTGCCTATACCTCAAGTGCCTTGGGAAGATATCTCTATGGACCTTGTTTTGGGTTTACCTAGGTCTAAGAGAGGGAAGGACTCCATCTTTTTTGTGGTAGATAGGTTCTCCAAGATGGCTCATTTCATTACATGCCATAAAACCGATGATGCATCTCATGTTGCTAACCTTTTCTTTGACCAAGTTGTGAGATTGCATGGAGTTCCTAGGTCTATTGTTTCAGATCGCGATGTGAAGTTCCTAAGCTACTTCTGGAAGACGCTATGGACCAAGGTTGGAACAAAGCTCCTCTTTTCCACTACTTGTCATCCTCAAACGGATGGATAAACTGCGGTAGTAAACCAAACCCTTGGTGCTTTGCTTAGATCTATGTTGCAAACTAACTTGCGTAGGTGGGAAGAGTGCCTATCCATCATTGTGTTTGCATACAATAGGTCGGTCTATTAAGTAACTAAGAAGACTCCATTTGAGGTGGTCTATGGCATCAATCCAAAAACGCCGCTTGAGCTCATGCCATATGCCATCACGGACCATGAAATCAAAGAGGGGGTTGATCAAGCTTTGAAGATAAAGAAGTTGCATGAAGAGACTCGGATGCAACTAGAGAGGCAGACTATGCAATATAAGAGGCAAGCTGACAAGGGGCGCAAGGAGGTGATCTTTGAAATGGGCGACCTAGTTTGGGTGCACCTAAGGAAGGAGTGATTTCCCTTACTCTGCAACTCTTAGTTGAAACTGAGAGAGGAGGGTCCTTTCCAAGTGCTCGAGAAGATCAACGATAATGCCTACAAACTAGAGATGCCGCCGTCCTATGGAGTCCATGACATGTTCAATGTGGCTGATTTGGTGCCTTTCTTGGTGGAGGACGATGAAGACCTTGACGAGCTAAATTCGAGGTTGAATCCCTTTCAAGAGAGGGAGGATGATGTGACCACATCCCATCAAGAGTCTTAAGAGAGCCCGGACTCCCAAGATGGCTCAAGTGATGAAGATGGCTCAGGTGATGAAGAGTCTAGTGAAGGCCAATAGCATCAAGAAGAGCTTCCTCCTAGGACTATCACTAGAGCTCGAGCCAAGCATCTCCAAGAGGAGCTCAAGAAAGGACTCTTAAGCATTGAAGCCCTCACAAGCCTCGGAGGCCTCGAACACCTTATTGCTTTGCCGGCCCTTTCACTCCTTGAGGCGTGTCCGAGCGCGTGAGCTTCATTTATGATTTCATTTGGTTTATGACATTCTTAGACATGAGTTTTCATCTTGTTTTAAGTGTTTTATTTGGTTTTTGCCGAACATGGGCCTTGTTGGGCCGCCATCCATCTTTTGGCTTCATTTCACTTAGGCACTTGTTAGTTTCTCTCCTATACAAGGAGCTGCACTTTCATTTTGGAAAACACGTTGAATTTGAAGAAGAATACAGTTATTTCTTTCAGCCAAAAGCTCTCTCTTTCTCTCTAGCTTCGTGAGTCAAATCGAGGCGTCATTTGTTGATTTCTTTGAGTAAGTTGCATCTCAAGGAAGCCAACGATCTCTTCTCCTTGTTGGTGAGTCAAATCCAGACGGGGAAGGAGCCTATCCATCGATTCCATCCACGTCCATCAACACCGGCCACCTTTGTCATCAATTGCTTTGTCGTCGCCGCATGAGAGTCTTTCGAGCCTCTAGCGCCGGCCATCGTCTTCCGCAGCCTCCAACCGCCTTGTTCCTCTCATCCACCGCCATCATCATCCTTCCTAAGGCATTTCGTAGCAATCCCTACGGATTTGCCTTGAGGGAGCCTTGTCCAAGCCATAGAAGCCTCTCGCGCCGACCGCTTGCCTCCATTGACGCAACCTTGCCATAGGGAGTCTTCAGAGGGCATTCCTTGCACCGAGTCAACCTTGATCCTAGCATCCATCACCTATTATCTCTCTTTACCACCCTTATATGTTATTCCTCTACTTGATGCCAGTCTGAGCCTAATTAGCCTATTTCTTTGAAAGCTCCACAAAAACATCCTTAGCCTAATGATTAGCATTTTACCCATCTGGGAATTAGGATGATTTGTTTGTTTGTTTCTATGGTTGCAAGCCAAGCTTGGGGGAGTATACATGTATGATGTATTTTGCTAGAATTGTTTAGGCTTTTGAAAAAAGACAAAAAAAAGGTAGTTGAAAAAAAATGAACGGAAAAAGAAAGAAAGAAAAGAGAATAAAAGGTGTTTAGTTGAAAGAGAAATCCTCAAGTTTGATGTATTCTTGATTAGTTCATCTTTCCTGGATTAAGCACCACATGGACAAATTGTATCCCTATCTTTCTTTTTACCTAGCCCCATTACAATCCAATAAAAGTCCTCTTGATTTATATCATGTACAAGGTCCCTAATTGTGGAGATTTAGGACGTTAATGCAAGCTTATGGTAGATGAGTTTTCAAAGTAGAGACTTGAGCGAAACACTTAACCTAAACACATGAGCGAGAGTGATTCTTATTCTTTTTCCTAAGTGTGGTCTAGAGTGGATGAACTAACTTGTCTCTTTCATGATTATTTTGCATGTCTTTAATGATTAAATTGTTAAATATTTAAGTTTTCATGGACTTGTTTGAATATTAATTAGGTAGAAACAACCTTTGTATTTCTTGTGGAATTTTGAACTACGTTCTAGCTTGAGGACAAGCAAGGTTTAAGCTTGAGGGAATTTGATAACACATATTTTATACATATTTTAGGAGTCTAGTATTATATTAGATCATTTTCATGCATATTTTATATTGTTTTATTAATTTTGCATTATTTTGTATTTGAAGTCTACACTCGTGTTTTTATATATTTTAGGTATTTTAGGTGCAATTTAGAGGTGATATAAAACAATTATTGAAGACGTCACGTAAATAGTTAAATAATGTGTTCGTTGTTGGACAGGCTGAAAAATAAAAAGCCACAGATACCTGGGCCGGCCCACTACAAACTTGGAGCGGCAGCAAATTAAGGAGGGAGCCAGCTAAGTTGAGCCGGCAATTTGGGAGTGAATATCCACCGAGTGTGGGCTGGCCGATTTGATGGGAGGCAGCCGCCCACTTTCTTTTAGAAGTGGAGTTTTGTATTTTAATTAGATTAGGAAGGAGAATGACGTAGGGGGCTCTAGGATATATTTAGTTTGGTTTTTACAAGACATGAGCATATAGGGGCCCGGGCCGGGCCTGACCTATTTTTTGAGCCCGTTTTTGCGGGTCCGGTCTGTTTGTCGGGCCGGAACTGTTAATCGTATCCGCTCGGAAGTCTGGGCCGGGCCGGCCCGCGGGCAGCCCGCAATTAATATATAATATAAAACCTGTTTTTAAAAAACCTGCTTAATAGAATTCTGGCTCCATACACTACAAAATAAAACACAGAAATTGCTTCTGAATTCTGAATTTTTCATTATATAAACAGTTAAACACCAAAAGGTTACTAGACTGTATTAAGTTTACTCAAACAGAAATTAATTTTTCATTATATAAACAAGATAAATGACTTTACTCAAAGCCATATAACAAGACCGTATATGCTCAGGTCTAACAACAGACAATGGAAAGACAGAGGCGGAGATGAGAAATCTGAGATGGAGATTGGTGAATTCAACAATGAGGACCTCCAAACCCTCTACCAACAACAGGCAATGGAAGGCCAAACCAAGCATGTTAAAGGCGAAGATGAGAAATACTAACCGGAGGCGGAGATGCGATGCGAGAGACTCGAGAGATGGTCGACGGTCGAGGGTCGCCTGGTCGGAACTCGGAAGATGCGAGAGATGGTCGGCGGTCGAAACTCGAAAGATGCGAGAGATGGTCGGCGGTCGCATGGTCAAAAGATGCGAGAGATGGTCGCCTGGTCGGAGGCGGAGCGGTCGGCGGTCGCCTGGTCGGAGGCGGAGCGGCGTGAGGAGAGATGTCTGTGGTGGAGAAGAAGTGAAAGAGATGCAGAGAGCGGCGTGAGAAGAGATGGAGTGAACGAGGAATTAGGTTAGGTTTATTTTTAATATATTTTTATATAATTAAATTTATATATGGGCCACGGGCCAAGCTGAGCGGCCCGTACGGGCTTAACCCTAATACCGTGTCCGGCCCGTTCGGGTTGAAACCCTTGTCCAGGCCCGTATTATTTGGCAGGCGGGCGGGCCGGCCCGCGTTTGCTCAGGTCTAGTTTTTACATAGGCAGCGGAGGGAGGTTTAGTTTTAGGTTTGTTTTATATATTGTTTTTTGGTTTTTATTTAGTTTTTGTTAGCCACGGCCGCACAGTGAAATTCATGAGGAAATTTGTATGCCTTTGGCATTTTGAAGATTTGGGGTATTAATGTTCTAGCTTTTGTCAACTTGGATTATTTTTGACATTGAGACTAAGTTTTTTTAACTCCCATTTTTATTGAATAATTCATATATATTGATGGCTAGTTTAAATCTATTGAATATTTCTTCAATTATGCTTGGCTAAATTCCTAGTTCTAAGGTTGTGATGATTTCGACGATGTCTATGTAATTAGAATTATTTATTTGCCTGAATTGAAATAGTATTTGATTCATTCCTAGTATGTTTTATGCCCATATTAGCCTATGCTAAATGGATCCTATTAGGGTTTGAGACTGAGAGATGATAACGTTAATAGGTAGTCAGATAGGTTTTGAGACCGAGAGGTAATAACTTCTATTGGAATCCTAGGAATTGAACATGAGTGTTATTTGTACGACAACAACTTAATTACTCTTGAGGATTAATAGGTTATCATAGATGTTCTAGGTTTGAGTTGGATTTGCGAAGCACGACAACGAATGTTATTTCAGTTTATTCCTAGACTCTAAGTGCGTTAAAGGGTTTGATGAGATTAGTTCTGCGCGAGAGCGATTATTAGTTTAGTCTAGACACATTTACTATCGTCTGAAATGTGTTAGTAGATTACCTTCAAATAATTTGGACTAGATTCAGGTGAAGTGTGATTTTATTTACTGAAGTATTGTTGCGGTGATACTTAACCTTAGACACATTTTTCCCATTGATTTTATCCTTTTTATTTATTTTTATTAGTTATCTTAGTTATCGATTTCTTCCCCATTTCTTATTTTATGGCCTCGTTCACTGATAGTGTTTCAATTAATATTACATTGGTCTCTGTGGGATCGATACTTGCCTACTACAACTGATCCCGTACACTAGTGGGTAGGATTTAGCCACATCAGTTTATCCAAGTATTGTAGTTGCGAGAGTGGTGCAAACATCCATGATCAAACCTATGTTTTATCTTAATATTTTAGGTGCGTATATCCTCTAATATTCATTGACCTATCCCCTCAAATCACCACATCTAATCCTATCGTGTCCTCGATCAAAACCCCATCAACACTCACCTCACGTCGCCGTGCCAAAGAGGAATATGAGGGCTTTGGTGTCAACTTCTCCTTGACCAGTTTCGAAGATCCTTAGCCAAGGGCTATCAAGTGGTATCAGAGCCTTCCTCAAGGTAAGTTTGCTCCTAACCTTGCCCTTGAAAGTTGCAACTAAGGTTCATGCAAAAATTGCCAAGTTTCGGCCTTTCTTCCATTGTTTGGAGGTTGAAGACAACCTTTCATATGTCATAAACTGAAATCCAGTTGAACTCCATGTTTCATTAAAACCGACTTCATTAAACTAAGCTTCATCAATTCAACTTCACTAAAACAAACCTTTCATCTAACCGACCATTAAGTCCCTTCTTTGAAGCTTTGTTCTGCCCTTATTTTTGTATTTTATGTCATTTTCATGATATAAGTGAGAACATAAGATACGAGAAACACACTTAGGCTGAAAGTGAAGAATTATTGTAAGAAGTGAAGTTGAAAATCGGTTGTATTGGAAGTGGATTTGGAAGGTTCTAAAGTGTTGTAAACTGAGTTCAAGTGTTCTCAAAAGTGAAAGGAATATACTAAGCTCGAGAAACATTGGTTGGATCTAGAAATACCCGGCCTACATAAAAAAAGGGAAGGCCATAGAAACATTAGACCAACCAAGAGAGAAACAAACCTTTGTTTATTTGTTGAATTTTTTGTGTGTTGACTTGGAACACCTAAGAGCTTAGTAGCTTCTTGTGTGACTTACTTGTGTTTTGCAAAGCCCTTAAGTGCATAAATTTGTGTTGGAAAGAAGTAACTCATTTGACAAAACACAATTTTGAGCTGTACCTTTGTGCTTGGAGAATTTTTACATAACAATCTTGTGGTTTCAAGTGTTTGTGTGGGGTTGTCTTGAGCAGGGCCGAGTACTAGGTGTGTGGACCCTAGCTTGGACCGTTGAGGAGTCTAGCAGACTAACCACTTAAGCCCTAGCTGTGGTTTGAAGAGTGAAGGTTGAAGAAGCTTGAGGTAAGAATCTCAACTTGAGCTAGTGGTTCCATTTTCACTAATCTTGTGTGTTCCTTGCTGTTGTGAGTTTTTGTCTTAGCAGCTATGTCCAATCTGTGAGGAAATAGTCACGTGGACGGATCTAGTGAGGGAAGGCCTCTTACCTTAGAGGATATCCAGATGTTGTTTGAGAAGACTCGGATTGATCTTCTCCAAGACATAGATGACAAATTGGAACAAAGGCTTGGGAGATCTAGGAGAGGGAGTGTTGTGGAAGAACGGCGTGAGTCTCGATGTGGGGAAGACCTTTAAGATGACTTCCAAGGGGTTGGTGCTTCAAGCCATCCAAGAGAGCATGCCAACTTTCAAAGACAAGCTCTTGCCCCTAGCTTCCATCAAGATGACATGGAGAATCTTTTCTCCCCGGAGGCTAGTCACCCCATCTCTCCAAGGTGTCACACCACCACCACTCAGCCCGTATTTGAGAGGATGGTGAGGAGACCTTATCAACAACCATGTGGGCCTTTGATGATGCCAAGACGTGTGCCATTTGAACCTCAAGACCAAAAGGAAAGAGTGAGGACTCGTGATGTACCTCCAAGAGTGGAAGTGCCGAGACCCCATGACTATGGCTACCAAGAGGATGAGAGAGCTCATGGAAGAGATCATTGTCATGCGATTAGTTTGTCCATTCAACCCTTTGTTGGCACGTCTGAGGTGGAGAACTATCTTGATTGGTTGTCCAGGACCGAGGCAATTTTTGATTACTACAACTACTCGGGTGTGCAAAGAGTGTCAATAACCACTATCCATTTCACTGAATTTGCATACTCATGGTGGTTGGAAGACAAGGAGGAAAGGGCCTACAACAACTACCCTCTCATTTCCACTTGGAATGAACTCAAGGAGGCAATGCCTTTCAAATTTATTCCTTAAGATTATGTTGACAAGATTCATGTCAGGCTTGGGAGGGTGAAGCAATGGGGGAGGACACCAGAGGAGTTCTATAAGGATCTCAAACATCTTGTGTTCAGATGTGGGGTGCATTTCCCGGATAGGTACATTGTGTCTAATTTCATGGGAGGTTTGAACTTAGACATTGGGCAAATTGTGGATTTGGAAAGGTTCAGGCCGAATGTGCAGATTGAGGAAGTGTTGCATTATTCCACACAAGTATACCAAAGCTTTCAGAAGAAGAAGAGCACTCCTAGCACAAGGCCATGGGTAACTTCATCCAATTCTCATTCATCTTCATCAAACCTTAGGCGACCTGAGCCTAAGTATGACCAAGCCGAGGCACCACCTAGACGTGAGGTGTCCTATCATGAGCAAGCTCCTAAAAAGGAAGACATGACACATGCTAGGGACCTGAAGAGGGCATTTTGCAAAAGATTGCCTAACTAGATGGCAAGTGCTCTTGAATGCGCATGGAGACTACATTTCAAAAGATGAGCGTGAGGAAGATGTGGAAGAAGTGAATCAGCTAAGGAGGAAGAGATCCATGCCACGGCTGCCATTGAGAATGCTTTGTGATCTCTAAGGTGAAAGAAGAGGCTTTTCATCAAGGTATGATACCTATGCAAACATAGCCAATATATGATGGAGAGGGACTTTTGGAGATGCCTCCAATGTTTGATAAAGAAAATCTTTTCAAGGCACCGCCAATATTTGATGAGAAGAGCTTTTGGAGGTACCTTTTATAGAATTCACCCCCCACGGTTAACTATGGCCAACAAGAGAAAAGCTTCCACCACCTATGCCCCATTGCTGGCCATGACCAACATTTCTTGGCCTTGATTGATAGTGGAAGTGATCAAAACATGATTTTTGAGTCCATGGTTCAAAGGTTAGGTCTTGTGACTTAGCCATAAAGTCCACCCCTTGTGATAGGATGGGTGAATGAGGGTCATAAGATCAACGTGGATAAGAAGGTGCATGTGAGCTTTAGCTTAGGAGCCTAATCGGATATGGCAAAATTTATGGTGATGCCTACTCATGCATTTGATCTCATCTTAGGGAAACCATGGTAGTTCAACCTCAACATCATCCATGAAGGTTGTCTCAATGTGAATCATGTGAATAAAGACAATGTGTGGTACCAGTTGAAGGCCATGAATGCAGAAGCAATGAAGGAGGCTAGGAAGCGTGCCATGAGCATGGTTCATAAGAAGAAGAAACCATGGGTATGTAAACTACCCCATGAGCTTTGCAAGCCACCTAGACCCAATGCGAAGAGTCAAGTCCATGCCCTCAAGTCATCCATTTTCCTCAAACCTCATGAGATGACCAAGCCGTTCACAAAAGAAAAGGGAGTTTTCTTGCCTATTTCTCTTGCTTTACATATCAGTCTAAAGGCACACTTCCAAAGATATCATGTTTATCTCTTTCATTTCCTTGGAATTTTGTCTAGTCATTCTCATGCTATTCATTCAAGTGAAACTCTAGGATATTGCTTGCATATTAAGAAAGGGAGTCCTCTCAAAATCATACTTGTGCATTCTGGGAGAGTACATACAGTCATGGCTAGGACAAGAAACTTTGTGTACATATGTGTTTTTGAGAAGCGTTGCTATTTAATGTTGGTTGGTGTAGGTCGCGTTGAGTCAAGGTCAAATCCTTTTCAAGGGAGGGAGAATGATGTGACTCCGCCTGCACCACATTAAGGTCAAGACACTACACTGCCGATGCCCACGACACCCTTGCTAGGGTATGAAGAATCTCTCGGCGACACTTCTCCAAATCCAACATATTTTGAGCCAGAACCTAGTCAAGACCAAGAAGGACTTTTGGATCAAGGAGTGTCTCGCCAAGTGCATGAAGGTTCAATGATCGCCTTGCTGCAACATGATGCGTCGACACCGAGCGTCGCGCCAACACATGCTCCTCGCAACCCACCAAGCAAAACTACTCCAAATGTCTCCAAATTTCTACCACATGATTTTGATTCCATATTGATCTCAGGAGTGCCGAGCAAAGTGGAGGTTGGCTCGGAGATGGCTCAAGAGCAAGGAATGTCCCTGACGCCGGCAATGTCACGATTTTGTTGCTAGGCGTTCTCCCAATTGACTCGTGCCTTTGGACCCATTTTGTGGTTGACACAAGGACTATTAAGTCCACAACAACATATTCGAAATTCACCCCATTTGGAGTCAAGTCGCTTTCGGATCATCGAGTCACTTCAATTAGTGTTCTCTTAAAACTCTTGGAATTTCTCATCTTTATGTATGTCATTTATTGCCAATGTTTAGGCACGTTGAACTAGAACAAATTTCTTGAGTTTTCTCAGAAAGAAAAACCTCAAGAACTCAGTTTTGGCGTCCATCTCCTTGGTGAGTTTATCCAAGGATTGTAGTTGCGAGAGTGGTGCGAACATCCACGATCAAACTTACATTTTCTCTAAATATTTTTGGTGCGTATATCCTCTAATAATCAGTGACCTATCCCGTCAAATAGTCACCTCAAATCCCATCATTCACTCAATCAAAACCCCATCAACGCTCACCTCACGTCGCCGGCGCCAAAGAGGAATCTGAGGGCTTTGGTGGCAACTTCTCCTTGACCACCTCCGAAGATCCTTAGCCAATGGCTATCAAAACCCCTATCAATGGACGATAAAGAGACCACAAAGCTTTCCACGGCGATTAAAGAAGAAAGCTAAAGAGGAATTTCTTTCTAGAGGAGATCCATTGAATTGGCGTAAGTTAATTACGCAAACTCGGCTCGAGAGGGATGTGCTTAGTTTTCCCACTAGAGCAAAAGGTTTTGGTTCTTGATTTATAATCAGTTTGCGCATTGCTAGTTTGATTTAAACTTATGCTTGTTTTTAATCACACTGCGCACTACTAACCTTGATCTTTTTGCCTTTAGGTATGGTGAGATCCAACTCTTTGCAAAACATCACTGCTAGGATGGTGGCGGCCCAATTTCAATGAGCAATATCATAAACTAGGCCTCACACTAGAAGTAGGTCGGTGGCCCTAGGGAGGGGGAACGTGACACCCAAACCAGTGTTGCACGCCCCTAGTACTTCGCAAGGACGGGTAGTGATGTGTTCTTGCTTCCGATGACAAACCAATTGTCAAAAGGTGGCGCCTTGGGATCTAGTCTTGGGTGAGAAGTCACGTTTGAACGTCACAGCTGTGAAGGCGATGGTGAATGCATTGAAGAACGCGATGATGTATGAGGTGGTGAACGCGGTGGAAGCGGTTGTTGAGGCAAAAGATAGTGTTGGCGGAATCGATTTGATGAGGGATAGATGACTTAAAGAGACAAGTCATTGGTGTCATAGTGTCGACTGCGGGTGTCGTAGCGTCGACTGCGGGTGTTGCCATAGCGTCGGCGGCGGAGTGAAGGGGATGCGAAGATAGAGGGTTTTGACGTCCGATCAAGGGAAGAAGGATAAACACTCGACTTGAAACCTTGAATTAAATGGAACGTAAGAAATAAGAATAGCAATGGGGCCTTTAAATAGCCAAAGAACTCGGCCAAGACCTAATGGGCTTGGACCGAGACGAACCAATGGGCTAGCCCATGCAAGCATGCAAAAGGAACAAACCCAAAAATAGAAAAGATAGAAACACTATAAATAGAAACTATCTAAAACGCTATAAATACTAAATATAGAAAATGTCTCGAAACTATGAAAACGACGCGTTGAATGAGTACAAACACCGCGAGGAACAGCGACTAAGGGTCGATGGCCTCGCGAGTGAGTGCACGTGATGTTGTCTCTGAAGAACGCATTGTTTCCTTGCCGATGGTGGAGAGGACGACGAGTCTTGGGTTTTCGTCTGGGCTTCCTTGGCCAGCGACGACGCGTGCGACAAGTGACGCGACGGCGGAGGCGATGGCTTTGGACCTAGACCTTGTTATTGAGCCCTCTGAGCGATGGCTCATGGCTTCTTCCTCGTCTTGGGGCGTCATGGGAGGCAGGGTCACATCACCCTCCCCCACTTGGCTGTGAAGCGTCCCCGCTTCACCATCATCAAACTCAGGCTCAACATATGGTGTCAAGTCCGCGACGTTGAAGGACGCGTGGACTCCAAAATCTGGTAGGAGCTCGAGTTGATAGGCATTTTCCCCTAAGGCCTTGATCACGCGGAAGGTTCCATCTCCACGTGGTGCCAATTTGTGCTTGCACCGCGAGGGGAACCTTTCTTTTCGCAAATGCACCCAAACAAGGTCTCCTGGTGCGAAGATGACGCGGCGGCGGCCAGAATTCTTCTGCGAGGCATATTGCGCGGCCCTCCTCTCTAGTTTCTCCCTGGTGCGTCGATGAAGCTCCTGCACTTGCTCGGCGCGGTTGGCGGCGGAGACATGCACTCGGTCTCGCAGTGGTCGCGGCGACAAATCAAGTGGTGTCAAGGGGTTCATGCCATACACCACTTCGAACGGTGTCAACTTGGTCGTCGTGTGCCTGCATCTATTGTAACAAAACTCGACAAGTGATAGTAAGTCCTCCCAACGCCTAGGGTTGGCTTTAAGCATCGCGCGAAGGAGGGCTCCTAGTGTTCTATTCGTGACATTCGTTTGGCCATCGGTCTAGGGGTGGTAGCTAGTAGAGAATAAGAGTTTTGTGCCTAGCTTACCCCAAAAAGTTCTCCAAAAATGACCAACGAACTTAGAATCCCTATCACTCACTATAGTACGCGGGACTCCATGCAGACGCACCACATGCTCAAAGAATAGATCGGCAATCTCACTAGCACTATGGGTTGTCGTACAAGCAATAAAATGTGCCATCTTAGAAAACCTATCTACGACCACAAAAATAGAGTCTTTACCTCGTCTAGAGAGGGGCAAATCCGTGATGAAATCCATAGACAAATCTTCCCAGGGGGCACTCGGTATGGGCAAACGAGTGTAAAGGCCATGAGGACTAGACCTAGCTTTGGCTCTCTGGCAAGTCACACAACTTCTACAAAACCTAGTCACTTGGTGGGTCATCTTAGGCCAAAAGAAGTGTTCTCTAAGCGCGGCCAATGTCTTACTAATCCCAAAATGTCCGCGACTTTCGTGTGCTTCCTGAATCAAAAGGATCCTAATGGAAGACCTAGGGATGCAAAGGCGACTAGCCTTGTATAAATAACCCTCAGAAAGGAAATAGGACTCAAACTCACGCGATCTCAGGCAATGCTCTAAAATAGGTGCAAAGAAAGGATCACTAGCATACAATTCCTTAATCAAAGCAAAACCCAAAACTTTAGTTTGCACATGAGTCAAGAGAACATACCTTCTAGACAACGCGTCTGCGACAATGTTCTCCTTCCCTTTCTTGTGGACCTCGACATAAGGAAATGTCTCCAGAAATTCCACCCAACGAGCATGGCGTCAATTGAGGTGGGTTTGGCTATTCAAATACCTCAAGGCTGCGTGGTCGCTGTGGATGACAAATTCACGCGGCCAAAGGTAATGTTGCCATGTCTTCAGCACGCATACTAAGGCATATAACTCTTTGTCGTAGGTGGGGTAATTGAGTGTGGCCCCAGTGAGATTCTCACTGAAATATGCAATGGGCCTCTTCTCTTGGTGTAACACACCACCAATGCCTATGTCTGAGGCATCGCACTCCACCTCGAATGTCTTCGTGAAGTCGGTGAGCTGGAGCAATGGCGCGTTGCACAAGGCCCGCTTCAAGGCCGAGAAGGCCTCTTCGTGGGACTCAAACCAGACAACTGTGCTTCCCTTCTTCGTCAACTCATGTAATGGCGCGACAATGGAGGATAAATCTCTAACAAAGCGCCTATAAAATCCAGCATGGCCGAGAAAGCTTCGCACATGTGTCAGCGTCGTCGGAGTTGGCCACTCTTTGATGGCCGCAATCTTTGCCTCGTCGACGCGTAGACCATCATTACTCATGACGTAGCCCAGAAAATTTGTGGACGCAGAGCAAAAACTGCACTTGGCCAAATTGGCAAACATGCTCTCGTGTCAAAGGCATTCGAGCACAAGTCAAAGGTGATCGACATGCTCTTCCAGACTCCGTGAATACACAAGGATGTCATCGAAATAAACAACGACAAACTTACCAAGGAATGTTCTCAAGACGTGGTTCATCATGCGCATGAAGGTGTTGGGCGCGTTCGTGAGCCCAAATGGCATGACAAGCCACTCGTAGAGCCCGTACTTTGTCTTGAACGCGGTCTTCCACTCATCACCTTCTTTCATCCTGATCTGGTGATAACCACTCTTCAAATCTATCTTGGAGAAAAGTGTGGCACCATGAAGTTCATCAAGCATATCATCGAGGCGTGGAAAAGGATGCCTATACTTGACGGTGATCTGGTTTATCGCACGACAATCAACACACGTTCTTCATGTGCCATCTTTCTTAGGCACAAGGATCACAGGCACAACACAAGGGGAGAGAGATTCCCTTACGTAGTCGCGATCCAACAACTCCTGCACTTGACGTTGTAGCTCTTTGGTCTCTTTTGGGCCAGCTCTATATGCAGCTCAATTGGGCAAGGAAGCACTTGGTACAAGGTCAATCTGGTGCTCAATGCCTCTCAGTGGAGGTAAACCTTGTGGCAACTCAGCAGGAAAAACATCATCGAATGCGGCGAGCAAGGTCACGATGACTAGCGGCACGGACGCGGTGTTCGACGACTCAGGGATGCATGGAGTTGGCACAAGCAGAAAACATGGAGCTTTGCTAGTCAAACACGCAGTGAGGTCACTGGGATTGGCTAAAAGCACGCATTGCTCATACTTTCCTTGCAAAGGAGACGTCTTTGGCAACGGCGCGGCAAACTTTGTCGATGGCGAGGCGCGACTCGAATTTTGTGGGGCACTTGGTGTCCCCGCTATGGCATTGTGCGTCTTCTTATCAGTGCCTGGTGGAGACGACATTTTGCCAGCTTTGGAGGAGTTTGGCCTCTGGAGTGCCTCTGGACACTCTCTTGACCTAGTAGACGCGGTCTCTATGGCTTTCTGGCGATCGCATTCAACCTGGTCCTGCAAGATCTCATGGGGAGATATTGGATGCAAAGTGATGCGCTTCTCGTGGTAATTGAACACATAAGTGTTCAAATAGCCAGCATGGAGCACGCGCCTGTCAAATTGCCATGGGCGCCCAAGCAAAATATGGGTGGCGTCCATTGCAATGACATCACAAAGTATAGAATCACAGTATTGCCCTATGGAAAAAGAAATTAAGCATTGGCGAGATACTGTGTTACTTGGACTTGAAGAAATCCATTGGAGGGCATAAGGTTGGGGATGAGGAGTCGTAGGCAACTTGAAGTGTGTGACGACCTTCTCATTCACAATATTAGCACATGATCCTTCATCAACAATAACACTCAAGGAAGCCGTCTGGACGAGAGCTCTTGTGTGGAACAAATTCTCCCTTTGGTCGCGTAGGCTTGCTCCCTTGACTGTGAGGAGACGACGTGTCACCAAGCTCAATGGTGTGCCCGCATGTAGAGAAGCGGGTTCGCAGTCATAAGCATCTTCGTCCTCTTCTGCATTGCCTTCATCGATCGCGTCAAGTGTGGCCTCCTCGTCATCACAGAACTCGTAGCCGGCGGCGGAGAACAACACCTTGCGAGCATCGGGGCAATCTTTCTTGTAGTGGCCTCGTCCACCACACTTGTAGCATTCGAGGTCACGCGCGCGATATGTGCCCACTAGGGGTTGTCTGGGCACGGTCTGGCACGGCGCGGTGCTCGACGTCGAAGGCTTCGCCTTGGTTGCTTGGCTAGATGTGGATGTGGTAGAGGCACTAGGGCGAGGGTTAGTAGAAGATAAACCACTAGGGTTAGAAACATACCTGGTTTGGCCACTTTGCCAAGTGTAGGACTTTCGGCGAGTGAGTTGTGCATGAATTTGCATCCCCGTGTGAGTGAGGGTGTTCAAGTCTTTGATTGGAAAAATCTCGAGTTGATCATGGATGTTGGTGTTCAAGCCACTCAAGAATTTCGTCCTCAAAGTTGATGGGGCAACGGAGATGCTGGCTTTGTAATACATGTCTTTAAGCTTGGAAAAGAACTCGAGTGGAGTCATAGACCCTTGGCGAGCCATGGCTATCTCCATTCGCATTTGATTCCTATAGTCTGGAGGCACATATTTCTTGGTCATCACGTACACCAATTGATGCCACTCGGTGACCCTTGTCCTATGGCGTCGGACGCAGTCATCCTCGAAGCGATGCCACCACACTCTCGCGTATGCCCACTTGGTCGGCGACTGGGTCTCCTTGGCGTCGCGTCGGCTGGCTTGGCTCGGCGAGGGTGGCCTTCGCGTGGCGCTGAGTCCGGTACGCGTCTCTGGGTTCTCCTAGAGGAATAGCGGTCATCAAAGTTGTATGGTTCAGAATACTCACCTTGAGTGTCCTCGGCGTCGCGGTCGTAGTCGAAGCCATTGTCGAAGCCAGCGGTTATGGCTCTGGGCACGTAGCGGTCCGCGTTTGAAACGAAGACTTGGCGACTCTCGATGACACTTTGCATACGATTGAGTTGTGGTTGATGATGAGACGTTGAAGGCATGATCCCTTTACCTTTGTCGACTCTTGTCTTCGATGGACCGGCGTCGGTGGCTCGTGGTTGAGCCGGCGCGTCCATAGTACTCATGGGAATTGGGTTGGGCACGAGTTTTGCATCGCGTTGTTGGGCTCTCAAAGTTGTGTTCTCTTGTCTAAGGGCTTGGATCTCCCTTTATTCCTCGGACAATGCGATGAGAGGGTCCTATTGTGGGGGGTCAACCAGTGGTTGGTCTTGGGGTGGATCCAACGGTGGTTGAGATGGGTTGTTGTTGTCGACCTCCAGGTTGGTTTTCACCGTGTTCAATCGTCATGGTACCTATAACAATATGGCCAGACATGGGAGTAAAAACGAACCAAAAGACAACGAAGAACA
Organism: Rheum nobile; assembly: GCA_027886185.1. NCBI lineage: Eukaryota > Viridiplantae > Streptophyta > Magnoliopsida > Caryophyllales > Polygonaceae > Rheum > Rheum nobile. The sequence continues at coordinate 9,249,068 of WOAB01000040.1, forward strand.
ACAACCAAGCAAATCACTAGTCAAGTCACAAAGTTCACGTAGGTAGGGCTAGTTTGGGCTTGCCGTGAGGGTGGCTTGGCTTGAAAAGAAATGGTGTATCAAGAAAGTTGCAATCAAACAAACAAGAACAAATTGAAACCCTAAAACAAACGTAAACAAAGCAACCTAATAAGCAAGAAAGTACCTTCTAGGAAGCTTGACCTAGATGGTGGAGAGGTTGAGAAGATGAGCTTAGACCGAGAGTGGGTTAGGGTTGCCTTATTTTGGCTTTACCTAACTTTGGAAACTTTTTTTTTTGAATATCTTATCGATATCTTTTTTTTTTTTAATATCTGAGATCTTATCTTTTGATCTTTTCGGATTTGCAAAAGGAAAAAAAAATAAAATCCGTCTAAGTAACAAGAATATCACAAGTGTGATCTTAGATATAGGAGAGAGAAGATAAGATTTGATAGATCTCTTATATAAGGAAATTCGGTTAATTAACTTAACTAAAAAGCAAAATCTAGCAAACAAGGAAACTCTATCCACACGTGAAATAAGGAAACAAAATATTCTAGCATGCAAGATAACAAATTACCGAACACACCAAAACTTAGGGAACAAGGAAAAAAAAATCGGCCAAGATAGGATCTTGTAGAAACCAAAGGTGTTGTAAAGATGGAAACTTTTGGTTTTTCTCTTCTTTTTTTTTCTCTTCTCTTTTCTTTTCTCGCGAGATGTTACGAAAGCAGACGATGGGGGCAAGAAAAAAAAATTGTGAACAAGATGCAAACTTGAGTTCGTGACTTACAAGACTGCTGGGCTCTGATACTAGTTGATGTGTTCTTGTCTCCGATGACAAGCCAATTGTCAAAAGATGGCGCATTGGGATCTAGTCTTGGGTGAGAAGTCATGTTTGAACGTCACAGCAGTGAAAGCGATGGTGAACACATTGAAGAACGCGATGATGTATGAGGTGGTGAACGCGGTGGAAGCGGTTGCTGGGACAAAAGATAGTGTTGGCGGAAGCGGTTTGATGAGAGATAGATGACTTGAAGAGACAAGTTGTTGGTGTCGTAGCGTCGACTGCGGGTGTCGTAGCGTCGATTGCGGGTGTTGCCGTAGCATCGGTGGCGGAGTGAAGGGGATGCGAAGATAGAGGGTTTTGACGTCCGATCAAGGGAAGGAGGATAAACACTCGACTTGAAACCTTGAATTAAATTGAACGTAAGAAATAAGAATAACAACGGGGGCTTTAAATAGCCAAAGAACTCGGCCAAGACCTAATGGGCTTGGACCGAGACGAACCTATGGGCTATCCCATTCAAGCATGCAAAAGGCACAAACCCAAAAATAGAAAAGATATAAACGCTATAAATAGAAACTATCTAAAATGCTATAAATACTAAATATAGAAAATGTCTCGAAACTATGAAAACGACGCGTTGAATGAGTACAAACACCGCGAGGAACAGCGACTAAGGGTCGATGGCCTCGCGAGTGGGTGCACGCGATGTTGTCTCTGAAGAACGCGTTGTTTCCTTGCCGATGGTGGAGAGGACAACGAGTCTTGGGTTTTCGTCTGGGATTCCTTGGCCAGTGATGACGCGTGCGACAAGGGACGCGACGGCGGAGGCGATGGCTTTGGACCTAGACCTTGTTACTGGGCCCTCTGAGCGATGGCTCATGGCTTCTTCGTCGTCTTGGGCCGTCATGGGAGGCAGGGTCACATCAGGTAGCAAGAAGAGGCCAAACTTCATGCCCTCAACTCGTTTCAGGCAAGAAGCGTGAGCCTGGGTGTCAAGTTAGGGTGTGAGCTCCTATCACCAGAAGTGGTGTGTTGGTCAATAGCGCTGAAAGGGTGACCGTTGGTGGGGGTGACCAGGAACGCATTATTCTCGTCAGTTCAGACGATCGTACCCTCACCTATCTTCAAGGAATGTCTTTTTCCTCTCATCAAGAAAGAAGGTCTAAGCGCCGACATGACAAAGACGCCTCAACCTCGTGCAAGCGGTTGCACGTCAAGGGAGAACCTGAATATTTTCTCCCTTTGGAAGCTGAGGAGCGCTACTTGCACGAATTTGGTCTTTCCCACCCGACTAATGAAGAGATGGTTCTCTTTAGGCCACCTCCTAAAGTTTGTGTGGGTTTGAGGGAAACAATGAAGTGTGTTGACATTGATAGCATCGAGTGTGAGACAGCCAAGTGCATTGAATTGATTAGAAATCTCTAATATGTTTCCACCTTGTATTTTATGAACTATTTCATATTCTTGATTCTTTACTCCCCTCCTTTTCCTAGCACTAGATGTATGTCTACAATCTCCTGCATAAGAATCAGAGCATTCTCAAGACTCTTGATGCGTATGATTCTGAAAGTGCCACAACGCTCGCCGCAAAGGACAAGGAGTTGGCTCGGCTTCAGAGCGATCTGAAGGAAGAGATGAAGAAGAATGCAGAGAACGCGTTGCGCTTGGAGTATCCTTGATGAAAAGGAAAAATCCGACAACACGTGGTTCGGGTATGAAGCTAAAGTGAGCCAACTGACCAGGGAGATGGACGACGCGCTGACGTCCCTACGCATAACCGGGGAAGAACAAGACAAGTTAAAGATGGAATTGTCTTAGACTCCGGATGGAGTGGAAAAGGCATGCGAGGACGCTATCGAGGCTAATAAGAACGCTCCAGAGAGGGAGGAGGAAAGGGCCATGGAGGTCTTGGAGACTTGGTGGCATGGGCAACGGGTCGAGATCCGCAATGCAGTAGCCATGTACCATGACCAATGTCCAAACGTCAAATATTTCGAACTATTCCTCAATAATTACATAGACTTGGTTGGAGAGCCATCCATTAGAGACCCTGATGGGCCTAATCCTAAAGAAGACAATGATGCAAAGGTCTCGACTGACAATGTGCCACATGACTCAACACCGACCGATACGATGCCTCCTTCAAGCGAAAGGCCAAACAATATGATGCCTCTCTCTAATGCTCCTTACATCCAGAGCTCACCATGGGCCTAAAGGACTTAAATCTATTTCTTTTTTGACAATCATCATGAACAATGTCAGTTTTAGTACCCTAGAGGATTGTAAGTTTTAAATACATTGGATGTTTATTTTCCCTTTATGCTTTTGAATGTTGATTCTCTTGCTTCATTGTCCTTTTCATGGTGTAATTGATACAATTAAAGCTAGCGTGATGGCAGCTCCAAGCGCAATGCTTGAGGGATCTCAACCGCTAAGGCTTTATTAGCGCGATGGTAGTCTCAAGCGTGATGCTTGAGGGATCTCATCAGCTAAGGCTATATTAGCGTGATGGCAACCCCTAGGGCGATACTTGAGGGATCTCATCCACTAAGGCTATATTAGCGCGATGGTAGCCCCAAGCGCGATTCTTGAGAGATGTCATCCGCCAAGGGTATAGTAGCCCCAAGCACAATTCTTGAGGGATCTCATATGCTAATTCTATATTAGAACGATGGTATCCCTAAGTGCGTTGCTTGAGGGATCTCATCCACTAGGCTTTATTAGCGCGATGGCAGCCCCAAGCACGATGCTTGAGTGATCTCTTCCGCTAAGGGTATATTAGCGTGATGGAAGCCCCAAGCACGATGCTTAAGGAATCTCATCTGCCTTTATTACCACGATGGCAGCCCCAAATGCAATGCTTGAGGGATCTAATCCGCTAAGGTTTTATTAGCGCGATGGAAGCCCCAAGCACGATGCTTAAGGGATCTCACCCATTAAGGTTGTGACTAGCGCGATGTTTGAGGGATCTAGTTCACTAAGTTGTATTTGCACAATGGAAGCCACAAGCGCAATGCTTGAAAGATATCGTCTGCTAAGATTGCTATCATTAAGAGAAAACAACACATGTTTATTTACTCATATAGGCGTACATTTGTAAGGACCAAGGCATTAGAAGCACCAACATATGCCAACCCGGGGACTTTCTAGAAAGTCACCCATCCTGGTACTACTCTCGCCCTAGCACGCTTAACTTCAGAGTTCTTTGTCCTCACTTGAACCATGAAAAGGAAGAGCTCTTGTTGACATGGGTAGTACTTTAATCCTTATAAAGGATTACAAAATTAGGGTGTTACAATCACCCCAACTTAAACTAGGTCGTCAAGGCCCAAAGACCGTCCTCTAGGTCGAGCGACCGTCCACCGGACCAAGCCCACTCATAACCCTGAGTGTGCTCTGATACTATTTGTAAGGCATGAGGCCTTATAAGCATTATTCCATGCCAACCCGGGGACTTCCTAGGAGGTCACCCATCATGTTACTACTTCTGTCCTAGCACGCTTAACTTCAGAGTTCTTTGTCCTTACTTGAACCATGAAAAGGAAGAGCTCTTGTTGACATGAGTAATACTTTAATCCTTATAAAGGATTACAAAACCGAGGTGTTACAACATTCTTACTAGTATTTCTTAAGGCTAGCAACCTTCTGAGGTGTTACAACGCAGCTTGAAGGCACCATCAACAACTACTTCACCGAGACAATATGGGCCCTCCCATTTTGGGTCCAACTTGCCTCCATCAATACGAAAGAGGACGAAATTGCATGGCTTGAACCCCGTAGGGTGCACCTTTTTGTCATGGTAATATTTGATTTTCTCTTGAATTCCTTCGCCCTTAGAACTGCCATCTCGCGCAGCTCATCCCGAAGGTGCATTGCGAGGTTAATAGATTATGTGTGCTTCTCCTCATCGAAGTTAAGGATATGCGCCGATGGTACTAACGTCTCGAATGGTACCACAACGTCCATGCCATAGACCACAGTTAATGGAGATTCTCATGTTCCTTTCCTTGATGTGGTCCTATACGTCCATAAGACCAAGGCCATAACTCAGCCCATTTCCCTTTGGCACCTATCAATCTCTTTCTAATGTCATCGAGAATCCTAGCATTGACATTCTCAACATCCCCGTTGGACCGCGGATACGAAATAGAAGAGAATATGAGGTGAATGCCCATTAATGTGCAAAAATCTCTTATGTCTCTAGAGTCGAATTGTGGGCCATGATCAATCATGATTGTGTGGGGTACTCCAAAACGGCATACGAAGGACCTCCGAAGAAAATCTCGAATGTTGGGTAATGTGATCTTTTCCAGGGCCTCAGCCTCGACTCATTTGGTGAAATAATCAATGATAACCAAAATGTATTGCACGTGTCTTATGGCTTTCAAGTATGGACCAAGGATGTCCATTCCCCACATTGTGAATGGGTAGGGAGCTTCAATAGGCTTTAAGGGGATAACAAGTTAGTGGAGTGTATTGCCACAATGTTGAAACTTATCACACTTCTTAATGTACTCCTTGCAATCACGGCGCAACATTGGTGAATAGAAACCTGCATGAAAAGTCTTCTGCGCGAGTGTTCTTCAACCTAAATGGCCTTTGCAAACCCCATCATGGGCTTCTGTCAATATCTCTCGCCTTATAGAGGCTGACACTAAGTAGGTCAACGTCCCTATAGCCTTTATTGTATAGCTCATTAACCCTCGTAATACAAACATCGCACAATTAACGACATCGTGTATTATTGCCAACATTGCGCATTGCCACCAACATTGAGTAGGAGTGACACACAACTCGCAATGATGTTGCCAATGATTATCGCGTTGCTACCAACACCACACTATATACAATAACGCATTTCAGGGTGACCCTACCTCGGGATTACAAGCCTTAATAGGATGTGTGATAGCTCCATGACCCTCTCAATGATGGTGAAGGACGAAGAGGGAACAATGGGAGTGCACTCGAAGAGGGCCAGACACAGGAGAGCAGCACAGGAGCACTTCCGCGACCGCGGCGGACACGGCCGCGACCGCGGGACGATGCCGATTTCCGAGATTTTTGACGCGGGCATCCGCGATCGCGGAAGTATTTCCGCGATCGCGGATTTGCCTCGACCTGTTAATTCCAATCATTTTTCGCGATCGCGGAAGTATTTCCGTGACCGCGGATTTGCCTCAACCTTTTTATTCCAATGATTTTCCACGATCGCGAACGTAATTCCGCGACCGCGGAAACGAGCATGCGCGCTCATTTAGACGTCTTTATTTCCGAAGTTTTCTTATATTTGTATTATTATCTTTGTTGCTATATAAACCCTGGAACCCTAGTTTTAATGTTATGTTGAATTTGAGTAGTAAAGTTGAGTACGCTCCTTCCGCGCGATCCCTTGAGTTCTAACGTCAACTCTTCGATCCCACGGATCATCTATCCTGTAGCTCGTCGCTTCGAGCAATTCATACATCGTCTCTTCGGTGTTTCAAGATCATCTCTTTGATCTTTCCTTCATCTCTTTGACGCATTTGAAGACTATCTCTTTAGCCCTAGGAAAGCCATCACTTTGGCTACGGAAGAGAAGGAATCGAATTCAAGCTTGAGGAATCAAAGAGCCTATCCAAGCTAAGTTTGGGATTCTAGGGTTACTATTCTCACCTTCCATCAAACAAAACAAAAAGGTTTGGGAAGACGGAAGCCTTACACAAAAGAAACAATAGAAAAGGCAGAGAACGCACCATACGGTCATCCTCCATCTTCTCTTCTTTCATGTCTCTACGCAACACTCATTAAAAAGGGCAATATTTTCAACTTTCTTGTGATTAATTCTTAGAAACTTGACTTGATCTACTTGACCTTGGAAATTTTGTGTGTTGTTTGGGACGTGATTTGCTAGTTCTTGCTTTGTTGCCTTCCGTTCAAGCCTCTCCCTCCTCACGAGCAACCAAAATTAGTATGCCCAGCGGAAAATTTCTTGGTTCACTTTTGAGACAAGGACTTGGCTTGGACTTGTTCTTTTGCTTGGTGCACCTTACTCCGTGTGTTATATGCTTCGTATAGGTACTATGGAGATTCCTACGATCAGCCACTCTCCTTCTACGGGCGACCGTAGCCCCGGACACATGGACTCCGCCTATGAACAACTTGATCACCTTCATGCTGCGAATGACTCACTTCATGTTGCGAATGACACCTTGCATGCTTCAAATGAAGATCAAGCCCGGCAACTCGCCACGAAAGATGTTGAGCTTGCTCACCTTCGTCGGGCCATGAGTGACATGAAGTTACCCATGACCGACCCCATGTTGAACCCGACGGCCACAACCAGCCGACCACTGGACCGAAAGGGTAAAGGTGCCGCGTCTACCCCGCTTGATCGCCTTCGCTCTCAAATCGAAGGCTACCCTCCGAAGCGTGACGCGTCCTGCGTACGGTACAATCCCACCTTTGATCCGAGAGATGAGGATTACTCCTCGGATCCCTCCCGTCGTCGTGTTCGCATTTCCAAGGACCCTCTCCCTTATGTCAACACCAAGGATCGTTGGGAACGAGGCCGCCAACATACGCGGTTTGACAATTCCGAGTCCGAGATTGATGACGACGTTGACCGTGCTTCAGACCACTCCCGGGACATATTTGACGACAATGAGGCGTATGAGTTGGAACGCCAAGCGGAGCTATGTCCCACGCGCCATGGCTACCGCCGCCACACACCGGAACGGCGCTGCCCGAGCCCCGGGCGCTATGGACCGCGTCGCCCTGACATCAAGGTAAAACTCCCGAATTTTTTTGGTGAATTTGATCCTCTTAAATTTCTTGATTGGCAGCAGTCCATGGAGTATGTTTTGAACCATTATTGCTACCCGGAAGAAGAAGAACGGGTTGCAACCGCCGCTTTGTACTTCGACGGCGCCGCCGTGGCTTGGTGGCATCGTTTCTGCGCTGACCGTGAGCATCGCCGCGAGCGTCCAGTCACTTCTTGGTGCCACCTTATACGGATCATACGAAAGAAGTATGTCCCGAAGGACTTTACTTCCGAAATGTGCCTCAAGATACAACTAGCGGCCCAAGGTAACCGTTCTCCCCTTGACTTTTATGCTAAACTTGAAGAATTGTCCCACAAGGCAGGTATCCATCACACTGACGAGGACTTTCGGAGTATGTTCCTTCGTGGCCTGCATGAGCCTATTCGAAACCAACTTCGGGTGCTTAACATTCGAGACCTCCAGAAGTGCGCACATACGGCACAAGAGATATGGTCGCAGACTCAAGCGGCTAAGCGAGTGTCTTGGTCTCACTCTAACACAAGGTATGGCTCTAACCCTATGTCAAGTTCCCCTTCCACTAATGTGCATTCCTCTTCGCAGTCCGCTCACGCGACTACAACGCCGGCGTCGGCCACTCGGCCGAGCAATCCACCGGCGCGCGTCACCGAGCCACCGCCGCATAGAACACCTCCTTCCGATGATAAGGCAAGGGATAAGGTCTGTTATAAGTGCCAAGGGCGTGGTCACATACAGCGAGACTGCCCCAACACCAAGCGAGTCCTCTTCTCGAACACCTCCGGATACGAGTCTTTTGACGAGGACACCCCCGACGCCGGGCCAGTCTTTGACACGTACGACCAGGAGGAGGAGAAGATGGGTTGTAATATCCCTCAATTTTTAGTTAGGATATTTGGGTAATTTTTCTCAACCTTCGTTCAGTAATTATTTCGCTTTCAGTGGAGTTCGGATTTTCCGTAACTTCCATGATATCCGAAATAATTCCTTGAGTGGTATAAAATACATTCAATGTATTTTCAAAACTTAGAATATTTGTTTGGATACAAACATATAATTTCCGGGGTTTAAAACCCATACCAAATTTTATCTAGTGCAACTTGTGTCCACCGTCTCCACGTTCCACGTTCAAATCTTACCCCTGAAGTCAAATCTTATCAAGTTGCAAACTTACCTTGCAAGTATACTTTTATCATGTGCAAATGGTGCCACGAGTTTTCTCCCTTGTGCTAAAGCTTGGCACGATACTACCTCCGTGTAAACATGTCTGGGCAGATGTGAATTCTTTTGACAGCAAGCTCTCTCCTTGAGCTATATATATAGTTGGATGAATGGAAGGCTTAAGGACAGCCAACCACTCCCTCCTTCCTCTGTTTTTCTTTCCTCCATTGATGAGCTTTTTGAAGCTTAGTTGAGTGAGATTTCGAGCTCCCTCTTGAGTGTTAGGAGGTGTTCGTGAGTAGTATTAGGAAGCTTAAGGAGGTTGGAGATCAAACCCCTCTTTCTCTCGTCTCCTTCCCCTGCTTCAGCACTTCTCCCGCCGGCGACCCGCTGCTGTCCAAGCCACCACTGTGGTGCTGCTCCTCCTTCCCGGCGTGTCCATGGTAGAAGTCGAGCTCCCTGTTCGTTGTTGTTGTTGTTTCATGTTGCTTTGTTGCTGATGCCGTGTTGGTGTTCTTCATTTGGTGTGTTGATGATGCTGTTGAATTCGTGAGTTTGATGATGAACAATAGCCTCTTTGCTAATTAAGTTTCTTGTTGGGCCGTAAGCCCATAATTCATTCCCGTTCAGATTTAACCCGGAATTATTTCAGGCAAGTGGCGGTTCGCTCTTGCTCATTATTTTATATTTTAATTAATTATCTGTTATTTATCTGTTAATTAATTTGGGATGATTTACTGCTTTATTGTTTCATTGGGAATAGTTTGGTTAATTAATATGATTAAAATCTGATATTATAATAGGTTGTATATCTGCTAGTATCAACGCTATTATAAATAATTATTCTGAATATTGGCCTTGATAGCTTTGATATGAATTATTGATGTGTTGAACTACTTAGTTAGCACTTTGGCTTTGATGTGATTTGTTGATATGTGGAACTGCTTGTGTTAGCATTTGTGTGAATTAATTGTTAATGTTTTCTGCCCTTGCTTAGTCTATTCATTAGACTAACCCCTTGTATTTTATTTATCTGCAACGTCATGGTGGTGTCGTCCGTCCGTTTCGGCACATACAGGTCCAAAAAGGCTAGATCGACTATGAACGTGGACGGTGTTTAAAAATGTTTTAATCAGGCTACGATCTTTGGGCATTGACTACTGAGGTCAATACTATTGTAAATTATTTCAAGTCTTCCGATGTATTGTAATCTGTATTTTGTCGCATTTGGAATTGTGTTGAAATTTCGCGACTATGTTTTAAATGAAAGTTATGGTAATTTTGTACCATACTTATTGGTTATGATTTGTGTTTAAACCGGTAAAGCCTTGGGTGGCTTCGGTAAGGAACACCGAGGTCACTGGCGGTAATACATTTCCAAATGGGTTAAAATTTGGGGGTGTTACAGAGTTGGTATCAGAGCCAAAGTTCTGTTTTTAAAACATATTTGATATCAGAGCCGAAAGTTTTTTTTTTTACGGGTTTGGGATTTCATGAACCATTTACTCGTTTTGGTTGAAAATATTTTAACAGCTCTTGGGGCTCACAGGCGGCACCAGTGCCGACACCGGCTGGTCGTAGTCACCAGGCTTGGTGGCTTGGTTGCTGGGGTAGCTTGGCCTGGGGGGTTGCTATAGATCTGGGTAAAATATTTTCGAACAAAGCTTACAAATAAATATTGTGAACCGATCATTTGTTGGAAATGTTTCCGAAGGCTCTGAATTTTCAAATGAAAAATTTTAACCGTTCATAGTCGTGCCTTTTCTTTAAGTCTGTTATGGCGAACCTCTAGTTAGACTTGAGTTCTTGGTTTCCCTTGTTATGCTTTGAAGTTGTAGGACCTTTGGTTTAAGCTTTGAGGTATTTAAGGATATTAAGTTCAAATGGTTTGTTGTTGAGGTAGGTTTCTCATTGGCTTATTGCAAGTTTCGGGGTCGAAACTTTTCTTAAGGGGGTAGTAATGTAATATCCCTCAATTTTTAGTTAGGATATTTGGATAATTTTTCCCAACCTTCGTTCAGTAATTATTTCGCTTTCAGTGGAGTTCGGATTTTCCGTAACTTCCATGATATCCGAAATAATTCCTTGAGTGGTATAAAATACATTCAATGTATTTTCGAAACTTAGAATATTTGTTTGGATACAAACATATAATTTCCGGGGTTTAAAACCCATACCAAATTTTATCTAGTGCAACTTGTGTCCACCGTCTCCACGTTCCACGTTCAAATCTTACCCCTGAAGTCAAATCTTATCAAGTTGCAAACTTACCTTGCAAGTATATTTTTATCCTGTGCAAATGGTGCCACGAGTTTTCTCCCTTGTGCTAAACCTTGGCACGATACTACCTCCGTGTAAACATGTCTGGGCAGATGTGAATTCTTTTGACAGCAAGCTCTCTCCTTGAGCTATATATATAGTTGGACGAATGGAAGGCTTAAGGACAGCCAACCACTCCCTCCTTCCTCTGTTTTTCTTTCCTCTATTGATGAGCTTTTTGAAGCTTAGTTGAGTGAGATTTCGAGCTCCCTCTTGAGTGTTAGGAGGTGTTCGTGAGTAGTATTAGGAAGCTTAAGGAGGTTGGAGATCAAACCCCTCTTCCTCTCGTCTCCTTCCCCTGCTTCAGCACTTCTCCTGCCGGCGACCCGCTGCTGTCCGAGCCACCGCTGTGGTGCTGCTCCTCCTTCCCGGCGTGTCCATGGTGGAAGCCGAGCTCCCTGTTCATTGTTGTTGTTGTTTCGTGTTGCTTTGTTGCTGATGCCGTGTTGGTGTTCTTCATTTGGTGTGTTGATGATGCTGTTGAATTCGTGAGTTTGATGATGAACAGTAGCCTCTTTGCTAATTAAGTTTCTTGTTGGGCCGTAAGCCCATAATTCATTCCCGTTCGGATTTAACCCGGAATTATTCCAGGCAAGTGGCGGTTCGCTCTTGCTCATTATTTTATATTTTAATTAATTATCAGTTATTTATCTGTTAATTAATTTGGATGATTTACTGCTTTATTGTTTCATTGGGAACAGTTTGGTTAATTAATATGATTAAAATCTGATATTATAATAGGTTGTATATCTGCTAGTATCAACGCTATTATAAATAATTACTCTGAATATTGGCCTTGATAGCTTTGATATGAATTATTGATGTGTTGAACTACTTAGTTAGCACTTTGGCTTTGAAGTGATTTGTTGATATGTGGAACTGCTTGTGTTAGCATTTGTGTGAATTAATTGTTAATGTTTTCTGCCCTTGCTTAGTCTATTCATTAGACTAACCCCTTGTATTTTATTTATCAGCAACGTCATGGTGGTGTCGTCCGTCCGTTTCGGCACATACAGGTCCAAAAAGGCTAGATCGACTATGAACGTGGGCGGTGTTTAAAAATGTTTTAATCAGGCTACGATCTTTGGGCATTGACTACTGAGGTCAATACTATTGTAAATTATTTCAAGTCTTCCGATGTATTGTAATCTGTATTTTGTCGCATTTGGAATTGTGTTGAAATTCCGCGACTATGTTTTAAATGAAAGTTATGGTAATTTTGTACCATACTTATTGGTTATGATTTGTGTTTAAACCGGTAAAGCCTTGGGTGGCTTCGGTAAGGAACACCGAGGTCACTGGCGGTAATACCTTTCCAAATGGGTTAAAATTTGGGGGTGTTACATGGGTGGATACATATGCAGCCATAAGGATGAGCCAGGCACCGTGTCTCTTAGCTTGGTTACACGCCGAGTTCTTACCACCAAAGAAGGTACCTTACTTGACCAACGTGAGAATTTGTTTCATACTAAGTGTGCGGTCCAGGGTGCTTCTTTGAGTGTTATTATAGATGGTGGGAGTTGTTGCAATATCATCAATGAAAAGGTGATCAAGCACTTCAAGTTCCAGACGACTCCGCACCCCCAGCCATATAGTCTACACTGGATTTTTGAGGGTGATGACTCTAATGTTGTGAAGCAACAATGCACCATAAATTTCAGCATTGGTCATTACGCGGATTCGGTGCTTTGTGACGTCGTGCCCATGGATGCAACTCATCTTCTCTTAGGGAGACCTTGGCAATTTGACAAGAGAGCTCTTCATGATGGTTTCCTCAACAACTACGTCTTCATGCACAATGGAAGAAAGGTCACCTTGCTTCCTATGAGCCCTAAGGAGATTTTGCAAGATCAAGTTGAGAGGCACCGCGTCAAGGCACTTGAACAAGCCAAGGGACATCCATTGAACTCAACTGAACGTGCGAAGCCACAAAAACCAGCAACAAAACATCCCCCTACACCAGCTTCGCCCGACATTCAAGGATCTTATGAAGACCGGCTTCTATTGGCTAGGTCTCGGGATGTCTCCCCCATCATTCAGGGACGTCGTCCTTGCTTTTTACTTGCTCCTTTAGCGTGTCCTCTGACTGTTACATATCTTGTTGTTTTACCCCCTACTGTGCCTTCTCTTTTGCAGGACCTTGGGATGTGATGCCGGACGAGCTGCCCGTGGGTTTGCCACCTACAACCGCTGACTATGGTGTGCTTCCTGCTTGCCACGTCGCTGATCTTTCTCCTCATACGTCTCCTGCTATTGACGACAATGACGAAGCGGGGACTCTTCGCAGCCAAGAAGGGGAGATTGATAGCTCCATGACCCTCTCAATGACGGCGAAGGACGAAGAGGGAACAATGGGAGTGCAGTCGAAGAGGGCCAGACGCAGGAGAGCAGCACAGGAGCACTTCTGTGACCGCGGCGGACACGGCCGCGACCGCAGGACGATGCCGATTTCCGAGATTTTTGACGCGGGCATCCGCGATTGCGGAAGTATTTCCGCGACCGCGGATTTGCCTCGACCTTTTTATTCCAATGATTTTCCGCGGTCGCGGACATAATTCTGCGACCGCGGAAACGAGCCTGCACGCTCATTTAGACGTCTTTATTTCCGAAGTTTTCTTATATTTTTATTATTATCTTTGTTGCTATATAAACCCTGGAACCCTAGTTTTAATGTTACGTTGAATTTGAGTAGTAAAGTTGAGTACGCTCCTTCCCTTGAGTTCTAACGTCAACTCTTCGATCCCACGGATCGTTTATCCGTAGCTCGTCGCTTCGAGCAATTCATACATCGTCTCTTCGGTGTTTCAAGATCATCTCTTTGATCTCTCCGTCATCTCTTTGACGCGTTTGAAGGCTATCTCTTTAGCTCTAGGAAAGCCATCACTTGGGCTACGGAAGAGAAGGAATCGAATTCAAGCTTGAGGAATCAAAGATCCTGTGTTGCAGACAACACTTCAGGAATTGTTCGCATTAATGTGGCACAAAGTATTGGTCACACTAGCATCCTGATCCTTGTCACCCGCATCACCCCTTTGTTGCACACATTGAAGGTCCAATCCTATTCAATTGAATTCATATTCTTGGTCATGATCACTATTAACAAATTGAACTGAATTCATATTATATGTCCATCATTATTGTACTCTCTAAAATTTAACTTCATAACACATATATTATCATTATTATGAAATGAAAATGACTTAATCGGTGATTAATATTTTATATTATTCATTTTCATTTGATATTCGTAGTCGTGACATGATCACTACTTCTATCATTCTATGTTATCCATCTCCATTTTTTCCTTTTTATCTTAACAAAATATCACTATATAAACAACACTTCATCGTTCACGAACACTTACCTTTTCATCACATTCTAACAACAAACAGGTAAGAAACCGTAAACGAAATGGACACATGCCTAAGACCCCTAAACATGATAAAATGTTTATACCTATGTACAACATTCACACGCTTAGTTCGTAAGACGATCAGACAACTATTCCATCGTGTCGCTGGAGGATATGGTCGTTCGCTGAAATAGACTTTATGTGAGGGCACGCCGAGTTTCAAGTTCTTGATGATCATTGAGGAGGAGATAATGGAGAGCCATGTAGTGAAGCAGAAGTACATAATAGAAGACGAAATCACAACAAGCAAGAAAAGGTCGTCCCTCAGTACACTACTGTGGAAAACGAAGAAGGCTTTGGGTTGTTTGCTCAGGGTTGTTTGGTTTGACGGTTTGAGGTTGTTTGCTAGCTTTAAAGGTTTATGGTTGTTTGCTTTTGCTGGAATGAATGCATGTGTAACACAAAAAAATGATCTAAAAAGTAACAGAATGCATGCATGCATGCTTTTTTTTTTATAAGATAAGAATTAGATTGCTATCAAGATCTACTTGAAAACTAGCTTATAGCATCCGTCTGAATGAGAACCATAAGTTCTGAATTCGTCATGATATCTTCCAGTGAATGTGAGTGGTAGAGATTTGCAATATGGTCAGCCACAACAGTGATCTCATGAAAGATATGAATAATCCGCATTGTCACAAAAGATTGTAATATAAATATGATATCAGAGATACCAATCTCAATTTACCATAGACAATGTCAGATATGATAAAGTACATTAACAATTGTAAGATTATCACTTTCTATTTCAAATTGTTCAAGTTCCATTACTTTTGCGTTAACTAGTGTGTGTGCCCGTACCTAAGGCATGGATTAAGACTTGACTTTTGTTTTGAAATAACTCTAAACTTACATATAAAGTTCATATGCATATATGCACCTTTAAAATATGTTGTAAATATTTGCAAAAATTGTAGTTTTATTCAAATTATGACACATTAATATACGTATTTACATCTATCAAAACATGGTGTAAAATTTAACGATAAATAAGTGCTTAACATAAGTTATGTTATCGGTGCTTGTATTTATATGCCATAAAATTGTCGTTAATTTTTATTTATGGTCATGGCAAAACAAATCTTGATTGTAAATTGTTGCCTTGGAACTTGAATGGAAAAATGGAATATGAAGGACTCAAAAATATTCTTGGAATGACAATTTTCTTAGAAATGTTGCTACTTGAAATTATGATCCCTTCAATCATTCCCGTCCCAAGCTGGTATTTATAAAAAAAAAAAATCATTATGCATAAATATCCATCACAAAATTTCAAAAGAGCAAATTGAATCTAATAAGAAAATGAATGAGAAGATTGAATCAGTCTAGAGGATAAATATAATGAGATGATATGTATGTACCAAATTTTCAATTTCAATTTAACTTAATGGGATATATTGATTAGTTTGTGTACATCTTTTCCGCTACTTTGTCAAAATCGGGTTTAAACGCGATTTATTTGTTTGGTTTGGATTTATATTTAATATATGATTAAAAATGTAGATAAATTTAAACTACAATATATGTGTGCACAACATCTTATTCTGATTAAGTTTGATAATAAGATAAAAACATTCGGGTAAGTGTAGACTGAATTACATTATATATCATTGTAGAAATCATTACCACGTAAAATATGTTGAAGAAATTGCAAGAAAATAGAGGTTTAATATGATTTACGATAGGATTGTGTAAATTTCTACACCCATAATATATATATATATATATTAAAGCTATTGAATTTCAAGCCACCAGAATGATTCTGGGTCCACCATAATTACGTGTCAATTTATGGTTAAATCTCATTGATTATAATTATTTATGTTTCAGTTTATTTTCCTAATATCTTCACCCAAAAAAATGTATCAACAATTTAGTAAAATCTCAAACTAACATATCTTAACAAAATTAATATATATAATTTTAATATTTCTTTTCTAAACATTTAAATATTAACAACTCATCTTAACAATAATTGTATCATATTTTGTTACGTATTGACATTATAGAAAAGAAGCTTAATGAACTTTATTATATCATCTTACCTTATAAAATTTTATTTATATTAGATATGATATGATATTATAGATGCTATATTAACCTTTTGTTATTGGCTTTTCGTAACCAAACGACATAATTCTCTATGCTATGATTAGATTACTTCATCCATGAGTTTTCTAAATAAATCTCATAGCAAAAAAAATTCACGAATTTTTAGGAGTATACTATGCACAATTCCCATGATTACTTGCAATATGAAATTTGATTTATATATCATAAATAATTTATACTAATAATTACAAAAAATACACACATTATAATGATATACTATAAATACACATTATAATGTCATACTATATAATATGTTTTAACCATTTGAATAGTATATGATCTAACCTCTAACATTATAATTTTTTCAATTCACCATAATTTGACGCAACATTATCAGATCTAATGTAGATTTATTAAACTATTTTGAATTTCAATCTCCATATCTCTTTAAGAAAATAATAGTATCTTTTAAAATCTCAACGAACTACTAAAAGATATTGATTTATCCGTTTGTTAGTTCCTGAGATAATTTTCGATCAACTTTCTCGGATTCATTTCCTGAATTTTTGTTAATCAAATTGCCTACTGTCACTTTTATAAACCACTAACTTCACGAACCCACAAAGCATCCAAAAATCATATTGCCAATATATATGTAGTTCGAAATCTTACCCCTTCTTTGGTTAGCATTTTAATTCCTGGGAAATACAAATTCCTAGAAAGTATAAACTTTTTCCTATGTTTGGTTCATTTTTTAAAAATTAGATTGTGGAAATTTTATCTTTCCTGAAAGTTCTAATTCCTCCAAAATGTAGGAATTCTACTTACTTTGATTGAGTGGGTAAGTTACACTTTCTGTAATCTTTTAATAATAAATTATTAATTTACCTTTTTTTTCTCAAAATTTACTCATTTCTTTCTTAATAAAATCAACCCAATATTTTCCGGAAAACCTAAAGTTCCCACTTTTTTCTTGGTGAAGTTGCCAGTCTCTTATCTCCGTCTTCTCTCTATGCCCAATACCTTGTCCTGCTCATTGCGTATGACCATTAGAAACTTTCTCTTTGTCATTTTAGGAACACTTTTAAGATATTCTCGTTAATCATTTTGCTTTTAATCACAACTTTGCATGTAGTGGTACTCTATGTTTTTTAATTGCTTCGTTTTGATATAAATAATAAAATAGTTTTTTTTTTGTCTGAATAAAATAGTTTTCTTAACAGCAACAACAGACTAGCTGGTTTTAGCTTTAGCTAATGATCTCAAATTGATTTAATTTATAATTTTGATACCTTCTTTGTATAAAAATGGATAATATATAAGTTTAAAAAATAAAGGGTATAATAGTAAATTTAAATCATTTCTCTGCATTTGTCAAGTTGAACCAAACAAAATACAGAAATTGAATTCATGGGAAGTAAATTTGAACCAAACATATATTTTTACTTCCTAAGAATTGGAATTCCTGGGAAATACACTTCCTGGGAACTTACTTCCCATGAATTTTAATTCCTGCATTGAACCAAACGAGGGCTTAATTCCACAAATTAGTTTTTATATGAACTTTTACATAAAATTATATTTTCATGATCATACTATCACTGTATGTTTTAACTATTAACAATTGTACTATATATTATATAATTTAAATTTTCTCAATTTTTAAATCTCAACTACCAAAAAACATTTATGTAAAAATCATATATAACTAACTAATAGTTATAGGCTTAACTCATCATACTTTATATGGATTTTAACTAAAAATTTGATTTTTTTATATACATTCATTCACGTGTCTTATATAGATTAGGATACAGTTTCTAATAATATTGTTTTTTATAAAATATAAGGAGTTCAAAACCTTAATTCCACCACTCTACCTATTTTACATGAACTTTTACATAAATTTTATTTTCATGATCATACGATCATTTTATATATATTTAAACTATTAACATATCTAATATATCTTTTGCACCAAAACGAAACGTATCTAATATATCTTTAACTTTTAAAATATATATACCGTTTAATACTTAAGTAATCTAAATGTCCATGAATTAACTTCCACAAATCTAGCACCTACTTACGAAATAATTGATATTACGTATTTTGTTGAATAAATGTGTGCTTATATATTGAAAAATATATGCATTCAAATGAGTTGAAATCAACAAATCAGTTGGAAAATTAGTAATTAATTAATACACTAGAAAATAATATATTGATTAAAATATTAAAAAAAACATATCTAAATAATAGAAATTTACATAGGTTGAGGTAAGTAATACCCAGTAACTATTTAGTTGTAGTAATATAATATTTAAATTATATATTCTAAGGAGAAAAAATGTAAATATTAAACCTAATCTTAATAATACCTTTTTATACCCATACGGAGGTATTGTTGTTAAGATTATTTAATTACTAATATAAAATTATAGTATATTACGTTTATATTTTGTTTGTACGCTTGCACCAAATTCTCATTTCAAATTGCATCTCAATTATATAATTTTATATGTTATTAGATTTTATTATATTATTTATTGCACCAAATCTCATCTCAAATTGCATCTCAACTATTTAATAATAAATGTTATAGATTTTATTATATATTTTTTTGGGTTTATAGCTACTTGCCAACAAATCCAAATCTACAAATCATCCCAAAATAATATCTCCTACATATTAAAATAATCTCAATATTATTCCTCTTGTATATAAATAATCACAGATTGTCCTATAAAAGCAAAAAAAATTGTGATTCATTCATGACTATATTAGTGGAATTTGAAATTCATTTGCATATTTTTTTAATGGAGATTCGACATTGTGAAAATCTCTTTCAAGGTTAATTTTTTTTTCTTTTTTTTCTCAGTCGCGGTTCTAATGCTTGAATTCCATGTCCTAATCTCTCATATTTTGGATTTTTAATAGACCCAAGATGTACATATCTATGTGTAGATATGTGCATTATAATTTTTATTCTCAATCTAAAACCTTAATATGCCTTCTTTTGATTTTGCTTAATATTTGGAAGTGAATACTAATCAGACTTCTAGTAAAGATTGCATTTTTACGTTAATCATGGTATGATTAAATTTATAATTTTCTAATGGTTTTGTTAATCTGTTTGAGGTATTGAACATGTCTAATAAGTTTTGTTTTGATCAAATTAATGATGATTTTGTGATAAATTGAAAGTTTTTTTTTTAACGAATGTAATTTTTTCTTCTTGATTCCTTCATATTTGGTTACGATACAAATGGGTTAAAAAATTATGTGCATCAATTGCATAAACATGCTTTTAAGTTTTAGTTATAAATATAAGTTACTAAAAAAATTATATCTAATAAATAATTTCGCCTTATACTGGTAATCTTTAGCTCATATCTTATGTGTAGATATCACTTACTCCTTACCAGAGGTAATCTTGTAGGTCAAAATCTTACTCTCCTACTCAAATTCCAGATACTTTCGTTTAGCAACATATAAAAAAATTACCAAATTAAAGTTGAAAATATATTAAAGTCACATGATTATACATTAAAATAAAAATTGTATGACAATGAGTATGAATGAAATATAATATATTTACACCAGTTAAACGATTAAGAATATAATATTAAACACAATGCTAAAATAACTTCTTCAATATTTTGATCTTGCATTTATACATATTATACGATATTTTTTTAAATAAATATTAATAAGGTTTATTTTTACTATAAAGTAATTAAATATATTCTTTAATTTTATTCAATAATGAATAGTAATTAATGATTTTTTAAATTATGCTTACATCTCTCCCATACAGGATACAGATTCTACACTAGTTTGTTGTAAAAATAGCTATAAATTAGTGTTTTCACACGAGTTGCGATATAATTGTATGACTTTCTATACTTGTAAAAAATCTTGCAAAATTGTAGAAAAAATAATGTTTTAACACAAACTACAATATGACTGAATAATAATTCTACACCCAAAAAATATGTTGTAAAAATGGCTTAAAATTGGAGATATAATTATTTGAATTTCTACACTCGTAAAACATGTTATATAGGTTGTGAAACAATGAGGCTCGTTATGGATTATCACAAGACCCATGAATATAAATCTAGATTAAGTAAATTACTTATAAAATTAAACACCTGAATTGTACGTAAAGTGCCAATATATATAATATAAGGATTGATTTTACATATTAGATCATAAACATATGCAAATAGTCAAGATACATAAGCTAAAGTTTACCAAGATAAAAATATATCTCTTTAGGCAACTTAGTATATTTTATAAAATTGTTAAATTTGAAACTATGAACTTTATGCACATTCCAAACCTAGTTTGATACAGGTTTTTGATGAAATCAAGTCAAAACTTATATTTTTTAAGGATTTAAAGTATATTTCTAACCATATTATAAACAATTTGAGTGAAGAATGAATGTAATTCAACTTTGCAAAGTAGGGATTAGAAAATGTGATCCTTAATAATTATTGCATATTTGTAAGTAATTTTTCTAGTTATGTGTTTAGTGAGTGATTGTCTTATAAATAAGCCTATTATAAGGGATAGCTTCATATAGTCATCCCTCTATTTAGTGAATTTATATCCAAGAAAGATTAAAACATTAATAAATTTTCTATAAACAATATTTTAATTTTGTTCCATATACTTTATTCTTTAATAAGGAGAAAGATTAAAACTGTAAAATTTTAGTTTTGAATAATTTTTCAAAAGGACGATCTCGGTGCACCCCCATAATTTCTTTATACACCTCTATTTTCAGAAATATGACAGATTTCCCCTTTTGTTAAAATATTCACCCTTTTATATGCCAAAAATCTCAAATCTTCCAATTTCCTATACAATAAAACTTCATCTGTTTTACAATCTCCTAATTTCTTATATAGTACCACTTCACCTCATTTCCTATATAAATTCGTTTTTATTTTTTTAAACTATTTGTATCATTTATATTAAAAATTTGCTGTCTAAAAACTAATAGTTTGTATATAGATAGCAAAAGTAAAGGTTGTAGGAGGGAGGACAATGGAGATACGGTTAACGGTCGGCGGTGTTTGGTATCCATTAGAGATTAAGGGGAAGAGAAATCCTTTTTGATTTGTAAATGAAAATTAAGGTGGATCTAGGATAATTTCTAAATCTAATAAGGGTATAATTGTCTATATGGGGGTGTATAAAGAAATTAGTGGGGTGCGTAAAGTAGCACCCTTATTAAATTATGAACATCTTTTCTATTTATAATGTTCAAAATTTTCATTGTATAGTATAAGACATTTATAATTGTCAACATAATGATTTTTAATCTACTATGATGAATTTGGTTCCGGTGCGGACGTGCGGACGTGCGGACGTGCGGACATGCACTTTAGGGCCTTAAATGTGCACTTTAACGTCTTAAATGTGCACTTTTGCAAAAAAATTAAGAAAACAAAAAAAAATCAATTTTTTTCCCAAGCATTTTTCTAATTTTTTGCAAAAGTGCACATTTAAGACGTTAAAGTGCACATTTAAGGCCCTAAAATATATGTCCGTACGTCCACACCGTAAGAATCGTCTGCACCGGAATCTTACTCCTACTATGATTCTATGAACGATGGGCCACAAACATTCTCCCTAATGTAAGCGGTGAATAGATTGAGATGAGTTTTATGTCATATGTACGATGAATTACATGTATTCGGTACCAAATTCAGAAGAAAAAGATTTGAGTCTACAAAGAAAAGTAAAGGGAAAGCTAACTCCTTATTTCAAACAGGTCGGTTAGTTTTAATCCAATCCAACATGTTCTCAACAGTAAACTATTTAATGCAAAGTTTTCTTCTACCCATTGGAATCTACAATACTATTGACAAAAATCTCAAGGACTTCTTCTGGAATAAAACTAATCCAGCCTATCGTCCTTTGATAAGTTGGGATTCTATTTGCAAACCCAAAGCCGCAGGTGGCCTTGACATTATCAAAGCAGTTGACTTAAACAAATCCTTACAAATGAAACTTTTTTGGAAAATATTAACGGAGACTTATAACCTATGGTGTAAAATTATTCACCAAAAATATATTCGTTCGTCTGACCTCTTTACATACCGGAAAACAACTAAGCAATCCTGGCAATTTTCCCGGCTCCTTCATCTTCGATCAGAATTTAAAACTGGCCTTGGATGAGAAATTGGAAATGGGCAAGGTGTCAAACGAGTCGGGTTCGGGTTTAAGCGTACCGGGTCGGGTCATTTATGGGTCGGGTCGATTGCGGGTTAGGATTTACGGGTCGATTGTGGGTCGGGTCGTTGCGGGTTAGGTACGGGTTCGGGTCGACCCAGCGGGTCGAGAGCGCCTTGTCAAAATTTTATAAAATGAATATTAAAATAATATTTTAATTAAAACAAAAAATAATAAATCAAAAAATTATTATTATTTAATATTTTAATAATAAAATATATTATATATTTAATATATAAAATATAAATACATTTGTATTGTCCCAACGGATCAATGACCTAACCCATAAATTTTCGGGTCGAACGGGTCGGGTCACTTTTGACCCAATATTTTTCGAGTCTGGTCTCAACCCAAAAAACGCGGGTCGGGTCGGGTCGGGTCAGGTTTGCGGGTCGAGTCAAATTTTGACAGCTCTAGGCGCACAACTATGTTCTGGTCTGACTCCTGGATCCCGGGATGTAATTTATTCCCTTACTATAACAACAATACAGACCCCTTAATCACAGTACCAGATTTCATTACCCCAAACTTTCAATGGGATCTCTCCAAATTACAACCACTTCTACCCCCGCATATTATTACCAAAATTATGTTCGTCTGTATTCCTCGATCAGACACTGTCAATCGTCTTGTATGGACTCCTAATTCTGATGGCTCCTTCTCTGTTAAATCTTCCCGTAAAATCACACAACGCATCACGATTGTTCCTCAAACATATTCTCTTATATGGCTCTGGAAACTAAAACTACCACCTAAAATCCAAAACTTCATCTTGAAATGCTTGGTTGACGCCCTACCAACTTTCGAACGTCTCAACAATTATTATTCCATAGTCCCATCACATTGCGCCCTCTGCGCATCATATAATGAGGACCGAAATCACCTTTTCTTCACCTGTCCTTATACGACATCCATGATTCACATACTCGAATCCCAATTGAACCTTTCTTACTCAATTCCCCATTCTGATAATTTTGTCCATAACTTTGAACTATACGGACAATCTAGCCCTCAGCATGCTCCCCTTCTTTTCCTCTGGTGGTTTATTTGGAACTACCGAAACTCTCTTATTTTCCAACCTCAAAACATTCGCCCCACAAATTGTCCTGCCACTCAGGATTTTTACCACCACCAAGACTGGCTCACCCTTACCTGTCTGCTTGCCCCAACTCTTCTACGTCGTAATCGACTGCGTCCGACTAACCGGACTTGGAAGAAACCCCCCCCCCCCCAATGGTACAAGTTGAATTTCGATGGATCAAAACGACGAGATGTCAGTTCCCATATTTGACACCTAATACGTGATGATTGTGGTAAATTAATCTCCTTTCATAATCAAAACATCCCACCTACCTCTGTCCTTAGAACCGAGGCCCTTGTTGCTCTTTATGGGATTCAACAAGCGACTAGCATGCATATCTCTCACCTTATTGTTGAGGGGGATAATCTAGTGATTATTAATTCTATCAGAGGTATATGGAAAATACCATGGGAAATCAATACCATAATTCAGGATATTATTACGCTTCTATCGTCTTTCGTTTCCTTTCATGTACATCATAGCTTCCGGGAAGCAAACCGTGCAGCTGACTTCCTCGCTGGCCATACCCTTCCTCCAACCGTCCTCCACAAGTTCCAACGACTTCTTCTCCCGACTCCACGTCAACCATCTTTATCCCTTCCATATGACATTAGATATGAGTTCATAAACTTGAACTCTAGCTTTGATTTTTTTGGTTCAGAATTTATAAAGATCATCCATTCGGATGATTTAGGACTGCCATCTAGTTAGATGTGTCCTATAAGTTTGTTGTAATAAAAAAATGGAAGATTAAATCTACTGTAGAGGGTTGATTAAATGAGATGAAACCGCAAGTAATAGATTTTCAATTTGGGTTGAATATAATTGGCTAAATTAGTTTATTGATTAATCTATACACATTTCCCCCCTTTTCCCCACTTTAATCGAAATAAGGCTTATGAAATGATTTATTTGTTTGGTGTGGTTATTTATTTAATATATGATAACAAAATTATAAAGCGATTTATTTTAAGATATTTTTTTGTAAAACATCGAATTAAGTTAAGTTTGATAATATATTAAAAATTCTCAAGTAAGTATAAAATGGATTACATTATATCATGTTGTAAAGTTGTTAGACTTTAGTATTTTAACACAAGTTATGATATGGTTTTAACAAATTTATATACTAGTAAAACATACTGTAAAGATTGCTAGAAATTAGTGCTCTACACGAATTAAGATACTATTATACGAAATTATACACCTGTAAAGCATTATGTGATGTTTTATAGATTTTGATCATGTATCACGTGCCAAGACACAAGTTAGGACTAATCAATTTAATATTGAACTTGTTTCTCACATATCAATTTTTAAAGTAGTGATTGGATAGGATAAAAGTACTGAATAAGTGTAAACTCAATTATATTATACCGTGGTATAAATTTTAACACCAGTGAAACGTTCTGTAAAATTTGCTAGTGATAATACTCGTGTATGCAATTATATTCCCGTAAGTTCCAACTAAAAAGCAAAAAAATCAAATGAGACATAAAAGAAGAGACTAAATATACTATCAAGGGCATGTCTAATGAGATGAAATTATAAACATCTTATTTTATGGACAATGTAGCTAGAAAACCAATATATTCCTATTTACTAATGATCATGGAATATTTACTAATATTTGATATGATGATAGTCTTTTGAGTAGGTAAAATCAACCAGACTTATAGTTATATGTTTGGTAACAGAATTAGATTTTTAGTAGGTAACATTTATACTATGAGTGATGATACCCATGTATGCAATTGTTCACTTTGTAGAAGATGTTGTTATTTTATTCTCAAGAATTCGTGCCATAAGAAATTAAGAATATACACCAATATATCTTGCCATAAAGAGTTATGAAGTAAAAAAATTGCATTCTTTCCGTAAGAAAATATACACTTGTATACCTTCATGTAAAAAAGTGATGGAATTTGCATTCTTGCCATAAAAATATGTATGCATGTATACCTTGTTGTAAGAAGTGATGGAATTTGCATTTGTATCATAAAAATATATACCCATGTATACCTTTCTGGTAAAAAGTGATGGAATTTACATTCGTATCATTAAAATATATACGTATGTATACCTTGTTGTAAAAAATGATGAAACTTTGTTCTTGGCATAAATTTTTATGTCCACACAAAATTGATGAATTCAATTTTATAAATCAAAATATGATTTAAAAATATTATTTGATTTCTCAAAATGAACAATGCATATTTATATTAGTAATTTTGAAAATTATAAACTCAAGACATTGATGTATTAAATTCAACAATTGTATTCCGTTTTCCAACAAACTCAATATTTATATTAGACACATACATAATTTTTAAAAAATTTATAAATTCAACACATTCATATACTTATATATCTATAACTTTAAAAACATTAAACTTATATATTAACCTAAATATAAACACAAGACAAATGCATATAAGGGCCAAAAAAGTTATAAGAAATAAGGGATAAAAAGCATACACTTGATAACAACAAAACTCAGCTTATTTATAGCCAAAGCAACCCTCTAACAAACAATTGAAAAGGCAAAATAGTAGCAATAATAAAATTATTATGTTTCATTTGGCATATATTAAACCCTTTCTACCCTAAGCGATATGCATATGCTGACAAAATCAACATAATGAAAAGGACAAAAATAAGGGCAAAAAAGCATATATTTTATTTATCATGACAAGGCTTTGAAATGGATATGCATTTAGTGATATGTGAAATCTTCTTTCTTTCTATTTGTGATGATGCTTATATACATGCTTTCTAACTGAAGGGGTACCAAAGATTTCACAATGATGACTAAATCAGCACAATATCTTCTTATTGCCAAATGTACATACCTAGCTTAATGGTTTTACAACATAACTGATAACTACTTATACTGTTGTTCCTTGAATTCCATGCAAACTTGAAAATTGGCCCCATCTTTCGGGCATGAGTTCACTAAATGAACAAACTTTGTTCTTGGAATTATTCGGCTTCTTCATCTGATGAAGAATAAGCATAGAGTAAATTCATAAAAATAGGATCATAAAGTAAGCATTCAGTCAAGAAATGTAAAGGTCAACTTTACTTTGCATTTTTTAGTTCTAGTTCTGATATGGACAAATAATATGTACCTATACTTATCTATACTAATAATCCTATAAAAAAGTCACTTTGCTTTTGTTCTTTCCTGCATTTCCTATTATTATTGGGAATGAATTGGGGGGGGGGGGGCGGGGGGTTCAAGGTTGGGAGGCAATTTTATTTTCAAACGATTTGAACATATATCGGTGTGAATTAACTCAAGAAGCTTCATGCTTACATACAGGAGATCCGATCATCTAGAGGTCATTGGATATTCAAATTCAGATTATGCTGGATGCGTTGATAGCAGGAAATTGACGTTTGGTTATCTGTTCCTATTAGCTGAGGAATAACATATAAGGCATACAATTAATTATATTAAATAATAGTAGAAGAAATCATTACTATTTAAATACATAGCACAATTGCAAGAGAAAATATATATAATCAATTGATGATATATTGTCTTTTGAACCACTTCATACAACTATCTACTGTTAAAGAAAGCCTACAAGATCATTGTTTTGCATCTAAATTCTAACTTGTAGGTCGAACAACTGCTATACGATGTGTCTCCAAATATTAGAGCAATTCCTCTCGTATCTCATCAAGGAGATGTATGTCGTAGGAGCTAGGCGAATTTTGGAAGTACTGCAAAAATAAGCACATAGCATATATCAATATCATTTGATACATTTCATGTCAATATTAATTGTATATATATATATATGTGTATGTATAATCGAACATCAATTTGTATATGTTGTATAACATGCACTTATATTGATGCGTATGACAGTGCACTTATGATCCACTATCTCCCGCATATGGCATGTATCACGTATATGATAACCGCAATCTAGAGTGTCTTATTCTTGTTCATGACACTTCAAAAGTAAAGCAAAAAAATTCCAAATCACCACATGCATACTATATTTTGGAAACATATTGTGAAATAAAAGACAGATTAGGAATTGAACCAATATTGATAGACTTACTAAAATATTCAACTAAAAGACACATTAGGAATTGAACCAATGTGTTGTACTTACCCTAGGTTATAAGGGGCAAACCATATACGGTTTTTCCTCTCTAGTTTAGACATTGAATCCACTATATATCTCTCTTTCTCCTCCTTTGAATCCTTGTAACCATCAGGTAGATATGTTGGACAGAAAAAATGTTGACGACTTTCATACAAATACTTGTCGAAAAAATATAAATTATTTATTTTGAACATATGCACTCACTAGATAAATTGTAAATTACTTTTGTCATAAAAATAATATAGAAGTATTCTTTGATCTCTTAACTTATACTTCATGTATAGAGCAACATGAGCATTATCCATTACATGCTTTTGCAAACACACCCAAATATAATATCTCCCAACATGTAGTTGTTGTGGGTAGTTTAAAATACCCTCTCCAACATTAACGGTAGGTATTTCTCGAGATTTTATTGATATAAGCCCCGAGATCAACTAGTTATTTTAAGTGGGTTAAATAAAAAACCCCGAAAGTTGTTATAAATATTAAAATAAAATTTCAGATGTATAATTCTCAGGGGTTTTAAAAAAGAACCCCAATCGTGTCTTTATTTTACAGGGGTTTTAATTAACCCTTGAGAATTATTCCCCGAGAAATGATAGTTGGCATGCATTAATTCAGATAGCCCCATATGAGACTCTATGTGGCCGAAGATATTGATCTTCATTATGAGGTGAGCCCAGATACCTTGAGAAGGACTCAAGATGAGGTGGCCTTGATTAGGCAATGGATGTTGACAACACAGAGTCGTCAGAAATCGTACGCGGATGTACGTCGCCAACCCCTTGAGTTCCAAGTTGGAGATCACGTGTTTGTATGGGTTTCGCCTACCAAAGGTGTGTTCAGATTTAGTCGAAGAGGAAAATTGAGCCCTCGTTACGTTGGACCCTTTGAGATTTTAGAAAAAGTTGGATCCTTAGCATATCGCCTTGCCTTACCACCATCCATGAGTCGAGTACATAGTGTTTTCCAGGTTTCACAACTAAGGAACCACATCTCTGATCCTTCTCATGTGATTCATTATGAGGAGATTGAATTCGAGGAGGATTGTACCTATGAAGAGCAACCGATTGAGATACTTGAGCACGGGGACAAACATTTGAGGAATAGGGTGATTTCACTCGTAAAGTACGTACTATGGTCTAAGCATGGGACTAATGCGGCTACTTAGGAGATTGAAGCAGATATGAGGGAGCGGTATCCCTCCTTGATTAAGGCATAGTTTCGAGGGCGAAACTCCTTTTAAGGGGGAGAGTATGAAATATCCCAAACCATGAGGTTCGTACTAATATTTTTATGTGGTGATATTTTATTTTAATTCATATAGTCTATGGAAATTTATAGAGGGTTAATTTAGTAACCCTAGATATTTATTTCAACCCAAAATACCCATGGGCAAATAAAGTAAACGGAAATTTCGCTTGGTAACCCTGAATTTTGACTTTTTTGCGAAATATCCTAAGGTTTTGACAATTTCGCCTGGTAACCCTGAGTTTTTGACAATTTCGCCTAGCAACCCTGAGTTTTTGACTTTTTTGCGAAATCCCCTCAAGTTTTGACAATTTCGTGTGGTAACCCTGAATTTTTTATTTTATTGTCGGATACCCCTCCATCCATTCACTTAAAAAAATGTTAACTTTAGGGTTTGGGGTTTATGTTTAGGATTTTGGGGTTTAAATTTTATCTTTATTTTAAGTGTCGAAATATAAACCATAAACCCTAACCCTAAATCCCAAAACCTAAAACTAAACCCTAAATCCAAACCTTAAACCCCTAAGCCCTAAACATAAACCCTACACCTAAATCCTAAATCCATAAGCCCTTAACCCCAAAAGCTTTTTTAGGGTTTATGGTTTATTTTAAAAAAATAAAATCGTTTGTATTTAACGATTTAGGTATTTCGTGAAAAAAATTAAAGTTAACGTTTTTTTAAGTGAAATGGATTGAGGTATATCCGGCGAAAAAATAAAAAAAACTCAGTGTTATCACACAAAATTGTCGAAACTGAGAAAATTTCACAATAAAATCAAAAAATCAGAATTATCAGACGAAATTATAAAAAATTCAGGATTATTCGACAAAATTGTCAAAATATTATAATATTTCGCGAAAAAGTCAAAAACTTCATGTCGAAATATCCGTAAAGTAAACTTTCCCTTATTGTTTTTCCCCATTTTCTTTTCTTTCTCCCTCTTGTCTCCTTGGCTGCGTTCCCTTCCCGCAAGAGCAACACCAGCAGCCCCATGGAGTTTGCCCTCTCCACGCTCTCCTCTTCCCTGTGAGCCGAGCAGCCGCCGTCGACGCCGGAGAAGCCAACCGCCGTGCGCCACACCACTCCCCACCGCTCCTCCTCGTCGAGCTTCTCCCGAGTGCATACCAGCGCGCAGCAGCCAGCAGCCACGGCCACCAGTACAGCAGCTCCGGCCACCCTCCGCAGCCTTTCGTCGCCGGAAAAGAGTCCTTGGACCTCCACCACCCCTTTTGTGAACCCAATTCACCCCTTTGGGTCTTGTGTGAGTTTTCCCCAATTCGTGAACCCTAGATTAGTGAACTTGGTCACTTTTGTGCAAAGGGGGAATTTTATGAACAATTGGAGTTTGATTAAAGACTAATTGGTGTTATGGAATGATTAGGTTGATCGAATTTGGAGGTTGGAGGTGGATGATTGTAGATTTCGGCATTTTTGTGCACTTTTGAAAATTCTGGGCAAATTGCGTAATTTCTGGAAAGTTTTGGCTGAGTTTTTAAGGTGAGATTTCCTTCCACGAGCATGGTGAATTTTACGGATTTCAATTTGGACGTATATGTGACAAGTTTTGCGCGTTTTTGTGTTTTGTGAAGGTTTAGGAAGCTTGATTGTGTCCGTAGACGTTTGAATGGTTAGGCTGAATTTTTGATTTCGACAAACGGTTTGCTTGACGTTGAACGTCATTAAGGCAAGTTATTTGTAAGCGGTTACGTGTCGTAGTATGAGTTAGGATATCGAATTACGCTTTTATCGAACTTTGGCTATGCTTGAACGTTGAATTGCTTTATTGGTTGCGCATTGTGTCTCCATGATCGAATGTGTATTGTAATTTGATTGTGCATAAATGTCAAGTTGATTGTTGCATTTTGATCATGTGAATACATATATGTATATTGGAAGACACATCGTTATTATATAATTTTGGTGTGTTGATAAATGCGATATTTCTTTGAGAGGTTGATGATATGGTTGAACCTTGTTTTGTGCCTTGGCATTGACTTATATTAATGAGTATATTGTTGAAATGTAACACTTGCGGGTGAGGATTGTTTCGATCCCGAATCGTTTTAAAAACGTTTTCTTCGGATATGCTCCTCGACAGAGGGCTCCACCCGTGTAGAGCGGTTTGAGAGAGTGCTCTACCATTTTAGGGAAGGCCGGGTCACCCGATCAGTGACGCCATTCTTGGCCCGTTGATAGAGGTGATAGTACCCGTTATATGGGTTCAGAAGGTACCTTCGTGTCAAAGACATGCTTGGACATATTTTCAAAACGTTTTCGCATATGGTTTTTAAATTATTTTCTTTTACCGTAAAACCATACTTGGGTATAGATTTCGATTGATCACTTACCACTTTTGGAAATTTGTGACTTGATTGGATGTTATTTGAAGTTCTGTAAATTGGCACTGAGTAATAAGTTAGCATGGCATGTATATAAATATCTCATGGTCTATCGTTAGGTAGGATTTGATAGCGTTTCCAGTAGAGCCTATGATACATTCTGTAGTGACATGTTTATCTGTAATTTTTCCTGCACCTCTACATGTATGTTAGATGATGTATGTTCTTGTTATGTCATATCTGAATGTGATTCTCTCTATGTATCTGCTTATCTGAGATTCCTTTTTGCATGTACTTCTGCGCGTATTAAATTTCTTATACAACTCATGTTGAGCAAAAATGTACACAAAATTGCAAAACACATTTTTATTATTTTTATTTTAGTTCAACCCTCTCTTTTGACTCTTTTCATTAAAAATAATACAAATACAAACAAAACTTGAAAAGTTTTAATGATTTGGGTTGTACCCGAATTATAACGGATTGCCTACGTATCTCTTGGAAGAGAATCAAGCCTTACATAGTTCAGAGTATTTTATTTTCCGTACATCAGAGGAATGAGTCTAAACTCACCTTCTAGGAAGGGTTACCTAGACACGATCCAATTATCATTTGTATGTCGTGAATAAGATCAAATCCATCTTCTAGAAAGGGTTGTCTAACCTTTTCACTATATATGTTTGTTTGAAAAGGTTTTAATTTTGAATTGATTTTGTTTTAAATTTGAGGTTTGTGACTGTACTCGATACATATTACATTTAATACTGAGCTCCTACGTAGCCTTTGAAGGCGTCAAGTTTTTACGTAGTTCTTGAAAAGAACGAATCATTTGATGAAACTTTGATTTTAACTTAGGGTTGTGATTGAACTCGACGAGCGGTTGCTTTGTATCGAGTTTTCTACGTACCTTTTTAAGAGAGATCAAATCGTATGTAATTCTTTAAAAACATCTTAATTTTGGTGTGACTGGGTTCGATACTCTTTTGATTGTAACAAACTTCCTACGTATCCACTTATATATAGTGAAATCAAGTCATTGTAGTTCACAATATATAATCCTCACGTAATGTTTTCGTGAAACTTATATAATATGGTAACACGTATGTTTTGAAATCAATTTTGTAAAACCATCATTGTAGATTGATCCAAGTGTTACACATGCCTTTCATACTTGAAACTTAAATTGCATATTCTTCCTTTGTATTTGGAAACTAACAATATTAAATGTATGATCAGGGCGGGTTATACACGATTGATTTACCGTCAACCATGTGATTGTCCTAAACATAGTAAACCAATCAAGATTTTTTTCATGTCATGGTTTTGCAACGTTCATGAATACTCAAATTGGATGGACAAATAGTACATATCCCCCCTATGACTATCCAAAGCATATAAATATATATATAGAGAGAGAGGGATGCTCAGGTAAAACGAGTCTTGTGGTGAAACGAGTGGACAATTTTGGAGCGTTGGATTGAGAATGATAGATGGCTAGATTAGGAGAGAGAAAATAGGGTGTAGTGGGGGTGTGAATCATGGAATAAATATCACCACCAAAATAGGCAGTTAAAAGGAGATTGGAGAGAGAAAACGTGGATTCGGTCCAGAAATTTCTAAACCGTTTTGCATATCGATACAAAAAATCTGCATATCGACACGAAAATTGTGAATATCGTTTAATGTTCTTTGCATATCTGTTTATTTTGTTCATGTTCCATCGTATTCATGCTGATATTCATTGTCTTATGTCTGATATTCAAGTATGGTGAGTGCTTATTCATTATGTATATAATGCATCCACTGAATTGAAAAAAAAATTATGCATATCAAAACACATTATTTGAATATCGTTCAAGTATTTCTGAATATCTGTTATTCGGTATCATACATATCCCATCCACACAAATGGATATCATAGTCATGGTCAAGGAAATAATTCATAATTACAAGTTGCATATCATACAAGTAAATTATGCATATCATTGTATAAAAAATGCATATCCCATCCACATAATTGCATGGCCGCGATCGCTGCCCTTGAACCGCGCCCGCGACTTGTTCTTTCCTAGCACTCAGCGAGATCTTCCTTGGCCGCGCTCGCGGCTTATTCTGCATATCAATGTATAGAAAATGCAAAAGTCATCCACACAAATGAATATCACATTCACGGCCAATGAAATAATCTATCATAAAAAATTGCATATCATACAAGTATATTCTGCATATCAATGTATGGAAAATGCATATCACATCCACACAAATGAATATCACAATCACGACCAATGAAATAATCCATAATTACAAATTGCATATCATATAAGTATATTTTGCATATCACTATATCGAAAATGCACATACAACAGAATAACTAATCATTCACCGACGGATAGTTCAATAAACATATAGAAAGACACAACCTTATGCATCATAAACTTTAGGATGGACATAGATGGACATTATAAATGGAAATTCATACCTTTGTAAGGAAAGGATTGACATCGTCAACTAGAATGCAAGAACGAACACTTAATCGCACACAGGCACTTGTATATGTCTATTGAAGTCGGTCGTCCGCGTCGGACCGAGTAACACCTTGCTTTAGACTTTAGCAGCAAAACCAATACCTGCAACTAATTAAGGGTTGAGACATTTAATTGTAGGAAGAGATCCCGCAAATCACGCCGAACACGATCCCGCAACTCCGTCATCATCTTCTTCCCATCTCGGCCCATGAACACGATCCCGCAAATCACGCCGGTCACGATCCTCTTTGCGGAGTCGACGCTGCACGTCATCCCTGCGAGTCCGCCGGCAAGCCTCATCTCCGACCTCGACACCCCGGCGCTCCTGGCGGCGCTCGCGAACCGGGGTAGCACTTCGCTCCCTGGGCACCGGTGCGCCAGATCCATCGCGTCGTCTCCCTGCTCCACTCGCCGACAACGACGAACAGGCAATCCTCCACCGACCGAAGAGCTCCCCCTCCGACCCCTGCCTCTCTCTTCCCTGCCGCGCATCCGCACCCCTCCGAACACCATATCCGTGGCGGCTAGGGTTGGTTCGGAATCCCAGATTCTCGCCGCCAGCGACTCGATCCGGTCTTCCTCCTCTCTGACCGGACTCGGCTTCTCTGTTTCTTCCGGGGTGCCTCCTGCCGTTCGCAGGCCCGGAATCTTCATCGGCGGTCACTGCGCGGTTGTTCGCGTGAACCCCGATTTCCGCCTCTGTTTCCCTTCGCTTCCCCGCAGCAATTTCCGCCCGGATATTTGCTTCCGCCGCCTGCCTGGCCGCCTCCAACGCTTCCCTAACGGCGGTCAACTCGGACTCCCTGGCGGCAAGGGCTTCTGCCGACTCCGCCAGCATCCTATCTTTCTCTGTGATCATTGCCTCTGCTTCAGCCTGGCGGCGGGCCATCTCCGCTGCCACTGACGAGTCGCCGGCGGGAGAGGGGTATTCGATCCATCGAGAGAGAGAGCAAGAGAGAGAGAAAGAGACGGTTGTGGACTGTGGGTGAGAGCGTGAAGATGACGATGAGAGAGCTATGGAAACGAGGAAGTTGAATGAGAGTTAATCGTGAAAGAGGATATTTCATATCCCATGAAATCAGGAAATAAGGATTTGGTGTGGGTGATTCTACCTTTTAATTTTGTGTTCCTCTAAATTAGATCTTAACCCTTAATTCTAGTCTAATCCAACGCTCCTCATTTATTCACCCGTTTCACTATAAGAGGTCGTTTTACTAGAGCGTAAGTCTATATATATATATATAATGTCACCCCCTTTGATTTATACACACTGTGTCTCTTAAAAATTCTTCTTTATTTAAGGGTTTAAATGTTAATTTTATTCAAACATATAAGAGTTAGAACTCTTACGCTTAGTTCAAGAAACCGGAGTTCTTGCCAATTTCATATATATATATATTATAAGTTCAACTGTTCAACGTCATCAATAAGATGATCTTCCCCTTTATCAACTCACACGTACAGTACATGACTAATTCACATGTGAATCATCTTAATTAAGGGATCAAGTTTAGAGAATTCTTGGTAAATTTTTGGGCATTATAACAGCCTTTAAAAGGGATATTTTTAATGTTGAATCCATTTGGTTCCATTGTTTGTAGGGGTCAAATCCATAGGGTTTTTTCCCGCTATGAAATATGATGTTTCGAGTCCATTCGGTCTCGTTTGTGTGATGTTCGGATCCATTCGATTCCTCTCAGGCCATAGGTTTAAGGGGATGTGGTGTTCGAATTCAATTGGTTCCTTCCAAGCCACGAGTTTGAGGGGGGTATCTTAGAAAGACGAGAATCTCCTCCTTCGAATTAAATAAAGAGGAAGATGACCATGTGGTCAGTACTTAAGATACTTTATCTTTTTTTTTCTCCCACTTTTTTTTGCAGTAGTCTCTCGTTGGTATCTTAAGCAGTTGTAACCGAACGATCCACTTCTCAATCCTCCATATATATAGCAGTAGAAGGTATAAGAAAAGTGGCGGTTTAAGGGAGGTTAAAAACACTTACTTCCCATGTAACTAACCAAAAGAAGTTAATTGGTTTAAAAAAACTAACCGTACTCAACTTCCTATTTTTTTTGATTTTTTTTATAAATAATAATGACACATATGTGAATTACATGTATGTTCATAAGTCACACGACATTCTTGTTAAGTTTAATGCTTAATTTATACACCTTAGTCCAAAAGTAAAATAATTTCATGAATTGGACTCAGATTATAAATTAGCTTAAGAAATATTAAGGCCCAATGACTTTTTCCTTCATCAAAATCTGGTAAACACCCCAAAAATTAGTCCTATTGGAAATTAACTCTCATTCCCATCTACAAGCTCTCTCTCCTCACACTTACCCTTCCCCTATTTCTCACATCCTCCATTTCTAGATCTGTCCCCGTCTCCGACCTCGACCTCTGTTTCCGGCCTCGTCCTCTCTGTCTTCGGCCTCGACATCCGTCTCCGGCCTCGTCCTCTCCGTTTCTGGCCTCGTCCTCTCCTTCTCTGACCTCGTTCTCCTCCCTCCTCCGCCGCATCTGCGACCCCGAAAACCGGTTGTCTTCCCCTCTCTCGATCTTCCTCCTTTCTTGCAATTGGCGCTAGTCCTTCGAAGAAGATGGATTTCAGAGCTTCTTCTTCTGCATCTCTCTTCTCCATTCGAGCTTCTTCTTCCCCGACTCTCGCCGAATCCCAGGGCTTCACGGTATCTCTTCTCTCTCTCGACTGATACACATCGTTTTCGTGGAGTTTGTGTATGGTTTGTGATTCGGTGATCCACATTGATCGCCTTATTCAATGGTGTAATTTTTGGTTTTCTTTGCAGATAAATTCAATTCCTACTAAGCCTTTTGAGGGGCAGAAAACGGGAATAAGCGGTCTTAGGAAAAAGGTAATTTCTATCACTTTACATTTTCGGCCTTAGGAAAAACGTTGATTATTGTTTATAAGTTTGGTTTGCTCAATTTGGACTTGGAAGATTACTGACTTGGTTCCTCATTTTGGTCATTTGAGGGTTTGTCAATGACGAACATTCTATGCCAAGTTGCGCTATCAACTTCTGAGTATGAATGTGGTTCATTTTAAGTAGAAATTGCCTCTTTTAGTGTGTTAAGGAAATATTCTGAACTGCTGTGATTTGTACCATTCTAGTGATTAAGAGTCCTTGGTTGCAATGGTATGAAACATGTGCACTATTTGTCTGGCAAGACTTTAGTTGTTGTATCTCTTATCACTAGAAATATGTTTGGAGCATAAAGTGTATCAACTTAAAGCTGATAGGACTGAACCTAGTCACTTTTGCTTACAAGGTTGTGTGTATCATTCTAGGGATTAGGACATTTAGTTTTAGTCTAATAATAGATTCTGCTGAGAGTAGAGAAAATAAATAGCAGAGGAACCTTAACACATCTATTTTGTCCACCAGCATGGGAAAACAGAAAAAATATGCTA
Organism: Rheum nobile; assembly: GCA_027886185.1. Classification (NCBI taxonomy): domain Eukaryota; kingdom Viridiplantae; phylum Streptophyta; class Magnoliopsida; order Caryophyllales; family Polygonaceae; genus Rheum; species Rheum nobile. The sequence goes on from WOAB01000040.1 coordinate 9,286,594, forward strand.
TCATATCATATGATTATTGTTATACAGATTGAGTTTTCTTGTTGTTTCTCCTTTTCCCGAATAATTATTGCTAGTCTTTTGGGAAATTCATATTCGAAAATATAATGTATACACTATGCAACATAAGAAGATGTAGGTAACATAAGAATAAATGACTTACCAGATTATGTTAATAATGAACTTCCTATTATGACTTGGTAAAGGGTGGTCTAATGTTGCTTACATTGTTCATATGATCATTCTCTGGTAAAGATGATTTGGAAATATTAATTTGTGTTGCTTGAAACAGAACCAAACTGTAAGTAGATAACTAACATATGTCTGCATTTGCTTATTGGATCTTAAGGAGTGTGGTGAAATAACACTGAGAGGGGTTTGCTCTCTTTTAAATTGCAAAGCTTTGGAAAATCTTATGCTCAGGCATAACGTAAGCTTCACATGCTATGCTACATTTCACTTGTGATTTTCTGTGATACCCCGTAATTTTGTAAGGCTATTTTGGGAATTATGGATTTTTCCCGAGCGCCAGTTTGGTACGTCGGATTTAATTCTGAAGGTTTGAGACATTCTGTAATGTGATCTGTATCTGTAATATTTTTCTCAGTGAAGAATTATACAGTCGAGATGTTTTGGAAGTTCGTACTCGTTCGTGTACGACTTTTGTTAACGCGGATTAAGATTGGTACAAGTTTATTGCCCAAGAGTTGTTATCTAATGGGCAATAGTATAAGATTCTTTATCCAAAGGTTTTTGTCCAAGAGCCATTGTCCAAGGGGCAAAAGGGTTTGGATATTGTCTAAGAGGCAAGGAACCCTAATTTCTTCTATAAATAGAGGTGTTGGGTGAGGGTGGAAGAGGGTGCGAAAGACGCGGAAGCGCTCTCAGATTCTCGACTCTAAAAAACGCTCTCAAAGAAAACGCTCTCTCCGGGAAGGCTCGTGGATCGTTGGAGGCTCGTTTGGTGTCGTTTCCGGTGGACAAGTGAAGCCTTGGAGACCCTCGGATGCCTAGAAGCAAAGCAAGGCGAAAGACGAGCCAAATCGAGCATCGTGGGTAAGATTTCCCCTCGTATTTTCAGTTTCTGTTCAGCGACGGCGACCGCCGCCAGGGAGACGGCGACCGCCGTGGTGAACGGCGACCGCCGTGGTGAACGGCGACCGCCGTGATGATCTTGCTCAACCGCCGGAGATGGAGGCCATGAGGCGGCGCCCGCAGTGGATGAGCGGCGCCCGCCGTGGATGAGCGGCGCCCGCCGTATTTAAGGCGGCGCCCGCCGTGATTGTTGTGGCGCCCGCCGGCGAGTTGTTGTTGGCCGGGTTGTTGGTGTTGGCTTCCATAGCCTTCGTTCGGGTTTCGTTTCCTTCGATTCCTTTCGTTCTTTCGTAGATCGGTATTGTTGTTTGTCGAATCTAACTTAGGGTTTCTGTATGGGTCGATCCGAAGGTACCGGAGTTGGCAGATTCGTCTCTGTGTCGAGCCCGGAATCCCGTCGTTAGACTTCGTTCAAACTCTACAGATTAAGGCAAGTGGCGGTTTGCTCTTGCTCATCGTTCCATATTTACATTAATTATCAGTAGTTTATCTGAGTAATTAATTTGGAATGATTATTGTGTTCATCTGGAAACGGTTTTATTAACTGTTTTGGAAAACTAAAATATGATGTTATAATAGGTTGTATATCTGTTAGAACAACGTTATTATATATATGTGAATTAATACAGATATTATAATAGGTTGTATATCTGTTAGAACAACGTTATTTTATCTATAACTGGCCATGAGGGAATTGATGTGAATTATTACTGCATTTGTAACTGTTTAGTTAGAACGAGTATTCGTAGGAACGCTACTGTGTATCTCAATGCGAGTACTAGTCGTTTCTTGATAACCTGGTGGTTAAGATTTAGTTCCTACCATCCTTTTCAGGGTTTGTGCACACAGTTGGTGCCGCTTGTAGGGATTTAGTTCCCAATTCCGTTATTAGGGATTTAGTTCCCGAACCGACTTTAGGGATTTAGTTCCCGAGTCAACTCCGTCCATGGATTTAGTTCCCGACGGTATCTCTTTATCCTGATGGATGAGATGATTTAAAAGCTTATAACGTGATGTGGGTTTTGGAATTAAATAAGATAAAGTGCCTGAGTGCACATAATTAATATACCTTTGGCGAGTAGTGCAGCTAAGTAAATAGTGCATCTAGGAAAGCTCGTCTCGACTTTTGATCAGAGTACGTTCTCTTTCCAATCTGGATTCGCTGTAAGCGATGAGGTTGGTCGTGAACCGAAACATCTAAGTCAGCCTTTAAATCACTGATGTGTAATTCTGTTAAACGTTCCAGATTTGTCATATTTTCTTAAAGACTCAATCTCTTGGAGTCTCTTTTCGGGTCGATTTCTGTGAAGATTAAGTCTTCCAGAATCTTCTCTTGTGCATACCTCTTGTTGTTATTCCGTGAAAGTGCCGCGTTATGTATCGTCCCTTCGGTTATTATTCGAGGGACAATGATAGTAAACGGTTACGATCACTCGAACCACTCTGCTTTTTACCCTTGCTAGTCTATTCAAGTAGACTAACCCATGAACATTGTTCTCCGCATGTGGGCTGGTGTCATCCGTTCGATTCGGCACATCAGATAGAGCGAAGATATGAGGAGACTAGATTGACTATGAAGACGACGGTTGTTTTTGGATGTTTTAATAAATTTCTTTTAATCAGGTTGAGATCCTTGGGCAGGTGATCATTACGATCACAACCCTTTTTGTAATATCTTTTAAAAGACTTCCGCTGTACCTTGTTTAAAGACTTTCGCTGTACTTTGTTTAAACTCTGTGTTTGGCCTATTCGGGATTGGGTTGTAATCCCGTAACTCATGTTTCATTTGATTGATGTTTTGATTTGAATACTTTGATCATTATGTATCAATTGTATTCCATGAATTGTATTTAAACCGGTAAAGCCTTGGGTGATCTTGGTAAGGAACACTGGGGTCACTGGCCGTAATACCTTTCCAAATGGGTTAAGATTTGGGGGTGTTACAGTTGTGGTATCAGAGCCAAAGGTTTTAAAACGGGTTTGGAATTTTATAAATCATTTATCCGTTTTTGAAAATGCTTTAAAAGGGCTCTGAATTTTCAAAGTGAAAAGAATTTCAAAACACCGTTCATAGTCATGTCTTCTGTACAGTCTGATATAGTAAGCTTGCTTCTATGTCTAGAAAGACTAATTCCTTCCCCGTTGCCCCGCTAGTTATGGGTGCATTCTGTTCTCTTCAGAGGAACCCGGGAGAAGCCGAGGTGGTTTCGCCATCTCCAGTTAGGCTTGATTCCCAGTTCACTCGTTGTGAGTTAAGGTTATAGAACCTAGTAACTCGGTTTGAGTCCATCAATAGAAATTACCAAGATGATCTATTCTAAGTTGATTTTATTACGATAAATATATCAGAATGATATTAATGTGATAAAATCCTTGGAATTTGATCGGTAAACAGATGGTGAACACGAGGAACGTTATCTGTGCTGGTGCTGGGCCGAGCAATGACCCCAGACCAAACCCGAGGATTGATGTAGACCCGTCAGGAGAGCGTGAGTCTGTCTTCAACAATAATCCAGGAGTCAATGGCCAAGCTCAGGCCGACGCTCCAGTAGTGCTTGATGCAGCGACAGTCGCAGCAATTCGGGGGATTGTTCTGCAAGCAATCACCGAGATAATGAGGCCAATCGCACCTCAGGCACAAGGAGTGCCAGTACCTTCAGAAGTTCTGAGGTTTGAGGAACAAGAGAACCATGTACTACAGGGAGGCGTGATCAGGAATAGAGGAGAGTATGGCCGAGCGCTGAAGGCCATTAACTCTATGAGGCCTGACAGCTATGATGGGAAAGGAGAGCCAGTCAGAGTCACTCATTGGTTCTCACATATGGAGCGGTTGTTTCGTAATGTTGATTGTACTGAAGCTGAGAAAGTACATATATCTTCTCTTCAGTTGAAGGAAGAAGCCAGTGAATGGTGGGAGAGTACCGGCTTAGCTGATAGCCCTGTTTTGAACTGGGAGATGTTCAAGACAAAGATGACAGACCGTTTCTTCTCTCGTGCTATGAGGGAGGAGAAACACAAGGAGTTCCTATACCCTAAGACTGATGGATTGAAGGTGACTGAGCTGGCAACCAAATTCAATCATTTGCTACAGTATGTTGGACCTGAGATATCCAGTGAGGCACAGAAAATCTGGTATTTCCATGAGTGGATGGGCCCAGATATTAAGCCACTGATGGTGCGTCACGGATGCTCGACTTTGGAGCAGTACGTGGATGCAGCCTACAAGTTAGAGGTGACTCTAGAAGAGTCGACCAAGAAGCGTGATAGCCAGAGGCAAGGGGAGAACTAGCCTAAGGCAAATGGGTTTAAACGTCCCGCTCCACCATCTGATTTTGCCAAATCTGGCCGAGCAAAAACGAATATGACTCAGGATGGGTCTACGCAACGTTCGGGTCAGGGCAATAGCCTGATCCAGTGCTACAACTATGGTACCTACGGGCACAAGAGTAATGTGTGTCCGAAGGAGAAGAAAACGTGCTATGCCTGTGGAAAGGAAGGACACTTGCAGTTATTTTGTCCGCAGAGGAGACAGAAAGGGATTGAGTCACAGCAGGGATCTGTTAATCAGAACAACCAACCCAGGTTCAGTCCGGTGGAAGCCCCTAGTCCTTCAATGCAGACAACTGCGAGAAACAAAGGGAAAGCCCCGGTGGCTTCAGGAAGCCAAGGTCAACGCCTATACGTGATGCGTGAGGCGGATGGACCCTATGATCCTAATGCTTAGAGTACTTTGTATCTGCGTTCTACTTTTGTTAATGTGTTGTTGATGTGGGTGCTACCCAAACTTTAATTTTGGATGGTTGTAAGTTAAGTTGTGTGTGCAACGAGGTTGTGAACCTTTCGTTGTAACTCTTCTTATATATGAACCTTTGGTTTATACCAAGTTAATGTTTCGTTGCTTGGTATGGGGTAAGGTCTCGTGTTCGAGACTCACCAACAACCTCTTAGGAGATGGCTGCCTATTAATTAGGTGGAGCTACCAAGGATGGGTTGAGATGTATGGACAGCGGCTCATGGCAACAGTGGACGCTGGTAATGGCTGGGCCTGGGCTCGGAGCCACTAGTGAGTCGTTTGTGAACCATGTAGTGGGCTGGTCCAAGAGGGTGACCATTTAGTGGGAACCAATCGTCTGTCGGATTGTCGATTACCATCAAGGGTAAGAAATTCAAAGCGATTTGACCTAAATAACCATGGTCCCATACGATAATTATTCTCGGTATGGATTGACGGAAGCGTCATAAGGCAGTGATCGACTTCAGTTTTGAAATTCCTGTGGTTAGAGGATTTACGGGTGTCTTTCCAGAAGATATTCTTGGATACCCCGAATCGTGGTGTGGAGTTTGCAATTGATCTCGAGCCGAGTACCACGCCGATCTCTGAGGCACCATACCGGATGGCTCCTGTTGAGATGTAAGAGTTGAAGAAGCAATTCAAGGATCTTCTTGACAAAAGTTATATAAAGCTGAGTGCATCACCTTGAGTAGGAGTGCCCTAGTTTTATGTGTCAAAAAGAAAGATGGACCATTTCGACTTTGTTTTGACTTTCGAGAGTTGAATAAAGTCACGATCAAGAGCAAGTATCTGTTGCCAAGGAGTGATGATTTGTTGGATCAACTACAGGGAGCAAAAGTTTTCTCCAAGATCGACCGGAGGTCTGGTTTTTTATTAGCTCAGGATTCGTGAGGATGATATTCCGAGGATTGCGTTCGGACGAGAGATGGTCACTACGAGATTGTAGTCATGCCATCTGGATCTACGAATGCTCCATCAGTTTTCTTGAACCTAGTGCATCGATGTTTTAGACCAGTACTTGAATAAGTTCATAGTGGTCTTCATCAATGGCATTTTGATATTTTTCCCGAGCAAGGAAGCTCACGGGGAACATCTGCGGATTGCTTTATCGGTCCTTAGACCAAGTCGGTTGTACGCAAAGTGGGCTAAGTGCGATTGTTGGATCTAGAAGTGGCTTTCTTAGGCCATGTGATCAATAAGAATGAGGTTATGGTTATTCCCCAGAAGAGTGAATTAGTAGTTGTTTGGAAGCGGCCTCAGGGTGTGAGCGAGGTGCGCAGTTTCCCAGAGCTTGCTGAGCATTATAGACGGTTCATGGAAGGATTTTTCTAAGATCACTCCACCTATGACCAGTCTGTTCCGCAAGGTCAACAAGAAGTTGTCTGGGATGACAAGTGCAAGACCAGTTTTCAAAAAGTTGAAACAATGTCTGACTTATGCACCAGTTTTGGCGTTGTCGGAAAGAATGATGGCTATATGGTCTATAGTTAATGCTTCGAGAAATGGGTTGGGATGTGTCTTTGATGCAGATGGGCAAGGTTATTGCATACGCATCTAGACAATTGAAAACCTATGAAGCAAACTAACCAACACATGACCTAGAACTAGCAGCAATAGTGTTTGCATTGGAAACTGAGGTTACTTGGGTGACCCAGAGGTCAGCTGAAGTTTTTCTCCAGAAGATTGTTCGTTTACATGGCATTCCTAAGACCATTGTATCGGATCGAGATGGCCGATTCATGTCAAGTTTATAGTAAGAACTTCACAAGGCCATGGGAACTGAATTGAGATTCAGCAGCGTTTCATCCTCAGACAGATGGTCAGTCTGAAAAGACCATCTAGACTTTGGAGGATATGCTAAGAAGCATACGTACTCGATCATCCGACTAGCTGGGAAGACAGCCTAAGTCTGATTGAGCTCACGTACGATAATAGCTGGCATGCTACGGTCAAGATGGCTCAGTTCGAAGCTTTGTATGGTCACAGATGCAGATTTCCGATTTGTTGGGATGATAATGCCGACAAGATTCTGCTTGGACCAGAGTTGGTCGAAAGGACAGCTTCGGACATTGCTTTGATTAGACAGAGGTTGTTGACCGCTCAGAGTCGACAAATTTTTTATGCAGATCAGAAGCGTTAAAGTGTTGAGTTCGAGGTTGGTGGCAAAGTACTTGTCAGAGTATCGCCATCCAAGGTGTTTTCATATTTGGTAAGCGTGGGAAGCTTAACCCTCGCTACATGGGACCATTCAAGATTCTGGATAGAGTAAGATCTCTAACGTACCGTTTGGCATTGTCGCCATCGGCATACTCAGTGTATAATGTGTTCCACGTATCATTGCTAAGGATATTCGTGCTAAGATGAGTCTCGTAGGCTGAGCTATAAGGACGTCGAGATTCAAGAAAATGGTGCTTGAGAGGAGATGCCAGTGTGCATTCTCGAACGCCGTGTGAAGCGACTGTGCAACAAGATCGTACTGTTGGTACGGATTCTGTGGTCCAAGTTTGGGAAAGAGGAAGTTACTTGGGAAACCGAAGCAAAGATGCTCAGACGTCTTTCCAAGTATTGGCGACCTAAGTTTCGAGGTCGAAACTTCTTTTAAGGGGGAGGTGATGTGATACCCCGTAATTTTGTAAGGCTATTTTGGGAATTATGGATTTTTCCCGAGCGCCAGTTTGGTACGTCGGATTTAATTCTGAAGGTTTGAGACATTATGTAATGTGCTCTATATCTCTAATATTTTTCTCAGTGAAGAATTATACAGTCGAGATGTTTTGGAAGTTCATACTCGTTCGTGTACGACTTTTGTTAACGCGGATTAAGATTGGTACAAGTTTATTGCCCAAGAGTTGTTATCTAATGGGCAATAGTACAAGATTCTTTATCCAAAGGTTTTTGTCCAAGAGCCATTGTCCAAGGGGCAAAAGGGTTTGGATATTGTCCAAGAGGCAAGGAACCCTAATTTCTTCTATAAATACAGGTGTTGGGTGAGGGTGGAAGAGGGTGCGAAAGACGCTAAAGCGCTCTCAGATTCTCGACTCTCAAAAACGCTCTCAAAGAAAACGCTCTCTCCGGGAAGGCTCGTGGATCGTTGGAGGCTCGTTTGGTGTCATTTCCGGTGGCCAAGTGAAGCCTTGGAGACCCTCGGATGCCTAGAAGCAAAGCAAGGCGAAAGATGAGCCAAATCAAGCATCGCGGGTAAGATTTCCCCTCGTATTTTCAGTTTCTGTTCAGCGATGGCGACCGCCGCCAGGGAGACGGCGACCGCCGCCAGGAACGGCGCCCTCCGTGGTGAACGACTAGCCTCGGTGATGCTTTGAATGCGCCGCCGACTAGCCTCGGTGACGCTTCGAACGCGCCAATGAACTAGCCTCGGTGACGCTTCGAACGCGCCACCGCCTAGCCTCGGTGACGCTTCGAACACGCCACCGAACTAGCCTCGGTGACGCTTTCAAAGCGTCACCGACTAGCCTCGGTGACGCTTCGAACGCGCCACCGACTAGCCTCAGTGACACTTCGAACGCGCGACCGACTAGCCTCGGTGACGCTTCGAACGCGCCACCGACTAGCCTCGGTGGTGCGTTCGACTAGCCTCGGTGACACTTCGAACGCGCCACCGACTAGCCTCGATGACACTTTGAAAGTGTCACCATTAGCCTTGATGACACTTTGAAAGCGTCACCGACTAGCCTCGATGACACTTTGAAAGTGTCACCACTAGCCTTGATGACACTTTGAAAGCATCACCGACTAGCCTCGGTGACACTTTAAAAGTGCCACCGACTAGCCTCGATGATACTTTGAAAGTGTCACCACTAGCTGACGTGCTGTCGTTCCTAGCTGTCAAATATAAACCTCACAAATAAACTAGTATAGTCAATAAGCAAAGGTCGATCCCACAGGGAAGGAGCAAAACTAATGGTGGTTGCATGCAATGTCACTAAAGGGGGGGATTGTAGGTTGATTGGTCACAATTAAGTCAAACACAGCAAAGTATATGATGAAAATATCAAAGAGAGAAAAGACTTAGCCAAGTAATGTCCACATAAGTCATTCAAAGGTTGTTCCTTGATTATGCCCTATCTTCCTATTCGGTTATTCCTGTCCTGATCTTGTGTAGATTAATAGGGAAACCATCCCTAAGAACCCTTACCAATGAATAACCCTAGCACCACTAGTGATTCAACCCAAAGGCAGCAATGAACATAAGAATTAACCAGGATACATATAACACCTCAACCAGAAGCATTCAACATGTAATCAATTCCCTACATAGAAAAATTCCACAATGGCAGATAAGAATCTATGCTCGCTACTCGAACTAGAGCCTTAGCCCAACAGTTCCCTAGTATTAGCAATATGAATGAAAGCAATAAACCTAGGTGATCAATCTAGATAAACCAACAAACATCCAAATAAGAATTTGCTCAAGAGAAAAGATATAACTCAATAGGATAAGATAGATAGGAACAAAACCTCACAACCAGATGAATAAACTTATGCTTTCATTACCGGACTAAGCAAAAGAGGCTTAGCTCCTCATAAACATGATGAACTCCAAAGGTATGAAAAGTGGCAACGATGAATTGAAATTGCAAAAACTAGAACTTGGAAAACTCCCCTCTAAACCTAATGCTAAAGAGAGTATATATAGGGCCTCTAACAAATGACCTAGCCCAATAAGAAAAGAAACGAAATAAAATGGAAAAATAAGAAAAGATAGACTCGGGAAAAGTCAAAACTTCCAGCGTTGATGACCCGCGATAGCGGCCCATTTACCGCGATCGCGGCCTCTTGTGGCTCCGCGCTCTTCACATTCCTCCGCGCCTGCGGAAAACTCTCGACTTGCCCGGAAAACTCGCGGCACCCTTGCCCGCGGTCGCGGTTAATGCTCGGCCTTCACTCCTTGGCTTCGCCTCCTAACCTCTCGTCTTCACTTCCTTGGCGTCTTTTTTGGTGGCTTCCTTCCTCAGTGTCTCCTATGATATCCAAAATAGCTCATACACCTCCAAAAACACCAGACTTCGCCCCCAAATGCCATGCACAAGAATGTGTCTAAATCTACCCGAATGGCACCAATAAAACCCTCTAATAACTCTTAGTTAAGCCCTACAAAGTAGTGCTTATCAAACTCCCCCATGCTTAGACCTTTGCTCGTCCTCGAGTAAACTAATAAAGAATTTACCCTCCAATGTAACACCCAAGATCTCAGGAAGCATGTCCTCCAACTAAGAGTCACCTAACCCATGCCAAGCTCCTGGCACCAATCTCATTCACAACACATCCACAACTCAACCAGCTTAAAGGGCAAGCAGAGTACTTCCCCCAAGCTTAACCCGGACATCCAATGGTGTGAGTAACCTCTAATCCTAGCCTCCATCTATGACTCCTTATGCCTCCCAGAGTGACCTACCCGACAATCCTTCTTCGACTCCTCTTCTTATGCCGCCCCGTCGGTAAAATGAGATCCTAGAAAACTCTCATCTTCTTTTCACTCATTTTGCCTAGGAGCCCTTTCGGGTTTTCATCCTAGCCACTCATATTTTTTTTTTCATAGATGTGCTCACATAAGATCACGTCACTCAGACACCTTCTTACCCTAGCCTAGCGCTGGTCCGGGCCACCTGCTTTTTACCCAAGTCGCCCTTTCGGGTTTTCGACTTGTCCTAAGATTTTATTTTTTTTGAATATAAAATGTTGAAAATCCAAAGTACAATGCTGGAAAAGAAATATATACAAGATAGGTAGTGAGCACTTCTACTCCCTATGCTTAAATCATGCATTGTCCTCAATGTATGAGGGACAAATAAAAGATAAGGGAAAAATAGAAGGACTCACTGGGATGGAGGCCAATACCCATAGGCGTTGAAGAAAGCCTCAGCTCTCCTCTATAGATGAACCACCTAGTCCTCAACGGTAGTGAGGTGGTTATCCAGGCAGTTGGCGTGGTAGGCAAGGTTGACCTCCATGTTGCGCTGCCACTCAGCGCTCCGCCTCTCGTGCTCCTCCAGGCGGGTGGAGATTTGGCGCTCCCACTCAGCGCTTCTCCTCTCATGCTCCTCTAGCCTCTGGGAGATGCCGCGTTCCCACTCGGCGCTCCTCCGTATCTGCTCATCCTGCCTCAACTGCAGGTTCGTCATTCTGTCTAGGAGCTGGTCCCAGGGCGCCCCGCCATAAGCACTACCAGACCCAGATGTCTGGTGAGTGTAGTTAGGAAGTACAGGGGGGACCCTGGAACCCGGCGGCGATGGCACATCTCTCTCCATGTCTGCCGCCGCAGTCTCTTCCTCGTCGTTGTCGTCGTCCCCTTCATCTTCAGACGACGACCCCTGCTCCCCGTCGGCATAAAGGTAGAAGTCCCTCGCCCGGGGCCCAAAAGGCATCGGACGAGGCAACCTCATATGGTGTTGGTTGCCGGCCAGGGAGAGCTAGGTGTACTCTCCATTACGGGCCTCCAGCAGATGGGACCTCCTCATGAGCCTGATGTTGTATGTGTAGCTCTCGTCGGGGAATTCCCAATGGTCCGCAAGGATCTCGTATTGTCGGGCGATAAGCGTCACCATGCCTCCCATGGAGATCTTACCGCCCTTCTTCTCTCTCAGTTGTAGGCAGCTGGAGAGAAACAGCCCGACCCAGTTGGGGATGTTGTGACTCTCTGGTTTCAAACACTAGAGCACTGTAAGGTCCTGCCTGGAGACCTTGTTCACCTCCCCCTGTCCAAGGAAGGTCATGGCTAGCACCTTGTGAGCCAGCCTCAAACAGGGGTGCGTCAGCTTGTAGTTGTACTCGCCGGCATTGGGGTTGATCACATCCCGGGTCGCATCTTGCCAGAAGAACTCTGGCAAGGTGCCTACAGCTTCCCAATCCTCGGTGGGTTCCTCAGTAACGCCAAAAAGGTCCCACAGACCTTGGTAGGACATCCGTCTCTGTCGCCCCAGCAGGTTGAATGTGATCCCGTCGTCGTGGCGTTCCAGCGTGGCCAGGAACTCCAAGGTCAGTTCGTCGGACGTCGGGGTGGACAAGTCAATGAAATTACCGAGCCCTCCGTGGCTCAACAATTGTTGAGTGCAGTCCTCCAAACCGAGTAGTTGCAGCGTCGGTCGATCGTAGAATTTCGTCGGGATGATCTTCCGCAGGCTGAACGTCTCGAAATAGCGCCGGTGCCTCGGGCTTCTCATTCTGTTTACGAAAGCAGACATGGTGGGAAGAAGAAGTAAGAGGCATAAAAAGAATACCGGAGAAGCCCGCGATCGTGGGGTGTGGGACGCGGTCGCGGTTTATGCTCGAATGAAGTCCTCTGGAGAAGAAGGGTCGCGATCACGGGGCTGGACAGCGGCGATCGCGGTTTCTGGGCAGCAGAAAGCTTCGAAGAAAAATGGCTCTGGTGGTCCTTGGTGGTGCTATAGTGGTCGCGGGGCTTCGGGCGTGGGTCCGGCGATCGCGGCTCGTGAGGCAATGAGAAATCCAAGGAGGAAATGGAGATCTCACCCAAATGACGTCGCGGTGGCGGAACGATGGTCGCGGGGCTGTAGGGTGTCGTCGCGGTGGTCGGAGTCGGAGAACCGAGTGGTTTGAGAGGGAGAGAGCGTGGTGGAGGTGTTGTGAAATGCCTCCGCCACACCCCGCTCTTATAAGCTCGACGACGAGGGGCCGCGATCGCGGGGTTAATACCCTGCAGCGTAACGGCCGGCACGAGTTACGAGGGCCATTTTTGTTTTTGTTTTTTAGAACTAAACTCCGTGGAACACCGTGGGGAAACCGCGATCGCGGGATCAATACCACAGTCGCGGGTCGCTGAGGTCTGGGCTCCGCTGCAAGGTTAGTTCTAACGGCCCACAGAAGAAAGAAAAAAAATGGCAACTAAAGCAAAGAATTCTAAAAACACAATAACAAATCCTAACAAAGCAAAGAAACAAAGATGAGTTCAACAACTCATACCTCGGGTTGCCTCCCGAGCAGCGCCATAGTTATTGTCGCGGCACGACGTCCTACTGTACTTCTCAACCTGGGTTGCCTCCTACAACCACACTCTGCATTCTTGAATCTGGGGGATGCTCTTGAATGGACTTTAGCTTGTGCTCTACCTTCCTCCGGTCAAACTCCATACTTATCGTACCTACGCCCACGTCGATCTTTGTGTTGGAGGTCTTCATGAAAGGCCTCCCTAGCATTACTCGTCCTCCTTGTTTTCCTGTGTTCATGACGAAGAAGTCTGCAGGAAAGACGAGGGTATCGACCCTCACCAAAACGTCCTTCACAACGCCCTCAGGAATGATGACGGAGTTGTCAGTCAGTTGGATGACGATTTCCGTGCTTTCTAGTGGTCCGACATTGAGGGTGTTGTAGACGGACAGTGGTAGGACATTGATTGAGGCTCCCAAATCCAGCAATGTCTCGCTGAACTCGGTTTCCCCAATCTTGCAGGGTACACTAAACATCCCAGATCTTCACACTTTTTTGGGATCTTCTTTTGCATCACAGCCGAGACATCCTTCTTGACTTTCACTTTTTTCTTCGACCGCTCCTTTTGCTCCTTCTTGAGCTTGCATAGCTCCCTCAGGAAGTTTGCAAAGTGAGGCATCGCTTTGCTCAATTGGGGGGTCACCTTGTAGTTCCTGAATGTCTCGAACATTCCCTTCAGCCCCTCAATGGGTTCGTCATCTTCTAGTGCTGTAGGGAATGGCACTGGGATGTCAAAATATCCCTCCGGGTAGACATACCGCGTCATGAAAGTAAGTGGAGACGGCCCGTTTTCCGAAATTTGATCGTGGTTTTCACCCCGCGATCGCGGTTCTTGCACTGGGGCCCGCAGTTGCGGCTATCCTGCCCGCGATCGCGCTTAATCGGCGCATCTTGCCCATTCTCTTGCTCAACAGACCCGCGATCGCGGCAAATTGCCCGCGGTCGCGGTTTGTCCTCATAATTTTTGGTTGGCAGCTTTTCTTCTCCATGCTCTCATCTGGGCCTTGACGTCATGGAGTTGACGTTTTGCCTAGGGTTTATCTCAATTTGAGATGGGAGTGCTCGTGACTCTCTAGCTTCAAGCTTGCTAACCGCCTGGGAGATCTGCCCCACCTGTTTCTCTAAGTTCTGTATACTAGACTTGGTCTCGTGCTGAAACTGAACCATGTTTTGCTGCATGGTTCCCACGGTCTGCGTCAGCGTAGTCATGTGCTGCGCCAGTGTGTTGACCTGGTTCTCAAGATTGTTGGTGCGGGGAGCTCCCTGTCCTTGCGGTCTTTGATCTACTTGGCCTCTATGTTCTGAGTGTTCCCGTACCTTAAATTCGGGTGGTCTCTCCATCCGGGATTGTAGGTACTGGAAAAGGGGTCGTACCGTGGTCTTTGTTGGTACCCCCCAACAGCGTTGACTTGCTCAGTGGACTCCTCATGGAGTGTAGGATTTGCGTCAATTGCATTCGTAGTAGCATAGCAAAACTCGCATTCCTTGACCCTCAGCGGTCCCTTCTTCCTCATCAAAACCTTGATCATCTCTTTCATTTTGCTCATGTCTTTCACCATAGATGGGGGAGCATGATCACTTGAAGTGGCTTTCACTGCCTGGGCGCTCGCCCTCTTACTGAATTGCCTTGAGCCTTCCGACAACTCGCTGAATATCTCGAATGTTGCGGCAGGTGTCTTGTTCAGTATGTTGCCTCCACATGCCGCATTCACCATTCACCGTTCTTCATCCAGCAATCCCCATATAGGTATAAGACCAAATCTTGGTCTGAATACCCGTGGTAGGGACAGCTGGAGCACAACCTCTTGAAACGCTTATAGTACTCGTAGAGCGTCTCCGTCCCATGCTGCTCTATGTTGCTCAGGTTGCGCTTGAGACTGTTCAGCTTTGTTGTTGGAAAATACTTCTCCAGAAATGCCTTCTTCATCTTTCCCCAGGTGTTGATGCTACCTGGGGTAAGGTAATAAAACCATTCGTTGGCCGAATCCTTAAGCGAGAAAGGAAAAGCCCTCAACTTGATTTGATCATCCGTTACGTTGCGTGGCTTCATGGAGGTGCACACGGCGTGAAACTCCGAGAGGTGCTTGTTTGGGTCCTCTCCACTTAACCCATGGAACTGGGGCAAAAGATGGATAAGCCCAGACTTGAGCTCAAAGTTCACTCCCGTTGGGAGCTTAGGGAACTCTCCGGCCAGTGGATGCTGCTCCAAGTTAGGAGCAGTCAGCTGCCTCAACGTGGGTGGATTGTCAGCCATCACTTCTTCTTCGTCGATCTCTTCCTGTAGTATCGCCCTAGGTGGATCTGCCAAAAGTGTTGCTGCTCTCCGATTCTCCCTCAGTGTCCGCTCAATCTCTGAATCAATAGATAAAGGGGAAGAGTCAGCAGTACGGGTGTGGACCATAAGATAGGTCCACACACACAAGCAAACACACGGAACTCACACAAAAATTTCGAAACACACACAAAAAACACCAAAAGCTCAAAACTTGCCTTCCCCGGCAACGGCGCCAAAATTTGACGTGCTGTCGTTCCTAGCTGTCAAATATAAAACCTCACAAATAAACTAGTATAGTCAATAAGAAAAGGTCGATCCCACAGGGAAGGAGCGAAACTAATGGTGGTTGCATGCAATGTCACTAAAGGGGGGGATTGTAGGTTGATTGGTCACAATTAAGTCAAACACAGCAAAGTATATGATGAAAATATCAAAGAGAGAAAACACTTAGCCAAGTAATGTCCACATAAGTCATTCAAAGGTTGTTCCTTGATTATGCCCTATCTTTCTATTCGGTTATTCCTATCCTGATCTTGTGTAGATTAATAGGGAAACCATCCCTAAGAACCCTTACCAGTGAATAACCCTAGCACCACTAGTGATTCAACCCAAAGGCAGCAATGAACATAAGAATTAACCAGGATACATATAACACCTCAATCAGAAGCATTCAACATGTAATCAATTCCCTACATAGAAAAATTCCACAGTGGCAGATAAGAATCTATGCTCGCTACTCGAACTAGAGCGTTAGCCCAACAATTCCCTAGTATTACCAATATGAATGAAAGCAATAAACCTAGGTGATCAATCTAGATAAACCAAAAAACATCCAAATAAGAATTTCCTCAAGAGAAAAGATATAACTCAATAGGATAAGATAGATAGGAACAAAACCTCACAACCAGATGAATAAACTTATGTTTCCATTACCGGACTAAGCAAAAGAGGCTTAGCTCCTCATAAACATGATGAACTCCAAAGGTATGAAAAGTGGCAACGATGAATTGAAATTCCAAATACTAGAACTTGGAAAACTCCCCTCTAAACCTAATGCTAAAGAGAGTATATATAGGGCCTCTAACAAATGACCTAGCCCAATAAGAAAAGAAACGAAATAAAATGGAAAATAAGAAAAGAAATTAGAAAATATAGACTCGGGAAAAGTCAGAACTTCCAGCGTCGACGACCCGCGATCGCGGCCAATTTACCGCGAATGCGGCCTCTTGTGGCTCCGCGCTCTTCACATTCCTCCGCGCCTGTGGAAAACTCTCGACTTGCCCGCGGTCGCGGTTAATGCTCGGCCTTCACTCCTTGGCTTCGCCTCCTAACCTCTTGTCTTCACTTCCTTGGCGTCTTCTTTTGGTGGCTTCCTTCCTCAGTGTCTCCTATGATATCCAAAATAGCTCATACATCTCCAAAAACACCAGACTTCGCCCCCAAACGCCATGCACAAGAATGTGTCTAAATCTACCCGAATGGCACCAATAAAACCCTCTAATAACTCTTAGTTAAGCCCTACAAATTAGTGCTTATCACTAGCCTTGATGACACTTTGTCGGTGACACTTTGAAAGTGCCACCAACTAGTCTCGGTGACACTTTGAAAGTATCACCACTTACTAGCCTTGTCAGTTTGAAAGCGTCATTAATTACTAGTCTTGATGACACTTTGAAAACGTCATTAATTACTAGTCTTGATGACACTTTGAAATCGTCACTAATTACTAGTCTTGATAACACTTTGAACGTGCACTAACTAGTGGAGATGACACTTCGTAAATGCCACCAACTAGTGGTGTCATCAAAACGAGATTTGCATTGTCATCAACTAGTTGTGATGACAGTTTGTGACATTAACTAGTTGTGATGACAATATATATCATCAACTAGTTGCGATATAGTTTGTATTTGATGACAGTTTGTGTTTTGATGACAATATATATCATCAATTAGTTGCGATACAGTTTGTATTTGATGACAATTTGTGTTTTGATGACAATATGTGTCATCAACTAGTTGCGATACAGTTTGTACTTGATGACAGTTTGTGTTTTGATGACAGTATGTGTCATTAACTAGTTGCGATGCAGTTTGTATTTGATGACAGTTTGTGTTTTGATGACAGTTTGTGTTTTTTATGACAGTTTGTGTTTTTGATGACAGTTTGTATTTTGATGACAGTTTGTGTTTTTTATGACAATTTGTATTTTGATGACAATTTGTGTTTTGATGACGGCTTGTGTTTTGATGACAGTTTGTGTTTTGATGACAGTTTGTGTTTTTTATAATAGTTTGTTTTTTGATGACAATTTGTATTTTTGATGACAGTTTGTATTTTTTTTACAGTTTGTATTTTGATGACAATTTGTGTTTTTTATGACAGTTTTATTTTGATGACAGTTTGTGTTTTGATGACAGTTTTTGTTTTTGATGACAGTTTGTGTTTTGATGACAGTGATTGTCATCATTTTGATGACAGTTTGTGTTTTGATGACAATTACTGTCATCAACATGATGATGTCACCAAAAATATTTTTTGGCGGAAAACAATTTCACCGGTTGACCGCCGGTCAACGCCGGTCAACGACCGTTGACCGATCAATGGTCAAATGTGTTAATTTGTTTGACTTATGGTGATGTCATCATTACATAATGATGACATTACCATGGGTCATGGGTTTGGATGAAATTTATTGGGGGGTATTTATCTAATTTCACTATACTAAAAGGGTCATTTAACCTGAACAGAGATTAGCTTAATTTATGAAATTTTATGGTCAAACAACTTGTTAGTCTGGTTGAAGACTAACCCCCATTTCGGTGGGGGACTGGCTATGTTTATGCATGGTCAGATCTTCATATAGGTTCAGAGCATGGATTAGGTCGGGCGACTTGATGCATGCTAGGATGGGACTTATTTCAATTTTTGATCACCTCGGAGGTGATTCTGTTGTTTGCTAAACTAGTTAATTATCCCGATGTTTCTCTTTGGATTTTGGCCTGAGTTAGCAACACTTTGATGTGCCAAACTCGTTTTGTTGAATTTTGGGATTGGTCCTAATACTCTGATTCTGAGGCTGCGTTTGGATTCTTGTTAGAACTATATTTTCTTGATATACTTTGAACCTTTGGACTTACTTTCGCCTTTGTATTCTTTTTCCAATTTTGAGTTCTTTCTTTCCTAACCGTATGTGGGGATTTCCTTTGGAAATCTCTGGCACTATAACATCTCATCATTTTGGGGCTATTACAAATGAAGTGAACATTCCATCGATGGTTCTCCATGTAATGCAAAATAAACTAATATAATATAATTATACAATTATACTTCAGACGTCCTGAAATCTAATCTAATATAATTATACAATTATACTCATAATACTAACTCGTCCATATCTTTTAAATTGAAGCTTTATATCCTTACCATACCTATAATTATTTAAGGTTTCATTTGGTATCGATATTAAAGATAAGAGATATCGTTTATTAGTAGCGGTATGATTATCTACATATTAGTATGAGTGATATAAAAGTATCGGGTATCTATATAGATATGAGTAATTAATTAAATATAATCATTCTGTGGTAGATATCTAACTAACACTCTAATAGCACTGTGATATACGAATACCCTGATATCCATATCCTATTTAAACTAGCAGATATAAGTTTCATATCATTATCTAGGATATACCAAACACAGATATGAATATGAGTCATATCCATCTGCATAGCTCATATTCTGATATCAAAACGACCAAGGTGATGAAAATCCCGATCCGAATTTACGATTATAAACATCCTACGATCCAATTAAGGGGAAACGATCCACGATCCTAGTTGGGATCTTATTTGACAAGAAAACATGGGTACAATCTTGTGTATGATTCTGATCACACATATGATTGTAATGATCCTATACGATTGTTGTAATACGCCATAAACAACACTTCCAAAAGTAAAAAAATAACAATGTATATTATCATATATTAATATTATTAAGTTTTATAACTCAAACTCATTTCAATATTACTCTAATTTATCTTGATAACATTACTACTTACCCAATAGATTTTCAATTTATAACTCAAACTTGGGTTTTTACTATATACTTTTACTTATATTATAGTATCTTATGATTCACGATCTGATGTTATGATCCGGTCCCAATGACGGTTGACCGATCCGATCCTGATAACGTTGAAAAACAAATGGCCCCAAGTCCCCAATAACACATTTGAAATTTCTTAAGTACATTTGAATTTTCGTACAGATTCTGACTTGAACCTATTTGCGGGTCAATTGAAAAACTAATACCAGAGTTATGACATTGTTACCCACTAGCGGGTTAATGAACTTCTGGATAACAATGATGTACCGGGTAACTATATATATTTGAATAAAATTTGTTTATACCGTTACCCACCAATAGGTTACCTGGTAATAATCAGTTATCTCAATTAACCCAATATTAGTTTCTTGATATCCTAGCAAATGTGTTCCTCAATTACATCTACTTAAGTTACTAGTTGAGATCCAAAATGCTTTGAAAAGAATAGATTTTGCATTGTTAGATTGCAAGTGAATTCTATACGGAAGTCATTCACAAATGATTCCTTCAACTTATGTTTCAGACAAATTCTTAATTTAACCCGGTTGCGGGTCAAAGGCAAAAATAATATGAGAGTTATGATAATAAATTGTTATAAGAAAGTACATTAACCTAGCTAGGGGTAACAATATAATAATTGTAACATGGTTACAGGGAAGTACATTGACGCGCTAACGGGTAAAAATATAATAACTCTAACATTGCTATTGTATAATAACTCAAATGTTGTTACCGTAGAGTAAATAAACCAAGCAATGGGTAACAATATAATAACTCTGACATTGTTACAGGGAAGTACATTAACCCGTTAGCGGGTAACAATATAATAAATCTAACATCGTAACCTTAAAGTACATTGAAAATAATTGATTTTGCATTGGTAGATTGCAAATGAATTGCATATGGAAGTCATTAACAAATGAATCCTTGAATTTATGTTTGTAGACGGATTATTACTTTAACCCTGTTGCGGGTCAAGGATCAAATTAATATCAGACTTATGATGTCGTTCCCCGCTAGCAGGGTAATGTACTTTACGATAACAATGCTCTACCGAGTAACTACATACATTTGATCTTAATTTTTTTATACCATTACCCACCTGCGGGTACCTGTAATAATCCGTTATCTCAATTAACCCAATATTAGTTTCTTGATATCCTAGCAAATGTGTTCCTCAATTACATCTACTTAAGTTACTAGTTGAGATCCAAAATGCATTGAAAAGAATAGATTTTGCATTGATAGATTGCAAGTGAATTCTATACGGAAGTCATTCACAAATGATTCCTTCAACTTATGTTTCAGACAAATTCTTAATTTAACCCGGTTGCGGGTCAAAGGCAAAAATAATATGAGAGTTATGATAATAAATTGTTACAAGAAAGTACATTAACCTAGCTAGGGGTAACAATATAATAATTGTAACATGGTTACAGGGAAGTACATTGACGCGCTAATGGGTAAAAATATAATAACTCTAACATTGCTATTGTATAATAACTCAAATGTTGTTACCGTAGAGTAAATAAACCAAGCAATGGGTAACAATATAATAACTCTGACATTGTTACAGGGAAGTACATTAACACGTTAGTGGGTAACAATATAATAAATCTAACATCGTAACCTTAAAGTACATTGAAAATAATTGATTTTGCATTGGTAGATTGCAAATGAATTGCATACGGAAGTCATTAACAAATGAATCCTTGAATTTATGTTTGTAGATGGATTATTACTTTAACCCTGTTGCGGGTCAAGGATCAAATTAATATCAGACTTATGATGTCGTTCCCCGCTAGAAGGGTAATGTACTTTACGATAACAATGCTCTACCGAGTAACTACATACATTTGATCTTAATTTTTTTATACCATTACCCACCTGCGGGTACTTGTAATAATTTGTTATCTTAATTAACCCAATATTCGTTTCTTGATATCCTAGAAAATGTGTTCCTCAATTTCATCTACATAATATACTAGTTGAGATCACAATTGCATCGAAAACAATAGATGTTGCATTGATATATTGCAATTTAATTCTATATGGAAGTCATTCACAAATGAATCCTTTAATTTGGTGAAAACATATAGATTCTTACTTTAACCCGGTTGCAGGTCAAAGTATAAATAAAACTAGCATTATGATATTGTTACCCTTGTAGCGGGTTAATGTACTTTAGGATGATAATGCTCTATTGGGTAACTACATATAATGAAGGTTTGTGTAGTAACTAATGTTATATATCCTGAATTATATAATTGGCATTATTCTTGTCATATGTACAAGAATTTTAAGCATGACCAAGTAAGTAAACCTTACAATCAAATGACTTATTTCACATAATTGGTTGTTTTATTTGGATTGACTTTTGTTATTTAACGAAATAAATGGCTATAATGAC
Source organism: Rheum nobile (assembly GCA_027886185.1). Classification (NCBI taxonomy): domain Eukaryota; kingdom Viridiplantae; phylum Streptophyta; class Magnoliopsida; order Caryophyllales; family Polygonaceae; genus Rheum; species Rheum nobile. Next base: position 9,308,239 of record WOAB01000040.1, read on the forward strand.
GGTTGATGTAGTAACCAAGGTTACCACGGTCGAGATTCTAGGATGAAGTCACATATTTAAAATACTATAAATGAAGTCACGTAATTAAAATTATCTTACTTTGTCATGCTTAAATGTCCTGTATACACTCAATCGTATTTGTATGGTTAAAGGTGGTCAGGATAAATATTTAAACTTATTTGAAATGAAAATTTATATGACTCCTATATTTGGCATAGTTATGACGTGTAACATCTAAACAGTGCAACTGATGGTAGGTTCAAAGTTCCATTATGGTAATGCAGTTTAGGCGCAATTGCACCCTAAACAAACTAATATAAAATGCACAATTAAGCGCAACACAAGGGGAATCATCATTAAACATGGACACACATTGGTTAACCATAAAACATAAATCCATCGAATCAACCACATATAGTTCAAACCACAACACAACATAAACTAATTCTCACAAAAGGCTTTTCTACAATAATAAAACTTCACTTCGAAGCCTTTGCAGATCTGAGGTAAAGTAAATTTCATTTCGATACCATGCAATAATTTCTATTGTACATGCTTTCATCTCTAAAGTTAGTTTCTCAACCTTCACACTCTTCAGAATCAATTTCTTGATGTTGCATAAGATCTTTCGAATAACCTTCATCCCAAGACATTAAAGTCTTACAAAGAAAGTCTTGCTCATCCTTTGATAGGTACCTTCCTTGTTCATTGTGTCTCAAGTATAGTGTTACCAAATCTGACAACTCAATGGCTTCTTCGAAATAGGGACGTAACACATTTGAGAGGATTGTTGTTGTATTGCCAATTTTGATTATAAAGCAATCACGGCTCTAGCTTCAGTTGGATTCTTGACATATGGTTGTCTCCTAATAATCGGATCTTCAACAAACTTATTTGTGTCTCGGAGAAACCTCAATAAGTAATGTGGTGACTTTGATATTCCATTCTCTACTTCGATGACAACACATTTGATAAAATGCATTAATTCTTGTGCCTTCCACTTGAAGACTCTATCGAACACATACCTTTGAAATTTAGTGAAGTAGCTTTTGTATAATGTAGTCCATGGGAGTGATTTTCCTCCAAACATTCCATTGCACATCCCATATGCCCATGCTTTAAGGACCCCGATATCCTCTATCTGATTTGCTGGTAAAGCAATACCCCCTACTCCAGAATTGTTAGGAAACGTGATCTTCGTCCCCTATTCTTCCCAAACGTCATAATACAGACATCCTACTTTGCATATGACGTATGAATACCACTCTGGAAAGTTCTTATAGTTCCAATATCCCTTCAACTTTTCTTGGAGCTCCCAAGGAAGTTGAAGCATTTTATTTGTTATCTCTAGCTCTAATATCCTTGTACATATATTATGACTTGCTATCTGAAGCCTAATCGAAACCTTGAACTGATAGCTTCATCTAAAACAAAAGTTGCAAACCTACTGGGAGGTGACACCCATTCCTGATGATGCTTATTTGTTTCAGCATACTCTTTTCTTGCTACCTCCGAGAGAGAGACGTTGGTGGCAGTTACAACCTTCGTTCTCATTTCTTCTTCTGGGATATCATCGAATCCACAATTGTGATAAAATTATCCCATAACTTCATCTTTCTAGTTGTTCTTGCTTGTTGATTCCCTTGACTGGTTTGACATTCTTTATATAGATCTAGTTTTTAAAATTAAATTCTATTATATAAGATTATACGGATAGATTACTACAATAACACAAATAAAAGGCTATAAAAGTCAATGAGTTTGCATAATTTGGGAAGGAATTTGTTTCAAAGTCAGTTTATATCAAAGTTGCGGTTTGAGGAACATACTTGAAAGACTTCCACAAGACAAGCGTCGAGAGATACAGAAAAAGACCCTAGATCTTTTCGGCTGCAACACTTGAAAAGTGGACTTAGCAAGAAGGGAAATTGCCTTAAATCCCAATGGTAGCGTGCCCAGCAAGAATCAGTCGGACCTGTCAAATTAATAGCCTAAGTCACCTGCCCAACAACTGTATTTCAAATAGATTTTTAATACATTACATGCTTCCTTTTTAAACAATCATAGTCAAACAAGCTTAGCCGATGGTAACTTTAATTATTGATAAAGTTAAAATTTTCACAAGTGTTGTCATTAGGATGGTATGACAATTATTAATGTCCTGGAATATTTCACATGTGTTTTTCTTTTCTTTTGTTGTTTTGGGTATATGGTTAAGATAAGGGAAGATATAACAAATTTTTATTCCAATCCATCAAATTTTCATTGGTAATTCTGTTGATACATGAAGGGTGTGGTCACATGTTGCCTTTTTATTCTTGTCATCTTACATATAAGAGGGTACCTCATCTAGGGTATAGCCCTACTCAAGTCATGATACCACTATTCCTTGATCAAGGCATGCAAACGAACTAAAATATTGTGATATGATTCTATTATAGTCGAAATTTTATGCAATTTATACTGTGTATCGGGACTGTGAAATATTTCTCGAGTGTTTTACAATGATTTATCCTTTTCAGTATATCCTCAAGGATAGGGATAACATAACAAAGTAGGCCAGATAATGTCAATTCGTTAGTCTCGTGAAGCATGAATGGGTGTGGTCACATGTTCGCTTTTTATTCTTGTCCTCATACATAATGATGGTACTTCATATAGAAGAGAAATTTCATAGAGTCAGGGTGGATCTAAAGAAATTCATGATACCTTGCAACATTTTACGCGTATTCATTGGACAAGGCATGCAAACGACCAAGAAAGTGCGGATTGTATGAAAATTATACAATGTATCAGGAATGTGAAATATGTCTCAAGTATTTTAGATGGTTAATGCTAAAGGATAGGTATACCATAACCAATTTTACTTGCAAGCCACCAAGTTTCCATTGTTAATCCTCGTGAAGCATGACTAGGTGTGGTCACATGGAAGGCAAACCAAATTTGGTGGAATTATATTGTGAATTCCGCCAAATTCAACGCTTAGACTAATCCACGAATCATATTTCATTTTGTGGTCGAATGTCATGTGTTTGGACCACAAGATTGTGCTATTACACTTCACATTCAAATAACGATTGGAATGCACTACTAATTTGCAATCTCATTTCTTCCCTAACCAAATTTTAGTTATTTTTGAATAACCCTTCCCATGGAGCAGTCAAATTGTGTAAGTCGGCATAGTGTTCCATAACCCGATAGTGATAAAAGTATTAAGCAGAACATTGTTGGTTCGAATACTTTGCTCGACATACAACGTCATATGAAAAATATCATCATTACACAGATAAAACACAAATTCAACAACGATGATGGTTAACAAGTATCAATTCAGTACGAAACGTCTCTCGATCGACATTCGAACCTACAGAGAACAGAAGATGTGGACCACATAAGACAACTGAGTGGGATTCTTCAGCTCAAACAGACATACATCTTAACGGTCAAGTGGTTGTCATTAGCAAATTTCCTCCACCCTTTGTCAAATCTGACTTTGCCATTCGCATTTGTCAAAGTCACAACCCACCTCCTCCCCCTATACGAAGTTGTACTTGACTATTAATAGCATCACTCATGTATTGCATTGCAATGTGCGCCGATGATCCATTGCATAAACTCAAATATATGTGAGAGATATACGTAATCAACTATTACTTTGACTCAAACAAAAAATGCATACCAAACGAAAGTCACCACTCAAACACGATATGTTCATTAAAATAATGAATAGAAACTTGTTACAATCAAATGCTTTAGCCCATTCAAGTGTTGTTTCTTGAAAAAGCAAGAATGAAATCATAATCAAAGAATAACTCAAGTAGTACAACAATAAACGAATATGTATTAAAATAAAATGTTTTAACCGCGCCGTGACACATATCTTTCCCCATGAGCATCCTCCTCTTATTCGTTCAGCTCCTTGACCGAATCGTCCTCTACCAATATCGGATAGTTAATCTCACTGCCCGACGTGACGAAGATGAAGAGAAAATATATAGAATCAATTGATGATATATTGTCTTCTGAACCACTTCATACAACTATCTACTGTTAAAGAAAGCCTACAAGATCATTGTTTTGCATCTAAATTCTAACTTGTAGGTCGAATAACTGCTATACGATGTGTCTCCAAATATTAGAGCAATTCCTCTCGTATCTCTTAGCTTTTTCTTCCGCTCAAAGTTGTGCCTTGTGTCTTAAATGGTAAATCGTAAATGTTTTTAGTATTGTTTGTCGCCCAGACTCTTAGCTCTTTCTTTCCCCCCTAATATTTTGACAATATAAGATGATTCACGGAAATAAATTGACAAAATTTAAAACTCATAACTTTCACTCAAAGTTGTGCCTTGTGTCCGAAATGGTGATCGTAGGTGTTTTTAGTGTTGTTTGTTGCCCATACTCTTAGCTCTTTGTTTTACCTCAATATTTTGACCACATAAGATGATTCACAAAAAGAAATTGACAAAAATTAAAACTCATAACTTTCGCTCAAAGTTGTGCCTTGTGTCGTAAATGGTAAATCGTAAGTGTTTTTAGTATTGTTTGTCGCCCAAATACTTATCTCTTTGTTTTCACCCAATATGTATGAGCAAAATGTATGAGTTCAAGAATAAGACGCTCTAGATTGCGGTTATCATATACGTGATACATGCCACATGCGGGAGATAGTGGATCATAAGTGCACTGTCATACGCATCAATGAGTGCGTGTTATACAACATATACAAATTGATGTTCGATTATACATACACACATATATATATAATTAATATTGACATGAAATGTATCAAATGATATTGATATATGCTATGTGCTTATTTTTGCAGTACTTCCAAAATTCGCCTAGCTCCTACGACATACAACTCCTTGATGAGATACGAGAGAAATTGCTCTAATATTTAGAGACACATCGTATAGCAGTTGTTCGACCTACAAGTTAGAATTTAGATGCAAAACAATGATCTTGTAGGCTTTCTTTAACAGTAGATAGTTGTATGAAGTAGTTCAGAAGACAATATATCATCAATTGATTCTATATATTTTCTCTTGCAATTGTGCTATGTATTTAAATAGTAACGATTTCTTCTACTATTATTTAATATAATTAATTGTATTCCTTATATGTTATTCCTCTACTTGATGCCAGTCTGAGCCTAATTAGCCTATTTTTTTGAAAGCTCCACAAAAACATCTCGAGCCTAATGATTAACATTTTACCCATCTGGGAATTAGGATGATTTGTTTGTTTGTTTCTATGGTTGCAAGACAAGCTTGAGGGAGTATACATGAATGATGTATTTTGCTGGAATTGTTTAGGCTTTTGAAAAAAAAAACAAAAAAAAGGTAGTTGAAAAAAAATGAACGAAAAAAGAAAGAAAGAAAATAGAATAAAAGGTGTTTGGTTGAAAGCATGGTATGAGAAATCCTCAAGTTTGATGTAGTCTTGATTAGTTCATCTTTCTTGGATTAAGCACCACATGGCCAAATTGTATCCCTATCTTTCTTTTTACCTAGCCCCATTACAACCCAATAAAAATCCTCTTGATTTATGTCATGTATGTTGAATCGTAGTGTGTTAGACAGGGAACAGTGTGACTGTTCCCTGGGCAGCGGAAATAAACAAAGATTCAAAGTAACAACAAAGTTCCCAAATGTATACTTGTATTATTAAGAATTGTACAATCTCACAAGTCTTCTCTCCACCTATACCCTAGGTTACAAGACTTTGAGTGCAATCAACTCTCAATGACACAAGAACACAACAAGACCCTAAGTTGTACAATCTCACAAGTCTTATCTCCACCTACTCACACACAGTTCCTAGGCTTCTAGACTTTGAGTGCAATCAACTAGTAACAACACAAGAACATAAGAAAACCCTAAGCAATCAAGTACATACCCGTACCTTGCCTTGGATCTCCGATCTCCACTTTGCAATAAGCTCCTTCTAGTCTTCAATGTGATAGCTGAGATTCCTTTCCCCAAGGTAAACTCATCTATATATAGTGGTAGAAAAGATCTCTTACCAAATTACCAAATAGTTAGCAACCCCGCTATATAAGATAACGGTGAAAGATTTTCTTTTCAACTAAACAATTCAGCTCATAAACACATAGTTTCCATCTATAAACTTTCATAAGACTCATTATCTTTCTCTTCTTTTCCAAGTAAAACTCAAAATCTCGCTTCCTTGTATAATGGAGTCAATCTGGGAACAAATGGCACATCTCTGCGTTTGCATCGTTCCATAAACGTTGTTTCCATATATAAAAGTTTCCTTGTATGAACTATACGCGCGCTTCATCCTTCAATTTGCTTCCGCGTAACAGTTCCTTGTTTCCACAATGTTCCTTTGCATTCCTCTACTTTCTCTTCGTCATACGATTTCCATTGTTCCCTAATTCTTTCATAAGACCTGAAACGCATAGGAACAACAAGAAAACATAAAACCTAATGGTATTTATCATCATCAAAACCAGAGGGAACGTCAAGGTTCCAACAATGTACAAGGTCCCTAGTGGTGGAGATTTAGGACGTTAATGCAAGCTTATGGTAGATGAGTTTTCAAAGTAGAGACTTGAGCGAAACACTTAACCTAAACACATGAGCGAGAGTGATTCTTATTATTTTTCCTAAGTGTGGTATAGAGTGGATGAACTAACTTGTCTCTTTCATGATTATTTTGCATGTCTTTAATGATTACATTGTTAAATATTTAAGTTTTCATGGACTTGTTTGAATATTAATTAGGTAGAAACAACCTTTGTATTTCTTGTGGAATTTTGAACTACGTTCTAGCTTGAGGACAAGTAAGGTTTAAGCTTGGGGAAATTTGATAAAACATATAGTATTAGATTAGATCATTTTCATGCATATTTTATATTTTTTTATTAATTTTATATTCAAAGTCTACACTCATGTTTTTATATATTTTAGGTGCAATTTAGAAGTGATACAAGACAATTATTGAAGACGTCACATAAATAGTTGAATAATGTGTTCGTTGTTGGACAGGCTAAAAAATAAAAAGCCACACATACCTGGGCCGGCCCACTACAAACTTGGAGCGGCAGCAAATTAAGGAGGGAGCCAGCTAAGTTGAGCCGGCAATTTGGGAGTGAATATCCACCGAGTGTGGGCTGGCCGATTTGATGGGAGGCAGCCGCCCACTTTCTTTTAGAAGTGGAGTTTTGTATTTTAATTAGACTAGTGTAATACACGTGCGAGATTTGTTTATTTTTTCTTACATTTATAAAAATAATTTATTTTAATTATAGATGAGTCATTGGTTCAATACATATTTGGATGGCATGCTTATAGGTAGAAATGAATTATTAACGTTTTAATCAGTTATGGCTAAATGCAAAGCCGACGATGTAATATTCTGGTTGACTACATAAATAGATAGATATGTTTTACAAACTTTACGTATAAGCAAAAAATATAAAACAACAATTATATCTTTTGATAATTATAAACATAAAATATATTATAAATTTTTTTTTTCTACATCATGAAATTACAGATATATTGTATTATCGAACATCAAACACTTATTACATTATAGATGGTCAAATCTAAGTAAATAGCTAGAGACTTTATACAATATCAGTCACTAACCATTTGAAGTGTCGGTCATGGGGATAGGATCACTAACCGAAGAATTCAGACTAACTCCAATAATAGAACCTGCATATTTAGTATTTTTATTAAATTTCATATTTCAATTCATCGGAAACAAATGACAAAGAATTGAATGCAATTTATTAACCTGATCGGTTTGAATTTGTCTGTTGTCGTTTCTCTATAATAACAACCAATCTCAATGTTCTGTTATGTCGGGTTAATTCGTCCATAATAAAATCACCCTGCAAATCAAAAATATATTCAAAGTAAAATAAATCAATCTACATACTACTAATGTTTTGTCCTAATATTATAAAAATACATAAACATATGTAACTAATTAATATACGTAATCAAAACAAATTACAAAAGGTCCACGGTAATTATTTAATTTAGTATTATAAAAAGTATAATATAAATTTATATTTATAACTACTAAACGTATATGACGTTAATATTGAATGCAACTTTCAATAGTTTTAATCGGCTTATAGGCTCAACATTAAATTAATTATCCTCCTTCGCTCACAACAGACAATATGTATTAGTATATTTATATATATATATATATATTAAAATAAATTAATTATTGGACTTATTGGATTATTGCATAATTAATAATACTAATGAGCCTTATAAACTCTAACGGGCTTATAGACCCGAATGCAAATTTTTGAAAATGTATTTCGGGCCCAATATATAACAAAATTTTATAATCCTCACTAATTTTTTAATATATTGATATTGATAAACAAAACTGAAATAATTAATACATTATTTTCCAAGTAAATGAGTAAATTATTAATAAGCCTCGTAATTGTTAATGAACTTATACAACATACTTATTTCGTTAATAACATAATAACTATAAAATATGTATATATAATTCGTTGAATACAATTAATTTCATTCCGTTCATACCATAATCACTGGAAAATCATATATATATATATATATAATAATAATTAAATGTACATGCTAATCATTTATTAAATATAATTAAAAAAATTACACATAAATAAATACTTAATATATTTATGCAAAAGTGAAGAAAACATATGTACATACTAAATATTTATTTTAATACTTTTAAAGTATAATAAATAGTTTTACAAATTAAATTGACTTATGGGCCAATAAGTCCATACATGATTACATATAAACAAACGTAAATAATTAAAAATACAAATTATTTATTTTAATAGTATAAAAAACAAAACAAAAATTAATACTAAATGGACTAATGGCTTAATGGGGTTTTTTTAATACCAAATGGACTAATAATCGAAATGGCTTAATGGCCTTCATGGCCAAATTAACATCTCGTTGTTTAACTAAACCCTGAAACCCAATACACATGTACAATACGGGTGGCCCAAGCCCAGTATAATGCCAGCCATTTAACTAAACCCTGAAACCCTACTTCTCCCTTTTCACCACATTCTTCTGCGCCGCGGTTTCTTGCTCTCTTCTTCTTCAATCTTCCTTTTTTACAGAGTTTTCACTTTCAAGCTTTCCAGTTCCAACTTCCAGCCTTTCTTTCTGATTTCAACCTTCTATTTCGCTCTTTCTATAGATGGCGTCAAAGGTTTCGTCTTGTTTTTTTTTTTAAATCTTCGAGATCGGAGTTTATTCCTCCATAATACAATCTGATGTAGAGGTTCCATCTTAATTTCTAAGTACAAATCTATAATTTTTCGTTTATTTCCATCTTTCCCTTCCTAGAAATTTCGACGACACTCTGTTCTCCGTTTTTGTGTAAATCTTCAAGATCTCGGTTTTTCGTCTAAAAAACATCTGATCTATAGCTCGCAGATCGGAGTTTTTTGCGACTCTCTGATGGATCTCTCTCCTAAACAAAAGTCCAGAATGAGATATTGACTTCACGCAAGAGAAAATCAAACAGGTACATCTCAAATCTATTTTAAATCCACCTAGTTTCTCTCTCAAATCCAAAAATAACATCTCTAAATTTTTTCCTTTTACAGGCAAAGGAGATATCGTCGATCTGGAGTTTTCATCTGAAGCCAAATGCCAGAGATGTCCAAACCAACCATGGTGCGGTACAGATCCGGTGTTCGTGAGATTATACATGCCAAAAAAATGTAAGAACACTTTCTGTTTGTAATAATCTGCATCTATGGCAAACGATTCATTTATAAATGGTCAACTGACTTTTGTTCAATAAATATCATGTACTGAAACAATCTTCAGAAGGATTTTTAGTTTAATATGAACGTCATTTTTTCATGTTTATAGTCTCTGACATTTTTTTTCATTTGCAATGAGGAAATTTGGATGTTGGTGTGGATTGAAGCTTGAAGAATATTCCGTCGATCTACATACCGTCATCAATCCAAAAAAATGTGAGATCGATGTCTGAATCTCTATTCATTCGATCTTGATTTCTTTTTCGTATTATTGTTTTATTTTTTTACAAAAAAAACGTATTTGTTTCTTGTTTTTTTATTGAAACCAACACGGATAAAAAAATTGATTTCAGACAAAATTAATAACCTAAAATCGAATATTAAAACTTAACTCATATTCATATATTAATACTTAAAAAAAATTATAAAAAATTTATTCATAAGTGTAATCTGAACAATCTAAATATTTTTTGTAAAGAATATGAATCGACACAGATTATAAGTCTCTAGAAAAAGCTGGACTGTCATTTAATGCACTTAATTGACCAAATATAAAATTCAACATATGAACCGCCACTGTGATGAACTTAATTTGTGTATATGTCTTAAATCAATCTTAGCTCACTGTAATAGCTTGGATACTTATATTTAGGGTTTGTGTTTGATATACATTCGAAATGCTATTTTTATATATTATATAAAATATCTATATTTTTAAACAAAAATATTCATAACAATAGTATATATAAAGGTACCTTTCTTCTAGAGCTTAGATCTATTGGAATACATTTTTCGACACTAAATTCTTTGTGCATAAAGAAATTGTAGCAATATACTGAAACACCTTAATTTTTTTGCAAAAAGGACGAAACAAATCAATATCAACATATATATATACTGAAAATAATTGGGAGCCTTTCTGGATGTTATTACCTGGTAAATGAGTAACTGAGAGGTTGTAGTTGTTTGTACTGAGTTTACAAATCAGATTTTTTTTAACTTCTTTGTCTTCGAGGGTTCAACCAAAAGAACTTTCCACCACCAAAGGTACAGTTTCAAGGAGGAAGTTATGCAGGTATCTTCCTACCGTCATCAACTACATCTATACTCATATAAAATCTTTCTCTATGTCTTTTATTCCCCGTCTTCTGTTTCATTGATTATACATAGGTTATTTTAGAAACTTATTGCATGTTTGGTGTAAATCTGTAATCTTGAATAACCTATGTATAGACACCAAACATGCAATAATTTTCATTGATGGATCTGTAATAATCTATGTCTTCTGTTTTATTAGTTATACATAGGTTACTTTAGAAATATAATACATGTTTGAAATAAATAAAATAATGCTATATAGGGTTTATGTTTTATATAAATTCGAAATGGTATAATCATATGTTATATATAATATATAAATTATTCAAACAAAAATATAAATAAAATTTTAAATATAAACGTACCTGGATTGTAGAGATTAACTCCGTTGGACCCAAATTTTCAACACTTAATTTGCAATTGTTTCCAACTTTCTGGCTGCATGTGATCCCTTGACCATGACCTGAAAAGAACAATGAATAAAAATGCTATTTAACTGGAATACAGATATCCATAATGTAAACTTGACTTTTATTCTAACTGCATGATAAATGCTTGTAACATATAAATTTAGATATCATTATACTTAATCTGGATTGAAGATAAGAAATCCAACTTGACTTTCTGGCTGCATGTAATCCCTTGACCATGACCTCGGATACGTGTAATGTCCTTGATTTGATGTTGAGTTTTCGACATATCTAAAATACAACATATAAAAAATAAGTATATATTTTATATGAAATATAAAACAAAACAAAATATATAAATATTCATATCAATGAGAGGGTATTTGTCGGTGCAGATCATGCTTCGAGAGCCTATTATAATAATCGGCAAAAGGGCTATTGTAATAGCCTCTTAGAGCATGATCTGTACCTACTTTTTCATACCTTTAAAATGTTATGCAGTTTTATATAAAATGTTAAATCTGAATTAAATCTTATTAAATATGCTATGAAAAAAAAAAGATTTATTGGAAAGAATGCATATTCATTAACACATACTTGAGGATGAACTACCTACATTAGTACATGGACATATATGTTTTGATATCTGATTTAATACCTTTTTTATGCATTCTTAGTACATAAACAACTTAGTTAAACTGTATTAAATGAGTGTAGGTATTAAATCAAAATATGTTTTTGCTATTAGATCAGAAATCAATATGCATTCTTATAATTTATAATTATACATGGACAAAATATAGGTTTATAAAATTAGTATCCGTTTTGATTGTAGTTTATGCAAATAAATTTCTCATCTTATTCGAGAATTCATATATGTTATGATTTCTTTCTTTTTTTCCACAAATAAGAAATCGATGAGTATTATATGTAATGAAATCAATCAGAAAACAATTAGTATTACCTCTTCACTGAAAGAGTTTTCTGTTGTAGCCTGTAGTACGTAATGAAAATACCTCAGATGTTCTACATTTATACTGGTAATAACTGAGTCTTCTAACACAAGTTTTAGTAGACGAATTTGGGCATAACTGGATATCGATATATTTTTTGATTTATTATGTACTGTTTATTATGTAATAATACACATTTTGACTATTTATGGACAGGACAATTTTTGCTTCAGTGTTGGATTTATATGTATCTTCAGCCTCAGAAGATTTGATATTTGCATTAGAATGTGCCAAAAAAGGTGTACAAAGTAATTTTTTTGGCCACAATTAATTTCTTCTTTGGTTATTGTAGGTTCATTTGTGGTTTGGTTTATTAGTCAATTTAATTCGTGGTTTTGTTTTTGGTCATAGTTAATTGCTTTTTTATTTGTTCTTTGTTTTGGCCATTGTACATTACAGGTTCATATTTTATATTTAATGTTTTGTTTATGGGCAGCTTTCATTAATTTGCTTGTGATTTATGGGCATGTAATTTCTTGCTCGTTTTGTTGCCAATTTCTTGCTTGTTTCTGTGCAGGTTTTGTTATTTTGCTTGTGATTTAAAATTTATTACGATTTGTATAAAACATGAACTACATAATTTTGCTATTTGGATAGATTATAATTGTAATTTTTAATAAATATTTACATTAAAAAAAGGTCAGTAGATTAAAGGTTATGTGCTATTTGTCATAGCACAATATGGTTATACAGATTAGGTACACGTATAATACATGATAATATATTAAGCTTAATTTAGGCATGATAAAAATATGTAGGATAAGAAGTTAGCCAAAAAACATTATTTACATTTTCGAAATATTTTGTACGATCTGGAATATTGTTTACCAAATATCTTTGACAAAAGTAGCATTTCAGATCAATTTTCACTATTACAAAAGATAAACAAATATTTTGACAGATCGTTATTCAAGGGAAAAATAAGGCAAAACCCGGATAATAAGGATCGATTGTCACGTGGACAATTTTTTGTGGGAATGCCACATGGCGATTTCTTTTTGGTTTATTGTAGGAGCGTCACGTGGCTTAGTATGTCTTTGCATTTAGTAGTTATATAGTAGATTAGGAAGGAGAATGACGTAGGGGGGCTCTAGGATATATTTAGTTTGGTTTTTACGTAGGCAGCGGGGGGACTAGGTTTAGTTTTAGGTTTGTTTTATATAGTGTTTTTTGATTTTCTTATAGTTTTTGTTAGCCACGGCCGCACAGTGAAATTCATGAGAAAAATTGTATGCCTTTGGCATTTTGAAGATTTGGGATATTATTGTTCTAGCTTTTGTTAACTTGGATTATTTTTGACATTGAGACTAAGTTTTCTTATCTTTCGTTTTTATTGAATAATTCATATATATTGATGGCTAGTTTAAATGTATTGAATATTTCTTCAATTATACTTGGCTAAATTCCTAGTTCTAAGGTTGTGATAATGATTTCGATGATGTGTATGTAATTAGAATTATTTATTTGCCTGAATTGAAATAGTATTTGTTTCATTCCTAGTATGCTTTATGCCCATATTAGCCTATGCTAAATGGATCCTATTAGGGTTTGAGACTGAGAGATGATAACGTTAATATGTAGTCAGATAGGATTTGAGACCGAGATATAATAATTTCTATTGGAATCCTAGGAATTGAACATGAGTGTTATTTGTACGACAACAACTTAATTACTCTTGAGGATTAATAGGCTATCATAGATGTTCTAGGTTTGAGTTGGATTTGCGGAGCGCGACAACAAATGTTATTTCAGTTTATTGCTAGACTCTAAGTGCGTTAAAGGGTTTGATGAGATTAGTTCTGCGCGAGAGCGATGGTTAGTTTAGTCCAGACACATTTACTATCGTCTGAAATGAGTTAGTAGATTACCTTCAAATAATTTGGACTAGATTCAAGTGAAGTGTGATTTTATTTACTGAAGTATTGTTGCGGTGATCCTTAACCTTAGACACATTTTTCCCATTGATTTTATCCTTTTTATTTATTTTTATTAGTTATCTTAGTTATCGATTTCTTCCCAATTTCTTATTTTACGGCCTCGTTCACTGATAGTGTTTCAATTAATATTACATTGGTCTTTGTGGGATCGACACTTGACTACTACAACTGATCTCGTACACTAGTGGGTAGGATTTAGCCACATCAGTTTATCCAAGGATTGTAGTTGCGAGAGTGGTGAAAACATCCATGATCAAACCTATGTTTTCTCTTAATATTTTAGGTGCATATATCCTCTAATATTCATTGACCTATCCCCTCAAATCACCACCTCTAATCCTATCCTGTACTCGATCAAAACCCCATCAACACTCACCTTACGTCGCCGTGCCAAAGAGGAATATGAGGGCTTTGGTGGCAACTTCTCCTTGACCAGTTTCAAAGATCCTTAGCCAAGGGCTATCAAGTGGTATCAGAGCCTTCCTCAAGGTAAGTTTGCTCCTAACCTTGCCCTTGAAAGTCAAGTAAGGTTCATGCAAAAATCGCCAAGTTTCGGCCTTTCTTCCATTGTTTGGAGGTTGAAGACAACCTTTCATATGTCATAAACTGAAATCCAGTTGAACTCCATGCTTCATTAAAACCGACTTCATTAAACTAAGCTTTATCAATTCAACTTCACTAAAACAAACCTTTCATCTAACCGACCATTAAGTCCCTTCTTTGATGCTTTGTTCTGCCCTTATTTTTGTATTTTATGTCATTTGAATGATATAAGTGAGAACATAAGATACGAGAAACACACTTAGGCCGAAAGTGAAGATTTATTGTAAGAAGTGAAGTTGAAAATCGGTTGTATTGGAAGTTGATTCGGAAGGTTCTAAAGTGTTGTAAACTGAGTTCAAGTGTTCTCAAAAGTGAAAGGAATATACTAAGCTCGAGAAACATTGGTTGGATCTAGAAATACCCGGCCTACATAAAAAAAGGGAAGGCCATAGAAACATTAGACCAACCAAGAGAGAAACGAACCTTTGTTTATTTGTTGAATTTTGTGTGTGTTGACTTGGAACGCCTAAGAGCTTAGTAGCTTCTTGTGTGACTTACTTGTGTTTTGCAAAGCCCTTAAGTGCATAAATTTGTGTTGGAAAGAAGTAACTCTTTTGACAAAACACAATTATGAGCTGTACCTTTGTGCTTGGAGAATTTTTGCATAACAATCTTATGGTTTCAAGTGTTTATGTGGGGCTGTCTTGAGCAGGGCCGAGTACTAGGTGTGTGGACCCTAGCTTGGACCGTTAAGGAGTCTAGCAGACTAACCACTTAAGCCCTAGCTGCGGTTTGAAGAGTGAAGGCTGAAGAAGCTTGAGGTAAGAATCTCAACTTGAGCTAGTGGTTCCATTTTCACTAATCTTGTGTGTTCCTTGCTGTTGTGAGTTTTTGTCTTAGCAGCTATGTCCAATCTGAGAGGAAAGAGTCACGTGGACGGATCTAGTGAGGGAAGGCCTCTTACCTTAGAGGATATCCAGATGTTGTTTGAGAAGACCCGGATTGAGCTTCTCCAAGCCATAGATGACAAATTAGAACAAAGGCTTGGGAGATCTAGGAGAGGGAGTGTTGTGGAAGAACGGCGTGAGTCTTGACGTGGGGAAGACCTTCAAGATGACTTCCAAGGGGTTGGTGTTTCAAGCCATCCAAGAGAGCATGCCCACTTTCAAAGACAAGCTCCTGCCCCTAGCTTCCATCAAGATGACATGGAGAATCCTTTCTCCCCGGAGGCTAGTCACCCCATCTCTCCAAGGTGTCACACCACCACCACTCAGCCCGTATTTGAGAGGATGGTGAGGAGACCTTATCAACAACCACGTGGGCCTTTGATGATGCCAATACGTGTTCCATTTGAACCTCAAGACCAAAAGGAAAGAGTGAGGACTCGTGATGTACCTCCAAGAGTGCAAGTGCCGAGACCCCATGACTATGGCTACCAAGAGGATGAGAGAGCCCATGGAAGAGAGCATTGTCATGGGATTAGTTTGTCCATTCAACCCTTTGTTGGCACGTCTAAGGTGGAGACCTATCTTTGATTGGTTGTCCAGGACCGAGGCAGTTTTTGATTACTACAACTACTCGGGTGTGCAAAGAGTGTCAATAACCACTATCCATTTCACTGAATTTGCATACTCATGGTGGTTGGAAGACAAGGAGGAAAGGGCCTACAACAACTACCCTCCCATTTCCACTTGGAATGAACTCAAGGAGGCAATGAATTTCAAATTTATTCCTTAAGATTATGTTGACAAGATTCATGTCAAGCTTGAGAGGGTGAAGCAAGGGGAAGGACACTAGAGGAGTTCTATAAGGAGCTCAAACATCTTGTGTTCAGATGTGGGGTGCATTTCCCGGATAGGTACATTGTGTCTAATTTCATGGGAGGTTTGAACTTAGACATTAGGCAAATTGTGGATTTGGAAAGGTCAGGCCGAATGTGCAGATTGAGGAAGTGTTGCATTATGCCACACAAGTATACCAAAGCTTTCAGAAGAAGAAGAGCACTCCTAGCACAAGGCCATGGGTAACTTCATCCAATTCTCATTCATCTTCATCAAACCTTAGGCGACCTGAGCCTAAGTATGACCAAGCCGAGGCACCACCTAGACGTGAGGTGTCCTATCATGAGCAAGCTCCTAAAAAGGAAGACATGACACATGCTAGGGACCTGAAGTGCTACAAGTTCCTTGGAAGAGGGCATTTTGCAAAAGATTGCCTAACTAGATGGCAAGTGCTCTTGAATGCGCATGGAGACTACATTTCAAAAGATGAGCGTGAGGAAGATGTGGAAGAAGTGAATCAGCTAAGGAGGAAGAGATCTATGCCACGACTGCCATTGAGAATGCTTTGTGATCTCTAAGGTGAAAGAAGAGGCTTTTCATCAAGGTATGATACCTATGAAAACATAGCCAATATATGATGGAGAGGGACTTTTGGAGATGCCTCCAATGTTTGGTAAAGAAGAGCTTTTCAAGACGCCGCCAAGGCGCCAATATTTGATGAGAAGAGCTTTTGGAGGTACCTTTTGTAGAATTCACCCCCACGGTTAACTATGGCCAACGAGAGAAAAGCTTCCACCACCTATGCCCCATTGCTGGCCATGACCAACATTTCTTGGCCTTGATTGATAGTGGAAGTGATCAAAACGTGATTTTTGAGTCCATGGTTCAAAGGTTAGGTCTTGTGACTTAGCCATAAAGTCCACCCCTTGTGATAGGATGGGTGAATGAGGGTCATAAGATCAATGTGGATAAGAAGGTGCATGTGAGCTTTAGCTTGGGAGCCTAATCGGATATGGCAAAATTTATGGTGATGCCTACTCATGCATTTGATCTCATCTTAGGGAAACCATGGTAGTTCGACCTCAACGTCCTCCACGAAGGTTGTCTCAATGTGAATCATGTGAATAAAGACAATGTGTGGTACCGGTTGAAGGCCATGAATGCAGAAGCAATGAAGGAGGCTAGGAAGCATGCCATGAGCATGGTTCATAAGAAGAAGAAACCATGGGTATGTAAACTACCTCATGAGATTTGCAAGCCACCTAGACCCAATGCGAAGAGTCAAGTCCATGCCCTCAAGTCATCCATTTTCCTCAAACCTCAAGAGATGACCAAGCCGTTCACAAAAGAAAAGGGAGTTTTCTTGCCTATTTCTCTTGCTTTACATATCAGTCTAAAGGCACACTTCCAACGATATCATGTTTATCTCTTTTATTTCCTTGGAATTTTGTCTAGTCATTCCCATGCTATTCATTCAAGTGAAACTCTAGGATATTGCTTGCATATTAAGAAAGGGAGTCCTCTCAAAATCATACTTGTGCATTCTGGGAGAGTACATACAGTCATGGCTAGGGCAAGAAACTTTGTGTACATAGGTGTTTTTGAGAAGCCTTGCTATTTAATGATGGTTGGTGTAGGTCGCGTTGATTCAAGGTCAAATCCTCTTCAAGGGAGGGAGAATGATGTGACTCCGCCTGCACCACATTAAGGTCAAGACACCACACTACCGATGTCCACGACACCCTTGCTAGGGTACGAAGAATCTCTCGGCGACACTTCTCCAAATTCAACATATTTTGAGCCAGAACCTAGTCAAGACCAAGAAGGACTTTTGGATCAAGGAGTGTCTGGCCAAGTGCATGAAGGTTCAATGATCGCCTTGCTGCAACATGATGCGTCGACACCGAGCGCCGCACCAACACATGCTCCTCGCAACCCACCGAGCAAAACTACTCCAAATGTCTCCAAATTTTTACCACATGATTTTGATTCCCAAATAAGCATATAGATCTCAGGAGTGCCAAGCAAAGTGGAGGTTGGCTCGGAGATGGCTCAAGAGCAAGGAATGTCCCTGATGCCGGCAATGTCACGATTTTGTTGCTAGGCGTTCTTCCAATTGACTCATGCCTTTGGACCCATTTTGTGGTTGACACAAGGCCTATTAAGTCCACAACAACATATCCGAAATTCATCCCATTTGGAGTCAAGTCGCTTTTGGATCATCGAGTCACTTCAATTAGTGTTCTCTTAAAACTCTTGGAATTTCTCATCTTTATGTATGTCATTTATTGCCATTGTTTAGGCACGTTGAACTAGAACAAATTTCTTGAGTTTTCTCAGAAAGAAAAACCTCAAGAACTTAGTTTTGGCGTCCATCTCCTTGGTGAGTTTATCCAAGGATTGTAGTTGTGAGAGTGGTGCGAACATCCACGATCAAACTTACGTTTTCTCTAATTATTTTTGGTGCGTATATCCTCTAATAATCAGTGACCTATCCCGTCAAATAATCACCTCAAATCCCATCATTCACTCGATTAAAACCCCATCAACGTTCACCTCACGTCGCCGACACCAAAGAGGAATCTGAGGGCTTTGGTGGCAACTTCTCCTTGACCACCTCCGAAGATCCTTAGCCAATGGCTATCAAAACCCCTATCAACGGACGATAAAGAGACCACAAAGCTTTCCACGGCGATTAAAGAAGAAAGCCAAAGAGGAATTTCTTTCTAGAGGAGATCCATTGAATTGGCGCAAGTTAATTACGCAAACTCAGCTCGAGAGGGATGTGCTTAGTTTTCCCACTAGAGCAAAAGGTTTTGGTTCTTGATTTATAATCAATTTGCGCGTTGCTAGTTTGATTTAAACTTATGCTTGTTTTTAATCACACTGCGCACTGCTAACCTTGATCTTTTTGCCTTTAGGTATGGTGAGATCCAACTCTTTGCAAAACATCACTGCTAGGATGGTGGCGGCCCAAGGTCAATGAGCAATATCACAAACTAGGCCTCACACTGGAAGTAGGTCGGTGGCCCTAGGGAGGGGGAATGTGACACCCAAACCAGTGTTGCACGCCCCTAGTACTTTGCAAGGACGGGTAGTAAGAAGAGGCCAAACTTCATGCCCTCAACTCGTTTCAGGCAAGAAGCGTGAGCCTGGGTGTCAAGTTAGGGTGTGAGCTCCTATCACCAGTAGTGGTGTGTTGGTCAATAGCGCCGAAAGGGTGACCGTTGGTGGGGGTGACCAGGAACGCATTGTTCTCGACAGTTCAGACGATCGTACCCTCACCGATCTTCAAGGAAAGTCTTTTTCCTCTCATCAAGAAAGAAGGCCTAAGCGCCGACATGACAAAGACGCCTCAACTTCGTGCAAGCAGTTGCACATCGAGGGAGAACCTGAATATTTTCTCCCTTTGGAAGTTGAGGAGCGCTACTTGCACGAATTTGGTCTTTCCCACCCGACTAATCACTAGTACAAAATGGCAAGTTTACCATTGTTCAAAATGCATATATTACTACGGTTCACAACCGTAGTAAATGTGGCTGCTATAAACTTGTTTACTACGGTTACATATTTACTACGGTTATATATTTACTACGGTTCACGCACCGTAGTAAATATGTAACCGTAGTAAATATACTATGATCGTCGTTTAACCACGGTCGTTGTTTTACTACGGTTACAGATTTACTACGGTTCGATAACCGTAGTAAATCTGTAACTGTAGTAAAAAAGCACATTTTTCACTCCCATTAAACTCGTAGTAATAGTGACAACCGTGGTAATTTGACATGTAGTTAAATTGTCTCAACCGTAGTAAAAGGCAACGAACCGTGATAAATGTGCACGTAGTATATTTGTTTAAACTGTAGTAAAAATGATTGATTCCGTCGTAGTAAAATGTTTACAACCGTAGTAAAATGTCATCGTCGTTAGTTTGTTACAACCATAGTTATATTATATGTCCCATTTATTGGGTCACTATTATAAACAATATGATGGATACATAAATCTGATCAAATTTTATATCATTTACCTACGACAAACAATTCCAATGAACATCCAACAACCATCCAAATATAATCAAACATCGTTCACAATACCGATCATGTAATAACGTACATATCTTGGTCATCAATTCAAAATCAGTAATGAACAAATCACTAATATCTTGTCAACTAAATAATGTTTCCTAATAATATCACTTGCACAATTTGACCAATTAAAATATGAACCTTTGCACAAAAGTAATCCATTGATCTCGAACCTCATCTATCTTGTCCTTTGAAAATGGCTTCGACCCAATCTCGAACCTCCTGTTTCAAGTATAATATTTCAGCTTCCATCTGGATCAGTTTCACTTCTTTTTCACATTTTCCAAAGTATTGAGTAATACGCACTCCTGACCCAACTGCCCTAACACGACTAGGATGTTCTTTCTTTCCCAAAACAGAAGCTAATATGTCTTGTCGTCCAGAAAAGTTAACTTCACCTTGAGATGCTTGTTGTGATACCAATTCCTAATATCAAAACATTATATTTACTGAAGAAGATTTAACCAAGCAATACTAAAAATAAGCTAAAAAAAGCAACTACTACCAAAAAGAGGCTTATGAGTACTGGCATTCCCTCCTAAAAGAGGCTTACTATCATGACAGATAAGCCACTACTCTTTTTTCAGATGTTACAATTGACAGTTTACAACGAGTATTACTGGGGGAGAATAGTTCAACTATCATGATGCACAGTGATATAAAGTAGTGTAAGGATTTGCTCCCAAACGAAGTCATAGCACTTACACACTCCAAAACGACCATGATTTTGCTAAAGCTTATGAGTAGGAGTCATAGAAAAAGAAAAGAATGGTGGAAGTGAAGACCCATCCAAAACGCTGTTGTTCTTGCCCTGTCATATGGGGTTGTTATCAACCCACTTTAAATGAAGTGAAGTTTTTTTTAAGAACCCAAAATCAATGCTTGAATTTCAGCACAACTGGATGAAACACCAAACAGCGGCATGAATGAAATACCACAAACTGAATATTGGAAAGAGAATCACCAACCTAGGTGTGCTGCGACTTGGGATGTGTTGAGCGGTTACTTGATTTTACATGTTTCAATTCATCTGATCGAATATAAATGAAATGATCTGCTTCTACTATGTTAGAACATTCAAGATTTATTGTCAGTAAAGGCTATCTATAATCAGAATAGATACAAGAGAAGCCAATTCATAACCTAATACAGATTTTCAGGAAGCCAATTCATAACCTAATAAAAGCACACAAATTTCGAGCCCTAGACTGCAGGAACCAAAATTGAGCCCTGCAGGAACCAAAATTGAATGGTGGAACGAGAATTACCAACCTGGAACGAGAAGCAATCCACACGGCCGCCTGGAACGAGAGTTTTTGAGCACGAACTGGATCGAACTGATACAACCAAAACTGGACTCTGGATGGAGACAGTGGAAACGATGTAGGGATTGAAAGCAAAAATGAGAATTACCAACCACGGCCCCCGGTGAACGATGGATGGAGATGATCTGGAACGAGTCGATGGAGACGACAGGTGGAGCCGGTGAACGATTGTTAGCAGCAGCGGCACGGTGGGTGCGGTGGTCTCGAACTAGCTAGGATCGTGGTGGGGCTCGCCGGTGGTGGAGAGCAACAGAGGGGGATTCAAGTGCGGTGAGGGCTAGTTAGGGCGGCTCCAATGGTGGGCTGTGTGGTCCGGTGGGGGTGAATCTGGTATGGCACGGAGATCCGAGTGCGAGCGGGTGGGGTCGGGAATGGGGGCTGGGCTCGAGTCGGTGTGGTTCGCATGGTGGGACGAGCCAGTGCTTGGTGGTGGTCTGCGGTGAGGGGAGTGGTGAAGGAGAGAGAGAGAGGAGGGAGATATGGTGGGGTGAGAGAGGAGGGTAAGGGCTATCGGGGGGTACAGCGGCATGGGCATGGAAAAGAAACAGAGGGTGGGTACGTAGGGTAGGAGAAAGGGTAAAAGAAAAGAACCGTGGTTTTTTAGGGGAAAAATTTACAGCTGAATAAACACAACCAACTAGGGGTGTTCATCCGGTCTAGACCGGACCAGAATTTTTGGTCCGATGGACCGGATTTTTTCAAAAGTGTGGACCGGAGATCGGTTTAGACCGAATTTTTTTTTTTAAATAATCAAATTCTTATTTAATATCTAAAAAAAAAATCTAAAAAACATTTATACTCCTAACTTATTAACTTAAGGAATAAATCTATAAAAAAGAACATTTAAACTCCTAATTTATTATTTTTTCCGGGTTTGGACCGGACCAGAACCGGATTAAGGGAAAAACCTAGACCGGAGACCGGGCCGTAATTTCACCGGTCTGATCTGGTCTGATTTTTCGGTCCCAGTCGATCTTGAACACCCCTACAACCAACCATGATATTTTAGCAGTTGTTTTATCGCGGTTCTGATACAATCGTGGTAATATAACTCATATTACCCATTTATAACATAAAATAAAAGAACCATGGTATTCTAGCAGTTTATTTACTACGCTTCTCCCATAACCGTAGTAAAAAAATGCATAAAAATCACGGTTGTCCATAGAACCGTAGTAATTTAACCATGACAATAAAATTACTACGAAAAAACATGAGACCGTGGTATTTGAAGCAATTTATTTAGCACGGTTGTCACATAACCGTAGTAAAATAAATTCATAAAAACCACGACTGTTCATACAACCGTAGTAATTTGCCAATGACTACAAAAGTACTACGAAAAAACACGGGACCGTGGTATTTTAGCGGTTTATTTACCACGGTTGTCACATAACCGTAGTACAAAAGATGCATAAAAACCGCGGTTGTTTATACAACCGTAGTAATTTAACCATAACAACAAAATTACTATGAAAAAACACAGGATCGTGGTATTTTAGTAGTTTATTTACCACGGTTGTCACATAACCGTAGTAAAAAATGCATAAAAACCATGGTTGTTCATACAATCGTAGTAATTTAACCATGGCAACACAATTACTACGAAAAAACACGGAACCGTGGTAGTTTAGCCGTTTATTTACCACGGTTGACACATAACCGTAGTAAAAAAGACGCATAAAAACCACGGTTGTTCATACAACCGTAGTAAATTAACCATGACAACAAAATTACTACGAAAAAACACGGAACCGTAGTAGTTTAGCCGTTTATTTACCACGGTTGACACATAACCGTAGTAAAAAAGACGCATAAAAACCACGGTTGTTTATACAACCGTAGTAAATTAACCATGACAACAAAATTACTACAAAAAAACACGGAACCGTGGTAATTGTGTCCGTAGAGAAAGCCCCATTTTGTACTAGTGAATGAAGAAATGGATCTCTTTAGGCCGCCTCCTGAAGTTTGTGTGGGTTTGAGGGAAACAATGAAGTGTGTTGACATTGATAGCATCGAGTGTGAGACAGCCAAGTGCATTGAATTGATAAGAAATCTCTAATATGTTTCCACCTTGTATTTTATGAGCTATTTCATATTCTTGATTGTTTACTCCCCTCCTTTTCCTAGCACTAGATGTATTTGTACAATCTCTTGCATAAGAATCAGAGCATTCTTAAGACTCTTGATGCACATGATTCTGAAAGTGCCGCAACACTCTTCGCAAAGGACAAGGAGTTGGCTCGGCTTTAGAGCGATCTGAAGGAAGAGACGAAGAAGAATGCAGAGAACGCGTTGCACTTGGAGTATCCTTGATGAAAAGGAAAAATCCGACAACGCGTGGTTCGGGTATGAAGCTAAAGTGAGCCAACTGACCAGGGAGATAGACGACGCGTTGACGTCCCTATGCATAACCGGGGAAGAACAAGACAATTTAAAGATGGAACTGTCTCAGACTCGGGATTGAGTGGAAAAGGCATGCGAGGACGCTATCGAGGCTAATAAGAACGCTCCAGAGAGGGAGGAGGAAAGGGCCATGGAGGTCTTGGAGACTTGGTGGCATGGGCAACGAGTCGAGATCCTCAAGGTAGTAGCCATGTACCAAGACCAATGTCCAAACGTCAAATATTTTGAACTATTCCTCAATAATTACATAGACTTGGTTGGAGAGCCATCCATTAGAGACCCTGATGGGCCTAATCCTAAAGAAGACAATGATGCAAATGTCTCGACTGACAATGTGCCACATGACTCAACACCGACCGATACGATGCCTCCTTCAAGCGAAAGGCCAAACAATATGATGCCTCTCTCTAATTCTCCTTCCATCCAGAGCTCACCATGGGCCTAAAAGACTTAAATCTATTTCTTTTTTGACAATCATCATGAACACTGTCAGTTTTAGTACCCTAGAGGATTGTAAGTTTTAAATACATTGGATGTTTATTTTCCCTTTATTCTTTTGAATGTTGATTCTCTTGCTTCATTGTCCTTTTCATGGTGTAATTGATACAATTGAAGCTAGCGTGATGGCAGCTCCAAGCGCAATGCTTGAGGGATCTCATCCGCTAAGGCTTTATTAGCGCGATGACAGTCTCAAGCGTGATGCTTGAGGGATCTCATCAGCTAAGGCTATATTAGCATGATGGCAACCCCTAGGGCGATACTTGAGGGATCTCATCCACTAAGGCTATATTAGCGCGATGGTAGCCCCAAGCGCGATTCTTGAGAGATGTCATCCGCCAAGGGTATAGTAGCCCCAAGCACAATTCTTGAGGGATTGATAAGGGCTAAAGTCGTATGCCTAATCAAAATAATCCTTAACAACCTAAACTAGTAGAATAGGCAAGCAAGAGTCGAATCCCACAGGGAAGAAGTAATCTTTCTAAATGCACAATTGTATGTCAAAGGTAACAAAGGGGGTTTTGTTGATTTGGTTTCAAAGTAACAAAGTAAATAAAAACAAAGGTTGAAATCAATTGGGAAAAAGCACTTAGCCAGACAAAATATCCACCATTCAATTGATTGGTTGATCCTAGATTCTCTCTATTTCCTTCCTATGAATGTTCCTATTCCTTTTCGCAAGTTTATAAACAGGACAAACAGACCCTGAGAATACTAACTATTAAATAACCATGAAAACCTCATAATTCAATTCAACAGCAGCAATGAGCACAAGAATTTCGCTAGATACATGCAAGAGTAGCAAACAGTCATACAATTGCATGCAATTAATTCTCTCTATAATAAACCAGTTCAAACAGTTCTTAGAATATTGCAGTTGCTACTCATGAATTAGGTAACTCAAACAGTAATTACCAACCCTAGCAATAGACAATTACCAATAACAACTAGTTGCGTCCAACAAGCGAAATCAGTAAGAATCAATGGGATGAAGCACAAGAGAATCAATACATTCAAAGGAAAAGAAATAGAATTAGAATCTCACAACCATTATCCAAACGAAGACTTTAATCGTCGGACTAAACAAAGGTGATTAGTTCTTCATAATCTTGAAACAATAAAACTCTAAGGGAAAACTGAATGATAAAAAATCGATGATGAAAGCTGCCAGGAAAAACTAGGTTAAGTAACCTAACAAAACTAAAAACAAAAGATAACAATTGAAATCTAAAAAGGAAATAAACTAATCGGAATCAAATAAATAAAGAAAATGGAAATAATTAAATTAAAGTAAACTACGGACGAAATCTTCGGAAACTCTTCGGACGCGCTAATACAGATTTCCGCGATCGCGGATGAATTTCCACGGTCGCGGAAAATGCAATTCTTCAATCCCTTGCTCTTGACTTATCCGCGACCAACCTTGAAATTCCGCGAACGCGGCAGCTTCGGATTTTGCAATTCTCGCTCCGTCTTCGCCGCGATCAACCCTTGCTCAACCGCGATCGCGGCAGCACTTCCGCGCCCGCGGCCGTACTTCTTCAGCTCTTTTTCGCTTCTCGTGTGGTCTTCTCATGGTGGCTTCCTTCCATCTTCTATATGTCTTCATTTAAGTACTTGAAACCACCAAATCACACATCCTTCTCCTCAACTACATACTCCACAATACTGCTCTAAACATCTCCAAATGATACCCAAAACACCGGTAACAACTCCTAGTTAAACCCTACAAAGTAGCGCTGATCAAATTCCTCCATGCTTAAACCTTGCTCGTCCTCGAGTAAGCTAAAATAAACCTACTCCTCCAATCAAATCCCCAAGGTCTCAGGAAGCACAGAAAAACCATCTCCACTAAGAAATTGCACCTAAACATGAACTCCAAGGCACCAACACAATAAGCTCAACACAACATAACACACAATACCAAGCTTAAAGGAAAACAGAGTACTTCTCCCAAGCTTATCCTGAACACCATAGAGTGAATAAAAATCTAATCCTAGCCTCCATCTATCTTCTTATACCTCCCAGAGTGACCTACCCGAGTCCTCTTTATATCTCCTCTTCTTATGTCACCACGCCGGTAAAATGAGGAATCCTAAAAATCACTCTTCTTCTTTTCACTCATTTTGCCAAGGCGTCCTTTCGGGTTTTCACCAAGCCACTCATTTCATTTTTCAATAGATGGGCTCACATAAAACTCACATCACTCTTGACCTCATATTACCCCAGCCTAATGTTGGTCCAAGCCACTTGCTTATTGCATAAGCCGCCCTTTCGGGTTTTCGACTTATCCTAGGATTTGTATTTTTGCCTTTTTTCAAATTTTTGGCCTTTTCTTTTTCTTTATTTTTTTCTTTTCTCCTCAGACGACCAGCAAGTATAGAACACTCCCCCATGCTTAAACAATGTATTGTCCTCAATGTAATGAAAGACAAAAAAGAATGAAGCACATGAAAAAGCAGAAAAGTACTCACAACCGTCGAAGAGTTGGCTTGGACAAGAAAGTTGGTGCTGGCGGTATATCAATATAAGCACAGGTCTCTGGTGTTGCGGCGGTCTTCAAACTCAATCTCTACCATGCAACCAAATGGAACCACTGTAAGGTGTAGTGGCATGTCAGGGAAATCGGGGCTGCACGGCCTTCAACGAACACATAACGGAGCCCAGATGGAATCGTGTGGCGGGCTCTAGTGTTCCTCCTCCTCAGTTGTTGAATGTCGGGCCATCATCGTTGCCAAATAAAATGTGGGGCGAATGTCTCCTTCTTGGCAGCATGATGCGCACCATTGCTCATAGTAGAACTCAGACAGCTGGCCCTCCGGTAGAACTTTTTTTTTTTTGATTTTTTTTTCAAAAATAGGAGACTTACAGTGGGTATTCCGCGCCCGCGGAAATGTATCTGGTGCGTAGTTCACCGTCTTCGATTTTTGGCTCGGGTCTCCTTCCTGCAGGTTAGTCTAAAGCAAAAACAAAATCAAAAGCAAAAACAAAAACAAAACAAATAACAACTAAAGACATGGAATGAAAAGACAAGAAAAAAGTATATACCTCGGGTTGCCTCTCGAGCAGCGCCTTAGTTGATGTCATGGCTCGACCTGGTGCTCTCCAACTCAACTTGGGTTGCTCACATCAACTGAACACTCGGGGTCTCCATCAGGAGGGTGTCACTTTGAATCGTCTATGCTGAATCCGACCCTCAACCCGTCAAACTCCATTGTGAGCAAACCACTACTCACATCAATCTTGGTTTTCACCGTGTTCATGAACGGCCTTCCTAGCATCACAGGGGCTGCGTTTTTATCTTGCCCCGTATCCAGCACAAAGAAATCCGCAGGAAAAATAAGTTTGTCCACTTCTACCAGCACATCCTGCACAACTCCTTTGGGATACACATTGGAATTATCCGCCAGCTGGATCACAATCCCCGTCTTTTGTAATGGTCCTGGCTCTAAAGATTCATACAGTGAAAGAGGCAGAACGTTGATAGAAGCACCCAAATCCAGCATGGCTTTTTCAAACATGGTGCCACCAATCTTGTAGGGAATAGTAAACATGCCTGGATCACTGCACTTCTTTGGTAACCGCTTTTGCAGCATAGCGGAAACGTTCTCACTGACCTTGACTTTCTTCTTCTCCTTTACCGCTTTCTTGTTCTTTAATTTGCATTGCTCTTTTAAAAATTTGGCAAAACGAGGGATGCTCTTACAAAGTTTTATCAAAGGAATATTTAACTCGCAGTTGCTGAAGGTCTCGAATAACTCCTTGTCATTTTTCGGTCTACTGGTGTCCTTCAGAGCCTCGGGAGAGGGTGCGGGTCGTTTCAACGAACCGAGCGGAGGGAAGTTGGGCCACACATAATCATCTAGAACATCAGAGGCATAACCGCGATCGCGGCTTGGGGCCCGCGGTCGCGGCTCTTCGTTTGTGGAATCTGGGCCTACAGGGACTTTTCCGCGATCGCGGATTTCTGTCCGCGGTTGAGGATCTGCTTCGAGCAAGTCTTCTTCAGCATAGACTTTTCCGCGATCGCGGAAATCTGTCCGCGGTCGCGGAAAATCGTCGGTTTTTTCTTCTGATTCAGCACGAACTCCACGGTCGCGGCCTTCTTCTCCGTGGTCGCGGATTTCTTTCTGTTGGCCACGACCTTCATCTACTTGTGTTCCGCTCCTCAGCGTCATGGCGCATACGCTCTCCCTCTGGTTTACTACCATTTGAGATGGTAGTTTTCCCAAATCTCGGGCTTCCAGCTTGCCCAATGCGACGAAGATCTGCCCCACTCGCGTCTCCAAGTTCTGAAAACTAGTCTTTGTCACTTGCTGATGTTGGTTCATCTTGTCTGCCAACGTTAGCATATTCTGAGCGAAAGTCTCTTGATGCTTGACCACCGCTTGAATTTGTTGGGCCATAGTGTTGGCCAACGTTTGAATTTGTGACCCCATCTCTTGATTCGATTGGACCATAGTGCTAGCCAATGTCGATATGCTCTGGGTGAGAGATTTGATCATGTCATCACTGGGCATAGATGAACTTGAGCTCTGGCTTTGGGGTCTTGGGTCATATGGAGCTCTATATTGTTGTTGTTGCCCCCCAAGCTGCTGATGTTGTTGTGGGCGCGGTAGGAATTGTGGAGGCCTCTGTTGATACTCTTGATTTTCCTGGCCTTGAGGAGTGCTCTGCTGATATCCGTATCTCAAATTGGGGTGATCTCTCCACCCTGGATTGTATGTGTTGGAGTACGGGTCATATCTCGGCCTCGAAGGGCCGTAACCTCCAATAGCGTTCACTTCAGCAGTAGGCTCAGGAAGTGTTGGGCACTCGTCAGTGGGGTGCAGCGGATCATAACAGATTCTGCAGGATTTAACTGCCTTTGCTGCACAGGGGCTGGCCCTTTTTATGAATTGTCGTGAGCTCTCAGACAGCTCAAAGAATAACTCAAATGCTGCAGCTGGCGTCTTGTTTAGAATGCTACTGCCACATGCTGCGTTTACCAATCTGCGCTCATTCTCAAGGAGCCCACCATATAAATATAGAACGAGATCTTGGTCAGAGTAACCATGGTAGACACATCTAGATATCAATCTCCTGAATCTCTCATAATAGTCATACAACGACTCAGTAGCATGTTGTTCGATGTTGCTGATGCTTCTCTTCAGGCTATTGAGTTTTGTTGCAGGGAAGTACTTCTCAAGAAAGACTTTATTCATCTCTGCCCATGTATCTATGCTTCTCGGAGCCAAATAATAGAACCAATCATTGGCCGCATCCTTCAGAGAGAAAGGAAAGGCCCTCAACTTGATTTGGTCCTCAGTGATGTTCCTCGGCTTCATGCTAAAGCAGACTGCGTGGAATTCAGAAAGATGCTTGTTAGGGTCTTCTCCATTCAGCCCATGGAAGTGGGGTAATAAATGAATCAATAAACCAGTCCAAACAGTTCTTAGAATATTGCAGTTGTACAATGAGCACAGGAATTTCGATAGATACATGCAAGAATAGCAAACAATCATACAATTGCATGCAATTAATTCTCTCTACAATAAACCAGTCCAAACAGTTCTTAGAATATTGCAGTTGTTACTCATGAATTAGGTAACTCAAATAGTAATTACCAACCCTAGCAATAGACAATTACCAATAACAACTAGTTGCGTTCAACAAGCGAAATCAGTAAGAATCAATGGGATGAAGCACAAGAGAATCAATACATTCAAAGGAAAAGAAATAGAATTAGAATCTCACAACCATTATTCAAACGAATGCTTCAATCGTCGGACTAAACAAAGGTGCTTAGTTCTTCATAATCTTGAAACAATAAAACTCTAAGGGAAAACTGAATGATAAAAAATTGATGATGAAAGCTGTCAGGAAAAACTAGGTTATGTAACCTAACAAAACTAAAAACAAAAGATAACAATTGAAATCTAGAAAGGAAATAAACTAATTGGAATAAAAGAAATAAAGAAAAAGGAAATAATTAAATTAAAGTAAACTACGGACGAAATCTTCGGAAACTCTTCGGACGCGCTAATACAGATTTCTGCGATCGCGGATGAATTTCCGCGGTCGCGGAAAATGCAATTCTTCAATCCCTTGCTCTCGACTTATCCGCGACCAAGATCCGCGACCAACCTTGAAATTCCGCGATCGCGGCAGCTTCGGATTTTGCAATTCTCGCTCCGTCTTCGCCGCGACCATCCGCGATCAACCCTTGATCAACCGCGATCGCGGCAGCACTTCCGCGCCTGCGGCCGTACTTCTTCAGCTCTTCTTTGCTTCTCGTGTGGTCTTCTCGTGGTGGCTTCCTTCCATCTTCTATATGTCTTCATTTAAGTACTTGAAACCACCAAATCACACATCCTTCTCCTCAACTACGTACTCTACAATATTGCTCTAAACATCTCCAAATGGTACCCAAAACATATGTAACAACTCCTAGTTAAACCCTATAAAGTAGCGTTGATCAGGGATCTCATATGCTAATTCTATATTAGAACGATGGTAGCCCCAAGTGCGTTGCTTGAGGGATCTCATCCACTAGGATTTATTAGCTCGATGGCAGCCCCAAGCACGATGCTTGAGTGATCTCATCCGCTAAGGGTATATTAGCGTGATGGAAGCCCCAAGCACGATGCTTAAGGAATCTCATCCACCTTTCTTACCACGATGGCATCCCCAAATGCAATGTTTGAGGGATCTAATCCGCTATGGTTTTATTAGCACGATGGAAGCCCCAAGCACGATGCTTAAGGGATCTCACCCATTAAGGTTGTGACTAGCGCGATGTTTGAGGGATCTAGTTCACTAAGTTGTATTTGCACAATGGAAGCCACAATCGCGATGCTTGAAAGATATCGTCCGCTAAGATTGCTATCATTAAGAGAAAACAACAAATGTTTATTGACTCATACAAGCGTACATTTGTAAGGACCGAGGCATTAGAAGCGCCAACATATGCCAACCCGGGGACTTTCCAGAAAGTCACCCATCTTGGTACTACTCCCGCCCTAGCACGCTTAACTTCAGAGTTCTTTGTCCTCACTTGAACCATGAAAAGGAAGAGCTCTTGTTGACATGGGTAGTACTTAATCCTTATAAAGTTTTACAAAATTAGGGTGTTATAATCACCCCAACTTAAACTAGGTCGTCAAGGCCCAAAGACTGCCCTCTAGGTCGAGCGACCGTCCATCGGACCAAGCCCACTCATAACCCTGAGTGTGCTCTGATACTATTTGTAAGGCCTAAGGCCTTATAAGCATTATTCCATGCCAACCCGGGGACTTCCTAGGAGGTCACCCATCCTGTTACTACTTATGTCCTAGCACGCTTAACTTCAGAGTTCTTTGTCCTTACTTGAACCATAAAAAGGAAGAGCTCTTGTTGACATGAATAACACTTTAATCCTTATAAATGATTACAAAACCGAGGTGTTACAACATTCTTACTCATAGTATTTCTTAAGGCTAGCAACATTCTGAGGTGTTACAACGCAGCTTGAAGGCACCATCAACAACTACTTCATCGAGACAATATGGGCCCTCCCATTTTGGGTCCAACTTGCCTCCATCAATACGAAAGAGGATGAAATTGCATGGCTTGAACCCCGTAGGGCGCACTTTTTTTGTCATGGTAATATTTGATTTTGCTCTTGAATTCCTTCGCCCTTAGAACTGTCATCTCGTGCAGCTCATCTCGAAGGTGCATTGCGAGGTTAATAGATTATGTGTGCTTCTCCTCATCGAAGTTAAGGATATGCGCCGATGGGACTAACGTCTCGAATGGTACCACAACGTCCATGCCATAGACCACAACAAATGGAGATTCTCATGTTCCTTTCCTTGATGTGGTCCTATATGTCCATAAGACCAAGGCCACAACTCAGCCCATTTCCCTTTGGAACCTATCAATCTCCTTCTAATGTCATCGAGAATCCTAGCATTGACATTCTCAACATCCCCGTTGGACCGCAGATACGAAATAGAAGAGAATCTGAGGTGAATGCTTAGTAATGTGCAAAAATCTCTTATGTCTCTAGAGTCGAATTATGGGCCATGACCAATCATGATTGTGTGGGGTACTCCAAAACGGCATACGAAGGACCTCCGAAGAAAATCTCGAATGTTGTGTAATGTGATCTTTTCCGGGGCCTCAGCCTCGACTCATTTGGTGAAATAATCAACGATAACCAAAATGTATTGCACGTGTCTTGTGGCTTTCAAGTATGGACCAAGGATGTCCATTCCCCACATTTTGAATGTGTAGGGAGATTCAATAGGCTTTAAGGGGATAACAAGTTAGTGGAGCGTATTGCCACAATGTTGAAACTTATCACACTTCTTAATGTACTCCTTGCAATCACGGCGCAACATTGGTGAATATAAACCTGCACTAAAAGTCTTGTGCGCGAGTGTTCTTCAACCTAAATGGCCTCTGCAAACCCTCTCATGGGCTTCTGTCAATATCTCTCGCCTTATAGAGGCTGACACTAAGTAGGTTAACGTCCCCATAGCCTTTCTTGTATAGCTCATTAACCCTCGTAATACAAACATCGCACAATTAACGACATCGTGTATTATTGCCAACATCGCGCACTGCCACCAACATTGCGTAGGAGTGACACACAACTCGCAATGATGTTGCCAATGATTATCGCGTTGGTACCAACACCACACTATATACAATAATGCATTTCAGGGTGACCCTACCTCGGGATTACAAGCCTTAATAGGATGTGGCACAAAGTATTGGTCACACTAGCATCCTGATCCTTGTCACCCGCATCACCCCTTTGTTGCACACATTGAAGGTCAAATCCTATTCAATTGAATTCATATTCTCGGTCATGATCACTATTAACAAATTGAACTGAATTCATATTATATGTCCATCATTATTGTACTCTCTAAAATTTAACTTCATAACACATTTATTATCATTATTATGAAATGAAAATGACTTAATCGGTGATTAATATTTTATATTATTCATTTTCATTTGATATTCTTAGTCGTGACATGATCACTACTTCTATCATTCTATGTTATCCATCTCCATTTTTTCCTTTTTATCTTAACGAAATATCACTATATAAACAACACTTCATCATTCACGAACACTTACCTTTTCATCACATTCTAACAACAAACAGGTAAGAAACCGTAAACGAAATGGACACATGCCTAAGACCCCTAAACATGATAAAATGTTTATACCTATGTACAACATTTGCACGCTTAGTTCGCTGAGACGATCAGACAACTATTCCATTGTGTCGCTGGAGGATATGGTCGTTCGCTGAAATAAACTTTATGTGAGGGCACGCCGAGTTTCAAGTTCTTGATGATCATTGAGGAGGAGATAATGGAGAGCCATGTAGTGAAGCAGAAGTACATAATAGAAGACAAAATCACAACAAGCAAGAAAAGGTCGTCCCTCTGTACACTACTGCGGAAAACGAAGAAGGCTTTGGGTTGTTTGCTCAGGGTTGTTTGGTTTGACGGTTTGAGGTTGTTTGCTAGCTTTAAAGGTTTATGGTTGTTTGCTTTTGCTGGAATGAATGCATGTGTAACACAAAAAAATGATCTAAAATGTAACAGAATGCATGCATGCATGCTTTTTTTTTTGATAAGATACGAATTGGATTGCTATCAAGATCTACTTGAAAACTAGCTTATAGCATCCGCCTGGATGAGAACCATAAGTTCTGAATTCGTCATGATATCTTCCAGTGAATGTGAGTGGTAGAGATTTGCAATATGGTCAGCCACAACATTGATCTCATGAAAGATATGAATAATCCGCATTGTCACAAAAGATTGTAATATAAATATGATATCAGAGATACCAATCTCAATTTTCCATAGACAATGCCAGATATGATAAAGTACATTAACAATTGTAAGATTATCACTTTCTATTTCAATTTGTTCAAGTTCCATTTCTTTTGCGTTAACTAGTGTGTGTGCCCGTGCCTAAGGCATGGATTAAGACTTGAATTTTATTTTGAAATAACTCTAAAGTTACATATAAAGTTCATATGCATATATGCACCTTTAAAATATGTTGTAAATATTTGCAAAAATTGTAGTTTTATTCAAATTATGACACATTAATATACGTATTTACATCTATCAAAACATGGTGTAAAATTTAACGATAAATAAGTGCTTAACATAAGTTATGTTATCGGTGCTTGTACTTATATGCCATAAAATTGTCGTTAACTTTTATTTATGGTCATGGCTAAACAAATCTTGATTGTAAATTGTTGCCTTGGAACTTGAATGAAAAAATGGAATACGAAGGACTCAAAAACATTCTTGGAATGACAATTTTCTTAAAAATGTTATTACTTGAAATTATGATCCCTTCAATCATTCCCGTCCCAAGCTGGTATTTATAGATAAAATCATTATGCATAAATATCTATCGCAAAAATTCAAAAGAGCAAATTGAATCTAATAAGAAAATGAATGAGAAGATTGAATCAGTCTAGAGGATAAATATAATGAGATGATATGTATGTACCAAAATTTTCAATTTCAATTTAACTTTAATGGGATATATTGATTAGTTTGTGCACATATTTTCCGCTACTTTGTCAAAATCGGGTTTAAACGCGATTTATTTGATTGGTTTGGATTTATATTTAATATATGATTAAAAAATGTAGATAAATTTAAACTACAATATATGTATGCACAACATCTAACTATGACTAAGTTTGATAATAAGATAAAAACATTCGGGTAAGTGTAGACTGAATTATATTATATATCAGTGTAGAAATCATTACCACGTAAAATATGTTGAAGAAATTGCAAGAAAATAGAGGTTTAATATGATTTACGATAGGATTGTGTAAATTTCTACACCCATAATATATATATATATATTAAAGCTATTGAATTTCAAGCCACCAGAATGATTCTGGGTCCACCATAATTATGTGTCAATTTGTGATTAAATCTCATTAATTATAATTATTTATGTTTCAGTTTGTTTTCCTAATATCTTCACCAAAAAAATTGCATCAACAATTTAGTAAAATCTCAAACTAACGTATCTTAACAAAATTAATATATATAATTTTAAGATTTATTTTCTAAACATTTAAATATTAACAACTCATCTTAACAATAATTGTATCATATTTTGTTACGTATTGCCATTATAGAAAAGAAGCTTAATGAACTTTATTATATCTCGAAGTTGTACACTTCGAATTCTTACTTTATCAAAAAAAAAAAATGTCCATGAATTAACTTCCACAAATCTAGCACCTACTTACGAAATAATTGGTATTACGTATTTTGTTGAATAAATGTGTGCTTATATATTGAAAAATATATGCATTCAAATGAGTTGAAATCAACAAATCAGTTGGAATATTAGTAATTAATTAATACACTAGAAAATAATATATTGATTAAAATATTAAAAAAAAACATATCTAAATAATAGAAATTTACATAGGTTGAGGTAAGTAATACCCAGTAACTATTTAGTTGTAGTAATATAATATTTAAATTATATATTCTAAGGAGAAAAAATGTAAATATTAAACCTAATCTTAATAATACCTTTTTATACCCATACGGAGGTATTGTTGTTAAGATTATTTAATTACTAAATATAAAATTATAGTATATTACGTTTATATTTTGTTTGTACGTTTGCACCAAATTCTCATTTCAAATTGCATCTCAATTATATAATTTTATATGTTATTAGATTTTATTATATTATTTATTGCACCAAATCTAGAGCTGTCAAAAAGTGACCGAACCCATTTTACCGACCTGACCGACACGCTTTTGGACCCGACTCGACCTGACCGAAATTTTTGATAACCCGAAGTTACCGAACCCGAATTTACCAAGACCGAACCCGACCAACCCGAACCCGACCCGATTAAGGAATAATTGTGGAGTATTAATAAAATATAACATAAACTATATATGATAAATGACATATAAATAATGATAATATGCTTAATATCCTAAAAAAAAGAACATTGTTGTACTTATATAATTTTTTATAATGTAGAAATTGATAAATTAATATAATAAAAATAAAAATTAAAAATAAAATATGATTTTGGTCTACTAATATCAATTACATTAAAATAATTAATAATATTATTATTATTTTAATTCATTTAAACTTATTTTGACATATTTAAATATTTTAACTATTTAATAATATTTAAATAGTGAACAAAATATTTAAAAAATGACGCTCTTGACCCGTTGGTTAACCCGAACCGCCCGCTGACCTATAATGACCCGACCGACTTGACCTGTTATCCGAAATGACCCGACCCGTTCTCAATCCGAACCCAAAATAACCGAACCGAACCCGACTTGACCGACCCGATTGACATCTCTAACCAAATCCCATCTCAAATTGCATCTCAACTATTTAATAATAAATGTTATAGATTTTATTATATATTTTTTTGGGTTTATAGCTACTTGCCAACAAATCCAAATCTACATATCATCCCAAAATAATATCTCCTACATATTAAAATAATCTCAATATTATTTCTCTTGTATATAAATAATGACAGATTGTCCTATAAAAGCAAAAAAATTGTGATTCATTCATGACTATATTAGTGGAATTTGAAATTCATTTGCATATTTTTTTAATGGAGATTCGACATTGTGAAAATCTCTTTCAAGGTTAAATTTTTTTCCTTTTTTTTTCTCAGTCGCGGTTCTAAATTCTAATGCTTTAATTCCATGTCCTAATCTCTCATATTTTGGATTTTTAATAGACCCAAGATGTACATATCTATGTGTAGATATGTGCATTATAATTTTTATTCTCAATCTAAAACCTTAATATGCCTTCTTTTGATTTTGCTTAATATTTTCAAGTGAATACTAATCAGACTTCTATTAAAGATTGCATTTTTACGTTAATCATGGTATGATTAAATTTACAATTTTCTAATGGTTTTGTTAATCTGTTTGCCGTATTGAACATGTCTAATAAGTTTTGTTTTGATCAAATGATGATTTTGTGATAAATTGAAAGTTTTTTTTTACGAATGTGATTTTTTCTTCTTATTTCCTTCATATTTGGTTACGATACAAATGGGTTAAAAAACTAGGGTCCGATTCCGGTGAGGACGGTGCTTTATGATAGGATTGAGGATGTATGAGAGAAGATGGACAAATTAGAGGGAAAAACAAAAAAAAACGGAATGAACAGTGGCGGAGGCGTGCGCCCTTATAGGGAAAAGCTTCAATTCGGCCTTGCAGTACAATTGCCGAATTTTTCGCGTATAATTCGCGAATAATTCGGCAAAAAAAATTTCCAAGTCAAATTTTTTTCCAGAAAAATCGATTTTGTGTGCATATCATATAACGTGTGTGTGCATATCAGATGCACTGTTGTGTGCATATGTAACTGTGTGTGTGTGCATATGGTTTCTGAAATTGTGAATGCCTTTAACATAGTGTTTATGCTTAGAGGACTTGTGTGCACGTCAAATAACCTGTGTGTGCACATCAATTATACTGCTGTGTGCATACTCTGTGTGTTCATATGGTCTCGGGTCGTGTGCATACCCGAAAACAAGTGTTGGTATGCACACATGTGTGTGCATACCAAATAACTTGTCGTGTGCACATCCATTATACTATCGTGTGCAGACCCCGTGTGTGCATATGGTCTCAAGTCATGTGCATACATGGAAACAAGTGTTGATGCACACAAACCATGTGTGCATACCAAATAACCTGTCGTGTGCACATCCATTATACCTCGTGTGTGCATACCTCGTGTGTGCATATGGTCTCAAGTGTTGATGCACACAAACCATGTGTGCATACATCGTGTGTGCATATGGTCTCAAGTGTTGATGCACACAAACCATGTGTGCATATTAAATACTCGTTATGTGCATGTCAAATAGACTATTGTGTGCATATCATCCACATTGTTGTGTGCATATCCACTACGTGCGTGTGCGTATCAAATATAAGCCCAGGAATAATGTGTTCATACCGCAGAAATCATGTGTTCATACCCAGGAAATCATCCACCTTGTTGGTTATATGTGTACACACACTTTTTCGCGTATGCACACAGATGTGTATTTGATATGCACACATGTCTCTAGCATTAACAACTGTTCCCAGACATGCACACATTCTGAAAACCACATGCACACACCGAGCCTAACATATGCACACATACGTTCTGACATATGCACACAATAGTGTATTTCATATGCACACAAAATCGATTTTTTTTTGCAAAAATTTGAATTTTTGAAAAATATTTTCCGAAAAATTCGCGAATAATTCGGCCGGGCCGAATTTTTGGACGCGCTTGGTGCATCCTGAGTCCTGACACGGGGAGCTGTCCTTATTTGAACTTTTCCCAAAAAACTATGTGCATCAATTGCATAAACATGCTTTTAAGTTTTAGTTATAAATATAAGTTACTAAAAAAATTATATCTAATAAATAATTTCGCCTTATACTGGTAATCTTTAGCTCATATCTTATGTGTAGATATCACTTATTCCTTACTAGAGGTAATCTTTTAGGTCAAAATCTTACTCTCCTACTCAAATTCCAGATACTTTCGTTTAGCAACATATAAAAAAATTGGCAAATTAAAGTTGAAAATATATTAAAGTCACATGATTATATATTAAAAGAAGAATTGTACGACATTGAGTATGAATGAAATATAATATATTTACACCAGTTAAATGATTACGAATATAATATTAAACACAATGCTAAAATAACTTCTTCAATATTTTGATCTTGCATTTATACATATTATACGATATTTTTTTAAATAAATATTAATAAGGTTTATTTTTACTATAAAGTAATTAAATATATTTTTTAATTTTATTCAATAATGAATAATTATTAATGATTTTTTAAATTATGCTTACATCCCTCCCGTACAGGATACAGGTTCTACACTAGTTTGTTGTAAAAATAGCTATAAATTAGTGTTTTCACACGAGTTCCGATATAATTGTATGACTTTATATACTTGTAAAAAATCTTGCAAAATTGTAGAAAAAATAATATTTTAACACAAACTACGATATGACTGAATCATAATTCTATACCCAAAAAATATGTTGTAAAAATGGCTCAAAATTGGAGATATAATTATTTGAATTTCTGCACTCGTAAAACATGTTATATAGGTTGTGAAACAATGAGGCTCATTATGGATTATCACAAGACCCATGAATATAAATCTAGATTAAGTAAATTACTTATAAAATTAAACACCTGAATCGTACGTAAAGTGCCAATATATATAATATAAGGATTGATTTTACATATTAGATCATAAACATATGCAAATAGTCAAGATACATAAGCTAAAGTTTACCAAGATAAAAATATATCTCTTTAGGCAATTTAGTATTTTTTATAAAATTGTTAAATTTGAAACTATGAACTTTATGCACATTCCAAACCTAGTTTGATACAGGTTTTTGATGAAATCAAGTCACAACTTATATTTTTTTAAGGATTTAAAGTATATTTCTAACCATATTATAAAAAAATTGAGTGAAGAATGAATGTAATTCAACTTTGCAAATTAGGGATTAGAAAATCTGATCCTTAATAATTATTGCATATTTGCAAGTAATTTTTCTAGTTATGTGTTTAGTGAGTGATTGTCTTATAAATAAGCCTATTATAAGGGATAGCTTTTTATAGTCATCCCTCTATTTAGTGAATTTATATCCAAGAAAGATTAAAACATTAATAAATTTTCTATAAACAATATTTTAATTTTGTTCCATATACTTTATTCTTTAATAAGAAGAAAGATTAAGACTGTAAAATTTTAGTTTTGAATAATTATTTAAAGGACGATCTCGGTGCACCCCCATAATTTCTTTGTACACCTCCATTTTCAGAAATATGACATATTTACCCTTTTGTTAAAATGTTCACCCTTTTATATGCCAAAAATCTCAAACCTTCCAATTTCCTATACAATACAACTTCATCTGTTTTACAATCTCCTAATTTCTTATATAGTACCACTTCACCTCATTTCCTATATAAATTCGTTTTTATTTTTTAAAACTATTTGTATCATTTATATTAAAAAATTGTTGTAAAAAAACTAGAAGTTTGTATATAAATAGCAAAAGTAAAGGTTGTAGGAGGGAGGATAATGGAGATACGGTTAACGGTCGGCGGTGTTTGATATCCATTAGAGATTAAGGGGAAGAGAAATCCTTTTTTATTTGTAAATGAGAATTAAGGTGGATCTAGGGTAATTTCTAAATCTGATAAGGATATAATTATCTATATGGGGGTGTATAAAAAAATTAATGGGGTGCGCAAAGTAGCACCCTTATTAAATTATGAACATCTTTTCTATTTATAATGTTAAAAAAATTCATTGTATAGTATAAGACATTTATAATTGTCAACATAATGATTTTTAATCTACTATGATTCTCCCTAATGTAAGCGGTGAATTGATTGAGATGAACTTTATGTCATATGTACGATGAATTACATGTATTCGGTACCAAATTCAGAAGAGAAAGATTTGAGTCTACAAAGAAAGTAAAGGGAAAGCTAATTCCTTATTTCAAACAGGTCGGTTAGTTTTAATCCAATCCAACATGTTCTCAACAGTAAACTATTTAATGTAAAGTTTCCTTCTATCCATTGGAATCTACAATGCTATTGACAAAATTCTCAATGACTTCTTCTGGAATAAAACTAATCCAGCCTATCGTCCTTTGATAAGTTGGGATTCTATTTGCAAACCCAAAGCCGCAGGTGGCCTTGACATTATCAAAGCAGTTGACTTAAATAAATCCTTACAAATGAAACTTTTTTGGAAAATACTAACAGAGACTTATAACCTATGATGTCAAATTATTCACCAAAAATATATTCGTTCGTCTGACCTCTTTACATACCGGAAAACAACTAAGCAATTCTGGTAATTTTCCCGGCTCCTTCATCTTCGATAAGAATTTAATACTGGCCTTGGATGAGAAACTGGAAATGGGCGAGTTGTCAAACGGGTCGGGTTCGGGTTTAAGCGTACCGGGTCGGGTCATTTACGGGTCGGGTCGATTGCGGGTAAGAATTTGCGGATCGATTGTGGGTCGGGTTGTTGCGGGTCAGGTACGGGTTCGGGTCGACCCAGCGGGTCCAGAGCGCCTTGTCAAAATTTTATAAAATGAATATTAAAATAATATTTTAATTAAAACAAAAAATAATAAATCAAAAAATTATTATTATTTAATATTTTAATAATAAAATATATTATATATTTAATATATAAAATATAAACACATTTGGATTGTCCCAACGGGTCAATGACCCAACCCAGAAATTTTCGGGTCGAACGGGTCGGGTCACTGATAAGGCGTTGCCGTGACACCTAAACAAAATAATCCTAACAAACCTAAACAAGTAGTCTGGGCAAGTAAGGGTCGAATCCACAGGGAGGAAGTGATCTTTCTAAGTGTTTATAAGCATGCAAAGTAACAAGAAAGGGGTTTTGATTATCAAGCAAAGTAACAAGGATGCAAGCTTTAGAGTGAAAATAAATATGACGGATGGAAATATTCCACTAGACAAATATCCACACTGCAAAGGAAACATGTTGATCATTGATAACTATTTTTCCAAGTTCTTTTCACAATCTTATAGTTGTTCCCATCCTGATCTTAAGTACTACCAATTCTCACAGTTATCGGTGTACTTCACCACTAACACAGCAATAGCAATGCACACAAGGATATAAGATACATGCAAATAGAAGGTGCTTCCTTACTACTTAACATGCAAATGATTCTCTCTCACGATTGCACACTCGTATTCCACTATATGTAACAATTGTGTTTGCCACTAGGTATGTACTCGTATTCCACTATATGCAAACCCTAGCACTATGATAGATGTCAAAAAACCTAGTTAGCTATGCTAGAAGAATCAACACAAACCAATAGACAATATACTCAAGAGAATTAAATCAACTTTGTAAGATATAGAACAAGGAATAGAAATCTCACAACCAATCCATTGCAATGCTTCAATCGTCTAGTAGAACAAAGGTGTTTAGCTCTCCATGGGTTGAAAACCCTGGAGGCAGAATGAAAAAACGGACTTCTAAAACTAAATTGTAGATTGTAGCAACTAGGTTAACTAAATGATTTTTAACCTAATTCTAAAAGTGATAAAAATAATAAAATAATAGCAAAATAAACAATCTAAATTTGGGAATTAATCCCATAGTTCTTGCTCAGCTTCTCCATCTCGATCGGCAAACGAACAGCAAAGCCTCCACAATTTGGCCCAATTCCAAGGCAGCTGCTCTCGGTCCGACACACGCAGCGGCCCAATTCAATTCCAAATTCTCCAAAGTAGTTGCTGCGCTAGCTGACGGATGGTGACATCATCACCTACATTTCTCCAGCTTTCCGCTTCAATTTCACGCGGCATCTCTTTCACGCGGGCCCCAGCCTTCACGGGCTTCTTCTTCATTTGTTTGGGCTTTTCCTCCAATTTGGGCCTTTTATCCTTCATTGGCCCATCTCTTCAATTCCAGCATCAGCACGTGGCTTGTATTTAATTTCGCTGCTTCGCCTCATGTGATGGCCGCGGGGCGCCAGCTCCCACCGCGGGGCGGCACTTCTCACCGCGGGGCGGTGACTTTCTCTGAGACCCACCGCCGGGTCGCGGTGGCTCTGGTGCGGGGCGGTAGAAATTCGCCCACTCCTTTCTCTTCTGCTCTTCATTACTATCAAGTGTTGATAGTCTTCTCCAATTAGTCTTCAAGCGGAATCTCATCCATCTTCATCTTCTCCAAATAAGCTGTAAATTCCTGGATATCTTCAATTCTGTCCACATCTTCTGGATTACAGACTTAACCTTAAATCTAGTCATAAACTCCTCTAAATAATGTTAATAATTGCTAGTTAAGGTGTATGAAATGACACCTATCAGTCACTCTTGACCCAATACTGTTCGGGTTGGGTATCAACCCAAAAAATGCGGGTCGGGTCGAGAACGCCTTGTCAAAATTTTATAAAATGAATATTAAAAATAATATTTTAATTAAAACAAAAAATAATAAATCGAAAAATTATTATTATTTAATATTTTAATAATAAAATATATTATATATTTAATATATAAAATATATTATATATTTAATATATAAAATATAAACACATTTGTATTGTCCCAACGGGTCAATGACACAACCCATAAATTTTCGGGTCGAACGGGTCGGGTCACTTTTGACCCAATACTTTTCGGGTCGGGTCTCAACCCAAAAAATATGAGTCGGGTCGGGTTTGTGGGTCGAGTCAAATTTGGACAGCTCTAGGCGCACAACTATGTTCTGGTCCGACTCCTGGATCCCGAGATGTAATTTATTCCCTTACTATAACAACAATACAGACCCCTTAATCACAGTATCAGATTTCATTACCCCAAACTTTCAATGGGATCTCTCCAAATTACAACCACTTCTACCCCCGCATATTATTACCAAAATTTTGTCCGTCTGTATTCCTCGATAAGACATTGTCGATCGTCTTGTACGGACTCCTAATTCTGTATTCCTCGATAAGACATTGTCGATCGTCTCCAAATCTTCCCGTAAAATCACACAACGCATCACGATTGTTCCTCAAACATATTCTCTTATATGGCTCTATTTCCAAA
Organism: Rheum nobile; assembly: GCA_027886185.1. Taxonomy (NCBI): domain Eukaryota; kingdom Viridiplantae; phylum Streptophyta; class Magnoliopsida; order Caryophyllales; family Polygonaceae; genus Rheum; species Rheum nobile. Next base: position 9,352,828 of record WOAB01000040.1, read on the forward strand.
CTACCACCTAAAATCCAAAACTTCATCTGGAAATGCTTGGTTGACGCCCTACCAACTTCTGAACGTCTCAACCATTATTATTCCATAGTCCCATCACTCTGCGCATCATATAATGAGGACCGAAATCACCTTTTCTTCACCTATCCTTATACGACATCCATGATTCACATACTCGAATCCCAATTGAACCTTTATTACTCAATTCGCCATTCTGACAATTTCGTCCATAACTTTGAACTATACAGACAATCTAGACCTCAGCCTGCTCCCCTTCTTTTCCTCTGGTGGTCTATTTGAAACTACCGGAACTCTCTTATTTTCCAACCTCAAAACATTCGCCCTACAAATTGTCCCGCTACTCAGGATTTTTACCACCACCAAGACTGGCTCACCCTTACCTGTCCGCCTGCCCCAGCTCTTCTACGCCGTAATCGACTGCGACCGACTAACCACCTTTGGAAGAAAACCCCTCCCCAATGGTACAAGTTGAATTTTGATGGATCAAAACGATGAGATGTCAGTTCCCATATTTGACACCTAATACGTGATGATTGTGGTAAATTAATCTCCTTTCATAATCAAAACATCCCACCTACCTCTGTCTTTAGAATCGAGGCCCTTGCTGCTCTTTCTGGGATTCAACAAGCGGCTAGCATGCATATCTCTCACCTTATTGTTAAGGGGGATAATCTAGTGATTATTAATTCTATCAGAGGTATATGGAAAATACCATGGGAAATCAATACCATCATTTAGGATATTATTACGCTTCTATCGTCTTTCGTTTCCTTTCATGTACATCATAGCTTCTGGGAAGCAAACCGTGCAGGTGACTTCCTCGCTGGCCATACCCTTCCTCCAACCGTCCTCCACAAGTTCCAACGACTTCTTCTCCCGACTCCACGTCAACCATCTTTATCCCTTCCATATGACATTAGATATGAGTTCATAAACTTGAACTCTAGCTTTGATTTTTTTGGTTCAGAATTTGTAAAGATCATCCATTCGGATGATTTAGGACTACCATCTAGTTAGATGGGTGCTATAAGTTTGTTGTAATAAAAAAAATGGAAGATTAAATCTATTGTAGAGGGTTGACTAAATGAGATGAAACCGCAAGTAATAGATTTTCAATTTGGGTTGAACATAATTGGCTAAATTAGTTTATTGATTAATCTATACACATTTCCCCCCTTTTCCCCACTTTAATTGAAATAAGGCTTATGAAATGATTTATTTGTTTGGTGTGGTTATTTATTTAATATATGATAACAAAATTACAAAGCGATTTATTTTAAGATATTTTTTTTGTAAAACATCGAATTAAGTTAAGTTTGATAATATATTAAAAATTCTCAAGTAAGTATAAAATGGATTACATTATATCATGTTGTAAAGTTGTTAGACTTTAGTATTTTAACACAAGTTATAATATGGTTTTAACAAATTTATACACTAGTAAAACATACCGTAAAGATTGCTAGAAATTAGTGCTCTACACGAATTAAGATACTATTATACGAAATTATACACCTGTAAAACATTATGTGATGTTTTATAGATTTTGATCATGTATCCTGTGCCAAGACACAAGTTAGGACTAAATAATTTAATATTGAACTTGTTTCTCACATATCAATTTTTAAAGTAGTGATTGGATAGGATAAAAGTACCGAATAAGTGTAAACTCAATTATATTATACCGTGGTATAAATATTAACACCAGTGAAATGTTCTGTAATATTTTCTAGTGATAATACTCGTGTATGCAATTATATTCCCGTAAGTTCCAACTAAAAAGCAAACAAATCAAATGAGACATAAAAGAAGAGACTAAATATACTATCAAGGGCATGTCTAATGAGATGAAATTATAAACAATTTATTTTATGGACAATGTAGTTAGAAAACCAATATATTTCTATTTACTAATGATCATGGAATATTTACTAATATTTGATATGATGATAGTCTTTTGAGTAGGTAAAATCAACCAGACTTATAGAGTTATAGGTTTGGTAAAAGAATTAGATTTTTAGTAGGTAACATTTATACTATGAGTGATGATACCCATGTATGCAATTGTTCACTTGTAGAAAATGTTGTTATTTTATTCTCAAGAATTCGTGCCATAAGAAATTAAGAATATACACCAATATATCTTGCCATAAAGAGTTATGAAGTAAAAAATTGCATTCGTTCCATAAGAAAATATACACTTGTATACCTTCATGTAAAAAGGTGATGGAATTTGCATTCTTGCCATAAAACAATGTATGCATGTATACCTTGTTGTAAGAAGTGATGAAATTTGCATTTGTATCATAAAAATATATACCCATGTATACCTTTCTGGTAAAAAGTGATGGAATTTACATTCGTATCATTAAATTATATACGTATGTATACCATGTTGTAAAAAATGATGAAACTTTGTTCTTGGCATAAATTTTTATGTCCATACAAAATTGATGAATTCAATTTTATAAATCAAAATATGATTTAAAAATATTATTTGATTTCTCAAACTGAACAATGCATATTTATATTAGTAATTTTGAAAATTATAAACTCAAGACATTGATGTATTAAATTCAACAATTGTATTCCGTTTTCCAACAAACTCAATATTTATATTAGACATATACATAATTTTTTTAAAAATTATAAATTCAACACATTCATATACTTATATATCTATAACTTTAAAAACATTAAACTTATATATTAACATAAATATAAGCACAAGACAAATGCATATAAGGGCCAAAAAAGTTATAAGAAATAAGGGATAAAAAGCATACACTTGATAACAACAAAACTCAGCTTATTTATAGCCAAAGCAACCCTCTAACAAACAATTGAAAAGGCAAAATAGTAGCAATAATAAAATTCTTATGTTTCATTTGGCATATATTAAACCCTTTCTACCCTAAGCGATGTGCATATGCTGACAAAATCAACATAATGAAAAGGACAGAAATAAGGGCAAAAAAGCATATATTTTATTTATCATGACAAGGCTTCGAAATGGATATGCATTTAGTGATATGTGAAATCTTCTTTCTTTCTATTTGTGATGATGCTTATATACATGCTTTCTAACTGAGGGGGTACCAGAGATTTCACAATGATGACTAAATCAACACAATATCTTCTTATTGCCAAATGTACATACCTAACTTGATGGTTTTACAACATAACTGATAACTACTTATACTGTTGTTCCTTGGATTCCATGCAAACTTGAAAATTGGCCCCATCTTTCGGGCATGAGTTCACTAAATGATCAAACTTTGTTCTTGGAATTCTTCGGCTTCTTCATCTGATGAAGAATAAGCATAGAGTAAATTCATCAAAATAGGATCATAAAGTAAGCATTCAGTCAAGAAATGTAAAGGTCAACTTTACTTTGCATTTTTTAGTTCTAGTTTTGATATGGACAAATAATATGTACCTATACTTATCTATACTAATAATCCTATAAAAAAGTCACTTTGCTTTTGTTCTTTCCTGCATTTCTTGTTATTCTTGGGAATGAATGGGGGGGTGGTCAAGGTTGGGAGGCAATTTTATTTTCGAACGATTTGAACATATATCGGTGTGAATTAACTCAAGAAGCTTCATGCTTGCATACAAGAGATCCGATCATCTAGAGGTCATTGGATATTCAGATTCAGATTATGCTGGATGCGTTGATAGCAGGAAATCGACGTTTGGTTATCTGTTCCTATTAGCTGAGGGGGCAGTGTCATGGAAAAGTGGAAAGCAGTCTGTCATTGCTACTTCCACCATGGAGGCCAAATTTGTGGCATGCTTTGAGGCCACGATTCATACATTGTGGATGCAGAACTTTATCTCGGGGCTTGGGATTATCGATAGTATAGCCAGGCCGTTGAGAATTTATTGTGATAATTCTACAACCGTCTTCTTCTCGAAGAACGACAAGTACTCTAAGGGTGCTAAACACATGGAGTTGAAGTTCTTGTCTGTTAAAGATGAGGTGCAGAAGCGTAGAGTGTCTTTTGAGCATATTAGAACAAATATGATGGTAGCGGATCCGTTGACTAAGGGATTACCACCCAAGGCGTTCATTGGCCATGTAGAGCGTATGGGTGTCATAGATAAAGCCTTGCTATTATGATTATGGTACGCTCATTATGTATGTGACACTTTGAATTCACTTATGGTTATGTTTTTGTTTTTACCGAACATGTTATCATTATGGTATTTGTGTACAGTTATGGTTATTAGATGACATGTGATTGTTTTGAGAACTATGGTACTTCTCAATTTATAGTAATATTGAGTTTGGATTGGTTTGTGATACATGGAAGGGATCATGTCGCTCAATGACGTGTGACCGCCATGATCCAATCAGTTCTAATTCGATTAAGGTAATTAAGGTTGAATGGACTTGAAATAAAAGATTATTAAACCATCAAGTCGACACAAAGGCCAAGTGGGAGAATGCCATAATATTTAGAGACGTTCATGTGGCCTATGTGTCTTTCAGTTTAATTATAAGGATTAAGTTCATATTATAAGTTGGAATTTTAACATAAAGTCGACACCGTGATGGATCGGTATCGGTTAAAGTCGTTAGAATTCGAGAATATTTATATTCCCTCGTTCCTTGCCTAATTATACTATATATGTATGTTCTCTCTCATTAATTAATATATAAAGGGTAGTTATTTATAACTACCCATTGGGTATATATGTGAAAAGAGGTTACGATTATGTGGTTAGTGGTATTACACATTTTGGTTGAACAAAGAAAACAAAAAGAACCGTACCTGTGAAAGAGCAAGAGAGAGAGAGAACTAGTTCTTCTCCAATAAAGAACAATTAAAGGGAAAGGCTAAGGGAGGAAAATCATCTCTTTAAGGATTGATCCCGTTGCAAAGATCGAACATGGATCAAGGTTAGTAGTTTTGATCTTGCTATCGGTAAATTTTAGGGTTGAATTATATCAAGTCTAGATCCGTTTGGGACCGATTTCATGATTAGAAATCAATTAAATTGCTTTCAATTGGAAATAAGAATAATTGCAATATGATAGGTTACCAAGTAGCAAGTCTACCAATGCAGGTCAATAAACATTCTTTAAGGACCTCATTTGACACATCATTAAGTAGTTGTGCCTACCAACAATGGAGCAACTGGTTTTGTATCCTAATAAACAGAATCCACCACCAAGCTTGTAAATTAAGATGCAAGAAGTTCTTACCATTAAGTATTGACTGTTCATTCGGGATGGAAAGCAGTTCCTAGCAAGCTTGCTCCATCTATTCCTAAATCTCAAAATAGAAGAGTATAAAAGAATCACCCAGTTGACAACATCCTCACACCATTCGATTAAAGAGGTTTACGTTCTAAACTTAACTTCTATTGTGCCATCAATGTGTTTATCTCTCTTATAGAGCCTAAGATGATAAAGGAAGCACTCAAGGATCCATATTGGATAGTGGCTATGCAAGATGAGCTACACACTGGGAATGAATCAACAAAGTCCAGTTTTCCATTCATGCAAATGTCAAACAGGTCTACCTACGCATATTTGGAGTCACCCCAATCCTAGATATATGGAATTAGCTAGACATAACTGCAAAAACCAACAAAGAAATCATATTAACAATGGAAATCATAAACAAGAATGAAGAGAAAGAGAAACTTAGTCTTGAATCCAGTAGAACAATCTCCAACGTTAAAGTCTTCAAAATGAGGCAAACAACTAGATCTAGCGAGTTAGAAAAAATGGGAAAATATCCTTACAAAACCTTAAATAAAGTATTTATACTAAACGTAAAAAGTTTCCAAAAATAAAGCATCTTGGGTAAAGTGCACGGTGCACACTTGCAACGTGTAGAAAACGCACGGTCAAGTATGTGTAATAGAGCAAGATGCACAGTCGGTGCGGAAAATACAGGGTCAAGTGCACGACCCAACACAGAAATGCAGAAAAGAGCACGAGATCCGTGCATTGAGGCGCATGAGTTGTGCATTGAGCCGCACAAACTTGTTCTATGCCGTGCAACTCATAATCACTGCATGCACGCCCGTGCACTAAAACGAACGGACTACTTCATGGTCTGTGCATCAGACCGTGTGTCTCAAAGATGTATGATTTTGGCATTTTTCGAGCGGGATTTCGTACTCGGGTAAGAAAATAAAGTGTAACTTGTCGAGTAAGCTTTCCAACTTCACCTTAATGACCCCAATATGATAACCATATCTCCTGAATGAAACATTACAAGATAGAGACGTCAAAATGACAGCTTCAGTGCGTAGCCCAGATTTTAGCGTTACTTTCGTATAGCATTTTGGGGGTCAATGATCCTGAATATTAGCTTGTACGCACTCAAATAGTACACCTTCACTCTTCAACATTCATCTTCTAAGTTCGAAGGTTTTTTAAGGTGGCTGAAATCATGCAAAACTTGGGTGTAGACATCTATTGTAGAATCTTAAAATAATGCTAGAAAAACACCTAGGAAGTGCATGAGAAGACCACTTGTATACACAAAATGCATGACCTAAACATGTAATAAATGGATGTTATTAACAAGCAAAGGTTTGAAGAGATGAAATTTTGAGGGGACAAGAAACTAAGTATGACTGGATTAACACACCATTAACACTTATAAGAAACATAGATTTGTTCGTGGATAAACTCACCACTCTCAAAACTACACAACTTGGATAAACACACCTAGTCAAAGGATGACAAACCTAGGGAAATCTCAGGCTTTTCAAGGGATAAGCTTCAAGATATATTCATGTGTTTTTTGTGTGCTAAACAATGGTTGCAAGCCAGATCTTAAATAGATCCAAATTTTCAAAATTCTAACCCTTAAACACTAAGTAATAGCCGTCGTTACATCTTGCTTATTGTAACACCAAATAACTTGAACTTTGGATATGTGCTAGTGGGGCCCATATGCCATGTCATATTCAAAATGGGCCCAAACACACGCGCCATTTGGAAATGTTCCCATGGACAATTTTGGCTCGCGTGCCAACGTCGGGGAGCAAACTTGGCTAAGAAACATCACCGACCACTTGGTCACTTGCTTCGGCACTCTTGAACCCATTTGGCTTGTCTAGGCCTTGGACACGTGTGGTAGAAATTTTAGCTCATTTGGAGCAAGATGGCTTGCAGAGTTGTGAGGCCCTAGTTGTGGTCCTATGGATCGACGCCTGGCGTGGACGAGGGCGTAGGCGTTGTGTATCCTGGCTTGAGCATGGAACTTGGCACCCCTTGTGGCTCCTAATATGGATCTTGGAGGTCCCTTGGTGAGCTTGTGGAGTTTTGGTTAAGTTGGTCTTGATGTGCCACAGGTGTGATCACGTCATTCTCTTCTCCTTTGAAATGATTCATCCTCGAATCCGATTGATAAGGACTAAATTTCACATTTAGAGATGTAAGAGATGTAGTGTCTTTTCTTTCCTCCATGGAGGCAGGCTTGACAAACATAGGAACAACGATCTCCTCATCTTGAGATGGAAATGACAAGCATGATATAATCATAGGTGTAACATCTACCCATGAAGTAGCCAAGGAACATAGAAAGCAACGCTTGATGGAGGGGCAATGCTTGCTTCTTATGGGAGAAGTAGCATTAGAAGGTTCAAAAAAATTTGACAATGGCCATTTTCACAAGTATCAAGTCCTTGAATGCTCGACGGTTCGGTGACACTTAATGGCTCAATGAGTTCATCCTTTGTTTCAATCAACTCTAGCACCTCCTCTTCAAGGCGGGTGATCATCAAATCCTCTTCCTTTGGCTCTTTGTCATAGATGTCTTGTCCATCCCATCGAGGCAACACATCTTCAAATTTTGGCTTGCCCCAAAGAGGTGACTCATCATCATAGATTGGCACATCACACCCGAATTGAATCCTTGACATACCGTGGTTGATCCCATTAAGGTAAGCTCTCGTATTACTCCCTAGCGTGGTGATAGGCCTGCAAGTGCACTATACTATCGAGTAGTATAAAAGATATCGAATCCAAGGGTGCAGTCGTTGATCACCAACTTTACACAAACTAATAATCTAGATCAAACAAGAGATGTGGAGTTTTTTGTTTTGATTTTATAGAACTAACAAGAAATGCAACGTCTAGAGCTAACTAAAATGATAAAAGGTAGATTTGGGTTACTTGAATGATGAAAAGCTAGGATTGGGGTTCACCACAAATGAGATCATGTAATAACAAGCAAATAAATCTATAAGGTTGCAAGTAATGGTCTACAATGGTCAAATGTCCTAATATATCTCTTACCCTTTTTCAAGGTATAAGAAACTAGTCTAATCCTACTTAGTTCCTACTAGGAAAATATGTCTACTTTCGTGATCCTAAAAGTCCTAGCTCAAATCTTGAGGTTCCAATGTCAAATATCACCTTTCAATGCAATATTTAATACACGTAAAGATACAAGCTAGGCATTTTCATAAACACTTGGTGTGCAAGATTTGAGTAGTAAACCAAAACTCACCCAACCAAAGAGAAAACTTCACCAAATTATCACATAATCACCTTCGGGCTACTCACAATCCTTACATAACAAATTACTCACTCATGATTTGCAAGAACATGGCATAAAACATCAATCCAACCATCATAAACATGGGTACAATGATAAGCAAAACAAGAAATAAAGATAATGAATAAGATATACTTAACATTCAACCAAATAGAGAGAATGAGTAAGAAATACGTAATATTCAACCAAATCCTTGCATTTTCATTTAATCATGAGAGAAAAGGTAAGTTTGCTTCTTTTCCAAGTCTTGAATCACAAGAGAATTCAACAACACAAAATGGATCCAAAATCTACTAACAAACATAAACCCAATTACTAGTTAAAGTGGAATCTATAAGAATCTGGAATTAAATCTAAGAGAGAACTGCAATCTAAGCTAACCCTAGAAATGGAGGCTAAAGTGGAAGAGAGAGGGCAAAAATCTCTTACTTTTGGGTATTTATATGTGCCCAAAAGATGTAGGTTTCCCAAATTAAAAGCAATGAAATCTTGAGAGTTGCATGGGCATGCAATTCGGCATGGGGTAACCATGCCAAAATCAGAAAACAAAGTTTCGGTCTAGGCTTTTGGAGTGGCCATGTTGAGTGGCACTAACACCCCATGTCATGTCCTATGAAGGCATTCTTGACATTTTTGGATGGAAGTGAGTGCTCCACTTGCTTGTATGGCTTGTGAAACACCTTTTTTCTCCATTGAATCTTCAATTTGGCATCCCTTTGGCTCTTCTTAGCTCCAACCATAGTCATTTTGAATCCATTTGTCCTTGAAAAAGCTCCAAAATTCCACCTACAAAACCAAAAGCACAAGAGTGTAGATATTTGCACAAACAAGCATCAATATCCTAAAACTTTCATGTAAGTATATGATTTATGCATAAAAGTGGCGGTTAATATGGTCAAAAGATTTATAAACACATGTTATCAAACTCCTCCAAGCTTGAATCTTGATTGTCCTCAAGCAAGGATGTCTACACAAAGATTGATATTTCAAGAGAAATATAAAGGTTGTCTCCACCCAAAGGAAGATTAAACAAACTTACAAAATGTCAAATATGAAATGAATAAAATCATTGAAAATAGCGAGTGGTCATTCAAGAGATTAGGCTAGAAAGAAAATATCTATCATAAGCTTACATCAGTGTCTTAATTCTCCACATTGTAATGGGGCCAAGGTAATGAGAAAAGGGTAGGGATCATGTTTGGCCATATGGTGCTAGTCCGAGGAATATTGGAAAATATCTATCTTGACTAAATAAAAAGAATGCAACATATCTTGAAAAATGATCAATCATTAAGGACTCAAAAAGCTTTGCTTCCATTGATTTTTGTCCCCCTTTTTCTCTCTCTGTATTTTTTGCCACCATCTCACACCATCATTTTATCGGGATACAATCACTTGTAATTAATGCACCCAATCACTAGGTTGTGAGAGAAGTGTTTGTTTCTTTCTCTTCTTTTTTTTTCAACCCAAAGACTTTACAATTGTAACATATCACACCAAACTCCCCCAAGCTTAGCTTTTCTAAGCACTGAAGCAAGTTATATTAGAATTTTCCTCATTCTCCGAAAGGATAAAAGGCTAATACATTAAGGTTCGGATTGATTTTGTGGTGCTTAAGAAAAAAGAATGGATAGTATAGGATCAAAGGGGCTAAACAAAGGGGATTGAATGTAAAGGGTAGTCATGGGTAGAGTGGGTTATCAATAGAACAAGTTGCCTCAATCATTTTTGTGCATGTACAATGGTTATAATTTGGTCTTGAAAAATAGTTCTAAATACAAGTTCTAGAGATTAGAATTCAATGGATAACACCTGAAAAGAGAGAGGACTCATGAAATGCAAGTCCTAAGCTCCAAAAATTAACTCACGGCTTTTGTGATGAATTTTCTTCCTAGTCAATGTCAAGGGATAACCATGTGCAATTCTCAATTCCGTCATTCAAACACATTTGAATTTTGAGGATTTTGCTTAATAATCAATTTTTATTTTGACAACCAAGACATTTCAAATGAAATAACACAATGAATCCATGAATAGTCCTAAGCTATATGTAATGCAAATGTCATGAAAGTCTAAGCTAATTCTAATCTAATTAATGAAAATGTAATGTCATGCAATTATGCAACTAGCACTAAAAAAATAGAAAATGCAATGCATGGTAATTTTCACTCCCTCCCCCAAGCTTAAGAATATGCATTGTCCTCAATGAAAAATTAAAGTTAGGAGGGTGGAAGTTACCAAGTCACTACGGTGGTGGTGGAGGTGGATGAGAATGGTTGAGAATCATCCTATAGATAGATTGGAGAATGTCAATCATGGCTCCTTGTTGTTGTTGCATTTGCTCAAGAAGAGTGCATTGGGCACTTTGATCTTCTTCAATGTGTCAAATTGAGGCACTCAATGAAGCTCTATCAAAGGATTCCACACACTCTTCATCGACATTCACCTCATGAGTGTGCTTCTCGGGTGGGGGCATGGTGGGCAAATCTTCCTCGATTACGAGCTCAGGACCACCTCCTAGCATCTTGATGTTGTTGGGATCATGGATGGTCGTACATGCTTGATTTGGTAGAGGGATGGGATAGTCACCATTGTTGAAGGACACAAGATATTGGCGGCCTATTTTGGAAAACATTGTCATTTTGACACATGTGGGAAGGTCAATGAAGTCGGGGCCTATAGCTTGCAAATGAGATAGGTCATGATGGCAGTGCCAAGCTATTTGTGTAATAAGGCCTCCAATGGCAATCTCTCCTTTAGTAGCATTTGCAACCGACAAAAGTTTCTTACGGAATAAGTAAGCATGGTTCACCTCTTGTTCATTTATCGTTGCCCACAATAAGTAGATTTCATCCTCTCGAACCACTCCATCACTCCCACGTCGTGCAAACATAATGTTGGATAAGACTCTATGGACGTACCGAAGGATAGGGTTCCGAATGAAGCTAGCTTTTGATTCTCGGGGTTTGTATTCCAAGTCGGTGACCACGATTTCATGCCAAAATGATTGATGGACAAAGAGGTTATAGTACAAAACAAAGTCCCCATTGGAAGGCAGATGGATAATGGAACCAAGAGTCTCAAGAGAGATTTGGTAGTCTTGGCCGAAGAGACGAAAGGTCAAATCGGTGCCATGTTCCTCGTTGAGGGAACTCAAGAACTCCACAGTGACTCGGGCATAGGCAGGTAGTTTAAGTTGAATGAAATCTTCCAATCCGACCCGCCTAAACATCCACGATCATATCATCAAATATGCCCAAGTGTTGAAGTGCTACTTCATCAAGGTACGAGTTGGCTTGATCTCTCGTTTTTTTTATCTCTTGATAATGCTCTTTGTTCTCATCATCAGCACAATGAAGACCATGACAATTAGGTGGTTCTTCTTGCAAAGGTTCATGATTGGAGGAAGTTTCTTTTCTAGCCCTTTTGTGAGCCATGTCTAGGTTATCAAAGGTCCGTACAATATGCAAAGAGGATTAAGATACAATACCAACGACTTTCCAAATTGATAGACTAAACACCATAAACCATCACAAGACAAAGGCTCACCTTAAGGTAATGTAATTTATGCTTAAGCTCTAAAGATACATGGCATATATAACTCATAAAAAGTGCAAGAGCAAGTGGGTTCAAGCATGAAATTTTCAATGAGTTCACAACTAACCATATGATTTTCACAAAAACAAGTCCACAACATCTTATTAAGATCAAATTTAACAAGAAGATTTCAACATTTTTCATAGGATTTCACAAGATTATATCAATATCACACATAACTAAGAAGAGAAGCATCTAGACCTTCAAAATTTGTGCAACATCAATGTCAAAAATATTCTCCAAATTCACAAAAAATCAACACATCAATTCTCCAAATTCTCAACAAATTGGAACTATAAGTCATCTAATAAACCTCAAAACCAACGCAATTGCATGTTTTCATCAACAATTTGAGACCAAAACATGATATTTATTCAAGAAAATTTTGGGTTTAAAATTGGAGATTTGGGGGTTTTGAAGAATGAGAGCAGCCAAGGAGATGAAGGGGTAGCTAAGGGTTGGATGTGACTATGGGTGGTTCATGGTGGTTGGAGGTGGCTAGGGAGAGGCCGGTGACATGCTCGAAGCAGGATGGGTCGAGCGGGGTTTAAGGGTTGTTGGGTGTGTGAGGTGTGGTTGTGGTGGTTGTTGGGTGGACGGTGTTGGGTTGTGATGGCTGCTAGTGCATCCTTGTGGGGTGCACCAGTGTTGTTCGTAAGGAAAAAAGATGGCTCCCTTCGTCTCTACGTAGACTATAGAGAGTTGAATAAAGTGACAATGAAGAATAAATACCCATTGCCTCAGATAGATGATTTACTGGATCAACTGCAAGGTGCGACCATTTTCTCAAAAATTGACTTAAGGTCAGGTTATCGCTAGTTGAGGATTCGGGATGAAGACTTTGCTAAGACGGCATTTCGTACAAGGTATGATCATTATGAATTTGTAGTGATGCCATTTGGACTGACTAGTGCCCCGACTGTCTTCATGGAGTTAATGAATTGTGTTTTTATCGAGTATCTGGATCGGTTTGTTATGGTATTCATAGATGATATTCTGATCTACTCCCGAAGTAAAGAGGAGCATGCTGAACACCTTCGAATTGTTCTCAACGTGCTGAGACAACAACAATTATATGCTAAATTATCAAAGTGTGATTTTTGGATGACAGAAGTGACATTCCTGGGACACAAAGTCTTCGCAGATGGTGTGATGGTTGACCCACAAAAGATTCAAGTTGTATCTGAATGGTAACCTCCATAGAATGTGAAGGAAGTGAGAAGTTTCATGGGCTTGGCAGGTTATTGCAGAAGGTTTGTGGAATGATTTTCCAAGTGCCAAGAAAGCTTTGAGGAGCTTCAGAGAAAACTCATTAGTGCTCTAGTATTAGCACTACCCCAAGGATCAAATCGGTTTGTTATGTACAAAGACGCTTCAGGACAAGGTTTGGGTTGTGTTTTGATGCAACATGGGAGAGTAATTGCATATGCATCCTGCCAGCTAAAATCTCATGAGGTGAACTACCCCACTCATGATTTGGAACTTGCAGCAGTTGTATTTGCTCTTAAGATCTGGCGACATTACCTTTTTAGAGTGACTTGTCAAATCTACACTGACCACAAGAACCTAATGTACATCTTTACACAAAAGGAACTGAATATGAGGCAAAGAAGGTGGTTAGAGATGTTAAAGGATTACGACATTGAGATCTTATATCATCCAGGTAAAGCCAATGTGGTAGCTGATGCTTTAAGTCGGATGTCGCCACAATAGAAATTGGTTGCATGTCTAACCCTTCAACTTGAGTTACAAAGAGAGTTGATGCGATATGAGATTGACGCCCGATTCTAAACGAATCAGGGACAACTTTGCTTGTTAGGGATTGAGTCGTCCTTACTAGAGATGATAAGACAGAGACAACGAGATGATCCTAGACTGAGTAAGATCATGGGAGACGTACACCAGGGAAAGTCACCAGGGTTTATTCTGCATGATGATGAAACTCTAAGGTTCAGAAATTGGATCTGTGTGCCAATAGATGGGGAGATAAAGACCATAATTATGAGAGAGGCTCACGCCTCGCTGTATTCCATACACTCGGAGGCTAATAAAATGTATAAGGATCTCAAGCAAATTTTTTGGTGGAGCAACATGAAGGGAGAGGTAGCCGAGTTCGTGGCTAGATGCCTTACATGTCAACAAGTGAAGATTGAGCATCAAAGACCCGCTGGTGAGTTACAACCCTTTCCAATTCCCGAGTGGAAGTAGGAAGACATCTCCATGGATTTTGTGACAAGGTTACCATCAACACAAAAGGGGCATGAACGCCATATGGGTCATTGTAGATCTCTTGACTAAATCTGCTCACTTCTTACCTGTCAAGAAAGTGTGGGGCCCAGGTCGGCTAGCAGAGCTATACATTCAGGAGATAGTACGTTTACTTGGTATTCCCAAAACTATAGTGTCCGACCATGATGGACGATTTGTGTCACATTTTTAGAAGTCTCTGCATGCAGGAATGGGTACCGAGTTGAGATTTAGCACCTCCTTTCATCCACAAACGGATGGTCAGTCAGAAAGAACCATACAAACCCTTGAAGATATTTTGAGAGCATGTACGATAGACTGGCCAGGGAAATAGCACTAGTACAAAAAACTCATGTCTCAGGAATTTTTTAACAAAGCGAAAGGGGGTTTTTGCATCCCCGTGATTCGTTTCGCTGAGAAACATTTCTCGGGGGTTTTCTAAAACCCCTGAGATACATTGGACACGGTCAAGGGTTTTAAAAAACCCCCGAGAAATATTTCTCAGAGGTTTTGAAAAACCCCCAAGAAAGCTTGGACACGATCAGGGGTTTTGAAACCCCCCTGAGAAATACCTTTCCATGATTAAAATAATTTTTTAGAGTAGTTTTTTTAATAATCACGTTCTTTTAACATTTTCTTCTCAGTATCCCAGATCACAATTTATAGTATACAATTAATTATATTAAATAATAGTAGAAGAAATCATTACTATTTAAATACATAGCACAATTGCAAGAGAAAATATATAGAATCAATTGATGATATATTGTCTTTTGAACCACTTCATACAACTATCTACTGTTAAAGAAAACCTACACGATCATTGTTTTGCATCTAAATTCTAACTTGTAGGTCGAACAACTGCTATACGATGTGTCTCTAAATATTAGAGCAATTCCTCTCGTATCTCATCAAGGAGATGTATGTCGTAGGAGCTAGGCGAATTTTGGAAGTACTACAAAAATAAGCACATAGCATATATCAATATCATTTGATACATTTCATGTCAATATTAATTGTATATATATATGTGTATGTATAATCGAACATCAATTTGTATATGTTGTATAACACGCACTTACATTGATGCGTATGACAGTGCACTTATGATCCACTATCTCCCGCATGGGGCATGTATCACGTATATGATAACCACAATCTAGAGCGTCTTATTCTTGTTCATGACCCTTTGATGAGGCTAAAGTCGTTATGCCTATCAAAGTAATCCTCAAAAACCTAACTAAGTATAGTGGGCAAGCAAGGGTCGAATCTCACAGAGAGGTAAGTAATCTTTCTAAGTGCAAAAGTTGTATGCCAATAGTAACAAAGGGGGGTTTTGGTTTGTTGTCACGTAAACAAAGTAAATCAAAGCAAAGGATGTAAGCTATGGGTGAGAAGTAACTTAGCCAGACAAATATCCACCATTCAGTTTGATTAGTTGATCCTAGAATATCTCAATTTCCTTCCAGTGGATATTCCTATCCCTATTCTGAAATAGTTATCAGTCCAACCAGTCTTGGTAACCCTAACCATCAAATAACCAAGAAACTATCAAGATTCAATTCAATAGCAACAGTAAGCATAGGAATTAACCAGGATACATGCAATACTTAACAACTCGTCAGTACTCGACATGTAATCAATTCTCTTCACAATAAACTAGTCCAACCAGTCCTAGAATATCATGTTTGCTACTCTGAATTAAGGATGAACAATATTAATCTCAACAGTTGAACGGATTAAGGGAACTAGCACTATAGATAATATCAATTTCAACTAGTTTGTCAGGCTAGGGAAACTAATATTAATAATACTAATCACAACAAATGATGAACTAGATCAACTAATAGAATTCAAAACCCTAATCATGCAGTATGAATAATACCAATAAAACTAGATGATCAGGCTAGAGAAATCAGTAAAACTCAATGGGATGAAGCATAGAGAGAATTAATATAATCAAAGGAAAGGAAATAGAGTTATAATCTCACAACCAAATACAAACGAAGGCTTCAATCGTCGGACTAAGCAAAAGTTGCTTAGTTCTTCATAGTCTTCAAAGCATAAAAACTCTAAGGGAAAAACTGAACGATAAGTTATAACTTGAATAATCGATCATCAAAAGGCTGCTAATGAAAATAAAGATATAACCTAGCAAAACCTAGTTTCCAAAAGATAGGAAATAATATCCTAAAAGAAAATAAAAGAAAAGAAAATAAAATAAAAGAATTAAAATCAAACGAAGCTCGGACGAAAAGGAAATTCGGATCCCGCGTGTATAAACAGTAACCGTGACCGTGGCAAGATATCCGCGACCGCGGAAAACTCTCTGGAGCTTTGCTGCTATGTCTTCAATCCGCGACCGCGGCGGTGGCTTCCGCGCCCGCGGAAAACTTCTTGTTGCGACTTCTTCTTCTCCTTCGGTCTTCTCTCGTGGCATCGCCTCCATCTTCTATATGTCTTCATTTAAGCTCTCAAAATCACAAAATCAACATTTCTTCTCCACAACTCCATTCTCCTAACTTATGCTCTAAACTCATACAAATGGTACCTAAAACTCCGGTAATAACTCTTAGTTATGCACTACAAAGTAGAGCTGATCAAATTCCCCCATGCTTAAACCTTGCTCGTCCTCGAGTATGCTAATAGAAACCTACTCCTCCAATGAAATACACAAGGTCTCAGGAAGCACAACAAAACTATCTCCACTAAGAATTGCACCTAAACATGAATCTCCCAATACCAACACAATAACACAACATACAAGCTTAAAGGAAAGCAGAGTACTTCCCCCAAGCTTAACTCGAACACCATAGAGTGAAAGTAACCATCTAATCCTAGCCTCCATCTATCTTCTTATAACCCCCAGAGTGACCTACCCATATCCTCCTTATATCACCTCTTCTTATGTCACCACGCCAGGAAAAATGAGGAATCATAATAATCATTCTTCTTCTTTTCACTCATTTTGCCAAGGCGCCCTTCCGGGTTTTCACCAAGCCACTCATTTTATTTTTCAATAGATGGGCTCACAAAAACTCACATCACTCTTGACCTCTTATTACCCCAGCCTAATGCTGGTCCGGGCCACCTGCTTATTACCTAAGCCGCCCTTTCGGGTTTTCGACTTATCCCAGGATTTTATTTTTGTCTTTTTTCAAAATTTTGACTTTTTCAATTTTTTTTTCTTTTCTATTCAGACGACCAGTAAGTATAGATCACTCCCCCATGCTTAAATATTGCATTGTCCTCAATGTAATGAAAGACAAAAAGATGAAGCACATGGAAAAGCAGAAAAGTACTCACACCGTCGCCGAGTTGGCCTGGATGTGGATGTTGGGGCGGCGGTAAATCATTGAAAACACGTGTTTCTAATGTTGCACGGTCCTCCTCAAGTAACTCCACGTGCAAACGAATAAATCCACTGTAAGGTGTAGAGTTATAATCTCAGCAAGAATCAATGAGATTAAGCACAAAGAGAAAATATATAATCAAAGGAAATAAAATAGAGTTATAATCTCACAACCAAATACAAACGAAGGCTTCAATCGTCGGACTAAGAAAAAATTACTTAGTTCTTCAAAGCATAAAAACTCTAAGGGAAAAACTGAACGATAATGTTGTAAACTTGAATAATGAATGATGAAAAGGCTGTTAATGAAAAGAAAGATATAACCTAGCAAAACCTAGTTTCCAAAAGATAAGAAATAATATCCTAAAAGAAAAGAACATAAATAAAAAAAAAGAATTAAAATCAAATGAAGCTCGGACGAAAAGGAAATCCGGATCCCGCATATGAATAGTATTCACGACCGCGGCTTGATATCCGCGACCGCGGAAAACTCTCTGGAGCTTCGCTGCTTCTCACATTATTCCGCGACCACGGCGGTGACTTCCGCGCCCGCGGATTAATGCAAGAAGCAACGAAGCTGCAGAGAGTTTTCTGTAATGGCCCAAGCTCTAAAGATTCATTTAGCGAGAGAGGTAACACATTGATAGATGCACCCAAATCCAGCATGGCTTTATTGAACGTGGTGTCACCTATTTTGCAGGAAATACTGAACATGTCTGGGTCACTGCACTTCTTGGGCAACCGCTTTTGCAGCATAGCGGAGACATTCTCACTAACTTGGACTTTCTTCTTCGCTTTCACAACTTTCTTTCTCTTTATCTTGCACAGCTCCTTCAAAAATTTTGCATAACGAGGAATGCTCTTAACCAGCTTGATCAAAGG
Source organism: Rheum nobile (assembly GCA_027886185.1). NCBI lineage: Eukaryota > Viridiplantae > Streptophyta > Magnoliopsida > Caryophyllales > Polygonaceae > Rheum > Rheum nobile. The sequence continues at coordinate 9,371,458 of WOAB01000040.1, forward strand.
AATGTTTACCTCGCAATTACTGAAGGTCTCGAATAGTTCCTTGTCATTCTCCAGCCTTCTGGTATCCTTCAGTGCCTCGGGAAAGGGTGCGGGTGGCTTCAGCGAGTCGAGCGGAGGAAAATCATGGCGAACATAATCATCGTGGGCAATAGCGGGCAAACCGCGGTCGCGGATTGGGTCCCGCGATCGCGGATCAACAATTGGGTAGTCTGGGGCTTCAGGAAGAATTCTGCGGTCGCGGATTGTATTCCGCGGTCGCAGATTTGCTTTAGAAAAATCCTCGTCTCCAGGAACATTTCCGCGGTCGCAGATTTTTGGCCGCGGTCGCGAAAAATTCTCGGAAAAAACACCCCCTTCAGGTATAATTCCGCGGTCGCGGAATTGTTTCTGTTGCCTTTGAACTTCCTCGTCCTTAGCCTCTGTCACTTCTTTCATTTGTGTTCCGCTCCTCAGTGTCATCGCACAGACATTCTCCTTCGGGTTGGCTACCGTTTGAGATAGTAGTTTCCCCGAATTTCGGGCTTCCAGTTTGCTCACTGCGAGAGAAATTTGCCCCACTTGCTTTGTAACACCCCCTCATTTTTAGTAAGGATATTTGGGTAATTTTCCCAACCTTCGTTCAATAATTATTTCGCTTTCAGAGGAGTTCGGATTTTCTGTAACATCCTTGATCTCCGAAATAATTCCTTGAGTGATATAAAATACATTCGATGTATTTTCGGGACTTAAAACCATGCCCATATTCTTTTTTGTTTGGGCAAAACGACGCGGTCGTGTGCTGTTCGAGCAAGCCGGCATGTGTGCCGCGTGCCCTTCGTCGTGGTGGCGGCCGCCTGCTCCTTTGTGTCGAGGCTGGGGCTTCCCCCTTGGGCTATTTAATGGAGGTGAGGTTGGAGAGTTGATGGGCACCGAGAGCTGACCAAGTCTCTCCCGTCCCCTCTCGATTGTTCTTCCCGCCGGTGAGATTAATCCGACGACAAGGCGAGGCGCCGCGAGACCTCTGCTGTTCGTGGGTGTTGTTGCTGCTCTTCCGGCGTCGCGAAGCCCATCCCGGTGACCCAGCTCTGTCGTCGTTGAAGCTGCCTGCCGTCGCTGCTCCCCAGCTCCGTCGTTGTTGCGTGAAGCCGCCGCTGTTGCGTGGTGCTGTTGCTGGGAGCTGCCGTCGTTCTGCTGGTGTTCGCCGCCGCTGCTGGCTGCTGCTGGTGGTCGCTACTCTCTGGTGACGAAGCTCCTCCTCGGCGAAGCCCCGCGTCGAGTTGCTGTGTTGAAGTTGTTATTGCTGTTGATCGTGGGAGGTTGAAGAAGAAGATGAAGTAGTGGGCCCCCTTAATCAACTCTTGTAATGGGCCGAAAGCCCATTAGCCTTTCAGTCTAATTTTAACCTGAGATCAATCAAACGGTAAAATTTCGACCCACTTTATCCGTATTTTTCTTTAGGAAAATTTAATTAATATTTTTATGATCTAAAATCATAAAAATTTATTAAATTTAATCCCTTGAGTTCGTCCAGACAAATTAATTGATATTAATTAATTTGTCAGTTCTAACGTTATTTGCTGGATCACGCGTGGACTCGTAGCCTGGCTAGAGCTATCGGAAGCATAGGCCATATCCCCGGAAAGGATATCATCAGTAGTCGTCTCGTCTAGATTCATCGCCGAATCTACTTAAGGCAAGTGGCGGTTCGCTCTTGCTTAATCATTCCATGTTCTATTAATTATCAATTGTTTTTAATTGTTAATTAAATTGGATTGAACTGTTGTTTTCGTTTGGGAACATATTTTATAAATAACGTGATTAAAATATGATACTATGATAGGTTGTATATATTGCTAGAAACAACGCTATTATACTTGTTAATGACCGTAATGGTTTTGTTGTGGATTTAAATGTGAACTTTAATGCTAGAATAGCACGAGTATTCGTAGGAACGATATTCCTTGTAAGGATAGTCGTTTCTTTATAATTCTCTTAAGATCGTGACCCATTGCTTCTTATCCATCTGTAAGGATCTGAAGTGTTAAGCACCTTGCTAGTGCAATTTGGGTGGACGTAAAGTCACCCTGTGTATGAAAGGTTCGTAGTTACTCGAAATCATAAAAGCTCGTAGTTACTCAAAATCATAAAAGTTCGTAGTTACTCGAAATCATAAAGGTTTGTAGTTACTCGAAATAATATTAAAAGCCTTAACAGTAATAATCGTTTTGGAATTAAATAAGATAAGTGCAGTTAGACACATAATTAATGAACCTTGGGCGAGAAGTACAACGTGGAAACTCGTCTGGGCTTCAATTAAAGTAAGTCCACCTTCCTAATTTGAATTCACACTAAGCGGTGAGGTTGGTCGTGGACCCAAATGATCAAGTCGTTTTAAACTCTTGTGGGAATAATAATGTTCCCAAACATTCGTCATACTTTCCCCTTAAGACTCAATTCCTTTGGAGTCCTCTTTTCAGTGCATATCTTAATAATAAATTATTTCGTGAAAGTACCGGGTTATATATCGTTCCTTCGGTTATTATTCGAGGAACAATGATAGTAAACGATTACAATCACTAGAACCATTCTGCTTTCACCCTTGCATAGTCTTTCATTAGACTAACCAACCGGGTTTTATTCCTTGCATGGTTGGCTGGTGTCATCCGTCCTATACGGCACATCAGTGGTTGGTTCCCAAAGTTAAAGTAACCAGTTGAAGAAGAAGAGGCTTGCAGACGAAGATTTAAGTGTCAGTGTTTTAAGTTGTTAAGTATTACTTTAATATATCTTTATAACCTAGCCATGTTATAGGTTGATTCTTTAAAGTCTTCCGCTGAAATGTTTACTCTGTTGTAAAAACGTTACTCTCGTTTGATGAGGGATCTTTTAATAAAAGGGTTCAGTTTCATATTAAAATGTCTTCCGCTGTTTAATCTTTTGTTACTTAACTAAGTTTAATTGTTCCGATTAAAGCCTAGGGTGACTTTGGACGGTAATGTCTGAGGTCACTGGCGTGTGGCACTACCGGTATAAATTGGGGGTGTTACAATTATGGTATTAGAGCAATGGTTTTAAAAGTTTTTGGCTTATTGTTAGGTTTGAGAATTTTCGAAAGAATTAATTTCGAAACTATTTTCAACCTATGTTCTATTAAAAAGAACTTTGAAGATTTTACTGTTGGATTTAAAAGTTTTCTTTACTCCTTGGGATTTAAAATAATGATTTAGCTTTTTGAACTTCAAAAGCTATTTATAATTGGTGTATAAAATGTCGTGTTATAAGCGATTAAATTGAGTTTATGATTGTAACTTTAAAAGTGTGAATTTTTTTTTTAAGTAAGAGATTTGTGATAATCATATCACTAGTTTGCAAAACTAAACTGTATAAGTAATTTTTTTTATAGGGTTTAAAGGTATAAAGTATAAAGTTTGAAGGTATGAAATTTAAAAGTATAAGGTTTATTATTAAGTGGTTTCAAACTTCTGCAAGCTTCAAGTGTTACTTATTCCTTAGATCCATTCTTAAGGATAATGTCTCTTCTTAGGGTCAATGTCATTTAAAGGTTGACATTTCCCCTAGAATACCCATTCTTAAGTAAGCAGAAGAAGATCATTTCTATGGTTAACAGTGGAGGATTAGTCAGACTAATATAAAGTTATTAGTTGGACCCTTATAATCTGTATCATAACGTATTTGACTAAAGTGTCATGATCAAGTTGGAAAAGTTCTAAATTAACGTTATGATTCACCAACAGATGGTGAACACAAAAAACACGGTTCGTGCTGGTGCAGAACGAAGTAATGACCCAAGGTTGAATCTGAGGAGCGCCGCTAATCAAGGGGGAGAGAACGAGTATGTCTCTCACAATAACCCCGTAGGCGTTGGCCAAGCACAGGCAAATCCTCCAGTAGTGTGGGATGCCGCGACCAAAGAAGCCATTCGTGGGTTTGTTATGCAAACGCTCACCGAGGCACTTCGGTCAATTCTACCGCAAGCACAAGGTGTTCCGATTCCTCAGGTCATTCCTGGAATTGAGGAGCCAGTGGAGCATGTACCTCAAGTTAATGTCGTCAGGAACAGAGGGACTTACGATCAAGCCTTAAAAGCCGTAAGCTCAATGAGGCCTGACAGCTATGACGGTACTGGAGAACCGGTCAAAGTGGCGTATTGGTTCTCGTACATGGAACGGCTATTCAGGAACGTGAATTGCACTGAGGCTGAGAAAGTGCACATCGTCTCCCTTCAACTCAAGGATGTGGCTAGTGAATGGTGGGAAAGCACTGGTCTAGCTTATCATCCCGAGCTGAATTGGAGCATGTTTAAAGCAAAGATGACTGATCGTTTCTTTTCCCGTGCTATGAGGGAGGAGAAGCACAAGGAATTTATGTACCCTAATACCGATGGGTTAAAGGTGACTGAGCTTGCAGCTAAGTTCAATCACTTGTTGCAATATGCTGGGCCAGAGGTGTTAAGCGAAGAACAAAAGATCTGGTACTTCCATGGATGGATGAATCCAGAAATCAAACCTCTAATGGTGCGTCACGGTTGTTCTACATTAGAGCAATATGTGGATGTGGCCTACAAAATAGAGGTCACACTGGAAGAATCCGCCCAAAAGCGGGAGAAGCAAGTTAAAGGAAAGGGTGGGCAACAGGATCGCCAGGTTGGTACATTCAAGCGACCGGCATCGCCTACCAAATTCGAGAAGTCTGGTCGTGCTAAGACTGAGACGACTCAGTCAGACTCTGCCAGAGGCTCCGGTTGGAGTAGCGGAGTGGCTCTATGCCACAACTGTGGTGAAGTTGGGCATGAAAGTTTTAACTGTCAAAAGGAAAAGTGGGTATGCTACTATTGTGGAAGGGAAGGACACATGAAAACATACTGTAGAAAGAAGGGTCAAGGACCAACGCAGTCTTATCAAGCCTCAAATGTCGGCAATAGGCAGAACCCAAAGCCAGAGGTATCTGCTCCTGAGCAATCTATGGCTCGTAATAAAGGGAAAGCGCCTATATAGTCTTCAGGCCAGGGGCAACGACTCTTTATGATGCGTCAAGACGACGGGGGAGAACCCTGATTGATTAGTTGTACTTTTGTTAAGCCCTTCCTTAAGATTAAGGAGCGACGACGTATGTCGATAGTCTCCATAGTTTCGTAGTCTGTTTGTTCGACTTTTTCTCAATTGCTTTAATATAATGTTCGAATAATAAAGAAATGTTTCCTTGTTTCGGAAAATTTCTGAATTCGTTGCCGTTACAAATCAATCGTTCATACGAAACCTGTGAGTCCCGGAAACAGTATATGTCATGTGTGGATAAAGACTGTCGGACTTGTGGGGGAAGAGTATCGTATGTAACCTAGATGTTCGTTCCCTACAGGGTTAATCCCAGGATCGACTCTATTGCTTAAATTCTAGATCCATTCCTAAGAGTCTTTCTTCATTTTTGGAGTTATGTCGCATCGGTATGGCATTAATTACTTTCTTAACTAAAGTTGGCAAGCGTTATCTCATAAGATGAGTTCTTCCAGAATTTCTTAAGGTGTAGGAATAAATGTGTGGGGTTAATGCTCTATGAAAGTAAGAGTTATCTCTCATACGTGCACCCTGAATAGTTGTTCTGGTAAAAGTATATAAGGGTGGATTAATGCGAAGTCCAGAACATCTAGTTGTAAGTTCATGCAGTATGCATTGTTGTGCATAGATTAAAAGGATAGTCCATCAGGAACTCGTTTCCTCTATTGCGATCTTGAGTAAAGCTGAGGAATCAAGAATTTTGGTTATGAGATCTATAAGTGGGTACGACCAGTGTAGAACCAATGGTTAAAATCTAACCGAAGTTCGTTTTGAGGTTTCATAAAAGAACGATATGATTAAGTCTTGGATGGATAATAGATTGTGTGAGAAAAATAAGGATCTTAAGTTTAAAATAAGTTATTGGAGACAGTTAAACAAACTTTTGGACTGTGAGTCAAGTAATAGACGTTTGAGCCAAATCTAATTGGGCCAAATGATTGAAATTGGTAAGTGGTACTTTCAGAGGATAAAGAGTTATGATACTTGGGAAATTACAAGATTTGATATTGGGATTCGAAGTGAGTGAGTCATCTATAAATCTTTTTGGAAGAAATTAAGTTGTGAAGCTATCGTGTTGGGAGTAGGCCACTTAAATGTAAAGATTACAGTTTAAGGATAAGATATGTTGATGATCCCGATATATTAAAAGATTTAGTGGAGAGAATTGTCTATGTACGCCTAAAGGAGTATAGTAGCAAGCATTAATAGTATAAACTATTAAAGGTTCCGGTAAAAGTGACTGAGGCGGTTGGCAACGAATCATTTTCAGGGTGATACCTTAAGGAATTAAGAGTAATGCCTCATGTAATTCGTTTCGAAGAACATAAGAATAAAAGCATGGTGATTATGTCTGGAGAAAGTTAAGAAATCTTAACGGTTTAAGTTATAAAGTGATTAAAGGAATAGGTTAAGTCATTACCGAAAGGATCCCAAGTTAGAATTTGGCATAAGGGCCAAACCCGATGATAATGAGTAATGGAATTATGGGGTATACACTTGAAGGAATTAGGAAATGCGATGTCTCGAGGACCACTAAGTTCTGGTAATGGATTAGGAGGAAGATAAGGTACGTACACTAAGAAAAGTTATAAATGGAACGGTTGACAGAGAAAGACGTGTTCTCATGCTTAAGGGAAAAGCAAGTTTGTTGCAAAGATTTAAGAGGGTATTATCATGAGATAATTATGACCTTGTGGATGTAGTTACGAGTTGCTACAAGTGTAATATATGGAGATGCGAGATAGTGGTATGGTTGAGGAAACTGATCGTTTCCGGAAGCAAGTCAAGGGTAAAGTGATTAAGGATATTAAGATCAGGTAGTGAGATTACGGCGAATCGGTTTCATTAGTTTAGCGATGCTAGTTTCGGGGTCGAAACTATTTTTAAGGGGGTAGTGATGTAACACCCCTCATTTTTAGTAAGGATATTTGGGTAATTTTCCCAACCTTCGTTCAATAATTATTTCGCTTTCAAAGGAGTTCGGATTTTCTGTAACATCCTTGATCTCCGAAATAATTCCTTGAGTGGTATAAAATACATTCGATGTATTTTCGGGACTTAGAATATTTGTTTGGATACAAACATATAATTTCCGGGGTTAAAACCATGCCCATATTTTTTTTTCGGGCAAAACGACGCGGTCGTGTGCTGTTCGAGCAAGCCGGCATGTGTGCCGCGTGCCCTTCGTCGTGGCGGCCGCCTGCTGCTCCGTGTCGAGGCTGGGGCTTCCTCCTTGGGCTATTTAATATAGGTGAGGCTGGAGAGTTGATGGGCACCGAGAGCTGACCAAGTCTCTCCCGTCCCCTCTCGATTGTTCTTCCCGCCGGCGAGATTAATCCAGCGACAAGGCGAGGCGCCGCGAGGCCTCTGATGTTCGTGGGTGTTGTTGCTGCTCTTCCGGCGTCGCGAAGCCCATCCCGGCGACCCAGCTCCGTCGTCGTTGAAGCTGCCTGCCGTCGCTGCTCCCCAGCTCCGTCGTTGCTGCGTGAAGCCGCCGTTGCTGCGTGGTGCTGCTGCTGGGAGCTGCCGTCGTTCTGCTAGTGTTCGCCATCGCTGCTGGCTGCTGCTGGTGGTCGCTACTCTCTGGTGACGAAGCTCCTCCTCGGCGAAGCCCCGTGCCGAGTTGCTGTGTTGAAGTTGTTGTTGTTGTTGATCGTGGGAGGTTGAAGAAGAAGATGAAGTAGTGGGCCCCCTTAATCAGCTCTTGTAATGGGCCGAAAGCCCATTAGCCTTTCAGTCCAATTTTAACCCGAGATCAATCAAACGGTAAAATTTTGACCCATTTTTATCCGTATTTTTCTTTAGGAAAATTTAATTAATATTTTTATGATTTAAAATCATAAAAATTTATTAAATTTAATCCCTTGATTTCGTCCAGACAAATTAATTGATATTAATTAATTTGTCAGTTATAACGTTATTTCCTGGATCACGCATGGACTCGTAGCCTGGCTAGAGCTATCGGAAGCATAGGCCATATCCCCGGAAAGGATATCATCAGTAGTCGTCTCGTCTAGATTCATCACCGAATCTACTTAAGGCAAGTGGCGGTTCGCTCTTGCTTAATCATTCCATGTTCTATTAATTATCAATTATTTTTAATTGTTAATTAAATTGGATTAAACTGTTATTTTCGTTTGGGAACAGATTTTATAAATAACGTGATTAAAATATGATACTATGATAGGTTGTATATATTGCTAGAAACAACGCTATTATACTTGTTAATGACCGTAATGGTTTTGTTGTGGATTTAAATGTGAACTTTAATGCTAGAATAGCACGAGTATTCGTAGGAACAATATTCCTTGTAAGGATAGTCGTTTCTTTATAATTCTCTTAAGATCGTGACCCATTGCTTCTTATCCATCTGTAAGGATCTGAAGTGTTAAGCACCTTGCTAGTGCAATTTGGGTGGACGTAATGTCACCCTGTGTATTAAAGGTTCGTAGTTACTCGAAATCATAAAAGCTCGTAGTTACTCGAAATCATAAAAGTTCGTAGTTACTCGAAATCATAAAGGTTTGTAGTTACTCGAAATAATATTAAAAGCCTTAACAGTAATAATCGTTTTGGAATTAAATAAGATAAGGGAGGTTAGGCACATAATTAATGAACCTTGGGCGAGAAGTACAACGTGGAAACTCGTTTGGGCTTCAATTAAAGTAAGTCCACCTTCCTAATCTGAATTCACACTAAGCGGTGAGGTTGGTCGTGGACCCAAATGATCAAGTCGTTTTAAACTCTTGTGGGAATAATAATGTTTCCAAACATTCGTCATACTTTTCCCTTAAGACTCAATTCCTTTGGAGTCCTCTTTTCAGTGCATATCTTAATAATAAATCATTTCGTGAAAGTACCGGGTTATATATCGTTCCTTCGGTTATTATTCGAGGAACAATGATAGTAAACGGTTACAATCACTAGAATCATTCTGCTTTCACCCTTGCATAGTCTTTCATTAGACTAACCAACCAGGTTTTATTCCTTGCATGGTTGGCTAGTGTCATCCGTCCTATACGGCACATCAGTGGTTGGTTCCCGAAGTTAAAGTAACCAGTTGAAGAAGAAGAGGCTTGCAGACAAAGATTTAAGTGTCAGTGTTTTAAGTTGTTAAGTATTACTTTAATATATCTTTATAACCTAGCCATGTTATAGGTTGATTCTTTAAAGTATTCCGCTGAAATGCTTACTCTGTTGTAAAAATGCTACTCTCGTTTGATGAGGGATCTTTTAATAAAAGGGTTCAGTTTCATATTAAAATGTCTTCCGCTGTTTAATCTTTTGTTACTTAACTAAGTTTAATTGTTCCGATTAAAGTTTGGGGTGACTTTGGACGGTAATGTCCGAGGTCACTGGCGTGTGGCACTACCGGTATAAATCGGGGGTGTTACATGCTTCTCCAGGTTCTGAATGCTAGACTTCATCTCTTGATTTTGTTGGACCATAGTGTTTGCCAACATTGATACACTTTGAGCGAGAGATTTAATCATGTCATCACTGGACATAGATGAACTTGTGCCCTGGCCTTGAGGTCTAGGGTCATACGGGGCTCTAAATTGTTGTTGTTGACCCCCAGGCCACTGAAACTGTTGTTGTTGCTGTAAGAATTGTGGTGGCCTCTGGTGGAACTCTTGATCATCCCGGCCCTGTGGAGGATTCTACTGGTTTCCGTACCTCAGATTAGGGTGATCTCTCCTCCCTGGATTGTAGGTGTTGGTGATGTGAATCAAGGATCGGGAATGATGCGGTGCAAGGGAAGGCTCGAAAGATCTTCAAGGAATCGTCAAGCAAAGCCTAGAAATGTGACCTGACTTGAAATGGACCGTTCTCTCTCGTCTGAGATCGGAATTGAGTGATTCCAAATCCCAGAGTTTAATCTTGAAGTCTTCTTGAGTCCCTCCAAATTTGAGCACGATTGGACAAGGGATCAGGAAGAAATGATGATTTTCCTGAGGGGTCGCAGGGAGCTTGCGGGGTTGTGTTAAGGTTGTATTTGGAACGATGGATCTGGCGGAAGACAGTGATTGGCTCGGAGTTTTTGGTGTGAATTGGTGGCTTAGGGATCAGTGAAGGACAGTGCAAAGTGGAGTCGAGTGGTTGTGGAAGTTGGTGAAGATATGAACTCCCTAAGTTGGATATAACGCACCTACAAAGGAAACTCTTGAATCCGGACTTGGATAGTTCTTCAAGGGGAGGGAAGACTCGTCGTAGACTTGGTTGAGATAGAAGTAGAGTTGACAAGATGAACTCACTTGACAACAAAGGAATTTGACGCAAGAACACTTAGAGAAAAGAGAGAGTTTTTTCTTAATCAAATTCAAAGCTCTTCTTAAAACAATGCAAAGGGAAGGCTATAAGTAGGCTAGTGTGAGTCGGCCTTCCTTGCCTTCCAAGGCAGCCTTCAAGCCTCCTATTAAGGCTAGAAAACACCTAACATTTAAGCAAATAAACGCCTCCTATTGAAGCTACAAAATGGTGCAAATTAAAGGAGTTTAAAGCTAGACTTTAACTCAGCCATATATGGAAAAACAGCAAATATAGAAACATAGTATTAAGGCGCCTAGGATTCCTTGGTGCTAGCTTTGGTCAAAGCATTGAGTGGTCAACCTTGAATGCTTCTTCCTTGGATTCCAAGAGTGTGTATGGGCCGGCCTTGAAGTTGGAATTAAGCCCACAAGTGACGAGGCCTTGCTCCAACTGGATTTGCAACTCTTTCGGGATTTCTGCTGAACTATCGTAGAGATTACGATTTCTCTGTTTTGATGGCCCGAATTTGAGGGCGACCTGCACATAAAAATTGTAGATAATTTCCTTAGCTTTCCAATGACTACTCATGGGCCTCCATTGGACTTTCGTAGCTCCGGATATGGCCAGAATACTGAGAAGGTGTCGACGAGACAGATTCTTCGGTTTTGACACCTTCCAAGTTTTGAACCATTTCTTTTGGATAAGTGTTTGATCTTCTTCAAAAATGATGGTTCCCATAGTCACATCATCCTCTCCTCCTTTAAGAGGATTCTTCCTCGAATCCAAATGATAAAGAAAATTTTTCTTATGAAGAGGTACGAGAGATGACATATCTTCCCTTTCCTCCATGGCATGGGTAGTCTTGACAAGTGATTCTGGGATAGTGGACTCAACCTCCTCTTCTTTCGGTTGTGGCACCTCCTCTCCCATTGGTTGTGGCTTCTCCTCCACAACTCTCGGGGTTGGCTCATCATCAAGCACTTGCTTTTCAACAACAAAGCCAATGGAAGATTCACACACTTCTTCCTTAGGCGGTTCATCTCCTTTGAGTTGTATTTTCTGTTGTGAAATATATTGGCGGATCATGTTCTCAATCTTCTCGAGGTTCCTCACAACGGATTTATGGTACTCCTCGAATAAACTTTCATTCTTCTTTGACCAGACCCTCAAATCAGCTCTTAATGATGATGCATTCTCTCGCCAATTTTGTCGAGGCTCAAACACGGTCTTCGGTTGATGGGTTTGCTGGTGAAACATGACTCCTTTTGAAACTCCTTGCGTGGCTCTGATACCAAATGATGTGAATCAAGGATCGAGAATGATGCGGTGCAAGGGAAGGCTCGAAAGATCTTCAAGGAATCGTCAAGCAAAGCCCAGAAATGTGACCTGAGTTGAAATGGACAGTTCTCTCTCGTCTGAGATCGGAATTGAGTGATTCCAAATCCCAGAGTTTAATCTTGAAGTCTTCTTGAGTCCCTCCAACTTTGAGCACGATTGGACAAGGGATCAGGAAGAAATGATTATTTTCCTGAGGGGTCGCAGGGAGCTTGCGGGGTTGTGTTAAGGTTGTCTTTGGAACGATGGATCTGGCGGAAGACAGTGATTGGCTCGGCGTTTTTGGTGTGAATTGGTGGCTTAGGGATCAGTGAAGGATAGTGCAAAGTGGAGTCGAGTGGTTGTGGAAGTTGGTGAAGATATGAACTCCCTAAGTTGGATATAACGCACCAACAAAGGAAACTCCTGAATCCGGACTTGGATAGTTCTTCAAGGGGAGGGAAGACTCGACGTAGACTTGGTTGAGATAGAAGCAGAGTTGGCAAGATGAACTCACTTGACAACAAAGGAATTTGACGCAAGAACACTTAGAGAAAAGAGAGAGTTTTTTCTTAATCAAATTCAAAGCTCTTCTTAAAACAATGCAAATGGAAGGCTATAAGTAGGCTAATGTGAGTCGGCCTTCCTTGCCTTCCAAGGCAGCCTTCAAGCCTCCTATTAAGGCTAGAAAACACCTAACATTTAAGAAAATAAATGCCTCCTATTGAAGCTACAAAATGGTGCAAATTAAAGGAGTTTAAAGCTAGACTTTAACTCAGCCATATATGGAAAAACAGCAAATATAGAAACATAGTATTAAGGCGCCTAGGATTCCTTGGTGCTAGATTTGGTCAAAGCATTGAGTGGTCGACCTTGAATGCTTCTTCCTTGGATTCCAAGAGTGTGTATGGGCCGGCCTTGAAGTTGGAATTAAGCCCACAAGTGACGAGGCCTTGCTCCAACTGGATTTGCAACTCTTTCGGGATTTCTGCTGAACTGTCGTAGAGATTACGATTTCTCTGTTTTGCTGGCCCGAATTTGAGGGAGACCTGCACATAACAATTGTATATAATTTCCTTAGCTTTCCAATGACTACTCATGGGCCTCCATTGGACTTTCGTAGCTCCGGATATGGCCAGAATACTGAGAAGGTGTCGACGAGACAGATTCTTCGGTTTTGACACCTTCCAAGTTTCGAACCATTTCTTTTGGATAAGTGTTTGATCTTCTTCAAAAATAATGGTTCCCATAGTCACATCAGTTGGATTACGGGTCATATCACGGTCTAGGAGGGCCGAAACCTCCAATAGCATTTACTTCAGCAGTGAGTTCCTACAGCGTCGGACATGCATCTGTGGGGTGCATCGTGTCATAGCATAGTCCGGAGGATTTGACTTGCTGCAGGTTGTCCTTCATCATAAACCTCTTCATCATCTCATTCATCTCAACCAACTCAGAAAGTATTGAGGATGATGGATGAGAGTCTGCAACCTTGACTGTGTGAGCGCTCGCTCTTGCTAAAATGTCTTGAGCCCTCACATAGCTCAAAGAATATCTCAAATGCTACAGCTGGCGTCTTGTTTAGATTATTTCCACCACAGGTTACGTTCACCATTCTTCTCTCATCATCAAGAAGCCCACCATATAAATAAAGTACGAGGTCTTGGTCATAATACCCATGGTATGGACAGCTTGAGATCAACCTCTTGAACCTCTCGTAGTACTCATACAACGTCTCAGTAGCATGTTGTTCAATATTGGTGATGTTCCTCTTTAAGCTATTGAGATTCGTTGCAGGGAAGTACTTCTCCAGGAAGGCTTTATTCATCTTCGCCCATGTGTCTATGCTTCCTAGGGCCACATAGTAGAACCAATCATTGGCCGAATTCTTTAGAGAGAAAGGAAAGGCCCTTAGCTTGATTCGGTCCTCAGTAATATTCCTGGGCTTCATACTGCTGCAGACCGCGTGGAATTCAGAAAGATGCTTGTTAGGGTCTTCTCCACTCATCCCATGGAAGTGGGGTAATAATTGAATCAGCCCAGATTTGAGCTTGAAATTCACGCCATCCGCCAACTCTGGAAACTGCCCAGCAAGCGGCTGCTGCTCTAGATTCGGGGCAGTCAACTGCCTCCAAGTTGGTGCTTCCTCAGCCATCTCTAGTTGCGCATGGGCTACTAGACGGTTTCTGGAAAGTGTCCATTTAATCTCTGTATCAAAATCTAAAAGTGGAGAGTCAGTAGCACGGGTGTGGAGCATAAGATAGGTCCACACGAAAGTTGGCACACAAACAAACACACAGAAAAATTAAAACTTGCCTCCCCGGCAACGGTACCAAATTTGACGAGGCTAAAGTCGTTTGATTTGGTGCACTTTTGCTTAGTTAGTTTTTTTTTTACAGGCAAAGGAGACTTACAGTGGGGAAACCGCGGTCGCGGAAAAATTTCCGCGGTCGCGGAAACGTGTCTGGTACGAGTTGAACACCGTCTTCGACGTTTGGCTTCGAGTCTCCTACCTGCGGTTTAGTCTAAAAGCGAAAACAAAACAACAATAATGAAAACTAAAAGGGGAAAGACAGGAAAAAAAAATTACATACCTCGGGTTGCCTCCCGAGCAGCACCTTGGTTATTGTCGTGGTTCGACTTGGTGCTCTTCAACTCCACTTGGGTTGCTCACATCAATCGAACACTTGGGGCTACAATCAGGAGGGTGTCTCTTTGCATCATCGATGTTGTGCTCGACCCTCACCTCATCAAACTCCATAGTGAGCGAACCACTACTCACATCAATTTTTGTATTCGCCGTTTTCATGAACGGCCTACCTAGCATCACAGGGGTTGCATGTTTGTCTTGCCCCGTATCCATCATAAAGAAATCCGCAGGGAAAATCATCTTATCGACCTCTACTAGAACATCTTGCATAACTCCTTTGGGATACACATAGGACATATCCGCCAGTTGGATCACCATCCTTGTCTTCTGTAATGGCCCAAGCTCTAAAGATTCGTATAGTGAGAGAGGCAACACATTGATAGATGCACCCAAATCCAGCATGGCTTTATCGAACGTGATGTCACCTATCTTGCAGGGAATGCCGAACATGCCTGGGTCACTGCACTTCTTGGGCAACCGCTTTTGCAGCATAGCGGAGACATTCTCGCTCACCTGGACCTTCTTCTTCGCTTTTACTGAGTTCTTTCTCTTAATCTGCACAATTCTTTCAAAAAAATTGCATAACGAGGAATGCTCTTAACCAGCTTGATCAAATGAATGTTTACCTAGCAATTATTGAAGGTCTCGAATAGTTCTTTGTCATTCTCCAGCCTTCTGGTATCCTTCAGTGCCTCGGGAAAGGGTGCGGGTGGCTTCAGCGAGTCGAGCGGAGGAAAATCAGGGCGAACATAATCATCGTGGGCAACAACGGGCAAACCGCGGTCGCGGATTGGGTCCCGCGGTCGCGGATCAACAACTGGGCAGTCTGGGGCTTCAGGAAGAATTCCGTGGTCGCAAATTGTACTCCGCGGTCGCGGATTTGCTTCAAAATTTTCTTTGTCTCCAGAACTTTTTCCGCGGTCGCGGAAATCTGGCCCCGGTCGCGGAAATTCTTCGGAAAAATCACCGCCTTCAGGTGCGTTTCCGCGGTCGCGGAAATTCCTCTGTAGCTTCCGTCAGTTCCTTTGTTTGGATTCCGCTCCTCAGCGTCATCGCACATACATTCTCCCTCGGGTTTGCTACCGTTTGAGATGATAGCTTCCCCGAATCCCGGGCCTCTAGTTTTCTCACTGCGAGAGAAATTTGCCCCACTTGCTTCTCCAAGTTCTGAATACTAGCCTTCATCTCTTGATTTTGTTGGACCATAGTGGTTGCCAACGTCGATACACTCTGAGCTAGTGACTTGATCATGTCATCACCGGACATAGATGAACTTGTGACATGGCCTTGAGGTCTAGGGTCAAACGGGGCTCTAAATTGTTGTTGTTGACCCTTAGGCCGCTGAAACTGATGTTGTTGCTGTAAGAATTATGCTGGCCTCTAGTGGAACTCTTGATCATCCCGTCCCTATGGAGGATTCTGCTGGTTCCCGTACCTCAGATTAGGGTGATCTTTCCACCCTGGATTATAGGTGTTGGAGTACGGGTCATATCTCGGTCTAGGAGGGCCTAAACCTCCAATAGCATTTACTTCTACAGTGGGTTCCTGTAGTGTTGGACATGCATCTATGGGGTGCATTGTGTCATAGCATAGTCCACAGGATCTGACTTGCTGCATGTTGTCCTTCATCATAAACCTCCTCATCATCACCTTCATCTCAGCCATCTCAGAAAGTATTGAGGACGATGGCTGAGAGTCTGCAGCCTTGACTGTGTGAGCGCTCGCTCTCTTGCTAAACTGTCTTGAGCCCTCAGATAGCTCAAAGAATATTTCAAATGTTGCAGCTGGCGTCTTGTTTAGAATATTTCCACCGCAGGCTGCGTTCACCATTCTTCTCTTATCATCAAGAAGCCCACCATACAAATAAAGTATGAGGTCTTGGTCAGAATACCCATGGTATGGACAACTTGAGATCAACCTCTTGAACCTCTCGTAGTACTCATACAACGTCTCAGTAGCGTGCTGCTCAATGTTGCTAATATTCCTCTTCAGGCTATTGAGCTTCGTTGCAGGGAAGTACTTCTCCAGAAAGGATTTCTTCATCTTTGCCCATTTGTCTATGCTTCTTCGGGCCAAATAGTAGAACCAATCATTGGCCGAATCCTTCAGAGAGAAAGGAAAGGCCCTCAGCTTGATCTGGTCCTCAGTAATTTACTTGGGCTTCATACTGCTGCAGACCGCGTGGAATTCAGAAAGATGTTTGTTAGGGTCTTCTCCACTCATCCCATGGAAGTGGGGTAATAAGTGAATCAGCCCAGATTTGATCTCAAAATTCACGCCATCCGCCAACTCTAGAAACTGCATAGCAAGTGGCTGCTGCTCTAGATTCGGTGCAGTCAAATGCCTCAAAGTCGGTGCTTCCTCAACCATCTCGATTTGCGTACGGGCTGCTATACGATTTCTGGAAAGTGTCCTTTCATATTCTGTATCAAAATCTAAAAGTGGAGAGTCAGTAGCACGGGTTTGGACCATAAGATAGGTCCACACGAAAGTTGGTACACAAACACACACAAAGAAAAATTGAAACTATGCTTCCTCGGCAACGACGCCAAATTTGACGCCGCTAAAGTCGTAGTGTCTATCAAAGTAATTCTTTTTTTGATGAGGCTAAAGTATTCCCGCCTGTCACGCGGGTTGTAGTATAGTGGTAAGTATTCCCACCTGTCACGCGGGTGAGCCGGGTTCGATCCCCGACAACGGCGCCAAATTTGATGAGGCTAAAGTCGTTATGCCTATCAAAGTAATCCTCAAAAACCTAACTAAGTATAGTAGGCAAGCAAGAGTCGAATCTCATAGGAAGGTAAGTAATCTTTCTAAGTGCAAAAGTTGTATGCCAATAGTAACAAAGGGGGGTTTTGGTTTATTGTCACGTAAACAAAGTAAATCAAAGCAAAGGATGTAAGCTATGGGTGAGAAGTAACTTAGTCAGACAAATATCCACCATTCAGTTTGATTGGTTGATCCTAGATTATCTCAATTTTCTTCCAATGGATATTCCTGTCCCTATTCTGAAATAGTTATCAGTCTAACCAGTCCTGGTAACCCTAACTATCAAATAACCAAGAAATTATCAAGATTCAATTCAATAGCAGCAGTAAGCATAAGAATTAACCAGGATACATGCAATACTTAACAACCCGTCAGTACTCGACATGTAATCAATTCTCTTCATAATAAACTAGTCCAACCAGTCCTAGAATATCATGTTTGCTACTCTGAATTAAGGATGAACAATATTAATCTCAACAAGTTGACCGGATTAAGGGAACTAGCACTATAGGTAATATCAATTTCAACTAGTTTGTCAGGCTAGGGAAACTAATATTAATAATACTAATCACAACAATTGATGAACTAGATCAACTAATAGAATTCAAAACCCTAATCCTACAGTATGAATAATACGAATAAAACTAGATGATCAGGCTAGAGAAATCAGTAAAATTCAATGGGATGAAGCATAGAGAGAATTACTATAATCATAGGAAAGGAAATAGAGTTATAATCTCACAACCAAATACAAACGAAGGCTTTAATCGTCGGACTAAGCAAAAGTTGCTTAGTTCTTCATAGTCTTCAAAGCATAAAAAAAACTCTAAGGGAAAAACTGAACGATAAGTTGTAACTTGAATAATCGATCATCAAAAGGCTTTTAATGAAAAGAAAGATATAACCTAGCAAAACCTAGTTTCCAAAAGATAGGAAATAATATCCTAAAAGGAAATAAAATAAAATAAAATAAAAGAATTAAAATCAAACGAAGCTCGGACGAAAAGGAAATCCGGATCCCGCGTGTATGAACAGTAACCGCGACCTCGGCAAGATATCCGCGACCGCGGAAAACTCTCTGGAGCTTCGCTGCTATGTCTTCAATCCGCGACCGCGGCGGTGGCTTCCGCGCCCGCGGAAAACTTCCTGTTGCGACTTCTTCTTCTCCTTTGGTCTTCTCTCGTGGCATCACCTCCATCTTCTATATGTCTTTATTTAAGTTCTCAAAATCACCATTTCTTCTCCACAACTCCATTCTCCTAACTTATGCTCTAAACTCGTACAAATGGTACCTAAAACTCCGATAACAACTACTAGTTACGCACTACAAAGTAGAGCTGATCACCCTTCAAAAGTAAAGCAAAAAAATTCCAAATCACCACATGCATACTATATTTTGGAAACATATTGTGAAATAAAAGACAAATTAGGAATTGAACCAATGTGTTGTACTTACCCTTGGTTATAAGGGGCAAACCATATACGGTTTTTCCTCTCTAGTTTAGACATTGAATCCACTATATATCTCTCTTTCTCCTCCTTTGAATCCTTGTAACCATCAGGTAGATATGTTGGACAGAAAAAAAGGTTGATGACTTTCATACAAATACTTGTCGAAAAATATAAATTTTTTATTTTGAACATATGCACTCACTAGATAAATTGTAAATTACTTTTGTCATAAAAATAATATAGAAGTATTCTTTGATCTCTCAACTTATACTTCATGTACAGAGCAACATGAGCATTATCCATTACATGCTTTTGCAAACACACCCAAATATAATATCTCCCAACATGTAGTTGTTGTGGGTAGTTTAAAATATCCTCTCCAACATTAGCGGTAGGTATTTCTCGAGATTTTATTGATATAAGCCCCAAGATCAACTAATTAATTTAAGTGCGTTAAATAAAAAACCCCGAGAGTTGTTATAAATATTAAAATAAATTTTCAAATGTATAATTCTTGGGTTTTAAAAAAAAAAAACCCAACCGTGTCTTTATTTTACATGGGTTTTAATTAACCCTTGAGAATTATTCCCCGAGAAATGATAGTTGGCATGCATTAATTCAAATAGCCCCATATCAGGCTCTATATGGCCGAAGATATCGATCTTCATTATGAGGTGAGCCCAGATATCTTGAGAAGAACTCAAGATGAGGTGGCCTTGATTAGGCAATGGATGTTGACAACATAGAGTCGTCAGAAATCGTACGCGGATGTACGTCGCCAACCCCTTGAGTTCCAAGTTGGAGATCACGTGTTTGTATGGGTTTCGCCTACCAAAGGTGTGTTCAGATTTGGTCGAAGAGGAAAATTGAGCCCTCGTTACGTTGGACCCTTTGAGATTTTAGAAAAAGTTGGATCCTTAGCATATCGCCTTGCCTTACCACCATCCATGAGTCGAGTACATAGTGTTTTCCAGGTTTCACAACTAAGGAACCACATCTCTGATCCTTCTCATGTGATTCATTATGAGGAGATTGAATTCGAGGAGGATTGTACCTATGAAGAGCAACCGATTGAGATACTTGAGCACGAGGACAAACATTTGAGGAATAGGGTGATTTCACTCCTAAAGTACGTACTATGGTCTAAGCATGGGACTAATGCGGCTACTTGGGAGATTGAAGCAGATATGAGGGAGCGGTATCCCTCCTTGATTAAGGCCTAGTTTCGAGGACGAAACTCCTTTTAAGGTTCGAGTATGAAATATGCCAAACCATGAGGTTCGTACTAATATTTTATTTTAATTCATATAGTCTATAGAAATTTATAGAGGGTTAATTTAGTAACCCTAGATATTTATTTCAACCCAAAATACCCATGGGCAAATAAAGTAAACGGAAATTTCGCTTGGTAACCCTGAATTTTTGATTTTTTCGCGAAATATCCTAAGGTTTTGACAATTTCGCTTGGTAACCCTAAGTTTTTGACAATTTTGCCTGACAACCCTGAGGTTTTGACTTTTTTGCGAAATCGCCTCAAGTTTTGACAATTTCGTGTGGTAATCCTGAGTTTTTAAATTTTTTCGTCGGATACCCCTCCATCTATTCACTTAAAAAACGTTAACTTTAGGGTTTGGGGTTTATGTTTAGGATTTTGGGGTTTAAGTTTTATATTTATTTTAAGTGCGGAAATACAAACCCTAACCCTAAACCTCAAAACCTAAAACTAAACCCTAAATCCAAACCCTAAACCCTTAAACCCTAAACCCTACACCTAAACCCTAAATCCCTAAGCCCTTAACCCCAAAAGCTTTTTTAGGGTTTATGGTTTATTTTAGTAAAATAAAATCGTTTGTATTTAACGATTTAGGTATTTCGTGAAAAAAATTAAAGTTAATGTTTTTTTAAGTGAAATGGATGGAGGGGTATCCGGCGAAAAAATAAAAAAATTCAGCGTTACCATACGAAATTGTCAAAATTTGAGGGGATTTTACGAAAAAATAAAAAATCATGGTTATCAGACGAAATTGTCAAAAACTCAGGATTACCCGACGAAATTGTCAAAATATTATGATATTTCGCGAAAAAGTCAAAAACTCAGGGTTATCAGACGAAATATCCGTAAAGTAAAACTTTTATTGTTTTTCCCCATTTTCCTTTCTTTCTCCCTCTTGTCTCCTTGGCTGCGTAACCTGCGTTCCCTTCCCGCAAGAGCAACACCAGCAGCCCCATGGAGTTTGCCCTCTCCACGCTCTCCTCTTCCTTGTGAGCCGAGCAGCCGCCGTCGACGCCGGAGAAGCCAACCGCCGCGCGCCACACCACTCCCCACCGCTCCTCCTCGTCGAGCTTCTCCCGAGTGCATACCTGCGCGCAGCAACCAGCAGCCACGGCCACCAGTACAGCAGCTCCGGCCACCCTCCGCAGCCTTTCGTCGCCGGAAAAGAGCCCTTGGACCTCCACCAGCCCTTTTGTGAACCCAATTCACCCCTTTGGGTCTTGTGTGAGTTTTCCCCAATTCGTGAACCCTAGATTAGTGAACTTGGTCACTTTTGTGCAAAGGGGGAATTTTATGAACAATTGGAGTTTGATTAAAGACTAATTGATGTTATGGAATGATTAGGTTGATCGAATTTGGAGGTTGGAGGTGGATGATTGTAGATTTGGGCATTTTTGTGAACGTTTGAAAATTCTGGGCAAATTGCGTAATTTCTGGAAAGTTTTGGCTGAGTTCTTAAGGTGAGACTTCCTTCCACGAGCATGGTGAATTTTACGGATTTCAATTTGGACGTATATGTGACAAGTTTTGCGCGTTTTTGTGTTTTGTGAAGGTTTAGGAAGCTTGATTGTGTCCGTAGACGTTTGAACGGTTGGGCTGAATTTTTGATTTTGACAAACGGTTTGCTTGACGTTGAACGTCATTAAGGCAAGTTATTTATAAGCGGTTAAGTGTCGTAATATGAGTTAGGATATCGAATTACGCTTTTATCGAACTTTGGCTATGCTTGAACGTTGAATTACTTTATTGGTTGCGCATTGTGTCTCCATGATCGAATGTGTATTGAAATTTGATTGTGCATAAATGTCAAGTTGATTGTTGCATTTTGAGCATGTGAATACATATATGTATATTGGAAGACACATCGTTATTATATAATTTTGGTGTGTTGATAAATGCAGTAGAATGATATTTCTTTGAGAGGTTGATGATATGGTTGAACCTTGTTTTGTGCCTTGGCATTGATTTATATTAATGAGTATATTGTTGAAATGTAAAACTTGCGGGTAAGGATTGTTTCGATCCCGAATCGTTTTAAAAACGTTTTCTTCTGATACGCTCCTCGACAGATGGATCCACCCGTGTGGAGCAGTTTGAGAGAGTGCTTTACCATTTTAGGGAAGGCCGGGTCACCCGATCAGTGACGCCGTTCCTGGCCCGTTGGTAGAGGTGATAGTACCCGTTATATGGGTTCAGAAGGTACCTCCGTGTCCAAGACAAGCTTAGACATATTTTCAAAACGTTTTCGCATATGGTTTCGGTCCCACTATATGCACTTCGTTTTTTGAACTTTCGCACTACAAATCGCTTCGCCAAATCTGTGCGTATGCCATATACCGGCGTAGAAGGCCAATTCCAGGGAAATACGTAGGAATGAAAAAAAATAAAATTAAAACCTCTACGCCAGTATCTTGCGTACGCAAGATCCTGGCGTAGAGAACCGAATATGGCCGTTTGAAATAGCCGTTGGGGTGATTTGAATTTTGGCCTTCTACGCAAGGATCTTGCGTACGCAAGGATCTTGCGTAGCCCAACGGCTATAATTCCAACGGCCGAATTACCCCTCTATATATACACAAACTCAATCATCCATTTTTTGCACACATTCGAATACAATCTTACCAAAATGGAAAATACCCAAAAGGATTATTGGAGTAGCGATGAAGAATATTTCAGCAGTGATGAAGAATTCAACCCCAACAATTTCGCGGTTAGTATTTCATAATTCGTAAAAGGCTTGATATTTGCATTATATAGATGTGTATGAATTAGTTATAGTAATATTGCATGCGATATTGTGAATTGGTTCATGTATATAGAAGCGTAAAAGTATATATAGTTTGACTCGCGGTTTAGTGTTGTAATATTGTATGCGATATTTTGAGAAAAGTGAGGTATTTTGATATTGCATGTGTAGTAAGATATAGTAGTTCTTTAAGTTTGGAGATTGAGATATTGTTATGTCATTAAATACAAATGAATAACATTAGTATTTACATTAATAATTGTTTTCTAATCTATATTTTAAGAAAAGTGAGGATACATATAGTTTGACTCGCGGTTTAGTTTTGTAATATTGTATGCGGTATTTTGATATTGCATGTGTAGTTAGAAATAATAGTTCTTTAAGTTTGGAGATTGAGAGATTGTTATGTCGTTAAATGCAAATGAATAACATTAGTATTTACATTAAGAAAGATGCACTACGAGGATCGTGGGGAAATGACGGTCACCCAATGGATCGTATATTTCTTCAAAGAAAACAGGTACGAAGTGTATCCTCTGAGGAAGCGGTCTACGTCTGAGATCGATATCCTATTTTTCGCTCACCCTGACTCGTTGCACCTGTTGAAGTTGTTCCCGTACGTGGTAGTTATCGACGCCACATACAAGACAAATAGGTATATAATGGCCTTATGTTTATTACAATTTAATATAGTTGTAATATACATGATCTAAAATTGCTTATACTCTTTTGTTTTCTTACATTCATCCTTAGGTATAACATGCCTCTTATGGAGATTGTCGGTTTTACATGCACTAACAAGACGTTCAACATCGCCTATGCATTTACGCGAGAGGAAGATGGTTTGCATTACGGATTCATAATGCAAAAGCTTATGTATTTGTTTCAAGAGGCGGGAGTAATGCTGACGGCCATAATGACTGATCGAGAGAAGGCCCTCATCAATGCAATTCGGATAGTTTTCAAAGATCGGGTTAAACACCTTTTGTGTTGGGTGCATATCAAACACAACATCGAGGCATATGCTAATCCAATCTTGAAGGATTCGAAAAGAGTCAGCAACTTTTGCGGCCAATGCTGGGGACTTTGGTGTTCAACCACGGAGGAAAGCTACGAAGAGAGGCTCCAAAAACTTAGGAAATCATGGAAGAGCGGCCTTGTTGGATACCTTGAGAAACAGTGGTTGAATCCTTACAAGGAAAACATAGTCAGAGCGTGGACAAATCATCATCTTCACTTCTTCACGAGGACTTCAAACAGGTATGTATCACTTTTCATTTTTCTGGGATATTTATTGGGCCTAGGGCTCGGTGTCATCCTTCAACTTAGGGTGTTGAAGGATATTATGGATTCTAGTGTTGACGGTTTTAATAGGATGGCATTGAGGATCCACCATGCAATCGAAGGTCAAATCGGGCAGGTGAGGGCGAGCATGGAGATGTCACGGGTCAAAAAACCAAATTGTTTCAACCAGGTGCCGCTAGAAATGAGAAGGGTGTTTATGAAGCTGTTCTATAAAGTGTCGGAAAGGGGCTTGAGGAAGTTGTTCGATATGTATAAGCAGTTAGAGATAGATGATTTCAACGAGGAGTGCGACAATTACTGGATGAAAGAATGCCAAGGCCTGCCGTGCATCCATGAGATTGGGGAGGCTATTGTTGATAAGAGGCAAATCATGCCAAGTGAGATCCACCGCTTCTGGAGGCAGCTGGAATGTGATAAGAGTTATCGTGATGACACCATTGAGGAGCATGCAACAATGTCTATTCCACAGCTGAGACTTGAGAAATTGTACAAGAAGGAGAAAGATGGGATCCTTGAAAAAATCCACGTTAGTGCAAGTCACTGACCTGTTCCATGACTTGGAGCATCCGCATGAATCTTCGTTGTTGGAGCCGACGGGTATCGTTTCCAAAGGAAGGCCGAAGGGTTCCACAAAGTATTCCACCAAGAGGGAGCCGAGCTTGTTTGAGCATAAAAGGGCCGAGTTAGAGGAGTATGAGAAAGAGATAAAAAAGGAGAAGGAGAATGAGAATGGGACCCAAGGTAGCCAAGGTAGGGGTCGTGGCCGTCCTAGAAAGGATAAAAGTGAAGTGTCTGGATCACAGTTCCCTGACCAACCCATTACTTATATGGGGGTGAACTTTGGGGTTAAGAATGTGGATTACTTCTGGTTCCCATACATTAAGGAGACAAAAGATGTAATTCCGGACGGGCATTGTGGATATCGGTCACTAGTTGTACTGTTGGGGTACGAAGAGCATTATTACCCTATGGTTCGAATGCATCTAGCGACAGAGTTGTTGGACAACAGAGATGTGTATATGGAAATACTACCCAGACTAGCACCGAGAATGAGTTACGAAGATCATATATTCCGGGTGAACTATGTCATAAGTCCTTGCTCCTCGCAATATTGGCTCGACATGCCTCTAATCGGTTTGGTGTTTGCCACGGCGTATCAAGTTGCACTATGTTTCTTAGCCTGGGATGGTCCTTGCTTGTGCCTACCAATGAAGGTGTGTAATACAAGCTTAGGCTCTCCGACGAAGATATTGACGATGGCCCACGTAGGAGCTCGGAACCACTTCATACCGGTAAAGCTTACTATTTCTAAATACTTTACTGTACTAAACTATACGAGTATATGCGCAAAGAGTTCAAGTTTGTGTTTGTATGTAGGTATGGCTCAAGGATGATTGTCCAGTACCCCCTCCTTTGTATGCTTGGCGTTGTTTCAAAGACCAAAGTGTAGATGGCTGGGATGTTCAGTTTCACTCGAGGTTTCAAATGTTTCGGGATTATCGCATAAGATGTAACCGTCCACCCGATCCTCCAGTGTAGTGATTGACGTTGTAAATAATATATATATTATATATGTATGTGTATCCAAGTATTTTCCTTTATTCTGGTAGGAATGATTATTGAAAAAATGGGTAAAAAGATAAAAAGGGTGAAAAACTAAAAAACTAGAAATTGGGCCCAAGTAGGCCCAATAGGAAGGATTATTGAAGAAATGGGTGAAAAAACTAGAAATTGGGCTCAAGTAGGCCCAATAGGAAGGATTATTGAAGAAACGGGTGAAAAACTGAAAAAACTAGAAATTGGGCCCAAGTAGGCCCAATAGGAAGGATTATTGAAGAAACGGGTGAAAAACTGAAAAAACTAGAAATTGGGCCCAAGTAGGCCCAATAGGAAGGATTATTGAAGAAACATGTGAAAAACTGAAAAAACTAGAAATTGGGCCCAAGTAGCACTAGTAGAAAAAACACTTTTTGAGGCTCCCTTTTAGAGGCATACATAGTACAAAACGCCTCAATAACGACTTAGGCAATCACTTTTTTTGGTTTTTGAGGCGGATAATTAATTTATACGCCTCAAAAACATTTTTTGAGGCGGACAAATTAATATACGCCTCAACAAGTATCCGAAAAAACATTTCTCACTAAAGTATTAGAGGCGGGCCAGGGTAAGGCCCGCCTCTAATTCTAACTAATTGAGGCGGGCCAAGTAGCCCGCCTCAATTAAAGCTTGTTGAGGCGGGCCTCTTAAAGCCCGCCTCAACAAGTATGTCCAGTAGAGGAGGGCATGTAAGGCCCGCCTATTAGACCATTAGTCGTAATACTTATAGAGGCGGGCATGTTAGGCCCTATAAGCTCAACCCTAATTAAAAAAAAAAACAGCTGCTGTTTTCCTTCATTTTCCTCTTCGTATCCTCCTCTTCTCGTCCCGAGCTCCGACGACGATCTCCGACTTCATCGATCTCCTCCGTCTTCCCTACTTCATCGATCTCTTCCGTCTTCCCGACTTCATCGATCTCCTCCGTCTTCGCCGAGCTCCGTCTTCCCGAGCTCCGACTTCATCTCCCTTCGCCGAGCTCCCTCCCTTCGCCGAGCTCCCTCTAATACTTCAACGCACTCGAAGCCAAGTCAGGTATCAACATCCTTTGCGCCCTCGACGTTCACATCCCCTTTCCTTGTCCGTTCGCTTCTCAATGCTTTAGTTTTTCAGTTTTAGGTTCTTACTTCAGTATTTGAAATGATGGATGCATGCTTCTTTTTCTTTGAACTGATGCAAACGAGTATGACTGTTCTGGCGATCTTGCTAATTTTGCATGTGAAGTAGTTTCAATGATGGTAGAGTTTTGGGAAGACTGATTGTATTTGGACATGCTCTTGTGGTTTTGGATATTTATGATAGTCGGGTAGGCAATAAAAGTAAATGAATAAGGCTACAATAATATCCAGTTTGGGTGACATGGATTAATATTTTTTAGCTCCTACAAATACATAGCAGTTTTGATGAGTGATGCTTCTTACTAGTCTTAGAAAAGCTATATAAATAAAGCAAAAGTGAAAAGAATCACATTCTTTATTTAATTGGTGAAATGACATTCTGCAGGCTGATAAGGGCATTGCCTTGAATGATCGATATTGGGTCAAGGTAATACTTCTACCCTAATTCCTTAGGCCCTTGGCGGGATAGAATTCATAATTTAGGCCCTTGGCGGGATAAAATTCATAATTTAGGCCCTTGGCGGGATAGTTGAGTTTGTATTTTTTCTTGCTTGGTTGCGTATTATTATCTATTTAGGCCCTTGGCGGGATGGTTACTAGAAATGAGTATTTAATCTTAATTCCTTGCATGTTATTTTGCATTTATTACTAGAAATGAGTCGTCCTTGGATGTACGGTGACCATACTACGACACAATACTTGAGTGGGGTTGAGGAGTTCATTAGATATGCTTTAGCACACCAACGGAGTACGAAAGCCGAAAAAATCTATTGTCCATGCCGTGATTGTAAGAATATAAGGCGGTTTGCTGATATTGATGAGATTGAGGATCATTTATTTCGTCGTGGTTTCAAAGAAGATTACCATGTTTGGTTTTGGCATGGTGAGAAAATACCTGATCGTCCAAGTTCTAGTGTCAATGAGTTTGATGTTCGGGTAGACACTGATGATAGTGATGATGATATTGCTGAGAATAATGAGATGGATGATGATGATGACCAAGAAGATGATGAAATGAATGGGATGATGGATGGGGTGAGAGATCACTTGAACGAATGACCTCAAATGTTCGAACAGGTATCAAAGGCTGCAGAGACTCCCTTGTATCCCGGGTGTACAAAATTTAGCAAGTTAGAGGGTGTGTCAATACTTTACAACTTGAAATGTGCTTCTGGTTGGACTGATGGAAGTTTCAACACCTTATTGGAATGGTTAGGTGGATTTTTACCAGAAGGCAATGAGATGCCTATCTCTACTTATTATGCCAGGAAATTGATGTGTCCCTTAGGCTTAGAGGCTGTCAAGATAGATGCTTGCCCAAATGATTGTATGCTTTACAGAAACGAACATGAAAATTTGGATGAGTGTCCAAAGTGCGGTGCATCTCGTTACAAGCATAAATGGGTAAATTCGGCTAAGAGGGGCCCATCAGCTAAGGTTATGTGGTATCTTCTGATAATACCTAGGTTTCAGCGTTTGTTTTCGATAAAGAAGGAAGCAAAAAGTCTGAGGTGGCATGCGGAAGGGAGGAAGAAAGATGGACTCCTTAGACATCCTGTTGATTCTCCTCAATGGAGAAATATTGATAAGAAATATTCTGAATTTGGTGAGGAGGTTAGGAATCTGAGACTTGCTTTATGTACAGATGGTGTGAATCCGTATGGCACTCTAAGCAGTCAACATAGCACATGGCCGGTTCTTCTAGCGATTTATAATCTTCCTCCATGGTTGTGTATGAAGCGCAAGTATATCATGTTATCACTCCTCATCTCCGGGCCTAAGCAACCTGGGAATGACATAGATGTGTATCTGGCTCCACTTGTTGATGATTTGAAGTTACTGTGGAATTAAGGTGTTCCAATGTTCGATGCATACACCAACTCAAACTTTACCTTGCGAGCTATGGTTTTTTGTACCATAAATGATTTCCCGACATATGGAAACTTGTCTGGGTACAAAACCAAAGGAGAACAAGCATGCCCTATATGTGAAGAAGACATGAAACCTGCCTACTTGAAAAATTACAGGAAAAATGTGTATCTAGGGTATCGGAAGTTCCTTAGTCGATATCACCCTTACCGTAAAAAGAAGAAGGAGTTCAATGGGTACACCGAGGAAGGAGTAGCTCGTACACCTTTGACAGGATCACAGGTTTATGAACGGATTAAAAATGTTGACACCAAATACGACAAGGGCTTCAAGTCCGTCTCTAAAAAGGGTGTTTTATGGAAGAAAGTGTCTATACTATGGGATCTTCCTTATTGGAAAGATTTGTCGGTTAGGCATTGTCTCGATGTGATGCACATTGAAAAAAAAAATTGTGATGCTATAATTGGGACTTTGCTAAATATACCCGGAAAGACGAAAGACAATCAGAAAGTTCGTTTTGATATGAAAGAGAGGAATATTCGACCAGATTTGTGGCCCGTGGTAAAATCGGATGGTAAAAAGACTTTTCTGCCTCCGGCGTGATACACAATGTCAAGAAAGGAGAAAAATGTGTTTTGTGAGTGCTTACATGGCATTAAGGTTCCATCGGGATATTCGTCAAATGTAAAACGTCTAGTTTCTCTTTCGGACCTTCGGTTGATTGGTATGAAGTCTCATGATTGTCATGTATTGATTAATGTTTTCTTGCCGATCGCACTTCGTGGGATATTGCCGAAACACGTGAGACATGTTATAACAAAACTTTGCGTGTTTTTCAGTTCCATATGTGCTAAGGTTATTGATCCGGAAATATTGGATGCTCTCCAATATGATATTGTTGAAACTTTGTGTCGATTTGAAATGTACTTTCCGCCGTCTTTCTTTGACATAATGGTGCACTTAATTGTTCATTTGGTTCGAGAAATCAAGTTATGTGGTCCGGTGTTCTTAAGATGGATGTATCCTTTTGAGAGATTTTTTGGCAGTTTAAAGGACAAAGCAAAGAATCGGGCGAATCCAGAGGATAGTATCATTCGTGGAGTCCTTCATGAAGAGATATCTCAATACGCAGCTGCGTTTTTGTCAAGGCTTCATCCAATAGGTCTTCCAAAATCTCGTCATGTAGGGAGGCTTGAAGGAGAGGGAGTAATTGGTAAAAATGTGATATCTCCTCCATCTGAAAGGAAGATTAAGGCACATCTTTGTGTGTTGCAGCATCTTACAGAGGTCAATCCTTACATAGAAAAGCATTGCCTTGAATTGCAACACAATAATGCTAAACTGAATGAAAGAGCTTTGATGCGGGAACATAATCGCACATTTGTTGATAGGTTTAAGAAGGAAGTAGTTGAGGAACTAAGGAAAGAACATGACGTTTCTGATACGGTCAAGTGGTTATCTCGAGGTCCTCGACTATGTGTTCGGTCTTACGAAGGGTATGATATCAATGGGTTCACATTCTACACTAGAAGACAAGATGAAAAGAGTGTGGTGCAGAATAATGGAGTGAAGGTAGTTGCATCATCTAGGGTCTATGCGAGCGCTAAGGACAAAAGACCGGTTGATGCGACACAATCGTATTATGGTGTTATCGAAGAAATATGAGAGCTTGATTATAACAATTTTACAATCCCTGTTTTCCGATGCAAGTGGGTCAACAACCCTAACGGGGTGAAACAAGATGAAATTTATTCGGGTTTGACATTGGTAAACTTTGACCGATTAATCGATAGTGACGAGCCATTCATCCTAGCATCACAAGCTAAGCAGATTTTTTATGTGGTAGACAATGTTGATCCTAGATGGCGTGCAGTTGCCCAAGGCAAAAGACATATTCAAGGTATTGATGATGTTGTGGATGAAGATGAGTACGACGAGTATGATGACACACCCTTGTTATCAACTGTTGTTCAACCATTATCGGAGGAGGAAGATACAAATAATACTAATCATATCCGTACAAATCATAGGGAAGGAATATGGGTTACAAATCATAAATGAATAAGATGAGGTAAGTTATTTTGCTTACGAATTAGTTTTTTTTGGAATATTAACAATATCAGTTTCATGAGTGTATTATGTTGATTTTCTAGGGCATTTCAAGTGTACAAGTATCAAGGTGGGAAGTATTTGTGTTTCATGACCGACTAGATATCAGTTTCATGACCGACTAGATAAGGTATGTAACTTAACTAACTATATATTGATAGTATTTGTGTTTTTTTGTCAATAATTTCTGTGTTTTTTATACATCTATATCCTAAGAGGAAGACATCGTATACTTATGAATAAATGGATGTTGTTTGTGAGCAATGGGCACAGTATTTTACATCGAAGTATTTATTATCGGATTGAACTTGTTTTTACTTGTCATGTAAACTGTTGTTGAGAACCTGACTGTACTCTGATGAAATCTGTTGTTGTTTTTTTCTGGTCAAATAAAATCTGTTGTTTGTTGTATATTATTCTGTGAATAAAATCAGGAACCTGACTGACTCGGCCGAGAACTCGGGCGAGTTCTGGGCCGAGTCAGCGTCTACTTGTTGAGGCGGGCTTGTATACGCCCGCCTCTATAAGTATATACGCGCGACTTGTTGAGGCGGGCCTATAGAGGCCCGCCTCAACAAGTGTTTACTTATTGAGGCGGGCCTCCTAAGCCCGCCTCAACAAGTCCCTCATTTTGGCGCCAAAGTGAGGGACTTGTTGAGGCGGGCTTATGAGGCCCGCCTCAATAATGTCCTTTTAGAGGCGTAAAATGACCGCCTCAAAAAGTGTCCCTACTTGTTGCAGCCCCCTTAGTTGAAGCCAACGGTGTTCGCCTCAATAAGTGTCCAAAGGCCCGCATCTATAAGGATTTTTTCCACTAGTGTAGGCCCAATAAGAAGGATTATTGAAGAAACAGGTGAAAAACTAAAAAAACTAGAAATTGGGCCCAAGTAGGCCCAATAGGAAGGATTATTGAAAAAACGGGTGAAAAACTGAAAAAACTAGAAATTGGGCCCAAGTAGGCCCAATAAGAAGGATTATTGAAGAAACGGGTGAAAAACTGAAAAAACTAGAAATTGGGCCCAAGTAGGCCCAATACAAAGGATTATTGAAGAAACGGGTGAAAAAAATGAAAAACTAGAAATTGGGCCCAAGTAGGCCCAATAGGAAGGATTATTGAAAAAACGGATGAAAAACTGAAAAAACTAGAAATTGGGCCCAAGTAGGCCCAATAAGAAGGATTATTGAAAAACGGGTGAAAAACTGAAAAACTAGAAATTGGATCCAAGTAGGCCGAATAGGAAGAATTATTAAAAAACGGGTGAAAACTGAAAAAACTAGAAATTGGGCCCAAGTAGGCCCAATAAGAAGGATTATTGAAGAAACGAGTGAAAAACTGAAAAACTAGAAATTGGGTCCAAGTATATGCCCAATAGAAATGATTATTGAAGAAACGGGTGAAAAACTGAAAAAACTAGAAATTGGGCCCAAGTAGGCCCAATATGAAGGATTATTGAAGAAACGGGTGAAAAACTGAAAAACTAGAAATCGGGTCCAACTAGGCCCAATAAGAAGGATTATTGAAGAAACAGGTGAAAAACTGAAAAAACTAGAATACAGGAAAATACTTGGATACACATACATACATAAATTTCATGTGAATATACTTATATCCTATAGATTTCCTTTATGTTTCATGTGAGTATACTTATATCCTATAGTTTTCCTTTATATTTCATTTGATATAAGCTTATATCCTATAGTTTTCCTTTATATTTCATGTGAATATACTTATATCCTATAGTTTTCCTTTATATTTCATGTGATATAAGCTTATATCTATAGTTTTCCTTTATATGTCATGTGATATAAGCTTATATACTATAGTTTTCCTTTATATTTCATGTGAATATACTTATATCCTATAGTTTTCCTTTTACATTTCATGTGATATAAGCTTATATCCTATAGTTTTCCTTTATATTTCATGTGATATAAGCTTATATCCTATAGTTTTCCTTTATATTTCATGTGAATATACTTATATCCTATAGTTTTCCTTTATATTTCATGTGATATAAGCTTATATACTATAGTTTTCCTTTATATTTCATGTGAATATACTTATATCCTATAGTTTTTCTTTATATTTCATGTGATATAAGCTTATATTTTATAGTTTTCCTTTATATTTCATGTGATATAAGCTTATATCATATAGTTTTCCTTTATATTTCATGTGAATATACTTATATCCTATAGTTTTCCTTTATATTTCATGTGATATAAGCTTATATCTATAGTTTTCCTTTATATGTCATGTGATATAAGCTTATATACTATAGTTTTCCTTTATATTTCATGTGAATATACTTATATCCTATAGTTTTCCTTTATATTTCTTGTGATATAAGCTTATATCCTATAGTTTTCCTTTATATTTCATGTGATATAAGCTTATATCCTATAGTTTTCCTTTATATTTCATGTGAATATACTTATATCCTATAGTTTTCCTTTATATTTCATGTGATATAAGCTTATATACTATAGTTTTCCTTTATATTTCATGTGAATATACTTATATCCTATAGTTTTTCTTTATATTTCATGTGATATAAGCTTATATCTTATAGTTTTCCTTTATATTTCATGTGATATAAGCTTATATACTATAGTTTTCCTTTATATTTCATGTGAATATACTTATATACTATAGTTTTCCTTTATATTTCATGTGATATAAGCTTATATTGATATGAATATGGCCCATCAAGACTTGGCCAAGCAAGAAGATCCTTCAAACATAGATGATGATTCAAGCCAAGACGGGAAGCTAGGCCAAGACCGTGACATTGCCTCGGACACCACCAGAAAACACGGGCCCAATTCAGATCCGGGCTGTAAAGAAGCTAAAGAACCCGGAGACCAATCAAATCCGGGTTATAAAGCCGATGCTATCACCAGAGAACCCGGCTAGGCCCTCCATCCGGGTTAAAAGCCCACGTGAAGAATATTTGAAGACTGATGTTATTTCCGATTTATTGCTAGGGTTTTTAAACATTATTAGACAATATTTTAATTCCCTAAATGTCCATTAATTGGTGTTTTGATTAGTGGGCACGTTTTAGGATTAGTGGGTTAATTATTAGCATTTTCTTTAATTTCTCTTTAGTAACCGTATTGCTAGGTTATTAGGAAAACTTTTGGCTCATTGTTCAGAACGTTGAATTGAATCCAGAATCAGAATATTTCAGTTTTAGAGTTTTCTTCTTGTTCATCAAACTTGTGTGTGATATCAAGTTCTTCCCTTGAGAGATTTGAGTCTGTTGTATCTCGAATCTCCCTAGGTCTTTCTCTTGTGACTAGTGTGTCAAATCTAGCCATAAGGAGATTGCTTATCCCTCACTTCCATCACCCATCACAATCGATTCCATCCATCATCAACCGTCAGTTTGCTGAACTTCCTCCCCGGAACTACCAGCGACCCTTCGGTAGAAAAATCATAAATTTTGATCCACCGCCCAGAAAATTCTGAAAATTGGAGGACAGAAACTAGACTTCCATATCTATCTACTGTCGCCGGAATAGCCCAATTCGGAGTTCGGAGCAAGGAAAACGACCCCATTGAAGTTAGATCAAATTCTGGAATTCTGCTGGGGGTTGCTGTCCTGCGTTCTTGAGTTCCGAGGCGCCTTGTCGAGCAATTCTTGCACTGTGGCCATCCCGATCCTTGATCATAACATGTGGTATCAGAGCTACGTAAGTCTTGCTCGTATTTGTCTTCAAATTCTTGCAATTTTCGTAGTTTATAGCTCTTGATTTCGTGCCCTGCATTTTGTTGAATTTCCGATTGAAGTTTAGTGTCTAGTGTCTTCAGTTTGTGTTGCTTTTGTGATTTGTTTTGCTTAGTGTCATAGATCTGCATTTAGGGTGTTTGAACGTCACAAAACCAGGCTTGAACAAGGTAGGAGACGGCAGTTAGGGTTCGAAAATTAGGAGATCAGACGTGCCACAAATCTAGGAGAAGTGGTTGAGTTTGTTGCTTCAAATCTGATTTCAAAACTTAAAAGCTGCCGTGTGATTTTTGTTGAACCAGCCGTGACCTTTAATAGCTGCATATTGTTTAGGAAAT
Source organism: Rheum nobile (assembly GCA_027886185.1). Classification (NCBI taxonomy): domain Eukaryota; kingdom Viridiplantae; phylum Streptophyta; class Magnoliopsida; order Caryophyllales; family Polygonaceae; genus Rheum; species Rheum nobile. The sequence goes on from WOAB01000040.1 coordinate 9,406,029, forward strand.
TTGAGTCTTTAATTTTATTTCATTTGGCACTTGAAACAACCTACCTAAAGCACCTTAAGTTATATTCAATCCAAATTGTCAAGTGGAGGAACTTCCGAGAGGTGTGTACACTATAGGTTGATCAAGTAGTTCATTTTATTTTCATTACTTTCATTCGTATTAGTCCAAAAAAAAGAAAAAAAAAGAAAAGAAGTCGGCCTTTTTACAAAAAAGAAAGAAAGGAGAAAAGACAAAGGCCTTAAGTTGTTCATCCTTGTTATATTGTGATTCTCCTAGTGATCTTGTGAAGTGCTCATAATTGTGCTCAAATCCTCATTGTAAGGTGCATTCCTTTGTAATCTTGCTTCAATCATCCATAGTAAGTGACAATAGAGGATAAGTACTTACGAAACAATTTGAAATTGCATCTAATTTAAGTGCTTGAATCAAGGTTGTAGTGCACTTTATTTTCTATTTTGTGAGTCCTTTGCATATAGGAAGCCTACCTTGACCTTTTTCCGAGCTTGAACTTGAAAAATTTGCAAGGAGTTGTTGATAAGTATAAGCTCCTTACTAGCTCTAGGGACCATTGTTGTTTTCTTGTTGGCGTGGGCTGTTGTGTGGGTTTTTCTTGTGTAGGAAACAATGGCGAGACCTAAGGACAAGAACGTGGCCTCAGAAGTTACCCTGGAGACAATACTCTTGGCCATACAATCCTCCAAGGAAGAAGCCAAAGAGCGAGATCGTCAAGCCGAGGAGCGAACTCGACAATTCTTGAAAACCATTAGAGACGAGAAGGCTGCCTTCATGAAGGCCATGGAGGAGAAGTGGGACCTTGCTCACGGCCCATCACCGAGCCAATCTCAAGAGGTGTCCCAATCCTCACCGAATGTGAGCACTTCAAGGGGAGAATTCGGTATGACTCCTAAACACTCTTCTCCTTATCTTGCATCTATTCCCACTAGTGTACCCGTTGAGAATGAGGGGGATTTAGAGAAATTGCATGTTGTGGCTGCCCAAGATGAATGTTTTGTGACCAAAAAGGTTTTGATAGCCTCGGATGTTCCAAGTGTACCTAGTCAAAGAGAGGCTATCTCCCCCACTAGGTGCCCTATTAAGGGGAAAGTGTGTAGCGTCATAGTGGATGGAGGGTCATGTTGTAACATACTTGACCAAGAAGTAGTAGAAAGATTTCATCTAACTACTACTCTTCACCCACAACCCTATACACTTTGTTGGTTGAATTCCAACACTCATCTTAAAGTCAAGGAGCAAGTCACAATTCAGTTTGCCATAGGGGGTTATGGAGATGAGATTGTGTGTGAGTCAAAGCCAAATATGAAATGGGCAATTAGAGGCAAAGGAGGAACTTCTAATCATATGTTCTTGACCAAGTCTTTTATGCCTCCATTCATTACATGCTCTCAACCTTTCATTACATTTTATAAGACTAACTCTATTAATGAAAAGGTTGTGGTGTTGCATAGAGCTTCTAGTGGTCTTATTGTAGGTCAAGAAGGCAAGCACATCAAGGGCTCAAAGCTGGAGTCCGGGATGGTCCCATTTGAGCCTGGAGAGGAAGGCGCTCCACATAAGGAAAGTCCTTGCTTGGAAGGAGATAAAGACCTTGACGAACTGGATTCGAGGTCGAATCCCTTTCAAGGGAGGGAGGATGATATGAATATGGCCCATCAAGACTTGGCCAAGCAAGAAGATCCTTCAAACATAGATGATGATTCAAGCCAAGACGGGAAGCTAGACCAAGACCGTGACATTGCCTCGGACACCACCAGAAAACACGGGCCCAATTCAGATCCGGGCTGTAAAGAAGCTAAAGAACCCGGAGACCACTCAAATCCGGGTTATAAAGCCGATGCTATCACCAGAGAACCCGGCTAGGCCCTCCATCCGGGTTAAAAGCCCACGTGAAGAATATTTGAAGACTGATGTTATTTCCGATTTATTGCTAGGGTTTTTAAACATTATTAGACAATATTTTAATTCCCTAAATGTCCATTAATTGGTGTTTTGATTAGTGGGCACGTTTTAGGATTAGTGGGTTAATTATTAGCATTTTCTTTAATTTCTCTTTAGTAACCGTATTGCTAGGTTATTAGGAAAACTTTTGGCTCATTGTTCAGAACGTTGAATTGAATCCAGAATCAGAATATTTCAGTTTTAGAGTTTTCTTCTTGTTCATCAAACTTGTGTGGGATATCAAGTTCTTCCCTTGAGAGATTTGAGTCTGTTGTATCTCGAATCTCTCTAGGTCTTTCTCTTGTGACTAGTGTGTCAAATCTAGCCATAAGGAGATTGCTTATCCCTCACTTCCATCACCCATCACAATCGATTCCATCCATCATCAACCGTCAGTTTGCTGAACTTCCTCCCCGGAACTACCAGCGACCCTTCGGTAGAAAAATCATATATTTTGATCCACCGCCCAGAAAATTCTGAACATTGGAGGAAAGAAACTAGACTTCCATATCTATCTACTGTCGCCGGAATCGCCCAATTCGGAGTTCGGAGAAAGGAGAACGACCCCACTGAAGTTAGATCAAATTCTGGAATTCTGCTGGGGGTTGCTGTCCTGCATTCTTGAGTTCCGAGGCGTCTTGTCGAGCAATTCTTGCACTGTGGCCATCCCAATCCTTGATCATAACATATATATTATAGTTTTCCTTTATATTTCATGTGAATATACTTATATCTTTGTAACATCCCAGGCCAAGCTACCCCAGCCACCAAGCCGCCCAGCCACCCAACGGTGCCGGCGCCGGTACTGGTGCCGCCTGGTTGTCCAAGGGCAAGCAGCCCACACAACCAACCCTTCCCCCATTTAAATGAGTAGGTTGTTGCCCACGGGGATCGAACCTGAGACCTTTAGATACAAGGGCAATGCCTTATCACTTGTATCACCAATTGCGCTGCAGCACTATTGGTGATACAAGTGGTAAGGCATTGCCATTGTATCTAAGGGTCCCAGGTTCGATCCCCGTGGGCAACAACCTACTCATTTAAATGGGGGAAGGGTTGGGTGTGTGGGCTGCATGCCCTTGGACAACCAGGCGGCACCAGTACCGGCGCCGGCACCGTTGGGTGGCTGGGCAGCTTGGTGACTGGGGTAGCTTGGCCTGAGATGTTACAAAAAAGTACACTTTTATGTGAGTGCTCAAGCCACGGGCCTAGCCCAACATGAGACACTCCATGAGCCGCAGCCCATGTACCCCAACCCATCCTTGGGGGCTACTCCAAATTAAATGGAAGCCATTAGCCAAGAGGTTGTTGGGAGCGTTCGAACACGAGACCTCTCCCCTTTATCCACTCCCCCACAAGGAGTGAATACCAATTGTGCTACAGCGCAATTGGTGATACAAGTGGTAAGGCATTGCCCTTGTATCTAAAGGTCCCGGGTTCGATCCCCGTGGGCAACAACCTACCCATTTAAATGGGGGAAGGGTTGGGTGTGTGGGCTGCATGCCCTTGGACCACCAGGCGGCACCAGTACCGGCGCCGGCACCGTTGGGTGGCTGGGCGGCTTGGTGGCTGGGGTAGCTTGGCCTGAGATGTTACATGAGCAGTCGTCTGAACTGACGGGCTAGGAGTCTCGGTAGGCTTGAACCTAGGTCGGTTGCTCTGATGAACTGACCCTTACTGCGACTCTACTCCCTTCTGCTTCCCCTGCTTGCAGAACTTCTGCAGATGACCATCACGTCCACACCCAAAGCACGATCTCTTTTCCTTCTGACACTCATTGCTCTTGTGCCCAGCAACAACACAGTTATAACACTGAACTGAACTTCTGTTCTGACTGGACTGTTGCGTTGACCCTCCGTGAGTCATGTCCGTCTTTTCTCGGCCAGACTTGGCAAAGCTAGACGGTGGCGCAGGTCGCTTGAATCCACCACCCTGATTCTGATTCTGCATCGACCTCTGTCGGATGCGTCTCTTTGTTGACTCCTCTAGAGTCTCTTCCAGCTTGTAGGTGACGGGGCTAAAAATGCACAAGCAAATGTCGTTGATTAACCTTATCAAAGTAAATTATCCTAACCAACCTACTAAACAGAGTATAGCAGACAAGTAAGGGTCGAATCCCACAGAGAAGGTATGATGTAGTATGCAAACGTGAATGACGAATAACAAGTAACTGGGGGGTTTTGTAATCAAGAAAGCAAACAAACAAAGTAAACAAATTTGGTTTATGTAGGAAGAAAGTATGATGAGGGGAAGTAGTTCCACTAGACCGAAATCCACAATACAGAGATAGGGTTTGATCACTGAAATCTATTTTGCCCAAGTTCGTTTATTTATCCTTATAGTCGTTCCCACCCTGGTCGTAAGTACTATTGATTCTCACAGTTGTCAATAGACTTATTACTATGCCAATGATAAAACACAACTGATTCTCACAGTTGTCAGCGTACTTTATCACCAACACAACAATAGCAATGCACACAAGGATATAAGATACATGCAAGTAGAAAGACGTACAAGTACTCACTCCCCTACTTAACATGCAATTGATTCTCACACACAATTGTACGCTCGGGACCCCTATACGCACAATTGTGTTTTCCACTAGATATGCACTCGAAACCCCTATATGCAATCCTAGCAATTGATAAAATGTATTCAACCTAGTTGATCAGGCTAAGAAGAATAACAAGAAATCAATAATCCATATAACCAAGAGAATCAATCCAACACTTATAAGGATAAGAACAAGGATTAGAAATCTCACAAACACATCAACTGTACTGCTTCAATCGTCTAGCAGAACAAAGGGAAATTAGCTCTCCATCAAAGGGGATGAAAAACTCTAATTAGAAATTACGTTGAAACAATAGTGCGTCTGATGATGATGATTTGGAGGCTATGGGAAAAGAGGTTAAATAGAGTTAACCTAAATCCCCAAGATCACAAACCATATCTTACAAGGAAATAAAATAATAAAATAAAGGAAATCTGACTAATGCATAAAAGAAAATAAAGTAAAATAAAATAACTCTGGCCGCGAGGTCACTAAGCACAGCCACCGCGGGGCGGTGAAGATCCACCGCGGGGCGTCGAACTCTCCACCGCTGGGCGATGGCTTCCTCTGGCGCGGGCTCCCTTCTTTACTGAGAGTCATCGCCGGGTCGCGGCGAGGATCGCCGCGGGGCGGTGAACTCCAATCCTCCAGCTCTCTTCTTCTTCTCTTCTTTGATGCTCTCCATTACTACCAAGTGTTGGTAGCCTTCTCCATAAATGCTCCAGCAGCTCCATACTCATCTTCATGCTCCATCTAAGCTGCAAATCCTTGGATTTCTTCACTTCTCTCCATAACATCTGGATTGCAGACTTAGCACCAAAACTCATCCAAAACTCCTTCAAATTATGCTAATAGTTGCTAGTAAAGGTGTATGAAATAACACCTATCAAATTCCCCCATACTTAGACCTTTACTCGTCCCGAGTAAACTAAAGAAAATCTCACCCTCTCAATCAACACCAAGGCCTCAGGAAGTACAAGAAACGTGACACTAGCAACTACCACATATCAACGATAAGCTCCAGACAACCAAAACAAGTGATGCAAAGATAGTCTAATCCTAACTCCAATCTAGCTCCTTATCGCTCCATGAGTGGCCTACCCGACAGTCCTTCTTTGACTCCCTTCTTATGACGCCTCCACCAAGATATGAAGAGGAATCCTAGAATCACTCTTATTCTTTTACGCTCATCTTGCCTAGGCGCCCTTTCGGGTTTTCACCTAGCCACTCATTTCATTTTGCTAGATATCTCACCAATACTCACATCACTCCAGTCCACTTTTGCCCTGGTCTATACCAGTCGGACTACCTGCTTTTTACCTGGACTGCCCTTTCGGGTTTTCAATCCATCCCAGGATTTTGATTGCCTTTTTATTTCTTTTTGGCTTTTTTTTTTCAAAAACAGAAATGGAAACAACAATGCAAGAAACGAATGCAGAAATAAACTATGTACACTAGCTAGCAAGAAAGCAAGTCTATATCCCTCCCCCATACTTAAACCGAACATTGTCCTCAATGTGGAAAAGAGAACATCAAATGATAGGGGAAAGAAGAAATAAACTCACTGTGGACCTGAAGGTGGTGGTGGTGGGTACATCCCAAAGTAGTCCCTCATATGAGCGTCCATAGTGTCCAGACGTTCATCTATCTCTGCGTGGAGCTGGGTCTTCCAAGTCTGCAGACTGGTCTCTACTCGGGAATTCCATCGATCCTGGCACGTGGAGAAAGCATCCCATCTAGAGTACATCTCCTGTCATGGTGCGATAGGTCCGTACATAGACGAATGCTCCTCGAACTGTGAAGAACCGGGGTCGTCCCCCTCTACAGGATCAGCGGCAACATATCCACCACTAGGGCCCTCTCCAAACGGAATGGAAGGAGCAGCAGCAGGGGCATCACCGGTCGGCATCCGGCTATCATTGGGAATCCACCAACCCGCATATGAGGGCGAATAGGCAAAATCCCGGGGAACAATCAGAATGTGGCCCTCATAGGATGACCAAACCAAATCACCATCCCGCCCCAGTGGCTTCATCATAGAGCACACCTTCATGTGCGCTAAATCATACACTGCGTAGGCAACAGGCCGAGGAATCTGATCGCAGGCAATAACTCGAGCACAAAGGAGTGTAATCAAACCACCCCCACAAATATCACGTGCCTCGCCATCACGAATCCTCTTCAAGGAACCCAAGAAAAGGGAAGCCCAACACGGCGTATACTCGACAGCTCCCAAGATGCTCATAAATCACTGGAAGTCCTTCATGGGCACCTTCCCATCATCCGCATGGCCAAAGAAATCTCGCATCATCACCTTGTGGATCAACCGCAGACACGGGTTCACCAGTTTGGAATTCACTTCCTGACCCTTCCTGAATGTTCTTCCCGTAGCAGCCCGCCATAATTCCATCATCTCGGATTCGTTAATGCCATTCGACCATCCATCAGTTGGGTCCTTTGTAATACCCAGGGCCTCATGTATCAACTTCAGAGATAAGGAGTAATCACGCCCATTGTAAGTGAACGTGATCTTCCGCAAATGCCTATCGTCAGAGTCATTAGTATACCTCTTGAAGGAGGCAATAAACTGGTAGCACAACTCTGGATAGGCAGGGGCAGTCTTGTCCAGAAAGTTTCCTAACCCACATTGTGTCAAACACATTGTCACACAAGCGAGCAAACCCATCTGCTCCAGAGTCTGCTTGTGGAAGAACTTCGAAGCCAACACCTTCCTCTCCTTCACAATGTTGTACACCTCACTCTCATCCCTAGTCGACACTTTCTTCTTGCCTTTGGATGCCATAAGTAGGAAATTGAAATGCTCAAAGCAAAGGCAAACAAGAGAACTTACAACCAAGCAAACACGCAGCCTGGAGAGTCTCAACGCGGCGCGGTAAGGGTCGCGGTGAGAAACTGAGAGCTGTGGCCGGGTCACGGCAAAGTCGGCGCGGGGCGGTGGCAGCAGCGACGCGAAGCGGGGGCAGCGCGAGGCGGTACAACGGCGAGGCGGGACTACGGCGACGCGGCGGGTTGTGTTTGGGCTTGGTTGTGAGGCTAGACTCCAATTTGGGGATTGGGGGCTAGATTATGCTCAAGGTCGAGAGGGGATTCAAGGAGAGAGAGGGGAAATAGATATGGGGGCTTAAGGGAGGTGTTGGAATGGGGGTTAGATAGTGGGTTAGGTCAAGAAAAGGGAAAGGAAAAGGGATGTTGGGCCGGTCATGTACCATGGCCCAAAAGAGAAATCTTGTCCTATAAAGAGGCCCAATCCATCAAAACCTTAGTGACCACTGAAGAAATAAGCTTTTACTCACCCGTTTAAGGTTTTTTCGGGGCCTATTATTCTTGTTTTTTTTTTGTTTAAGAGTTGAGAAGTTATACCTGACCTTCACCGCGGGGCGGGGAGCTCCACCGCGGGGCGGTGAGAATGGCTGGGTACCACATCTCTTCTCGGTTTTACTTTCGCACCTGTAATGTGAGTAATAGGCGAACGAAACAAAGCAAAATAAACTACAAAAATAATCTAATAAAAGAGGAAAATCAAGGAAAAAACTAACACGGGTTGCCTCCCGGACAGCGCCTTGGTTATCGTCATTGGCTCGACGTACTGCAAATCAACTACCATCTCGAATAGGATCCCTTCGAAATCCTCCAACTCGTCTCTTCCTATGGAGATATCTCATGGAAGGGTTTAAACCTGAGACCATGTTCCCTCTTTGCCAACCACTCCATGTTCATTCTCTTCGGAGTGTCTCCTCCATACTTAGAACGATGCGGGGGCCGATATGGCTCAATCTGCATATGCTGCGCGTCACTAGATAAAGGCTCACAGCCTTGTATGGTTAGTGCAGGGGGGCAAGTGCCCAAAGTAGAGGGATCTCCTATGTCATCTAACAACACATCCGTAGTAAGCAACTCATGCAAATCAATAGGTCCTCTAGTAGTGGAACACTCAACTACGGTCTCTACTGCATCAATTTTTATATTTTCGTGCACAGAATTATCACTAGCGCTAATGCAGAGAGGAGTGGGCAATTCAATGGGGTTAGCTTTATGAATGTCATGCTTAAACATAATTCCATCAAATTCCATAGTCAAAGTGCCACTATCTACATCAATTTTGTCATGGAAGTTTTCATAAAAGGTCGCCCTAACATAACAGGAGCAACTTGTTCATCGTAATCCATGTCCATAACAAAGAAATCAGGAGGGAAAATCAAAGGACCTATCCTAACAAGTACATCTTCTATAATGCCCTTAGGGGACACACAAGAACCATCAGCAAGCTGTATAACAGTATTCGAATCATGCAAGGGCCCTAATTCCAGTTTTTCAATCAAAGAATAGGGTAGGACATTAATTGAGGCACCCAAGTCTAGCATTGCTTTCTCAAAAAGATGCCCACCTATAGTGATAGGAATTGTAAAAGTACCTGGATCCTTGAATTTCTCAGGGAGACGTTTCTGAACCACCGCTGACACTTGTTCACCCACTGGACTCTTCTTCTGGGTCTTTTGTTTCTGAGCCCTCTTCACCGTGCATAGCTCCTTTAAGAACTTGGCGTATCGCGGGATAGCCTTAATAAGCTTCAGCAGGGGGATGTTCACCTCACAGTTCTGAAATGTTTCGAACAGATCCATGTCGTCGACAACTCTTCTAGCCTTTAGCGCCTCTGGAAAAGGTGCTAGGGGCTTCTCTGATCCTAGAGGAGGGAACCTGGGCCGAACGTAATTATCAACATAGGTGTCTTCAGCGGGAACAGATTTTCGAGGGTCAGGTCGCGGCGAGCCCACCGCGGGGCGTAAGTGGTCGCCGTGGGGCGGTGGGGTCGCGGTGTCTTTCCTGAGCACAGATGCCGGGTCGCGGTGAGGGTCGCCGCGGGGCGGTGAAGTCACGGTGTCATCGATCGCGGGGCGCTCAGTGACTTCTTTCTCCGGATTCTCGTTCTCCTCTTCAGCAATTGGAGCAACGACTGTCTTACCACTTCTTAGCGTGATAGCACTCACGTTTTCTCTAGGATTCACAATGGTCTGGGATGGCAGAGAGTTTGAGGCCCTTTGGTTAATCTTGGTCACCTCATCGGCTAACTGGCCAATCTGCCTCTCCATGTTCTTGATACTCGACTCAGTGGCTTGCACATGTGTGGCAAAGTGCTGTGTCAACGTCTTCAGCAAATCCTCTGTAGAAGCTCCAGAAGTTTGACCTTGAGGTCTCTGTTGGTACTAAGCCCTTTGCTGGTATTGTTGTGGCTGAGCCGGCTGGTATTGCTGTTGTGCCGGTTGCTGACCGCCCTGAGGGTCACTCCATCTGAATCCTGGGTGATCACGGCCTCTCTGGTTGTAATTAGGCTGTCCACCATATTGTTGTCTAGAAGCGTCGTAGCCTCCTACAGCACTGACTTCGGCAATACCGTCCTCTTGCAGCTAAGGACAAGCCTCGGTGTGGTGGGCATGATTAGAGCAAAGACCGCATGCTCTGGCGTGTTGAGGAGCATTCTGATCTGCTATCTTCATAACTATCTCCTTCAACTCGGCCAACTCAGTCAATACCGGGCTTGGTCCTGCAGGGGTCACAGCATTGACCGCCTTCCTCTGGTATGTCTTCCCGAAATTCTGGGTGCTCTCACTCATTTCCTGGAGTCTATTCATAGCGTCATCCGGTGTCAGGTTCAGAATACTTCCACCGCATGCAGCATCAACCATTCTTCTTCTTTGGTCCAGCAGACCATTATGCAAATAGAGAACAAGATCTTGCTTGGCATACCCGTGGAATGGGCAGCTGGAACAAAGCCTCTTTACCTCTCCAGATAATCATAAAGTGTTTCATCACCAGCCTGCTCGATGTTAGCAATTGCCTTTTTCAAAGTATTTGCCTTCTTCGTGGGAAAATATTTGTCCAGGAATGCTTTGTGAAGCTTCGTCCATGTATCTATGGTTCCTGGCGGCAGGTGATAATACCAATCGCTCGCAGAGTCGAGTAGAGAGAAACCAAAAGCTCTCATCTTGATTTGATCTTCGGTCACGTTCCTGGGCTTCATGGTCATGCAGACATTGTGGAACTTGCCCAGGTGAGAAATCGGATCCTCTCCACTCAGACCGTGGAATTTAGGGAGGTAAGCAACAACTCCCGACTTCAATTCAAAGTTCACCCCTTCTCCGAGTGCAGGGATGATGACAGCTAGGGGTTGAGCCCCAATATTCGGCTCAGTAAGCTCTCTCAGGGTTCCAGTTCCAGCCATTGCAATAGCTGGGGTAGTAGCAGTCTCAATGGTTTCGGTCTCTTCTTTCTCTCCTCTTTGATTGCGCAGGCTTCCAAGAAAAGATCTTTCAATCTCTGGATCCAAAGCTAGAAGGGGAGAGTCAGTACTACGGGTGTCGACCATAAGATAGGTCTCCACCAACAATCAATCACGAAAACACACAACAAACAAAAAACCTTCCCCGGCAACGGCGCCAAATTTGACGGGGCTAAAAATGCACAAGCAAATGTCGTTGATTAACCTTATCAAAGTAAATTATCCTAACCAACCTACTAAACAGAGTATAACAGACAAGTAAGGGTCGAATCCCACAGAGAAGGTATGATGTAGTATGCAAACGTGAATGACGAATAACAAGTAACTGGGGGGTTTTGTAATCAAGAAAGCAAACAAACAAAGTAAACAAATTTGGTTTATGTAGGAAGAAAGTATGATGAGGGGAAGTAGTTCCACTAGACCGAAATCCACAATACAGAGATAGGGTTTGATCACTGAAATCTATTTTGCCCAAGTTCGTTTATTTATCCTTATAGTCGTTCCCACCCTGGTCGTAAGTACTATTGATTCTCACAGTTGTCAATAGACTTATTACTATGCCAATGATAAAACACAACTGATTCTCACAGTTGTCAGCGTACTTTATCACCAACACAGCAATAGCAATGCACACAAGGATATAGGATACATGCAAGTAGAAAGACATACAAGTACTCACTCCCCTACTTAACATGCAATTGATTCTCACACACAATTGTACGCTCGGGACCCCTATACGCACAATTGTGTTTTCCACTAGATATGCACTCGAAACCCCTATATGCAATCCTAGCAATTGATAAAACGTATTCAACCTAGTTGATCAGGCTAAGAAGAATAACAAGAAATCAATAATCCATATAACCAAGAGAATCAATCCAACACTTATAAGGATAAGAACAAGGAATAGAAATCTCACAAACACATCAACTGTACTGCTTCAATCGTCTAGCAGAACAAAGGGAAATTAGCTCTCCATCAAAGGGGATGAAAAACTCTAATTAGAAATTACGTTGAAACAATAGTGCGTCTGATGATGATGATTTGGAGGCTATGGGAAAAGAGGTTAAATAGAGTTAACCTAAATCCCCAAGATCACAAACCATATCTTACAAGGAAATAAAATAATAAAATAAAGGAAATCTGACTAATGCATAAAAAAAATAAAGTAAAAAAAAATAACTCTGGCCGCGAGGTCACTAAGCACAGCCACCGCGGGGCGTCGAACTCTCCACCGCTGGGCGATGGCTTCCTATGGCGCGGGCTCCCTTCTTTACTGAGAGTCATCGCCGGGTCGCGGCGAGGATCGCCGCGGGGCGGTGAACTCCAATCCTCCAGCTCTCTTCTTCTTCTCTTCTTTGATGCTCTCCATTACTACCAAGTGTTGGTAGCCTTCTCCATAAATGCTCCAGCAGCTCCATCCTCATCTTCATGCTCCATCTAAGCTGTAAATCCTTGGATTTCTTCACTTCTCTCCATAACATCTGGATTGCAGACTTAGCACCAAAACTCATCCAAAACTCCTTCAAATTATGCTAATAGTTGCTAGTAAAGGTGTATGAAATAACACCTATCAAATTCCCCCATACTTAGACCTTTACTCGTTCCGAGTAAACTAAAGAAAATCTCACCCTCTCAATCAACACCAAGGCCTCAGGAAGTACAAGAAACGTGACACTAGCAACTACCAACACCAAGGCCTCAGGTCGCCGTTCTTGACGGCGGTCGCCATTCTTTGCGGCGGTCGCCGCAGTTCATCACGGCGGGTGCCGTGAAGAATGCGGCGGTCGCCGTGAAGAACTCAGACGACAGAAGCGGCGAGAAAACTCACCCAAAACATGAGCGACTCGGCCTCCTTCGACTTGCTTTGATTTCTAACCTCCAAGGCTACCAAAAGCTTCACAAAAGCACTCAGGAAACACCACCAAACGACCTCCGGTGAAAGCTTCAGAAATCCGGCGAGGCACAACTCCGGTGAGGCAAGAATTTGGGAGAGCTTGGGCTGTGGATTGAGCTCAAAAACCCCTCCCAGACACCTCCTTTTATAGCCAAATGCCAGGAAACACCATGATGGCCCTACGACGAGCTACTCCGGCGCTGCCAGAGCCACGCCGGCGACCTTCGGGCAAGGACCTCCGGACAACAATGACGGCGGGCGCCGCCATAAATGCGGCGGGCGCCGCCATAGGCCTGGCGTCCCCAGCTAGGAGAAGACCCAGCCTGCTCCTCGAGCCTGGCGACGGCGGGCGCCGCCATAAATGCGGCGGTCGCCGCCCCTGTGGCTTTGCCGCCTCCTCAGCTCTTAGACGAAAACGATATTAACCCGGGATAAAATTATCGTACGCGAATGAGTATTAAAATCCAAAGCACGTCGTCTGTATATTATTTCACTGAGAAAAATATTACGGATACAGAGCACATTACAGAATGTCTCCAACTTTCTGAATTAAATCCGACGTACATAACGGATACTCGGGAAAAATCCCGGAACTCCAGAAATAGCTTACAAAAATATGGGGTATCACAAATACCTCCTTTCTTAGGGACAACCTGAGTTGGACTTACCCATTGGCTATCGGAAATAGGGAAGTTCATATCAGCTTTAAGGAGTTTCAGCACCTCCTTCTTGACCACTTCCATCATTGGAGGATTGAGTCTTCTCTGTGGCTGCCTAGATGGTTTGGCTCCATCTTCAAGTAGAATCCTATGCATACAAGTCGAGGGACTTATCCCTTTTATGTCTGCAATGGTCCATCCTAGCGCAGTCTTGTACTCCCTGAACACGCCTAATAGCTTCATTTCTTGGTCTTCAGAAAGCTTATTAGACACAATGACTGGCAAAGTGTCGTTGGCTCCAAGAAATACGTACTTGAGGTGATCCGGCAATGGCTTCAATTCAATCTCGGGAGCCTGTACAACAGAGGGAACAAGCTTCTCGCTCGGGTTTAGTAAATTGGGGCCAACGCCCAAAGGATCTATAGGAAACTTACCATATGCATCCATCTGAGCTATGATTTCCTGCATGTTAGTTGGTAAAGAGTATTCCTTATGGGACAAATCCAAATTATTCTCAACAATGGACATCAACTCATCAGGACCTGATATATCAAATATATCTTGCGTAATAGAATCAATCACATCAATGGAGCATAAAGAATGGTCTTCATTGGGGTGTTTCATAGCTTCATATATATTATATTCCACCTTCTCCCCATCGAATTCCATAGAAAGTGTCCCACTTTGCAAATCAAGTTTAGTCTTAGCAGTTTTCAAATATGGTCTACCTAACAGTATAGGAGTCGCCTTTGTATCCATATCCATATCTAAGACATAAAAATATGCAGGGAATATCAATTTATCAACCATAACAAGAACATCCTCTACTACTCCTCTAGGGTAGACACTAGACATATCAGCTAATTGAATTACAATTCCTGTTTCCTGCAGAGGTCCAAGTCTAAGAGATTCAAAGAATGGAGGCACCAAGATCAAGCATAGCTCTTTAAAATTTAGTGTCACCAATAATACAAAGAATGCTCCACATACCTGGATCACCGCACTTCTTTGGCATACGCCTCTGGAATACAGCGGATACGCGTTTGCTGACCTTGACTTTTTCCTTGCCCTTCAGCTTCTGATTTCTCTTGATGGTGTATAGCTCCTTTAAAAACTTAGCGTACCTAGGTACACTCTTTACAAGCTTAAGGAGGGGGATGTTTACCTCACACTTACTGAAGGTGTCGAAGAGATCCTTGTCGTCGATTATTCTCCTTTCCTTTAGTGCCTCCGGAAAGGGGGCAGGGGGCTTTTCAGAACCAAGAGGAGGCAAATTTGGACGAACAAAGGGGTCCTTTTCTTCGTCATGATCAAGATTTGGGCTTTCACCGCGGGGCGGTGTTCTTGGCCGCGGGGCGGTGGTGGTAACTCAGGGGAACTGAGAGTTCCCGCCGGGTCGCGGTCGCAAGCACCGCGGGTGATACAAGTGGTAAGGCATTGCCCTTGTATCTAAAGGTCCCATGTTCGATCCCCGTGGGCAACAACCTACCCATTTAAATGGGGGAAGGGTTGGGTGTGTGGGCTGCATGCCCTTGGACAACCAGGCGGCACCAGTACCGGCGCCGGCACCGTTGGGTGGTTGGGCGGCTTGGTGGCTGGGGTAGCTTGGCCTGGGATGTTACAATCTTATAGTTTTCCTTTATATTTCTTGTGATATAAGCTTATATCCTATAGTTTTCCTTTATATTTCATGTGATATAAGCTTATATCCTATAGTTTTCCTTTATATTTCATGTGAATATACTTATATCCTATAGTTTTCCTTTATATTTCATGTGATATAAGCTTATATACTATAGTTTTCCTTTATATTTCATGTGAATATACTTATATCCTATAGTTTTCCTTTATATTTCATGTGATATAAGCTTATATCCTATAGTTTTCCTTTATATTTCATGTGTTATAAGCTTATATCCTATAGTTTTCCTTTATATTTCATGTGATATAAGCTTATATCCTATAGTTTTCCTTTATATTTCATCTGATATAAGCTTATATACTATAGTTTTCTTTTATATTTCATGTGAATATACTTATATCCTATAGTTTTAGTTTATATTTCATGTGATATAAGCTTATATCCTATAATTTTCCTTTATATTTCATGTGAATATACTTAAATCCTATAGTTTTCCTTTATTTTTCATGTGAATATACTTATATCCTATAGTTTTCCTTTATATTTCATGTGATATAAGCTTATATCCTATAGTTTTCCTTTATATTTCATGCGATATAAGCTTATATACTATAGTTTTCCTTTATATTTCATGTGAATATACTTATATCCTATAGTTTTCCTTTATATTTCATGTGATATAAGCTTATATCCTATAGTTTTTCTTTATATTTCATGTGAATATACTTATATCCTATAGTTTTCCTTTATATTTCATGTGATATAAGCTTATATGCTATAGTTTTCCTTTATATTTCATGTGAATAAGCTTATATCCTATAGTTTTCCTTTATATTTCATGTGAACCGAGTCGAGGAATCTCTGGGACGCACGTGGAATGGGAGGGGCCGAAGGCGTCACGTCACCCGTCAGATACTCGATCCAATGGATCATCTGATCTGTAAGACGGGGAGGTGTATCGTCGTACTGGGCCAGATAAGCCGTCATCTCGTCGGCCACCAACTGTGATCGCTATATTAAAAAAATACATCAAAATAAACATAAATAAAATACATCAAAATAAACATAAGAAAATGATGATATACCGTGACAGTGGAAGCCGGGGGAGGTGGAGGGACTGAAGGGACAGGATCTCCTGCATGTGGGTCTTGTCTGACGGACCGGAAATCCAAATATGGATGAGACATCTGGTCAATCCAATCGAGGTATGCGTGATAAGACCATGCAACTCGATCAACGGCCTCGGGTCCGCATCCCACAGACAGTGCTCATCCCTGTACTCCCTGACATACGACGAGAGCCTTGCATGTCGGGCAACTTTCCTCGGCTCTGGTGGCGCCTGCGGAATACACTGCATGTACCCGAACTGACGGAGGCAACGGTCGGGCATGTACGGCTCTCGTACGTCAAAAAACTCGATGACGCCTCGATATAGCGACGGAGCGTACCTCGGATCGCTGAAGTTTAGCTTTCCCCACGGTTGCCACCGCACCTGAAATAAAATAACAACTAAGTCAAATGCCAATAAATAATCGAAAAATCCGAAATTCGAACGTAACGCTTTTTTTATTACCTCTGAATACTTCATGGCGTCCAAAACCCGACGCAGGGAGATAAGGCGATCCGAGTCATTTCCCTGAGGAGCCTCCCTCCCGTCACGGGCTACAGCCCGTGTATCCCCCATGTGCTCCAGGTCAGGTGATGCATGATCTCGGAATGCGTGAAAGAATGTCCAAATCCACGTTTGTATAAAAAATCATATATTCGTTAGCATTTATATCAAAAAATCATGTAAATATAAAAAATATATTATTACCCTCAAAAGCAGCGGACATCCGGCCAATCCCTGGGCCTGGGCCCGCAATGCCATACCCAAATGTCGGTATAGGTTGGCCAGGACACCAACACCCCAGGTATAACGGCCGGTGCGGTCATGATCAACGAGGAGCGACAGATACATCGCCTTCACCTTCTGCCCTGACTTGTCTGTGAAGACGTTACTGCCCAATAGCATGAGCAAGTACATCGAAGCAATATGACGCTCGTTCCTGAGATTAGTAATATTAATTTAATTATAAAATGTATAAAAAATACCCTAAAAATCCTAATATTAATAAAACTACGGATATATATACCTTTGGGCCGCTCGACATAATAAGACACACCGTTGCCTCGATCAGCGGCCTCGGGTCCGCATCCCACAAACAGTGCTCATCCCTGTACTCCGTGACATACGACGAGAGCCTTGCATGTCGGACAACTTTCCTCGGCTCTGGTGGCGCCTGCGGAATACACTGCATGTACCCGAACTGACGGAGGCAACGGTCGGGCATGTACGGCTCTCGTACGTCAAAAAACTCGATGATGCCTCGATATAGCGACGGAGCGTACCTCAGATCGCTGAAATTTAGCTTTCCCCATGGTTGCCACCGCACCTGAAATAAAATAACAACTAAGTCAAATGCCAATAAATAATTGAAAAATCCGAAATTCGAACGTAACGCTTTTCTTATTACCTCTGAATACTTCATGGCGTCCAAAACCCGACGCAGGAAGATAAGGCGATCTGAGTCACTGCCGTGAGGAGCCTCCCTCCCGTCACGGGCTGCAGCCCGTGTATCCCCCATGTGATCCAGGTCAGGTGACGCATGACCTCAGAATGCGTGAAAGTATGTCCAAATCCACGTCTGTACAAAAAATCATATATTCGTTAGCATTTATATCAAAAAATCATGTAAATATAAAAAAATATATTATTACCCTCAAAAGCAGTGGACATCCGACCAATCCTTGTGCCTGGGCCCGCGATGCCATACCCAAATGCCGGTATAGGTTGGCCAGGACACCAACACCCCATGTATAACGGCCGGTGCGGTCGTGATCAAGGAGGAGCGACAGATACTTCGCCTTCACCTTCTACCCTGACTTGTCTTTGAAGACGGTACTACCCAATAGCATGAGCAAGTACATCGAAGCAATATGACGCTCGTTCCTGAGATTAGTAAAATTAATTTAATTATAAAATGTATAAAAATTACCCTAAAAATCCTAATATTAATAAAACTACAGATATATATACCTCTGGGCCGCTCGACATAATAAGACACAACGATTCTTCAACGTTGTATTGATCGCAAAGCCGCCACCTAAAAAAAAGAAATAAAACCAAATACGATGATTTCAACAACATTTTAATTAAAATATATTAAATAAATGATAAATAGGTATACAATTTATTACTTGATGCCATCTGCGAGACGACAGATACATCAATCCCATGCATCTCCGCTGCAGCGGCAAATATCTCGGCGTCGGGTATATCCGA
Source organism: Rheum nobile (assembly GCA_027886185.1). Classification (NCBI taxonomy): domain Eukaryota; kingdom Viridiplantae; phylum Streptophyta; class Magnoliopsida; order Caryophyllales; family Polygonaceae; genus Rheum; species Rheum nobile. The sequence goes on from WOAB01000040.1 coordinate 9,424,357, forward strand.
TACCACCGCCGTCCCATCGATGGGGATCTCCAAAATATGGAAGACGTCGTGGAGTGTGATCGTGATCTCCCTCCACGGAAAATGGAAGGAGTTCGTCTCCGGATGCCACCGCTCCACAAACGCCGATATCAGCATGGGGTCCATCCGACGGAACTCCAGGGACCCCAGGGATGTGATGCCGCTCCGCTGCGCAAGCGGCCACCACGAATCCGGGTCCTGCCTCTGGAACTCGTAGATCGCGGAGAAATGAGGGTGGTGGGTGTACGGCTTTAGTATCTTCCTCAGTTGAAACCCAATATGTAACGGATCAGGATTAATTAAAATATTGCATATTTTATTAATTTTTTTTATTATTTAAATATCTGATAAAATACGTACCGGATCGGGATCCACAGGTGATAAGGGAGGGTCATGCGTAAGTCGCTCTGTATGTGTCCAAATAATGGCAGCGACATGCGTCGGGTATGTCCCCAGTAGACTGCGAGACCCGGGATCTCCTGGCATCCATGCCTCCTCCGGCGCACCCCCCTCGGGATCCGCATCTGCCACGTGAGGAGGAGGGGTCACTGATGTGACCCTGCCTCCCATGACAGCCCAAGACGAGGAAGAAGCCATGACCGTGGGCTCAGAAGAGCCAAGTACGAAGACCGCGATCTTAGTCATACTCCTCGCATCTGGAACAGAGACCGCGATCTCATTCAAGCGTCTCTATCCAAGACCAAAGATCGCGTGCCTCAACGCGTCTTCCTGGAAGCGACTCAATGTTGAACGCGATCTCCTTCAAGCGACTCAACCTCCTTCAATGCTGGTCGCGTTCTATCTGAAGATTCTCACATTGAATGCCTTTAACGCGTTCTTTTGAGTCACTTTCTATATTTAGTATTTATAGAGTTTTAGATAGTTTCTATTTATAGCGTTTCTATTTTTTCTATTTTTGGGTTTGTGCCTTTTGCATGCTTGCATGGGCTAGCCCATAGGTTCGTCTCGGTCCAAGCCCATTAGGTCTTGGCCGAGTTCTTTGGCTATTTAAAGCCCCCGTTGTTATTCTTATTTCTTATGTTCAATTTTAATCAAGGTTTCAAGTAGAGTGTTTATCCTCCTTCCCTTGATCGGACGTCACCCTCTATCTTCGCATCCCCTTACCTCCGCCGCCGACGCTATGGCAAACGCTTGAACCTTCAAGCCAGTCTTCACTAGTGGAAAAAACCCTTGTTGAGGCGGGCCTTTTGACACTTTTTGAGGCGTACACCGTTCGCCTCAACCAAGGGGGCTGCAACAAGTGGGTACACTTTTTGAGGCGGGCGTTATACGCCTCAAAAAGGACCTTATTGAGGCGGGCCTCCGAAGCCCGCCTCAACAAGTCCCTCAATTTGGCGCCAAAATGAGGGACTTGTTGAGGCGGGCTTCGGAGGCCCACCTCAACAAGTCGCATTTTCCACGTTTTAGCCCGGATCTGGGTAAGTCCGGACTAAAAAGCATTGTGTTTAAACAAAAAAAACTGGACATTTTAGCCCGGATCTCTTCCACATCCGGGCTAAAAAGTCCAATTTTTTACAAAAAAAAATGCAAAAAAATCCAATCACAGCTGTATATTTTACTAACAAATTCCAACTCACATTTCCACTAACAAATTCGTGGCGCTAAACACAACAAAAACACTAGATACAACAGATGTAATATGAACAGCAAAAAAATAGCACAGGACAGTCCTTCATGCCAAATTTGATACTTTACTACATTTAATAGACGAACAACAGCCTTATTTAACGCACATCACCATCAAACATCAACAAATGCTAACTGAACTTCTTTGTGATTGCGAAGCATCAAGGAGAGGGAAAGAGCAAAACCTATATATAGACCATATACCTACCAAAAACTTCATTCTTGTATTAGAATGAAAATCCGAGCCATGAAAACCAGATAAAGTACAATGACAAAGAAAATGAAAGAATTGACAAAGGGATGACGATGAAGTTAATAAGAGACATCATTGCTTATCCTCTAAACGCTGCAACAAGGATTTGGCGAAGCTTTGTTGCCTGCGTAGAGTGTATACGAAATGAACAAATCAAACAAAGTAAAATATAAACAAATAATAATAAAATTACCAGAAACATAGAGGTAAAAGAAAAAGAAGATTATCTGGGATTGCAAACTCCAATATAGCTCAAATTAGTACTGCCAATGTTTGGGACAGTGCAATGTGCTTCCAGATTCTTATTCGTTCTACTCTACTTGATATCTTTCCTTTCACGTTTTTTGAAAAAGTTGAAAATATAATAGCAGGAATAACAATCTTCAAGATTTGCCTACTAATTCTTTCTTATAGGTGTCCTCTAAAAAGACAGCTATTCTAGCACCATAGAAACAGTAGGCTTAATATCACCAAAGAATCACTATAATGAAGAGCTTTAGCTTGTGTTTAGCAATTGAGACCTCTTGTTTCACTTTGTGTACCACCTACATGTGATTGGCTGATAGAGTTGAACAATAAACTAAAATATCTATATCGAGCAAATAAAGTGAATAAAAAAATCAAATATACCATTCAGGATGAAAGAGATGCAATTGTCATATATTGTAATGTAGACGATATTTACTTGCATGTTTAAAGCCCTTTGAAGAAAAGGAATGACAGATGAGGACAGCAATCCTACATTCTTTCTAAGTCTATTAAAAATGCGGAAATGAGGAAATTAACCATACTTGCGCTCAGTAAGCTTTGGGCTAGGACGTGCATACTTCAAATAACCATCCCAAGGAACCTTTTTGAGACCTGCTCTGACTGATATCGAGTCTCTAACCCTGGCATCAGGAACAGCATGAACTCAATTTCTTCATGTAGCTCTACACAAAACTAATATTTGTGGAACTACAAAGTATTACAAGTAGAATACAATAGTAAAAGTTTTAGTTACAAAAATGTAATAAAAATTCTTAACCTCTCTGCAAACTCAATAGGAGTTTCTCCAGGCCTTAAACTCTGGGGTTCCAGATACCACACATCACAAACCACTACCTACGAGGTCATTAACTGGAGTAGATGCATTGTAAATGATTGCCTGAAAATCAAGATTTACTTAGTATACCCTTGTCTGAAAAAATCAAAGGCATTCAACCTTTAGTGTTTTGCATCTAGCAGAAGTGATGAGTTTATTTTCTTAGCACAATTGACGAAATGACAAACCTATTAACAAAGTTCTCCAATATCACAAAATCTCAAAACAAAGTGTTTTGCATCTGGCCATATTGTTATAGGTACCTTGACGATTGAACACGGTGAAAACCAACCTAGGGTCGACAACAACAACCCACCTCAACCACCGTTGGATCCACCCCAAGACCAACCACTGGTTGACCCCCCACAACAGGACCCTCTCATCGCGTTGTCCGAGGAGAAAAGGGAGATCCATGCCCTTAGACAAGAGAACGCAGCTTTTAGAGCCCAACAACGCGAGGCACAACTCGTGCCCAACCCAATTCCCCTGAGTACAATGGACGCGTCAGCTCAACCACGAGCCACCGACGCCGGTCCTTCAAAGACAAGAGTCGACAAAGGCAAAGGAATCATGCCTTAGACATCTCATCATCAACCACAACTCAATCATATGCAGAGTGTCATTGAGAGTCGCCAAGGCTTCGTTTCCCACGCGGACCGCTACGTGCCCAGAGCCACAACCGCTGGCTTCGACAACGGCTCCGACTACGACTGCGACGCCGAGGATACTCAAGGTAAGTATTCTGAACCATACAACTTTGATGATCGCTATGCCTCTAGGAGAACCCAGCGACGCATATCGGGTTCATCGCCACGCGAAGGCCGCCCTCACCGAGCCGAGCAAGCCGACGCGACGCCAAGGAGACCCAGTCGCCGACCAAGTGGGCATACGCGACGCGATGAGACCAACTTGAGGACACCAACTACCCAGCCACAGAGCCATGATGTACGCGATCACCGTCGACACCAGAGTGTTCGAACGCCGCGTTACGGATCTGATGGCTATGCGTCGATCACACCCAATGTCCACGACGACTTCGACGAGTATGACGACGAAGAGATCGAGGACTCAGGTATGCTCAACCCTAATTTTTTTTACCCCCCTCTTGGAGATCCACTAGAATTGTAGGATCGCCCTTCGGATTGGATACCTCCACCGCGTCTCCAGCCACAAGGAGAACGCGTTCGTGACATTGGCGGCGAGCACCGCGATGTTATGCAAAGGGACATTCGACGCGACAACTACGATGCCCAACCGCGAAGACATCAACGCGATGACTGATCAGCGCTACTTTGTAGGGTTAACTAGGAGTTGCTACCGGAGTTTTAGGTACCATTTGGAGGTATTTAGAGCATTAATGTGGAGAATGGAGTCGAGGAGTAGAAGTGTAGATATGGTGGTTTGGAGAAGCTTAAACGAAGACATTAAGAAGACAGGAAGAAAACCACTTAAGAAGACTGAGGAGAAGACGAAGTTAAAAGAGAAGAGGAGCAACAGAGTCCAAACCGCGATCGCGGAACTGAGGCCGCAGTCGCGGACATTTACGAAAGGCGAGAAGAAGTACGAGACAAAACCGCGATCGCAGGCGAGCAAGCTGCCTGGTCGCGGTTAATTCGAGAGCAAAGGAATCAGAGTAGGAATTTTCCACGACCGCGGAAATTCATCCGCGATCGCGGAAATGTGCATCAGCGAGCCGCGTGGGAGTTCGTCTGAAGTTTCACTTTTATATAGTTTTCCTTTTAGTTTATTTTCTTTATTCCATTTATTTTATTTCCTTCTAAGAGTAGACTTGTTATCTTTTTAGCATTAGGTTTGGTTTTGAGGTTATTTAACCTAATTTCCATAGCAACTTTTCATTATGCAGATTCAGTTTTCATTCTACGTTCAATTTTTCCTTTGAGTTTTTGTTTCAAGACTATGAAGAACTAAGCACCCTTTGCTTAGTCCGACAATTGAAGCCTTGGTTTGAATTGGATTGTGAGATTATTCATTTACTCTATCTTTGAATGTTATTGATTCTCTTATGCTTCATTCCATTGAGTTATATTGATTTCTCTAGATTAGCTACCTAGTTTTATTGATATTATTCATATTGCAGGATTAGGATTTTGAATTCTATTGGTTGATCTAGTTCATCAATTGTTGTGATTAGTATTATTAATATTAGTTTCCCTAGCCTAACAAACTAGTTGAGATTGATATTATCTATAGTGCTAGTTACCTTAATCTGGTCAACTTGTTGAGATTAATATTGTTCATACCTAATTCAGAGTAGCAAACACGATTTACAGGAACGGGTTGTGAATGTTTATTATGAAGAGAATTGATTGCATGTCGAGTACTGATGGGTTGTTAAGTATTGCATGAGCCTATATATTCCTGAGCCTACTACTGCTGTTAGATTTATCTTGATAGTTTCTTGATTGTTTAATAGTTAGGGTTATCAGGACTAGTTGGACTGGTAACTAATTTAGAACAGGGATTAGGACATTCATGAGGATTGAGGACTAGGAATAATCAATGATCAATCAACCAAACTAAAGGTGGATATTTGTTTGGCTAAGTGTTTTTCCCAATTTGATTACAAACCTTTGCTTTTGTTTCCTTTGTTTATTTGTTTACAACCAACCAACCAAAACCCCCCTTTGTTACTATTGCATGCAAACTTACATTAAGAAAGAAAACTCCTCCCTGTGGGATTCGACCCTTGCTTGCCTATTCTACTGAGTTAGGTTTGTTTAGGATTATTTTGATAAGGCGATACGACTTTAGCTTCTGTCAATGACGCCTACGTGCCCAGGGATGAGTATGTCCGCGAAGATCGCCAAGAACACGATAGACGCCAGGTTGGATGCGATAAACCACATGGAGTGCACGCCTTTGAGAACCCTCTCTACGACGTCGCGCCAAACAACGCATTCAACCAAGCACCTGCCCAGACTCGATTCCAACGACACCAAGTCAAGGTAAAAATCGAGCCTTTTTATGGTGAATACAACCCCCCTGTTTTACTTGAATGGGTGCAGGCTACGGAGTACACACTTAGATATTGTCGAGTTCCCCCTGAGGAGCATGTCGACGCCGCGACACTTAATTTCCGAGGAGCCGCGCGAGTGTGGTGGCATCGCTTCGAGTATGACTGCGTTCGACGCCATAGGACAAGGGTCACCGAGTGGCATCAACTCGTGTACGTGATGACAAAGAAATAAGTGCCTCCAGACTATAGGAATCAAATGCGAATGGAGATAGCCATGGCTCGCCAAGGGTCGATGTCTCCACTCGAGTTCTTTTCCAAGCTTGAAGACATGTATTACAAGGCCAACATTTCCGTTGCACCATCGACATTGAGGACGAAATTCTTGAGTGGCTTGAACACTAACATCCGTGATCAACTCAAGATTTTGCCCATCCAGGATTTGAACACACTCACACATACGGCGATGCAAATCCATGCACAACTCTCTCGCCGGAAGTCTTACACTTATCCAAGTGGCCAACAAAGGTATTCTTCTAACCCTAATGGTTTAAATCCTACTCATGATCGCCCTAGTGCCTCTACCATAGTTGCGTCGAGCCAAGCTCCCGAAGCGAAGCCATCGACGCCAAGCACCGCGCCGCCCCAGAACATTCCAAGACAGGCTCCAGTGAGCACAAATCGCGCGCGTGACATTGAGTGTTACAAATGTGGTGGAAGAGGCCACTATAAGAAAGATTGCCCAAACGCTCGAAAGGTTTTGTTCTCCACAACCGCCGCCGGCTACGAGTCTTGTGACGACGAGGAGCAAACCCTAGAGGCCATCGATGACAGCAACGACGAAGAGGAAGACGCCTACGACTGTGAACCAGCTTCACTGCACGTGGGCACACCATTGAGCTTGGTGACGCATCGTCTCCTCACAGTCAAGGACGCGAGCTTACGCGACCAACGCGAGAACTTGTTCTACACAAGGGCTCTCGTCCACACATCTTCCTTGAGTGTCATAGTTGATGGAGGATCATGTGCTAACATTGTCAATGAGAAGGTCGTGACACACTTCAAGTTGCCTACGACGCCTCATCCCCAGCCTTATGCCCTCCAATGGATTTCTTCTAGTCTAGGTAACACAGTATCTCACCAATGCTTAATTTCTTTTTCCATAGGTCAATACTATGATTGCGTTTTATGTGATGTGATTGCAATGGACGCCACCCATCTCTTGCTTGGGCGTCCATGGCAGTTCGATCGTTGCGTACTTCACGATGGGTATCTAAACACATATGTGTTTACCTACCACGGGAAGCGCATGACTCTCTTACCAATGAATTCCCATGAGATTTTACAGGATCAGGTCGAGCGTGATAAAGACAAAACATTGGATGTGGCAAAGACCACGTCAACACCACCGCGACCCACCTCATATCCCAGAGATTCTTCCTTGCGGCAACAACTCGTCTCACACCATGACGCGCCCCAAGATAACACGCATTACAGGGACAAGGGGAGTGCCGCGCCTCCGAACACTGCGTTGTAGGGCAGTTGTGACCACAAGGTGCTTCTCGCCCGCCCAAGGGACTTCACTGCCGGTTTGAACAACAAGGTGCCTTCTTGCCTATTAGTGACAACCCCAAGCACGCAATGCGCACACATCGACGCGCATTTGCCACCAGCTTTCGCCGAGTTGCAAGCGGAGTTCACCGTGGATTTTCCAGAGGCGCCTCCCAGCACAACACTACCCTTGTGTAGCCTTCCACAGACAATCCACTAGGTGACTGGTGCCTATCTGCCACATAGCGGGCACAGTGGATTTGTGTTCGACACCGGAGACCTCCTTTGGGAGCACTTGCATGAGTATGTCGAACCCAAGTTCAACGATGGTGAAGCGGGGACGCTTCACAGCCAAGTGGGGGAGGATGATGTGACCCTGCCTCCCATGACGGCCCAAGACGAGGAAGAAGCCATGACCGTGGGCTCAGAAGAGCCAAATACAAAGACCGCGATCTTCGTCATACTCCTCGCATCTGGAACAGAGACCGCGATCTCATTCAAGCGTCTCTATCCAAGACCAAATATCGCGTGCCTCAACGCGTCTTCCTGCAAGCGACTCAATGTTGAACGTGATCTCCTTCAAGCGACTCTACCTCCTTCAATGCTGGTCGCGTTCTATCTGAAGATTCTCGCATTCAATGTCTTTAACGCGTTCTTTTGAGACACTTTCTATATTTAGTATTTATAGCGTTTTAGATAGTTTCTATTTATAGCGTTTCTATCTTTTCTATTTTTGGGTTTGTGCCTTTTGCATGCTTGCATGGGCTAGCCCATAGGTTCGTCTCGGTCCAAGCCCATTAGGTCTTGGCCGAGTTCTTTGGCTATTTAAAGCCCCCGTTGTTATTCTTATTTCTTACATTCAATTTTAATCAAGGTTTCAAGTAGAGTGTTTATCCTCCTTCCCTTGATCGGACGTCACCCTCTATCTTCGCATCCCCTTTCCTCCGCTTTCCTCCGCCGCCGACGCTACGGCAAACGCTTGAACCTTCAAGCCAGTCTTCCTTCGCATCTCCCTTCAACCAGAGTCGATGCTACGACACCCACAGTCGACGCTACGACACCCGCAGTCGACGCTACGACACCAACGACTTGTCTCTTCAAGTCATCTACCCCTCATCAAATCGCTTCCGCCAACGCTATCTTTCTCCCCAACAACCGCTTTCACCGCGTTCACCACCTCATACATCATCGCGTTCTTTAACGCGTTCACCATCGCCTTCACTGTTGTGACGTTCAAACGTGACTTCTCACCCAAGACTAGATCCCAAGGCGCCACCTTTTGACAATTGGCTTGTAATCGGAGGCAAGAACACATCAGTCACTGCCTCGGGAACGGGTCCCGCTGGCTCACGGGCGGGGGAGGAAGGCGTATCGTCCCTTGCCAAATCCTCGGCCGTCGAAACGGGAGGGGGCTCGATGCCCTCGGTGTAATCCCGCTCCAAGGCAAACGTCAATGCCTCCTCGTCGAATGCGTCGTTGTCGGCGGCGTCGATGTCGGGCATGGATGTGTCGCTACTATCGTCCTCAGGATCAGACATAGGTGCATCGTCTGGCTGGGCAACATCCAGTCGCGGACCCAAATCCGCCGTACCTCCGTCACCGCGTCGGGCCGACCCTATGACCCGTCGCTGTCCCAATCGACGAGAGCCTTTGTACGGCTGTCGAACGGAATGCAATGACTATTGTACCGCCTTTTTACAAATTTTGGAAAAAATATATTCAAAAAATTACTATAAATATTTGTTTTATATTGAATTACAAATTATTAACTATTTATTTCATTATTTCATTTCTAATTTTTTAAAAATTACAACATTTTCTCTTCTGTTTTACTTTCTTTTCATTTTCATTATATATGTTTTATATTGAATACAAATTACTTTCATTTCATTTTCATTGATATTAAATTAATTAGAATATTTTCAACCTTTACAAAACATTTATAATAATTAGAATATTTTCAAGGAATTAATTAAATCTAAACATTTATATTTATTAAATATTAAAATAAAATACCGAAAAATACATACTATCATTGCATGAGTTGATTTATATCTAAAAAATTCAATAATATTTGAAATAGATCTAATCGAAATTTATAAGTGCATATCTATAGATATTATTCTATTTCATTCAATGTAATCTAAACAATTCAGGCATATTCAATCCAAATTCAACCCAAATAATTATCTATAGATATGCACTTATAATTTCAAATCCAAATAATTATCTAAACATTTCAGACATATTCAATCCAAATTAACGTCTAATGAAAGTTCAAATATAAATTATAATTTCAACCCAATTTAACGTCTAATGAAAGTCCAAATTTAACGCCAAATTTAATTTACCTGTCGTAAACCTCCTCGTCGTCCTATCCCGACAGGTGTCTCGTCTGGAGCCGAAGTGGACGCTCCACGACCACGGGTATGAACGCCACCGGTCCGACGCCCTCGAATGCCGACACCACCAACCACACCACCACCACCAGCCGCGTCCGCCACCTCCTACCCCACCGTCGCGCCACCACCAACAGCCTCACCGCCACCACCACCAGCACCGACGCCGCCGAAAAGAGCTCCGCCGCCACCATCACCACCACCAGCCTCGACGCCGCCACCAGGAGAACCGCCACCACCACCACTAGCCTCGACGCCGCCATGGAATTCGCTGCCACCACCAGCCACGGCGGTCGAAACCTGCTCCACCGTCGCGCCACCAGCATCCGTCGCCGCTCCACCACCACAGCTCGGGGAGCTCATTTTTTGGATGGAAAGAGAATGATTGAGAGGAAAATCAGAGGGAGGAAGAACAAAGGAGGAAGAGAGAGGAAAATCGAGCCGCCGAAAAATCGAAATCGATCACCGCCGCCGCCGGAAGGAAGAGGAAGAAGGGCCTCGCTCGGCACTTATAACCTAATTAGCATATGCAAGATTCTGGCGTATGCCAGAATCTTGCATAGCGCATTTTTTTTTAAATAGCTCTACGCCAGGATCTTGCGTACACAAGATCCTTGCGTAGAGGTTTTATATTTTGTTTTTAAATTCATACGTATTTGGTTGAGATTTGCCTTCTATGCCGGTATATGGCATACACAATAGTTTGGCGTAGTATTTTGTAGTGCGAAACGTCAAAAAACGTAGTGCATATAGTAGCAGCCTTTTTAAATTAGTTTCTTCTACAGTAAAAACATACTTGGGTATAGATTTCGATTGATTACTTACCAGTTTTGGAAATTTGTGACTTGATTGGATGTTATCTGAAGTTCTGTAAATTGGCACTGAGCAATAAGTTAGCATGGCATGTATATAAATATCTCATGGTCTATCGTTAGGTAGGATTTGATAGCGTTTCCAGTAGAGCCTATGATAGATTCTGTAGTGACATATTTATCTGTAAGTTTTCCTGCACCTCTACATGTATGTTAGATGATGTATGTTCTTGTTATGTCATATCTGAATGTGATTCTCTCTATGTATCTGCTTATCTGAGATTCCTTTTTGCATGTAGTTTTGCGCGTATTAAATTTCTTATATAACTTATGTTGAGCAAAAATGTACACAAAATTGCAAAACACATTTTTATTATTTTTATTTTAGTTCAACATTCTCGTTTGACTCTTTTCATTAAAAATAATACAAATACAAACAAAACTTGAAAAGTTTTAATAATTTGGGCTGCACCCGAATTATAACGGGTTGCTTACGTATCTCTTGGAAGAGAATCAAGCCTTACGTAGTTCAGAGCATTTTATTTCCCGTACATCAGAGGAATGAGTCTAAACCCACCTTCTAGGAAGGGTTACCTAGACACGATCCAATTATCATTTGTATGTCGTGAATAAGATCAAACCCACCTTCTAGAAAGGGTTGTTTAACCTTTTCACTATATATGTTTGTTTGAAAAGGTTAAAATTTTGAATTGATTTTGTTTTAAATTTGAGGTTTGTGACTGTACTCGATACATATTACATTTAATACCGAGCTTCTACGTAGCCTTTGAAGGCGTCAAGTTTTTACTTAGTTCTTGAAAAGAACGAATCATTTGATGAAACTTTGATTTTAACTTAGGGTTGTGATTGAACTCGACGAGCGGTTGCTTTGTATCGAGTTTCCTACATACCTTTTTAAGAAGGATCAAATCGTATATAGTTCTTTAAAAATATCTTAATTTTGGTGTAACTGGGTTCGATACTCTTTTGATTGTAACAAACTTCCTACGTATCCACTTATATATAGTGAAATCAAGTCATTGTAGTTCACAATATATAATCCTGAAACTTATATAATATGGTAACACGTATGTTTTGAAATCAATTTTGTAAAACCATCATTGTATATTGATCCAAGTGTTACAAATGCCTTTCACTCTTGAAACTTAAATTGCATATTCTTCCTTTGTATTTGGAAACTAGCAATATTAAATGTATGATCAGGGCGGGTTGTACACGATTGATTTACCGTCAACCATGTGATTGTCCTAAACATAGTAAACCAATCAAGATTTTTTTCATGTCATGGTTTTGCACCGTTCATGAATACTCAAATTGGATGGACAAATAGTACATATCCCCCCTATGGCTATCCAAAGCATATATATATATATAATGTCACCCCCTTTGATTTATACACACTGTGTCTCTTAAAAGTTCTTCTTTATTTAAGGGTTTAAATGTTAATTTTATTCAAACATATAAGAGTTAGAACTCTTACGCTTAGTTCAATCCGCCGATTTTATTGGCTCACTCTCTATCCTATTTTAGGTAGCCCTAATATAAATACTTGGGGAACAAGTCTTAGAAAAGGGTTAGGGTTAAGAAAAAGCTGTAATCATTGATTATCAGAAAAAGAAGGGTTTTTGCTGGTTTTTTTTCAGCCATTGTTGTTCAAGATCGAAGGTTCTTTCCCTTTCCTTTATCAAATTCAATTGTGAGCATAAATTTGTTACCACAATTTGGCGCCGTCTGTGGGAAGCGGAAGGAAACAATGGTTGAAACAAGAGCACGGAGTACGTCTGCCGCCAACGACATGGAAAGGCTGGAGAGTGTGATCGCCGAGAGGGATCGACAACGGGCTGACTTCGAGTCGGCGATCACTGACAAGGACCGCCAAATTCAGGAGGCGTTGGCGGAGAAAGAACGCGAGGTCAAGGCTGTGCGCGAGGAATCCTTGGCTTTGCGAATGGCTTTCGAGAAGGCTCAGGGAAAAAGGCAGGAGGCGCCTCGCAATTCTGTCGCCGGGGTTTGCCGTCGGAATCTTACCAGCGGTGTTTGCTTGGGACCGCTTCATGAAGCCAGGTCGGGTCCGGCTCACAGCCGACTGGGTCAGAGAGAGAGCAACGAGACTCGCAGCCTTGGGCGAGACCATCGTCATGGACACCGGTCGTCGTCGTCGGCCTCTAGACAACATGGCAGCGCTGAGCGGGGGCGAGGTCTTGATCACCGGGGTGATCGCAGGTCCGTATCTAGGGGCGCCGGTGATCGCGAAGCGCCGATCGACGTGTCTGGTTCGCATGGAAGGGATCGATCCGAAAGTGTGAGTTCTGAGCCGGGTTACAGGCGAGTGAGGGATGCTGAGCGACGTTTGCTGAGATTGTTTGGTCACCAGGGCGATGCAATCGTCACTGCTCAAGATTAGGTGGTGAAGAAATTGGCAAGGATGACTGCTACTCCTTTTACCCGGGCAATACGGAATCAGCCTCCCCCGACGAAGTTCTCTTCCCCTTCGTTCGAGTTGTATGACGGAAAGAGTGACCCCGTCAACCACGTTGCTATGTACACTCACAAGATGGCATTGTGGATTGTCAATGATGCGCTGATGTGCAAAATGTTCCCCGCTAGTCTGTGAAAGATGGCTGCTAGATGGTTCCACTCGCTTACGTCGGACTCCATCCATTCGTGGGGACAGTTGGCTAGAGAATTTGTATCTCACTTTATAGCAAATAGCCAGGAACCGTCATCAGTCGATGCTCTATTCGCGATGAGAATGCGAAGGGGCGAGAGTTCGAGACAGTTTGCTTTGAGGTTCATGGAATGCTACTCAGATGTCGACGACTGCCATGAGAGAGTCACCGTTGCTGCTTTTAGATTGGCTCTTCCGCAGGTTTGCAAGTTGAGGGAGAGTTTGACGTTGAGACATCCCTCTACCATTTCAGAGCTGCATGAAAGACTGAGGCAGTACACCAAGTTGGAAGAGGATTCGAAGCCGATTAGGGATCACAGGTCCCGTTCTCCTTCGTGCAGAAATTCGGGAGGAAGTGAGGCGCCGGGTGAGTGAAGGCATTCGGCCCAAGGACGAGACAGGGGCTTGGTGCCCAGTTCGGCTATGTAGGTTGTCCACACCGCCTTTACTATCCCCATATATTTACCGCCTCATGAGTCAGATTAAGGATAAGCCATTCTTCAGGTGGCCACAGCCTATGAGGGGAGATCCTAGCGAACGGGACCAAAGCAAGTTTTGTACTTACCACAAGGACAAGGGTCACAGGACCGAGGATTGCAGAACTCTTAAGTATCATCTCGAAAGGCTAGCGAAGGAATGGTATCTCAAAGAGTTCATTGCAGCCGACGACGCTGCTGGGAAGGCTCAAGCTGTTGCGGCGGAGGAAGGGGTAATTGAGGTCCGCCTAAGCATGTCATACATGTAATTGAGGTGTCCTCGAGGCAAACCAAGAGTAGCCGCCATGGGTATAGGCGCGACTGTCATGCCATGGAAGTGATGAAGGCCGAGGTAACACAGAGGAAGAAGCTGAAGGAGTCGCCGGGGTCGGATTTGATTTTCTCCTCCGCCGATTTGGAGTGTGTTCAGCTTCCCCATAATAATCCTCTCGTCTTGACGATCGCCATCGAGGAGTATCAGGTTCGTAGAGTTCTCGTTGATTCTGGAAGTTCGGTTGAGATTATGTATTATGAGATGTTCAAGAAGCTAGGGAAAAAGCAGGAAGACTTGATTCCAGTGTCGACTTCGCTGCATGGTCTTGGTGCCTCTCCAATCTGGCCGTTGGGCATGCTCAGGGTTGACGTCATCGTCGGGTCCAAGACAGTGGTCGTTGAGTTTCTTGTTGTCAACGTACCTTCCGCCTACAACGCTATTTTGGGTAGACCATGGCTGCATGCCATGGAGGCGGTGCACTCGACATTGCACCAACTCCTCGTTTTTCCCTATGATGGCGGTATGGTGAGGGTGAGAGGCGATCAGCGGGCTGCAAGGCAGTCTTTGGGCATCCAGGGATCGTCGGGGACGGTCAACATGGTGCAGTCTGAGCCCCAGGTGTTGGATGACGTCAGAATTATGCTTGCAGACAAGTCCATCGATACCCTCCAGAAAGTCGCTGTAAGTAATTTCGAACCCGATAAATATTTTTTAATATGTTCTAACGTTTCAAGAAGCGAACTTGAGTCGTTGGCCGGACTCTTGAGAAGAAACAGATATGTTTTTGCATAGAGTCCCTATGAGATGCCCGGTTTGAGCCTGGATATCGCCTGTCATAAGCTTAATGTTGATAAGGCAATGAAACCCATTGTACAGAGAGCAAGGCGCTCGTCAGTTCAGCATACTGAGGTAGTCATTATTGAGCTTGAAAAGCTGGTCGACGCGGGTGTTGTCAAGGAAGTTCATTACCCCACGTGGTTAGCAAACACCGTTGTGGTGAAGAAGAAAAGGGGCGAATGGAGAGTTTGTGTTGATTTTAAGGATCTGAATAAGGCCTGCCCGAAGGATTTTTACCCTCTTCCCAAAATTGATCAATTGGTAGATGCTATAGCTGGCCATGCAAGGATGAGTTTTCTTGACGCTTATAGGGGATATCACCAAATCCCTATGTTTGAAGAAGATTAGGATAAAACCACGTTTATAACGCCTAGGGGCATTTTCTGTTACCTTGTAATGCCGTTTGGGTTGAAAAATGTAGGAGCTACCTTTTAGAGGACAATCGTCAATCTATTTTCTGATCTAATAGGGGTGACAGTCGAGGTGTATATTGACGATATGGTCATCAAGAGTGCACAAGAGGAAGATCACATGGAGGATCTACAACGAGTGTTCGACATCATGAGGAAGTCAGAGTTGCGTCTGAACGCGTCTAAGTGTGCTTTTGGGGTGAGTTCAGGCAAGTTTTTGGGTCATTTGGTAACGAGGCGCGGTATAGAGGCTAGTCCAGATCAGATAAAGGCAATTCAGGATATCCAGAGTCCCGGTAATGCGAAAGAGGTTCAGCGTTTGGCAGGGATGGCAGCTGCTTTGAACCGCTTTATTATTAAATCGTCTAACAAGTGTGGGGCTTTCTTCGGACTGTTGCGAGCTGATCGAGCATTCCAATGGGACGAGGAATGTGAGATGGCACTGGTCAAACTGAAAAGATATCTGCAGGAGCCTCTGATTCTCACGGTTCCAGTCGCTGGAGAGGAGTTGGTTGTTTACTTGTCTGTTTCAGATAGAGCTGTCAGCGCTGTCCTCATCATAGAGACAAAGGAGGGGCAGCGTCCGGTATACTATGTGAGCAAGACGCTCATTGACGCCGAGACTCACCTGACAGAAACTTATTTTGACTCACCCAGTATGCGCCGATGGAGAAACTTATTTTGGCTCTCATGGTGGCCAACAGAAAGCTGAATCATTATTTCCAAGCTCACCCGATCGTCGTGCACACTGTTTTTCCCATCAAGGCGTTGCTTGCAAGTTCAGATCTGTCGGGCAGAGTGGCTAAATGGGCTGTTGAGTTGGGTCAGTATGAGGTGAGATTCGTTCCCAAGACTGCAATAAAGGGGAAGGTTGTGGCTGATTTTATCGCAGAATTCGTAGGCAAGGACCCAGGTGACATGGTCGAATACATGAGCGCGAGGATTTCATCCAGTGGCACTTGGGAGTTGCATGTTGATGGTGCCAAGAATAGTAAGGGTGCGGGAGCAGGTTTGTTATTGAAATCCCCTTCAGGGGAGATGATTCACACGGTAGTGAAGTTGGATTTTCCTTCCACAAATAACGAGGCAGAGTACGAGGCTCTAATTTTGGGTCTCACCACTGCGATAAATTTGGGGGCCGTCGACCTGATCGTTTATTCAGATTCTCAGTTGGTGGTAAACCAGGTAATCGGGGATTATGGAGCTAAGTCTGTTCGAATGCTGGCGTATTTGGAGAAGGTGAAAAGTTTGTTATCGGAATTCAGGGAGTCTAGGCTGCATCAGATTCCCAGGGAGCAGAATGGGGTTGCCGACGCCTTGGCAGCGTTGGCGTCTTCTTGTTTTGGCGTCGGTCATGTTACGGTGCAATTAGATGTCTTGAAGGCCCCTAGCATCGAGACGACGACGGTGACGCAGCTCGACGTCGAGCCCAGTTGGATGGATCCCATCTTCGACTATCTGTCTCGGGACACTCTTCCAGATGACAGAAAGGAGGCGCATCGGGTATGACTGCAGGCATCCCGCTTTTGGGTGTCCCCGTCAAGTTCTTTGTACAGGAAGTCTTTCTCGGGTCTGTATCTGAAGTGCGTTTTGCCGTCAAGAGTGGATGATTTTTTGTTTGAAATTCATGAAGGCGTGTGCGGTATTCACTCATCGGGTAGAAGCATGGCGATGAGAGCCAGGGCTAAGGGCTATTGGTGGCCATATATGCAGAAAGACTCAGAAAGTTATGCCAGGAAGTGCGAAAAATGCCAAAAGTTTGCTAAGATGATTTGTCAGCCAGCCGGGGACTTACATCCATTGACGAGTCCTTGGCCCTTCGCCCAGTGGGGTCTCGATTTGGTGGAAAAGTTTCCTAGGGCTCCGGGGAACAAGATATATTTGGTAACAGCTACTGATTACTTTACGAAATGGGTTGAAGCTAAGCCATTATCCAGCATACAGGATACTGAGATCATGAAGTTCGTCTGGAGTGCATCATCACGCGCTTCGGAATTCCTTATGCTTTAATTTCAGATAACGGAACACAATTTACTAGCTCTGCTTTTAAGTCTTACTGCGCAGGTTATGACATTAAGAATTTTTACTCATTCGTAGCGTACCCGCAGGCTAACGGCCAAGCTGAAGCCACTAATAAGGCGATCCTGGATGGGATGAAGAAAAGGCTCGAGGACGCAAAGAAGGAGTGGGTGAACGAACTCCCAGCGGTGTTGTGGGGCTACCGCACGACCCCGCGGAGTTCAACGGGAGAGACCCCGTTCGCTCTTACATACGGAGCGGAGGTGGTGATCCCCTTAGAGGTCGGAATGCCTACAATCAGGACTGTAGCATTCGAGGCAGGTGGAAACGACGAGGCACTCATGGCAAGCCTCGACTTAGTGCATGAGAGGCGAGAGGCCTTGACGATACGGCTCGCAGAGTACCAGCGAGAGTTGATCAGGGCGCACGGGAAGAACATCAAGCCTCGCAGCTTCGACGTCGGAGACTTCGTGCTGAGGAAGATCATGGCTAACACTAAAAACCCCAACGAAGGGAAGATTGGGGAAAATTGGTAGGGCCCTTACAGAGTGACGGCGATTCTGGGTGGAGGCGCGTACAAGCTGCAAGATTTAGATGGAAGGGATGTCCCACACACTTATAACACCTTCAATCTCCGGAAGTTCTACGTTTGATCGGTTAGTTGTCATGGGGGAACTCTTTTTCCTCTTCGTATGGTTTTTCCCATGAGGCTTTCCTGCGAAGAGGTTTTAACGAGGCCCCCGGGTGTGTTTTCTCCACCAAATGGCATTCGTATTTCATTTATCAAGATTGTTGAACCTTTGCCTTTGACTCTATCAATATAGCACGCATTTGATTCATATATGCAGCAAGTTCAATGTCGTAGGGATCACAGTCTCTCGAAAATTAGCCTTTGGCCATGATGGGTACGAAATACCACATAAGCTATATGCCAAAAGCCTATTTATGTGGCCAATGGGCAAGAATTGTCAGTAAAGCTTTAAGCCAAGCCTATAGGGCCACGACAGCACGATTATGCCAAAGGCGGTGACGCCTAGCTACGAGCCATAAGAGTTAGCCATAGCACGTCTAAAGGACAATGCCCAAACGTGCAGTGGTAATCAAAATCCAAGAATTTTTATGAATGAAAGGCAGGTACATCCGAGCAAGAATGAGAGAATAGGAAAATGTACAGGAAATTGGGAGGGCCACCAGATGCTAATCATGCGTCTCCTTCGATGTGCTGATGTTGGTTCCGGGGATCACATAGGTCAAGTAACGATGGTGCGTGGTGTCGCGAGAGTCAGGGTGCTCATTTCAATCGGATCCTCCCGATCTTCAGGGGCTCGGAAGAATCCGAGGGGCAATTGAGGGACAAGAAGTTCGAATTCTAATTTACTAGGGTAATTAACGTTATTTTTCCTGAAAATCCCTATAAATGTATAAATAAGGAGAAGACTTGACTAAGAGATCAATCGAAGAGAGTTCGAGATGACAACTTGGTCGAGCTAGAGACCGAGTGGTGGAAACAGACAAGAACTCGGGCCACAACTCGACCGAGTTGTGGACCAAGTCGTCGAGGCAGTCTGAAACTCGGCCGAGTTGTGGACCGAGTCATCGAGGCAGTCTGAAACTCGGCCTAGAACTCGACCGAGTTATGGACCGAGTCGTCGCGGCAGATCGAAACTCGGCCCAGAACTCGACCGAGTTCTGGACCGAGTTAGGACCCGATTCGGTTTTATCCTCCACCGACTTTATTGGCTCGCTCTCTATCCTATTTTAGGTAGCCCTAATATAAATACTTGGGGAACAAGTCTTAGAAAAGGGTTAGGGTTAAGAAAAAGCTGTAACCGTTGATTATCAGAAAAAGAAGGGTTTTTGCTTGTTTTTTTTTCAGCCATTGTTGTTCAAGATCGAAGGTTCTTTCACTTTCCTTTATCAAATTCAATTGTGAGCATAAATTTGTTACCACATATATATTATAAGTTCAACTGTTCAACGTCATCAATACGATGATCTTCCCCTTTATCAACTCACACGTACAGTACATGACTAATTCACATGTGAGGATCAAGTTTAGAGAATTCTTGGTAAATGTTTTGGGCATTATAACAGCCTTTAAAAGGGATATTTTTGATGTTGGATCCATTTGGTTCCACTGTTTGTAGGGGTCCAATCCATATGGTTTTTCCCCGCTACGAAATATGATGTTTTGAGTCCATTCGGTCTCGTTTGTGTGGTGTTCGGATCCATTCGGTTCCTCCCAGGCCATAGGTTTAAGGGGATATAGTGTTCGGATCCAATCGGTTCCTTCCAAACCATGAGTTTGAGGGGGGTATATTAGAAAGACGAGAATCTCCTCCTTTGAATTAAATAAAGAGGAAGTTGACCATGTGGTCAGTACTTAAGATACTTGAATTTTTTTGTTGAAAACGAACTTGAGGTCTTATATATATGTGTTTTCTTTTGCAACAATTCCACTCCATCTTTTTTTTTCTCCCACTTTTTTTTTGCAGTAGTCTCTCATTGGTATCTTAAGCAGTTGTAACCGAACGATCCACTTCTCAATCCTCCATATATATAGCAGTAGAAGGTATAAGAAAAGTGGCGGTTTAAGGGAGGTTAAAAACACTTACTTCCCATGTAACTAACCAAAAGAAGTTAACTGGTTTATAAAAAACTAACCGTACTCAACTTCCTCTTTTTTTGATTTTTTTTTTATAAATAATAATGACACATATGTGAATTACATGTATGTTCATAAGTCACACGGCATTCTTGTTAAGTTTAATGCTTAACTTATACACCTTAGTCCAAAAGTAAAATAATTTCATGAATTGGACCCAGATTATAAATTAGCTTAATTTATGAAATTTTATGGTCAAACAACTTGTTAGTCTGGTTGAAGACTAACCCCCATTTCGGTGGGGGACTGGCTATGTTTATGCATGGTCAGGTCTTCATATAGGTTCAGAGCATGGATAAGGTCGAACGACTTGATGCATGCTAGGATGAGACTTATTTCAATTTTTGATCACCTCAGTGGTGAATCTGTTGTTTGCTAAACTAGTTTATTATTGGATTTTGGCCTGAGCTAGCAACACTTTGATGTGCCAAACTCGTTTTGTTGAATTTTGGGATTGGTCCTAATACTCTGATTCTGAGGCTGCGTTTGGATTCTTGTTAGAACTATATTTTCTTGATATACTTTGAACCTTTGGACTTACTTTCGCCTTTGTATTCTTTTTCCAATTTCGAGTTCTTTCTTTCCTAACCGTATGTGGGGATTCCCTTTGGAAATCTCTGGCACTGTAACATCTCATCATTTTGGGGCTAATACAAATGAAGTGAACATTCCATCGATGGTTCTCCATGTAATGCAAAATAAACTAATATAATATAATTATACAATTATACTTCAAACGTCCTGAAATATAATATAATATAATATAATTATACAATTATACTCATAATACTAACTCGTCCACATCTTTTAAATTGAAGCTTTATATCCTTACCATACCTATAATTATTTAAGGTTTCCTTTGGTATCGATATCAAAGATAAGAGATATCGTTTATTGGTAGCGGTATGATTATCTACATATTAGTATGAATGATATAAAGGTATCGGGTATCTATATAGATATGAGTAATTAATTAAATATAATCATTCTGTGGTAGATATCTAAATAACACTCTAATAGCACTGTGATATACAAATATCCTGATATCCATATCCTATTTAAACCAGCAGATATAAGTTTCATATCATTATCTAGGATATACCAAACACAGATATGAATATGAGTCATATACATCCGCATAGCTCATATTCTGATATCAAAACGACCAAGCTGATGAAAATCCCGATTCGGATTTACGATTATAAACATCCTACGATCCAATTAAGGGGAAACAATCCACGATCCTAGTTGGGATCTTATTTGACAAGAAAACATGGGTACAATCTTGTGTATGATTCTGATCACACATATGATTGTAATGATCCTATACGATTGTTGTAATACGCCATAAACAACACTTCCAAAAGTAAAAAATAACAATGTATATTATCATATATTAATATTATTATGTTTTATAACTCAAACTCATTTCAATATTACTCTAATTTATCTTGATAACATTATTACTTACCCAATAGATTTTCAATTTATAACTCAAACTTAGTTTACTATATACTTTTACTTATATTGTAGTATCTTACGATTCACGATCTGATGTTATGATCCGGTCCCAATGACGGTTGACCGATCCGATCCTGATAACGTTGAAAAATAAATGGCCCCAACAACACATTTGAAATTTGTAAAGTACATTTGAATTTTCATACAGATTCTTACTTGAACCTATTTGCGGGTCAATTGAAAAACTAATACCAGAGTTATGACATTGTTACCCACTAGCGGGTTAATGAACTTCACAATAACAATGATGTACCGGGTAACTATATACATTTGAATAAAAAAATTTTATATCGTTACCCACCAGCAGGTTACCTGGTAATAATCCGTTATCTCAATTAACCCAATATTAGTTTCTTGATACCCTAGCAAATGTGTTCCTCAATTACATCTACTTAAGTTACTAGTTGAGATCCAAAATGCTTTGAAAAGAATAGATTTTGCATTGATAGATTGCAAGTGAATTCTATACGGAAGTCATTCACAAATGATTCCTTCAACTTATGTTTCAGACAAATTCTTAATTTAACCCGGTTGCGGGTCAAAGGAAAAAATAATATGAGAGTTATGATAATAAATTGTTACAAGAAAGTACATTAACCTAGCTAGGGGTAACAATATAATAATTGTAACATGGTTACAGGGAAGTACATTGACGCGCTAGCGGGTAGAAATATAATAACTCTAACATTGCTATTGTATAATAACTCAAATGTTGTTACCGTAGAGTAAATAAACCAAGCAATGGGTAACAATATAATAACTCTGACATTGTTATAGGGAAGTACATTAACCCGTTAGCGGGTAACAATATAATAAATCTAACATTGTAACCTTAAAGTACATTGAAAATAATTGATTTTGCATTGGTAGATTGCAAATGAATTGCATACGGAAGTCATTAACAAATGAATCATTGAATTTATGTTTGTAGACAGATTATTACTTTAACCCTGTTGCGGGTCAAGGATCAAATTAATATCAAACTTATGATGTCGTTCCCCGCTAGCAGGGTAATGTACTTTACGATAACAATGCTCTACCGAGTAACTACATACATTTGATCTTAATTTTTTTATACCATTACCCACCTACGGGTACCTGTAATAATCAGTTATCTTAATTAACCCAATATTCGTTTCTTGATATCCTAGCAAACGTGTTCCTCAATTTCATCTACATAATATACTAGTTGAGATCACAATTGCATCGAAAACAATATATGTTGCATTGATATATTGCAATTTAATTCTATATGGAAGTCATTCACAAATAAATCCTTTAATTTGGTGAAAATAGATAGATTCTTACTTTAACCCGGTTGCAGGTCAAAGTAAAAATAAAACTAGCATTATGATATTGTTACCCTTGTAGCGGGTTAATGTACTTTAGGATGATAATGCTCTATTGGGTAACTACATATAATGGCGGTTTGTGTAGTAACTAATGTTATATATCCTGAATTATATAATTGGTATTATTCTTGTCATATGTATAAGAATTTTAAGCATGACCAAGTAAGTAAACCTTACAATCAAATGACTTATTTCACATAATTGGTTGTTTTACTTGGATTGACTTTTGTTATTTAACGAAATAAATGACTATAATGACGATTGATGTAGTAACCAAGGTTATCACGATCGAGATTCTAGGATGAAGTCACATATTTAAAATACTATAAATGAAGTCACGTAATTAAAATTATCTTACTTTGTCATGCTTAAATGTCATGTATACACTCAATCGTATTTGTATTCTTAAAGGTGGTCAGGATAAATATTTAAACTTATTTGAAATGAAAATTTATATGACTCCTATATTTGGTATAGTTATGATGTGTAACATCTAAACAGTGCAATTGATGGTAGGTTCAAAGTTCCATTATGGTCATGCAGTTTAGGCGCAATTGCACCCTAAACAAACTAATATAAAATGCATAATTAAGCGCAACACAAGGGGAATCATCATTAAACATGGACACACATTGGTTAACCATAAAACATAAATCCATCGAATCAACCACATATAGTTCAAACCACAACACAACATAAACTAATTCTCACAAAAGGCTTTTCTACAATAATAAAACTTCACTTCGAAGCCTTTGTAGATCTGAGGTAAAGTAAATTTCATTTCGAATCCATGCAATAATTTCTATTGTACATGCCTTCATCTCTAAAGTTAGTTTCCCAACCTTCACACTCTTCGGAATCAATTTCTTGATGTTCCATAAGATCTTTCGAATAACCTTCATCCCAAGACATTAAAGTCTTACAAAGAAAGTTTTGCCCATCCTTTGATAGGTACCTTCCTTGTTCATTGTGTCTCAAGTATAGTGTTACCAAATCTGACAACTCAATGGCTTCTTCGAAATAGGGACATAACACATTTGAGAGGATTGTTGTTGTATTGCCAATTTTGATTATAAAGCAATCACTTTCTTGATATTGGTACAAGTATTCATAAATATAGAACAATCCCACGGCTCTAGCTTCAGTTGGATTCTTGACATATGGTTGTCTCCTAATAATCGGATCTTTAACAAACTTATTTGTGTCTCGGAGAAACCTCAATAAGTAATGTGGTGACTTTGATATTCCATTCTCTACTTCGATGACAACACAGTTGATAAAATGCATTAATTCTTGTGCCTTCCCACTTGAAGACTCTATCGAACACATACCTTTGAAATTTAGTGAAGTAGCTTTTGTATAATGTAGTCCATGGGAGTGATTTTCCTCCAAACATTCCATTGCACATCCCATATGCCCATGCTTTAAGGACCCCGATATCCTCTATCTGATTTGCTGGTAAAGCAATACCCCCTACTCCAGAATTATTAGGAAACGTAATCTTCGTCCCCTATTCTTCCCAAACGTCATAATACAGACCTCAAACTTTGCATATGACGTATGAATACCACTCTAGAAAGTTCTTATAGTTCCAATATCCCTTCAACTTTTCTTGGAGCTCCCAAGGAAGTTGAAGCATTTTATTTGTTATCTCTAGCTCTAATATCATTGTACATATATTATGACTTGCTATCTGAAGCCTAGATCGAAACCTTGAACTGATAACTTCATCTAAAACAAAAGTTGCAAACCTACTGGGAGGTGACACCCATTCCTGATGATGCTTATTTGTTTCAGCATACTCTTTTCTTGCTAAATCTGTGAGAGAGACGTTGGTGGCAGTTACAACCTTCGTTCTCATTTCTTCTTCTGGGATATCATTGAATCCACAATTGTGATAAAATTATCCCATAACTTCATCCTTCTGGTTGTTCTTGCTCGTTGATTCCCTTGACTGGTTTGACATTCTTTATATAGATCTAGTTTTTAAAATTAAATTCTATTATATAAGATTATACGGATAGATTACTACAATAACACAAATAAAAGGCTACAAAAGTCAATGAGTTTGCATAATTTGGGAAGGAATTTGTTTCAAAGTCAGCTTATATCAAAGTTGCGGTTTGAGGAACATACCTGAAAGACTTCCACAAGACAAGCGTCGAGAGATATAGCAAAAAACCCTAGATCTTTCCGGCTGCAACACTTGAAAAGTGGACTTAGCAAGAAGGGAAATTGCCTCTAGTCCCAATGGTAGCATGCCCAGCAAGAATTAGTCAGACCTGTCAAATTAATAGCCTAAGTCACATGCCCAACAACTGTATTTCAGATAG
Organism: Rheum nobile; assembly: GCA_027886185.1. Taxonomy (NCBI): domain Eukaryota; kingdom Viridiplantae; phylum Streptophyta; class Magnoliopsida; order Caryophyllales; family Polygonaceae; genus Rheum; species Rheum nobile. The sequence continues at coordinate 9,449,671 of WOAB01000040.1, forward strand.
ATTTTTAATACAGTACATGCTTCCTTTTTGACCAATCATAGTCAAACAAGCTTAGCCGATGGTAACTTTAATTATTGATAAAGTTAAAATTTTCACAAGTGTTGTCGTTAGGATGGTATGACAATTATTCATGTCCTGAAATATTTCACATGTGTTTTTCTTTTGTTTTGTTGTTTTGGGTATATGGTTAAGATAAGGGAAGATATAACAAATTTTTATTCCAATCCATCAAATTTTCATTGGTAATTCTGTTGATACATGAAGGGTGTGGTCATATGTTGCCTTTTTATTCTTGTCATCTTACATGTAAGAGGGTACCTCATCTAGGGTATAGCCCTACTCAAGTCAAGATACCACTATTCCTTGATCAAGGCATGCAAACGAACTAAAAGATTGTGATATGATTCCATTATAGTTGAAATTGTATGCAATTTATACTGTGTATCGGGACTGTGAAATATTTCTCCAGTGTTTTACAATGATTTATCCTTTTCAGTATATCCTCAAGGATAGGGATAACATAACAAAGTAGGCCAGATACTGTCAATTCGTTAGTCTCGTGAAGCATGATTGGGTGTGGTCACATGTTCGCTTTTTATTCTTGTCCTTATACATAATGATGGTACTTCATATAGGATAGAAATTTCATAGAGTCAGGGTGGATCTACAGAAATTCATGATACCTTGCAACATTTTATGCGTATTCATTGGACAAGGCATGAAAACGACCAAGAAAGTGCGGATTGTATGAAAATTATACAATGTATCGGGAATGTGAAATATGTCTCAAGTATTTTAGATGGTTAATGCTAAAGGATAGGTATACCATAACAAATTTTACATGCAAGCCACCAAGTTTCCATTGTTAATCCTCGTGAAGCATGACTAGGTGTGGTCACATGGAAGGCAAACCAAATTTGGTGGAATTATATTGTGAATTCCGCCAAATTCAACGCTTAGACTAATCCATGGATCATATTTCATTTTGTGGTCGAATGTCATGTGTTTGGACCACAAGATTGTGCTATTACACTTCGCATTCAAATAACGATTGGAATGCAATACCAATTTGCAATCTCATTTCTTCCCTAACCAAAGTTTAGTTATTTTTGAATAACCCTTCCCATGGAGCAGTCAAATTGTGTAAGTCGGCATAGTGTTCCATAACCCGATAGTTATAAAATTATTAAGCAGAACATTGTTGGTTCGAATACTTTGCTCGACATACAATGTCATATGAAAATTGTCATCATTACACAGATAAAACACAAATTCAACAACGACGATGGTTAACAAGTATCAATTCAGTACGGAATGTCTCTCGATCGACATTCGAATCTATAGAGAACAGAAGATGTGGACCACGTAAGACAGCTGAGTGGGATTCTTCAGCTCAAACAGACATACATCTTAACGGTCAAGTGGTTGTCATTAGCAAATTTCCTCCACCCTTTGTCAAATCTGACTCTGCCCTTCGCATTTGTCAAAGTCACAACCCACCTCCTCCCCATATACGAAGTTGTACTTGACTATTAACAACATCACTCATGTATTGCATTGCATTGCATTGTGCGCCGATGATCCATTGCATAAACTCAAATATACGTGAGAGATATACGTAATCAACTATTACTTTGACTCAAACAAAAAAATGCATACCAAACGAAAGTCACCACTCAAACACGATATGCTCATTAAAAAAATGAATAGAAACTTGTTACAATCAAATGCTTTAGCCTATTCAAGTGTTGTTTCTTGAAAATGCAAGAATGAAATCATAATCAAAGAATAACTCAAGTAATACAACAATAAACGAATATGTATTAAAATAAAATGTTATAACCGCGGCCTGACACATCTCTTTCCCCATGAGCATCCTCATCTTCTTCATTCAGCTCCTCGACCGAATCGTCCTCTACCAATATCGGATAGTTAATCTCACTGCCTGACGTGAGGAAGATGAAGACGTGGAAATGAGATTCGCCATCATAGCGGAATAGTAGAAAGTGCCCAAATGCAAGTGAGTATTGCTCAACAAAGTCTTTCCAACCATCTGTAAGCCATATTTTCCCGAGTACCGTTTTTAGCCTAACTCGATTTTCACTACCTCCAGATTAGTCAGATATGTGTATTCTGACAAGCTGCTTCCCCATGTTTTTGTAAATGATGGAGGAAGTCTCTGTGACATATGGAGGATGAATTTAACAAATATTACCTTAAAATGGGACTACATGACATCAAGTAGCAAGGGCTTACAAACTTATCCACATGAGATTCACAAAGATATATCTTGTATAAGTGGGATTTGTGGTTAGGACCATCATCTAAAATTGACAGATTTTGTTCTGATTTCGACACTCTAGAACTCCAGTCCATCTCATTCTTTGACATATTCAACCAAGGTATTTTGTGCAGTGCATTTTCATGTGAGGCTTATTTTAGGCATACAATTTACACTTACTTCCGACGTATAATATCTGTATAGAAAAAATGTTGGTAAGTTCAAATCTCCCTTCATTCTAACAACCTTATCATAAAATTTGAATTTACAACCATAAACTCACACAACTGAACCACATTTGTAGAGCCATTTGTCCATACTCTATTATGCAATATCATTCCTAATTTCATACATTCATGCCTAGAGTAAATACATCTACATATCCACTGTAATTATCATATGCTAATGTATATAAACAGTTGTCATTCCCCTACCATTTCGCAACACATTCATTCAACCCGGGGTAGTCCATAAACCACCAACATTCGCACTAACACCTCCTAATAAACACAAGGGCACACTAACAAAAATGAATGAATTATCAAGCATTGGTCAAACATACAACTCGATAAACATACCTGAACAACTTGTACAAAATATGCGTCGAAAGAGAAGCATAGATCTTAGAAGCTGCAAGGCAAGGCTTCTGAGATATGAGGGGTGTGGGGACGTGACGACAACCCTTGAATCTCTGGACTTAGCACGGTGCAAAATTGGGAAATAGCCTCAAGGGCCGCTTTTTTTTAGTAATGAAAGACGGCCACGTGTGTTGAGTTGGGATAAATAAATAAAAAATTACCATTATTTTGCTTTCTTTACCACTCTGTGCAGACACAAGTCGCTAGTCAAACAAACGAAAAAATATAACCACTTCCAATAGTAAATACATATTCACATCCTCAACCTCAAGTGCCTCAACGGAGAAAATAACTCCACCGAAGTCAACCTCCTTTCCCATGCCCCACCTCGACAACCAGCACGGCCACCAGAAAACAACCCTCAATCATATTGTATAACATGTAACCTTATATAACTTGGTTCAAAAGCTGAAGCTTAGAGTCAAGGCATTATATTTTGCATATGATTGCTTTTCGTAAGTAACATATTCCAGCTATGCACATGCATTAGGTTATTACATAAAAGGTTTGTATAACGTCGTGTGTAACCAAATCATTAATTTATGGGGGTTCCTCGCAAACACTACTTACTTTTGTGTACATTTCATTAGTTATTCATCCTTCGGTTGTGGGAAATTATAGTCAATGTCTAAACAATCCTCCAAACACGTCACCTCTTGTGTGGGGAATCCATATAATTTTGTTTGGACAGCTAATTTATAGAAGTGCTTGAAATCTGCATGTCATATTGGTAGGTGCATGGGCATAGAGTGTCTTTAAACTGGTTTCACATAGCAACCACGTTCGAGGAACAAACAAGATTCAATTGTGGCAAGGATTTTGTAAAAATCAAGTTTCATTACATCAAGATGATTTGGATTTTATGGAAGAGAATCAGGTTCCATGAGCCTGGTTGTGTTTGGGACCGTAGTACGAGAATGATCATTGCAACGGGTGAATGGTGGGAACAAAAAATCAAGGTAGTTTTATATTTTGCTTCACATTTTCTTCTTATAGGTTTCTCATAACTACATTGAATCTAGAAAATTCACAAGTATGAGCGATTCCGCAACAAGGGTACTGTACCAGAGCTTACTAAAATGTGGGATTTCATATATGGTGGTAAGGCCGATTGTCACACATTTTGTGCTCCTCCAATGGATGGACAAGAACCTGAGGATTTTGATGTTGAACAAGCAGTCGTAGACGGATGACGGGAACATGATACTATGGTACGTCTCACCTAGTAAGAGACATTGGGTCCTACAAATTTAATATGTTTTCATATCATTCAATAAGTATGATCTATTGTATTACAATTATGAATGTATGGGAAAATAGAAACAAAGACTTATGTTCGATGTTTTGGACTTGTTTATAACTTTTTAAAGGAAAGTTTATGGTTGCTTGGTGAAATGTTTTGCCCTAATACACACCAACATTTGTTTGACTAATGTACACGGATTGATATTTTACATACATGATTTATGTTTTTTTGTTCATGAAATTGTTCCGCATAATTTGCTGGCATTTGTTTGACAAGTTAAAATCGATTCTCATTCATTACCTCAAAACTAATTGACTACAAGTTGGTTGACAAAAAATGTACCATTATTTTCATAGTTTCTTATGAGCATGGTTCTATAACTATGTTATATTACATAGGTTTCATTCGTTTCACCACGGTTTACGGTGATAGTCTTTTTTTCGTCTCAAATCATTGTGATGGAATTTTCCATTGTCCTAAACTACGGCTATATTCCATTACAATTAATATCCTACATCCAAACATATGAATTAACATAATATTAGGGTTGACCCTGTATACGTTGGAGGACATGATAGTTGTAAGTTTTGTTTAAGATGTTTTCAATGATGCAAACATTATTATGATAACTAACATTCCTCTTTTCGATCACAACTCATGGAAAGGTTGTAAGACTGTATTAAACTAATATAATAGTGCAAGTACCACATACAAACGCAATGAAAGTAGCATGTTCCTTTCTTGCACTAAAGATGCCTTTTGGATATCCTACCAAATGTTTTCCTCAATTTTATCTACATAAGTTACTAGTTGAGATCACAATTGCATTGAAAAGAATAGATTTTGCATTGATAGATTGCAACTGAATTGTATACGGAAGTCATTCACAAATGAATCCTTGAATTTGGTGGAATCATAATAAAGGTTATTACATTAACCCGGTTGCGGGTCAATGGAAAACATAAACTAGAGTTATGATGTTGTTACCAGCTAACAATACATTACCGGGGTAATATACTTTACGATATGAATACATTACGGAGTTATGATGTTGGTGGAATAATACAGATTCTTACTTTAATCGGTTGTAGCTAAAGGCAAATAAATAGTACCAGAGTTATGATATTGTTACCCGCTAGCGGGGTAACGTACTTTACGATAAAAATTCTTTATCGGGTAACTATATACTTTTGAATAAAATTTTGTTATACCTTTACGCACCCGCGGGGTACCTGGTAATAATCAGTTATCTCAATTATCCCAATATTAGTTTCATGATATCCTACAAAATGTGTTCCTCAATATCATTTACATAAGTTACTATTTGAGATCACAATTGCATTCAAAAGAATAGTTTATGCATTGATAGATTGCAAATGAATTGTATATCTATGTCATTCACAAATGAATCCTTGAATTAGGTGGAATCATACAAATTATTTCATTAACCCGGTTTCGGGTAAATGAAAAAAATAATACCAAAGCTCTGATGTTTCTACTGGCTACCGGGGTCATTTACTTTATGATAACAATATATTATGGAGTTATAATGTTCGTGGAATCATACAATTTTTTTAATTTAATTCGATTACGGGTAAAAGGAAAAACTAATACTAGAGTTATGATATTGTTACTCGCTAGCGGGTTAACGTACTTAACGATAAAAATGCTATGTGGGGTTGAATAAAATTTTGTTATTCCGTTTCCCACCAGTGGGTTACTTGGTAATAATCAGTTATCTCAATTAACCCAATATTAGTTTCTTGATATCCTACCAAATGTGTTCCTCAATTTCATCTACATAAGTTACTATTTGAGATCATAATTGCATTGAAAAGAATAGATTTTGGTAGAATCATACAGATTCTGTATAACAATATTCTTTTAGGCGCATTTGCAGAAGTACATCAAGGAATGAAAGATGCCTTCTGGATAAGAATATTCTATTACCAAACCTACAACAAGGATTTGTCCTACAACATATTACCATACCACAATACAGAAACTCCAGTACCCATAGTCTCTTCAATACCCATAGTTTTTGTACAAAACATCAAAATGACTAGAAAAAATTTCAGACATTGCATACTACCACTCCCAAAGACTTTTAATACCACCATTCAATCTTCATCCAAACTACAAAAGCAATGAATTGAATCTTGTTATGTTATCCAACATAACAATATACAATTCATCTCGAACTCTCCCTTTGTTTAACCTTGCCAAATTCAACGCGCTCAGACGATGAAGCCTTCGTTGCTCTACAATATTGGTTAGTGTGACCTAATTTTCACAATTTCTACATCTTCTTTGCTTTCTTCGGTTCCTTTCCCAATTTGCGACAAATTTGTTCTTCTTTGGTTTTCTGGAAGCCCTTCTCATGAATGATGGCAGGCAGGTCATTGCTTTAACTAACGGTTGGGCAAACCAACGATCAACATGGGGGACTAGATGCAAAGTCTTTTGGTACACCAATTTCAGCCTCTTATTCAAGAACACTTCATTCACTAATTGTTCATATAGGATGCCCCTAATAGTTGCCAAAGCTATGGCATGCGTACATGGTACTTACCTGACTTGAAATTGTCTGCAATCGCATGTACGACCAAGTAGATTCACATCAAACCTTGAACTTTCTTGGACCACCTTCGCCTCGTATTCACTTAGCATATGCACATTCATTTGCAATGACTAATGATAACTTAGTAGCAGATCATTGTGCACGTTAGCCATGAGGACCTGATCCCACTTTGCTGCAGCATCCCTCCTTTCGCAGAACCACTCAGCCGCCATCCCCATAATAGAATCAAACAAGGCTAGCACATGCCAAGATTGCTCGATCTTTCACCTATTATTTATACACTCTACGTTGTTGATTGCCATAATATTGAACCTATTACCAACAAAATGTGACCTTGACCAATCTAAAATCCGGCTTCTCTAGGTATTGCCCAATTCTTGGTGAGTCAGCACACAATTGTGCAAATTCAAAGCTGAACTGATTCATTATATATGCCTTCGCCGCCTTATCGAACAACGGTTTTAGGTCTCCCCTACCATATTTTGTCTTAAAGTTTCAATAAAAATGATGCGTGCAGAATCCATGTTTAGTGAAACGGTAGTTGTTCCTTATACCCCTTCCAATGCTGGCAATGGCGATCAGAGACAAAATATACTTCGGGCTCATCTGCAACAACACATCTCAACTCTTGACCAAGAATAGTCGTTTTCACTGTCAACTAAGACAACTCCTAGTGGGTAAATTTGTCCATTTTCGTCTTGTGCACTGGCTAATAGAAAGACCCCCCCTAAACTTGGCAGCAAGGTGTGTGCCATCCACATATATTACCTAAACCGAGTGAAATCAGTAAGAATACTTTATCAACGCACACAACAATAATTTTGACACTCACAACGTTCATACGACTCATAATTTTCCATATCATAGAATTTCCAAGGAACTCAATATAAATCTCTTTACATCCAACATAACTACATAGCAAATTTTTTATTGTCCCACAACAAATATTGTTTTCAAAACTATCTTTTCAATCAGGTTAATGCTTAACCTAGTTTCTTGAATTGTTACGAATAGCACTAAAGTACCACTTTCTTATCCTATATTAATTGTTAGTGTTTCATATATCTATACAGGACATAAGTTATTCAAACATAACTACATAGAAAATTTTTATTGTCCCACATCAAATACTGTTTTCAATACTGTTTTTCATTCAGATTATTTTTTAACATAGTTTCCTGAATTGTTATAAATAGCACTAAAGTACCACTTTCTTATCCTGCATTACTTGTTAGTGTTTCACATATCTATCTAGGACATAAGTTATTCAAACATAACTACATAGCAAATTTGAATTGTCTCACACCAAATATTGTTTTCAATATCATTGTCTTTTTAATCAGATTAAAGCTTAACCTAGTTTCTTGAATTTTTACAAATATCCTTGAAGTATCACTTTCTTATCCTGCATTAACTATTAGTGTTTTACATATCTATGAAGGACATAAGTTATTCCAACAAACCTTCTTCAACTTTGGCATTGCTTGAATCCATGCCCCTAAACTCCAAAACACAAACTTGAACATTTCGTTCTCATCTCTCTTTATCCTCTGTGGGTGCCAGGATTACATTGTTGCAACATGTACATATAGGAATACATGTCTTTGTAACTCGCCTCTGCTTTGTCATGGGAAATATCTTTGGCTTTCTTACCTGCACGATATGCCTTGTGGTAGCTTGATTTAACTCCAATTTCCCTCATTGCTCTTTGAATTCCAACCGGATTCAAGCCCGCCCCACCATCTACAAATCTGTGTAAGGAACAAAATATTCAATGCACAACTTTCATATCGATTGCTTATGTTCAAAACACATGAAATCATAATTCTTTACTTACTTAGGGAGTATTTTCTCAGCAATTAGACTTGTAGTGGTTTCCTTGTGGTGATTTGCCTTGTTTTCAGGCCGCAATTATATATTGGATCGTATTTTTTCATAATAAACAATGATGTATCACCCTAGATTGTCCTGCGACACATGAACGTGCAGTCTTCAACAATGCAACCAACCACATGTCTTTGTGTTCAACCTCCTCACATGAACTGGTTGTAATTGCTCAATGCCATAGCTTTCTTAGATTCAAAAATCTCCAACCTTAAAAGCTTTCTTAGATTCAAAAAGTTCTCCAACCTTTATTCCATCATCGGATTTGCCCTTGCAACCCCAATCCTTCTCATCAAGAACTGGCCTTTTCCCACGTCGTGTGGCCTTTTCCCACGTACGGTTGGCAAGAGGATTTTGGGAGGGAAAAGGTAACAATATTTTCCTCGCTTTTCCTTAACAATCACCCGCCAATTGCCAATCATTAGCAAGGTTTAATCCCTTTGATTAACTTCTTAATATTTCCTTTTTATATTTTTTTCTTGCTTTTTTCTGCCTTTTCAATTTTCCAAAATTAAAACAAAAGGTAAAATCAAAGCAAAAATATTTGTACTTGGTCTAGTTTTGCAATTCTGTGGTTGTTCCTGTATTTTTGCAAAGAATTTCGTTCTTGGTTTACTTCTGCAAATGCGCCTAAAATATATTGTGATAAATTTTTGTAAATATTTTATTTTGTGTAAGTTATGAACGTTTTTCTAATCAATTCCTTTAGACACTTGTTGAGAATTCCGATTATTAGAAATTAAACTATAAAAAATGAAATGCTTAGAACTATTGAAAAATATTACATATCCTTAAAACAATTAAAATCCAAACCAATCTTGTAAAATATGGGTTCTTAAACTATAGGTATAATTAGAAAATTTGAATTAGGAAACTTTAGAATTTTTGAAAACTATAGAAATAAAATCATACATGTTTTTTTCAAGATAAGTGCACTAGCCCTCTATGCTTTGGAGGAAATGAAATCTGTAAGACATTAGATTCTCATACCTAATCTACTATATATATACTAAAACAAAATTTCATTTTTCCACATGTCACATTCACATTTCATTTGCCACATGTCACTTCCATCTCCCTCTTGCCATATGTTATTTTTAAAGCATTTTACCTTTTTTTAAACCTCATATTATATACAAAGATTTGATCCCACAATTTATAAAAGTCAAACAATTCCTAATTAAGAAGATTTGATCTCAAAATTTTATACAAAGATTTGATTCCACAATTTCTAATTAAGATACAAATAAATATTCAATCTAACAATTCCTAACTAAGATAGAAATAAATCACATTATTCCTAATTTATAATAAATATCGTACCTTGATTAGGAAAATCTCGAATAAGAAGAATAATTAATGGAAAAAAACATTGGTTTGTGCTCTTATGAAGATCAAGACCGTAGTTTCTTAAAATGGAGTGAATCGAATCGTTAAATTGTTTTCCTAATATAGATTATGAAGGTATCAAATCAATCACACAATTATTTATGTAATTAGCTTTCTTAATTCCACAAATACTTTGAAGATATAATTTCACATTTTTAAACATCAAAATATTTAATTTTTTCTAATATACTATACACATTGGTTGGTGATCTTATAAAGATCAAAATCATGGTTTCTTAAAATGGAGTGAATCATTTTTAAATTGTTTTCCCTAAAAATTATAATCTCTTTCTTTCCAACATCGTTTTCGAGTAGATTTCTTTCCACTTTCATCAAAATATATATTATTCTTTTAGATTCAATCTTTATTCTTCTTCTTTATCTCTTTTTTTTTTATCAATTTAAGATTTATATTGTTAGTCATTATATATATATATATATATATTTATATTAATTAAATATATAATTTCTATATTAATTTTTTATCCGCTAAACAAATTCCGTGATAAGCAAATTTGTGCAAGGCACGAGAACTAAGCTAGTTTTTCAATAAATATGAATCAGACACCATAACTTGAGCTACTTTCAAAGGGAAGTTGGACTTTCAGAAACTAGACCACAAAACAAAATTGAAGAAATAAATGTTTTTGTTAGATTGTTTAATATATTTAGATGGTTGAACTCGTGCAAAAGATAATATATTATTTTGTATTTTTTATAATATATAAATAATAATTTTGTATTAATGTGTATTTTTTTGTCTCATAAGATGTCGTTTATTTATTAGTCCTAAAGTTCATTTAAGTAATACTTGTCATTTTCGTTTTTGACACAACTATTAAACAATGCAATAATTAAGCTAAAATACTACAAAATTTTCCTAAAATCCACAATTTAATAAATATCCACCTCATTTATGTCTAATGGATAAAGAGAATTTACATATAAAATATCAATATGTGCAATTTTCAATACCATATCGCTTAACTCGCCAATAAATCATTTCCTAAAACCCTAAAATGACATATATTTCTTAACAAAAATAAAAGGCTAAAATGACACTTATTTGTTAACAGGAGTAAGAATTTGTCATAGTTGGAAGGTTGGTTTTATTTTTTAAATCTTTGTGATTGGGTAATTAAGTATATTATTCGTGACTAATATTGATTAGAATACTTAATTTTTGTTTTAAGTTGATTTATCTTTATATAGATGATTTATTACTTAGAGCATCAACAATATGGAAACTCAAAGTTTATCCTTTTTTTTAAATAAAATAAATATGTAAGGAAGATGTGTCATAAATTCACAAAATAATTACATTGGTTGGTATACTAGTCTCTTCAAGTAGAGGCTTGCACAATGACCAATATAATTATTTTTTGAATTTATGAAATATCTTCTCTACTTATTTATTTCATTTTTTAATTTTAAAAGGGAGAGTTGTCTTGTGTATGCTCTTATAATTTTCCTATAATATTTATTATATGTACTTAAAACAAGGACTAATTTTTTAATAGAATCTTTAATTCTCTTCTAAAAAATAGTTTATCTTTATATCGATAATTTTTATAAAATTTTCCTACAATATTTATGATAAATACTTAAAATAAGGACTAATTTTTGTTGTTGGATAATAGAAGACATTAAGAATTGAAATTAATGTTTTATTTTGAAAGTACAAGAAAAATGAAGTAAGTTTTTTGGTGAGATAAAATTAAAAGAATTTATTGGGGGGAAAGTGATAACTTTTGTATGTAGTATAGATTTGTCGATAAATTTAATCACAAGGTAATAAAATTTGAAAGATATGAAAGTCTTATGCATCCTCCATTATGATATAGTTGTCATTTTTGCCTACAAATTTTGTTAAGAAATGAATGTTATTTTAGAATTTTAGGTAATGATTTATTGGTGAGTTACGGGTTTATCATTGAAAATTGCACATATTAACTTTCTCTATGAAAATACTATTTATCTATTGGTTAAAATTAAAGTGAGTAATTGATATATTTAAATTTTTTAAAATTTTATATATTGTTATAGTGTAATTATTACATTTCTTAATAGTTGTACATATAATTAAAATGACATTTTTTGTGAACAGGAGGGTATAATATAAGCTTTAAATATACTATATATATATAGATAAACTAAACTATAACCTAACTACGTCACATCGCATCCCCTCACTAAAACTATCACATCTCATTTTCTCCTTTTTTCATTTTTTAAAAATAAATTTAATCATATATCAAAGACTTTTATCCTAAATCTAGCACTATTTTTTCCAAATTTAAATACAAATCAATCACAAAAATAACAAAACAGTTACAAAGATATAAATCAATCACAAAAGATTACAAATCCAAAATGTCCACAACATAGATCAACTCATAATTAAACTGATATGCACATCACTAGTGAGTGTCGATCTTCACATCCTCTGTCACGTCAACGTTTTGGAATCCCTGGTTCGTCAAAACGTTTGTCTCGGTAAAGGCTTTGGACCTTTTAATTGACAAAGAAATCCCTTCAAGTTTCAGTACTAGCCATTAGACGGAACACAACAGTTCAAGTACATTTACATTTCAAAAAAGTGAGACTAATTGAATATATTATGTACTGAAAAATCTTAACAACAAAGATTAATAGTAAATTGAAAAGTAAATAGTAGTTATCGAAAATCAAGGTAAGCATTGAGTTAACTAGTTGCTACATATTTGTTGATATATGATTGTAAACTAAATAAAAGTTATAGAAAATCAAAGATCATGAATTTTGGTTATACCTATGTTATTAGAAAAATAATTATAAGATATTTGATATGAACTTGAAAATGCATTATCCAAAACCAAATTAGGATATCATATTTATGATTACTTTTTTTTCAATTTCGTAATTCTCCATTTTAGCTTATGGTTCTTAATTAACCCGAATAGTTTTTGACACTACTAACTTATTTTTCATTTTACCTAATCGGTATGATATGTCAAAAAATTCGGTTATAATGACTTTTTGTAAAAACAAATGAATAAATAAGACGTACCTGATAAAATCAAAGATTAAGAAACATGATATCTACAACAAATCTTCCCTAATAAACTAAAATTCATTTGAAAATTCAAGCATTTCTTTTAAATTAATATTTATTTTGTTCGCATAATATCTAACTTCAAAAATTATTTTTGTTATTTTGATTTTTTTTTCTACATTTAAAATTCAATCTAATCATAAAAATCTCATCTAAATGATATATTATATATACTAGAATAATTTAAATATTTCTTCAATTAATAGTATTCACATATCTCAAGAAATTTAAGTAGATAATTATTGTTTGTGGAAAAACAATATTTAAAATTAATTTAAATAGTTTTAAGGGACTACGTATTATCATATCGTTTAACTAATTTTGTCAAACCTTTATATTTCTAAATTTACATGGTTACGCATTTATATGATTGGTGATGAGGAACGACTTGAAAACCTCTTAAGAAAGAAGACCAAGACTGCCGAGAAACAAGCTCAAGCCAAGGAAGTTTCTGGAATTTGAAGATCACATCGAAACCATTGGAAAGTTGACTCGAAGTTCTACAATTGTCATGTTTACATCGAGTAGAAATTCCATCTAGAATATAATAAAAACGCCGATCTATGACTGCCAGGAAAACTGGAAAAGTGCACGGACTATGCATCGTTCGTGCACTACACTGCACAGACCATGCATAGCGCTCAGTTAAGGTGCACAAACTGTGCACTGCCCGTGCACTACATTGCACGGTCTGTGCGTTTCCTTATGACTACGATCTTTTGTTTGTTCGAGAATCCTTATGCAAGCTTATCTTTTGAAGATTTATTCTATCATTTTAATGGATGTTTTTATCATATATTTTACAGCCTTAATTAGATTAAATGTTTATTTAGGGTCATTAGGTCGGGATATGTTAGTTTAGCTTTCTTCGCAAGTTTTGTTATTTCTTGTTTTATTTATACTCACTTCTAGTTCAATGAAAAATAGTTTTTGGAGGAAAAGTTTATATTTTCTCCTTAGGCTCAGGCGCTCAGCCCTACCAAGGGAACCCTAAAAAGTCTTCTTCTTCTCTTGCTTGCGTCTCGCTGCCATTATATTATTGTTCTTGCGATTTCAATCTTGTCTTAAAGACATGACCAAAAATCTATATTGGAGCGACTCCTAACGTATCAATTGGTTTGAAGTCTTGGTGTCTAATATACTATATATATAATACTAAAGTAAAACCTAGTTAAGATCACTTGTTGTTTTGACATTGTACTACATCATTTATTCTCACATGTCTACTCCACATTGTGTCACATCTTTATTATTATTATTATATAAATTATTTTAGATATGATCCTCATTTCCTTTTCAAGACATTTCATCTTGATTTTCATGTTAGATAGAATATATTAAGTATTTTTGAATATCCTCTTTTAGTTTTTCCATTTAATTAATCATATTTTACTCAAATTTTCTTTTAGTACATTTATTTCTAGGTATAAGATCTTATTCAACATATTACGTTTGTACGTACGAAATCACATTCATCTTTATTAATTGATTATTAGTAGATATTTCTATACATTATCGTACTTATCTTAACTTCAGTTATATTGTCACTAATTAGATTTATTTTTCATTTACTTAGTATTTTTAAGAAAATAAAATCGATATATTTTTAATAATTAACAAGAATATCAATATAACATATTATTCAAACCCCATGCACGGCACAAGAACTAAGCTAGTTTAATAATAAAATACCCTGATCAAACATCGAAATCTCATTTATACATCAATACCAGTATAAGTAAGAACTAGCTTACTACTCGTGCGTCGCATGGGCTTTGTATAAGTATAAATGTGATATATTTTTTATAATTATAAATCATTTTTACATTTAGAAAAAGTATATGAAATATTATAGTTGAATAATATAAGTAATTTTTTATTCAAAATAGCGACAATTTAAATAAGGGTGTTATGTGGTACATTAGGTTCTAGTTTAGTATATATATATATATATATATATATATATATATATATATATATAGTAGATTCTGAGTTGATTACTGTTGTGAAAGTTTTGGAATTGTAATCTTTTGTGATTGATTTGTAATCTTTTTAATTGATTTGTAATTTTTGATATTAGAAAGAGATTAGTGTTAGGTGTAGGATAAAACTCTTTGATATATAATTAATTTTATTAATGAAAAGTTTTTATAAAAAAAGAATAAAATGACATGTGATAATTTTAATAAGGGTGTGCTATGTGGCATAGTTAGGTTCTAGTTTATTATATATAGTAGATTTTTTTTAGTGTCATATATATAGTAGATTCTGAGTTTATTAGTGTTGTGGAAGTTGTAAATTTGTAATTTTGTGATTAATTTGTAATCTTTGTAATTGATTTATAATCTTTCTTATTGATTTGTATTTAATTAAAAAGAGATTAGTGCTAGGTTTAATATAAAAATATTTGATATATAATTTAATTTAATTAAAAAAAGAAAAAAGAAAAAATATATCTGACATTTTTTAATAAAGGGATGCCACTTGACATAGTTAGATTCTAATTTAATATATATATATATATATATATATATATATATATATATATATATATATATATATATATATATATAGGATTAGCTTCATGTGAGGAGCTAACTTTGGGTGAGAAATGAGGAGGAGTATGGAGCATTGGATGAGTTGGATCAGACGGTGGAGAGGCGACACGCTGGTGAAGTTAACGGTCGTTTCATTAATGGCAATTTTGTAATATCGTTGGCACCATTTCATTAATGGCATTTTTGTAATTTTTTGGACGTTAGGTTTGTTATTTTGGGGGCGCATTGTGAATTCAAATATTTTGTTCTTCTTCTCTTTGCTCTCTGAATGAATTCTGCGATTCACTGCCTTTCATTGTAGATCGGTGCTTCGATGTTTGATTTTGAAGAATCTCGCTCAATCGATTTGCTTTTTTTGTGTAAGTTATCGTTTGTCTGATGGATTGTTTCTACTATTTCTCACTTCGTATAACATTCTGATATTCTTCTCTTCGTTCTCGATTTAGGTGTTTGAAGATTTTTGTTTTGTCGTAGATTTTGTTCTGTGAAGACTCATACCGCTGCAAAATTGCAATGGAAATTGGTTTGGCTATAGTTCTTTCGTTTCTCGTTTGTTTTTATATGTTTTTGTTGATTATGTTTGTGTTCTGAGGTTGGATCTGTGTTCGTTGATGCGTTGAAGTTGTTTATTTTTGTGCTTTGCTTAGTCGTAGTCTTATTGTTGTACAATACGCATACGTATTTGAACTATTTTCTGTTTTATTTGAATTTCACGTGTTCCATATGTTTCTTTTGAAGTTGACTTTGAATTCTAAGATAGTTGAACAATATTTAGTTATTTTTGAACTATATATTAATAATGTTGCACAATTTACGTCACTGAATAATTAACTGTTGTTTTTGAACAATTCGTCGATACAGTTGAACAATTTAAACAAATAAGTTGTTAAGTGACATGTTGTTAAGGTGATTGAAGTTTTAATATATTTTTATTACATTTGTGTAATTTGTTTCGCAGGTGGTAGTGGTGTATCAAGTGATAATGCTTCAAGCTCTATGGGATGTAATGATGTTGATGTTGATGATGTTGTTGCATAGTACTCTCCTAATAACAATACCTTATATTGGATCCCAAACTGTTCAGCTGAATCGAAGCCTTTTGTTGGCCAACAGTTTGGGACTCTAGATGATGCCGTTTGTTTTTACAAAAGTTATGTTGATTCATCTGGTTATGAGGATCGTCATAACACCGTCCATAAGTATCGGGATGGTGTTGTAGTTTTAAAGTATATGTTATGCAGTAGGGCTGGTTAAAAAGTTGGTAAGAACAACACCGGGAAGCGTAGGCGTATTACTAATCGTGTTGGTTGCATTGCGAAAATAATATTGAAGTTTATTGGTGATGGTCGATATGTTGTCAAAACGTTTGTTGATCGTCACACACATACATTTGTGAAGAAGATTTATAGGAACTTTATGAGATTGAACCGGGTTGTGAATGTTGCGCATCAAAAATTTGTGATGAGCTGTTCCAAGGCAAATATGGGTTCTGCTAAGAGTTACCGACTTTACAAACAATTGGTCGAAGGCTATCCAAACATTAGTGCTTTGTCGTCATACTTCAAAAACGTGAAGAGGGACTTGCTGACTTTTATTGGAGGTGATGATGCTCAGATGGTTATTGACAAATTCTTCCAGAAAAAAAGAGATATGTTCAGCATTCTACTTTGACTATAATGTTGACAGTGCAGATCAGTTGACACGGTTGTTTTGGGCCGATCCAATGTCGATTAAGAATTATTCTATATTTGGAGACGTCGTTTCATTTGACTCAACATATAGAACGAACAGGTAGTTTTTTGTTTAATAACGTCCTTGTATAGTTGAAATTTCTGTGATCTTGATTGAGATAGCATGTTATTTTAATTTTTGAACAAACCATGAATATTGTTGAAAAATGTGTGACAACCTTTGAACAAATGTTTTATGTGTTTACTTTCTTCTTGCAATTTAACTTATTACAGGTATAACATGGTGTTTGCACCGTTTACTGGGTTGGATAGTCACCAAAAGTGTGTGACGTTTGGTGCTGCATTGTTATTGAAAGAAGATATCCCTTCTTACACTTGGTTGTTTGATACATTTTTGAAAGCTATGGGTGACAAAGAACCGAGAATTTTGGTAACTGATCAAGATCCGGCAATGAAAGTTGCAATTCAAACGATGTTTAATCACACTCGCCATAGGTTCTGTATGTGGCATATCATGACCAAAGCATCTGAGAAGATTGGCCCTTCAATGAACAAGTCATGTGATCTTTTAACAAAGTTGAATGGTCTAGTTTGGAGCCATACGATTGAACCTGGAGTGTTTGAGGAGAGGTGGACTGCATCAATGTTGGAATTCAATATGCAAGATCACAGTTGGTTTAGACAAATCTTTGAAATTCGCAGCAATTGGATCCCGACTTTTTTCCGTGATGTGCTTCTATCTTGGTACTCTCGCACCACATCGATTTCTGAGTCCCAGAACCGCTTTTTTGGTAATTATAACAACCGTTCTTTTAGCCTTGTGGAACTTATAATGCTTTTCGATGGTTCTATGTATTCACAAAGGTATTAAAACATATCATTTTTTCGTTTTAGTTGGTTCTGTATGTTTGAACAAACCGTCAAGATATTTGAACATTATACTAGAGTTGTTGAACAAATAATGCTTATTATTGAACATTGTGATATGATTGAACAAACGTCTATTAGGTTTGAACAATATGTTATTGTTTATTAACTAATTTAATGTTTACATTATAGGCATGAATAATGGAGATTGAATAGTGAATCTGAGTCTAAGAAACCGGATCTCAAGATTCCTTTACCTTTGCAGGAGCATGCAGCCGATGTATTTACATTGAAGTTATTCTATGAAGTTCAAGAGGAGATATATGCTGCATGTTTTTTATGTCGGTTTATAAGTAAAGATGTTGAATGTGATGGTGAACTATACACCATTGGAGATCCTGGTGGTATGACTTTCAAGGTTAGATTTTCTGTACCAGATAAAGTTTCTACATGTGCAAGTTGTTTGAAAGGATCGGGATTCCATGTCGTCATATGTGTCTGGTGTTTAAAGATAGATGTCTTGAACAGTTCCCAAGCAATGTTGTTTTTAACCGGTGGACAAAAAATGCAGTCCTCAAACCTTCAATCGATGTTAATGGTGTTATATTTGATCAATGTGCTGGTATGGTTGAAAGCAAGTTTGTCGTTAATGATATTTGGTTGGAGGTCCATTGTTGTATTGATTTGATTGGTGATGATTGTGCTAAGCTGAAAGAACTTCTATGTCTAATAAAGGATTACAGATCTTGTTTGAGTAGGTGCTTGAGAAATAATGTATCTGCTGAAGCAAGTAACGCTTCATCAAGCAAGTCTAGATCGAGCAAAGAAAAGGTTTTTGAGTCTTTTGTGGGTACAAGTGTGCCTACCAATATATCTGTTTTGCCTCCACAACAAGCAAAGAACAGGGGCAGTGGTCGTCGTATCATGCCCAGTAGAGAGGTTGCTATATCAAAAGCAAAAAAGGCGACGAGGAAGTATGGGGTATGCAAGAAATATGTTGATCACAATAGTCGGACGTGTCCAAAGAATTTTTTTAGGAGTTGAACAAAAAACTATTATTGTTGAACAGTTTGCAGTTATTCTTGAACATTCTGTTATTATTGTTGAACAGTTTGTCTTTATTTTTGACCATTCTGTTATTATTGTTGAACAATAGTTTTCTGGACACATTGTGATTATACACATATTAATATTGCTTGCTACTTCGAGCATTATATTCGATCGAACGTGTGGAGAGGAGTTTCATGATTGAACAAAATATTGTCAAATTTGAACAAAAGTATCTTGAAGTATAACTAATTTCAATGTTGAACAATTGTAGATTATATTTTAACAATATAAATAATTCTTTGAACAATTATGCTTCATTGTAAATAGTTGATCGATGGTTATAGCAAATCACAATTTGTTGAATAAACTTGATTGAACTTGTCCAGCAAACTACCCAAAAGTTTTAACTGTTCAACAAACTATATTGTTTAACAAACTTGTTCATCCATGACTTTTTAAATGTAACTTCAAAAGCAAACTGCAAACAGTTGAACAAAGTATTTGTCTTTAAGATCTAAAAACAAACTGCCAGTGGTACACAATTAGTTTGTCACTAAACATCAAGGAAGTGGGGTTTCCAAGGCTTCTCCTATTATAGTTGCTCGGATTCCATTCAGTTCTGATCCAAGGATGGTTGCTAGGTATTTTGTTCGCAACGGTAACATGTTCCTCCTGCTTTCTTTCTTGAATCCACATTCCCACCTGTTGGAACCTTCACCGTTGTAAGCCTCCATATGGCGCATAAGATAGACACCGCAATCAAGCTTGTTCTTGCTATCGTGCCATTTCATTTTTAAAAGTTCTACTGGCATTCCATCAATTAACTTCGCTACAGCTTGACTGCCCTTCAACCTCAAGTAGTCTGCATATATTTTCCTCTGCAATCCATTTTGTCAAGTATAAAAAATGAACACTTCAGTTGACGAGCTTGAACATAAAATTAATGAAATTGAACTATTAAATAAACAACTTTGAACAACCACATTATATAGTTGAACAATAGTAATTTTGAACAACCAGGCAATCAACTTGAACATTCTGTTTTTATTAGTTGAACAATTTGTGTTTCTTACTAATCTTTCTGGCACCTCTCCAAACTTGTCATCTGCTTGATCCCCTGACGACAAATTATCAATGATTTCAAAAAGCATTCTCTTCAGATTGAAACATAAGGCGTAGTAATGACCGCTTGCACATATTGAGAAGAATACCTATATTACAAACAACCTTGTCAACTGGCAACAAAGTATTCTACATGTATTGAAATGAGTTTAAAATGGAGGAGATACCAATGTTGCACGGTCTAGTGTTGTGTGCAATGCCATGTCCTGAACAGAATTGAGCATTTATGTGAATCTCTTCAAGTTTGTTTTTTAGCCCTTTTTGTTTGGAGTCACCACAGAGAAAGCCTTGCATAGATAAAAGTGTCAGTATTTTTCAGTGAATAGTTTTCAAAGCTAGAAATTTGCTAATGTACTTACAGTTGTTGTTGGAGTTACAAATTTTTTTGATGTGGATTTGCTAGACATGTACTTCTCTCTCTCATTCAGGATCACCGCCCAAGCATTTACCACATTTAATGAGATCAATGATTCACATATGATACTCCTCATGTCAGATAAGTCTGCTATAATACTTTCATGTTGAAACATTATCTCCCTACGTTTATTAAAATGTTTTAGTAAATGTTTTTGTATAATATAAAACCTTGAAACAGTAGGGTAAAAGAAGTTACCCTATATCTTTAGGAGTTACTGTGATGTATCTGACAATCTTTTTCTCTTCATCTGTATGTTTTTGAGTGGGGTTGATGATGCTTGGAAAGTCAGAATGCATTGTCGCACCAACTTTAGCTTCTTCATCTGCCTTCTTGGCCTTTTGAGCTTGTTCAGCCACCTTCTTCGCCTTTTCTGCTTCTTCAGCCTCCTTGGCCTTTTCTGCTTCTTCAGCCTCCTTGTCCTTTTGTGCTTCTTCAGTAGCCTTTTTGGCCTTTTCAGCTTCTTCTGCTGCCTTCTTGGATTTTTCCGCTTCCTCAGTTGTCTTCTTTGCCCTTTCTTGTTCTTCAGCTTCTTTCTTCGCATTTTCCGCTTCTTCAGATGCCTTTTTCACCTTCTCAACTTCTTTCTTCTCGTTCTCCTCTCTTTATGCCGCCTTCTTTGCTTTTTGTGCTTCTTGAGCTGCCTTCTTTGCTTCTTCAGCTGCTTTCCTTGCTTTTTCGGCTTCTTCAGCTGCTTTCCTTGCTTTTTCGGCTTCTTCAGCTGCTTTCCTTGCTTTTTCGGCTTCTTTCATTGCCTTTTGTTTTTTTTGTGCGTTCCTTGTCTTCCCTACGTAAATCCTTAGATTTAGTACAATTTTTTTTTACTTCTTCAATGTTTTGTTGTTGTAGTGATTGACTATCAACTATCTTCAGTGACTGTCAGACGAATGATATATTTTTGAACATTAACACTTTGAAGTTGAACAAATAGAATATATTTTTGAACAACTTTTTGAAAGTATTGTATTATTCACATCCCCTTCCTTCCCCATCACAGTATTGCCTTCTTCATTGGATGCCTCAGTCACTGTTGTCGTCTCCACCTATCAACTTTATATTTATAAAATTGAACAAATAACTACTTGAAGGTGATCAAAAATACTATAATTTCAGATATGTGTTGTTGTAGTTTACCTCTATGTAATTTGTTTTATCTTGTGGCTCCTCACGAACCTCTCCTTCTGTCACCATCTCAGTAATGCCTCCTTGATTTTGTTTGTCAGTCTCTGTTGTAGTTAGCACCTGTCATTTTTATATTTTATAAAATAAAAAATTCATTATTTGGAGTTGAACAAAAACACTATAAAATTTTATAAAATAAAAATTTCTTACCTCCATGTTTGTTGTGTTTTCTTGTGTGTCTGTCTCTGTTGTAGTCACCACCTGTCATTTTATATTTTATAAGATGAACAATTTATACCTGCATTTGAACATGAACACTATACTTTTGAACTTTTCAGACCTTGATGTAGTTGTGGTTTACCTCAATGCTTGTTGTCTTTTGTTGTGTCCCCTCAGTAATCCTTCCTTCTGGTTCTTCATTATCCACTCTTGTAACACCTTCTTACTCTTCTTGTCCCTCTTGGAAAACTGTCATATGATTACATTCTACATCTTCTTCAACAGAAGCTATGTTTTGTTGAACTTCTTTAGCCACACCTTCTCTGTTGCTCTGTATTTTTAAGAATGATTTTAGTGATTGATATATTTCAGTTTTTCTTTTTTGAAGGAAACCGTTGAATGACATGCAAAAGGCTTCATGTTCACTTACCTGGTCTTGTCCCCACTGATCTCCAACATTGCTAGTTGGTGACTGATAAGTACGAGCTATCTCACCAATAGTCATGTCAAGGTCAACACCTGGCAAGAGGTCAAAGCTTGGTATCCCTTGGTTGTTTACTTTCTTTGCCACTGATGTTCTGTTAAATCTAAACTTCTTTTGCACCCTAGTTTGTGCGTTGATTGCCTTTTCAACTTTGTTCATGCACTCGATTAGTTCTGGATGATTCCATAACTGATCTTCAGAGTTTGACCAGATATTGTCAAAATGTATGGCCATGTGCTCGTTCTTTTCATTGTTGTCATCTTCACCTTTGCCAACAATTAGGTCAACTGTTTTATTGTGCATGCTCTTCATTGGTTCATCCTTTAGGTATGCCTTCGGTGTTGAAAATGTTATGTCTGTCAACTCATTCAAAATAGTAGATGCCTCCCTTGCCTTATTTGCGAGTTTCTGTATCATGTTTGTTACATAATGTCAACACAGTACAAAGAAAGCTTTTCAACAAATAATGTAAATACAAAAACCTGAATAACTACCGCATATATTTGAACAAATACAAACATCTCTTGAACATTTTTTGGAAAATTAGAAATTTGAACTATCTGCTACAAACATGAACAACTTCACAATATTTTTGAACAAACAACACATATATTTGAACATTTTTAGTAAAATTGAAAGTTTAAACTATCTCATATAAACATGAATAACATGACAAATTACTTACCTCGAAATAGTCAGCTTTCGATAGACGCTTTGCTCCTTCATTCCTTTGCGCCTCCTGATTGCTTCTTGAACTCTCACCCAAAACTAGTTCTGATGTTGATGGAATAGTTTGTCTGATGTCCACATACCCAAGCCCAAACCCTCCATTGTTCATCTCGTAAAGCTCTCTTTTCGTCATTTCTTTCCTTATCCAATTCATAAACGTTGGGAATGCTCGTGGTACAGTCCTTCTATCATTTACTATTTGGACAACATAGAACAACTGTAATGAAAAAGAAGTGTTAAAGTTGAACAAATTAGATATAAAGTTGAACAAATATATATTTAGGATATGTTGCAACAATAAAGCATCATTTGAACAAATCCCCCTTGAAGTTGAACAAATGTTTCTTGAAGTTGAACAAATTTCCCTTGAATTTGAACAAAGCTTCAAATAACCCAGTTAAATAGTGTATAGTTAAATTTGAACAATAAAAATTTAAAATTGAACAATTACTTACAGCAAGGAAAGAGAGCGATCCCTTGAACATTCCTTTAGGCTTTTTTTTTCAACTGTCTGTGGTTTTCATGAGGCAGTCAAGCAGGTAACCACACCAATTCATGTCTCTGATTCCATTAACATCTTCCAAGCTTCTCAACAGTGACAGATTCGTTGTGCCATTTGAGTTTCCTTTAACCAACAATGTAACAAACAACACAATAAACGTCCATTTGAAGAACAGACCTCCTTTCCTGCATTTTTTAGCATGTTGTACACATGTCGTGGTAGGATGCGGTGTTCATTTTCCGTGAATCATTTAACCCAGTTGTCATGGACTTCATCAACTTTGGTTCTCTTCTTGATTGACTTTCTCTTTATTTCTATTTTCTTACTTCCTTTCGGCAATCACATTGCAACAAGTACATCATCTTCTTCGATGTGCACAAAGTTTCCATCTTCCATTTTGAGGCTGCACGTACTTGTTAGCATCAAAATTTTCCACAAGCCAATAACCTAAAAACCTTGGTATTCCACTGAGTTTGAAGTTGAGCAGAGATCCCAAACCCATATCCATCACATCCTTTTTTTGTTCACTGCTCAATTTCTCAATAGCTTTGACAAACTTACTCGGGTTTGTTTTGTATTGTATGCATGAAAAACCTCTCTCCCCCCTTGTGTTGTTGAATCTTACTTCATCCTCACTTGTAGTATCTGGACGTTTGGATTTTCCCTTAACCTTTTTTCTTTTAGATGGAAGTTGTCCATCATCATCTCATGAGTGCTCTTCTTCATCATCACCTCTATACTGACTCTCTTCCGAATCATCTGAGCTTGTTTCAGACTCATCAAGTGTTGTGTTGTTTTCAATCTCATCTTCAACTTCTTCTTCTTTTGTTTCATCCGAGCTTTGTTGAGGTTCATTCACATTTTCTTCTGGTTCTTCTTGTTGCTGACTTAATCTTTTTTGCTTCTTGTTGTGTGCGGGGTCTTGTTCTTCGGCAACTTTTTTTTTTCGACATACACTCAAGCATTTCTTTGTCTGCATAAAATATAAAACAAAATAAATAGTTTTTATGTTATGTACAATGTTGTGAAGTTTTAACAAATTAAACAGAATAAACATGTGCTTATTATGCAGCGCCACAAGCGCTGCATAACAAGAATAGAATATAGTGTCTGAACAAATAAACATTATATTTGAACAAACAAATATAGTGTCTGAACAAATAAACATTATATTTTATTAAACAAATATAATGTTTGAACAAACTAACATTAAATTTGAACAAATAAATATAATGTTTGAACAAGCAATCATTCTATTTGAACAAACAAATGTTATATAAGAGTAATTACTATACAAAATAATATTTTTGAACAAACACAATGTAAGATATGAAATATTTTTGGAGTTTGAACTATTGTGTCAATAATATGTTATATTCTTCTTATGCAGCGCATCCGGCGCTGCATAAGAAGACAGTAAAATATATAAAGATCAAATATGATCAAAGTATTTTTTTAATTCGTTACCATGTTTGGTTGAGGTTGTGTGAGCTCTCTTATGTTGAATCCCCCTTTTATTCTTTTGTTTGCTTCTAATCTCTGTTTGAGAGGTATAATCCCCCCTACTATCATGGTTGCATCTCTAAACTCTATAATCTTTTAGAGTTCATTCACGCTTGAAAGGCATTTTTCATTTTGATCTAGATTTAGAAGAAAGCATTTTAATACTTTGTCTCACAACAAGTAATCTTCAACTAAAAATTATGTAAATACAAAAAAAAACTGAACAACCACCACATATAATTGAACAACTAGACATATGTCTTGAACTTTTTTGGAAAATGACAATTTGAGCTATCTACTAAAAACATCAACAACATCACAATATTTTTAAACAAATAGAAGATGTATTTGAACATTTTTTGGAAAATTAAAAGTTGGAACTATTTCATAAAAATATGAACGATAACACATTATTCTTGAACAACTAGCACATATATTTGAACATTTTTTGGAAATATTAAAGTTGGTACTATGTGATAAAAACATGAACGTTATCACATTATTCTTGAACAAACAACACATATTTTTGAACAAATTAAAGTTTGCCCTATCTGATGAAAACTCGAATTTTACCTATAAGTACTCTTCTCGCTACTGTCTTCGACCTCACCATTTTCGCTTCCTGCTGTGGAAAGATAACATAAAGCAGTAGTTAGTATTAAACTTAGAGAAATATGCGACAAAGAAAATATTGCAAATGAACAATGGAAATTAGTAAATGCAACTTATATTAACTGCGTTTTCTAGTTTTAGCAACGAAAATCAAAGTTGTAAGCGTCGATCGTAGTTGAAGGTCGGTTAGGTTAAGATTAACATGTAGATTTTTAGCAACGAAAATATGCAGATTTTTAGGTTAAAACTCGTTACCTTTGCTATGGATTAGAAGCTGCTTGAAATCGAAGAACCTTTTGTCTTTGTTTCATGGAAAAACAAAGAGATTTGTGTGCCCCTTGGACCCCGTCTCCTGATACTTCTGATCGAGAATCAGCCCCTTGGAGATCCTCCTGTTTCACGATCACTCTCTTCATCAGCCTCTTGAAGAAATCCTTCCACTTCCTCTTCCTCTTCCTCCTCATCCCGAGGATCTCCTCGTCCGACGAGGTCGAACAAGTCGACGGAGTCCCCGACGGCGAGCTGTGGAACATCACGGAGTTCGCGTTCTGCATATTCGCCTGTTGCGGCGGGATCATATGCTGGATCGGCGCCGAGATTGGAGTCTGAACTGAGTGTTGACTTTGTTGACCGACGACTGTGGAATGTGAAATCGCGACCGGATTTGTTGATGTAACAGTGACGTGTGCAGCGGCGATTGGCGGTTGTTGTGGTGGCGGCATTGCCATGGAGATGGGGATGGCGGCTTGTGGCGGTGGCGGGGGGAGAGGCGGCGGAGGCGGAAGCATCGAGTGGTGGCTTTCGAGGGCTTGTAATTGGTCGAAGAAACGGTAAGTTTTGCCATCGGATTTCGCGGAACGGCCTTCTTTTGTGCGCTTGTGGTATTTATAGACGTTCTCGAACTTCTCCTTGCACTTCTTCGCGTTCCGGTGATAACCGAGCTCGGCCATTTTCCTGGTAAATACATAATTTTTTTAACATAAATGTAACTTTTGTCGTCGTAGATCGAGGTT
Organism: Rheum nobile; assembly: GCA_027886185.1. NCBI lineage: Eukaryota > Viridiplantae > Streptophyta > Magnoliopsida > Caryophyllales > Polygonaceae > Rheum > Rheum nobile. Next base: position 9,476,671 of record WOAB01000040.1, read on the forward strand.
GTGGTTGGAAAGTGAAGAGATTAGAGGAGAGAAGAGTTCGTCGAATGGTGAAGATGAAGCATATCTGCGAAAGGGAGCGGATCAGAGCGACGCCGGCGACGACCGCAGGGACAGAGAATCGGACGGATCTATGGTCATTTGAGAGAAAAAGTCCATGAACTGTCATTTAAGTATCCTTGAACGTTTGTACTGATGTCCTTGAACATGGATGTAAAAGGCTGGAAACAGTTGAGAGAAAAAGTCCATGAACTGTCATTTAAGTATCCTTGAACGTTTGTACTAATGTCCTTGAACATGGATGTAAAAGGCTGGAAACAGTTGAGAGAAAAAGTCCATGAACTGTCATTTAAGTATCCTTGAACGTTTGTACTGATGTCTTTGAACATGGATGTAAAAGGCTGGAAACAGTTGAAAGAAAAGTCCATGAATTGTCATCTAAGTATCCTTGAACGTTTTTACTGATATCCTTGAACATGAATGTAAAAGGCTGGAAACAGTTGAGAGAAAAAGTCTATGAACAGTCATTTAAGTATCCTTGAACGTTTATACTGATGTCCTTGAACATGGATGTAAAAGGCTGGAAACAGTTGAGAGAAAAAGTCCATGAACTGTCATTTAAGTATCCTTGAACGTTTGTACTGATGTCCTTGAACATGGATGTAAAAGGCTGGAAACAGTTGAGAGAAAAAGTCCATGAACAGTAATTTAAGTATCCATGAACGTTTGTACTGATATTCTTGAACATGGATGTAAAAGGCTGGAAACAGTTGAAAGAAAAAGTCCATAAATTGTCATCTAAGTATCCTTGAACGTTTTTACTCATGTCCTTGAACATGAATGTAAAAGGCTAGAAACAGTTGAGAGAAAAAGTCCATGAACAATCATTTAAGTATCCTTGAACGTTTGTACTGATGTCCTTGAACATGGATGTAAAAGGCTGGAAACAGTTGAGAGAAAAAGTCCATGAACTGTCATTTAAGTATCTTTGAACGTTTGTACTGATGTCCTTGAACATGGATGTAAAAGGCTGGAAACAGTTGAGAGAAAAAGTCCATGAACGGTAATTTAAGTATTCATGAACGTTTGTACTGATGTCCTTGAACATGGATGTAAAATGCTGGAAACAGTTGAAAGAAAAAGTCCATGAACTGTCATCTAAGTATCCTTAAATGTTTTTACTAATGTCTTTAAACATGAATGTAAAAGGCTGGAAACAGTTGAAAGAAAAAGTCCATGCATAGTAATTTAAGTATCCTTGAACGTTTGTACTGATGTCCTTGAACATGGATGTAAATGGCTGAAAACAGTTGAGAGAAAAAATCCATGAACTGTCATTTAAGTATCCTTGAACGTTTGTACTGATGTCCTCCGTACAAACACGCATTGGTTTTTTTTTTTTCACTTTACGCGCGCGCTAGTAGCTGCTAGCAGCTTGCTACGTGGATGATTTTTAGTGATTCTTAGTTCTCTCTTAGGGAGTGATTCTTACCAGAACCGCACCCTATATATATAATACATTTTGTACTCCAATGATTCGTCTTCTACTATGTGGAGTACAATCAGATAGTTCAACGGCAACTTAACAACACAAGTATGTGGTTTCGGAACCTCTGATTTCCATATAAGAAAACCAGACAAAATCTGGCTTAAGAGATTCACCAGGTCCTCATTCTAGTTCCGATTCCGATACAGGCAGTTCTTCAGTTATGTGGAACCGAGAGCCATGTCTATTCTTGAGTTGGATGTACTTGAATACAGTCAAAGGGGGCAATATCGTCCATCACCATCCAAAGATTTATGTTGCGAATTTCAATGTAGAGGGTCCCATATGGCCCACACATCCCCCCTTTGCTTTCGCACTAACCCGGCCTTTGATTACTTCCAAACCTCATTTCCACAAGCCTGGTCTCTCTCTCTATCTCCTACAAAGAAATCCGCCCCCAAATTCCTCCTCCGATCTCCGTCCCCGGCCAAACAATCGGAAACAAAATCATGTCTCAGAAGACAGAGAAAGAGGAGGCTTTAGAGATCAAAGTCCCTCCGGCGCCGGAGACCCTCACAACCGCCCTCTGCACTGAAAACTGTAAAATCCAAGCCGTTTCCGCCGCCTGCAACGCCTCCACCGGCGCCGGATCTGCCTTCCCCGACCCGGCGAGGCTCGATCCGGTCCACGGGCCTCCTCCGCCCGCCCCGGAGCCGGTCGAATCGGTGCCGAAGAAGAAGGCGGTAAACCGGTGCTTGTGCTGCGCGAAACGCGTCGGGCTAACGGGCTTCAGGTGTAGGTGCGGGGAGCTTTTCTGTTCTGTTCACAGGTACTCGGATCGCCACGATTGTAGCTTCGATTACAAGGCCGCCGGCCGGGAAGTCATCGCCAGGGAGAATCCCGTCGTCAGAGCAGCCAAGATATTGAAGGTTTGATCGGAAAAAGGGAAAAGAGAGAGAGAGAGAGATCCGATTTGGTTTTCTTGGGGTTCCTTTGTCGGGCCGCGTTGGGCTTGTCGATTTGGCTGGTGATGAGATGAGGATTTGGCTTGACGGACGGATGTTCGCCGGAGGATGAAGCTTGGAAATTAGCCCGATTGGTGCGGGGTGGAATGGTCCTTTCACAGATGTTAATGCCTTGTGGTTGTGGAAAATTGTACTTTTTTTAGCGATTTTTCTTCTTCTTCATGTTTATCTTCGTTTTCTGTTGATTTTTGGGAATTTGTCACGTTATGGAACGCATAATTCTACGCTTAATATTAATTAATTTTTGGGCCGGATAGTGGTATAAAAATTCCCCATTGCTCTACCTGCCATGCTTTTCCACCTCCATCTTCCATTAGTTTGCAGAATTTTGTATTGGGATCCACTCATCCACCAATTGAGCTAACACATATGATGATTTTATGCGTATTTAAATGATAATGTTGTTGATGTTTATGAAATTTGACGTTTATTTGAATAAAATTGATTCACCAGAAAATGTAATCTTCATTAATGTTTAAATTGATTGATTAACAAGTTAACTGCTCCACTAAGAGAGGCCAATTGGCCAAATATGAGATCTTGGTGTTCCAGAAATCAGATTGTTCAAAAAAACAATTACCATTTTATCATCAATGAGGCTACGTAAATTATATTAATCCATGTTATGATGCAAAATTTCACAAATAACACCGATCAAAGGATTGAGCATCTGAGATGTGATTTGTCAATTCCTTCAAGTGTAGGTTAGAGTTTATTACAAGTTGGCCGCTTCATGTCACCTAACTTATATATCTATATCTATAGAGAGAGGGAGGATCAAATGAACACAGGCTTTAAGGTAAGTATTGAACATTTACTGTAGCTGTTCACGTGTCACCATCCAACGGCTGAGAGTGTTCCATCATTTAACAACAAAATCCTACACGGAGGGGCATTTTCGTCCTTTCGGCTTTCATTTGTTCTTTGTTCTCCCTCTCTTCGCTCCCGTCTCTCTTCGCGAAGTCGCTCTAGCCGGAATCGCCATTGAAGGAGTTCTTCGTTCTCGCTCGTTTCAGTTGTTTTCTTCATCGATTTCGCCTTTTTCAATCTATTCACGCTATTGGATTGATTCGCATAGACGTCTCTATGGATTCTGGTAAGTTAATTTCGTTTATTTATGTTCTACGGTTTCTAGGGTTTCAGAATTTGTTTGCAGTTTATTCAACTTAGATTCGTCTTTCATTTTGACAATGGTGATAATCATTCTATTCAATTGATTCGTTGTGGCGTTTCTATTGTCTTCTTTGACAGATTCGTCTTCACCTTTTCATAGTTAGGGTTTGCTCTCTTCAATGTACGGTTTTTCATATTTTGTGATTTGCTTGTTTGCAGTCGTCTTTTCTGATGCTTTTCCATTGATTGCTCGTCGGAACTCGGTTATTTGGTTTGTTGTGTGTTCTGCTTTGTCTTACTGTTTATCTCCATTGTTGTCTTTAATTGTGCACGATTATTTTGAACCTCCAGCTAATACAATTGAACCTCAATTACTGTATGTGCTTTATGTTTGTAGTGCCTGGAAGTGTGTCTGTTGGTGCTAGTGGTAGTTTATCACTTGGTCATAGCTCCCCTAGTTCATATCCAAGTGATTCTGACACTGAGATGTCTTCCGACAAATCTGTTGCCCGTCTATCTCAAGGTGGTTCTGTCTACCACATTCCAACCTGTGCTGATGCTTTGAAACCAGTTGTTGGTATGCTGTTTGGGACATTGGAGGAAGCTGTTGAATTTTACAAGGCATATGCACTGGAATGTGGCTTTGTTGTTAGGCTTGGTGGATCACGCATGACAGACAATGTGGTTGCATTGAAGTACTTGCATTGCACCAGACAAGGTTTTAAAACTAGCCAGAACAACACAAAACACATTCGACGACGTCCTTCAAACAGAGTTGGTTGTAAGGCGAAACTCACCCTTACTTTTGTCGGTAATCAGGGCTACAAAGTAACAGCTTTTGAAGACCGCCATACATATGAAATGGTTGTTGGTAAGGATAAACAGTTTATGAAGTCTATGAGGAAGTTGGACTTTGGACATAAGAAGTTTGTCATGGATTGTGAGAAAGCGCACATCAGTCCAGTCAGGTCGCATAGAATATTCAAGGAACTTGTTGGGGGCTACTCACAAGTCGGTGCTTCTGCTGTTGACTTCAAGAACTACCGACGAGATATGTTGGCTTATATTGGTGGTTCCGATGCTCAGATGACTATTAACCGTTTTTTCAACAAAAAAGAACTTTGCCCTGCCTTCTTTTTTTAGTACGACGTTGATTCTTGTGATCGTTTGACGCATTTATTTTGGGCTGATCCTGTGTCTCGGAAGAATTTCTCTCTCTTTGGTGACGTGGTATCGTTTGATGCTACATACCAAACCAACAAGTTATTCGCTTGTCTTCTTCATTGTATTTTCCCCTTTTTCTTTTACACTGTAACTATCCTTGTATGTAGTACTCTATTTTTTGTTCTTTTGCTGTTAGTTTTATTTGATGAACCTATTAGTTAAATTGTACGAACCTCTCTGTTGAAACTGATGAACCTAGTTTGCAAACGTGATGAACCTAGTTTGAAATCTGATGAACTAACTATCAAACTATTCCAATTTCTTTGTTGAGGTTCCAAATGCACCTTCTAGTTGTAACCGATGGCTTTGTTTACATTTCTTCCATATAGGTACAATCTGATTTTCATACCATTCACCGACCTAGACCATCACAAGTCGAGTGTCACTTTTGCGGCTGGTTTAATTTTCAAGGAAGATGCAGGATCATATGTTTGGTTGTTGGAGAAATTCAAGGCAGCTATGGTGCACGAGCCAAAGGTTATAGTGACAGACCAAGACCAATCCATGAAGTCCGCTATTGAACATGTTTTCCCCCGGTCGCGCCACAGACTTTGTATGTGGCACATCATGAAAAAAGTCCCTGCAAAGACCAAGTACGACACTGCCACTGGTTCAGAATTTAGGGCTAAGTTGGACAACATTGTCTGGACCCATGACCTTTCACCTGCAGAGTTTGAGTCACAGTGGACTGTGTTGCTTGATGAATTCCCATTGGTGAAGCAGAGGTGGTTTGATGACATGTTTGCAATCCGACATTTTTGGATCCCAGCCTACTTCAGGGATGTCATGTTTGGTGGTTTGCTTAGGACTACTTCTGTTTCCGAATCTGCAAACAGTTACTTTGGTCACTTCACGGACATATATTATCACCTTGTTGAGTTGGTGATGCTCTTTGACATTGCCTTGGACACTCAAAGACACAAGCAGGCGAAGCTGAACTTTGATTCTTCGACTATGCATCCAGATCTTAAGACACATTTAAGCTTGGAGAAGCATGCGTCTGAGGTGTACACGCTCTCAATTTTCAAACTTGTTCAGGATCATATTATGGAATCTTGTTTATCATGCTTTATGGTGAGCATGTCTGATGTCAATGGTATAAAATTCTATGGTGTCAAGGATTGCTTCTCCAAGACGTTCATAGTCGAGCATTCAACTGTAGGTGGGGATGTTTTATGCAACTATCATATGTTTCAAAGGATTGGTATCCCTTGTTGTCACCTCATGTTTGTGTTCAGGAACCTCGAGTTTGATAGGATTCCGGAAAGGTATGTCCTTGCCCGTTGGACCAAGGATGCCACTATCACACATGTGTTCACTATCGATGACACCATTGTCACTCAGTGTGCGGCCCTTGAAGAGCGTGAGGCGGTCATGAATGAGTTGATTTCTGACTTCTGTAGTTGTGTCGGGCTATTGGATGACAAGGCGGACCTCATGAAACAGTTTTCGATTCTGCTTAAAGAGAAAAAGGCGGCTTTGTTGTCTGCTAGTGGTGCTTCGTCTAGTTCTGGTCCGTCGAACCTTGAGCAGCTGCAGTCTTATACGAGAGTTGAAGTCCCTTCAGTTGTTCATGTCCTGCCACCAGAGCAAGCTAAGAACAAAGGAAGCGGCTCGCGTATCCGGAGTGGAAGAGAAATTTATATTGCTTCCAGCCGTGCAGGCCAAAGGCGTTGTGGCAGATGCAACAAGTATGCCACTCACAATAGTCGCACTTGCACTGAAGTTCTTGATTCTTAGTACTCTTTAGTATTTTTGCCTTTCATCTTTATTTTCCTTTGGATTACTTATTTTTATTACGTTTGCAGAATATTTTTAAACATCATTAAGAGTTCAATATTGCACATGCTACTTCTAGTTCATAAATCATTTCCTTCTATTTTTCCTCATGAATCTACTATATACATCTAATGAACCTCTTATGAGACTAGTTCATTATGGTCTTTCATTGGTGCACTTATTCTTTGAGTTCTAATCGATTAACCTGTTAGTTTCATTGTATGAACCTATCCGTTCAAACCGATGAACCTAGTTTGCAAACCTGATGAACCTCCTATCAAAATATTCCAATCTCTTTGTTGAGATTCCAGATGCACCTTGTAATTGTAATCAATGACTTTATAAACCATCCTATGCAGTCTTTTTATTTTAAAGTGCATAATCGTATTACAGCTCTGATGAACCTGTTCCTTATACTTGATGAACCTGTTAGTTATAAATGATGAACCTGTTTGTTATAGTTGATGAACCTACTAACTTAGATGAACATACTTTCTAGCTTCTATGAACCCTATTCACTTTTTCATTTTTAGGCTACTTGAATGACAAAAGTTATTGAACTTTGAATATTGCTTTTCCATTCAATGAGTTTTGTCACAAATTTTTTTTATAATAAAAAATGAGTACCCCCTTGATTTTTGAAGTGTATATATAACCTATTCTATATCTGATGAACCTGTTACTTATACTCGATAAACCTTTAAGTTGTAAATGATGAACCTAATTGTTATAATTCATGAACCCAATTAATAAGATGAACATTTTGCCGCTCGTTACTTTTATTGGAGTATCATGTTCATTTAAAATTTCGAGTGCATTATTTTCAGCATAATAGTGTTCATCATTATGAGTAAATGTACCTGTAAGTCAAAATCAATGAACCTGCAAGACAAAATTAATGAACCTGTAAGACAAAATCAATGAACCTACAAGACAAAATCAATAAACCTGTAAGACAAAATCAATAAACCTGCAAGACAAAATCCATGAACCTGCTAATATATTGAAGTCTACATCTTCTTCATCCTAATTAGTCAACTACCTGATTAGTCCTTCCTTCTAGTAAACAATATTTTCCTTTGCCTACAGAATAATACCAAATCTGAAATCTATAATTTTCACAATCGACACAAGCAAACTAGTATCATTCTAACCAAAATACTAACAATCATTCAATGTTCATTCAATTGGTCCTTCAGGGTTTTCTCTAATGGTCTGAAGTGTCTTGTCCTTCATTTCGTTAGCTTCCGAGGTGATGATGGTATGGACATATTTGATCCTTAGTTCTTCAATGGATTTCTTCTTGTTTTTGTTGTCCATATGGTCCTCCCAGTTTTCATTCAGCACCCCCATGTACTTCTCCATATGTCGCATGGCATACACCCCAGAGCTTTGCTCTTGTGAGTTCTCAGCTTGGCATGGAAGAGGAATCAATTGCGCCTTAGCCTGTGCAGCTTCGAGGTCGTTTGCTCTTTTGATCAAGTGATTCACATGGAGGTAAATTGCAGTCATCGATACCTGCACACAACAAATGGATATATTTCATCTTATATGTGTGATCACGTGCATTTTTCACCAAACAAAAAAAATTGTTCAAAAGAGCACAATTTTAGACACTCTTGTACACTTACAATCTTCTCAATAGCTGGTTGATAGACGTCCATATCACCATTGTTTGGCGTACTGTCCAGCACATGTATGCATTTACTCTTAATGTTCATGGCAATGACAAAGTAACGGTCATTGTTGACTAGGACAGGTACACCAACCTATAATAATACCTCCATTTAGTGACCTTTGAATTTTACTCCAAAAGAATAATCAACAAAAAAAAACAGACAAGCTAAAAACTGATCTTTCAGACTAGTAATAATTTTACCATGTCTACGTCCTTTATATTTCGTCCATGCACCTCAGCCACGGCGAAGTTGAAGTTCTTCATGAACTCTCCTAACTGATCTTTCAAGTTGACATTTTGTTTTCAACATTTCATAATTTTTTGTTACCATAAACCAATTATATATACAAGCTAAAAACTGCAAAGAGAAACTGTTGAACCTTGTTGTACAATTCTATAAACCTTATTTAATAATCCATGAACCTCTTTTTTTATAAATGAACCTCTGTTACTCTATTTTTTTAAGTAGATGTAGAACAAATTAAACTTTCAATACTGCATGAAAATACCTATACATGAACCTTATAGAAGAACTTCACTTTTTATATGATGAACCTCATTTTGTTAACTTTTAAACCTTATAGTATATACCGATGGACCTTATAGTATATATCCATGAACCTTATTTTGTTAACTTTTAAACAATTTACGTACCATTTAGTAGACATACAAGAATGCTCTGCTCGGTTTGTTACTGCTCTTCACTTCCTCATTATTGTTCAAAATTGTTGTCCAAGCATCAATAGATTTGTAGTGGATGTCCATGTCCATAGACAGCTCCATTCCGGTTACTTTGAGCGACTTGTGTTTGAATAGAGGCTCACTATTCAATTGTATAGAAATATAAAATTTATCCATTAGTAAATCTTTATCTCTAATATTGACGATAATAATAAAATAAAATATGTCATAACGTATCTAGATCTTATCCTCCTATGCTGCAGTTGAGACATTAGTTGTACACCACCATTGCTTCCTCAGTTCTCTTGGCGAAGATGTCCACACTTCGGCTTTTGTAGGGGGTTCTGAGCTTTTCTCCAAGTTTGTTGTGCTTTAGCCCATGAACCACATCAGCATGAGCCTGCAGTTGCTTCCCCTTCCCCTTGTCCTTTTCTCTTGCTTTTTCAGTTTCAGCTACCTCATTGTTCTTGTGTGAATCAGCCACTTCATGTTCTTCATCCATGTCTTTCTCAAAATCAAAGTTCTCTAACTCCTCTGAGCTGATAAGCTTGAAGGATAGTATTGTCAAATCCGGTGACTTTGTGGCCTTCTTCCTTGTTTTTGGTGTTGCGGGTGTTGGTTCCTTGTCCTTACTTCCAACCACTGTCTCTTGCTCAGCGCCCTCTGCCCCATGCACTGCTTGCTCTGTGTTCTCCATCACAGAAGCTGACCCTTGTCCCTTTTCTCCCATGCCTCCTTCATTTATATTGTTTAGTTGCTCACTCTCATTACCTAACCCATCCACTTTCTCTTTCTCCACCTCTGTAACTTGTTCTCTTACCTCTGCTTTGTCTCCCAGCACATAGTGTACTGATTCATAATATTGTTGACATCCTCCCAATTTTGTGTGGCATCCATGCCCTGGTTTGCTTTAGAAGTTGAAGCTCCAGCTTGTGAGAATTTCATCTTGTCTTTAGAAGCATCATCCTTCTCAACTTGTCTCAAGCATTCAATAAGTTGTGGATCGCTCCAGAATGGGTGGTCAGCATCATTCCATATCTTGTCGAATTCACCTTGTTCCTCTTCCTCTTTTTTATCTTCCCAATCAGCGTATGCGCTGTCTTAATCATGCTTCTGACCTTGGGCTCCTCGTTGAACTCAGTAGACAAATTTTCTACCATGTCTGTCAGTTTCAACATTTCTGTTGCTACTACAATTTGTTGTTCTGTAAAATTATTCAACCACTCCTGCATACAAGAAAACAATTTTAAGTGCTAAATAGATGAAATAAAAAAAAATAGCATACAATACCATGACACACGAACGAAATCAACCTAAACCACTTATATTTTTGCTTCTTGATATAATTAGTAAGAAAAAAAGGTCAAATTTGAAGCTCATGAACCTCTTTGCCCAACTCTATGAACCAGAGATTGATTTTACATTTACCATGAAACAAATTCACATTAACGTACTACCCTAGATTATATCACCGGCATCATACATTATTATTCAGTTTAATGAACCTTATACTATTTATTCATGCACCTCTTGATCATTTTTCATGTATTATTCATCACAATTACATGAATAGGCAAGTCAATTCACATTGAACCTTCGTCTATACATGGATGAACCTTAATGTGTAAACTCATGAACCTTGATGTTTAAACTGATGAACCCACTATACTATTTTTTGAATTTGAAGTTTCATTTTTTTTGCTTGGTTTTTACATTGAACCTCACTATGTGTGATGCATGAACTACAATGTATAAAGTCATGAACCTAATTGTGTAACCAGATGAACCCTCAATACTATTTTTGAACCTTGATGTATATATAAATGAACCTCAATCTGTAAAATAATGAACCTTGATGTTTAAACTGATGAACCCACTATACTATTTTTTGAACTTGAAGCTTGATGTTTACTTGTAGCTTGTTATTCATAAATCCGTGTTCTTTCCTCTCCTTTGCTGCTCTTGGTTGTTGCAGTGTTCCTAGTCCAAAGCCACCAAACTTCATCTCCATGCTCTCCCTTTCCTCCAAAATGTCATCAGTCCATCCTAGGAAGACTGGTGAATTATTTGGGTTTGTGTTTCCAAAGACAGATACCCTGTCTAAATACAACAACTGTATAGAAGAACAAAAATATATTACTACACACATGACATGCAACATAATACACAATAGAAGATGTTTTTTTTTTGTAATTAAATAAGAGTTGTTTACCACAAGGAAGATGATGGGCCCTCTGTAGAACATCTCTTTCTTCCCCTTCCATTCCTTTATTGTTTGAGGCAAGACACTCATTACAAGCTCACACCAGTTGTAGCTCTTTATATCTTCAACGTCACTGATCATCATGTGCTGAGGAATTGTGCCCTTTTGGTTATTTTCCACAAGCACCGATATGAACAACACGATGAACAACCTTTTGAACCGGACTTTTGATGTGCACCCTTTGAGCTTAGCTGCCACGTGACTTGGCCTGATTCCCTTGATATTGTCAAAATACTCTTTCCATTCACTTATAATAGCGTTGTCAGCGGCCTCTTTCCCTTGCCTTTCTACCTTCCTCTGCCCTCTAGGAATCTCTAACACTCTCTGCACTTCCTCCTCTGTCACTTTTATGGTGCTTCCATCCACCATCTTTATCTCACATTTGATTTCATCCTAGTTTTCGAGGATCCAGAATGCCAGGCAATGAGACACCCCTTTAATCTTTAAATGAAGCATGCTTTCAAACCCCATTTCTCTAATCCACCCTTTTGCTTGTTCCTTCCTTCCTTCAGGGATACTGTCCAGTGCATTAACAAACGCTTTCGGCACATTTCTTGTGTTCAACCACTCGTACTCTGATCCGTCCTCTTCTGTTTTGATTTTTTGGTTTGCATGTACTATTTCCTGCTTGTTGTTCTTCTTTGTTTTTTCCTCCTCTTTTTTTTCTTTGTAATTACTTGCTTCCTTTCCCCTATTTCCTTGACTATGGTCCACTTTGCTTTCTTCTTTTTCTTTCCAGTGTCTTCCTCCTCAACCTCCATGATTTGTTTCCCCTTGTCTTTCTGACCTTTCACCTCTTTGGTCTTTGTTTTTTTCCTCAAATTCTCTTCAAGCTCCTCTTCACTCAAACTTTCTATTTCATCCTCTGCATTTGGCTGAGCTGCAAACTTGGACCGAGTGTTTGGTCTCCTTGGTTGACTTTCATCACAACCGTCTGATGATGTACTCTATTTGTTATCTTCAGAACATGTTGTGTCATTCCCTAAACCTTATTGAGCTCCAACTGTTGACCTAGTGTTTGGTCTTCTTGTTGGTGTTTCCTCACAACTTTCTGATGCACCGCTCTTGTTCTTTTCCTGTGAACTCACGCTTTCTCTCGTTGTTCCCTTTGTTTCTGTCCTCTTTGACACTGTCATTTGCATGCTTTCCTCGCTGTCTTTGGATGATGTACCCTTCTGTTTCTCCTTTCAACCCACTCTTCTTGTAGCCGTTGCCCTTGTGTTCGGCCTTGTTTGCACTGGTGTTGTCACATTTTCTTCACCGTCTTGTAGTTCTTTACTATTCTCCTTCTCTGCAAAACCCAATATCTCTCCAGTTGTTGGCCTACTATCTGTCGGTCTTGGTGTTGTCACATTTTCTTCACTGTCTTGTAATTCCTTACTCTTCCCCTTCTCTGTAGAACCCAATATTTCTGCAATTGTTGGCCTACTGTTTGGAGTCATTTGCATTGTTTGTTGACAAACATCAGTTGCATTGTCCTTTTCAATTGCTTCAGAAGCTTGTTCATCTTCAGCTGTTGTTCTTGTGTTTTGCTTCTTTGCTGCTGGTTCTTCTTCTTGAGAACTTTGAACCTTTGAAGTCTTCGACACTGCCTGTCTTACTCTTTTCTGTCTTACCATTTTCTGTCTAGGCTGTCGTGTTTTCTTTGGAGTATGTTGTGTTCTCTTTCGAGGCTGTTGTGTCTTTCTCTTTGCAACCACATATTTCTTAGTAGACACTCTCACTGTTGTTGTAAGTTCCTCACTTTCAGTACTTTCGTAATCGATCTCTATGTCCTTGTATGTTGTCCCTTTATTTTTGAAGTGTCATTGTGATCGATTGGTATAGCCTGCTAAGAGAAACAGTACAATTGTAAGATCAACCTCAGACTATGAAATAAACTTTAAAAAAATAAAATGAACCTCATACTCAGCAAATGAACCTAAGTATACAAATCTCTAACTTCAAGATCTGTTCAATCCAAATGCTTGAACAACAGTATAAAGCTTTTTATAACACATGCATGAACTCTAGAAAAAGCAAATAAACCTCCAACATAGAAAACGAACCTCATGAAATGAATTCCAACTCAGGTAAGGAAAGCATAATGAACCTAAGTTTGCTTTAATATAAACCTGATGTCATAATATTCAACAAAAACTCCTAAATTTTACACCAACACTAGAAATCTAAGTCTTCTTTTGATATGCACCTAAGCATGCAAATCCCTAATTTCCATGTCTGTTCAATCCAAATGCTTCAACAACAAATGAACCTCCAACACAGAAAATGAACCTCATGAAATGAATTCCAACTCAATTAACATCAGGAACTGAAGTACAACTCAGGCAAGGAAATCAAACTCACTAGAGCATTGAACAAACCCTAACTTCCAGATTTGTTTTTCAAATTGTTCAACACCAGTTAACAAACTCAGGAAACCTTCAATTTTGAGTAAATGTAATAATCGAAAAATCTAGGTGTTTTCGTGAAATGGAAACCCTAAATTTGATATCCGTACCTCCAAAGTCGTCGTCGCTGTAGTCTGTATCGCTCCTCATCTCGTAAGATTGTTGTTTACGTTGTCGTGGCTTGTAAGATTGTTGTTCTTCACAGGATTTGATAGATTTGCTCATTTTGCAGTTCTCGTCTTGGATCGATTGGTAGTTCTGAGGTTCGTCTCTTTGAGTTCTCCTCTTCGAGTTCTCTAAGGAGAGTTTCTGAGCACGTTTGTGTATTTTTTTGGGGGTTTTACATGTGAGGGGCATATGCGTCATAACGTTTTAATTTTATATGGAATTTCAAAATTGCCACCGCGTCCACTATGTATAGCTCGCTTGCTTTTTTTTTCTTTTTCCTTGTCCTTTAATCTCGACCGTCTACATGATCCATCCTATAGTGGATATGTGTTCTTATTGTTTATCTTAAGTCATTATTTCATCCGAACGGGCCTCTATATATATATATATAGATTTAGGTTATGGTGAAACGGTGAGTTATGGTAAAACGGAGGTAATAATCGTATCCCTTGGATGAGGAAACAATGAGTGGTCCAAATTTAATCTAGATGCTTGCAAAATAAGAGGGTGGAATGCACACACATGATTATTTCCAAATCACACCTTATATGGAAGTTTTGATTTGCTTAATATCTCTTTCTCTCTCCAAATTTCCATAATGCTCATCTCTCCCTAAATTTCTCTGTACGTTTTTTTCTCTCCACCATACATGAACTCCTAAACCTCCATTAAAGGAGAGCTCTTGGCTTTACATCGTCCACATACATCGTTCTCTATCCCATCTCGTCTAACCCAAGATTTCGACATGTAGAGGTACAAAAGGCGGTATCTGGAGCTTTTCTTCTTCTGCGAAGCTTAATGAGTGTGATAGCGTGAGACTTTGAGATTGTTTCAACGACGATAGACTCGCTTTACAGAAGCGTAAAACAACCATGACTCTCAGGCTTCTTCTTCGATCTACTGGCAGAACTGCTACCCAGGTTTTCCTTGATTTGTTGATTTCAATCTTGTGTTTCTTTTCGCTTTGATCATCACAAATTACTATATTGTTGTATTTTTCATCGTGATGGTTTGTTTTAAAAGATGTTCGTTGTAATCATTTTGTGATGAAACTTGTCTTCTGATGAAGTCGTTGGTTAATAGCGATGAATCCGCACTCATGGAGGATTTTGCACATTTTCCGTTTTGATTTTTTCACCGCATCTCCCATTCTCATGATATACTTGAGTTCTACGGTATCGTATTTTTTTATGGTAATGTAATTCAGAAAAAAAGTTTTGGAATTTCATTATACCAATGCAATAACAAATCTAGGCACTTTCGTTGAACTTCATTCATGCATTTTTAGTACCGGCATGTATATTTTTTGCAATATCTCATGTAGTTTACATAACTAAAATCATTGTAGTATTTGGCTACATGAAAAATCCTAACAGTGTTTCTATGGGGATTTGTGACTGCTGATTTTCAGGTGCATTAGATTTATATCCGTTCGTAATTAAATGATAGTGAGTTCTTACAATTTCTAATTTGTGATAACGATTTGATTTATACTATGAAATTCATAGGATTTGTTCGTGTACTCTGGCGGAGGCTTATAATTTTTAGGGTTCATGGTGGTATTCGTGTTTTCATTCCACCGAAGAGGATGAAAGGGAAGAAACGTAGAGGACTCATGACGTGCTTGTGAGACTACGCCATTGTCAATTGCCCTGAATCAAAGCTTTGAAAAAAGTCGACTGAAGATGGTATTTACGATATTAGACGGTGACATTCACGTTTTTGGTGGTGATATTCGTGTAATTAGGTGATGATATTCATGTAATGGGGTGGTGATATTAATGTAATATGGTGATGATCGATATTCATGAAGTCGGGGATGATATTCATGTAATTGAGTATGATATCCATGTAATTAAGTGTGATATTCATGTAATTGAATGTGATATTCATGTATCTAAATGTGATATTCATGTAACTGAGTGTGATATTCATCTAAGTGAGTATGATATTCATGTCATTAAGAAATTAAGTATTCACATATTAAAGAAAGATATTCATACAAACATGGACGATACTCAAGAAACAAACTTATAATATGCGAATTTGTAGAGCATCAGGACGCACTTGACGATATTCATAAACTTATTATCGATATTCATAAACTCATTATCGATATTCATGAATGCTGGAAAAATCGATAAACGAGGAGAACGAATTCAAATTTACCGAATCATCACAAATTTGAACGAATTTAAATTTAGTCATTACATGTGGGAATTTAAATTTCTTTTCCCATTCAACACAATAAAAAAGATTTGAAAGAAGATATCGTTTTCTCTTTCTTCCCTTATTTAGTTTTTGTTAATTAATATTCTCCCTCTATATTATAACTACCTTGTTTAGAGCATAATCCTATAGAAACAAGAACACATTACTCCCTCTATTTCCTCTTAATCCAACCGTCCATCACCTCTCATCCAACATCTCATATTTGTCCTTCAGTTTTACCACAATACTCGTTTTACCAAAACTCACTTATATATATATAGAGAGAGTTAACCATGAGGAACACTCTTGGGGTGAAATGTGATGAGCATTCTAGACTAATCATTTCAATAATATCATATATCTTACCACACCCAATCCTGGTTAACGGTCAACGTTGACCAACCGTTGACCGGTCGGGACCATTGACCGATCAACACCTGGATTTTTTTATTTTTTATTTTTTTAGTTCGGTTTTTTTTTTGTTTTCATACACATTTCCATTATAAACTATTAATGAAAAAAACTGAATAATTAGTTCTTAAAGTTGAACAATTATATGTTAAAAGTTGAACAATTAAAATTTGAACAATATTAAAGTTGAACAATTGTATCTGAAAAGTTGAACAATTGTATCTTAAAGTTGAACAATTTCATTTTTATAGTTAGACAACTGTGTTCGCTATGTATATAAATTTGAACAATTGTATCTTAATGTTGATCAAATTTATTTTTTTAATAATTTTTTTGGGCTGACCGTTTTTTCCGTCTTTACTATTCTTATTTTCCTACACATTTAGGATTTAGGGTTTCTGTTTTGAACATTGTGAGTTGTACATTATAAACAAAACTTCTAATTTATTTGACAATTCTTAAAATTTTAATGAAGTATTGTTCAATCTATCTTTTGTTATAAGTTTGAATTTTCATGCAATTTTTATTGTTCAACTTCTCTAGTTCAATTGTTCAACTTTATATATTGTTAAAAAAGTTGTTCAACTTGAAAGATACAATTGTTCAAATTCAAGAGAGAATTATTCAATTTTTTAGAAACAATTTTATGAGGAAAGCGTATAGGAAAACAAGAATAAAAAAATAACAAAAAATATTTTATCCCGAAAAAAAAAATTGGCCAAAAAAAATAGAGCTGACCGTTGCATAGTGAAAACATATGTTTAACTATAAAAATGAAATTGTTCAACTTTAAGATACAATTGTTCAACTTTTTTGGTATAATTGTTCAACTTTATATATTGTTCAAAAAACAGTGTTCAACTTTTAATTTACAATTGTTCAAATTTAATAGGGAATTGTTCAACTTTTTTAATTACAATTTTATGATAAAAACGTGTAGGAAAACAAGAAAAAAGAAAGAAAAAGAATTGCCCGGGAAAAAATAATTGCTCAAAAAAATAATAATTTAAAACTAAAATTTGCTTAGTGAAACAGTCGTCTAGCCTTAAAAATGTAATTGTTCAACTTTAAGATACAATTGTTCAATTTTTCAGATACAACTGTTCAACTTTATATATTGTTCAAAAAAAATTATTAGACTTTTAATATACAATTGTTCATTTTTTTAAAAACAATTTTATGAGGAAAATATGTATAAAAATAAGAATAAAAAAGTGTATTTAAAAAAAAAGTCAGTTTGACCGATCAACGGTCAACGTTGACCGTTGACCGATCAATGGTCAAATGTTGATCATAGGGTGTGATTGAGTGTAAGAGGGTGTATGTTTGCTATGATGGATGTTCCATCATGACCTTCCATTGTTCCAAAATGGTTGGCTCTCATTCCTCTCTCTCTCTCTCTATATATAATACTATATAGAGGGAGGTTCCGATAAAACGAGAATTATGGTAAAACGAGAGGACAATTATGGAGCGTCGGATTGGGGATTTTGAATGGCTGGATTTGAGGGTACAAAGAAGCTACATGGGGCAATTCACATTGAATTTGAATATCCCAACATAATTTTTGAATTACCAAAAATTAGTTCCTATAAAATAGGAAGTTAGGATATGATTTGGAAGAGATTGGAGAGAGAAACCGATGCAGTTTCTCTTGCTCGAGCATCTGAGTATTCACCACATCTTCTCCAACCCTCTTCTTCCTCCATTCGAGAACATCAATCTTCTTCTCCAGCAAACCTCCATTGGAAGATCTCCAAACAACCATCTTTTTCCTCATCGCCGTGCCAAACTCTCTGTTTTTAAGGCGACATGAACCATGATCAGTTGATCCATTATTGATTAATTTTCAATTTCGTGCGATTGTAGGTTATTTTGATGAGATTGGTTTGATTATTTACAGCATTTTGATTTTCCGAGTAAGGATGAAGATGATACAAACATGGTTTTCTTAGGGATTTGTCGAATCTAGACTATCAATGCGATATTCATACGCACTTCTTTGATATTCATTATTTGTGTGTGGTTATGAGATGATTGTATGTTGCATTCGTCATATCTTGATTACTTACTTGATGTTCATAATCGGTTTATAGATATTCATGATTTGTGCATAGATATTCATATGGTTATCTGTGGGTTTCGTTGTATACCGAGTAATTATGTGATATTCATGCTCTCTTCACAGATATTCATTATTTGTGTGTAGTTATTCATATTCAAATTACTTCTTCACGGTGTTGTTGAAGTGCAATTTTCCAATGATATTCACATCGTTTTACTAGATATTCATTATAGTACATAGATAGGCGTTGTTGTATGTTTATCGTGTCCTGCATATCGATGTTACCATTTTGAATATTCATGCTTTTTAACGATATTCAATATGTAGTGAACGATATTCATGTATTGTGAACTGACATTCAACCCTCATATGATTATTGAAATGAATATCTCCCATGGAAATATGAATATCCTATCATGTAATACTACTTATCGACTATTGACCTGCATATTATTGAATTTTAAAGTGATATTCAATATGTTGTGAACGATATTCATGTATTGAAAAATTGGCATTCAACCCTCATATTATTATTGAAATGAATATCTCCCATGGAAATATGAATATCATATCCTATAATACTACTTCTTGACTACTCACGTTCATATTATGGAATTTGAAAATGATATTCATGTATTATGTATTGATATTCAATCTTTGTTGCACATGTTAGATAACCAATGGTTGAGAGTTTTGCTGACATCGATACACCTAATGATGTTTCAATCCAACCCCCCGGTCATACGAAGAATAAAGGCTCCGGTAAAAGGTATAAGGATGGAAAGGAGAAGCGTCAAAAGGAAATGCAGAAGGGCATGAGGAAATGAAAGAGGTGCAACAAGTATGTCAAACATGACAGTCGGAATTGCAAAGAAGTCTTGTAATATTCGTTATTCGTACTCTGGTCATAGATATTCAAGTGTCCCAAGTCGATATTCATGCATTTACATTATAACGATTTAGCTTTTTTGGATATAAATGATTTTTTTTATATTCGTTTTCCACTTATACATTTTAATGTTCTTCGAACGCATATTCATGTTATGCATTAGATAATTTGTATTTTTATGAAGGGATTTATGTTACACTATTTATCGTTTTAAAAGGGATATTAATTCAGTACGTGTGCAATTCGGTATTTATACTTGCAGAAAAGGAAAAACGAATTCTCAATACCAAGTTTGGTGTTCACATTGTCTGTAGTGATATTCAAGTTTCGTTCGAGGATATTCATTATTTCATTCGTACTGAATAAATTGAACAAACTAGACAATAGATGGGCAACCAACATATTGTTCCATTTAACTACCAAACGTAATCCCTATAACAAAAAAATCCATAACATGAAGTTAGTAAGTGTCGTCGACACATCGTCATTCTTGCATTCTTCTCGAACGTTGTTGGTCTTCTCGGATATCCTAACTATGACATGCGCCAACTTTCTCAAATCCCGCCCCAATGCCCTATTAAATTCCTGCAAGTATATATGTAAGCAAATACTTCAATCTTCTATACTACAAATCCAATATCATAATTACAACTATGAATAACAACATAGAATGTATGAATACCAATGGCTCTATAATTTGAATACTAAATAATGCAATGGTAAAAACTTAAAAATATAAGCATGATCCCAAATATAAATACCATAAACACCTATATCCTAAATCCTAAACCTCAATAAACCCTAAACTAACAAACCCTAAATCCTAAACCACTAAACCCTAAACTAACAAACCCTAAACCCTAAACCAATAAACCCTAAACCTTAAATCAATAAACCCTAAACCCTAAACCAATAAACCCTAATCCTTAAATCCTAAATAAATAAACCCTAAACAAATAAACCAATAACATTCTTGGTTATTGGTATACAAATATTATGATGTGATATTCATGCTTGAATATCAACAACTCTTCAAGCTTGAATATCATATTATAAAATATAAATATCAATTACATAAGGTTCATACAAGAGCATCAAAACTACAAAAAATGAACCAAAGAGAATAACAACAACTCTTCATGCTTGAATATCATATCATAAAATCTGAATATCAATTACATAAGGTTAAAACAAGAACATCAAAGCTACAAAAATGAACCAAAGGGAATAACAACAACTCTTCAAGCTTGAATATCACATCATAAAATATGAATATCAATTACATAAGGTTCACACAAGAACATAAGGTTCACACAAGAACATAAGGTTCACACAAGAACACACAACAAATGGTTACATTTAACAAGTTATCTACTCTTCTAATTTGAACATCACATCACAAGATTTGAATACCAATTGACAAGGAAGCACATACAACAACGAAACCACATCAATTAGTCCACCAAAATTTAACAATATGAAATGTGTGAATATCACATATAAAAACGTGAATATCAATGGTCAACAACACATAAAACAACATCAGCAAGCACAATCTTCATCCATAAGAATATCAATATTATTATAATGAATAACACCACAAATAAATTGAATATCATTTATACAATATTCGAACCAGAGTAATCAAAACACACACAACAAATGATTACCTATAACAAGTTTTCTACACTTGCCAAGCTTCCTCTTCGGGGACATTCTGTCTTTAACCATCAGTCCCCTAACCATGAATAAACCCTAACATTGAAAAATTAAAAATATTGAGAAAGAGTGCAAATTAACAAGCACTCGGCGACGATATATGACGAAATAAGCAACATGGATCGAAATAGTGAAGCAATCGAAGGATAAAATGGCGAAACAAACAAAAAATTTGAGTAAGAAACCGAAACGATATATGGTTCAAAAAATTAGGGTAAAAAAATTAGCGAACCAAACCTATGAAAAAGCGATCGACGATGAGAATCGAAGTATAGACAGCGACGACTATGAAAAACCGAGGAGACGGCGTATGAATCGAAGCTCCGGCGACTCGTTAATGGCGGTTTGCGAATGCAGAGAAGAAGACGAGATAGCAGTACAGAGTTCGACGACGCCAACGAGGAGACGAGGATGAGATGAGGAGGAGAAGTGATCGAGGGAGTCAAAGCTCGTCAATGGCGTCTTCTCGGTAGGCATAGAAGAGAGAGAGAGAGAGAGAGAGAGAGAGAGAGAGAGAGAGAGAGAGAGAGAGAGAGAGAGAGAGAGAGAGAGAGAGAGAGAGAGAGAGAGAGAGAGAGAGAGAGAGAGAGAGAGAGAGAGAGAGAGGAAGGATATGAGATTTGGGTAGATTAGGGTAAAAAGTAAATCCCTAAATTTACTCCCTACAAATAATCTGGTGTGCCATTGGATTAGTGGGATTATAGTGCTTATATCACATCCATCCATCTATCCCTAATCCAATGGCTTCTATTTGTCCACCTGTTTTACTAGAAGCCCTTGTTTCACTAGAACTAAATAATATATATATATATATATATATGATGTGAATTCGATGATCCATGTCAAACATAATCTGAATTTTCGAGAGACCAAAAGAATTGGCTGTTAGAACAATCGACTAGGGAAAATAGAATTACAACAAGTAGTCAATGAGAAACAAATAAAACTGACAGGGAAGCTAGATGAGTAGGCAAAAGGGCGAGAAAGACGCAAACACAGGTTGGAAAACACCAACGCAATGTTGCAAGAACTGGGAAGCAGATCAACAAGACAATAAGTTGAAGTGCAACTGAACACCTGGTGACACTTTGTCTCTAGAAGCTAACAAGAATCACACGACCGCGTCTTCGATCTCTTACCCGAAACAACAACCTCGAGTCAAGCCTACAAGTACAATCATCATATGAATGTATCTCCGAATGTTCTTTGATTTTCATTTCTCAACTTAGTCTTCAAGATATCCTTTGATTTTCATGGGATAGAAAATTTTCATTAAAAACATATTCATTATAAGATGAAGGTATCTGGAAATAGGATCATTGGTAAAAATTTTTAGTTCAATTCGTTTCATGTCTATATTGGATCCGGTAGTACAAGCGTAGCAACATTGCTATTATTTTTGGGTATCATATCAAAAGAACAACCAGTGGTAGAGGGTACTAGTTTTCGTTTGATTGTTAAGGTTCGTTAAACTTTTTTGGATCCGGTGTTGAGTAGTGTATTCCAATGGTGCAGCGCATCAAGTCTTTCACATTTGTTCAAGAACATAAAGTTCATATGTTCAGGATATTTAGTCTCAGCTCAATTGTTCAAAGGTGTTGATTCAATATTCTCCAAATGACGTATGTTGTTCATGGACCAAAAAGTGATCTTTTTTTTGATAAGGTAAGAATTAGACTAGTGTCAATGTCGACTTGAAAACCAGCCTATGGCATCATTTTGGTTGAGAATCTGAAGTTCTGGATTAGTTAGGTATGGGAGTCGGATTTAGCTCGGCCCAAGTGTGTAGGCCCAAGCAGGAGAAACACCCAATTAGCAATACGACCCAACTCGAAGCAAGGCTCCAAATAGCACTATCTTAGCTTGATCCGGCTACACTGTCCGCGGACCCTCTTCCCGCTCTACCCTGCCGGCTACCCCTGGCCCCGCCCGGCTGCATGGTCCGAGAACCCTCATCACGGCCTGAGTCGACTGTGCAACAAAAGGGCTATCTGGCCTCAGGTATATAAGGGGGAGGTTGTAACTGGAAACGAGATTCTCGACCCTCTCTTTGGCTAGCCTCTCACACCCACCCTATCGGCTAACACCGAAACTCTTACCCCATTTACTATCCTCGCCACTGTAGCTCCATCGTACTCTATACTCTACCATACTATAGCTCCATCATACTCTATACTCTATGACACTGTAGCTCCACCGTACTCTATATTGCCCCATTTGTGAGTTGAGCACTGACTTGAGCATCGGAGTGTCAAGCCCGAGGGTCACCCCTCGGGCCCCTCTTCTTTTTCAGGTCGAAGCTCGAGACTGGACAACGTCTGGCGTGACCGGAGGTAGCCGGCGGGGAACGGGGAGAGAGGCCTCTGGGAGAGACGAGCCGAAGTTGGTTTTGTGTGAACTGCCAACTACTTCCTCACGGAAAAACGGACGATCACACTGGCGCCGTCCGTGGGGACTCCTCTCACAGCTAGTATACCTCCGTCCATGTCAAACGCCGAGTCCACCAACCGTACTAGCCAGACTGGGTTTAACGAGCCCCAAACCCCGAGCGCGCAACACCCTTTCATGAACATGGAGGAAGAACACTTCCAGGAGTTCCAAGGGTGGCAGTACACAGGCCCTGCTTTTTGGGGCCCGTACGCAACTCAAGGAGCACCCCCTCATGCATCAGCAAAGTCGTACACTCAATATGGGTTTCCACAAGAGCCGTACCCACCCTATGGGTACGGATACATGCCGACTCCTGAACCAGCTACTCCAAACCTCCATCCATCCCCAAGAGGAGTGAGGCAAGCCAGACCTGTGCAATAAGCAGGCCCCAATCGGCCAGCTCTAGCGGCTAGCGCACCCGGTAGGCACCACAATCATGAGAGAAGAAACAGCTTCTCGCATGCGGAGCCCCATCTGGCCACGGACCGGCCCGAAGTACGCCAGGACCCCACCGACCACCCTTCCCTGTATGGCTCCATTGCTTTCACAAATGAGGTACTAATGGCAATTCCTCATCTTGACGCTAGTGTGATCCCAACCATGGGGGAGTATGCCAGTGAGGGGGATCCCCAAGACCACATCTCGAAATACAAGTACGCGATGCTGTCATGTTGGGCGAACGGGCCGACTATATGCAACTTATTCCCCAACTCGCTTACTGGAGCGGCACTTACGTGAATGATCAGCCTTCGGGCGGGGAGCATTGGCAACTTCCCCTACCTGGACGAGTCGCTCCTAACACACTTCGAAAGCTCGAGGAGGAGGCATCGTGGGATGCAAGAAATCTTTGTCTTGAGACAGCGCGAAGCGGAGAGCCTAGCCTCGTACGTGAAGAGGTTCACGGCTGAGGTGATACAAATGTGCGATTTTGACGAGAAGGTAGCCAAGATCGCATTAATACAAGGGCTCACGAACTCTGACTTTAAGTTTTCGGTCACCAAGAAAAAGCCAGTGACCCACTCCAAGTTGCTGGATAAGGCCAACACTCACATCCGAGCCGGAGAGATGGCGAGCTTGTACCACGGTCCCCCAAGTGCACCCCAGAATGACCCTAAGGGGAGGTACCAGGGCCCGTGGGAACAAGGGAGTCCTGCCACGGCCGCCGACAAGGGCAAAGCCCTAGAGCGAGCTTTGGTGCATACAGTGTTGATGAACCCACCACCCCAACAACACAACCCCTTTTTCAACCGCTCTAAGTCTCAGATAGCACCCCAGCAAGGACAACCTCCCCAGAAGTTCTGCTCGTACCATCAATCCAAAACTCACAGCAACAACGAATGCATGGGGTACGGATCCCTAGCGAAGAAGCCCACTTTGGGGTCTCTGTTCGCTCGAGGCTACAGAGCAATGCGGTGGAAACCCCGTATTACGATCCCTTGGTCATACATGCTCAGTTCGGGACGAAGCTAGTCAAGCGGATCATGATCGACACAGGAAGCTTCGCGGATATCTTATACTGGGACCGCATTGCTCGTTAGTCGGCATCTCGGGAGAATGGGTCGCCATCTCCGGTGTTGTCACCCTAGACCTCATCCTGGGGGATGAGGGAAGCCCGCGCGGATCTGAGTCATTGGACTTCATGATCATGAGGATATCATTTGCGTACAATGCGATCCGTTGGCGATTGTCCCTCAACAAGTTCCAAGCTGTTGCATCAGTGTACCACCTCAAGGTAAAGTTTCCAGTCCGCGAAGATGTAGCGGAGTCGAAGGGCCGGCAAGAAGAGAGCCGGGTGTGCTATTTAACCACTCTGAACGGAAATTGCCTCGAGGAGCAAGTCTTACAAGTCCAAGAACTCAGGTCAGAAGCGGGATCCTCAAATGGGACTCGAGAGTAAGCCGACCTGGAAGTACGTGAACAAGTCCACCCAATTATAGATATCGAGGAGACAAGGGCAATAACCCATTTCGTCAAGGAGGACGAGAGGCTATTCTTATGGACCCGCCTTGGTGTGAATGATCAAGAGCAAATCGAGGGGCTATTAGGCGAGTCCAGGGATGTGTTCGCCTGGATGCCGAAAGATCTAATTGGTATCCCCCGGATGCTGATGACACACAGCTTGAACATCATCCAAGGGACCAAGCCCGTGAGGCTGAAAAAGCGAAAGCAAGCTAGTGACAAGGCCGAGGGAGCCCGTGAAGAAATTCTCAAGATCTTGTCGGTTGGATTCATCCGTGAAGTCCAATACCCCACCTGGTTAGCCAATGTGGTGATGGTCAAGAAACCAAGCGACAAATGGCGAATGTGTGTAGACTTCACCGACCTAAGCCAGGCTTGCCCCAAGGATAGCTACCCACTCCCCTCTATCGACCGCCTGGTGGACTCTACAACAGGGCACGAAGCCCTAAGTTTTCTTGATGCATACTCTAGCTACAACCAGATCAAGATGAAATCCCGTGATGAGGAGCATATGGCTTTCATCACAGAGGTAGGAACCTACTATTATCGCGTAATGCCTTTCGGCCTCAGGAACGCGGGGGCCATATTCCAGATGCTCGTAGACCGTACCTTTCATGATCTGAGAGGCAAGACGGTGGTGGCCTATGTAGACGACATCGTCGTGATGAGTCGATATGCTTCCGAGCACCAGCCGACCTCTGCGAAGTCATCAATACCCTGAGGAGCAATGTAATGAGTCTGAACCCCGAGAAGTATGTCTTTGGAGTGCAAGCAAGCAAGTTTCTAGGTTTCCTAGTCAGCACCAGAGGAATCGATGTTAACGCAAAAAAAGTTGAAGCGATCTTGGCGATGACTGCCCTGTGGAATGTTACAGAGGTACAACGTTTCTTTGGCGCGGTAAACTACTTGGGCAGGTTTTGTGCCCGACTGTCGGAGAGAAGTCTCCCTTTCTTCAAGGCCCTCCGGAAGGTCCACAACTTTGAGTGGACGTTGGAGTGCACAACAGCCTTCGAGGATTTGAAGAGCCACTTGAAGCGATTACCCACCTTGGCGGCTCCTGCACCAGGAAAGGAGCTCCAACTTTACATCGCCGTAGGAGATACCACAGTCAGCGCATTCATTGTGAAGGACGCGCAATTGCCAATCTAATTTGTGAGCAAGACCATGCTGCCCGCAGAAACACGGTACTCATATGTGGAGAAGTTGGCTCTCACCGTAGTCACGGCCGCTTCGCGGACATCTTATACTGGGACGTCTTCCTGTAACTAGAGATCCTGTCCGCAAGAAGTCCGACCCACTGATTGCTCGTTAGTCGGCATCTCGGGAGAATGGGTCGCCGTCTCCAGTGTTGTCACCCTAGACCTCATCCTAGGGGATGAGAGAAGCCCGCACGGATCCGAGTCGGTGGACTTCATGATCATGAGGATATCCTTTGCGTACAATGCGATCCTTAGGCGATTGTCCCTCAACAAGTTCCAGGCTGTTGCATTAGTGTACCACCTCAAGGTAAAGTTTCCAGTCCGCGAAGATATAGGGGAGTCGAAGGGCCGGCAAGCAGAGAGTCGGGCGTGCTATTTAACCACTCTGAAGGGAAATTGCCTCGCGGAGCAAGTCTTGCAAGTCCAAGAACTCATGCCAGAAGCGGGATCCTCAGATGGGACTCGAGAGTAAGCCGACTTGAAAGTACGTGAACAAGTCCACCCGATTATAGATATTGAGGAGACAAGGGCAATAACCCCTTTCGGCAAGGAGGACGAGAGACTATTCTAAGGGACCCGCCTTGGTGTGAATGATCAAGAGCAAATCGAGGGGCTATTAGGCGAGTCCAGGGATGTGTTCGCCAGGATGCCGAAAGATCTAATTGGTATCCCCCAGGTGCTGATGATGCACAACTTGAACATCATCCAAGGGACCAAGATCGTGAGGCAGAAAAAGCAAAAGCAAGCTAGTGACAAGGTCGAGGGAGCCCGCAAAGAAATTATCAAGCTCTTGTTGGCTGGATTTATCCGTGAAGTCCAATACCCCACCTGGCTAGCTATTGTGGTGATGGTCAAGAAACCAAGCGGCAAATGGCGAATGTGTGTAGACTTCACCGACCTAAGCCAGGCTTGCCCCAAGGATAGCTACCCACTCCCCTCTATCGACCGCCTGGTGGACTCTATAGTAGGGCACGAAGCCCTAATACTTCTTGATGCATACTCCAACTACAATCAGATCAAGATGAAATCCCGTAACGAGGAGCATATGGCTTTCATCAGGTGGGAACCTACTGTTATCGCGTAATGCCTTTCGGCCTCAAGAACGCGGGGGCCACTTTCCAGATGCTTGTAGACCGTATCTTCCGTGATATGAGAGGCAAGACGGTGAAGGCCTATGTAGACGACATCGTCATGATGAGTAGATACGCTTCCGAGCACCAACCGACCTTCACGAAGTCATCAACACCCTAAGGAGCAATGGAATGAGTCTGAACCCTGAGAAGTGTGTCTTTGGAGTGCAAGCAGGCAAGTTTCTAGGTTTCCTAGTCAGAACCAGAGGAATCGATGTTAACCTAAAAAGAGTTGAAGCGATCTTGGCGATGACCGCCCTACGGAATGTTACAGAGGTATAACGTTTCTTGGGCGCGGTAAACTACTTGGGCAGGTTTTGTGCCCAACTGTCGGAGAGAAGTCTCCCTTTCTTTAGGGCCCTCCGGAAGTTCCACAACTTTGAGTGGACGCTGGAGTACACAGCATCCTTCGAGGATTTGAAGAGCCATTTGAAGCGATTACCCACTGATACGCTCTACTTTGTAGTGCGTAACTAGGAGCTGTTACTGTATTATTAGGTACCATTTGTGTGGGTTTAGGAGATAATTTAGGACATTGGAGCTGAAGAGTTGAAGTGAAGAAATATAGAAAATTACAGAAGACTTGGAGCTGGAGCCTCGGATGCAAAAGAGACGCTCAAGATCGGAAACGGGAGCTAATCCGCTCCCGCGGAAATCACATCCGCGCCCGCGGAAATCACACCCGCGCACACGGGAATTCACATTCGCGCCCACGGAAATCCGCGACCGTGGAAGTTCTGGCCGTGGCCGCGGATCATGGGCCGGGAATCCACAATGTGTTCTGTTTTGTACTTTCAGTATTTCGTTTTTAGACTTATTGTTATATTACTATCATTATTAGTAGGTATTTAAGTTTAGAAAACCCTAGTTTGAGATATTATGCAGTTTTGAGTTTTACTCTTTCTCT
This sequence comes from Rheum nobile, assembly GCA_027886185.1. Taxonomy (NCBI): domain Eukaryota; kingdom Viridiplantae; phylum Streptophyta; class Magnoliopsida; order Caryophyllales; family Polygonaceae; genus Rheum; species Rheum nobile. The sequence continues at coordinate 9,505,395 of WOAB01000040.1, forward strand.
TTCTCCTAGTTTTTGCTCACAAACCATGAGAAGGAACTAAACACCTTTGTTTCGCCTGACGATTGAAGCCTTCAGTTGTTTTGGTTGTGAGATTATTACTCTTGTTCTATTTCCTTTGGATTGTATTAATTCTTATTGACCTTATCTTTATTGATTCTTGCTGATTTCGCTAGCCTGCGCAACTAGTTGATATTAGTGATTTTCTATTGCTAGGATTTGGTTACTTCTAGTTGAAATTCCTTATCTAGAGTAGCAACCACAATTTACAGGAAATAGTTGTGAATGTTTATTGTGAAGAGAATTGATTGCATGTTGAATACTGACTAGTTGTTAAGTGTTGCATGTATCCTGCTTAATTCATATGCTTACTGCTGCTGTTAAATTGAATCTTGATAGTTTCTTGATTGTTTAATAGTTATTATTTTCAGGGCTAATTGACCTGTTAATATACATAAGATCGGAATAGGAACAATCGTAGGATTGAATGAACTTGAGATAATCAATAATCAACCTATCATACTGAAGTGTGGATATCTATTAGGTGAAGCGCCCTCACAATCATATTTACAACAATCTTTACCATTTTCTGCTTTAATCCATTAGTTATAGAAAACCAAACAACAATCCCCCCCTAGTTCCTAGTTGGTAACTTACTTTCCTACATAGAAATAGATCCTTTGATTTCCTTGGGTTCGACCCTTACTTGTCTGCTATACTTGGTTAGGTTTTTATGGATTCTTTGATAGGCATAACGACTTTAGCCTTGTCAAATTTGGCGCCGTTGCCGGGGAATTCAATTTTCTGTTTGTTTGTTTACCAATTGTTGTGTGAACCTATCTTATGGTTTACATCCGTTCTACTGACTCTCCTACTTTAGATCTTGATACAGAAATCGAGCAAAGGCTTCATAGCAATCGCATGGTAAACAGATCACTCCAACCGCGCTTTGAGATGGCTGACCAGACCTTCAGACAACTTACCGCGCCCAACTTAGCGCAACAACCGCTTGTTGTGCAGTTTCCTGCTCTAGCTGAGGGAGTGAACTTTGAGTTGAAATCTGGTTTGATTCACTTGCTCCCATCTTTCCATGGTCTGAATGGAGATGATCCCAACAAGCATCTCGCTGAATTTCATGTCGTCTGCACGAGCATGAAACCTACTGGAGTTACTGAGGATCAGATCAAGCTGAGGGCCTTTCCTTTCTCTTTGAAGGATGCGGCCAAGGATTGGTTCTACTATTTGGCCCCTAGCAGTATTGATACTTGGGCAAAGATGAAGCAGGCCTTCTTAGAAAAATACTTTCCTGCTACGAAGTTGAACAGCCTGAAGAAGAGCATAAGTAATATTGAGCAACAGGCTGGTGAAACTTTGTATGAGTATTATGAGCGCTTCAAGAGGCTATGCTCAAGTTGCCCCTATCACGGTTACTCTGACCAGGACTTGATTCTCTACTTATATGGTGGTTTGATGGATGATGAGCATCGAATTATGGATGTTGCTTGTGGCGGTAACATTCTCAATAAGACGACAGTTGCAGCCTTTGAGTTGTTTTCTGAGCTCTCAGAAGGGTCAAAACAATTCAACAGGAAGACAAATGTTCGTGGAGTGAGTGTTGTTGATTCCTCACCATCCGCTCTACTTTATGAGATGGATGAGATGAAGGACATGATGAAGAGGTTCATGCTGAAAGGAACGCCTCAACAAGTCAATGCTTGTGGAATTTGTGCTGATGCATACCATGCTACGGACGCTTTCCCACAACTTCAAGAGCCTGAAGCTGAGGTTAATGTTGTGGGAGGTTTCGGTCCTCCAAGACCTCGCTATGACCCATACTCCAACACATACAATCCAGGGTGGATAGATCACCCAAACTTGAGATATGGGAATCCACAAAACGCTCAGCAATTTCCGCAGCGACAACTATTTCAACCACAAGGAGCTCAGCCTAGACCCCCATTCAACCCAAGACCACATGGACAAAATCCAGGTCCCCCTATGTCCGCTGAAGACATGATCAAGTCTCTTGCCCAGAGCATTTCATCGATACAAAATACTATGGTTCAATAGAATCAGGAGACTAGATCGAGCAATCAAAATCTTGAGAATCAGGTTGGGCAAATCGCTCAAGCGTTGAGCAAGTTGGAGGCAAGGGATTCGGGGAAACTACCATCTCAAACGTTAGTGAACCCAAGAGAGAATGTCAGTGCGATGACACTGAGAAGTGGTAAACAACTTAATGTCGCTCCCTTAGCTAAAAGGGGCGAACCACTGGAAGAGACAGATGCTGCAAAAGGAGGCAAAACTGCAGAAGCTGAACAGAGCGCAAAACTGCGACCGAGGGTGGAAAACCGCGACCGCGGATTGATGTCAGAAACCTTGCTGCAAAAAGATGAAATTTCGGAGGATGAACAACGTCAAATTCCGTGACCGCGGATTAGTCCCTGAAACGCCAGATTTTCCAGAAGTCGATCCGCGACCGCAGGTCACAAACCGTGACTGTGGATTTCCTGCTGACGTCCAAGACGACTATGTGCGTTCGAATTTTCCTCCCCTCGGCTCTCAGAAGCCACTTGCGCCATTCCCTGAGGCACTGAAGGACACTAGAAGGCCGAAGAACGACAAAGAGATCTTCGAAACCTTCAGTAAATATGAGGTAAACATTCCCTTGCTCAAACTGATTAAAAGTGTTCCTCGCTATGCAAATTTTTTGAAAGAAATATGTAAAATCAAGAGGAACCAAAAAGCTAAAAGCAAGAAAAAAGGTTCAAGTAAGTGAAAATGTGTCCGCTATGCTTCAAAAGCGAATGCCTAAGAAGTGTAGCGACCCTGGCATGTTTAGCATTCCTTGTATGATAGGTGACACTAAATTTGAAAAAGCTATGCTAGATCTAGGTGCATCTATTAATGTGTTACCTTACTCGCTATATGAATCTTTATGGCTTGGACCATTGCATGAAACTGGGACAGTGATTCAATTGACGGATTTGTCTAATGTTTATCCAAAGGGAGTAGTGAAGGATGTTCTGGTAAAGGTTGATAATCTGATTTTTCCTGCTGAATTCTTTGTGATGGATATGGGACATGACAAGCATACAGCCCCTGTGATGTTAGGTAGACCATTTCTGAAAATGGCTAACACAAGAATTGATGTGAGTAGTGGTTCACTCACTATGGAATTTGATGGGGGTAAGGGTAGAGTATAACATTGATGATGCTATAAAACACCCTACTGATAATGATTCTTTGTGTTTTGTTGATGTGCTAACTTAAATTGATCTGAAAAGCACTGATTCGAGCCACGACGTTAACCAAGGCGTTGCTCGGGAGGCAACCCGAGTTATGTAATTCTTTTCATGTCTTTTCTTTTCAAGTTTTTATTATTGTTGTTTGTTTTTAGACTAAAATACAGGTAGGAGAATCGAAGACAGATTTAGAAGCAAACCAGAGGGCAAACCGCGATCGCGGCCCAAAAACCGCGACTGCGGTTTTATCACTGTAAGTCTCCTCATCTGGAAAAAAAAATGGACAAAAAAACCGCGGGCGCGGGTAACAACCGCGATCGCGGCCCCGCTGCCCAACTTTATTCCGCTATTGAGGCGGAAGGAACGAGATGCTGTTGAGGAGGAGATGTAGCTTGGGATTTTTCTTTGGTACCAGATGAGGAGGAGGATGCCGTTGATGAGGGGGAGCTCCAGGGGCACCTACATATATGATGAGTGATTTGGAGCGCCAGTATGAGATGTGATGGACATGACACCTACGTCTACAGATGTGGTTGATGTCAGGAGGACACAGATTCCGCATGGAGAGTGGATAGCTGAGCTTGATGAGGATGTGCGAATGCTCCCAGATCAGTCGATGGTGCAGTGCTCTTACAGTCAGCATTGGGACGCCTTTGCTTCACAGAGGTGGGAGACATATAGAGGACCGACAACCGATGAGAGTGATTACATTGCCTCCCGCCATTGCACCAGAGACTCTTGTTTCCATGACTTTACACTGCCACGCCAGCCACGACACCTGAGACGCAGACCACCTCGGCATCGCTAGTGGGTATCTTTCTTTCCCCCTAGATTTTCACTTTTTGTCTTTCATTCCATTGAGGACAATGCAATCTTCAAGCATGGGGGAGGGGGCTATACTTGTTGGTCGTATGTACTACTGTTTTTCTTATATAAATAATAAAATAAATCCTAGGCTAAGTCGAAAACCTGAAAAGGCGGCTTAGGCAATACGCAGGTGGCCCGGACCAGCATTAGGCTGGGGTAAAAAGAGGTTGAAGAGCGATGTGAGGACTGGTGAGCTCATCTTTGAAAAATGAAATGAGTGACTAGGTGAAAACCCGAAAGGGCGCCTAGGCAAAATGAGTGAAAATAAGAGGAGTGATTATTAGGATTCATTCATTCTGGCGTGGCGACATAAGTGGTGGAGTCATAAAGAGGATTTAGGTAGGTCACTCTGTGGAGTTATAAGAAGATAGACGGGAGCTAGGATTAGATGGTCACATTCACTCTATGGTGTTCGGGTTAAGCTTGGGGGAAGTACTCTGCTTTCCTTGAAGCTGGTGTGTTGTGTTGTTGTGTTGGTGCCCTGGAGATTCATAAGTAGGTACAGTTCTTAGTGGAGTTTGTTTGTTGTGATTCCTAAGACCTTGGGTATTTCATTGGAGGAGTAGGTTTCCATTAGCTTACTCGAGGACGAGCAAGGTCTAAGCATGGGGAAATTTGATACGCTCTACTTTGTAGTGTGTAACTAGGAGCTGTTGTATTATTAGGTACCATTTGTGTGGGTTTAGGAGACAATTTATGACATTGGAGCTGAAGAGTTGAAGTGAAGAAATATAGAGAATTACAGAAGACTTGGAGCTGGAGCCTCGGATGCATAAGAGACGCTGAAGATCAGAAACATGAGCTAATCCCGGCCACGGAAATTACAACCGCGCCCGCAGATTCATCACTGGACGAGAGCAGCCAGAGGACAATCCGCGACCGCGGAAGTTCTATCCGCGACCGCGGAAGTTCTATCCGCGGCCGCGGATCATGGGCTGGGAATCAGCAATGTGTTCCATTTGTACTTTCAGTATTTCATTTTTAGACTTATTATTATATTATTATCATTATTAGTAGGTATTTAAGTTAAGAAAACCCTAGTTTGAGATATTATGCAGTTTTGAGTTTTAAGCTTTCTCTTTCTCCTAGTTTTTGCTCACAAACCATGAGAAGGAACTAAACACCTTTGTTTCGCCTGACGATTGAAGCCTTCAGTTGTTTTGGTTGTGAGATTATTACTCTTGTTCTATTTCCTTTGGATTGTATTAATTCTCTTTGACCTTATCTTTATTGAATCTTGCTGATTTCGCTAGCCTGTGAACTAGTTGATATTAGTGATTTTCTATTGCTAGGATTTGGTTATTTCTAGTTGAAACTCCTTATCTAGAGTAGCAACCACAATTTACATGAACTAGTTGTGAATGTTTATTGTAAAGAGAATTGATTGCATGTTGAATACTGACTAGTTGTTAAGTGTTGCATGTATCCTGCTTAATTCTTATGCTTATTGTTGTTGTTAAATTGAATCTTGATAGTTTCTTCATTGTTTAATAGTTAGTATTTTCAAGGCTAGTTGACCTGTTAATATACATAAGATCGGAATAGGAACAATCGTAGGATTGAATGAACTTGAGATAATCAATGATCAACCTATCATATTGAAGTGTGGATATCTGTTAGGTGAAGCGCCCTCACAATCATATTTACAACAATCTTTACCATTTTCTGCTTTAATCCATTAGTTATAGAAAACCAAACAACAATCCCCCCTAGTTCCTAGTTGGTAACTTACTTTCCTACATAGAAATAGATCCTTTGATTCCCTTGGATTCGACCCTTACTTGTCTGCTATACTTGGTTACGTTTTTAGGGATTCTTTGATAGGCATAACAACTTTAGGCTCGTCACCCACCTTGGCGGCTCCTGCACCCGGAGAGGAGGTCCAACTTTACATCGCCATAGGAGATACCGCAGTCAGCACATTCATTTCGAAGGACACGCAAGTGCCAATCTACTTTGTGAGCAAGACCATGCTACCCGCAGAAACACGGTACTCACATGTGGAGAAGTTGTCTCTCGCCATAGTCACGGCCGCTCGTAAGTTGATACCGTACTTCCAGGGCCGCCCCATATAGGCCCTCTAGGACTTCCCATTACAGAACCTGCTCCATCGACCTACCCTCTCGGGCAGGATGACGAGGTGGGTCATAGAGCTCTCGGAGTTCGACATTTCATACAAAAGTCGTCCCGCTATCAAGGCATAATCTCTCGCCGCCTTCCTTGTCGAAGCCAGCTTCTGGGATGAGGCTATCGCGGAAGCAACAAGGGCATTAACTTGTTGGATACTCTTTTCTGATGGGGCGGTGAATGAGGGAGGCCACGGAGCCGGCATGGTCCTCACGTCCCCGGGAGGAGAGATAGTGGAGTATGCGCTAGCCTTGGAGTTCAAGGCCACTAACAACGAAGCAGAGTACGAGGGCCTCTTGGCGGGAATGGAGTTAAACCTAGTGAATGGAGTGCAAAGCTTGACTTGTTACAACGACTCTGAAGTAATGGTTAACCAGGTGCAAAGGATCTACAGCGCCAATTTGATAGGGGTTGTCGTGACACCTAAACAAAATAATCCTAACAAACCTAAACAAGTAGTCTGGGCAAGTAAGGGTCGAATCCCATAGGGAGGAAGTGATCTTTCTAAGTGTTTATAAACATGCAAAGTAACAAGGGGGTTTTTGGTTATCAAACACAGAGTAACAAAGATGCAAGCTTTAGAAGGAAAATAAATATGATGGGTGGAAATATTCCACTAGACAAATATCCACACTGCAAAGGAAACAGGTTGATCACTGATAACTATTTTTCCTAGTTCTTTTCACAATCTTATAGTTTTTCCCACCCTGATCTTAAGTACTATCGATTCTCACAGTTGTCGATAGACTTATTACTACGTCAATGGGAAAGTACCTCCGATTCTCACAGTTGTCGGTGTACTTTACCACTAACACAACAATAGCAATGCACACAAGGATATAGGATACATGCAAATAGAAGGTGCTTTCTTACTACTTAACATGCAAATGATTCTCACTCACGATTGCACGCTCGGAACCCCTATACACAACAATCGTGTATGCTACTAGATATGCACTCGGAACCCTTATATGCAAATCCTAGCAATTGATAGATGTCGAAAAACCTAGTTAGCTACGCTAGAAGAATCAACATAAACCAATAGACAATATGCTCAAGAGAATTAAACCAACTTAATAAGATATAGAACAAGTAATAGAAATCTCACAACCAATTCATTGCAATGCTTCAATCGTCTAGTAGAACAAAGGTGTTTAGCTCTCTATGGGTTGAAACCCTAGAGGCAGAATAAAAAACGAACTTCTAAAACTAAATTGTAGATTGTGTATACTAGGTTAACTAAAAGGTTTTTAACATAATTCTAAAAGTGATAAAAATAATAAAATAACAATAATAAAATAATATCAAAATAAACAATCCAAATTTGGGAATTAATCCCGTAGTTCTTGCTCGGCTTCTCCATCTCGGTCGGCAAATGAACAGCAAAGCCTCCACAATTTGGCCTAATTCCAAGGCAGCTGCTCTCGGTGCAAGCATCTCGCTTGGCCCAGCAGCGCACGGCCCATCTCCAAGCAGCGGCCCAACAGCACAAGCATCAGTGCTGACGTCATGGATGACGTCATCACTCCATTTCATCTTCCGCTTCTTCAATTCCCGCTCCAATACGCGGTTTCTTTCCTTAAATTCAATTGGACCGAGGCCTTCCTTTTGGGCCTTTCTTCTTTACGTGGGCCTAACTTCCTTCCAATTCCAGCAATCACCACGCGGGCTTGTATTAATTTAAGCTTGGTTTGCCTCGCGTGATGGCCGCGGGGCGCCAGCTCCCATCGCGGGGCGGTGACTTTCTCTGAGACCCACCGCCGGGTCGCGGTGATTCTGGCGCGGGGCGGTGACGTCGCCCACTCCTTTCTCTTCTGCTCTTCATTACTACCAAGTGTTGGTAGTCTTCTCCAATTAATCTCCAGCAGATCCTCATCCATCTTCATCTTTTCCAAATAAGCTGTAAGTCCCTGGATATCTTCAATTCTCTCCATATCTTCTGGATTACAGACTTAACCCTAAATCTAGTCATAAACTCCTCTAAATAATTCTAATAATTGCTAGTTAAGGTGTATGAAATGACACCTATCATAATGGTTAACCAGGTGCAAAGGATCTACAAGGCAATGACCGGAACTCTGCCCGAGTATTGCGAAAGAGTGAAAATATTGTCCAAGGCTTTACGCTAGTTTGAGATACACTCCATACCGAGGTCCGAGAACACAGTAGCAGATGCCCTCGCAAAGCTTGGTTCCAGGTTAGCTGGTTGCACTGTGGGTGTAGCCCGCGTGAAGAGCAAGAGTCTCCTTGCCATTCGAATACAAGTCATGGCAATCAACAAAACCCCTGACTGGAGAGCACCTCTGAAGGAATACTTGGAAAAGGCCTAGAGGCGGAGGTTGTAAGTCCGAGCCTCATGTTTTTTCATGAAAGGAGGCGGGTTGTACAAAAAAGGTTATAACTCGCCAGGCCTCAAGTGCATCTCGCTGGAGCAAGGCCGTCAACTCACTGAGGAGATTCACAGCGGCACGTGCGGCAGCCAGTCTGGGTGGAGGACCCTTGCCCACAAGGCCCAATGCGCCGGCTACTTTTGGCCCATTATGAGAAAAGATGCTATGGAAGTCTCACGGTCCTGCAATCCCTGCCATGTTCACGCTCCTGTCATCCTGCAGCCCGGATACGAGATGAAGATACTGAGTGCCCTATGATCTTTCGCCGTGTGGGGGATGGATCTCCTCGGCCCTTTTCCTCGCGCTCCTAGGCAGCTGCAATACATCCTAGTAGCCATCGACTATTACACCAAGTGGATCGAGACGGAGGCCTTGGAAACTACCATAGTCGAGAAGTTAAAGAAATTTCTCTGGCAAAATGTCATTTGTCGCTTTGGACTCCCCCAGGATATTATCACCGACCAAGGGCCCCAATTCAACACGGAGAAGTTGAGGACATTCTGCGATGACTTGGGAATTCGCCTTCGCTTCGCCTCGGTATCTCACCCATGGACAAACGGCCAGGTAGACAGAACGTGAGCTGACAGATTTTGGCTGGCTTGAAGAAGAGGCTAGACAAAGCGCAACGGCGAAGGTCGGAAATCCTCCTGCTCGTCCTCTAGGCCAATCGAACCACGCCAAGGAAAGGGACCGACGAGACGCCGTTTTGCATGGCGTATGGAGTTGAGGCGGTCATCCCGGTATAGCACCTTTTTCCGATTGAAAGGATTCTGCATTACAACGAGGAAAGCAATAGTGAGAGAATGTCCGCAAAATTGCAATTAAGGGAAGAAGTGTGAGAAATGGCCGAGATCCACGAGGCTGAGTACAAGAGAAGGATTGCCGCACATTACAACAAGAAAGTCCTCCCTCGAGGCTTCAAAAAGGGGGATCTGGTCCTCAGGAGGAAGGAAGACGGGAAGCTAGACCTAATGTGGAAAGGCCCTTACATCAACTCGCACCAAGTGGCTGAATGAGCCTACAAGCTAAAAAGGGAGGATGACAACCTGGTCCCGAACACGTGGAATGTCTTGCGCTTGAAGAAGTAATTTCCGTAAGCAAGAGAGCGGCAAGAGCGCCGGAGGAAGAGCAACACCCATGTAAGCCCTAACGGCATATGTAATGTAAGCACCGGCGAGGCCGGTTAGTAGCTAGACCTTTTTTTATCAAAGCCCCACGAATGTTAAGCAACATAAGCGCGAGTCAGGAATGCAATTTTGAGCAATACTGAGCCCGATGAGGGGGCGAAAGCAATACTAAGCAATAATGTGCCTGGGGATGGGCGAGAGCAATACTAAAGCAATACCGAGCAATTCCAAGCAATATTGTGCCCGAGGAGAGGTGAGAGCAATACTAAGGCAATACCAAGCAATATTGTGCCTGGGGAGGGGCGAGAGCAATATTAATGCAATACCAGGCAATACTAAAGCAATACTAGGCCTGGAGAGGGGCGAGAGCAATATGAAAGCAATACTAGACAATACTAAAGCAATACTGGGCCTAGAGAGGGGAGAGAGCAATATTAAACCAATATCAGGCAATACTAAAGCAATATTGGGTCCGAAGAGGGGCAAGAGCAATATTAAAGCAATACCAGGCAATACTAAAGAAATACTAGGCCCGGAGAGGGGAAAGAGTAATATTAGAGCAATACAGAGCCCGAGAAGGGGCAAAAGCAATATTTAAGAAACTAAAACCATAAATGTGCAAGACCAAGTCCGTGGAAAAAGCAAAGGGCAATACCAAACCGACGAGAGCAAAGCGGAAAGATTGAGCAATGACTCACGACAATGTGGCTCGGAACAAAGCGACGAGAAAGCACAACAAGGCAAGAAAGTAGCGTAAGCACCAAGGCCGGAGCCAGGTAAGTACCCCAAGGCAAGAAAGTGGCAGAAGCACCAATGTTGCAGAGCCAGGTAAGTACCACAAGGCAAGAAAATGGCAGAAGCACCAAGGCCACAAAGCGAAGTAGATACAAGGCAAAAAAGTGGCGGAAACACAAAGACCACAAAACCGGATAGATATAACAAAAAGCAAGAAAATTGACTGAAGGGCCAAAATTGCGGAGCAAAGATAAACGCATCATGGAAGAGAAGCTACAACACCGCCCAAAACCGCAGCAAGAATAGGCGGCTAGCAATGAGAAAAATCACCCCAAGGCCCATGAGGTGGGAAGCCTTTGAATGGCCGGGAACAACCCTAAGAACGCAGCAAGACAATCGCCACGGAAGGGCGTGAGCAAGCGGGCAAGGGGTTCAGCCTCGAAGCAACATTGAGGCTATAACCAAACGAGCAACCCATGCAACAAGGAGCAATGCGAGCAGAACAAAGCATGCAATGACCTTTTATTTCTAGCAATAGAAAAAGAAGGGGTCCGGCTACTCTATTTGCCCCGCGAGCTTCCCTTGGCACAACACAATCAAGCGAAGCCCCCGGGCCAGGGGGCTGGGAGTAGCCCGACAATAGTAAAGGAAAGCAAGAAGAGCGAAGATGAGGAGAAATGTAACAACAAAGCACTTTATTCATTGACTGAAGAGAGCAAGCCATTACAAAAAGTATCATACAAGAGGCACACCCAGCCGAGAGCTACTAAGCCTAAAAAAGAGAACTTAGAGAGACCCCCCCTCACGGGGATAGTCAAGGGATGCCCCTAACCCGATTGCGGAGGAGCCAAAAGCAAAGTTGGGCCGGCTGCGCATGTCAGGATGCATAACCTGGCATCGTGAGTCACGGCCCCCATACAACCTCGCAACGTGAGTCGCGAAGTAGCCCTAAAGGCCTAGAGGCACTAAGCGATCCCCAACTACGTACAGTGACACAGGTTTACGGCGGCTAAGGGCATAGAGCGCATCGGCATCTGACTGGTCTTCCACCCGACAAAGAACGCGAGAAAACACGACCGAGTAAGGAAAGTAGTGAACCTCTCGAACATTGTAGTTGGGATCCCCGACATCAACCAATTGCAAGATGGTATCAAGGGTGAAGCCGGTGGAGAGCAAGGTATACGTCCGTCGGCGCCCGCCGATGTAACGATGAAAGGCGGCCACGGCCCAATCTCCCCAAAGCCTAGCCATACGCCCTCTCCAGTAAATCCTCACCACCGCCACGATTTGAGGATTGTCCACAGCATAATATCCGACAAAGGGGGAAAACAAAGAGGATGGTCCATCTGCTGCAAGGAAACACGAAGAGCAAGACAAACACAAGAGTGCCAAAAAAAGTAGAAGTAGAAGCACGTAAGTGATACAAGTAATGCAAGCGATGCAAGTGAGCAAGAAAGAGAGAGACCAATATATAGCAAGCGGTTGACCTTAATCGCCCGGAGCCAGAGGGCTGCAATAATGTTCATCCTCAAAAAACTATTCAAAAAATTGTCTAATCAAAGCGCCTGGGAACTAGCAAGAGAGAAAGAAAAGAGAGAGGAAAACAAGCGGGAAGAGCCACTTGGCCAGGGCTCAATGATCGACGTTTGGCAACTCAGGATTTGCGGCTTCTTGACGACCCCATTCCTTTAACGCTTCGGCTATTGTTCTGGAATAAAGCTCGTCATTGTGGGCATGACTACCAAGCGGGTTCGAGAACACGAACTCGAAGGGAAGCGGCGATTTCTCCCCTACCGCCACGGAGGGAGCAATGGCCTGATGCGAAGTGTTCCCCGATAAGACAGATGGCGAGAGAAACTCATTGCGGCCCCTCTTTGTACCCCGATCTCTTCCAGGAACTGTCGATCCCTCAAAGAGAGTAGACACACCCCATGCTTCCAGAACGCTGAGATGGTCGTCCACCACGTGACCGTAAGAGAGAGGTCAGAAGGGCTCAGCCCGCTTTGGCTTCATTGATTGTGCACGCGGGTTGAAACAATAGGGGCCATACTAGCGCGATGAGCCATCTGGTTCACACCGTCTTGACCCCCGGCTTCGTACACAAGATGCGAGAAGTGCACGCATATCCGCTTATAGCGTGGCCCCCTTGCAAACTTGTTCACTGCCTCTTCCCGGATCGCCTGTCTTTGATCGGCAAAGCTCGCGATGGCACTCCTCGAGCTCTCGAGCTCAGAGAGAAGCCCGAAACGCTCCTAGCCCAGACGAGAAAGCTCCCTCTCGGCCTCTTCGGCCCGCTGGTTGGCATCCTTGGTTGCTGCCTTCACGGCCTTTACCTCCGCGAAGACTTTAGTAAGCTAGAGATTGAGCAAAGCGACTTCTTGCTTCGCCTCCTCAGCCCTCCGCCTGGCCTAATGCACTCACTCCTCGGCCTGCCTGGCGCGCTCCTCGGTTTTCCGTCCTAGCTCCTCCGCGCGTTGTGCTCACTTCGCCCGCCTCATAGAGTTCTGCAAAGCCTGGGCATGTTGGTTGCGCGCCCCAAGAAATGAAGCGACACTGCCCTTTTTATAGTCGCTCCTCCATATGGGACGTGTGGGACCTACTGCCTGCCTTACAATAATGGCGAGAAAAATAGTCTTCCCCTCCGCGGCCAGTTGAAAAGGTATGTGACCATGCCATGCCAGCCAGCTCCTTTAAAGATCAAGCCCCCCTACGGGATAGGACCTCGACCGTATGGCTTGAGGGGCTGTGTGAAAGCCGGATTTAGCTCGGCCCAAGTGCGTAGGCCCAAGTGGGGGAAAAACCCCAATTAGCAATATGGCCCAACTCGAAGCAAGGCCCCAAATAGCACTATCTTAACTCGATTCGGCTACACTGTCTGCGGCCTCTCTTCCCGCTCTACCATTCCGGCTCCCCCAACCCCTCCCGACTGCACGGTCCGAGAACCCTCCTCATGGCCTGGGCCGGTTGTGCAAAAAAAGGGCTATATGGCCTCAAGTATATAAGGGCGAGGCTGTAATTGGAAATGGGATTCTTGACCCTCTCTCTGGTTGGCCTCTCTCTCCCACCCTATCGGCTAACACCGAAACTCTTACCCCATTTACTCTCCTCGCCACTATAGCTCCATCGTACTCTATACTCTACTACACTATAACTCCAACGTACTCTATACTCTACCACATTGTAGCTCCACCGCCCTTTATGCCCCATTTGCGAGTTGAGCACTGACTTGAGCGTCAGAGTGGCAAGCTCGGGGTTACCCTCGGGCCCCTCTTCTTTTTCATGTCGGAGCTCGGGACCGGACAATGTTTGGCGTGACCGGAGGTAGCCGGCGGGGAACGGGGAGAGAGGCCTCTGGGAGAGATGAGCCGGAGTTGGTTTCGTGTGAACCGCCAACTGCTTCCTCGCGGAAAAACCGGACGATCACACTGGCGCCGTCTGTGGGGACTCCTCACACAGCTAGTACACCTCCGTCCATGTCAGACGCCGAGTCCACCGACCGCACTAGCCAGACTGGGTTTAACGAGCCCCAAACCCCGAGCGCGCAACACCCTTTTGTGAACATAGAGGAAGATTACTTCCAGGGGTTCCAAGGATAGAAGTACACATGCCCGACTTTTTGGGGCCCGTATGCAACTCAAGGAGCATCCCCTCATGCACTAGAAAAGCCGTACACTCAATATGCGTCTGGCGTGACCGGAGGTAGCCGACGGGGAACGAGGAGAGTGGCCTTCGGGAGAGACGAGCCGGAGTTAGTTTCGTGTGAACCGCCAACTGCTTCCTCATGGAAAACCGGACGATCACATTAGGATATATATCTTCCAGTGAAATCGAGTGCCGGAGTTTTGAAATATGATTGACTACTCCATTAATTTCACAAAAAATATGCATAATCTGCACTGCCACAAAAGATTGTAATAAAAAAGGATATCAGAGATGGTGATCTCGATTTCCCAAGGGAAGTGCCATATTTGGTTGAGAACATTGAGAATTGTTAGATTATCGTTTTCAATTTCAATTTTTTCATGTTTCATTTCTTTTGCTTTAACAAGTGCATTTCTAACGGCTAAAGGTTTGTTTGGCACACAGAAGTGTTACCGCATTGGTCAACATTGGTTAGAATTTGACCCTCATTTATCATTTCTAAAAATAAATCCGAATATGGAGTCTCCATTATCTTTAGTAGAGTCATCCAGGTTGATTTTGACCACTTTATCTAGGTTTTTTCCATCTCAAATTCTTACATTTTCTTTTATTCATTTTTTTAATCTTCTTTTATCCTTGATGTTATTTGTCCAGTCCAAATTCCGTGTTTTTTTTCTATTCCAGTTATAGCAAAGATTCTTAATAAACAAAGTAAGGTCTTCAATAGTTTCATTTACAAATTGTCATTTAAGAATGTTTTTTTGGTTTCTTTGGTATCACAAGCTCCACCAAGCTACAATTAGTTCTAATAAAATATTATGATAAGGTTGTTTATAATCTCATCCATAATCTTATGGATTGGTCTGATTGTGGAATTAAAATTCCTAATGTATCTTCCCGTATCAACATTAATATTTGTGATTGTTTGTATTGTATGGATGTAGTTTAGTAACAGGTGGGTAGTATCTTTAGTATGATGGGTACACCAAATACAACTAGCAGGCAGTACAATACCTTTTTCTTGTAATCTTTGTTTAGTCGATAATCCATTCCTGACTATATCCATATGATTTTTTTTTATTTTAGGGTAGGTGTATAGTTTCCAGATTCAAGATGAATCATAGTCGCTAAAATGTTTATTCTTAATGATCAATTCTATTACAGATTAGTGGAAAACCAACAATTCTTGTTGGGTTCCCAATACATGTGATCAGTGATATGGTTTATCGGTATTAAGATAGAAATGGTTTGCGATACTATGTTAGGAGGGAGTACTTGATCTAGTTTATCTATGTTCCATTTTTATCCTCCATGAATTTTTCCACTTGAATATTAAGGTCATTTCTTGAAATTGTGTTTACATAATTTTCTAAAGATTCATGAAGTACCCATCTGTCTTTCTAAAAATTAATTGTTTTTCCATCTCCAACTTGCCAAATAAGTCCTTTTTGAAATCTTGGACGAATTTTCATCATATTTGTTCATTTCCAAGAGTAATGACCTCTATTTTCATAGGTAAATATTTGTTGTTATTTTAGATATTTATTAGAGATGATTCTAACCCAATAATTATTAGGTTCCACTAAAATTTTGC
Source organism: Rheum nobile (assembly GCA_027886185.1). Taxonomy (NCBI): domain Eukaryota; kingdom Viridiplantae; phylum Streptophyta; class Magnoliopsida; order Caryophyllales; family Polygonaceae; genus Rheum; species Rheum nobile. The sequence continues at coordinate 9,521,119 of WOAB01000040.1, forward strand.
AAAGTAGTTTGAATTGTAGGGCCTAGTTTGTGTCTTTAGATTTCAACAGCCCCAACCCCCCTAGATTGGCAGGCTGGTAGATTTTATTCCATCCAATGAGAGGTTTATGGGATCTATCTTTATTCTAGAAGAAAGATGTATTTATTTGATCAAGTTTGTTATGTATATTTGTTGGGAGCATAAAACTCTGCATGATGAAATTTGGTTTTGCCGCCAAATTTGCTCTAATTAAAATTGTTCTTCCTGGTTGGGAAAGTGATCCGCTTTCCATTTCTTTAGTTGAGATTTGGATTTTATGATGATGTCCTAAAAAGTGCTTTTGTTGACTCTCGCAATGATAATAGGACAACCTAGGTACTTTTCCAGAGATGTCATATTAGATATGGCTAGGATTCCTTGAATGTGTTGTTTTTGTAAAGTTGGTGATTAATTTGTCAGTTGGAAGGCCGACTTATTGAAGTTAACCTTTTGTCCATGTATATTGCAGTAGTCATTAATTATGCTTTTGATTTCCCTACAGTTTTGGTCACTTGCTTTAGAGAAAATCATAATGTCATTCGCAAAAGTTAGGAACAACCCATTCCTTGATATTTGGAATCCCAAAGGTTTTTGGGGTCGGTCAGATGAATGTTGTAATTTTCTAGCAAGTACTTCCGCACCTAAGTTAAAAGGAAATTGTGAAAGCGGGTCACCTTGGCATAGTCCTCTATGTGGTATAAATTTTGTGTTGGTCCATTATTGACTAAAACAGAGAAAGACAATGTGGGAATGCATTCCTCAATCCAGTCAATAATTGCTAAAACCAAACTTCTTTAGAATTTCAAGAATAAATTTCTATGCAATCTGGTCATATTCTTTCTCCATGTCTAATTTAATTGCAATGTATCCTTCAATACATTTTCTTGATTTAAACGAGGGAAAGATTTCATGGGCAATAAGAATGTTGTCTTGGATGACTCTATTAGCCATAAAAGCACCTTGTATAGGGTGAACTAGTTTCTCCAATTTTTTCTTAAGTCTTTCAGTAAGGATTTTTTAATAATTTTGTAAATTATTGAACATAAGCATATCGGTCGATAGTGGTTTGTGGAGTTGGGGTTATCGCGCTTCAGTATAAGTGTAATGAATGTGTGATTAATTTGTTTCAAGATTTTTCCCAATAGGAAAAAACTTTTCACGACTTGGACAATAGATAGGCCTACGATGTCCCAACATTTTTGTTAGAATTCTGCTGTCACTCCATCCGGGCCAGGTGACTTATCTTGTCCAATTGCAAAAACCGTCGCTTTAATCTCATTGTTTGTTACTTGTTTAGTAAGTTCTATGTTATCATCATTTGTTATTTGTGTGTTGATTAGTTCTAGATGCTCTTGTAATATTAATTCATTGATCAGTGCTCCGAAATCGTTTGATGAAGTCATTTCTTATTTCATTTCTAAGATTTTCCTAGCCGATGATCGTGATTCCTTCTTTAGTTCTTATTTCCTTAATGGTTTTTTTATTTCTTTTTCCTGACGCAATTTTATGGAAATAGCTTACTTTAAGATTTTCTTAGCAAAAATCATGTTGTGATCTTCATAAAAACACATTAAAGCTTAGAACCGATCTGGACAAAGTTCGGATTGTCCATCTTAAACGGGAAATTTCAAAGTACATCTTCTTTAATATTTTTATTATTATTTTCTGGGACATATAAGCCCTATAGATTTGCCATTTCCTGTTTTTGTTAACAATTGTAATTAGTCCTACAAAGTCTTCCAACTTATAATGAAAAGTTTCATGGGATATGTTAATTGGTTCACACATAGTATCGGTAATAGAGTATGGCAGATATAGAGCCCTAACAAGCAAATAAAGGTCAAAGAGGGATCTCCATTTATTTGTTCCTAAATATGGGTAAGAAAACCCACAAATAAACCCCTAATCTTCCTAAATATAAGTTCTTGGCAATTATTCAAGGACATAGGTTAATACTCATCCATTAACAAAAAACAACACAGAAATTTCCATATACAGTATGTCAATATCCTCCTTAAAATAGTAACTTTTCTTACAAATAATTTGTATACTTGCATATTTAACTTGAAAATATACTAGAATATTATTTAGGAAAAGTCACAAAGAAATAATCTTATCTTTACCTTGTTGACACAAAATAATCTCACATTTTAATCCGACTAAAAATTATTTCAATTATTTACCCTTGAACTAAAAATAATTTAAACTAAGTTTCCTATTTAGATTTTTGGCATATTGGATGACATCTACATTGGAGACTAAGAAATATTATATGTTACCAAAATATTTAATTTTCATGTTGTAAATACGTCATCCGACATGTCAAATGAAAAACTAATTTCTATTATTTTTTATCTTTAGAAAATAGTTTAGATTATTTTTAATCTTTATGAATAAGTTATCTATCTATATCTATATACTTGTGGTAGCATAAATTTATACCATTAAATATTCGTTGATTGCGACGACGATCGATCTGCTATGAATTCGAAGAACGAACAATTTAGAGTGGAAAACCCTAGTACCAAATAGCACACAGAGAAAAACCACTATCTTCTAGCTTCTTGCTAGGAGGATTTGAACGGTCTACTTCTCTTATTCATTCTCTCTTTTGTTTACAATAATCGCTCATACTCAAAGCTCTCTCCCAATCAATGGAGGCTATAAACTGACTTAATTCGTTTTTCGGTTTAGGATATGTATAGGTTATTAAATACCTTCCCAATTTATGTCTTAATGGGCCTCATTTAAGTAAATGGGCATGATCTTCTGTTTTAGGAAAGTGGGATAATATCCCTCTTCATTTTGCCCCTTGGGTTCTTCGGGTTTGACAGAAACCGTAGGATTCGATAACTCCGGGTCGTACCTCGAATCAGCATTCGGATCTGAATGATTTTCGTCACAATTTTGCAGCACTCGGTCATCCATCTGATAGACCTAAGCTACCCAAGCCATTTCGTAATGCGTTGGCCCTTGCCTAACTGGTTTATGCTTGCTTATAGGTGTTCGGATTCAACTCTTAAACTCATCTGTAGGTCGCTCGGATTCGGCGCCCGTGTGGCTCGTTACCATGAAAATACATGCCTGACTACAAGTAGCTCGAATTCGGCTCTCGTTCCGGACTTACACTGCTGGCTCTTGCCAAGCGTGGGTCGCTCGGATTCGGCGGCCGTGTGGCTCGTTACCATGAAAATACGTGCATGACTACGAGTAGCTCGAATTCGGCTCTCGTGCCGGACTTACACTGCTGGCTCTTGCCTAGCGTGGGTCGCTCGGATTTGGCGCCCGTGTGGCTCGTTACCACGAAAATACATGCCTGATTACGAGCAGCTCGAATTCGGCTCTCGTGCTTGACTTACACTGTTGGCTCTTGCCTAGCGTGGGTCGCTCGGATTCGGCGCCCGTGTGGCTCGTTACCACGAAAATACATGCCTGACTACGAGTAGCTCGAATTCGGCTCTCGTTCCGGACTTACATTGCTGGCTCTTGCCTAGCGTGGGTCGCTCGGATTCGGCGCATGTGTGGCTCGTTACCACGAAAATACATGCCTGGCTACGAGTAGCTCGAATTCTGCTCTCGTGCCGGACTTATGCTAAGTTGTGAAAAGTTACCTTGTCATTCATATCATGTAGCTTCCCGCTCTAATGCCCCTGCCTGCCATTACGTGGTAGGGTCCCTTTCGTTCCAATGTAAGCTTGTCATCCATGCACTCCATCTTGTACGCTCTCATGCTCTGCCTTCTAGTCCAAGCTTGGCGTCCATACACTCCAACCAGCATGCTTTGTTGCCCCTAGGTTGATAGAATGATACGGCAGCTCGTGCTCCTACGGCCTGTAGGCTTGTTGTTTCAACCAATCTTAATTCATCGTTGCGATTGTCAATCTTTCATAGCTAGCGCTCAGATGCTTCTTCTAAGAATTGATCATCTTTGTTGACAAGATCTAGTGTCTCGCTTTAAATAGCGATTTGCTCCAACGTTTATACCGGCATGGTACGAACATATAATAATAATTGAATGATTAAATCAGATTATTTTGAACATACTTTATGCAAAAATACTTTATTCTAACTTGAATAAAATAGCATTCGAAGTAAAATTTTACCGTTTGGATCAGACGCGGACTCACGAAGAGTTTGGCACCGTAAGCATCAATCATGAACCATCACAAGTGAAACTGTGATGCCGTAAGCATCTCAACCACATATATACTTGTGGTCGTTCCTCCTCGTCATATATATGGCACCGTCTAGCCATGCTCGTCCCTAAGAAAGACCCCTCTCGAGCCATCTAATCCAAACTCCGACCGTACCATCATCTTCCTCGTGCTCAAGTCAATTGAACTTGACTCCAAAATCGTCTAGAACCATACCCGAACGGTATCGAATCACCTCTGAACTTGTCCATGTTATGCACAAAAATCAGTGAACCTTGCCACTTTGAAGCGCTTTTCTAAGTCCGGTGGAGCATCCCAGCCGCCGCGACTCATCTTTGGAGAAACTTTGCAGCTCCACGAACCCAATGACACTAGTCTCGCTCCATTTGGTCGCTGCTCGAGCCGCCAACGATGTGAACGAGCCACTCAAAGTAGACTCAATCAAATGTGGTTTACTGGCAATACCCATAATTGAACTTATGCTGCAGACCATAAAAAATTATGGTCCATTTGAATGATTTTAGGCCACGCAAGGCCCAATTGCTCCATCCCCTCCACACGGGACCCACCATCGTCAACAACCTCGCATGGTTGCCTGCAAGGGTTTTGCTCCTACGACGGCGGGAATGTGAAGACCTCGCTCGGCGGCGGCGATCAACCGCAGCCCTGGATGCCTCTACTTTGCCGCCTCAGGGTCGCTGGTAGTCCTCCTGACCGGGCTCTCGCCCTCAACCCGCCGAACCGGGATCGGCCTCCGCCTCCCGCTCCTTGCGTCGCAAGCTGCGGCGCTTTCCTAGATCCGCGCCGGCGTCGCCTTCGACGCGTCCAGGGCTCTGACGCGCTTCCAGATCCACGCCATCCCCGCTCCTTGCGTCGCAAGCTGCGGCGCTTTCCCAGATCCGTGCCGGCGTCGCCTTAGACGCGTCCAGGGCTCCGACGTGCTTCTAGATCCACGCCGTCCCCGCTCCTAGGGTTTTGACGGCACTCGGGGATTTCACAAACGCTCTCCAATCGCCGGTCCCGACCACCCGCATACCGAGCCTTCGTCATCGGTCTCCTCTCGGCTGCGCGATTCGCCCTCCGAGCTGCCTCACCTTGATCGACCATCGTCTCGTTCCCCACGGTCGGCGCCAATTGTGGTACCATAAATTTGTACCATTAAATATTCATTGATTGCGACGACGATCAATCTGCTATGAATTCGAAGAACGAACAATTTAGAGTGGAAAACTCTAGTACCAAATAGCACACAGAGAAAAACCACTATCTCCTAGCTTCTTGCTAGGAGAATTTGAACGGTCTACTTCTCTTATTCATTCTCTCTTTTGTTTACAACAATCGCTCATACTCAAAGCTCTCTCCCAATCAATGGAGGCTACAAACTGACTTAATTCATTTTTCGGTTTAGGATAGGTATAGGTTATTAAATACCTCCCATCTTTATGTCTTAATGAGCCTCATTTAAGTAAATGGGCCGGATCTTCTGTTTTAGGAAAGTGGGATAATTTCCCCCTTCAATACTATATTAAGGCTCTAATTATCTCTCCTACGTATCATCCCATGAGTTATGTCACATAGGCAATTCTCAAAGTACAATGACATTATTTTTTTAATCATTTTCTAATTTTGATATTTACATATTCTATTTCTTATACTTATTTTTTACCTAAAATAACTTACCTTAAATATATTGATATTATCACCTCAAAGATTATTTATATCTATTTACCTAATTAGTTTCTTCTTATTTGTAAATAAATATATCTATAATATACTTTTACCTTATTGGTTAACATACAATTGAACATAATTTGTAATAAATGATTCATGATGAAAAAATGATAATATATATTAAAATTATTTAAAATAAATATGTGATATAATTTAATAATTTTTTCCTTTTGATAAAACATAATTAACGTTATCACTACTTAAATATAAACTTATATGTTTCTTATTCTGTCATTTGTATGAAATTCCTAATTTATTTTCCATTTTTATATACAAATCCACATATATACTTTCAATTCTAATCCTACAAAATCTTATCACCATATGTATCAAGAATTTAACCTTATAATTTACTATATCAATTTTCTTAAATATTTAATAATATTTTGATTTGGAGTTTATTAACCAAACTCGTGCAGGGCACAAAGACATGCGCTAATCTATGTATATATACTAAAGTCAAATTTAGCTTTCTTATGTGTCAACCATTTAGGTATGTCACGTAGGCAAAATTTTAGAGCCAATTATATTTTTACCCTTTTTATTAAATAGTTTTTCTCTTTCTTTCCTAAATTTTCAGCTTCCTTTTTAAATTTAGTATTTCTCTCAAAATGGACATAATTGTGTTTCGAATCTATTTAATATTATCCTATTAAATTACTATATGTAATTCCTTAAAAATTTAGAATCATATTAAATACATATTTGACTATGGATCACTCAACCTAAATATACCTATCTGGACATAATTTAAAATAATTAGAGAAGCAAGAACATTCAAATTAATCAACTCACATAATTAATCATGTTGTATGATTTTTCTCTATAAATAAGTAATGAAATAGGTTCATTTCAATTTCAAAGTGTAATAAGTTTTAAGAAAATCAAGTTTGAAATGTGACTAACAACATGACTAATGGGCTAGCTTTAAATCCAGACCAGAATTAACCGGACTCAATTTCTTAAAAGACCCCATAATATAATTCAATGAGAATATTTATTTCCAGACTTTACCTTCTTCAATCTCCAAGAAATGATATTATTAAACAACAAAAAGTTGATACATTATTTATTTATTAATAAATTTCTTCAATTCTACTACATGCAAACACATTATTGTATTCATATGTTTTATTACATTATCACATAATATATTACTTTTTACAATGAATCTGGTTTATATGATCCACACAATCATGGTTTACAATAGAATTGTGGTTTACATGTTTTCTTCCATTAATTATCTTAAAAAAATTATCTATAAAATTTCGTCATTTTCAAAAAATTACTATTTTATATGATGAAAAATATGTTTAATAGATCTTGTGTTTGTATAATTTCTTTTTCTCATTTATTAGCTTTTTTTTGAAAAAGTTACTATATAATTTAGTTTATATCATGTGTATATATCGTGTTTTGAATCTTTTTTAATATTATCCTATTATATTACTATATGAATATTCCTTAAAAATTTACAATCATATTAAATACATATTTGACTATGGATCACTCAAACTATATATATACCTATTTGGACATAATTTAAATTATAAGAGAAGCAAGAACATTCAAATTAATCAACTCACATAATCATGTTGTATGGTCTTTCTCTATAAAAGTAAATAAGTAATTAAACAAGTTCATTTTAATTTCAAAATGTAATAAGTTTTAAGAAAATCAAGTTTGAAATGTGACTAACAACATGACTAATATATTGGCTAGCTTTAAATCTAAACGGAAATTAACTCACCTCAATTTCTTAAATGACCCCATAATATAATTCAATGAGAATATTTATTTTCGAACTTTACCTTCTTCAATCTCCAAGAAATGCTATTATTAAACAACAAAAAATCAATACATTATTTATTTCTTAATAAAATTCTTCAATTCTACTAAATGCAAATACATTATTATATTCATATGTTTTATTACATTACACATAATATATTATCTTTTACAATGAATCTATTTTATATGGCCCACACAATCATGGTTTACAATAGAATCGTATTTTACATATTTTCTTCTATTAATTATCTTTAAAAAATTATCTATAAAATTTCATCATTTTTTAAATTACTATTTTATATAATTAAAAATGTGTTTAATAGATCTTGTTTTTGTATAGTTTCTTTTTCTCATTTATTAGATTTTTAAAAAAAGTTACTATATAATTTAGTTTATATCGAGTTCCATTTTTAAATTATCATATAAATAAAATTTGTTTATCATACGAGACAAAAGTTTTAGTGTTTCTCTTCCATATATGCATTGTCACATCAAAAATTATAACGGTCATTATTTGCAACAGATTAAACCTATAAAGTATTGTGCAAGTTTCTCTACTCATTAAAAAAAATCTTATTTTATTTTTGATCAACTTAATGCATTATATTTTAGAACTAAATTGTACAAAGAATTTTCATTTACGTATAGTTCTAGCACAGTAATTGTTTGAAACATGATATAAGTTTGTAGCATTTTGAATTACGGTACAAAATACATTTACATGAACAACTAAGATATTTAATATAAAAATATTAGTTCATTTATAAAAGTAAAATTGAGTGATAATGTTATATCTTATCAAGCCCTAATATAGTGTTTCTATTTATTTATTTTAAAATAATGAACTTTAGAAACCAATAATTTATTTTGAAAAATAAGTTTCTACAACTAAAAAAAGCTTTATATATAGAAATAATTTGTAAAATCCTTTTATCTATTAAATATAAGAATGTTATAAAATGCATTATATCTAAATTATGTTTAAAATTACACAAACATTATACTAATTTTCTCAGTAAAATTTACCAAGATAATTATTGATTATAAAATCTTATTTTATTGATTATAAAATTTTAGAAATATATATTTATATTTTTAAAGAAAATATAGTTATAAAATCTTATGAGTATTTTTAATTATATATTTTAACCTATTATAGTTGATTTAGATATTTCTACAATTTCTCTTATCTAAATTGTTGAATACTTTTACTATATATAATTCATAACACTATATTTATAGAAATTTACAAAACTTGATCGATAATAACAGTTCCATTGTATATACCAAATGATGTAAAAAATAAAACTAAAATGGACTTGACTATAAAACCGTAAATAATAATTTGACCGAGTTTCAATCCTATACAATTATATAGAATGATGTTTACTTGATTTAAATAATAGTTTGATATAATTTGATTAAGATATTGTTATACTTAATTAACTAAATAGTTATGAATCAATCTGATCAATTATAAAATAATGTGAAATTAAATAAAAAAAATTGGTAGCCAAACTATTACATATATATATTTAAAATAATTTTATCTTCTTTTCATGAGATAATTCCCATTAAGTGATAGTATAAACTTTAGAAGTTTGACCGGACTGATGACATGATCAAAAAAAAAAATATGTGTGTACTAAACCTATTGGAATACATTTATAATTTTTTGTCATGTCATAAGTCCACTCCAATTTTTTAAAGTTCACGTCATCACTTTCGCTAGAATACATCGGACATGAACCATTTTATTTTCAATATATAATAAGCAACTAACTTACAATTGATTAAGTTTGTATTATTTATGATAGTAAAGTGTTTATATTATTCAAAGTTGTTTTCCTTAATATCAATAGAAACAGGTAATTAGCATATACTTATAAATAAAATAAAATTTAAGAGAAAACGTCTCGTGCAAGGCATGGTTCATGAACTAGTTTTATAATATACGTGTAAGAGGTGATATTATTTTTAATAATATTTTCTACTATTTATAATGGTGGTGGATTAGATTAGAGATGCCGTGCCGACCAGAGATAGTGGCTGGTTGATTGGTTCATGTCGTCATATTAACCACAGGATATTTTGTGAACATTAGATTCCAAATCTTGTTTAAAAGTACTGAATTAGCATTCACCAATCGATTGCACACGAGTTTTGAGATTCCGCATACTATTGGGCCCAAATTAAGCTTGGGCTCTTTATCGGCCCAGTGACACAAAGATATGGGACACGGTCAATTTCTGTCCAAAACAAGGCGCATGTTGTTTTGTATGGGCCATGGCGCATACGATATGATCGGATACTTGAAAGATGACATGATTGTAGCTGAGTGGAGTTGGTAATTGTTGGGCCACAATTTAAGACGACACAACCGGCGATTCGGAATACGATATGATCGGAGACTCAAAAGATGACATGATTGTTGATTTCCTATTCATAACAGCTGAGCGAGATCCACAACATCTGTTACAACTACTCTGAAATTTTTGGGATTTGATTTTAACAACCCACAACTTTAGCCACAAGAAAAATGATACAATTCATCACCATGTCAAAATAATTTGGCACTCATTGTTGGACATATAGCTAAACAATCCAAGTCGCATACTCATCATTCTAAACACATCCAATTCATCACCATGTCAAAAGGACATTCACAAGTCACCATGGATGAGTTCTTAAAATGAATCAATTCTTTGAGGAAACCCTAGATTTGAAACTGTAGAGTCGTTCGATTGCTTGGTGACTGAATCAGAGAGGTTTTTACCGCTTTCTCTTTTCTCCAGCTTGGTGGATTAAAAGACGCAGGTGGAGATCCAAAAAATCAAGATCGCCGAAATGGCTACCTAAAAAGCCCAAGCCAATGTCCTGGTAACACAACTGACTCTTCAAAACGAGTCTTTAAAACGCCAATAAGACTTGATGTCTCAAACTCAAGACGACAACGTCGTCACCACAAAAACGGCCTGATGATGCGACCCGACCTTGAAGATGTCACCAAATAGAAAATTCAGGAGCAACTGAAAACCTTGAACGAGAGGATCGCTAGAATCCTTGGTGTCTCGCCACTCATATAGAAAGAGGCCAACAACGACATAAAGGAGTCACCATTCATGGATGCCGTTGTTGCGGACAAGATGCCAAAAATGTTCAATGTTATGAACATGTCACGTTACAGCGGTTCAGGATATCCAGATGATCACATGTCCATTTACAAGCAAAAGATGATGACATCTTCAATCCCCAAAGCGACGCAAGAAGCCATCATGTGTAACAGGTTTGGGTGGACTATTGTAGGACTCACTCTAACATGGTTCACCATTTTGCCAAATGGAATTGTTAAGTACTGAACCAATATCTTTAAAATTCAGTTCATTAGCAGCCAACGTCTTAAAAAATAGTCTAGCGACTTATGTCGGATTGTATAGGGGCACGACCAAACGCTACGAGACTACTTGAACCGATTCAGTGAGAAAAATGTTGGGATCCACAATTGCAATGTCCCGACTTCTGTCGAAGCATTCCGTTAAGGCATCCACAAAGACAATGACCTCTACAAGGAGTTGATAAGGTACTCATGTACAACCTTTAAAGATACCCAAGCCAAGGTGATGGCCAAAGTCCGATTCAAAGAAGATGTCAAAGCCGGAAGAGAAATCTCAAAACATGACAAAGATAACCGCAACGAGATAGTCCATCAACGAAAGAGTATATGTATCATCTGTATCATATCTAACCAACTTACAATTTCTTACATCAACATATCTACATTTGTTACGTCTTTGAACTATTGCTTGCAAAATTAATAAACGAATAGATTCTTATATATGCCATACGACATTCACATACAATACAAGTGACGACCCTACAAACAATACTTGCATACAAGACATGATACATCCCTACAAACGACATCAACATACATTACAAGTCACAACCATATACATGGCGTCGACATACATACATACAAGACAACATCATGCACAATACATATACATAAACCAACAAAGTACATACATATTTAAAAAGTCAATGCCTTATGGCTAACGACTCCAAGTCAGCTCTTTCGGGATTACGACTCTATCAAGTCAACACATCCGAGTTGACTACTTAACGTAGTTGACGCTCATGGCTAAAACTTACACACAACCCATCGACAAAAAAATTTTATACAAGTGGTGGTACATTCCATTACATTACATTACGAAAGAAAATGACAAACGAAACATCACTTCAATTCAGCAATCATCTTCTTAAATGGATGACCTAAACAATTCACATCATGAAAAAATAGTCTCTAAGGAGATATGAAATTCATATCATCCTTCAACTTGCACCAATGACTAAGATGAATTTAGGGCAATTGTTTGCCCACAATTTAAGATGACACGACCAGTGACTCGAAGAGACATTCCAGTCACCTTTCCGTTCAAAGGAGTTTAGCGAGATCCACCGCGTCTACTAATAAATGCTCTGTGATTTTTGGAAGTTGATTTTAACAAACTACAACTATAGCCACAAGGAAAGGGATAAAGTTTCGAATATTCGTAGGATATTTTTTAGCTATAAATAGGGATGAGTAGAAATCGGTCCAGACCGGATTTTTGGACAAGACCAGACCAGACCGAATAAAACGGTCCAATCTTCGGTCAATGATTTTTAAGACATTAGTTCCAGTCCGGTCCAGTCTGGACCGATTCTATTTATTTATTTTTTTATAAAATAATTATAAAATTTAAATTATATATATGTTATAAATATATTTTAATGTAACTCATATATTTTTATATTAACATGTTACTATATATCATAAATAATTTTTTTAATATAAATATTTATAAGTTTTTTACTATTTTTTTGAAGATATGAAATCGGTCCAAAACCGGTTTGAGATGGATCAGGACTGGACTGTTTTGGACCAATGCTCATCCCTAGTTATAAATAAGTCTTATTTTTTAATTGTAATGTTATCTAATTAATCAGGGCCGTGCTTTAACAGGTTAAATGTGACATATGGAATAGGGCCCTAAAAATTTTGGGGCCCATTTATACATGTTTTAGCCCAGTTAATTTTTTTTTTTTTTTACTCATTGGCTGCTACAGAACGTTAAATCCCCTGCCCTAGCCTATTCTAGTCTCTTTTGCCTCTCTAATTTCTGTCAAAACGATTGAACTCCCCTCTTTTTAATCATCTTTGCATTCCCAATTCGTTGATTCCGACGATTGAACTCCTCAAAGCTAAACTATAATGAGTACTTATACTCAATTGAGTTGGACGAACTTTTGGATTTCCTTTCTGTCTTCCTCTTTCTTCCTCGTTCATTAAACAAAAATCTCAAGAACACACAAATTGGAGGTTTTAGATTCTCGATCTCGTTGGACCTTGGTCTAACTTAGTACTAAACGGCGCAACTCGACTTCGGTTTGTTCAATTGCCCGGCTTCATCCCCTTCATTCGGTTACTGATTTACTGGTTCCATCTAATTTCAGGTTTGGTTCCCTCTCCACTTTTCTTATATAATTTAATTGAATAAATTGATTTGTCATTTTTATACTAACTGATTTCGTTACGGGTTACATTCAATTTGAGCAAATTTTGATGTTTAGTACAACAATATTATACTTGAATTGAAAATTTGGCAAAATTGTCACCGGCTCACCGCCCGCCTTGCCGGATTGGAGTGAATGAGTGATGCACTGATGCTAATATGCTATATAGCTAAATATTGTTGATTTTGGACGATTTTAGTGATTTGCTGACATGAAATTATTTTTTTAAGATGGTCACAAAATTATTTTGCTACTTAGATTTGCATTGATGCTATATTGCTAAATATTGTTGATTTGGGTGATTTCATACTTTCAGTGATTTGTTGACATGAAATTTATTTCAGTGATTTGCTACTTAGATTATTTACATAGTGAATCGTTGGTTTTATTGACCCATTAGGCCATGAACCAATATATATTAATATATACTTATTGATGAATGCTACTTGGTTAAAAAAATAAGTCAATATGTTAACATATATGTATCTCAGTTAGCTCTAGCCTAAATTGTAGAGCTAAATTGGTTAGTGGATTACTTTTGCTGATTTTTTTTATCATTAACAATAATCTTACAATTTTGTGTCATTTTGCAGTGTAATCAAAGCTCTAGGAGAACCAAGAATCAATAGTCATAGTATGCAACACTAGTACAGTCATCCTCAAGCCAGGTTGTTTTGTTTCCTATCAGTTATACTTATTTCAACACTTGATTAAATTATTTGATGATTTGTTATTTTTATCTTCTATTCTAGTTTTTTTAATGTCTTCTAGAGTTAGAAAACATGATTCTGGATGTCAAAAACATAAAAAGAAAAAAAGAATTGAAGAGATAATTCAGTCTCAAAGTGAAGTTCTTGATAAGTTTGTCATAAACAAATCACAAGCTTCCCTTGATAATCAACATGTTGATGTTAGTTTGGATAATACGTATGTTGATGTTTTTAATGAAAATCCTAATTTGGTGAATTCAGTTAGCACTCAAAATGACTCAAATGAGAATTTTGCTACTGATGTTAATGCTACTGGTGTTGATGTTACTGATGCTAATACTACTGATGTTAATGCTACTGATGTTGATGTTACTAATGCTAATGCAACTGGTGCTGATGTTATTAATGCTAATGCTACTGATGTTGATGCTAATGCTACTATTGTTGGAGCTATTGATGTTAATGCTACTGAAGTTGATGCTAGTGTTAGTTTGGATGATAATCATGCTAATACTAATGCTTCTAATGATTTTCTTGATGCTACTGATGTTAATAATGTTCATTTTGATGATGCTACTGATCTTGATGATGCTTTTAATAGTTTTGATATATTTGATCCAAGAAATTGGGATTTGGATTCTAAAATGATTGATGTGCTAGTTGCAAAGGGTCCTAAAAGAGATTTGTCAATTCAAAAAGGTCCTAAAGATAGACTTTCTAAACGTTTTTCTGCCACATGTTATACTAGAATTTTATCAAATGGGGAGAGGTGTGATAGAGATTGTCTTCTGTATTCGGTAGAGCTCGATAAAGTATTTCATTTTTGCTGTATTTTTAAAAAAAAAAGTCATGTAAAAGGCCAGTTAACAAATGATGCATTTGGGGACTGGTCACACCTTAGCACTAGTTCAGAGCATGTTATGAATATGAAAACTTGGTATGATTTGCGGCTAAGACTTTAAAAGAATCAAAGTATTGACAAAGTTGCTCAAAAGCAAATAGAGAAAGAAAAAAGTCAATGGAAAAAAGTCTTGGTAATAATTTTTTCTATTGTGAAGTTTCTTGCAAAACATAATCTTGCATTTCGTGGTACTAATGGAAGATTGTATGAAAACTACAATATAATTTTTTTAGGCTTGATTGAAATATTGGCTGAATTTGACCCTATTGTTCAAGATCATGTTCAATGTATTACAAATGATGATATACATGTTCATTATTTTGGTAATAAAATTCAAAATGAGTTAATAACTTTGCTTGCTGAGAGAATCAAATATGAAATTATTATTCAAAAGGAGCTTTGCGGGAAGCACGTGATCGGGCAAGGGCAGAGAGTCTTCATCCTTGGCTGGAGAGGGGATCTGATAGCGACGATGATTAGGCTGCCCGCCCTTTGTATCTATTGTTTTTTGGGTTTTATACTATGGATGTTATTATCTCTTTTGTAGTGACATTTCGTATTCTATTTGTTCGTACTCGTCTTCCTTTTTGTTTTGTCGTGGGTTTGTCGTTGTTGTTCGTAATCGTCTTTTATTATCATCAAAATACCTTTTCTTTCGTACTCGTCTTTTATTATCATCAAACCTTTAGGATTAGGGTTAGGGTTTAGGGTTAGGGTTTCAAGATCTTGACTAAAGGTTACATTACATCATTTTGCACATCAAACAAACCCTAAACCCTCTCACACCAGAAAAAATGCCACAAAGTGGCATTTAAGGTTTTAGGCGCGACATGATGGTGTTTTAATTGATGTGAGAAGGTTTTAGTTCGGGTTTTTTAGGGTGTATGGTTTGTGGGTTTGGTGTTTAGGGTTTTCATAGTTTATTGTATAAGGTTTGATATTTGTGGGTTTAATCTTGATGTATAACACCCAATAACTATATATGGTACTAATGTTTTATTCCACCCATTTCGTACTAAACTATACAACATTATTCCCTGAATGTCGCTTGAAATTACACAAAGGATGAACCCTAAACCCTTCATAAAATACCGTATAAGGTAAGAGATTTGTGGACTTAAGCTTCACAAATAAAAAATCCTAAACCCTAATTTTTAAAAAATTAGGTCAATTGGATTTACAACAATACTAGTTCGAGGTCATACAAACAACTCATCTTGATTGAAAACATAATTACAAAATATCGGGGTCATATATACCTATTGAATATATTTTCTTCACACAAAATTCAGAAATCTCAAACCTTATACAGTAATTCATGAATCCCTAAATCCTAACCCCAGAAATCCTAAACCCTAAAAAAACCCTAACCTAATCCCTCACACAAAAGGAATGGAAAATGCCACATTGTGGCGCATAAGAACTTAAACGCCATTGTGTGGCGTTTTCCCTATGTGAGAGGGTTTAGGGTTGGGTTTTTTAGGGTTTAGGGGTTAATAAATTCATGCATAAGGTTTGAGAATTTTGGGCTTCGGCAAGATGAGTAACACCTATTAACTACATATGGTCCTAATGTTTTTTTTTATTCTGAACTCTGCAACATCTTTACCAGAATGCCCCTTAAAGTTCTTAATGAAAAGAACCTTTCTAACCTTAAACCCTATCCAACCTTATACTATCCAAAATTTAGAAATCTCAAACCTTAAACAACTATGAAACCCAAAATCATAATCCTAATCCCAAAACCATAACGGTAATCTATGGACAAGTATATCTCGAATTCATTAAGGGTTTGGATTTTAGGGTTAGGTTGAAAAGCACCACAAATCCTATATCCTAAACCCAAATCCTAATTCATATACACCAATGACCATAAAATATAAACCCTAAATCCCAAACCCTATAATCCCCAAAATTCTTTAAGCCCTCGCAAACGCGAAACTGTGGCATCTATATGCGCAAAACGCCATGCATTGGCGTCCAAAACTCAAAACCCTAAATATGAAACCCTAAGCCCTAAACCCCAAACCTTAAACCCTAAACCCTTTTAAAATGCCATTTTGTAGCGCTTAAAAGTTATACGGTCCGTGCAATTGACTGTGTAACTCTACAGAGTTGTTTTACAGAACTGAACTGCACGACCCGTGCACTAGCTTATATAACATATAGAACTACATAAATTTTTACCTTTTTGGGTTTCAAAATTTTGTATGCTACAGATCTTAGTTCATAGTGGGTTTCATGTTTATTTTTTTGGACACAATTGAATGGTTTCACATTCATCAAATATATATTGTTAATTGAACTTACTGCACTTACAACACTTGTCAAAATGTTCATATATTGCTAATTGATATTACAAGGTGGAAAATGAGTGGATTCACATTCATCAAATATATCCAAGCTCCCTCCCTAAACTATAAAACCAAACTGGGACGACCACTATTTCCACGTTGGACGAGATAGTCTTTCATCATTTCCCTAAATGGTGCATCCCATCCTTCAACACTACTATGCTTGTAGTTGTTCCAAACGGCGGGTGGGGGTGGGATAGGACAATGGCTATCAACTAGCCAAACATGTAAAGAAATTAAGTTAAAATGAGTAAAATATAATTAACAAGGTAATTAATGATGTATAAGTATGCTTACCGGAACAATATGATCATGATTTCCTACTAATGCTACTGTATGCACCGTTGTGGGAGGGCACCCTGGAGAGCGAACATGGGGAGACATGTATGAGGTCCACTCCATGAGAGAAAGACAAGAGCCACTTGGAATCTGGTCGCAAACGCTAACCCAACCATCGGCATTTCCATCTAGTGATCCTCCCAGCAAGGTCCCGTATGATCAACCATCTTGAAAAGATGGTCAATGTCAGTCACCACACTTGCGGGTCGGTAGAGGTCTCGACGTAGTTGCAGTTCCTTTAAAAGTTCATGTCGCACGTAGTCGTAACTCCTTTCCCCCAACTCTAATAGTACAGACAAGGAACAATACCCACAATGACCGTCACCTAGTACGTCTTGTACTTGGGTGATGTAGCCAAACATGAAAGTGTCAATATTTGACCTACCCCAATTAAAATCGAGGTGAACAAAAGTTTTCGGGTTTTTTGGATCAACCTTCAATTTTGGGCGAGATTGGCCAGTGCCACTCTCTTTGATGTCTGAAACTCCGTTGGGCCCTTCTTCGATCGGAGACGGTTCAGATCCGATGAATGATTGAATGATATCTAACTTCCTCTTCTTTTGCGCATCCTTCTTCCTATTCTTTTCCTCATCCTTCTTCTTTTTTTCCTCATCCTTCTTCTTATTTTGCTCATCCTTCTTCTTTTGGTCCTTCTTCTTCTTTTGCTCCATCTTCCTTTGCTCCTCCTGCTTGTGCTCCAACCAAGTAGGGTCCCTCTCGGTCGAGTCCTTCTTCTTCTTAGGTCTCCCCTCAAATACTTAAGTCGTGCCTCGTACACATCCTCCGTGGACGACCTTAGCAACCAACGAATATTACCCGCAAAATGCTTAACACTTTTATTGCTCATATGCCTGGTAACATGTGCTTCAACATTGCGGTTCACATGGACCCTACACAGCAAATGATGCGCAAATGGAAAGACTATCTTGACATCCTTCACATCTCCCAGCTCTCAATCTGACATGATCGCCGTAGGTTCTTGTTTATGGAATAAAGCCTTCAAACGCCGCAAGGCCCATTCGTAGTGCTCCGCTGACTCATTTTGCATGAATACGATGGCAATACAGAAATTAAGGTTTGTGCAAGTGAATCCAAGAAACTCTAAACACGGAATACCGTACCTATAAGTGTACAATCAAAAAGAAAATTAGATGCAATTACATAGTGTAGATGTAGTCAAAATGAAAACTAAAGATTACATGTTGGTCTTGTAGGTCGTATCCATGATGACGATGTGGGGGAACAAACCTAACAAGTGCTTAGCTCATGGTGACTAATAAAAAGATCACTCACAACCTCCTTCACCACATCCTTCTCCTTTACTTTCCCCTCCCCTTAACCTTAAACTTAACCCTTTCGACGTCCACATAATATCCTTTGGAACTTAGAACTCCAATGTGAATTGGGCACCGTCAAATTGCCCCTGGATTTCTTCCTCTCCCTAGCCTTGAAATTGTACACTTAGCTCCTTGATGTCAAGCATTCTGGATCTATTTTGAGAAATAAAGAAATAATGTTCTTCGGCCTCGAGCCGGTGGAAGACAACAACTTCACTGCCTCGATTTGTTCCGCATTATGGCGTCCAGTAAAAGCATGCCCAATTAAGGATGTTGGAATGCCATGGGTGTGCCATCCACAAATGACCTTTAAGGTCCACTTACTCTCTTTTGATAACAACCCATGCATCTCAAACGGACACTCACTCTTCTTTGTCCTCGTTGACCGACTTGGTTTAGGGGTTGGCTCGAAACCTTCGATCACCTTCTTCTTCGACGGTCTGTATGATCTAGACTTCTCACATGATAATGTGACCTGTCGAGCCCATGATTTCGTAATGAAAATCAAAATGTTAAGTTCCTTACCCACTGAACGAACCCATTGGATCATACTCTCTCTATCACCCCATTCCTCATCAGTAGTAAAATGAGAAGAAAAATCGACACTCGCACAGTTGGTACCACTAGAATCATCCGATTTATTTCACAAATATGGGTATACATTAAAAATATGCATAAATACAAACTAATTTTTTTTTCCTAAGATCAATAGTCATGCTCTACACTAACAAAATGTTCTATACATAACATAATGTTCTACCCTAAAAATCGTGGTGCAAATATGATACACGTAGAAAGTTTAAACCCTTGTCTGTTCCCTCAATCACCTAAATTCAAACAAAAGCTTTCCAATTCTACGATCATTATATAATTTATCACAATTGTACACTAACATAATGTTCTAAACTAAAACATATACTAATATTCTACAATAACATACGCAATATAATTTATTAATATTCTATACTAACATACCTACAATATCTATAACATATGACATATAATTTACTACAAACAAGAATATTTGTAACATTTAATTTACTACGAATAATGTGCACTAACATACCTATAATATCTATAAAATATAATTTACTACTACTATTGTACACTAACATACTAATATTCTATACTCAATTTAAATGTAGCGTATACGTACCAGTACATGATCTTCATTAATCGATTCAAGATCGAGCACATCAACTCCGCTTGTGACCGACATTCTCTCTCTTACTATTGTGATTTCAAATTGTGTGAATGTTAAGGCATTTTGAAGAGACACATATATACAAGTGGCCTTTTGGAATTTCGGCCGTTGGAATTTGACCGTTTAAAAAAAGTAGATTTCCTCTTGTGCGCCACAACGTGGCGTCCAGATTCAATCGGCTCAATGAAACCGGGTCGACTTTAAACGCTACAATGATTGCTTTTTTATTTAAAAATTCTCACGAAGTAAAAAAAAAGTTTCTCTTTTGGACGCCACAACGTCGCATTTTTTTAAAAAACAATGTGGACTACGTCGTTGTGTTTATATGCGGTGCGAAAAAAAAAACAGTGCGAAACCGAACCCTCTTTTTTTTCTAGGGGTGGATAGAACTTGTCTATGTAACGGTTTAACTGCACACAACATTATAAGAAAACAAAAGAATCTTTTTTTTCTTCGTGCAACAACTTATGTTTTTTTTATAACAAGCAAATATTAGGACCCATCCAACGAGAAATACAGTCCTAAATAATCCCAGTGGATGATCAGACTTATGAACTCATATCTAGTGTCAAGTAGGTTGTGAGTAGTACGGACTGATAAAGGTGGTGAGAGGAGTTGCTGAAATTTCTGAAGAGCAGAAGGAGGTGAAGGATGAGTGGCAAGAAAATCGGCTGCACGATTGACTTCGCCAAAGCAATGGTGTATCTGGAATGCAAAAAAAGACGAAAGCAATGAAATAATATCTGTAATAATGGAGTGAATTTCCCAAGGAATTTTCCATATTCCTCTAACGGAGTTGATAACAATTAAATTATCACCTTCTATAATTAAGTGTTTTATGTGAAGCTTAGCAGCTTGTTGAATACCAAAAAGTACTGCGAGGGAATCACTACGCAATAAATAAGTGGATGAAATATTTTTGTGGTAGCATAAATCTGTACCACAATAAATTTGTTGATGACGATGATGAATTTTTGTAGGAACCCTAATTACAAACCAGATCTCTTCATTCTACGCAAGAAACAACATCAGAGGGAGGACCGATCTCCCCTAAGGCCCATTCAACGCTCAAGTCAGTCAAGAACGTCGTTCAAAAAGTATGGAGGCTGATTTCAATAATGAGAGCCTAATCATAATTTAGGTTTTCCTCCTAGCTTGTATACTCATGCCAAGTATGGTAATTGGATAATCAATGGCTAGTTGGGCTTTTATTAATTAAGCCTATTAACTCCATTTAATATCCTAGCATGATAGATAATAATTTAATTATATATTTAAATATGCAGATTTTTACCTTTTCAAATGCCCCTCAGATCCTTTCGGCCTCAACGAGGGTGAGAGGATCCGACTTTTTATGCTTGTTTACCCGCCATGAATCCATCGATCCGCTTGCTTTTACCTCCTTGACGTGAAGAACATATCACATGTCGAACTCCATGTGGACCATACGACGGTGGTCTAGTTGTGTAAAACATTGATATTCCGTGTGCGTATTAGTTAGGACTAATCACACTATCTGAACATGATCCGAGCCTACATGTGGGTGATTTCAAGACTCGCCATTTGGCCATTTGATGCGAGAGTGTGCGGGTCTTGTGTCGCGGTAGCTTTCTGATGAGGTTTTCCAAATGTGCAATCCCGAAGGAAACACAATGGCCATGCAGTCCACCGTATGGCCGTGCGTTTTTCTCTCAGTGATTTTTTTCCGAAGTCGAGAGCAACGCACGGGCTGTGCGGTCGACCGCAGGTCCTGTATTACGGTGATTTTTTTGAACAAATTTTTTCTCCCAGATCGAGGGGAGCGCACGGGCTGTGCGATAGACTGCACGGCCATGAACTTTAGCATATGTTCAACACTGAGCGCCGTGAGCAATGCATGGGCCGTGCACGGTCTGTGCGTTTCTTGGGGAATTGTTTTCCGCTTTGTTTCATCTTTTGAATTTGATTCTTCTGTCTTGAAAACGTGCCCCAATCTCGTATACAACTGTAATTTTGGCCCTTGGCTATGATTGGGCAATTAGCTAAACATTATAGCTCTTCGGCATTTCGTGCCCATGTGGCCCTAAAAGGCTTGGCTTTACAGCTTATATGGTAGTTCGCGCCCGTTGGCCTGCAGGCTATTGGCATTATAGCTTATATGGTAATTCGTACCCATGTGGCTTGAAGGCTATTTTGTCATTGAGCTTATTGGGTCATTCGTACCCTAGTGGCCTGAAGGCTAGTGATACGCTCTACTTTGTAGTGCGTAACTAGAAGTTGTTACTGGAGTTTTAGGTACCATTTGTATGGGTTTAGTAGACAATTTAGGATAATGGAGTTGTGGAGAAGAAGTGGTGGAAAGGAAGATTTTAGTGGAGTATTGAAGCATTAAGGAGCAATGAAAGCCACCAAGTAAAGACTGCAAGGAAGAAGCAGTAGATCGCGGAAGAGCCAGAACCGCGGGCGCAGATATATGGCCGCGGTCGCGGTTTACCGAGGAGCCAAGGGAGAGCAACAATGACAATTCCGCGAGCGCGGAAGATTGGCCGCGGTCGCGGATTTCCCTGCTGGCGCGGAGCGCGTCGACGATTCGTCCAAGATCTGTTTTGTTTTATTTCTTTTTATTTTATTTCTTTATTATTTCGTTTAATTTCCTTTTAGGAAGATATTATTTCTTATCTTAGGAATTAAGTTTTGCTAGGTTATTTATCTCTCTTTGTTAGCAGCCTTTTCATTATCACATAATCACTTTATCGTTCATTATTTTCCCTTAGAGTTTTATGCTTTGAAGACTATGAAGAACTAAGCAACCATTACTTTGTCCGACGATTGAAGCCTTCATTTGTATTTGGTTGTGACATTATAACTCTATTTCCTTTCCTTTGATTATATTGATTCTCTTTGTGCTTCATCCCATTGATTCATTATTTTCATTATTTTCCCTTAGAGTTTTATGCTTTGAAGACTATGAAGAACTAAGCAACCATTACTTTGTCCGACGATTGAAGCCTTCATTTGTATTTGGTTGTGAGATTATAACTCTATTTCCTTTTATTTGATTATATTGATTCTCTTTGTGCTTCATCCCATTGATTCTTGCTGATTTGACTAGTCTGATCATCTAGTTGATATTAGTGATTTTCTATTGCTAGGGTTTGGATATTTTTGGTTGAAATCCCTTATCTTGTGTAGCAACCACAATTTACAGGAACTGGTTGTGAATGTTTATTGTTAAGAGAATTGATTACATGTCGAGTACTGACTAGTTGTTAAGTATTGCATGTATCCTGCTTAATTCCTATGCTTACTGCTGCCGTTAGATTGAATCTTGATGGTTTCTTGATTGTTTAATGGTAAGTATTTTCAGGGCTGGTTGACCTGTCTATATACATAAGATCGGAATATGAATATTTATTGGTAGGAATTGGAGATAATCTAGGATCAACCAATCAAACTGAAGTGTGGATATTTGTCTGGCTAAGTTACTTCTCATCCATTGATTACATCTTTTGCATTGATTTACATTGTTACTTGATACAAACCTAAATCCCCCCTTTTGTTACTATTGGCATACAACCTTTGCATATACGAAGATTGCTTACCTCCCTGTGGGATCGATCCTTATTTACCCTACTACGTTAGTTAGGTTTTTGAGGTTATTTGATAGGTGTCTACGACAAACCCCTCATCAGTTAGTTTGGCATTAAGCTTATTGGGTCATTCGTACCCTAGTGGCCCGAAGGCTATTTTGGCATTAAGCTTATTGGGTCATTCGTACCCCAGTGACTCGAAGACTATTTTGGCATTAAGCTTATTAGGTCATTCGTACCCTAGTGGCCTGAGGGCTAAAATATTGATGATCGGTGGCAACTCGTGCTCCTATGGCACGAAGGCTAGTTGATATTGAAGATCGGTGGCAACTCACGCCCTCGATGAGTTTGCCTAAGAAAGAAAGCATCTTGAGCAACTCACATATTGCTTGTTGATGTTGATCATTGTCATTGTCATTGTCAAATCCTTCGATGAGAACTATAGTTGCCCCGGAACTTAATCTCTAATGTCGTGACTGTCGGCCTTTGAGCACATCCTTAGTGTCGTCCGACACATTTGTTATGCATTGTCAAGCTTCGTAAAGTTGAATACGACCCTTTTTTAGCCACCGTCAATCACAGACCTTCTGTTTTGGGTAGTGCAATGTATGGGATTGCAATTTCCTCCAATGGCAACACCTCTCATCAATGAACATGATGCAACAAAATTGAACATTATTCATTTTCACAACATATAATTTATGTTCGCAAACACATTGAACATTTTATTGATGAATTAGATACTTCTAATTTGACACTTAAGCATATAAATATACTCATGTTTGTAAGAACACTCATTGAAGAAAAGAACAACACCGGTATGGTCACGTAATAGGTAGCCAAAATGTGTTGTGTCATCATTTTTCCTTGATCAGTCAAAATTTAATTTGATCCAATGAACAAAAGGTTTCTTCCAGGTACGATTGGAAGAGCATAGACGGTTACACTTTATAGGTTCCCTGTTTGTTGTAAAGGTTAAAGTCATCCAGTCTTGAAATTGGTGAAAGGCTTGATCTGAGAGACAAGACTGAGATGCACTATCTTGCTGTTTAAAAATGAGTGTATTTCGGTGATTTCGAATAGACCACCAGAGAAAGAGAAATGGTATAGGTTGTGAATTGGAGTGTCTGAAATATTTAAAGTTGTAATCAAAATCTGAAGTGAATTCAAGAGAGAATGAGCAGTTCATTTTATTTTCTAATTTAGATATCATAGATTGAGTAAAAGAACAAGTGAAGAAAAGATGATTAAGATCTTTGTTAGTGGAGTTGCAAAGAGAACAAGTGGAAGAAACTGTTGAAAAATGCCGATTTAACCGTTATGTAGTTGGGAGAGCGTCTACCACAACATTCCAAAGAATGTTCTGGATCTTGGGAGGTATTTTTACCTTCCAGATCTAAGAGAACGGTTGCATTTGAGGATGGATTATTACATTATGATTGATCTTACGTGTAGAACTCACAATAAATTTTCAATCAGAAGTAAGTTTCAATAGAAGGTGGTCCTCGTAAGGTGTTGATGGAATGTGTACACCCAAGATTTTTGTGATAACATGTGCGGGTAATAAGGTTTGGACATGGTGTATATCCCAGTTATTGTTAGGGGTAATGAAGGATGAAACTGTAATATGAGGATTTGTGCTATTGTTAAAGTAAGGAGAGAGATCACAGTCATGTACCCAGGAGTCATTCCAAAATTTTACTGTTTTACCATTTCCAAATTCCCAACCTAGACCTTTCTGGATTACATCACGATGCAGGAGTCTAGAGAATTACCAGGATTGTTTAGATTCCATACGATAAGACAATAAGTCCAAAGAGCGAAGATATTTTTCAGCAATAAGTCTAGTCCAAAGATTGTCAGGTTCGACTAATATTTTCCATAGTAGTTTCATTTGTAAAGATTTGTTCATGCCAACTGTTGTATGGAGTCCTAAACCACCAACCACTTTAGGTTGACATATACTATTCCAGCTAACCAATGAACGGTATTTGAGGTTTTCTTTATTCTAAAAAAAAGTCCTTAGTAATTCTATCAATCTCGTTGCAGACAGTAGTAGGTAGTAAAAAGCTTTGCATTAAGTAGTTGACCTTGGAAAGTAAATTTGACTGTATAAGTACCAGACGTCCAACCTGAGACAAAGAGTTGGCCTTCCATTTCGACAATTGTTTTTTAAGGCGATCCATGGAACCATCAAAAATTTCTTTTTTGACACGACCTCTAACAATAGGAATACCAAGATATTTCTCCATAGATTTGGTGACTTTGATACTTAGAATAGATGCAAGACATGCAGTTTGTGATGCATTAATATTAGAGGAGATCTGAAAAGAACTCTTTTGGAAGATAATAGATAGCCCGGATGTGCGGCTAAATTTATCTAGTAGCACTAGTACAAAAAAGGGGATTAACGGCACTATTATGGGAGCAAATTTTTAAAACCAAGGTAAGGAAAAAACACGGACCACAATGTAAAAGTTTTTTTTTAAATTAATTAAACATGCACCGCGATTTTAAAATATCAACCGCAGTAAACAAACAGATTTTTTTCTTGAGCTTCATTTTCATGCGTTATAGTTGTACAAACATCAAGATGATTGATTGATATGAATGGTAAGTTTGGATAAGAAGTGAACATAATGTATATACACCAATCATCAATGTTGAATTCTATTTTGAGCTTTGTGTTACGTGGCTTGTGATGCTTCCGTGACTATTTGCCTATTTCAGATCTGCTCAACATATATGCACTTTTCAGTTTTAGGACTAGTTTATAAATTTAGCTTTATGTGTGCAAGAACTGAGCCCATAACAAAACAATTTGATATCAAATGATAAAATGCAGGGAATGAAATCTAGTTGATATGCTTTATTTTTGGGACTTGTCTTATAAGGTCATGTCATGAATATGCTATATAAAGCTTTGTATAACTTGTTTTAGCCATGATTATTTTTTTAACTTTAGTTGATTTTTTTATGAACTAAACTAGTAAGGTATGGATCGAAATTGGATGACTGCTGATCGTTTGACGTCTGAGTACCGAAATGGGGTCACAGTGTTCATAAGGTTTGTTGTGGAGAATGCCAAAAATTCTCAAAAAATACCTTGCCCTTGCAAAAAATGCTACAATAGTAAACGATTAGACACTGATGGTTTGAGAGAACATTTGATTATCAATGGAATTGATCATCTGTATAGTTGTTGGATTTGGCATGGTGAGAAAGAAAAAGTATCTGATAGTATGTATGAATCACAAGAAACTACAAATTTTGGTAGCGATCGTCTGGATGAAATGGCAGAAGTTGCGAAGGAGAACTTCATTGATCAACCTGAGTTATTTGAAGACTTATTAAGTGATTCTCAGAAACCTCTCTATTCGTCATGTACTAAACTCGCAAGACTGTCTGCTGTATTGAGGTTGTATAATCTTCAAGCTGCTCATGGATGCACTGATAAGAGTTTTACAACCTTACTTGAACTTTTGAAAGAAATGCTTCTTGAAGATTATATGCTTCCCAAAAAAAGTACTTTGTCCCCTAGGTCAAGATTATGAGAAAATTCATGCATGTCGTAATGATTGTATACTATATAGAAAGGAGTATGCATCATTGGATAGATGTCCAAATCCTAGTTGTGGTGAGTCAAGGTACAAGAGAGTTCTGTGCCGACGAAGGTGGTATGATACTTTCCTATAATATCGCGATTCAAGCGTCTATTTGCTGATCTAGAAGATGCGAAGAATCTGAGATGGCATGCTAATGAAAAGATTTTTGATGGGAAATTAAGACATCTGGCTAATTCTACACAATGGGTTAGCATTGATCACAAGTTTTCTGATTTTGGTTCTGATTCTAGATACTTGCGTCTTGCTTTATCACCCGATGGAGTTAACCCACACGGTAATCAATCAACTTCTCATAGTACTTGGCCTGTTGTGCTTATGATCTATAATTTTTCACTATCTTTGTGCATGAAACGGAAGTATATGTATATGTCTTTGTTGAATTCTAGTTCAAAACAGCCTGTAAATGATATAGATGTTTACTTGGCACCGCTTATGGATGACTTGGAACTTTTATGGGATTCTTGTGTGGAGGTTTATGATGCATATCGCAAAGAATTTTTTTGCTTACGAGCAATGCTATTTTGCACGATAAATGACTTCCCAACTTATGAAAATCTTTCTGGTTATACTATTAAGGGACATAAGGCATGCCCTGTTTGTGAGGACAAGACTTGTTGTTTCAGCTGAAATATGGTAACAAGCCCGTGTATCTTCAATATCGTCGGTTCGTGCCAGTAGACCATCCATATCGCAGATTAAGGAAAGCGTTCAATGGCAAAGCCGAAGAAGAAAGAGTTCCTCGATCATTAACGCGTGCATAAATCCTTTCAAAAGTCAAGGATATTAACTTGGTATTTGGGAAGAGGCGTGCAGATCCGCTTCCCACTAGAGGAAGAAGTCCATATTTTTCTCTCTTCCGTATTGGGAGCATTTATATGTTAGACATCGCCTGGATATAATGCACATTGAGAAGAATGTATGTGATAGTCTAATAGGGACTTTGATGAATGTGCCTAAAAAGACTAAAGATGGCATCAAGGCAAGGAAATACATGGAGCTTATGGGCATGAGACCGGAGCTAGACCCGGTCAAAAGAGGAGATAAAATGTATCTACCACCTGCTTGCTACACTCTTTCTAAAGCAGATAAACGTCAATTCTGTCAATTCTTTGCTGATATAAAGGTGACGTACGGGTTCTCTTCAAATGTCAAAAGTCTCGTAAATATGAAAGAACTGAGACTACAGGGAATGAAATCTCACGATTGCCACATTGTAATGCAATATTTTTTGTCGATTTCTATACGTGGCATTCTACCCAAACATGTTTGAAATACCATCATTCATCTTTGTTTCTTCTTTAAGAAAATCTGCAGCAAGGTCATTGATATACATGAGTTGGATACTTTGCAAGCTGATACTGTGATTACATTGTGCCAACTTGAAATGTATTTTCCTCTGTCCTTTTTTCATATATGAAAGTTTTGAAAGCATACATGATGAACAAATATCGACCTAAAGGTTCTATTGTTGAGCGATACATTGTTGAAGAAGCAATTGAGTTTTGTAATAAATACCTATCAAGTGTTGATGCAATAGGTCTTCCTAAATCAACCAGAATGGAAGTGAAAGAAGGACATGGAACGACTGGTGCCAAAGTTAAGAGAATGTCTCCAGAAATGAGGCATCAAGCTCATTTGTATGTTCTTCGAAACAGTGATGATGTGCAATCGTATATTGTTGAGCACATGGCTTTTTTGAGGAGCCAAAATCCAACTCGTAAGAGTGAGAAGTGGTTTATGCAAGATCACAATCGATCATTTAATGATTGGTTAAGGAAGAGAGTGCTTGACCAGTTAGAAATATCACCCGATTCAGTTCCGAACGCGTTGAGATGGTTGTCCAAAGGGCCTCTTCTTGATGCAACAACGTTCTCATCATACGAGATAAATGGTTACACTTTCTACACAAAATCTCATGATGATAAAAGTACGACGCAAAATAGTGGTGTAACATTAGTAGCTCAAGCAATGCATATAGCAGGTGCAAAAGACAAAAATCCAGTCTATGCAAATATGTCGTACTATGGGGTTATTGCAGAGATATGAGAGCTTTATTACGTCGAGTTTAGGGTGCCAGTATTTAATTGCACATGGGCTGATGTTAGCAAGGGAATACATGTTGATGAGCTAGGCTTCACTCTCGTTGATTTAAATAAGCTTGGCCATCAGGATGATCCATTTATCTTAGCTTCACAAGCAACACAAGTGTTTTATGTTCCTGATCCGTCAGATCGTAAGTGGTCGATTGTGCGATCAACGAAAGAAAGGTACATGATCGAGAAGGAAGAAGAAGAAAATGTGATGGAAGACTCCTCTAACATCATGCCGATCAATGATATCAATGTTTATGAAGAAGAAGTATACTTGCTTTTGGATCATACAGAATCAATAGCAATTGAGCGTTCTAGAAAAAGCACTAAAAGAAAAAGAGATGACATTTGAAGGTTATTCTCTGATTCGTTTTAAATGTTAGGTGAAAATTACATATTGGGATGATGTTCTATTTCAGTTTTTGACATTACATATTGAAGGTTATTCAGTTTTGACATTACAGAACCAATAGTAGTGTTTGTTGTTGACTATATACATGCTTTCCATATTTTTTATAATAACTTTTGTTGATATACTTGCAGTTTTGTGTATTTTATGTTAATATACTTCGCTCTGCTTTGTTTTTATTTTTAACATATCATTTCTTATAATCATGTTTTGTAGGTAAATGGCTCATACCTCTCATGCATGCTCGAGTACATATAGCAACTCAACTTCTAGTGATTCTGACATGCACGAGGGTGGCAAACACAATGTTTCTCAAACACAATCTAGGAGTGTTGGGGTTGTAGATCGAGTTAGACAACTGAGAAGAGATTCTGACATGCAGGAGGGTGGTGAAGACAATGTTTCTCAAGTGCAATCTAGGGGTACTGGTGTTGTAGCTCGGATTAGACAACTGACCAAAGAATACACAAAGAAGATACGTTTTGAGTGAGATCCGTATGGAAAACTGTGGGATGAACTCTCAACACTTATGGAGAGTTATATCAGATATTTAACTCGTACACAAGTACCGATTACATACCGAGACTAGAGGAAAGTCCCACCTGAAATCAAGAATTCAATCAAGAACGCCGTTGAGGTACGTAATTTTCTACTTGTGAATAATAGTAATGTGAAAGAGTACTACATTAGGTGGCACCTAATGTAAATCTCTCAAACCACATTTAATCCAACATCAATTGTGTGGATATAACCATCTTTATATAACAAAATAAGCCATACCTCTGGACGTGATCGGTCATTTACAATCTGATTTACAATTTGTTTGAACATAGGCGTAACTACATTAAGTTGTAATATTTTCTATTTTTTTCCCACTCACACACCCTACCTTAATGATTTAGTCATGGACTGCGTATCAACTCTACAAATTCGTTGATTGATGTCAGGAGTTAAGCGTGCTATTACTACTATTTATGATATATGTGAAGTTTCTCTATTATATATGCTTGTTTCATGAATTCATGTAAAGTGTTATAATGTTGTTCACTTTTTTGAAATGTCATATCATAAATATGTAGCACATTTCCTTTCTTTTTCCAGCAAGCTTTTGAGATCCCTGATAACGTTGACAAAGAATATATACTTAGGAGCGCTGGTGAAAAATTGAGAGATTTCAGAAAAGTACTTAATAGAGAAGCCCATCGTAGCACATACCCTCATGCACAATATGATTTTATCAATCAGGATACGTGGGACGAGTTCTTATGACAACGATGTACTAAAGATTTTCAAGTACTATCCATTTAGTAATTGTTAAGTCATGAGAATTTTGCTTTCGCTGTACCCAAAATTTTAACTTATTATTTACAAGAAGTAAGTGCACGAAATAGTGAAAATGCAAAGAAGATTGAATATCCTTATAGGTTATC
Source organism: Rheum nobile (assembly GCA_027886185.1). NCBI lineage: Eukaryota > Viridiplantae > Streptophyta > Magnoliopsida > Caryophyllales > Polygonaceae > Rheum > Rheum nobile. The sequence continues at coordinate 9,552,341 of WOAB01000040.1, forward strand.
ACGAAAGGGTTATCGTCGTAAGGCTAGAGACATGGTAATACACTTACAATGTTATGGTTCATAGGTTTAATTATGTGCATTTTGGTCGGTTTTTTTACATGCTTACTTATTTTTGCAGCTTAAAGAGAGAGGTGAAGATCATGCCACATCTTCAATTCCTAGAGATGATTTATGGTTGGTTGCGAGATCGACAGTTGGTGGTAAACTCGATCCCAGGGCTGAAAAAGTAGCTGCAAAAATAGTAAGTTAAGCTATATATAAGCTGACCATGATCTTTTGAACATATAATTTTATCTTGTTATATTAAATCAACCAGGGTATGATATAATTTTAATTGTTGGTTTATTTTATGAAGGATTTGCTTAAAAACCAAGAGTCCCAAGGTCTTATAAAGCCTATAAGGAGAGATGATATAGTAGCAATGACCCTAGGTAAAGATGAACATCCTGGTCGGGTGAGGTGTGCAGGTTTTGGGGTAAGTTCGAAGTAATATTTTGGTGAAAACAAGCGTACATGTCTACGGGCTACGCAACAAAAAGTTACAGAACATCAAAATCAAGTTGCAAAAATTCTTGGTCGAATGGAGGAAATGCAACAACGGAGGAATTATAGGGGCGACCAGAATCATCAGGGCGACCAGAATCATCAGGGCCACCAGAATCATCAGGGCGACTAGAATCATCATAATAGACATGATAGTTGTTCGCATAAGGAATCACAAATTAGTTTGGAACGTGATAAGGTATGAGTAATATTCTTTTTAAGTCGTGTTCTGCTAAAGAAATGTTTGATGTAAAAATATATGTTGTGTGATGTTGTTGTTCTGCTAAATCTTACCAACTATTTTTGTTTTGCTGCTTATAATATGCTATTGTTGTTCCGTTGAATATGTACAACTGTTGTTCTGCTGCTTATAGTACACTGTTGTTTTGCTGAATCTGTACAACTATTGTTTTGCTACTAATATGCTGTTGTTGTTGTTCTGGCGGCTCTTTACTTTATCATTTTTTTGTTTCCCTTGAAGTAGAATTAAACTGGAAGTTGTAACAAAAATTTACCATTTAAGAGCTCAATCTAGAAGTCGTCTTAGCCTTTTTAATGTCTTTCTGTATTTTATCTTGTAGGGAGAATGGAAACAATGTGAGCTGTATTGGCCCGACCTAACAAATACGATAGCTTTGGGATGAGCGTTGATTTTAGAAGTAAGATCTTATACAGTGTTCCATGGAAAAAATTTGGATTCAGAGTCACTAAAGGTCAGAGTGGACATGGTTGTAACAGGCCAAGAGCAAACAAATGTGCCATACATGTCCGGAGAGGTGACCCGTATAGAAGATGCAATAGGAGGTTTCATTGCTTGGCCGAAGGACATGGTCATTCGTCTACCGGTATAGTAATTAAAAAAATTATCTATCACTGTTGATTTTAGCTATGTTATTTTAATGACAAAAGTATAACTTTATATAAGTATTGTCTTTTCTTAGGATTGTTCTACTTCAAAAGGTGCAAAGATCTCTGCAAGCAATCCTAATCAAAGCATGAATAATTGCTCAAAGGATGCACAACTACAACAAAGTGGTGGGATGTCAAGAGTTTCATCAATTCTATCGTCTATTCCTGATGTAAATGTTCACATAAGCATGCCCCAAAATATTTTACATCATGAGCATTCGTTGCACTTTGGAAAGAAAGAGCTAAGTATATGGATACAAGGCACTGAGCTAGTGGCGGTACATGTTGCGGTCTATATGAAGTATGTATTATAACTAAATTCACTTGTAGTTTTCCTTTGCTTGGCAAATTATACATTACTTGATTCTTTAATGACAGGTGCTTGTTTGAAAATCACAATTCAAACCAATATGCTTTTCTTTTTCAAAATCAGTTGGCTTGCCCCCCGGGTAATGATGACCGTATCAAGGAAAGAACAAAATATAAGGTTGATTCCATGATTAATGAAGATTTAAGAGGACGCTTATGGTTTGCTCCATATAATGGAGGGTAAGTAAAGGTTAAACTTCTTGCAAATTATACATTCCTTGATTTTATTTTATATGTTTGACATTCTGTAAATATTTGTTGTAGTCATCATTGGATGCTAGCAGTGATTGACCCATTACAAAGTATGATTTATTGGCTTGATCCACTTGGGTATGATGTTAGACAAGATTTTAGAGACATAGCTACAATGTAAGAAATGATTTCTAAATGTTGTTTTATATTGATTTTATGAATGTTTAATTCCAATTGTTGGTTAATAACACTTTTTTATGTACAGGGCCATGAAAAGGTTCAATAGAAAAGCGGTAAAAATTAAACGAGACATACGATGGAAGGTTGTCAAGGTTAGTTATATAATGAATGTACTTTCAATACTTAATAGCATTGTTGATATTCACATATCACGTTTTTGTATTAAAGGTTGATATATTTTATATTTTCAGTGTCCAAAACAACCAAACAACATCGAATGTGGGTACTACATATGTAGGTACATGTTGGGAATCATTGAAAAAGGTGTTGTCAAAATACCGAATACGGTATGCATGAATTCTCTAATACTTTCAAAAGATCAAAATATAAAACTATCGTTTTGTATGTTTTATACTCGCTTACCATTCATTTAATATTTGCAGTACTTTGAAGGGTCCCCAAAGTACTATGAAAAGGAACATATCGATTAAGTTCGTAAGGAATGGCTTCACCTTTATGAAGCCTTTTATTCAGAATGAAATGAATCAACGATAGCTAGAAGCAGGATAGAGTTATATTGTTCAGGATATCAGGGATAACCACGAGTCTTATTGCTTAGGATGTAAGGACAAGTACCACTGAATGTTTTTTGCAAGTACCTAGCTATACTAAGGATTTTCTTGTATGTAGACAATGGCAATGATATATATATCAAGATTATTTTGCTTATGATCGAGTTTGTGTTGTGGGAAAATGAATGAGTTGATTGATTATGGTATGTGTTTTGAGGCAAAAATATCGGACGACCTAAATCGCCTTAGACGGGGTAACGAGTCGATCGGGTAATAGAAATCAATCCAAACCAAACAGACAATCAACAAATAAAGAATAGATACGAAATATCAAGATAATTTTATTGATCTATTGATGATTGAATCAGATCGAAGTACAACTTATCCTTGGAGGACAAAAGATCGGATCCTGTTCGATCTGTGATTATGTGACTCGACCGGTGGTGACTGAGCGATATTCCGAGGAGACTGAGCTAGACTGGGTGCACTCTCAATTTCTTTTTGGAGCAAGTCCTCGAATGCAGGATGTAGACGTGTGTATCCATTACTTGCCTTATCGTGATCTATATATGGTAATTGTCATCTTGTGTCCGTTACTTCATCGTTTGCAATATTTCTTATTAATTCTGGGCGAGATCTTCGGGATTTGCTCTTGATTGCCAACATTATCTCTGTGTTTAATGCCATAGACGTTGCCATCGATTCGAGCATTTAATGTGCTGGGCGAGTTCTTCGGAATTGGTCGGATCCTACGCGTCTGAGGAATGTTCGACGCCTCCTCCTGGTTTCTCTTGGCTTCCGACTCCGTTTGGATCTTGGCCCAACAATAGCCCTAAGTTGTTTTGGGCTCAAGGCTGCTATAGGGTGGAGTCCAAACGACTTCCCCTCACACGATCTCCACCTTCCGATTTTGGCGCGTCAGACGAGGGCTACGTGGCGGTAATCGTGCGGCATGATGGGACGTTTCTGCAACCTGCCGTCTCCCTCCATAAATTCGAATCAGCCTTCTGATGATTTGACTTCATCTTCTTCCTTTGTTTCTTCATCTGGTAGGTCTCTTTAGGTTTTTCAAAAATTGCTCTTCGATTTCCTCCTCTCTCCGTTTTGGAAATGGTCTCCATAGAGTCTTCTGAGTCGTCTACTACTCGCTCGAACTCGAGCAAGAATGAGGTTCCTCCCCTTTTCATTTTGAAGGAGGCAGACGCTCTGACGAGGACTTTGTCGGAGGCGGAGTTGGAGCAGATCCTCCAAGTCGGAGGCTTTCCTCCTGAGACGGTCGCGAGGCTGCCGCATCTGGACGAGAGGGCCGACGCTCGCTACGAGGAATGGGTTTGTTTTTATGCTTACCCGTTTAGGGTTGGCCATAAGTTTCCTTTCTCCCCCCTTGTTAGGGACTTCTTAGCGACTCTGGCACTTGCGCCGTGTCAAATCATGCCACAAGCGTGGCGAATTCTTAGGGTTCTGGACTCGTTGAATGTTCAGTCTGGGGCCGATTTTAACTTCGACGCCTTGTGGTACAACTACTCGTTGGGGTCGAGGAGTTCTTCTCGCGTCCAGTTGCGTATTCGCCCGGGTCGGAAGCCTCTGGTGCTCAATTTGGACGTAAACGACTGCGGTTGGGGGTCGAAGTTTTTCTTTGTCGAGCATTCGTCTCTGGAGAAGGGGGTGACTGTTCATTCTTGTTGTCGGAGTGGCGAGTCGAGAGTATGTGTTCGACCTCTATCTGCCTGCTTTACGTGTTTTAACCCCTTGCTTAACTTTTCTTTTTTGTAGTTCTTGAGGCCGAAGAATTGGAGGCGAATAATCAGTCAGAAGGCCTGATGAAGATCATCCTTAGCATCCCTGCGTCGGAGCGGAAATTTGTAAACGTCAACTTGTTGTCGACTTCTCCCACTACTCTGGACGTCATGTCGACTGTTTCATCTTCTCGGGTTAAGTGTGAGTTTTGATTGTGACGCTTGTATATCTTTTTTATTTTATCGTCTGCTTGTGATTCATGTATTGTCATATCAGCGTCCCCGACTGGTCGGTTTAGAAATTTACCGCACCAAGTTTCAACCGCGGTTAGATGTTGCACCACAGTTTTAACAGAATCGCGGTCCGATATTGTTTACCACGGTTTTAAACAACCGTGGTCCGAGAGTCGGACCGCGCCAAGAACAACCACAGACGGTAAACCGAGGTCCCATGGCTCAAAAAACCGCAGTCCGGCCCTATGTTTTGTACTAGTGTAGGCCTTGAATGTATACCATGTTTGTTGGAGATGCATTAGCAAAAATGAGGGTGTCATATGCGAATGTCAGGAATGGGATACATGTTCCATTTCGAGTAAGTTGAATACCCACTTTATGATTTCTTTGTTGAGATTCTAGAGTGAGAGTTCCAAAAAGAAATTCCATAGCAATGATAAATATGAAAATAACAATCGGGTCACCTTGTCGTAAGCCACACGAAGGTGTAAACATTAGACCAGGTTCGTTGTTCACAAGAACAGAAAAGGAAGTAGATGTAATGTAGGTCATAAGGAGTTTTACCCAAGCATCAGAGAATCCAAACTTAAGTAGAATTTTCTGAATAAAACTCCAATTCAATTTGTCATAAGCCTTTTCCATATCTAACTTTAGGGACATCCAACCTTTCTTTCCATTCATTTTAATGTGGAAAGAATGGAATATTTCATGAGCTACAAAAATGTTATCTTGAATGTATCGTCCTTCAATGAATGCCCCTTGATATGCACTAATCAGCTTTGGGAGGACCGATTTCAATCTATTCGCCATAATTTTTGTAATGATTTTGTAAGTCGTATTGCATAAACTAATAGGGCGGTAATGATTAATAGTAAGTGAGTTGTCATTTTTAGGGATCAGAGCAATAAAAGAATGTGCACAACCTTTAAGAAGCTGCCTAGAGTGGAAAAATGTCTGGATCGTAGAAGTCAATGATTTACCAATAATAGGCCAATAAATCTGATAGAATTCAGCAGGGTAACCATCAGGACCCGTAATTTTATTTGTAGGTAAGTCAAAATCAACCTTTTTAATTTCAGTAGGACTTGGTGGAACATCGAGATTCAAATTATCCTGGGGAGTAACAATGCAAGAATTATGTTCAGATCGTCAACCGTTATTGATTGGTTTATTGTATTTGCCATTATTTGATTGCAAAGAGCAATACTAAAATGATACTACTATCAATATTACTGACGTCGTCGGTGAAATGGGTCAAGCTATATAAGATCAGAAAAGTTATACAATTAAGAAAGTTGTAATGTTATGAAAATCATGTGAGGAGAAAATAATTAATCATCAATTTAAAGGAAAATGAAATCTAGGAAAAAGAAAACTAATCTGAAACAATTAAGAAATTCAAGTGGATCACTTATAATAAACTCATCATTTTTCATCTAATAAAAAACATTTTAATTTCCACAGAGATTTGCTTATGGAGTATATATTATCATAGCTAGGAAGTTTGTGCGCTCGCGTGTGTTGCGCACTTTGCAAGTGCAACATGCAAATCATGAACAAAAATTGGTTTTCCACACTTTTGCTTTTTGAGGTGAAAGAATAACAAAGTGTATAGTTTTGTATAAAAACAAAACAACACGAAGTGTATAGTTTTGTACGTTTTTTGCAAAATGGCTAATTTGGCTGCCTAGGAGCCTCCTAAACTTGACCTTTTAACATAATGTAGAGTTCTATCCCTACCTACTAACCTTTCTAAGGTTCTAATGACAAGTGACGCGCGAAAGATTATGTGTAATGTCAAGTTTATAAAAAAACAAAAAGAATTTTCACATTTCTTATCGTAGGAGGAATCATGGCCGACAAGAGCCATCATATGAATTCTTCTACTTTTAAAATTTTGGAGCAATATAAATATGTACATGAGGCCGGGTCAAATACGGGTATGCTTCTCCGTGTTAAATGCGAATGTATTCGGGCTATCCTTTCCTTTTCATCTTACGACCAACATTTAACATGGGCGTGTTATATATTTTTTGTTGCTTTATGTATCACAAAGTACAATATATATGTAGGAGTATAATAGGTAATATATATGTAGGAGTATAAGAGATTGGGATTCAATTTTCATGAGTGGCACGTCTCTTTGTTTTTTCCCTTCTCGTTTTCATTTCCCTTTCTCTCAATTATCTAGTAATTACAATATTAAGCCCATATTTTTTTAATATTTCATTTTGTTTCCAAAGTAATTGCTGTTTTTAGCATAAATAATTTTTTATTTTTCATCCAAGTTAATTACGGATTAGATTTTAAACAAACTTTGACGTTATTATATACTAACATTAGATTATAATATATGAACATTAAGTTTATTTTTATGGTGTACAATATGAAAAATAAGATGAAATTTTTAGAAAAATTAATATGAACCTTAAATGATTATACATGAAGATTGACATATACCATATGAACTGCATTAACCAATTCAAAATAATTTTAAACATGAACATGTTGAAAGTTGTATATATGATACATATTTAGTATACCAACGGTTCATACTTAATATACTAAATATTTACATTTGATAACGTACATACTAAACGTATAAAGGTGCATGGTTAATAACTCTAAGTTATGTTTGGGGTTCACAGTTAGTACATTAGAGGAACATGTGTCTTAACCTAAAAGTTCATTTGTAGTACATCAAAGTTTCATATTTAATAATTAGAGTGAATTGCATTTCAATAACGCACTGTGAACCTAAGTATAAGTTTGTGAATCTCTAATATAAGATTTGTGAACCTTAGTATAAAGTTAGTTTGCAAACTTGTAGTATAAAGTTTATGAATCTCTAGTATAATGTTTGTGAACCATTAGTATAATATTTATGAACCTAGGAATATTAATGCATTGAGTTTAGAAGAAAAACAATTCGGCCCCGAAAAAAAAACTAAAACCCGATAATTATGTAAATGTCATCGTGCCACTTTACCCATTTTAATCTTAGTCCTTCCTTCCCCTTGATCTAGTGACCTATAATTGTCCCCATTTTACACTCCAAGAGCCATAAACACTTGAATTCCCCCCCCCCCTCTCTCTCTCTCTCTCTCTCTCTCTCTCTCTCTCTCTCTCTCTCTCTCTCTCTCTCTCTCTCTCTCTCTCTCTCTCTCTCTCTCTCTCTATATATATATATATATATATATATATATATATACGGTCCTATCTTCCATCTAGGTGGAAGAAATAAAACAATTGATCATTAAAAGAACATATATATATATGTAGGATCAACTTCTTATGAGAATTATTTCACGCGTGAGAACCAATATTTTAGTGAGACGCTCCCTCAACATTCAATTTCACACACATCTCTCATAAATAATGTATTGCTTTAATTAGATTGGAGAGGGGACCGCTCTTATTAGATTGGAGAGGGGACCACTTTATTTTTTTGACACGCGTCTCCCTGACACGCTTTGCATTTTAAAAAATGGGAGACCCCTTGCTTTTTCTACTTCTTTCCCCTCACACATCCTTTCAATTTACAAGAGGGGTACCACATATTTTGAAATATTATCCGCTCCTAACACAGTTTTAATTGTACCATAATGAAAAATAACTAATTCATTTTTTATAAATAGTTTATTTTCCACTCCCTCCTTATAGTATTTATTTTAATTTCATTCATCTTTTTCTTAATTATTCTAATGGAAATAATTATGCATTAATCGCATTTTATAGGATGTGCAATTATATATAACTGAATGTGCATTTGTAAATAAATATGTGTGCATTTGGATTATGCATTTTTGAACTATATGTGCATCTGGATTTATTATTTATGTGCATTTGGTTATAACTTGATGTGCATGTGGTAATTACGTGAAGAACATTTGGTTACTACGTAATGTGCATTTGGATGTTGTAGGATGTGTAATTGGATATAACTGAATGTGAATTTATATATAGCTAGATTTTCATTTGGATATAACTTGATGTGCTTTTGGTTATAACATGATGTGCATTTGGTTATAAGTTGATGTGCATTTGTTATAACGTGAAGTTCATTTGGTTATTACGTGATGTGCATTTGGTTATTACGTTATGTGCACTTGGATATAACTCCATGTCCATTTGTATATAACTAGACGTACATTCAGATATAACTAGGTGTATATGTGATTACAATGTGATGTGCATTTGGTTATAACGTGATTTATTTTTGAGTATATTGTAAACTGCATTTGGTTATGACATGGTGTGCAATTATTTCTCTATGTGATGTGCATTTGGTTATTACGTGATGTGCTTTTGACTTTTGTAAGTTGTGTAATTGGATATAAGTGGATGTGCATTTATATATAACTAGATGTGCATTTGGATATAACTAGATGTGCATTTCTGAACTATATGTGCATTTGGATTTTAATATGTATGTGAATTTGGTTATAACGATATACATATGGATATAACGTGATGAACATTTGGATTTTGTAATGTGCAAATGGATATACTTGAATGTGCGTTTCTATATAGCTAGATATGTATTTGGATTTTAATGGATATGCATTTGGATATAACTTGATGTGATTTATGAACTAAATAATCATTTTTTCATTTTTGATGTGCATTTGGACCACACGAGATGAATCTTCTTAAAAAATGTTACAAATTGAATATAATTGTTTATTAGGAAATTGGGGGACCATGTGATTTTTGCTTGGAACAAGTACAAAAATGTCTATTTAACAAAACGTAGGAGTGTGAGAGTAGAAGGTGATGGAGCGCGCTATTTTTTCATTATATAGCTTTTGTCGCGTATAATCAAAGCGGACATCTCAGAAGTAATTCCCAGACTCCCAATTCTATGCACCCGAAAGAGCCTAGTAAATCATAGGAGGGCGTTCAATAGAGGCGGTATCAAGCTCCAAAGAGAATAGTCCAACTCTATGCCGCCTTTCTTAGGCGCATGACTTACGCTCACCACATTGCTCTGCATGACTAATCACGAGCCAACGCTTCTCAACACCTTGCCAACAATCAAAAGAAGGATGCAAGGGTTTTAAATAGGCATAGACCACCATAAATTGAGGATCTTTGATTCGATGGCCAACTTTTTGGTTTAAATTGAGGATATCTGATCGATCATTGTGTAAAAAATTGTTGATTTGTAATCTCCGTTAGAATTCTCACGATAATAATAAAAGAGAATTCGTCATAATATTTGTCTTTGTTCTTCAAAACAACGCATTATTTGGATAGCCGATATAGCGGTAGATTTATGTTTCAACAACTCAAACAAGCGGGAATCATCAAAAGGGACCATAATTTTTTATTAAAAAAGGGGAATCATGTGCTTTTTGTTTGGAGAGAGAAATCTATTTTAAAATCTATAACAAGGGGGACCACATATTTTTGCTTTGATGGGAATAATGGAGGAAACCACAAATTCAAAGTATACTTTTTTTGTTTTGTTAAGGCGCACTAGCGAGAATTTTTATGGAAGGGGATGCTGGTGATTTTAGTGTCATCGGTAATTTGGTGTAGTCGGGATTCACTCAAGACTTGAGGAGTTTGTTCGGCGTATGACTAGTTTGGGGGTTGTAGAGTGCAGACTCGTTTGCGTGGATACGACCTCGGGGTTACGGAACGTGTCAGGATTCAAGAGGCGAACACCAAGAAGTTATATTCGAGGTTCGGGAAAGGTGCACAGGCGGTGCACGGTTTACGCAAGAATGAAATGGAAGTGCACGGACCGTGCACCTATGTGCACGGCCAAGTGCACGGATTGTGCAGAAAGTGCATGAACCGTGCACTTAATTCGAGCCATATACATGCTAAAATCCACACTGTATGGACCATACTTGGTTGTGTAACGTGTATATTGCTCTAGAATTAAGTGCACTGTTCGTGCACTTTGCACGATTGAGTAGTTTGGTAGGTTTTTAACCATTTTTGAACCGCTATGCAACTGCCCCATGCAACTGCACAACCGACATGTAACCGCCTAACTACCTATGCCCTATATAAGGGTGAGATTAGGGCAAGTCTTGGGACATCCAAAGAGAACTATCTCTTGTGTATCGAACAAAACCAAAAACACCAAGTCCTTCTCTATTTGATCTTGCCTTGATCGATAGATAATTGCATTTGCCTAAGGGGTCTCGCTCGCATTGCATTTGCCCAAGGGGCGTTCCTTGTACGCATACCCGGAAGCGGTGGCAACCAATCTGAAGGCCCTCAAGGCCGTCTTGTGCTATCCGGCCCACGGCCTTGTGTTCGAGTTGTTGAGGGGCCTGGGAGTTATGCTGATCCAGTTGCACTCGAACGCATGAAGGTGGATATTCATCTTCCTGGTGAGGTGCCATGAGATGGGGGTTCACCCTACCTTCCGACGATTTGTCACCCTATTCTCGGTCCGGACCATCAAGCCTGGCTACTTCACACTGAAGGTGGAGGCCGACAGAAGGATGGTTCTCCCTTCCAAGGTCAAGGGCTGGGAGTCGAAGTGGTTCATGGTCATGTGTGACGACATTGAGAGCCTTGATGTGACGAATGTCCCCATGAAGGGGTCCAAGCTAAAGCGCTCAAATGCTCTACCCGCGGATGTTGGGAAAGAGTTCGTTGACCAATTCGTGGGCCCTTCCAAGGAGTTGTTTAAGTGTACCGACTTCTTGACATTCGAGATAATGACTGCCACGGGATTGCTTGTTCCGCGGGCTAATCCTAATGGCCAGCGAAGGGGTAAGAGCCCCCATGCTGCTCCGCGACCCCCGTGATGGCTAGTCGCTGTGCCTCTTCTTTCTTTCGGTGCTCTGACTCCTCTTGCCTTTCTTTATTTTTTGCCTTGCAGGTGAGACGATAGACCGGGATGATTTCGAGAGCATCGATGAGTCCGGCGGGGGTTTTAGAGGGGTGCCCGGTCAACAGGCCGACTTAGGAGTGGGGTCGAGCCTCAGTTTGGGGTAAGAGGAGGGAGTTGGCGAACACATCACGAGGCCAGAGTGGGATAATGTGTAACACCCACAGATTCTAGCAACCACTTCAGAGGGAAACATTGTCGGGGGAGTCACGGGGCAAGTGCAGGTCGCTAGATAGTCAACACCGCCAACATCGGTCGTAACCCTCAAGGATACTCCGCCGAGGGGAAGGGGAGCCAATTCTCACGGCTTGCACGACCCGACCTTGCTGATGGGTATGTTTTCAACTCTTCTTGTGCTTCCCGTTGACGAGGTTGCTAATGTCCTCAAAACTCTTGTCGGCTTCCCGATGGGAGAAGCTTACGTGATGGGGCTATCTCTTTCGAACGAGGGCATCAACTCGGTGTTGGACGAGTCATGGTTAACGGTGTATTTCTTTCTTCTTCATTTCTCTTCTTTGCCAGGTGGCGCATTAGGTGTTGCAAAAGTAATCATCCCATTTGCTTTCGATTTCTTGTAGGCTTGGCTTATGCTCGGTGTGCATAACCACCGTGCCCAGGCATCGCGAGATGCCATGAGGTGGGAGGAGGAGCGGGCACAGTACACGGAGGAGCAGGCGCGACCAGTCGAGGAGCACGCACGTCAGGCTGAGGGACAAGTGTAGCAATCTAGGGGCGGGCACAGCGAGCCGAGGAGCAAGCTCACCAGGCTAGGCGGAGAGCCGAGGAAGCAGAGCAAGAGGTCACCCTGCTCAACCATCAGCTCCATGGGAGTAGAGGCCGCGAGAGCAGGAGTCGAGGCCGCTAATCGTCGGGCCGAGGAGGTTGGGAGGGAACTTTCTCGCTTGGGTCAGGAGCGCTCTGGGCTTATTTAGGAGGTCGAGAGTTTGAGGAGCAGTGTTGCTAACTTTGCCAACCAAAGGCAGGCGATCCGAGATGAGGCGGTGAGCGAGTTTGCAAGGGCTCCGCGCCACAAGCGGAGGTGCATGCACTTCTCGCGTCCCTTGTATGAGGGGTCAAGATGGCATAAATTAGATGGCTCATCATGCCGACACGGCTCCCATTGTGTTCAACCCGCGTGCCTAACCTATAAATCCTAGTCGGGTGATGACGTGATCCATACCCTTAGCCGGCGCAAACCGGTGTCGTTGTTTGTTGTTGGGGATCGCTTAGAGCCTCCGAGCCTATAGGTATTCTCCCCGAGATACGTTGCCAAGTTGTACGGGGGCCGTGAGTTACGATGCAAGGTTATGCAGCCTGACATGTGTAGCCGACCCAATTTTCCTTTTGGCTCCTCAGTGGGCGGGCTAGCGGCATCCCTTGACTATCCCCATAAGGGTTCCTCTCTAGGCCTTCATTTTTAGGCTTAGTAGCTCTTGGCCGGATGTGGGTCTTGTATGATACCTTTGTAATAGCTCACTCTTTTTTTTCAATGAATAAAATATCTTGTCGTCATCTTTCTTCTTGTCTTCTTGCATTCTCTTACTGTTGCTGGGCTACTCCTATCCCTCTGGCCCGAGGGCTTCTCTTGAGTGTGCTGCACCAAGTGAAGCCCATGGGGCAAATAGAGTAGCCGGTCCCTCTTTGTGTTGCTAATAATAAAGGGCCATTGCATGCATTCCATTGTTCGTGTTGCTTATTTCCTTCGATTGGCCTGATGTGGCCTACGCGCTCGGCTATGGCTTCCGTGTTGCTTCGAGGCGAAGCCTTTGCGTGTTCGTTTGTACTTATTGGTCACCGCTGCCTTGTTTTCTCGGTTGATTTGTTGTGTTCTATGGGTTGTTCCCGGCCTTCCAAGGGCTTCCAACCTTGTGTGCTCTAAGGTGGTACTATGTTTCTTGCTACCATTCTTGCCGCGAGCTTGGGCATCATTGTATCTCTCTTGCCTCTTTGTTGAATTTACCTGGCTTCGCGGACTTAGTGCTACCGCCACTTGTTTGCTTGCCCTCGTTGGGGTCCTCATGCTGCATACATATCGCGTGCATGTTGCTAGGTGCGGCATGACTTATCCTGCGGGATGTGTGTTGTGTGCTTGTCATCTTGCATCTTTGTATTGACTTATGTTACCTTCGGCTGTCGCTTTGTCCTTCAGCTTTTCTCCCGCTTGCTTGACATTGCTCTTGCTTTCTCTATGGGCTTGATCCTGTTTGTTATTACTTTAGTATTGCTCTCGTCCCTCCTCAGACTCAATGTGCTTTATATTGCTCTTTGTTGCTTTAATATTGCTCAATCTTGCTTTAATGTTTCTCTCACCCATTCTCGGGCTCAATGTTGCTTTATATTGCTCTTTGTTGCTTTAATATTGCTTTCGCCCCTTCCCGGGCTCAACATTGCTTTATATTGCTTGGTCTTGCTTTAATATTGCTTTTGCCCCTTCTCGGGCTCAATGTTGCTTTATATTGCTCGGTCTTGCTTTAATATTGCTCTTGCCCCTTCTCGGGCTCAATGCTACTTTATATTGCTCGGTCTTGCTTTAATATTGCTCTCGCCCCTTCCCGGGCTCAATGTTGCTTTAATAATGCTTTCGCCCCTTCCCGAGCTCAATGTTGCTTTATATTGCTCGGTCTTGCTTTAATATTTCTTTCGCCCTTTCTCGGGCTCAATGTTGCATTTTTGTTGCTCTTGCCCCCTCTCGACTTAATGTTGCATTTTGTTGCTCTTGCCCCTTCCCGGGCTTAATGTTGCATTTTGTTGCTCTTGCTCCTTCACGAGCTTAATGTTGCATTTAGTTGCTCTATCAATGTTTAGCATTGCTCAATATTGCTTTCCTGACTCGCGCTTTTGGTGATTAAAACCTGTAGGGCTTTAACCCAAGATCTGACAACTAACCGACCTCGCCGGTGTGCTTACATTATTCATGCCTCTAGGGCTTACATGGGTGTCGCTCTATTTCAGGGGATCTAGATGTTCTCTTGCACACGGGAAATACTTCTTCAGGCATAAAACATTCCATGAGTTTGGGACCAGGTTGTCGTTCTCTCTTTTGAGCTTGTAGGCTCCTTTAGCCACTTGGTACGAGATGATGTAAGGGCCTTCCCATCTTGGGTCTAGCTTCTCGCCTTCCGTCTTGCTGAGGACGAGATCCCCTTTCCTGAAGCATCAGGGGGGGGGGGGGGTGTTTCTTGTTGTAGTGCACGACGATTTTTCTCTTGTACCCGGCCTCGCGAATCTTGCCAATTTCTCGCACTTCCTCTCTTAATTGCAACTTCACGGACATTCTCTCGTTATTGGCCTCCTCGTCGTAATGTAAAATCCTCTCATTCAGGAAAAGGTGCTCCACCGGGATAGCTGCCTCGACTCCATATGCTAGGCAAAACGGGGTCACACCGATCCCTTTTCATGGTGTGGTTCGATTGGCCCAGATGACGAGCAAGAGGACTTCCGTCCTACGCCCTTGCGCTTTGTCGAGACTTTTCTTCAAGTCGGCTAAAATCTTCCCATTCGCATTCTCGACTTGGCCATTTGTCCGAGGGTGGGCTACAAAGGCGAAGCGAAGGCGGATGCCCAAGTAATCGTAGAACATCCTTAGCTTCTTCGTGTTGAATTGGGGCCCTCGGTCGGTGACGATGTATTGAGGGAGCCCGAAGCGACAAATGATGTTTTGCCAGAAGAATTTCTTCACCTTTTTGACCGTGGTGGATGTTAGGGCCTCTGCCTCGATCCACTTGGTGTAATAATCAATGGCCACAAGGATGTATTACAGCTGCCCGGTGCGCGAGGGAAAGGGCCAAGGAGATCCATCCCCCACATGGCGAACGAACAAGGGACGCTCAATATCTTCATTTATTGCCCAGGTTGCAAGATGGCAGGTGCATGGACTTGACAAGGGTTGCATGGCCGGGAGACCTCTATGGCATCTTTCCTCATGGTGGGCTAAAATTATCCAGCGCGTAGGGCTTTGTGAGTAAGGGTCCTTCACCCAGAATGACTGCCGCATATGCCTTTGTGAATCTCCTCCGTGAGCTAGCGGCCTTGCTCTAGTGAGATACACTTGAGATTTGACGTGTTATTTCCCTTTTTGTATAACCCGCCCCCTTTCATGTAAAAGCGTGAGGCTC
Source organism: Rheum nobile (assembly GCA_027886185.1). Lineage (NCBI taxonomy): Eukaryota > Viridiplantae > Streptophyta > Magnoliopsida > Caryophyllales > Polygonaceae > Rheum > Rheum nobile. The sequence continues at coordinate 9,568,050 of WOAB01000040.1, forward strand.
AAACTTGTAATCTACACCTTTTAGCCTTGTCGGAAGGGGAGGCTCCCTTTTCCAAGTACTCCTTCAAGGGTGTCCACCAATTGGGCTTTTGCTGATTGACATGACTTGCATTTGAATGGCGGGCCGACTCTTACTCTCCACGCGGACCACACCAGTAGTGCATCCGGCCGACCGGGAACTGAGCTTAGCCAGGGCGTCTGCTGCCGCATTTCGGACCTTGGGATGGAATGTATCTCAAACTAGCATATGGCCTTAGCCAACATCTTCACTCTCTCGCAAAACTCAGGAAGAGTTTTGGTCCTTGCTTCATAGGTTCCTTGCATTTGGTTGACCACCACTTCAGAGTCGCTGTAGCAAGTCAGGCTATAGCCCCATTCATGAGGGCCTCTTTGATACCCGCTAAGAGCCCTTCATACTCCGCTTCATTATTGGTGGCCTCGAATTCTAGGGGTAATGCATACTCTAGTATCTCTCCTCCGGGGGACGTGAGCACAAGACCGGCTCCACGTCCTCCTTCATTCACCGCTTTGTCGGAGAAGAGTACCCAATATAGTCAGAGCCCCTGTTGCTTCTGCGACGGCCTCATCCCTAAAACTGGCCTCGACCAAAAAGTCAACGAGAGATTGCTCCTTGATAGCGAGGCGCCTCTTTTTATGAAATGTCAAACTCAAAGAGCTCAACTACCCACCTTGTCATTATGCCCGAAAGGGTAGGTCAATGGAGCAGGTTTTGCAATGGGAAGTCAGAGAGGACCTGTATGGGGAGATCCTGGAAGTACTGACTTAACTTGCGAGCTGCCGTGACGACTACTAGAGCTAGCTTTTCCATGGGCGAATATCGTTTCTCTGTGAGTAGCATGGTCTTGCTCAAAAAGTAGACTGCACTCGTGCATCTTTCACGGTGACGTCGCTGACTGCAGTATCTCCTGCCACGATGTAGAGTTGGAGCTCTTCTCTAGGCGCTGGTGCTGCCAGGGTTGGTAATCGCTACAAGTGGTTCTTAAAGTCCTCGAAGGCTGTCGTGCACTCCGGCGTCCACTCAAAGTTGTGGACCTTGCAAAGGGCCTTGAAGAAGGGAAGGCTTCTTTCTGATAGTCGGGCACAAAATCTGCCCAAGACGTTCACCGCGCCCAGTAAACGTTGAACCTCCTTAACGTTCCGCGGGGCGGTCATTGCCAAGATAGCTTCAACCATATCTGTGTTAACTTTGATTCCTATGGTGCTGACCAAAATGCCTAAGAACTTGCTTGCTTGTACTACGAAAATACACTTCTCGGGATTCAATCTCAATCCATTGCTCTTAAAGGTGCTGAAGACTTCACAAAGATCAGTCGGGTGCTCAGAAGCGTATCAACTCTTCACGACAATGTCATCAATATAGGCTTCTACCGTCTTGCCTCTCAGGTCGCGGAAAATGCGGTCCACGAGCCTCTGGAAAGTATCACCCGCGGACCTGAGGCCAAAGGGCATTACTCGATAGTAATAAGTTCCCGCCTCTGTAATGAAAGTTGTGTGCTCCTCAGCCGCATGGTTCATCTTGATCTGGTTGTAGCCGGAATATACATTGAGGAAGCATAGGGCCTCATGCCCTGCGGTGGAATTCGCCAGGCGGTCAATAGAGGGGAGGGGGTAGTTATTTTTGGGGAAAGCTTGATTCAGGTCAGTGAAGTCTACCCACATTCGCCATTTATCGCTCGACCTTTTGACCATGACTACATTGGCTAGCTAGGAAGGGTACTGCACCTCTTGGATGAATCCGGCCGACAGGAGTTTGAGAATTTCCTCGCTGGCCACCCGACCTTATCACCGGCTTGTTGTCGCTTCTTTTGTCTCACGGGCTTGGTTCCCTGGATGATATTCAAGTTGTGGGTCATCAGCATCCGGGGAATGCCAATTAGGTCTTTTGGCATCAAAGCGAACACGTCCATTGACTTCTCCAGTAGCTCCTCGATTTTCTCCTGGTTGTTCACACCCAGGTGGGTCTCCAAGAACAACCACTCGTTCACTTTGCCGAAAGGAGTTATTGCCCTTGTTCCCTCGTTCTCAACGATCGGATGGACTTGCTCATGTACTTCCAAGTCAACTTGCTCTTGGAGCCCTTGTGAGGATTCTGTTCTCGACTCGAGCTCGTGGACTTGCAAAACTTGCTCCGTGAGGCCCTTGCCCTTCAAAGTGGATAAATAGAATGCTCGACTTTTAGCTTGTCGGCCCTTCGATTCTCCTACATCCCCAAGGACCAGAAATTTCACCTTGAGGTGGTATACAAACGTGACTACCTTGAATTTGTTGAGGGATACTCACCCCAAGATTGCATTGTAAGCGAAGGGTATCCTCATGACCATGAAATCCACTGATTCGGACCTACGCGAGCTTCCCTCATCACCTAGGATGAGATCCAAGGTGATGATGCCAGAGACGCTGACCCTTTCCCCCGAGAAACTGACTAGCGCGCAATCAATGGGCCGGATTTCTATGGGCGGGATCTCTAGTTGCAAGAAGGCATCCTAGTACACAATATCGGCAGATCTTAGTCCCGAACTGGGCATGTATGACAAAGGGGTCATAGTTAGGGGCGGCCACAACCTCGGCATCCCTTTCTTTGAATGAGAGTTGGTGCCCTATTAGCGAGCTATTGGCCACACTGAGCACTGGTATTGTAGAGCTATGCCTCCCACCATGTGTATACCTTCGCGTTGCTCTCATGTTGTCCCCCTAGTAGCTCGTACCCCCGCTATTGTCCCCACGCACCCGCCCGAGGGAGGGAAGTTGTCTTTCCGCGGTGGGGGCGGAGGAGGTGGCCCTTGATCATGCCGGTTCCACGGCTCATGGCTCTGTAGCCCCTGACGAACAGGGAGCCCAATGTCGTCTTTTTAGTCGGGGACCCATACCCTCTATACTCGCGACTGTCGTGCACTTTAGAATGGTGGTAGGAGCAGAATTTCTGGGGGGGGGGGGGGGGGGGGGGCAGGCCTTGCTGGGGAGCTGCTTGAGATCGAGAGCGATTGAGATAAGGATTGGGCTGCTGAGCTAATGGGTTCATTGACACTGTGTGTACTGGAATGTGTTTTGGGGCTTTCCCTTTGTCTGCGGCAGCGGGAGGCCTCCTTGGTTCCCACGGCCCGTCGTACCGCCCTTTAGGCTCGCTCCGGGGCGCACTCGAGGTACTGCGTTACATGCTTGCCATATCTTCAGCTCTAATGTGGGTGTTGGCCTTGTCTAGTAACTTTGCGTAGGTTGTAGGCTCCTTCTTGGTAACCGAGAACTTGAAATCCGAGTCTACTAGCCCTTGGATGAATGCAATCTTTGCTACCTTCTCGTCAAAATCGCAGACCTGCATGACTTCGGCCGTGAACCTTTTCATGAATAAAGCTCGGCTCTTTGTCTCCTGTTGCTTGAGGGCGAATATTTCTTGCATCCCATGGCACTTCCTCCGTGATCTCCTGAAGTGTGTTAGGAACGACTCCTCTAGCTAGTGAAATTACCGATGCTTCCCGCCGGGAGATTGATCATCCACGTCAAGGCTGCCCCGGTAACCGAGCTGGGGAACAACTTGCACATTGTCAGCACGTTTGCCCGACAGAACAACATCGCATACTTGTACTTGGAGATGTGGTCCTGGGGATCTCCCTCGCCGACATATTCCCCCATGGTCGGAATGGCGCTGACATCGAGCTGAGGGATTTCCACTAGCACTTCATTTGTGAAAGCAATGGAGCCGTACAGGGCCATAAGGTCGGATATATATTGGCGGGCCTCGGGATTGTCCGTGGCTTGATGGGGCTCCGTGTGCAAAAAGCTATGCCTCCTTTCTCGATTGCGGTGTGGGACGGGCTCACTAGCCGCCAGAGCCGGTCAGTGGGGGCCATCTTGCAGTGCAGGTCTAGCCTGCCTCGCTCCTCGTGGGGACGGAGGAGGGTTTGGTGTAGGTGGTCCAGGTGGCTCCATGTATCCGTACCCACTGGTTGGGTAAGGATCTTATGGGAACGCGTGCTGAGGGTACAACTCTGTCGGCGCATGAGGATGCGCTCCCTGAGGTGCGTACGACCCCCAAAATGTCGGGTTTGTTTACTGCCACACTTGGAAGCCCTGAAACTACTCTTCCTCCCATGTTCATGAAAAGGTATTGCCCGCTTGGGGTTGGGAACTCGTTGAACCCAGTCTGGCCGGTGTGAGTGGTGGACTCGGTGTTTGACATGGCCGTAGGTGTACTAGCTCAACTCCCTTGGTTGCCTTCCTCCCCGTTCCCCGCCGACTGCCTCCGGCTAAGTCAGACGTCGTCCGACCTTGAGTCCAAACCTGAAAAGAGAAGAGGAGCCCGAGTTTGCCCCGGGCTTGCCACTCCGACGCTCAAGTCAGTACATAACTCGCAGGTGGTGTAGAGAAAGAGATAAAGTTAATGAACAGTAAAAGCAATAAGGATGAGAAAGTAGAGGAAGATGGAGCTTTCGGTGTCTAGCCGATTGGGTTGGAGAGAGAGGCAAACCAAGAGAGGATCGAGAATCTCTTTTTCCAGTTGCAGCCTCCTCCTTATATACCTAAGGCGAATAGGCGCTTTTCCGCGTAGCCAGCCCTGGCCGGGAGGGGGTTTCTAAGCCGCGTATCCGTACTTGACCGGGATGAGCCGTCTGGGCAGGTCAGGAAGAGGGCCCCTGGACCGCATAACCGGGTCAAGACGAGAAAGGGTTGTTAGGGCTTTGATACGGGTTGGGTCATCCTGCCAAATGGGCTTTTCTCTTACTTTGGGCCGCATACGTGGGCCGGGCTAAAAACGTCTCCCACAACATCGGTGTGCAATATGACTTCCATGTTCGGGAAGTTGGAGATGTTCGAGGGCGTGGACTTTCAGAGATGGCAAAAGAAGATGCAATTCCTCCTCACGATGCTCAATGTAGTGTACCTTCTGAGTATGCCAATGCCCCCCGTGCCAGAGGATATGGAGAACGAACCCGTGGAGGAGGCGAGGAGGCACAACAAGTGGGAGAACGACGATTACATATGTCATGGTCACATTCTAAACGGTATGTTGGTGACAAGGCCGGAAACCGGTGTCGTTTTCCTGTCAAAGAAATCCTAATTCACCTACTAAAGAGTATAGCAAGCAAGTCAGGGTCGATCCCACATGGAGTCAGTTATCTGTATGCAATTGACGTGTGACTGATAAGTAACAGAGGGGTTTTTAGAATAATCGCTGAGTAACAATGATGCAAGCTTTAAAGAAAGAATAAATATGATGAGTGGAAGTATTCCACTAGACAAATATCCACACTGCAGATGAAACATGTTGATCACTGATAACTATTGTTCCAAGTTCTTTTCACAATCTTATAATCGTTCCCATCCTGATCATAATTAACCACCAATTCAGACAGTTGTAGGCAGCACTTACCACAATATCAATGGAAGAAAACCTTACTATCAATAAAGCAATAGCATTCAAACAAGGATATAGGATACATGCAAATAGAAGAAAACCTTACTACTTAACATGCAAATAATTCTCTCTCATAATTGCACACTCGTATTCCACTATATGTAACAATTGTGTTTGCCACTAGGTATGCACTCGTATTCCACTAGATGCAAACCCTAGCACTATGATAAATATCGATAAACCTAGTTAGCAACTCTAGATAAACCAACACAAACCAATAGACAATATGCTCAAGAGAATTAAACCAACTTGATAAGATATAGAACAAGGAATAGAAATCTCACAACCAATCCATTGCAATGCTTCAATTGTCTAGCGAAATAAAGGTGTTTAGTTCTCTATTCGTTCAAACCCTAGATCTAGAATGAATAATGAGAACGAACGCCCCCATCTAAAAATTGGAAAAACTCTTAAATAAGTTCAGGAAAGATAAACTAATCCTAGCAAACAAAATAACGGAAATAAAATAATAGAAAAAAGGAATATCCGAAAATACTGAAATCGGAAACAAATAAACGCTGGCCGCGAGGCGTCTACATCCACCGCGGGGCGCGGTGCCTTCTCTGAGATCCACCTCTGGGTCGCGGTCATCTCACCGCGGGGCGATGACGGTGTCTTCCTCAACTTCTGCGACACTTCCGGAAAAATGCTATAACTTTTGATTCCCAACTCGGATTGCGCTCATATTTTAAGGACTTGCAGTAGACTTCAAGATATAACTCCTCGAATTTGAATGACTTCATTTCGACATCTTCGTAGAGAGAACGAACCATTTTAACTCAGCACATTGTTCTTCTACTCTTCAATACACTTCAAACCTCTATAAATCCCATGATTTCTTCACTTCTCCACTCCAACTCCATAATACACGATTGTGCTCTAAATCCATCCAAATGGCGCCTCAAACCCGATAATAACCCCCAAATATGCAGTACAAAATAGCACCGATCAGTTGGATTCGCTCTTTGATATCTACCAGAATGTTGAGTCCTAAAAGGAGTTGCGGGATGCGCTCGAATCGAAATACATGGCGGAGGACGCTTCTAGTAAGAAGTTGTTGAATTCCTTAGGTTTTGATAGTGACAAACATTCAACTAATATGCGTACTAAGTGTTTCAGGAACAAAGTCAGTTGTCTCAGGGAACCAACGCAGCAAAGGAGCGCTGGGGAACAAAGCTCTGGTTATGTGCTTTGTTACCTATCAAGGAACTCAAGCGCCGAACAAGATCGATGCTGCGAAGGAAAGAAGAAATCCAGCGTGCCAATTATGGAAACAAATCAGAAGAATCACGCGGTCAAGGATTGAAGACTTCGGCTCCAAGGATCACGCCGATTTGAGAAGATATGGAGAGAGAAGCCCGATTATGTTATCTTAGGAAATCTTTCCTAAGATAAGATAATTGGAGAGAGAGAATTCTATCTTATCCGTTTATATCAATTGAAGGAATCTTTTCCTTAATTAATATGGACGGCTGGGATATTATTCTCTCTATCAAATCATATCTTCTTGTTATCTTAATTGGATAAATCTTATCTTGTTACTTTTAGGGTTAGTCGAGTTGTATTTAAGAGATGTGTGGATTCATTTCTTTGTAATATAGACGACGGGAAAAACAGAGAGAACAAAAATTGAGAAAGAAAAGGAGTGAGGTGTGTGTAAGTCTTTGAGGGTTGAGTTTGGATTCATCGTTGTAGGAGTGATCTTTGAATCTAGCAGAGAGGTCTAGTGTTTTGGAGTCCATGCTACAAGTGTAATCAAACAAGAAATCAATTAGACAAGTACACACTTCAAAATCCTCTCAAGCGGAAGCTTGAAGGTAGTGGTTTTTCCTTGAGAAGCTAGTTTTGCTAATCAGGGTTTCCACTATACATCGTGAGTTCGTTCTATTATCTTTCTTGCTATATTTATCCGCTATAACTTATGTGGGAACAAAGCTTTTGTTCCCTCAGACGTAACTCTAACGATCCAACAATTGGTATCAGAGCCTGGTGCTCTAGATTGTTTGTCTTAGTTACAGATTCCGCAGGAAAGATGTCGTCAGGAAAAGCCTTGGACAGAGACTCTCATGAAAGTGATGTAGATGTGGCTCTCATCACTCAAGCCATGAAGAAGATATGGTCTCGAAGCAAAGGGCTTAAGGGTTCGGTCATGGTTCACAATGACATGAAGGAGGTTGTCTGCTCTCACTGTTATGACAACGGACACTTTGCAAAAAATTGCCTCAACAAAGCCACAGGTTCCTCTCAGGTATTCAACGAGGAACAAGCGTGGGTTGCGAAGTGGGGAGACTGCAGCTCAGATGTTGAAGTGTCTCCTCCCTCTAAGGAGGTCTGTTTGATGAGCTCAAAAGGTCACAACGTATTAGAAGGTGGTTCTCATAAACTCGAAGAGGAAGCAAGGAAAGGTTCTTGGCACCTTGACAGTTCATGCTCAAGTCACATGACAGGGAACAGTGAATGGTTCACTTCTCTCCAGCCAGCCTCAGGGGCATCAATAACTTTTGGGAACAAAAGTAAGGGTGAGGTTTGTGGTATCGATAAAGTGAGACTCTCTAAACACATAACTGTGGATAACGTAAATCTAGTAAATAATCTCAAGTTTGATCTGTTTAGTGTGGCTCAACTATGTCAAAACAAGAAAAATAGGGTAGTCTTTACCACTAATGGCTGTCATGTTGAATGTCTAAGCACAGGGAAAATCTTACTCAAAGGGATCTGCGACAACAACGTTTACAAGGTCGACCCTGCTTTCATCCCTGACAAGGATCTATGCTTGTTGTCTATTGCTGAGACGACAGACCTGTGGCACAAACGCTTTGGACATGCTAGCCTTCAACTCCTCTCCAAGCTTCACAGACATGAATTAGTGAACGGCCTTCCAAAGGTTGAAGCAATGAGAAGTGACGTGTGTGACACATGAATCAAAGGAAAACAAGTCAGGTCTTCCTTCAAGTCAAAAAGGGACGTAAGTACAACTCGTCCTCTGGAATTAGTCCACATGGATCTTTGTGGGCCTATGCGCACAAAGAGCCGTGGGGGGAATGCATATGTCTTTGTTATTGTTGATGACTATTCCAGGTACACATGGACTATTTTTATCTCAACAAAGGATGAAGTGTTCGCTGAGTTTGAATCCTGGCTTAAGGCAGCCGAAAGAAGCACTGGTCATTCCTTGGGGTCTATTCGCACTGATCACGGAACCGAATTCGAGAACTCTCAGTTTCTTTCCCTCTGTAGGAACAGAGGCATCAACCACAACTTCTCTGCTCCCAGGACCCCACAGCAAAACGGTGTTGTGGAAAGGAAGAACAGGACTCTGGAAGACATGACACGCACTCTTCTAATCTCAAGCGGTCTTCCTAGGAGTTTCTGGGCCGAAGCCTTTAATGCTGCGTGCTACGTTCTGAACAGGGCAACCATTCGTCCTCTTCTGAACAAAACTGCCTATGAGCTTCTGAAGGGAAGAATACCTAATGTGTCTCATTTGTGTACATTCGGTTGCAAGTGCTTCATCCACAACAACGGGAAAGATTCTCTTGGGAAGTTTGATCCCAGAAGTGATGAAGGAACTTTTGTAGGATATTCTCAGCAAAGCAAGGCCTACAAAGTTTTCAACAAGAGAACCAGAAAGGTAGAGGAAAGCGTTCATGTTGTATTTGATGAACCTGTTATGGCTGGTAACAATGTGCAGGAACAATCAGGCAACATCGAGTCTTCCGAAGATGATTTCTTTCAGCTTGTTGATAGTAGTGTCAATGGGGGTACTTATCAAGATCAAGAAACTCAGAATGATCCCTCAACACCAAGAACTCCCAACTCCGCTGGCTCTGGTGACAATGAAGAACACACTAACCCGCCAGATACTTCTCAGGCACCTCAGGGGGAACAGAGCCCAAGTCACGGTAGAGCGAAGCCCTCTGAGGACTGCCCTTCTGCTGAAGGAATGGAGGGTGTCAATCCTAATGATGATACTGGTGGTGAAGGCTCAAGTGATGGCAACGCTGATTCGGAGGTGTTCGACATCAACAATCTACAAGTTCCATACTACCAGAAAAAGTGGGCTCATCCAGTCAAACTAATCGTCACAGATTATAGGAAGGGAGCACCTCAAAGCACTCGTTCCTCCCTACAAAATTTCTGTGCCTTCAATGCTTTTCTTTCGTTGCAAGAACCCAAAACTGTAGGAGAAGCGTTGAAGGATGCTGACTGGATAAACGCCATGCAAGAAGAACTCTATCAGTTCGAGAGAAACAAGGTTTGGCGGTTAGTTCCTCGCCCAAGGAACAGAACAGTGATTGGAACCAAATGGGTGTTCAGGAACAAGTTGGATGATCAAGGTCAGGTCACAAGGAACAAAGCTCGGCTAGTGGTGAAAGGTTACAACCAACAGGAGGACATCGACTATGATGAGACTTTTGCTTCAGTTGCCAGGTTAGAAGCAATAAGACTCCTAATTGCGTATTCTTATTTTCATGGGTTCAAGCTGCAACAGATGGATGTCAAGACCGCCTTCTTAAATGGTGTTCTCAAGGAGGAAGTCTATGTGGAGCAAACACCCGGCTTTGAGGACACCACTCAACCTGATCACGTCTACATTCTAGACAAAGCCTTGTACGGTCTCAAGCAAGCCCCGAGGGCCTGGTATGAAAGGCTCTCACAGTTCCTTCTGATGCATGGATACGTTCGAGGAAAGGTCGATAAGACTTTGTTCCTGCTGAAGGAAGGGAAGCATATTCTGGTGGTTCAGGTTTATGTGGACGATATCATCTTTGGTTCTATAGATGACAAACTGGTTCAGAAATTCTCAAAGCTGATGGCCAGTGAATTCGAGATGAGCATGGTTGGAGAACTCAAGTTCTTCTTAGGTCTTCAAGTCTCTCAAGGGGATGAGAGAACCAAGGTGCACCAACAGAAGTATCTCAGGAAGTGCATCAAAAAGTTTGGTATGAATGATGCAAAACCCTTCACCACTCCCATATCTCCAAACAATCCAATGGGAAAAGACGAACATGAGCAAGGAATTGATCCATCTCTTTATCGAGGAATAATAGGTTCACTTCTCTATCTCACTGCTAGTAGACCTGACATTATATACAGTGTATGTCTTTGTGCTCGCTTTCAGGCCGATCCCAAAGAAACACATCTCAAAGCAGTGAAGAGGATTATGAGATACTTGAAGGGAACAGATGATCTCTGTCTGTGGTATCCAAGGGGAGGAAGCCTTGATCTTGTCGGATACACAGATGCTAACTTCACAGGGAACAAGGTGGACATAAAATCTACATCTGGAATGGCTCAATTCCTTGGGCCGTGCTTGGTTTCCTGGGGGTCAAAGAAGCAGAACTCCGTAGCTCTCTCCACTGCAGAAGCTGAATACATAGCCGCTGCTGCTTGTTGCACTCAACTCCTATGGCTCAAACAACAACTCAGCGACTACGATATTCTTCTTAACTCTACTCCCATTCTCTGTGACAATACCAGCGCCATAAATATCTCCAAGAATCCGGTACAACACTCACGTACCAAGCACATCGAGATAAGACATCACTTCTTACGTGATTGTGTGGAGAAAGGGTTGGTGACAATGGACTTCTGTGGAACTAAGGATCAAATCACCGATATCTTCACCAAGGCACTAAACAGGGAACCATTCGAACAGTTTCGTATGGAACTAGGTATGATTTCTCTAAACTGATTGTCTACTTGTTGTGTTCCCTCGATGATTGGCTAATTTACATGGTAAAGTATGAAGGGTTAATCATCATGTCTTGGTCTGCATCTCTTCTCTTGATCATTAGTTGAACGACTTGCTTAGACTCATGCTAATACCTCACTTATATGCAAAATTCCATGCATGATTCTCTATGCTATCTTGTTTATACACGACTCAGATTTCTTTCGGCCCAAAAGAGTCAACTTGATGCATTGATCCCTCATTATAAGCCCAAATGATTGTTGACTCTATAGCTTACCTTAGCTATCATGTTTGATGCTTCCTATGAGACCCTCTAATCATCCACATCTGGGAGCCTCTCATTCATGATTACATATTATTGCAAAATTTTCATATATGCTTTTGTGTGATGTTCTTTGTACCCTCTCTAGTAACATTACCCCCGCATCACACTCTTCTATTATTCTGGAAAGTCGAGAATACGAATTGTTGCCACTGTGGTCTGTGGATAGGGTTCGATAGGTATGGTGTGTGATGTCGGCTTACAATTGCCTAAGGAGGGTTCGTGCTGAAAAGCTAATGATGCGCGTAGTAGGCTCAAAATGAATCCCTGGTGAAAGAAGGCAAGCTGAAGGTTGTGATGTTCCAAAAAAAAAAAAAGGGGGACATCAGAATATACACAAAGAAGGGAAAAGAAGGAATCAAAGACTCTCTATTAGCTGAGCCTATGATGTATGATGACGTCAATAAGGATGCAAAAACTTTGAGTGGGAACAAAAGATGATCTCCATTGCTAATCATACTTCAGCTCTAGCTGGTGGCCCCAGTGGTACTTAATTTGTATTTCTCTGGCCAACCAACCCCTCCTTGGTTCCCTAGCACATCTATCCCTCTCTTTTTGAACTTCTTTGTCTCTGATTCTTGTGTGGACATTGACTGGCATATTAATCATGAATGTTATCCTTGCCTATTTTGCTGTTGTCTTAACATGCTGTCTGTGTTTGTGCGTTTCAATATAATGTGATTGGGAATGATGTTCGTCTGGATGTGACTTTTCCTCTCTAACTCTCTACTGTGTTTTTGATGATGACAAAAGGGGGAAAATGACAGGCAGCTTCGGTTGAGGGGGAACAACACATGGTTTCATATGTTGCTGAGTTGAGGGGGAACTATTATGATCTTGTGTGGGGAACCTTTCCCCATACAACTGTCTTTATCTCGTATGTATATGCTTTATTGTCAAGGATGTTTGTCACCATCAAAAAGGGGGAATTTGTTGAATTCTTTAGGTTTTGATAGTGACAAACATTCAACTAATCTGCGTACTAAGTGTTTCAGGAACAAAGTCAGTTGTCTCAGGGAACCAACGCAGCAAAGGAGCGATGGGGAACAAAGCTCTGGTTAGGTGCTTTGTTACCTATCAAGGAACTCAAGCGCCGAACAAGATCGATGCTGTGAAGGAAAGAAGAAATCCAGCGTGCCAATTATGGAATCAAATCAGAAGAATCACGCGGTCAAGGATTGAAGACTTCGGCTCCAAGGATCACGCCGATTTGAGAAGATATGGAGAGAGAAGCCCGATTATGTTATCTTAGGAAATCTTTCCTAAGATAAGATAATTGGAGAGAGAGAGAATTCTATCTTATCCGTTTATATCAATTGAAGGAATATTTTCCTTAATTAATATGGACGGCTGGGATATTATTCTCTCTATCAAATCATATCTTCTTGTTATCTTAATTGGATAAATCTTATCTTGTTACTTTTAGGGTTAGTCGAGTTGTATTTAAGAGATGTGTGGATTCATTTCTTTGTAATATAGACGACGGGAAAAACAGAGAGAACGAAAATTGAGAAAGAAAAGGAGTGAGGTGTGTGTAAGTCTTTGAGGGTTGAGTTTGGATTCATCGTTGTAGGAGTGATCTTCGAATCTAGCAGAGAGGTCTAGTGTTTTGGAGTCCATGCTACAAGTGTAATCAAACAAGAAATCAATAAGACAAGTACACACTTCAAAATCCTCTCAATCGGAAGCTTGAAGGTAGTGGTTTTTCCTTGAGAAGCTAGTTTTGCTAATCAGGGTTTCCACTATACATCGTGAGTTCGTTCTATTATCTTTCTTGCTATATTTATCCGCTGCAACTTCTGTGGGAACAAAGCTTTTGTTCCCTCAGACGTAACTCTTGCTATATTTATCCGCTGCAACTTCTGTGGGAACAAAGCTTTTGTTCCCTCAGACGTAACTCTAACGATCCAACAGAAGTTCCTCGTTAGTAATTTCAACACTTACAAGATGTGTGATTTGAGGCCGATTATGAAGCAATTCAATGAAGTGCCTCGTATCCTAGGCCAATTCGCCCAGCACAACATGAACATGGATGAATCCATCTCGGTGTCGAGCATTATCGACAAACTACCACCTTCACGGAAGGACTTTAGACACATGTTGAAACAAAGGAAGGAGGAGTTGTATCTTGTACAACTTGGGAGCCATTTGCGCATAGAGGAATCTGTAAGGGCGCAAGAGAGTGGTAAGCCAAAAGAGGCACCCGAATCTTCCTCCGTGAATATGATGGAGGAGGGTAGGAGTTCTATGAAGAAGAATAAGCGGAAGAAACAACCTTCCAAGGGAACTAACGGTAGGTCTAACAAGAAGCCTAAGGGCGGTTGTTGGATATTTGGCAAACCGGGTAACTTCAAGTGTGATTACCGGTCTGCAAAGGATAGGAATGGAGCGGGATAAAACCGTTCGGGAAAAGGGTCTAAGGACCAAGGCCCATCCACTCATCAAGGTGATCACTTTTCAAATTTTGGTTTAAATTCAGTTGTGAATTATATACCATTAATTTCTAAGGCATTTTATGTGCAGGATGATGAAGTGGCTTGGTGGATGAACTCGGGTGCAACAAGACATGTTTGCAAGGACTGTTGCTGGTTTAAGATATATGAATCGATTAATGATTGGTTTGTCCTTCATATGGGTAATGAGTCAACCGCCCCTATCCTAGGTTGTGAAAAAGTGGTGTTAGAGTTTAGTTCCGAGAAGGCGCTTGATCTCAAGGATGTTTTAAATGTACCCGGAATTAGGAAAAACTTAGTCGTCGGTAGTGTTTTAAATAAGTGTGGTTTTAAACAAGTCTATGAATCCGATAAGTATATCTTATCGCATTGTGATGTATTTCTAGGATTTGGATATTTCTGTAATGGCATGTTTACACTTAATATTAATAAACTTGTCAATTCCATTTATATGGCATGTTCTGGTACAAATGAATCTTCTCTATGGCATGCAAGATTAGGTCATGTGCATTATAAGCGAATGACTGATATGTCTAAAGAAGGTTTAATTCATGCATTTGACATGAATTTAGAGAAGTGTTGTACTTGCATGTTGACAAAAATAATTAGACAACCTTTAAAAGCATTGAAAGAAATTCTACCATGCTTGGACTTGTATATAGTGATCTATGTGATTTGCATGCTATTTCGTCTTTAGAAAACAAGAAATATTTCATCACCTGCATTGATGATTATTATAGTTATTGTTATGTGTATTTATTGCATGCTCAAGACGAGGCCCTAGATAAGTTTAATGTTGTTTAAACTTATGTTGAATTGCAACAAAATGACTTGATTAAGAAAATACGCAAACCGATTGAGGTGGAGAATATTATGATCCAACGTATTTCCAATCATTAGGCATTATTCATGTGACTACGGCTCCCTATACACCACAACAAAATGGTGTATCGGAGAGGAAGAATCGAGTCCTAACAGAATTGGTTAATTCCATGTTATCCTACTCGGGGTTGAGTGATGGAATTTGGGGTGAAGCCATGTAAAAGGCTTACTATTTGCTAAGTAGGGTTCCTAACAAAAGGAAAAAGGTCACCCCCTATGAACTTTGGTACAAAAAGAAACCATGCTTGAATTATCTTCGAGTTTGGGGATGTAGGGCGGTCGTTAGACTACCCCAGCCCAAGATTAAAATCTTGGGGAAAAGAGGTATTGATTGCATCTTTATTGGATATGCTGAGCATTCCAAGGCTGATAGGTTCTATGTAGGGCGGTCGTTAGACTACCCCATCCCAATTATTCTATCTCGATTCGCACTGTGATTGAGTCAAGAGATGTGATATTTGATGAGAATCGGTTCTCGTCCATACCTAGACCAAAGGATTTGGTTCCTAACACTAGTGAATCTCTTTTTCCAGTTGCAGCCTCCTCCTTATATACATAAGGCCAATAGGCGCTCACTCTTTTTTTTCAATGAATAAAATATCTCATCGTCATCTTTCTTCTTGTCTTCTTGCATTCTCTTACTGTTGCTGGGCTACTATCCCCCTGGCCCGAGGGCTTCTCTTGAGTGTGCTGCACCAAGTGAAGCCCATGGGGAAAATAGAGTAGCCGGTCCCTCTTTGTGTTGCTAATAATAAAGGGCCATTGCATGCATTCCTTTGTTCGTGTTGCTTATTTCCTTCGATTGGCCTAATGTGGCCTACGCGCTCGGCTATGGCTTCCATGTTGCTTCGAGGCGAAGCCTTTGCGTGTTCGTTTGTACTTGTTGGTCACCGCTGCCTTGTTTTCTCGGTTGATTTGCTGTGTTCTATGGGTTGTTCCCGGCCTTCCAAGGGCTTCCAACCTTGTGTGCTCTAAGGTGGTACTATGTTTCTTGCCACCATTATTGCCGCGAGCTTGGGCATCATTGTAGCTCTCTTGCCTCTTTGTTGAATTTACCTGGCTCCGCGGCCTTAGTGCTACCGCCACTTGTTTGCTTGCCCTCGTTGGGGTCCTCATGCTACATACATATCGCGTGCATGTTGCTAGGTGTGGCATGACTTATCCTGCAGGCTGTGTGTTGTGTGCTTGTCGTCTTGCATCTTTGTATTGACTTATGTTGCCTTCGGCTGTCGCTTTGTCCTTCAGCTTTTCTCCCGCTTGCTTGGCATTGCTCTTGCTTTCTCTGTGGGCTTGATCCTGTTTGTTATTGCTTTAGCATTGCTCTCGTCCCTCCTCAGGCTCAATGTGCTTTATATTGCTCTTTGTTGCTTTAATATTGCTCAATCTCTTTTTTTCAATGAATAAAATATCTTGTCGTCATCTTTCTTCTTGTCTTCTTGTCTTCTTGCATTCTCTTACTGTTGCTGGGCTACTCCTATCCCCCTGGCCCGAGGGCTTCTCTTGAGTGTGTTGCACCAAGTGAAGCCCATGGGGCAAATAGAGTAGCCGGTCCCTCTTTGTGTTGCTAATAATAAAGGGCCATTGCATGCATTCCTTTGTTCGTGTTGCTTATTTCCTTCGATTGGCCTGATGTGGCCTATGCGCTCGGCTATGGCTTCCATGTTGCTTCGAGGCGAAGCCTTTGCGTGTTCGTTTGTACTTTTTGGTCACCGCTGCCTTATTTTCTCGGTTGATTTGCTGTGTTCTATGGGTTGTTCCCGGCCTTCCAACCTTGTATGCTCTAAGGTGGTACTATGTTTCTTTCCACCATTCTTGCCACGATCTTAGGCATCATTGTAGCTCTCTTGCCTCTTTGTTGAATTTACCTGGCTCCGCGGCCTTAGTGCTACCGCCACTTGTTTGCTTGCCCTCGTTGGGGTCCTCATGCTGCATACATATCGCGTGCATGTTGCTAGGTGCGGCATGACTTATCCTGCGGGCTGTGTGTTGTGTGCTTGTTGTCTTGCATCTTTGTATTGACTTATGTTGCCTTCGGCTGTCGCTTTGTCCTTCAACTTTTCTCCCGCTTGCTTGGCATTGCTCTTGCTTTCTCTGTGGGCTTGATCCTGTTTGTTATTGCTTTAGTATTGCTCTCGTCCCTCGTTAGGCTCAATGTGCTTTATATTGCTCTTTGTTGCTTTAATATTGCTCAATCTTGCTTTAATGTTTCTCTCACCCATTCTCGGGCTCAATGTTGCTTTATATTGCTCTTTGTTCCTTTAATATTGCTTTCGCCCCTTCCCGGGCTCAACATTGCTTTATATTGCTTGGTCTTGCTTTAATATTGCTTTTGCCCCTTCTTGGGCTCAATGTTGCTTTATATTTCTCGGTCTTGCTTTAATATTGCTCTTGCCCCTTCCCGGGCTCAATGCTGCTTTATATTGCTCGATCTTGCTTTAATATTGCTCTGGCCCCTTCCCGGGCTCAATGTTGCTTTAATAATGCTTTCGCCCCTTCCCGAGCTCAATGTTGCTTTATATTGCTTGGTCTTGCTTTAATATTTCTTTCGCCCTTTCTCGGGCTCAATGTTGCATTTTTGTTGCTCTTGCCCCCTCTCGGGCTTAATGTTGCATTTTGTTGCTCTTGCCCCTTCCCGAGCTTGATGTTGCATTTTGTTGCTCTTGCTCCTTCACGAGCTTAATGTTGCATTTAGTTGCTCTATCAATGTTTAGCATTGCTCAATATTGCTTTCCTGAATCGCACTTTTGGTGATTAAAACATGTAGGGCTTTAACCAAAGATCCGACAACTAACTGACCTCGTCGGTGTGCTTACATTATTCATGCCTCTAGGGCTTACATGGGTGTCGCTCTATTTCGGGGGATCTAGATGTTCTCTTGCACACGGGAAATACTTCTTCAGGCGTAAAACGTTCCATGAGTTTGGGACCAGGTTGTCGTTCTCTCTTTTGAGCTTGTAGGCTCCTTTAGCCACTTGGTGCGAGATGATGTAAGGGCCTTCCCATCTTGGGTCTAGCTTCCCGCCTTCCGTCTTGCTGAGGACGAGATCCCCTTTCCTGAAGCATCGGAGGGGGGGGATTTTCTTGTTGTAGTGCACGACGATTCTTCTCTTTTACCCGGCCTCGCGAATCTTTCCAATTTCTCGCACTTCCTCTCTTAATTGCAACTTCGCGGACATTCTCTCGTTGTTGGCCTCCTCGTCGTAATGTAAAATCCTCTCGTTCAGGGAAATGTGCTCCACCGGGATAGCTGCCTCTACTCCATATGCTAGGCAAAACGGGGTCACGCCGATCCCTTTTCATGGTGTGGTTCGATTGGCCCAGGTGATGAGCAAGAGGACTTCCGTCCTACGCCCTTGCGCTTTGTCGAGACTTTTCTTCAAGTCGGCTAAAATATTCCCATTCACATTCTCGACTTGGCCATTTGTCCGAGGGTGGGCTACAAAGGCGAAGCGAAGGCGGATGCCCAAGTAATCATAGAACATCCTTAGCTTCTTCGTGTTGAATTAGGGCCCTCGGTCGGTGATGATGTTTTGAGGGAGCCCGAAGCGACAAATGATGTTTTTGCCAGAAGAATTTCTTCACCTTTTTGACCGTGGTGGATGTTAGGGCCTCTGCCTCGATCCACTTGGTGTAATAATCAATGGTCACAAGGTTGTATTGCAGCTGCCCGGTGCGCGAGGGAAAGGGCCAAGGAGATCCATCCCCCACATGGCGAACGAACAAGGGACGCTCAATATCTTCATTTATTGCCCAGGTTGTAAGATGGCAGTTGCATGGACTTGACAAGGGTTGCATGACCGGGAGACCTCTATGGCATCTTTCCTCATGGTGGGCTAACATTATCCAGCGCGTAGGGCTTTGTGAGTAAGGGTCCTCCACCCAGAATGACTGCCGCATATGCCGTTGTGAATCTCCTCCGTGAGCTAGCGGCCTTGCTCTAGTGAGATACACTTGAGATTGGACGTGTTATTTCCCTTTTTGTATAACCCGCCCCCTTTCATGTAAAAGCCTGAGGCTCGGACTTGCAGTCTACACCTTTCAGCCTTGTCGGAAGGCGAGGCTCCCTTTTCCAAGTACTCCTTCAAGGGTGTCCACCAATTGGGGCTTTTGCTGATTGACATGACTTGCATTTGAATGGCGGGCTGGCTCTTACTCTCCACGTAGACCACACCAGTAGTGCAGCCGGCCGACCGGGAACTGAGCTTAGCCAGGGCGTCTGCTGCCGCATTTCGGACCTTGGGATGGAATGTATCTCAAACTAGCATATGGCCTTAGCCAACATCTTCACTCTCTCGCAATACTCAGGAAGAGTTTTGGTCCTTGCTTCGTAGGTTCCTTGCATTTGGTTGACCACCACTTCAGAGTCGCTGTAGCAAGTCAGGGTATAGGCCCCATTCATGAGGGCCTCTTTGATACCCGCTAAGAGCCCTTCATACTCCGCTTCATTATTGGTGGCCTTGAATTCTAGGGGTAATGCATACTCTAGTATCTCTCCTCCGGGGGACGTGAGCACCAGACCGGCTCCATGTCCTCCTTCATTCACCGCTTTGTCGGAGAAGAGTACCCAATATAGTCAGAGCCCCTGTTGATTCCGCGACTGCCTTATCCCTGAAACTGGCCTCGACCAAAAAGTCAACGAGAGATTGCTCCTTGATAGCGAGGCGCCTCTTTTTATGAAATGTCAAACTCAAAGAGCTCAACTACCCACCTTGTCATTATGCCCGAAAGGGTAGGTCAATGGAGCAGGTTTTGCAATGGGAAGTCAGAGAGGACCTGTATGGGGAGATCCTGGAAGTACTGACTTAACTTGCGAGCGGCCGTGACGACTACTAGAGCTAGCTTTTCCATGGGTGAATATCGTTTCTCTGTGAGTAGCATGGTCTTGCTCAAAAAGTAGACTGCACTCGTGCATCTTTCACGACGACGGCGCTGACTGCAGTATCTCCCGCCACGATGTAGAGTTGGAGCTCTTCTCTAGGCGCTGGTGCTGCAGGGTAGGTAATTGCTACAAGTGGTTCTTCAAGTCCTCGAAGGCTGTCGTGCACTCCGGCGTCCACTCGAAGTTGTAGACCTTGCAAAGGGCCTTGAAGAAGGGGAGGCTTCTTTCTGATAGCCGGGCACAAAATCTGCCCAAGACGTTCACCGCGCCCAGTAAATGTTGCACCTCCTTAACGTTCCGCGGGGCGGTCATTGCCAAGATAGCTTCAACCATATCTGTGTTAACTTCGATTCCTACGGTGCTGACCAAAATGCCTAAGAACTTGCTTGCTTGTACTACGGAAATACACTTCTCGGGATTCAATCTCAATCCATTGCTCTTGAAGGTGCTGAAGACTTCACAAAGATCGGTCTGGTGCTCAGAAGCATATCAACTCTTCACGACAATGTCATCCATTAAGGCTTCTACCGTCTTGCCTCTCAGGTCGCGGAAAATGCGGTCCACGAGCCTCTGGAAAGTAGCACCCGCGGACCTGAGGACAAAGGGCATTACTCGATAGTAATAAGTTCCCGCCTCTGTAATGAAAGTTGTGTGCTCCTCAGCCGCCTGGTTCTTCTTGATCTGGTTGTAGCCGGAATATACATCGAGGAAGCATAGGGCCTCATGCCCTGCGGTGGAATTCACCAGGCGGTCAATAGAGGGGAGGGGTAGCTGTTTTTGGGGAAAGCCTGATTCAGGTCAGTGAAGTCTACCCACATTCTCCATTTATCGCTCGACCTTTTGACCATGACTACATTGGCTAGCCAGGAAGGGTACTGCACCTCTTGGATGAATCCGGCTGACAGGAGTTTGAGAATTTCCTCACTGGCCACCCGGCCTTATCACCGGCTTGTTGTCGCTTCTTTTGTCTCACGGGCTTGGTTCCCTGGATGATATTCAAGTTGTGGGTCATCAGCATCCGGGGAATGCCAATTAGGTCTTTTGGCATCAAAGCGAACACGTCCATTGACTTCTCCAGTAGCTCCTCGATTTTCTCCTGGTTGTTCACACCCAGGTGGGTGCCCAAGAACAACCTCTCGTCCACTTTGCTGAAAGGAGTTATTGCCCTTGTTCCCTCGTTCTCAACGATCGGATGGACTTGCTCATGTACTTCCAAGTCAGCTTGCTCTTGGAGCCCTTGTGAGGATTCTGTTCTCGAATCGAGCTCATGGACTTGCAAAACTTGATCCGTGAGGCCCTTGCCCTTCAAAGTGGATAAATAGAATGCTCGACTTTCAGCTTGTCGGCCCTTCGATTCTCCTACATCCCCAAGGACCAGAAATTTCACCTTGAGGTGGTATACAAATGTGACTACCTTGAATTTGTTGAGGGACACTCGCCCCAAGATTGCATTGTACACGAAGGGTATCCTCATGACCATGAAATCCACTGATTCAGACCTACGCGAGCTTCCCTCATCACCTAGGATGAGATCCAAGGTGATGATGCCGGAGACGCTGACCCTTTCCCCTGAGAAACTGACTAGCGTGCAATCAGTGGGCTGGATTTCTATGGGCGGGATCTCTAGTTGCAAGAAGGCATCCTAGTACACGATATCGGCAGAGCTTAGTCCCGAACTGGGCATGTATGACAAAGGGGTCATAGTTAGGGGCGGCCACAACCTCGGCATCCCTTTCTTTGAATGAGAGTTGGTGCCCTATTAGCGAGCTATTGGCCACACTGAGCACTGGTATTGTAGAGCTATGCCTCCCACCACGTGTATACCTTCGCGTTGCTCTCATGTTGTCCCCCTAGTAGCTCGCACCCCTGCTATTGTCCCCACGTACCCGTCCGAGGGAGGGAAGTTGTCTTTCCACGGTGGGGGCGGAGGAGGTGGCCCTTGATCATGCCGGCTCCACGGCTCATGGCTCTGTAGCCCCTGACGAACAGGGAGCCCAATGTCGTCTTTTTAGTCAGGGACCCGTACCCTCTACACTCGCGACTGTCGTGCGCTCTAGAATGGTGGTAGGAGTAGAATTTCTGGGGGGGCAGGCCTTGCTGGGGAGCTGCTTGAGATCGAGAGTGATTGAGATAAGGATTGGGCTGCTGAGCTAGTGGGTTCATTGACACTGTGTGTACTGGAATGCGTTTTAGGGCTTTCCCTTTGTCTGCGGCAGCGGGAGGCCTCCTTGGTTCCCACGGCCCGTCATACCGCCCTTTAGGCTCGCTCCGGGGCGCACTCGAGGTACTGCGTTACATGCTTGCCATATCTTCAGCTCTAATGTGGGTGTTGACCTTGTCTAGTAACTTTGCGTAGGTTGTAGGCTCCTTCTTGGTAACCGAGAACTTGAAATCTGAGTCTACTAGCCCTTGGATGAATGCAATCTTTGCTACCTTCTCGTCAAAATCACAGACCTGCATGACTTCGGCCGTGAACCTTTTCACGAAGAAAGCTCGGCTCTTTGTCTCCTATTGCTTGAGGGCGAATATTTCTTGCATCCCATGGCACCTCCTCCGTGATTTCCCGAAGTGTGTTAGGAACGACTCCTCTAGCTAGTGAAATTGCCGATACTTCCTGTCGGGAGATTGATCATCCACGTCAAGGCTGCCCTGGTAAGCGAGTTGGGGAACAACTTGCACATTGTCAGCACGTTCGCCCGACAGAACAACATCGCATACTTGTACTTAGAGATGTGGTCCTGGGGATCTCCCTCGCCGACATATTCCCCCATGGTCGGAATGGCGCTGACATCGAGCTGATGGATTTCCACTAGCACTTCATTTGTGAAAGCAATGGAGCCGTACAGGGCCAGAAGGTCGGATATACATTGGCGGGCCTCGAGATTGTCTGTGGCTTGATGGGGCTCCGTGTGCAAAAAGCTATGCCTCCTTTCTCGATTGCGGTGTCGGACGGGCTCACTAGCCGCCAGAGCCGGTCGGTGGGGACCATCTTGCAGTGCAGGTCTGGCCTGCCTCGCTCCTCGTGGGGACGGAGGAGGGTTTGGTGTAGGTGGTCCAGGTGGCTCCATGTATCCGTACCCACTGGTTGGGTAAGGCTCTTATGGGAACGCGTGCTGAGGGTACAACTCTGTCGGCGCGTGAGGATGCGCTCCCTGAGGTGCGTACGACCCCCAAAATGTCGGGTTTGTTTACTGCCACACTTGGAAGCCCTGAAACTGCTCTTCCTCCCATGTTCATGAAAAGGTATTGCCCGCTTGGGCTTGGGAACTCGTTGAACCCAGTCTGGCCGGTGTGAGTGGTGGACTCGGTGTTTGACATGGCCGGAGGTGTACTAGCTCAACTCCCTTGGTTGCCTTCCTCCCTGTTCCCCGCCGGCTGCCTCCGGCTAAGTCAGACGTCGTCCGACCTTGAGTCCAAACCTGAAAAGAGAAGAGGAGCCCGAGTTTGCCCCGGGTTTGCCACTCCGACGCTCAAGTCAGTGCATAACTCGCAGGTGGTGTAGAGAAAGAGATAAAAGGAATGAAAAGTAAAAGCAATAAGGGTGAGAAAGTAGAGGAAGATGGAGCTTTCGGTGTCTAGCCGATTGGGTTGGAGAGAGAGGCAAACAAGAGAGGATCGAGAATCTCTTTTTCCAGTTGCAGCCTCCTCCTTATATACCTGAGGCCAATAGGTTCTTTGCCGCGTAGCCAGCCCTGGCCGGGAGGGGGTTTCTAAGCTGCGTATCCGGACTTGACCGGGATGAGCCGTCTGGGCAGGTCGGGAAGAGGGCCCTTGGACCGCATAACCGGGTCAAGACGAGAAAGGGTTGTTAGGGCTTTGATACAGGTTGGGTCATCCTGCCAAATGGGCTTTTCTCTTGCTTTGTGCCGCATACGTGGGCCGGGATAAAAACGTCTCCCATAACATCGGTGTGCAATATGACTTCCATGTTCGGGAAGTTGGAGATGTTCGAGGGCGTGGGCTTTCAGAGATGGAAAAAAAAGATGCAATTCCTCCTCACGACGCTCAATGTAGTGTACCTTCTAAGTATGCCAATGCCCCCCCGTGCCAGAGGATATAGAGAACGAACCCGTGGAGGAGGCGAGGAGGCCCAACAAGTGGGAGAACGACGATTACATATGCTGTGGTCACATTCTAAACGGTATGTTGGTGACAAGGCCAAAAACCGGTGTCATTTTCCTGTCAAAGAAATCATAATTCACCTACTAAAGAGTATAGCAAGCAAGTCAGGGTCGATCCCACAGGGAGTCGGTTATCTGTATGCAATTGACGTGTGACTGATAAGTAACAGGGGGGTTTTTAGAATAATCGCAGAGTAACAATGATGCAAGCTTTAAAGAAAGAATAAATATGATGAGTGGAAGTATTCCACTAGACAAATATCCACACTGCAGATGAAACAGGTTGATCACTGATAACTATTGTTCCAAGTTCTTTTCACAATCTTATAGTCGTTCCCATCCTGATCATAATTAACCATTAATTCAGACAGTTGTTGGCAGCACTTACCACAATATCAATAGAAGAAAACCTTACTATCAATAGAGCAATAGCATTCAAACAAGGATATAGGATACATGCAAATAGAAGAAAACCTTACTACTTAACATGCAAATAATTCTCTCTCACAATTGCACACTCGTATTCCACTATATGTAACAATTGTGTTTGCCACTAGGTATGCACTCGTATTCCACTATATGCAAACCCTAGCACTATGATAAATATCAATAAACCTAGTTAGCAATACTAGATAAACCAACACAAACCAATTGACAATATGCTCAAGAGAATTGAACCAACTTGATAAGATATAGAATAAGGAATAGAAATCTCACAACCAATCCATTGCAATGCTTCAATTGTATAGCGAAATAAAGGTGTTTAGTTCTCCATTCGTTCAAACCCTAGATCTAGAATGAATAATGAGAACGAACGCCCCCATCTAAAAATTGGAAAAACTCTTAAATAGGTTCAGGAAAGATAAACTAAACCTAGCAAACAAAATAACGGAAATAAAATAATAGAAAAAAGGAATATCCGAAAATACTGAAATCGGAAACAAATAAACGCTGGCCGCGAGGCGTCTACATCCACCGCGGGGCGGTGAGTTCCACCGCGGGGCGCGGTGCCTTCTCTGAGATCCACCGCCGGGTCGCGGTCATCCCACCGCGGGGTGGTGACGGTGTCTTCCTCAGCTTCTGCGACACTTCCGTAAAAATGCTATAACTTTTGATTCCCAACTCGGATTGTGCTCATATTTTGAGGACTTGCAGTAGACTTCACGATCTAACTCCTCGAATTCGAATCACGTCATTTGGACATCTTCGTAGAGAGAACGAACCATTTTAACTCAGCACATTGTTCTTCTACTCTTCAATACACTTCAAACCTCTATAAATCCCATGATTTCTTCACTTCTCCACTCCAACTCCATAATCCACGATTGTGCTCTAAATTCATCCAAATGGCGCCTCAAACCTGGTAATAACCCCCAGATATGCACTACAAAATAGCACCGATCAGTTGGATTCGCTCTTTGATGTCTACCAGAATGTCGAGTCCTAAAAGGAGTTGCGGGATGCGCTCGAATCGAAATACATGGCGGAGGACGCTTCTAGTAAGAAGTTCCTCGTTAGTAATTTCAACACTTACAAGATGTGTGATTTGAGGCCGATTATGAAGCAATTCAATGAAGTGCCTCGTATCCTAGGCCAATTCGCCCAGCACAACATGAACATGGATGAATCCATCTCGGTGTCGAGCATTATCGACAAACTACCACCTTCACCGAAGGACTTTAGACACATGTTGAAACAAAGGAAGGAGGAGTTGTCTCTTGTACAACTTGGGAGCCATTTGCGCATAGAGGAATCTGCAAGGGTGCAAGAGAGTGGTAAGCCAAAAGAGGCACCCGAATCTTCCTCCGTGAATATGATGGAGGAGGTTAGGAGTTCTATGAAGAAGAATAAGCGGAAGAAACAACCTTCCAAGGGCACTAACGGTAGGTCTAACAAGATGCCTAAGGGCGGTTGTTGGATATTTGGCAAACCGGGTCACTTCAAGTGTGATTACCGGTCTGCAAAGGATAGGAATAGAGCGGGATAAAACCGTTCGGGAAAACGGTCTAAGGACCAAGGCCCATCCACTCATCAAGGTCATTTTTCAAATTTTGGTTCAAATTCAATTGTGAATTATGTACCATTAATTTCTAAGGCATTTTATGTGCAGGATGATGAAGTGGCTTGGTGGATGAACTCGGGTGAAACAAGACATGTTTGCAAGGACCGTTGCTGGTTTAAGATATACGAATCAATTAATGATTGGTTTGTCCTTCATATGGGTAATGAGTCAACCGCCCCTATCCTAGGTTGTGAAAAAGTGGTGTTAGAGTTTAGTTCCGAGAAGGCGCTTGATCTCAAGGATGTTTTAAATGTACCCAGAGTTAGGAAAAACTTAGTCGTCGGTAGTGTTTTAAATAAGTGTGGTTTTAAACAAGTCTATGAATCCGATAAGTATATCTTATCGCATTGTGATGTATTTCTAGGATTTGGATATTTCTATAATGGCATGTTTATACTTAATATTAATAAACTTGTCAATTCCATTTATATGGCATGTTCTGGTACAAATGAATCTTCTCTATGGCATGCAAGATTAGGTCATGTGCATTATAAGCGAATGACTGATATGTCTAAAGAAGGTTTAATTCATGCATTTGACATGAATTTAGAGAAGTGTAGTACTTGCATGTTGACAAAAATTATTAGACAACCTTTAAAAGCATTGAAAGAAATTCTACGGTGCTTGGACTTGTACATAGTGATCTATGTGATTTGCATGCTATTTCGTCTTTAGAAAACAAGAAATATTTCATCACCTTCATTGATGATTATTCTAGTTATTGTTATGTGTATTTATTGCATGCTCAAGACGAGGCCCTAGATAAGTTTAATGTTGTTTAAACTGATGTTGAATTGCAACAAAATGACTTGATTAAGAAAATACGCAAACCATTTGAGGTGGAGAATATTATGATCCAACGTATTTCCAATCCTTAGGCATTATTCATGTGACTACGGCTCCCTATACACCACAACAAAATGGTGTGTCGGAGAGGAAGAATCGAGTCCTAACAGAATTGGTTAATTCCATGTTATCCTACTCGGGGTTGAGTGATGAAATTTGGGATGAAGCCATGTAAAAGGCTTACTATTTGCTAAATAGGGTTCCTAACAAAAGGAACAAGGTCGCCCCCTATGAACTTTGGTACAAAAAGAAACCATGCTTGAATTATCTTCGAGTTTGGGGATGTAGGGCGGTCGTTAGACTACCCCAGCCCAAGATTAAAATCTTGGGGAAAAGAGGTATTGATTGCATCTTTATTGGATATGTTGAGCATTCCAAGGCTTATAGGTTCTATGTAGGGAGGTCGTTAGACTACCCCAGCCCAATTATTCTATCTCGGTTCGCACTGTGATTGAGTCAAGAGATGTGATATTTGATGAGAATCGGTTCTCGTCCATACCTAGACCAAAGGATTTGGTTCCTAACACTAGTGAATCTCTTTTTACAGTTGCAGCCTCCTCCTTATATACATAAGGCCAATAGGCGCTTTGCCGCATAGCCAGCCCAGGCCCGGAGGGGGTTTCTGAGCCGCGTATCCGGATTTGACCGGGAGGAGCCGTCTGGGCTGGTCGGGAAGAGGGCCCCTGGGCCGCATAACCGGGTCAAGACGAGAAAAGGTTGTTAGGGCTTTGATACTGGTGGGTCGTCCTGCAAAATGGGCTTTTCTCCTTCTTTGGGCCGCATATGTGGGCCAGGCTAAATACGTCTCCCACATCATCGGTGTGCGATATGACTTCCACGTTCAGGAAGTTGGAGATGTTCGACGGCGTTGACTTCCGGAGATGGCAAAAGAAGATGTAATTCCTCCTCACGACGCTCAATGTAGTGTACCTTCTGAGTATGCCAATGCCCCCCGTGCCGGAGGATATGGAGAACGAACCCGTAGGGGAGGCGAGAAAGCACAACAAGTGGGAGAACGACGATTACATATGTTGTGGTCACATTCTAAACGGTATGTTGTATTCACTCTTTGATGTCTACCAGAATGTTGAGTCGTAAAAGGAGTTGCGGGATACGCTGGAATCGAAATACATGGCGGAGGACGCTTCTAGTAAGAAGTTCCTCGTTAGTAATTTCAACACTTACAAGATGTGTTATTCGAGGCCAATTATGAAGCAATTCAATGAAGTGCCTCGTATCCTAGGTCAATTCGCCCAGCACAACATGAAGATGGATGAATCCATCTCAGTGTCGAGCATTATCGACAAACTACCACCTTCATGGAAGGACTTTAGACACATGTTGAAACACAAGAAGGACGAGTTGTCTCTTGTACAACTTGGGAGCCAATTGCGCATAGAGGAATCTTTAAGGGCGCAAGAGAGTGGTAAAACAAAAGAGGCACCCGAATCTTCCTCCGTGTATATGATAGAGGAGGGTAGGATTTCTATGAAGAAGAGTAAGCGGAAGAAACAACCTTCCAAGGGCACTAACAGTATGTCTAACAAGAAGCCTAAGGGCGCTTGTTAGATATTTGGCAAACCGGGTCACTTCAAGTGTGATTACCGGTCTGCAAATGATAGGAATGGAGTGGAACAAAAAAGTCTGGGGAAAGGGTCTAAGGACCAAGGCCCATCCACTCATCAAGGTCACTTTTCAAATCTTGGTTCAAATTCAGTTGTGAATTATGTACCATTAATTTCTAAGGCATTTTATGTGCAGGATGATGAAGTGGCTTGGTGGAACAAGGCATGTTTGCAAGGACCGTTGCTGGTTTAAGATATACGAACCGCTTAATGATGGGTTTGTCCTTCATATGGGTAATCAGTCAACCGCCCCTATCCTAGGTCGTGAAAAAATGGTGTTAGAGTTTAGTTCCGGGAAGGCGCTTGATCTCAAGGATGTCTTAGATGTACCTGGAATTAGGAAACACTTAGTCGTCGGTAGTGTTTTAAATAAGTGTGGTTTTAAACAAGTCTATGAATCCGATAAGTATACCTTATCGAATTGTGGTGTATTTCTAGGATTTGGATATTTTTGTAATGGCTTGTTTATGCTTAATATTAATAAACTTGTCAATTCCATTTATATGGCATGTTCTGGTACAAATGAATCTTCTCTATGGCATGCAAGATTAGGTCTTGTGCATTATAAGCGAATGACTGATATGTCTAAAGAAGGTTTAATTCATGCATTTGACATGAATTTAGAGAAGTGTAGTACTTGCATTTTGACAAAAATAATTACACAACCTTTTAAAAGCATTGAAAGAAATTTTACGGTGCTTGGACTTGTACATAGTGATCTATGTGATTTGCATGCTATTTCGTCATTAGGAAACAAGAAATATTTCATCACCTTCATTGATGATTATTCTCGTTATTGTTATGTATTTATTGCATGCTCAAGACGAGACCCTAGATAAGTTTAATGTTTTTAAAACTTATGTTGAATTGCAACAAAATGACTTGATTAAGAAAATACGCACCGATTGAGGTGGAGAATATTATGATCCAGCGTATGTCCAATCCTTAGCTATTATTCATGTGACTACGGCTCCCTATACACCACAACAAAATGGTGTGTCAGAGAGGAAGAATCTAGTCCTAACAGAATTGGTTAATTCCATGTTATCCTACTCGGGGTTGAGTGACGAAATTTAGGGTGAAGCCAAGTAAAATGCTTGCTATTTGCTAAGTAGGGTTCCTAACAAAAGGAATAAGGTCACCCCCCATGAACTTTGGTACAAAAAGAAACCATGCTTGAATTATCTTCGAGTTTGGGGATGTAGGGCAGTCGTTAGACTACCCCAGGCCAAGATTAAAATCTTGGGGAAAAGAGGTATTGATTGCATCTTTATTGGATATGTTGAGCATTCCAAGGCTGATAGGTTCTATGTAATAGAGCCTAATGATTCTATTTCGGTTCACAATGTGATTGAGTTAAGAGATTTGATATTTGATGAGAATCGGTTCTCGTCCATACCTAGACCAAAGGACTTGGTTCCTAACACTAGTGGAACTAAGGAATGATACATCTCAATTGTGCCTCCTAATGAGTCACCTATGCTCCGTAGGAGCAAGCGAGGAAGGATTGAAAAAGCTTTCAGTCCAGATTTCCAAATTTATTTGGTTGAAGGATCTAGAGATGAAGTTGGGTTCCACTACTCATATTGTAATCATGTTGATGAGGATCCTAAGAATTATGGTAATGCAATGAGGTCTCAAGATGTTGCATTATGGAAAGAAGCAATAAATGATGAGATAGATTCCATCATGGGAAATAATACGTGGGCCTTATCGGATCTCCCACCAGGTTGCAAGCCTTTGGGCTGCAAGTGGATCTTCAAGATGAAGATGAAGGTCGATGGTACTATCGACAAGTTTAAGGCCATATTGGTTATCCAAGGCTTTAGACAAAGGGAAGGTATTGATTAGTTCGATACAAATGCTCTGGTTGCTCGGATCTCCACCATTAGGTTGTTGATTGCCTTGGCGGCTATTAACAATCTTGTGATTCACCAAATGGATGTCAAAACTGCATTCTTGAATGGTGATTTAGAGGATGAGGTATACATGAAGCAACCTGAAGGATTCATTATGCCCGGTAATGAGCATAAGGTGTATAAGTTGGTAAGGTCATTGTATGGGCTAAAGTAAGCACCTAGGCAGTGGCATCAAACGTTTGATGAGTTTGTCTTGTCGAGCGGTATGTGAGTTTATCACTAATGGGGTGATCACTATTGAGTTTTTTCGGTCTCAACAAAATTTGGCGGACCGCTTGACAAAGGGTTTAGCTAGGGACTTGGTAATCAAGTCAGCTATAGGGATGGGTTTAAAGCCTGTTTGAAATCTCTAATGGTGGGATACCCAATTCCCCTCTAATACGATGTTAGAGGCTGAATTCAATGCGGAAAGCCTACACTTAGAGATTGGAGCACATGTTCAATAACATCCCAAGGTATATGCTCGGACGTGCAAGAAAAGTTAGGGTGAAGTTTATCTTCTTAATGCTCTTTTGGAAAAATGCATTTGCTGGTGCATGATTGAAAAGAGTCTAGCTATATGAGTGTGAAGTGGTGCCACTTCAACTAGCTCGGGCTTGGCTTTATTTATGCTCATGAATGGATAAGGACACATGGCTATAATAGTGTCAAGTTAGTACTTGGAGTAGTGTAGAAACTTATGTGCATGTGTTGTATCTTCAAGTATTCAGATGGGTTGAAGGGTTCAATCCATAGGACACCCTGATTATCAAGTATTTGGAATGTGTACTGCACTAATGTGAAAATCATTCATAAGGACAATTTCATTTATGCATGAGCTTCTGTTTGATGCATGTTATTTAAGTGGATCAAGGATTATACTAAAATGGGGAAGGAATGTTGGTGATTTTAGTGTCATCGGCCATTTTGGTGCAGTCGGGATTCTCTCAAGACTTGAGGAGTTCGTTCGGCATGTGACAAGTTTGGGGGGTGCGGAGTACACACTCGTTTGCGTGGATACGACCTCGGGGTTACGGAACGTGTTGGGATTCGAGAGGCAGACACCGAGAAGTTATATTCGAGGTCCGAGAAAGGTACATGGGCCGTGCATATTAGTGCACGGGCCGTGCACGGTTTACGCAAGAAAGAAATGGAAGTGCACGGTTCGTGCAGTGTGGATTTTGGCATGTACATGGCTCGAATTAAGTGCATGGTCCGTGCACTTGGCTGTGCACTTGGTCGTGTAATGTGTAATGTGTGAATTGCTCTCGAATTAAGTCCACGGTCGTGCACTTTGCAAAGTTGAGTAGTTTAGCGGGGTTTTTACCATTTTTCAACCGCCATGCAACCGCCTAACCGCCATGCAACTGCCTAACCGACATGTTACTGCCTAACTACCTATGCCATATATAAGGGTGAGGTTGGGATAAGTCTTGGAACATCCGAAGAGAAATATCTCTTGTGTATCGAACAAAACCGAAAACACCAAGTGCTTCTCTAGTTGATATGGCCTTGATCGATAGAGGTTTACGTTGTCTTATCCCGAATCAGAATTCGAGTAACCCTAAGGCTATAAGAGTAGGGTTCAAATATTGGTTTTGGAAAGTGTGTTAGCACGATTCAATTACTAATCAAAGTGAACCGTTGTTTGATCAACGTTACACCCTCTCGACAACATGGGACACCCGTATTTTTTGGCTATGTATATAAGCGAGAATCATCCTCACGGTTCTCTCCTGGAGGGTGTTCTCACCCGATCCCTCTATACATGTAAGCTAGTTAAGGAGATAGTTGATTAGGTAATAACTTAAACACGGATTTGCATAAATACACCAAATGAGAAAGACAAATGCAAGAATACCTGCTTTTTTTTTTTTACATATATACACCATTTGATGTATTTTTGCAAAGTATTAAATCTTTTTTTTAAAATAAAAAAGTAAGTAAAAGCAAGAAAATTAGAGAAAAGAAAAAGGAAACAAATAACAAAAAAGTACACAAAATCATTGTTTATTACTTCCCTCCAAAAGTAACAAACTTTCCTCCTTTTACTATACATTCTCCCGCCCATCTGTACCGCCATTTTTGAGTCGATGAACTGTAGTGATTTCTCCAAACCCCCATCTGTACATTCTCTCGCCGATGAACTAATGAACTGAGAATTTTATGTCGATGAATTGGTAGTGATTTCAAACCTCCATCTTTTCTTTTCTAGGTACCGCCATCAGTTTGTAAGAAAATCCAAACCTCCTCTCCCGCCCATCTGATTGTACCTCCATCAGTTGTAAAGAATTCCAAACCTTTATCTTCCAAATTCATATGCCCATGAACTGAACATTTGAAACTTATTCCTCTTTCCTTTTTATCTTGAACTCAATGTTCTGCCGATTATTCCTCTTTCCTTTTTCTAGGTTTCCAAAGTATACAAATTGATCTAGATTTAAGTAAAACAAAATCATTTCCAGGTTAAACAAATTTTGAGCCAAAATCATGTAAAACCAAAGATTCACAAGCGGCAAAACTTATTACGTCATACTTGGTTGTTTCTACTATTATCGAAAAATAATGTCGGCCTTAGGAAAACAAATGTCATAATTACGAATAATAATTTCAGAATTACAAATAAAAATTTTGCATCTTCCTCCACTGATAGTGATTTCAACACCCAAAAATCAACACAAAACTTTAGTGTGTAATGTGACAATAAAGTTTAAATGCAAACTTTAGTATGTAATATATGTGACATTAAAGTTTAAAGTTTAAATGCAAAAATCAACACTAAACTTTAAGGTTGATAGTATTAAATGCAAATTTTATTGTCAATTTCCTGATATTGCATGAAGAGCAACATTATTTGTTGATACTCTGACACTTGTATTCTACCATATTACATGAAAATGCTTACCACTTAATTGGTAGGACGCGTGACATGTGGTTGAATACTTCTACTCACGTGTGACATTTGGATGCGTGACATTCTACAGTAGTATTATGACATTGCTTTAATATTGTTGTATCAAATCATACGTTATCATTGACAATTTTGACCGATATAAATGTATTCAGAATGCTCCATGTCACTTATTTTACAAAGATCTTAATTGCATCTCCCTCTCCCGATGCTCTGCTTCTTTGACTATTTTACTTTATAGAGATCTTAATTACAGAGATCTTAACTACAGAGATCTTAATTGCATCTCCCTCTCCCGATATGTCTCTTCTTTGACTATTTGTATCTACACTTCCACTCATACTCTCTCTTTGTTTCACTTCATCTCTTTCGAGTCTTTATCTCTTTCATCTCCTTTGAGCCACTCCGCAACGGGCAAGGGACGGGTCTTGGTTTGTTCAACGGTCAAGGCGGGTCTTGGTTAGAGTAGCTCGTCTGGTTGTGTTCTTTGCTTGTGGAATCACAAACTTCTATTGGATTTTAATTGAGTGCCAAATAGGTATGGCTGATGAATACTCCACCATTGGAGACAAGGGGGGGGGGGGGGTTGGCTTCATTCACTTCACGAATCATCCCTCATTCACTACTTCCACTCCTACTGTGGAGGGTCCTGTCATTGTCTATGTGCCCTTTCCATTTGCTGCTAGAAAGCCTAAATCGGTGCCTGTCAACGAGGTTGTCGCGGCGTCATTCACCATAGAAAACACCACTTCAGAAGATGTGGTACTTTGAGGTGTGAGCATTTATGCTTCAAATACCGAAGTACAATCGTTTTGTCACTGATGAAACCTCCATCTGGCCAGCCAGATGACATACCCGAGGAAGATTTTGTGGGTTGTTTTTCTATGGAGGACCGAACGTTAAGGCCACATGGTAGCCCGACTATAAGGTTGTCTTGTGTGCCCAAGGAGATTGGCGTTTTCACATCTATTGTGCATATCGACACTGAGGATGATACAATTGAGCGTGTTATCTTCCTCTTGGCTGAAGATGAAGTCTCCAAAGCTTTGGCATCTGAGAAACCATATAACATACCACTAGAAATAAGGAAAGCGATTGAGTTTGAGGAAATCCCTAAAGTTGTCTTACAAGGCGTAACAGAGGAAAATTATGCGTCTTATTTCAATGCGTTGTTAGGGATGGATGAATTTCTCATTATGGTAATTGTTATATTTTCTCTGTATGGGGGTGGGGGACTGAGGGGATTGCTAGATGGCATTGTTCTCTCATAGTACAAACTTGTTGAATGATTCTCTTTTTATATTTGTTTACAAAACTACAAAAAAGCTTATAATATGAAGTCTTTTACTTTGAGACAAAAGGATTTTGACTTTTTAGCACTTAAAGTGCTAGGACTTGCTGAAAGAAGGCCCTCACTTGTCTGTGGAGATGTGGTAAATGTTTTTGGGGAATATTCTCTTGATCAAGTATGTGTGGTAAACTAGATGAAGGTATTTTTTTATTTTGCTATATGAAGATGTATTTTGTATGTACATGTTGAGATACGAAATGCGCAATTCATGTTAATTACTTCATGTGAATGGTGTTAATATTTTTGTCAAAGGGTTATATTTACTTGTCGGAAGGAACAATGACATTGAAGTTCATATTTTTTGTCACAACCGTTACAAATTATACAAGAAATGTTTTCTCATCTTGAACTTGCCAATGATGTTTTAACAAGGCTGGATCCACCGTGTTGAGGTTGATGATGTATTATTGCAATTTCATGATGAATTTTACCAAAGGCACATAGATAGCAATCTGTATGAAATCTGTTTTGTGTACAAAGGGGTAAATTTCAGTAGGCTCTGTCAAGCCATTCTATCTGTAGAGGCATTACAAGAAAATTTCAGCTTTCCCCATGAGTATCATGGAAAGCGAAGGATTACAACAAATAATCCTTTTCCTATTTCACGTCTTCTTAACGAGGAGCAGAAAAATGTTGTTCGCTTAATTTTAGGGTGTAGAGGAGGAGCTCCTTATGTGATTTATGGACCCCCGGGAATAGGAAAGAGAAAAACATTGGTGGAGGTGATTCTCCAACTATATAAAACTAGATGGAGTTCTCAGATACTGGTATGTGCTTCTTCCAATTGCGCAACAGATCACATATTAGAGAAAATCCTTTGCGAGGGGATGAAACTTAGCGAGGAAGATATTTTTAGGTTGAATTCCAAACGTCGTCCCTTAGAAAAAATTAACGCTGCATTTTTGAGATTTTGTACCTACAGTGAAGGTTTCTTCACTTGCCTTTCTCGAGATGCACTCTGTTGCTACAAGATCATAATAACGACATGCACGAGTACATCTTACCTTTATGCTAAAGGGATTAACCGTGGCCACTTCTCCCACGTCATCTTAGATGAGGCAGGCCATAGTTCAGAGCCAGAGACAATGATCCCCATATCAAACCTTTGTGAAAGGAACACAGTGATTGTTCTTGTTGGTGATCCCAAGCAACTTGGCCTGAAATTCATTCAAAGCATGCTGAAGCTTATGGGTTGGGAAGGGATTTTCTAGAGAAGTTGTTGGACTTTGAAATTTACAGCTCAGGGGATCGCAATTATGTCACAATATTGGTGAAGAAATATCGGAGCCACCCTGAAATTCTTTCTCTTCCTTCAAGACTGTTTTATAAAGGAGCATTAATTCCATATCGAGAAGAAAGTGGCACATCTTCCTTACCTTGGTATGATCTGCTTCCCATCGGAAACTTCCCTGTAATGTTATGTGGCATCCAAGGCTTGGACGAGAGGGAAAAGGGCATCCCTTCATGGTTTAATAGGATTGAAGCTAGCAAGGTGGTTGAGCTCGTACAGAATCTCAAAAAAAGGAATGTCTTTGAGCACGACATTGGGATTATTACCCCTTTCCCACACCAAGTACTAAAGATAGGGAAGGATCTCAAGTCACTACATATGATTAATATTAAGATAGGGGGGGTTGAGCAGTTTCAAGGTGAAGAAAGGGAAGTGATCATCTTGTCAACTGTCAGATCAACCATGAAACATGATGAATTTGACAAGACTTTCTGTTTTGGATTTCTGAGCAACCCAAAGAGGTTCAATTTTGCCATGACTCATACCAGATCATTGCTTATTATTGTTGGAAACCCTTATATTATTGCCAAGGTATTTCTCGGTAAAAACTTAGTTGTTTATCAAATGCAGTAAAAATGTTGTGTAATCGTGTTGTTGGCCATTGACAGGACTGGCACTAGGACCAAATGTTATGCCAATGTGTTGCAAATAGCGCATATGAAGGTTGTGCATTTTGCATGAAGCAGCAGGATTATGGTATTTCGATGTGATGCTAGTGCAGCTAACAACTGAAGTATGTGAAATATTAAAGTGGTAGATTGAAGAATGAGAGTTCTTAGCTCGATCAGTTTTTTAGTACTGGAAACTATCAGTTTTTGAGTAATGTAATGGTATCCAGTGTACTAGCAACAATTGGTTGTGTGTCTAGTGCTGACATTGTTTTTCAATTTGCAAAACTTACATGAAGAGCGAAATTAAATTTTGGCACTCTGACATGCAAAATCAACCATACTACTTACACTTACAAGAAATAGTATTCGAAAATTAATTCATCATCTTAAATAAAAAGCCAATGTCATCAGGTACATACTTCATAGTTATGACCTACATGCTCGATAACAAATACTAAAAGCACTAATCCCTACAATGACACCAACACCAAATGCACAAATAGGATTGAGTACAAGTTTGCTCATTTTTTTTGCGGGAGTGTAGTGTCTTGTTTTCACCTTCAAGTTCTGCCACCCTTGCATAGAGTTCCCTAATTGTAGCCTCAAAGTGCGTCTCATTTGTATTGAGTTCCATAATTCTTTGTGAGCATTCATGTTTCTCAGTACATAGGCGTGTGATTATTTCATCCAATGCAGGAACGTGGGCTATTCGTTAGCAACATCTCTAACTCTTCTTGCAACTTCTCCTCTATTTCAGAACGTGTAGGAGATGCAGGTGGATATTCATATGTTCTGGGGTCCCCGCTTTGATAACTTGAGGTGTCGCTGCCTGACATTAGACTTCAGTTGAACTACACAAACAAAACCAAATTCCAGCAAAAAAACCCTGATACATGCTTGCTTGTGTGACCCTCTAAATACCAGATTGACCCACTATGAAAAGCACATAAAAAACTCACGAAATTGTACATACTAAATAGCAAGCAATTGGCAACATAAACCATCAAAAGGTCCATACGAGTGGCAACAGAAACATTAGCTATGTACATAGTATATAACAATTTATTTAGGGTTTCCAGCCTCAATAGAACATAATTAAGCAGCAAGAAAGCATCACCGTGTAGTTACCTTGTGTTTGGCGCAGTGAAGGTCGTCGGCTCATCGAAACGAACAAGAAGGAGAGGGTTATGGTTGTTGGGCAAAGAATCATAAGGGGAAAGGTCGGTGATTAATTTATTTAGGGTTTTCATTTTTTGGCCATGTCATTCCTTTTTTAATATTGTTTCAAAAATAATTACTTGACATCACCTCTATTACTATAGTACATGCCATGATTTGACCTTTTGTTTTCCCTCCAAAAGTGAACAAGTTTCCCTCCATTTTCTATCCCTTTACCCACTTAACTGAGTCTTCACTAAAATAACCCCAACTGTAAACCTGTACAAAACCACCGTAATACCACAAAACCTGTTAAAACCACAAATCTTCAAAAAGGCTTCCGCTTGCATCTTCGATGTCTTTGGAATAGAAGAATTAAATAATGGATGAGTTATGACTTTCATATTTATTCCTCTTTATAAGACATTCTTCTATGGTTCCCTAAACAAGAAAGAACACCCTTTCAGCTTCTTTTTTAGCATTGTTCAATTTTGACTTTCACATTTGTTCCTTGATTCTAAAATATTTGATTTTCCTACACATTTTTTTTCCGTTTGGCTAGAAAACTCTTTTTATCTTCAATTCAGGATGGGCTAAAACCCTAACTTTCTAAAACTAATGTCGGTGTTAGTCATGTTCGTTCGAATACTGTCAGTGTTAGACATTATACTGTCAATGTTTGTCATAAAGTAATTCTACTTGTGTTTGATTTTTCTTTGTATAACAGGTACAAGATCTTACTACTTGACTCTGAGAACAGGTGGTGAATGGATATGTAAGGGAAACAAGTGGGTTTTCGAGGGGATCACAACGATAAAAGAACTTGTTGTGTCTGAAGATATCACTTACTCAAATTTGAAGAAAAAGTTTACTGGGAAGATAAATTTCATTAAAGAGATAGATGAAATGGAGCTAAAATATATTTCACCACAAAAACCAAAGTTACAACCAATCGATGTCAAAGATGTCGACGACCTTGAAGCTTTCAAATGTGGTAAGTGACATTGGTGAGCCAATCTGAGGCAGATTCGGAAAGTGATGGGAGAGAAACAAGGTCTTCCACAAGAAGGAAAAGAATACATGAATGTATTGAGATTGACAGTGATTATAGGGAAGACGTTTGGCAAGATGTTGTGCATGATGTTTGGGATGGTTTTGAGGATGATTTTGAGGAAGATGTTGAAGAAGATTGCAAGGAAGGTGACTTTGAAGGGCCATTGTTGGATGACACTAATGAAGTGGACAACTTATTTATTGATATTGATGAGGAAGTTCTCCAAGAGACTGAAGCCGAGTACCATCGTAGCAAAACGTTGAGTAAAAGATAATTGAATGATTTGGAAGAGCCAATAAAGGGTGATAGGGTGAGCTGCAATGATTTGGAAATAAAAGTTGGAGAGCATTTCAATTGCAAGAAGGATCTTAAGGATAGTTTATCCTTGATGGCATTACAGAGGCGCTTCTAGATGCATGTCTAGAAGTCTGATACGAAGTTATATGTCGTAAGGTGGATCGATCCTAGTTGCACCTTTTTTGTCGTGGGGCCACTCTTGGCAATACATGATTGTTTAAAGTAAGGAAGTATTGTGGACAACACACATGTGGCATGAAGCTAAAGCATAACCACCACACACATGCAAGTTCAAGCGTAATTGTTGACCAAATAATGTCAATGTATGTAAACAATCATGTCAGTAAGATCATATATATTTTTCAGTATGTATATTAACTAACCCTAATTTATTACAGCTTTAGCACAACCGGTACATGTAATGGACCTTGTGCTGCACAAATTCAAGACTTAATGAAGAAAATGAGAGTGGAAGTTAGTTATGACAAGGCAAAGCAAGCACGTTTAACCGCCATAGACACGATAAGAGGCACGGCTGGGCAAAGCTACAAGCGGCTTCATGGATACAAGTACATGCTCGAAAGGATGAATACAGGGACAATCACACATGTTGAAGTAGATTCTAATCGTCGATTCAAGTATTGTTTTTTTCAGCTTGGGTGCTTGGCGCAATGGAATGCAGTTTTTAAGAAAGGTAAACATAAGTTTTGTCATGGTGAATTATTTTTTGTCAAATAAATGTAGTCTTTTGTAGCATTTAAGTATTATATTGTCAAGTGTACACTATCATTTTGTAAAGATGTGTGAAATTGATTGCATGTCATAATAGTGGATGGTACCTATTTGGTATCAAAGTACAAGGGCACACTTCTAGTAGCAGTGCACAAGACGGAAACAAACATATATATCCAATGGATTTTACTGTAGTTGACAGTGAGAATGACAACTCATGGTCATATTTTTTCTGACACTTACGTTTTGTTGTAGCCAACGAGAATGACCTCGTCTTTGTGTGTCATGGAAGCATTTGAAAATGTTTAAGAGAGCACTACATCTTCGCGAAGCATGGTTGTTGCACACATCACTTATTTCAAAACGTGAAGGCCAGATTAAAAGGAATGACTAGTGGATTCTATACCAAAAGGCAAATCAAGCCTACACCAAACATGAGTTCAACCGTGAGTATCCCAGACTTTGCGCCTTGTCCCCGGAAGTGGGTACCTACCTAAGGGGTGTTGGATTTGAAGCGTGGACAAAGTCGCATATGACCGCAAATAGATTCAATACTATGATGTCGAACAATACGGAATCCATTAATAGTCGATTAATGGGGCCGCGTTGAATGCCGCTGATTGGCTTGCTTGATGGTATAGTGAATGTCATGATTCAGTGGTTTTGTGAACAGAAGAAAAAGTGAGAATCTTGTTCAGAAGTGCTGACCCCGACATTGTGTTGTGAGCTACAAGTTCATTATTTGAGGTTGTTGATAATGGTTGTGACTAGGCTGAATCAATATGAGTTTCAAGTGCATGCCAATGGAACTATATTCTTGGTAAACCTCCATGCTCGAACATGCTACTACAACGCATTCCAACTTGACCAAATTCTATGTGCGCATGCCATATCGGCTGCCAAGGATTGTGGTGTCGATCTTGTACAGCTGGTGCATCCGTTATTTACAACTGAAAAGTGGAAGGAAGTATACAAGGAAACATTGTAGCCGGTCCCTGCCTTTGAGCGTTGGGAAGTTCCTGACATTGTCTTAAATAAAGCTTGCTTGCCCCCGAACGTTAGGAGGAAATCATTAAGATCAAGGAAGAAAAGAATCTCATCCTGTGGAGAATACAAGGGTCCGAGGAGAAAGTGTAGAAGTTGTGGCACCCTCGTCCATAACTCACGAAATTGTCCTAACCCTACAGTCGCCCCATGATTAGGTTAACTATTTTGATGGTTTTTTGAATCACGAATACTTTTGATGTTGATGCTTCTTCTCGTTTGATGCCGAACGCATCCTGTTAATATGTGTAGTAAGAGATGCAAACTATTGAAAGATCTCTTTTGTTAATATGTGTAGTAAGAGATCCAAACTCTTGAAGGTTGTAACACCACCAAAATACCTTTGGAAATATTACCGCCAGTGACCTCAGAATACACACCCGGGGTCACCCAAGGCTTACCGTTTTTATAACAAATAATATAATGTTGTAAACTTTATTAAATAACATTTGAATTACCCAAATAACATTCAAACCGATGTCATGGTTTACAAATGATAACAAAACCAAATACAAAATTTTTTATTACAGCGGAAGTCTTTGAAATAAATAAACGCCATAAAGGGGTTTGAACTGAGCGATCTCACGCATGTGATCTTCAACCTTAGGGAAACCACTTAAAACATCAACTGCATTCAAAGTCGGGATCTCGCCTTCACGGATGAGGGAGTTTACCTGATGTGCCGTATGAGATGGATGACACTAGCCAACCATGCAAGGAATAGAAACCGGTTGGTTAGTCTAATGAAAGACTATACAAGGGTACAAATAAAAAGGTTCTAAGTAGTCATATCAAGTTACAATCATCGCTTCTCGAATAATAGCCGATAAACGATAGTGAACTTCAACACTTCTACGGAAACACGAGAAAAAGGCATGATCAAGAGAAGACTTCAAAGGAAGTGAGTCTTATGGGAACTGTTGGGCCCAAAATGCTCTAAAGGAACCGATCGAGAACAAATTGGGCCAACCTCAGTTGAAGGAGTGGGTCGAGAAGATTGAAGAAAGGCGTCGGACGCTCCTCAAACGAATAAGACCCTACCAATCCCGAGAATCTCGCCCAAAGCCTTAACTACTCAATCATAAGCAAACGGCAGCCAATTCAAGTACAAGATTAGGGGTGTCATTAAGAGGAAGATCCCAGAATATGCTCGGCAATAAATGGAGAGTTCTCACAAAAACAATAACAGTCAAGGGAAAAAGTCCATAAATAGATCGTGAAGAGGCTGGGCAGGGGACGATCGACACTAGACACGTTTACAAAACAACATTCATCAACTCAGCTTTTGAAAAGCTTACTAACTCACTAGTTCTCGTTGAGTTCTTTCGGTACATCATCCGAATGCGAACAGTCAAGTCACCAGAATAGCCGATCGGACAAGACCTGATCTTCTATTCTTTGAGGATAAGTTGTATTTCGATTCATTTCTGTTATCACTTGATCAATACATCATAATATAATCTTGCTCCTATTTCATATGTAGTTGATTGTTTATTTGGTTTGGATTTACCACACTCTATCCGATCGACTCGTTACCCCGTCTAAGGCAATTTAGGTTGATTGATCTTTTTGCCCCAACACAATTTGGCGCCCACTGTGGGGCAACTTGCCGATCACCATCTCAAGAATCCTCCAACCATGATTGTCAATCTACCTACCGATATCGAGGAGCCAAGCCTCGAAGACGACTCCCAAACTCAAGGAAACACAACCGAAAACCCGACTCTGAACCAACTCCAAGAGCTTGCCCAAAAAATGACCACCCTCCAAGATGACCTCGCCCAGCAACGTCAAAAGACCGAAGCTCTGGCAGCCTTGTCCACCCAATCTCAGGCCGAGATCGCACAACTAACTCGTGAAAATGAGTCTCTTAGATCGCAGGTACAATCGATGGTCTCTGGATCCAGACAAGCGCCCGTCCATAGCAACGTCCAGATGCGTCTTAACATGGATAGCATCGAGCTAACTCCCCCAAGCGTCCGACGCCCCGGATATACGGAGGGTACATCTCAAACTCCTTTAGTCAATCCATTTTCGACTAACAATGTTACTTTCTCCACACCGATCGGGTCAGCAAGAATCTGAATCGACGAACCACAGGTTACCAATCCCCCCGATATCCTGGCTCTCGTCCAACAGACGCTCAGTCAGCACATGAAGGCACTCAATGATCGCATCACTAGAATTCTCGGAGTCCCACAGCCGATCGAGAAAGAAGCATCGGACAGATACGAAGAATCTCCGTTCATCGAAGAAATCGCCAGAGTCGAGATCCCTAAGAAGTTCAACCTTCCTAGCATGATGACTTTCGACGGCACCAACGATCCAGACGATCACATCTCTCTCTATAAACAAAAATTAATGACTGCATCTGTTCCAAGGGAGAGCCGCGAGGCTATCATGTGAAAAAGCTTTGGCACAATTCTCGCGGGTCCCGTACTAACCTGATTTATGCGTTTGCCTCAGGGTACGATCACCTTGTTGGTAGATCTGGTCAATGCTTTTAAAGTCCAATTCGCCAACAGTCGGAGACTCGAAAGGCAGTCAAGCAATCTCTATCGAATCACCCAAAGGTATAATGAACCCCTCCGAAGCTATCTTAACAGGTACAACAAGGAAAAGGTCGCGATCCCCCATTGCGATGTCACCACCTCCATCGAAGCCTTCAGACAAGGTTTGATCAAAGATAGCAACCTCTACAACGAGATCACCAAGTACCCGTGCAGAAGCTTCGAAGACGTCCAAGCCAAGACCATGGCTGAGGTACGTTTAGAAGAAGATCGCGAGTCGCGAAAGGCATCCCACGGACCCGATCATTCCGATCGCAAATCCTCTTCCAACAGTCGCCAAGACAGACGCCATCATTTGTACCCTTGTGGTCGGAGCGAGCAAAGTCAGGTAAACTCCTTCCAAGACAGGTCTCAAGACTGGAAAGACGGTCCGACACAGCCTCCCAGGGTTCAATCTTACAACTTCAATGTTTCTGTGTCGGAGCTCGTCAAGAGTTCGACATATATGGGAAAGAAGTAAGATGGCCCCGAAAGAGCGACCGACCAGACGTCAAGAAGGACATGAGCAGATGGTGAGAATTCCATGGTGACCATGGTCACTCGACGGAGGAATGTATCGCATTGTGCAAAGAGGTCGCTAGGTTGCTTGCACAAGGCCTCTTACGCGACGTAATCTCGGAACGGGCCAAATCCCCCATGGAACGACGAGACCAGGTAAAACCCGATAAACCCCCATCTCATGTCCATACAAAAATTATCAATACTATTTCAAGAGGCTCGGACGTATGTGGAAACACGTACTCCGCGGCAAAAAGGCATGCGAGAGAAAGAAAAAGCAACAAGCCCGAGGTACCAGAGTTTGGACGACCCAAGGTCTCTAACCTCCCAACGGTCATGTTCGACGAATCCGACGTTGACGAGTCGGAAAACCATCATGACAGTCTGATAATTTCTCTGTCTATTAGAAACTGTTTGATACGTAGAGTACTAATCGATACATGAAGTTCAACCAACCTCTTGACCTTCGACGCCCTCAAAGGGATGGGTCTGGGTGAAGATGACCATGTCAAGAAATCGACTTCACTAGTTGGGTTCATCGGCGAAGTCAAACACACTATTGGCGAATTCAATCTTACGACATACGCCAAAGGAATAAACGAACAGGTAAAATTCCTAGTCTTGGACTGTCTGTCTCCCTACAATTGCCTTCTTGGCAGGCCTTGGATACACGCGATGAAGGCAGTATCCTCAACGTACCATCAGACCATCAAGTTTCCAACCAAATGGGGAGTTCAAGAGATCAAAGGCGACCAAAGGATGGCCAAGGAATGCTATGTCGCCTCCATGAAAAGCGCGGTCGAACCAAAGATCACATAGCAATTATAGCTCGGCGAAGGATCCAGTCGATACGTCGAACCAGAGATGGAAAAAATCGACGAGATTGCACTAGATCCTTCAAAGCCAAACCAAACGGTAAGGGTCGGGTCGGACCTAGACGACTGATATAATTTTTCAGTCGTGCGCGCTATCAAAGTAATCCTAATATGCAACTAGAGTATAGCATGCAAGTAAGGAGTCGAACCCAAGGGAATTAACACGTCAATTTCTATGTAATTACTAATTTATCAACTTTAAAGAACAAATGGGGGGGGGGGGGGGGATTGGTTTTTCTACTAAGACTACTCAAATAA
Source organism: Rheum nobile (assembly GCA_027886185.1). Taxonomy (NCBI): domain Eukaryota; kingdom Viridiplantae; phylum Streptophyta; class Magnoliopsida; order Caryophyllales; family Polygonaceae; genus Rheum; species Rheum nobile. The sequence continues at coordinate 9,612,913 of WOAB01000040.1, forward strand.
AATAACACCAAAATCAAGTTTAAGAAAATAAGATTAAAAGAAGTTTCACCTAGCAAGTTTCCACACAACAATTAACCAAGTTGATCATCGATTCTTCTCATGTTCATATTTATCCTATGGATTGTTCCAATTATGATCTTGTTTATATTAACAAGCCAACCGGTCTTGCTAACACTTACCAATTGATAACCTAGAAGACCTTCTAAGTTGGTTCAATCAATAGCATAAAGCGTAAGATTAACGGATTGTAAACAAAGACTCAACACCGCAAGTATGTCATGCAAATCAATTTCCTTTTCACAATTGAACTCAATTTACCAATTTCATGCAATTGTGATTGCTACCTATGATTAGGGATTCCACCGTCTATCCCAAATCTAGCACCTAAATTACTATAGATTTAAACTAGGAGATCAATCTAGCCAAATAGATAGTAATAGAAATATGCTCAAGGAAATCAATACCAAATCCAAAGGGGTGAACAAGAGAGATGAACCTTACAACCAGATTAACTGTGTGCTTCCACGCTAGGCAAAACAAGGGTTTAGTTCTTGCTCATGTTCTTCACAAACTTTGAATCCAAAAGAAAGACAAAAGAAAACTAAAAATGTTCTTCAGAGAAAACACAGGGAGATCGGGGTGGCTGCCAGTCTAGACGTGGCTCCTTATAAACCTAATCCGAGCCCAATTAATTACCAATTAACTCAGCAAAACGAAACCGCCAAGCAGTTGAAGAAAATGGAGAATGTTCAGTCGCACAGCAAACCGCGGGCGGCCGCGAGCGCGGGAGGTCACGGTTTTTGGCTCCCCAACATTCTGTTAAAATCTGATAACCGCGACCAGAAGCGATCGCGGGAGGTCGCGATTATCGGCTCGCCAATGTTCTGCTGGAGTCTTATAACCGCGATCGCGGTAGGCCTCTTAGGCTCGCGGTTTCCACTCCAGCAACTTCTGTCTTCTGATCACCAGCTTCCTTCATGGTTCCCGTCTTCAACTCGCAAGTGCTTCCAAAAACATCCACAATGCAGCTCCGCACCTCAAACACCAACTTACCTCCAAAACTCTGTAAATCCTATGATTTAACCACTTCTCACCTTTTCTCCGGATTACAGAAATATCCCATAAATCAAATCCAAATCTCCTCAATAATATGCTAATAACTACTAGTTGCGCTATGTAAAATACCGCTTATCAAATTCCCTCATACTTAAACCTTGCTCGTCCTCGAGTAAGCTAAAAGAAAACTCACTCCTCCAATCAGCACACAGGTTTCAGAAAGTATAAGAAAAAATGATACTAACAATTACAAGACTAAACACTTAGCCTCCCAACAACCAAATATGAGTAATGCATTATAATCTAATCCTAGCTCCTATCTAGCTCCTTATCGCTCCATGAGTGATCCTACCCGATCTCCTTATAACACCACTTCTTATGACGCCAACGCCAGAATGATCCTAAAAATTCACTCTCTTTTTTTCTTTGCACTCATTTTGCCTAGGCGCCCTTTCGGGTTTTCACCTAGCCACTCATTTCATTTTGCTAGATATCTCACATATTGCTCACATCACTCAAGTCCATTTTTGCACCAACCTAGAGTCAGTCGGACTACCTGCTTTTTACCTGAACTGCTCTTTCGGGTTTTCAGCTCATCCCAGGATTTTGGTTGCCTTTTTCTCATATTTTTGGCTTTTTCTATTTCAAATTTTTCAAAAATTTATACATATGCCAAACACATAAATACAACACCCTAAAACATGTGAATACATTCTCTCCCCCATACTTAAACATTGCATTGTCCTCAATGTAATGAAAGACAAAGTAGAATCACGGGGAAAGAGAAAACATAAGACTCACATACAAGACCGGATGGCCTCTCTCCAATGAAGCACAAGGTGTGGTAGAAGTGGGATGAGCAACAATGATGATCCAATAATGCACAGCTCATCCAAGACAAGGGGTAACATAGAAGAACTCCATATATAGATCCACAAAAGAAGATAATGAATGACGAATACAACAATTCGCCAACTCCCTAAAGGCTTCTGAGCACATACTTGTGATCGCAGTTTGCAACCTACAATCACATGCTCTTCTTCTGGAATCCTACCGATAGAGGACCGCTCACCAATCTCGCATCATTCCAAGACTCAATTTTGCCTCAACCTAGTGTTGAGCGAGTCACCTTCTTTTTGCCTATGCGGCCCTTTCGGGTTTTCCGCATATCCAAGGATTTTCTATGCCTTTTAACACATTTTTTTTTTGAAATGGAAGGACGGACTTACAGTGGGGAAAACCGCGAGCGGCCGCGATCGCGGGAGGTCGCGGTTTTGGCTGCAGACTGCAACTGAACCTGCGCTTCGGGCATCCTTCCCTAACCACAAACACACTAAAAAGGCAGTTAAAAAGAATGACAAAAATTTCAAAAAAATTAAAACATCACACACCTCGGGTTGCCTCTCGAGAAGCGCCTTATTTAATGTCGTGGCTCGACATACTACTCGAACAACCTCAATCCATAGCATCAGGTTCTTTAGGAACCCTCTCATTTAGCACCTCCTCCTTGAACCATTTATGGAAAGGTTTAAACCTTAGACCATTCCTCTTGATATTCGACTCCTTCAGCGGCTCCTCCATCTTAACCTTCTTAGTCGCCTTCCCCCCATACTTGGATTGATCAGGGGGGTGTTTAAACTCAACTTCTGGGGCCTGCACCAAAGAAGGTAGGAGCTTCGTGCTCGGAGTTAGCACAATGGGGCCAATGCCCAAAAGAGAAATAGGAGACTCACCCTTCTCGCCCAGTAAAGTTGTCACTTCCTGTAGATTAGAGGATACAGTAATATCGACATGCGAGTCAACTATAGAATCCTCTATCATAGGTTGCAATTCATCCAAAGGGTTAGGACTCATTACATCAACAAAGTTCAAAGAGGTATTAACGAGGGGCTTCATATCATATATGTTATATTCAACTTCATCCCCATCAAATTCCATAGTTAATTTCCCACTATTAACATCAATTTTTGTTTGTGCTGTTTTCATGAAAGGCCTTCCTAACAATATAGGTGCCGTATGCTCGTCATGTTCCATATCCAACACAAAAAAATCAGCAGGAAATATCAAATCACCTACCATGACAAGAACATCTTCAACTACTCCCTTCGGATACACAGTGGACCTATCAGCAAGTTGAACAACAATTTCGGTCTCATGCAAGGGTCCTAATCCTAGGGATTCATACAAGGAGAAAGGCAAAATATTGATAGATGCACCAAGATCAAGCATACATCTTTCAATTTTTGTATCACCTATCACACATGTAATGCTAAACATGCCTGGATCATCACACTTTTTAGGCATTCGCCTTTGAAACACCGCAGACACATGCTCACTAACTTTGACCTTTTGTTTCCCTTTCATTTTTTGGTTCCTTTTAATAGTGCAGATTTCTTTCAAGAATTTAGCAAACCGAGGAATACTCTTAACCAATTTAAGCAAAGGAATGTTTACCTCGCACTTACTGAAGGTCTCGAATATCTCCTTATCATTCTCCGGCCTTCTAGTCTCCTTCAACGCCTTAGGGAAAGGAGGGACCGGCTTCTGAGAGCATAGAGGTGGAAAGCTTGGACGGACATAATCATCAAGGTGGTCCTGGTCTAAACCGCGGGTGGACGCGGGTTCCGGCGATCGCGGTTTTGGAGCTGAGGTTTCTGCAAAATTCTCTGGGGAATAACCGCGATCGGCAGCGATCACTTTAGGTCGCGGTTTTGCTTGCAGACTTTCTTCTGCAGAATCCAGTGGGTCTTCATCGTCAAAACAGCGATCGCGGTAGGGCGCGGTAGATCGCGGTTTTCTGTTTTCAGACTCTGTAGAACTGTCTTGCAATTCACCCTGTTCAGCAATAGGGCTTATGTTCAGCTGCTTTCCACTCCTCAAGGTAACTGCACTCACATTCTCCCTCGGGTTGACTACCGTTTGTGACGGTAGTTTCCCCGAATCGCGAGCCTCTAGATTACTCACAGCTTGAGCAATTTGTGCCACTTGCTTCTCAAGATTCTGGATGGATGAATTTATTTCAGCATCCTTCTGCATGATCGACTGAGCCAATGACTTGATCATGTCTTCAGCTGACATGGTTTGTCTAGGGTTGTATTGTGGCCTCGGTTGTTGTTGTGGTTGTAGGAGGTGGGGATTCTGAACATTTTGCTGATTACTCCACCTGAGATTTGGATGATCTCTATATCTTGGGTTGTAGGTGTTAGAGAATGGATCATATTTTGGTCTTGGTTGCCATCCTCCTACAGCATTCACCTCGGCATTTGACTCCTGAAGCATTGGGCATAGATCATTTGGATGTCCCACTTCATTACAAATTCCACATGGTCTGGCTTGTGGTGGAGTGCCATTCAGCATAAAGCACTTCATCATTTCCTTCAACTCATTCACATCAGATTCAATCTTGGACGAAGAACCCACAGCCTTGAGACTCTCTCTTTTGCTAAATTGCCTGGAGCCTTCAGATAGCTCCTGAAACATCTCAAAAGCTTAGGGAGGAGTTTTGTTCAGAATATTACCTCCACAAGCGGCATTCACCATCCTACGCTCCTCATCCGAGAGGCCATTGAACAAGTAGAGGATGAGATCTTGATCACTGTAACCATGGTATGGGCAACTTACACATAACCGCTTGAATCTCTCGTAATACTCATACAAGCTTTCAGACGCTTGTTGTTCAATAGTAGCAATGGCTCTCTTTAGACTATTCAGCTTTGTGGTCGGGAAGTATTTCTCAAGAAAAGCTTTCTTCATTTCGGCCCATGTCGTGATGCTTCCCGGGGCAAGATAGTAGAGCCAATCATTTGCACAATCCTTCAAAGTGAACCCAAACGCTCTCAACATGATGGTGTCAGCAGTAACACCCATTGGCTTCATGCTAGAACATACCGCATGAAATTGCGCTAAGTGCTTGTTCGGGTCTTCTCCAGCAAGTCCATGGAAATGAGGTAACTAATGGATCAATCCTGCCTTTAGCTCAAAGTTCACTCCTTCAGCTAACTCAGGAATGGTTATAGCCAAAGGTTGTTGCTCCAAGTTTGGGGCGGTTAGCTGTCTCAACGTCCTATCAGCCATCTCTGTTTGGTTCAGAAGTTCACGGGTTGCTCTTCGATTCCTGAAAAATGTCCGCTCAATTTCTGGATCACAATCAAGAATGGGAGAATCAGTAGCACGGGTGTGAACCATACAGAAGGTTCACACCAAAAGTTGATAAACAAACAATTACAAAGAGAAAGAACAATTATTAATTCCCCGGCAACGGCGCCAAATTTGATAAAATTTTTCAGTCGTGCACGCTATCAAAGTAATCCTAATATGCAACTAGAGTATAGCATGCAAGTAAGGAGTCGAACCCAAGGGAATTAACACGTCAATTTCTATGTAATTACTAATTTATCAACTTTAAAGAACAAATGGGGGGGATTGTTTTTTCTACTAAGACTACTCAAATAAAATAACACCAAAATCAAGTTTAAGAAAATAAGATTAAAAGAAGTTTCACCTAGCAAGTTTCCACACAACAATTAACCAAGTTGATCATCGATTCTTCTCATGTTCATATTTATCCTATGGATTGTTCCAATTCTGATCTTGTTTATATTAACAAGCCAACCGGTCTTGCTAACACTTACCAATTGATAACCTAGAAGACCTTCTAAGTTGGTTCAATCAATAGCATAAAGCGTAAGATTAACGGATTGTAAACAAAGACTCAACACCGCAAGTATGTCATGCAAATCAATTTCCTTTTCACAATTGAACTCAATTTACCAATTTCATGCAATTGTGATTGCTACCTATGATTAGGGATTCCACCGTCTATCCCAAATCTAGCACTTAAATTACTATAGATTTAAACTAGGAGATCAATCTAGCCAAATAGATAGTAATAGAAATATGCTCAAGGAAATCAATACCAAATCCAAAGGGGTGAACAAGAGAGATGAACCTTACAACCAGATTAACTGTGTGCTTCCACGCTAGGCAAAACAAGGGTTTAGTTCTTGCTCATGTTCTTCACAAACTTTGAATCCAAAAGAAAGACAAAAGAAAACTAAAAATGTTCTTCAGAGAAAACACAGGGAGATCGGGGTGGCTACCAGTCTGGACGTGGCTCCTTCTAAACCTAATCCGAGCCCAATTAATTACCAATTAACTCAGCAAAACGAAACCGCCAAGCAGTTGAAGAAAACGGAGACTGTTCAGTCGCACAGCAAACCGCGGGCGGCCGCGAGCGCGGGAGGTCGCGGTTTTTGGCTCCCCAACATTCTGTTAAAATCTGATAACAGCGACCAGAAGCGATCGCGGGAGGTCGCGGTTATCGGCTCGCCAATGTTCTGCTGGAGTCTTATAACCGCGATCGCGGTAGGTCGCTTGGGCTCGCGGTTTCCACTCCAGCAACTTCTGTCTTCTGATCACCAGCTTCCTTCATGGTTCCAGACACCGTCTTCAACTCGCAAGTGCTTCCAAAAACATCCACAATGCAGCTCCGCACCTCAAACACCAACTTACTTCCAAAACTTTGTAAATCCTATGATTTAACCACTTCTCACCTTTTCTCCGGATTACAGAAATATCCCATAAATCAAATCCAAATCTCCTCAATAATATGCTAATAACTACTAGTTGCGCTATGTAAAATACCGCTTATCAATGACTCGACTAGGCAACAAATATTGGACTTAGTTTGGTCTAATGCTGACTGCTTTGCGTGGTCACATGAAGACATGGTCGGGATATCTCCAAACATTATTACTCATAAATTAAATGTAGATCCATCTCACCCTCCTGTGAAGCAAAAGCACAAGAAATTCGCCCCCGAGCGGAATAAGATCATCGACGACGAAGTCAGGAGCCTGCTAGAAACAGGAAAGATAAGAGAAGTCGACTATCCCGATTGGCTAGCCAACGTGGTTGTGGTCCAAAAGAAAAACGGCAAGTGGAGAGTTTGCATCGACTTCACCGACCTTAACAAAGCATGTCCCAAGGACTCCTTCCCACTCCCCCATATCGACGCCATGGTCGACGCGACAGCAGGACACGAAATGCTATCCTTCATGGATGCGTTCAGTGGATACAATCAGATCCTCATGGAACCAGAAGACCAAGAAAAAACGGCGTTCGTCACAAGTCAAGGTATTTATTGTTACAAAGTAATTCCCTTCGGACTAAAAAATGCAGGGGCTACTTATCAACGACTAGTCAACAAGATGTTCAAAGACCGGATTGGGGACACAATGGAAGTCTACATAGATGACATACCGGTCAAGTCAAAAAAGAAGAAGGATCACGTCGATCACCTCTGCGACGGCTTCGAGGTACTGAAAATATTTAATATGAAACTAAGTCCTATGAAATGCTCTTTCGGAGTTTTGTCATGGAAATTCTTGGGATATATGGTGACACAAAGAGGAATAGAGGCCAGCCCGGAGCAGGTCAAAGCCATCATCAACCTCTGATCTCCTCGATGCGTCAAGGACATACAAAAGCTGACAGGTCGAATAGTAGCCCTAAACAGGTTTATCTCAAAGTCGTCGGACAAGTGCAAACCCTTCCACGACGCTCTCAGAAAGAACAAGTCCTTTCAATGGACGAAAGAACATGAAGTCGCATTTCAAGATCTGAAGAAGTACCTGGCCAGCCCCCTACTGTTAGCAAAGCCTAAAGACGACGAGCCACTACTATTGTACCTAGCAGTGTCGGAATCTGCTGTAAGCGCAGTGCTGGTCAGAGAAGAAGACGGCAAGCAATCGCCGATCTACTATGTCAGTCGAACGCTACTCCCAGCAGAAATGAGGTATTCGTCACTGGAAACACTCGTCCTAGCATTGGTAATGGCATCGAACAAACTTAAACCCTACTTCGAATCTCATACTATAATTGTTCGCACTAACCATCCCATGAGAGCAGTCATGAGGAAACCAGAATTCACAAGACGAATGGCTAAATGGGCCATACACCTCAGTGGTTACGAGATCGAATACGAGCCCAGGACGGCGATCAAGTCCCAGGCGTTGGCTGATTTTGTGGCAGATTTCAGTCTGACCCTTGAACAGGAAGCCATCAAAGAAGCAACACAATTGCTCGCAACAGAAGAAACAGTTAAATGGGAGCTCCACACAGATGGCGCGTTGAATGCTAGAGGATCAGGGCTGGGGGTCGTGCTAAAATTGCCACAAGGGGACAAGATAGCCCAAGCCGTAAGATGCGAATGGGACGCGACTAACAATGAAGCCGAATACGAAGCACTCGTATTTGGGCTCACTTTGGCACGCGACCTAGGAGTCCAAGAAATCGAAGTCATTTACGACTCCCTCCTAGTTGTGAATCAAATTCAAGGGTCATACAACGCCAAGGACGACAGAATGATAGCATATCTGGACGTGGTCAAGAAACTGATCGACCAATTCCGAAAGTTCGACATTAGACATGTTCCTAGAGATCTCAACGCTCAGGCCGATGCACTAGCCAACCTAGGGTCCGTCTTGGATCCGAATGAATTCCCAAATATCCCACTGGCAAACGTCACGACACCAGTTGTTCCAAAAACACCCAAGGATCTGAGCACACTGCTGGAAGAACTTGTCTCATTAGAATAGGCGACCGATCAGAAGAAGACATTGTCAACGGTCATGATGATTGGACGCTACCTTACGTCAAAAGGCCAAAAGATGGCACCCTGCCCAATGACAAAACAGAAGCAAAAAGGCTAAAGGTACGAGCTCTTTCCTTCGACATTATAAGTGATGTCTTGTTCAAAAGATCTGTCACAGGGATACTCCTACGATGCCTCAAGACTCCGGAAGTCAAACGCATCCTACAATCATTACATGAAGGAGAATGCGGCAACCACACCGGAGGACGAAGCCTCTCGGGGAAAGCCCTGTGAACGGGATACTACTGGCCCATAATGAATAGAGATGCGATGGAATACACCAAGAAATGTGACGCCTGCCAACGACACGCACCCGTTCCACATCAACCCTCAGAACTCCTCCATCCGACTTTAGCACCATGGCCCTTCATGAGGAGGGGGATGGACATCGTCGGAAAACTCCCACCGGCATCGGGCCAACGGGTCTTCTTCCTTGCCATGACAGACTATTTTTCCAAATGGATCGAAGCTGAAGCCTATCGAGAGGTAAAAGATCAACATGTCATTTCATTTATAAAACGCAATATCCTGTGCAGATTTGGTGTCCCGTCAGAAATCGTGTGCGACAATGGCTCCCAGTTCATCAGTCATAAGACTCGAGCCTTCTGCGACCAGTGGAATATCAAACTGGTCACATCCACTCCTCGATACCCGTAATCCAACGGACAACCCGAGTCTAGCAACAAAATCATCATCAACAACCTCAAGAAACGCCTCACACGGGCTAAAGGAAAATGGGCAGACGAACTTCCCCTCATCCTCTGGTTCGACAGGACAACTCCAAAGAACGCTATCGGACAATCACCGTTCTCACTCGTCTACGGAAGCAAAGCGGTCATTCCCGCCGAACTGCTAGTTCTGACCGCTCGTTACAGTCTCTAGACGAATGAACAAAACGACGTCGAACTATCACACAACTTAGACACGATCGATGAGACTAGAAAAAAAGCTAGAATTAGAATGGTCAGGTTCCAGCAGCAAGTTGCAAGGAGTTACAACAAGAATGTCCAGACCAAGGTCTTCAAAGTTGGCGATTGGGTCCTTAGAAATACATTCCAGAACACTAAGGATCCGACCAACGGCAAGCTCGCACCGCAATGGGAAGGTCCCTACGTCCTCAAAGAAGTAGTCGGACAGGGAGCATATCGACTGGAAGATAAAGACGGACAACCGATCCCAAGAAGCTGGAATGCTACACATCTAAAGTTGTATCACTTCTGACCCCATCTGGTAAAGAACTAAGAACCCTCTCAATTTTTGTATGTTATTCGTTGTTATGAACTCGATTCTATTTCGTGAACCTAACACTTACATCTAGCAAGGATACGTTCTTGTGACCATAAGTACAGGACAACACAAAAACAAGCTGGATCCAGTCACACACAAAAGCGCTTACATTACATTTACACGATCGATCGGAACACGAGGAGAAGAATACCAGAGGCACAGTGGCACACCACCTGCCTTATACAATACATAAGGTCGAACACCTTATTACATTTACGCAATAAAAACATATTGCTTTCCTCCTCGGAACAACATTAAGTCATGACTAAACATAAACATATACACTTGCAGGCCTCCCTTTTCTTACATGACACGGAAAGCCCTACTCGACGGAGCATACAGGCAAATCCGACACAAATCAAAGGCGTCGTGACTATCTTCTCTAAAAGAGTCCGACAAACATTTAGACATAGAACAAGGTCGACCCTTTGTAAAACAGATTATGTCAATAAAAAAGAATCTAATTCTTTTTACATCCATGCGACCCGCGATGGTGGACGGGTTGCCAAAACATATTGTCTGCCTACACACATGTAGGACTTCAAAACTATCCTAAAAACATTATATGCGACCCGCGATGATGGACGGGTCGCCAAACCAAGAGTACTTCACCCACACATAGGTGAAACCACAAGTCATTTGCAAAAAGTTCATAAAAAAAAGAGAACGAAGAACTAGGAGTCAAGAGTCGCATCATTACCTTCGGCAGGAGCCAGGTCAGACGAAGGCTGGGGCTCAGACGGCACAATAGGAGCAGCGCCGCTGGAATGAACTTCATCTTCACCAGCGCTCTCATCGGGAAACTCCTCTTCGATGTCGGCCAGTCAAAACAGCTCTACCCCCGGATTCCCCTTGGGAAACAAGGTATCCATATTTCCTTTCTCCGTCTTCAAGTCCCAAGCCTCGTGCTTGCCCTCTTCAAACTCCTCAACCATTTCGACGCGCAACTTCAATGCATAAAAGGTACCAACATCGCATGCAATTTGACCAACATCGATCCTAGCTTGCTTGACCTTCTCCTCGACTCCAACTCGGCTCTCGTCGAGTTCTTTCCGACAAAAGTCTAACGTGTCTTGACGAGCCTTCAGTTCCCCCGTGAAACGGCGTTCAGCCTCCTTGAAACGGCTCTCAGCTCCCTTCACCTTGGTCTTCAACACCGCCAAGTCAGATTCCGATTTGGCAGCCCTTTCCCCAGCTTTGGAAACCATCTCCTTCGCGCCAAAATAGGCACCCAAGAGAAACTGGAAGGTCTACAAGATGTAAAAAAAAGAAAAAAACATGTGAAAAGTCACCCAGTGGAAAAATCGATAAAAGAGACAAGACTTGACAAAAACATACCTTTCAAGCGGAATAACTGGCCTCGCCAATACAGTCCAGAGGTGAAAGACCATCGACTTCCGATTTCAAAGTCGGGTCCTGGGCCTGGAATAGATCAGCAATCGATCGCCCGACCAAATCAATCCTTTCGATGCCAGAAGGGATCTCCGGTCTCTTCTTTGGAACATACAGAATGGTCTTCTCAGCATCAGGGGAAATGACTGCCTTTCTCTTGTCGCCGACCTTCGATGGAGGACCAAATCCGACAGGCGTTGACTTATTCGACAAAGCTCTAGCCGCCGCCAACTTCTGTTCGATCAAACCTTTCCCAGACACGCCCTTTAAACATGCACTCGACCGACCAATACGAGACGATGTCACACCAAACAGAAACAAAATTATGAATACGGCACATAAAAACACGAGCAAACCAAACAAAAGACTTACGCTTGACAAGAGAAGACGAAGGGGCCGACATAGCGTCTTGAGTCGTCGGACCAGCAGATAACAAATTGATGTTCATGAACTTTCGCTTCGACAAAGGAATCTCAAGCAGAATGTTGGTCAGACTCTCCGATTTAGCGTCGACTTCTAGGTCCTCAGGTTCATGAATTGCATAAAGAAAGGGGTAAGCACGAAGTTAAAACATATCTAGAAAACAAAAACAAAAGAAAGGTGCGTACTTTCGACCTGCCACTCCGTCAGCAAGAACGAACAATCACCCCCCTTTTTCAAAGACAACTGCTCGACGAAAAAGAACTTTGACCCCCATCCACGGTCGTTTACATCCAGATTCGACACCAACGGTTTCCGGGCCTGACGCCTATGCAACTGAACCCGGGAAGAACTCTTCGACCCCAAGGCGTAGTTGTACCATAGGGCGTCAAAGTCAAAGCTAATCCCCGACTTCAAATTCAAGAGATCCAAAACCCTCAGAACCCGCCACGCCTGTGGCATGACTTGACACGGCACAAGCGCCAGAGTCGCAAAGAAATCATGTACGAGGGGAGTAAACGGGAATCTGTGCCCAATCCGAAACGGATAAGCATAAAAACATATCCACCCCTCATATTTAGCGTCTTCTCTCTCATCCGGGTGAGGAAGCCTCGCGACCGTCTCTGGTGGAAAACCACCGACCTGGAGAATCTGCTCCAAATCCGCCTCTGTCAAAGTCCTCGTCAGGGCGTCGGCCTCCTTCAACAAGAAAAGGAGGGAACCATCGTTTTTGCTCGAACAAGTGGCGGACGATTCTGTGGAGCAAATGGAGACCATGTCTAAAATGGAGAGAGGGGGAAATCGGAAAGCAATCTTGAAAAGATCCTAAAGACTTACCAAAAGCAAAGAGACGCAAAGAGATCAGAAAGAAAGAAGATGAAAACGTCTGCCGGTTTACTTAGAATTTATAGAGGGAAGGCTAGAGGCTTAGGCTGTCCCATTGTGCCATACGATTATCACCACGTCGACCCTCGCATGTCGCGCCCGAATCGGATGGTGGAGGTCGTGTAGAGTGGAAGTCGTTTGGGCTCCCGCTCATGGCTGCCTTGAGCCCAAAACAACTTGGGGCTATTATTGGGCCTAAAATGCTCTAAAGGCACCGATCGAGAACAAATTGGGCCAACCTCAGTTGAAGGAGTGGGCCGAGAAGATTGAAGAAAGGCGTCATACGCTCCTCAAACGAATAAGATCTGACCAATCCCGAGAATCTCGCCCAAAGCCTTAACTACTCAATCCCAAGCAAACGGCAACCAATTCAAGTACAAGATTAGGGGTGTCATTAAGAGGAAGATCCCAGAGATTATGCTCGGCAGTAAATGGAGAGATCTCACAAAAATAGTAACGGTTAAGGGAAAAAGTCCATAAATAGACCGTGAAGAGGTTGGGCAGGGGACGATCGACACTAGACACGTTTACAAAACAACATTCATCAACTCAGCTCTTGAAAAGCTTACTAACTCACTGGTTCTCGTTGAGTTCTTTCGGTACATCATCCGACTGCGAACAGTCGAGTCACCAGAATAACCAGTCGGACAAGACCTGATCTTCTATTCCTTGAGGATAAGTTGTAAATCGATTCATTTCAGTTATCACTTCATCAATACATCATATTATAATCTTGCTCCTATTTCATACTTAGTTGATTGTTTATTTGGTTTGGAATTATCACACTATATCTGATCGACTCGTTACCCCGTCTAAGGCGATTTAGGTTGATTGATCTTTTCGCCCCAAAACAGGAACCGTATGAAGAGAAGACTCCAAAGAAATTGAGTCTTATGGGAAATGTATGACAATTGTTTGGGAACGTTAAGTTTTCACACAAGTTTAAAACACGACCTTGATTATTTGGGTCCACGACCAACCTCACCGCGTAATGCGAATCCAGATTGGAAAGAAGACTTACTCTAACAAGAGTCCGGGCGGTTTCCACATTGTATTCCCCGCCCGAGGGTATATTAATTATGTACATATCAGCACTTATCTTATTTAATTCCAAAACATACATTCACGTTACAACTTTTAGTTCAGATCATCTCGATACGAGAGATATTTTGGGAATGAATCCCGATTGTTGGCACCAGCTGAGTGCACCTACCCTGAATAAGGGTACGGTCATGACCAGAAGTACTAGGGCAAAATCCTCCTAATACCAGTTATAAAGAAACGACTAGACCTCGCAAGGTACATAGCATTCCTACGAATACTCGTTCTAACTACACATGAGTTCACACATAAATCCACACCAAAATCCATTACGGTAATATCATGAAGAACTATATAATAGCGTTGTTTCTAGCAATATATATAACCTATTATAGATTCATATTTAAACACATTGTTTTATCAAATCTGTTCCCAAACTTAAAACAACAATTTTATTCCATCTTAATTAACAATCAAATAATTGATAATCAAGGGGAAATATGGAATAATGATCAAGAGCGAACCGACACTTGCCTTTAGTTTAGACGAATGAAGAGACCGGGTTTGAGATCTGGAACTTGAATCTGAGTACGGATTCCTACAACGACGATGAGTCATAAAACAAAACCCTAAGTTAGATACGATACGAAAAGAAACGAAGATACGAAACGAGTAAGTCTTTGCAGGGCAAAGCCGCGGCCGTGGTTACCATGGCCGCGATCGCGCTTTGCAGGGCAAAGCCGCGGTCGTGGTTTTCTGGGCCAACCCTGCGGTCACGGTGGATGGAGTTACGGCCGCGGATCTCTATCCCGACGCGAGGTTAGGCGGCTTCGAAGCCTTACCGACGACGACGATGAGGCTTGTTCTCCACCACCGCGTATCACCACCACTCCAAGGCTTTACAAGGCTGCCAGCGACTTCCTCTGGCGACTACTAAAACTCCGACGACGAAAACCAACTTCGGTGATAACGAACTTAAATGGGAGAGAGAAATGGAAGCAGCTGGATGATGGAGAAGAGCCACACCAAGCTCCTTGTATAGGCTTAGGGGAGAGGGATTTTACCCCAGCCCGACACTCCAACCGATTCACATCCCCGGCGTTAGGAGCACAAGGAGAAAGCCAGACGTCGGCCTTCTGGAAGCTCTAGGAAGACGAAGATCCGAGAAGCCCGCGATCATGATTTCAGAACCGCGATCGCGGTTTGCCTATAGGCAAAACCACGCCTGCGGTTTCGAAACCGCAGTCGCGACACTACCGCGCTTGCGCTTCTGGGTCCTTGGTCGCGGTTCTTGCTCGAGGTCATGCTAAAACTTATTATTTTTAGTACTCCCCAAATTCTTTAAGACCCAAAATCTTATTAAACGTATATTATTATGTTCAAATGATTCTTACAGAGGTTACAGAAATTACCCAACACGTCTTGCTTACAAAACGATAGTTGGGACTTTTAGGGGTTATTACAATACCTCCCCCTTAAAAACAATCGACCCCGAAACTAGGCCGAAAACAGCTCGGCAAAACGACCAAGCATATCAGACTCAGTCTCCCAGGTTTCCCAAGTTACCTCCTCAGATCCCGACTTGGACCAGAGGATCTGCACTAATGGTACCACCTTGTTCCTTAAGTGTTTCTCACGGCGTTCGAGAATATGCACAGGTCTCTCCTCATACGTACCATTTGCCTGAATCTCGATGTCATCAAAACTCAGCACATGAGACACATCTGTCACATACTTCCTTAGCAGAGACACGTGGAACACGTTATGCACCGGATGCGCCGACGGCGGCAATGCTAAACGGTATGCTAAAGATCCAACTCTGGCAAGGATCTCAAACGGTCCCACGTAGCGAGAGTTGAGCTTCCCACGCTTGTCGAACCTAAACACACCCTTGGATGGCGACACCTTGACAAAGACCTTGTCACCAACATCAAACTCATATGGCATCCTTCTGACTCTGAGTCGTTGGCAACCCCGTGACGAAATCCATCGCAATATCCTCCCACTTCCACTCTGACACTGGGAGAGGTTGCATTTCACCACCTGGTCTGCGGTGTTCAATCTTGACCTTCTGACAAGTCAAGCATCTCACCACAAATTCTGCTGCGTCCCACTTCATGTTGGGCGACCAGAATTTCTTTCTGAGGTCTTTGTACATCTTACTGGATCCCGGATGTACATAATAAGCTGACAAATAGGCCTCCTTCATTACCAATTGACGAAGGCCATCTACGTTAGGCACACAGATCCGGTCCTGAAACCAGAGTGATCCATCATCTTGAATCACGAATCTCGGAGCTTTTCCATCCACCACTTCACTGCTCAACTTCACTAAGATCACATCATTAACCTGCTTCTCCTTGATCTGATCGAGTAGCGTAGCCTGAATCTCCAACATACTCAGACATCCTCGACGTTGATCATACAAGACATCAATATCGCACAATCCTTGACACAGTTTGGTTTGGGCAGTGAGCAGAGCTACTACGGTCTCGTGCGGCGTCTTCCGGCTTAAAGCATCGGCTACCACGTTAGCCTTGCCCGGATGATACAGCAACTCGATGTCGTAATCCTTGAGTAGCTCTAACCAGCGACGTTGCCTCATATTCAACTCCTTCTGAGTGAACACATACTTGAGATTCTTATGGTCGGTAAAGATATGCAATCTAACACCATAGAGATAGTGCCTCCAAATCTTCAGCGCGAAAACCACAACCACTAACTCCAGATCATGCATTGGGTAGTTTTCTTCATAGGTCTTCAATTGCCGAGATACGTATGCAATAACCTTTCCCTTTTGCATTAATACACATACTAACCCATGCTTTGAAGCGTCACTATAGATCACATAACCATCAGTTCCTTCCGGTAGCGCCAAAAGCGGTGCGGACGTCAGGCACTTTTTCAACTTTTGAAAACTTGCCTCGCACTTGTCATCCCATATGAACATCTTATGGACCTTGCGGAGCAACCCGGTCATGGGTAGAGCAATCTTTGAAAATCCCTCCACGAACCGTATGTAATAACCTGCAAGTCCCAAGAAACTGCGCACCTCCTTCACGTTCTGAGGTCGATTCCAGTCGGCTACCGCCTCAATCTTTTGAGGGTCGACCATAACCCCATTCTCATTAATCACATGGCCCAAGAAAGTCACTTCCTTAATCCAGAAGTCACATTTAGACAACTTTACATATAGCTGATTTTGTCTAAGGACCGAAAATGTGATACGAAGATGCTCCTCATGAGCCTCTTCGCTCAGAGAGTAGATCAGGATATCGTCGATGAATACCACCACGAACTTTTCCATGTACTGGTGGAAACATCTGTGCATCAGATCCATGAAGACTTCTGGAGCATTTGTAAGCCCAAATGCATGACTACGAACTCGTAGTGTCCATATCTCGTCCGGAATGTTGTCCTCAGAATATCTTCCTCACGAATCCTGAGCTGATGGTAACCAGATCTCAGATCGATCTTGGAAAAGACTTTTGCTCCCTACAGTTGATCCAAGAGATCATCTATCCTAGGCAACAGATACTTATTCTTGATAGTGACCTTGTTCAACTCTCGATAGTCGATACAAAGTCTGAACGAACCATCATTTTTCTTGACAAACAAGACAGGAGCGCCCCAAGGCGATGCACTCGGCCTTATATATCCTTGCTCGAGTAGGTCCTCAAGATGTTTCTTCAACTGTTGCATCTCCGCTGGAGCCATCCGATAAGGTGCTTTAGAAATCGGTGAGGTTTCAGGCTCTAGATCAATAGTGAACTCTACGTCACGATTCGAGGGTAAACCGAAAATCTCATCAGGAAAAACATCCGGATACTCGCATATGACAGGAACATCATGAACTGAAGTCTCATCCTTCTTGGTCTTATCCAGATAGCACAGGTACCCGACACAACCTTGTCGAAGTAGCTTACACGCAGCCATCGCATTGATAAGCTTTCCGTTATCAGTGTCATTACGACCCTTGAACTTGCACACAAACTGGCCCCCAGATGAAACTGTCACTGTCCTTGAGCTAAAATCGATTACCGCCCCGTGACGCGTCAGCCAATCCATCCCGAGAATGATGTCGTATGGAGCCATGGCTATACAAATCAAGTCGGCCTCGAACTTCCGATCTTGAATAGTAATCAGAAATTTCGACAGTCGCTTGGTCCCTACTAATTGTTCATCATTGAGAAGATTCACCACAAATGGTTCGAAAGATTCATTGCACTTTAACCCTAACTTACTCACACACTTCTCCGAAATATAGGAATGAGTGGCACCAGAATCAAACAATATAAACACGGATGTAGAGTGAAGGTATAAAGTACCTTAAGCAATCCGAGCGTTGGGTCCGTCAGCCTCGCGCATCTCATACATCCGCTGACCCTGACCCACTAGAGCACATGGGGCCTTCCCCTTATTCTGATCAGTTGTCTGCATCGAGGTACTAGGAGCTCTAACAGGCTTGAATCGGGGTCGGTTGTTATGGCTAACTAACCCTTGTTGCGACTCAGCCTCCTTCTACCTCTTTTGAGGATAAAAAGTCTGTAATTGCCCATCCTTCCCACAAGCAAAGCACGTCCTCCTACACTTCGGGCACTCATTGCTCTTATGCCCCGGCGTTCCACAATTATAACACTGAATCGTGTTCTTACCCTGGCCCGAGCATTGAGTAGGACCTGACTGCGTCACCTCAGTTCTTGCTCGACTAGACTTGGCAAAGTGTGACGGCGGTGCAGGTTGTTTAAACCCACTAGCCTGAGGATGGCTCTGCGCCGGTCTCTGGCGATTACGCTTCTTTGCCGACTCCTCTAGAGTCACTTTAAGCTTATAGGCGGCGTCCATATACTGCTCTAGAGTAGTGCAGCCATGGCGCACCATCAATGGCTTAATATCCGGGTTCATCCACTCATGGAAATGCCAGATCTTCTGCTCCTCACTCGACACTTCCGGTCCAGCATATTGCAACAGGTGATTAAACTTAGCTGCAAGCTCAGTCACCTTCAACCCATCGGTCTTAGGGTAAAGGAACTCCTTATGTTTCTCCTCCCTCATAGCACGGGAAAAGAAACGGTCGGTCATCTTTGTCTTGAACATACCCTAATTCAACGCGGGATATTCAGCTAATCCAGTGCTCTCCCACCATTCGCTAGCCACATCCTTGAGTAGAAAGGAGGCAATGTGCACTTTCTCAGCCTCAGTGCAATCAATGTTCCTGAACAACTGCTCCATATACGAGAACCAATACGCTACTCTGACTGGTTCACCGATACCGTCATAATTGTTCGGCCTCATCGAGCTAATGGCCTTCAAGGCCCGACTGATATGTGTCATTTCATGCACCTTTACTAGCAATTATTAGCATTATTTGGAGGAGTTTATGATCAGATTTGAGGATAAGTCTGTAATCCAGAAGATGTGGAGAGAATTGAAGATATCCAGGGATTTGCAGCTTAGATGGAGATGATGAAGATGGATGAGGATCCGCTTGAAGACTAATTGGAGAAGGCTACCAACACTTGGTAGTATAGAAGAGTGGAAGAGAAAAAGAAGAGCTGAAGAAAGGAGTGGGCGAACTGTCACCGCCCCGCGCCAGAGCCACCGCGACCCGGCGGTGGGTCTCAGAGAAGAGCTGGTCGCGCCAGAAGAAGCCACCGCCCCGCGGTGGGCACACGTAACGCCTCGCGGCTAGAAGACATTATTTCCTTATTTTGCATTTTCGGATTTCCTTTTTATTATTTTATTTCCTTTACTATTTTCGTTAGGTTAAACTTATTTCCTAAGCCTATTTAAGACCTCTTTCTAGGTTAAGAGGCAGACACTTTATATTTTACTTTACATCAGACTTTTAGCATCATTGTTTTTTCTTTCTCATTAGGGTTTCATTTGCATCTGAATGGAGCACTAATTTCCTTTTGTTCTACTAGACGTTTGAAGCAATACAGTTGATGTGTTTGTGAGATTTCTATTCCTTGTTCCTATTCTTATATGTGTTGGTTTGATTCTCTTGGTTATATTGAATATTGATTCATTGTTATTCTTCATAGCCTGATCAACTAGGTTGAGTAATATTTATCAATTGCTAGGGTTTGCATATAGTGAAATACGAGTGCATATCTAGTAGCATACATGATTGTTGCATATAGTGGAATACGAGTGCGCAATTGTGAGTTAGAATCATTTGCATGTTAACTAGTAAGGTTTTCTTCTATTTGCATGTATCCTATATCCTTGTGTGCATTGCTATTTCTTTATTAGTGGTAAGGTTTTCTTCCATTGATATTGTAGTAAGTACTATCAACAACTGTCTGAATTGGTAGTTAATCAAGATCAGGGTGGGAACAACCATAAGAATAGTGAAAGAACTTGGATTTATTAGATTTCTGTGATCAAATTACATCTCTATATTGTGGATCTCGTTCTAGGGGAACTACTTTCCCCAATCATATTCTCAAATCAACTAAACCTGTTTACTTTGCTCTGCTTGATAACCAAAACCCCCTTTCCTTGTTACTTGTTAATCATAATTGCATACTTCATCAGATCTTCCCTGTGGGTTCGACCCTTACTTGCTTGCTATACATCTGTTTAGTAGGTTGTTAGGACTTTTACTTTGACTAGGCCATTCAACGATATTTGCATTGCATATTTCGGCCACGACAAATTTGGCGCCGTTCCGGGGAAGTTTTATGTTTTGTTGTTTGTTTTTGTGATTGATTTTGGTGGAGACCTATCTTATGGTCGACACTCATAGTACTGACTCTCCTCTAGCTGCTTTTGATCGAGAAATTGATAGATCTTTCCGTGCGAACCTACGCGATCAAGGAGAAGAAGAAGCCGAGGTTAAGACAGTTAAGACCGTTGAGCCAGTTGACATCCCTCCTGCTGCAATGGCCGAAACTCTAAGAGAGCTTACTGAACCAAACATTGGGGCACAACCCCCCTTGGCTGTCATCATTCCTGCACTTGACGTAGGGGTGAACTTTGAGCTGAAATCTGGTGTTGTTGCTTATCTCCCGAAATTCCATGGTTTGAGTGGAGAGGACCCGATATCTCATCTGGGTAAATTCCACAATGTCTGCATGACTATGAAGCCAAGGAATGTGACGGAGGATCAAATCAAGATGAGAGCCTTTGGTTTTTCTTTGCTAGACTCTGCTAGCGACTGGTATTATCACTTTCCGCCACGGACCATAGATACCTGGACTAAACTGCACAAGGCGTTTCTTGACAAGTACTTCCCAACAAACAAGGTGAATGCTTTGAAAAAGGCAATTGCTAACATTGAGCAGGGTGTTGATGAGACGCTATATGACTATCTTGAGCGGTACAAGAGGCTTTGCTCTAGTTGCCCGTTCCACGGATACGCCAAACAGGATCTTGTTCTATACTTACACAATGGCCTGCTCGGTCAAGAGAGAAGAATGGTTGACGCTGCATGCGGTGGGAGCATACTCAATCTGACACCGGACGCAGCCATGGAAAGATTTCAGGAGATGAGTGAGAGTACCAGGAGCTTTGGTAAGACGTACCAGAGAAAGGCAGTCAATGCTGTGACTCCTGTAGGACCTAGCCCTGTGCTGAATGAGTTAGCTGAGTTGAAGGAGATGGTGAAGAGAATGGCGAACCAAAACACTCCTCAACAAGTCAAAGCATGTGGGATTTGCTGTGATCAATTCCACCCTACTGATATTTGTCCTCAGCTGCAAGAGGAAGGTATTGCTGAAGTGAATGCTGTAGGAGGTTACAGACCCCCTAGACCGCAGTTTGGTGGATAATCCAACTACAATCCGAGAGGGCGTGACCACCCAGGCTTCCGGTGGAGCGACCCACAAGGTGGTCAACAGCCGGCACAATAGCAATACCAGCAGAGAGCCCCATACCAACAGAGGCCTCTAGACCAAAACTCTAGTGCTACTACTGAAGAGTTGCTAAAGACCTTGACTCAGCACTTCGCCACTCATGTGCAGACTACTGAGTCAAGCATAAAGAATATGGAGAGGCAGATTAGCCAACTGGCTGATGTTGTGACCAAGATTGACCAAAGGACATCTAATTCCTTGCCATCTCAGACCACAGTGAATCCAAGGGAAAATGTGAGTGCCATCACCCTCAGAAGTGGTAAGCAACTGGTCGTTCCTCCTATTGCTGGAAAGGAGAGCGAATTTGAGATGGAGAATATCGGTCACCGCCCCGCGGTGGACTCCAACGTGACCCGGCGGCGAGTTGGATCTGAGGCCAGTGAATAGGCATGCATGTCACCGCCCCGCGGCGACACTGACCGCAACCCGGTGGCAAGCCTCAGTAATCCCACTGCGACCTCACCGCCCCACGGCAATGACCACCGCCCCACGGTGAGACTACCGCGACCCGGCCTCTAAAATCCAAGCGCCACCGAAGAGGTTTGCGTTGATAATTATGTTCGTCCGGTTTTTCCCCCTCTCGGTTCCGAGAAGCCACCAGCACCTTTTCCCGAGGCGATAAAAGCTAGAAGGGTCGCCGACAACGACGTTAATTAAGGAGCTGTCCGGGAGGCAACCCGAGGTAGTTTTCCTTAATTTTTCTTTTCTCCTAGATTAATTCTGTAATTCCTTTTGCTTTATTTCGTTTGCCTGTCACTAACATTTCAGGTACGAAAGTAAATGGAGAGGAGACGGTGCTCCCGGTTACCTCACCGCGACCCGGTGACAAGTCCGCCGCCCCGCGGTGGATGTCTGGTATATTTCCTACCAACCCCTCTTATTCTTGGTCCGAATCTAGCCTCCAATTACATTAACCTTGAGTTTCTTTGCCCAATTTGGAGTTTAGCCTCACAAAAGAGCCAAACACAAACCTCGCCGCCTCGCGTCGCCCACCACCGCGTCGCCTGCCACCGCCCCGCGGCGACCCCCACCGCGACCCGGCATGAAGTCCCAGTTACCCCACCGCGACCCGGCGGCACATCCACCGCCCCACGGCGAGACTACCAGGCTGTGTGTTTTTCGCTCGTTTGTAAATCCTCTTTGGTCGACCTTTGTTTTGAGCATCTCAATTCATTACTTATGGCACCTAGAGGTAGGAAGCAGGTCTCTACGAGGGATGAGAATGAGGTGTATAACGTTGTGAAGGAGAGGAAGGTGTTGGCTACTAAGTTCTTTGACAAGCCAACGTTGATTGAGTTTGGTATGTTGGAGTGTGTATCTCTTTGTTTAGCAGAGTGTGGCCTGGGGACCTTCCTGAACAAGTCCGTTGATGCTTACCCCGAGCTATACTACCAGTTCATCGCCTCTGTTAAGAGGTATTCTGATGGTTCCGCCGACAAGAGGTTGACGAAGATCACGTTCACGTAGAACGGTCGTGAGTATGCTTTGTCTACTGAGGAGATTCGTGGTGCCTTGGGCATTACAAAGGAACCGTCTGATGGGTGGTCTGGTGGTCTGATTGAGACGGATATGATGGAGTTTTGGGAGGCTGCCACGCATAGGAAGTTCAAGAAGGGCCAGGAGGTGAATTCGAAGTTGGTGAACCCTTGCTTAAGGTTGATCCACAAGGTTTTGATGAGAGATTTATTTGGCCATGATGATGATGGTAAGGTCCCTCTGAAGGACTTCCAATGGTTTTTGAGCATCTTGTCTATTGTTACGTACACCCCGTGTTGGGCTAGTCTTTTTCTGAGTTCCTTGAAGAGAATTCGTGATGGTGAGCCACATGATATTTATGGGGGTGGTTTGATCACCCTTCTTTGTGCTGAGATTATTGCCACCGATCGTATTCCTTGGCCTGTCACTCATGCGGTGTATGACATGGCGCACATGAGAGTGTGCTCGATGCTGAAGCCATTGGGCAGGGATGGTGATTTAGTTTGGTCTTCATACGATGGTCATTTTCTGATTCTTCCTCGGGTTTTCACTTATTCCCCTTCATTTGCGGGATGGTGGATTCCCAGTGATAGCAAAGTTATGGCTGATGCTACCCCTGTTGCTGCTCCTTCGGATCCGTTTGGAGAGGGCACTAGTGCTGTTGCTGCTGACTCTGTGGGTGAGGATGCTCCTCTGCCTACCCAATTTGATGCGCCTTCATCTTCTTATGGTCCTGCCACACCTGGGCAGGAGTTGTACGCAAGATTTGATGCATTCTCGGTGTAGCAGACTCACTGGAACACCCGAGTAGAGACCGGTCTGCAGACTTGGCAGACCTAGTTCCGTGCTGATGTAGATGAGCGTCTGGATGCTATGGACGCTCATATGAGGGACTACTTTGGGAGGTTCCCACCACCACCACCATCCGACCCACAGTGAGTTTATTTCTCCTTCCCCTATTTCATTTGTTGTTCTCTTCTCTACATTGAAGACAATGTTCGGTTTAAGTATAGGGGAGAGATTTAGACTGTACTGTCTATCTAGCTAGTGTACATAGCTTTGTTTTCTGTAATTTTCATTCAAGTATTCTTAAAAAAAAAAAAAAAAAAAATCGAAACAGCCATAAATATGAGAAAAGGCAATCAAAATCCTGGGATGAGCTGAAAACCCGAAAGGGCGCTTCAGGTAAAAAGAAGGTAGTCCGACTGGTATAGACCAGTGCAAAAATGGACTGGAGTGATGCAAGTATTTGTGAGATATCTAGCAAAATGAAATGAGTGGCTAGGTGAAAACCCGAGAGGGCGCCTGGGCAAAATGAGCATAAAGAAAAAAAAAGTGATTTTAGGATTATTCTGGAGGTCGGCGTCATAAGAAGGGGAGTCATAAGGAGGACTCGGGTAGGCCACTCTGAAGCGATAAGGAGCTAGATTGGAGTTAGGATTAGAATAATATTTGCATCACTTGTTTTGGTTGTCTGGAGCTGATGGTTGAGATGTTGTAGTTGCTGGTGTCATATTTTCTTGTACTTCCTGAGGCCTTGGTGTTTGATTGAGGGAGTAGGTTTATCATTAGCTTACTCGGGACGAGTAAAGGTCTAAGTATGGGGGAATTTGATAGGTGTCATTTAATGCACCTTTACTAGCAATTATTAGCATTATTTGAAGGAGTTTATTATCAGATTTGAGGCTAAGTCTGTAATCCAGAAGATGTGGAGGGAATTGAAGATATCCAGGGATTTGCAGCTTAGATGGAGATGATGAAGATGGATGAGGATCCGCTTGAAGACTAATTGGAGAAGGCTACCAACACTTGGTAGTATAGAGGAGCGGAAGAGAAGAAGAAGAGTTGAAGAAAGGAGTGGGCGAACTGTCACCGCCCCGCGCCAGAGCCACCGTGACCCGACGGTGGGTCTCAGAGAAGAGCTGGTCGCGCCAGAAGAAGCCACCGCCCCGCGTTGGATCTCACCGCCCCGCGGTGTGCACACGTAACGCCTCGCGTCCAGAAGATATTATTTCCTTATTTTGCATTTTCGGATTTCCTTTTTATTATTTTATTTCCTTTACTACTTTCGTTAGGTTAAACTTATTTCCTAAGCCTATTTAATACCTCTTTCTAGGTTAAGAGGCAGACACTTTATATTTTACTTTACATCAAACTTTTAGCATCGTTGTTTTTTCTTTCTCATTAGGGTTTCATTTGCATCTGAATGGAGCACTAATTTCCCTTTGTTCTACTAGACGTTTGAAGCAATACAGTTGATGTGTTTGTGAGATTTCTATTCCTTGTTCCTATTCTTATATGTGTTGGTTTGATTCTCTTGGTTATATTGAATATTGATTCATTGTTATTCTTCATAGCCTGATCAACTAGGTTGAGTAATATTTATCAATTGCTAGGGTTTGCATATAGTGAAATACGAGTGCATATCTAGTAGCATACATGATTGTTGCATATAGTGGAATACGAGTGCGCAATTGTGAGTTAGAATCATTTGCATGTTAACTAGTAAGGTTTTCTTCTATTTGCATGTATCCTATATCCTTGTGTGCATTGCTATTGCTTTATTAGTGGTAAGGTTTTCTTCCATTGATATTGTAGTAAGTACTATCAACAACTGTCTGAATTGGTAGTTAATCAAGATTAGGGTGGGAACAACCATAAGAATAGTGAAAGAACTTGGATTTAATAGATTTTTGTGATCAAATTACATCTCTGTATTGTGGATCTCGTTCTAGTGGAACTACTTTCCCCAATCATATTCTCAAATCAACTAAACTTGTTTACTTTGCTCTTCTTGATAACCAAAACCCCCTTTCCTTGTTACTTGTTAATCATAATTGCATACTTCATCAGATCTTCCCTGTGGGTTCGACCCTTACTTGCTTGCTATACATCTGTTTAGTAGGTTGTTAGGACTTTTACTTTGACTAGGTCATTCAACGATATTTGCATTTCATATTTCGGCCACGTCACCGACCGTAGTTCCCTCTATTTCCGACGGTAACGTCCTGAGGTGCATGGTCCACTGGCTCCTCAAATTTAGGAATAACCTGAGGAACTGGAACACCTTGAGCTTGCGGTACAACGGGCCGAACCATCTCGGTGACCGCCTACATAACAATCCCACGAATGGCCTCTATGGCCGATGCATCGAAGACAACCTGAGGGTTAGCCTGAACATGGCTTTTGCCTGCGGGGTTATTGTGAGAGTCCGATTCGCTCTCATCCCCTTGATTAGCGGCACTTCTCAGGTTCAATCTTGGGTTGTTACTTGGCCCAGCACCAGCATGGGTTGTGTTTCTTGTGTTCACCATCTGTTTGCCGGTCAATTATTAAAGTACTCCAAAAATTAATATAAACATTTAAAGACGCAAAATAGATGTAATTGATTCGGAGTGGAATAAACTGGCAAACTTTATTGATAGAAAAACTGAAACCACGTTTTATAATTTTTACAATAACCTTCCTAAGCGACAAGACAAAACTGTTATGAGGCTAATGCTCTAAAACAACAAAAACAAAACAACGAGAAAAGGGTCACTAAGACATGCTACTGTGCCCCTCGAGGTGCCTTGAAGAGATTCATGTACTCATCAGACCTACGATACCTCTTCGGAGGTGATTTGTCCTCGGATTCCGGAGCCGGTCTTCTCGAACTACTAGGACCCGGAACACTTGTCTCCTCCCTGGGCACGCTTGGCCCTTCTCTAGGCACAGGTGGATAACAAAACCGATCCAGGAACCCTGAGAGAAAATCCGCCATATTTAGCACATAGTACGGGTTGATCAGTTGCCTTGCTTGCCTAAGGTCATCCTGAAGCTCGCGGACGTCATCCAGCATGAGAGAGAGACTGGACTCAGCATCGTAAGCCCGCTCCTCCATAGCGTACAGTGATTCCGTCCATTCCTCCATGTGCTCAACTAGCACTCGGAGTCTGACCCTTGCCTGTTGGGCAGGAACGTCCACAGAAGACACAAACGATCCCCACGGTCTCGCTTGTCTACGGGCTTGTTCCGTCATTTCATCCACTTGGCGACGAGCCCTGGAGGAAGCCATCTCACTCTGATTGTGCACATGACGAGACGCAGGGCTCATCACCGGCTATCCGGGTGCGTGGACAGGATGCGGACCCACTGGCGCATCCAATGGCTCGTACTCCACCCTGTCGACACCGGACACCCCAAGAGCCTCCCAAGAAGCAGGGGACAAAAGTGCGTACTCCTGAAATGGTGGAATCTCTGGGTTAGGGAAGATGAACTGCATCCCCAGATCTTCACCATCCACAAGCAGGTGCTCCAGACTCAAATCATCATCGTACTCCTCGAGGTCCTCCTCGGGGTCCTCTTTTGGGTCTTCCTCAGGATCCTCCTCGGGATCCTCCTCGGGCTCCTCTTTGAGGTCTTCATCGGGATCCTCCATCTTGTCAGATATGAGAACCACCGACTCCTCGAGGACGGTCTCCTCCTCCTCTTGAGGACTAACCCTCTCCCCGACTAGAGCACACTCTAGAAGACTAGGGGACTCAAGCTCGGCCTTAGGTGGCGGAGCTACCTCAGTGTCCCTATTTCCCTTGAGTTACGATACGACAACACCCATTGCTTGCGAGATGACGAGAGAGAATTAGGACTTTCTATATTAGACAGAAGAAGAAGGCACGACTAGAACGGCAGAGGTTTCAAAATATAAAAAAATTTCTCAACGATATAAATTCGTTTAAACCTTGATTCGACTTTTTGAAATACCCAATTAATTTCTTTACCATAAAACGAAGATCAGTTTACAAAATTTTGTCTTAAGTAAAACGATTTGAAAACCTAAATCATTTTAAAAACTTTTGGCTCTGATACCAAATCTATAACACCCCTAAAATACCTTTGGAAATATTACCGCCAGTGACCTCAGAATACACACTCGGGGTCACCCAAGGCTTATCGTTTTTATAACAAATAATATAATGTTGTAAACTTTATTAAATAACATTTGAATTACCCAAATAACATTCAAACCGATGTCATGGTTTACATCTGATAACAAAACCAAATACAAAAATGTTTATTACAGCGGAAGTCTTTGAAATAAATAAACGCCATAAAAGGGTTTGAACTGAGCGATCTCACGCTTAGGATCTTCAACCTTAGGGAAACCACTTAAAACGTCAATTGCCTTCAAAGTCTGGATCTGGCCTTCACGGATGAGGGAGTTTACCTGATGTGCCGTATGAGACGGATGACACCAGCCAACCATGCAAGGAAAAAAAACCGCTTGGTTAGTCTAATGAAAGACTCTGCAAGGGTACAAATAAAAAGGTTCTAAGTAGTCATATCAAGTTACAACCATCGCTTCTCGAATAATAGCCGATAAACGATAGTGAACTTCAACACTTCTACGGAAACACGAGAAAAGGCATGATCAAGAGAAGACTCCAAAGGAAGTGAGTCTTATGGGAACCGTATAAAGAGAAGACTCCAAAGGAAAAGAGTCTTATGGGAAACGTATGACAATTGTTTGGGAACGTTAAGTTTTGACACAAGTTTAAAACACGACCTTGATTATTTGGGTCCACGACCAACCTCACTGCGCAATGCGAATCTAGATTGGAAAGAAGACTTACTCTAACAAGAGTCCGGTCGGTTTCCACGTTGTATTCCTCGCCCGAGGGTATATTTATTATGTGCATAACAACACTTATCTTCTTTAATTCCAAAACATACATTCACGTTACAGCTTTTAGTTCAGATCATCTCGATACGAGAGATATTTTGGGAATGAATCCCGATTGTTGGCACCAACTGAGTGCACCTACCCTGAATAAGTGTACGGTCATGACCAAAAGTACTAGGGCAAAATCCTCCTAATACCAGTTATCAAGAAACGACAAGACCTCGCAAGGTACATAGCATTCCTACGAATACTCGTTCTAACTACACATGAGTTCACACATAAATCCACACCAAAATCCATTATGGTAATATCATGAAGAACTATATAATAGCATTATTTCTAGCAATATATACAACCTATTATAGATTCATATTTAAACACATTGTTTTATCAAATCTGTTCCCAAACTTAAAACAACAATTTTATTCCATCTTAATTAACAATCAACTAATTGATAATCAAGGGGAAACATGGAATAATGAGCAAGAGCGAACCGACACTTGCCTTTAGTTTAGATGAACGAAGAGATCGGATTTGAGATCTAAAACTTGAATCTGAGTACGGATTCCTACGACGACGATGAGTCATAAAATGGAACCCTAAGTTAGATACGATACGAAACGAAGATACGAAACGAAATGAAGCTACGAAACAAAATGAAGGGAAAAAGGCCTGAGTCGCGGCCGTGGTTACCATGGCCGCGATCGCGCTTTGCTGGGCAAAGCCGCGGTCGCGATTAGCATAACCGCAGTCGCGGTAGATGGAGCCGCGGTCGTGGATCTCCATCCCGACACGAGGTTAGGCGGCTTCGAAGCCTTACCGACGACGATGACGAGGCTTGTTCTCCCCCACCGCGTATCACCACCACTCCAAGGCTTTACAAGGCTTCCAGCGACTTCCTCCGGTGACTACTAAAACTCCGGCGATGAACACCAACTCCGACGATAACGAACTTAAATAGGAGAGAGAGATGGGAGCAGATGGATGATGGAGAAGAGCCACACCGAGCTCCTTTTATAGGCTCAGGGGAGAGGGAGTTTACCCCAGCCTGACACTCCAACCGATTCACATCCTTTGCGTTAGGAGCAGGAGGAGAAAGCCAGACGTCGACCTTCTGGAAGCTTGAGTAACACGACAATCCGAGAAGCCCGCGATCGCGGTTTCAGAACCGTGATTGCGGTTTCAGAACCGCGATTGCGGTTTGCCCACAGGCAAAACCGCGCCCGCGGTTTCGAAACCGCGGTCGCGGCACTGTCGCGCTCGTGCTTTTGGGTCCTTGGTCGCGGTTCTTGCTCGAGGTCATGCTAAAACTTATTATTTTTAGTACTCCCTAAATACTTTAAGACCCAAAGTCTTATTAAACGTATATTATTACGTTCAAATGATTTTTACAGAGGTTACAGAAATTGCCCAACATGTCTTGCTTACAAAACGACAATTGGGACTTTTAGGGGTTATTACAAAGGATCTCTTACTACTCATTACTTTTGAACCTAGTTAATGTAATTTTCTTATGGCTTTTTCTTGTGAACATTCTTTTCTTCGAACACAGAAGCAAGTCATGGTCGATATGGTTTCACAGTAGTTAATGGAATTTGTGTGGTTCGAATTGGTAGAAATGATATTTAGTCGAAAGTAGTTATTGTAATACAATCTTGTCATGATTCCATATATATCCTGACTGGTTCAATGTGGACTAGTTTAGGTTAAATTGATATGACACACTTGTCATGATTCCATATATATCATGACAGGTTCAATATGGTTTTAAATAATCCTACCAATCAACATGAGTGGCATCTGAAAACCACATAGGAAATACATAACCAATCCTGTCATTCTCACTGACCGGTCCTGTCGTATTTAATATGGTTTGAAATTACGCGACATTCTCATAAAGTACTATATTATATAAAACGAAAATACATAACATGCTTCATAAAGAACTAGATTTACGTGACATTAGATAGTCCTTACACTAAAATGCATTCCAAAATACTTCTAAAGTACTAAATACTACGTGACATTAGATAGTCATTACACTAAAGTACTTAATAAAATACTAAATATTGCATAAATACATCTCCTACGGAGGAGATGGATGAGGTTGGGAGGTCGCGTGGCTGAAGCACTTCGACGACCTCTCCGGTCACGACATATATATTAATGAAAGACATTGTTCTACCAAGGGTGGCGGCGTCTCCACGGTTCTGCAAGGCCCTCAAGGTACGAGGGTCGTCGTGCGGGGGTACTACTTCAAAGAAGTAGCAAGAGTCCCGTTCACAGTTGTTGAAATTATAAAGTTGGCTAATGAGCCACCAAATGTCTCTTACTCTTTCAGCCATCGGTGACCAGTTTTGGGTAATGCCACCCTCATAGAAGTGGGTGGAATATCTGGCCATTTGTCCCCTCGTAGGGACGATTCTCTCGCCGGTATGGACCGTGGTAAACACCCTATGTTATGCCGGCTGTTCATCCATGGGAAGGTAGGCAGAAGAGGGAAGGTGAGGTTGTGTAGATTAGGAAGATGTAGGACGAGTTGTGGATGAGAAATGTGGCTAAGAAGGGGTCATATAAATAGGAGTTGGTTGGCAGTTATGGGTATATAAAGAGGCGTTGGTTGGCAGTTACAGATAGATTTATGACGGTTTATTTGCTCTCTTAAAAATGAGTTAGTAGTGTTAATATCATGTCACAGTAATTTATATATCCTATCTAGGATGTACTTATCTTCATAAATAGGAGTTGGTTGGCAGTTACGGGTATATAAAGATGCGTCAGTACTTTAACAGACATCCTAGTATCCCACATCCCTCTTACATTCATCTTGTCATGCTACTTTATAATATGTATATTATAAAGTCAGTCAATGTCTCTATATTATTTTACACAACTGCCAAACTGCCATGTAACTTTCATTTAACTGCCATTTATTACTTACACGCACATAATTGCCATTTAATTGGAACTTAACTACCACATCTTTGTTGATCCAAAAAGCATACGTGACATGTTTTTTAGGTAAACATGTCACGTAAGCTTTTTCTTCAAGTTGTCATAACATTGTACGTAATCTAAACAAATGTCACCCAAAACACAAAAAGAACCTAATGTTTTATCCAAACATCCAACTTAAACCTCGGGTTTCCTTATGTTCGACCTCCACACCCCGTTAAACACGTTGTGAGCCATATCGCTCCTGAAGCCGTCGATAAATTTGTTTGTCACAACGTCAATATTTTTCCAACCAGCACAGAGCATCTTTATGTGTTTCAGAGTGTATATCCTACAGTCATGACTATGAACAGAAAATGCATTAAAGTTAGTTAGATGAAGTATAAAATAAAATTGGTAAGGGTAATGATATTTCAACTGACCCGCACTTGTTCTGCTTCACTCCTTGAATTCTGGAAAATGTAAACTCCTCAGTACCCCGATGTGCAAATTTTTGGGCAAGTGGCGGGTACTGTCTGATGAAGTGAGGAAGAAAATTGCTCACCCCAAACACCATGTTCTCTACCTCCGAGTTACTGTTCAAATCCATATTACAGTCATATACATTTGTCTGTCATTGTTGCAGATCGGCCTCTAGAGCTACCCAATGTTCATTAAGGAAGTTGTAGGGGACAAAAATGAAGTCCACATCATCCTAACTGGACCCATACACTACAGGCCTATCTCACCTAAAGTATTCAAGTACAATTTCAGTTGCAGGTGGAACAGTTTGATGATTTTTGACATTGTATTTCAATGCATCTTTATAATCTTCAAACTGGAAAACGTCCAATACTATGGCCTTGTGTTTAACTTCAGACTCCAGAAATGCCTTATGGATATAACAACAAACTTCATCCATTTGCTTCAAAAAAATATAAATCATCATGTCAGACATTGTAACAAATCCCAACAGTTAACTAATTTGACATCATAAGTAAATAACTTACACCATCCCCCAGCCAAGCTTTTGGTTCCAATAATAGGCGAAACCAATCTTTGTCCATCGATTCACAACTTAGTCCAACTCTTGGCTCAGAGCTGAAAAAGAACGAAGGCATAATTAAATCCATGAGATACTTTAACATAATTAAATCCGTGAGATACTAACATTTCATCATCCATCCATTGCAGCAAAGTAGCCATCTCCTTCACTTGTGAATTCTTGGTTATCTTCTTTAGATTTTCCCTTTTTTTCTCATTTGTGTAAGGTGTTAGCTTTTTGGCGGATGGCTTCATGATACGGCTAAGAAGGACCCTCTTTGGTGGGGGAGTCTACTTTCATTTCTTTTTGGATTTCCCCTTGTTAGACACATCAACCACAACGGCTAGCACTTCAAGAGGTTCCTCAACCTCAACCAAAGCGGCCACCTCTGTGGCCGCTGTGGTTAGCACTTCAAGAGGTTCGTGCTGGGTAACCTCCGGGGCATCTTCAAGATCATTAGTAAAATCCTGGTCCTGGTCCTTTTCGCCATCGCCAGCCTTTTCATTTAGGTCTTGAACAATGCCTATTACAACATCCGGACCCTCAACATCATTTTTACCCTCAATAGAATTATCAAAATCCTGCAATCATATTAACCATGTCAAACTACTCACATACACGACTAAAAATCATGTCACCATGGTACAAATAAAATTGAAAAAAATATAAACTCCAATCCTGACAGAGACGCTAAAAATCATGTCACCATGGTATAAATAAAACTGTCAAAGTAGTAATGAATGTTTTCAGAGGAGCATATTTCATACCTCTTTGCCTTCAGCCTCTACCATCTCCACCTCAACCTCAACCTCAACCTCATCCTCTACCTTTTCCTCCTCAACCACAGCCTCTACTTTCTCCTCTCCCTCAACCTCAACCTCAACCTCATCCTCCTTGTCATCATCCTTCTCCTCCTCATCATCATCCTCCTTGTCATCGTCCTCCTCCTCCTCTTTGTCACCACCTTGGTGAAGTTCTTCATTCTCTTTACCCTCATCATCATCATCATATGTCCCCTCACTCTCAACCTCCTCACTCTCAACATCCTTACTCTCAACCTCCTTATCCTCTACCTCCTCATCCTCTGTTTCCTGGTCATCCTTATAAACTTTCCCCTCGTCCTCATCAGACTCATCATAGGATTTAAAATCCTCCTCATCCTCATCCAAATACCTCTTT
Organism: Rheum nobile; assembly: GCA_027886185.1. Classification (NCBI taxonomy): domain Eukaryota; kingdom Viridiplantae; phylum Streptophyta; class Magnoliopsida; order Caryophyllales; family Polygonaceae; genus Rheum; species Rheum nobile. Next base: position 9,646,806 of record WOAB01000040.1, read on the forward strand.
GGTTTCCCCTTATTCTTACGCTTAGGCACCTCCTCCTGGTTTGATACCCTCTTTTCCAGCCTTCTCATCCTCTCAAGCACTCCTTTTTCCATCCTCTTCATCATTTTGAACGTCTCACTTATCACCTCTGATGAATGCACAAATGTGTTACTCGGGCTCGCCCCATCTTTTCCTTGCTTCTTCTTCCCCTTTCCCTTATTTTTCAAACCCTTCATTGCTTCATTCACAATCTTGTCAATATACGGGTCATCATTTTCATCAGCATAGTAGCAGTCGAATAGCTTATCCACCTCATCTTCATCGAGAATAAGAATGGGGTTAACCATATTTATAGGATCAGCCAAAGACAACCCCAAGACTCCATGTTCAGGGACTTCATCTGAAAACCAACGAATATGTTAGGAAATGGAACTCTGGAACCTTAGTTCCCCTGAGAGTTCCTTTCCTCAGTTTCTCTACTTTTGAAGATGACAAATATTTTGATACTAATGTCTTATCTCAAAGATGTGTGTTAAGGAACCACAGGACAATTACCGAAAGCATGAAAGCCAAACAGGACAAAAGAACCAAGCAGCAAGCTAAAGGAAGGAACCCAGGTGTGCCCAGAAATGCAACATGTGATGTTGCGCTTCCCGAGAAATCTGGGAACACCAACCTCGGACAAGAGAAAGGTGAAAGCACCTTGTGCGAAGCTTCCAAAGGTTGTCACCGTTCAGAGCAAAACAACAAGATGCCTAGAACACATAACCTCGGACAGAGAAAGGTGACAGCGACATGTCATGGAACATGTCGCTATCTAGAAGACAGTTCCAAAGTACTCAGGTTGTCGAACCTCTGAAGAAGGAAGCTGGAGAACAACTTGGCTGAAGCAGTTGACCAACAAAGAAGGATTCTGAGCTATCTAGGTTGTTGGTACATGTCAAAGACAACGTGGATCACGGATCACCACACATCCTAGGGCAGGCTTGATCTGTGGGAACTAAGAGAAGATCAAACCGCAAAGAATCCACTATATAAGGAAGACTAACTCAGAGGTTATCCAAAAAAGCACAAAAACACGAATCACACTCAATAGCAAACATCAAAGTGTGAACCATCAAACAAGATCATCAAAGCAAACCGAGATCAAGAGGAACCAGTCAAGGAATCGAAGAGTTGAGTGCTAAGTTCTTATGACTGTAAGTGAGATAGTTCCTAGGTGCTAAGGTCTGTTTCTTGGATTGATTATTGATTGTGTTAAGTTATCTAGGATTGCCTAACTGTGTGTAAGGTAAAGAAACTGTGTATTTGTTCCTAGGATAAGTTGTAACCAAAAGAGATAAGAAATCAAGAAGTAGACCTTGAAATCCTTTCAAAAGAAAGGTAGTGGTTTTTATCCTGGATTGCTAGTTGGCAATCAAAGGTTTCCACTATAAGGAACTTGTTCATTTGTGCTTGATTGTTTAAATTCCGCTGCGAAGGGAACTGAGAATTGCTATTCTTAGTTCCTTAGTTACTTGTCTAACAATCTCGATCCTACAATTGGTATCAGAGCAGGAAAAACTCTAGATCTTTGTTAAGTTTGCAGATCATGTCTCAACTAAGCAAGTTTGAGCTCGGAATCTCCACTAACAAACCACATCTCCGAAAGAAGGGAGAAGAAAAATGGTGGGAAAAGTGCATGGAAAGCCACATCAAGACCAACGACTACCAATGCTGGAGGATAGTCGAAAATGGAGATGGATATGTCGATCTTACAATGAAGGAAGAAGACTGGAAACTTGAGCACTATGTCACCATGGAAAAGAATGCCAAAGCCAGGCAGTTCATCCTCAATGGACTGGACAGAGAAGACATGGACAAGGTCATAGGCATCCAGACGGCAAAGGAGATGTGGAAGGCACTCAAGGAAATGCATGAAGGAAGTGATGAACTAAAGCAAAGCAGAAAGTTTGTTTTGGAAGGAGAATACCACACCTTCAAAATGATGGAAACTGAGACCATCTCAGAGTACTACCCCCGCTTCAACAGACTGATTGGAAAGCTAACAGCGGCGGGAGTCAATCTTGATGAGGTCTCCAAGTCCCTGGTGGTCATCAATGGACTCAACTCCAAGTTCACTCTTCTCAAAGGAATCATGAAGAACACTCCAGGCATCCAATCTCTTCCCTTGACTCAAGTCATAGGGAAACTGGAGGTTGAAGAAGGAGAGCACACCAAAGCCAATACCGATAAGAAACTGGAGAAAAGAATTGCTCTCAAGATCTCCAAAGCCTTCTCAAGGCTTGAGATGGAGCAAGAGAACTCAGACCTAGAAGAAGAGGAGGACGAACTGACAGCCCTCTTCACGAAGAATATCAAAAAGTTCTTTGTGAAGGGAAGGTTCCAAAAGGGCAGTTCCTCCCACAATGGACCAAGAAGAGATCTCAAGGAAGTCTCCTATTACGAGTGCAAAGAAAAAGGGCACTACGCTAAGAACTGTCCCAACAAGGAAGACTCCAAAAAAGATGAAAGACCTCAGAGAAAGAAGGCTCTCGTGGCCTCATGGGGAGAAGACTCAGATGAGGAACTGAATCTGAGCGGTTTTTCTGGAGGAAGATGTCTCATGGCAAAAGGAGACTCAAGCGACTCAGAAGACCTTGAGGTAACTTCTGATGACTTTCTAAAGACTCTAGTCGATTGTGATAAGAAACAGCTTCTTAAGATCATAAAGAAACTAGGAAAAGAAATCAGTTCCCTTCAACAAAAACTTGATGATTGTGAAGATGAAATTGCATGCTTGACTGTTGAGAACTCTTTGTGGAGTAAGAAACTTGATGAAGCTAAGAAAGACCTAGCTGAAACTCACTCCAAACTCATTGATATTAGAAATGACCATGCTAATCACCTTAAAATCTACAAATATTGTAATGAAACCAGTGTAGACTCTGTTAAGGTTCCTATGCATGATAACCTACCTCAAAATGATATGCTTCAAACTATAATTGATAGGTTAGACATTCTCACTGACTCTATAAATGAAAAAACGATAAATCAAACTGTCTTCGTGAGACAACGTCATGGAATTGGGTATGTTGACAACAAGGCCAATAATGATGTTGAAGATGAAAAGGCTAGACGAGAACTTGTTGAAATGAATGAGAACCTCAGTACTGCTCTTGCCACTTCTCAAGATAGGAATCAGTTCCTATTAGAGAAGATCATGGTTCTTGAGAACAAGGCTGAGGTTGCCAAGCGTTTCAATGAAAGTTCTGAAAGTCCGAAGAGGGAACCTAAAGGAAAAGAAAAAGGCATTCCCTGAAAACAAGTGGTTCACCAATTCTTTTACTCATAAAAAGTACATGGATATGGCTCATGGTAAGGTTAGAAACAATGTTGATTTCAACAAAAGAAAAACTGAGAAACCCTTTAGACCTGGAAAGGGAAAATATAGGTATGTTATTTACAATCGCTTATGCTATTACTGTGGAAAAAATGGTCATTACAACACTGATTGTCCTAAGAAAAGGAACTTTGAAAATGAGAAAAATGCCTATTACCATGAAAGGAACCAGTTCCCTGGTCATTCACAGACTCGGAATGCTAATCCCCCCAGTAAAGCCAAGCTTCGCTGGGTTCAAAAGTCTTAGTTCCCCTGTGTGCAGAAAGAAGAGAGGCAACCTCGACTATGGTACATTGACAGTGCTTGCTCATGCCATATGACCGGAAGAAGAAATCAAATGACCTCTCTTCAACCCATCCAAGGAGGAAACATCTTCTTTGGAGACAAAAACAAAGGGAAAATTTGTGGAATAGGAACCGTAAATCTCAATGACCACACTAAGGTAAATAAAGTTCACCTTATTGATAACCTTGGTTTTTATCTAATTAGTGTGTCACAACTGTGCGATCAAGGAGACAATGAAGTTAGATTCAAGTCAAGTGAATGCACTGTCCTAGACTCCTCGGGACAAATCATCTTAAAAGGCAAAAGATTCAACAATATGTATGTTGTTGACCCATCATTTGTTCCCAAGGAGAAACTCTGCCTCTCAACAGTGAATGATCAAACGGAGTTGTGGCATCAACGTCTTGGTCATGCCAGCACTAAACTGATCCACAAGTTACACTCAAAGGAACTAGTTCGAGGCCTTCCAAAGATAAGTGGCACATCTTCGGAACCATGCTCAGACTGCATAAAGGGGAAACAAGCAAGGAGTTCCTTCAAATCCAAGAATATGGTAAGCTCCTCTATGCCCCTTGAACTCATCCACATGGACCTTTGTGGACCTATGAGAATTCAAAGCCTAGGAGGAAACATGTATATCTTTGTCCTTGTCGATGATTTCTCTCGCTTCACCTGGACTATCTTCATAAAATCTAAGAGTGAAGTCATTAATCGCTTTAAAGATCTGGTTCCCTTATTAGAAAAATCTATCGATTGTTCCATCAATTCTATTCGGTCTGACCATGGTACCGAATTCGAAAATGGAGAATTTCTAACCTTTTACAGTGAGCATGGCATTGATCACAACTTCTCTGCATCATACACATGGCTCGAATCACAGAGAAAACACCCTATGAAAGGAAGAATAGAACCCTAGAAGACATGGCTCGAACTATGCTCATATCAAGTGGACTCTCCCAATCATTCTGGGCTGAGACAATCAACACAGCTTGCTACATCATCAATCGAGCCATGCTTCGCCCAATCACAGAGAAAACACCCTATGAACTCCTAAGAGGAAGAGTTCCCAACATCTCACATCTGAGGGTGTTCGGATGCCAGTGCTTTGTGCACAACAATGGGAAGGACAAACTTGGCAAGTTCGATCCAAGGAGTGATGAAGGGATCTTTATTGGATATGCCTCCAGAAGCAAGGCATACAAAGTCTTCAACAAAAGGACCAAAAAGGTAGAAGAAAGTGTTCATGTTATTTTTGATGAGAAATCACTTGGTAGAATTATGCAGAACACTACCACTCCCTTTGAAGACCCATTTCCCAAGTCATCTCAAGAAGATCCAGATGAAGATATCACTCCACCCAGTTCCTACCATGCTGCACAGAATCCCCCACTAGTTCCTCCACCAGTTCCCATGGATAATCAACAACAATCCATTTCTGGGAACCATGAACATGAAGACAACATTTGTGGAGACATCAACGATTCATCCTCTCACATGATCTTCAATAGAGAAGGTGTTCCCAACCAGGAAGCTGAAGCTGAATGCTCAACCCAAAATGTCTCCACATCAAATGCTCTAACTCTCAACAGAGAAAGAAGAACCATCAAGCCTCCAGTCAGGTTCGAACATCTAACCTTCTTTGCCTTCAATGCCTTCTTATCTGTTATGGAACCAAAGAACATAGGTGAAGCACTGAAGGATGTAGATTGGATCAAAGCCATGCAAGAAGAACTTCATCAGTTTGAAAGGAACAAAGTATGGCATCTAGTTCCTCGCCCCAAGGATAAGCACATCATAGGAACTAGATGGGTTTTCAAAAACAAACTAGGTGATACAGGAGCTGTGATAAGGAACAAAGCAAGACTCGTTGCTCAAGGATACAATCAACAAGAAGGCATCGATTATGATGAAACCTATGCTCCAGTGGCAAGGATTGAAGCAATAAGATTGTTGATTGCTTTCGCATCACACAAAGGGTTCAAACTATTCCAAATGGATGTAAAGACTGCCTTCCTCAATGGAATCCTTCAAGAGGAAGTCTATGTCAAGCAACCACCTGGCTTTGAAGATGATGATCATCCCGACCATGTCTACTTTCTAGATAAAGCATTGTATGGCCTCAAGCAAGCTCCCAGAGCTTGGTATGATCGTCTTGCCCAGTTCCTACTCTCAAATGGCTACAGGCGTGGAGTCATTGATAAGACTCTCTTCATCTTAGAAGAAGAAGGTAACATCTTAGTGGTTCAAATTTATGTCGATGATATCATTTTTGGTTCCACTAACATGTCCCTTGTAGACAAGTTCAAAGACTTGATGAGCAGTGAATTTGAAATGAGCCTAATTGGGGAACTCACTTTCTTCCTCGGATTGCAAATCACTCAAAAGAAAGATGGTATACAAATTCACCAACATAAGTATGTCACGGAACTACTGAAGAAGTTCAAAATGGATTCATGCAAGCATCTCTCCACTCCCATCTCCACCATTGCTCATTTGGACAAGGACCATTCGAGTCCTCTAGTGGAAGAGAAAATCTATAGAGGTATGATAGGTTCACTCATGTATCTAACCGCTAGTCGCCCAGACATTGTTTTTGTTGTTGGCTTGTGTGCTAGGTTCCAATCTTGTCCAAGAGAAACCCACTTGGCTGCTGTAAAAAGGATACTCCGATATCTCAAGGGAACTAATTCAATCTGTATTTGGTACCCCAAAGAATGTCCCTTTGAGCTGATGGGTTTCACTGATGCGGATTATGCTGGATACTTGGTGGATAGGAAGAGCACATCTGGAATGGCACAGTTCCTAGGCCCTTGCCTCGTGTCATGGGGCTCAAAGAAACAAGTCTCAGTCTCTCTCTCCACCACAGAATCCGAGTACATCGCTGCTGCCTCCTGTTGTTCCCAACTCCTCTGGCTAAAGCAACAACTCACGGATTTCGGTATGTCTTATGGTCCTCTCACTATTCTTTGTGATAACACCAGTGCTATAAACATTTCTAAGAATCTTGTGCATCATACTAGGATCAAGCATATAGACATAAGACATCATTTTCTTAGAGATCATGTTGAAAAAGGGAACATAATTATGAAATTTTGTAGAACTGAAGATCAGGTTGCAGACATATTCACCAAAGCTTTGAATAGAGTTCCCTTTGAGAACCTTAGATTAGAACTGGAAATGATTCCTATAACCTAGAAGTGACCTTAGCTTAAAGGCTCTTCTCCATCTCCCTTGATTAACTAGTATAAGATCCTTTACTTGTTAAGTCTTGGTATCTCTGTGTTATATCTTTTGCTACAAACCCTCTTTTCCATAATGGTTTCTTAAAAAGGCTTTGATAAAATTTTCTTAGTTCGTGTCCTTTGGTCCTCATTATTCTTTCAACTCTTTCATTGTTCAAGTTTCTTTTTTGGCCCAAAAGTCACAATCTGATCATACTCTAACCCAACAATACAAGCCAAAATGATGATTGTGTACTATGACCCTCCTTGCCGCATTGCTCAATTTAATTCCCTAGGATCCATCTATTAACCCTCTCTGGGAATTATTGTGCAATGCGATAAATGGCCTCCTTGATTCCTTGTATGGGAACGTACTTTTCGGTTCCATGTTTTTAAACCCACATCAAAGTTCCCATATATCCCTCTAGCACACTGAATATATCGCTAGAAAGGAACCATGATGAAATTGTCTCCAAATGGCTAGTTAGACGCTTGATCCTCCCAAGACGACATTTATGGCAAATTTGCAGAACTCAGACACGTCTCGTCAGTGGCAGTGCTTCCCTCTCTGAATGAGTAACTTTTGAATTTCTTTTGACCGTTCGAAAAAGATGCAAGCCTCTTCAATGCTCCAGATCTTCTATGATCTCCTCAACGGCCAGATCTTTCCCAACGGTCCCTTCAGCTCTCAACCAGTTTTAAAAGGAGTCATGTTGATCCGAGCAATCCCCACTCTTGCCTTCTCCATCTCTACTAATTCCTTATCTCTCTCTACCTCAAACACACAAAACCTAGCTCCTCAAAAATGGCTGACAAGAACCCTAACCCTAACTTGATCCAAGACGAAGAAGAAGCTGCCCTTCTCAAGGCATTCAGAGAAAAGAAGGCCGCCTCGTCTACCCAGCCCATTATTGACACCACCTCCCAAAACACACAAACTGAGGAGAAAGCCGACGCAAAAGCTGAGGAGAAAGTAAAGGAAATCACTCCTGCATCGGCATCGGCTACAAAATCTGTCTCGAAAGAAGGATCCCACGACTCCTCCCCAGACAAGATCACCCAAGAGATCCTCAGCCCAGAGCCCTCGCCTGCCAGCCTCAAATCCAAACCCATCTCCAAACCTGGTCCCTCTGTTGCCACAAGGCTCCAACAACGGAAACGCAGTTCCCAAGCTTTGGTTCCCTATAACCCTCCCTCCAAAGAGCCCAAATCCTCCAAAAAGGCTAAATCATCCACCCTTTCTTCCTCCTCTCTGGGTCAAGTGTCCTCCATCTTCTCTAAGAGGAAGATACTCAAGCCGCTCATTATTGGCACCGAATTTTGGACCCAAACCCTCGAAGAAGAAGATGAGGAACTGTTCGGTGAAGCCCTCAGTGACTTTCACTCTCTGCTACAGTATCAAGGATGGGATGAGCTTTTGGTGGAACCTTTCTCCGCCTCTGATGAAGTAGTCTGCTTGTTCTATCAGTCTCTAACCTTTGTGCCAGCCAAGGATAACTCTCCCTGCAACGACGCCATATTCTAGTGGAAGGGAACCATGTATCCCCTGTCCCCCAACATCATCGCGTCTGCTCTCGGGATCGAGTCCAGATCCGGCTTCGACATTCTTTATCAGAAAAAGACTTGGCCCAAAGGAAAGGGTTACAAGACCAAGACTGATGTGGTGAAGAAACTCTATGACGGCGACTACCCATCAAGCCTGCAGACCAAGGATCTCTCCATCGCCAACAAGCTTCTACATTTCTGGATCATCCGAAACCTAGTTCCCAGGCAAGAGCATCGGGCCACAGTTCTCATCACGGATGTTATCCTCATGGATAAGGTGTTGTCTGGTGCACAAATTGATCTCCCCAGAATAGTGTTGGCTCACATGCAGTTCTGCAAATCCCATGAATCCCATGCCCTGCCCTTCCCTCATCTCATCAAGAATCTTCTCTCCCTGCTTCACCAGTACCCCGATGATCTCCCGGAAACTGTCTACAGCAAGTCCCTCACCATGGCCACCCTCTGAAAACTCAAGACAAAGGATCACCAGGCCACTCCCTCTGAAGTTCAAGCTGATCCGCCTAAGGAAAAGGCTAGTTCCCAGGCCCCTTCAAGTTCCCTACCACCGCTCAAAGACTCCTCTGCGATCCTCTCTTTTCTGGGTCGTATTGAAAAAGCCGTCACGGAAGGCTCGACTGTTATCACGGTCGCTCTCCGTGATCAAGTAAATGAGCTGGGGAAAATGAGCACTGCTGTCTCAAGTTTGGTGGAAGTACTTCAGAAAACATGGGAGGATGCAACCGTGCAAATCAGGCCACGGGCCAAAATGAAGGAACTGACAACAACAAGGTTGATGAAGAGGAGGCCACTGACTTGCCATAGGAACGCTTCTCCTGGTTCCCAGTGCTGTAACATCACAGTGTGCTAGTAGTTCCCCTAGGATCCTACTCCCTCTTCTACCCTTCCTGTCGTTTTCCTTAAAGGTTGCTTATGTTGTTGTCTTTGTAGGTTGTTTTGTGATGTTTTGTGGTTTGTCTTACCCTGCTCCTGAACAATGTTAAGGTTTTATTAATATTAATGACTACTTTTGGCTACGTTTCTATGAATGATTTGTCTTTGCCTCAAGTTTCTATTATGGTTTCTGTTATGGGTTTGACGCAATTGTTTATTTCCTTGGATATCCTGTTCTTAACATGTTAACTGATCTTTTCGATGATGTCAAAAGGGGGAAGAAGGATAGGAACCTTGAACTTTGAAAACTACTAGACTAATAGGAACTCTGAACTCGTTCTATTCTAAGGGGGAATTTGAATAACTTCGTTCATCTGCTTAGGGGGAATTTGCAACCATTGAATGTTCTCTCATTATTTTATAACGTTGTAAATCCCTTAAAATCAACTGGTCTCATGAATTTAACGTCCTATTATATTGCCAGGTTCCTTGTATTTGTCATCATCAAAAAGGGGGAAATTGTTAGGAAATGGAACTCTGGAACCTTAGTTCCCCTGAGAGTTCATTTCTTCAGTTTCTCTACTTTTAAAGATGACAAATATTTTGATACTAATGTCTTATCTCAAAGATGTGTGTTAAAGAACCACAGGACAATTACCGAAAGCATGAAAGCCAAACAGGACAAGAGAACCAAGCAGCAAGCCAAAGGAAGGAACCCAGGTGTGCCCAGAAATGCAACATATGATGTTGCGCTTCCCGAGAAATCTGGGAACACCAACCTCGGACAAGAGAAAGGTGAAAGCAACTTGTGCGAAGCTTCCAAAGGTTGTCACCATTCAGAGCAAAACAACAAGATGCCTAGAACACATAACCTCGGATAGAGAAAGGTGTCAGCGACATGTCATGGAACTTATCGCTATCCAGAAGACAGTTCCAAAGTACCCAGGTTGTCGAACCTCTGAAGAAGGAAGCTAGAGAACAACTTGGCTGAAGCAGTTGACCAACAAAGAAGGATTCTGAGCTACCTAGGTTGTTGGTACATGTCAAAGACAGCGTGGATCACGGATCACCACACATCCTAGGGCAAGCTTGATCTGTGGGAACCAAGAGAAGATCAAACCGCAAAGAATCCACTATATAAGGAAGACTAACTCAGAGGTTATCCAAAAAAGCACAAAAACACGAATCGAACTCAATAGCAAACATCAAAGTGTGAACCTTCAAACAAGATCATCAAAGCAAACCGAGATCAAGAGGAACCAGTCAAGGAATCGAAGAGCTGAGTGCTAAGTTCCTGTGACTGTAAGTGAGATAGTTCCTAGGTGCTAAGGTCTGTTTCTTGGATTGATTATTGATTGTGTTAAGTTATCTAGGATTGCCTAATTGTGTGTAAGATAAAGAAACTGTGTGTTTGTTCCTAGGATAAGTTGTAACCAAAAGAGATAAGAAATCAAGAAGTAGACCTTGAAATCCTTTCAAAAGAAAGGTAGTGGTTTTTATCCTGGATTGCTAGTTGGCAATCAAAGGTTTCCACTATAAGGAACTTGTTCATTTGTGCTTGATTGTTTAAATTCCGCTGCGAAGGGAACTGAGAATTGTTATTCTTAGTTCCTTAGTTATTTGTCTAACAATCTCGATCCTACAGAATATCTCGAGACATTGTAGATTCTCTCAACTTTGATGCAAATTGGAGACCAACTATTGGCACAACTTCCCACACCCATATCTATAATAACAAGTGGTTTGAGTATTAGCAAATTATGATACATTAAATCATGATATCCTGTCACCCTATATTTTAAATTAGGTCATCATGTAACCTAAAATCTGAATGGAATGCACATAAACCTATCTGGAATGCACATAAAACTATGATGAAAAACTAGTATGTTGTTTCAATCAAACAACAAATAACATCCTGCATATTCACGATGATCATGTCACCCTGTATTCAAGCATCCGGTCACACTATAGCATATAGTATACAACTATGATGCAAAGAAAACACACTATTGTTTCACTATGAGTATCACTTCATCCAGACACCACAGAACTCAGTAATTCATATTTGAACCATTAAAAATGAATAATATAACTACCTGAAACACAACTGCCATGCCTTAAATGGAATATGGAATTCTTGGTAGGTTGGAGAGTAGTTTTGCCTTCTCTACTGTTTGCATCCTTTTGGCCATTGATGTGGTCAGTGACTTGTGAAGCTCTTCATAAGCAACCCTTCCTCATGCATAATCCCAAAACTTATCCATATTCTCCAACAGCCTAACATGTAGCGGCTTCACTAGCCTCTTCTTATCACCTCCCAACAACAAACCCTCAACTATCAACAACAGTTCCAACTTCAGTTTGTAGTTGTCCAACTCACGATGTTCTTTGAATTTGTTGTAAACATCTTGTACTATCGTCTTAGGACCACCTGAACTACCAAAAACTTGCTCCATTACTAGCTCATCAGCTTTATTTTCCACAAATGGAATTTCCCCACAATTTAGTCCAGTGATAAGAGCGAACTCCTTGATCGAAAACCTCAACTCTTTCCCTGCCACCTCATACCAAGACTCCCACTTTTTTTTGTTTCAAGTTGCTTGAATAGAACTGTATGCAATGTATATGAAGAAAATGATACATGCTGCAACATTTTCATTACTTTTCCAAACGGGCCATCCAAAACCCGTTGCCAATCCGCATGTGTCAACTTGTTTTTAGTCTCACAAACAAAGTGCATCCTACAATTAATTTTAATTCTTCCGTAGAATGGTTCCCCACGGTAATAACTGTACCTAATCTGCAAGCGAAATGAAAAATACCCTAAACAACACAAAATATACAAATCGAACCATTTGGGAAGCCTGACAGGACAAATGAAAAATACCCTAAGCAAACACAAAATATACAAATTGTTGGTTTGCGAAGCCTGACAGGACAAAATGTAGAAAACTTACATCCCCTTTGAATATTATGGGTTTTTTCGCCTTTACTGTTTTCGCTTTTAGGCTCCTCGACCTGCCCTTCCTGGATTTTTTGGCTATGGGACTGTTAGAAGTTTTTTCCCCTTTCACCTGCACTTCGTATCTCTGCTTCTTTTTCTTTCAACCTTGGCTATAATCTTATTCTCTCTTCCTTTTCTCTCCGCTCTTCATTGGGCTCGATTGTTTACCGCCTCTAAGCACTACCATTTTCTAGGGGTATTTTAACGAGGTTGAGGTTCAGTTCGGAGAGGGGGGGTAAGAAAAAGTGGAGGTCGGTGAATGTCGGGTTGGGTTGAAGAAACTAGAACTTGCAACAATGGAGAGATGAAAAAGATGGAAGTTGCAGAGTCGCGTTAATGAGGAAGAAGCTTCGGGAAGAAGCTTTTTGGAGGGAATTTTGGGGGAAATGGAACGGCTTGGGGGATTTTGCTGCTTAGTCTTACCTTTTTTATTCAAAATGAATTTATTTTACCTTATTAAAAAAAATATAATCCCAAAACAACCAAAAGAAAAGGATAATTTCGACAATAAAATTATATAATGTGACTAAAATACGAACAACACTGACATGAATTATTCGTATTCGATAATTCGTGCATTTTGTGCAATTGTGACAAAAATATAAACTTCACTGACACGAAGTAACAACACATTTGACAGGAAGTATGCAAAATATAAACTTCATTGACAGGAAGTATAAACACAACTGACAGGAAGTATGCACGTATTGTGCAATTCATATCTCAACATCTACAAGGAAAATTGTCAACTACATCTAGCCAAGAAGAAATGCACCAACCAATTTTGCTAGATTTCCAAAATAATTTGAACACCACTTATTGTCACCAAGACAAGTCAATTCTAGCAAAAACTACACAATCGGAATCATACCAAACTATCCCAACTACCCCAAACATTACATAAAATAAGATATCTTTCACTACTCAAACCACTTCATATCGAAAATACTAACGGCTATCCTTTTTCTATTGTGATCCACAAGCTTGTCACCCACGATCACGATGATTTGACGACGTCTGGAACTTAGCATTTCTATGTACTTGATCGTGAAGATGCCGCAATCGCCCCTGCACAAGTAAAAATGTAGTTAGTTTCCTGAAAATATAGCCACTTTCAAACCAAATATTGAACAATTGATGTAAACAACTTATCCTCTCTTGTTTCTCTCCAATGCATGAACACAAGTCAAATTTATGGGATTCCCCCCCCCCCCCTATCATCATAAATTGTTGCCAAGGGCTCATATTGTGCTATCATAACCGGCAGAATAAATGTCAACTCTCTAAGGAATCCATGGACGTCCGACAATTTGAACAAATTGATGTCGGGATCGTATATAGTGACAAACCATTTACTCAGTTCTATCTCCAAAGCTACCCAATGTTTCTCCTTGAAATTGAAGGGGGTATATACGATCCACATCCTTCCAATCCTTCCCATAAAGTGTAGGCAGTTCCCCGTGCAGGTATCTCATCTTAGATGAATCAGCAACATATTTTTTCTTATTTGACAACCATCTCTTCATTTCCTTGTCCAAGTTCTGCTGAAAATAGATGTCCAATATTGCCACTGGTTTGTCATGCACACGACAACCAAGATAATACATACATTCGTCCAAGTGCTACAAAAAAAAATGTAATAGATGTCATACCAGAAATTGAAGACTTGTTGCACCGAATATTTATATAAAAATAAAAGAGGCTTACCGGAGATCTCAACCACCCCATTCGTCACAACAATATGTCAAAAAAATCCTTATGTAGATGTTCTTTAGTTGGAAACCCAAATTCCTCACTACATCATAAGATGGTTTAATTAACAACATCTCAAACAAGCGTTCATATCATCAAGGCATGAGGGACAACTTCCTAACCTTTCTTTCGAGTCTAACCAACCGCACAATATTATCTTGTTGAGACTCCAATTGTTTTTTTGGTAGCTGATGAGGCTAAAGTCATGATGCCTATCAAAGAATCCCTAAAACCTAACTAATGTAGTCTGGTAAGTAAGGGTCGAATCCCACAGAGAATCAAGTTATATATCATGTTTGCAAAATCATTCACCAATTGATAACAAAGACAAGGGGAGGGGGGGTTTCATGAATCTAACTAAGAAAATGATAAATAAAACGTAGAAAACTTGGCAAACAAATATCCACCTTTAGTTTGGTTGATCAATCATTGATTATCCCTAGTTCTCAATCCTCATGAATGTCCTAATCCATGTTCTAAAATAATTACCAGTCCTACCAGTCCTGATAATCCTAACCATTAAACAATCAAGAAACCATCAAGATAAATCTAACAGAAGCAGTAAGCTCAGGAATAGATAGGCTCATGCAATACTTAACAACCCGTCAGTACTCGACATGCAATTAATTCTCATCATAATAAACATTCACAACCCGTTTCTGTAAATCGTGTTTGCTACTCTGAATTAGGGATGAACAATATTAATCTCAACAAGTTAACCAGATCAGAGGAACTAGCACTATAGATAATATCAATCTCAACTAGTTTGTCACGCTAGGGAAACTAATAGAATTCAAAACCCTAATCCTATAGTATGAATAATACCAATAAAACTAGGTGATCAGGCTAGAGAAATCAATAAAACTCAATAGGATGAAGCACAAGAGAATCATAACATTCAAGGATAAAGAAAGTAATAATCTCAATATCAAATTCAAACCAAGGCTTCAATTGTCTAGCCAAAAACAAAACAAAGAACTAAACTGAGAAAAGGGAAAAGATGAAGAAAGGTAGAACCCAACTTGGGGAACACCCAACTTACCAAACTAATGCTCTAAAGAAAGAATATATAGACTTAGCTAAACCTAATTTCCATAAGATAGGAAATAAAATCTAAAAGGAAATAACGAAACAAAAGAAATAAAAGAAAAGGAAATAAAATAAAAGAAATCTTCGGACGAGACACTCGCGGCGCTGATGATGGAATTCCGCGATCGCGGCTGTAGCTTCCGCGATCGCGGAAAATTAAACCCTGAACTTCTTCGCTCTCGACTTTTCCGCGACCAAACCTTGGAATTCCGCGATCGCGGCTCTTCGATTTTCTCCACCTTGCCTCTCGTCTATTTGCCGCGACCGCGGCCATGGCCTCCGCGACCGCGGTTTTTCTCCTGTAGAACCACTTGGTTTTACTTCTTCGTCTTCTTGGGTGGCTTCCTTCTCTCTTCAATATATCTTCATTTAAGCTTCTCCAAACCACCATATCTTCACATCTACTCCTCAGCTCCGATCTCTACAATATGCTCTAAACATCTCCAAATGGTACCAAAAACACCGGTAACAACTCCTAGTTAAACCCTATAAAGTAGCGCTGATCAGTAGCGTCTCCTTCCACCTTAGCTTCTTTTGTCGCTACAGCTAGCGTCTGCATTAACATTTATTCATAAATAAGATATTGGATGAGTAATAAAAGTATGTCATCATCTTTAATTATTTGATGCATAACTCAGCTTCTTTTGTCGTCTCTTTTGTAGTTTCCCCCTCATTCTGAACTACACCAACTTCATCATCCTTCTGTTTTTTTGAACGAGTCTACCTTGCGAATACTTTTCATTCTTTGTTATCTTTTTCTTCAATTTCACAAGCCTTTTCTTCTCCTTCCACCTTTGCTTCTTCTTCTGTCATCGTTTCTCCATATTTCCCCTCATCCTAGACTGGACCATCATCATCATCCTTCCCCTTCTTTTTTTCTACACTACCTTCAGCCGGTAGCTTGGCATTGTCGCATGGACCATCATCATCATCATCTTTCTACTTTTCCACATTGGCATTGTCGCCTGCACCATCATCATCATCCTTTTTCTTTTCAACACTACCTTCAGCTGGTAGGTTGGCATTGTCGCCTGCAACATCAACATCATCATTCTTCTGCTTTTCTACAATACCTTCAGCTGGTAGCTTGGCATTGTCGCCTGTACCACCATCATCATCATCATCCTTTTACTTTTCTACACTACCTTCAGCTGGTAGCTTGGCATTGTCGCATGCACCATCATCCTTTTGCTTTCGAAAAACAATCATATATCCTAAATTGCCATTGTCGACTTGAATGTCACTATTATCATTGTCATCTTGTAGGGGATTTGAAGCAGATCCCCCCCCCCCCCAATTCCATCCATTTTGACATCCTTATCACGACCATCTATAACATTCTGCTTCAATAAATAAAAAATTAGCTTTAACATACAAGAATTATAACTAGGTGCATCAAGCTAAATATATTAAGTTGTAAATATGACATTCCTTATATACAATTCAACAAAAAATTAAGCTTTAACTTGTAAGAAATAACCCTAACCTACATGCATCCATCCAACTTAAAAACACTGACATTCTATTTTGTTACTATGACATTCTTGTTATAATGTTTGGTAAAAAGAGGGATTTAACCTACAAGAAATATAACCAAGTGTATCAATATTAAGTTGAAAAATAGTGACATTTTAACTTTTTAATATGACATTCCTATTCTACAATCTGACAAAAATATTGCTTCAGCTTGCAGGAACTAAAAATCTAAGTTAAAAAACAGAATAACAATTGTTGACAGTTATCTTACCTCTCATTCCTCCTATTCAATGTCCTCTTCTTCATCATCTGTTGGGTCTGAGTTGTTATGGATATATTTGCCGTCATCCTCCATTATGCCCAAGGCTTTTTTGATAGCACTAAATCCTACTTCCACTTGGTTTTCCAAATTAATCATACGCTCATGAAGCTCTTTTATAGCGCACATCACCTGTCTTGCATCCAGGCCTGAGGTCTTCGCAACCGGGGCAGGGGCCGAAACACTCTTTCCTTTTCTTCTACCATTGATAGACCTCTTCTTACTTAGCTCAAATTTCTCAACTGCCTTGTCAATGTAATTGTCATTCACTTCTCCAACAAATTTGCATCATTTGAAGACCTCCATCTAAGCTTCTTCCTTATAAACACTACATTTGGAATAAAATGGGATGTGTCCTTTCCCAACAAAGACTCCATAGCCATCGGATCAGATTGTGATTCGAATGACCATCTCATACCGCGTGGATAGGCCTCCTTATCCACCAAATGTGCAAACGCTGAAGCAATTGGTTTTACAACTTCAAATAGCCATACCTGAAGTGTCAGTATGATTCTTATACATTTCATAAAAATACGTTACATAAAAGGCCATGGGCAACCCCTTGAGTTTGTAACCCAACCTTACACTTGAGTCTCTGCTTGTTTGTACCGTCTCCAATCTATTCTTCACTGTTGAACTCAAACCCTGGTGAGTTTCAATGTAGCAAACCCTACCCTATGAGAATTTCGTAAATCAATCGATATTAGTCAATAATTTGACATGACCCGTGTTTATGCAAACCTTTTTCTCAACCCCAAGAATGACGCCATCTAATATAATCAATAATGCCATCTTATATTTTAAAGGATTGTCATTCCGTGTACGCATAAATAGGATCTCCAGCTTAGCCAAGGTTAGATTGTGTACATCAAATACCTCTTTCACGACATTCTTATCCGGCTTCAGATCATTATCCGTAATTGTACCACAGTTTAACCCTGTCACAAGTACGAACTCCTTCATTGAAAAACGCAACAGTTGTCCTTGCAGGTCATACCACGTCTCCCACAACTTGCTCGTTTCTACTTGATGGAATAAAACGTAATGCACAAGCTGGCATGAAAAGGTTTGTTGATGAACCATCTTCATAGTAGGTCTAAATGGACCATCTATTATCCTCTGCCAGTCCATAGGGGAGAGGCATTTCTCAATATTTTTCAACATTTCACGTCGACAGTTTTGGTTGACTCTGCCTTGAAATTTTTTTCCCATCAAATCTCAATAAATGACCCTAAACAATACAAATTATATGAGGTCAGTAAATACAAAAGGAACATATACTTCAAAACTACATGACAGGATATGAAATATGAAAAACTAGTCAGAATGAGCTAAACCAAATTTTACCTTTCTACCCATTTCAAATTCCTCCGTGTATTCTTTAATCGACTACAACACTCCAGTTGGCCTGGTGGACATAGACAACAACAAAGAATATCAACATTTCAGTTTTTTCTATGCACAAAATGGTTCTCATTTTCATAACAAATGCTTAAAATTTAAAACAAACATATTGAGATGTAGAGATCAGAGGAGAAGAGAAGGAAGTTGCGAGAGGAAGAGAGCTATAAAGTGAGACAAATAAAAACATTAACTTTTAACACACAACAATGTTTCACAAACTGACATTGTAATTGTTCATTTCAACAATATAACTATACCATGTGACAAAAATATGAACAACACTGACATGAAGTATTCAACCAATGGTAATTCATGCAATTGTGACAAAAATCAGAACTTATCTGACATTCTCAATTTTTATTGCGACAATACAACTTAAGAAATAGTACAGTCAGTCTACATATAGGGTTTCCACAGGTTTATAAAATAGACAAAAAGTTTTCACAGGTTTATATAAATCAATTTAAGTTACCATCCCCATTTCTACCAGGGGTCGTTTTTTACCCAGTTTTCACATGTTTATATAAATTGTTGCGTTTAAATTCAGTTAATTTCAGGTCAAAAGAGACAAAATTTAGGACATAATTCATGACAAGTATATCAATCCATAAAAATCAACCCAATGAACAACAGTGAATCAACCCTAAAACCCAATGAACAACAGTGAAGCAACCCTAAAACGGCGTTGAATGGATGCAACCCTAAAATGAAGGACATACCTCAAAGGCTCGAACGAGATAGACAGAAGAGGAAGAGGAATCGGAAGAGCGAGCCAACGGCGTTGAATGGCGTCGTCGGTGGACCACCTACAAAGGTGGTCCACGATAAAGCTTTTAAAACTGAAAATGGAGACGATAGAGTTTACATGAGGAAATGGAGACAATGGAGTTTATAGGAGGAAATGGAGACGATGGACATTCAGGATAAACCTTTCGGGTTTGATTTTGGGTTCTTCAAGAGAAACCTTTCATTTACAGGAGGAAATGGAGACGATGAAGTTTTGAAAACTGAAAATGGAGACGATGGACCTGCAATCTAGGTTGATTTAGGGTTCTTCAGAAACCTTTCGTTTACAAGAGGATGGAGACGATGAAAACTGGAAATGAAAAACCATTTCAGTTTTCTCTAGCAAGTTTCATATTCAATTTCAAATTTTAATATTTTATTGCCATGTCATATTTTATTTACAAAAGAATAAGAAAACTCTAATTTCAATTTATCTTTTTTGGAGGGCATTTTTGCGAAAAAAAAAATATTTGAATGGGGTATATTTGCAAAAAAAAAAAAGGTAGGTTAGAAATGCAAATGGGTTATTGAAAAGGGTATGGATTGCTATTACTCTAACTTAAATCCGTAAGAGGCCATCATTAGACTTCAAATTTGGCCAAATATTAGTAACAAAATTCTTTAGAATCTATTTATGCTCACACCTATGCTTGTAATTGGTTTATCCATCAATTCTAATGGTCATATATTAATACAATTATTTTGTACGTTTTTTGCGGATCAAGTAGTCTTAATTTCAATCAAGTAAGACCATCGATGTCACCCATAGATCATATAAATAGTATTTTTGTGAATATATATATATATTGAGGCGCAATAGCAGTCCTATTAATATATATACTGATCCCTTTTTATGCAACTTTGTGTTTAACCATTGTTTTCACAACACTAGGTCATATTCATGCTATAGGCTTGCAATTGCAAGGTATGGCCTACCTCATTATGGACATAGCATATACTTGCCTCTAATTGTCTTACAGTATTAAATTTAATTAATCCATAGATGCTAGGTGGCTTTATTTTCTTAATGGATGTTTTTAACTTTGGGAAAAAATAGGTGGAAAGGTTGAGTTTTCATTCCACCAAAATGATGGCAGACAGTAAAGCATTTGTGTAAATTCTGAAAAAGAAAACTTTATTTCTTTTTAGGGTGTAAAAGGGAAAGAGTGGGGCACGGGTGTGTCTCCATCTCCAACAAAGGCTCACAAGAGGCCCAAAAGGACACAGATGTTTGGTTTATTACTTTCTTATAGTGAAACCTAAAAGTGTGAAATTTCGAATTTTAGGAGAATTTTATATACACTATATATTATCAAGCGTTATATGCTCAAAAAATGTTACTTTTATCTGTAACTGTTAATTATTTGCTGAAATAACAAGTTAGCTAGTTAGAGGCTTATGTTGGTATAATTGTGTTCGGTATCTTGCAAAGCTATGAATCTTATTTGAGATTTTTTTTTCTTTCTCTTCATTTGAGTGATATTCCTTTAGTGTTCAAGACCTAAATATGATGAATATAGTATTCGAGCATCGATCAATTTCAAATACTGTTTTTGTGCTTAATTTTCATGTTTATCTGCTGATTTGATCATAATATCTCTTTCCTCAATCTATCATTCATCGATCACTCTCCTCAATCTCCTTAATCTTCTCTCTATTGATCGATCGACGATTTTCTGATCAATTCAGAGGAGCGTCATTCAGATATGTTGAATAAGTTAATCAAACTCTG
This sequence comes from Rheum nobile, assembly GCA_027886185.1. Taxonomy (NCBI): domain Eukaryota; kingdom Viridiplantae; phylum Streptophyta; class Magnoliopsida; order Caryophyllales; family Polygonaceae; genus Rheum; species Rheum nobile. Next base: position 9,667,674 of record WOAB01000040.1, read on the forward strand.
AAATTGAACAAACAAATGAAAATTAGAATGGTGAATTTTGAAGATAGATATGGAGAACAATATGGTGAAACAAAGAGAGAGCTCATCACTTTGATGGATTTGCAAAATTCTATATTCATTCATCCCTCAGACAACCCAGGGATGATCCTCACCACAATTCAATTGACTAGCGACAACTATCAAAGATGGAGGAAAGTTATGACAAAGGCTTTATCAGTGAAGAACAAATTGGGATATCTTAAAGGCATTATATATAAGAATGCTAGAAATCTAATTATGGCAAGGATGCAACTCCTGATCAAGAAAGAGAATTGATTTCCTTATGCAACTCCTCAATCTGATCTCGCATATCCTCCACCTACACCTACTTCTTCACATGGCTTTAATGATGATTCATATACCTCCTCACTGCCTATGTTTGAAGTTGTTACACATTTGATCACCAATGACTCTCCTTCTTTAAATCCTATAACTTACTATGTGTCATTGGCTGATTATTCTCTTTCACTTGTCTCCGCTTCTTTTGATCCCATTCCTTCTTACTCCTCCTCCTCCTGCTCCTCCACCTCCTCTTCCTCCTTCAACTTCACCTCCTTCTCCTTCAAGACAATCTCCTAGAGTGTCCAAGACTTGTACTTGGCTTAAGGACTATGTTTGTGTAACTCCTCAGGTCACTACCTCTCCATTGCCCTCCTTTGTTAAGGTGACTTTTCCTTATCCTTTGTCATATTTCATGATTTATGATTCTTGTTCCTCGGCCTATCAAGTCTATGTCAACAATGTGGCTTCACTGTCTAAGCATCAATTTGTTAATGGGCTCTTCAATAGACTGTCTGGTGTGAGGCAATGTTAATTGATTGTAGCTTTTGAAAGGAATCAAATAATGGAACTAGTGTTTAGGCCTTCAAATCAATATTTTTCACTTGCAAATGTATGCCACTCTTGATAGGTATAAGGCCATAATAGTTTCTCGTGGATCCTCACATGGTAAAGGCATTGACTATAGTGAAACCTTTGCTCTTGTTGAAAAAATGATTATGTGAGAACTTTACTTTTAATGTCTACTATTTAGAAATACAGTGTTCTACGAGAGGACCAAACACATAGAAGACGACCAAAACATAGTAAGAGACAAGGTTCTAAGCAATGAAGTTATTTTTGTCTTAGGTAAATGTATTAATAGAGAAAATATTGTACAAAAGGTTACAACTGATAGAGTCAAGCGAGAGGGTGCGAAATTGGAAAGAAACAAACAAAATGCCAATACTTTAATGCAAGTATGCAAGCTGTAAGCTCATAATAGGCGCAAAAAGATACAAGAATTAAGCAACAAATTGGATGCAAAGAGCCAATAATCGATCACCTTGGTGGTTGTTAGTCTTGGCTTTAATAAAGTCCTTGACATGCCCCACGATTCTACTTGAGTAGGCTGCACATTGGGAGAGGCATTGCAAAATATAATCTTGTTGTGGCGCAGCCACACAAAGAAAATAAAGGAAGTGAGCATAATGTTTATCACTTTGAAGATGAGTGAACACTTACTTTGGTGGAGATTGAGCCAATAGAACCAGTTAATGAGTGAATTGTGCCAGACATTTATGTTCAGCCAACAAAGGACACAACGTAAGACATAACGTGTAAAGCTACAACAAACACAAAGGTGATGTTTCACAACACCGAGATGTTAGCGTAACTAATACTTCGTTCCACTTCCTACTAAAACTCGTTATCCTAAGGCAACATTATTCTTAAGCACACTATTGTATATAGCGCGATGTTGGTACCAACGCAGTATCACTAGAAACATCGTGCGAGCTGCGCGTGTCTCCTTATAAACGAGACGTTAGAGGTAGTGTACAATGTTAGTAACAGTGCGAGATGTTGGTAGCAACGCGCGATGCTAGAAGTTGTGCGCAATGTCGGTAGTAGCGTGTTGTTCATGTTACAAGGTTAATGGCAATACACCCTTCCACTTGTTTCATCTCCCCAACATGTGGCATTCATGCAAAGTTTTACCCATTGGGCATGGGATAAAAGTGCATTAACAGAGCTGACATGTGTCAAACGGCCTCTGATACTCTCATATGTCTAGAAAAGGCAGAGAGAAAGGAGGGGGGAGGATCCTTTTTTCTAAAATTAAAAGAAGTAGGAGAAAGAGTGCTGATTCCAGTGGAGAACAAAGAAACTCTATAAGATCCACCAAGATACGGTTAGTCAATGGGTGGGAGGTGGGCAAAATCATCGAAACACATCTAAACTTTCTCTATCTTCAAATTCTACAAGTAATCAGAACAAGTTCTTCGATCTAGTTGTCACTTACAAAACTGAGAATCGTCATTGGCGCCGTCCGTGGGGAGCCTATTCCCCTAAGATAACTTGATCGCCAGTATTTTGAAGGCATGGTGTATAAGGATCAAGGCCTTAGAAGCACTATCCTATGCCAACGTGGGAACTTCCCAGGAGGTCACCCATCATGGTACTACTCTCGTCCTAGCACGCTTAACTTCAGAGTTATTGTCCTCACTTGAACCTTGAAAAGGAAGAGCTCTTGTTGACATGGGTAGCACTCTAGTTCTTATAAAGGATTATAAATCTGGGATGTTACAATCACCCCCACTTAACACCTTGACGACCACGTCAAGGCCCAAAGACCGCCCTCTAGGTCGAGCGACTGTCCACCGGACCAAGCCCACTCATAGCCTAGAGTTGGCTCTGATACCATTTGTAAGGATCGAGGCCTTAGAAGTGTTGTCCCATGCCAACCTGGAAACTTCCCAAGAGTTCACACATCCTGGTACTACTCCCGTCTTAGCACGCTTAATTTCAGAGTTTTTTGTCCTTACTTAAACCCTGAAAAGGAAGAGGTCTTGTTGACATGGTAGAACTAGCGTGTGGCACTACGGACATAAGTCGGGGGTGTTATAATTATGGTATCAGAGCCAACTCTAGGTTACGAGTGGAGTTGGCCTTGAGAGCAGTTGCTCGACCCAGAGGGCGGTCTTTGGGCCTTGATGAGGTCGTCAGGGATTTAAGTGGGGGTGATTGTAACACCCCCAAACTTGGTTTATAATGATTAAAAGTGTTACTCATGTCAACAAGAGCTCTTCCTTTTCAGGGTTCAAATGAGGACAAAGAACTCTGAATTTAAGCGTGCTAGTGCGGAAGTAGTACCAGAATTGGTGACCTCTTAGGAAGTTCCCGGGTTGGCATGTGATGGTACTTCTAAGGCATGGGGCCTTACAAATGGTATCAAAGCCGACTCTGTGGTACGAGTGGACTTTGCCTTGAGGGTGGTCCCTCCACCCAGAGGGCGGTATTTGGGCCTTGACGTGGTCATCAAGGGTTTAAGTGGGGGTGCTTGTAACATCTCAGATTTGTAATCCTTTCACTAGTGGAAAAAACCCTAGTAGAGGCGGGCATTTGGACACTTATTGAGACGAACACCGTTCGCTTCAAATGAGGGGGCTGCAACAAGTGGGGACCCTTTTTGAGGCGGGCAATATACGCCTCTAAAAGCCACTTGTTGAGGCGGGCCTCTATAGGCCCGCCTCAACAAGTGCCTCACTATGGCGCCAAAGTGAGGCACTTTTAGAGGCGGGCCTATGTAGGCCCGCCTCTAAAAGTCCACTTGTTGAGTCGGGCCTCTATATGCCCGCCTCAACAAGTGCCTCACTTTGGCGCCATAGTGAGGCACTTGTTGAGGCGGGCCTATAGAGGCCCGCCTCAACAAGTGGCTTTTAGAGGCGGGTCTCCATAGACCCGCCTCTAAAAGTTATTTCAACAATTCGAGTACAACAACGCAACAGATTTATGATGCACCATACACACATTAAATTTGCAGAATAGATTTCTGATTTTATTCACAGAATAATATACAACAACACAACAGATTTCACCAGAGTACAGTCAGGTTCTCAACAACAGTTTACATGACAAGTACAAACAAGTTCAATCCGATAATAAATACTTCGATGTAAAATACTGTGCCCATTGCTCACGAACAACATCCATTTCTTCATAAGTATACGCTGTCTTCCTCTTAGGATATAGCTTCATAAAAAAACACAGAAATTATTGACACAAAACACAAATACTATCAATATATAGTTAGTTAAGTTACATACCTTATCTAGTCGCTCATCAGAGTCCTCGAGTCCCGTGACTATCTCTAACATGAATTTCATGACATAATAGCCACACTCGGTTCCGCTGCTTTGTTGAGCGCACTAATTACACAACATAAGGGGGCTGTCTTAGATACAAGGCCTTTGATTATAAATAAACAAACCTAAAGCGTTTAAAATGCTATATGTACCTCTATATTTCAGACTCTCAACGTCTTACGTTTTCCTATTGATTTATCGCACTTCCCACCTTGATACTTAAACACTTGAAATGCCCTAGAAAATCAACATAATATAGTCACGAAACTGATATTGTTAATATTCCAAAAAAAAACTAGTTCGTAAGCAAAATAACTTACAAATTCATGATTCCAGATGCATCAGTCGTTCTGTTGTCTGGACCTTTTAGAGAATCGAAAAGATAGACATGTGCTTTAAATAGGTCTATCACGTACAGAGTCCAATGATTGCTGCATCATTTAAACGTAAATTGATAAACATTAATGATTGCTTAAAATACTAATTATATATGAAACTTATTGAAAACACTTACTCTTGATTATATGGGAGCAAAAACAATTTGGCACTGTTAGCATTGAACACACGTTGCAAGTAATTTGCTGGAACAGATGGATCGGCCTTGATTCTAGTGCTTGACACCATCTCAGGACAAATGAACCCAATTCGAGAATTTTCAAATGCATATGTGTGATTGTCCAATAAATACCTGCACATTTAAAGAAAAAAAAAGATTAAGAATGATAGTTGAACAATTAAAGAAAAAACGATTAAGAATGATAGTTGACAATTAAAAGATAAAGACTGATAAAAACATTTACATCATGTAGACTTGAATCACAGAAATGTTTAAGCACGCCCCCTTAAGGAACTCTTCTACATCGGATGCAGTGACGTATGTTTCTTGATCTGTCACATAATTCCAAACCGAGGCATCCAATGGGATGGGAGTACTATCATATATACCACCCGGCGCCGAAGACATAACAAATTGCAACCACTTGCATGACTGGCCATGACCTTGAATTTCTTCGTTTTCTGCTTTCTTCCTTTTGGCGGCTGATTCTTCTGTTTTACGATCACAGCTACCAACCACCTCTTTGTTGGACTGAGACTTAAGAGTTATTTTGACATGAAATTTCCAAACAATAATAATGAAGTAACATTTGTATTATTGAGCACAAACAAGGAAGATTTAATATCATTTCTAATAACTATCCTGCCAAGGGCCTAAATTATGAATTCTATCCCGCCAAGGGCCTAAATTATGAATTTTATCCACCTTTTTAGAGAGAAATGACTTACCTTTGTATTTTTGGCGCTGTCATCCACCTTTTTAGAGAGAAATGACTTGGACTTCTTTGTTGGGTGTGGAGTAGTATAGTCCTATATATATTAGAATTATAGATGAGCAAGAGTGAGTAATGTGTACATTATTATTGAGCCTAGATTTCTTACCTCGTCGTCTTCGAAAATCACTAAGCGGATCGGCCATTGCACGAAACTACCCTGAGCACCGCCTAAGTTAGTGAAACCATCACCCGTAGGCACCGGAAGAATATCATCATGATGTCCATCATAAACAAAATCAACTTGGACTTTGTAGTGATCAGGCTTCATCGGTGTAAAGTGTTGGGACAATATCACGTTTTTACCAATTACTCCCTCTCCTTCAAGCCTCCCTGCATGACGAGATTTTGGAAGACCTATTGGATGAAGCCTTGACAAAAACTCAGCTGCGTATTGAGATATCTCTTCATGAAGGACTCCATGAATGATACTACCCTTTGGATTCGCCCGATTCTTTGCTTTGTCCTTTAAACTGCCAAAAAATCTCTCAAAATGATACATCCATCTTAAATACACCGGACCACATAACTTGATTTCTCGAACCAAATGAACAATTAAGTGCACCATTATGTCAAAGAAAGATGACGGAAAGTACATTTCAAATCGACACAAAGTTTCAACAATATCAACGTGGAGAGCATCCAATATTTCCGGATCAATAACCTTAGCACATATGGAACTGAAAAACACGCACAGTTTTGTTATAACATGTCTCGCGTGTTTCGGCAATATCCCACGAAGTGCGATCGGCAAGAAAACATTAATCAATACATGACAATCATGAGACTTCATACCAATCAACCGAAGGTCCGAAAGAGAAACTAGACGTTTTACATTTGACGAATATCCCGATGGAACCTTAATGCCATGTAAGCACTCACAAAACACCTTTTTCTCCTTTCTTGACATTGTGTAACAGGCCGGAGGCAGAAAAGTCTTTTTACCATTCGGTTTTACAACGGGCCACAAATCTGGTCGAATATTCCTCTCTTTCATATCAAAACGAACTTTCTGATTGTCTTTCGTCTTTCCGGGTATATTTAGAAATGTCCCAATTATAGCATCACAAACATTTTTTTCAATGTGCATCACATCGAGACAATGCCTAACCGACAAATCTTTCCAATAAGGAAGATCCCATAGTATAAACGCTTTCTTCCATAAAACATCCTTTTCAGAGACGGACTTGAAGCCCTTGCCGTATTTGGTGTCAACATTTTTAATCCGTTCATAAACCTGTGATCCTGTCAAAGGTGTACGAGCTACTCCTTCCTCGGTGTACCTATTGAACTCCTTCTTCTTTTTACGGTAAGGGTGATATCGACTAAGGAACTTCCGGTACCCTAGATACACATTTTTCCTGTAATTTTTCAAGTAGGCGGGTTTCATATTGTTCTCCTTTGGTTTTGTACCCAGACAAGTTTCCATATGCCGGAAAATCATTTATGGTACAAAAAACCATAGCTCGCAAGGTAAAGTTTGAGTTGGTGTATGCATCGAACATTGGAACACCTTCATTCCACAGTAATTTCAAATCATCAACAAGTGGAGCCAGATACACATCTATGTCATTCCCAGGTTGCTTAGGCCCGGAGATGAGGAGTGATAACATGATAAACTTGCGCTTCATACACAACCATGGAGGAAGATTATAAATCGCTAGAAGAACCGGCCATGTGCTATGTTGGCTGCTTAGAGTGCCATACGGATTCACACCATCTGTACATAAAGCAAGCCTCAGATTCCTATCCTCATCACCAAATTCAGAATATTTCTTATCAATATTTCTCCATTGAGGAGAATCAGCAGAATGTCTAAGGAGTCCATCTTTCTTTCTCCCTTCCGCATGCCACCTCAGATTTTTTGCTTCCTTCTTTAACGAAAATAGACGCTGAAACCTAGGTATTATCGGAAGATACCACATAACCTTAGCTGCAGGGCCCCTCTTAGCCGAATTTACCCCTTTACGCTTGTAACGAGATGCATCGCACTTTGGACACTCATTCAAATTTTCATGTTCATTTCTGTAAAGCATACAATCATTTGGGCAAGCATCTATCTTGACGGCCTCTAAGCCTAAGGGACACATCAATTTCCTGGCATAATAAGTAGAGATAGGCATCTCATTGCCTTCTGGTAAAAATTCACCTAACCATTCCAATAAGGTGTTGAAACTTCCATCAGTCCAACCAGAAGCACATTTCAAGTTGTAAAGTATTGACACAGCCTCTAACTTGCTAAATTTTGTACACCCGGGATAGAAGGGAATCTCTGCAGCCTTTGATACTTGTTCGAACATCTGAGGTCGTTCGTTCAAGTAATCTCTCACCCCATCCATCATCCCATTTATTTCATCATCTTCTTGGTCATCATCATCATCCATCTCATTATTCTCAGCAATATCATCATCACTATCATCAGTGTCTACCCGAACATCAAACTCATTGACACTAGAACTTGGACGATCAGGTATTTTCTCACCATGCCAAAACCAAACATGGTAATCTTGTTTGAAACCACGACGAAATAAATGATCCTCAATCTCATCAATATCATCTAACCGCCTTATATTCTTACAATCACGGCATGGACAAAAGATTTTTTCGGCTTTCGTACTCCGTTGGTGTGCTAAAGCCCATCTAATGAACTCCTCAACCCCACTCAAGTATTGTGTCGTAGTATGATCACCGTACATCCAAGGACGACTCATTTCTAGTAATAAATGCAAAACAAGGAAGATTTAATATCATTTCTAATAACTATCCCGCCAAGGGCCTAAATTATGAATTCTATCCCGCCAAGGGCCTAAATAGATAATAATACGCAACTAAGCAAGAAAAAATACAAACTCAACTATCCCGCCAAGGGCCTAAATTATGAATTTTATCCCGCCAAGGGCCTAAGGAATTAGGGTAGAAGTATTACCTTGACCCAATATCGATCCTTCAAGACAATGCCTCTATCAACCTGCAGAATGTAATTTCCCCAATTAAATAAACTGTAAAAATGTGATCCTCTAGTATATTACATCCTCATTGCCTTCAATGCACGAGCTTTAAACACAAAAAATACACAAATTTGTACAAGCTTTAAACACAAAATACACAAATTCGAAATCAGTATTAGGCCCGCCTATTAGAGAAACGCATATTCATAGGGGCATTTCATCAAACACCTTCAATGCACGAGCTTTACACACAAAAATACACAAATTCGTACAAGCTTTAAACACAAAATACACAAATTCGAAATCAGTACATTAGGATTTGCTCGTATTTTACTTCTCCAAATCCGTACAAGCTTGAGTACTTATGATTTTACTTCTCCAATTACTTCTCCAATTCGGTATGAACCTAAATAAAATTGTAAATGTGTTTGATGAAATTAAAGTAAAATAGGGTGTTAGATGTGCTTACCGGCCAGCGGAATCGGGTGAGGAAGTCGGAACTCTGGTGAAACCGAGTGCTCGGCGAAAGGAGAGGAAGTCGGAGCTCGGCGAAGACGACGATACGAAGATATGAACGAAGGCGTGCGCGGAGCTGAATGTTTTTAATTTAATTAGGGTAGACTTATAGAGGCGGGCCTAATATGCCCGCCTCTATAAGCTGAATGTAATGAGGCAATAGAGGTGGGCCTCTTTATGCCCGCCTCTATTGCATACATTTGTTGAGGCGGGCTATAATATGCCCGCCTCAACAAATGTTAATAAGAGGCGGGCTTTTTCGCCTGCCTCAATTATGTACCATTAGAGGCGGGCCTACATTTGGCCCGCCTCTAATACTTTAGCGGGAATATTTTTTCGGAAACTTTTTGAGGCGTATAATTATTTGCCCGCCTCAATAGATTTTTTTGAGGCGTATAAAATAATTATCTGCCTCAAAAACCTGAAAAACTGATTGCGTAGGTCGTTGTTGAGGCGTTTTGAAATATGTACGCCTCTAAAAGGGAGCCTCAAAAAGTGTTTTTTCCACTAGTGTTTATAAAGTAGAGTACTACCCATGTCATCAAGAGCTCTTCTTTTCAGAGTTCAAGTGAGGACAAAGAACTCTGAAATTAAGTGTGCTAAGGTGGGAGCAATACTAGGATGGGTGATCTCCTGGGAAGTTCCCGGGTTAGCATGGGATGGCGCTTCGAAGGCCTCGGGCCTTACATAATGGTATCAGAGCCGACACTGGGTCACGAGTGGACTTGGCCTTGAGGGCGGTCGCTCGACTCGAAGGATGGTCTTTAGGCCTCGACGAGGTCGTCAAGGGTTTAAGTGGGGGTGATTATAACACCCCAGACTTGGTTTATAGTGATTAAAACTGCTACCCATATCAACAAGAGCTCTTCTTTTTCAGGGTTCAAGTGAGGACAAAGAACTATGAAGTTAAGCGTGCTAGGGCGGGAGTAGTACCAGGATGGGTGACCTCTTGGGAAGTTCTCTGGTTTGGCATGGGATGGCGTTTCTAAGGCCTCGGGTCTTACAATTCTACCCCAACCCTTGACTCCCAACTTGATGAGGGATCAGAGGGTTCATCCTGCTAACCTCGCCATCATTGATGCTTTCAACTCCCCTAACAATGTGATGCTCACCAATATAGTCACAACCACTGCTGGAATCTACTTCGCTCACGATCTTTATTTCTGGGTCTTGAAAATCCAACTGGAATATGATCAAAGTTTAGTTCTAACGAACGCATTGCCATTTTTAACGAGAACTATTCACTTTCCATAATTAGTTAGATTTAAATAAGATTATATTTTGTTTTCACATTTTTTATCTTTTAATTAAGCTATATTAACAAGTTTTAATGTTATTAGGATTATATGAGAAGAACTAGGACGAAGCTTGTATGGTTCCCTCGTTTCTTCTCTTGCAAGTTTCTTATCTTATTTTCTATTTCCTAATTTACCTTATGATTAGCATAGGATAGTTTGCTTCCTTTGTAAGCATTAGGGCATGGAATTAGTCTTTAAATATGTTTCATATGTTAATTAATTTAGTTATGTTTAAATTTGGTTAATATCTAAAGTTGAGATTCTTCTTGTTTTAACCTTGGACACTCCCAATGAGTCAAAGACACAAACTTTATCCTACGTTTCGATCGAGCACTAACATATGTTTATCAAGGGAGATTCATCATGTTAGTTCATCATCAATCTATCCTAAGTTCCATCATGTTGGTTGCCTACTTAATCGATTCTTAAAGGTGGTGCTTGTTTCAAAGACGGGACATAGCATAGAGACGATCCTAACGTGGATCACTTCGTATCACAAAACTTGTTTTTTCAATAGAGAATATTGCATTGTTGATCTCCATCGCAAAGACTTCTCTAGTGAGACTAAACCCATCAAGCGGTTGCCAAAGTATACCTAGGCTGGCATACCTTGGGTCAAAAGGAGAAATTTGAATATAGTTGTCCAAAATTTCTTTGAAATGTTAAATTATGTGCATTTGTGTAATAACCCACCTTAAATTAGAAGGGAGTTATGGTAACTTTATTTTGATAATAATAACACGTGTGGAATTTATTTAATATCTTTTATTGAAGAATAATTTAAATGTTTATTAACTTAAGTATAGAAATTATGTTACATAATTTTTTGTAAATTATAAAATGGGTTACAATAATACAATGTAGAAATTAATAACTAAGTATAATCATGAGTGTAATTTTGGAGTTTTGAATATTATAATAAAGGCTATAGAATTTATTATGTTTATTCCATCTAGGGATAACATAATTCTTAGCCTAAGTATGTTACCTCTCTTATTCATGAATTATTTAAATTAATGTTAACCCTATATTAATATTAATTTAAATAAAACTCATCAACTTAACATGAATTTTTTAAATTGTTATTAATATTATGTTAATTATGATTTAAATAATGAAAACTTAATTAAAAAGGTGACTTAAGATTAAAAAAAAGCTTGATTTATATTTATTACATCTTAAACTTGGTTTAAAATGTGTAGTTACACATATGTTAGTTTTATAAAATAAGTTTGGGAAGTTTTATAATTTTTAAAACATAAAATTGGGGTAATTTGGTCACAACTTCGAAAAGTTGGACAACATTATAATGCATACTATGATTTTTTTCCGTTGATTGGAATTTAATTACGATAAATTAGATTAACTAAATTAATTTAGGATTAATTCTAAAATAAGATTAAAATCAATCATATTATTTTTATAATAATTTGATTAGGAAAATCTTATTATTAACATTTTAAAACTATATAATGCATATAGTTTAAATTGGTTATTAGATGCTATAAATAATATAATCAATTAATTTATTTGTAATAAGGTTGTTAGGACATGTGGTTATAGGATTATTATCTCGGGTAATTAATCAACTATAATTAGGTTAATCTCGATGATTAATTATTCAGTTTAAGTTAATTCAAACATTAATCGATATAAGCCTCGTTCCATTTCCGATTCGAAATAAAGTATCAAATTAATATATTTTTTTCATAAATTGGGTATGTCTCATAATCACAATTGGAAATAGAAACGAATTAGGATTCCAGTTCGTCGACTCGAATCGATCTCCTCTCGAACATGGACACGCCGTTTTTCAACAAAACGATTTAAGGCAAGTGGTGGTTCACTCTTTTCATTTCAGTTCATCATTTGACTGATAGTTAATATTAAAATTAATTGGATAATTTCTAAAATCTAATTAACGTTTGGGAACACTTGTGTGCTTTAAATAAATAGTTATTATCAAATATATATATATATATATATATACATTGTTGTATATGTTGAAGTACTTAATGTTGTTATCGTTGTAATAACAATATTGTGTGTGCACTTTGTGTGTTAAATGTGGACTTTATAGTCATCAAGTGTGGACTTTAAAGTCAATAAGTGTCAAGGGTATTATGGCATTGCAAGGCATAATGATTTATTTATAACTCTATATTAGTCAGGATAATTCTCTAATATATTTAAGGTCATGACTATTGCTTCTCATCCACCTAATAAGGAAAAGAGATGTTTAAGCACCTTGCTAGTGCAATTGGGTTGGACATAATGTCGCCCTTTGTTGTTATCATTTTATTCGAGAATGTGTTAAAAGCTTTAAGATATGGTGTGGTGTTTTGGAATTAAATAAATAAACTTCGGGCGAAGCTCGTGCTCCTGTCTAAGTAAGTTCTTTTTCCAAAATGAATTTGCATTATGAGGTGAGGTTGGTCATGCACCCAATTATTCAAAGGTAGCTTTTACAAAATTTGTGTGATGTTTAAAAAACGTTTACAAAAAAATTCATATCTTTTTCCCATAATACCCATATTCATTTCGGGTATTCTCTTGGTGCATATCTCAGTGTCCATGTTTTGTTTCAGTGGAAGTATTTTAGTTATTGATCCTCTATATGCTTTTATTTGAAAGACAATGATAGTAATTAGATATGATCACATAGAACCTCACATAAAATACCCTTGCTTAGTCTTTCATTAGACTAACCAATCACTCTTTTTCCTTGCAAGGTCCCATACGGCAGATGAGTTAACTTGTCTCACCTTATCTAGAGGTAATGAAATGGAGAGGAAGATTTGCAATTGAAGTTTAGTTTTGAAGTATTTTAAAGTTGTTTGATTAAAAGGTTTAATCTTCCTAATTATAATAGGAGAAAGTGTTAGATAACACAGTCGTGTAATGAAGATTTATTTAAAGTCTTCCGTTATAATTTCGATATCGTTTTGAAATTTATCTCCTCAATTTACGAGAGGATTATTAATAAAGATTGGGTATGTATTTCAAAAGTATTTTGCTACTGTTTCTTTAATGTACATATATTTATGTAAAAATTGTTCGGATTAAGCCTTGGGTGGCTTTGGACATTAAAGTCTGAGATCAATGGCGTGTGGCACTACTGACATAAGTTTGGGGTGTTCGAATTTGTAAGGCTTAAAAGATTGTAATGAAAGCTCCATCAGAACAACAAAGAGACCCTTTGTGGTTGGTGATGCGGTGTTGTTTTATATGATTATAGAAAGCAGTGGACCAATGGTCAGAATCTTAGAGCCATAGAGCTTAGATAGTTTCCTAGATTTGAGAGATGAACAAGTAGATCACATTTCACGCAAGCACATGTTTTCATATGAAGAATGTCAAGGTCAAGCGGGTTGGAGCGGGCTTCTTCTTGTAGCATGCCAATGTTCGCATAATGGCCATCACCGCGCAGAGACAAGGCGTCAATAGTAGTTGAGCTGAACTTTTTATGGGGCACTTGTAGTTTGAATTGAGAAATCACTTGGAAGCATTGAAGTGTAGGAATTTAGATGCTTAAGTGGAATTTTAGAAAACAGTTTTCTAACATCTAACTTAGGATCTCATGCATAAACTTGATACAAATCATATATGAAAGAGTAACATACCTTTTGATGCAAAACTTATTTCAGGGATCACCCTGGAGAATAGAACATCAAGTGTGACTCCTCTACTTGGTCCACACGAGCACGGTACTAGATCGTCTTGTCTTCGTTTGCTAGAACGAACGAATGAAAGCTCCAAAAACTCACACCTTGCACACAAGGCTTTTGACGTCTATATATGTTGGTGTGGTCGTGATCCATATCACACATGTACGTATGATTCTCATAATCATATATGTGAATTAGGACTTTTCCTTTTTTCTTATCAAATAATATATTAGGAAAATATATATATAACAATTATATATTATCTTATCATATATATCTCATAAGATAAATCTCCTTTTAACTAGAAAGGGATATTTATGATTGATACAATATCTTATCTTTTTAAAAGATAACTTTCCTTATGTCACCAAGTAAATAGATAACATTTTATTATTACTTGATGAACAATCCACTCTTCCAACAATATACATTGGCCAAAATTCCGAGTCCCACAATAGGCCTCGAGTTACTTTGATCTAGCCCAATTACTCTATTGTGTGTGACCTTATAGGGCTCGGATAAAGTAGCAATAGGCCAAATCTAATTTATCCCATAAGTCATAGTTGGCTTCTAATAAAGTACTAAGACTACCTAAAATATCTGGATTATAAATCTCCATTATTAATCCTATTCTATCATTAGTAATTGTCATCTTGATTAAATGACACATATTCCTTCAATCTCCCACTTGTCCTTAAACAAGTATGCAATATCAATTTCTTTGTCACTTAGTGTCTAATTTGATGATATGATAGCATCTTATGTAATCCATATCAATATTCAAATTGTTTCTCGAACTCTGAGTTTGAACTGTCAAAATAAATGATTACTATTAATCCATTTGAGCACGGCCATGCATTTTCAGTTCTTACTCTTCAAGTGGCCAAGACACAATTCCTATCCATATATATACAGATATATGAATAGAGACTTCTCCAATCTTGTGTGACTATAGCTCCCACTCAATTTTCAACAATCCCGATCACTGCCTTTATAGCCGCCTTTTACGCAACAGTGTTTGACAATGTCAAAGACTACCAATCATCAAGCAAGAGGTATATCGCACTCATGTCTGAGGAATCTACTAATCATAGTTCCACTTAAAATTCTACAACTCATTTGAAGAATCTTAAGGTAGGTCTGCCCAACACGTATCCACCATACATGTCCATGTAATTGATTAGACATCTACATGCTCCTATAGCCCGTGAAACTTGGCGCTATCAATCAACTTACATAATAGCCTGTAATGAGTCATTTATGTCCAATTTAATGACTTAGACTACGAACAACTCATAATTCATAATATTAGTTCACTTAATAAGGTTTCATCCACTATAACTTTTATGATGATCCTATTTGATGATTATAAATTATTAGGGCATTTTATTTAATTCTAAACCATAATTAAATAATAATGAAACTTTATTTCAAAAACAAACATGATGCAATGTTTCAACAATCATGAAATCATCATCAATAATCTCAAAACAATACAATCTCAAAGTCATTCTCCAATGTGCTTGAGACTCTTAGCCCTAGTGACTGTCATGCTTGGGCTTAGGTAGAGGTTTAGTCAACGGATCTGTAATGTTGTCATCCGTATGTATTTTGCAAAACTTCACATCTCATTAACGACTAACTCATCATCTCTTCCATACACTAAGAGATCATCTTTTGTGCTTCTTAAGTACTTTAGGATGTTCTTAGTTGTATTTCAGTGTGCTTCATCTAGATTCGATTTATATCTAATGCACATACTCAAAGCAAATGCAACATCTGGGCGAGTATAAATCATGACATACATTATGGATCCTACTGTTGATGCATAAGGAATCCTGCTCATTCTCCCGTGCTCAGCATGTCTCACTAGGCACTGCTTCTTGCTGAGATGTAAGCCATGCTGCATAGGTAAGAATCCCTTCTTGGAATTCTTCATATTGAACCTATCAAGAACCTTATCCACATAAGTTCCTTGACTTAGTCCAATAAGTCTCTTAGACTTATCTCTATAGATCTTGATGCATAATATATACTCAGCCACTCCTAGATCCTTCATTGAGAAATTCTTCTTAAACCAGTCCTTAACCGACTCCAGGATAGGAATGTTTGTTCCAATGAGTAGTATGTCATCCACATACAAGATCAGGAAGACCACTTTGCTCCCACTAAACTTCTTGTAAACACAAGGTTCTTCTTCACATCTAATGAAGTCAAACTGTTTGACCACTTCATCAAATCGAAGGTTTCAACTCCTTGATGCTTGCTTAAGTCCATAAATGGACTTCTTAAGCTTGTAAACTTTTCAAGGATTCTGTGGATCCTCAAAACCCTCAGGATGTGTCATATACACATCCTCTTCTAAATATCCATTTAGAAAAGCGGTCTTGACATCCATTTGTCAAATCTCATAATCATAATGAGTTGCAATTGTTAGGAATATCCGAATGGATCTAATCATGATGACTGGAGAGAAGGTTTAATCATAGTTAGTACAATGAATCTGTTTAAAGCCTTTTGCAACCAGTCTCTCTTTGACAACTGTTACGTTTCCATCCTTGTATGTTTTGAGTTTGTAAACCCATTTGCACCCTATGGGTACTATCCCATCTGGCAAATCTATCAAGTCCCATACTTGATTCTCAGACATGAAATCCATTTTAGACTTCATGGCAATACGCCATTTCTCGGGGTCTGGACTCGCCACACCTTGCTTGTATGTAGTAGGCTCATCGCTTTCTAAAAGCAAGGTGTCCAAACTCGCAGTCATTATGAAATCAATGTATCTCTTTGGTTGCGCTTTGGGCCTATCTGATCTACGTATGGGCTGAACAACAGGGGGTTCTGCCACAACATTTTGTGGAACCTCATTGGAATCAGATTCCGGCGTTATGATAGGAATGGGGTTTTGCGACTCCACTACCTCCGGTGTATGAGTTCCTCTCCTTGTGGGATTAGGTCCCCAAATACCGTCGTCTCTGACATAGAATAATCCATGTCCTCTTGTTTCTCAGTTTGTTGCTCTTCTCGAACTTCTCCGAGATCAACATTTCTCCCACTTGACTTTTTGGAAACAAATTCTTTTTCCATAAACTCACTATCCCTATCAATAAACACTTTGTGCTCACTGGGATTGTAAAAGTAGTATCATTTAGTTTCCTTAGGATGCCCTACAAAGAATCTTTTATCTGATTTGGGTGCAAGCTTATCTACTAGTAAAAGTTTTACATAAGCTTCACATCCCCAAATCTTTAGAAAAGACAAACTTGGAACTCTTCTAGTCCATAACTCATATGGTGTCCTATCTACAACTTTGGACGTAGTCCTATTTAGTGTGAACACTGCAGTTGTGAGAGCATATTCCCATAAAGATATTGGAAGATCAGAAAAACTCATCATAGATTGAACCATGTCCAACAAGGTCCTATTCCTCCTTTCAGACACACCATTCATTTGTGTTCCAGGTGGAGTTAGTTGTGAGACGATCCCATAACTTATTAAATGATGATTAAATTCTTGACTATATTCACCACCACGATCAGATCGTAGTACTTTAATTTTCTTTCCAAGTTGGTTTTTAACTTCATTCTGAAACTCTTTGAACTTTTCAAAAGATTCAGACTTATGATTCATTAAGTATATGTATCCATATCTACTTAAATCATCAGTAAAGGTTATGAAGTATCTGTAACCACCTCTAGCTTCTGTGCTCATTGGTCCACATACATTCGTATGTATTAGGGCCAAAAGCTTAGTTTCCCTTTCACTCACTCCAGTAAAAGGTGACCTTGTCATTTTTTCCATCAGGCAATATTCACATGTTTCAAATCATTCACAATCAAATGAGGTTAGAAGTCCATCCTTTTGGAGATTCTTCATGCGATTTAGGCTAATGTGACCTTATCGATAGTGCCATAGATAGGTGGTGCTACAGTCATTTGATTTTTGATTTTTTATGTTTATGTTATAGATGTTGGATCCTTGATTCACAATATAGATTCCATTACTCAGTATGGCATCGACATAAAAGATGTTATCTTTGAAAATAGAAAAACACTGACCTTTAAGAGTAAAATCATAGCCTTCTAAATCCAAAACACAAGTCGCAATCAGGTTTCTAGGAATAGACGGGACAAACTAACAATTATTAAGTTCTAATACTAAACTAGAAGGTAAAGGTAAACTATAATCTCTAATGGCAAGTGTAGCAACTCTTGCTCTATTTCCAATGCGTAGGTCTACCTCTCCCTTAGCTAAGCTTCTACTTCTTCTTAGTCCATGCACATTCGAAATAATGTGAGAACCACAGCCTGAGTCCAGTACCCAAGTTGAAGCTTTAGCTTTTAGGACTTCTATAACATCCGTACCTGAATTGGAACTCACAGTTCCATTATTTTTATCTTCCATGTATTTTGGGCAGTTCCTCTTCCAATGACCCTTGGCATGGCAATAGAAACAATCATGGCCAGCCACTACTTTAGCCTTTTCAGAAGTCTGCTTGGGTTGTGCAACTTGTTTGCCCTTCCCTTGCATGTTCTTCTTCTGATGTCCAGATGCCTCTTTCTTGAACCCTCTTCCCTTGTTGACCATCAAGATTTCTTTCTTGGTGTCAATAGAGAGATTTTGCTCAGCTGTTTTGAGCATCCCATGTAGCTCTTCAAGTGTTTTTTGAACTCCATTCATATTGAAGTTCAACATGAATTGAGCAAATCCATCATGCAGAGAGTGGAGTATGATGTCTGTAGCCAACTCTTGACTATAGGGGTGGCCAAGTCTTTCCATGTTCTCAAAATGTCCAATCATATTGAAAACATGAGCACTAATTGGCTTGCCTCTCTCAAGTTTGCAATCAAGAATTGCCTCATGAGTCTCATATCTCTCCATTCTCGCTAGCTCCTGAAACATAACTTTCAGGTTGCGAATGATGGTGTAAGCATCCATCCTCTCAAACCTCTTTTGAAGGCTCGATTCCATAGAAGCCAACATAAGATAAGTGACAATCACTGACTTATCTTTGATCTACTTTTCCTCTACTATCTCATCTGGAGTAGACATAGCAGTCAATGTTGGGATAGGGGTGTCAAGGACATTCTCTCTTCCTTCAGACCTGAGAACAATTCTCAGATTTCTTTCCCAATCGAGAAAGTTGTTTCCGTTCAACTTATTCTTCTCAAGAATCGAACGTAAGTTGATGATTGTTAGGTTATCGTTTCTAGACATGATATCTACAACAGAAATAACATGCAAAATGTAAATCATGATTGTCATGCAAGAGCTTAAAAATTTTAAACATGCTTTAAACATAAATAAGATAATGCCATATAATCCATTTAAAATTTTCTCTTTCGAAAAAATAATTCCAAGATCCTATTTCAGATAAGACTTTAGGCATACTTAGGCACTTCCCTAAATCCTATGTGATCAAGGTAAGTAACTTTTACTAGTTATAACATTTATAACTCTTGGTTGATAGATTACATCATATGTCAAGTCTATCACATGCCTCAAAATCCAAAACTTTATATTTTGGTCTTTTGTTGAGTATAACCAAATCAAGGTTGTAAACCCCTTATATAGATTTATCCGTACTATCCCAAGGTCAAAGCATGGACACCTTGTTTTGGCAAAACCTATCCATCAATATCCAAGGGCCTCATAGGTTATGATTTGGAAAGGCAAAATCTCAATTTTCTATTAAGGGAACTAGGTTTATCATACAAGTCTATTTACTAGTGAACTAAATAGAATAAATAAACAAGCAAGCATAAACTTAGAGATATTTAAAGCAAAACAACTACAATAAATTAATGTGATCCTAGTATGACCCCTAAAAAAATCCATATGATCTAATCTTCATAGATTCTTCTTGTCTCTTGGATCTTCATCCTTGATTCTCTTCTGGATCTCCATCCTTGAATCTTGATAGGATCTTCTTCTCTTGTATTACATAATGTAAATCTAGTCTAATTTCTTGAAAATTAAATTACAAAAATACATAACGATACGCAGATCGTGTACAAGAAAACAATAACGATATGCATATCATATTTTCTATCATATTTGGGTCATACCACTCACTGCATGCAATAATAATATCATAATATTAAATCACACATGCAAAATATAATATCAAATATTAAGAGACAATAATAGACTACTAATCATATTAATAGACTTTCAAGATTAAAATTAATTAAATTATCCAATAAAATAATTAATCCAATCTTCTTATTATTTTAATTCAATAAAATAATATATGGAATTAATACAAATATTAATCATTACCATGTATAATTGGATAAAATATACTCTAGAGATAAGATATATTGTTACCATATCTAATTAAGGTAGTTAGGATCTTATACTAACAAACTCTAACCCTAATTCAGCCCCCATCCTAACCGCACCATGCAGCCACCACCCCAGCCAGCCCGCGCAGCCATCTGCCCCCCGGACCGCCGCCGCACCACCCTTGGCTTGTCGACGGCTACCACGCACCGTCGTGAGCCACTTTTGGCCACCCAGCCACGGTTTTACCCCTTCTCCCACTCAAATTTTATAACAATTACAAATTTTCAGAAAATTAATATTTTTTGAAAAATTAATGTATGAACCAATTTCATACAAAATTAATCAACTTTGGGCATTCAAGGCATAGAATTCTAAAATTCTAGGGTTTGAATCAATTTTCACCAACATGAAAAATCAAGTATTTTTATGTGTGATTATGATTTATTGTATAAATCATATCTCTTGTATAAATTAAACATACAAATCGATTATGGGGTCAAAATTAAGCAAAAAATTCAGAATTTTAACATGCATAATTTCGGTCATTAGGCTAAAACTTTAGAGTATATTATATACATAAAAGTCACAACTTTATGCATCCTATCAATTAAAATCACAATTTTAATCATACAAGTTAATCCATATATCAATTTTACCACTAAATTGAACCAAAATAATCAAAAACATGCATCAAAATTAACAACTTTAATTATCATCATATCAATTTATGCAAGAGGCTCTCATACTACTGTAGAAATTTAGATGCTTAAGCGGAATTTCAAAAAATAGTTTTCTAACATCTAACTTAGGATCTCATGCATAAACTTGATACAAATCATATATGAAAGAGTAACATATCTTTTGATGTAAAACTTATTTTCGGGATCACCCTGGAGAATAGAGCCTCAAGTGTGACTCCTCTACTTGGTCCACATGAGCACGGTACTAGATCGCATTGTCTTCGTTTGCTAGAACGAACGAACGAACGAAAGCTCCAAAAACTCACACCTTGCACACAAGGCTTTTGCCGTTTATATATGTTGGTGTGGTCGTGATCCATGTCACACATGTACGTATGGTTCTCATAATCATATATGTGAGTTAGGACTTTTCCTTTTTCTTATCTAATAATATATTAGGAAAATATATATATATAACAATTATATATTATCTTATCATATATATCTCATAAGATAAATCTTCTTTTAACTAGAAAGAGATATTTATGATTGATATAATATCTTATCTTTCCAAAAGATAACTTTTCTTATGTCACCAAGTAAATAGATAACACTTTATTATTACTTGATGAACAATCCACTCTTCCAACAATATACGTTGGCCAAAATTCTCAGTCCCACAATGGGCCTCAAGTTACTTTGATCTAGCACAATTACTCTATTGTGTGTGACCTTATAAGACCCGGATAAAGTAGCAATGGGCCAAATCTAATTTATCACATAAGTCATAGTTGACTTCTAGCAAAGTACTAAGACTACCTAAAATATCTGGATTATATTATTAATCATATTCTATCATTAGTAATTGTCATCTTGATTAAATTACACATATTCCTTCATGAAGGCCATCAATATAAGTACCCAAACTTCATACCAATCGATAAGAACTTATCATGGCACGTCCATGAATTACAAAATCTAAATGGGATCTCTTTGAGTAAGAGGAGATTGATGTTCTGGTGTGTGTTCTCACGCACGAGATCATTGATGAAGGAATGTCTATCTGTGAGACGTTCCAGGTGGCTGCGTTCATTGAGAAACTCCCTCCAGGCTGGAAGGATTTCAAGAGCTACCTGAAGCACAAGCGAAAGGCAATGACTGTAGAAGAATTGATAGTCAGGCTGCGGATTGAGTCAACCAACCGCAAAGCAGATGGGGTTTAGCCTGTTGAACAGAAGGCAAACTTGGCTGAACACAAGGACAAAGGGAAGAAACGGAAGTTCCAACCCCAAAGCTCCAACAATTTCAAGAAGCAACCAGCTAAGAAGTTCAGTGGGAAATGCCACAAGTGTGGTAAAATGGGTCACAAGGCTGACGAATGTCGTAGCAAGGCTGATCCACGCAAGGACAAGGGGAAATCCCAAGCCAACATGACTGAAGGCAGGCTCTCGGATGCAGATCTGTGTGCTGTAGTGTCTGAAGTCAACATGGTTGGAGAAAACCCAAAGGAATGGTGGTACGATACAGGTGCTACCAGACATATCTGCTCTGACAGGGGAATGTTCACCACTTATCAGCAGAGCAAGAGCGACGAGCATCTGTTTATGGGGAACTCGTCCACATCCAAGGTCAAAGGTCACGGCAAAGTGGTGTTGAAGCTGACTTCTGAGAAAGAGTTGTCTCTCACCAATGTCATGCACGTGCCAGATATACGGAAGAATCTGATCTCCGGCACTTTGCTGAGCAAGAACGGCTTCGCTGTGAAGTTCGTGTCTGACAAACTAGTTCTCTCTAAGAATGGGGTGTATTTGGGCAAGGGTTATGTAAAGGACGGACTGGTCAAAATGAATGTAATGACAGTCGTCCCAAAATCTGTTTTAACCGATGTTTCAATGAATAAGAATAATCTTATTGCTTATGTTGTTAAGTCTTTTAATATTTGGCATGAACGATTAGGGTATGTGAATAATAAGTCTATTCAAAGACTAATGAACATGAACCTAATTCCAAAATGCAAATCAAGTAAAGACAAATGTGAAGTATGCGTACAGGCCTAACTCACAAAAACGCAATCTCCACATATAGAGAGAACAACCGAACCTCTAGGTTTAATACACACAGATCTGTGTGATTTAAAATTTGTGCAAACTAGAGGCGGTAAAAAGTATTTCGTGACCTTTATCGATGATTGCACAAAATACTGTTATGTATACTTGCTAAGATGCAAGGATGAGGCCTTGGAAAAATTCAAGGAATACAAGTTGGAAGTTGAAAACCAACTTAGTAAAACCATAAAAATAATCTGAAGTGATAGAGGAGGCGAGTATGATGAACCTTTCAACGCGTTCTGTATAGAACACGGGATTATTCATCAAACAACTGCTCTCTACTCACCCGAATCTAACGGAGTTGCGGAACGAAAGAGCCGAACTCTGAAAGAGATGATGAATGCAATGTTGCAGGAATCTAGGTTACCCCAGAACATGTGGGGGGAAGCATTGCTTACCACCAATTATATCCTCAACAAGATACCACATAAGGTTACTGGCAAGACGCCATATGAACTTTGGAAAGGTAACGTACCATCGTACAAATACCTCGAAGTGTGGGGGTGCCTAGCAAAAGTGGCTGTACCACCTCCTAAAAAGGTCACAATCGGACCTAAGACCGTTGATTGTATTTTCATAGGATATGCACACAACAGTAGTGCTTATCGGTTTCTGGTATATAAATCTGACATACCAGATATACATGTAAATACAATAATGGAATCAAGGAATGCATCCTTCTTTGAACATGTTTTTCCGTGCAAGGATAAAGAACATCTGAAACGAACTCGTGAACAAAGAGAAGCAGGCACTATTGTAAATGAAACAGAAGATGAACCTAGACGAAGCAAAAGAGCTGGAAAGGAGAAAACCTTTGGGCATGAGTTCATAACGGCCTTTCTTTTAGAGAATGAGCCTAGAACTTTCAAAGAAGCCATGTCTACACCTGATGCACCTTCATGAAAGGAAGCAGTTAAAAGCAAAATAGACTCCATCATGCAGAACCATACATGGGAGTTAGTAAATTTGTCACAAGGGTGTAAAGCACTTGGGTGCAAATGGATTTTCAAAATAAAATTGAAAACCGATGGCTCAATAGAGAAGCACAAGGCTAGGCTTGTGGTGCAAGGATTCCGACAAAAAGAGGGCTTGGATTTCTTTGACACTTATTCTCCGGTTACGAGAATAACTTCAATAAGAATGCTAATAGCAATAGCAGCATTACGAAACCTCGAAATCCATCAAATGGATGTGAAAACTGCCTTTCTAAATGGAGAATTAGAAGAGGAGATCTATATGAAACAACCTGAGGGTTATGTTGTTCCTGGACAGGAACACAAGGTGTGCAGACTTGTCAAGTCTCTATATGGACTCAAACAAGCTCCAAAACAATGGCATGAAAATTTTGACAATGTCATGATGTCAAATGGCTTCAGCATCAATGAATGTGATAAATGCATCTACTTCAAAAACACTCCAAATGGATACATTTTGTTGTGTTTATACGTAGATGACATGCTCATTATTGGAAGCAATAAAGACATGATCAACAGAACTAAGAGCATGCTTAGTGGGAAGTTTGACATGAAAGACTTTGGACTAGCAGATGTCATACTAGGGATCAAAATCACTAGACATTCTGATGGAATTATCCTATCTCAAGGTCACTATGCTGAAAAAGTACTTGAGAGATTCAAGAACTACTCAAGCGGGACTGCAAAGAGTCATGTGGACCCTCATCTTCACTTGACTAAGAACTCGGGGGATGCAGTGTCACAGTTGGAGTATGCTCGTGTGATTGGAAGTCTCATGTACTTGACCAATTGCACAAGACCTGACTTGGCGCACTCAGTAAATGTACTAAGTCGCTACACAAGTAATCCAGGACACAAACACTAGAAAGGAATAACTAGAGTTTTGAACTACTTGCGATATACTCAAAGTTATGGGCTGCACTATGGCAAATACCCAGCAGTTCTGGAAGGATACAGTGATGCAAACTGGATATCCGACTCTAGAAACTCAAAATCCACAAGTGGATATGTATTTACACTTGGTGGTGCAGCAGTATCATGGAAATCTTCCAAACAAACACTGTTGGCCAGATCCACTATGGAGTCTGAGTTCATTGCTTTAGACAAAGCAGCAGAGGAAGTTGAATGGCTTTGGATTTTTTTGGAAAATATCCCAATGTGGGATAAACCAGTGCCAGTATTAGGTGTACACTGTGATAGTCAATCGGCTATAGCTCGGGCACTGAGTCGTCTATACAATGGTAAATCACGTCATATAAGAAGACGACATAAAACCATTAGACAACTACTCTCAAATGGTATAATCTCAATCGATTATATCAAATCGGCTGACAACCTAGCGGATCCATTTACTAAAGGTTTGTCACGAGATCAAGTTGTTAAATCATCAAGAGGAATGGGTTTAAAGCCTATGACCAAAGAGGATGCTTGATGGAAAACCCCACCTACGTGACTAGAGATCCCAAGATGTAGGTTCAAAGGGAAAACCAAATCAAGCAGAATCTAGATGAGCACTGGGAGACTCAGTTCTCATCCCAGTTCCTAGGATAATGAACAGTGCTACCTATATAAGTTAAGGTTAAGCTTGGCTTTTAATAATTCTATAGCTTTGAAATACAAGTGGGGTATGACAGGATACTCTTTATGGTGAATCACCTTATGAGTGTGAAATGGGGCCGTTTCTAGGAGAATGAAGAGAGGCTAACATTCTCCAAGTTCACTCCTGAATAACCAGGGATGTTCAAGGCCAAAATGAATACAACAAGAGAAGCTAGTTCTGTGAGAAGATGAAACTGTGTGATAGCTGTTGTTTCGGTTTACATCAAAGCCCGGGTGGTTCAAGACATCATGTTCACTACCTGGTCGAGTAAA
The DNA here is from genome assembly GCA_027886185.1 of Rheum nobile. Taxonomy (NCBI): domain Eukaryota; kingdom Viridiplantae; phylum Streptophyta; class Magnoliopsida; order Caryophyllales; family Polygonaceae; genus Rheum; species Rheum nobile. The sequence continues at coordinate 9,693,520 of WOAB01000040.1, forward strand.
TCCGATAGCTACTTACTATGGGTGGTTCAAGGCTGAAACACGCTACCAGCCCAGATGCAGTGATTTTTCGACTGTACTCTCAAAAGTCTTTCTGTCTTTTAACATATGTTTAGAATCATTTCTATTCATGTGGGGGATTGTTGGAACTCATTTTAAGATGTGGCCAATGTCAACACCAGAAAATGGAAGCATTGGCTTCGTCTACACGAGCACACTCTCGTAGTGTACTCATACGACATAAATGATTTCCGTTTGAATGAGAAATGGAGGCCCAAAGTTGGTTGCATGAAATGCACAAACTTGGGAAATGTTGGGACAAATGTTTGTCCCACATTGAAAGTTTAGAGATAAATCTCCTAGTATATATACTAGGAAAATGGACTCAAGGTTGTGGCCTTGGGTCATTACCCATTTGTAATGGGGAGAGGACCTAGCTCATCAAGACCACACGCGAGCCGAGCCGAGCCGAGCCGAGTCGGCTTGGGCTTGGGCTTGGGATTGGGTTGGGTTGGGTTGGGTTAGGTTGGGTTGAGTTGAGTTGAGTTGGATCGGGCCCATCTGTTGGGCTTTGACTCATTCCTGGAGCTGGAGAGATTTCGGGGATGCAGACCCAGTCTTCCTCCACGTTCAACAGCTCCTTGGTTTTTCTCTCCTCAACGTTCGAATCTGTTGAGCAGTGTTGTTCTCATTCGAACACACACCAGAACATCTCCTCCACTACGTTAGTGGTTCCTCCTGAAACCTCTTTAAAAGAGCAGTGTTGTTCTTATTCGAACACACACCAGAACATCAATCTCCTCTTCCTCCCTTATCTGTTTTCTAAATCGAGAGTACTACGCAGAAAGTGTTCGTAGCCTTCTGAATTTTTGGGTTGCGCAAATCAGAAGTAGTTTTGCAGTTGTATCTTGGGATTCGGAATGCCGAAGAACCGTCGCAATACGGGGCATTTTCGGAATTAAGGAGAGAGATCAAAGTCTCGACTCTGCATCCGTTCATAGTTCGGTATAATTCATTCTAATTTCTGTGCGATTTCTAAATTACAGTTTACATTCCGAAATAGCGTTCCTACAAGTGGTGGCATTGAAGTGAACAAGTTTAGACCATGAAGAGGCTCTGCTTGCGGAATCGTTAAAGCCATAAAGAAAAGAAAGTAGAAAGGAGGTTGAGGTGGAGAAAGTAAGTGGCAAGGCATGTAATTGTGATGGAGACATTTCTAGGGTCCTAGAAAACCCATATGTCGGGGAGCTATTGGAGAAATTTTTCCACGTTTTTAGGAGTTTAGAGGCAGTCTTTACCTCCTCATGCTTTTGAATGTGAGTTTCAAGCAAGCCAATCATACTAAGGTTTTGTTGGCGAACGATGTTTATGATAACTGAGTGTTTGGTGGGGTTGTTTAATCCCCTAGTGTTCCAACTTGCGAAGGAGATACTAGACATGGGGAGATGTTTGGCGACCTGAGATCCTTGACTCCAAAATGGAGTGGAGAGAAGGGAGTGTGAGATATTGTGTACAAGGGGAAGGATGGAGTTTTGAGTGGGAAGTCAGAGGGTTACAAGTAGGGGGTTTGGAGTCAGGATTAATGTGAAGATTGGGGTCCATTCAAGGGATGACTTTGGAAATTTAATAGGTTTAGGAAGAAGCAGAAGTGGAGCACTGGTGGTAGCATAACGCTGGTAGCACATAGTTTCCCTCTTCTCTGAGCAGGTGAGCAGGGGGAAACTATGTGAGGCAGAGTAGGGATAAGATTTAGAGGAGCCTTAGTCACCAACAAGAAAGAGGATGAGGGTAGCAACGACAATTCGGGAGGAGTTAGAGAACAAGAAAATTGAGTAGGGGTATGAAGGGAAAAAGGTGCTAGAGAGGGAAAGGTTAACACTTAACACCCAATGCATCCCTAAAATTAAAGGAAGGAGGGATAGTATAACACCCCTGACTTATGTCGGTAGTGTTATATGTCAGTGATGTAACACCCCCGACTTACATCGGTAGTGTCACACGCCAATGACCTCAGACTGTAAAGTCCAAAGCCATCCAACGCTTTAATCGGAATAGTTGTACTTAAATAAATAAATGAACATTAAATATTAAAGAGTAAATAGCAGAAGACTTTGTATAAGGAAAACTAAATCTTTTATTAACATTCCTCTCGTAAATTGAGAAGGATAGATTACAAATGATATTGAAATTACAATACATCGGAAGACTTGTTAAATAAACCCTAACACATGACTAGGTCTTACATTTATTTAAGAAAATTTAGTCAACACTAGACAACCTTAGAAGAATATTACTTAAAAATCTTCAATATTCAACTGCAAGCCTTCGTCTTCGATCTGTTACTTCAAGGCGTCGGAGACCAACCACTAATATGCCATATAGGACGGATGACACTAGCCAACCATGCAAGGAAAGAGAAAGGTTGATTATTCTAATGAAAGACTACGCAACGGTTCAAACAGAATGGTTCTGATGATTGTATCTAGTTACTATCATTGTCTATCGAATAAAAACCGATAGACAATATATAACCCATATACTCTCACTGAAATGAAGAAAAAAGGTATGAGACAAGAGAAGACTCCAATGGAAATGAGTCTTATGGGAAATTAATGAATTTGTTTGGTAACATTATAATTCACACAAAGTTTGAAAACCGACCTTGAATATTTGATTCTACGACCAACCTCACCGCATAATGCGAATCCAGATTGGAAAGAAGACTTACTTTAAACAAGAATTTGGGCGGGTTCCACGTTGTACTTCTCGCCTAAGGGTATATTAATTATGTGCAACAAGGCACTTATCTTATTTAATTTCAAAACGTGCATTAACGTTGAAGCTTTTAATTTCCTCAACAGATCTCACAATGAGATATAGGATGGGAATAAATCTCGAAGTTTGGCACTAGCTAGGTGCACCACCGCCTATATTCGAATAGAGGTAGGTAATGACCAAAAGCATTAGGGAAATAATCCTCCTAACACCAAGTTATAAAGAAAAGACTAAACCTCGCAAGGAAATAGCGTTCCTACGAATACTCGTGCTAAACTAGCATTTATATATTTCTACACCAATGCACAAGATATCCACACCAAGTATATCTAGCACCCTATAATAATAATATCAATATATATAAGGGTCATAGCTAGTATATTATACAACCTAATAATAAGGTTCAGTTAACAAACCATTTATTCACACAAGTTCCCAAACGATAAAAGAATTATTTATCACAACTTAATACAAACAACCGATTCATTGTCAATTAAGATGAAAATTGAATAAATATGCAAGAGCAAACCGTCACTTGCCTTGAATCACAGAGAGATGAACTGTATCACGGGGATGATTGTTTCCAAGTAGCAACTTGAATCCATGCTCTATTTCCGTTCCAGAAGAAATCCGAGACGTACCCAAATCACACACAAGAATAAATTATAATTAGATAATTTATTAATGCTAAATTTTGAAGGGTATATGTCTCAAGTTTTAAATTGAATTAATTTATTTCCAAATAATTCAATTTTAAAGGCTTATCGGTAAAATGATTATTTATACGATTAAAAATCAATTAGTCGTATATTCTAAATAATCTTTTCATAAATAAATAAATATCATAATTTATTTATTTGTCTAGAAATTTCACTCCAAAATATTAACTAGATGAGAAGTTAATATTTTAACCATTCATAGTCTAAGATAATACCCATAATAATTCCGATTAATTTAATTTTAATTTTAATAAAATCAAATTAATTCCCCCTTATTATTCAGTAAAAAAGATTAATCTATTTAGCCTTAAATAAGCCAAATAATAACAAAGAAAAATAAAAGAAATTAAAATCGGACAAAAATCCGAATTACCCCGATTTCACGGGGTGGAGACGTGGCGGAAATCGGCGGAATTGGAGGCCAGCGGTGGCTGTCCAGTGGCGGGGCCCTATTGGTGGTGGTGGTGGCGCCAATGGAGCTCCGGTGTGGCGGCAATCTTCCCCGCAACAGAGGGCTGCGATTTTCTAGGGCTCTTTAGTTCTATGTTGAAATTGGGTGCCGCAACTACTACGATTGGAGTCTTATTTATAGGGGTTGGATAGGTCTCGGAGAGAGCTTCAATTCCATATAAAATTTGCAAGGCACAAATCTCGGATTGGCCCCAATTTTGCCAAGTTTCCAAATCGTCAAAAATGTGTAAAAACTTGCCTTATATGTTAAAATTCGATCGTGTTCTTGATTGTTTATTTTCGATTCCACCGAGATAATGTGTGATTAATCCTATACTAAAACGTTGATAGCTTAATTGATCCAAACGAGCCCAAAAGGAGGCCGAAAATGGCCAAAATCCGCCATGGATGAGCACTTGAAGCTCGGGGCTGGCACCTAGAGGAAGATGAATATTAACGTTCAGGTTATTTGCATTTTTAACCTCAACTTTTCAAGTTGGGGCCAAAATGCCCTTGAATAATTTTTCAAAAATTACAAATATTATTTAAACTTTCCCAAACTTAAATACTTTAATAATTCTATGTTTCTAATATTATTTTAGCCCAAAATTAATATTTGGAAAAATTAACTTAGGCTAAAACAACACTTAAATTATCTTAAGCTACCCTTCCTTATAATTTTAACCATACTTAAACCATTTAACACTTTGTTAATTTGGTTCAAGCATTCTAAGTTAAAATTTAATAAGTTTTATTTAAATTATAATTAACATAAGGATAATCATAATTTAGACCAACCATAACTTAAAGAGATAACATACTTAAGGTATTTATTATTTTATCCCTTCATGGATAAACATAATAATTGTTATTACCTTTATTGTTATTTAAAATTCTAAAACTACATTTATTATTATACTTATTTATTTATTTCTACACCAAACTATTATAACCCATTTGATAAATTGTGTAAAATTATCTTAATCTATCTTTTGAACTTAAGTTAATGAAATATTAAATTACTCCTCTAAAGAAATAAAATAACTTTCATAACTTTTCTTTTTATAAAATTAAAGTTTACCATATTACCCTTATGATAAAATGAGGGTTATTACAAGTGACCTCAGGCTTTAAAGTACAAATCCACCCTAGGCTTTAATCTAAACAATCATGCTTAAATACAAATGATAACAACGAGTAAACAGCGGAAGACTTTTTAAAGGAATTACTTAACCTTTATTAAAATCTGTCCTCGTAAATTGAGGAGACAAGTTTTACAACTCGAAATTACAATACAACGGAAGACTTTATAAAATAAACCCTAAATACATGACTAATTTGACTAAGTCTTACATTTATTTAAGAAAATTAAATCGATACTAAACCACTTGAAAATAATATAACTTTAGAACACAACCTTCAACTTCAAGCCTTCGTCTTCGATTTGTTACTTCAATGTTGTCTGAGACCAACCACTGATGTGTCGTATAGGACGGATGACACCAGCCAACCATGAAAGGAATAGAAATATTGGTTAGTCTAATGAAAGACTAAACAAGGGTATGAAAGGGAAGGTTCTATGTGATTGTATCCAATTATTATCATTGTCTCTCGAATAAAAGTCAGTAGACGATACATAACTAAATACTCTCACTAAAATAATAGAAGTGGTATGATCCAAAATAAGACTCATTTAATAGGAATTAAATGAATTTGTTTGGGAACATTATCACATCAAAGTTTTGAAAACGACTACTTGACTGTTTAGGTCATCGACCAACCTCGTTACATAATGCGAAACCATATTGGATTGGTGACTTACTTTAGACAAGAGTCCGAAAGGGTTCCACATTGTACTTCTCGCCCGACGTATATTAATTATGTGCATAAATCACTTATCTTATTTTAATTTCAAAACGTGCATTTACGTTAAAGCTTTTATTAATCCACATCAATCTCGAAACGATATATATCATGGGACGAATCCTTAATAAAGGCACTAGCTAAGTGCACCACCACTTATATTCGAATAAGGGTAGGTCATGACCAAAAGTATTATGACAATAATTTTCCTAATACCAAGTTATAAAGAAACAGCTAAGCATCGCAAGGTAAATAACATTCCTACAAATACTCGTGCTATCTAGGAATACAAGTCCACATCAAAGTTCATCTAGCACCCTGTGATAATAATATATATATATATGTGAGGGTCATTGCTAGCAAAATGTACAACCTAATATATAAGATTAATTTTAGGCATCAATTTATCACATAAGTTCTCAAGCACAAATTAAGAATATTTATCCCAACTTAATTAAAACAATTAATTAATTTTCAGATAAGGAAAATATGGAATAATTGTAAGAGCGAACCACCACTTGCCATGGGTTACGAAAAAGGTCGAATGGCGTAACGGGAGCGGTTGCTTTCGAATAGCATTTCCTGCCTTAATTTCGCTCCAAAGGCGATTCCGAGACGTGCCCAAATCACACAAAATAAATAAATTATAATTAGATAATTTATTCATTATCGATATTTGAAGGACACTTGTCTCGGTTTCTAACTGAATTTATTTAACTCTAAAAAAAAGAAATTTTTAAGACTTTTTAATAAAACGATTATTTATACGATACTAAAAATTATTTAGTCGTATATTCTAAATAATAATAACATAAATAAATTGATCCAGTAATTTACTTACAACTCCAATAATTCCTAACCCAACATATTATCCAGATGAAATGTTTTAATTTAACAATTCATAATATAAGATAATACACAAAAATAATTTAATTAATTTAATTTTAATATTAATAAAATTAAGTTAATCCGAACATAATTTTTAACTAATCCAGATAACCTATTTAATCAAGATCAAATAAAACAAAATAACAACCAAAACCGAATAGAAGAAAATGGCTACCGGAATCGCGTGAAGAACATCGGCCGGAAAACGGGCAAATTCGGCCTCGTCGGAGCACCATTGGGGCTGGGACCAAAATGCTTTGGAAGAGGACGACAAGGTGGATCTAGGGGTGGCATCAATTGCAATAATGGATCCTCGTGGTAGTCGGAATAATTTGATGAACAACCGCGACCTAATTCTAGGGTTCATGCGTTTTGCGTTCGAAATTGGATGAATCTACTCCATGGGTGAAGGAGTATTTATAGGGCTTTGATTTCCCATAACATGCTCTACAAAATTGTGAAAAGTTTGGGCCAAAACGATCGCGAATCGGATCGAATTTTGTCAAAATACACAAAACTGCGTCTGTGTTATTTCTTGACTTTTCGGGTGAAATTCGATCTTATTTTGGGGTAATTCTTCCCAATTTTAAGGGGATATTACTCGTCTTGACCTTGTCCTAAAAGCTCACACTTCAATTTCTAAAATCGAGCCCGAAACGCGGACGAAATCCTCCATGGAAGGCAAGTTTCCATTTCGGTGTTGTTCGAATTTAAGCGATGAAATTCGATCAAATGAGGTGGTTAAAATTCACGATTTTAGATTCGGGATTGACTAATCTCTAATGTCCATGGTTTATTTGAGGCAAAACGAGTGAAAATGGGGTCAAATGCCCATGGTCTAATGCCCATGGTTTATTTCCTGCCTTATAATTTATCCTAAATATATTTATATATTTTAACCAAATTTAAGTTAAAGGAAAAATTAAATTAGGCTAATTTTAAGCTTAAATCATCTTTTCTTATAAACTTAACCATATTTTAAATAACATTCTATTATTCTTACTTTTAAATACTTTATTCTTGACAAAATAATTTTATTTAAATTAATATTAACATAAGTTAACATAATTTAAATAATTCATGACTTAAAGAGATAACCAACTTGTGTTAAGTATTATTTTATCCCTTATGGAATAACATAATAATACTAACCTTTATTATTATATTAAAAAAATATAAAGCTACGATCATGGTTATACTTATTTATTTATTTCTACACCATACTATTATAACCTATTTGATAATTCGTACAAAAATTATCTTAACCTAACTTTTGAACTTAAGTTAATAAAAAATTAAATTACTCCTCTAAAAGAAATTAAATTTTATAACTTTTATTATTATAAAATTATCATATTATCTTCTAATTTATGTAAGATATTACAATAATGGTGAAACATATGCTCGCTTTATTTTTAGAAACAATAAAGTTGAACCCATTCATATGGAATCCTTTAAATGTGGAAACAATGACATACTTAAAGTTGAACCCATTCATATGAAACCCATTGGAATCAAACCTCATACATATCGAAGGAGACAACTTGTGTATTATTTATGTTTTGACAGGTGTTTGGTCATGCTCTTGAGAGATTGAGATGTTTTTTTCAAATATTAGCGACGACTTACTGTTTTTCGTCGCGGTATGTTTCTCACACATCTTCAGAGGGATCAACTGTGTTACCAACCGGATTGCTTTCCTAGGACATTCCTCATTCTCGACTGAGTTGCAAACAGATTTAGAAATTAGTGTTCTCATCCGTAAAGATGCTTTTGGTTGGACTTCGAACAAGTGTTAGAATGGAATGATAGGTTAATCTGTACCCTCACACACGAAATTAAATACCCACACACACGAAATTAAAATGTTAGAATGGAATGATAGGTTAATCTGTACCCTCACGTACGTTATTGGGAGTGATGTTTGAAGTTATAGGTTTAATAATGTTGTAATGGATTTAGTTTTTCATTCGAACAAAAATTTTAAGTTTAATCTGTACCCTCACACACGAAATTAAATACCCAATTTCATAGTGCTAGTATTATAATTTATTATTTGGATCGTATTAATTCTTAATATATCACAAGAAATTGTCAGGTGTGAAAATATATTAACGTGATAAATACATATATAATATGGCTATCGCTTTTTGGGAAAAACACGTATTTTTTAAAAAAAAACTCCGAAAAGATGTTCACGCACATGATATGGCATGTGCACAGGTTTTTGCTTGTGTGTGCATATATCTTCACTTGTATGTGCATCTAAATTGTACTTGTGTGCATCGTTTTTCAGCATAAAATGTGCATGAATTTTGAACTGTATGTGCATAACTTTTGAAGTGCATACATTTTTGCTTGTATGTGCATGTAAATTGTATTGAGTGTGCATGAGTTCCCACTTATACATTTTATAAAAATAAAAATGTGTGTGACTTTGTGTAAGTGAAAACTCATGCAAAAACTTATGCAATTTTTAGAATGTGCACAAGTTTCTGCATGTATGTGGATAGATTTTCGTCTATATGTGTAACTTTGTGTAAGTGGAAACTCATGCACATACAGGCAAAAACTTATGCAGTTTCAGGATGTGCTCAAGTTTTTACCTGTATGTGCATTATTATTTGCTTGTATGTGCTCATTCACACGTTCGCACATAAGCGTTCATTTTCCTTTATGTGGATGAGTTTCAAAATGTACAGATTTTTGCTTGTATATGCATGAACATGAGTCTTTATGTGCATAACGTTTATTTTGTATGTGCAAGCAAATTCAAAAAAACGCATGTACACGCACCTTCCTGTATGTCCCCCTAAAAATATGCATTTTTTTCAATTAAAATTCGGTTGTGTAGATATTCCGTTTTTTTGGCATTTTCAATCCGGGCCTTTGGTTTCTTGGATCAAACGGCCCACATCCATTATCACTTTACACATTAAAGTTCACTCGCACCCGATCTTTCTCATATATTATAAGTAAGGAAAATGTTAAAGATGTTAATGTTGAGTAGATTTTGATCATGAACACTCAAGAAATATCACGTGAAGAGAAAAACGAGAAGAAAAATCTTTCAAAGTGGATTCATAGCTTTGTAAAATACCGAACACAATTACATCAATGAAGTAATTATAAGGCTAGATTAGAGTGACATCACTAACAAACTAATGTTATCTGCCTCAAACAAACTTGTTATTTCAGCTAACTAACTAACTTATTTTTTCACATACTGCTCTTGACCTACATTTTAGTAAAAATGTCAGCTGGTTGTTCATTTGTTGGAATATAGCCTAGAATAACTTCATTGTTTTGAAAATCCTTGCCTTTTGCAATCCAGCCGCCGTCACATTTGCACTCACGGGAATTGGCCTGGCCTCTAGTCAGGTCGCAACACCCGGTGGCCAACAAGAAAGAACAGAAGGGCAAGTCCAAGAAACTCTCTAGCCTATCCCCCTCCAAAGTCGACATGTCTCCAATCCCGCTCAACCCGATGCCTAACGTTGATAGTCCAATAGAAGTTGTGACCGAGGGTACCATCCAAATAAACAACGCATGCCTTCTCCTACAGCTTGCACGCACGCCGTCAGCCTCTATCATCTATCTTGTTCCTCCACCCCTATCCTTTTCCTCCCTCTCCTCTTCATACTACTATCCTTTTGTTTCGCCTCCTAGCAGCAATGAAGCCGCCCCTCCCAAATCCTTTCTTTTGCGCACAATGCTCTTCCTAGATTTGTTAGCAGCTCATAAAAACTCAGCCCCACCTTCTACATCCCAAACCCCTCTAAGATCCCTATGTGTTTTCCTCCTTAACATTCCTTTTCAACTCCTTCTAACTCCTTTGTTGCTCCCCTTTGGCCTGACACTAGAGACTTGCCTCCTGCTCAAGCAGCATCCACATCCCCTCAGCTACCCTCCTACGCTACAGTTCTTGGGAGTAGAGGTCACTCCCCAGCGAACATGTCCCTCTTCACTTCTCTTAGGGGATATCAAATGAAATAATTTATTTATGTCCTAAAGATGTCGCTCCCTTGGTTGAAAAATGGAATTTGAGTCTCATGGGCGCTCCCATTGGTGGAGTTATTATATTTCGTGTTATGGAGCGCTTTGTCAAGGGCTCTTGGTTAGGCATTGTGCTCCCTAAGATTGTACTCAACGAGCATGGCATCTACGTTTTTTGTTTCTTTATTGAGAAGGACTTGGGAAGTGCTTTAGAGAAAGGCCCTTGGATGCTTCATGGGCAATATCCTGAAAAAAATGGAAGCCTGATATGTCTCTAGACTACTCTTGCTTGGAATTCTTGCCTATATGGATCTCCCTGCCCGACCATGATGTTCGTTTCTAGTATGAGGGCATGCTTAGTAGGATCGGCTCCATTGTTGGTTCTTCTGACCAACATTCTATATCACAAGTTTAGGTGTTTTTTGCAAGAGTCTTTGCTGACATATCTGTGAAGAATAAGATCCATAGAGAAATTTGATTTCGAGGCAATGATGGAGAATTGGTGTTTCCGAAGCTATCGTATGAATGGCTCTCATCCTATTGTTCTGTTGCCACTTTTTTTGCCGACATAGACAAAGAATGCACCGTTAAAAAACCCTCAGCAAGTCTTCCTAACCATGCAGTTTTTTCCTTATACTCCCTCACTCTCTATCTGTAACACCCTAGATTTGTAATCCTTGATAAGGATTAGAGTGCTACCCAAGTCAACAAGAGTTCTTCCTTTTCATGGTTCAAGTGAGGACAAAAAACTCTGAAGTTAAGCTTGCTAGGGCAGGAGTAGTACCAAGATAGGTTACCTCTTGGGAAGTCCTTGGGTTGGCAAGAGATGGCACTTCTAAGGCCTCAGGCCTGACAAATGGTATCAGAGCCGACTCTAGATTACGAGTGGACTTGGTCCGGTGGACGGTCGATCGACCTAGAGGGCGGTCTTTCGGCCTTGACGAGGTCGTCAAGGGTTAATTGGGGGTGATTGTAACACCCTAGATTTGTAATACTTATAAGGATTAGAGTGCTACCCATGTCAACTAGAGCTCTTCCTTTTTAGGGTTCAAGTGAGGAAAAAGAACTCTAAGGATGGGTGACCTCGTAGGAAGTCCACGGGTTGGCATGGGATGACACTTCTAAGGCCTCGGGTCTTACAATTCTGCTTTTCTGAACCATCAAAATTTATTTTGATAACTTCATATGGTAGTTCAGTCCATTTTATTTTCCTAGTTTTCCTTTGTTGGTTAATATTTGGTTTAATAATTATATCATCATCCTTTTTGAGTAGTTTGGCTCTACTCTAATGCAATAGTTGTTGTTTGAAGAAGCTTGTTAAATACTCTATTTTGTCATTATCATTATGGCCAAAAATTTCCTAGTTGCGTCGGAACCATATGCTCTACCATGTTACACCTAGTTTTTGACATTTACTGTTTATCAAGTTGATTAGCAATTTCATTGATTAATTGTTCTGGTCTTTTATTGTTGGAATCAATGTTTCTTAGGGTTTGTTTTATCTTAGTATTGATGTGGTGGATGATATTTAGTGTAAATGGGCAATTTACCAGAATGTGTGCTAGATCTTAAAAAAATTATCACATGATATACATTGTTGGGAAATTGCAATTTCAATATTACTAAATCTAGATTTAGTGGGTAGCCCGTTCTTAATAGTTTTCTAGATGAAACTTTTTACTTTTAGTGTAGTGTCACGTTTCCAAATCCATTAATATTTGTTGATGCTATTTGATATTAGATTTGTTAATAATTCAACGACCGATTTTGTAGCAATGAAGCCATTTTCTTAAGTTCTATAATATAGACGATCTTGGATAAAAAAAAATTAGTACTGGTATATCCAAAATGGAAGAATCTATATGGTTTGGTAAGATGTGATTTAGTTCATCTTCCTTCCACGTTTCATTATCATCTATATAGGCACCTATTGTTTCTTCATGTTCCAAATTAGGGAGATTATTCACATAAGTACATAGCTCTTTCTGGGTGACTCAAAAACTAGTCTAGAATTTGATAGTTTTCCCATCTCCTACAAGCCATGACATGCCATTTTCAAAGGTGTTTCTTAGGCTCATAATTTTACTCCATTTCCATGATGTATTACTTTGTTTTTTATATGAGAATATATGCCTATTTTTTAGGTATTTTTCATTTATAATTTTGACCCAGAGGTTGTCTAGTGCAACAATGATCTTTCAAATTAGTTTTATTTGTAGAGCTTGGTTCATGTTTTAGGATTTTCTAATGCCAAGTCCATCATGGAAAGTAGATTTACAAATCTTATGCAATCCAATTAGGGACACTTCTAAGGCCTCGGGCCTTACAATTCTGCATTTTTGAACCATCGAAATTTATTTTGATAACTTCATATGGTAGTTTAGTCCATTTTATTTTCCTAGTATTCTTTTATTGGTAATGTTTGGTTTAATAATTATATCATTATCCTTTTTGAGTAGTTTGGCTCTACTCCAATGCAATAGTTGTTGTTTGATGAAGCTTGTTAAATACTCTATTTTGTCATTATCATTATAACCAAAAACTCTCTGGTTGCGCTGGAACTATATGCTCTACCATGTAATAGCTAGTTTAGACATTTACTATTTATCAAGCTGATTAGCAATTTCATTGATTAGTTATTCTGGTCTTTTATTGTTTGAATCACAGTTTCTTAGGGTTTGTTTTATCTTAGTATTGATGTTGTGGATGTTATTTAGTGTAAATGGGCATTTTACCAGGATGTGTGCTAGATCTTAAAAAGATTATCACATGATATACATCGTTGTGGAATTGCAATTCCAATATTACTAAATCTAGTTTTAGTGGGTAGACCGTTCTTTATAGTTTTCTAGATGAAACTTTTAACTTCCAGTGTAGTGACAAGTTTCCAAATCCTTTCAGTTATGTTGATGCTATTTGTGATTAGATTTGTTAATAATTCAACGACCAATTTTGTAGCAATGAAGCCATTTTTTTACGTTCTCTAATATAGACGATCTTGGATAATAAAAAGTTAGTATTAGTATATCCAAAATGGAGGAATCTATATGGTTGGGTAAGATGTGATTTAGTTCATCTTCCTTCCACTTTTTAATATCATCTATATCGCACCTACTTTTTTTCAAGTTCCGAATTAAGAAGATTATTCACATAAGTAAATAGTTCTTCATGGGTGACTCAAAAACTAGTCTAGAATTTGATAGTTTTCCCATCTCCTACAAGCCATGATATGCCATTTTCAAAGGTGTTTCTGTGATACCCCGTATTTTTGTAAGGTTATTTTGGGAATTATGGAATTTTCCCGAGTACCCGTTGTGTACGTCGGATTTAATTCAGGTAGCTTGAGACATTCTGTAATGTGCTCTATGTCTGTAATATTTTTCTCAGTGAAATAATATACAGACAAGGTGCCTTGACTTTTAAATTGTCGTTCGCGTACGATAATTGTTATCCCGGCTTAATGTCATGTTCGTTCAAAGCTGAACGGGCGAGAAAAAGGTGTCACGGCGACCGCCGTAAAGTCGCGGCGACCGCCGTCGTGAGACCCAAGCACGGCGACCGCCATAAAGTCACGGCGCCCGCCGTCCCAACGCTCGAGGAGGCAGCTGGTGTGTCATGCCACGGCGACCGCCGTAAATTACGGCGCCCGCCGTAATGGCAGTCATCGTTGTCCGGCAGTCCTTGCCCGATGGTCGTCGGCGCGATTTCCGACGAGCGCCAAACTAGCTGTAGGCCCATCTTCTTCGTGCTCCAGACGCTTTGGCTATAAAAGGGGGTGTTGGGGGAGAGATTTGAGCCATCCCAAACACCAAACCTCTTCCAAAATTGCCTCTCGTCGGAGTTGTGCCTTCGCCGGAATTTTTGAAGGTCTCGTCGGTGTTGCTTTGGTGTGGTTCTTGAGTGCCTTTGTGAAGCTTTTGGTTAGCCTTGGAGGTTAGAAGGAGGCCGAACCGCTCGTGTTTTTGGGTGAGTTTTCTCTCGTTTCAGTCGGCCGTGTTCTTAACGGCGACCGCCGTGTTCTTCACGGCGACCGCCGTGTTCTTCACGGCGACCGCCGTGTTCTTCACGGAGACCGCCGTGATGAATACGGCGACCGCCGCCAAGAACGGCGACCGCCGCCAGTGCCCAGAACGCCTTCGTGGCTTTGGCTTGGTCGGTTGTCGTCGTGGCGTCTTTCCTTTCGTGTTCTTTCGCCGTGTTTAGATTCGTACTGTTTATGTCGGATCTAACTTAGGGTTCCTTTTATGGGTCGACTCGAAGGTCGTTGTGCTGTCAGAGCTGTACCGTGTCGAGCCCGGAATCCAGTGACGTCTTTAGACTATTCTGCGGAGTAAGGCAAGTGGCGGTTCGCTCTTGCTCTTTCGTTCTATATTTACATTAATTATCAGTAGTTTATCTGAGTAATTAATTTGGAATGAATATTCTGTTTGTCTGGAAACGGTTTTGATAAACTGTTTTGAAAATCATATAATAGGTTGTATATCTGTTAGAACAACGCTATTATCTGTGATCGCCTTTCGGGCCTTTATGTGGATTTATCCTATAACTGTGTTGGTGCTTTAACTGTTTAGTTAGCACTATTAGATAGGAACGTTACTCGGACTCTGTCCAGTCATTTCTTTATAATCTGGTATCGGGATGGCTCGTCCCCATCTGGTACTATTCTAAGATCATGATCGGTCTCTTACACATGTGTGTAGAGACAGGACACTTAGCTGGTGTCACAAACCTTTTCGGTATACGTCACTCTCGACGAAACGTATACTAAGATGTGTCGTCCCATTGGTGGGGTACACATGTAAAAGTCTATAACGTGGTGTGTGTTTTTGAAACATAAATCAGATAAGTGCTACCTTGACGCACATAATTAATACACCTTGGGCGAGTAGTGCAGCTAAGTTCAGTGCAGCTAGGAAAACTCGTCTTGACTTGAATGTAGTACGTTCTCTTTCCAATCTGGATTCGCTGTAGGCGATGAGGTTGGTCGTGAACCGAAGCATCTCAGTCAGTTTTAAATCATGGTTGAATGATTTTGTAACTTTCCAGATTTGTCATTGCTTCCTTAAAGACTCATTTCAGTTGGAGTCTTCTTTCGAGTCGATTTCTGTGAAGATTCAGTCTTCCAGAATCTTCTCTTGTGCATACCTCTTGTTTATTCCAGTAGGAGTATGGTGGTTGACAAGCGTACTCGATTATTATTCGAGGGACGAAGAGTCTAACCTAATACAACTGCTTCGAACCATTCTGCTTTGTTCCCTTGCTAGTCTATTCATTTAGACTAACCAACCAATATTTTCCCTTGCATGGTTGGCTGGTGTCATCCGTTCGATTCGGCACATCAGTTAAGAAGTAGCTCAGAAGATTAGAAGGACTATGGAGTCGGCGGTGGTTTTTGAATGTTTTAATTATTTCTTTAATCAGGTTATGATCCTTTGGACAATAACTCCGATTGTAACTTACTTTCTTAGTCTTCCGCTGTGTTGGGTTTAAACTATGTTTTGACCTATTCGGGATTGGGTTGTAATCCCGTAACTCTTATTTCCTCGACAATGTTATGTTTTGGAATTTAATGCTTAATCTTTGTGTATCAATTGCATTTCATAAATTGTAATTATTTGGTAAAGCCTTGGGTGATCTCGGTAAGGAACACTAGGGTCACTGGCGGTAATACCTTTCCAAAAGGGTTAAGTTTTGGGGGTGTTACAGTTGTGGTATCAGAGCCAAAGTTTTTAAAACGGGTTTGGAATTTTTATAAATCAGTTATTCATTTTCAAAATGCTTTAAAGAGGGCTCTGAATTTTCATTCTGAAAAGAATTTAAAAACACCGTTCATAGTCATGTCTTCTTTATAGTCTGATATAGTAAGCTTGCTTCTATGTCTAGAAAGACTAATTCCTTCCTTATTGTTCGATAGGATGGGTGTCTGCTTTTCTATTGGTAGGGGGTCGGAAGACGCCAAGTCGGATCAGCCGAGGCTAGATTTTCTGTTACCTCAGCGATGTTTCGAGGTTGGGGGCCCGAGTAGCCCACCCGAAGACGTCAAGCATGTCCTGCCGCCACCAAGGATGGAGGGAGTACAGGAATGGGAGTAGGAAGACAAGTTGTCAAGGTATGAACAAGGGGTTTACCAAGACGACTTTCTACTGGGACCAATTCCCGAGGAGATCGAGTACGAAGAGGAGGAAGAGGAGATGCTTGAGCAAGATCCTGTCGAGGACGAGGAGATGATCGAGGATGATTCCGAGGATGAGGATCCCAGCGAGGATGATCCCGAGGAAGAGGATCCCATCGAGGATGATCCCGAGGATGAGGATCCCATAGAGGATGATCCAGAAGAGGATCCAGAGTTGGACCTTGGAGGGCAGAATCAGGAGCCCGGTACAGGATTGTCACCAGTGCCAGAGTACGCACCCATGTCAGAAGCTGATTGGGAGGCACTGTATACCGAGTACGGTATTGGGAGAAGTGACAGGGAATCTCAGCCTATCCCTACTCCAAGGAGATGGAGGTCGGAATCCGAGCTGCAGGAGATTCTCTGCCAGAGCGAGGTAATCTCCGCAGAACAGCAACGTCAGAGGGATGAGCTGATCGCCAGTACTCAGAGGAGGGCTGGAATAGAAGGACCAGTCATGGACGACCCATACTTTACCATGACTGAGCTAGGACTATGTGCTTCAGGGTCAAGCAGGGTGCGAAACCCATCGCCAGAGCTCGATGGTGAGCCTAGCCCGAAGAGACCATGCACGAGTAGCCAGTCGTATGGGAGACGTTTTGGAACGCCTTGAGGAGGAGTGGCGTTGCCTATCGTAGTAGTTCGTTTCTTAGTTTTCCAAGTTGTACTTTGTGTAATATTTCAGTATTGCGGCAAGTACTTTGAGAAACACTTTTATCTTCGAGCAATGTTGTCCTAACGCTCGAATGATAAACTTATGTGTAACTTGTGTAAGAATTCGAAGGTTCATCTATAAAATGCCAAGTTGATCTATTCTGAGTGATTTATTTACATTGATATATTGCATAAGTATGTTGCATAATATTAATGTATTGAATGCTTGGAATTGGATCGGTAAACAGATGGTGAACCCAAGAAGCACGAGAAACTCGACTCGAGCCGGTGCTGGGACCAACCAAAACCCCAGACCAGCAGGAAAAGGTGTTCAGGATGAACACGAGTCTGAGTCTCGCGTCCAGCAGAGGCGTGAAGGTCAGGATCAGACCCAGGCGCCGATGCTGTTTGACACTGCAGCTGTTGAGGCGATCCGTGGGATCGTGATGCAGGCTATTACAGATGTCTTGAGACCAAGTGCGCCTCAAGCACAAGAAGTGCCTATTCACGCAGCGGTTCCTGATGTTGTGGAACCCAGAAACCCTGTGATTCAGGAGACTGCCGTTAGGGCGAGGGACAGCTATGGTCGCGCTCTTAAGACCATTACTTCCATGAGACCCGACTGCTATAACGGGAAAGGGGAGCCAGTGGCAGTGACTCATTGGTTCTCCCATATGGAGAGGCTGTTCAGGAACGTGGAGTGTACGGAGGCCGAGAAGGTCCATATCGTGTATCTTCAGCTGAAGGAGGAGGCTAGCGAGTGGTGGGAGAGCACTGGTTTGGCTGAGAGCCCAGTGTTGACTTGGTCGATGTTCAAGACCAAGATGGTTGATCGCTTTTTCTCTCGCGCTATGAGAGAGGAGAAGCATAAAGAGTTCTTGTACCCTCAGACTGATGGTCTGAGAGTGACCGAGTTGGCATCTAAGTTCAACCATCTTCTACAGTACGCCACTGCCGAGATCACTAGCGAGGCTTAAAAGATCTGGTACTTCCACGAGTGGATGAACCCGGATATCAAGCCATTAATGGTGCACCACACATGCTCTACCTTGGAGAAGTATGTGGATTGTGCCTATAAGCTGGAGGTAACTCTCGAGGAGTCGACCAAGAGGCGCAACCGACAGAAGTCGATGCAGAATCAGAACCAGGGAGGTGGTTTTAAGCGCCCTGCGCCACCGTCTAACTTCGCCAAATCCGGCAGAGCTAAGACGGAGATGACGCAAGGAGGATCGACTCAGCAGTCAGGGCATACCAGGAGTTCAGTTCAGTGTTATAACTGCAGTACTGTTGGACACAAGAGCACTGAGTGTCGGAAGGAGAGGAGGCCATGCTTTGGGTGTGGACGTGATGGTCATCTGCAAAAGTTCTGCAAGCAGGGGAAGCAGAAGGGAGTAGAGTCACAGCAAGGGTCAGTTCATCAGAGCAACCGACCTAGGTTTAAGCCTGCCGAGACTCCTAGCCCTTCAGTGCAGATGACTGCTCAGAACAGGGGAAAGGCCCCAGCTACTTCTGGAAGTCAGGGCCAACGCTTGTACGAGATGCGTGAGGCAGATGGACCCAACGCTCCGATTGCTCAAGGTACTCTATACCTTCACTCTACTTCAGTGTGCATTCTGTTTGATTCTGGTGCTACGCATTCCTTTATTTCGGATAGCTGTGTTAGAAAGTTAGACTTAGTGTGCAATGATTCGTGCGACCCTTTCGTTGTTAATCTTCCTAATGGAGAACGTTTGGTGGGAACCAAGCATTTGTCCGACTTTCCGATTGCCATTCAGGGTAAGGAATTCGAGGCAGATTTAATCTGCATAGCCATGGCTCCATACGACATTATTCTCGGTATGGATTGGCTGACGCGTCACAAGGAGATGATCGACTTCAGTTCAAGAACGGTGACGGTGTCATCCGGGGGCCAATTCGTGTGCAAGTTCAAAGGTCGAAATGACGCTGATAACGACAAGCTGATCAATGCGATGACTGCGTTTAAGCTACTACGACAAGGATGTGTCGGGTACCTTTGCTACTTGGATTCGCCTGAGAAGGATGGACCTGGGGTTCTTGATATTCCTGTAGTTAGGGAATTTTCGGATGTCTTTCCGGAAGAAATTCCAGGATTACCCCCAAATCGTGACGTAGAGTTTTCTATTGATCTCGAGCCTGGTACGACACCGATTTCCAAATCCCCGTATCGGATGGCTCCAGCTGAGATGCAAGAGTTGAAGAATCAACTTGAAGATCTTCTTGACAAAGGTTATGTCAGGCCGAGTGCATCGCCGTGGGGTGCTCTGGTTTTTTTTTCGTCAAAAAGAAGGACGGATCGTTCCGACTTTGTATCGACTATCGAGAGTTGAATAAGGTGACGATCAAGAACAAGTATCCTTTGCCTAGGATTGATGACTTGTTGGACCAGTTGCAAGGAGCAAAGGTGTTCTCCAAGATCGACTTAAGATCTGGATATCATCAACTCAGGATTCGTGAGCAGGACATTCCTAGAACTGCGTTTAGGACCAGATATGGTCATTACGAGTTCATAGTGATGCCTTTTGGGCTTACAAATGCTCCAGTTGTCTTTATGGATTTGATGAACCGATGTTTTCACCAGTACTTGGATAAGTTCGTGGTGGTCTTCATAGACGACATCTTGATCTATTCTCCGAATGAAGAAGTCCACGAGGAACATCTACGGATTTCCTTGTCGATCCTTAGACAACATCAGCTTTATGCTAAATTGTCTAAATGTGAATTCTGGATGAAGGAAGTGGCTTTCTTAGGCCACGTGATCAATAAAAATGGGGTTATGGTTGATCCCCAAAAGATTGAAGCTGTGTCTAAGTGGACACAGCCCCAGAGCGTGAAAGAGGTGCGCAGTTTTCTTGGACTTGCCGGGTATTATAGAAGGTTTGTAGAAGGATTTTCAAAGATCGCCCTACCGATGACCAATCTACTCCGCAAAGTCCACAAGAAGTTTGTCTGGAATGACAAGTGCGAGGTCAGTTTCCAGGAGTTGAAGCGACGGTTGACCTCGGCACCCGTGTTAGCACTCCTAGAGGGGAATGACGATTATGTGGTCTATAGTGATGCTTCCAAGTGTGGCCTTGGTTGTGTTTTGATGCAAAGGGGCAGAGTCATTGCTTACGCATCTAGACAACTCAAGACTTACGAAGAAAATTATCCGACCCATGATCTTGAGTTAGCAGCGGTTGTCTTTGCGCTGCAGATTTGGAGGCATTACCTCTATGGTATAAGATGCCAAGTCTTCACTGACCACAAAAGTCTCAAGTATATATTTACTCAGAAGGAGTTAAATATGAGACAACGCCGCTGGCTAGAGTTGCTTAAAGACTACGACATGGAGTTGTTGTATCATCCGGGCAAGGCTAATGTAGTAGCTGATGCGCTAAGCCGGAAGACACGCACGAGACTGTGGTTGCGTTGCTTACTGCTCAGACCAAGCAAAACCAAGAGTCATGCGACATTGAAGTCTTATATGACTAGCGTAAAGGGTACCTGAGTATGATGGAAATTCAGGCTACACTGCTGGATCAAATCAAAGAAAAGCAAGTCGATGACATCATCTTGGTAAAGTTAAGCAGTGAAGTGATGGATGGAAAAGCTCCCAGTTTTGTGGTTCAGGATGATGGATCACTTTGGTTTCAGGATCGGATCTGTGTGCCTGACACAGAAGGTCTTCGTCAGTTGGTGATGAGAGAAGCTCATTCATCTGCTTATTCTGTGCATCCTGGCTCTAGCAAGATGTACAAGGATCTCAGGAAGAAGTTTTGGTGGCCAAACATGAAGTGGGACGTAGCAGACTTTGTGGTAAAGTGCTTAACTTGCCAAAAAGTCAAGATCGAATACCGCAGACCAGGTGGTGAGATGCTACCTCTCCCCGTGCCAGAATGGAAATGGGAGGACATTTCCATGGACTTCGTCACTGGGCTACCCAAGACTCGAAGTCAGAGAGATGCTATCTGGGTAATTGTGGATAAGCTTACGAAGAGTGCTCATTTCATAGCCATCAAGACCACATGGGAAACCCAGAAGCTAGCCGAAGTTTACCAGAAGGAGATTGTCCGCTTACATGGCATTCCTAAGACCATCGTATCGGACCGAGATGGCCGTTTCATGTCAAGATTCTGGAAGGAACTTCATAAGGCTATGGGAACCGAGTTAAGGTTCAGTACAGCGTTTCATCCTCAGACAGATGGCCAGTCTGAAAGGACCATCCAGACTCTGGAGGATATGCTTAGAGCTTGTGTGCTCGACCGTCCGACTAGCTGGGAGGACAGCTTAAGTCTGATTGAGTTCACATACAATAATAGCTGGCATGCTACAATCAAGATGGCTCCGTTTGAAGCTTTGTATGGTCGCAGATGCAGATCTCCGATTTGTTGGGACGATAATGCCGACAAAATTCTGCTTGGACCAGAGTTGGTCGAAAGGACGGCTTCAGACATTGCTTTGATCAGACAAAGGATGTTGACCGCTTAGAGTCGACAAAAGTCCTACGTAGATCGGAAGCGCAGGACTGTCGAGTTCGAGGTCAGTGACAAGGTTTTTGTCAAGGTGTCGCCTTCCAAAGGAGTTTTCAGATTTGGTAAGTGTGGGAAGCTTAACCCTCGCTATGTGGGACCATTCGAGATTTTGGATAGAGTGGGATCTCTAGCGTACCGTTTGGCGTTGCCACCATCGGCTCACCCGGTGCATAACGTGTTCCACGTGTCTTTACTCAGAAAGTATGTGCCAGATGAGTCTCATGTGCTTAGTTATGAAGACATCGAGATTCAAGCTAATGGTACTTATGAAGAGTTGCCCGTGCGCATTTTGGAGCGTCGGGAGAAGCATTTGCGCAACAAGATTGTGCCGTTGGTACGAGTGTTGTGGTCCAAGTCCGGGACCGAAGAAGTTACTTGGGAGACGTGGGAAACCGAGTCAGATATGCTCAGGCGTTTTCCCGAGTTATTCTCGACCTAAGTTTCGGGGTCGAAACTTCTTGTAAGGGGGAGGAGATGTGATACCCCGTATTTTTGTAAGGTTATTTTGGGAATTATGGAATTTTCCCGAGTACCCGTTGTGTACGTCGGATTTAATTCAGGTAGCTTGAGACATTCTGTAATGTGCTCTATGTCTGTAATATTTTTCTTAGTGAAATAATATACAGACAAGGTGCCTTGAATTTTAAATTGTCGTTCGCGTACGATAATTGTTATCCCGGCTTAATGTCATGTTCGTTCAAAGCTGAACGGGCGGGAAAAAGGTGTCACGGCGACCGCCGTAAAGTCGCGGCGACCGCCGTCGTGAGACCCAAGCACGGCGACCGCCGTAAAGTCACGGCGCCCGCCGTCCCAACGCTCGAGGAGGCAGCTGGTGTGTCATGCCACGGCGACCGCCGTAAATTACGGCGCCCGCCGTAATGGCAGTCATCGTTGTCCGACAGTCCTTGCCCGATGGTCGTCGGCGCGATTTCCGGCGAGCGCCGAACTAGCTGTAGGCCCATCTTCTTCGTGCTCCAGACGCTTTGGCTATAAAAGGGGGTGTTGGGGGAGAGATTTGAGCCATCCCAAACACCGAACCTCTGCCAAAATTGCCTCTCGCCGGAGTTGTGCCTTCGCCGGAATTTTTGAAGGTCTCGTCGGTGTTGCTTTGGTGTGGTTCCTGAGTGCCTTTGTGAAGCTTTTGGTTAGCCTTGGAGGTTAGAAGCCAAAGCTAGTCGAAGGAGGCCGAACCGCTCGTGTTTTTGGGTGAGTTTTCTCTCGTTTCAGTCGGCCGTGTTCTTAACGGCGACCGCCGTGTTCTTCACGGCGACCGCCGCCAAGAACGACGACCGCCGCCAGTGCCCAGAACGCCTTCGTGGCTTTGGCTTGGTCGGTTGTCGTCGTGGCGTCTTTCCTTTCGTGTTCTTTCGCCGTGTTTAGATTCGTACTGTTTATGTCGGATCTAACTTAGGGTTCCTTTTATGGGTTGACTCGAAGGTCGTTGTGCTGTCAGAGCTATACCGTGTCGAGCCCGGAATCCAGTGACGTCTTTAGACTATTCTGCGGAGTAAGGCAAGTGGCGGTTCGCTCTTGCTCTTTCGTTCCATATTTACATTAATTATCAGTAGTTTATCTGAGTAATAAATTTGGAATGAATATTCTGTTTGTCTGGAAACGGTTTTGATAAACTGTTTTGAAAATCATATAATAGGTTGTATATCTATTAGAAAAATGCTATTATCTGTGATCGCCTTTCGGGCCTTTATGTGGATTTATCCTATAACTGTGGTGGTGCTTTAACTGTTTAGTTAGCAATGTTAGATAGGAACGTTACTCGGACTCTGTCCAGTCGTTTCTTTATAATCTGGTATCGGGATGGCTCGTCCCCATCTGGTACTATTCTAAGATCATGATCGGTCTCTTACACATGTGTGTAGAGACAGGACACTTAGCTGGTGTCACAAACCTTTCGGTATACGTCACTCTCGACGAAACGTATACTAAGATGTGTCGTCCCATTGGTGAGGTACACATGTAAAAGTCTATAACGTGGTGTGTGTTTTTGAAACATAAATCAGATAAGTGCTACCTTGACGCACATAATTAATACACCTTGGGCGAGTAGTGCAGCTAAGTTCAGTGTAGCTAGGAAAACTCGTCTTGACTTGAATGTAGTACGTTCTCTTTCCAATCTGGATTCGCTGTAGGCGATGAGGTTGGTCGTGAACCAAAGCATCTCAGTCAGTTTTAAATCATGGTTGAATGATTCTGTAACTTTCCAGATTTGTCATTGCTTCCTTAAAGACTCGTTTCTGTTGGAGTCTTCTTTCGAGTCGATTTCTGTGAAGATTCAGTCTTCCAGAATCTTCTCTTGTGCATACCTCTTGTTTATTCCAGTAGGAGTATGGTGGTTGACAAGCGTACTCGATTATTATTCGAGGGACGAAGAGTCTAACCTAATACAACTGCTTCGAACCATTCTGCTTTGTTCCCTTGCTAGTCTATTCATTTAGACTAACCAACCAATATTTTCCCTTGCATAGTTGACTGGTGTCATCCGTTCGATTCGGCACATCAGTTAAGAAGTAGCTCAGAAGATTAGAAGGACTATGGAGTCGGCGGTGGTTTTTGAATGTTTTAATTATTTCTTTAATCAGGTTATGATCCTTTGGACAATAACTCCGATTGTAACTTACTTTCTTAGTCTTCCGCTGTGTTGGGTTTAAACTATGTTTTGACCTATTCGGGATTGGGTTGTAATCCCATAACTCTTATTTCCTCGACAATGTTATGTTTTGGAATTTAATGCTTAATCTTTGTGTATCAATTGCATTTCATAAATTGTAATTATTTGGTAAAGCCTTGGGTGATCTCGGTAAGGAACACTGGGGTCACTGGCGGTAATACCTTTCCAAAAGGGTTAAGTTTTGGGGGTGTTACAGTTTCTTAGGCTCATAATTTTACTCCATTTCCTTGATGTATTGCTTTGTTTTTTATATGAAAATATATGCCTATTTTTTAGGTATTTTTCATTTATAATTTTGACCCAGAGGTTGTCTGGTGCAACAATGATCTTTCGAATTAGTTTTATTTTTAGAGCTTGGTTCATGTTTTAGGATTTTCTAATGCCAAGTCCACCATTGAAAGTAGATTTACAAATCTTATGCAATCCAATTAGTGACACTTCTAAGGCCTCGGCTCTTACAATTCTGCTTTTTTGAACCATCAAAATTTATTTTCATAACTTCATATGGTAGTTTAGTCCATTTTATTTTCCTAGTTTTCCTTTGTTGGTAATGTTTGGTTTAATAATTATATCATTATCCCTTTTTAGTAGTTTGGCTCTACTCCAATGCAATAGTTGTTGTTTGATGAAGCTTGTTAAATACTCTATTTTGTCATTATCGTTATAACCAAAAATTCCCTGGTTGCGCTGGAACCATATGCTCTACCATGTAACAGCTAGTTTAGACATTTACTATTTATCAAGCTGATTAGCAATTTCATTGATTAGTTATTCTAGTCTTTTATTGTTTGAATCACAGTTTCTTAGGGTTTGTTTTATCTTAGTATTGATGTTGTGGATGATATTTAGTGTAAATGGGCATTTTACCAGGATGTGTGCTAGATCTTAAAAAATTATCACATGATATACATCGTTGTGGAATTGCAATTCCAATATTACTAGAACTAGATTTAGTGGGTAGTCTGTTCTTTATAGTTTTCTAGATGAAACTTTTAACTTCCAGTGTAGTGACAAGTTTCCAAATCCATTCAGTTATGTTGATGCTATTTGTGATTAGATTTGTTAATAATTCAACGACCGATTTTGTAGCAATGAAGCCATTTTTTTATGTTCTCTAATATAGACGATCTTGGATAATAAAAAATTAGTATTAGTATATCCAAAATGGAGGAATCTATATGGTTGGGTAAGATGTGATTTTGTTCATCTTCCTTCCACTTTTTATTATCATCTCTATCGCACCTACTTTTTTTCAAGTTCCGAATTAGGGAGACTATTCAAATAAGTAAATAGTTCTTCATGGGTGACTCAAACACTAGTCTAGAATTTGATAGTTTTCCCATCTCCTACAAGCCATCATATGCCATTTTCAAAGGTGTTTCTTAGGCTCATAATTTTACTCCATTTCCTTGATGTATTGCTTTGTTTTTTATATGAAAATATATGCCTATTTTTTAGGTATTTTTCATTTATAATTTTGACCCAGAAGTTGTCTGGTGCAACAATAATCTTTCAAATTAGTTTTATTTATAGAGCTTGGTTCATGTTTTAGAATTTTCTAATGCCAAGTCCACCATGGAAAGTAGATTTACAAATCTTATGCAATCCAATTAGTGACACTTCTAAGGCCTCGGCTCTTACAATTATGCTTTTTTGAACCATCAAAATTTATTTTGATAACTTCATATGGTAGTTTAGTCCATTTTATTTTCCTAGTTTTCCTTTGTTGGTAATGTTTGGTTTAATAATCCTATCATTATCCTTTTTGAGTAGTTTGGCTCTACTCCAATGCAATAGTTGTTGTTTGATGAAGCTTGTTAAATACTCTATTTTTTCATTATCGTTATAACCAAAAATTCATTGGTTGCGCTGGAACCATATGCTCTACCATGTAACAACTAGTTTAGACATTTACTATTTATCCAGCTGATTAGCAATTTCATTGATTAGTTATTCTGGTCTTTTATAGTTTGAATCACAGTTTCTTTGGGTTTGTTTTATCTTATTATTGATGTTGTGGATGATATTTAGTATAACTGGGCATTTTACCAGGATGTGTGCTAGATCTTAAAAAGATTATCACATGATATACATTGTTGTGGAATTGCAATTCCAATATTACTAAATCTAGATTTAGTGGGTAGTCTGTTCTTTATACTTGTCTAGATGAAACTTTTAACTTTTAGTGTAGTGTCAAGTTTCCAAATCCATGTTGATGCTATTTGTGATTAGATTTTTTATTAATTCAACGATCGATTTTGTAGCAATGAAGCCATTTTTTTATGTTCTCTAATATAGACGGTCTTGGATAAAAAAAAATTAGTATATTTATATCCAAAATGGAGGAATCTATATGGTTGGGTAAGATGTGATTTAGTTCATCTTCCTTCCACTTTTTATTATCATCTCCATAGCACCTACTTTTTTTCAAGTTCTGAATTAGGGTGATTATTCACATAAGTAAATAGTTCTTCCTGGGTGACTCAAAAACTAGTCTAGAATTTGATAGTTTTCCCATCTCCTACAAGCCATGATATGCCATTTTCAAAGGTGTTTCTTAGGTTCGTAATTTTACTCCATTTCCATGATATATTGCTTTGTGTTTTTATATGAAAATATATGCCTATTTTTTAGGTATTCTTCATTTATAATTTTGACCCAGAGGTTGTCTGGTGCAACAATGATCTTTCAAATTAGTTTTATCTGTAAAGCTTGGTTCATGTTTTGGGATTTTCTAATTCCAAGTCCACCATGGAAAGTAGATTTACAAATCTTATGCAATCCAATTACTGACACTTCTAAGGCCTCGGGCCTTACAATTCTGCTTTTTTGAACCATCAAAATTTATTTTCATAACTTCATATGGTAGTTTAGTCCATTTTATTTTCCTAGTTTTCCTTTGTTGGTAATGTTTGGTTTAATAATCCTATCATTATCCTTTTTGAGTAGTTTGGCTCTACTCCAATGCAATAGTTGTTGTTTGATGAAGCTTGTTAAATACTCTATTTTTTCATTATCGTTATAACCAAAAATTCATTGGTTGCGCTGGAACCATATGCTCTACCATGTAACAACTAGTTTAGACATTTACTATTTATCCAGCTGATTAGCAATTTCATTGATTAGTTATTCTGGTCTTTTATAGTTTGAATCACAGTTTCTTTGGGTTTGTTTTATCTTATTATTGATGTTGTGGATGATATTTAGTATAACTGGGCATTTTACCAGGATGTGTGCTAGATCTTAAAAAGATTATCACATGATATACATTGTTGTGGAATTGCAATTCCAATATTACTAAATCTAGATTTAGTGGGTAGTCTGTTCTTTATACTTGTCTAGATGAAACTTTTAACTTTTAGTGTAGTGTCAAGTTTCCAAATCCATGTTGATGCTATTTGTGATTAGATTTTTTATTAATTCAACGACCGATTTTGTAGCAATGAAGCCATTTTTTTATGTTCTCTAATATAGACGGTCTTGGATAAAAAAAAATTAGTATTTGTATATCCAAAATGGAGGAATCTATATGGTTGGGTAAGATGTGATTTAGTTCATCTTCCTTCCACTTTTTATTATCATCTCCATAGCACCTACTTTTTTTCAAGTTCTGAATTAGGGTGATTATTCACATAAGTAAATAGTTCTTCCTGGGTGACTCAAAAACTAGTCTAGAATTTGATAGTTTTCCCATCTCCTACAAGCCATGATATGCCATTTTCAAAGGTGTTTCTTAGGTTCGTAATTTTACTCCATTTCCATGATATATTGCTTTGTGTTTTTATATGAAAATATATGCCTATTTTTTAGGTATTCTTCATTTATAATTTTGACCCAGAGGTTGTCTGGTGCAACAATGATCTTTCAAATTAGTTTTATCTGTAAAGCTTGGTTCATGTTTTGGGATTTTCTAATTCCAAGTCCACCATGGAAAGTAGATTTACAAATCTTATGCAATCCAATTACTGACACTTCTAAGGCCTCGGGCCTTACAATTCTGCTTTTTTGAACCATCAAAATTTATTTTCATAACTTCATATGGTAGTTTAGTCCATTTTATTTTCCTAGTTTTCCTTTGTTGGTAATGTTTGGTTTAATAATTATATCATCATCCTTTTTGAGTAATTTGGCTCTACTCCCATGCAATAGTTGTTGTTTCATGAAGCTTGTTAAATACTCTATTTTGTCATTATCGTTATAACCAAAAATTCCCTGGTTGCGCTGGAACCATATGCTCTACTATGTAACAACTAGTTTAGACATTTACAGTTTATCAAGCTGATTAGCAATTTCATTGATTAATTATTCTTGTCTTTTATTGTTTGAATCACAGTTTCTTATGGTTTGTTTTATCTTAGTATTGATGTTGTGGATAATATTTAGTGTAAATGGGCATTTTACCAGGTTGTGTGCTAGATCTTAAAAAGATTATCACATGATATACATTGTTGTGGAATTGCAATTCCAATATTACTAAATCGAGTCTTAGTGGGTAGTCCGTTCTTTATAGTTTTCTAGATGAAACTTTTTACTTTCAGTGTAGTGTCAAGTTTCCAAATCCATTCATTTATGTGGATGCTATTTGTGATTAGATTTTTTAATAATTCAACGACTGATTTTGTAGCAATGAAGCCATTTTATTATGTTCTCTAATATAGACGATCTTGAATAATAAAAAATTAGTATTGGTATATCCAAAATGGAGGAATCTATGTGGTTGGGTAAGATGTGATTTAGTTCATCTTCCTTCCACTTTTTATTATCATCTCTATAGCACCTACTTTTTTTCAAGTTCCGAATTAGGGAGATTATTCACATAAGTAAATAGTTCTTCCTGGGTGACTCAAAAACTAGTCTAGAATTTGATAGTTTTCCCATCAACTATAAGCTATGATATGTCATTTTCAAAGGTGTTTCTTAGGCTCATAATTTTACTCCATTTCCATGATGTATTGCTTTGTTTTTTATATGAAAATATATGTCTATTTTTTAGGTATTTTTCATTTATAATTTTGACCCAGAGTATGTCTAGCACAACAATGATCTTTCAAATTAGTTTTATCTATAGAGGTTGGTTCATGTTTTGGGATTTTCTAATGCCAAGTCCACCATGGAAAGTAGATTGAAAAGTCTTATACAATCCAATTAATGGGGTATATCTATCCTCTTTATTCCAGAAAAATCAACGATTATCTTATCGTGTTCTTTGTGGATCGAAATTGGTAGTGAGAAGCCCTGCATAAGATAGTTTGGTTTAGTAGCAAGATTAGATTTGATACAGGCCAATCGTCATATCTGAGATAGAGAATTAGCCTTCCATCTCCTTAGTTAGTTTTTGAGCTCAAGATTACATTATAGAAAGTATCTTTATTTACTTTTCCATTGATTATTGAACATCCTAAGTATTTTTCTAACGAATCAGTAGGAACAATGTTTAAGTAATTTTGAAGTTGTATTTTCCGTTCATTTGTTATGTTTCTAGTTACTTGGAATGCTGATTTTTGGTAGTTGGCCTTTTGTCCAGCAGAAAACCTCAATAATAGTTTTAATTTTATTACATGTCGTTTGATTAGTTTTTGCAAAGATAAGGATATCATCAGCAAAGGCTAAAAAGGGGATACTATATCCCTTTTGAGATAATTTAAACCCTACTTGACTCTTGTTAGCGTTACATTCCCATTGTAGGTTCCTTACTAGAATTTTAGCACATAATATGAAGAAAGAGGGTGATATAAGGTCTCCTTGTCCGAGGCCCCTACCTGGGATACATGTTTCAGTAGGTCCATTGTTAACAAAGAACGAGAATGACATTATTTTATAACACTTCTCTACCCAACTAATAATTTTTGTACAAAATCCAAACTTTCCCAGAGTGCAATAATGAAGTTCCAGTCAAGGCGAACATACATTTTTCCCATATCAAGTTTGTTAACCGTTCAACCTTCTTTAATTTTTTTACACCGAAATGAGTGGAAAATTCCATGGTCTACAAATATATTGTCTTCGATAGATCTATTAGTTGCAGGCACCTTGTAAAGGGTGTATCATTTTTTGCAGAATGCATTTAAGTCTAATAGTTGAAAATTTTGATATTGTTTTTCATATTGTAGAGCATAAACTAATGAGTCTATATTTGTTTATAGATTGTGGCTTATAGAAGCAAAAAAGCTTTTGACAACTTTAATGACAAATGGACCAACAATATGCTAGTATTTCTGATAGAAACGGGATGACATCCCGTCAGGATCAGGACATTTGTTAATACCAATAATAAAGACAACAATATTAATTTCTTCATTAGTTATTGGCTATGTGAGGAAGATGTTAGCTTCATTGGAAAATTCATTAGTAAAGTGGTGAAGATAGTTTGCAAGCCCATTAGCTTTAATGTTCTCTTTCTTGTATCTCTTTTGATAGTCCTTTTTTTTATTTCTTTTCTAATATTTCCATCTCTAATAATGTTAGTTCCATCTTGGGTTCTTATTTTCTTAATTATTTTTGTGCTTCTTCTACCACTGACAGTCCTATGAAAGTAATTTGTGTTCATATATGCCTTTTTATGATGATTTATTTTGGCTCTTTGGCCTCAATAGCTTCTTTGAAAAAGATAGTAGGTTCCCTTTTTTGTTAATTAATCTCATTTTTTTATGAGTAGCCGACTATGTAATAATAATGTCACTTTGAATATTTGTTAACTCGTCATCTACTTCCTTGACTTGTTTAAACATGTTTCCAAAAATTGATTTGTTCCATTTTTTGCACTCATTTTAAGTGAAGATGGTTTCATAACTAATTGCTACATATTTGAACATTCAATAGGAATTCACCATGCTTGTAACAATATTTTCAAAATCTTTTCTCTTCATCCATATTTTTTCAAATTTAAAAGGTTGTCCTATTCTCGTTCTTTGGTTTTTTAGTTCATTTGAAATAGGAAAGTGATCTAATGACATGAAAGCATGGATTTTGGTAATTAATCTTGGGTACCAATGGTTGATTTGTTCATTTATGAGAGCTCTGTCCAGTTTTTTTATATATGTTATTTTCTTCAGTTCTGTTTAACAATATGTGTTATTTGTTCATTTATGAGAGCTCTTTCCTAATGTAGTTTTCATTGGGTAGTTTGCTATTTTTTGTTTCAGCAATTGCCAAAATCTGAATCTTTTCTATTTTGCAGAATGTTTCAATATCAGAATAGAAGTTTTTTCGGCTAACTCCCTTACAATTCCAAAGGCTTATCTTCATAAAAAATTAGTTTTTTATTCATGCAAGTGCCTTGTTCTTGCTCTTGTATTGTTATGCGGTTTTGTTGTTCTTTTGAAAACAAAAACACGGGAAAGCCTAAGGCAAATTCCCAATGATATGTGAATTGTGATGCGGGAGCATCCGAGGCTTCACCCAAGACGTACACAAGCGAAGATGGTCCGCTCGCAAGAGCTCGAGCCAAGCGGATGCAAGAGGACCTAGAGAACTTGACAAGCCTTCACGTCTCAAGGGAGCCCACCTTAGTCGAGGACTTCACCGAACCTACGCTAAGGACCTTGGTCACCTTCTGAGCCAAGCCATGCGCGGGAGAATGAAGGCCATAAGAGACGGGGGCTCCAGCCACTGACTCGGCCCACAACACGGCCGAGTTCTCGCCACAGGTGCTGACACGGCCAACAACTCGGCCGAGTTGTCAGCTGAGTTGTTGACTGTTGTTCTGGCCGAGTTGTGTGAAGAAAAGAGAGTTCGTGTGGGGGCCACTTAGGGCCTTTCTTCCTTGTTGTTTTTAATGTATTTCTAGACTACTTTAAGTACCTTTTGTGTGGGCCTTTGTGGGTTTGTTTAGCCTTTGTCTTAGGGTAGTATATAAGGCCACTTTGTTGTCTTCTTTAACAACTTTTTGCTGAAATCTAATGTTGCTTTGCACATGAAAAATGAGAGCTCCTAGAGTGTGTTCTCCATGGTTGATTCAAACTTGCTTGGTTTCACTTGCTTGTGTCAATCTCCTCCATAGGATTGGTGCTCGTAGGCCTTCACAAGAATCCTCCTCGTGCTCCTTGGATTCGTCCATTATTGTGTGAGGTTGTAGAAGGAGGGGTTGGTTGATATTTGGTATTTGGTTCTTGGGAGACATCTTAGGGCTCCAAGGGTCTTGCCTCTATTCAATTCGGTTCTTTCTATATCCCCTTTATTTATCTTTGTTATTTCTTGCTATTTTTCAAATTTCTAATCACTTGTGTTTCATTTCTTCTCTTCCATCTCCACGAGTCTCTCTTGGCATCAAGATCGGGCCACTCGCGGCTAATCCCCGCATCAAATTGGTATCAGAGCTCCGGTTAGGCGCCAAGCCACCACCTCAGTCCATACTCAGCCGAGCCACCATCTTTGGTTAGCTCATTTGAGTCTTCTTTCCATTTCTTGTGTTCTTCTTGTGTTTTTCTTGCTTTGTTGTTTCTAGTCTTGCTTTGCTTGTCCTTGTGTATTTGTGGACTTTGCTTGCTTGATATTGCCATCACCATTCCACAAAAAAACCCAAAAAGAAAGCCCTACCATAAGCCTTGCAAAAATCTAAACAAAAAACCCAAAAACAAATTTTCCGGCGACCGGAAAACCCTTCCGCCGCCTTTCCACCACCACCACCACCACCCAACAGCCACCACCCACCACCCAACAGCCACCACGTGCTCAGCCTTGTGTCCTTGCCCAATGCTTGCTCAAGTTTGAATTCCTTAAGTTGTGCATGTGACTTTGAGCAATTTTGGCAAAGGAGCACTTTGCTTTTCTTCTATCCATTTTTGGCTATCTTAGGAAGTTTGGGAAAGTGCCAAACTTGACCCATAGCAGCCTTGTGGGGTTTCCAAAGAAGGGGAGACATTTGTGATAAACATTCAAACCTCTTTCCCTTCTACTTTTCATCCCATCCCCAAATAACCCTACAAGCTAGTCTTCTTTTCTTCCAAGTCAAACCAAAAACAAAAGAGGGAGAGCAGCCAAACACCTCCTAGCTGCACATTTTATTGGGAAAAAAAAAACGAGATCAAAAAAAAAGGAAGAAAAAGAAAGACAAATGTGTATGTGATTATTGGTTCTTTTCCCTTGATATCATTAAGTGTTCTTGAAGACTTGATCACCCTAACCCAAGCTTGATACCCTACTCATCTTGCCTAAATACATTTCATATCATTGGCAATTGTTCACAATTCATGAGTATTGGTAATGCATGCTAGTTATAACATTGCTTTGTTGAGTCATCTAAACACTTTTCATTGAGTCTTCTTTCTTGATTGTTTGATTCCATTCGTGTGATCTTATTGAGTCCAATCGTGTTTGAGCTTCCATTGTGTGTCTCTTGAGCTCATTTTCAAATCCAAACACATATCTTAACTCCACCCAATTGCATTGTCCTTCTCCTAAGTCCAAGAGCTAATCCACATTGGTTTGTGTTGTCTACGATCACCAATTCCACGTGAAGTTTTTTATCCTTGCAAGGCAGATTTTTGTGACCATAAGCTTGCATCGAATCAACAAGAGAGTGAGTGATCAAACACGCGAGTGTAAACACTTGTGAGGATGTTTTGATTTCACTAACTCTAACTTGTTTCTTGGAGTTTGTTGATCATGTCTCATATAGGGAGTCCATCACATGAAGAAGGGTCCGACACCGTGTCAACCGAGTT
The DNA here is from genome assembly GCA_027886185.1 of Rheum nobile. Classification (NCBI taxonomy): domain Eukaryota; kingdom Viridiplantae; phylum Streptophyta; class Magnoliopsida; order Caryophyllales; family Polygonaceae; genus Rheum; species Rheum nobile. The sequence goes on from WOAB01000040.1 coordinate 9,727,914, forward strand.
GTTCAACATGCTTAAGGCAATGTCGGACAACCTTGCTAACTTGTCCAATCGGAAGGTAGCATTTGAGACAAGAGTGCCCAAGCCCGCAACCGTGCCTCTTGGCACCCGAACTGAGCAAGGAGGCCCCTCCAATGTCGTGTCCCAAGAGACGTGCTGAGTGCCCATAGCCGCCAACTTCCCCCGGCGTAGAGATAAGCCTAATGCTCCTAACCATTTAAATGAATTTCAGGGAATTCCTAGGCGTGCCTATCATGAGGAGCCAAGGCGAGCCTATGAAGATGAAGAATGGGAGCAAGTGCCACATTGAGGTTTCCAAGGAAGAAGAGGCCGAGAGCAAGAGCAAAATGACATTGACAAGATCAAGGTGAAGATCCCATCTTTTGAAGGCAAATGTGATGCATATGTCTACATGGAATGGGAGACCAAGATTGAACAAATTTGGAGTTGTCACAACTTTCCCGAGCATAAAAAGGTACAACTCGCCACCCTTGAATTCAATGGTTATGCACTAACATGGTGGGATAATCTTGTGAAAGAAAGGAAAAGAACCTTAGATGCACCCGTGACAACTTGGACTCAAATGAAGGCCTTGATGAGAGCTCGCTTTGTGCCTCGACACTACACATAATTGTTGCCCCTATCCATCAAAAGTGAAGGAAAAACTAAGGCTAGGAACCAAGGAGGAAGAGTAACAAGTAGGATGCCCAACTCTTGGAAGAATCCTACTCAAAACCGAGGCTACCAACCTTATGAAAGAGAGGCATCTCAAGCTAAGGACAAGAGGCAATCATCAAACCCTCATTGGGAGCAAGGAGGGCCGAAGAGGAGTGCTCAACCGACACCCTCCACACCGAGCCCAAGGCAGCCAACCGTGGCCCCTAATGGCCCCAAGGGGAGTGATGAAGAGCTCAAGGACGAATCAAATCAACCTTCCACTCTAATGGAAGAGGAGTTCAAGCCAAGAAGAAAGGAGGAAATTGAATCACCCACTACAAGAGGCAATCGTTTGCCCATCATTGTGCGTAGTTCATTCAAATCCTTGGCTACTCCATGGACGGACCGGACCCACATGGTTCCTTCAAGCTTGTCCTTCCTACCCCATGAAGAGGTTGAAGTCAAGAAATCAATTTTCAACCAAGAGAAGAAGGATGTACCAATGGAGACTAATGCAAGGGAAGTACCACTTATCTCCACCTTTTCAATTCCATCTCTTGAGTTTGAAAATGAGCATATCATTCCATATAGGACAATACACATGAAGAAATCAGTCTTTGCATGTAAAACTAGATATTCTTGTATGCATCAAAGTTCTTTAGCACAATACATGTCTTGTGGAATGCATCTTGTTCATAATATGATCCTTATGTCCATGCATGTGCGTTATGTTGTTAGTTGCACTCCTAAGCTTGAACGTAGGACTAGGAGGAGTGGAATACTATTTGCATGCATGTTTGGGTATCATATAGTTATTGGAAGATTTGTGCTTACATTCTTACTATTGTGTAGACATGCTAGAGGGCCTTATTTTTCCAGTGTTGTTATGCCTAAGCCCTCTAAGAAAGCTCAATTCATTGCATGTCCTAAACTTCATAATGCATCTTATGTGACTAACCCCTTTATTGACCAAATTGTGGAGTTGCATGGAGTTTCTAGTGCTTTGATTTCAGACCAAGAATTGAAGTGTGTGCTCTACTCAAAGCTGAAATCCAAAGAAGTGCCCTTTGAGTCCGGAGATCATGGTGTCCTTAATGTGGCTGATTTGGTTCATTCCTTGGTGGAGTGCATTCGGGAATTGCATGAGCGCACAAGGAACAAGCTTCATGCCAAGGCGGAGGACAATGCAGCCAAGGCCAAAAAAGAGCGCCGCCGCTTGGTGTTTCACCCCGGAGAGGAGATGGGCCTTCCAAGAGGCGCAAGTCCAAGCTTTCCCAAAAGGCGAATTACAAGGCATACAAGCTTAGATTCAAGGTCGAATCTTCTTCAAGAAGGGGAGAATGATGCGGGAGCATCCGAGGCTTCACCCAAGACGTACACAAGCGAAGATGGTCCGCTCGCAAGAGCTCGAGCCAAGCGGATGCAAGAGGACCTAGAGAACTTGACAAGCCTTCACGTCTCAAGGGAGCCCACCTTAGTCGAGGACTTCACCGAACCTACGCTAAGGACCTTGGTCACCTTCCGAGCCAAGCCATGCGCGGGAGAATGAAGGCCACAAGAGACAGGGGCTCCAGCCACTGACTCAGCCTACAACACGGCCGAGTCCCCGGCCGAGTTCTCGCCACAGGTGCTGACACGGCCAACAACTCGGCCGAGTTGTCAGCCGAGTTGTTGACTGTTGTTCTGGCCGAGTTGTGTGAAGAAAAGAGAGTTCGTGTGGGGGCCACTTAGGGCCTTTCTTCCTTGTTGTTTTTAATGTATTTCTAGACTACTTTAAGTACCTTTTGTGTGGGCCTTTGTGGGTTTGTTTAGCCTTTGTCTTAGGGTAGTATATAAGGCCACTTTGTTGTCTTCTTTAACAACTTTTTGCTGAAATCTAATGTTGCTTTGCACATGAAAAATGAGAGCTCCTAGAGTGTGTTCTCCATGGTTGATTCAAACTTGCTTGGTTTGACTTGCTTGTGTCAATCTCCTCCATAGGATTGGTGCTCGTAGGCCTTCACAAGAATCCTCCTCGTGCTCCTTGGATTCGTCCATTGTTGTGTGAGGTTGTAGAAGGAGGGGTTGGTTGATATTTGATATTTGGTTCTTGGGAGACATCTTAGGGCTCCAAGGGTCTTGCCTCTATTCAATTCGGTTCTTTCTATATCCCCTTTATTTATCTTTGTTATTTCTTGCTATTTTTCAAATTTCTAATCACTTGTGTTTCATTTCTTCTCTTTCATCTCCACGAGTCTCTCTTGGCGTGGCCCGATCTTAACGCCAAGAGAGACTCGTTGAGATGGAATAGAAGAAATGAAACACAAGTGATTAGAAATTTGAAAAAATAGCAAGAAATAACAAAGATAAATAAAGGGGATATAGAAAGAACCGAATTGAATAGAGGCAAGACCCTTGGAGCCCTAAGATGTCTCCCAAGAACCAAATATCAAATATCAACCAACCCCTCCTTCTACAACCTCACACAACAATGGACGAATCCAAGGAGCACGAGGAGGATTCTTGTGAAGGCCTACGAGCACCAATCCTATGGAGGAGATTGACACAAGCAAGTCAAACCAAGCAAGTTTGAATCAACCATGGAGAACACACTCTAGGAGCTCTCATTTTTCATGTGCAAAGCAACATTAGATTTCAGCAAAAAGTTGTTAAAGAAGACAACAAAGTGGCCTTATATACTACCCTAAGACAAAGGCCAAACAAACCCACAAAGGCCCACATAAAAGGTACTTAAAGTAGTCTAGAAATACATTAAAAACAACAAGGAAGAAAGGCCCTAAGTGGCCCCCACACGAACTCTCTTTTCTTCACACAACTCGGCCAGAACAACAGTCAACAACTCGGCTGACAACTCGGCCGAGTTGTTGGCCGTGTCAGCACCTGTGGCGAGAACTCGGCCGGGGACTCGGCCGTGTTGTGGGCCGAGTCAGTGGCTGGAGCCCCCGTCTCTTGTGGCCTTCATTCTCCCGCGCATGGCTTGGCTCGGAAGGTGACCAAGGTCCTTAGCGTAGGTTCGGTGAAGTCCTCGACTAAGGTAGGCTCCCTTGAGACGTGAAGGCTTGTCAAGTTCTCTAGGTCCTCTTGCATCCGCTTGGCTCGAGCTCTTGCGAGCGGACCATCTTCGCTTGTGTACGTCTTGGGTGAAGCCTCGGATGCTCCCGCATCAAATTGTGTCATTATACCTTTTATAGTAATCTTTTTTAAAGATTAAAGAAAAAAATTGACTAAGATGTTTTCATAGTTAAGTTATCATGTATTCATTATAATGTTTTATTCCACATGTAAATGACCAGATTGGATAAGAGTACCAAGTCACACGTTCGAGTCTTAATATGAGACAGTGGTAGCCGAGATTAGAACCCGTAATTAGACATAGGGAATTACTGTTGAGAGAGAAATAACTTTTGGGGTGATAGGGAGACTTAAAATTGTCCGGTTTAATCCCACTAATGGTTAGGAAATCCATTATGGGGTGGATATTGTTTAAATCTATTAAAATTGCCCGGTTTCATCCCACTAATGGTTAGGAAATCCATTATGGGGTGATAGGGAGACTTAAAATAATACATATCAGTTAGATAATTATTTTGACCGAGTTCATCTAAAATCATGCACCATCAATGATCAACAATGCTAAGATAGTTACTAATATGGGATTGATGTAACAAAATTATGGTTATACATGTCAACTAAGGTCTGTGTAAGAACATATACCGGTTGAGAGTTTTATTGGTGACAACTCGAGAACTTTTGTTCATGGTTAATGTTAGGAAATATAATATTATGTTTTCAATATCCTTGTATATCTCAACTGATTGTATAGTTATTAGGATCTCTTGTACTCCTATATATATTATCTATCTATACATGGCAACCCTAAAGGGATTTTATCATCCTACATGGTATCAGCAGCCACACAAAATTAAACACAATCCCTCCTCCCTTCCCTTCCCTTCGTCTCTTCTCTTTATCCATTCACCATGTCCAATCTGACTGGTTCCGACGATGTCACTCCTACGACCGGAAATCAAATTGGCGCCGCTGCTCCATCTCCTCCTTCTCATCACGCTTTCCATGTTGCTTCAATCAAAAGTCATGTCCCCATCATGCTCGACATGACCTCCTCCAACTACAACAAATGGCGTGAACTTTTTCTCGTTATTGTTGGAAAGTACGGGCTGAAAAACCACATCGACTCCACATGCCCGCCTTCCCCCGTCATCACCGAATGGCAACAACTGGACTTTACTGTCCTTTCTTGGATCTATGGATCCATCTCCATGGACATCTTCGACATCGTCATGAAGTCCGACGCTCCTACTCAAGTGATTTGGAACTCCATTGAGAGTCTCTTCCGCGATAACAAGAAGTCATGCGCCATACACCTGGAGGCGCAATTCTGCGGCCTCGTTCAAGGCTCCCTCACCATCACGGAGTACTGCCAGAAACTCAAGACCCTCGCTGATGGTCTCTCTGACGTTGATCATCCTCTCTCTGATGAGACTCTTGTTCTTCAAACAACAAGGGGTCTTAATGACGACTTCGCAACCACGGCTGTAATCATTCCCTGTCAGTAACCATTTCCCTCCTTCCATCAAACTCGTTCCATGCTTTTGTTGGAGGAGTCTCGTCGCGCAAACACTAAGCAAGTGGCCTCAACCACTAGCACTGCATTGGTTGGTCTCTCCAGCAAATCTGAGACGCAGGCTGACAAACCTACTCCTACTCCTACACCCACAGCTTCTGCCCCTCCGTAGCAGCATTCCTACCGTGGTGGTGGTCGTGGTGGTGGCCGTACCTGTGGCCGTGGCCATGGCCATGGCCATGGTGGTGGCCGCTCCTACTGGAATCAGTTCCCATGGCAGCAACTATTTCAACAGATGAACCAGAATTGGGGACATAATGGTGTTGGTCTCTTTGGGTCTCATCCGCAGCAGCAGCAGAACCCAGTTCAGTCAATGTTTGCTGGTCATCAACAATAATCATACACTCCTCAGTGGGATCAACAAGCATTTGTCAATGCCATGGAGCAGTTGTCTCTCCGTCCACCGCAAGACAATAGTTGGTATATGGATTGAGGAGCCTCTTCCCACATGGTCTCGAGTTCAGGTATCCTCCACACTATTTTTAATCATGGCATGAAATCCACTCATCAAGTTATTGTTGGAAATGGAACCAAAATACCCATTACTGAACTCGGCCAAACTCCAAAACGACCCTTACAACTTCAAATTGTCCTCGTCATACCTAATCTCATCAAAAATCTCATCTCTGTTCGCCGCTTTACTACTGATAATAATTGTTCTGTTGAGTTTGATCCATTTGGTTTTTCTGTGAAGGACTTCCAAACCAAGAGAGAGATCCACCACTCCAATAGTCTAGGTGAACTCTACCCCTTTCACGAGTCATCCACGGCCCTCACGGCCCAAATAAAAGTGTCTCCTCAGCTCTAGCATCAACGTCTTGGTCATCCAGGGATTTCGGTTTTTTAGCAGCTTGTGTCTTCTTCTCGTATTCTTTGTATTCAACAAAGCAGTAGTCCTCTCTGTCAAGCTTGTCAATTTGGGAAGCATGTTATTTTACCTTTCGTTGAGTCTGTCTCTATAACTTCTGCACCATTCGAGATTGTTCACTGTGATTTGTGGACCTCCCCAATAAAAAGTATTTCAGGTTTCAAGTATTATCTTGTCTTACTTGATAATTACACACATTATGTTTGGGTTTTTCCTCTAAAACACAAATATGAAGTCTTCAAAAATTTCCAGGACTTCCATTCTCGAGTCAAAACACAATTCAGTCTACCCATCAAAAACATGCAATGTGACAATGGTACAGAATTTAACAATTCTTCCTTTCACACATTCTTTGCTACTCATGGCATACAATTTCGATTTACATGTCCTCTCACCTCCCAACAAAATGGCAAGGCAGAAAGAATTCTTAGAACTATCAATAACACTGTTAGGACTCTTCTTTTCCAGGCACATATGCCACCCACTTACTGGGTCGAAGCCCTAAACACTGCTGTATATCTCATCAACCGCCTTCCCACAAAAACTCTCCAAAACACTACTTTGTTTGAATGGTTGTACGGTCATCCCCCAAAATATCAAAATCTTTGAGTCTTTGGGTGTTTGTGTTACCCCAATATGTCGTCCACTGTTCCACACAAGTTGTCTCCACGGTATGTTTCATGCGTCTTCCTCGGGTACCCTGTAAATCAAAGCGGGTATCGTTGTTTGGATCTCTCCACCAACAGAATAATAATCTCTAGACATGTGATCTTTGATGAGATATCTTTTCCTTTTGCTAAACAAACCTTATCCAAAAATCCTAACCAATATGATTTTCTACAAGAAATTATAGAAAAGTCATATCCCACCAACAAAATCTATCCTAATCTACCCATCGCCCCTCCACAGAATCTCAAAAATTCACCTCAACCTGCGGCCAATAGCAACACAAATCTCTCTAGCCCACAACACAATCTTTTACCTAGTCCTACATTAAACCAACCCCCAACAACTCCACAAATCTCTCCGCCAACATCCCATATCCCCACGGTTGCTCATCAACAGCCTTCTCCCATAGCTCCTCAAAACAACGCAACCTCTACAGCAACCGACAATCCCATTGGCCACTCTATGGTCACTCGTGTAAAAGATGGGATAACCAAGCCTAAACACATCTTCAACCTCCACTCCACAACCAACATCTCTCCCCTACCAAAATCATACAAAACGGCCATCCATTACCCTCACTGGCTTGAAGCAATGCGAGATGAATTTCATGCCCTGATTAAAAACTGTACCTGGGAACTTGTACCTCGTTCGCTTTATGCTAATGTTGTTTCAGGTAAATGGCTTTTCCGCCACAAGTTCAACTTCGACGGCAGCCTTGCTCGTTACAAAGCTCGATGGGTTGCTCGCGGATATTCTCAACAACCAGGAATTGACTTTGATGAAACCTTCAACCCGGTTGTCAAGCCAACTACAGTCTGCATCGTCCTGTCTTTAGCTCTGTCCAAATCATGGCCAATTCACCAGCTGGACGTGAAAAATGCATTCCTGTAAGGTGACCTTTCTGAAGTCGTTTATTGCCAACAGCCACCGGGATTTGTTGACCCTCACCGGCCCGATCATGTCTGCAGGCTTTATATGGCCTTAAACAAGCTCCACGGGCATGGCACCAACACTTTGCTAAGGCCATTGTCAGACTCGGATTCAGTAACTCTAAGTCAGATTCGTCCCTATTTGTTTACAAATCAGATCGTGAGACTGCTTACCTTCTTGTTTATGTCGATGACATAATCCTTACTGCTTCCTCCCAAGCTCTGATGCACCGTGTTATTCAAGCTCTTCATGCAGAATTCTCATTGACTGATCTCGCACCCTGTATTACTTTCTGGGCGTGGCTGTAATCTGAAATAACACCGGCATATTTCTGCATCAACACAAGTATGCCTCTGAAATTTTGGAACGTGCAAGAATGCAGAATTGCAAACCGGTCTCAACACCAGTTGACACAGCCGCAAAGCTCAGTAAAGATGGAAGCCAAGTTGTAGAAAATCTGACTCTGTACCGCAGCCTTGCTGGAGCTCTACAATACTTAACTTTCACATGCCCAAACATCATATATGCAGTTCAGCAAGTGTGCCTTCATATGCATGATCCGAGAGAGCACCACTTCAGCACCATAAAGCGCATCCTTCAGTATCTAAAAGGCACAATCAATCATGGCTTAACTCTTTCTGCAAGTCCTATTGACGCCTTGACTGCATACTCTGATGTTGACTGGGCGGGATGCCCGGACTCCCGCAAATTCACTTCTGGGTACTGTGTTTATCTTGGTGATAACCTAATTTCCTAGTCCTCCAAAAGACAAAACACTGTATCCCGCTCAAGTGCAGAAGCTGAATACAGGGGTGTTGCTAATGCCGTTTCAGAGTCCTGCTGGATGCGTCAACTGTTACAGGAACTTCATTATCCCATTACTAAAGCCACTATTGTCTAATGCGACAACATCAGCGCAGTCTACATGTCTTCAAATCCAGTTCAGCATCAATGAACTAAACATGTAGAAATTGATATGCATTTCGTACGCGACAAGGTTGCACTGGGACAAGTTCGAGTTCTTCATGTTCCCACTCAGAGTCAATATGCAGATATCTTCACAAAAGGGTTGCCAACATCTCTATTCAAGGAATTTAGGAACAGTTTACACATTCGGGAACCTCCTGTATCAACTACGGGGGGCTATTAGGAAATATAATATTATGTTTTCAATATCCTTGTATATCTCAACTGATTTTATAGTTTTCAGGATCTCTTGTACTCCTATATATACTATCTATCTATACATGGCAACCGTAAGGGAATTTTATCATCCTACGTTAAGAACCATCCTTTTGGTAGTTGTGTAGCTAGTCAATTATTTCTTCTGGAATTCCATGCTGGTAATACATGTGTACAATTGTGGATAATAGAGCCATCATATTCTTTGAATAGGTCCTGAAAAATGATTAATTTTACACTGTTAAAGTTAAGGCAAAAGACCTGCAACACAAAATGCCAAGAAAGGGTTGACCAAATATTCCATATATTCATCAGTAAACGCACACCAAAAACAATTACTAATATATATCGAGTAACAATGAGATAAAATGTAGTTTATTGGTTGAGACTGATTTACACAGTTATAAGGAACATATCTATAATTGGTATCAAACTTACTGAATTAATCATGTTAAGAGGATTAGAGAACATCATCTAGATAATGTTAGTGCCAACTACATGCATGAAATTACCACTAAAGGATTGTATATCATAGCACTTATACAACCAACAAGGAATATTAAGCAACTTGGTAATGCTATAGGTAATAAAGTGAAGTTATTGAAGAGATGATGTTTGATAATTTGACCTAAATACACCCACGAGAGGCATGTAAGTTGATATAATGTGATATTTTCCCGGGACTTACCCAAAGGGGTTTTTTGGACAAAAAAATTGTTTATTGTTTGGGAGGCTGGCATGGGTGGATTTACTTGGGGTCCAGAGGTGTTGTTGCTGCTTATTTTCGGATGTATTATATTTATTGTAATTAAAACTGATTTTAGCGAAACGAGATTTAAGCCACGTCGGATTTCAGCCCCACAAGATTTTAATCACGCATGATTTTAGCCCCCCCTCCCCCTCGGGTAAAATCCTTACTTTGCCCCTGAGGTTGGCATATGTCTTTTATAAGCACTTGACAAAGTATCAAAGGTAGGGACCTTATAGCAGAAAACACAACAAACATTACATAAATGTGGAGATCATAACATTTAAAAAATCATAGTATCAAGTCAATCTTTTCAAATCTTGTGAAATAATAGCAAATTACATGTATAATATTGTCATGATAAAATTTGGACCATATAAAAATGTTAGTTATGTAATTAGTTCTATGATTACTAATGGCAAGAGAAAATTGAATATGGATGTTCCAGTAATTTTCCAGATTATTTCTAGTGTGGTTAAGGATCCAATAACAATGGTTATAAGAGAAGTATTGAAGAAAATTTTTGAAGTTATCGTCATACAAACAATAAGTGATATATTGATAGCAATTTGATTGATAGAACCACATATAGGACTCCGCTTACAGGAAGAAAGGAGTGAAACTAGAAAGAGCACAACAACAACAACATAACAGAAATTGACAACAAAAGGACCAGAAAAAAATGACCAAAGCAAGGTTGCATGTTGTAGGGTTACAAGGGTGATGATAGATGTTCCAGTCCAGAACCAGTTAGAAACTAACGGGCTGGCAAGCAAAATAGGGTTGAGCATCAGTTCAAAACCGAACTGAACCGAAAAATAAATTTCAAAATTACGTGTACCAAAAACCGAACCGGAATTATTCAATTCGGTTAGGTTTCGGTTATAACTGATTTGGTACGCTTTAATCCGAATCAAACCGGTTTTGTGACTAAACAAAAAATTTATTAAAAAAAAATCAAACCAAATGAACACAAGCCACAATACACCACTGTTCGGGGAATTCACTAATCATTGCCCACTTTGTAACAAAAAAAGAATGAATTTATTCATCACTTAAAATGTATCAAAAACAGATAATCCCACAAACATGTTAGGTTCCAATATATGAAGGTGGATTAAATTAATCCAATTAGTTACAAGCTGGTGTCAATTGGAGGAGAAGAAATGCGATCTTGTCAGCTTGAACAACGCATCAAGCCAACAGCCTTGAAGTCGCATATTCGCACCAACGGTGTGGCGGAACTGGCGGAGCCATGGAGTGACCAGACTGGCACTCGTGGAATGGAGTGGCAGGATTGGCGGCTAGGGTTCAGGGTCGGGAGTGGGGATGGGGGGTTGTCACTTGGCAGAGAAAATGAATCAGATTGAAGTGTTGGGCTTTGGTTCCATTTGGTTTACACGGCCCGACTCATTTAGTCATATTTTCTGAGGGAAATTCCGTTTAACCGAACTGAACCGAAAATCAAAAAATCCCTAAACCGAATCGAATAATATCGGTTTCGGTTCGGTCTAAAATTTCAATTTAATCGAACCGTGCTCAACCCTAAGGAAAAAATAGGCAATTTCTGTTATAAATCATAAAATAAACTAAGGAGGAAAGTTTAGGCCTTTTGTAACCCATTAGAACAGAAGAGGAAATGTTATCCACCCCACCATTGTTGTTCCTCTAACTTGAATAAGAGTTTGACATTTTCTTAGACTACACTTCAAGGGTTTGGATTTGCTTAATCATTGAGCTATGTTGTTGATGGAATAGATCGAATGACATATTCTCCTCCCCCAGGTCCACAAACTGAGCCTCGGGGAGATAAATATTGTTGTTCACATCTTCAATAAGTTCCTCCTCATCAAGGAGATAGTCATCATTCTTCTCTTCTCCTAGAAGATCCTCTTCTGTATGGTTGAACTCATCAAATTGGTTATCGTTGTTGCAGAGCACTTTATTGCTATGTTGAGGTTGAGCATGCGGGGGTGGAAGGACAAACCCATCTTTTAGCAGCTCATCATTTGGGTGGGGCATTAGAGGTGGTTCTTCCAAGATTTCCATAATAATTGTAACAAAATCAGATTCCAAAGGTTGCTTTAGGACTTGATGCCTCACATGTTTAGTGATTGAGGCCACGGCCATAGGACCATGGGTGTTGCTATCTGTGGAGAGTTTTTCTAGATTAGTGGAGTGTAACTTTTTGGAGCTTCTTTGATCCCACAAAGGAATCATCATATTTATAGATAATGGATATCCCACCATTCACTTTAAGGTAAGGCTCGTGTCCTTGGGACACATGAACTTGCTTCCCCTGCTTCTTCTTGTTTCTCGTTTTCTTAGTTTTTTTTTTTTCATTCACTTGATTCAGTGGAATCAAAGGAATATGGCTTGGTAGTAGAGTGAGGCTTGGACATGGTTTCTTAAAAGTGATTTGGAGTTGTGGTGTTGTATATTTTCGAAGGGGGCAAGAAAAAAAGACATGGTCTAACCCTCCACAGTTGCCACATCCTTCAGGGATGTCCTTAAACCATAATTTAAAATCCTTCATAACCTTATTTTCATAAAGTATGAGAATGTTTATGTCAATGATTTTGTTGAAATCTATTTTAATAGAAGCAGGAAAATTTAGCTCATTTCCTATTTTCAGAGTTGGGATCCATTTTGAGGATAAAGCATGGGTGGTTGTCTTCTAGGATGGCCTTCATGGATTCAAAGTCGTGGTATTCAAGGGCTAATAAAGGGATTCTCATTCATAAATCCATTTGAGAGATGGATTCAATTTGAGGGTTGAAATTTGCATTCCAATCTTTTAAGAGTAGAAGTTGCCTAAAGACGTGGTAAGGTCTACCTCCTATACTTTTTTTTTTAATTGGGGTTAGAAAAGGATATTTCAAACCACCCAAACTTTCTATGAGTAATATTAAGACCACCTTTGATAGTTTTCTTTTCATTCTTAAGTTCGCTCACAAGCCTAAAGAACATGATTGGTTTCCTAATCAGAAAACCAAGGAGTGTAGAGTCTTATTTTTAAATAAAATTATCTTTCCACTTTAGAGAGCATAGAGATGTACATAGGAAGGCAAAAGAATCTTTATCTTCCCCTTTTCAAGCTCTCTAGAGTTCATATTTTGTTGTTTCTTGGTTTTGTGGTTTGAAGGCTCTCCTTTATGAGAGTTCATTCCATGGCTTTCTTTGTTACTCTAATTGTTTCTGGCTTGATTAGTGTCAATGAGAAGTGTTTCCACAAAGGGGTTCTTTCCTTTATCCATAGATAAAGGATTTGATTGAAACTTAGTGAAGATTTCCAAATAACACCAAAGGCACCACACGCAGAGAATAAATTTAGTTACAGTGCGAAAGTAAGTAGGTAGAGATGTGCAATTTCTGGTTGGCCACAAATCCCTTGTATGTAGAAGATAATCAATCAAGTATTTTAGCTTAATAGTATTAAGGATAGAGTGATTAGAGAGATACAACCTGAGTTGATGCAAGGCTTCATTAAGAGGACTTGGTCTGGTAATCCGCATCAAGGAAGGAAACCTACTCCTTTCAGATGCATCAAATCGCCTTTTCCTAGTCACGTGACAGCGGAAATGGAGAGAAGGCTTCTGAGCACATAGATCCAAAGGGTCGTATACGGAGAAGCTCCACCATACCACAAGAGCAATTTGAAAAGTTTTTTGCAGGATTTTGGGATATTGCATCGCTAGGGATGTACAAAGTCGTATATCCTCGTCTTCACCATAGCCACCTTAGCTAGAGTTTGCGGCCATACTAGAGAGGAAAAATATCCCCTTTTGACTATGGGTTTACGGAGGCGTTTGACGGGTTTCTCATTTTCTAGCTTTCATCCCATCAATCACCAAAGAGAGGATAAGAGATACAACAACTTTAGCTTTTGTTTGGGGAAATAGGCCATCCTTAGTCAAGATGTGACCCTTAGTATAGCGATTGAAGGTGGAAGGTGTAGAAATTCAGAGATGGATATTGAAGGAGAAAAATTAGGGTTAGAGATTAAGATCGCAATTTCGGGGGTTTCTAACATGTACTATAATATATTATGACTATGAGTTTGGAAGAAATTATATAAAACAATAATTTTAGGACATAGGTGAAGATTACATATATAAAATCATTAGATGAAATCTTAATTATTTAGGTGATCCACTTCCATCAAACACTTTCGATACAAGCATCCTTCTCGGATTGTCCGGTGCATGAAGGTAAAGAGGATCCAAATAATTGGTTGTAGCATTAATTACTATCCGCCTTTCGTTCCCGACGGTAAAATCACCTATCATGATTTCTAATTGATTTTGAAATAAAAATCAACAAGAAAAAAAGAAATCTGAATCAATGAGAAAATCGAATCAAAGAGAGCACAACAGGCTCTAATACCGTGTTAGAAACAATGAACAAGCCAGAAAACAAAACGGAACCATTCATGACCAAGGAGAAAGCTCTCAAGGTTTTACAGCACAAAATGAGTCTCTCACTCTGACTAATGAAGAAGAAACGGGTGAAAAGTTCTCTTTCAACTCCTGTCCCTCAGACCAAGCCTGGCGATTCTTTCAAGACTGGACCTTATCCACTGAATCCATAAAACCAGTAACCATTAGAAGAAACCGTGCATTGATTACAAATCGGATATGGAAGAAACCTCCCCTGAACTGGACAAAACTTAATTTTGACGGCTCTAAGAAAAATGACAACACCTCACATTTTGGATACATCCTCACAGACCATAATGGAAAAACTCTTTCCTTCCACTGGAAAAGATCTCATCAACATCTATACTCCGTAGTGAGGCCCTAGCAGCTCTTTCAAGTATTCAATCTGTTGCTAGACTTAATATCAAACAACTAATTATCGAAGGAGATAATTTATTGGTTATTAATTCCATCCGAGGGACATGGAAAATTCAATGGGAAATCCACTCCATTATTATGGATATTTCGTCTATGCTTTCGTCATTTTCTTCTTTTCAGGTCTTCCACTGCTTCCGGGGGGGGGGCAATCGAGCTGCCGATGTCTTGGCCACACATGCATCCCATCCCGTCATCTGCACTTCAACAATTCCAACATATTCTTTGCCCCACCATTGACCGTCACCACACTCGTCGGATTCTTAGTGATAGATATGAGTTCTTACAACTGAACTCTACCTTTAATTCTTTTGGAACTCAATTTGTAAAGATCATCCATTCGAATGATTTAGGATAGTCATCTTGTTAGATGACCCCTAATGTTTGCCTTATATCAAAAAAAAAACGGAGGAAAAGTTTGTATACAAGTGACGAACACGAGCGAGGCACGTGACAAGGACTAACAAATAGCATAACATTAGTTGGTGAATATATATGGAGGAAATTTATGATATAAGAATAATTAATTTTACAGGATCATATGTGGATCGGATGGCTAATACTGGATCTTCCTTTGTCTACAATCAGTTGGGCATTTAGTGTTGTAGTAATAATGAGCGGTACTAACCTCTATACTCCATTCATATCAAAATACTTGTCTTTCTAGTCTTAATTTTTTGTCTCAATATACTTGTCCTTATAGTATATATTTTATATATATGCTCTTATAGTTTTTAGCACTTTTTAATAAATGAGAGAAGAATTATTAATAATTTTATTGAAAAAATAATAAAATAAAATAATAAATATGAACATATTTGTACATTTTATATTCTTCTTAATATATGTGTATTTGTCCAAAAGACAAGTATTTTGATACGGATAATGTATTTATTATTATTGGTATGAAAAAAGAAAAAGACACGTGAGTCAGTGAGTGGCAAATGAACATGGCTGGCTGGGTTGATTTTAAGGTAAATGGATTGTTTATCGAGCAATGTAACGCAATATAGAGACACCCCTCTAAGCAGTATTAGTGGTTGCTTTTCAGAAAGCTAAACAACTAATCACTTCTTTTAAAGAAATTTAATCTATAGCTGAAATTATTAATCCCACTACAACTGATTTCATCCATCAATCACTATGATCCCAACTTTCCTTCACTTCACCCACTTGGCTTAATCACTTCGATCGATCTTCATTTATTTCCTCAATTTGGTGTAATGAATTGCACATAATTTATAGACAGGGCAACTTCAACACATTAATGCAGTGGAGTACATAAATATTTGAAACAAATGTCATTTTGGAATTAGGAGTGATGGCTTAAAGAATGCGCGGCGCCCATATTCCACAGCGCTAATGAGATTTCGATAATTGAACGAATGTCAAGCTGTATTAGCTGGGGAAATAGTTGTTAGCCACACACACACAATTAAGGATGATTAATTATGAGATGTGCACGAACAAATTAAAAGGAAATTAGAATAGGATTCCAACGGAGAGATCTGGACGGCCTGATAATGCAATACTCAGGAAGCACGTTCACGTTTCGCATTCAATTTACATAAAAGCCCCCCAATCCCCTGGATTTATGGGCTGGCCCACGTGGTCTCCTCCTGTTAATTGGTACTTCTGCTTACACGTGTGACCACATTTCCCCTTGTCGTCTTGTACACGAGCAAACTCACTATTAGCTATCATCACTATTCACATACTCCCACTGACTCATAACCATCTCCATTCTCCAGTAATCATCTCATCGCTGCCCTTTTCCTTTAAATCATCTTTTTTACTCTCCACCGTTGGATCAGATAGAGCATGACGTGTCACACAATGGCGTGAAGGTGCAGAAATCATGGCTGCTGCACCCGAGCTAGTAGCTTATAATCTCTCTCTACACTTATTCTACACTACGACTAAATACATTTTCTATTTATACAATGTTCGCAAGTGCACGTAATACATGTACGTGGTTGGCATGTGCACGTAATACATGTACGTGGCTGACATGTGCACGTAATACATGTACATGACTGACATGTGCACGTAATACATGTACGTGCCAAATTGCACAGATATAATAGGCACTACTGGAAAACGCGGCTATAGCCACAAACGTTTAGCCACGAAATTATTTGAGGGTAATTTTTTGGGTATTGGCCACAAAGTTAGCCGCAAAATGTCATTTTATGGCTGTTTGGTTTGAAAATACTTTTTTGGCTAACTTTTATGGCTATTTAGCCTAGAAATTTTAGTTTGTGGCTAAACTCGATGCTATATTACCACAAAACGCCTTTGCATCTAACTTTGTGGCTAAACTCGAAGCTATATACCCATAAATTAACCTTCGATGCTATATTTGTAGCCAATTACCCATCAATATACTCTATGATAAACTTTCTTGCTAAATTCGAAGCTAATATACCATTAAATAAATTTTACGGCTAACTTTGTGGCTAAAGTTGTAGGTGTATACCATTAAATAAATTTTGTGGCTATACTCATAGCCAGTTACCCATAAATTCAAGACAAGGCTATTTTTGTGGCGATCTTCGTGGCTAAAACCCAACATTCATTAAATGCTATGTACCAACCTTCTTAACCATACATTAACTCTCTTTTTACTTTACCAATCCGCAAGCTCAAACACCAGCCATATCCTCAAACCCTCACTCAAGTTTCAACTCTCCATCCACTAGATCTACAATACAAGAAATTTGATTTTGAAGTTCGATTCATTACTCAGGTAAGTTTTTCTTGTTTATAACAACAATCATAGTTTGTTATTATAAATTTGTACATTTGTATTTCATTTTATAATCAAACTACTTATAAGAGTTCATGCTTTATATGTTGGGTTTATATCTTTTATAAATAAAATTATCCATATGTTATTTGTATCATGGTTCAATTCATTGTTAAATACTAGTTTAAGACTAATAGTTTGAGGCTAATTCATTGTTAAATACTGTACGTGAATTGATGATGAGTTAGAGAAATTTAATTTCTCAAATATTTAATTTTATAATATATATTTAGATTAGGAATTAATTATCATTAGCTACGAAGTGTATCTTTGAGGCTATAGTCATAGCTAATTTTATAGATTAAAAGTTTATAAATTACAACATTAAATTTATTTTTCAAGACTACGATAGTTGAAATTATAATTACATCATGGTCAATATTATAGTTTAATTAGCTAAATATTATGAATTCAATGTTAAAATAATATTGATAATTAATTGTATGCACTTTCATATATAAGGATTGATCAACATTGAGTATTGTTTGATATCATGACTAATCTAATTGTTAATTTGTGGACTTATGTAGGTATCGATATGGACAACTGTGAATGGATGTATGATATATGGCAACCTAATGGTGGTGGTTGGAAGAACGGATTCCTTAATGGCGTTGAAACGTTTATTACATTTGCAACATCGCAAGTGCATTTGATGGATGGGAATAAGATTAAATGTCCTTGTTCGAAATGTAGGAATGGAAGGTTTCAGGAGATAGGCACGGTTCGAGTTCATCTTTATAAGAACGGTTTTGTTGACAATTATCTTTGGTGGAATGCACATGGAGAATCACCGGTCGCCTCTACATCCCCTTTAGAAGAGCCATCTTCCTCAAATCACAATGATATGAATTTCTTTGGGATAGGGAAGAGTTTGTTTGATAATTTGAACTCTACTCAAAGAATGGTTTTTGATGCGGCCGGACCAAGTTATGTTCCACCCCCATGGTTCGACCCTAACGGTTCAGCCCATGAGCCAAGCACTAGCCAATTTGAGGTTGAAAACAATGTGGAGTTTGCAGAAGAAACTAACATGGCACAACAAACGACCACAATTTTTGGTCCTGGTCATGACAACACTTCCTTCTCATCCGAGCGTTTTTCTGATGTATTGAGGGCAGCAGAAGAACCATTATATCATGGTTCTGACATGTCACAGTTAGCTGCAGTGGGATCTTTTATGGAGCTAAAGACCAAATACAACTTGTTACAAGCTGGGTATATCGCTCTTCTTCAGAAAGTTAGTGATGTATTGCCAGCAGACAACAAGTTTCCAAAAAGTTACTATGAGCAGAAGAAGTTGACTAGAGAGTTGAGATTGCCGCAACAAAAGATACACCTATGCCCCAAAGGTTTCATGTTTTTCTGGAAGGATGATGCAAATGCCACTGAGTGTAGATTTTGTAAGAGTCTGAGGTATAAGCCTTGTTTATCTCAGAAAGGAAAACCAATACCCAATTTGGTGTTAAGATACTTGCCTCTGACCCCACGCTTACAGAGAATGTATGCTATGAAGGAAACAGCTGCAAAGATGCGTTGGCATGCTTTACACCAAGCCGATGAAGGGTTTATGAGTCACCCTTCAGATGCTGAGGCTTGGAAACATTTTGATCGAACCTTTCCAGATTTTGCAGCAGAGACTCGTAACGTGAGATTATGTTTATGTTCAGATGGATTCTCCCCTTTTGGCAAGTTTGGAAAGACGTATTCAACTTGGCCAGTGATTGTCACTCCATATAACCTACCACCAGAGATGTGCATGCAGACTCGTTTTCTTTTCTTAAGCACCATTGTTCCAGGTCCACGAAATCCAAAGAAGTTAATAGATGTTTGCATGTAACCTTTGATTGATGAGCTACAACTGTTATGGACAGAGGGTGTGCCAACATTTGATGTATCTACGGGGGAACATTTTAGGATGCGTGCAGCTCTTATGTGGACAGTGAGTGACTTTCCTGCATATGGGATGTTGAGTGGGTGGAGTACTGCAGGTAATTATGTGTGTCCTCATTGCATGGAGAACACAAAAGCCTTCCGTTTACAACACGGTAACAAGGCTTCATGGTTTGATTGCCATAGATGCTTCTTGAAGAGACAGCATGCATTCAGGAAAGACAAGAAACACTTCTTTAGAGGACGAATTGAGAACGATTCTCCTATTCCTTATCTGTTTGGTCAGCAATTGTGGGAGCGTGTTCAAGATCTACCAACTGCCATGGAGTCACCACATAACTTACCAGCTGGTTATGGTGAAACTCATAAGTTCACAAAGCAAAGTATCTTTTAGAAGCTTCCTAATTGGAAATATCATTTGCTTCGTCACAACCTTGATGTGATGCATATTGAGAAAAATGTGTTTGAGAACGTGATTCACACTATACTGGATGCCAAGGGGAGGACAAAGGACAACTTGAATTCAAGGAAGGACCTTCGATTATATTGTGATCGCCCAGAGCTTCAAGTGGAAGATGATCACAGAGGTCCAAAGCCAAAAGCATTATACACATTAAGTAGAGAAAAAAGGACAAAGTTGCTTAGGTGGTTGACGACATTGAGATTTCCGGATGGATATGTATCCAATATTGGTCGGTGTGTGCAGTTACAAGAGGGTAAACTACTCGGGATGAAGAGTCATGATTGTCATGTGTTCATGCAAAGACTTCTACCGATTGCTTTTAAGGAGCTTCTCGACGTGGGTGTATGGGGGGCATTGGCAGAGTTGAGCTTGTTCTTTCAATCCATATGTGCATCCACACTTGACAAGAAACACATTGAGGATTTAGAACGTGATGCACCGCTCATATTGTGCCAGTTAGAGAGAATATTCCCACCATCTTTCTTTGATTCCATGGAGCATCTACTTGTGCATTTACCATACGAGGCAATGTTGGCGGGTCCGGTACAATACCGATGGATGTATGTGTTTGAAAGATTCTTATTTATTTTGAAGGGTAACATGCTAAATCCACAAAAGGTCGAGGCATTCATAGTGGAACAATATCTATTTGAGGAGATTACAAATTTCACTCAACATTATTCCGTTCCTCAAGACCCACATAAGAGAAGAAAGGGTTCAAGGAACGAGGATAACGTATTCAATGACACTTATCCTCAAATTTCAATCTTCAACCATCCCGGACGTACAAGCGGAAATTGTAAGGTTTTATGGATGACTGAGGGGATAGATTTTCATGTAGCACATACGTACATCCTACTCAATTGTAGAGAGGTCGACTCTTACGTCGAGTAAGTAAACTAAACTCATATATATCTATATATGTATATTTACAAATGCACATGCATATATGTATATCTTTTGATCTCACACTTTCCATGCATGGTGTTTGTATTTACAGGAAATTTCAAAATACAGATGGACGAGGAGATCGCAATGCTCTTGCCAATCGCTTTTCAACATGGTTTAGCGATTATGTGAGTATTATAATATTTTCTATTGTGAGTAAAAATTTGTTATACATAAGAGACATGTTTAGATAAGATTCACTTTTTACTGTATTGTAGGTTTTAACCAAACAAAACCTTCACCCTCCAGATGATGATCATGATTTGATACGTAGTTTGGCTTGGGGTCCTTCAAAAAAAGTGATATCATGGCCCATATATTTTATCAATGGATATAAATATGAAACTCTAAAACGAGGAGAAGGCAAACTAACAATGAATAGTGGTGTGTGTGTGCAAGCATTCAATGGTGATACTCAATCATATTTCTTTGGGCTAATAGAGCAAATTCTGGAGTTCGAGTTCACTGGTTTGCCGTGTAAGAAGATGGTCATGTTTAAGTGTTTGTGGTTTGACCCTTATATTAATGGAACGAGAGTCCATCCACAATACCATTTCCAAGAGATAAATTGGAAAAGACGGTATAATAACCACGATCCTTTCGTCTTTGCCCAACAATGCATCCAAGTTTATTATGCAGACTACCCTGGAGTATGTCGTAGTCATGCAGACTGGAGGTTCGTGTGTAAGACAAAGCCTCGAGGAATAATAGAGCAACGGTGGACAGAGGATGTTGTTGAACCAATGGATTTTGAACCATTACAACCAGACAATTTTGAGGTTGATGGATTTGCCGGGTCATCTATTCATTCTTTGCCTACCAATTTAAATGATCCGATCTCCCTTTATGAAGGAGGTTACAGTGTGAACGAGGAAGATTCTGATACCGAAAATGAAGAGAATAGAGATGATATTCAATCAAATTCTGACAATGAATAAGTAAGTTATAATTCTTTGACTAAATTTCTTATTTATTTTCAATTAAATCATATTTATTGCTAATTTACATATATATGTATATTAACATACAGTAGAAGTGGATATGAATTTTTTGGCGGTCTAAAAATTACATTCCCGCCATTCATTTTAATTTGCCGCATTTCCCCCCCTCCTTTTCATTAATGTATACAGATTGGCACTTTATAATTTTTTCTTTTCATTTTCTTTTTGGCTTAATCTAATATGTTGCTAATTAAGAGCCTCCTCGCTTCACAGTAACCCTAGGAGCATTTTTGTCGAGTCTTCAACGAGGTTCCACGCTCTCGCCACACAGCTCGTTGTCCGTCGCATGAGCACTTTTGCAGAGTCTTCAACGAGGATCCATTCGACTTCCTCACTCCACGCTCCTCGTCTTGCGCTAGTCTTCAATTTGTTGTCTTTTGGGTAAATTTGTTCTTCCTTCATGTGTTAAATCTCTTCTTCCTTCATCTAATATTTGCCCTTTTCAATGTGTGATATTTACCTTTGTTCTTCAATGTGCTGTTTGAATAAAGAAATGGGGGAAATTAAAGAAATGGGGGAAATTTGCTGAAACTGGAAGTCCAAAGAAATGGGGGAAATTTGCTGAAACAGGAATTCTAGCCGTATACTGGAAACTTCTGGGGCCTAATTATGCATCTGCAAATGTTTCTCTTGTTGTGTTACTGTCACTTTGATTTGGTTTAATTAATTGAATTTAATTAATGTTTAGTAGTGGGCATATTTTTTTGTTACTGTCACATTGGTTTGGTTTAATTAATTGAATTTAATTAATGTTTAGTAGTGGGCACATTTTTTGTAATGTGCAACTTAATTTCAGCCATGGATAAACATCCATATATGTTAATAATTGAATTTGAAAAAAATCTCCCTATTGTATCTTGATCACAGGTATACACCTTTTGTTGTTCAAATTTGGAGCATAGATTGTATATGTTCTTCTCTCCCTAAGTTTTAGGCTAGTTTAGACTTAGAGCTCAAGATAGCAGGAGGTCACCAATAGTCTTTTTCATTTACATTGTGAGTTAGAGGCAGAGAGTTACGTAGTTCATTTGGGATCCATGAAGAAATTCTTGTCACAATGATGCAGTTTAGTTCTAACTTTTTTTTTGTAGTGAACATCATGGAACATGTCGGTAATGTACGGCGCTCATCTCAACAACTTTTCCGACCTTTAAGTTGTAACTTTGCCCGCGGCGCTTCTCATACTCCTCCTGAAGATCGTACTTCTAGCCCAGTTACCCATCTCAACGCATCTCCAGATATGCAGCAACCTGAGGAAGAGCACCATGAGACAACAGACGGTGGTACATCTACACCCGCTCCATGTGTTGAGCGATCACCTGCCGATCTGTCCAACATTCCACAAGAAAAGATCCATGTAGGAATTGGGTCCAATGGAGCTCGGTAAGCTCCAAACTTTATCTCTATAACCTAAGTTAGAATTACAAATTACTAATTCTTTTTTTGTAGTGAATTTGAACCAGATAAGGCAGCTTTTGCCAAAATGAAAGAAATTGTCCATGGACACTACGATGGCCCATGGACGAGTATTAAGTTTGTACCAAATCATGTTAAAACAATGTGGTTTGAAGAGTTTCCGGTGATACATTTCACATTTTGAAGCACAAGTGTCATATCTCTTATTATGCAGAAGTACGCACTTGCTGATTTTTTTTCATCTATGCAGAAATTTTTCTGTTGGACAGTTTATGATGTTGCAATGAAAAAGGTCTTTCTCTACCAAGCCGGTAAGCACATAAGTCAGACTTTTAGTAAATGTCGTTCTGGGGGGAGAACACCTTACTTTGTGAAAGAGGAGGTGTGGCAAAACATTGACAGAATAAGGAGAACCAGTGCAAAAATGGTGAAGCAAGCCGAGGTGAACAAACAAAACAGAACTTCAAAGAGAGCAATTGAGAGGGGGCCATATCGAGGGGGTTCTCGAAAGGTATCAAAGCATATGAAAAAGATGGTAAGTATATAGCTCCTTTGCTTAGTTCTTTGTTTAATGTTGGCAGAACAAAGATGTATTATAGTTATTTGTTTTTTCTGTTGTTCATCATAAACTACTTCATATTTAATACTGATTACTAATTAGAGACTTGCTAGTAAAGGGTCTCTCTTAGTTACTTTGTGTTTTTCTTACTCTTTTCTGAACTGTAAGCATATGCTAGCAGTGGAAGACAGAACAAGAAAAAAAGATACTCAGTTTTTTTAGTATACTTCGTAAATTTTGTTCTTTCTCCTTTGTTTTTTCATACTACTATCATGAGATTAATCAATTGTTTCTTTTATTCAGGAGAAAGATAAGGGCTACAAGCCAATGTACTCTGAAGCTGTACGGAAGTTGTGGTCAAACTCTGATGGGACTGGGATGGGGCCACTAGCGGCTTCATGTGTAGTAAGTCCCTTTTGTTGTTCAAATTTAGAGCATAGATTGTATATGTTCTTCTCTCCCTAAGTTTTAGACTTAGAGCTCAAGATAGCAGGAGGTCACCAATAGTCTTTTTCATTTACATTGTGATTTAGAGGCAGAAAGTTACGTAGTTCATTTGGGATCCATGAAGAAATTCTTGTCACAGTGATGCAATTTAGTTCTAATTTTTTTTATTTAGTTACTGAAGAAATTAGTGCTTTATTTTGCTTTAGTTACTGAAGTTCTTGTCACAGTGATGCAGTTTAGTTCTAATTTATTTTCCTTTAGTTACTGAAGAAATTAGTGCTATATTTTGCTTTAGTAACTGAAGAAATGCCTCAGTTTAGTTCTAATTTCTCTAAAGAAATCATCCGTAAGTTTTATACAACACTCTAGTTGCTTTAGTTACTGTTTGTTTGCTTAATTTTTTCTAACTTTTGTTTCTTGTCACTAATTACCTCTTATTTTGTAAGGATGAGTTCGACCGACTTGTTGCTGAAAATCAATCTCCAGAACCGATCTCTAGGACAAAGGAGACAGAATTATGGATACAAGCATGCAATGGCCCTCACAACGGTAGGATATTTGCGCTAGGAGAAGAGGGGATTGCCCTTATTCGTAGTGGAATGATTGACAATCTCAATGGCATTCCTCCATCAAGTACAATTCATGCACAAGAATATGTGGAGCCTCTTAAGGATGAGATTAAGGAAATGCGGGATCAAATGAAGGTTGTCCAAGAACAAAATAAGTTAATGAAAAATATGATGGAGCGCTTGTTGCAACTTCATGGAGGCGTCGACTCCACCCCAACTCCTTAGTATTCCTTTCCTACTTAACTCCTTGACTAAGTAGCATTTTGGATGTCTTCTAAGCCTAGCAAGAAGCAACTAACAATTTAGTAGGCATGTGAATGTTTAGTGCTATGACTTTTGGTATTTTGGATAGTTTTTATGCTTGGTAACTTATGAAATGTTGAACAGGTGATGGTTTGATATACCATGTGCATGGTTTAGAGAACTTGGTAATGCACATGGAATATCAAAATTTTATAAAATTTGTCATTTTAAGGGTATTAGTAAATCTTTGATGGTAATATTGTCTAAAATAAGCTTGTTTGATACATTGATCAATACAGATTTTATATTTTATTATTATTGTTTTAATGATTAATAAGAATTTTTTTAATATTACTTTTATACTTAGCATCAAATTTAGCAATATGTCATTTGTGGCTAAAATAAAATGTTACTTCTGGCTAAAATATCAATATTTAGCCATGAACTGGTATAGCCTAGATTATTGCCATAAATTTTTTTTACAGCTAAATCGGTAAGAATTTAGCCACAAACTCATTTTCTGGCTAAAATCCATAAAATTAGCCTTGAATAATTTTATGGCTATTGGGAACAAACTTACCAACAAATAAGTTTGTGGCTATATTTTATGGCTAATTAGCCACAAAAGGGTTTTTCATGGCTAATTTTTAAGGCTGAGCTTAGCCACGGGCCTTTTAGCCACGAATTTGATTTTGTGGGTAGTTTCGATGAAAATTTTAAGGCTAACATGATTTGAGGCTAATTTCCTGGCTGTTTTCGTGGTTAAGGTTGTGGCTATGGCCGCGTTTTTCAGTAGTGAGGGCACATGCACGTGCACGTGTAGCTTGTACGTGCCTAAATACATACTGGGCATGCACGTGTAGCTTGTACGTGCCTAAATACATACTGGGCATGCACGTGCACGTGTAGCTTGTACGTGCCTAAATACATACTGGGCATGCACGTGCACGTGTAGCTTGTATGTGCCTATGCCCATTTTGTTCGTGCCCAACGGTACAATTTCAACAGTCATTTTTTTGAATTATGCCCGTTGGAATGTTTGACACTATATATATCAAGCATCTTCTAGCCTTTCATTCATTCATTTTTCTCAATATCTCCATAATTCAAAAAACGTGTTTTTGTATAGAAATGTCAAAAACTTCTGAAGAGACAGTTCAGACCGAATCTGTAGAGGTATGTATATTAAACTTCTCATTATATTGTACATTTCCTTTTGAATAGATATATGAATTTAGTATAAGTTTTTGACTTAAATATTTATGACATTTTATGATAATTGATGACATTATATTTTGAATAGATATTTATGACATCAAGTTTGAATAGTTTGATCAATATAAATGTCATATACTTTATGTGATGAATATATGTAAATTTTGTTTTGAATTGAGATACGTAGTACGTTTTGATATTGAATAGACATTAAGGAAGTAATTTAGTCTATTTATTTGTTAAATAAGAAATTAAGAAATGATTACTTTTGACTTCATAATAGGTATGCACGAGAGATTACTCGGATGAGTTTTCTGTAGACTTGGTGTGTGATAGACGTGAAGAAATGATAAAGTGGGCTAAAGAGAAGGGTCGGGAATTGATGATGGTTATAATCACTCAAAGTTCGTCTCCTACATGGGTGAAGCTAACGTGCGAGAATTACGATGCTTATAGACCTAGAAATATCGAGGGGGGCAGAACTAACACAAAGAAGAAGCAATGCCCATTTTCCTTGGTTGGATTCCGTTTGAGAAACGATGTCGGAATAGAGAAAGAAAGATGGATGGTCACATCGCGTAGCGGATACCACAACCACGAGCTCCCGACTAGTTTGATTGGTCATGCATATATGGGTCGAATGACCCCGGAGCAGGATAAGTTGGTTAGGAGGTGGTCCGTTATGCGCATGCCGCCAAGGTCCGTTGCGTCTGAGTTGCGAAAGCAATTCCCCGAAAATGTGACATCTATCAAACAAATTAACAACTTTCAGCAGAAAGTTCAATCTGAGGATCGTGGGGAGTTAACGGTCATCCAGTGGACTCTAAGGTACCTTAGAGATAAGAAGTACAGAATGTACACTTTGAGAGAAAAGGCTACTGCACCTGCTAAAGTCACTGCACCTGATGAAGTTGTTCCCGAAGTCATTGCACCTGCTGAATTGGAAATCTTATTCTTTGCTCACCCGAAGTCACTGCACCTACTGAAGTTGTTCCCTTACATGGTTGTTATCGACAGCACATACAAAACAAATAGGTGTGTGTTCATTATATTTCATTATGTTACCTTATTGTATGTTATTTATTTTAAAGTTATGATACACTCACAGGTATGGCATGTCTCTGGTGGAGATGGTTGGTTTTTCATCCACTGATAAGACATTCAACATTGCATTTGCGTTTACTAAGGGGGAGAAAACACTTCATTACACCTTTGTGATGAAAAGGTTACTAAGATTATATGAGCTTGTGGGAAAATATCCAACGGCCATAGTGACCGATCGAGAACAAGCTCTTATCAATGCAATCAAGATAGTTTTGGAGATATGGTGAAACACCTTCTGTGTTGGGTGCATGTAAAACACAACATCGAATCGTATGCTCTCAGTGTCACGAAGGAGAAAGATACAGCCGATAAATTTGCGGGAAAATGTTAGGGGCTATTTTGTCGAGCACGAAGGAATCCTATGAAAAGAGACTCGAAGAGTTGAGGAAAACATGGCACAACGGGCTCGTGGGCTACGTGGAGAAGACATGGCTCAATCCGTACAAGGAGAATATAGTAAGAGCTTGGACTGATGTTCATCTTCATTTCTTCACCAGAACCACAAACAGGTAACTTTAAACACTAATATGTATGGATTATATTGTATGCACATGTTACTTTATATCATTTTGTTTTTGCAATAGGGTTGAGGGTATCCATCACAATTTGAAGGATTTCTTGAAATCCTCTCAGTTCGGGTTCAACGGATTGATTCTGAGGATCCACGAATCTTTGGAAAATCAGGTTGTAAATGTTAGAAAAACAATGGAGATGTCACGTTGTAAAGTGCCGGTTGAAGTGCATGATTTTCCGGAACCAATAGCAAGAATATTTGGCCTACTATTTTATAGAGTGACTGAGAAGTGTTTGAAGATGTTGCTGGATATGTATTACGCTCTAGTGCAAGGGATAATTTCGAGAGATTGCACTGATCATTGGTGGAGAAACTGCTTTGGGGTCCCGTGCATCCACAAAATTGCTAATGCGATTTTCACGTCGACTCCGATCATGCCGAGCGAGATACACCTATTTTGGAGGCAAGTGGTGTGGGAAGGCATTTCTGACAATACAGATACGGTGAAGACAAATGACACAATACCCCTATCTACTAAGGATTCTAGGTGGAGAGAGATGGATGACAGACGTCGGAGGGGTGATTTGAATGAAGACACTGAATATCAGATCTTAGAGTTGTTCGATGACATGGAAAATCCGCATAAATCAACACTGAAGGAGCCTACAGTCGTCGTCCAAAAAGGAAGACTGAAGGGAGCCATCAGCGCCAAGTATTCCACGAAGAGGGATCCGAGTTGCTTCATTGAGCACAGGAGGATTGAGTACAGCGAGTCCCAGAATACCAACTGGACCCAGGAGGATGAGCCCCCACGATCCCGAGGTCGTCCCCGAAAAAGTAAAAGCAAGTAGGATGAGCCCCCGCCAAGTAGTGGACCTTCGACAACAAATGAAGTCCCACAGGTCCCGAAGTTGGACGTGGTTCATAAGGGGGTGAGATTTGGTACACATAATGTGGACTACTTCATGATTCCCTTCATTAGCCGTGCTCAAGACGTACTCGCAGATGGACATTGTGGCTATCAAAGCCTGGCTATTGCAATGGGAATGGATCAAAGTGACTACCCCAGAGTTCGCATGGAGATTGTGGAAGAGTTGTTGGAAAACAAAGCGATATATGAAAGGGTAAGTCCCGTGGTGACCAAGTTTGATGAGCTAATTCAAAATGTCAACTACATTGCAACACCTTGCTCCTCGAGATATTGGATGGAGATCCCTTAGACTGGGCCTCGGGCTCGGCCTCAAGACGTGGCTCTGACACGGATGGAGCCAATGGAGCAGCCGAGGACTATGTCGGTAACTGGCCGCCAATCGGTAAGTCATCCACAAGATCCTCACGATGTAGGTCTGACATGGATGGAGCCGACGCGTCCTCACCAAGCATATCCATCTGTGTCAACCTATCGGTATCCCTCCGTTGACGCACAGATGCAGTTGTCTTCTCAGTTGCACGTCGTGTGCGCTCTCGCTCAACGGTCATAATTTCATCCATTCCGTGACTAACATTCTATTATTCGACAATAGAATATTAACAACGAAGTGAATAATATTCATATTTCTTAAATTTTGTATTACTTTTAACTTATTCTTAAATTCATAATTTCATATTCTTCCTTCTAAATTAGTCCTAATTTCATAGTCCTATAATATATTCCTAAATTCCTAGTTTCATATTATTCTAATTTCTTTTTCTTCTAACTCAATCCTATTTTCATATTGTTCTAATTTCTTTTCCTTCTAAATCATTCGTAATTTAATATTTTCTAAATTTTATTTTTCCTTCTAACTTAATCCTAATTTCATATTGTTTTAATTTCTTTTCTTTCTAAATCATTCGTAATTTCATATTCTCTAAATTTCACTTTAAAATCATTTCATTTTTCAACCATACAATTTAATTTGATATCAATCAACAAATATCAAATATACAATTTTAATTCTAATCTAAATAATACAAATCTAATTTCAATTTATATAATGTAATGTTAACTTAAATTTAAATCAAAGAGTTTCAATCATGCAATTTCATAAATTTAATTAATTATCATAACATTTAATTCGAATTTACGTACCTGAGAAGCACCACTATCCGGCCCAACAACATTACGACCTCACCCTCGGCGCCCACGACCACGCCCTCGGCCGCCACGACCATCATCCGGTACATCAACACCTTGCCCTGGGCCATCATCCCGCACATCAACACCAATATTCCCCCCTCGTCTGCCCCGGGTCCTTCGTCCCGTAATCATACTCGTTGAGGGCGGGCCATCTGTAACCCACCACCGGGGCTCCAACCGCTCCCCATCCTGGCCCGCACCAGCCCCAGCATGCCCCGCCCGCACCAGCCCGCCCCGCCCTAGCTGTGCCCAGCCTAACCGTGTAACACCCCCAAATCTTAACCCATTTGGAAAGGTATTACCGCCAGTGACCCTAGTGTTCCTTACCGAGATCACCCAAGGCTTTACCGGACTAAATACAATTTAAGGCATACAATGATACATAATGATCAAAGTGTCCAAATCAAAACATCAATCAAATGAAACATGAGTTACGGGATTACAACCCAATCCCGAATAGGCCAAACACAGAGTTCAAACAAAGTACAGCGGAAGACTAATAAAAGATTTTACAAACAGGGTTGTGATCGTAATGATCACCTGCCCAAAGATCTCAACCTGATTAAAATCAATTATTAAAACATCCAAAAACAACTGCCGTCTTCATAGTCAATCTAGTCTCCTCAAATCTTCACTCTATCTGATGTGCCGAATCGAACGGATGACACCAGCCCATATGCGGAGAACAAAGTTCGTGGGTTAGTCTACTTGAATAGACTAGCAAGGGTAAAAAGCAGAATGGTTCGAGTGATCGTAACCGTTTACTATCATTGTCCCTCGAATAATAACCGAAGGGACGATACATAACCCGACACTTTCACGGAATAACAACAAGAGGTATGCATGAGAGAAGATTCTAGAAGACTTCATCTTCACAGAAATCGACTCGAAAAGAGACTCCAAGAGATTGAGTCTTTAAGGAAATATGACAAATCTGGAATGATTACAGGATCATACAACAATGATTTAAAAGTTGACTGAGATGCTTCGGTTCACGACCAACCTCATCGCGCACAGCGAATCCAGATTGGAAAGAGAACGTACTATGATCAAAGTCGAGACGAGTTTTCCTAGCTGCACTAACTTAGCTGCACTACTCGCCCAAGGTATATTACTCATGTGCACTCGGGCACTTATCTTATTTAATTCCAAAACGAGCATTACGTTATAAGCTTTTACATCTCCACACAAGAGATATCGGATCTCCTCACAAGAGATATCAGATCTCCTCACAAGAGATATCGAAGGGATGAACCCTGGAAGATTTGGCACTAGCGAAGTGCGCCTACCCTGTGAAAGGGTATGGTCATGACCAAAGAGAAAGTACTGGGGATGAACCACCAAGTACCAGTTATAAAGAAACAGCTAAACCCCCTCAAGGTACATAGCGTTCCTAGCCACTAGTGCTAACTAAACAGTATAGCACAACAACAGTTACTGGATAAATCCACATAAAGGCCCGAAAGGCGATCACAGATAATAACGTTGTTCTAACAGATATACAACCTATTATATGATTTTCAAAACAGTTTAACAAAACCGTTTCCAGACAAACAGAATATTCATTCCAAATTAATTACTCAGATAAACTACTGATAATTAATGTAAATATGGAACGAATGAGCAAGAGCGAACCGCCACTTGCCTTAATCCGCAGAATAGTCTAGAGACGTCACTGGATTCCGGGCTCGACACGGTAGTTCCGACAGCACAACAACCTTCGAGTCGACCCATAAAAGGAACCCTAAGTTAGATCCGACATAAACAATACGAATCTAAACACGGTGAAAGAACACGAAAGGAAAGACGCCACGACGACAACCAACCAAGCCAAAGCCACGAAGGCGTTCTGGGCTCTGGCGGCGGTCGCTGTTCTTGGCGGCGGTCGCTGTTCTTGGCGGCGGTCGCCGTATTCATCACGGCGGTCGCCGTGAAGAATACGGCGGTCGCCGTGACGAACTCAGACGACACAGAACGAGAGAAAACTCACCCCAAAACACGAGCGGTTCGGCCTCCTTCGACTTGCTTTGGCTTCTAACCTCCAAGGCTAACCAAAAGCTTCACAAAGGCACTCAGGAACCACACCAAAGCAACACCGGCGAGACCTTCAAATTCCGGCGAAAACACAACTCCGGCGAGAGGCAAATTTGGCAGAGGTTTGGTGCTGGGATGGCTCAAAACCTCACCCCCAACACCTCCTTTTAGAGCCAAAGTGTCTGAAGCATTCATCCAAACCCTGAGACGCGGCCGAAAGCAAGATCGGCGCCCTCGATTTCCGCCGGTGACCAACGGGCAATGCCCACTGGACAATCACGGCGGTCGCCGTTTTTGCCTGCGGCGGGCATGCGGCGGTCGCCGTTGCCAGGTCTGTCGCGGCCAGCTAGAAGCTGACACGCTGACTCCTCGGGCCCAACCACGGCGGTCGCCGTTTCTCCCTTTTCCCGCCCGTTCAGCTTTGAACGAACCAGACGTTAAACCGGGATAAAAATTATCGTATGCGAACGATAATTAAAATCTAAGGCACCTTGTCTGTATATTATTTCACTGATAAAAATATTACAGATACAGAGCACATTACAGAATGTCTCAAGCTACCTGAATTAAATCCGACGTACACAACGGGTACCCGGGAAAATTCCATAATTCCCAATATAACCTTATGAAATTACGGGGTATCACATCACCTCCCCCTTAAAAGAAGGTTCGACCCCGAAACTTGGCCGAAAAACAACTCGGAAAAGTGTCTGAGCATCTCTGCCTCGGTTTCCCAAGTAACTTCCTCAGTCCCAAACCTGGACCACATAACTCGTACCAACAGTACGATCTCATTGCACAGTCGCTTTACACGGCGTTCGAGAATGCACACTGGCATCTCCTCTCAAGTACCATTTGCCTGAATCTCGACGTCCTTATCGCTCAGCCTACGAGACTCATCTTGGCACGGATATCCTTAGCAATGATACGTGGAACACATTATATACTGGGTATGCCGATGGCGACAATGCCAAATGGTATGTTAGAGATCTTACTCTATCCAGAATCTTGAATAGTACCATGTAGCGAGGGTTAAGCTTCCCACGCTTACCAAACCTGAAAACATCCTTGGGTGGCGATACTGTAACAAGTACCTTGCCACCAACCTCGAACTTAACACTTTAACGCTTCTAATATGCGTAAAACTTTTGTCGACTCTGAGCGGTCAACAACCTCTGTCTACTCAGAGCAATGTTCGAAGTTGTCCTTTCGACCAACTCTGGTCCAAGTAGAATCTTGTCGGCGTACTCAACCCAACAAATCTGAGATCTACCTCTGTGACCATATAACGCTTCAAACGGAGCCATCTTGATTGTAGCATGCCAGCTATTATCGTACGTGAGCTCAATCAGACTTAGGCTGTCTTCCCAGCTAGTCGGATGATCGAGTATGTATGCTTCTTAGCATATCCTCCAGGGTCTAGATGGTCTTTCAGACTGACCATCTGTCTGAGGATGAAATGCTGCTGAATCTCAATTCAGTTCCCATGGCCTTGTGAAGTTCTTGCTATAAACTTGACATAAATTGGCCATCTCGATCCGATACAATGGTCTTAGGAATGCCATATAACGGACAATCTCCTGGTGGAAACTTCTGCTGACCTCTGGGTTACCCAAGTAACCTCAGTTTCCAATACAAACACTATTGCTGCTAATTCTAGGTCATTTGTTGGTTAGTTTGCTTTATCTAGATGTGTATGCAATAACCTTGCCCCTCTGCATTAAAGACACATCCTAACCCATTTCTTGAAGCATTAACTATAGACCATATAGCCATCATTCTTTCTGACAATGCCAAAACTGGTGCATAAGTCAGATACTGTTTCAACTTCTTGAAAACTGATCTTGCACTTGTCATCCCAGACAACTTCTTGTTGCCCTTGCGGAACAGACTGGTCATAGGTGGAGTGATCTTAGAAAAATCCTTCCATGAACCGTCTATAATGCTCAGCAAGCTTTGGGAAACTGCGCACCTCGCTCACACCCTGAGGCCGCTTCCAAACAACTACTGATTCACTCTTCTGGGGAATAACCATAACCTCATTCTTATTGATCACATGGCCTAAGAAAGCCACTTCTAGATCCAACAATCGCACTTAGTCCACTTTGCGTACAACCGACTCGGTCTAAGGACCGATAAAGCAATCCACAGATGTTCCCTGTGAGCTTCTTTGCTCAGGAAAATATCAAAATGCCATTGATGAAGACCACTATGAACTTATTCAAGTACTGGTCTAAAACATCGATGCACTAGGTTCAAGAAAACTGCTAAAGCATTCGTAGGTCCAGATGGCATGACTACAAACTCGTAGTAACCATCTCTCGTCCGAACGCAATCCTCGGAATATCATCCTCACGAATCCTGAGCTGATAAAAAAAAGAACAGATCTTTGGTCGGTCTTGGAGAAACTTTTGCTCCCTGTAGTTGATCTAACAGATCATCACTCCTTGGTAACATATACTTGCTCTTGATCGTGACTTTATTCAACTCTCGAAAGTCAAAATAAAGTCAAAACGGTCCATCTTTTATTTTGACAAATAAAACTAGGGCACTCCTACTCAAGGTGATGCACTCAGCTTTATATAACTTTTGTCAAGAAGATCCTTGAGTTGCTTCTTCAACTCTTGCATCTCAACAGGAGCCATCCGGTACGGTGCCTCAGAGATCGGCGTGGTACACGGCTCGAGATCAATTGCAAACTCCACGACACGATTCAGGGTATCCAGGAATATCTTCTGGAAAGACACCCGGAAAATTCTCTAACCACAGGATTATCAAAAACTGAAGTCTATCACTGCCTTATGACGCTTCCGTCACTCCATACCGAGAATAATTATCGTAATGGACCATGGTTATTTAGGTCAAATCGCTTTGAATTTCTTACCCTTGATGGTAATTGACAATCCGACAGACGATTGGTTCCCACTAAATGGTCACCATCTTGGACCAACCCATTATATGGTTCACAGACGACTCACTAGTGGCTCCGAGCCCAGGCCCAGCCATTACCAGCGTCCACTGTTGCCATGAGCCGCTGTCCATACATCTCAACCCATCCTTGGTAGCTCCACCTAATAAATAGGCAGCCATCTCCTAAGAGGTTGTTGGTGAGTCTCGAACACGAGACTTTACCCCACTAACAAGCAATGAAACATTAACTTGGTATAAACCAAAGGTTCATATATAAGAAGAGTTACAACAAAAGGTTCACAATCTCGTTGCACACACAACTTACAACCATCCAAATTTAAAGTCTGGGTAGCACCCACATCAACAACACATTAACAACAGTAGTACAAAATACTTTAAGCAAATGGAGCATCGGGTCCATCCGCCTCACGCATCACGTAAAGGCGTTGACCTTGGTTTCCTGAAGCCATTGGGGCTTTCCCTTTGTTATGCGCAGTCGTCTGCATTGAAGGGCTAGGAGCTTCCATCGGACTGAACCTGGGTTGGTTGTTCTGATTAACCGATCCCTGCTGTGATTCAGCTCCTTTCCCATTCCTCCGCTGACAGAACGTCTGCATATGACCCTCATTTCCGCAGCCAAAGCATGTCTTTTTGTCCTTCAGACATTCATTGCTCTTGTGCCCGTGCGTACCGCAGTTGTAGCACTGAATCGGATTATTGCCTTGGCCAGAATGTTGCGTAGACTCATCATGAGTCTTATTCGTTCTTGCTCGGCCAGATTTGGCAAAATCTGATGGTGGCGCGGGGCGTTTGAACCCACTTGCCTGAGGCTGGTACTGCACTTGCCTCTGGCTGTTACGCTTCTTGGTCGACTCCTCCAGAGTCACCTCCAGCTTGTAGGTTGTATCCACATACTGCTCCAGAGTAGAGCATGTGTGGTGCACCATCATCGGCTTGATGTCTGGACTCATCCACTCGTGGAAATACCAGATCTTCTGTGCCTCACTGGATATCTCAGGTCCAGCGTACTGCATTAGATGATTGAATTTGGTTGCAAGCTCGGTCACCTTCAATCCATCCGTTTGCGGATACAGAAACTCCTTGTGTTTCTCCTCCCTCATAGCACGAGAGAAGAAACGATCAGTCATCTTGGTCTTAAACATAGACCAGGTCAATACCGGGCTATCAGCTAAGCCGGTACTCTCCCACCATTCGCTGG
This sequence comes from Rheum nobile, assembly GCA_027886185.1. NCBI lineage: Eukaryota > Viridiplantae > Streptophyta > Magnoliopsida > Caryophyllales > Polygonaceae > Rheum > Rheum nobile. The sequence goes on from WOAB01000040.1 coordinate 9,763,926, forward strand.
CTTCTTCCTTTAACTGAAGAGAGGCTATATGCACCTTCTCAGCTTCAGTGCACTCAACATTGCGGAATAGCCGCTCCATGTGGGAAAACCAATGAGCCACCTTGACTGGCTCTCCTTTCCCATCGAAGCTGTCAGGTCTCATAGAGTTAATGGCCTTCAGCGCTCGGCCATACTCTCCTCTATCCCTGATCACACCTCCATGTAGCACATGGTTCCCTTGTTCCTCAAACCTCAGAACTTCTGGAGATACTGGCACTCCTTGTGCCTGATGCACATTCGGGCGTAACGCGTCGGCGATCGCTTGCATGACGATTCCCCGAATTTCTACAACAGCTGTTTTATCAAATATCCTTGGAGCGTTGTCCCTAGCTGGGTCGTTGCCTCCAGGATTATTATGGAAGACAGACTCACGCTCTTCTGATTGGTCTGCAACATTCCTCGGATTTAGTCTGGGGTCATTGCTTGGCCCAGCACCAGTACGGATAACGTTCCTCGTGTTCACCATCTGTTTACCGATCAAATTCCAAGGATTTTATCACATTAATATCATTCTGATATACTTATCGTAATAAAATTAACTTAGAATAGATCAACTTGGTAATTTCTATTGATGAACTCAAACCGAGTAACTAGGTTCTACAACCTCAACTCCCAACGAGCGAACTGGGAATCAAGCCTAACTGGAGATGGCGAAACCACCTCGGCTTCTCCCGGGTTCCTCTGAAGAGAACAGAATGCACCCATATCTAACGGGGCAACGGGAAATGAATTAGTCTTTCTAGACATAGAAGCAAACTTACTATATCAGACTGTACAGAAGACATGACTATGAATGGTGTTTTGAAATTCTTTTCACTAAAAAAAAATTTCAGAGCCCTTTTAAAGCATTTTCAAAAACGGATAAATGATTTATAAAATCCCAAACCCGTTTTAAAACCTTTGGCTCTGATACCACAACTGTAACACCCCCAAATCTTAACCCATTTGGAAAGGTATTACCGCCAGTGACCCCAGTGTTCCTTACCGAGATCACCCAAGGCTTTACCGGACTAAATACAATTTAAGGCATACAATGATACATAATGATCAAAGTGTCCAAATCAAAACATCAATCAAATGAAACATGAGTTACGGGATTACAACCCAATCCCGAATAGGCCAAACACAGAGTTCAAACAAAGTACAGCGAAAGACTAATAAAAGATTTTACAAACAGGGTTGTGATCGTAATGATCACCTGCCCAAAGATCTCAACCTGATTAAAAGCAATTATTAAAACATCCAAAAACAACCGTCGTCTTCATAGTCAATCTAGTCTCCTCAAATCTTCACTCTATCTGATGTGCCGAATCGAACGGATGACACTAGCCCACATGTGGAGAACAAAGTTCATGGGTTAGTCTACTTGAATAGACTAGCAAGGGTAAAAAGCAGAATGGTTCGAGTGATCGTAACCGTTTACTATCATTGTCCCTCGAATAATAACCGAAGGGACGATACATAACCCGGCACTTTCACGGAATAACAACAAGAGGTATGCATGAGAGAAGATTCTAGAAGACTTCATCTTCACAGAAATCGACTCGAAAAGAGACTCCAAGAGATTGAGTCTTTAAGGAAATATGACAAATCTGGAATGATTACAGGATCATACAACAATGATTTAAAAGTTGACTAAGATGCTTCGGTTCACGACCAACCTCATCGCGCACAGCGAATCCAGATTGGAAAGAGAACGTACTATGATCAAAGTCGAGATGAGTTTTCCTAGCTGCACTAACTTAGCTGCACTACTCGCCCAAGGTATATTAATCATGTGCACTCGGGCACTTACCTTATTTAATTCCAAAACGAGCATTACGTTATAAGCTTTTACATCTCCACACAAGAGATATCGGATCTCCTTACAAGAGATATCAGATCTCCTCACAAGAGATATCGAAGGGATGAACCCTGGAAGATTTGGCACTAGCGAAGTGCGCCTACCCTGTGAAAGGGTATGGTCATGACCAAAGAGAAAGTACTGGGGATGAACCACCAAGTACCAGTTATAAAGAAACAGCTAAACCCCCTCAAGGTACATAGCGTTCCTAGCCACTAGTGCTAACTAAACAGTATAGCACAACAACAGTTACTGGATAAATCCACATAAAGGCCCGAAAGGCGATCACAGATAATAGCGTTGTTCTAACATATATACAACCTATTATATGATTTTCAAAACAGTTTAACAAAACCGTTTCCAGACAAACAGAATATTCATTCCAAATTAATTACTCAGATAAACTACTGATAATTAATGTAAATATGGAACGAATGAGCAAGAGCGAACCGCCACTTGCCTTAATCCGCAGAATAGTCTAGAGACGTCACTGGATTCCGGGCTCGACACGGTAGTTCCGACAGTACAACAACCTTCGAGTCGACCCATAAAAGGAACCCTAAGTTAGATCTGACATAAACAGTACGAATCTAAACACGGCAAAAGAACACGAAAGGAAAGACGCCACGACGACAACCAACCAAGCCAAAGCCACGAAGGCGTTCTGGGCTCTGGCGGCGGTCGCTGTTCTTGGCGGCGGTCGCCGTATTCATCACGGCGGTCGCCGTGACGAACTCAGACGACACAGAACGAGAGAAAACTCACCCCAAAACACGAGCGGTTCGGCCTCCTTCGACTTGCTTTGGCTTCTAACCTCCAAGGCTAACCAAAAGCTTCACAAAGGCACTCAGGAACCACACCAAAGCAACACCGGCGAGACCTTCAAATTCCGGCGAAAACACAACTCCGGCGAGAGGTGAATTTGGCAGAGGTTTGGTGCTGGGATGACTCAAAACCTCACCCCCAACACCTCCTTTTATAGCCAAAGTGTCTGAAGCGTTCATCCAAACCCTGAGACGCGGCCGAAAGCAAGATCGGCGCCCTCGATTTCCGCCGGCGACCAACGGGCAATGCCCACTGGACAATCACGGCGGTCGCCGTTTTTGCCTGCGGCGGGCACGCGGCGGTCGCCGTAAATGCGGCGGTCGCCGTTGCCAGGTCTGTCGCGGCCAGCTAGAAGCTGACACGCTGACTCCTCGGGCCCAACCACGGCGGTCGCCGTTTCTCCCTTTTCCCGCTCGTTCAGCTTTGAACGAACCAGACGTTAAACCGGGATAAAAATTATCGTATGCGAACGACAATTAAAATCTAAGGCACCTTGTATGTATATTATTTCACTGAGAAAAATATTACAGATACAGAGCACATTACAGAATGTCTCAAGCTACCTGAATTAAATCCGACGTACACAACGGGTACCCGGGAAAATTCCATAATTCCCAATATAACCTTACGAAATTACGGGGTATCACAAACCGTGCCCCGGCCCGCCGCGACCCCGCCCGCGCTGCCCTCGCCGCCAGAGCCACCCACGCTCGCGCTTTGCGTGCCCGCCGCGCCGCCAGAGTCTCCCTCGTGCTCAACATGCGTGCCCACGCCCTCCCGTTGTGCTTGACCGCAACCGTCTCTAGCGGTGCTTGTCTGCCGCCCGGCTCGCGTGGCCATGGTTGAACAAAGAAAGGAGATGGAGGTGGTGTTTGAACAAAGAAAGGAGATGGAGGCGGGAGAATGGAGGGGTAGAAGTTGGATGGTGGGGACAGCTGCTAGGTTAAAAAATTTAACCTAGTAGCTGTAACAAAAAAAGAAGCAAAAGGCACACTCATTTTTTTTTCAAACAGCATTGCTTTATTCTACTCACTCTGTACCTTAATTATCCCTTAATTATGTTCTCGTTTCGTTTTTGTACACTATTTATAGTTGAAGAGAATCTTTGAGATTTTCTTCCAATATATAAGAAAAAACATAGTCATGTGGTGTTTTGTTTAATTCGTCTTAACGAGTAATTTGATAATATCAAAAAATTATAATTTTTATTAATATGTAATTAGAGATATTAACAATACAAAACTCACATCGATAAGTGTATCCAGTTAAAATGGAAAGATAATAAAAGGACGGAGGGAGTATTTCAAACAAAATTGCCTTTGCTTTATTTTATTTTAAAATATTTATAACATGTGAAAGAATTATTTATATGTGCCTTATCACGACCAAGTGATTTATGTACATGTCTTTCCATTATATATTTATAAAATGTATTTAACAGCCCTTATTCTATCGCTCTCGAGAGTGAGACAATATTAATAGTACTCCGTAGTCCGTACGTATTTCCCGCCGTAACGGCGTAAAATAAATCCTCGCTACGCCCTTATAAAAACCCACGCAAGCCTATTCTTCTCCGTCTCTCTCCCTGAACCAAAAGCAAATAATATGGAGGCATTTCGAAAACCACCACCAAAGCAACTAGATCTCAACGCCGTTAGAGCCGTTAAACTCCTCGGGAAAGGCGCAATGGGCACCGTTTTCTTAGCTTACGACTCCTCCGCCACCGTTACTCCACCCTCGTTCTTTGCCCTAAAAGTCGTCGAGAAATCCGCCAAGCCCGACGCCGAACGCCGGGCCCGGTGGGAGACCGCCGTCCTCTCCAGCCTCAAACCCCACCCCTTCCTCCCAAATCTCCTGGCCGCGTCCTCCGACTCCCATGATCTCGTCGCCTGGGCCGTCCCTTACTGTTCCGGCGGCGACCTCAACGTCCTCCGTCACCGTCAGATGGACCGCGTCTTCAGCCCCGCCGTCATCCGATTCTACCTCGCCGAGATCGTCTGCGCTCTCGACCACCTCCATGCCGCCGGCGTCGCCTACCGCGATCTCAAACCGGAGAATATCTTGATCCAGCAGTCCGGCCACGTCACTCTCACCGACTTCGACCTCTCCCGCCGCCTCTCCCGGAAATCCTTCGGATCCGATTCCGGCAGCTTCAGGGAGCTCGCTGGAGGCGGTACTCATCAGCATCGTCGTCCTCCAAACTTGATGGAACAGCTTTTCTCGCCGGGGAAAAATAAATCGAAACCGGCCAGGGTTTCGCCGATGAGCCGGAGGCCGGTGAGCTTTGCCGGCGGGGAGAAGTCGAACTCGTTCGTCGGAACGGAGGAGTACGTATCGCCGGAGATGGTCCGCGGCGTGGGACACGAGTTCGCCGTCGACTGGTGGGCCCTGGGAGTCCTCGCCTACGAGATGCTGTACGGGAGGACGCCCTTTCGCGGGAAGAACAGTAAGGAAACGTTTCGAAATATCTTGGTAAAGGAGCCGGAGTTCGTTGGAAAACGGACGGCCCTGATGGACCTGATCGAACGGCTGTTGGAGAAGGATCCTGTCAAGAGGCTGGGGTACTGTGGAGGCGCGGATGAGGTTAGGAGCCACGAGTTCTTCACGGGGCTCAAGTGGGACCTACTCACGGAGGTGCAACGTCCGCCGTTCGTTCCGTCGATGGAGGAAGCCGAGACGGCAACGGCGGGTGCGTTTGACGTCACGGAATATTTCAAGGGATTGAAAGTGCCGAAGCCACCGTCACTCACGCCGTCGATGTCATCGGATTACGAGACCGATATATCCTTAACTGAATTCTGACAGAAGTTAGATCACCAATCAAGTAAAAGGAGGGAGGGACAAGGAATTAGTCATGCTGTACAGATAATTTCTCAAGCTTTTTAAACTAGGGGGTGAAAAACTTTGTTGGATAATTAATTGTTGTAGAATGTAACCGTGTTAATAAACTCTGGTACGTACAGTCACTCAGCCAGACCTACACACTTGCATCATTCTTTTGCACCCCAAAATTCGTTTATATGCAAAAAAACGTAAAGATGAGAAAAAAAGTACTCTTTAGAGAAAAAAATACTTTTTAAATAGAATGGCAAACAAATCTTAAGTTGTGCGTTAATTTTAGGAGTATAACTGTGTGCGCATAATTTAGCAGTACAAGGGGCAAAATCGGGAAGAAAAAAAAAAGCCCAGCCCGTCTGCGTTTAATTTTAACGCACCTTGGGCGCAACTTGAAAAAAAAAATTATACTATTAATATAAACACACAGAAAAAAAGTAGCACACTTGTATTTAAATCAACAAATTTGTTTCATATTTAATATAAATTTACTACATACTCATTGCATTGTATCTATCTTGCTATTTTATATGATTTGGAAATTCAAATAACTAGTAGATTTGTACATTTGTGTGCATTTTACTATAGTAATAGACGTTTTTAAGTAATCAGGGTTACATGACAATAAATTTATTTGTATCAAGAGGTTTCAATATACTTTAATTCATCTAAAATTCATGTGCGTTTCTCCACCAATTCGTTTGATATTAACTGTTAGTTATTATTATTCTCGAAAATCACATATAACTATGGTTATATCTTATAGATATATCCAATTTGGTTATATCTTATGGTTATATCCTATAGTTATATACTACGGTTATATTCTATAGTTATATACTATGGTTATATTCTATAGTTATATACTATGATTATATCCTATAGTTATATACTATGATTATATCTTATAGTTATATCCAATTGGTTATTGCTTATGGTTATATTCTATAGTTATATACTATGGTTATATCCTATATTATATTCTATAGTTATATACTATGGTTATATCATATATTATATTTTGTAGTTATATACTATGGTTATATCCTATAGTTATATACTATGATTATATCTTATAGTTATATCCAATTTGGTTATATCTTATGATTATATCCTATAGTTATATACTATGATTATATCTTATAGGTATATTCAATTTGGTTATATCTTATGGTTATATTCTATAGTTATATACTATGGTTATATCATATATTATATTTTATAGTTATATTCTATAGTTATATACTATGATTATATCTTATAGTTATATCTAATTTGGTTATATCTTATGGTTATATTCTATAGTTATATACTATGATTATATCATGTATTATATATTATAGTTATATATTATGGTTATATCCTATATTATATCATATAGTTATATACTATGGTTATATCATATAGTTATATCCAACTTGGTTATATCCTTATAGTTATATCCAATTTGGTTATATCATATAGTTATATAACTATAAGATATATGATATAACCATAGTATGTAACTATAGAATATAACCAAATTGGATATAACTATAAGATATAATCATAGTATATAATATGGTTATATCTTATAGTTATATACTATGGTTATATCTTGTATTATATTCTATAGTTATATACTATGGTTATATCTAATTTGGTTATATATATATATATCATATCGTTATATCCTATAGTTATATACTATGGTTATATCCTATATTATATTTTATAGTTATATAATATGGTTATATCATATACTTATATACTATGATTATATCTTATAGTTATATCCAATTTGGTTATATCATATAGTTAATTATATAACTATAAGATATATGATATAACCATAGTATATTACTATAGAATATAACCATAAGATATAATCATAGTATATAACTATAGGATATAACCATAGTTATATGTGATTTTTGAAAATAATAATAACAAACAGTTAATATCAAACGAATTGGTGGAGAAACGCACATGAATTTTAGATGAATAAAAGTATATTGAAACCTCATGATACAAACAAATTTATTGCCATGTAACCATAATTACTTGAAAACGTCTATTACTATAGTCAAATGCACACAAATGTACAAATCTACTAGGTATTTGAATTTCCAAATCATATAAAATAGCAGGATAGATATAATGCGATGAGTTTGTAGTAAATTTATTTTAAATATGAAATAAATTGTTGATTTAAAGACAAGCACCCAATTTTTTTTCTTTTTATGTGCGTTAACATTACCAGTACATTTTTTTCCCATTTTTTTTCTTCAAGTTGCGCCCAAGGTGAGTTAAAATTAAACGCACACCTTGTGCGTTTAGTTTTAACGCACATCTTGGGCTGAGCTATTTTCCTTTTTCCCGATTTTGCCCCTTGTACTGCTAAGCTATGCGCACACAATTGCACTGCTAAAATTAATGCACAGTTGAGTGTGCATATAGGCGAATTTTAGTATGCACATAGAGACATCCTTCTTATATTTTAATTAGGCATGTTTACCTTTAAAATAACTATGATCTATAACTGAAACGATACGAAATTAAGTATGACCAACAACTAACCATGTTTTTGTTTTAAAAGAAATACTACTTCTATTAGGCCATCAATTTTGAGTATGCCTAATTAACATATATCAAATCCTTTAATCCTTTTTATGTTCTTTTCTATACTCTTTTTAGTTTCAACTTATTAATCTTATACCCTAAATCTTACATTTTAAAATCTAAATTCTAAAAATATAAATCCTAAACCTTAAAACATAAACCGTAAACCCTAAAAAAATAAATCATACACCCTAAATCCTGAACCCTAAACCCTAAACCCTAAATTCTAAATTCTAATACCTAAATCTTAAACTCTAAACCTTAAATCTTAATTATTAACTCTAATTTAGGATTCAAGATATAAAATAAGCAAATAAAATCTAAAGTGTAGAAGGGAACACACATAGGGTGTTGGAAATTTGAAGGGGCTTAACATGACGTGTTTAATTTAATTATGATCCAAAAAGGTCCACATTAATTATATAGTTTTTTTTTAAAACAGGAAAACAGATGGTATCCTTATAAATCAGAAGGCATACCTAAATCATAATAACGGATGATTTTTACAAATGATTTACAAGCTAAAGAAACAATAGAGCTCGAGTCTACAAAAAGAAGTCGAGATCTTTGTAACTGTGCGTTGTCGTGCTGCGACAAGAGGTAATCCGAAATGGCGTTGCGTAAAAGTGTAGGGGAAATGTAAGTAGTAGCCAGGAAATATGCGACTTTGTTGGACTCGCGGTAGTAGTGATGAACCTGAAAATAATCCAAACCATATTACAGTGATCGAATTTCCATAATTATGGGGGAAATTTCCCAAGGGATTTTCCAAATTCCATAGATGGAATTAATAACAGAAAGATTATCTCCTTCAAGAACTATCCGCAAAAACCCTTGCGAAATAGCCCTACGAAGGCTTCGCCAACGGGAAAATTGTTGGGAGCGTTTCCTTTTGTTGACAATGGAGTGAGCTTGTTATGATAAGGAGAGAGTCCAGTCTTTATAAGAGATGTACACACGATTAACAGTTTGCTGAATATGAGTAGAAACCTTTCGAAAGATTAGGGCATTACGGTCTTTCCAGATGTTCCACCAGAGAAACATAACCGGAATGATATCACGGTTTCTAGAGTGGAAGAACTCCATATTAGTGTAGAAGTCATCGTGAACATCAAAACTATGTGTGACCAATGAGATTTTGAAGTAATTGTAGGGACCTTGTAGTGAAGGGAAAATTAAAGAAAAAATGATTGGAATCCTCAATAGGGAAACTGCAACGGACATAGTGAGACGGAACCTTAGAGAAGTGCCTATTTAGACACTCAGTTGTAGGTAGAGAGTCAGAAAAGCATTTCCATAAGAAATTTTTAATCTTTGGTGGAATTTTCAATTTCCAGAACCATGTGGGAAAGATAGGTTGTATGGGTACGACGAGTTATAGAACGAGCACTCTTAACTGTAAAATTACCATCTGTAGATGGATACCAAATAAGTTTATCAGGTATGTAAGTTGTAGGTATAAAAATGTTCAAAATTTTGGGGATTATATGAGGTGGAAGAAGGACTTGGAGAGCTCCCGAATCCCATTTTTTTGTCAAGGGTTATATATTGAGAAACAGTTGTCCCACGGTCGTGGTGACCCGCGAACTGAGAGAGAATGCAGTTGGGAATCCAGTGGTCTTCCCAGAAATTGATATGAGTGCCATCACCAATTTGCTAGAACAGGCCTTGTCAAAACTGTTGTCGTACTTGCAGAAGTCTAGAAAACTGCCATGAATCTGATGGTTTCTTTTTATAGGAGAAAATATCAGAGTTTCATAAATACTTTTCTGAGATCAACCGAGAACCCAAAAGGAATGAGGTCCTGATATTAATTTCCAGAGCAGCTTCATTCGCATACTTATGTTAATATTGTAAGCTAGTTCAAGATCAAGACCCCCAGAACACAAGACCCCCAGAACACTTAGGTTGACAGATAGAATCCCAACTAATAAGGGAATGGTAGTTAGGAGTTGAGTGATTCCATAAAAAGTTTTTGTTTATTTTGTCCATTTCTTGGCAGATTCCTTTGGGGAGAAGAAAACTCTGCATTAAGAAATTAGTCTGAGACTGTAAATTAGATTGAATGAGAATACTACGACCAGCTTGAGACAAGGAATTGGCTTTCCATTTTCCAAGCTGCTTTTGTAATTTTGAAATGGCATCAGAGAAAATTTCCTTTTTAACACGTCCTCTGATGATATGTATTCCTAGGTATTTTTCCATTGATCGAGTAACTTGTAAGTTAAGAATGCTTGTAAGTGAAAGCGATTGTTGCCTGGAAATATTACAGGAGGTTTGGAATTTACTTTTATGATAATTAATAGAGAGTCCAGACTTAAAAGAGAAGTCATCAAGAAGGGATTTGATGAAGAACATATTTTCCTGGCTTGCGTTTGCAAAAATTAAAGTGTCATCAACAAAGTTTAAAAAAGGAATGCATGTTCCATGTTTTGTTATTTGGATACCAACTTTGGGGTTGGGAGAACGAGATTCATGAGTAAGAGTTCTTGCCAGATATTCCATTGCAAGAATGAAAATGAAAGGGGCTATAGGGTCACCTTGTCGTAATCCACACTAAGGGTGGAATACATATCCAGGTTCATTATTGACAAGGATTGACGATGAGTTGCTTGTGATGCAAGTCATAACCTGTTGTATCCAAAGATCAGAAAATCCGAAACTGACGATGCCATGGGTAATGAAGTTCCAGTTGAGTTTATCATAAGCCTTTTCTATGTCTAGTTTAAGAGTCATCCATCCATGTTTGCCCTTTTTTCTTTAGTGGAAGAAGTAAAAGATTTCATGAGCAATAAGAATATTATCTTGAATAAGACATCCAGGAACAAACACTCCTTGTAGAGGACTGGTTAATTTATGGAGAAGTGGTGATAACCGATTGGACATGATTTTAGTTCTGATTTTATAGGTAGTATTATAAAGACTGATAGGCATGTAATGATTAATAGTACAAGGGTTTTCTATTTTGGGTATTAAAGTGATAAAGGACTGAGCAGATTCACGAAGTAGTTGTCCTGAATAAAAGAAAGATTGAATTGTATAAATGAGTGAGTTTCCAATTATATTCTAGTATTTTTGATAAAATTCAGCTGTGAATCCATCTGGTCTAGGCGTCTTGTTTGCTGCCAATGTGAATACGGTGTTCTTGATTTCCACGACTGTTGGGGAGTAGCAGAGATGTTGGTTATCATATTCAAAAATTAAAGAGGGTATGATTGTGAAATTTGTAGAATGAGATGGTTTAAATCGAGCAGCTAGTTCATCCGTGATGGTATTTCAAATTAAGAAGTCGTCGAAGAGATGAGTTCCATTTTGAGACGTGAAGAAAGTGATTTTCTGTTTATAAGTTCTTATTTTAGAAATTGACTAAAAGTATCTAGTATTCATATCTGTATTGAGGTTATGTTTCACTTTAGCACGTTGTTTCCAGTAATCATGTTGAAATTTTAACAATTTGTTATATTTGAGGAGGTGTGCGTTATATAGTTGTTGTGTTCGAGATTGCGTTGGATCATGGAGAAGTTGAGTTTGTAAATTAGACAGTTTTTCATGTGTCATTCTTAGCTGATGAAGTGTATTAGCAGTGTTACTCCGTTTCCAGGATTTTGAATAATTTTTTAGCAGCTTTTGTTTCATATAAAATTTGAACATGTAGGATCCTTTATGTTTATAATTCCATACTTTGGAAACTAATTTAGCAAAAGAAGGTTCATCTAACCAAGCATTTTCCACTCGAAATGGAACTTTTCTAAAAGACTGAATATGTTCTAATGAAAATGTAATGAGACAGTGGTCTGAAGTCGTGAAGGGATGATGGTGAACATTGACATTATTGTAGTGTTGTAAAATATAAGGATGTATAAGAACTCTAACTAGCCGTTCAAGCGTAGTGTCAGTAGAAGTAGATGAGCGGCGCCAAGTAAAAGGCAAACTAGAAAAAGGAGTATCTACTAAGTCAAATTCATCAATGAAGGTTTAAAGTCTCTGAAATCGGTTGTTCAAGATGTTAGATCCTCCTAATTTGTCTGAAGGGGATAAAAGAACCTTAAAATCCCCTGTAAGGAGAACAAGTAAATTGTAATTCGTAATCATGCATCGAATATTATACCAGAAAATGAACTTGTTGTCCTCACGAGAAGGAGCATATATGAAAAAAATGAGGAAATGAATATTCAGACGTTCATATTCCAAGAGAATTATATTGTCATTGTTATGAACGATTTTAGTACCGATAGAAATATTGAATTAGAGCAAAGTACCCAAAGACCGCCTTTCGTACCAATCGAGGGGCACATAATGAGAGATTTAAAACCTGCTTTGTTGTAGACAGTCGAGTGGCATGATATTAGATTTAGTCTCAGAAAGGCATAAAAAATCAAGGTTATTAATATGTCTGATAATTCCAATTTCAGTCCAGAAGTTAGGTCTTCTCAAACCCCTATAATTCCAATATCCTATTTTCATTTATCTGATAAATTAATATCCATAGAGTAAAGAATTTTAATATGAGTAGTAATAGTGACATCGAAGGGTATAACTGAATTACTTGTCTGAAAGAATTGTGTGCAATTGAGATAAAAAAGTTCAGAGAGCAGTTCATATAGGTAGTTCATGAGGGGGTCATATGACAAACCATAGAGGCTACCTGGTTGAGACAAGAAGAAAATATAACATGAAAACAAAAGCAATAGAAACTGGAAAACATAATCAAAAATGTCCAAGGCAGTGGCATGAACAATTTATTATGAAAAATAAAGTGGCCAGACAACATAAAAGAGGTCCGAAAATGACAAGGTTTAGCATAAGGTGGAGTAAATGCCAAAGAATACAGGGGAGTGATTAATGTAAACAAAACATTAATTGTGAAGCATTGATTGAGAGAATTAATACAAACATAAATGTGTACCGCAACAACATTAAAATTGTCTGTAAAAACATAAATTTTGAAGTAGAAGAGTAATAAGACGCAATAGAACACATGGAAAATAGGATGGTTATTCATAGACCCAATTATCAAAATAGCAGTAATAACATGGTTCACATATACCGACATAACAGCAGTGGTATAAACTGCATTCATAACAACATACATTTCAGTACATAGATGCATAACAATAAACATTATAGTACACAGGTCATCGTGACAGTAAGAGGAGACCCAAAATTTGTCACGGTTACGGAGACTAGTGCAGAAACCCAAATACATATAATTTTTCAAAATATACAGAAAACAATCATAGAGACTATAGGAGAAGCTGTGCAGATCATAACCAAGCCGATAATATATCCATAAAAAGTAGGCCGAAAGATAGGTGTTCAAAAAAGAAGTAGCCCTAGGACAGAATATAGGACTCTTCATGCAACACTGGTTTTATTCTTAACCCTGGACTTTCGTTTGCGAGAAGGAACAACATCAACATTCAGATCAGCAAAAGGGGGCTAAGTAATGGGAGTGACAACATGAGGAGGCGAGTTAGATGAATCTTCGACAGATCAGATCTCAATGCCACCAAGTTGACGAACTAGAGAGTTGTTGGAATGAGCGGATTGATAAGGCAAATCTGGCAGCCCCTCTGGGAAATTTTGTTGCATTTGAGAAGGGTAGGGAGAGCCTCCCATATTAAAAGCCTAAGGAAAAGGCTGGATAGAAGGTTGTCCCTGTAGGGAAGGAGGGAGAGCAACAAGCATGGAGGGAAACAATTGTTGGACATACATGGTATCTATGGGATTAGGGGTGGGGAGATTTGCAAGAACATATAGCAAATGATCACGGTAAAGATTAGGATGAGGGATATCAGTAGAGAAGGTACTGGACGGGTTGAAAATAAGACCTAGATACTCACCATGAGCAACTGCAGCCTCATTGATTGCATGCTGAAACATGATGGCAGCAGAGATGTCAGAGTGAAGCAGCGAAGCCTTACCTTTGTCCACAGCTGAAAGGGGAAGACCAGTGGAGGGAGCAGCGGTGAAGAAAGTGGGACCTTGATGTTTGGAAGTTGAAGAAGAGGCTGGAGGAGGCAAGGAATCTCCCAAAAGACGAGCTTTGGTCAGCCTTGCCTGCTCCTCGTCTTCCTCAGAGCCAATGAAAATAATATCAAGTGAGGCCTGTTGGATGTTATTGAGGGGACAATCGTCCAAGGTGTGGTCCTGCTCACCGCAACACCCATAACCAGACGAAAAGTCTTCATACCAAAGACGAAGAGTCAACGTGGAGCCATCAATATGCTGAACACGTATGAACTTATGGACAACAGGAATGACAATGTTGATACAAACCCTTGCAAACTTGAGCTTATTTCTCAGGTTGGAGGCATTGTCAAGTCGGATAAATTTACCGACCTAGTTCTGGGTGAAGATGAAATCAAGCGCCTGGTCATTGAAGAGATAATGGGGGAGGAGAGGAATCCTAACCCAGATATCTCCGCGGTTGGTATGCTCGTTAAGAGTTTGGAAAATAGGATGATAGGGCACCACCACAACCAGCTTGCCCTGAACGTGGTAGGGCATGTTCTTCCTAACCCAGTCCCGCGCCTCGCGGTTGGAGAAGATGAAATGAAGCCTTCCCGGTGTCGCAAATCTCAATATTGCCATGGATGCCCTTCCAGGTGTCCTTGAGGCGCCCGATAATGGTTGTTGTAGGAATGGATCCCCCAACCATTCGGAGGTACAAGGAGAAGTGAGTGTAACGAGCAATATTGTCCTGAACCGCCGACAACTGATGAGGAATGGGCATGCATGTCGGTGGAATGAACATCGGAGGACAGATCGGAGCTGACTCGATGGGTTCATGAGGGATGGAGTGAGTTTGCTGGAAAGCAGTAGCAGGATGCTGAGTACCTTCATGGGAAAAAGAGGCACCAGGATTTGAAGACTCCCCAGGAAGATACACAACGGGAGCAGTAACAGAGCAATTCACAAGAGCAGTCTCCTCTTGAGTAGTTAAAAGCATAGAGGCATCTGAAAGTATGTGAAGAGGCGATGATAAAGAAATATCACCACCTGTGGAGGTCATGAGGGACTGGCTAGAAGGAGGTGTGTAATTGACCAGAACATTCGAGTAAGAAAGATTTTGATCTTTAATGGGAAAGCAGAGAGTGAAGCGGTGGGAGAGAGGTAAATATGGGTTGAGAGAAGGTCGATTGAAACCCAATTGTACGATGCTATGATGGAGAGCCAAAGGGGAGTTTTGTACAACATGATTTCATTTTTGACTCTTGAAATGATAATATGGTATTAATAATTATAGTTACCCTCCTTAGGTTAAATGACCTCTTAATATACGTAAAATCAAGATCCTACACCCAAAGTAGTTGAACTTGGCCGCGTGACCCCCTAAGCCTAACCACCTGCTCGCGCGCTGACAGAAGGCCCAAAACCTACCTAGCTTCTACGCGCACCGCGCGACCTCAACGTCGTCCAAAATCCTTCAATGGCGTCTGGTTTCGCAAGAACAAAAGCAATCGCCTAAGAGAAAGAAGTTAACGAAGGAAGACAACAGTAAACAACGCGGAGATTCTTACAAGACAATCGATCGAAATCAAAACCACATTCTTCCACAACTGTCACCGTAGAAAAAACCAATCAAGGTATTTATCTAAAATTGGGAGAGATCAATTTTAATGCTTATCTACTGCAAATACGTATGCGACTATCGAATTCAAAGCAAATAATAACAGCTTCGAGTCATTTCAAGTAGAAATCAAAGACTAAAGCAGTAACTTTTCTGCTTCAATATTGATGATAGCTCATATTTTACGCTACTCAATATAGACGACGGGAAATTCTTAATCCAATATTGGTGACAATATAAATATTAAAAAATCGAACATGATAACAATACTTATGTTGACAAAAAGGTATTACATAATATTTGATGACAGATTGGTTAGAATTTGGTAAATTATGTTTTTGTGATGACAGTTCATCCAACTTAGAATTATTTGATGACAATACATAAGTTTTAAGGTTTCTGTGATGACAATTTGATGATAATGAAAAATAATTGCTCTCAGTTACAAATTTTGTTGATGATGAAAATAATGTGATTAATAGATGGATTTGTTGATGGCAGTAGATAACTGTCATCAACCAATGCATCTATGGTGACAGTGAGAAACTGTCAAAACACTGCATTAGTGATGACAGTTGTAAACTGCCATTAACCCATGCATCTGTTGGGGTTATGGAGCCTGAAGCGAAGGACAGACGCGTAACGGCTCGCACGGTTAGTGGCACGGTCTACAGATCGTGCAGGAACCACATAAGGAAGCTTAAAAGCGAGCACGGTTAATGGCACGGTTTGCTAACCGTGCCGACCCTCAGAATTGCCCTCGAATTAATGGCACGGTCTACGACACGGTTTGCAGACCGTGCAGGACCTTTTTTCGGAGTTGTTTGGGCCGTTTGTACGTGTTGCGTTTTGTGGGCTTTTCTAGGTTTTGCCTGTGTTGCTATTTAAACCCTAGTTGATCAATTGTAATCTTCAAGTCGTTGTAAGTCGTCATCACAATATTGAGAGGAGAAAATACCCTGGCTTGGTAGTGCCTCCAGACGTAGTCAATTCTTGACGAACTGGGTTAACAATTCTTGTGTTCTTTGCTTCGTTTTCTATTCGTTACCGCGTTTGAATCCTAACAGCATCTATGGTGACAATTATTCACTGTCACAAACACTGCATTGGTGATGAAAGTTATAAACTGCCATCAACCAATGCATCTATGCATCACATTAGCCATTAAGTTGACAGTTGATAGGCGTTTGTCGTCGTGACACCTAAACAAATAAAATAATCCTAACAAACCTAAACAAGTAGTAGAGGCAAGCAAGGGTCGAATCCACAGGGAGGAAGTGATCTATCTATTTGTTCGTAAGCATGCAAAGTAACAAAGGGGGTTTTTAGTTATCAAGCAGAGTAACAAAGATGCAAGCTTTTAGAAGAAAGAATAAGAATGATGGGGAAAGTAGTTCTATTAGAACGAGATCCACAATACAGAGATAAGTCGATCATTGAAATCTTATAAATACAAGTTCTTTAACTATTCTTATGGTTGTTCCCACCCTGATCATAAGTACTACCGATTCTCACAGTTGTCGATAGACTTATTACTATGCCAATGATAAAACATGTCAGTCACGCCTGTCACGCGGTACCAGACCGGGGTACTTTACCACCAACAAAGCAATAGAAATGCACACAAGGATATAAGATACATGCAAGTAGAAAGACGTACAAGTACTCACTCCCCTACTTAACATGCAATGATTCTCACTCACAAGTGTACGCTCGGAACCCCTATACGCACAATTGTGTTTGCCACTAGATATGCACTCGGAACCCCTATATGCAATCCTAGCACTATGATAGATGTCGATAAGCCTAGTTAGCAACTCTAGATAAACCAACATAAATCAATAGACAATTTAACCAAGAGAATCAATCCAACATACATAAGAATAAGAACAAAGAATAGAAATCTCACAACATAATGAACTGTATTGCTTCAAACGTCTAGCAGAACAAAGGTGTTTAGTTCTCCATGGGTTGAAAACCCCGGAGGTGGAAAAACTACGAACTAGAAGATGATTCTTCGATGATAGGGAATGGAGGCTGTGGGAATTAGGTTAAATAGAGTTAACCTAAAGCCCAAGATCACAAACCCTAGCTTACAAGGAAATAAAATAATAATAATAATAAAAGGAAAATAATAAAAATCTAGTAACCAAAAGTAAACAACCGAATCCGGGAAATTAATCCCGAAAATCTTGTGCACAACTCCTCTATCAATTCAAGCTCGCGGTGGCCCATTCCACATCAGCAGCTTCAGCACGGCCCAACCTCCAACAGCATCAGCGGCGCGGCACGTTTAATTAATTACTTCGCTTCTTTTCCTCACGAGCGCGCCGCGGGGCGCCAGCTCCCACCGCGGGGCGGTGATTTCCACCACGGGGCGGCATCCTTCTCTGAGACCCATCGCCGGGTCGCGGTGGCTCTGGCGCGGGGCGCCAATTTCTTCTCTCTTCAGCGCCTCTTCTGCTCTTCTTTACTACCAAGTGTTGGTATTCTTCTCCAATAAATTCCAGCAGATCCTTATCATCTCCATCTAAGCTGTAAAACTTTGGATTTCTTCACTTCTCAACTACTCTTCTGGATTACAGACTTAGCCTAAATCTACTCCAAAACTCCATCTAAAATATGTCAATAATCACTAGTTAAGGTGCATGAAATGACACCTATCAAATATCCCCACACTTAGACCTTTACTCGTCCCGAGTAAATCAAAACCAATCATACTCCAATCATCAAACACCAAGGTCTCAGGAAGTGTGAGCAAACATGATACCAGTGACTATAAAAACTCAACAATCAGCTCCAGAGTATCAAAGTAACACGCACAGCACAACAACACAATACAACATAACTCAATAAATCTCAACACCCACACATCCAAGCTAAAAGGAAAGCAGAGTACTTCCCCCAAGCTTATCCCAAACACCATAGAGTGAAACAAAATCTAATCCTATCTCCCATCTATCTTCTTATGCCTCCCAGAGTGACCTACCCGACAATCCTTCTTTGACTCCTCTTCTTATGACGCCTCGCCAAAAATAATGAGAAATCCTAAAATCACTCTTCTTCTTTTTTTCGCTCATTTTGCCAAGGCGCCCTTTCGGGTTTTCACCAAGCCACTCATTTCATTTTTCAATAGATGTACTCACATAAGCTCACATCACTCTTGACCACATATTACCCCAAGCCTAATGCTGGTCCAAGCCACCTACTTATTACCTAGGCCGCCCTTTCGGGTTTTCGACCTATCCCAGGATTTTTAATGTTTGCCTTTTTTCAATTTTTGGCTTTTTTCATTTTTATTCTTTTTTTCTCCTCAACAACGTAGCAAGTATAGAACTCTCCCCCATGCTTAAACATTGCATTGTCCTCAATGTAATGAAAGACAAAAGAATAGAAGCAGAGGGAAAAGCAAAAAATAACTCACAAACGTTGCCAAGCTGCTTGGACACTGTAGGTGATCGCTGACGGTCTTCTCAAGATATGCCCAGGTCTTTGGTGTTGGGCGGGTGTCTTCATCAACTCTATCGTCTTCATTACCGTGCAACCATAGAAAACCACTTTGGTGAATAGTGGTATAGTATAGAAGTCGGGGTCACACGGCCTTCTAGGAACACATGGTGGAGCCCATATGTAATCATGGTGGGGGCTCTAGTGTTCCTCCTCCTCAGCTGTCGAATGTAAGGCCATCATCGTTGCCAAATAATGTGTAGGGCTAAGGTATCCTCCTTGACAACATGATGCGCACCATCTCCATGGGAATTCCGGACAGCTGGCCTTCGGTAGAACCTTTTTTTTTTTTTTTGAATCTCAATTTTTACTCCCCGTTAGGTTTTTTCGGGGCCCTTTATTTATTTATTATTTATTTTTTTCGAATTTTATTATTTATTTATTTTTTTCAGAGAGGGAAAATATACCAGAAATCCACCACGGGGCGGTGAGCTTCACCGCGGGGCGGTGAGAGTCGCCGCGGGGCGGTGGGATGGCTGAGAACACCATCTCTCCATTTACTTTCGTACCTGAAATGTTAGTAACAGGCGAACGAAACAAAGCAAAAACACACTAAAGAAAATGCAAAAATAAAGAATGAAAAGCAAAGAAAAGAAAAACATACCTCGGGTTGCCTCCCGGACAGCGCCTTAGTTATCGTCATGGCTTGACATACCACTCTAAACTCCTCAACTTGGGTTGCTCACAGCAACCAAACTCCTGGGGTCAATGTCAGGGGGATGCGTCTTTGTATACTCCCTGTTGAGCCTTTCCCCCAATCTTGTGCAATTGTTGATGGCTGGATCACTTGTCGTATCCATGAATGCACTTGCCATCTTGAAAAATTGTCTACCCAGCATCTCGGGGGCTGTATGTATGTCCTGCCCCGTATCCAGCATGTAAGAATTCACCACTTGTATCAAGGCCTCCTTCTTGTGTTTCCCCTTTGGCTTCTTCTTGATCATACCCAGCACCTTTAACATTTCCTTGCTGCGAGGGGTGCTGTCTGCCAGATGGACCAAAGGGATGGTTGCCTTGTAGCTACTGAAGGTGTCAAATAAGCCTTTGTCGCTCTCCACCTTTTGGGTGTCCTTCAGAGCCTCAGGGAAGGGTGTAGCGGGGTGCAGCGAGCCAAGTGGGAAGGAGTTGAGACGCACAAACTCATCATAGGCAGCCTCCAGAGGATCGGGGACTGCCTGAGCATCTTCGAGATTAACGGGTGTCTCTGGGGCATCTTCACGGTCACAGCACTCCTCCCCATCGTCGCTCCAATCCTCCTCATATCTCAAAAAGTACTCCTCCTCAGTCAGCACCTCTGGGCGGAAATAAGGATCAACCAAAACCTCATCAACAGAGCTAGGATTTTGGATGCAGGGCCGTGGTGGTCCCACCGCGGGGTGGTGGCCATCGCCGCGGGGCGGTGAGGTCGCGGTGGAGATACTGAGGCACGCCGCCGGGTCGCGGTCAATCTCGTCACGGGGCGGTGAGATAACTCGGACTTCACGCCGGGTCGCGGTGAGAGGTGACGCGGGGCGGTGGGTGACGTCCTCCATCTCATATTCGTCCTCCTCTTCAGCACTAGGAGGAACGTTTTCCCTCGGATTTACTACCGTTTGATATGGTAGACTCCCCGACCTCATTGCTTTGAGCTGTATAATTGACTCTATCAACTGGTTCACCTACCCTACTATTTCCTTGATGCTTGACTCATGGTTCTGCACATGAGTGGTGAACTGTTGAGTCAAGGTCCTGAGCATCTCTTCAGTTGAGTTGCTTGCACGAGAGGAGAAGTGTTGAGTCAAGTTTTTGAGCATCGCTGCAGTGGCAATATTTGGATTGGACTCAGGCGGACTATGCTCATAGGTCGGATTATACTGTTGGTACCCATAACTCGAATTTGGGTGATCTCTCCACCCTGGAGTGTACGAGTAGGAGTATGGGTCATGTCGCAGCTCTCCCCAGAAATCCATATCTGTAACAAAAATCAAAAGGAAAAGCAAAAGTCAGTAGAACGGGTGTGGACCGTAAGATAGGTCCACACCAAAGTAACACACACAAACAAACACACAGAAAAATCAAATCTTGCCTCCCCGGCAACGGCGCCAATTTGATAGGCGTTTATCGTCGTGACACCTAAACAAATAAAATCATCCTAACAAACCTAAACAAGTAGTAGAGGCAAGCAAGGGTCGAATCCACAGGGAGGAAGTGATCTATCTATGTGTTCGTAAGCATGCAAAGTAACAAAGGGGGTTTTTAGTTATCAAGCAGAGTAACAAAGATGCAAGCTTTTAGAAGAAAGAATAAGAATGATGGGAAAGTAGTTCTACTAGAACGAGATCCATAATACAGAGATAAGTCGATCATTGAAATCTTATAAATCCAAGTTCTTTAACTATTCTTATGGTTGTTCCCACCCTGATCTTAAGTACTACCGATTCTCACAGTTGTCGATAGACTTATTACTATGCCAATGATAAAACACGCCAGTCACGCCTGTCACGTGGTACCAGACCGGGGTACTTTACCACCAACAAAGCAATAGCAATGCACACAAGGATATAAGATACATGCAAGTAGAAAGACGTACAAGTACTCACTCCCCTACTTAACATGCAATGATTCTCACTCACAATTGTATGCTCGGAACTCCTATACGCACAATTGTGTTTGCCACTAGATATGCACTCGGAACCCCTATATGCAATCCTAGCACTATGATAGATGTCGATAAGCCTAGTTAGCAACTCTAGATAAACCAACATAAATCAATAGACAATTTAACCAAGAGAATCAATCCAACATACATAAGAATAAGAACAAGGAATAGAAATCTCACAACATAATGAACTGTATTGCTTCAAACGTCTAGCAGAACAAAGGTGTTTAGTTCTCCATGGGTTGAAAACCTCGGAGGTGGAAAAACTACGAACTAGAAGATGATTCTTCGATGATAGGGAATGGATGCTGTGGGAATTAGGTTAAATAGAGTTAACCTAAAGCCCAAGATCACAAACCCTAGCTTACAAGGAAATACAATAATAATAATAATAAAAGGAAAATAATAAAAATCTAGTAACCAAAAGTAAACAACCGAATCCAGGAAATTAATCCCGAAAATCTTGTGCACAACTCCTCTATCAATTCAAGCTCGCGGTGGCCCATTCCACATCAGCAGCTTCAGCACGGCCCAACCTCCAACAGCATCAGCGATGCGGCACGTTTAATTAATTACTTCGCTTCTTTTCCTCACGAGCGCGCCGCGGGGCGCCAGCTCCCACCGCGTGGCGGTGATTTTGGCCGCGGGGCGGCATCCTTCTCTGAGACCCATCGCCGGGTCGCGGTGGCTCTGGCGCGAGGTGCCAATTTCTTCTCTCTTCAGCGCCTCTTCTGCTCTTCTTTACTACCAAGTGTTGGTAGTCTTCTCCAATAAATTCCAGCAGATCCTCATCATCTCCATCTAAGCTGTAAAACTTTGGATTTCTTCACTTCTCAACTACTCTTCTGGAGTACAGACTTAGCCTAAATCTACTCCAAAACTCCATCTAAAATATGTCAATAATCACTAGTTAAGGTGCATGAAATGACACCTATCAACAGTATGATGTATAAATTCTTATTTGCTACTTCAATTGACAACAATAATTACTTAATTACAATTTAATAAGTTCATGATAGTTATTAAGTTGTGATGACAACTTTTTGAACATGAGAATTAGTTAATGGGAATTGCTAAATACTAAAACCATTGTGATGACAATATGATATGAACAATTTGTAAATGATGACAACTTTTTGGTGTTGTGCAGATGGAACTCAAAATTCTTACTATCTGCTATGGAGGGGAGTGGAAGATCAAAGATGGATTTTATGCATATGTTGGAAACATGATCTCAAAGGCTCTCTTATTTGATGACAGTATCTAGATGCAAGCTGATAAGCAACTGATTATTGAGAGATTTAAGATGGATTCAACACCAACTGAAATTACACTCACACATTTGAATCCATTCCAGAAACTGAGAAATTCATACATGGTTGACATAGAGGATGATTTCAAATCTTTCCTAGATATTAATGAGGCACCTCAAGTTTCATGGAGTTTACCATTGTACGTGTCATCAACTAAGACGATGAGTGGGAGTCAACACAATCCTGATAGTGCACACAACAATATAGTCTCTTTGCAATCTTACTATAATTTTCAAGGAAACAGTGACAGTGTTGAAAATGGTGACAGAAGCAAATTGGAAATGGTGCAAAGATCAGAGGAAGATGAAATAAGTCATACTAGAGTAGCTCCTGATTTTCTTCACATATGTAGATTTTTTAGTGAAAACAAGAGCTAAAAGATACGATGAAGAACATGGCAATGCGGGACAACTTTGGATTTAGAGTAAGGAAATCAACACCCCAGCTATATAAAGTCCTATGTGTGGATGTTGACTGCACATGGAGAATACAAGCTACTGTATTAAAGGGAACTGAATTCTTCGAAATAAGAAAATATATCGAAGAACATACTTGCTCCTTCGACGTCAGATGCGCAAACCAATGTAAACCTACATACAAGATGGTGGGAGAGAGATAAAAACAAGGTAACATTAAAAACTTAAAAGCATATGATGTACTGCATATTTTGTAAAAAACAAATTCTCAACTACATCTCTTGTCTTGAACATAGGTATGGAGGTGTCAAAAAGGGACCAAACCCTAAGATGATTTGCAATGATATGAGATGTGAGTTCTATCAGGATGTATGCTATTGGAAAGCACAAGAATGGACACAAAACTTGATAAGAGGAACACCAGAACAAAACTATAGAATGCTCCCCATATACTATCACATGATAAAATAAGTCAACAATGGGACATACACATGCCTTGAGATTGGAAATAATAATCGTTTCAAGTACGTGTTTATTTCAATTGGAGCATCGATTAGAGGGTTTCAAGTAATGAGAAAGGTACAAACCTAAACTTAATTTATGATTGTAGTTGAACCAATACATCTATGGTGACAATGATAAACTGTCACAACAACTGCATTGGTTGATGGCAGTTATAAACTACCATCAACCAATAAATTGTGGCAGTATCTCATTGACACAAACAATGCATTGGTGATGGCAGTAGATAATTGTCATCAGCTAATACATCTATGATGACAGTGAAATACTGTCACCATGCTTGCATTGGTTAATGGCAGTTGAAAACGGCCATCAACATATCAATTGGTGATGCCAGTATATTGGTGATGACAGTAGATAATTGTCATCAACTAATGCATCTATAGTGATAGTGAAATATTGTCACCATACTTGCATTAAACTGCCATCAACCAATCAATTGGTGATGACAGTATATTGGTGATGACAGTAGATAACTTTCATCAACAAAAATATTATGACAGTTGTATCAACCAATAAATTATGCCAGTTTCTCACTATCACAAACAATGCATTGGTGATGGCAGTAGATAACTGTCATCAACTAATGCATCTATGGTGACAGTGAAGTACTTCAACTGCCATCAACCAATCAATTGGTGATGGCAGTAGATAACTGTCATAAATAAAAATATTGCGACAGTTGTATCAACCAATAAATTATGGAAGTTTCTCACTATCACAAACCATGCATTGGTGATGGCAGTAGATAATCGTCATTAACTAATGCATCTATGGTGACAATGACATACTCTCACCATACTTGCATTGGTTGATGGCAGTATATTGGTGATGGCAGTAGATAATTGGCATCAACAAAAATATTATGACAGTTGTATCAACAAATAAATTGTGGTAGTAGATAACTGTCACAAACAATGCATTGGTGATGACATTAGATAATTGTCATCAACTAATGCATTTATGGTGAAAGTGAAATACTATCACCATACTTGACTGCCATCAACCAATCAATTGGTGATGAGAGTGTATTGGTGATGGTAGTGTACTGGTGATGACAATAGATAAATGTCATCAACATAAATATTGTGACAGTTATTCACTATCATCGTATATACATTGGTTGAGGGCAGTTTGCTGTTACAAACAAATTATTATATGACAGTATACACATATAAATAAACTGAATTTTCATTACACTTTATTTTGAAGGTCATCATGGTAGATGGAATACACCTACATGGAAAGTATGGGGGGCATATCTTGATTGTAACTGCACAAGACGGGAACCAACAAATTTACCCTATTGCTTATACTGTGGTGGAGTCTGAGAATGAAAACTCTTGGACATGGTTTTTCCAGCAACTGCACAATGTCTTCCCTTCTTCAACAAAGTTAGTATTTGTCTCTGATAGACACTTGAGCATCGACAAACATGTGGAGTTTGTATACACTACTGTAAAACATGTGATATGCACACGACACCTAAAGCAAAATTTGAAAGCAAGGTTCAAGGAGCGTAGGGTACATAAGTTGTTTACAAAGGCCACTGACAGTTACACACTAAGGGAATTTGAGAAAAAAATTCAGAAAATTTGCAACATCAATGTAGAGATGGGGAGGTACCTATGCAAAGCAAATTTTGAGAAATGGTCAAGAGCACATTGCAAGGGAGACATATACAATATTATGACTACGAATAATTCAAAAACATTAAACGCAGTACTTACAGAAGCTCGATCGTACCAGATTGTTGCCCTCATAGAGTACATCAGAGATATGCTATCCAAATGGTTTAATGAGCGGCAGGGAAACACGGAAAAATATGTGAACAAATTACCACCAAATGTCGTAAAAATACTGGAGGATATATATACGTTGTCAAAGAGATATGAGGTAAAAATGCTGAACTCAGTTCAGTTTCAAGTACTTGGTGGCAACTTCTACGGTGTGGTTGATTTACAGGCAAAAAAATGTAGCTACAAAGTGTTTGATCTGGATCACATGCCATGTGCACATGCAATCGTTGCAATTCAAAATAAAATGTGCAACATATTTGATTTTGTTAGCAAGTACTATCAATATCAGTCGTGGTACACAACATACAAAGAAACAATATATCCAGTGCCTAGAAAACCGGACTATATTATCCCTCAGGATATACTCGACATAGAATGTTATCCACCATTGGTGAGAAAGAAGACTGAAAGGCCAAGAAAAAGGAGGTTGCCTTCCATAGGTGAATTCACAAACACTATCCGCAAGAAATCATTTAGGAGGCCAATCAAGTGCAACAATTGTGGACGTACTGGACACAACAAGACTTCATGTCAGCACAAATCAACAAGCACCAGTTGTGATGTATTGCAAGTTGAATAGCTTTCAACTTAGTAGAGTGAAACAATACATAATACTTATTAAATGCTTTCCATATGCTTTTTATAGACAAAAAATATTGTTTACTTTTGATAATTCATTTAACATTTCAATGGACAAAATGCTTGGATCACTTTTGATATGATTTCATAGACAAGAAAGTGTCATATCTATTAATTCTCGTCATCGTGAATATAATAACAGTGTCAACATAATTCATAATTTGTCATTAATATTTTAAACTATTGTTGACATTAATTTAATTCTCACTGTCACAAAAAATGCATTGTGATGCCATCAACCAATCATTTGTTTTTGTATATTGGTTATCAAATTGTCATCTAATAAATAGAACACATGGAAGTAACAATGACAGTTATCAATCAGTCATAAACAATTTAGAGTAGCTTGTCAACATTAATAACACTGTCATCAACACGGAAAGAGTGTGTCATCAACCAAAATATTGATGACATTAACAGTTTGACATAAAGAAAATCAAACTACTGATCACACTTATAAAAGAAAATGAATGTTGTTGACTGTTATCAAGCCATGAAAAAAACAAAACTGTAAGTTGATGACAGAAAGCAAACTGTCATCAAGCAAACTGTCATCCATAAAACAAATGTTTTGAAGACAGTTTTCAACCTTTCATGTTCTAGTGTTATTAAAATGATATATTGTCATCAAATTGTACGAAGTGTCATCAGCATTATGAAAGAGTTATCAACTATTACAAAAGTTGACATTAACATCAAACATACACAGAAACACAGTGACACTGTTGTAATAAAATAAATAGAAGATTGTATTCGCATGAAAAACAACTAAACTGTCATCAGCATAATATCATTAACAAGCAACTATACAAACTGTCATCGAAATGTAAGAACACAATCACAATGATCCAAAGAGTTACACATAACTTTGTTCAAGAGTAACATCAACACAAAAAGGAAATTGAACAAATGTTTTACAAAACACAGAATTCCAAAAGACGTAAACACAGTTACATATTATTCCTTCTTCTTTGTAGGAGGCAATGGCTTGAAAGTCCAAGTCTGCTTAAACAAGTCAATGCCCATTTTATCTCTATGCGCCTTAATACACTGATCATCCAAATCATCGAGATTACCACCAAATGCAAAAGCTTTAATATATTTTATGGTGTAAACTCCATAATTGCCTTTGTCAAATAAACCAGAAAACATGTAAGACAAAATTGCCTCTGTCAATTGCATCCACAATTCATATCATTACAAACTATAAACAAAAATCCAGAAAACATGTAAAACAAAATGAACAGAGAAAATAAAAACTTTACCCAAGACTATCTTGAAGAAGAGTACCATCTCTAGTCATGGTAAAAACCTCATCAAATGACCCAAAGTGTGAAAATTGGTTCGATTTCTTCATCATAATCGGGAGCAGGGTACATAAAGGCAGTAAGAGTTCTGCAACCTTGGTATCACTATATAGATTGATGTTTGAGTCTAGAACCCTCACATAATGTTTAACCAAATCAATCTCTAAACCCACCCAATGCTTATCAAGAAAGTTGAACGGGTTGTATACCTTCGTAACACCATCAAACCATGACTTCCCATATTTTTTAGGATACATACCAAAAAAATACTCAAGATAGGAGTCTGCAGATGCATCTTCATCATTTTTGAAGTGTTCTAGCATGGCATTATTGAATTTACCATACCAAACCCAATCCATGATGGCTATGTCCTTGAAAGCTTCAGCTTCTTGGGCAATACGCTTCCTCATATGATGATAAGCTTCTGCAATATGCCAGTTTACAAAATAAAAAATGCAACCAGATTCAGAAAATAAAATATGTGTTAAAAAAGCAATGAATAATTACTTACGACATCGTCAAGCCAATTATTCTTGTATATAAGTTTTTTGAAGAAGTCCTTGTCCAGAGAAATATCATAGTCGGAGACGGTAGCCTTGGTATCGATAAAACAATAAAAATTGTCATCAACACTCAAAAATTAAATAAAAAGGAAAAAACATGATAAAACTGTCATCATTCAAATATATATACAGTTGACATTGTACAAAAACAAAGAAGAAGCAAGTTCAAATCATCACCAACTGTGAACAATACCCTAACAACATAACAAGCCAAATAAACAAGAAAGTAATGAATGCAAATTAAAAAGTCATCAAGATGTTAAACTATCAACAAAAGATCAAACTGTCATCAAACTTGCAAAACACTGTCATCACATTACACTAAAATACAAAAAAGCAAAAGAAGGTAGAAAGTTATGAATATATATCAAAAAGGTCATCAAAATGATAAAACTGTCATCAAGTAGTATAAAAACACAGAAGAAGCAAGTTCAAATCATCATTACCAATTGTGACCATTACCCTAAAGACAAAAAAGCCAAAGAAACCAGAAAGTAATGAATGCAAATTAAAAAAGTCATCAAGATGTTAAACTGTGAACAAAAGATCAAACTGTCATCACACTTGCAAAATAATATCATCACATTACAATACAGAAAAAAAAAGACAAAGAAGCTAGAAAGTTATGAATATAATTTCAACTACCATTAGGATGTTAAACTATCAACAACAGATCAAATTGTCATCAAACTTGTAAAACACTGTCATCACATTACACTAAAAGACAAAAAAAACCCCAGAGAAGCTAGAAAGTTATGAAAGTTCAAATTGTCACCAACTGTTAACATCATACTAACACAAAACTACAAAAAAGCCAAAGAATGTAACATTGTCAGCAAGTACAAAACTGTCAACAAAAATTTTAAATGGCAAGAAAAAATACAATATCAACATACCTCCTACGAAACCAATCATTGAACTCTCTACGATCATCATACTCGTAGAAGGAATAAGCCGGTCTTGAAGGCAACGCTTGTTTCTTCTTCCCAGCGGTAAATGGTGAGGTCAAATGAGAACTGATTATTGTCGTCCTCGTGAACTTCCTTAGCTTTTCATTGTCATCAAATGCTTCTTCATTTTCGCTCAATCCTCCAATAACTATTTCTCCTTGGGAGTTAAAAGTGTCAGCATTCAAAACAATAGACTCATGTGCCTCCTGTCCTAATTCAGTTTGAACATTATTGTCATCAATTGAAGTATCTTTAAGGGAGTCAAAAGCGAGCATTCAAAACAATAGACTCATGAGCCTCTTGTCCTAATTTGGCTTGAACATTATTGTCATCAACTGAAGTATCTTTAACTTCAGGATTCAAACTGCCATCAATTACATCTTTTGTATCTTCCGTCACATTGGCATTAGCACCATCTGCCTCCACAATTACTTCTTTTGCAGCTTCGGTCATATTGGCATTAGCACCATGTGCCTCATATACCTCCTCTTTTGAATCATCATTCAAAACAACATTTTCCACCTCAAATGCTTCTTGTGCAGCTTCGCCATCTAGGACATGAGCGTCAGCTGCCCCAGGGGTATCATGATTAGGAGACTTATCCTTTATACTTTCAACAATTTCTTTTTCGATGACAGACATCAACACGCAAGCCTTCTCCAAAACTTTCAAATTGGAAACAAGTGGTTCATCATCATCATTCATCTCATTTCCATTGTCTGTTTGAGAATTACTGATGCCACCACCATGTAATCCTTCCTCAAAATCCTTAGCTTTATTGTCATCATTCAGTGGAGATGAATGCCTAAATTTAATCAAACTCTCAATGTCATATAACTTCTTGGAGAAATAAGAACCCTGCTCATTAAACTTACACTAAAGCTCTTTGATAACACCAAACATAACAACTAATTGCTCCTTTATCTCTTTCGTCCACTATGGCTCATCGTTTGCTTCCTTGGACAATTCTGGCCATATTATTCAAGTTCTCATTCCCAACATCACACTCACCTCCAACCTCATTTCCCATTGTAGGGATATCCATATCAACGCTGTAAGTTTTTTCACTGTCAGAATCAACCACATGATCGTCCTTCGCAAACACATCCTCCTGCTCTTTTTCACCCTCAAATGGCCTATGCAATTTCTGGATGATTTCATCAATCTTTGATGAAACATCATCATTTTCATTGTACGGTATCAACACCTTATCATTGCCGGCTCCATCCTCCACAACCTTTGCAGCTTCTTTGCGTTTTGATACTTCCTTCTCAATGACCTTAATAGTTGGTCGCCTTTGGTATACCCTTTTCTCATTCTCCTTAACAACCTTCTTGTCCTCACCCCTGCGAGGCCTTGTTCTTGAAACAGTCTTATTCTCAGCAACAGGTTTCTTCCTCTTTGATCCAACTTGTTGCTTTTTTTTCTTCTTGTGACAACAACATCACGCACAACATTGCCTTCTTCCCCCTCCTGCTCCTTTGAAAGAGATATCATCCGTTCAAACAACTCATCATATAAGGCATCTACCCTTTCATCTAGGAAACACAAGTGGCGGAACCTTTGATGCTCTTCATAAGGAGGATATTTACAAACCTGCAAACACATCAAATAAAATGAAAACAATAAAAACCTTTGACACCTAGCAACTATAATCCACCAAGTTTTATGACAGTTGCATAAAAGTAAAAAACTATAATCAATCGTAGCATAAAAACATTTTAATGACAGTTATAAATAAAACTTTGATGGCAGTTACATGAAAGTAAGAAACTGTCACCAACTGATGACAAAAAATAACTTCGTGATACTTACCAACTATCATCAATGACAATAAGAAACTAACATTAAAAATAAATTGGTGACAGTTAAAAACTGTCATTAAATGACTTGATGACAACTAGAAATTGTCATCAATAAAACCATGATGATAATTAGATGACAGTTACAAACTATCAAACATAATATCTTATTCAGGATTTGATGACAGTTAAAAACAGTGAACAATCATATCTTAATTGAGAAACAATAAAAAAACATATCAATTTGATTTCCTCGTCCTCGATGAAGTTACGAATGGTATGAAACCATACATTCTTCGGATTTGCACTGTACTGCCGAATACAATACGGAATATTTCTAATACCATTGCTTGCACAACCCACAACATGGTGAAATTGTGGGAATAATTCTAGAATCCATACCTGTCATCAAGGAAATATAAACAATTAATAGAACAATAAAGATAACAAGACAGAAACCACATAAAAATAGCAAAAAACTATACCTGGAAAGCAAGAGGGAACCCATACAAATTATAACCAATCCTTTCATCAAACTTTTCTACGCTTTTCTATTCACGTACTATCCTACTCACCTTCAAAAGGAACTCTAAAGTTAACGAATACACTACCCTACCCCAAGGATATTTAGAAAACCGTTACATATCAGTTGACAACTTAAAGTACTCATCTCTAGCAATAGTATGACGTTGAGGCAACAAAACAGTCTCAACAACAAGCAAATGTGCAAGCTTCATCTTCTTCTCACGATCAACCTCAATAGCAAGCCTAGCAGTGAGATCATCTATTGTACATGGATCTGACCCAAGGTACTCCTCAATGTCAACATCAGGCACCTCATAACCTGACATTTCACCACAATTCAAACCAGTGACTGTAGCAAATTTAGCAATCCAGAAGCGGCATACGTTACCATCAACGTTAAACTACATCTCATGACTCTTCTCAGTTTTCACCTCATGAAGAAGGAAGTAATGCACTAATTGAGCACAAAACTTCATACCATCTCCCCATGTAATAATAGGGCCATCACATAGACGCATAAAATCATTGGCATGAAGAAGTTCCTCAATAAGTTTCATGACCTCCATCCGCGTGTAATAGTTACACTTGCATGGAGCATGTAGCTCTTTTGCAACAATAAACTTACAACTGCTTGCATCCATGGCCTGTCAACAGATAAAAATAAAATAAAAGTTGTCATCACAAAAACTAGTGTGTAATCACACTTGAATAACACTGACACCACACTACTACTACTATTGTTATCACACATATTAATGAGTAGTCAAACCTCATAAACATTGTCATCAAATTAACAAGCAAACAAAAACATAAACAATTGCAAAACACTATCATCACACTTGTAAAACACTGTCATCACATTATTACTACTGCAAATCACACATACTAATGTGTAAACAATTACAAAACATTGTCACCATTTTACTACTACTGTCATCACACAAACTAGTGTGTAATCACACTTGAATAAAACTGTCACCACACTACTACTACTATCATCATACATATTAATGAGTAGTCAAACCTCATAAACATTATGATCAAATTAACAAGCAAACAAGAACATAAACACTGTTATTGAAAATGTCATTACATAAATATTGTCATCAATATTAACAAGTAAACAAGAACATAAACAATTGCAAAACACTATCACCACACTTGTAAAGCACTATCATCACATTATTACTATTGCAAATCACACATACTAATGTGTAAACAATTACAAAATATCGTCACCATTTAATTGCTAATGTCATCACACATACTAGTGTGTAATCACACTTGAATAAAACTTTCACCACACTACTACTACTACTGTCATCACACATATTAATGACTAGTCAAACCTCATAAACATTGTCATCAAATTACCAAAATGAAAAACACTGTCAGCACAAATGTGTAATCAAAACATGTAAAGTATTGTCATCACACGACTAGTATTGTAATGACACATGCAAGTAACAATCTCACCACACTATTATTGTCACCAATAAATCTCATAAAAACATTATTTGGTGACAGTTGTATATTGTCACAAATAACTTCACTATCACCATTTAACTGCTACTGTCATCACACAAACTAGTATGTAATCACACTTGAATAAAACTGTCACCACACTACTACTATTGCCATCACATATATATTAATGACTAGTCAAACCTCATAAACATTGTCATCAAATTACCAAAATGAAAAACATTGTGAGCACGCATGTGTAATAAAAATATGTAAAGCACTATCATCACACGACTAGTATTGTAATGACACATGCAAGTAACAATCTCACCACACTATTACTATAGAAATCGATAAAGCTCATAAAAATATTATTTGGTGACAGTTGAATACTATCACAAATAACTACTTGATGAAAATCAAGTAAAACGAAAAACTTACGAGGAAAATCACAACATATACAACAACAATCAGGAAAATCACAACATCTACAAAAACATATACAAACAAGTAAAAACGAAACGAGCAAACAAACATCTACAACAACAAACCCTAGAAAGAATAAAAAATCAGGGAAAAAAAGCAGAGGAAGACTTACGAAATCAATAGAGAGACGACGAAGGACGACAGAAACGACCAACCAAACCGACGACGAAGAGAGAGAGAGAGAGAGAGAGAGAGAGAGAGAGAGAGAGAGAGAGAGAGAGAGAGAGACGACGACGACGACGACGACGACGACGACGACGGCGACAAAGACGAAGGATGAAGACAATGACAGTTTGTCTGAGAGAGAGAGAGAGCGATCAAGCGGTTTTTTATGCGAGATGTTTTTGAAGGGAGGAGAGAGAAATTCTAAATGAGGGAGTTTATAATGGGGGTAATTTGCAAAGAAACTAGTAAGGGGGTAGTTATCAACTATTAACTAAACAATGGGGCAATGGGCCGCATTGTTTCTTATAGTTATGATGATGGGCCGGTATACCTTTAAATAGGTGAAGTGGAAAAAGTGGTTGATACTACAAATGTTGTTATAGATGTTATGAGGCAAATCCTTGTAAGTTGTAACGACTAATGAAATATGGATGGTAAAGTAACATTGGGTATTTGAAAGTGATGGATTAAGTTGTTAACTATTTAATATTAGTTTCACGTACCGTTAAATGTTACGAGGATATATATATATATATAGGGAGAGCTTCATGTGAGGAGCACCCTTAGGGTGAAACGTGAGGAGCATTTTAGACTATTCATTTTAATATTACCATACACCCTACCACACTCAATCCCGGTCAATGGTCAGCATTGACCGGTCAACGGTCAGTGTTGACCGGTCAACGGTCAGCGTTGACCGGTCAAAGGCCAGTTTTTTTTTTTTTTTAAATTATTTTTTTTCTTAAAAAAAATTTAATTTTTATACACGTTTTCGTTATAAAATTTGTATGAAAAGAATTGAACAATTTGTTCTTAAAGTTGAACAATTGTATGTTTAAAGTTGCACAATTAAAATTCGAACAATATTAAAGTTGAACAATTGTACATGAAAAGTTGAACTATTGTATCTTAAAGTTGAACAATTTTTTTTTATAGTTCGACAACTGTGTTCGCTATATATATAAATTTGAACAATTGTCTCTTAATGTTGAACAATTTTATTTTTTATAAGTTTTTTAGTTGTACATGGCCGTTTTTGCCATTTTTTATTTTCCTACACATTTATGATTTAGGGTTTATGTTTTGAACATTTTTTAGTTGTATTATGTTTATATTACATTATAAACAAAACTTCAAGTTTATTTGACAATTGTTAAAATATTAATGAAGTATTGTCTAATCTATCTTTTGTTATAAGTTTGAATTTTCATGCAATTTAAATTGTTCTACTTTTCTGGTTCAGTTGTTTAACTTTATATATTGTTAAAAAAGTTGTTCAACTTGTATGATACAATTGTTAAATTTTCTTGGTATAATTGTTAAACTTTATATATTGTTCAAATAATATTGTTCAACTTTCAACATACAATTGTTCAAATTTAATAAGAAAATGTTCAATTTTTTAATTAAAATTTTATGATAAAAATGTGTAGAAAAACAATAAAAAAAGAAGAAAAAAACTCGCCCAAAAAATATTGTTCAACTTTAAGATACAATTGTTCAACTTTGTTTGTACAATTGTTCAACTTTATATATTGTTCAAAAAACATTGTTCAACTTTTAACATACAATTGTTCAAATTTATTAAGGAATTGTTCAAATTTTTTTATTATAATTTTATGATAAAAATGTGTAGAAAAACAAGGGAAAAAAGGAAGAAAAAAATTTGCCCAAAAAAAATAAAAATAAAATCTGCTTAATGAAACAGTCGTCTAACCATAAAAATAAAAAATTTCAACTTTAAGATACAATTGTTCAACTTTGGTATAATTGTTAAAATTTATATATTATTCAAAATATATTGTTCAACTTTTAACATACAATTGTTCAAATTTAATAAGTAATTGTTCAACTTTTGTAATTAAAATTTTATGATAAAAACGTGTATAAAAACAATAAAAAAAATGAAGGAAAAAACTTGCCCAAAAAAAATAAAAAATAAAAATTGCTTAGTGAAACAGTCGTCTAACCATAAAAATGAAATTGTTCAACTTTAAGATACAATTGTTCAACTTGTTTGTACAATTGTTCAACTTTATATATTGTTCAAAAAACTTTGTTCAAATTTTAATATATAATTGTTCAAGTTTAATAAGGAATTGTTCAACTTTTTTAATTACAATTTTATGATAAAAACGTGTAGAAAAACAAAAAAAAAATTACAAAAATAATTTTTTTATTTAAAAAAAAATTAAAAAAAAATCCGGACAAAAATCAGTTTGACCGGTCAACGTTGACCGTTGACTGGTCAACGCTGACCATTGACCGGTCAATGGTCAGATGTTGACCATGGGGTGTGATTGTGTGTGAGAGGGTGTATGTTTGCTATGATGGATGTTCCATCATAGCCTTCCATTGTCCCAAAATGATTGGCTCTCATTCCTCCTCACGTTGCACCGTAAGCATCCGTTTCACCGGAACCTGACTATATATATATATATATAAAAACATACTGTACAAGATTTTATATGTACTTACTTTTTTTTAGCAGTTATCTGTACTTACTATTCTTAAGAGAAACTAGAGAATTTCAATCCAACTAAGAGAGCGTTGGAACGATGATGTCCCTCTAATTTTGATGATGATAAATCTTATTACACTTGATGGTTTAATTGTGACTGTGAGTTTCATGAACAATTCGAAAGACAAGGAACAATGAAAACCATGTGAATAATCAAAATAGGATATGCAAGGAACATCGAAGTCAACAATGGAACAACGCATCTGCGCAAACTGAGAGGTTGAGACGCGCGTTGATGAGAAGGAAAATACAAGGGAACATCGCCAAGGAACGATGAGACGCGCGTGCTGTTAGCCTTGCCAAATCTTCTAATTTTGGAAAGAGATCTTCAGAAACGTCTTGGGCCGCATAGGACAAGTTTGTTGAAGATTTAGTTGTTAGAAAAGATTGTTTAGGAATATTTTATTTGATTTCCTTAAGTGAAACTAGGGTAAATCAATAGAGTATTTTGAAGACTATAAATATGGGAAGAAGTGACCATCATTGGACACACACGCAATGCAGAATTTCCAGAGTTAGAGCATTCAGAGAAGAAGTAGAAGGAAGAGAAGAAACACTTGTAAGTACGATAAGGTGGAAACCAGTTTGGGTAAGAAGCTGAAAGCAATAAGGTCCGACCATGGAACGAAGTTTGATAACTCTATGTTTCTCAATTTCTGTAAGGAACATGGAATTTCGCATGATTTCTCCGCGCCTAGGACACCACATCAGAATGGGGTTGTGGAACCAAAGAATCGAACCTTGGAAGACATGGCTAGGACTCTCTTCATTGCAAGCAGTCTTTCATGAATCTTCTGGGCTAAAGCTATCAACACCGCATGATATATCCTCAATTGTGCTATGTTGCGTCCTTTATTGAGAAAAACTGCTTATGAACTAATAAGGGATCGCAAGCCCAATATTTCCCACTTGCGTGCTTTTGGATGCATGTGTTACATTCACAATAACATGAAGGATAACTTGGGAAAGTTTGACCCACTGATAAGCACTACTTTGTAGGGCTTAAGTAAGAGTCTTTAGAGGGTTTATTGGTGCCATTCGGGTAGATCTAGGCACATTCATGTGCAAGGCGTTTGGAGGTGAAGTTTAGTGTTTATGGAGGTGTTTGAGTGATTTTGGATATCTAGGAGACACCGAAGAAGGAAGCCACCAAGGAAAGACGCCAAAGGAGTGAAGAGACGAGTTGAGGAGCGGTGCGAGAGATCGCAAGGAAGAGCCATAGACGAGGAGACGTTCTGGAGCCTTGCCGCACCCGCGCCGAAGGCCACCGCCGCCAGCGGTGGAAGGAGCAGAAAGAAGACAAGCTACTGGATAATGGCCGCACCCAGCGCCAGCCTCACCGCACCCGCGGCGAGATCGTCAGAGAACTGGAGTTTCTGTTAAATGGCCGCACCCGGCGGTGGAGCCACCGCACCCGCGGTGGAGACGCTCTGAAAGTCTTTTACGAGTTTTTATTTCCCGTTTTATTTTATTTCCGATACTTTGTTTCCAAGTTTGTTATTTTCTTTTCTTTATTTCCTTAGTATTTAAGTTAGGTTTAAGACTCTTTTAGAGGGGAATCTATTCTCTAACCCTAGTTGCCACCTTTCTACGTTTTTCTCACAAACCCTAATGGAGAACTAAACCTCCATTGTTGCACTTGACAGTTTGAAGCCAGCAATTGATTGGTTGTGAGTTTTCTACTCTTGTTCGTTTTCCTATCTAGTTGTATTAATTCTCTTGTGCTTGATTGATTATTGGTTTATGTTGATTTATCTAGATTGATCACCTAGGTTTATTGATATCTTCCTAATTGCTAGGACTTGTGATTCCGGGTTCGGGTTGCATATCTAGTAGCGAACACGATTGTGCGTATAGGGGATCCGAGCGCATAATTGTGAGAGAGAGTTAATTGCATGCTTATAGTAACGGGTTGTTTCTATTGCATGTGTCTTGTTAATCCTTGGTTGAATGCTATTGCTTTATTGAGTTCTAAAGGTTTTCGGATTTGATTTAGTAATAAGTACTATTAGGGCTGGTAGAACTAATAGTTATCTAAGATCGGGATAAGAACAACTATAGGAAAGTTGAGAACTTGAGATTGATAGAATTCCGTGATCGACCTATCTATTGTTGTGTGGATCTCTGTTGAGTGTGGCGCTTTTTCCCTTATTATTTACAACCATTATTTGCGGACTGTTTATTTGCTTTCTTATTGCTTGTTACGAAACACAAACAAACACCCCCCCTAGTTCCTAGTTGGTAATAACGAATTGCACAAATTGATAACCTGACTCTCTGTGGGATCGACCCTGTCTTGCTTACTATACTACTTAGTAGGTATTTTGGGATTTATTTGATAGGCATCACGACTTTAGCCCTGTCAAATTTGGCGCCGTTGCCGGGGAGTCAAATTTTCTATTTTTGTGATTTGTTTGTTACTAACCCTTGGTGTGAATCTATCTTATGGTCCACACTCGTGCTACTAATTCACCGCTTCTTGATTTTGATCCAGAGATTGAGAGAACTCTTTCACAGGGTCGCAGAGTGAACCGTACTTTGGTTTTTGACAACCCTGCATTCGAGATGGGTGACGATGATAGAACGTTGAGACAGTTGACTGCACCGAACCTGCAGCAGCAACCCCTGGCTGTGGTGATCCCTGCTATGGGAGAGAACATGAACTTTGAGTTAAAGCCGGGGCTGATTCATTTGCTCCCAACTTTCCATGGACTGGCTGGAGAGGACCCAATCAAGCATTTGGGTAAATTCCACACAGTCTGCATGAGCATGAAACCGGCAAATGTTACTGAGGAGCAGATAAAGATGAGAGCTTTTGGGTTCACCTTGAAGGACACTGTTGATGACTGGTATTACCATCTTCCTACTGGGAGCATTGACACGTGGACCAAGCTACACAAGGCTTTTCTTGAGAAGTATTTCCCTGCAAAGAAGGCAAACAGTTTAAAGAAAGCTATTAGCAACATTGAGCAGGAAGCTGATGAGAGCCTTTATGATTATTATGAGCGGTTCAAGAGACTTTGCTCAAGCTGTCCATTCCATGGGTATTCCAACCAAGACCTGGTGCTTCATCTCTACAATGGGCTGCTCGACAATGAGAGGAGGATGGTTGACGCTGCATGTGGTGGCAATATTCTCAACACAACACCGGCAGCTGCTATGGAGAAGATTCAGGAGATGGCAGAGGGCATGAGAAATTTCAGTACATTTTCTACCAAAAGAGGAGTCAATGCTGCTGACTCTAGTCGCTCTTCGTATGCCAATGATATTGCTGAGTTGAAGGACATGGTGAGGAGACTTACGCTGCAAGGAACTCCTCAATAACTAAAAGCGTGTGGGGTCTGTGCCGATCAATTCCACCCTACCGACGCTTGTCCTCAACTACAAGATGATGCACCCGCTGAAGTAAACGCTGTAGGAGGTTATGGCAATCCAAGACCTCGGCATGATCCCTACTCCAACACGTACAATCCGGGATGGAGAGACCACCCAAATTTCAGATGGAGGGATCAACCGAATCAACAACAACAACCTCAGTTTCAACCACAACAACAGCAAAGGCCGGCCTATGTACCAAGGCCGCAAGCACCACAACCCAATGCGTCTCCTTCAACTGAAGATATGCTCAAAACACTGACGCATCACTTCGCCACTCACGTCCAAGCTACGACGTCGAGTATTAAGAATCTGGAGACACAGATGGGACAGATGGCTGAAGCGATTACAAGGATTGATCAGCGGAATTCGGGGAATCTACCATCTCAAACGGTAGTGAACTCGAAGGAAAACATTAGCGCTGTAACCCTAAGAAGTGGGAAGCAATTGCATGTCGGTCCGAGTGCTGAAGAGGACGACTCAGAGAAAGAGAGTATTCTGGAGAATGACCGCACCCAGCGGCAAGGTGGCCGCACCCGCGGCGAGCACGAACTGGAACAACAGAAAGTTTCTATAAATCAGCCGCACCCGGCGGTGGAACTTGCCGCACCCGCGGCAAGCGGTGATTTTTCTCGAGAAATTTCTGGGAGTCTGCCGCACCCGGCGGTGACGTCTCACCGCACCCGCGGTGAGTCTTCTGGGACTGCTAATGAGCCTTATGTCGACGATTACGTTCGTCCATACTTCCCTTCTCTCGGTTCCGAGAAGCCACCCGCCCCTTTTCCAGAGGCGCTCAAGGAGAGAAGGGTAGTTGATGACAAGGACCTCTTTGAGACATTCAGCAAGTGCGAGGTCAACATCCCATTGCTCAAGCTAGTGAAGAGCATCCCCAAGTATGCTCGGTTCTTGAAGGAGCTTTGCACGATAAAGAGGAACCAAAAGCTGAAGGGCAAACAAAAGGTCAAGGTGAGCGAGCGCGTCTCTGCAGTGTTCCAACGTCGTATGCCCAAGAAGTGCACCGATCCAGGTATGGTGAGCATTCCCTGTGTTATAGGTGATACTAAATTTGATAGAGCTATGCTTGATCTAGGAGCTTCTATTAATGTGTTGCCTTTCTCTCTCTATAAATCTCTTGGATTGGGACCTTTGCATGAAACAAGAATTGTTGTGCAACTTGCTGATAGGTCTAGTGTTTACCCTAAGGGGGTAGTTGAGGATGTTTTGGTCATGGTTGACAATTTGATATTCCCTGCTGATTTCTTTGTCCTAGATATGGAACATGATGAGCATGCGGCCCCTATTCTGCTAGGAAGGCCTTTCTTAAAAACTGCTAGGACTAAGATAGATTATGTAAGTGGGACACTTACTATGGAATTCGATGGGGAGGTGGTTCAATTCAACATTTATGATGCTATAAAACACCCTATTGATAACCATTCTTTGTGCTCTATTGATGTGATTGAACCCATTGTACAAGATGTATTTGATATTTCTGGTATTGATGAGTTGCAATCTATTATTGAGAATGACATAGATGAGTTCCACACGGAATATGATTTGTCAACTAACATGCAGGCAGTCTTATCTCAGATAGAGGTGAACGGTAAGCTTCCTATTGAACCTTTGGGCATTGGCCCCACCTTGCTAACACCGTGCGAGAATCTCGTTCCTTCTGTTGTGCAGGCTCCCGAGAGTGAACTCAAGCAACTCCCGGATCACCTCAAGTACGCTTTTCTTGGAGTCAACGACACTTTGCCAGTCATTGTGTCTAGTAAGCTTTCAAAGGAGCAAGAGGAGAAGCTAGTGGAGATCTTGAAGGAGCACAAGACTGCGCTGGGATGGACCATTGCCGATATCAAAGGGATTAGTCCCTCAACATGTATGCATCGGATCCTCCTAGAAGATGACGCCAAGCCGTCCAGACAACCATAGAGGAGATTGAACCCACCTATGATGGAGGTGGTGAAGAAGGAGGTGCTGAAACTCCTTCAAGCGGACATGATCTTCCCTATTTCCGACAGTCGTTAGGTCAGCCCCACTCAGGTTGTTCCCAAGAAGGGAGGTATTACAGTGTTTGAGAACCAACAAGGAGAGTTGGTCCCTACAAGGACGGTGACGGGCTGGAGAGTTTGCATTGATTACCGCAAGCTGAACGCGGTAACTCGAAAGGATCACTTCCCTTTGCCATTCATCGATCAAATGCTAGAACGCCTTGCTGGGCGCCCCTACTACTGCTTTCTAGATGGATATTCAGGATACTTCCAGGTGGCCATAGAGCCAGAAGACCAAGAGAAGACTACCTTTACATGTCCTTTTGGCACTTTTGCATACCGCAAAATGCCTTTTGGATTATGTAACGCACCCGGTACTTTTCAACGATGTATGGTTAGTATCTTCTCTGAGTATATTGAGAATTTTATTGAGGTATTCATGGATGATTTTACGGTACATGGGGATAGCTTTGATAAAT
Organism: Rheum nobile; assembly: GCA_027886185.1. Classification (NCBI taxonomy): domain Eukaryota; kingdom Viridiplantae; phylum Streptophyta; class Magnoliopsida; order Caryophyllales; family Polygonaceae; genus Rheum; species Rheum nobile. The sequence continues at coordinate 9,806,104 of WOAB01000040.1, forward strand.
GTTTGGACCATTTGACACTTGTGCTTAAAAGATGTGTTGAAACTAACTTAGTTTTAAATTCTGAAAAGTGTCATTTTATGGTTGAACAAGGGATTGTGTTAGGTCATATTGTCTCTGCTAAGGGTATTGAGGTCGATAAGGCGAAGATTGATGTAATTCAGTCTTTGCCTTATCCTACTAATGTGCGTGAAGTTCGTTCCTTCCTAGGCCATATAGGTTTCTATCGCAGGTTTATCAAGGACTTTTCCAAGATCTCATCACCCTTGTGCGAGCTGCTGAAGAAAGAGGTGACATTTGATTTGAATGAGGAGTGCAAGAGGGCGTTTGATTGCTTGAAAGAACGCCTGACAAGTGCACCAATCATCCAAGCACCGGACTGGTCAAAACCGTTCGAGATCATGTGTGATGCCAGCGATTATGCAGTTGGAGCAGTTTTGGGACAGAAAGAGGGAAGAGCCTCTCATGTGATTCACTATGCGTCCATGACTCTGAATGGCGCACAAAGAAACTACTCCACTACTGAGAAGGAGATGCTGGCTGTGGTGTTTGTTTTGGAGAAATTCAGGCAATATCTTTTGGGAGTGAAGGTGATTATATACACGGATCACGCCGCCCTTCGTTATCTAATGACAAAGAAGGAGGCGAAGCCGCGATTGATTCGATGGGTTCTCCTGCTGAGTGAGTTCGATGTGGAGATACGGGACAAGAAAGGAGCGGAGAACTTGGTGGCGGATCATTTGAGTAGGTTGGTGAACGAGAAGGACAAGCCCGGGAAGCAAACTCCCATCCATGGAAACTTCCCGGACGACACCCTTTTTCGAGTGGATATTCTGGAACAACACCGCAACCGGCGGCAAGACAACCGCACCCGTGGCGGGGAGACAGAACCACAAGCCCAAGTTTCTGCTATTTGGCCGCACCCGGCGGTGTCACTTGGCGCACCCGCGGCGAGTGGTGATTTTTCTAGCGAGTTTTCTGTTATTTGGCCGCACCCGGCGGTGACATATACCGCACCCGCGGCGAGAGAGATAGATCGAGATTTTTGTGCTGTGAGCGCCTCTTCGCTCGAGGCGTACTTCCACAGGTCCGTTCTCGGGATTCGGTCCTTCCGGCCATGGTACGCCGACATCGTGAACTACTTGGTTCGTGGGGAATTTCCCCCGGATCATACCAAGGCGCAACGGGAGAAGGTGCGGAAAGAAGCTCGGTACTACATCTAGGACGATCCTTATCTCTAGAGACACTGTGTCGATCAGGTAATCCGTCGATGTGTTCCGGATAACGAGGTATAATCTGTCCTTAGCTTTTGTCATTCTGAAGCATGTGGGGGTCATTTTGGTGCGAATAAGACTGCTAGAAAAGTATTAGATGCAGGTTTCTATTAGCCCCACATTTTTAGGGATGCCTTTGCGTTTTGCAAAGTTTGTGATAGATGTCAGAGGATGGGGAATATTTCTAGGAGGAATGAGATGCCTCAGTCTTCTTTGATTTTTTGTGAGGTCTTTGATGTGTGGGGTATTGATTTTATGGGACCCTTTCCTAGTTCTTATGGGAACCTATATATTTTGCTTGCGGTGGACTACGTTTCCAAGTGGGTGGAAGCGAAGGCCACCAAGACTGATGATTCTAAAGTTGTGGCAGGTTTCTTGAAAGAGAACATTTTTTCCAGGTTTGGGATCCCCAAGGCTTTGATTAGTGATCGGGGAACCCATTTCTGCAACAAGACCGTGACCGCCCTGCTGAAGAAATATCATGTCACACAGAAGGTTTCCACTGCCTATCATCCACAAACCAATGGGCAGGCTGAGGTGTCCAATAGAGAGATCAAGACGATTCTTGAAAAGACAGTGGCACCCAATAGGAAGGACTGGAGTTTGAGGCTGAACGATGCATTGTGGGCTTACCGCACTGCCTACAAGACTCCAATTGGGATGTCTCCTTTCCGGCTCGTATTTGGCAAAGCTTGCCATCTACCTGTGGAGCTGGAACACAAGGCATGGTGGGCGGTGAAGAAGTGCAACATGCATATTGATGAGGTAGGAGAGTTTCGCAAGCTTCAGCTGCAAGAGTTGGAGGAGTTACGCCTTGACGCATACGACAACGCTGTCATCTATAAGGCGAAAACCAAGGCATGGCATGACAAGAATATCTTGCGAAAGGACTTCCACCCCGGTGATAAAGTCCTTTTGTTTCAATCTCGCCTGAAACTCTTTTCGGGAAATCTGAGGTCGAAGTGGATAGGACCATATATTATCGCAGAGGTCTACCCACATGGCGCCGTTGACCTAATCGAGCCGACAACCCAGAAGACATTCAAGGTCAATGGTCAAAGGTTAAAACCTTACCATGAGGGTTTTCCCACTGAGGCGATTGATGAGATGGCTCTAGAGGAGCCAAGTGCTGAAAATGAATAGACGAGAGTCTACGTCGAGCCAATGACGTGAACCAAGGCGCTGCTCGGGAGGCAACCCGAGGTATTGCTTTCTTTCCTTTTCTTTTGTCTTTTCATCTTTCAGAGCTTAGTTAGGTAGTGCTTTCTTTCTTTTCGATTTCGCCTGCGAACTAACTTGCAGGTTCGAAGAATAAGACGAATGGAGTTCTTGGAGGCCCACCGCACCCGGCGGCCACATTACCGCACCCGCGGCAAGCCCCCTGTAGCACCGTAAAAAAAAAAAAAATATTTGGGCCCCGGCCGGTACTACCTCCTTCCTCTCCTTCTCTAACCTAACCCCTCTCCCTCACCTCTCTTCCTCACAATCCCCCTCACGACCCTCCCTTTGCCTCCTCTCAACCCAAAATTCCCCCACACCCCAAACACCCACCAAATCCACACCTTTCTCGTCCAAATCTCGCCATTGCCTCCACATACCCGTAATCTCGCAGCAAATCCAACCTTTCTCACCAAAAACCCCATCTCCAAACCATACCTTCAACCCCAAAACCATAACACCGCACCCCCCAAGATCCACCGCACCCGCGACGGATCTGAACCACCCAAGCCAAATCAACCCTCCCCAAGCCGAGACCCAACCCCTAGACCCAACCCCGGCTCGTGGAAGGCGAAGGAAATTCAAGGAAGCCATTTTCGCTCGCTCAAAAAATTGCCCAGACGCACCGCACCCGGCGGCATCTCTCTCACCGCACCCGCGGCGAGACTACCAGTGCCTGTTTTCTGTTATTTGGCCGCACCCGGCGCCGCCCTCACCGCACCCGCGGCAGACCCCCAGCAGCTTTTCCGTCTTCGTTTCGTGAGTCCTCCTTTGCCTCTTGCTCTCTACATCGTTAATTCATAGCATGTCGAGATCGAGGAGAGTCGGGATGACCGATACAGAGAAGGAGAAATTGGTGATTGTCAATAAGCGGGCTGTGGTCCCGACTAAGTTCCTGGATAGGGGAACTCTTGAGGCTCTAGGGCTACTCGATTGCACGCAGATGTGTCTGGAGAAGATGGGCCTGGGGGGTTTTGTTGATGTGTCTGCCCCCACATTCGAGACTCTGTCGAGGCCTTTCATCTCCACGTTTAGACTCACCATGGATGGTGAGAATCTTGTCTCGATCGCATTCAAGTATAAGGGGAAAGAGTACTCGGTAGACGCTGAGCAGGCGAGGGCTGCTATCGGGGTAACTAGGCCCCCCACTGATGAGTGGATGAAGGGAACGAGCAAGGCCGCTCTGGTTGACTTCTGGGTGGGAGCCACTGGGCAGACATACCACGTGGGTGACGAATACAGTAACAAGTTTACTCACCCATGTCTGCGACTGCTCCATAAGTTGATTATGGGGACGCTACTGGGACACAAGGAGGACAACAAGGTCCCCCTGAAGGACCTCCACTGGCTATACTGTGCCTTGCCCCAGGCTACATTTGTCCCGGACTGGCTGAATCTCATCCTCGAGGCCCTCCGGAGGATCCGCCAGGGAGAGAGGCGGGACATTGTTCAGGGTGGTTTGATCACCCGTATTGCTGAGACAGCCCTCCAGGTGGAGGATAGCGAAGAGCCCATCATCTCGCACGTGTTCGACGTCACCCGACTGAGGGCGAATCACATGTTGTGGGTGACGAGGAAGCAGACATTCTGGTGCTCCTACTCTGACAGGAGCCACCTCATGTTCCTCCCGAGAGAGATCCCATACAGCTCCACATACAGAGGGTGGTACATGCATCCCGACCCCACCCCAACTCCATTGGGGACGGTTGCGGCAGATTTTGTGGACGAGGGGGCCAAGCCTCGACAGAGGAGGAGAGCTGCTGGTAGCTCGAGCCAGGCCCCTGCTGCGGCTGAGGATGAGGAGATGGACGCTGCTGGCCCGGATGCCCCACCTATGGACCCATGGCAGGATATGATGTATCGCCAGATGGAGGCGATGAGTCTGCAGCAGCAGACTTGGCAGCAGGGCTTTGACAGCCGTTTTGACGGGTTCCAGAGCCAGGCCTTCTAGCGGTTGGACAGGCAGGACGAGAGGTTGGAGCAGATGGATGAGCGGCTCCAGAGGATAGGGGAGCAGCAGACACAGTATTTCGGCCAGTACCCTTGGCCGCAGGGCCCACCACCGCAGTGAGTTTACCTTCTTTTCCCCCCTTTATTATGATTGTCTTCTATTTACACATTGAGGACAATGCGCACTTCAAGCATGGGGGAGGGAGTAGATTCATTACTTATCGTTATGTACAGTTTCAGTTTTCACTCTGTGTGTTTTTGTATAGTTTTCGGATTCTGCATTGCATTCTTTTTTCTAAAAAAAAAAAAAAAAAAAACGAAAAAGCCAAAAAGATGAGAAAAGGCAGAGAAAATCCTGGGATGAGTTGAAAACCCGAAAGGGCAACTCAGGTAATAAGCAGGTGACCCGGACCAGTGCTAGACTGGGGTAATATGAGGTCAAGAGTGACGTGAGCTTATGTGAGCACATCTATGAAAAAAATATGAGTGGCTTGGTGAAAACCCGAAAGGGCGCCTTGGCAAAATGAGCGAAAAAGAAGAAGAATGATTTTAGGATTTCTCTTTATTCTTGGCGAGGCGTCATAAGAAGAGGAGTCAAAGAAGGATTGTCGGGTAGGTCACTCTGGGAGGCATAAGGAGTCATAGATGGAGGCTAGGATTAGAGGTCACTCACACTATTGGATGTCCGGGTTAAGCTTGGGAGAAGTACTCTGCTTGCCCCCAGGTTTGTTGATGATGAGGATGTGTTGTAGATGAGATTGGCGCCAGGAGTTTGGCATGGGTTAGGTGACTCTTAGTTGGAGGATATGCTTCCTGAGACCTTGGGTGCTGCATTGGAAGAGTAGACTCTTTATTAGTTTACTCGAGGATGAGCAAAGGTCTAAGCATGGGGGAATTTGATAAGCACTACTTTATAGGGCTTAAGTAAGAGTCTTTAGAGGGTTTATTGGTGCCATTCGGGTAGATCTAGGCACATTCATGTGAAAGGCGTTTGGAGGCTAAGTTTAGTGTTTATGGAGGTGTTTGAGTGATTTTGGATATCTAGGAGACACCGAAGAAGGAAGCCACCAAGGAAAGACGCCAAAGGAGTGAAGAGACGAGTTGAGGAGCGGTGCGAGAGATCGCAAGGAAGAGCCATAGACGAGGAGACGTTCTGGAGCCTTGCCGCACCCGCACCGAAGGCCACCGCCGCCAGCGGTGGAAGGAGCAGAAAGAAGACAAGCTACTGGATAATGGCCGCACCCAGTGCCAGCCTCACCGCACTCGCGGCGAGATCGTCAGAGAACTGGAGTTTCTGTTAAATGGCCGCACCCGGCGGTGGAACCACCGCACCCGCGGTGGAGACGCGCTGAAAGTCTTTTACGAGTTTTTATTTCTCGTTTTATTTTATTTCCGAGACTTTGTTTCCAAGTTTGTTATTTTCTTTTCTTTATTTCCTTAGTATTTAAGTTAGGTTTAAGACTCTTTTAGAGGGGAATCTATTCTCTAACCCTAGTTGCCACCTTTCTACGTTTTTCTCACAAACCCTAATGGAGAACTAAACCTCCATTGTTGCACTTGACAGTTTGAAGCCAGCAATTGATTGGTTGTGAGTTTTCTACTCTTGTTCGTTTTCCTATCTAGTTGGATTAATTCTCTTGCGCTTGATTGATTATTGGTTTATGTTGATTTATCTAGATTGATCACCTAGGTTTATTGATATCTTCCTAATTGCTAGGACTTGTGATTCCGGGTTCGGATTGCATATCTAGTAGCGAACACAATTGTGAGTATAGGGGATCCGAGCGCATAATTGTGAGAGAGAGTTAATTGCATGCTTATAGTAACGGGTTGTTTCTATTGCATGTGTCTTGTTAATCCTTGGTTGAATGCTATTGCTTTATTGAGTTCTAAAGATTTTCGGATTTGATTTAGTAATAAGTACTATTAGGGCTGGTAGAACTAATAGTTATCTAAGATCGGGATAAGAACAACTATAGGAAAGTTGAGAACTTGAGATTGATAGAATTTCATGATCGACCTATCTATTGTTGTGTGGATCTCTGTTGAGTGTGGCGCTTTTTCCCTTATTATTTACAACCATTATTTGCGGACTGTTTATTTGCTTTCTTATTGCTTGTTACGAAACACAAACAAACCCCCCCCCCCTAGTTCCTAGTTGGTAATAACGAATTGCACAAATTGATAACCTGACTCTCTGTGGGATCGACCATGTCTTGCTTACTATACTACTTAGTAGGTATTTTGGGATTTATTTGATAGGCATCACGACTTTAGCCCTGTCACCCACGAAGTGATGAAGGAATCTTTTTGGGCTATGCAAAAGCAAGTAAGGCTTACAAGGTCTACAACAAGAACACTCGTAAAATTGAGGAAAGCATCCACGTTATCTTCGATGAGAACTCTAAAGGTGCAAGTAGCGAGTTGGAGATATCATTCCCTGTTGACACTTACCCAAAAATGCAGAGAGAGAATTCTGATGATGAAGAAGATGGCTCTCTTCCCCGAAGAAATCCAAGTGGTGGGAACAATGAGGCTAATGCCGATAGTCATCATTCTACTCCTCAAAGGACTCCCAGTCCAGTTGTTCCCACTAGCGACACTGATGATCCCAATAGCTCAGCATAAGTTGCGGACGTTCCCTCCACATCTACTGATGATTCAACTGTTGCGGATCTCAACAATACTAAGACAGTTTCCACTGTTCCTCTTGGAACTTCTGGTGGTGACAACGTTGATGATTCTGTGAGTAATGTTGAAGGAACTATCCCAAATGAAGATGTTTCATTGCCCTCATTTTCAGCGAATGCTTTTGAGACTCAACCTACTGATCCCTCCGTTGTTGTGTCAAAGAGTGTTCAAGTGCAAAAGTATCACCCCATCGACAACCTTATCAGTCCCTTTGGTGAAAGAGGTTTGTGCTCTAAACTCAATTTTTTATGTGCCTTCCACGCATTTATTTCTCTTGTAGAGCCCAATTCTATCAAGGAAGCATTGAAGGAACCTGACTGGATCATAGCTATGCAATAAGAGCTACATCAATTTGAAATGAACAAAGTTTGGCGCCTCGTTCCTCTGCCCCGCAACAAACATGCCATTGGCACTCGCTGGGTGTTTAGGAACAAGCTGGATGATTCAAGTGTGATCATAAGGAACAAGGCAAGGTTGGTTGCTCAAGGATACAATCAACAAGAGGAGATAGACTATGATGAGACTTATGCTCCAGTGGCTCGCATTGAAGCTATTCGTCTTCTCATTGCCTATGCTGCACACAAAGGATTCACATTATACCAAATGGACGTCAAGACTGCATTCTTGAACAGATATCTTCAGGAGGAAGTATATATATGTGAAGCAACCCCTAGGTTTTAAAGATGCCAATTGTCCCTCTTATGTGTATGCATTAAATAAGGCTCTGTATGGTCTTAAGCAAGCCCCCCGCGCTTGGTATGATAGACTTGCACATTTCCTTCTTTCCAATGGATATAAGTGAGGAACAATTGACAAGACACTGTTCCTTTTGGAACAAAATGGTGAGACTCTGGTCGTTCAAGTTTATGTTGATGATATTATTTTTGGTTCTACTAACCCTGCTCTTGTAGACAAGTTCAAAAATCTTATGAGTAGTGAGTTTGAGATGAGTATGATTGGGGAATTGTCATTTTTCCTCAGATTACAAGTCACACAGACAAAGGAAGGAATGAAGATCCATCAACAAAAGTATATCAAGGAGTTGTTGAAGAAATATGGTATGGATTCTGCAAAACCCATTGTCACTCCTATTTCTCCTAACACTCGTTTAGATGCAGACTTGAATGGAACAACAGTTGATCCTACAATGTATAGAGAAATGATCGGTTCCCTCCTCTATCTCACGACAAGCAGGCCGGATATCCTTTTTAGTGTTTGTCTTTGTGCTAGATTCTAATCCAACCCTAAAGACTCTCACTTGAAGGAAGCAAAGCGAATCTTTCGATACCTCAAAGGAATGAATCATCTATGTCTATGGTATCCCAAGAACTGTGACTTCAACTGAGTTGGAATCACCGACGTTGACTTTGCTGGGCACGTAGTCGATCGAAAGAGCACCTCTGGAATGGCATAGTTCCTTGGTCCCTGTCTTGTCTCATGGGGTTCCAAGAAGCAAAACTCTATGGCCCTTTCCACTGCCGAAGTTGAGTATGTTGCCACAACAAGTTGTTGTGCTCATGTATTGTGGTTAAAGCAACAACTGGAGGACTTTGGTATGTATCTTGGCATTGTTCCTATCATGTGTGATAATACTAGTGCTATTAACATTTCAAAAAATTCAGTTCATCATTCACGTACTAAGCACATTGACATTCATCATCATTTTTTCGTGAGAATGTTGATATTGGTCTCATTAGAATGGAACATTGCATGACTGAAAATCAAGTGACTAATATTTTCACCAAAGCACTAGACAAAGGTCCATTCGAGCATCTTCAGATGCTCCTTGGCATGATCTCTCTAAATTGAGGAATTCCCTGTCCACTATTCCCTCAATGCTTGGCTAAATTGATCACAATCTTCATGAAGTTTCATGCTTAACTACTTTTCTTTGATCTTGCTCTTTCATGATTTTTGCTTATGTTAGGATTACTTAGTCTTATGGATCTTACAACTTTGTGTTTTGATTTTTGTTGAAATACTTAATTGCTTGATGACATCTTACTTGAGACCCAAAAAGACCAATTTGATGACTGATCCCTCATTACAAGCCCAAATGATAATCGGTTGTAAAGCTTACCTTAGCCTTGATTCAGGTAACGTTCCCTATGATCCTTCTTTGTTAAACTTTTTACTGGGAATAATTATCTGAGTTGTTTTGTTCCTTACCATATGTTTGGATATACTATATTTTGTGTGAACCCAACTTGAAATATCCAGACAAGCCTCGCTATACTCTCATGGTCTCACGGGAACGAAGATTGTTGCTCAGATTAAGGGGGAACGATGTGTGGAACGTTGGCACTTGAATCAGTGGTTGGAATTTATGTGGTTGTAGGAGAACGCTGGAAGCGGCTAGTTTTAGGATTTGACTGCTATGTGTGTAGGAACGGCCGACGCTGTAAACAAAGTAAAAAAGGTGAAAAGTGTCCTTATAGAGGAGAGAGAAAAGAGTGCGTGTGATAGATTTTGGTAGGTCGGTTATGATTTGTTTGGAAATATATTATTTACTGAAGATCTTTACATTTTCTATAAATACCTACCTTAATCCCTCACAATCCCTCACCGCCATATTATTCTCCCAATATTTACTGCTCTCAATCTCTGCCAAAACCTCTCTCTCTCTCTCTTTCTCTCTCTCCGTCGTTACCCTAATTTCGTTACCTCACCTCATTACTGTCCAAAGTTTTAATGGCCTCTCCAAGCCAATTGTCCCCTAAGGTGACCGATGACATGATCGATGCTGAGATTGATGCGATGGTGTTTTCTCTTCAAAAGAAGAAGGTTGCCTGCAACACCCCTGCCAAATCCCTCGTGCCCGCCTCTGTACTGGAAATTGCTCAAGCCTTGGTGGAACAGGCTGGCGATCCCTCTGCTTTGACATCTAGTCCAGTGGCAAAATCTCCATCGCCATTAATGAAAGCTCAGGATCTTGCTCCCTTTGGTGACACCTCAACCAAAGAGCAGAAAACGTAAGGCTGTTGATCTCTCTCTCGCTGCTAAGAAAGAAGAGGGTGATGACAACGATGATGTTTATTGTTTGGGAACTAGGCATGCCTCTATTGAGCATTCGACTCCATCCAAGTCGGGTGGTGACGAGACCGTTCCCAGGCCTCTCAAAGGTCGTCTGCACTCCGCTACAAAATCAGAGAAGAAGAAAGCCAAGTTGGAAATTTCAGTCTCTGAGACGATTCACGACTTCTCTGAGGGTAAACGCATTCTCCCTCCTCTTCTTATTAAGGAAAGCTTCTTCACTGAGCACAAGGGGGAAGAGATACTGGATCTCCTCCGTTTCCAAGGTTGGGAACGGATATGTTCTATAAGGGCGAATGTGAACGAAGTTCAAGTGCGCGAGTTCTACCATTACTATCATCTCTCCAAGGCCGATGCCATGCCAGGGTCCTCAAAAATTGATTGGGAAGATATTTGATTCACGCCAAAGGTACTCTCCACTTTCATGTCTGTTCCTTTGGGTGGGTTTTATGAAGTTTAGTTTGAGAAGAAGTCTAGTGAGTACAATGATGAGAAGCTGACCTATATGGAACTGTTGTTTGGTTCCACTGCTGGGGAACTGCATACTGAGAGGTTGACGCTTGCTCAGAGGGTGGCGTTTCACATCACCTCTAGGGCCATTGTGCCACGTCAAGAAAAATGCACCACTCTCACACTCTGTGACCTGTTTCTGCTTGATCGCTTCATGAGAAGGGAGAAAATTGATCTTCTCAGGGTAATTCTATGTCACATGGATAGGTGCAAAGCCAAGTCCCATTCCTTAGCCTATCATGGATTGGTGAAGATGTTGTTGCTTCACGATGAGCTTTACAGAGAAGATAATGAAGTGTCAGTAGGCGGTAAGTTGGATGCCTCCTGTGTGAAGAAGATGAAATTCAAGGGTGACTCCAAGGGAACGGGGACTGGTACTGCGAAGAAGCCTGCTGGCGAAGGAACGTCCCGGGAAAGCTCATTACAGCACCAAATCCTTAATGAGCTCAAACAGCTGAACCTCACGATGAAACTGCTTCTGGATCATTTTTTGAACAAGGAGGAGGAAGCTGATGAAGAGCCCTGAGACATGAGTGTTCCCTGTTACTATCCAACCCGTCTTTCCCTATGTTCTTCATTTTTCTACATTTTCATGTCTTTTGCATAGTTCTCTCTTATCTTTTGACTTTGCTTGTTTTGTTCCCTTAGCTATGTAATGCTTTCCTGTTTAATGAAAGAATTGCCTTATCTTGATTTGATAATTAGTATTGAACTGCATGCTTGTACTGTGATCTTTTGATGATGACAAAAGGGGGAAGTGTGGGAAATGTGAGATGAACTCAAGGAAGAGTTCATAACAGAAGCTAGTGCTAATGAGAATCTTAATGCAACTTGAAGGTAAATCTTTATATGTACTTTCTGAGGGGGAACTTTGTCAATTGTTAAAAATTAGATTATGCTTGACTACATGTGATTGACTTCTTACTTGACTGTTTTGAACGTGCACATTTTGAATGGGTTTGTCATCCCCAAAAAGGGGGAATTGTTGGAACGATGATATTCCCTCTAGTTTTGATGATGATAAATCCCATTACACTTGATGGTTTTATTGTGACTGTGAGTTTTAGAAACAATTCGAAAGACAAGGAATGATGAAAACCATGTGAAGAATCAAAACAGGATATCCAAGGAACAGGGAAGTCAACAATGGAACAACGCGCCTGCGCAAACTCATAAGTTTAGACGCGCCTTGATGAGAAGGAAAATACAAGGGAATAGCGCCAAAGAACGATGAGACGCACAAACTGTTAGCCTTGCCGAATCTTCTAATTTTGGAAAGAGATCTTCGGAAACGTCTTGGGCCGTAAGGAACAAGTTTGTTGAAGATTTAGTTATTAGAAAAGATTGTAAAAAGATTGTTTAGGAATACTTTATTTGATTTCCTTAAGTGAAACTAGGGTAAATCAATAGAGTATTTTAAAGAGTATAAATATGAGAATAAGTTACCATCATTGGACAAACACGCAACGCAGCATTTCCAGAGTTAGAGCATTTGGAGAAGAAGAAGGAAGGGAAGAAACACTTGCAAGTACGAAGCTTTGGTAAGTTGAGTACTTGATAGGGTTTTGGATGTCTAAGGTGTTGTTAGGAACATTACACGTAGAAGTCTAGATATCTAGGAGTAAACTAGATTGAGATAAGACTTGCTCGATTGTAATTCCAGTATTAATAACACAAGTAGACATTTGAAATCCTACTAGGGTAAAACCTAGGGGTAGAGGTTTTTCTTAGTCAACTAGTTGGTTGATTCAGTTTTCCTCTCTAAGGAACGTTGTTACTGTTACTCTATTATCTGTTACTATATTCCGTTATCCAAGGAATAATTCTACTGTTCCTTGTACTAACACACTCGATTCTACAAAGAGGGATTGAGTGCTTTTCTTGTGGTTTTCTAGCTAAGGAAGATTAGTTTGCTTCCAAGTTAAAGAAACTAGCTAGGCTTTCGCTCAAAGTCGATCGTTACTTTGTACGTATTACCCAAAGGAAAAGTAAGGGACGTTGTAACTTGCAAGAGGGGTCTTAGGGCAATCAATACAATTTCAGGATTAAGTAAATATTGTTGGTATTTTAGTAAAATCATTGTCATTTAGTGTGATCGGAATTCACACATTAGTATGAGAATTCACTTTTTATAACACGGGTTGGGGCGTGTAGTGTATACGCTTGTGTAAGCAGACTTGTGTTTCAGAGGGAAACAAAAGGATTTGTAATTGTTCTCTCTTAAAGAGATGTCTTTATGGTTGGTTGATCTTTTAACACGCATATCATGTTGTTGATCTTTTAGCACGTGTTTGTAACTATTGTTGTAACCTACAACGTAACTGCCATAACAATTTTTAATCATCGTGTAATTGTTTTTGACCGTTGGCTCATAATCGTTCCCCTGTTGGGCATCGTCAGTAATTGATGGTAACTGACGTGACAACTGTAATGGTAACCATTGGCAACTGCTCCATAATAACTGCCATAAGTTCGCTAAACACTACTACAGAAAACCGTGCATAATCCAAGCGTTCCACCACAAATAACCCGGATATGGTTAGGGTTAAAGGACAACATGATATTTTGTCTAGACCAAATAACCCGGACCCAAAATTCAAACGCCCGAGTTATTCAAATACGTGATTTTTTCACATGGTTATAAGCCTGAGTTATTTGGGTCATATATATATCTCGGTTATATTAACATTCGGGTTATAAATAAATGACAAATAATCGTGTTATTTTACAGAAGTATATATGGGACGTATTGCATCTGGTTTATAATGATTAGATAAAATAACTCGAGTGTTTACGGTCCAAGTTAATTGGTCCCGATGTATTCACCAAAATTTGAAATCGAATACGTGTTTTAAGGGTCCAAGAATATATTGTTTGATTATACAAACTGATAATAATTACATTATATAACTTGATGATCCACATGTTCGGGTTATACATATTTTATAATGCAAATCAACACCATTATCAATTTTAAGGACGTCAAAATACAATAAATTATTCTCATGAATATTAGAAAACATAATATCTTGTATAAATTATCGGACAACATCACGAATTAAAACAATGTCATTTACCAAATCAATGTCATAACTACAAAGAACCATAATATCAACCATATTAGTGAATTTAGATATGTCACTGATTAAGCAACATTTTGTAACAGTCAATACTCCTTGTTTTTCACACCTAATCTTGATTTAGTTTTGACACCTCATCTTTGATTCATAGTCTCTACTAGTGATTATTGTAGTCCAAATCCAACACAATTCAAGAGAGATCATAATTTGAAAATTGAAACACCCCCAAAAGAAAGCGGTCCCCCTCGCCCCCTTTCCTGCACTGAAATCTCCTCGCCCCCTCCACAAACAAAACCCTAAAACTATACTTCACCCCAAGCGTCGCCGCAAACTTATCATTCCTCCATATATCTCCATCCAAATCTCCATTATGCACAAGCTCTTTAAGAAAAAACCCCAGCCAAATCCATTGGACTCCCGGGAGGCATGATAATGGGGAAGCGAGATTCACCTTCAAAATCCAGCAGAGCTGCAAGCCTCGAAGACCTCAACCCATATCCCATAGAAGGTTCCAAGCGAGTTCATCTCGACAAAGAAGAAATTATGGAGGAGCGAGACCACTGTCTCAAGCACCACCCCTAATGAAGATCTAGGGCTTCGACCCCCTCCATCCAGGAGACGCAAGAGACACTAGTGGCAAGGCAAGGCTATCTGGCGCAGATCTGAGTCCTTTGTGCGATTCAACGACAATAAACCCTTTTTACCACCGGAGGAGGAGACTCAAGTGATTCAAGGTTGCCAGATGATGAAATCGCCTCTCAAAAGAAGACAATACAAGGAATGCATTCGAATCACCCTAACCCCTCTCCTTTTAAATCTATTCATTTGAAGGCTACCATCAACCTCTATAAACAGGCATTCTCCTTATCATATCCTATACTCGTACCTATTTAGATATCTCTGAATGTTTACCAATAGTCTGGCTTGACGGGCATAAAAATCATTTTCTGGATGAGTTCAGAAGTAATCCTGAGGAAATGGAAAATAGAAAGATTTCCTCTGATGATACCCTTTGCTCGGACTCACCCAGCCAAGTTGTTCCAATAACTAAGATTACCACACCAAAAACAATTGGGCTCACTCCCACTTCTAAAATCTCACCAACCAGAAATTCTAGCAACTATCAAAATACACCTACTACTACAACTGAACCAGACAAATCTAGAAGATTACCCCTGCAGTAGAGATGATAACAACACATACTGCACTAGCATATCTCTTGATCAAGCTAAAATAGACTCATAACAGTATTATTGAGTGTCCAATACTGATATATATCAGCTCTAAAGATCACATCAGTAAATACCATCCAAACCCAATATACTTCACAACACGAGCCAAGAATAGTAACATGCACATATGTCGATTGGATATTACCATTTGGATGTTGATTATCACTGCAGGTCTTGAAGAACAATACTACAATTACCAAGCTACCAAGCAAATTTTGAAACGGACCAAGAGAACAAGCAAACAACAAGACAAGTGCAATAGGAGCCCAAGACAAAAGCACTCAGAATTACCAACTGGGAGCGGAATACAACAACAAAACATCAAAGGCTCCCACTAAAACCAAGCTTGTATATCTGGGAAGTGTGGTGATGATGTGGTGTGACACACATATGTAATTTTTTGCACCATTTGTACCAACTTTATAAGCACACTCAGCTAAATTATAGCAGTTGTATAGGAAAAACAAAAACTAAACCCACAGGATCGAACCCCTATCACAAAAAACAACAAACCATGGGAAGACCAACATATACCATGATGGGATAATAATAATGAGGCATAGGAAACATCTGGAAAATACCAAAAACAAAATGTACATGAATCTCATTTGAACTGGCGATAAACCACTACCTAACAATAGGCATATGGAAACGAATGCCCAACATCCATAACCCAACAATAAACTGCTTCACCAATTACAAAATGAGAAATGCCAATGCAAAGTTATACATTAGATCGAAAAAGGTGTATGAACAATCATAAACGAATTAAAGTTAAGGCAACAACGAATCAACATTTTGACTCAAAAAGGCCCTATCAGGAACCAAATATCACCATCCAGAATGATCTAAACCACAACACAAAGCAATTATACTACATCATAATAAGAGCAATGAAAAACCTAAGTCAGTACCCCATATGGAATTAATGGGAAGAAGAAACAAAGAAGGCAAGCCACACAACACTATTATCATCCATATCCACCAATATGGCATGAGCAACGCGAATAGAAACTAAAATGAATCAATTCAGCTGGAAAATAAAATAACAAAACACACCCCTCAATTTGTTGAAAATGATGTCGAGAGCCCGTGAATTAGCACAAATATAGCTAATTACCCACCCCAAAACGGTTATCAATGAAGATAAGCCTATGGAATGTTAGAGGTATGGACCGGAAAAATGTCTAGACTTACATAGACACCTTATGTAAAATCAACTATATCCAAATAATGACACTAGTAGAAACAAAAACAAATAAAATTTCATGCGAAAAAATGGGAAAAAACTGGTTTTGACAATATCGTTGTCTCACCAGCAATAGGCCTGCTGGAGGAGTCATTGTACTATGGAAAGACCACCAACTAAAAATCGAAACTCTCCAATTACACAAATCGAACAACAATTCATAAGCTTCGAATTCAAGGATTTTAACAACCTTAAAGAAAGTATGATCATATTCGCGTACGCACCCCCACAAGAAAAAGATAAACTAGAATTTTGGGCCAAACTCCAAAATTATATCACAACGATCAACAAACCATGCATACTAATAGGATACCTAAACGAGATCTAACACTCACAAGAGAAATTAGGAGGTAACATCCCAACCCCAAATAAATTCACTACACTAAACAATTTCAAAACACATGCGACCTCCTAGATATTCCAACTACATGAAACCCATTTACCTTGTGAAAGTCAAGAAATTCACAAGACAATATTCTAGAGAAACTAGATAGAGTTCTGGTGAATGGCCAAATCCTACAATGGTACCCCAACCTAATTACACATAACCACACCTTCACATCTTCTGACCATTGCCCCATATCACTTGATATCTAGAATTCTATCAATAGAATTACATAACCTTTCAAATTTGAAATGATGTGGACTAAAAGAAATGATCTAACGAATTTAGTTAAACAAACATGGAGAAACAACTTCCAAGGTACTCATATGTACGCACTTAAAAGACACAACTACTAAAAACAAAAATAAAAGAGTGGAATAAGACCAGATTTGGTAACATTTTTTAACAACTTAAGAAAATAGAAAAAGACCTACTAATAATACAAAAGACTTTGATCACCAACCCAAACCAAGCAAACTTGGCAAAACAAAAAAACTTAACCAAAAAGAAAGAATGTCTTCTTTCCTTCCAGCAAAAATATTGGGGGCAGAGAGTGAAACACAAACATATCACCTCAACAGATACCAATAGTAAGTACTTCCACCGAATCGCTATTGGCAAAAGGAATAGGAAAATCATTAAACAAATAAAAACCATGGAAGGTACACTCATCATCGGACAAGAGAATGTCAAAAAGGAAATACAAAAAAGACTTTGAAAGGAGATTTAAAAAACAACACATAAACCAGAGAAAGGTTCCAGAAACACTGAATGTAATACAACCAGAAGTAACCCAGGAGGGTAATGACCATCTGACTAAACCAGTAACAAATGACGAAATAAAAAAAGCTCTAGAAAATATCAAAGAAGATAAATCACTAGGCCCAGATGGAATGCCATCCAGATTTTATATAAAATATTAGGAGATCATAAGCCTAGATATAATGAAAGCAGTAAAAAATTTCTTCCACACAGGAAAACTACTTATGTAAATTAACCATACCTTTATAACACTCATTCTCAAATGCGATAACCCAAGCTCAACTAACCACTATAGGCCTATTAGCCTATGCAATACAATCTATAAAATCATATCAAAAATCCTTACGGAAAGACTCAAAACCATAATACCTAAACTAATACACCCTCTCCAAGGAGCATTCGCTCAACAATGAAGTATCCAAGATAATGTACTTATAGCCCATGAAAATTTCCACTCTTTCTGTGCCAAAAATGGGAAAGAAGGGTGAGTGGCGCTAAAACTTGACATGGAAAAAACATATGACAAGGTTGACTGAGAGTTCCTACAACAAACTCTCCAAATATTTTGGTTTCTACACTAAATTCACAAACTGGATCAAGGAATGTACCCAAACGGTATCTGACGTGGCCTAAGGTCGTTATGCCAAATCAAAGTAAACCTCAACTTCCAAACTAGTATAGCAAGCAAGCAAGGGTCGAAATCCCAAGAGAATCACAAGCGTCTATATTCCTGTCACAAATTGAATACCAATCGAACAATAGTAACAAAGGTTTTTTTTTGAGGTTTTAATCAAGTAGAAAATAAAACAGAATAAATAGTATGCAATCAAATGTGAGAAAACACTTAGCTAGACAGTTTCCACTTAAGTTTTGGTTGGTTGATCCTAGATTACTTGCAATTCCTTCCTATGATTATTCCTGTCCCGATCTTGTATAGATTAATAAGGAAACCATCCCTAAGAACCCTTACCAATGAATAACCCTAGCACCACTAGTGATTCAACCCAAAGGCAGCAATGAACATAAGAATTAACCAGGATATACATAACACCTCAACCAGAAGCATTCAACATGTAATCAAATCTCTACATAGATAAAATCCACCAAAGCAAATAAAACCTATGCTTGCCACTCTAGACCAGGACGTTAGCCCAACAGTTTCCTAGTCATAGCAATATGAGTAACAATCAATAAACCTAGATGGCCTGTCTAGACAAATCAATAATTATTCAATGATATTCTGCTTAAGAGAAGAGATATAGATCAATAGGAATTAAGAAAGGGAACATAACCTCACAACCAATAATCAAAACTTAAGCTTCCATTGCCAGACTAAGCAAAAGTGCTTAGCCTTCCATAGTCTTGAGAAAAACAACGATGATGTAAAACTAAAACCTGATATGAGTGTCTCTCTAGAATGATCTCTCTTCCTAGGTTAAATAGAAAAGAGAACTAATATGGGCCTAACAAGTTCCTAAGCCCATTAAGAAAAGAAACGAAATAAAATGGAAAAATAAGAAAAGAAATTAGAAAAGATAGACTCGGGAAAAGTCAGAACTTCCAGCGTCGACGACCCGCGATCGCGAGCCATTTATCGCGATCGCGGCTTCTTGTGGCTCCGCGCTCTTCACATTCCTATGCGCCTGCGGAAAACTCTCGACTTGCCCGAGGAACCGCGATCGCGGCACCCTTGCCCGCGGTCGCGGTTAATGCTCGGCCTTCACTCCTTGGCTTCGCCTCCTAACCTCTCGTCTTTACTTCCTTGGCGTCTTCTTTTGGTGGCTTCCTTCCTCAGTGTCTCCTATGATATCCAAAATAGCTCATACAACTCCAAAAACACCAGACTTTGCCCCCAAACGCCATGCACAAGAATGTGTCTAAATCTACCCGAATGGCACCAATAAAACCCTCTAATAACTCTTAGTTAAGCCCTACAAAGTAGTGCTTATCAGTATCCTTTTCTGTCCTTGTCAATAACGGACCCATAAAACAATTCTTTCCCAAGAGGGGTCTTAGACAAGGCGACCCCCTATCCCACTTCCTATTTATCCTAGGAGCAGAAATCCTCTCGAGAAAACTACAAAATGCAGCGTCAGACCCAACTAACCCCATAGGAATCAAAATCAACAGAGGAGGTACAAAAATCCCCTTTCTAGCTTTTGTTGATGACATTATCATCTTCTCATCCACAAAACTAGCAGTTTGCTCCAAAATAAAGAAATTCATTAATGACTATTGTGAAGTATCAGGTCAACTAGTCAACTTTTATAAATCAGCATTCCAGGTAACAAAAAATACCAACCAGACAAACATATCACAAATCTAGCAAATTTTTTATGTGGTACCATCAACTGGCCTAGATAAGTACCTCAGATGCCCTATTATTAATGAAAGAGTAACGAACTCCACCTTCCAACCGCTCCTAGAAAAAAATGCGAACCAACTCACCAAATGGAAGGCAAACACATTGCCACAAGAGGGCAGGAAAGTTTTAATTAAAGCAACACTTTCGGCCCAACCAAGCTACATTATGCAAAATTTTACACTACCGGCCAACACCCACACAAAAATAGACAAAATTAATCGTCAATTTTTCTGGAACAATGATAACAACCGCAAGCCTCTCATTGGATGGAACGAGATTTGCAAGCCAATGAGCAAAGGAGGGCTAGGAATCAGAAAAAGTGAAGACATGAACAAAACACTCCAAATGAAACTAATCTGGAAATTACTCGCCGAGCCTACCAACATATGGGTTAAGATCATATAGGAAAAATACTCTAACTGCTCCTGGCATTGAAGTAACCTTACCAAACTTATACCAGATTTCAAAAAAGGCCTCCAATAGGAAATAGGAAATGATAAAATTATTAAATTTGGCAGGATAACTGGCTCCCAATAGGAACACTAACCAACTTTGCAAAAGATATAAATCTTATAAATAAACTAGAAACATTAGACCAATATATAAATCATGACAAATCCCGGAAAATAGATGAACTCCAAAAACATTTTGATCATGATACTACCACAATTATAGCCAGCAAAACCATCCCTAATAATGCAATTGAAGATAGGCTCTATTGGAAACACAACCGAAATGGATGGTTTTCTACCAAAAGTCCAGTCAATATGATTTGTGAAAATAAAGGACTAAGTGACTCCAACATAAACTGGATTTGGAAACTCGATATACCCGCCAAAGTAAAACACTTCATATGGAAGGTAAGCAAAAACGGAATACCAACTAAAGAGAAAATTTATGAAAGACACATCCTTGTCCCCCTAGAATGCATCATGTGCAACCACACAGTGGAAAATCTAACACACATATTATTCAAATGCCCCCACACCCAACAAGCACTTCGAAACATTGACCCACAAATACAACAACTAATCAACAACATGGATATAGACAATAAAAATGCTACACAACTACTAAACGAAGTAAATGACAAATCCAATATGAAAATAATGGAAATACTATCCATATGCTGGTGGAGCATCTGGTACCAAAGAAACTTAAAAACCTTTGAAGACCAAAACAAGAACACAATGGTGGTTTGGATGAGCTTAAATGAAGATATATTGAAGAGAGAAGGAACCACCCAAGAAGACGAAGAATAGACCAAATTGGGTCTATAGAAGAAATCCGCGACCGCGGGCGAGCATGGGTTGATCGCGGAAAAGTCGAAGAAAGTCGAGAGCAAAATGGAGATTTCCGCGACCGCGGAAATTCATCCGCGATCGCGGAAATATGCATCAGCGAAGCGAATAGGAAAGGAATTTTCCGCGATCGCGGAATTTCATCCGCGATCGTAGAAATGCACAGCAGCGAGCCGCGCGGGACTTCTCCGATGATATTTTATTTTACTTTTCCGTTTTTCTTTTAATTTCTTTATTTCGTTTATTTCGTTTTTAGATTATGGTTGTGATCTTTGGTTTTAGGTTTTGGTTATTTAAACCTAGTTCCATAGCCTCCATTCATCATCGAGACTATTATTCAGTTTTCCATTCAGTATTGTTTTCCCTTTGAGTTATGAAGAACTAAGCACCCTTTGCTTAGTCCGACAATTGAAGCCTTCATTTGATTCATGATTGTGAGGTTATAACTCTATCTCCTATTCCTTTGGATTATATCTTTTCTCTTGAGCTTATTCCAATTGATTCTTATTGATTTCGCTTGTTGGACGCAACTAGTTGTTATTGGTAATTGTCTATTGCTAGGGTTTGGATATTTTGAGTTGAAATCCCTTATCTTGTGTAGCAACCATGATATTCTAGGACTAGTTGGACTAGTTTATTGTGAAAGAGAATTGATTATGTGCTAAATGCTGCGAAACATCGGTGTTTATGTATCCTGGTTAATTCATATGCTCTATGCTGCTGTTGTTCTAAATCTTGATAGTTTCTCGTGCGTTCAATAGTAAGGGTTGCCAGGCCGAGTTGGACTGGTGACTATTTCAGAATAGGGACAGGAATAATCAAAGGAAGGAATAGAGATAACCTAGGATCAATCAATCAAATGAATAGTGGATATTTGTTTGGCTAAGTGTTTTTCCCTAATTGATTATAACTCTTTTCTTTGTTTGTTTTGTTTACTTGTTTGATCACAATCAACCTAAAAACCCCCCTTGTTACTATTGCATGCGAACTTACATAAAGATTGACAACTCCTCCCTGTGGGATTCGACCCTTACTTGCCTATTCTACTGAATTAGGTTTGTTAGGATTATTTTGTTTAGACGCCTCAACAACGTCTATCAAAACCCTAGGTTAGATACAATACGAGCGAAACGGTACAAACGAAAACGATACGAATTGAAAAGAACGAAAGCCTGAGTCGTGACCGAGGCTGTCCAAGCCACGATCGCGCTTGCCAGGGCAAGCCGTGGTCGTGGTTTGGACTTCTGCGGTCGCGGAATTTTGTGCAGCTTCCGCGGTCGCGGAATTCATCCCCGCGATCGCGGATCCCTCCTTCCGACGCGACTCAAAATCGAATCGAGGCTCACCGACGACGAAGACGACGATGCTAGCCTCTCCTCCTCGCAATGCCACCACCTCCAGCTTCCAAGCGCACCACGGCGACCACCAAAACTCCGGCGAACACTTCGACGAGGCATAAATTCCGGCGAAGTTGAAAACGAGAGAAAGAGAGCGAGATCGAGAGTTGTGGATGATGAATTCCAGAGCCTCCACCTCCTTTTATAGAACAAAAGGGAGCCCAACGCCGAGAAGACGGAGCGATCGATATCCCCCCGGCGTAACGGCGGCATCCGAACCGGCGAAACGCGAGAGTTCTGGAAGAAGACGACGAACATGTTTCCGTGGTCGCGGAAACACTTCTGCGGTCGCGGAAATGCCGCAATCGCGTCTGTGGCCTCTGGTCACGGTTTCACTCGCGGATTTAAGCTAGAATTAAATCTTAGTATCCATAAAAATATTCTAAGACCTTAAAATACCTCAAACGTATATTATAACGTTCAAAAGATTATTACAGAGATTCCAAATACGCTCAACGCGTCTTACTTACAGAACGAGGGTTGGGAAATTACCCAAATACCCTTACTGAAATTGAGGGTTATTACATTACTACCCCCTTAAAAGAAGTTTTGACTCCGAAACTTGGCCGATAACAGCTCAGAGAAACGACCTTATTTTAAGTTACCCAACCTTATAAGTTTAACCATCCCTAACCCATTTAACACTTTGTAAATTGGTTCAAGCAATTCTAAGTTAAATTTATAAGTTGGTTCAACTTACAGTTAATGTAAGGTTAACCATAGTTTAGATCCTTCACAACTTAAGGGAATTTTATAACTGTGTATATCACCGAATATACATGTTACCATATTACCCTTATGGCAACCTGAGGGTTATTACATTACTACCCCCTTAAAAATAGTTTTGACCCCGAAACTAACATCACTAAGGTAGAGGAACCGGCTTCACCACTAACCTTACTACCTGAACTTAATATCCTTAATCATTTCTTCCTTGAAATTGCTCCTAGGAAAACGATCCATCTCCTTAAGCATACCACTATCTCGCATATCTTATCTCCATGTGCTACACTTGTAATAACTCGTGACTACATCAAAAAAGTCATCATTATGTTATGATAATAGTCTCCAAAATCCTCGCAATAGACTTGTTATACCTTAAGCATGAGAACATACATTTCTCTTTCAACTTTTCTCTTTATAACCACTCTCACAGTACATACCTTATCTTCCTTAAATCGATATTCTTAAATAAATTGGTCTTTGCAACCTATAACACCGAAGTTGAACTATATATTTGATCATGATTCCACTTACTACATACTGCCTTCATTCCTTACCTTCGTTAGGATCGATATGATCATCCACACTATTATGATTGCCTTACTCAGGGTATCCATTATAAGCTCCAATATAATCTCGCTATTATGCCATATTCCTCATAAAGACCTTGATATCCTCACGTAGAAGGATACAATATTTCCCTACTAACTTCCTTTCAATGACTAGATCCTCAAGGTACATCCATAAGAACTCACTTATACCTCGAATGTAGTACCTCCAATCGTCATAATATCTTACTCTTTTACATAAGCACCTTATCTATCTCATTGGTTACCTGAATTAAATTTGGCCCTTGTACCATATCTTAACCCAAGATATTTCCGCATATGATCCCTTAATTTTCCACCATTAATCACACCACATCCTATGTCTGTTTATCCCAACATGATTTAATAATCCATTCCACAAGATTATACCCTCGTTTTACCCAAACGTGTGATACAATCACCTTAATAGACGTAGGTCACTTTTTCCTCAAGTCCAGTTGACAACATCCACATACTTACTTTATGCCACACTATTGATCTTCATATATCATAACAAACTTTTACCGGTTGAGTTTGTTATTCACCCATAAATCCTTGAACAACCAGTTGTCCTCACACGATTTATTATCCCAAGTCAAGCATCCTTTTGCTTTACTGATATTTACTATTTTACCCAAGACTTAATCACCTTAACACTTCTCGTATTATCTTCTCATTATATCATTTCCTTAAGAATACCTCACTACAAAACCTCAAATAGGTCTTCCAAAACAAATCTTATGATTTCGCACACGTAACTTTCCCAAAAGCTTCCAACACTAGTCCCATAGTGGACGCACTCATTTATAACCTCATCAACATAACTCTTGGGTTCTAAAGTTTAACTCAAGATTGTATTAGGGTACAATCATCTTAGAGAAAATGACTTCGTATGAAATATCTCTCTTATACTTTTATTTACTTAAATGTATAACTTATACAACTCACCCCATCTAATGCTCAGAGTATACACGTGAGGAACAACCTCAAACACCACAAAGCATTACTACATACACCCAAATCCTTTAAATTAAGGAATTTTGGTAAAACTCAACTTACGTGATAACGCTCGTCAGCTCAACTAAGGAAGTAATTAATGTCATACCAATGTGACCTTACTCCAAAAATAAAGAGAGATTCCTAAGAATGGATCTAGGAATTAAGTAATAGTGTCGACCCTAGTGTTAACCACGTAAGGGACGAACACCTAGGTTCCACACGTTACCCCTCCTTTATGAGTCCAAACAGTCTTTATCAACTCGTGACATGTACTACATTTGGCACTCCAGGGTTCTCGTATGAACAAACAACTTGCAATAGTAACGAATTTAGTAATTTCTGGAACAAGGAAACACTTCTTTATTATTCGAAACATTACACTAAAACAACTGACAGAAAGTCGAACAGACATATTACTAAACTATGGAGATTATCGACACAAGTCGTCGCTCCTTATTCTTAAAAAGGCTTAACAAAAGTACAACTACTCGTTCAGGGTTCCTTCCCGTCGGTCTGACGCATCACGAAGAGTCGTTGCCCCTGACCCAAAGACTCCATAGGCGTCTTGCCTTTATTACGAGCAATAGATTGCTCCGGAGCGGACATCCCTGGCTTTGGGTTCTGCCCATTGCCAACATTCAAGGCTTGGTAAGACTGCGTTGGTCCTTGACCCTTCTGCCTACAATATGCTTTCATGTGGCCTTCCTTCCCACAATTGTAACATACCCTCTTCTCCTTTTGGCAGTTAAGACTTTTATGCCCAGCCTCACCACAGTTGTGGCATTGAATCACTCCGCTACTCCAACCTAAGCCTCTGGCGGTGTTAGACTGAGTCGTCTCGGTCTTAGCGCGACCAGACTTCTCAAACTTGGTGGGCGATGCCGGTCGCTTGAATGTACCAACCTGGGGATCCTGTTGCCCACCCATTCCTTTAATCTGCTTCTCCCGCTTTCAGGCGGATTCTTCCAGTGTGGCTTCTATTTTGTAGGCCGCATCCATATATTGCTCTAGCATAGAACAACCGTGATGCACCATCAGAGGTTTGATTTCTGGATTCATCCATCCATAGAAGTACCAGATCTTTTGTTCTTCACTCGACACTTCTGGTCCAACATATTGCAACAGATGATTGAACTTAGCTGCAAGCTCAGTCACCTTCAACCCATCGGTCTTAGGGTAAAGGAACTCCTTATGCTTCTCCTCCCTCATAGCATGGGAAAAGAAACGGTCAGTCATCTTTGTTTTGAACATACCCCAGTTCAGCCCGAGATGATCAGCTAAACCCGTGCTCTCCCACCATTCGCTAGCCACATTCTTAAGTTGAAGGGAGGCGATGTGCACTTTTTCAGCCTCAGTGCAATCCACGTTCCTGAACAACCGTTCCATGTGCGAGAACCAATACACCACTTTGACCGGTTCTCCAGTACCGTCATAGCTGTCGGGCCTCATTGAGCTCACGGCCTTCAATGCTCGACCGTAATTCCCTCTGTTTTTGACGACATCGACCTGTGGTACCTGATCCACTGGCTCCTCAAATTCAGGAATAACCCGAGGAACCGGAACACCCTATGCTTGTGGTGCGACTGGCCGCATTATCTCGGTGACCGCTTGCATCACGATCTTCCGAATGACCTATATGGCCGCCGCGTCGAATACCACCCGAGGATTAGCACGCACTTGACCATTGTCTACGAGGTTGTTGTGAGAGACATACTCGCTCTCTTCCCCTTGATTTGCGGTGCTTCTCAGATTCCTCCTAGGGTCGTTGCTCGGCCCAGCACCATCACAAATTGTGTTTCTTGTGTTCACCATCTGTTGATGAAGCATAACGTCAGTTTAGAACTTTTCCAACTTGAACATGACACTTAGTCAAATACGTTATGATACGAATTATAAGAGTCCAAACTAATAACTTTATATCAGTCTGACTGACCCTCCACCATTAACCGCAGAAACGATCTTCTCTCTTTACTTGAGAATGGGTACTCTAGGAGAAATGCCAACCTTTAAATGACATTAAACCTAAGGAGAGACACTATCCCTAAGAATGGTTCCAAGGAATAAGTAACAACTCGAAGCTTGCAGAAGTTTGAAAACCACTTATTATTAAACCTTATACTTTCAAACTTTCTACTTTATACTTTTAAACCTTATATATTTAACTTAATAAAATAATTATTTATAAAGCTATTTTCTCAAACTAATGACACTATTATCACAAAAACTCTTACTAAGATCAAAAATCCAACTTTTAAAGTTATAATCATAAACTTAAATTTGATTGCTTATAACACACCATTTATAAACCAACTATAAATAACTTTTGAAGTTCAAATAGCTAAACCATTATTTTAAATTAAATTCCAAGAAATAATAAAACTTTTAAATTTAACATTTAAACTCTCGAAATTCCTTTTTTAATGGAAAATAGGTTGAAAATAGTTTCGAAATTAATTTTCGAAAATTCTCAAACCTAACAATAGGCCAAGAATTTTAAAACCATTGCTCTGATACCATAATTGTAACACCCCCGACTTATGTCGGTAGTGCCACACGCCAGTGACCTCGGACGTTACTGCCCAAAGTCACCCTAGGCTTTAATTAGAACAATTAAGCTTAAATAAGTAAATTAAATAACGAAAGATTAAACAGCGGAAGACTTTTATAAGGAAACTCAACCTTTTATTAACAGATCTCTCTCTAAATGAGAATGACAATTTACAACAGAGTGAAATTACAACGGAAGACTTTTATAATAAACCCTATTACATGACTTGGTTATAAGAATATATTAAAGTAAAACTTAACAACCTTAAAACACTGACACTTAAATCTTCAACTGCAAGCCTCTTCTTCAATTGGTTACTTCGAGACTTCGGGGACCAACCACTGATGTGTCGTAAAGGACGGATGACACCAGCCAACCATGCAAGGAATAAAACCCGGTTGGTTAGTCTAATGAAAGACTATGCAATGGTGAAAACAGAATGGTTCTAGTGATCATAACTGTTTACTATCATTGTCCCTCGAATAATAACCGAAGGAACGATACATAACCCGAAACTTTCACGGAATGAGTAGAATTTAGACATGCACTGAAAAGATGACTCCAAAGGAATTGAGTCTTAAGGGAAACGTATGACAAGTTGTTTGGAAATGTTAAGTTTACACACAAGTTTAAAAACGACCTTGATTATTTGGGTCCACGACCAACCTCACCGCGCAATGCGAATCCAGATTAGAAAGAAGACTTACTCTAACAAGAGTCCGTGCGGTTTCCACGTTGTACTCCTCGCCCGAGGGTATATTAATTATGTGCACAACCACACTTATCTTATTTAATTACAAAACGTATATTCACGTTTAAAGCTTTTAATACAATCTCGAGTGACTAGGAGAATAACACAGGGTGACATTACGCCCAACCCAATGGCACTAGCAAGGTGCTTAAACACCTCTTATCCTTAACGGGTGGATAAGAAGAAATGGTCATAACCTTTAAAAGTATTAGAGAATTATTCCGACTAATACCAATTTATAAAGAAACGACTAATCCATATAAGGAATTAGTGTTCCTACGAATACTCGTGCTAATCTAGCATTTAAGTTTACATTTAAATCCACACCAAAATTCGTTACAGTAATCACAGGTAAAATAGCGTTGTTCTAGCAATATATACAACATATTATAATATCATATTTTAATCACATCATTTTATTAAATCTGTTCCCAAACGAAAACAACACTTCACCCTATTTTAATTAACAATCAAGTAATTGATAATTAAAGGAAAAATGGAATGATAAGCAAGAGCGAACCGCCACTTGCCTTAATCTAGCTGAATAGACGATAACGGGTTACGGAATCTGGAACTGGAATCAGATTATGGATTCCTACGACAACAACGAAACAACGACGAAACCCTAGGTTAGATACAATACGAGCGGAACGGTACGAATGAAAACGATACGAATTGAAAAGAACGAAAGCCTGAGTCGTGACCGAGGCTGTCCAAGCCACGATCGCGCTTGCCAGGGCAAGCCACGGTCTCGGTTTGGACTTCCGCGATCGCGGAATTCTGGGCAGCTTCCGCGGTCGCAGAATTCATCCCCGCGATCGCGGATCCCTCCTTCCGACGCGACTCAAAATCGAATCGAGGCTCACCGACGACGAAGACGATGATGCTAGCCTCTCCTCCTTGCAATGCCACCACCTCCAACTTCCAAGGGCACCACGGCGACCACCAAAACTCCGGCGAACACTCCGACGAGGCACGAATTCCGGCAAAGTTGAAAACGAGAGAAAGAGAGCGAGATCGAGAGCTGTGGATGATGAATTCCAGAGCCTCCACCTCCTTTTGTAGAACAAAAGGGAGCCCAATGCCGAAAAGACGGAGCAATCGGCATCCCCCTGGCGTAACGGCGGCATCCGCACCGGCGAAACGCGAGAGTTCTAAAAGAAGACGACGAACAGGTTTCCGCGGTCACGGAAATGCCGTAATCACGTCTGTGGCCTCTGGTCGCGGTTTCACTCACAGATTTAAGCTAGAATTAAATCTTAGTATCCATAAAAATATTCTAAGACCTCAAAATACCTCAAACGTATATTATAACGTTCAAAAGATTATTACAGAGATTCCAAATACGCTCAACACGTCTTACTTACAGAACGAGGGTTGGGAAATGATCAGCGCTACTTTGTAGGGTTTAACTAGGTGTTGTTACCGGTGTTTTGGGTACCGTTTGGAGATGTTTAGAGCACAATTGTGGAGTATGGAGTTGAGAAGTAGAAGTGTAGATTTGGTGGTTTGGAGGAGCTTACAAGAAGACATTATGAAGATGGAGAAGAAAGCCATTGAGAAGACCAAAGAAGACGAAGAAGGAAGGATGAAGAAGCTGAAGGAAGTCTTCCGCAGTCGCGGAATCCACCGCCGCGGTCGCGGAATCCACCGCCGCGGTCGCGGAACGAAGACGGAGCAAAGAAGAGCAAACCCGAGAATCCGCGGTCGCGGAAGCCCAAGCCGCGGTCGCGGAAAAATCAAACAATGAGAGAAACAGTAAGATTTCCGCGGTCGCGGAAATTCTTCCGCGGTCGCGGAAATCCCTTCATCAGACGCGCTGAAGAGTTTTGTCCGAAGATCCGAGTTTTACTTTATTTTATTTCTATTTTCTTTTATTCCTTTTTATTTCCTTTTGGAAAGATTTTATTTTCTATCTTAGGTTTTGGCTAGGTTATTTAACCTAGTTGCTAAAGCCTCTTTTTATATTTTTTTATCGTTCATTATTCAGCATTGTTTTTCCCTTTTGAGTTTTTGTTTCAAGACTATGAAGAACTAAGCACCCTTTGCTTAGTCTGACAATTGAAGCCTTCATTTGATATATGATTGTGAGGTTATAATTCTATTTCTATTCCTTTGGATTATATCTTTTCTCTTGAGCTTATTCCTATTGATTCTTATTGATTTGACTGGATTGATCACATAGTTGATATTAGTAATTGTCTATTGTTAGGGTTTGGATATTTCGAGTTGAAATCCCTTATCTTGTGTAGCAACCATGATATTTTAGAACTAGTTGGACTAGTTTATTATGAAAGAGAATTGATTATGTGTTGATTGCTGCGAGTTGTGGTGTTGCATGTATCCTGGTTAATTCCTATGCTTCCTGCAGCTATTGTTCTAAATCTTGATAGTTTCTCGTGCGTTCGATAGTTAGGGTTGCCAGGACTAGTTGGACTGATAACTAATTCAGAATAGGGACAGGAATAATCATAGAAAGGAATAGAGATAATCTAGTATCAATCAATCGAATGAATGGTGGATATTTGTCAGGCTAAGTACTTTTCCCAAATTGATTACAACCTTTGTTTTACTTACTTTATTTACTTGCATTCAACCAACCAACAAAACCCCCTTTGTTACTTTGACATACTAATCTGCACTAAGAAAGATAACTCCTTCTTGTGAGATTCGACCCTTGCTTACCTATTCTACTAAGTTAGGTTTTTAAGGATTTACTTTGATTGGGCATCACGACTTTAACATCCTGTCAAATTGGCGCCATTGCTGGGGAGGCAAGTTTTGATTTATCTTTGTGTGTGTTTGTGTGTCAATTTTTGTGTGGACCTATCTTATGGTCCACACTCGTGCTACTGACATTCCATTGTTAGATTTTGATTCAGAGATTGAGAGAACAATTTCAAGAAGTTGTGTGGCAGCCCATACACAACTAGAGATGGCTGACGAAGCACAGACGTTGAGGCAATTGACTGTCTCGAATCTGCAGCAGCAACCGCTGGCTGTGCAATTCCCTGAGCTGGCAGATGACGTAAGTTTCGAGCTGAAGTCTGGGTTGATCCACTTGCTCCCCCACTTCCATGGGATGAGTGGAGAAAACCCCAACAAACATCTTTCTGAGTTCTATACCGTCTGCACCAGCATGAAGCCAAAAGGCGTGACTGAGAACTAGATCAAGCTGAGGGCCTTTCCTTTCTCTCTAAAGGATGCGGCCAATGATTGGTTCTACTATTTGCCTCCAGGAAGCATAGACACATGGGCTAAGATGACGAAAGCCTTCCTGGAGAAGTACTTTCCTGCGACAAAGCTCAACATCTTGAAGAGGAGCATCCGCAACATTGAACAACAGGCTGCTGAGTCGTTATACGAGTACTACGAGAGGGTCAAGAGGATGACTTCTAGCTGCCCCTACCATGGGTATTCAGACCAAGACCTCGTACTTTATTTGTATGGAGGACTTCTAGACGAGGAGCGTCGGATGGTGAATGCAGCATGTGGAGGAAACATCTTGAACAAGACACCGGCTGAAGCATATGAGGTCTTCTTTGAGCTATCTGAGGGCTCAAGATAGTTCAATAAGAGGGCGGGCGCCCAATCAGTCAAGGCTGCAGACTCTCAGCCCAATGCTTCCATACTTTCTGCGATGGCTGAGATGAAGGAGATGATGAGGAGGTACATGATGAAGGGTGGCCTGCAGCAAGTCAAGTCTTGTGGGATATGCTATGACACGATGCATCCTACTGATGCATGTCCCACGCTGCAGGATCCCACTGCTGAGGTGAACGCTATTGGAGGATATGGCCCATCTAGGCCAAGATATGATCCGTACTCCAACACGTACAATCCAGGGTGGAGAGATCACCCAAATTTGAGATACGGAAATCAGCAGAGTACTCCTCAAGGCTAGGAAAATCAAGAGTATCAACAGAGGCCTCCACAATTCATACCTCGCCCACAACAATATCAACAGTCTGGGGGTCAACAACAACAATTTCGAGCTCCATATGACCAAAGACCTCAAGGCCAAAGCTCAAGTTCACCCATGTCCGTTGATGACATGATTCAGACCCTCACCCAGAGCGTATCAACGTTGACAAGCAATACAACCCAACAAATTCAGTCCATCGCGCAGAGCGTTTCAACGTTGGGAAATACCATGGTCCAACAAAATCAAGAGATGCGGTCTAGTATTCAGAACTTGGAGAAGCAAGTGGGGAAAATCTCTATCGCAGTGAGTAAATTGGAGGCCAGGGATTCGGGGAAACTACCATATCAAATGGTAGTAAACCCGAGGGAGAACGTTTGCGCCATGACGCTAAGGAGCGGAACACAAGTGAAAGATGGTCACGCTCAACAGAAGGTTTTCCGCGACCGCGGAGAAGAAAGCCGCGATCGCGGATTTGTTTATGGGGATGAAGAAAAAATCGACGCTTTTCGCGACCGCGGACAGATTTACGCGATTGCGGAAAAGTTTCTGCTGAGGAAGATTTAATTGATGATTTCCGCGACCGCGGAGAGGATGTCCGCGACCGCGGAAAAGCTCCTGGAACCCCAGATCCTCTCGAAGTCAGCCATGATGCTTATGTGCGCCCCATCTTCCCTCCACTCAGTACATTGAAGCCTCCCACTCTATTTCCCGAGGCGCTGAAGGACACCAGAAGGGTGAAGAACGACAAAGATTTATTTGAAACCTTTAGCAACTGCGAGGTAAATATTCCTTTGCTAAAACTTGTTCAAAGTATTCCTCGCTATGCCAAATTCTTGAAGGAGTTGTGCAACATAAAGAAAAAGAAAGTTGTGAAGGAGAAAAAGAGGATCCAGGTTAGTGAGAATGTATCCGCTATGCTGCAAAAGCGGTTACCCAAGAAATGTAGTGATCCGGGCATGTTCACTATTCCCTACAAGATTGGAGGCACCATATTTGAAAAAGCTATGCTAGATTTGGGTGCCTCTATCAATGTTTTGCCTCTCTCGCTGTACGAGTCTTTAGAGGTCGGGCGATTAGAGAAGACAGGGATTGTGATCCAGCTGGCGGACAATTCCTATGTGTATCCCAAGGGAGTGGTGCAGGATGTGCTGGTAGAAGTAGATAAGCTAATCTTTCCTGTAGACTTTTTTGTTATGGATATGGGGCAAGACAAAAACGCAGCCCCAGTGATGCTAGGAAGGCCGTTCATGAACATGGCAGGTACAAAGATTGATGTGAGCAGCGGTTCGCTCACAATGGAATTTGATGGGGTGAAGGTAGGATTCAATATCGACGATGCAAAGAGACACCCTCCTGATGGAGACCCCAAGTGTTCAATTGATGTGAGCAACCAAATTGATGGGAGAGTACCCAGTCGAGCCACGACAATAACTAAGGCGCTGCTCGGGAGGCAACCCGAGGTATGAAATTCTTTTCTTGTCTTTTTTCCTTTCTAGTCTTTATTATCATTGTTTCGTTTTTGTTATTGTTTTATTTTGTTTTGTTTTTGTTTTGTTTTGTTTTTAGACTAACCTGCAGGTAGGAGACCCGAGCTAATTCGAAGACGGTGTCAACCTCGCACCAGAGTCTTTTCCGCGGGCACGGAAATTTTTCCGCGGTCGCGGAAAAGTTACTGTAAGTCTTCTAATCCCTGCTTCAAAAAAAAAAAAAGTTTTACCGAAGCTTACTATCCGATTTTACTTTGAGAGACAGTGTGCATCATGATGCCAAGGAGGAGACATTCGCCCCACCCTTTTTATTCGGAAACGATGATGGCCCAACATTCGACAGCTGAGGAGGAGGAACACCAGAGCCCACACCACGATTACATCTGGGCTCTATTTTTGTGTTCATTGAAGGCCGTGCAACCCCGATTCTTTGATGTCCCACTACACCTTACAGTGGAATTATTTGGTTGCACGGTGGAGTTTGTTTTGAAGACCGACGCGACACCAGAGACATGTGCTTTCAGTACTATACCGCCAGCAACACCTTTCGTGTCCAAGCCAACTCGGCGACGGTTATGAGTTATTTTTTGCCTTTCTTTGTGCTTCATCTTTTTTTATCTTTCATTACATTGAGGACATTGCAATGTTTAAGCATGGGAGAGTGTTTTATACTTGCTCGTCGTTTGAGGAAAGAAAAAAAAAGTCAAAAATTGAAAAAAGACATGAATAATTCCTAGGATAAGTCGAAAACCCGAAAGGGCAACTTAGGTAATAAGCAGGTGGCTTGGACCAGCATTAGGCTGGGGTAATAAGAGGTCAAGAGTGATGTGAGCCCATCTATTGAAAAATGAAATGAGTTGCTTCGTTAAAACCTGAAAGGGCGCCTTGGCAAAATGAGTGAAAAGAAGAAGAGTGATTATTATGATTTCTCATTTTTCCTAGCGTGGTGGCATAAGAAGAGGTGTTATAAGGAGGATTTGGGTAGGTCACTCTGGGAGGTATAAGAAGATAGACGGAGGCTAGGATTAGATGTTTATTCACTCTATGGTGTTCGAGATAAGCTTGGGGAAAGTACTCTACTTTCCTTTAAGCTTGTGTGTTGTGTTGTGTTGTGCTTATTGTGTTGGTGCCTTGGAGTTTCATGTTTAGGTGCAGTTCTTAGTGGAGAGAGTTTTGCCATGTTTCCTGAGATCTTGGGGATTTGATTGGAGGAGTAGGTTTATATTAGCTTACAGAGGACGAGCAAGGTTTAAGCATGGGGGAATTTGATCAGCGCTACTTTGTAGGGTTTAACTAGGAGTTGTTACCGATTTTTTGGGTATCGTTTAGAGATGTTTAGAGCACAGTTATGGAGTATGTAGTTGAGAAATAGAAGTGTAGATTTGGTGGTTTGGAGGAGCTTAAAAGAAGACATTATGAAGATGGATAAGAAAGCCATTGAGAAGACCAAAGACGACGAATAAGGAAGGATGAAGAAGCTGAAAGAAGTCTTCCGCGGTCGCGGAATTCTGATAAGCACTACTTTGTAGGGCTTAACTAAGAGTCATTAGAGGGTTTATTGGTGCCATTCGGGTAGATTTAGACACATTCATATGCATGGCGTTTGGAGGCGAAGTTGGTGTATTTGGAGGTGTTTGAGCTATTTTGGAGATCATATGAGACACTGAGGAGGAAGCCACCAGTAGAAGACGCCAAGGGAGTGCAATGAAGAGTAGAAGAACGGTAGGCTGAATTCAATTGGTTCGTTCTCTCTACTCAGATGTCCAAATGGAGTGATTCCAATTCTAGGAGTTAGATCTTGAAGTCTACTGCAAGTCTTCAAAATATGAGCGCAATCCAAGTTGGGAATCAAAAGTTATGGCATTTCTACGGAAGTGTCGTAGGAGCTAAACCGAAGAACAGCGACGGCGCCCGCCGTGGAATTGCGGCGCCCGCCGCGATTACGGCGCCCTCCGTGGAGGTTGCAGCGACCACCGTGAACGTCTGAAGTCCGCCGAGCCGATTTTCCTTTTATGTTTTATTTTTGGATTATTTTATTACGTTTTATTATTTCATTTTAGGTTAATTTCAGAATTATTTCCTTTAGTATTTAAGGGTTGAGAAAAAGGCTTGTTTGCCTATCATTATCATCATCTTGGAATCTCTCTCTGGAACCCTAATTCCTTTCTACGTTCTACGTTATGAAGAACTAAGCCTCCTTGGCTTAGTCAGACGCTGAAGCTTTCGTTTTGATTCAGTTGTGAGACTCTCGTTCTTAATCTATTGCATGGTTTTTATCTATTCTCTTGCTTAAGTTGCTTATGATTGATATTGATAATCTCTATCTTGGACGCAACTAGGGTTTGTCGTTATTGATCTATTGCTAGATTTAGATTGTTACTGGTTGAGCATATCTATTTCAGAGTAGCAACTGCATCGTACTAGTATCTGGTTGTGCTAGTCTTATGCAGAAGAGAACTGATTTACATTCTAGGATAAAAGCTGGTTGTTTTATGCTAGAATTGTATCCAACTATATTCCTATCCGTAACGCTGCTGTTAAACTGAATCTTGATAGTTTCAGGATTGTTTAATTAGTTAGTGCTAATAGTATCTGGTTGTGCTATTAGTTATATCTGAAAAGGAATTGGAATTTCCATTGCATGAGATTTTGAATGATTTTCTATGATCAACTTGTCATACAAATAGTGGATGTTGTTTGACTAAGTGCTTTTCCCATCACTGATTTCACAACTCTTTCGCTTGTTTACTTTTGCATGCTTAGATTACTTAAACTCACAAAACCCCCCTTTGGTTACTTTAGTTTGACATACAAATTGCATATTAAGATAGAATTCGCCTCCCTGTGGATTCAATCTGTACTTACCTAGGACTACGGTTTAAGGTTTGTTTGGATATTTTGCATAGCAGTTTTTAGAACGACAAAAAACCTGTTATCAAATTCACCGCCGCAGTCGCGGAACGAAGACGGAGCGAAGAAGTGCAAACCCGAGAATCCGCGGTCGCGGAAAAATCAAACAGCGAGAGAAACAGTAAGATTTCCGCGGTCGCGGAAATTTTTTCGCGGTCGCGGAAATCCCTTCATCAGACGCGCTGAAGAGTTTCGTCCGAAGATCCGAGTTTTACTTTATTTTATTTCTATTTTCTTTTATTTCTTTTATTCCTTTTTATTTCCTTTTGGAAAGATTTTATTTTCTATCTTAGGTTTTGGCTAGGTTATTTAACCTAGTTGCTAGAGCCTCTTTTTATATTTTTTTATCGTTCATTATTCAACATTGTTTTTCCCTTTAAGTTTTTGTTTCAAGACTATGAAGAACTAAGCACCCTTTGCTTAGTCCGACAATTGAAGCCTTCATTTGATATATGATTGTGATGTTATAATTCTATTCCTATTTCTTTGGATTATATCTTTTCTCTTGAGTTTATTCCTATTGATTCTTATTGATTTGACTGGATTGATCACCTAGTTGATATTAGTAATTGTCTATTGCTAGGGTTTGGATATTTCGAGTTGAAATCCCTTATCTTGTGTAGCAACCATGATATTCTAGAACTAGTTGGACTAGTTTATTATGAAAGAGAATTGATTATGTGTTGAATGCTGCGAGTTATGGTGTTGCATGTATCCTGGTTAATTCATATGCTTCCTGCAGCTATTGTTCTAAATCTTGATAGTTTCTCGTGCGTTCGATAGTTAGGGTTGTCAGGACTAGTTGGACTGGTAACTAATTCAGAATAGGGACATGAATAATCATAGGAAGGAATAGAGATAATCTAGGATCAATCAATCGAATGAATGGTGGATATTTGTCTGGCTAAGTACTTTTCCCAAATTGATTACAACCTTTGTTTTACTTACTTTATTTACTTGCATTCAACCAACCAACAAAACCCCCTTTGTTACTTTGACATACTAATTTGCACTAAGAAAGATAACTCCTCCATGTGGGATTCGACCCTTGCTTGCCTATTCTACTAAGTTAGGTTTTTAAGGATTTACTTTGATTGGACGTCACGACTTTAGCATCCTGTCAGAAAATTACCCAAATACCCTTACTGAAATTGAGGGTTATTACATCTCCAGACTAGTTAAATAAACATTTTAGCTCAGAATCAAAAGATCGATCATCACAATCTCAATTTCTCGTGGCCTTGATCTAAAGAGCTATCAAACAGAAATTGGGAAACTGAAGAGTGATGCTTACCGTAACAAACGTCATCTTAATTCAACTTGGCTTTGCAACTTTCACACATCATTTGGGCAAAACAACATCCTACATACAATACATTGGAGCATCCACATGTTGATAAGAAAAATGTCTAACAGTGTAGGAATGACCTGACGGGCGATTGTAAGTGAACTTGGCTGCCACATTTCTGCTCCCGACATGGTTGCACTGCTCATGGAAGCTGTTGATGGGCCTCGCCATGCATGCATCCCAACGTTCGCTCTCAGGCATGGTCTCAACAACAGTGTATACTCTCGTTGAATTAGTGAAGGCTTGGTAGTTGAGAACTTCCTCGGTTTTTGTTATGCAGAGTACCACTACTTCAGCACCTATATCACACTTTAAATGTTAAAATATGTGATCTATTCATCAATATTTATGCAAACATTATTAATCTATTATAAGCTACACTTTCTATATGATTACTCCACTGAAGAGTTGGCAAATTTCAATAGTGTAGTAATCTTATTTATGCACAACCAATCGAATGAATGGTGAATATTTGTCTGGCTAAGTACTTTTCCCAAATTGATTACAACCTTTGTTTTACTTACTTTATTTACTTGCATTCAACCAATATACAAAACCCCCTTTGTTACTTTGACATACTAATCTGCACTAAGAAAGATAACTCCTCCATGTGGGATTCGACCCTTGCTTGCCTATTCTACTAAGTTAGGTTTTTAAGGATTTACTTTGATTAGACGTCACGACTTTAGCATCCTGTCAGAAAATTACCCAAATAACCTTACTGAAATTGAGGGTTATTACATCTCCAGACTAGTTAAATAAAAAATTTAGCTCAGAATCAAAAGATCGATCATCACAATCTCAATTTCTCGTGGCCTTGATCTAAAGAGCTATCAAACAGAAATTGGGAAACTGAAGAGTGATGCTTACCGTAACAAACATCATCTTTATTCAACTTGGCTTTGCAACTTTCACACATAATTTGGGCAAAACAACATCCTACATACAATACATTGGAGCATCCACATGTTGATAAGAAAAATGTCTAACATTGTAGGAATGACCTGACGGGCGATTGTAAGTGAACTTGGCTGCCACATTTCTGCTCCCGACATGGTTGCACTGCTCATGGAAGCTGTTGATGGGCCTCACCAGGCATGCATCCCAACGTTCGCTCTCGGGCATGGTCTCAACAACAGTGTATACTCTCGTTGAATTAGTGAAGGCTTGGTAGTTGAGAACTTCCTCGGTTTTTGTTATGCAAAGTACCACTACTTCATCACCTATATCACACTTTAAATGTTAAAATATGTGATCTATTCATCAATATTTATGCAAACATTATTAATCTATTATAAGCTACACTTTCTATGTGATTACTCCACTGAAGAGTTGGCAAATTTCAATAGTGTAGTAATCTTATTTATGCACAACCAACTCTTATTAAAGTACTGCTATACATAATTCATGCACTTTAGAAATCAATTCAATAAATTATTTTTTATGGAAGATTTTGTTTATACACATATATATCTTAATTATTCACAGACAACTCTTCTTAAGGCACCAATATATATAATTCATACACTCCATAAATCAATTCAATAAAGTCTTTTTTGTAGAAGATTTGCTTTTGCACATATTAATCTTAATTATGCACATATTGCTTTGTTCATGCACATAAATCTCTTATTCATTAACTAGTTTAAATAATTCATGCACAGTGATCAATGGTCTTTTGCAAACCATATCATAACCACCAAAGTCCAAATGTAATAGATAATATATCTCCAACTAAACAAAAGCCAGTTATCCAACTTCTAGAGCACCTATGTAAGATCAATCAAGTAGAATGTCATATTTTTTCCTCCTTGATCAGTGGTATTAGTACATAGAACAATTGTGGATGTCAATGTCTAAATCAACTATATAATATAAATTGAACTTTGAAGCAATGTATTTTCATAGAGCATCTTTTCTTTCTATTTATTGTTCATAGTGCAAAATGACTCGATATTGGTGACCAAAAAATCCTCTAGTTTGCTCTGTCCTGAAGAATTAGAGATGTAAATACAAACGAAAGTACTTAGATGAAGCCAAATGGTTTCATCTAAGCACTAGATATTGATAATTGTTATGCACTGAGTATTTATACATTTGGTTTCATCTAAGTACTAGCTACTGATAATTGTTCTCTTCATGCACATAAATCTCTTATTCATGCACTACTTTACATAATTCATGCACTACTGATAATTGTTCTTTTCTTGCTATTTATTGTTTATTTTGCAAAATGACTCGCTATTGGTGACCAAAAAATCCTCTTGTTTGCTTTGTCCCGAAGAATTGGAGATTTAAATACAAACAAAAGTACTTAGATTAAGCCAAATGGTTTCATCTAAGTACTAGCTACTGATAATTGTTCTGCACTGAGTATTTATGCATTTGGCTTCATCTAAGTACTAGCTACTGATAATCTAAATCATTCTCCACAAACAAAAAGGATCGGATAGTTCATCTAAGTACTGAATATTTATACACTTGGCTTCATCCTATTAAATGTGCATATATAGGTGATGTATTACTTTAGTGCGTATTTTCCACAAATAAAAGGGATCGAATAGTTCATAGAAGATTTGTCTTATACTACTTATTGTCTTCACGCTTGCTTCAGTGTAACCATCCTTCAGTGTAATAACCTAAACAGATGCACAAAACGCTAAAATCGAGCACACAAATGGCAAATTCGAGCACACAAAGGCCAATTTCGAACACAAAAAGGCCAGATCTAAGCACAAAAACGCCAAATCCGAGTAAAAAACCCTAAATTTGAACTTAGAACCCTAATAACATAATCAAAACCACAATAATGAAAATTTTAGGGCTTGGAGAAGTGATTTTGTTTACCTTTGGATGATTTTCCTTTTCTTTTCGAATCGCTTCCCCCTTTTGCCATGTTCTTCGAATTTTAGGGCTTGCAAATTTGGATCGTTGTCGCAATCAAGTCGTGCTCCTTCAACACATCACAATCCGTGGATTTTTCTTTATGGGTCGTTGATTTGCGAGATCGTTGATTTACGATAATTTTGGAAGAGATTTGGAGATGAAAGAGAATTGGATTGAAAGTCGATGATTTCTTTTGAGAGTGTTTGAGAAAGAGTGCAGGAGAAGAATGATTTTGTTCATGTTTAGAAAGGGTATGGATTTTTTATTAATACACCCGTTGTCACTCTAAATGACAAAATATGAGGCATGTGCTTTCTTTTCCTCTTGTCTCAGCTCGTTGACGTGGCTCCATCCAAGCCTTCCATACTCCATATCCAATGGCCAAGAAAATTTCATACTTTATACAGTAAGATAGCTCGGTATAGGAACCGGAATCTTGAATCAAAGCCCAGATTTTATACCGAAATTAGTTTTTGCGTCACAGATCTCTCTAGTCTCCTCTATCTTTCTCCTTCAACCTAGTTGAGCCCTAGCCCTAAAATTGATGTTGCTAACTAGCTCAACGCCACCACACCGACCGGTCTACACCACCACGCCGACCGATCTGCATTGCTATTACCAACTCGATCTACAACGCCACATCGCCCACCTGCTCGACTTTGAGATTTCTTCAAATCTAGTGGACAAGTGAAGGTGCGTAACCCTTCTCCCTGCTCAATTGTGTCGATATTAAACCACAAACAATCTGTGGTGTTCTAATATACAACCAACATTGGTGATTGTGCCTTTTGCGGTCGGGATTTCCACCGATCTGATGATGTTTTGCGTTGTCAATGTCCATCGCATTAGGGATTTTGTTATACTTCTTAATTCGACTGTGAATGAAGTGTTTTGTGGTTGGGATTTCCACCAATTTGATGATATTATGTTCCCCATAGAACATTTGGTTATAGTTGTTTTAGTTTTGGACCAAGCTGTAATTATGGAAAACTGATGATGTTCAAGAACCCAATAGAGTGTTGTAATTAGATAAATTTGTCACTCCAGGATCATGTATTTTTCGTGTAGGGTTCATACTTCATTCTTAAGGAGTAAATGTAGAATGATTTGCTTAAAACTTGTTGTTATCTTAGTTTTGTTTTAGGGAAAATATGACTGACATGGCTTACCCAAGAAATAGTGATTCATGGAACTAATATGAATTATTTTATATACTAGTGATGCTTTCAACTTCTAAAGCAACATAATTATACTGTTGATGCTTTCATTTTTTAAAGCATCATATTTATACTAGTGATGCTTTATCCTTTATAAAGAAATATGAATTTTTTTATGTATTTGACAACTTCCTCTATGTGCTATCTATTGTCTTTGTAGTAATTTGTTAGGATTTTGCCAAACAAGAATTCGTGCAAGGGGTTGTTTCCAATACCTTTTCTAAGATAGAGTGGGAGGAAGAAGCGTGGCAAGGCCCTTGCTTTTAATGGGTGTGGAAGGGAGACTTCGGCAGGGTTGTGTTTTGTCGAGGAGCAATGACGGAGCGGGTGGAGGTATTGGTTAGAGTTACACTCATTTAACAATTGAAAAGTTCTTTGAACTTTTGTTTTTGTTTCTGTTTCGAAAGATCCATAGTCTTAGTTATGCTTGGATTCATAGTCTTAAGAGTTATGAACAGAATGATCCCATATCAGAGCTAGGATATTTGCAAAGTGAGGAATAAGGGTTTTATGAGCTTTTTTAGTACACAAATCATGATAAACGTTGAAGGAGTTTGGATGTTTCATAGAAAGCATATGCATAGCTACACCACGCTATGATGGGTGATAGACCCGCAAATGCACAATACTATCGAGTAGTATAAAAGATATTGAATCCAGGGGAGCACTCGTTAATCACCAATTTTACACAAACTAATAATCTAGATCAAACAAGAGATGTGGAGTTTTTGGTTTTGATTTTTTAGAACTAAAAAGAAAAGTTAAGTCTACAGGTAACTAAAACGATAAAAGGTAGATTTGGGTTACTTGAATTATGAAAAGCTAGGATTGAGGTTCATCACAAATGAGATCATGTAATGACAAGCAAAGAAATCTCTAAGGTTGCAAGTAGTGGTCTACAATGGTCAAATGTCCTAACATATCTCTTATCCTTATTCAAGGTATAAGAAACTAGTCTAATCCTACTTAATTCCTACTTTCGTGGTAATTAATGCAAGATTCACTATTACACCAATTATATTTTATCTCGTGAGTAAATAACATGTGTGTCTTATATCCGGTCTAATAAATTGTTAAACCGACGAAAAATAGGAGTTTTTGGTTTTATATACAGAAATTGGTGAGATTGGTGAGGTACGCCCGGGCTATATAAGTATGTAGCACTTTGAGGTATGAATTATAATAACCCGACCGTGTTTTAGATAGAAATATTCGGACTATTAAGTAAGAATATAACCCAGATCTCACCCAGTAGCAAAACGCCCGAGCTATATATCATTGTAGTTCAATTTTAGTCTATACTACAAATCCCGGATACATGTGTAACCGTGCTAAATAAATTGATTTCTTTCATTTTGATTGGAAACATAAATGGAAGCAGCCTTAGCCTGCCTGATATTTTCAACCGTATGCACACAAAAAATGAAGTATGCTCTGCTCAAGCCCTTTGTTTGTTCTTCTATAAGAGTTCTACAAATCTCTAGCCTGTGTGATATTCGGTCCGTAATTGGAGCCCTTTGCTTCTTCTTCCAATGAAGCTACTGCTCTTGATCGATTTCATCTTCAATTTCACAGGTGCTCTTTTCGTCGTTTCTAGCAATCAGGGCGCTCTTCTTTTTTATTTGAATTTCGTAAATCCATTGAAGTTCAATATTTTTGTTTTTCGAACAGGCTACTGCGCTTAAGCACTAGACTAGATCTGCTTGTGGTGGTATTTGAACATGCTGTTGCTTTCTGGTTATAAGAAGCGTTGATTCGAGTTGTTATGTGCCACATGCATCCTCTTTTCTCTATCGGTTGTGAACTCGGTTTTCTTTGTTAGCATAATAGGAGGAGTTGATTTGGACTTTGGCACTTGATTTTAGGTTGATTTAGGGTTTGAGATAAGAAAAGATATATGAAACCCTAAAAACTGAAGCTATTTCCTCTTAAAATTTATAGTTTTTTTGCCTGATAATCCTAAAGTATAGCTTAATTCGCAAGATACTCCAAAC
Organism: Rheum nobile; assembly: GCA_027886185.1. Classification (NCBI taxonomy): domain Eukaryota; kingdom Viridiplantae; phylum Streptophyta; class Magnoliopsida; order Caryophyllales; family Polygonaceae; genus Rheum; species Rheum nobile. The sequence goes on from WOAB01000040.1 coordinate 9,849,923, forward strand.
TTTAATATATTTTGTGAGGTAACCTTGAGCTTTGTTTTTTTTTTTGCGAAATGCCCCACTATTAAATAATTAACGGCTGACGAATAAAACCCAAAAAAACACAGTGTGTTCTTCCCTTCTTTTAATGGCTTCTTCGAGTCTTCATCCTTCTTAGAGTGACCTCTTCCTCTTGATTTGAGCCCCCGACGACTCCAGGTTCGAGCGCCGCCTTGCTCGCCGATTTTAGCTCATCTTTAGGTTCCATAACTTCCATTCCATCTCACACCTCCAATCTTTTCACATGGATTCCCTTCCTGATTCGTTCTCATCAAATTTGTATTTATCTCTTTTTTCACCTTCAAAAACCAATAATTTCAATTCAATCACACCTCTCCGAAATGAAATACATTAGCAATTAGTTCTCAAATTCAACCAAATTTTGCATAATTAACTCCTTCAATTGAACTAATCTAGAGCATTAAAGATGAATTTTTACCTTTGGAAGAGATACAGACAGCCAAGCAATCTGGAGGATCGCGAATGGAGAAACCGAGAAGTGCTTGAACACGCGCCGACATTGAAATAAATCAAACCCGAACTCAGAACGTCAACGCAGATCCCTCTAACCGGGAACCAAAGGAAGAGCTCATGTGCATAGATTCCGGTCAGATTTCCGATCTGCCTGTAGCTAAGCATGCAGGAAACGTTTCGATCGTAATGCAACTCGCTCCCAAACTTGGCGCTGCAAGCTTGTTCCAAATACGCCTCGAATCTGCTATCCTCGCCCAGCGTAAAGTTCTTCACCCCCTTGGGGAGGAGGTCCATGGGTAGCTCGTCGGCCCGCAGCGCCGAGACGTCACCGTTTTAAGAGCACGCGACGACGCCGTTTCGAACGATGCTATATAATGTTGTAAGGAGGAGGAGGATGACAAAAAACGCCACTCTGATCAACTGGCTTGACAATTTGTTGAATTTTGGTTCCCTAGATTTAAGGTTTAAAGAAGAATTTAGAGAGGGAGGGAGGATACATTGAAAATATTGGAGGGGAGGAATTAATTGCAAGCAAAAGGTCAGAGAGGATGATCTGTTAATGGAGATGGAAGGTTGTGAGGTCTTAGAGAATAGTAATACTGTACAGAGGCACTAGTTGATATGGCTTCGGGACTAAGAACACACCACATTTCAATTTTTGAATAATTTTGAAGTGCACTAATGTGACGATACCTCGGCCGCCGGCGTCTTGAACAAGAGGAAGAGGTTGATGGAAGAAGATGAAGACTCTGAGAAGAGGAAGAACACACCACGTTTTTTTTGGGTTTTATTTTATTTTATTTAACAAAAAGTTAACATGGGCATTTTGCGAAAAAAAAAACAAACCTCGGATTACCTCGAAAAATATACCAAAGTTTGGATATCTCACGAATTAAGCGATACCTCAGGGTTATGAGACAAAAAAAAAAAAACGTAAAATCTAAAAAGGTGTCTGAAGCACCCAATTTGTGAAAGAATGGTGAAAGATTGTGTGGCAAGATTTTGGTCACATCTACCTATTTGCTTATTTTGAGATTGTACTATGTGTCAGCCATATGCTTAAAATTACTGATGATAAAAAACATTTGTAATTTCTTTTGAGCAGAACATGTATAATTTTAGGTGAGAGTGAAAATGAGAATTGACAACGAGGCTAAGAATCTGATAGTCACCTCGTGCTTCCTTACTATGTTATTGACCATGGCTTTTGCCTAGTGGAGGTTAGCCTCTTTTGTCATCTATTTCCTTGTTGATAATTAGATAATGATTGAATGATCTTAACATTCTTGTCTTATTACTATCATAATTAATTTAGTATTACATGTTTTTTTCATGGGAGAAATTCCTTTGCACACGGTTTTATGTTTTCTCATATGAATTTGGTTGGCTATATACCTATCTACATTGGTTGATCTATTAGCTGCAAGCACACCTCCTTGTCTCTAGGTAATGGTTTAGAGTAGATTTAGTAGACTAACTTCAGTTATCCCCTTGAAATTTCAGTTACCAATATTTGTGCTCTATGAGTTTTGCAAGTTGTTAGACACTTAATTTCAGTTACCAATATTTATTTCATCTCATATTCTACTCTTGATTTCTTGTAGTTGCCATCTTTCGTTGATTGGTTTGGCTGGTGCACATGGGATGCCTTCTACACTGATGTAGTGATGTCACAACTGAAGGTGTACAACAATGCCTTGAAAGGTATGTAGGAAGCTCATACTAGTTTATAAATCAATTTGGTGGTTGTACATAACATTTTATGACTGAATCACGTACCGCTTCCACCATAGCTTGTCATCAAGAGGCACGCCACCACGTTTCTTGATCACTGATAATGGCTGGCAACAGATTGGCAGTAAGGAAAAAACTGACACCAACTGTGTCGTGCAAGAAGGGGCACAGTAAGTCCTTTTCCCTTTCACTATGGCCATGGGCATTGAAAAAGAACTTTTTGTTAGGAAGATAAAAAGGAAGCAGTTGAAACAAGATACATGATAAATATGACTTAGCTTTCAGTTGGCTTTGTGTGGCGAAAGATGCATCACTTGCAAAGGATTGATGTGTTCTAGTGCTTTTTACATAGAACACGGGAATCATGTGACCTAAATTTCAGCATTGAATAGGTTGTTTTGTTCGCTCTGCAGATTTTAATTGCCAATAGATTGACAAGAATCAAGGAGAATGCTAAGCTCCAAAAGACACAGAATGACCAGAACAATGATCAAGTACCAAGCCTGAAGCTTGTTGTCGACGATGCCAAGGAAAACCACAGTGTTAAGTAAGTGTGCAATTTTCCCAGTTCACTTGCTATTCTCTGTATGTTCTATCCATAATTGGATCTTAGCATATGCGGAGCCACTAGCTTTTGTTTATACAAATATTACTTGCTACACAGTTTCTCACTATATTAACATGGTAAAAGATCTAGCTAAGTTGATGCTCCCTTTTGTATCTGATCGAACATGATTCATTGTAAGGAAAACAGTATAGATGGTTGAAAATATTATGTTTGGATATCAGAAGGGGATTCACTTTCATAAAAACTCTATTTTATCCGGTCTGCAAGCCGTAGAGAAGGCCCTTGTTGCCTGAGAAATAGGTGCTGCTCTCTTACAATGTCTCGAGTGTTTGAAACTTCTATTTTATATATGTTATAATTAGACCCGGCAAAACATGACCCGACCCGACAAACCGACCCGATCCGACCCGCTTGATATTTTTAGGGTTGAGACCCGATCCGAAAATCAATGGGTCAAGAAAGACCCAAACCCAATGACCCGAAAAATTCTGGGTTTGATATGACCCGACCCGTTGGGTTAACCGACCCGACCCAATCATATGTATTACCTCATTTATAATGAATAATATACTATTTTTTACTAAATAGTGATATAATATTAATTATGTTATTATTATTTTATTAATAAAAATATTATTTTATTCTTATACATTTTATTTTATTATTAGAAATATTGTTTTGTTATTAGAAATAATATTTTATTATTAAAAATATTATTTTATTATTAAAATTATGATTTTATTATAAAAGTTATTGTAAAAAATCATTAAAAAAACTTAGACTTTGGACCCGTTGGGTCGACTCGAACCGACACCAAACTCGGCATGACCCGACCCAATCAACCCATACTTGTTAACGACCCGGTTGACCAAAACCCGAACCCAACCCATCCGACCTGATTGCCAGGTCTAGTTATAATCATGTATGTTCCCCATGAGTGTTCAATTCACTTTTCTTGATATTTTATTACACACATTGTCTCCTTAGGTTGTGTTGATAAGATATCAAAAGGTGATAGTTAAAGCTTCTTTGTGATAATGTGTTCATAGAGACCTTTTAATGTATACTAAATTTCATGACACCTTGAGTCTCATTTCTTATGATTGTTTAGGAGCACTTTATGCCCAGTTTACACTTCTCTCATTTCCCACCCCTTTTTTGGGGGGTTTTAACTTAGTTTTAATAGGAGAATGCAACAAACAAAAGCACTTCATTTGGAACTAACAAAATATATAGTTGCATCTGATATAAACTAGGAGCATTTGATTTACAAAGTAGAGGTATCAACTCAGCAACCCAACTCTTAGGGCATTTAAGCAGAGCATATCTACAATGTGATATCTTCTTATTTACATTATATTACCCCATCTTCTACATATCAAACCGGGCTCTACAACTCCCCTGCATCAGCTTCTTCTTGTGCAACACCTTTGACCTTTGTTCTACACGGACATATCCCAATGCAACTTTGTTCTGGACAAAGTTTATTTCAATCTCAATGTGTTTAGTGTGTTCGTTTTGTGATGGATTGGAGGAGAGATACACCGCACTCACATTGTCACAAAAAACAATAGTTGCACACTGAATAGGCGAGTCCAGTTCAGACAATAGACTAGGCATCCAGCATGATTCAGCAACAACATTGGCATCAACCTTGTATTCAGCCTCAACACTCGATCTTGACACAATAGTTTGTCTCTTAGAAGATCACGATACCAGATTAGGGCCAAGAAACTTGTAGTAGCCCGATGTAGGACGATGTAAGTCAAGACAACCAACCCAATCAACATCAGAATAGGTAGTCAATTGATCAATCTGACCTGAAATAAGGTTAAGACCGAGTTGTGTAGTCCCTTTTACATACCTCGAAATTCTCTTAAATTCCTAAAAGCGTTCCTCTATGGGATCATGAATATAGAGGTAAAACTCCTGAATGACATAGCTAATATCAGGACGCGTGAAGGTGAGGTGTTGTAATGTCCCGATGAGAGAGTAGTAGAGCGTGGGACAAGCGGTTGGGACACTGATGTTTTGGCCGAGCTTAGAGTTTGTGTCCAATGGCGTCCGACATAGATTGCATGAACTCATACCCGTTATTTGTAGGATCTCAACAACATATTTCACTTGACTTAGGTGAATTCCCTGGGATTGTTTGGTTAATGCAACTCCCATAAACCAATTCAGCTCACCATCCGTCATGGCAAACTCAAAATCTAGATCCTTGATGATTTTGGTCAGACAAGCCAAGGAAGAGACTATTATTATGATGTCATCAACATAGACAAGAAGACGAGCTTGATGCGCACCACCTTTGTAACGAACAGAGAAGCATCTGATATATTGCTCTTCAACCCAAGTTGTTGGACATATTTAGCAAAGTGTTGAAACCAAGCTCAGGGTGACTGTTTGAGACCATACAAAGCTTTGATTAGTCTACACACAAACCAAGAAATTGAGGACTTATAAATCCAGGATATTGTTGACAATAGACAATTTCATCAAGTGTGCCATGCAAGAAGACATTCTTCACATCTAGTTGATGAATAAGCCAATTACTGTAATAACCCTCATTTTTAAACTAATCGGTTTTGACCGAACCGAAAACCGAATATTATTTTTATAAGAACCGAAAACCGAACCGAATATAATCGGTTCGGTTCGGTCCGAAAAACTGAACCCGATGAACACCCCTAGCTTCGTATCTTCTTCGTCCGAACTCCAAATGATGTGTGGTTGGTGTGTTTGGAAACTAGACTTCAAGATGAAGATTTTGGTACTTAGATCGTAACTAGAGGTGCCCAATTGAAGGAGAATTTCCTTCTGCAAGTGCTCAAACATTTTGTGGACTGCCGAAAACCTAAGGCTTGAAATTGGGTTTCGAAATTAATATGACTAACAAGATATCATTAACATAGTGTTAAGATAATTTTTAGTACCATGACTTAAAATGTAACATACTTTTATGGAATAAAAATATATGTTTTAATTTATTCAAAAAAAAGTCATCCCTTTTATTAAAAGTAAAATTATATTTACGTCCTTAACTAAAAATGAGGGTTATTACAGTAATTGGCTTATTCATCAACTAGATGTGAATAATGCCTTCTTGCATGGCACACTTGATGAAATTGTCTATTGTCAACAATATCCTGGATTTATAAATCCTCAATTTCTTGGTTTGTGTGTAGACTAAACAAAGCTTTGTATGGTCTCAAACAGTCACCCTGAGCTTGGTTTCAACACTTTGCTAAATATGTCCAACAACTTGGGTTGAAGAGCAATATATCAGATGCTTCTCTGTTCGTTACAAAGGTGGTGCGCATCAAGCTCGTCTTCTTGTCTATGTTGATGACATCATAATAATAGTCTCTTCCTTGGCTTGTTTGACCAAAATCATCAAGGATCTAGATTTTGAGTTTGCCATTACGGATGGTGAGCTGAATTGGTTTATGGGAGTTGCATTAACCAAACAATCCCAGGGAATTCACCTAAGTCAAGTGAAATATGCTGTTGAGATCCTACAAATAACGGGTATGAGTTCATGCAATCTATGCCGGACGCCATTGGACACAAACTCTAAGCTCGGCCAAAACATCAGTGCCCCAACCGCTTGTCCCACGCTCTACTACGCTCTCGTCGGGACATTACAACACCTCACCTTTACGCGTCCTGATATTAGCTATGTCATTCAGGAGTTTTACCTCTATATTCATGAACCCATAGAGGAACACTTTTAGGAATTGAAGAGAATTTCGAGGTATGTAAAAGGGACTACACAACTCGGTCATAACCTTATTTCAGGTCAGATTGATCAATTGACTACCTATTCTGATGTTGATTGGGTTGGTTGTCTTGACTCACATCGTCCTACATCGGGCTACTACATGTTTGTTGGCCCTAATCTGGTATCGTGATCTTCTAAGAGACAAACTATTGTGTCAAGATCGAGTGTTGATGTTGAATACAAGGTTGATGCCAATGTTGTTGCTGAATCACGTTGGATGCCTAGTCTATTGTCTGAACTGGACTCGCCTATTTAGTGTGCAACTATTGTTTTTTGTGACAATGTGAGTGCGGTGTATCTCTCCTCCAATCGATCACAACACGAACACACTAAACACATTGAGATTGAAATAAACTTTGTCCAGAACAAAGTTGCATTGGGATATGTCTGTGTTCTCCATGTCACTTCATCGAGTCAGTTTGTAGATTTTCTTACAACAGGGTTGCCTTCAGACCAGTTTCAATGTACGGACACCTCCTGATTCAACTACAAGGGATGTTAGATAACACGGAATATTTGTATTTTACTGAATATGGTAAAGATAATATATCTCAGTTTACTATGTTAATTTCTTGTACCCTTAGGCCATGAATAACAATAGGATCTTGAAAGATCTTGAGCAATAAATATAGTATTTTAATGAATTTAGTTGAAGATCTTGGATAGGGAATGCTATCCCTAGAAACGCAATTTTATGGAACTTAAAAAAACTGGCACAAGAAAGAATGTTGGACATTGTTTTTAAATGGAATTTTTTCATTTATAAAAGTAACAAAAAATTACTTCAAAATTCATGATTTTTTTTTATCTACCCATAGATACCAATATTGTATATTGATCTTGAACAGTTTTTTTTTTCATTTATGAAAGATCTTCAACAAAAAATTACTTCAAAATGGAATTTTTATCTCCACACGTAACGTGTGGTTAGGTTCCACACGTAACGTGTGGTTATGTTCCACACGTAACGTGTGGAGCCTATGCGCTGAAAGGCAGTTTTGCCTATGCGCCGAAAAGTAATCGTGCTATTATATTCATCATTTCTGTGAAACATAACTTCAAGTGTTTGATATTTCATGCATTACCCAATCACTTTATATGCATATTTTCAAAGAAGTGGTGGAACTAGTAGGTGGTACCCCGGCGGGGCACAAATTTGTTTTAAGAAAAAGACTTTTTAGCTCGGACCTGAAGATATCCGGGTTAAAAGTTCCAATTTTTTACAAAATAAAATAGACTTTTTAGCCCGGATATCTGAATATTCGGGCTAATAAGTCTAAGTTTTTTAGCCCGGGCATATTTTTTACATCCGGGTTATATACTCTATTATCACACCACTTTGAAGTCCGTACCTATTTTGTGCTATATTCGGGCTAAACATCAAAATACATCAGGGATAAAAGGCTTATTTTCTACTAGTGATTAGATTCATTAAGCATAATGACAATTCACACAACCATGAGAAAATAGGTCTATTTTCATGATCCTAAAAGTCCTATCTCAAATCTTGAGGTTCTAATGTCAAATATCACCTTTCAATGCATATCCAACATTTCATACATGTAAAAATATTAGCTAGGCATTTTCACGATCACTTAGTGTGCAACATTTAAGTAGTAAATCAAAACTCATCCAACCAAAGAGAAAACCTCACCAAATCATCACATAATCACCATTGGACTACTCCCAATCCTAACATAACAATTGCAAGAACATGACATAAAACATCAATCCAACCATCAAAAATATGGGTACAATGATAAACAAAACAAGAGATAAAGAAAATGAACAAGATATACTTGACATTCAACCAAAAGGAGAGAATGAGTAAAAGATACTTAACATTCAACCAAATCCTTGCATTTTCATTGATCCATGCGAGAAAAGGTGGAAGTTTGCTCCTTTTCCAAGTCTTGAATCATAAGAGAATTCAACAACCCAAAAAGTTGAAACTAGAATCCCACAAAAGAATAAGTCTAACTACTAATATAAGTGGGAAAAGAAAACTAGAGTTGGAAAAAGAGAGAGAATCAAAGTAAATGCTAACCCTAGAAATGGAGGCTAAAGAGTAGATGTAAAGTTGGGGCATAAGTTCTCAAAAGTTGCCCTTACATGTCCTATTTATATGGGCCACAAAAAGGAGGGGATAAAATGCATCCAAGTAATCTCGTTGGAGACCACGGCCGTGGTGATCACCATGGGCTGGTCGGGGTGGTGACAAAATGTGTATTTTTCAACTTATGATAACACATGAGTGTGTTGTCCGACACTAATAGGTTGTGCTCCTCTTAAAGTGCATTTTTTCTTCACCAAATCTTTGAATTAATGCTCTTTTTGTCTTGTCCAAGCTTAAGCTAATTCCAAGCTGATTTCATCATGTTTCCATAGCTCCCAAAAGTGCTCCTACAATACCAAAACGACAAAAAAGAAGAGATTCGAGCAAAGCAAGCAAAATTCCAACAAAATGCCTAAGTAAGTATATCTTTTATGCACAAAATGGGGTTAATATGAGTCAAGATATAGCATATAATCATGTTATCAATGGGCCAAAGGGTGTACTGTTGCTTCTATGTTTATATAAAACTGCTTAATACATAAGTAGAAGAAGGTTATATTAGTCATAGTATTAATTCTGAGGCACATACATTCTTGAATATTTTTTGTTGAAGATGTTCATTGACTTCCCATGGTGTTGCTTGAAAGATAAGAATGTATAAATGCTCAACAGGTTCTCCCTTACTAGTATATAAACCCCTTTATAGAAAAGTATAATAGTATACTTTTGGAAATAATCCACACCAAATAGTTGTGGTCTAAAACCTCTTAAAGACAGTTGTATTCTAAGCCTTACTTAGAGCCTATAGTAAAGAAAATTTTCACACCAAATTTTTATTTTTATAAAACTCAAATAAACACAAAACGGTTTAAAAGTTTTAAAAAAAACATTTAGCTCTGATACCATAACTGTAACAACCCTAAATTACGTTAGGAATATTACCGCCAGTGACCTCGGATCACATATCCAAAATCACCCAATGCTTTACAGCATTGATCGCAAATACAAAATAATATGAAAAATAATATATTAAATCCAAAATTGTCTCACAAACGACGTTGCTAAAGATGGCAACTCAGTAATATATATCAAAGTATCAGCGGAAGACTTAATAAAAAACAAACTCCAAAACAGGATATCAACCTTATTTAAAACAATTGTCAAAATACCAAAAAGAAAACATAATTGCCTTCAACGTCGTCTTCCCGTGTCTTCAACTTGGGAAGCTTTACTTGATGTGCCCATATAGGAAGGATGACACCAATCAACCATGCAAGGAAAAAGAAAGGTTGGTTAGTCTAATGAAAGACTAAACAAGGGCTCAAACAAAGTAGTTCTATGTGATTGTATCCAATTACTATCATTGTCTCTCGAATAATAGTCAGTAGACGATACATAACCCGAATACTCTCACTGAAATGATAGAAAGAGATATGCACCAAGAGAAGACTCCAAAGGAATCGAGTCTTATAAGAATATGTATGTTTGTTTGGAAACATTATATTTATCACGCAAGTTTGAAAAACGACTACTTCAATATTTGGGTCATCGACCAACCTCACCGCATAATGCGAATCCAAATTGAAAAGAGGACTTACTTTAAACAAGAGTCTGGGTGGGTTCCACGTTGTACTTCTCGCCCGAGGGTATATTAATTATGTGTAAAATGGCACTTATCTTATTTAATTTCAAAACGTGCATAAACATTAAGGCTTTTAATTCCAGAATCGATCTCGATACGATATATAGAATGGGACGAATCTTGAATATTGGCACTAGCTAAGTGCACCATCACTTATATTCGAATAAGGGTAGGTCATGGTGAGCTGAATTGGTTTATTGGAGTTGCATTAACCAAACAATCCCAGGGAATTCACCTAAGTCAAGTGAAATATGTTGTTGAGATCCTATAAATAACGGGTATGAGTTCATGAAATCTATGTCAGACGCCATTGGACACAAACTCTAAGCTCGGCCAAAACGTCAGTGCCCCAACCGCTTGTCCCACGCTCTACTACTCTCTCGTCGGGACATTACAACACCTCACCTTCACGCGTCATGATATTAGCTATGTCATTCAAGAGTTTTACCTCTATATTCATGATCCCATAGAGGAACGCTTTTAGGAATTGAAGAGAATTTCGAGGTATGTAAAAGGGACTACACAACTCGGTCTTAACCTTATTTCAGGTCAGATTGATCAATTGACTACCTAATCTGATGTTGATTGGGTTGGTTGTCTTGACTCACATCGTCCTACATCGGCCTACTACATGTTTGTTGGCCCTAATCTGGTATCGTGATCTTCTAAGAGACAAACTATTGTGTCAAGATCGAGTGTTGAGGCTGAATACAAGGTTGATGCCAATGTTGTTGCTGAATCACGCTGGATGCCTAGTCTATTTTCTGAACTGGACTCGCATATTCAGTGTGCAACTATTGTTTTTTGTGACAATGTGAGTGCGGTGTATCTCTCCTCCAATCCATCACAACACGAACACACTAAACACAATGAGATTGAATAAAACTTTGTCCAGAACAAAGTTGCATTGGGATATGTCCGTGTTCTCCATGTAACTTCATCGAGTCAGTTTGCAGATTTTCTTACAACAGGGTTGCCTTCAGACCAGTTTCAATGTCCGAACACCTCCTGATTCGACTACAAGGGATGTTAGATAACAAGGAATATTTGTATTTTATTGAATATGGTAAAGATAATATATCTCAGTTTACTATGTTAATTTCTTGTACCGTTAGGCCATGAATAACAATAGGATCTTGAAAGATCTTGATGAATAAATATAGTATTTTAATGAATTTAGTTGAAGATCTAGGATAGGGAATGCTACCCCTAGAAAAGCAATTTTATGGATCTTCAAAAAGCTGGCACAAGAAAGAATGTTGGACATTGTTTTTAAATTGCATTTTTTCGTTTATAAAAGTAACAAAAAATTACTTCAAAATTCATGATTTTTTTTATCCACCCATAGATACCAATATTGTATATTGACCCTCTTAAAAATAAAATGTATATTTGGGTTGTTTTATACTTCAAATACCTACATAAAATTGTAAATTAAAATGCTTTTAAAAAACATCCATTACATATGAAATTCCAAAAAAATATTATTTTATTATATATTATTTATATTATATTTTGTTTATGAATACAAACAAAATGCATATATATATATGGATAGTTGTAGCTTCATCTCATTTGCAGAACACACTCATTCTATTCCCCATTTATCATATCTCTTCAATATGAATTCAAACCCAAATCCCACTTATAATGACGAACAATATTACAATCAACTCCTCTCTCATTCTTATGATAATCCAAATGCCTCTTTTTTGCATTCGGAGTTCTCTCCAATGGAGACTCATCAATCACAAAGCTCTCAACCTTCGGATATTCCAACATATAGTACCCAACCAGAGGTTGTTGATGAATTATCCTAACCTCAACGTCGCGGTAGGGGTCATAGCCATGCTCGTAGTCGTGATCGTGCCAGTGGTAATCGTGCTAGTGATGATCTTAGTGAACCAAGTGCAAGTGCCTTTTGGACTCGCGAAGATGATGTACTCCTCATTAGTGGCTAGATCAACACAAGTACTGACTCGGTTGTCAACACTGATCAATCATCCAAAAGTTTTTGGGATCGAGTTGTATATTACCACATTCAATGGAAGCAACTACATCAAGTGGACCAAGATTTGAACAAATATGAAGTCTAGGTGGCAGAAGATTAATACAAAAGTTTCTAAATTTGTTGGTTGTTATGAACATGCTACAAAGCAAAAATCTAGCGGTGAGTCGGAGACAAATGTTATCCAGAGGGCTCATCAAATTTATCTTGCTGATATGGGTGTGAATTTTAAGGAAGAGAATGCATGGCGGATTCTCATTAATGAGTCAAAATGGAGCTTTAATTACATGTAAAAAGTTAATCGGGTCACTGCAAGCTCGGGAAGTGGAAGCTCAAAAAGATCGAGAGCAGTTAATGAAGGTGATGCTTCTAGCCCTGATCCAGATACTCCAATAAGTATGTTAAATGAACATACTATTGAGCGTCCAATGGGTGTAAAGGCTACTAAAAAAAGAGGAAAGAAAGGGGTATCAACAACCAACGAGGATGATTATAATCTTGCTAAACAGAAGGAAAAGGAAGCTTCTGAACGCCATAAGTTCATGGAAGTGCATAAGATGGAAGAACTGAGGATTAAGTGAAAAAAGATAGACTACAAGAAGAAGAAAAAAAGTTGGATAAGCACACCAGAATGAAGAAAATGGAATTTATGATGGATCTGATGGCAAAAGGAGAACTTTGTGTTGAAGGAGAAGCTTTGAAGAAATGATTGATGAAGGAACTTTGTATGTAGTTGGTGTTTCATGCACTAGGAATGAACTAGACCGAACCGAACCGAACCGAACTGGACCGGACCGAATAAGGTTGGACTAATTTATCTAGAAATGTAGGTTTTTAAATTATTTTTAAAAACTAATCGATTTTTTACTGAACCGAACCCGAACCCGAACCGAACATTATTTTTATAAGAACCGAAAACCGAATATAATCGGTTCGGGTTCAGTTCGGTCGGTTCGGTTTGGTTCGATTCGGTCCGAAAAACCGAACCCGATGAACACCCCTAGCTTCGTATCTTCCTCGTCCGAACTCCAAATGATGTATGGTTGGTGTCTTTGGAAACTAGACTTCAAGATGAAGATTTTTGTACCTAGATCGTAACTAGAGGTGCCCAATTGAAGGAGAATTTCCTTCTGCAAGTGCTCAAATATTTTGTGGACTGCCGAAAACCTAAGGCTTGAAATTGGGTTTCGAAATTAATATGACTAACAAGATATCATTAACATAGTGTTAAGATAATTTTTAGCACCATGACTTACAATGTAACATACTGTTATGGAATAAAAATATATGTTTTAATTTATTCACTTGGAATAAAAAAAAAAGTCATCCCCTTTATTAAAAGTAAAATTACATTTATGTCCTTAACTAAAAATGAGGGTTATTACAGTAATTGGCTTATTCATCAACTAGATGTGAAGAATGTCTTCTTGGATGGCACACTTGATGAAATTGTCTATTGTCAACAATATCCTGGATTTATAAGTCCTCAATTTCTTGGTTTGTGTGTAGACTAAATAAATCTTTGTATGGTCTCAAACAGTCACCCTGAGCTTGGTTTCAACACTTTGCTAAATATGTCCAACAACTTGGGTTGAAGAGCAATATATCAGTTGCTTCTCTATTCGTTACAAAGGTGGTGCTCATCAAGCTCGTCTTCTTGTCTATGTTGATGACATCATAATAATAGTCTCTTCCTTGGCTTGTCTGACCAAAATCATTAAGGATCTAGATTTTGAGTTTGCCATTACGGATGGTGAGCTGAATTGGTTTATGGGAGTTACATTAACCAAACAATCCCATGGAATTCACCTAAGTCAAGTGAAATATGTTGTTGAGATCCTACAAATAACGGGTATGAGTTCATGCAATCTATGTCGGACTCTATTGGACACAAAATTTAAGCTCGGCCAAAACATCAGTGCCCCAACCGCTTGTCCCACGCTCTACTACTCTCTCGTCGGGACATTACAACACCTCACCTTCACGCGTCCTGATATTAGCTATGTCATTCAAGAGTTTTACCTCTATATTCATGATCCCATAGATGAACGCTTTTAGGAATTGAAGAGAATTTCGAGGTATGTAAAAGGGACTACACAACTCGGTCATAACCTTATTTCAGGTCAGATTGATCAATTGACTACCTATTATGATGTTGATTGGGTTGGTTGTCTTGACTCACATCGTCCTACAACGGGCTACTACATGTTTGTTGGCCCTAATCTGGTATCGTGATCTTCTAAGAGACAAAATATTGTGTCAAGATCGAGTGTTGAGGCTGAATACAAGGTTGATGCCAATGTTTTTGCTGAATCACGTTCGATGCCTAGTCTATTGACTGAACTGGGTTGCCTTCGGACCAGTTTCAATGTCCGGACACCTCCTGATTCGACTACAAGGGATGTTAGATAAAAATGAATAATTGTATTTTACTGAATATGGTAAAGATAATATATCTCAGTTTACTATGTTAATTTCTTGTACCCTTAGGCCATGAATAGCAATAGGATCTTGAAAGATCTTGAGCAATAAATATAGTATTTTAATGAATTTAGTTGAAGATCTTGGATAGGGAATGCTATCCCTAGAAAATCAATTTTATGGATCTTCAAAAAACTGGCACAAGAAAGAATGTTGGACATTGTTTTTAAATGGCATTTTTTTATTTATAAAAGTAACAAAAAATTACTTCAAAATTCATGATTTTTTTATCTACCCATAGATACCAATATTGTATATTGACCGTCTTAAAAATAAAATGTATTTTTGGGTTGTTTTATACTTAAAATACCTACATAAAATTGTTAATTAAAATGCTATTAAAAATAATCCATTACATATGAAATTCCAAAAAATATTATTTTATTATATATTATTTATATTATATTTTGTTTATGAATACAAACAAAATGCATATATATATATATGGATAGTTGTAGCTTTATCTCATTTGCAGAACACACTCATTCTATTCCCCATTTATCATATCTCTTCAATATGAATCCAAACCCAAATCCCACTTATAATGACGAACAATATTACAATCAGCTCCTCTCTCATTCTTATGATAATCCAAATGCCTCTTTTTTGCATTCGGAGTTCTCTCCAATAGAGACTCATCAATCACAAAGCTATCAACCTTCGGATATTCCAACATATAGTACCCAACCAGAGGTTGTTGATGAATCATCCCAACCTCAACGTCGCGGTAGGGGTCATAGTCGTGCTCGTAGTCGTGATCGTGCCAGTGGTAATCGTGCTAGTGATATTCTTAGTGAACCAATTGCAAGTGCCTTTTGGACTCGCGAAGATGATGTACTCCTCATTAGTGGCTAGATCAACACAAGTACTGACTCAGTTGTCAACATTGATCAGTCATCCAAAAGTTTTTGGGATCGAGTTGTATATTACTACATTCAATGGAAGCAACTAAATCAAGTGGACCGAGATTTGAACAAATGTAAGTCTAGGTGGCAAATGATTAATACAAAAGTTTCTAAATTTGTTGGTTGTTATGAACATGCTACAAAGCAAAAATCTAGCGGTGAGTCAGAGACAAATGTTATCCAGAGGGCTCATCAAATTTATCTTGTTGATATGGGTGTGAATTTTAAGGAAGAGCATGCATGGCGGAGTCTCATTAATGAGTCAAAATGGAGCTTTGATTACATGCAAAAAGTTAATCGGGTCAATGCAAGCTCGGGAAATGAAAGCTCAAAAAGATCGAGAGCAGTTAATGAAGGTGATGCTTCTAACCCTGATCTAGATACTCCAATAAATATGTCAAATGAACATACTATTGAGCGTCCAATGGGTGTAAAGGCTGCTAAAAAAAGAGGAGAGAAAGGGTTATCGACAACCAACGAGGATGATTATGATCTAGCTAAACAGAAGGAAAAGGAAGCTTCTGAACGCCATAAGTTCATGGAAGTGTATAAGATGGAAGAACTGAGGATTAAGGGAAAAAATATAGACTACAAGAAAAAATAGTTGGATAAGCACACCAGAATGAAGAAAATGGAATTTATGATTGATCTGATGGAAAAAGGAGAACTTTGTGTTGAAGGAGAAGCTTTGAAGAAATCATTGATAAAGGAACTTTGTATGTAGTTGGTGTTTCATGCACTAGGACCAAACTGGACCGGACCGAACCGAACTGGACCGGACCGAATAAGGTTGGACTAATTTATCTAGAAATATAGGTTTTTTTAATTATTTTTAAAAACTAATCGGTTTTGACCGAATGAACCCGAACCGAAAACCGAATATTATTTTTATAAGAACTGAAAACCGAACCGAACATAATCGGTTCGTGTTCGGGTCGGTCGGTTCGGGTCGGTTGGTTCCGGTCGGTCGGTTCAGTTCGATTCGGTCCAAAAAACCGAACCCGATGAACACCCCTAACTTCATATCTTCCTCGTCCGAACTCCAAATGATGTGTGGTTGGTGTCTTTGGAAATTAGACTTCAAGATGAAGATTTTGGTACCTAGCTCGTAACTAGAGGTGCCCAATTGAAGGAGAATTTCCTTCTGCAAGAGCTCAAATATTTTGTGGACTGCCGAAAACCTAAGGCTTGAAATTGGGTTTCGAAATTAATATGACTAACAAGATATCATTAACATAGTGTTAAGATAATTTTTAGCACCATGACTTCAAATGTAACATAATTTTATGGAATAAAAATATATGTTTTAATTTATTCAAAAAAAGTCATCCCTTTTATTAAAGGTAAAATTACATTTACGTCCTTAACTAAAAATGAGGGTTATTACAGTAATTGGATTATCATAAGAATGAGAGAGGAGCTGATTGTAATATTGTTAGTCATTATAAGTGGGATTTGGGTTTGGATTCATATTGAAGAGATATGATAAATGGGGAATAGAATGAGTGTGTTCTGCGAATGAGATGAAGCTACAACTATCCATATATATATGCATTTTGTTTGTATTCATAAACAAAATATAATATAAATAATATATAATAAAATAATATTTTTTTGGAATTTCATATGTAATGGATATTTTTTAATAGCATTTTAATTAACAATTTTATGTAGGTATTTTAAGTATAAACAACCCAAAAATACATTTTATTTTTAAGAGGGTCAATATACAATATTGGTATCTATGGGTAGATAAAAAAAAATCATGAATTTTGAAGAAATTTTTTGTTACTTTTATAAATGAAAAAAATGCCATTTAAAAACAATGTCCAACATTCTTTCTTGTGCCAGTTTTTTGAAGATCCATAAAGTTGCTTTTCTTGGGATAGCATTCCCTATCCAAGATCTTCAACTAAATTCATTAAAATACTATATTTATTGCTCAAGATCTTTCAAGATCCTATTGTTATTCATGGCCTAAGGGTACAAGAAATTAACATAGTAAACTGAGATATATTATCTTTACCATATTCAGTAAAATACAAATATTCCTTGTTATCTAACATCCCTTGTAGTCGAATCAGGAGGTGTCCGAACATTGAAACTGGTCCGAAGGCAACCCTGTTGTAAGAAAATCTGCAAACTGACTCGATGAAGTGACATGGAAAACACGGACATATCCCAATGCAACTTTGTTATGGACAAAGTTTATTTCAATCTCAATGTGTTTAGTGTGTTCGTGTTCTGATGGATTGGAGGAGAGATACACCGCACTCACATTGTCACAAAAAACAATAGTTGCACACTGAATAGGCGAGTCCAGTTCAGACAATAGACTAGGCATCCAGCGTGATTCAACAACAACATTGGCATCAACCTTGTATTCAGCCTCAACACTCGATCTTGACACAATAGTTTGTCTCTTAGAAGATCACGATACCAGATTAGGGCCAACAAACATGTAGTAGCTCGATGTAGGACGATGTGAGTCAAGACAACCAACCCAATCAACATCAGAATAGGTAGTCAATTGATCAATCTGACCTGAAATAAGGTTAAGACCGAGTTGTGTAGTCCCTTTTACATACCTCGAAATTCTCTTAAATTCCTAAAAGCGTTCCTCTATGGGATCATGAATATAGAGGTAAAACTCCTGAATGACATAGCTAATATCAGGACGCGTGAAGGTGAGGTGTTGTAATGTCCCGACGAGAGAGTAGTACAGCGTGGGACAAGCGGTTGGGGCACTGATGTTTTGGCCGAGCTTAAAGTTTGTGTCCAATGGCGTCCGACATAGATTGCATGAACTCATACCCGTTATTTGTAGGATCTCAACAGCATATTTCACTTGACTTAGGTGAATTCCCTGGGATTGTTTGGTTAATGCAACTCCCATAAACCAATTCAGCTCACCATCCGTCATGGCAAACTTAAAATCTAGATCCTTGATGATTTTGGTTAGACAAGCCAAGGAAGAGACTATTATTATGATGCCATCAACATAGACAAGAAGACGAGCTTGACGAGCACCACCTTTGTAACGAACAGAGAAGCATCTGATATATTGCTCTTCAACCCAAGTTGTTGGACATATTTAGCAAAGTGTTGAAACCAAGCTCAGGGTGACTGTTTGAGACCATACAAAGCTTTGTTTAGTCTACACACAAACCAAGAAATTGAGGACTTAGAAATCCAGGATATTGTTGACAATAGACAATTTCATCAAGTGTGCCATGCAAGAAGACATTCTTCACATCTAGTTGATGAATAAGCCAATTACTCTAATAACCCTCATTTTTAGTTAAGGACGTAAATGTAATTTTACTTTTAATAAAGGGGATGCCTTTTTTTTATTATTCCAAGTGAATAAATAAAAACATATATTTTTATTCCATAAAAGTATGTTACATTTTAAGTCATGGTGCTAAAAATTATCTTAACACTATGTTAATGATATCTTGTTAGTCATATTAATTTCGAAACCCAATTTCAAGCCTTAGGTTTTCGGCAGTCCACAAAATATTTGAGCACTTGTAGAAGGAAATTCTCCTTCAATTGGGCACCTCTAGTTACGATCTAGGTAAAAATATTCATCTTGAAGTCTAGTTTCCAAAGACACCAACCACACATCATTTGGAGTTCGGACGAGGAAGATACGAAGCTAGGGGTGTTCATCGGGTTCGGTTTTTCGGACCGAATCGAACCAAACCAAACCGACCGAACCGAACCCGAACCCGAACCCGAACCGATTATAATCAGTTATTGGTTCATATAAAAATAATATTCGGTTTTCGGTTCGGTCAAAACCGATTATTTTTAAAAATAATTTAAAAAACCTACATTTCTAGATAAATTAGTCCAACCTTATTCGGTCCGGTCCAGTTCGGTCCGGTTCGGTCTAGTTCGGTCCAGTTCGGTCCTAGTGCATGAAACACCAACTACATACAAAGTTCCTTCATCAATGATTTCTTCGAAGCTTCTCCTTCAACACAAAGTTCTCGTTTTGCAATCAGATCCATCATAAATTCCATTTTCTTCATTCTGGTGTGCTTATCCAACTTTTTTTTTTCTTGTAGTCTATCTTTTTTTCCTTAATCCTCAGTTCTTCCATCTTATACACTTCCATGAACTTATGGCGTTCAGAAGCTTCCTTTTCCTTCTGTTTAGCTAGATCATAATCATCCTCGTTGGTTGTTGATACCCCTTTCTTTCCTCTTTTTTTAGTAGCCTTTACACCCATTGTACGCTCAATAGTATGTTCATTTAACATACTTATTAGAGTATCTGGATCAGGGTTAGAAGCATCATCTTCATTAACTGCTCTCGAAGCATCACCTTCTTTCCTCTTTTTCTTGTAGTCTATCTTTTTTTCCCTTAATCCTCAGTTCTTCCATCTTATACACTTCCATGAACTTATGGCTTTCAGAAGCTTCCTTTTCCTTCTGTTTAGCTAGATCATAATCATCCTCGTTGGTTGTTGATACCCCTTTATTTCCTCTTTTTTTAGCAGCCTTTACACCCATTGGACGCTCAATAGTATGTTCATTTAACATACTTATTGGAGTATCTGGATCAGGGTTAGAAGCATCACCTTCATTAACTGCTCTCGATCTTTTTGAGCTTCCACTTCCCGAGCTTACAGTGACCCGATTAACTTTTTGCATGTAATTAAAGCTCCATTTTGACTCATTAATGAGAATCCGCCATGCATGCTCTTCCTTAAAATTCACACCCATATCAATAAGATTTATTTTGATGAGCCCTCTAGATAACATTTGTCTCCGACTCACCGCTAGATTTTTGCTTTGTAGCAAGTTCATAACAACCAACAAATTTAGAAACTTTTGATTAATCTTCTGCCACCTAGACTTACATTTGTTCAAATCTCCGTCCACTTGATGTAGTTGCTTCCATTGAATGTAGTAATATACAACTCGATCCCAAAAACTTTTGGATGACTGATCAGTGTTGACAACCGAGTCAGTACTTGTGTTGATCTAGCCACTAATGAGGAGTACATCATCTTCGCGAGTCCAAAAGGCACTTGCAATTGGTTCACTAAGATCATCACTAGCACGATTACCACTGGCACGATCACGACTACGAGCATGGCTATGACCCCTACCGCGACGTTGAGGTTGGGATGATTCATCAACAACCTCTGGTTGGGTACTATATGTTGGAATATCCGAAGGTTGAGAGCTTTGTGATTGATGAGTCTCCATCGGAGAGAACTCCGAATGCAAAAAAGAGGCATTTGGATTATCATAAGAATGAGAGAGGAGCTGATTGTAATATTGTTCGTCATTATAAGTGGGATTTGGGTTTGGATTCATATTGAAGAGATATGATAAATGGGGAATAGAATGAGTGTGTTCTGCAAATGAGATGAAGCTACAACTATCCATAAATATATATATGCATTTTGTTTGTATTCATAAACAAAAATATAATATAAATAATATATAATAAAATAATATTTTTTTGGAATTTCATATGTAATGGATATTTTTTAATAGCATTTTAATTTACAATTTTATGTAGGTATTTTAAGTATAAAACAACCCAAATATACATTTTATTTTTAAGAGGGTCAATATACAATATTGGTATCTATGGGTGGATAAAAAAAAATCATGAATTTTGAAGTAATTTTTTGTTACTTTTATAAACGAAAAAATGCCATTTAAAAACAATGTCCAACATTCTTTCTTATGTCAGTTTTTTGAAGATCCATAAAATTGCTTTTCTAGGGGTAGCATTTCCTATCCTAGATCTTCAACTAAATTCATTAAAATACTATATTTATTCCTCAAGATCTTTCAAGATCCTATTGTTATTCATGGCCTAACGGTACAAGAAATTAACATAGTAAACTGAGATATATTATCTTTACCATATTCAATAAAATACAAATATTCCTTGTTATCCAACATCCCTTGTAGTCGAATCAGGACGTGTTCGGACATTGAAACTAGTCTGAAGGCAACCCTGTTGTAAGAAAATCTACAAACTGACTCGATGAAGTTACATGGAGAACACGGACATATCCCAATGCAACTTTGTTCTGGACAAAGTTTTATTCAATCTCATTGTGTTTAGTGTGTTCGTGTTGTGATGGATTGGAGGAGAGATACACCGCACTCACATTGTCACAAAAAACAATAGTTGCACACTGAATAGGCGAGTCCAGTTCAGACAATAGACTAGGCATCCAGCGTGATTCAGCAACAACATTGGCATCAACCTTGTATTCAGCCTCAACACTCGATCTTGACACAATAGTTTGTCTCTTAGAAGATCACGATACCAGATTAGGGCCAACAAACATGTAGTAGGCCGATGTGAGTCAAGACAACCAACCCAATCAACATCAGAATAGGTAGTCAATTGATCAATTTGACCTGAAATAAGGTTAAGACCGAGTTGTGTAGTCCCTTTTACATACCTCGAAATTCTCTTCAATTCCTAAAAGCGTTCCTCTATGGGATCATGAATATAGAGGTAAAACTCTTGAATGACATAGCTAATATCAGGACGCGTGAAGGTGAGGTGTTGTAATGTCCCGACGAGAGAGTAGTAGAGCGTGGGACAAGCAGTTGGGGCACTGACGTTTTGGCCGAGCTTAGAGTTTGTGTCCAATGGCGTTCGACATAGATTGCATGAACTCATACCCGTTATTTGTAGGATCTCAACAACATATTTCACTTGACTTAGGTGAATTCCTTGGGATTGTTTGGTTAATGCAACTCCAATAAACCAATTCAGCTCACCATGACCTACCCTTATTCGAATATAAGTGGTGGTGCACTTATCTAGTGCCAATATTCAAGATTCGTCCCATTCTATATCTCGTATCGAGATCGATTGTGGAATTAAAAGCCTTAATGTTTATGCACGTTTTGAAATTAAATAAGATAAGTGCCATTTTGCACATAATTAATATACCCTCGGGCGAGAAGTACAACGTGGAACCCACCCAGACTCTTGTTTAAAGTAAGTCCTCTTTCCAATCTGGATTCGCATTATGCGGTGAGGTTGGTCGATGACCCAAATATTGAAGTAGTCGTTTTTCAAACTTGCGTGATAAATATAATGTTTCCAAACAAACATACATATTCTTATAAGACTCAATTCCTTTGGAGTCTTCTCTTGGTGCATATCTCTTTCTATCGTTTCAGTGAGAGTATCCGCGTTATGTATCGTCTACCGACTATTATTCAAGAGACAATGATAGTAATTGGATACAATCACATAGAACTACTTTGTTTGAGCCCTTGTTTAGTCTTTCATTAGACTAACCAACCTTTCTCTTTCCTTGCATGGTTGATTGGTGTCATCCGTCCTATACGGGCACATCAAGTAAAGCTTCCCAAGTTGAAGACGCGGGAAGACGACGTTGAAGGCAATTATGTTTTCGTTTTGGTATTTTGACAATTGTTTTAAATAAGGTTGATATCCTATTTTGGAGTTTGTTATTTATTAAGTCTTCCGCTGATACTTTGATATATATTACTGAGTTGCCATCTTTAGCAACGTCGTTTGTGAGACAATTTTGGATTTAATATATTATTTTTCGTATTATTTTGTATTTGCGATCAATGCTGTAAAGCATTGGGTGATTTTGGATATGTGATCTGAGGTCACTGGCGGTAATATTCCTAACGTAATTTAGCTGGTGTTACAGTTATGGTATCAGAGCTAAATGTTTTTTTTTAACTTAAAACTTTTAAACCGTTTTGTGTTTATTTGAGTTTTATAAAAACAAAAATTTGGTGTGAAAATTTTCTTTACTATAGGCTCTAAGTAAGGCTTAGAATACAAATGTCTTTAAGAGGTTTTAGACCACAACTATTTGGTGTGGATTATTTCCAAAAGTATAATATTATACTTTTCTATAAAGGGGTTTATATACTAGTAAGGGAGAACCTGTTGAGCAGTTATACATTCTTATCTTTCAAGCAACACCATGGGAAGTCAATGAACATCTTCAACAAAAAATATTCAAGAATGTATGTGCCTCAGAATTAATACTATGACTAATATAACCTTCTTCTACTTATGTATTAAGCAGTTTTATATAAACATAGAAGCAACAGTACACCCTTTGACCCATTGATAACATGATTATATGCTATATCTTGACTCATATTAACCCCATTTTGTACATAAAAGATATACTTACTTAGGCATTTTGTAGGAATTTTGCTTGCTTTGCTCGAATCTCTTCCTTTTTGTCGTTTTGGTATTGTAGGAGCACTTTTGGGAGCTATGGAAACATGATGAAATCAGCTTGGAATTAGCTTAAGCTTGGACAAGACAAAAGGAGCATTAATTCAAAGATTTGGTGAAGAAAAAATGCACTTTAAGAGGAGCACAACCTATCAGTGTCGGACAACACACTCATGTGTTATCACAAGTTGAAAAATACACATTCTGTCACCACCCCGACCAGCCCATGGTGATCACCATGGCCGTGGTCTCCACCGAGATTACCTAGATGCATTTTATCCCCTCCTTTTTGTGGCCCATATAAATAGGACATGTAAGGGCAAATTTTGAGAACTTATGCCCCAACTTTACATCTACTCTTTAGCCTCCATTTCTAGGGTTAGCATTTACTTTGATTCTCTTTATTTTTTCAACTCTAGATTTCTTTTCCCACTTAATTTAGTAGTTAGACTTATTCTTTTGTGGGATTCTAGTTTCAACTTTTTGGGTTGTTGAATTCTCTTATGATTCAAGACTTGGAAAATGAGCAAACTTCCACCTTTTCTCTCATGGATCAATGAAAATGCAAGGATTTGGTTGAATGTTAAGTATCTTTTACTCATTCTCTCCTTTTGGTTGAATGTCAAGTATATCTTATTCATTTTCTTTATCTCTTGTTTTGTTTATCATTGTACCCATATTTATGATGGTTGGATTGATGTTTTATGTCATGTTCTTGCAATTGTTATGTTAGGATTAGGAGTAGTCCAATGGTGATTATGTGATGATTTGGTGAGGTTTTCTCTTTGGTTGAATGAGTTTTGATTTACTACTTAAATGTTGCACACCAAGTGTTTGTGAAAATGCCTAGCTAATATTTTTACATGTATTAAATGTTGGATATGCATTGAAAGGTGATATTTGACATTAGAACCTCAAGATTTGAGCTAGGACTTTTAGGATCACGAAAGTATACCTATTTTTCTAATGGTTGTGTGAATTGTCATTATGCTTAATGAATCTAATCACTAGTAGAAAATAAGCCTTTTAGCCCTGATGTATTTTGATGTTTAGCCCGGATATAGCACAAAATAGGTCAGGACTTCAAAGTGGTGTGATAATAGAGTATATAACCCGGATGTAAAAAACATGCCCGGGCTAAAAAACTTAGACTTATTAGCCCGAATATTCAGATATCCGGGCTAAAAAGTATATTTTATTTTGTAAAAAAATTGGAACTTTTAACCCGGATATCTTCAGGTCCGAGCTAAAAAGTCTTTTTATTAAAACAAATTTGTGCCCCGGCGGGGTACCACCTACTAGTTCCACCACTTCTTTGAAAATATGCATATAAAGTGATTGGGTAATGCATGACATATCAAACACTTTAAGTTATGTTTCACATAAATGATGAATATAATAGCACGATTACTTTTTGGCGCATAGGCAAAATTGTCTTTCAGCGCATAGGCTCCACACGTTACGTGTGGAACATAATCACACGTTATGTGTGGAACCTAACCACACGTTACATGTGGAGATAAAAATTCCATTTTGAAGTAATTTTTTGTTCAAGATCTTTCATAAATGATTTTTTTTTTGTTCAAGATCGATATACAATATTGGTATCTATGGGTAGATAAAAAAAATCATGAATTTTGAAGTAATTTTTTTTTACTTTTATAAATGAAAAAATTCCATTTAAAAACAATGTCCAACATTCTTTCTTGTGCCAGTTTTTTACAGATCCATAAAATTGCTTTTCTAGGGATAGCATTCCCTATCCAAGATCTTCAACTAAATTCATTAAAATACTATATTTATTGCTCAAGATCTTTCAAGATCCTATTGTTATTCATGGCCTAAGGGTACAAGAAATTAACATAGTAAACTGAGATATATTATCTTTACCATATTCAGTAAAATACAAATATTCCTTGTTATCTAACATCCCTTGTAGTCGAATCAGGAGGTGTCCGGACATTGAAACTGGTCCGAAGGCAACCCTGTTGTAAGAAAATCTGCAAACTGACTTGATGAAGTGACATGGAGAACACAGACATACCCCAATGCAACTTTGTTATGGACAAAGTTTATTTCAATCTCAATGTGTTTAGTGTTTTCGTGTTGTGATGGATTGGAGGAGAGATACACCGCACTCACATTGTCATAAAAAACAATAGTTGCACACTGAATAGGCGAGTCCAGTTCAGACAATAGACTAGGCATCCAGCGTGATTCAGCAACAACATTGGCATCAACCTTGTATTCAGCATCAACACTCGATCTTGACACAATAGTTTGTCTCTTAGAAGATCACGATACCAGATTAGGGCCAACAAACATGTAGTAGCCCGATGTAGGACGATGTGAGTCAAGACAACCAACCCAATCAACATCAGAATAGGTAGTCAATTGATCAATCTGACCTGAAATAAGGTTAAGACCGAGTTGTGTAGTCCCTTTTACATACCTCAAAATTCTCTTCAATTCCTAAAAGCGTTCCTCTATGGGATCATGAATATAAAGGTAAAACTCCTGAATGACATAGCTAATATCAGGACGCGTGAAGGTGAGGTGTTGTAATGTCCCAACGAGAGCATAGTAGAGCGTGGGACAAGCGGTTGGGGCACTGATGTTTTGGCCGAGCTTAGAGTTTGTGTCCAATGGCGTCCGACATAGATTGCATGAACTCATACCCGTTATTTGTAGGATCTCAACAGCATATTTCACTTGACTTAGGTGAATTTCCTGGGATTGTTTGGTTAATGCAACTCCCATAAACCAATTCAGCTCACCATCCGTCATGGCAAACTCAAAATCTAGATCCTTGATGATTTTGGTCAGACAAGCCAAGGAAGAGACTATTATCAACATAGACAAGAAGACGAGCTTGATGAGCACCACCTTTGTAACGAACAGAGAAGCATCTGATATATTGCTCTTCAACCCAAGCTGTTGGACATATTTAGCAAAGTGTTGAAACCAAGCTCAGGGTGACTGTTTGAGACCATACAAAGCTTTGTTTAGTCTACACACAAACCAAGAAATTGAGGACTTATAAATCCAAGATATTGTTGACAATAGACAATTCAATCAAGTGTGCCATGCAAGAAGACATTCTTCACATCTAGTTGATGAATAAGCCAATTACTCTAATAACCCTCATTTTTAGTTAAGGACGTAAATGTAATTTTACTTTTAATAAAGGGGATGACTTTTTTTTGAATAAATTAAAACATATATTTTTTTTTCATAAAATTATGTTACATTTTAAGTCATGGTGCTAAAAATTATCTTAACACTATGTTAATGATATCTTGTTAGTCATATTAATTTCGAAACCCAATTTCAAGCCTTAGGTTTTCGGCAGTCCACAAAATGTTTGAGCACTTGCAGAAGGAAATTCTCCTTCAATTGGGCACCTCTAGTTATGATCTAGGTACCAAAATCTTCATCTTGAAGTCTAGTTTCCAAAGACACCAACCACACATCATTTGGAGTTCGGACGAAGAAGATACGATGCTAGGGGTGTTCATCGGGTTTCAGTTTTTCAGACGGAATCGAACTGAACCGACCGAACCGAACCCAAACCGATTATATTCGATTCGGTTTTCGGTTCTTATAAAAATAATTTTCGGTTTTCGGTTCGGTCAAAACCGATTATTTTTAAAAATAATTTAAAAAACCTACATTTCTAGATAAATTAATGAAGGTGATGCTTCTAACCCTGATCCAGATACTCCAATAAGTATGTTAAATAAACATACTATTGAGCGTCCAATGGGTGTAAAGGCTACTAAAAAAAGAGGAAAGAAAGGGGTATCAACAACCAACGAGGATGACTATGATCTAACTAAACAGAAGGAAAAGGAAGCTTCTGAACGCCATAAGTTCATGGAAGTGTATAAGATGGAAGAACTGAGGATTACGGAAAAAAGATAGACTACAAGAAAAAAAAGTTGGATAAGCACACCAGAATGAAGAAAATGGAATTTATGATGGATCTGATTGCAAAAGGAGAACTTTGTGTTGAAGGAGAAGCTTTGAAGAAATCATTGATGAAGGAACTTTGTATGTAGTTTGGTGTTTCATGCACTAGGACTGAACTAGACCGAACCGGACCGAAC
Organism: Rheum nobile; assembly: GCA_027886185.1. NCBI lineage: Eukaryota > Viridiplantae > Streptophyta > Magnoliopsida > Caryophyllales > Polygonaceae > Rheum > Rheum nobile. The sequence continues at coordinate 9,877,952 of WOAB01000040.1, forward strand.
TGGACCGGACCGAATAAGGTTGGACTAATTTATCTATAAATGTAGGTTTTTTAAATTATTTTTAAAAATAATCGGTTTTGACCGAACCGAAAACCGAATATTATTTTTATAAGAACCGAATATAATCGGTTCGGTTTCGGTTTGGTCGGCTCGGTTCGATTCGGTCCGAAAAATCGAACCCGATGAACACCCGTAGCTTCGTATCTTATTCGTCCGAACTCCAAATGATGTGTGGTTGGTGTCTTTGGAAACTAGACTTGAAGATGAAGATTTTGGTACCTATCTCGTAACTAGAGGTGCCCAATTGAAGGAGAATTTCCTTCTGCAAGTGCTCAAACATTTTGTGGAATACCGAAAACCTAAGGCTTGAAATTAGGCTTCGAAATTAATATGACTAACAAGATATCATTAACATAGTGTTAAGATAATTTTTAGCACCATGACTTAAAATGTAACATACTTTTATGGAATAAAAATATATGTTTTAATTTATTCAAAAAAAAGTCATCCCCTTTATTAAAAGTAAAATTACATTTACGTCCTTAACTAAAAATGAGGGTTATTACAGTAATTGGCTTATTCATCAACTAGATGTGAAGAATGTCTTCTTGCATGGCACACTTGATGAAATTGTCTATTGTCAACAATATCCTGGATTTATAAGTCCTCAATTTATTGGTTTGTGTGTAGACTAAACAAAGCTTTGTATGGTCTCAAACAGTCACCCTGAGCAGGGTTTCAACACTTTGCTAAATATGTCCAACAACTTGGGTTGAAGAGCAATATATCAGATGCTTCTCTGTTCGTTACAAAGGTGGTGCTCATCAAGCTCGTCTTCTTGTCTATGTTGATGACATCATAATAATAGTCTCTTCCTTGGCTTGTCTGACCAAAATCATCAAGGATCTAGATTTTGAGTTTTCCATGACGGATGGTGAGCTGAATTGGTTTATGGGAGTTGCATTAACCAAACAATCCCAGGGAATTCACCTAAGACAAGTGAAATATGTTGTTGAGATCCTACAAATAACGGGTATGAGTTCATGCAATCTATGTCGGATGCCATTGGACACAAACTCTAAGCTCGGCCAAAATATAATTGCCCCAACCGCTTGTCCCATGCTCTACTACTCTCTCTTCGGGACATTACAACACCTCACCTTCACTTGTCCTGATATTAGCTATGTCATTCAGGAGTTTTACCTCTATATTCATGATCCCATAGAGGAATGCTTTTAGGAATTGAAGAGAATTTCGAGGTATGTAAAAGGGACTACACAACTCGGTCTTAACCTTATTTCAGGTCAGATTGATCAATTAACTACCTATTTTGATGTTGATTGGGTTGGTTGTCTTGACTCACATCGTCCTACATCGGGCTACTATAGGTTTATTGGCCCTAATCTGGTATCGTGATCTTCTAAGAGACAAACTATTGTGTCAAGATCGAGTGTTGAGGCTGAATACAAGGTTGATGCCAATGTTGTTGTTGAATCACGCTGGATGCCTAGTCTATTGTCTGAACTGGACTCGCCTATTCAGTGTGCAACTATTGTTTTTTGTGACAATGTGAGTGCGGTGTATCTCTCCTCCAATCCATCACAACACGAACACACTAAACACATTGAGATTGAAATAAACTTTGTCCAGAACAAAGTTGCATTGGGATATGTCTGTGTTCTCCATGTCACTTCATCGAGTCAGTTTGCAGATTTTCTTACAACAGGGTTGCCTTCGGACCAGTTTCAATGTCCGGACACCTCCCGATTCGACTACAAGGGATGCTAGATAACAAGGAATATTTGTATTTTACTGAATATGGTAAAGATAATATATCTCAGTTTACTATGTTAATTTCTTGTACCCTTAGGCCATGAATAACAATAGGATCTTGAAAGATCTTGAGCAATAAATATAGTATTTTAATGAATTTAGTTGAAGATCTTGGATAGGGAATGCAATCCCTAGAAAAGCAATTTTATGGATCTTCAAAAAACTGGCACAAGAAAGAGTGTTGGACATTGTTTTTAAATGGCATTTTTTCATTTATAAAAGTAACAAAAAATTACTTCAAAATTCATGATTTTTTTATCTATCCATAGATACCAATATTGTATATTGACCCTCTTAAAAATAAAATGTATTTTTGGGTTGTTTTATACTTAAACTACCTACATAAAATTGTTAATTAAAATGCTATTAAAAAAATATCCATTACATATGAAATTCCAAAAAATTATTATTTTATTATATATTATTTATATTATATTTTGTTTATGAATACAAACAAAATGCATATATATTTATATGGATAGTTGTAGCTTCATCTCATTTGCAGAACACACTCATTCTATTCCCCATTTATCATATCTCTTCAATATGAATCCAAACCCAAATCCAACTTATAATGACGAACAATATTACAATCACCTCCTCTCTCATTCTTATGATAATCCAAATGCCTCTTTTTTGCATTCGGAGTTCTCTCCAATAGAGACTCATCAATCACAAAGCTCTCAACCTTCGGATATTCCAACATATAGTAGCCAACCAGAGGTTGTTGATGAAACATCCTAACCTCAACGTCGCGGTAGGGGTCATAGCCGTGCTCGTAGTCGTGATCGTCCCAGTGGTAATCGTGCTAGTGATGATCTTAGTGATTCAATTGCAAGTGCCTTTTGGACTCGCAAAGATGATGTACTCCTCAATAGTGGCTAGATCAACACAAGTACTAACTCGGTTGTCAACATTGATCAGTCATACAAAAGTTTTTTGGATCGAGTTGTATATTACTACATTCAATGGAAGCAACTACATCAAGTGGACGGATATTTGAACAAATGTAAGTCTAGGTGGCAGAAGATTAATAGAAAAGTTTCTAAATTTGTTGGTTGTTATGAACATGCTACAAAGCAAAAATCTAGTGGTGAGTCGGAGACAATTGTTATCCAGAGGGCTCATCAAATTTATCTTGCTGATATGGGTGTGAATTTTAAGGAAGAGCATGCATGGCGGATTCTCATTATTGAGTCAAAATGGAGCTTTGATTACATGTAAATAGTTAATCGGGTCACTGCATACTCGGGAAGGGGAAGCTCAAAAAGATCGATAGCAGTTAATGAAGGTGATGCTTCTAACCCTGATCCAGATACTCCAATAAGTATATTAAATGAACATACTATTGAGCGTCCAATGGGTGTAAAGGCTGCTAAAAAATAAGGAAAGAAAGGGGTATCAACAACCAACGAGGATGATTATGATCTAGCTAAACAGAAGGAAAAGGAAGCTTCTGAACACCATAAGTTCATGGAAGTGTATAAGATGGAAGAACTGAGGATTAAGGGAAAAAAGATAGACTATAAGAGAAAAAAGTTGGATAAGTACACCAGAATGAAGAAAATGGAATTTATGATGGATCTGATGGCAAAAGTAGAACTTTTTGTTGAAGGAGAAGCTTTGAAGAAATCATTGATGAAGGAACTTTGTATGTGGTTGGTGTTTCATGCACTAGGACCGAACCAGACCGAACTGGACCGGACCGAATAAGGTTGGACTAATTTATCTAGAAATGTTGGTTTTTTTTAATTATTTTTAAAAACTAATCGGTTTTGACCGAACCGAAAACCGAATATTATTTTTATAAGAACTGAAAACCGAACCGAATATAATCGGTTCGGGTTCAGGTTCGGTTTGGTCGGTTCGGTTCGATTCGGTCCGAAAAACCGAACCCGATGAACACCCCTAGCATCGTATCTTCTTCGTCCGAACTCCAAATGATGTGTGGTTGGTGTCTTTGGAAACTAGACATCAAGATGAAGGTTTTGGTACCTATCTCGTAACTAGAGGTGCCCAATTGAAGGAGAATTTCCTTCTGCAAGTGCTCAAACATTTTGTGGACTACCAAAAACCTAAGGCTTGAAATTGGGTTTCGAAATTAATATGACTAACAAGATATCATTAACATAGTGTTAAGATAATTTTTAGCACCATGACTTAAAATGTAACATACTTTTATGGAATAAAAATATATGTTTTAATTTATTCAAAAAAAAGCCATCCCCTTTATTAAAAGTAAAATTACATTTACGTCCTTAACTAAAAATGAGGGTTATTACAGTAATTGGCTTATTCATCAACTAGATGTGAAGAATGTCTTCTTGCATGGCACACATGATGAAATTGTCTATTGTCAACAATATCCTAGATTTATAAGTCCTCAATTTCTTGGTTTGTGTGTAGACTAAACAAAGCTTTGTATGGTCTCAAACAGTCACCCTGAGCTTGGTTTCAACACTTTGCTAAATATGTCCAATAACTTGGGTTGAAGAGCAATATATCAGATGCTTCTCTGTTCGTTACAAAGGTGGTGCTCATCAAGCTCGTCTTCTTGTCTATGTTGATGACATCATAATAATAGTCTTTTCCTTGGCTTGTCTGACCAAAATCATCAAGGATCTAGATTTTGAGTTTGCCATGGCGGATGGTAAGCTGAATTGGTTTATGGGAGTTGCATTAACCAAACAATCCCAGGGAATTCACCTAAGTCAAGTGAAATATGCTGTGGAAATCCTACAAATAACGGGTATGAGTTCATGCAATCTATGTGTCGGACGCCATTGGACACAAACTCTAGCTCGGCCAAAAGTTCAGTGCCCCAACCGCTTGTCCCACGCTCTACTACTCTCTCGTCGGGACATTACAACACCTCACCTTCACGTGTCCTGATATTAGCTATGTCATTCAGGAGGTTTAACTCTATATTCATGATCCCATAGAGAATTTTGATGTATGTAAAAGGGACTACCAAACTCGGTCTTAACCTTATTTCAGGTCAGATTGATCAATTGACTACCTATTCTGATGTTGATTGGGTTGGTTGTCTTGACTCACATCGTCCTACATCATGCTACTACATGTTTGTTGGCCCTAATCTGGTATAGTGATCTTCTAAGAGACAAACTATTGTGTCAAGATCGAGTGTTGAGGCTGAATACAAGGTTGATGCCAATGCTGTTGTTGAATCACGTTGGATGCCTAGTCTATTGTCTGAACTAGACTCGTCTATTCAGTGTGCAACTATTGTTTTTTGTGACAATGTGAGTGTTGTGTATCTCTCCTCCAATCCATCACAACACGAACAGACTAAACACATTGAGATTGAAATAAACTTTGTCCAGAACAAAGTTACATTGGGATATGTCTGTGTTCTCCATGTCACTTCATCGAGTCAGTTTGAAGATTTTCTTACAATAGGGTTGCCTTCGGACCAGTTTCAATGTCCGGACACCTCCTGATTCGACTACAAGGGATGTTAGATAACAAGGAATATTTGTATTTTATTGAATATGGTAAAGATAATATATCTCAGTTTACTATGTTAATTTCTTGTACCCTTAGGACATGAATAACAATAGGATCTTGAAAGATCTTGAGCAATAAATATAGTATTTTAATGAATTTAGTTGAAGATCTTGGATATGGAATGCTATCCCTAGAAAAGCAATTTTATGGATCTTCAAAAAACTGGCACAAGAAAGAATGTTGGACATTGTTTTTAAATGGCATTTTTTCATTTATAAAAGTAACAAAAAATTACTTCAAAATTCATGAGTTTTTTTTATCTACCCATAGATACCAATATTGTATATTGACCCTCTTAAAAATAAAATGTATTTTTGGGTTGTTTTATACTTAAAATACCTACATAAAATTGTTAATTAAAATGCTATGAAACAATATCCATTACATATGAAATTCCAAAAAAATATTATTTTATTATATATTATTTATATTATAATTTGTTTATGAATACAAACAAAATGCATACATATATATATGGATAGTTGTAGCTTCATCTCATTTTGATAACAGGTTTTCGTCGTGTAAAACTGCTATGCAAAATATCCAAACAAACCTTAAACCGTAGTCCTAGGTAAGTATAGGTCGAATTCACAGGGAGGCGAATTCTATCTAAATATGCAATTCGTATGTCAATCAAACGTAACCAAAAGGGGGGTTTTGTGAGTTTTGTAAGTTCTAAACATGCAAAAGGTAAACAAGCTAAAGAGTTATGAAATCAGTGATGGGAAAAACACTTAGTCAAACAACATTCACTATTCATATGACAAGTTGATCCTAGATACTCATTCAAAATCTCATGCAATGGAAATTTCAATTCCTTTTCAGATATAACTAATAGCACAACCAGATACTATTAGCACTAACTAATTAAACAACCCTGAAACTATCAAGATTCAGTTTAACAGCAGCCTTACGGATAGGAATATAGTTGGATACAATTCTAGCATAAAACAACCAGTTTTTATCCTAGAATGTAAATCAGTTCTCTTCTGCATAAGACTAGCACAACCAGATACTAGTACGATGCAGTTGCTACTCTGAAATAGATATGCTCAATCAGTAACAATCTAAATCTTGCAATAGATCAATAACGACAAACCCTAGTTGCGTCCAAGATAGATATTATCAATATCAATCATAAGCAATCAAGCAAGAGAATAGATAAAAACCATGCAATAGATTAAGAACGAGAGTCTCACAACTGAATCAAAACGAAAGCTTCAGCGTCTGACTAAGCCAAGGGGGCTTAGTTCTTCATAACAAATACGTAGAATGAAATTAGGGTTCCGAGAGAGATTGGCTGATAGGCAAACAAGCCTTTCTCTACCCTTAAATACTAAAGGAAACAAAGTCTGAATTAACCTAAAACGAAATAATAAATCGTAATAAAATAATGCAAAATAAAGCAAATAAGGAAATGGCTCGGCGGACTTCTGAACAGCGGCGGCGGGCGCTGCAACCTCCATGGCGGGCGCCGTAATGGCGGCGGGCGCCGCATTTCCACGGCGGGCGCCGTGGCCAAGTCGTAGCCATCGTTGTTGGGAGGGTTTAGGCGGCGGTCGCCGTGGCTTCTGCGGCGGGCGCCGTAAGGTACTTCCTCCGAAGTCTTCGTCTCTTCAGCTCCTTTGCGTCTACTTATGGTGGCTTCCTCCTCAGTGTCTACTATGATCTCCAAAACGGCTCAAACACTTCTAAATATACCAACTTCGCCCCCAAACGCCATACACATGAATGTGTCTAAATCTACCCGAATGGCACCAATAAAACCTCTAATGACTCTTGGTTAAGCCCTACAAAGTAGTGCTTATCAAACTCCCCCATGCTTAGACCTTTGCTCGTCCACGAGTAAACTAATAAAGAGCCTACTCCTCCAATGTAGCATCCAAGGTCTCAGGAAGCATATCCTCCAACTAAGAGTCACCTAACCCATGCCAAGCTCCTGACACCACTCTCATTTACAACACATCAACAACTCAACAAGCTTAAGGGGCAAGCAGAGTACTTCCCCCAAGCTAAACCCGGACATCCAATAGCGTGAGTAACCTCTAATCCTAGCCTCCATATATTGCTCCTTATGTCTCCCAGAGTGACCTACCTGACAATCCTTCTTTGTCTCCTCTTCTTATGACGCCTCGCCAAGAATAATGAGAAATCCTAAAATCACTCTTCTTCTTTTCGCTCATTTTGCCAAGGCGCCCTTTCGGGTTTTCACCAAGCCACTCATTTCATTTTTCAATAGATGTGCTCACATAAACTCACGTCACTCTTGACCACATATTACCCCAGCCTAATGATGGTCCAAGCCACCTGCTTATTACCTAGGCCGCCCTTTCGGGTTTTCGGCCTATCCCAGGATTTCAATTTCATCCTTTTATCAAATTTTTGGCCCTTTTTTTTTCCTCAACGACGTGGCAAGTATATAACTCTCCCCCATGCTTAAACATTGCATTGTCCTCAATGTAATGAAAGACAAAAATAATAGAAACACAGGGAAAAGCAAAAAATTAACTCACAACGTTGCCGAGCTGGCTTGGACACGAAAGGTGTCGCTGGCGGTCTTCTCAATAAACGTCCATGTCACGGGTGTCGGCATTAATGCCATAATCTTCATCTATCGTGCAACCATAGGGATCCACCGTGGGGTGTGGTGGTTATCTAGGAGAGCAGGGCTGCACAGCCTTCAACTCCATCAGGTCCTCATGCAACCATAATGAACCACTGTGGTGAATGAGTGGTCGATCAAGGGAACGGGGTTGCATGGCCTTCAAAAATGGGCCCAGATGTCATCGTGGTTGGGCCCTGGTGTATCTCCTCTCCAGCTGTCGACTGCAGGGCCACCATCATTGCCAAATGAATGTAGGGTGAATGTATTCCTCCGTTAGCAACATGATGCGCACCTCTCGTGGGAAATCTGGACAGCCCGGTAAAACTTTTTTTTTTTAACTTTTTCTCCCCGTTTAAGGTTTTTTCGGGATAATTTTTTATTTTTTTTTAGATAAAAAAAAACGAACCTGAGAATGGCGGCGATCGCCGTAATTAAACGGCGGTCGCCGTCATTTGCCGCAAGCAAAGTGAACGAGGGAGGTGATTTACGGCGGACGCCGTAAGCTAAGCGGCGGGCACCGTGAACTCCTTCTTCACTTTGAAACGCTTCCTGCAGGTTAGTTCGACACAGAAAGGAAAAACTAAAAGGAAAAACAAAAGAAAATGACTAAGGGAAGGAAAATAAACTACCTAACATCGGGTTGCCTCCCGATCAGCGCCTTAGTTAATGTCGTTGGCTCGACATACTACTCGAACATCCTCAATCCATATCGTCAGGCTCTTTAGGAACCTTCTTAATCCATACCTCCTTCCTAAACCAATTATGGAAAGGTTTGAACCTTAGACCATTCTTCTTCTTCTTCAGCGGCCCCTCCATCTTGACCTTCTTAGTCGCGTCTCCCCCATACTTAGATCGATCAGGGGGGTGTTTAACCTCAACTTCAGGGACCTGCATCACAGATGGAACGAGCTTCTCGCTCGGAGTTAGCAGTAAAGGCGATTTGCCTGGTATCTCCAGAGGAGGCTTATAGTCAGCGGCCAACTCAGTGACGACGTCCTGCGAGTTAGTAAATGAAGCAGAACCCAAGCTAGAATCAACAATGAGAGATTGCATGTCATCTAGGTGGTCCTCATCAAAAACAACTTGCACCACAGGCTCAAGTACATCAATTGCACACAGAGAATGATCATCAGAAGGATATTTCATGGCTTCATAGATATTGTAGTTAATAGTTTGGCCATCAAATTCCATAGTCAAGGAACCAGTACTCACATTGATCTTAGTGTTGGCAGTTTTCAGGAAGGGTCTCCCTAACAGAATAGGGGCTACATGCATATCATGTTCCATATTAAGCACATAGAAGTCAGCAGGAAAAGTAAGATCACCAACCCTAAGCAAAACATCCTCCACTATCCCTATAGGACGCACACTAGATCTATCAGCTAACTGAATGGCAATATTAGTGGCATGCATGGGTCCTAATCGTAAGGATTCACAAGGATTCACAAAGAGATGAAGGTAGAACATTAATGGAAGCACCCAAATCTAACATAGCTTTATTGAACTTGGTACCTCCAATAGTAATAGGGATGGTAAACATACCTGGGTCGCCATACTTCTTGGGTAAGCGCTTCTGAAACATAGCAGAAACATGTTCTCTTACCTTTACCTTCTTCTTGCTGTTCCTATCCTGATTCCTCTTTGTGGTGCACATCTGCTTCAAGAACTTGGCATAACGAGGGACAGACTTGATCAAATTTAGGAGAGGGATGTTGACCTTAACGTTTCTGAGCATCTCAAACATGTCCTTGTCCTGCGCAAGTGGCTTGGTACGCTTCAAAGCAGACGGAAATGGTGCAACAGGCTTCAAATTAGGAAAAATCGGAGGATCATACTCCTTCTCAGCCTCAGGATCAGCTTCGGAGGGGCGGCGGTCACCGTAAGAAGGACGGCGGTCACCGCGAACATCATCAAAAAGTTCGGGATTTGGCTCACCGTCACGGTGGGCGCCGTAAGGTTCACGGAGGTCGCCGTGAATTGTGCGGCGGTCGTCGTAAGAATTGCGGCGAACGCCGTCGCTGTTCTGCTCCAGGTCCGCGTTCTCTTCTTTGTTGACCTCGGATTTATCCTCCTCGAGCCTCTTTCCACTCCTCAGCGTTACAGCACTGACATTCCTAATGTTCGGGTTCACTTCCGTTTGAGATGGAAGTTTACCAGAGACCTTTGCGTCAAGCTTTCTCACCACTTGAGAAATTTGACCAAATTGCATTTCCAAATTCTAAATGCTCGCTCGTGTAGTTTCTTGGAATTGCAATTGGTTCTTAGTCAACTTAGCAATATTGTCATTGAGATTGGCGTTGCTCTGCATCAGCATCTTCATCATGTCATTTATAGAGTGTGAAGAGTTCGAGCTCTGCCCTTGAGGTCGTGGCACAAATGGCTGCCTAGGATGTTGAGGATTACCCTGTGGTTGATTTTGCTCTGGGTCTCTCCATCTGAAGTTGGGATGATCCCTCCAACCAGGATTGTATGTATTAGAATAAGGGTCATGCCTGGGCCTCTGCTGATATCCTCCTACATGATTCACTTCCTCTTGTAGAGTAGGACATGAATCAGTAGGATGCAAGTCGTCATGACAGATCTCACAGGCCTTAGCCTGCTGAGGCGTACCTTTCAGCTTCAGGCGCCTCACCTCCTCTCTCAACACATCAAAATCAGCCTGAATAATCTTTGACTGAGAACTAGCAACTACCAAGCTTTGGGAACCTCTCCCACTGTATTGTCTAGAGTCATCAGCTAGGGTGGCAAATATCTCTAGAGCTTCTTCGTAAGTCCTCTTCAGAATATTCCCACCACATGAAGAATTCACCATCCGACGATCATCTTCACGGAGTCCTCCATGTAAATAGAGAATTAGATCATGTTTAGCATAGCCATGGTAGGGGCAACTCTTCACCAGTTTCTTGAAGCGCTCGTAATAATCATAGAGAGACTCATTAGACAGTTGATCCACGTTGCAGATCTTCTTCTTGAGCTGGTTGGACTTGATTGTCGGAAAGTATTTATCAAGAAACACCTTCTTCAAATTCACCCAAGTAGTGATGCTCCCTGGTGGTAAAGAATGATACCAGTCTTTAGCAGAATCCTTCAGAGAAAAGGAAAAGACTCTCAACCTCATCTGATCTTCAGTAATCTCAGATGGCCTCATACTGGTGCAGACCTCAAGGAACTCATCCAGGTGCTGAATAGGATCCTCAAGCGGGGTTTCACTGAATTTCGGGAGTAAATGGACTACTCCTGTCTTGAGCTCAAATTTAACCCTATCACCCAGGGCAGGGAATTGCACAGTACGAGTTGGTTGCTCCAAGTTAGGAGCTGTCAAAGATTCCATAGTAACACGGGCTGCCATTGTATCAGCTTCCTGAAGTAGCAAATTTGCAGCCCTGCGAGCTTGAAGGAAAGTTTTTTTGATTTCTAAATCAAAAACTAGAGGTAGATTATTAGTAACACGGGTGTGAACCATAAGATAGGTTCACACCAAGATTGGCACACAAATCACACACACAAAATAGACTATTGCCTCTCCGGCAACGGCGCCAATTTGATAACAGGTTTTCGTCGTGTAAAACTGCTATGCAAAATATCCAAACAAACCTTAAACCGTAGTCCTAGGTAAGTAAATGTCGAATCCACAAGGAGGCAAATTCTATCTAAATATGCAATTCGTATGTCAATCAAACGTAACCAAAAGGGGGGTTTTGTGAGTTTTGTAAGTTCTAAACATGCAAAAAGTAAACAAGCTAAAGAGTTGTAAAATCAGTGATGGGAAAAGCACTTAGTCAAACAACATTCACTATTCGTATGACAAGTTGATCCTAGATACTCATTCAAAATCTCATGCAATGGAAATTCCAATTCCTTTTCAGATATAACTAATAGCACAACCAGATACTATTAGCACTAACTAATTAAACAACCCTGAAACTATCAAGATTCAGTTTAACAGCAGCCTTACGGATAGGAATATAGTTGGATACAATTCTAGCATAAAACAACCAGTTTTTATCCTAGAATGTAAATCAGTTCTCTTCTGCATAAGACTAGCACAACCAGATACTAGTACGATGCAGTTGCTACTCTGAAATAGATATGCTCAACCAGTAACAATCTAAATCTATCAATAGATCAATAACGACAAACCCTAGTTGCGTCCAAGATAGAGATTATCAATATCAATCATAAGCAATCAAGCAAGAGAATAGATAAAAACCATGCAATAGATTAAGAACGAGAGTCTCACAACTGAATCAAAACGAAAGCTTCAGCGTCTAACTAAGCCAAGGGGGCTTAGTTCTTCATAATAAATACGTAGAATGAAATTAGGGTTCCGAGAGAGATTGGCTGATATGCAAACAAGCATTTCTCTACCCTTAAATACTAAAGGAAACAAAGTCTGAATTAACCTAAAACGAAATAATAAATCGTAATAAAATAATGCAAAATAAAGCAAATAAGGAAACGGCTCGGCGGACTTCTGAACAGCGGCGGCGGGCGCTGCAACCTCCACGGCGGGCGCCGTAATGGCGGCGGGCGCCGCATTTTCACGGCGGGCGCCGTGGCCAATTCGTAGCCATTGTTGTTGGGAGGGTTTAGGCGGCGGTCGCCGTGGCTTCTGCGGCGGGCGCCGTAAGGTACTTCCTCCGAAGTCTTCGTCTCTTCAGCTCCTTGGGGTCTACTTATGGTGGCTTCCTCCTCAGTGTCTACTATGATCTCCAAAACGGCTCAAACACCTCCAAATACACCAACTTCGCCCCCAAACGCCATACACATGAATGTGTCTAAATCTACCCAAATGGCACCAATAAAACCTCTAATGACTCTTGGTTAAGCCCTACAAAGTAGTGCTTATCACATTTGCAGAACACACTCATTTTATTCCCCATTTATAATATCTCTTCAATATGAATCCAAACCCAAATCCCACTTATAATGACGAACAATATTACAATCAGCTCCTCTCTCATTCTTATGATAATCCAAATGCCTCTTTTTTGCATTCAGAGTTCTCTCCAATAGAGACTCATCAATCACAAAGCTCTCAACCTTCGGATATTCCAACATATAGTACCCAACCAGAGGTTGTTGATGAATCATCCCAACCTCAACGTCGCGGTAGGGGTCATAGCCGTGCTCGTAGTCGTGATCGTGCCAGTGGTAATCATGCTAGTGATGATCTTAGTGAACCAATTACAAGTGCCTTTTGGACTTGCGAAGATAATGTACTCCTCATTAGTGGCTAGATCAACACAAGTACTAACTCGCTTGTCAACATTGATCAGTCATACAAAAGTTTTTTGGATCGAGTTGTATATTACTACATTCAATGGAAGCAACTACATCAAGTGGACCGAGATTTGAACAAATGTAAGTCTAGGTGGCAGAAGATTAATACAAAAGTTTCTAAATTTGTTGGCTGTTATGGACATGCTACAAAGCAAAAATCTAGCGGTGAGTCGAAAACAAATGTTATCCAGAGGGCTCATCAAATTTATCTTGCTGATATGGGTGTGAATTTTATGCAAGAGCATTCATGGCGGATTCTCATTAATGAGTCAAAATGGAGCTTTGATTACATGCAAATAGTTAATCGGGTCACTTTAAGCTCGGGAAGTGGAAGCTCAAAAAGATCGAGAGCAGTTAATGAAGGTGATGCTTCTAACCCTGATCCAGATACTCCAATAAGTATGTTAAATGAACATACTATTGAGCGTCCAATGGGTGTAAAGGCTGCTAAAAATTAAGGAAAGAAAGAGGTATCAACAACCAACGAGGATGATTATGATCTAGCTAAACAGAAGGAAAAGGAAGCTTCTGAACACCATAAGTTCATGGAAGTGTATAAGATGGAAGAACTGAGGATTAAGGAAAAAAAGATAGACTACAAGAAAAAAAAAGTTGGATAAGCACACCAGAATGAAGAAAATGGAATTTATGATGGATCTGATGGCAAAAGGAGAACTTTGTGTTGAAGGAGAAGCTTTGAAGATATCATTGATGAAGGAACTTTGTATGTAGTTGGTGTTTCATGCACTAGGACCGAACTAGACCGAACCAGACCGAACTGGACCAGATCGAATAAGGTTGGACTAATTTATCTTGAAATGTAGGCTTTTTTAATTATTTTTAAAAACTAATCGGTTTTGACCGAACCGAAAACCGAATATTATTTTTATAAGAACTGAAAACTGAACCGAATATAATTGGTTCGGGTTCGGTTCGATTCGGTCCGAAAAACCGAACCCGATTAATCTTCCTCGTCCGAACTCCAAATGATTTGTGATTGGTGTCTTTGGAAACTAGACTTCAAGATGAAGATTTTGGTACCTATCTCGTAACTAGAGGTGCCCAATTGAAGGAGAATTTCCTTATGCAAGTGCTCAAACATTTTGTGGACTACCGAAAACCTAAGGCTTGAAATTGGGTATCAAAATTAACATGACTAACAAGATATCATTAACATAGTGTTAAGATAATTTTTAGCACCATGACTTAAAATGTAACATACTTTTATGGAATAAAAATATATTTTTTAATTTATTCAAAAAAAGTCATCCCCTTTATTAAAAGTAAAATTACATTTACGTCCTTAACTAAAAATGAGGGTTATTACAGTAATTGGATTATTCATCAACTAGATGTGAAGAATGTCTTCTTGCATGGCACACTTGATGAAATTGTCTATTGTCAACAATATCCTAGATTTATAAGTCCTCAATTTCTTGGTTTGTGTGTAGACTAAACAAAGCTTTGTATGGTCTCAAACAGTCACCCTGAGCTTGGTTTCAACACTTTGCTAAATATGTCCAACAACTTGGGTTGAAGAGCAATATATCAGATGCTTCTCTGATCGTTACAAAGGTGGTGCTCATCAAGCTCGTCTTCTTGTCTATGTTGATAATAGTCTCTTCCTTGGCTTGTCTGACCAAAATCATCAAGGATCTAGATTTTGAGTTTACCATGACGGATGGTAAGCTGAATTGGTTTATGGGAATTGCATTAACCAAACAATCCTAGGGAATTCACCTAAGTCAAGTGAAATATGCTGTGGAGATCCTACAAATAACGGGTATGAGTTCATGCAATCTATGTCGGACGCCATTGGACACAAACTCTAAGCTCGGCCAAAACATTAGTGCCCCAACCGCTTGTCCCACGCTCTTCTACTCTCTCATCGGGACATTACAACACCTCACCTTCACGCGTCCTGATATTAGCTATGTCATTCAGGAGTTTTACCTCTATATTCATGATCTCATAGAGGAACGCTTTTACGAATTGAAGAGAATTTCGAGGTATGTAAAAGGGACTACACAACTCGGTCTTAACCTTATTTCAGGTCAGATTGATCTATTGACTACCTATTCTGATGTTGATTGGGTTGGTTGTCTTGACTCACATCGTCCTACATCGGGCTACTACATGTTTGTTGGCCCTAATCTAGTATCGTGATCTTCTACGAGACAAACTATTATGTCAAGATCGAGTGTTTAGGCTGAATACAAGGTTGATGCCAATGTTGTTGTTGAATCACGCTGGATGCCTAGTCTATTCTCTGAACTGGACTCGCCTATTTAGTGTGCAACTATTGTTTTTTATGACAATGTGAGTGCAGTGTATCTCTCCTCCAATCCATCACAACACGAACACACTAAACACATTGAGATTGAAATAAACTTTGTCCAGAACAAAGTTGCATTGGGATATGTTTGTGTTCTCCATGTCACTTCATCGAGTCAGTTTGCATATTTTCTTACAACAGCGTTGCCTTTGGACCAGTTTCAATGTCCGAACACCTCCTGATTCGACTACAAGGGATGTTAGATAAAAAGGAATATTTGTATTTTACTGAATATGGTAAATATAATATATCTCAATTTACTATGTTAATTTCTTGTACCCTTAGGCCATGAATAACAATAGGATCTTGAAAGATCTTGAGCAATAAATATAGTATTTTAATGAATTTAGTTGAAGATCTTGGATAGAGAATGCTATCCCTAGAAAAGCAATTTTATGGATCTTCAAAAAGCTGGCACAAGAAAAAATGTTCGACATTGTTTTTAAATAGCATTTTTTCATTTATAAAAGTAACAAAAAATTACTTGAAAATTCATGATTTTTTTTATCTACCCATAGATACCAATATTGTATATTGACCCTCTTAAAAATAAAATGTATTTTTGGGTTGTTTTATACTTAAAATACCTACAGAAAATTGTTAATTAAAATGCTATTAAAATATATCCATTACATATGAAATTCCAAAAAAATATTATTTTATTATATATTATTTATATTATAATTTTTTTATGAATACAAACAAAATGCATATATATATATATATATGGATAGTTGTAGCTTCATCTCATTTGCAGAACACACTCATTCTATTCCCCATTTATCATATCTCTTCAATATGAATCCAAACCCAAATCCCACTTATAATGACGAACAATATTACAATCAACTCCTCTCTCATTCTTATGATAATCCAAATGCCTCTATTTTGCATTCGAAGTTCTCTCCAATAGAGACTCATCAATCACAAAGCTCTCAACTTTCGGATATTCCAACATATAGTACAAACCAGAGGTTGTTGATGAAACATCCCAACCTCAACGTCGCGGTAGGGGTCATAGACGTGCTCGTAGTCGTGATCGTGCCAGTGGTAATCGTGCTAGTGATGATCTTAGTGAACCAATTGCAAGTTCCTTTTGGACTCGTGAAGATGATGTACTCCTCATTAGTGGCTAGATCAACACAAGTACTAACTCGGTTGTCAACACTGATCAGTCATCCAAAAGTCACTGCAAGCTCGGAAAGTGGAAGCTCAAAAAGATCGAGAGCATTTAATGAAGGTGATGCTTCTAACCCTGATCCAGATACTCCAATAAGTATGTTAAATGAACATACTATTGAGCGTCCAATGGGTATAAAGGCTGCTAAAAAAAGAGGAAAGAAAGGGGTATCAACAACCAACGAGGATGATTATGATCTAGCTAAACAGAAGGAAAAGGAAGCTTCTGAATGCCATAAGTTCATGGAATTGTATAAGATGGAAGAACTGAGGATTAAGGAAAGAAAGATAGACTACAAGAAAAAAAAAGTTGGATAAGCACACCAAAATGAAGAAAATGGAATTTATGATGGATCTGATGGCAAAAGGAGAACTTTGTGTTTAAGGAGAAGCTTTGTAGAAATCATTGATGAAGGAACTTTGTATGTAGTTGGTGTTTCATGCACTAGGACCAAACTGGACCGAACTAAACCGAACCGGACCGAAATGGACCGGACCGAATAAGGTTGGACTAATTTATCTAGAAATGTAGGTTTTTTAATTATTATTAAAAACTAATCGATTTTGACCGAACTTTGTGTTGAAGGAGAAGCTTTGAAGAAATCATTGATAAAGGAACTTTGTATGTAGTTGGTGTTTCATGCACTAGGACCGAACTAGACCAAACCGGACCGAACTGGACCGGACCGAATAAGGTTGGACTAATTTATCTAGAAATGTAGGTTTTTTAATTATTTTTAAAAATAATCGGTTTTGACCGAACCTGTTGGATCGTTAGAGTTACGTCTGAGGGAACCAAAGCTTTGTTCCCACAGAAGGCACAACGGATTAAAATAGCAAGAAAGATAACAGAACGAACTCACGATATATAGTGGAAACCCTGATTAGCAAAACTAGCTTCTCAAGGAAAAACCACTACCTTCAAGCTTCCGCTTGAGAGGATTTTGAAGTGTGTACTTGTCTTATTGATTTCTTGTTCGATTACACTTGTAGCATGGACTCCAAAACACTAGACTTACCACCTAGATTCGAAGATCACTCCTACAACGATGAATCCGAACTCAACCCTCAAAGACTCACAAATACTTCACTCTCTTTTTCTTCTCAATTGAACGCTCTTTTTTCTACTTTTTCTTCTGCGTCGTTACATAGAAAAGAATCCATGCTTCTCTTAAATACAACTCGGCTAAAACCGTAATTGACACAAAATTAGGAAATACTAGAATCGGATTACAAAGATATGATTTTGTTTTGAAGATAAGATATCACAACCGGTTATATTAATTAAGGAAGGAGTTCCTTAATTAATCCAACCGATTGGATAACGTTCTTCTCTCTCCAATCGCCTTATCTTAGAAAAGATTCCTAGGATCAACACGATCGGGTTTTTCTCTCTCCATATCTTCGCGCAATCCGGCTTGATCCTTGGAGCCGAAGTCTTCATCCTCTACCGCGTGGCTTCTTGGTTTGTTTCCTTAACACAGCACGCTGGATGACTTCTTTCCTTTTGCAGCCTTGATCTGGTCCGTCACTTCAGTTCCTTGAGAGGTAACAAAGCGCTAAGCAAGCCTTTGTTCCCTCTGAGATCCTGTGCTGCAACGCTCCCTGGGAAAACTCTTCTTGTCCCTGAAGCACTTGGTACACATATTAGTTGAGTGTTTGTAACCATCAAAACCTAAGGAATTCAACAAATTCCCCCTTTTTGATGGTGACAAACACCCTTAACAATGAAGCATATACCAACTAGAACAAAACAAAACTGACAAGAAAGAATCCCACTAAGAACACCGTTAGTTCCCCCTAAGTCCAGCAATACGTTTTACCTGTTCTGTTCCCCCTTAGACAATGCTACCTGTCATTTTCCCCCTTTTGGCATCATCAAAAACACAGTAAAGAGTTAGAGAAGAAAGATCAATGCCAAATAAACAAAAACACCCCTTGTCAATAATTTTAAAAAAAACTTAAACAACATGCAAAGACAGCCAAAACATGCAAAACATCTAAACACAGTCATTAAGCCACACATGGCACACAAGTCAGAGAGAAATAAAAACAACTAAGGAGGATAGATGAGCAAGGGAACAAAGGAGTGGGTGGATGGCAGGTAAACGGTTAGGCATCACTATGACCAGCCGATGGAGCTAATGCGTGATGGGAGAGAAGCGCGCGTACGTCTGCCAAGAGAAGCGTCTGCTGAGCATCCAAATCCTGCACTGCCTGGCAAAGACTTCTCAGATCCTTCCCCAGAGATGATTTTTCATTCAGTTCCCCCTCAGAACTGTCCGCCTCAGAATCTTCCATAGTCTCAGAAACAGCCGGACACTATCCAGTTTCACCCAGCCTGCGTCACCTTGAAGAACAAACTTCATCTTGTGTAGATTACTGACATCGAAGGGGCGGGAGAAGACACTCGATTCCGCCGAGGAGTTGTAGACTTTATGGTACTCAAGAATCTTTTTGACAACTCGAGGGAACGGAAGAGCGTGCTGGTCTGTGTTCCTAGCATGAGACATGTGCTGCATCATAATCCTGGGGAGGCAAATGGGTTCCTTCTTCAATAGCGTAGATAGGAGGACAATATCCAAAATCAGCAGTCGGTTCCTTTTCTGTCCCCTGGGCGTGATGTTGTTGATCAAGAAGTGGTATAATACTTTGTTGACGGCAGACATCTCAGATATGTCAAGATCACCACTTCCCAGAGCATTCTCAATGCCAGCCACTGCCCACACTGCTTCAGAATATGGAAAATCCTTAGGCCATCTTCCTTTTGGGTACTCGCCATACCCCTCATGTGGGACTCCCAAGGCTACTCCCAACTCAATGCTCGAAAACAGATGTACCTTCCCTCCAAGCTTGTAGCTCCCCAGAACGGCGTGGGGTCTGACTTCCATCACATAAGACGAATAGAACTCCCTTATCAAGTCCTCATCCACTCCTTCTTCTTCCACGAATAGCCGACTCCACTTCTGAGCATCCAGTATTGCATACACCTCCACCAGATAATTCTCCTTAAGGAACTCCGGATCCACCAGCAATTCTTTTACCACGGACTTATGGCTCATGCTTTTGACTTCATCAGCCGCCACCTTTCCTTTGGCCTTGGCGGGCTGACGACGTTGACTTTTGCGGAGAGGACCAACAGAGACCTTGGCTTTCTTCGCTTTGTTCCCAGTGAGGGGTTCTGACTCCTCGTCAGAACTCACTGTGATAGCCTTCTCGGACTTCTTCTGAGAGCGGGTCTTCCTCTTGGAGGAGTATGCAGTCTTTATCCTTCCAGATGACTTTAGAGAAATAAGAGGTTCCTCATCTTCTTCCTCAACCAATTCCTTGGCGAGACACCTTACAACTCCCTGAATCTTCTCCTTCACAGTCACGTGCTCCTCAGTGGTGACTGGAGTGGTCTCTCTAGGTAACTCTTTTATCTCCTCTTCAATGGGGTCAGGATGGATTGGAGAGGAATAAACCTCCTCTCTTTCAGTAGAGGATATGGCAGTGGGAACGGCCAAGGAGATTTTAGGGTTAGGGTTTTGTGGAGTGGGTTCTGTGTTTGGGGCGATTGGGGCTATGTAGGGGACCATGGCGAGTTGGTCCCGGGTTGGTGATGGTAGAGGGGTAACTTTGGTTGTCGCTGGGGTGGTGGAGGAGGAAGGTAGGGACTGGGTAATGGCGGCGAGGAGAGCAGGGTCTGTCCCCATGGAGGACAGTTTGGCGAGGAGGTTTTGGAGGTCTTGGGCGATGTTAGTGTTTGAGGCCATTTTTGTGTGAGAGAGAGAGAGCTGGGAAGACGAGAGGCAGAGAGGAAGAGGAAGATAACTTGAGGAAGATAAGGGAATATTGAAGAGGGGACTTACCTGGAGACCCGAATTATATAGCCATCACAAAATCTTCCAGAAATTCCAAAGATAAAATCTGATCCTTTCAGTTTCCAAAAGATAAAAATTGCAATCTTTCACTTTCCCAAAATCTTGCCAGAATCTCGTCCAAATCCAATTGAACCAGCCGAAGGATCTCTTTCTAACTTATTTCCATCAAATCAACTCTTAATGCACGGCGCGTCCCAACACAAGGTTTCCATTATTACATTCTGCCATACACACGTCATCTCAGACCTGCAAGCCACAGAGGCCGAACCGTTTTCCCGCCAAAACAAAAAGAAGTAGGGTGTGATGCTGGGGGTTAGTTACCAGAGAGGGTACAAAAGACCATCACACCAAAATATATGATATTTGCGATTGATTTTTACATCATGCCTGAGGGGTCTCCAGTTGTGGATGATTAGATGGGCTCATAGGAGACATCAAGCATGGCGGTTACGGGTGAGCTGCAGAATCAACTATCATTTGGGCTTATGATGAGGGAACAAAATATCAAGTTGATTCTTTTGGGCCGAAATAGAGCTGATTCATGTGACATGTGATAACATAGATGACCATGCAAGACATTCGGTACATAAAGGAAGTAAAAGCACATAGTCAAGCTTTTCGAAAATTAATACCCAAGGAAGCTAATGCATAACAAGGCATGAAGATTCGACTTTCACAGTTTACCACGTAATCTAGCCAATCATCGAGGGAACACAACACATAGACATGTAGTTAGGGGAACAAACCAGATTTCGTATGGAACTGAATGTAGAGTTCCCCAACAAGTGTCCTAAAGAGAAAAGTGGCGTTTGATTCTTTGTTCCACGAGATCCCTTATTTGGCAATCTTTCTCAACACAGTTATGACTTTTCTAGATGTACATGGTACCTAAAATTTTCACATAATGAACAAATTAGTCATTAAGTCCATATCCACATCTCCTTTACCTTTGACACCAGGCCTCTTAGTCTCAAGTATTCCATGCAGAAGTGAGGTGAGACTCGCTTTGTTCCCTGTCAAGTAACTGACCCTTGAATGAATGAAACACTAGGAACATTCCTCACTTTATCCTGTACAAAAAGGGTTAGTTCTTGTGAACCCAGACAAGCTTATACTTTCTGGGTTTGGGAGCAACATATCTAATCTTAGGAGGTTCAACTTCTATATGCTCCCTAGTAGTGCGAGCAATCTCCTCATTATGTTGCTTCAGCAGGCACTCTTGCTTGTAATGGCCAGAATGCCCGCAATACCAATAGATCCTTTGACACTTCAGATCTACATACTTGCTCTGTCCTGGCCAAGTTGTTTTGTTAGCAATCCTTGACTGAAAATCAATATTATTGGACTTACTGCTTTGGGATTGCTTCAGCCAAATTGCATGAGCCTTCTGTCCATGATACCAAGCCTTGCCTTCCTCAGTCGAATTAGAACAGTCTTTGCCTTTGTTCCCTCCGGCGGAACATTCCCCCTTTTCTTTTACAGACTATTTTCCTTCGACTTTGGAGCCTTTTTTCTTAGTGTCATCAACAAGAAGCTTAGGTTGATAGCCAATTCCAAAGCGAGGTACTTCCTTCTTTTCAGGTTTCTTTTCATTCTTGGCTGCAACAAAGACAATACATTTTGGCTCGTCCTTTTGTTCCTCACTGAGTTTGGTTAGATCACTAGAAAGTTTTGCATTTCCTAATTTTAACATTAAAGACTCAGCCTCGAGTGAGGAAACAGTGGACTCTAGAGACTTAATCTTTTCAGTGAGTTCTGGACATTCAGAGCATGTGTTTGAAGAGGAAGATGAACCTTTCTCAAGCGTGAGCACTCTTTCAGCCCAAACCTGATTTTCTTCGATCAGACCTGAGATCGATTCATCTTTCTCTTCGAGTTGCTCACTGAAAAGACTACTCTCGCGAACGAGATTCTTAATGAGAGAGATCAAGCTTTCTTTAGATTTGCATTTTAAGCTTGATATAAGATCAGATTCAGTTACCTCATCGTTGATTACCTCTTCCATTGTCTCGTTTGGAACTTCAACGGCCATTAAGCATACATCCCTGGAATGTGACGAATCTCCATCATCTGAGTCTGATTCTCCCCAGGTGGCAACCATTGCTTGCTTCCCTTCATTTGCTGGAGGCATTCCTGCCTTCTTTTTGAAGCAGTTTCTGGCCATGTGTCCCTTGTTCTGACAGTGGTAACAAACCACATCTTTCATGTCTCTGTTCCCTTCAGAGGAACTGGGCGAGTCTTTGTTCCGAGACCATATCTTCCTCATTGCCCTTGTGATAAGAGCAACATCTTCATCGCCATCCTCATCTTCATCGCCCATTTGAGACAGATCAAATGCCCTTTCCACCTTCAGGGCAATGCTCTTCGCCTTCTCCTCTCCTTTCTTGTTTATCTTATGGTTATAGACAGAGGCGTTGCTTTCCAGCTTGGCAACCACCTCTTCCATAGTAAGAGTCTTGACGTCTGTTTGAGAGTAGAGGGCAAGAGCAATGGCATCCCACTGAGTGTTGAGACCTTGCATGAAGTGATGAGTCAACTTCCAGTCTGGCATTGTTTCACCAAGGTACTGAAGCTGACCAACTAGCCCATGGAACCTGGAGTAGTACTCTTGAATGTGTTCATCTTTCCCTTGAGAAACTTGGTCATACTCCTTGATCAGAGAAAGGATCTTGTTCTTCTTTGTGTCTTCATTTCCTTGATGAAGGCGCTTCAGAGCATCCCAGATCTCCTTAGCAGTTTTGTAGCTCATGATTTTCTTGAGATCTGAGGGAGAAAGAGCCATGTGGAGGATCTTCTTGGCCCTGTTGTTTTTCTCCAATTTCTTCCAGTCCTCATCGGTGTAGTCGATCTTTGGTTTTGGCTTAGTCTCATCTTCATCATTCTTGATAACCAAAGGACCAACTTCTATGACTCTCCAGATCTGTCCGTCGAGGGAACGGAT
This sequence comes from Rheum nobile, assembly GCA_027886185.1. Taxonomy (NCBI): domain Eukaryota; kingdom Viridiplantae; phylum Streptophyta; class Magnoliopsida; order Caryophyllales; family Polygonaceae; genus Rheum; species Rheum nobile. The sequence goes on from WOAB01000040.1 coordinate 9,901,519, forward strand.
GTGAGACTCGATTTGTTCCACCCACCAATCATACTCACCGGCCTTCAGCATCTTTTCCTGCAAATTCTGTAACGAAAACAATCTAGAATACCAGGCTCTGATACCAATTGTTGGATCGTTAGAGTTACGTCTGAGGGAACCAAATCTTTGTTCCCACAGAAGGCACAGCGGATTAAAATAGCAAGAAAGATAACAGAACGAACTCACGATATATAGTGGAAACCCTGATTAGCAAAACTAGCTTCTCAAGGAAAAACCACTACCTTCAAGCTTCCGCTTGAGAGGATTTTGAAGTGTGTACTTGTCTTATTGATTTCTTGTTCGATTACACTTGTAGCATGGACTCCAAAACACTAGACTTCCCACCTAGATTCGAAGATCACTCCTACAACGATGAATCCGAACTCAACCCTCAGAGACTAACAAACACTTCACTCTCTTTTTCTTCTCAACTAAACGCTCTTTTTTCTACTTTTTCTTCTACGTCGTTACATAGAAAAGAATCCATGCTTCTCTTAAATACAACTCGGCTAAAACCCTAATTGACACAAAATTAGGAAATACTAGAATCGGATTACAAAGATATGATTTTGTTTTGAAGATAAGATATCACAACCGGTTATATTAATTAAGGAAGGAGTTCCTTAATTAATCCAACCGATTGGATAATGTTCTTCTCTCTCCAATCGCCTTATCTTAGGAAAGATTCCTAGGATCAACACGATCGGGTTTTTCTCTCTCCATATCTTCGCGCAATTCGGCTTGATCCTTGGAGCCGAAGTCTTCATCCTCTACCGCGTGACTTCTTGGTTTGTTTCCTTAACACAGCACGCTGGATGACTTCTTTCCTTTTGCAGCCTTGATCTGGTCCGTCACTTCAGTTCCTTGAGAGGTAACAAAGCGCTAAGCAAGCCTTTGTTCCCTCTGAGATCCTGTGCTGCAACGCTCCCTGGGAAAACTCTTCTTGTCCCTGAAGCACTTGGTACACATATTAGTTGAGTGTTTGTAACCATCAAAACCTAAGGAATTCAACAGAACCGAACCCGAACAGAAAACCGAATATTTATTATTTTTATAAGAACCGAAAACCGAACCGAATATAATCGGTTCCGGTTCGGTCGGTTCGGTTTGGTTCGATTCGGTCCGAAAAACTGAACCCGATGAACACCCCTAGCTTCGTATCTTCCTCATCCGAACTCCAAATGATGTGTGGTTGGTGTCTCTGGAAACTAGACTTCAAGATCAAGATTTTGGTACCTAGATCGTAACTACAGGTGCCCAATTGAAGGAGAATTTCCTTCTGCAAGTGCTAAAACATTTTGTGGACTGTCGAAAACCTAAGGCTTGAAATTGGGTTTCGAAATTAATATGACTAACAAGATATAATTAACGTAGTGTTAAGATAATTTTTAGCACCATGACTTAAAATGTAACATACTTTTATGGAATAAAATATATGTTTTAATTTATTCACTTGGAATAATAAAAAAGTCATCCCCTTTATTAAAAGTAAAATTACATTTATGTCCTTAACTAAAAATGAGGGTTATTACAGTAATTGGCTTATTCATCAACTAGATGTGAAGAATGTCTTCTTGCATGGCACACTTGATGAAATTGTCTATTGTCAACAATATCCTGGATTTATAAGTCCTCAATCTCTTGGTTTGTATGTAGACTAAACAAAGCTTTGTATGGTCTCAAACAGTCACCCTGAGCTTGGTTTCAACACTTTGCTAAATATGTCCAACAACTTGGGTTGAAGAGCAATATATCAGATGCTTCTCTGTTCGTTACAAAGGTGGTGCTCATCAAGCTCGTCTTCTTGTCTATGTTGATGACATCATAATAATAGTCTCTTCCATGGCTTGTCTGACCAAAATCATCAAGGATCTAGATTTTGAGTTTGCCATGACGGATGGTGAGCTGAATTGGTTTATGGGAGTTGCATTAACCAAACAATCCTAGGGAATTCACCTAAGTCAAGTGAAATATGATGTTGAGATCCTACAAATAACGGGTATGAGTTCATGCAATCTATGTCGGACGCCATTGGACACAAACTCTAAGCTCGGCCAAAACGTCAGTGCCCCAACCGCTTGTCCTACGCTCTACTACTCTCTCGTCGGGACATTACACCACCTCACCATCACGCGTCATGATATTAGCTATATCATTCAGGAGTTTTAGCTCTATATTCATGATCCCATAGAGGAACGCTTTTAGGAATTGAAGAGAATTTTGAGGTATGTAAAAGGGACTACACAACTCGGTCTTAACCTTATTTCAGGTCAGATTGATCAATTGACTACCTATTCTGATGTTGATTGGGTTGGTTGTATTGACTCACATCGTCCTACATCGGGCTACTACATGTTTCTTGGCCCTAATCTGGTATCGTGATCTTCTAAGAGACAAACTATTGTGTCAAGATCGAGTGTTGAGGCTGAATACAAGGTTGATGCCAATGTTGTTGCTGAATCACGTTGGATGCCTAGTCTATTGCAAGAAGACAATTTCATATCTTCCTCGTCCGAAAAACTGAAAAACAGAACCCGATGAACACCCCTAGCTTCGTATCTTCCTCGTCCGAACTCCAAATGATGTGTGGTTGGTGTCTTTGGAAACTAGACTTCAAGATGAAGATTTTGGTACCTAGCTCATAACTATAGGTGCCCAATTGAAGGAGAATTTCCTTCTGCAAGTGCTCAAACATTTTATGGACTGCCGAAAACCTAAGGCTTGAAATTGGGTTTCGAAATTAATATGACTAACAAGATATCATTAACATAGTGTTCAGATAATTTTTAGCACCATGCAATAAAATGTAACATACTTTTATGGAATAAAAATATATTTTTTAATTTATTCACTTGGAATAATAATAAAAAAGTCATCCCCTTTATTAAAAGTGAAATTACATTTACGTCCTTAACTAAAAATGAGAGTTATTACAATAATTGGCTTATTCATCAAATAGATGTGAAGAATGTCTTCTTGCATGGCACACTTGATGAAATTGTCTATTGTCAACAATATCTTGGATTTATAAGTCCTCAATTTCTTGGTTTGTGTGTAGACTAAATAAAGCTTTGTATGGTCTCAAACAGTCACCCTGAGCTTGGTTTCAACACTTTGCTAAATATGTCCAACAACTTGGGTTGAAGAGAAATATATCAGATGCTTCTCTGTTCGTTACAAAGGTGGTGCTCATCAAGCTCGTCTTCTTGTCTATGTTGATGACATCATAATAATAGTCTCTTCCTTGGCTTGTCTGACCAAAATCATCAAGTATCTAGATTTTGAGTTTGCCATGACGGATGGTGAGCTGAATTGTTTTATGGGAGTTGCATTAACCAAACAATCCCAGGGAATTCACCTAAGTCAAGTGAAATATGTTGTTGAGATCCTACAAATAACGAGTATGAGTTCATGCAATCTATGTCGGACGCTATTGGACACAAACTCTAAGCTCGGCCAAAACGCCAGTGCCCCAACCACTTGTCCCACGCTCTACTACTCTCTTGTTGGGACATAACAAAGTTGCATTGGGATATGTCTGTGTTCTCCGTGTCACTTCATCGAGTCAGTTTGCAACCTCAACATTCAGATATTCAAACATATAGTACCCAACCAGAGGGTGTTGATGAATCATCCCAACCTCAACGTCGCGGTAGGGGTCATAGTCGTGGTCGTAGTCGTGATCGTGCCAGTGGTAATCATGGTAGTGATGATCTTAGTGAACCAATTGCAATTGCCTTTTGGACTCGCGAAGATGATGTACTCCTCATTAGTGGCTAGATCAACAAAAGTACTGACTCGGTTGTCAACACTGATCAGTCATCCAAAAGTTTTTGGGATCGATTTATATATTACTACATTCAATGGAAGCAACTACATCAAGTGGACCTAGATTTTAACAAATGTAAGTCTAGGTGGTAGAAGATTAATACAAAAGTTTCTAAATTTATTGGTTGTTATGAACATGCTACAAAGCAAAAATCTAGCGGTGAATCGGAGACAAATGTTATCCAAAGGGCTCATCAAATTTATCTTGCTGATATGGGTGTGAATTTTAAGGAAGAGCATGCATGGCGGATTCTCATTAATGAGTCAAAATGGAGCTTTGATTACATGCAAAAAGTTAATCGGGTCACTGCAAGCTCAGGAAGTGGAAGCTCAAAAAGATCGAGAGCAGTTAATGAAGGTGATGCTTCTAACCCTGATCCAGATACTCCAATAAGTATGTTAAATGAACATACTATTAAGCGTCCAATGGGTATAAAGGCTGCTAAAACAGAGGTTTGAAAGGGGTATCAACAACCAACGAGGATGATTATGATCTAGCTAAACAAGAGGAAAAGGAAGCTTATGAACGCCATAAGTTCATGGAAGTGTACAAGATGGAAGAACTGAGGATTAAGGAAAAAAAGATAGACTACAAGAAAAAGAAGTTGGATAAGCACACCAGAATGAAGAAAATGGAATTTCTTATGGATCTGATGGAAAAAGGAGAACTTTGTGTTGAAGGAGAAGCTTTGAAGAAATCATTGATGAAGGAACTTTGTATGTAGTTGGTGTTTCATGCACTAGTCTTTATTTTGGCTTTTCTTGTTGACGGGCAGGTTTTATTCGTGTTACTTGGTCAAAATAAATCCTAACAAACCTAAACTAGTAGTTTGGGCAAGTAAGGGTCGAATCCCACAGGGATGAGTTGTTTTCTTTATGTAGATTTGCATGCAAAGTAACAAGGGGTTTTTTTAAGGTTGATTCAATTCAAATAAGCAAACAAAACAAACAAAGCAAAGATTTGTATTCAATTAAGGGAAAAACACTTAGCCAAATAAATATCCACCTTCAGTTTGGTTGATTGATCATTAATTATTCCTAGTCCTCAATCCTCATGAATGTCATAATCCCTGTTCTGAAATAGTTACCAGTCCAACTCGGCCTGGTAACCCTAACTATTAAACCAATCAAGAAACTATCAAGATAAATCTAACAGCAGAATAAGCTCAGGAATAGATAGGCTCATGCAATACTTAACAACTCGCCAGTACTTGACATGCAATTAATTCTCTTCACAATAAACATTCACAACTCGTTCTAGTAAATCGTGGTTGCTAGTTCTGAATTAAGGATGAATAATATTGATCTCAACAAGTTGACCAGAAAGAGATAACTAACACTATAGATAATACTAATCTCAACTAGGTTGTCAGGCTAGGGAAACTAATATTAATAACGATAATCACAACAACTGATGAGTTAGATCCAACCAATACTATTCAAGATCCTAATCCTGCAGTATGAATAATATCGATAAAACTAGGTAGCAAATCTAGAGAAATCAATATAACTCAATTGGATGAAGCATAAAAGAATTAATAACATTCAAGGATAAAGGAAAAGAATAACCTCACAATCAAATTCAAACTTAGGCTTCAATTGTCAGACTAAGGAAAGGTTCTTAGCTCCTTATAGTCTTCGAAAGAAAATAATACTGAATGGAAAATAGTACGTAATAGCGAATATCGTTGATCTAGCTGAATGAATGGAGGCTATGGAATTTAGGTTAAATAGACTTAACCTAAAGCCCAAGATCACAAACCTCATCTAAAAGGAAATAATAGTATAAAGTTCGAAATAAAATAAACGAAAATAATCGAAAAAGGAAAAATAACAAAAACTTCGGAAATCTCAGCGGGCTCGCTCCCGTGTCATTCCGCGGTCGCGGAAAATAGAGGTTTGCCCTCGACTTTGCACAGCTCCGAATATTCCGCGGGCGCGGTGGAAATTCCGCGGTCGCGGCCGTGACCTTCGCTACTCCGCGCTTCGCCTCTCGCCCCGGTTGCTTCGTGACATTGCCCTTGGTCGCGGCAGACCTTCTTCTCCTTCTTTGTGTGGATCTTCTTCTATTCTTCTTCGTCTTCTCCAGTGGTTTACTCCTCGTCTTCTGGATGTCTTCAATTAGCTCCTCCAAACCACCATATCCACACTTCTTCACTCCAACTCCATATTCCACAGTTGTGCTCTAAATCCATACAAATGGCACCCTAAACACCGGTAACAACTCCTAGATAAGCACTGCAAAGTAGTGCTGATCAAACTCCCCCATGCTTAAACCTTGCTCGTCCTCGAGTAAGCTAAAATAAACCTACTCCTCCAATCAAATCCCCAAGGTCTCAGGAAGCATAGAAAAATCATCTCCTCTAAGAATTGCAGCTAACCATGAAACTCCAAGGCACCAATACAATAAGCTCAACACAACACAACCCATATCATAACACCAACCAAGCTAAAAGGAAAGCAGAGTACTTCCCCCAAGCTTATCCCGAACACCATAGAGTAAGTAACAATCTAATCCTAGCCTCCATCTATCTTCTTATCGCTCCAGAGTGACCTACCCGAATCCTCCTTATATCACCTCTTCTTATGTCACCACTCCAGGAAAAATGATGATTCCTAAAAATCACTCTTCTTCTTTCCACTCATTTTGCCAAGGCGCCCTTTCGGGTTTTCACCAAGCCACTCATTTCATTTTTCAATAGATGGGCTCACAATATACTCACATCACTCTTGACCTCATATTACCCCAGCCTAATGTTGGTCCAAGCCACCTGCTTATTACCTAAGCCGCCCTTTCGGGTTTTCGGCTTATCCCAGGATTTCTATTTTTGCCTTTTTTCGAATTTTGGCTTTTTCTTTATTATTTTTTCTCCTCAACGACGTAGCAAGTATAAAACTCTCCCCCATGCTTAAATATTGCATTGTCCTCAATGTAATGAAAGACAAAAAGACTAAAGCACAGGGAAAGGAAAAAAATTAACTCACAAACGTCGCCGAGTTGGCTTGGACACTGAAGTTATTGCTGGCGGTAAAGCAATGAAATCTCAGGTCTCTGGTGCTGCGGCGGGCGTCATCGACTCATCTCTATCGTGCAACCAAAGGGAACCATTGTAATGTGTAGTGGTCATCAAGGAAATCGGGGCTGCACGGCCTTCAACTCAATCAACTCCTACCATGCAACCAAAGGGAACCATTGTGGTGAGAAGTGGTAAATCAAGGGAACGGGGTTGCATGGCCTTCAATGAACACAAAAAATGGGACCAGATGTCATCGTGGTGTGGGCCCTGGTGTTCCTCCTCTCCAGCTGTCGATTGTAGGGCCATCATCGTTTTCAAATACAAATGTGGGGATAATGTCTCCTCCTGGACGACACGATGCGCACCATCTCTCCATGGGAAATCGGACAGCTAGCCTTCGGTAGAACTTTTTTTTTTTTGAATTTTTTTTTTCGAGCAGGGTATAGGAAGACTTACTTTGGTGTTGGCAACACCTTCTTCAATATGATTTGGGTCTCCTCCATGCAGGTTAGTTCGAAACAAAACAAAAACAAAAGCAAAAACACACGAACAAAAGCAATTAAAAACAAGAATTGAAAAGACAAGAAAAGAAATTCATACCTCGGGTTGCCTCCCGGACAGCGCCTTAGTTATTGTCATGGCTCAACATACTGCTCTTATACATCAACTCGGGTTGCTCACAGCAACTGAACTCCTGGGATCAATATCAGGGGGATGCCTCTTTGTGTGCTCCATGTTGAGCCTTTCCCCCATTATCTTGCACTTCATGATGGGTGGACCACTTTTTATATCCATGATTGCACTTGCCATCTTCAGAAATGGCCTACCCAACATCTCAGGGGCTGCTGGCTTATCCTGCTCTGTATCCAGCGTAGAGAAATTTACCATCTGAATCCCAATTTCCTTCTTGTGCTTCCCCTTCTGCTTCTTCTTGATCTTGCGCAGCGCCTTTAAAAATTCCTTGCAGCGAGGGATCCTATTTGCCAGTTTGAGCAAAGGAATATTTACCTTGCAAATGCTAAACGTCTCAAACAATTCTTTGTCATTGGTTGGCCTCTTCGTGTCCGCCAGAGCTTCAGGGAAAGGTGTCGGAGGCTTTTCTGATCCGAGTGGAGGGAAATAGGGGCGCACATAGTCGTCATACGGAGCATCGGAGCAAAGAGGCACTTCTGGAGCATTTCCGCGGGCGCGGATTGGGGTCCGCGGTCGCGGAATTTGTTCGATCTCATCGCTGTCTTCGGCTCTTTTTCTGCGGTCACGGATTTCATACCGCGGTCGCGAAATTCTCTCGACCTGCTCCTTTTTTTTCTCCGTGCATTTTCCGCGGTCGCGGATTTGCGTCGATTCCGACCTTCTCGCCAGTAGTCTCGCCGCGGTCGCGGCCCTCTTCCTCGTGGTCGCTGAATTCCTCTAGTCCCAAAAAATACTCTTCTTCAGATAGTACCTCGCGGTCCCAAATATCGTTTGGAAGGCCCAACTCCCTGAGTGAATCGCGGTCGAGGGACACCTCCCGCGATCTCGGGTTCTCTTCTTCCAATATCTCGTTGTATTCAGCTCCTGTCTCTCTAATTTGCTCTTCCCTTTCAGCTAACGGGGGGACAAGCAGCTCCTCAGTACTTCGTATGTCCATCGAGAAGGCATTCTCCTCCGGGTGCACTGCTGGGTGAGAAAGTGGTTTCGCCGATGTCATGGCCTCCAATCTGCTCACTGTTTGAACCATGTGCTCCATCGAATTCTGCAAGTTGTGGAGCATCCCCTCAGTAGACATGGAGGGACTTAGATTGGACACTGGCGGGCTATGCTCGTAGGCTGAACTGTACTGCTATGGAGTACCCTGCTGATAGAACGAATGTGACCCCTGGTATAACTCCTGGTAGTCATGACCATATGGAGGGTATTGCTGGTACCCATAACTCGAATTGGGGTGATCTCTCCACCCTGGGGTGTATACGTAGGAGTATGGGTCATATCGCGGCTCTCCCCAAAACTCCATTTCTATATCAAATTCAAAAAAAAGAAAAAAAGAAATCAGTAGCACGAGTGTGGACCGTAAGATAGGTCCACACAAAAACAGACACATAAACACACACAAAGAAAAACAAAACTTGCCCTCCCCGGCAACGACGCCAATTTGACGGGCAAGTTTTAGTCGTGTTACCTGGTCAAAATAAATCCTAATAAACCTAAACTAGTAGTTTGGGCAAGCAAGGGTCGAATCCCACAGGGAGGAGTTGTTTTCTTTATGTAGATTTGCATGCAAAGTAACAAGGGTTTTTTTTAAGGTTGATTCAATTCAAATAAGCAAACAAAACAAACAAAGCAAACATTTGTATTCAATTAAGGGAAAAACACTTAGCCAAACAAATATCCACCTTCAGTTTGGTTGATTGATCATTAATTATTCCTAGTCCTCAATCCTCATGAATGTCCTAATCCCTGTTCTGAAATAGTTACCAGTCCAACTCGGCCTGATAACCCTAACTATTAAACCAATCAAGAAACTATCAAGATAAATCTAACAACAGAATAAGCTCAGGAATAGATAGGCTCATGCAATACTTAACAACTCGTCAGTACTTGACATGCAATTAATTCTCTTCACAATAAACATTCACAAATCGTTCCAGTAAATCATGGTTGCTACTTCTGAATTAGGGATGAATAATATTGATCTCAACAAGTTGACCAGAAAGAGGTAACTAACACTATAGATAATACTAATCTCAACTAGGTTGTCAGGCTAGGGAAACTAATATTAATAATGATAATCACAACAACTGATGAGTTAGATCCAACCAATACTATTCAAGATCCTAATCCTGCAGTATGAATAATATCGATAAAACTAGGTAGCTAATCTAGAGAAATCAATATAACTCAATTGGGTGAAGCATAAAAGAATTAATAACATTCAAGGATAAAGGAAAGGAATAACCTCACAATCAAATTCAAACTTAGGCTTCAATTTTCGGACTAAGCAAAGGTGCTTAGCTCCTCATAGTCTTCGAAAGAAAATAATACTGAATGGAAAATAGTACGTAATAGCGAATGTCGATGATATAGCTGAATGAATGGAGGCTATGGAATTTACGTTAAATAGACTTAACCTAAAGCCCAAGATCACAAACCTCATCTAAAAGGAAATAATAGTATAAAGTTCGAAATAAAATAAACAAAAATAATCGAAAAAGGAAAAATAACAAAAACTTCGAAAATCTCAGCGGGCTCGCTCCCTATCATTCTGCGGTCGCGGCACCAATTCCGCGGTCATAGAAAATAGAGGTTTGCTCTCGACTTTGCACAGCTCCGAATATTCCGCGGGCGCGGTGGAAATTCCGCGGTCGCGGCCGTGACCTTCGTTGCTCCGCGCTTCGCCTCTCACCCCGGCTGCTTCGTGACATTGCCCTTGGTCGCGGCAGACCTTCTTCTCCTTCTTTGTGTGGATCTTCTTCTATTCTTCTTCGTCTCCTCCAGTGGTTTACTCCTCGTCTTCTAGATGTCTTCAATTGGCTCCTCCAAACCACCATATCCACACTTCTTCACTCCAACTCCATATTCCACAGTTGTGCTCTAAATCCATACAAATGGCACCCTAAACACCGGTAACAACTCCTAGATAAGCATTGCAAAGTAGTGCTGATCACTTGTATCGGTGTTTGGTTTTCAGTTTTTCATCTACTTGTGTTTGTTTTATGGTTTAGGGTTTGCACGTGTGTTTGTTGTATGATTTAAGGTTTTAATGTGTGTTTGTTTTCAGCTACTGTAATCCATGTTTAATATTAATGTTTATTTTGAATGTTTATAAATTGTGTGGTCAATTCATCTGAATATTATTTGATGCTTGTGCTTTTACAAAGAGAAGTCAATTCATCTGAAAAATATATAATGCACAAGACAAATGAATGATGCCTTGAATGTTTTTTTGCAGATAATTAATGGGTTGCATTTGATGTGTCCGAAGTGTTTTTTCTACCATAATTATTGAAGACAAGCATGCTTATGGAATAGGGAGTTGTCAATTTGTTTGACAAATAAATGATGTTCTTGAATACTTTTACAGATAATGGACGGCTTGCATATGATGTGTAAGAAGTGCTTTTTTACCATAATTGTTGATGGCTTGCATGTGATGTGTAAAAAGTGTGTTTTTTACTATAATTGATGGGAGACCATAGTAATCATGTGATTCTTCATATGGATATATAAAAGATGGTGCACATCCTACAATTTGTATCAAGTAAAACAAGCTTTATCCATATATGCAAAATGTCTAGCCCCTTCCTATTTAGTACTAGCTCTGAAACAGATGGTGAGCTAGAAGCGTCTTTCAACCAATGGCAAGCTACATTTGAACAACTTCAACAAATTGCACAAAACCTTAGAGGAGGCAACCAACTTGGAAGTTCAAGAAGAAGACTCTGTCGAACCCACATAGAAAAAGAAGAGAAGAAGGGCATACCCAACTATACAACGATTATTTCTCCGAGATGGCAACTTACCCGGATGATGTCTTCTGTCGCAGGTTTCGAATGTGCAAGAATATTTTCTTGCGCATTGTTGAACGACTTTCCACTGGAATGGAGTACTTTCAACAAAGGCGAGATGCGACTGGTAGGCTTGGTTTATATGCATTACAAAAATGCACTACTGTCATACACATGTTGGCTTATGGAGTTGTTGCAGATGCTTGTGATGAATATCTTCTCCTTGGCGCGGCCACTGCAATAAAGTGCTTACATGAATTTGATGAGGGGATCATATCTTTTTTTTTTGGTAATGAGTATCTTAGACGACCAAACACAGAAGACATACAATGACTATTACATGTAAGAAAATCTCGTGGCTTTCCTGGGATGATAGGTAGCATCGATTGTATGCATTGGGGGTGGAAGAATTGCCCAATTGCATGGAAAGGTCAATTTTCACGTGGAGATCATGGCAATCCAACAATAATACTAGAGGTTGTTGCCTCATATGACCTATGGATTTGGCATGCATTTTTTGGTGTACTAGGTACGTGTAATGATATTAATGTTCTTGATCGATCTCCTGTTTTTGATGACATTTTGCAAGGTATTGCTTCAAATGTAAGCTTTATGGTTAATGACCATGAATACAACATGGGTTAAAGCCAAGTTATTTGTCCAATCCATTAGGCTCCCTCAAGGTGATAAAGCAAAGTTATTTTCCCAACGCCAAGAGGCGGTTCACAAAGATGTGGAAAGGGCATTTGGAGTGTTACAAGCTCGATTTGCAATAGTTCGTAATTCGGCACTTTCTTGGGATCCTGTGAAGATTAGAAAGATAATGAGAGCTTGTATAATTTTGCATAATTTGATTGTTGAAGATGAACGAGATAATTACACTCATCATGGATATGATATCCCCACTTTGATGAAGGAGAAAATGGAGGGTCTAGCTCGGATTGGACATTCTTAACCAATAGACCGACTGATATAAGCGGCTTCATCACACATAGAATTCGACTCTGAGATAAGAATATACACCACGAACTTAAGTCGGATTTAGTGGTGAACATTTGGCAAAAATTCGGGTCTGTTGATGGAAATTAGAATATTATGTTGTGTATTTCATTACGTGTTTTGTTATGTATTTCATTATGTATTTTATTATGTATTTTGATGTATGTTTCACTTCAAGTTATGATGTTTGATCGTATAAATTTATATCCTAATAATTTCTTTCATTAATAATAACTTACTTTACAATGTTATATATAATTAAAAAATATTAAAGGATATATTTTATAAAATATATTTTACAATGTAAAGCTTAACATTATTTTAACAATTGTAAAAATACAAAGGAGAAGGGGTATACTTTTAATTTGAAATGAAAATAAAATAAAATGGGTTGAAGATCTAAAATTAATTTCCATTGGTAAATAGAAAAAATTGATATAAGATCTTGGATGATGTGGAAGAGAGATAAAAGGGTGAAAGTGGGTAAAAAGTAGTTGAAGATCTCATTTAGGATCTTCTAATGCTCATGGCCTTTATAACTATATATATAGATAGTCAGACTCCGGTGAAACGGATACTTACGGTGAAACGTGAGGAGGAATGAGAGCCAACCATTTTGGGACAATGAAAGGCTATGATAGAACATCCATCATAGCAAACATACACCCTCTCACACTCAATCACACCCTATGGTCAACATCTGACCGTTGACCGATCAAATTGACTTTTTGTCCAGATTTTTTTTTCTAAATACACTTTTATTCTTGTTTTTATACACATTTTCATCATAAAATTGTTTCTAAAAAAATGATCAATTTCCTATTAAATTTGAACAATTGTATATTAAAAGTTGAACAAATTTTTTTGAACAATATAAAAAGTTGAACAATTTTATTTTTAAGGTTAGACGACTGTTTCACTAAGGAAATTTTAGTTTTTTTTTCGGACAAATTTTTTTTCTTCCTTTTTTCTTGTTTTCCTACACGTTTTTATCATAAAATTGTAATTAAAAAAGTTGAACAATTCTCTATTAAATTTGAACAATTGTATGTTAAAAGTTGAAGAATGTTTTTTCAACAATATATAAAGTTGAACAATTATACCAAAAAAGTTGAACAATTGTATCTTAAAGTTGAACAATTTCATTTTTATAGTTAGACATGTGTTTTCACTAAGTAACGGTGAGTTTTGTTTTTTTTTTTTTTTTTTGACCAATTTTTTTTTCGGGATAAAATAACTTTTTTTATTCTTATTTTCCTACACGCTTTCCTCATAAAATTGTTTCTAAAAAATTGAACAATTATCTCCTGAATTTGAACATTTGTATCTTACAAGCTGAACAACTTTTTTTAAAATATATGAAGTTGAACAATTGAACCAGAAAAGTTGAACAATTTAAATTGCATGAAAAATTCAAACTTATAACAAAAGATAGATTGAACAATACTTCATTAAAATTTTAACAATTGTCCAATAAACTAGAAGTTTTGTTTATAAGGTACTATAAACATAATACAACTCAAAATGTTCAAAACATAAACCCTAAATCCTAAATGTGTAGGAAAATAAGAATAGTAAAGACATAAAAAATGGCCACCCCTAAAAAAATAAAATAATTCAACATTAAGATACAATTGTTCAAATTTATATACATAGCGAAAACAATTGTCTAACTATAAAATATAAATTGTTCAACTTTTCAGATACATTCGTTCAACTTTAATATTGTTCAAATTTTAATTGTTCAACTTTTAACATACAACTGTTCAACTTTAAGAACTAATTGTTCCGTTTTTTCATTAAAAGTTTATAATGAAAACATGTATAAAAACAAAAATAAAAAGCTAAAGTAAAAAAAATATGAGTGTTGACCGGTCAACATTTACCGTTGACCAATCAACATTGATCATTGACCAATAAACGGTCGTTTAACGCTAACCGTTGACTGGGATTGGGTGTGGTAGGGTGTATGATAATATTGAAATAATTGGCCTAGAATGCTCCTCACGTTTCACCCTAAGGGTGTTCCTCACATTAAATTAACTTTATATATATATTAAAGCTCACTCTTTTTGAGCTACGAGAGTGATTTCAAGTCCAAGTTGTTAAGGTCTTATTTATTTATTTTTTATTATATTAATTAATTAGTAAATTATAAATTGACAAAGAAATTTTAAAGCTCTCTATTCTCAAACCTCCTATATAGATTAGGTTATTTAATTGATGGGTAAAAGGAATATATATATTTAACTTTTCATAAAATTGTTCCTTTATAATTATTTAGATTCTTAACAACCTATAATAAATATACATTAAAATAACAAATATCTATTGATTTTCATAAATTCTATCAACCTATTTCGTTTTACACCACCAATTAAGATCAACTTTTTCATTCAGTATATATTTTAAATAAATCTTTATACTCTATTTTTGAGCTTATTTCCAACTTATTTAAAGTAGTTTTTAATAAAATATTTTAACTGAATTTCCTAACTTTGATTGGCTATTAATTACTATTGTTATTCCATCCATCTATCCATTCACTCATTGATACATTCTACACTTATATACGGATTATATAATACATGTTTTAACTATGTACGTTTTAAAATATTAATTTCATCAAGCTTTGTGAAAAGAACGGTTAGCCATTTTGTCGATTTTCACGACTTTCTCTCCTGTTTTTTATTTTTTATTTTTTCCTCCATTATATTTATTTAAAAACATTGATACACTAATATAAGTCTAGCTAATTTTTCGTAAACAAATATGAAACTAGAATATCTATTTAGATAATATTTTTTTATCTAATGATTTAATATGAAAAATATAATAGTTTTTATATTTTAATTATATATAACCTATGTTTATTAATATATAAAAAAAAATTGATTCTTTTATTGTACCCATCATTTTCTTCTTTCTACCATTGAGGTTCATTCAAACTTAATATATTCAACCAAGTTATGAGATGCGAGGCTTCTTAATCCTAAAAGTATTTGAACTTTGATCTCGTATATGAAGAATGCATCTATTATTTAGGTAGGTTTAAAAAATTAACAACCAATTTTAGTTATTGTTGATTTTTAAAATATTTTCGATCTTACAATTATAAAAAATGATAGGATTATATGAAAAGTATTGCTCCCGTGCTAAAAACTATAAATAGCGTACATATAGTATAAATAGTATAAAGTATATGTACATTTAGCCAAGCATTTAAAAAAACCATTTATATATTTTAGGTAAAAAATTATGCAATTCATAAGTCATGTACATACAATGTAATATATATATATATATGCATATTTAGACAAGAAATTTATGCACATTAAATTTCTGAAATGCATAATTTTTTGTCTAAAATTATTTTTATATAAATTTTATATAGTGCGTATCGTTCTCTTTTCGCACCAGAGAGATCATTCTCAAGAATCAAATCCTTGAGAATGACAATCATTATCAAGTACTTAAATTGATACATTATATTAGAGCGTAATCTTTTTACTTTTTAAAAATTAATTTGATTTAGTCAAATCTATTAGGTCAATTTATTTATATCAAAATAACAAAAGTATAAGATTAATTTTGAAAAAATATAATTTATATAAAAACAGTAAAATTAGGCTAACTTTGATTTTTTTATTTTTACAATCTAAAATTTTAGCATTTTGTTTCATCAATTATTGAGCAGATAATTTCATTCCCTCCCCGTGTAAGCTAATTTGATTATATGAGTATCAAAAAATAATTTGTGTATTTTGTCACATGTTGTCGTGATTAGATAAAAGTTGAACCAAATACTAAATATAGTTGTTTATCACAATCACAAGAACCACATTTGAAATAAATTTCTCTATAGTTTGTCATAAAATTATTCCCTTCGATTTAGCATAAACTTAGACCTACTTTTTAACATATAATTTAGGACTAACAAAACATTATATAATCCATGATTGTCCAGTCTTTTATATGAGTTAATCAAAATGTCATTCTCTTAATAGTTTTGTGTATATATAATTGCTTCGGCAATATAAAATGTATAAAAAACTTCATATAATGTTTTAATGAAAAGCATGTCAAGGGAATCATGCTAAGAATTCAGTTAATATCATCGATCTTGTATATACATATATGTTTACGCATTGTGATGCTTGTATTATGAGCACATTATATGTAAGTTATTCTTTATAATATTTTACAATTATATTTAATTTAATTGATAATGTATATTAATTTTCTTATTAACATACAATTATGTAATATATTTAATATACGATATATTATAACAATAACAGGATATAAAACTACAAAATAAATTTAATATACACTTGAATATTTTAAACTTTATGTTATTTTTATAATGTTTAATATAAATTTTATAAAAAATTATTAAATCTAATCATGTACTTGACACATGTACTCAATTGGTCTTCGGATATGAAGCTATATTACCGGCATAGACTAATTGACAATTTTGATTTATGTCAAAAACAATTTTATATCAAATGACATAACAAATGTCATATATAAAGAGGTCTTTCATAATATGTTGTATAAGTAGTCTTCAATAAATTTAGTATTCATTAAGTTTATTTATTGTCAATATTTATATTTTTCTTATTTAATTGTCAACAAGTTAAAAGTAATTTTGATATTTTTTATTTACTATATATACTTTTTATTTTAAACACTCGTGCATGGCACGGGTATTACACTAGTTATATACTAATATACAAGGCAAATTCTATCTATTCTCACACCATTACCCTTATACGGATTAAATAAACTAAATCAATTGATTAAATAAACTAAATTAAGTTTTTTTAGTAAATAGTAAGTGTGGGGGCTGAAATCGGATTGGGCCAAAGGCCCATTAAAAAGGCTGAAACCCAAGTGGAAGAGAAGAGGAGGCCGCAATTCGGGAAAAGGAGAGAAAGCTCGAAAAAGCTGAAAAGGGGGGGAATGAGGCTTCAAGGGGCAAGACTTCAGAGAAATGGGGAAAATGCCATGGAGGGAGAAGGGAGGTCGTAATTTTCGGGAACAAGAAGCTCCTCCCTGAAGCTCGCCCATGATTGATTTGGAAAGCAAGGCAGGGGGTGAGCATGATGAGCTCTCGAGAGTTCCTCTTCGTGGGCTATAATGGAGGAGCACCAGGGAGATGTCTCATGGAGGAGCCGCTTATACCAGTCAAGGCTCGCATCCGCCGTCTCCGCCTTGCTGGACCGAAGCAAGAGGAACTTTCAGTGGGTGTTTCTGGGCTGCCCCGGCGTCGGAAACGACCCTTATGCTAGTCGACCTTCATCTCTCCCCGGCGTTCCTCATATCGCCACCGGCGACCTCGTTCGCAAGGTAATATCTCTCTAGATCTTCTGACGACTTTAAGAGCTTTGACTGTGCGATCTGCTTGAACCCACGAATCTGCCCTTTTGCTATTCATTTAATTGTGCAATTCGTGCTCTGGTTGGTTCAGTGAAAGCTTGATCTGATAGCAATGTTCCCCTGTGATGCAATACTTGATGTGCAATATGTTTATGTGCATGTTCTGTCTTTGGCAAGACTAAACTCTAATTAATTAGCTAGAGATGAAGAAGAGTTTGGTAAAATGCAACAAGCATGCTAATCTGAAATAGTGTTTGGAAACTAGTAGAACTAGAGTCTTAGGCCTGGACCATATTGGTAAAACTTGGCATTGTGGGGGTTAGCACGGATATATCTTGATATGCTATATGACAGATTATAGCTGCACTTAGGCAAATCATGGGAGGCTAGTGATTTTAGCACTTTGCTTGTTATATGATGTGATTATATAGCTTTTGAGATCATTCATATTTGCTTGATGTCTTTTCCAAGTGCTAGCAAGTATATGCTACCTCAGTAATATGCCTTTGGTAGAATAATTGCCACTAACAAGCCCGATGCCCGACTAATGAAATAAAGGGTGAGTGTACTCGGTCAAGGTAACTCGACGGGTTAGTAAATCTCTCAACCTTAACTTTTCTATATATATACACATGCTCTTCGTATAGAAAACTGACTTGAGCGTCGGAGAGCCCGCCCCCGGGGAAGCCATCTCCGGGGCGTTTTCAGGTGAATCTGGCGTATGAAAAAGCGGTCGGAGCTTGAGAACAACCATATACAATCTGGAGAAGTGTGAAGGAATCGACATCATAACTGAAGCATGGAGCCAGAGACCCCGTCCTACGCGAAGCCAGAGACTAGGAAGTTGCTGAGGACGTTCCCGAAACAAACAAATCTCCAAGTCAATCCGGGTCGAGGGTGTGTTGACCCTCGACGTCTTCACGAACTGTTGAAACGGAATTCAATAGTAAGTACTGGTGAAGCAGCGAAATGGGCATGAAACATACAGTACAATGAAGTTTTATTGCAACACTGTTTGAATCTCATTCTATCAGAATTGCCAAATTCCCACAATTTATTTCTGGAATTTGTCCAAGAAAGTTTAGGCTTAGATTGCAAATTGATTGGGAGAAATATTTTTTTTTTTTTTGAAGGGAGGGAGAAATAAAGTTAAATCCGGTGTGTGAATAAAAAAAAAAAAAACTAAGGACGATTCCAAGCTGTTGGTGAGTTGGGAAAGCAAAAGATGGAAGTGCCACAGTAAGGCGGTTGCTTTGTCTATCAACTGCAGACTCAGGTTGCGAGTTCTTTGTTATTTTGTCTATCGACCCAGTTCCTGTTTTATTGTCCATTGCAATGAATACTCCTAACGTAACGTAAGAGATTTAGTTAAAAAAGCCAAATATCGAATATCATGCATGATAACTCGGTGAATTATATCTGAACATATTTGCAACATCCAAATGCTATCTTAACTTACATTTGTGTCGGATAACATAAGTTAATTTCCGGCCCTACATGAGATACAGTGAACTCAATTGTTTGAAGTTACATTCACAGTTTCTACCAGCACCATTTATCATATAAGATTAATTGCACGTCTTCCTTTGAACAAGATCGATGAGTTTGGTATTAAAGAAACAATTGAATTCATTGTAAGGCTGGAAATTATCCGTGCATGATCGGCATAGTTGAATCCATGTGGGGCTCACTCGAATTTTAAAAAGTTAATAATGATAATAAAAAAAGGGAAAAGATAAGGTGAGGATAGAGGCTTAAGAAAGGAGTGAGGACACCCCAGGATCGTCGGATCAAGAAAAAGATTGTTCAGATCAGCCAAGGAAAGAATTCGAAAACAATTCGGCACGGCCGAATTTTTCGCGAAAAAAACGCGTTCCGTGTGCACACGCATTTTGGTCCGTATACACACATACATTGTTTTGCATGCACACACGTTGTTTTCATGTGCACACATAGGTCATTTTGTAAGCACACGTAGGCTATTTTTGTTGGTTTTTATACGTATGCACATATGTTAATTCATAAGCGCTTTGAGTCATTTTTGCATGCACACATATGTTATTTTCATGTGCACACATGCACACCTATGTTGTTTCACATGTACACATGTCTATTTCTCATACACACATAGCACATAGTGCATCTCGTATGCACGAATAGGCCATTTTCACATGCACACAATAGTATACTTCGCATGCACTCGATAGTATACTTCGCATGCATACAGTCGTGTTTTCATGTGCACACGTTTTGTTCATTCCATATGAACGCACGCGTTTTATGCATGCACACAAAAATAAATTTCATGTGCACACCGTAGTGTATTTGGCATGCACACAGATCTGCACTTCGTATGCACGCGAATCCGTCTTTTTCGCGAATAATTCGGCCGTGTCGATTTTTTGTCGAATTTTTCCAATTTTTTTGAAAAGCAATATGGGCACTCCGTTTGCTTCCCATCCAACGGCTCTCATGCATCCTCATTCCTCTCCTCCCTTCCCATCCTCACCGGATCTCAACGCATAAAAAAATTAAAACATTCATTTGAATTTTTTTCCTAAATTTTTTTCTTCAAAACAATTTATGTATATTTAATTTTAAGAAAATTATATAGAATTTTTTACGCATAATCCTCAAAAATACTAAAAAAAACAACTTCATCCAAATTTACACACAAATCCTCCAATAATAAATGCATTTTTTTATCTATATATATCCTTATTTGTGTTAAAAAATTTAAAATTTAGGGTTTATCAAATTTCAAAATTTGGAATCAATTTTTTATACAAATGTGTTCATTTTACACATGGAAAGTAGTAAGTAATGATGAAATTTGTTTAAATTGTGTAATTTTTTAATCAATTTTGAGAAAAAGTTCATTTAAGGTTAGAATTTAGGGTTTGTTGTTTTAAATTGGGGTTGCTTATGTAAGGTAGACAGTAAAATTTTGTGTAAGGTAGACGCCTAGCCGGTAAAATTTTGTTTCTCAAGATTTTAACCCCTAATGTATTAAAATCTTGCGTCCAAAGCTACCCGGAAAACTCGGCTTGATTATATGGATGATCACCGTAAGTAAACCGGATGATGGGTGGTTGATGTGTCGGGTGAAACGGGTGACGGGTGGGTGATGTAAATCTCACCCATTACTTGATCCATCACATGCACTCCACCCACTTACCTGTTACAAATTCTAGTTCTAATTCTATTTTATTATAAATTATATCTTCAAATTTTAATTTGTTTATGTTTGGAATATTTTAAGAATATATTTCAATAACACTCATCAAATCCTATAGTTAGAACAACTATTTTCATATATTGAAGAAAATTAGATTATATTTACACTTTGCTTTGTATTTCATTAATTCTAAATAATCATAAAAATATTAATGAAAATGTTACGAATGACCTAACCACCCGAATCACCCGTGGGTGATAGATGGGTTGGATACGATGAAAGTTTTGCGAGTGATAGATGGGTGGGTGGAACATTTAGGTTCATGGGTCGGGTGATGAAATGGCTCTAGTCATCCATTACTCGATCCATTTCCATCCCTAATCTAATGGGTTGCATCTTGGCTTGCTAAACTGCAATTGAAATTGGAAAATTGGAACATTTAGGTTCATGGGCCGGGTGATGAAAAACTAATGGACGAAAATCAATGATACTTGAAATTGGAAAAATGGAGATACTCTTGTTCTTGGGTTACCTTATACTCTCGGACATAAGAGATTCAAGGTAATCACTGCTTTATGATGACAATTGATTTGATTTTACCCTGGCCCCTTGTTTTTAAGAGACCGAGACAGAATTGATTTGATTTTAGATGATCAATATTCCTAGTACATGATGAAGCTAGGTTGGATCCGCAATCTCTAAATGTAACCATCCAGTTCCAGCTACTTACAAGTTACAAGAATCGGCTGAGGTTGACTCCTCTGTTCACACGACATTTAAGCGGATGCACGTGGTGTACAAGATCAAGGACTTGTGAAGTGTGATCATCTGAATTCCAAGAGCATAACTTCCGGATCATCTGAATTTCAAATTGCTAAAGGATTTGGCGGGAAGAAGGTTTCCCAATCCTTGCAACCAACAATCCTGAATAGATCATTCTTATATGCTTTGCAGCACAGGAAATCACATACTGAACCTCTATTCAGCTTCGAGTCCGTTTGAATTCCCTAAATAATGCATTAAAATACATTATCTTGCATTAAATTAATAATTTAATATAATTTAATATAAGATAACATATTTTAATGCATTTTAGTAGGAAATTCAAAAAGACCCTTCACATATGAATGTTACTTACAATGTCATTTGTACAAACAACAGAGTAAATAAGATTGATTGGTGTTGAGTTACTATTGATGAGTGTCTTTATCTGCAGCCTACAACATTTGGAAGTACCCATCAAATCAAACAAAAATAAGCATATTCCGAATAATTAAAAACACACAATGTGTCTCTGTATTCAATATATGAATAGCTCATATTGATAAACATATATAGGCTACCGGCATCAGCAACAACTATTGTCGATCACCCCACACACACATATATATATATATATATATATATGATCAAATCCATTAAGGTTAAACTTAACAAAGTACAACCAAAGACACACTAAAAGTAAGTACTTGTTAACATCTTCCTAGTGGCCTCCCACAAAGACAGGCATTATTAGCAAAAGAAGTGGCCTCGAGATGGTCAAATGGAGGGCCATTAGGTATAGGCCCACAAAGCCTATTATAACTCAGATCCATATGCCCAATAAACGACGCCGAAGTTACGGACTTCGGAATCGGCCCACTAAGCATGTTATGGGCCAAATCCAACACCATGAAATACGATCTCGGCCCAAATACATCTGGAATCTTCCCGTCAATGTCGTTTCTGCTCAGATTCAGTATGCTCACTCCAGATTGCAGCAAACTGGGAGGAATTTGACCCGAAATCTGGTTCCCGTCGAGATTCAGCGTCGCCAGAACCGGCATCTTGCTGAACATGTCCGGCAACGAGCCTGAGATCCGGTTTAAGGAGAGATCCAGATCCGAAAGCCGGTAGATATGCGAAATCGAAACGGGGATTGAACCGGAGAGCTGGTTTCCGCTCAACAGGGCTCGGCTCAGCATCTTCAGCCGTCCGAAGTCGACCGGAATTCCGCCGGAGATTCTGTTGTTCCGCAGATCGAGGTGCATTAGCCGCCCTAGGTTGACGATTGACTGAGGGATCGGGCCGGTGAGTTTGTTATCGGCGAGGTTGAAAACTGTGAGCTCTCTCAGCCGTCCGATGCTCGACGGGATCCGGCCGGAGATCTGGTTTCCGACGAGATCGATGATCCTGAGGAACGAGAGGGAGGTGATGCAGCGCGGGATTGGGCCGGAGATTCCCTTCCAATCGGCGAGGGTTAGGCTGGAGAGGCGGTCGAGTTTGCAGATTTCAGTGGAGATTGAACCGGTCATGAACCCGGTTCGGTGAGCCTTTTCGAAGACCGGGTCCTCTGACTCGCCACGGAGGTTGATGTCGGCGACTCGGTGAGTCATCGGGTCGCAGCTGACACCGTACCAGCTTTTACAGCAGTCGGACCCGGTCCAGGAGTTGAAGATGCCTATGTAAGGCTCGTGGAGCGCTGCCCGGAACGCCAGCAATGCTGCCCGGTCCGAAGGCGGGCAGGCGGCCGCCGCCGCGGCGAACGCCAGCACGGTGGCAATTATGTAATAATATCCAACGCCCATGCCCTCTATTGTAATTTTAATGCTTTTGATTTGGCTGAAAGAAAGCTAGAGGTTTTCTTGTGGTTTTAGATAGGCGGTGGAGGAATTGTAGAGGGGCGCGTTGGGTTTTATTTTTATAGAGTATAGTACAGTAGTTGTTTGAAAAATGTTATGTGACGATTTTGCCCCTATAGTTAACGAGTAAGGGATGAATTTATTTGGATAGACGACTCCATGCGTGAGTCGGGTCTTGAAAAGAAGTAAGAGATAAGGATCCATTGATATTCAATAATAGTTGTTTCCTCTAAGTTATCATGTGTAAGTTAATTTGGATGTACACTTATGATGCAAAAAGAAGAAGAATATTCTATGGTACGTGGTAGGGGTGGGCACGGACGCTTAACCGAAATTTCGGTTTATATTTTTTACTAATCGTAACCTTATGGAAACATTTGGTTAACCAAAATATTTCGGTTAATCGATTGGTTAATCGGAAGACCAATTGTATTTTTTTTTTATTCTCAATAAAATACATGTTAGCATTTTTGTATAAAGCAAAGTACTCTCGGAAGAGCAGCTAGTCTAACTTCTTGAACAAAAAAGTATGGGATCTAAATACACGATTACTTTTCGACGCATATGCATTTTTGTCGTTTAGCGCATAGGCTCCACACGTTACGTGTGGTGTTTTAGTATATTAAATTGTTTAGTTATAGTATACTTTAGGGTATTTGTATATGTCATATTATTTTATATTTTTAGTATTTATTTGTGATTCAATGTTGAATTATTGATTATTTTATATATATTATAATGTTGTGTATGAATGTTGTATCATATTATTGTTTATTTTTAGGGTTTATTTGTTTATCTAAAATTAATAAAAAAAACACCCCAAAATAATCAACCTAGAAGACAGAATATAATTGTTCATTACGTTAGATGACTACAACCACATTTATCTCAAAATAAAGTAAATAATACATGTTCTTCACCTTTTTCATAAACTTAGAAACTCTAACACAAAATAAATGACATCGTCTAGTTGCGTTTGAAGAAATTAGGATAGTCTCTGGTAAAAGTTCGTTTCCTATCATATCTCTGCTTTGATAAAATTGATTGCTCCCTACAAAGGTTGATAGTACGTAAACAACATTACACAAAAGATACGACATCAAGGCAGTATACGATGTACATCATTATATAGTTTGAGGTTATACCTACGCATCTTATCCACATCTTGTAAAAGTTTTTGATTTTTCTTAACAAGAGCTTGATTCTCCTTAACAAGATCTTGTTTTTCCCGCCATTGTTGTCGAATAATCGCGTGTGCCCTGTCCTCGTATATAGGATCAATCCACTTCCTGTAAAAACACCCCAATCTTGGGCATCCCCAATACCTTCTTCCGTAGTTCCACTGCAAATCCCAAGTACGGACAATGACTTTCAAATTACACGCGCATAGTGGGTTTGTTGATGATTCGGATGAAGATGCCATTATTTGTTGTAGTGTTTGGTTTCCTACAAATATCATGAATCCATTAATATAAAAAAATGGGGATAATAAATCAAAAGAAACTGGAAGAAGAAGCTTATCCACAATTGAATCTTCAAGCGTCGCTTGTGTTGGACTTGTTGTAGAGAACAAACAACCCTAATGCCTCTTATATAGTGAAAAGCAATGTGTTTGACAGCTAATATACAGCTGTTGAATTCTTTAGGTTTTGATGGTAACAAACATTCAACTAATCTGGGTACTAAGTGTTTCAGGAACAAAGACAGTTATCTCAGGGAACCATTGCAACAAAGGATCGCAGAGGGAACAAAGCTCTGTTCATGTGCTTTGTTACCTCTCAAGGAACAATAGTGACGAACAAGATCAAAGCTGCGAATGGAAGGAAGAAATCCAGCGTGACGATTATGGAAACAAATCACGGAGAATCACGCGGTCAAAGGATAGGATTTCGGCTGGAAGGATCTCGCCGAAAAGAAGATTTGGAGAGAGAATCCGAATGTGTTATCTTAGGAAAACTTTCCTAAGATAATATATTTGGAGAGAGAAGAATCTTATCTTAATCCGTTAATGTTATCTTAGGAATTATTTCCTTAGATAATATCGGTTGTTAAGATAATATTCTTCAAATCAATTAATATCATCTTGTTACCAAGTTTAGGAAGATAGGATTATCTTGTTATGATTAGGGTTTGGTCGAGTTGTATTTATATGGGAATGTGGGATTCATTTCTATGTAACCACGACGAGGAAAAAGAAGAACTGAGAGCGTTCAGTTGAGAAGAAAAAGAGAGTGAAGTGTTTGTAAGTCTTTGAGGGTTGAGTTCGATTCATCGTTGTAGAAGAGGTTTCAAATCTAGGTGGGAAGTCTAGAGGTTGAAGTCCAGGATACAAGTGTAATCGAACAAGAAATCAATAAGACAAGTAGACGCTTCAAAATCCTCTCAAGCGGAAGCTTGAAGGTAGTGGTTTTTCCTTGAGAAGCTAGGTTTGCCAATCAGGGTTTCCACTATATATCGTGAGTTCGTTCATTATCTTTCTTGCTGTTTTTAATCCGCTGTGCCTTCTGTGGGAACAAAGCCTTTGTTCCCTCAGACGTAACTCTAACGATCCAACAATTGATATCAGAGCCTGGTGCTCTAGATTGTTTTCGTTACAGACTTTGCAGGAAAGATGTCATCATCAAGCAATGCCTCCGTCGATAACCACAAGATGGACAAGAAAGGAGAAGAGAAGGCTCAAAGCATTGCTTTAAAGGTTGTTCGTGCCTTTGACTGGTCTCAAGTCGAAGACGAAGAGGAGGACGGTGATGAAGATGTGGCTCTCTTCACTAGAGCAATGAAGAAGATATGGTCTCGAAATAAGGGCACCCCTTGTTCATCTGAAGGGAACAAAGACATGAAGGATGTCGTTTGTTATCACTGTCAAAACAAAGGACATTTTGCCAAAAACTGCTTCAAGAAAAAGGCAGGTCTTCCTCAGATTCGTGAAGGGGAACAAGCAATGATTGCTACATGGGGTGATTCCGACTCAGATGATGAAGAATTCTCTCGCTCTAGGAATGTCTGCTTGATGGCCTTAGAAGACCATGACAAATCAAAAGGCGGCGTGAAGGGAACTGAGGTAAGTGAATCTGAACTCATCTCTAGCTTGAAAAGGAAGTCAAAAGAAAGCTTAATTTCCTTCATTAAGAAGCTTGTCCATGAGAATAGTATTTTCAGTGAGCAGATTGAAGAAAAGGATGAATCGATCTCAAGTTTGATCGAGGAAAACAAAGAGTGGGCAGAAAAAGTGCTCAAACTTGAGAAAGCTTCATCCTCTTCTCCAAGTCCTTGCAATGAGTGTCTCAAACTCACTGAGAAGATCACATCTTTGGAATCTTCTATTTCCTCACTTCAGTCCGAGTCTTTAATGTTAAAACTTGGAAATGCAAAACTGTCTAGTGATCTAACCAAACTCAGTGAGGAACAGAAGGACAAGCCAAAATGTATTGTGTTTGTTGCAACCAAGAATGAAAAGAAGACAGAAAAGAAGGAAGTACATCGCTTTGGAATTGGGTATCAACCTAAGCTTCCTGTTGATGGCACTAAGTCTGAACGTCCTAGAGTCGAAGGAAAGCAGTCAACGCAAGAAAAGGACGAAAGTTCCTCGAGGAGGAACAATCACAAAGATTGCTCAAATTCGACTGATGGGAACAAGGCTTGGTACCATGGACAGAAAGCTCATTCCATTTGGTTGAAACAATCTCAAAGCGGTAAGTCTAATCATATTGATTTTCATTCTAGGATTGCTAACAAAACAATTTGGCCTGGACAGAGCAAGTATGTTGATCTAAAGTGTCAAAGAGTATGTTGGTATTGTGGGCACTCTGGTCACTACAAACAAGAGTGCCTTCTGAAGAAACATAATGAGGAACTTGCTCGCACTGCGAGGGAGAATATGAATGTTGAACCTCCAAAAATCAAATATGTTGCTCTCATACTCAGAAAGCCTAAGCTTGTCTGGGTTCGCAAGAACTAACTCTTTCTGTGCAGGCTAAAGTGAGGAAAGTTCCTAGTAACTCATTCGTACTAGCTTCAGTTACTTAACAGGGAACAAAGAGAGTATCACCTCACTTCTGCAGGCCTTCTTGAGACTCAACAGCCTGGTGACCAAAGGTAAGGGAAAAGGGTATATGTATAAGCACTTAATGTCTAATTTGTTCCCAGTTCTACACTCAGGTACCATGCACATCGAGATAAGACATCACTGTGTGGAGAAAGAGTGGCAAACAAGGAAATTCGTGGAACAAAGAATCAAACGCCAAATTTTCTCATTAGGATACCTGTTGGGGAACTCTTCATTCAGTTTCATACGAAGCCTGGTCTGTTTCCCTACTACATGTCTATTTGTTGGGTTCCCTCGATGATTGGCTAAATTACATGGTAAAGTGTAAAAGGTTAATTATCATGTCTTGATCTGCATCCATTCTCTTGATCATTAGTTGAACAACTTGCTTAAACTCGTGCTAATACTTCACTTATGTGCAAAATTTCATTCATGATCATCTATGCTATCTTGATAATACATGATTCAGCTTTCTTTCGGCCTAAAAGAGTCAACTTGATGCATTGATCCCTCATTATAAGCCCAAATGATTGTTGACTCTACAGCTTACCTTAGCCATCATACTTGATGCTTCCTATGAGCCCTTCTAATCATCCACATCTGGGAGCCTCTCATTCATGATTAAACATTATTAAAAATTCTCGTATATGTTTATGTATGATGTTCTTTGTACCCTCTCTGGTAACATTACCCCCGTATCACACTCCTCTATTTTTTTCGGAAAGTCGAGAATACGAATTGTCGCCTCTGTGGTCTGTGGCTGAGATTTGACAGGTATGATGTGTAATGATGGCTTGCAACTGCTTGAGAAGTGTTCGTGCATAAAAGGTGATGTGGTGGTTGCGTG
Source organism: Rheum nobile (assembly GCA_027886185.1). NCBI lineage: Eukaryota > Viridiplantae > Streptophyta > Magnoliopsida > Caryophyllales > Polygonaceae > Rheum > Rheum nobile. The sequence continues at coordinate 9,929,944 of WOAB01000040.1, forward strand.
ATGGTTGTTGCGCTTGAGATTTTGTGGGCTTTGATGGATTTGGACAGAATCTTTTACAAGATCTATTTTTGGAAGATATCTTATTGGTTGTGATCTTGGAAAAAGAAGGAAAGAGGAGGATTTGGAGTAATACCCTTTGCACTTGAAAAGATATGGAGAATGATTCTCGTGGTTACTCCCCTCCTACCTATATGGCGACTTCAACAAAGTTACCTTATCGCTCCCTTGTACTGTTCCAAAAAAAAAAAAAAAAAAAACTGGAACACTCCAAGGTACACAAAGAGGCGACCAAGGATCCTTCTTCTACTGGTGGTTGGAGGCTTGTAACCTACACAAGGAGTAGTTTGTGTTACAAGAAGGTGTTGGTTGGGTCAAGGTTAGACGTGAGATGGAAGCTGGTGTGGAGGAAGAAGAGTCTGAAGGTGCATACTCTGAGGGGGAACAAAAGGTGGAATCTGATTTGAGGAATGACCGTGAGAAGTTTGTCTCGCGCAATATCTATGTTGGCAGAACAACAAAGGCGTCTTACGGAGTAAGTGAATGCCTAAATTGCTATTCATATTTCAGCTCCCTCTGCAGGCACCAGTGGTGCTTGATTCGTCTTTCTCTGGCTAACCAATCCCTCTTTTGTTCCCAGCACATCTTCCCCTACTACTTTGCTTTTCTTTGCTTCTGTTTCATGTGTTTGCAATGATTGGCATGTTAATCATATGTGTTACATGTGCTCATTTTGTTGTTGTCTTTATATGCAGTCTATGTTTGTGCGTTTTAATCTAATGCAAAAGGAGTTATTTTGCTTATCTTGCTGTGGTCTTTTTCTCTCTATCTCTTTACTTATGTTTTTGATGATGCCAAAAGGGGGAAAATGACACGTAGCTTTGGTTAAGGGGAACAGAACATGGTTTCATATGTTGCTGAGTTGAGGGGGAACTAATACTGCCTTAGTGGGAAGACTTTCTCTCCATAACTATCTTTATCTCGTACGTGTATGCTTTATTGTCACGGGTGTTTGTCACCATCAAAAAAGGGGAATTTGTTGAATTCCTTAGGTTTTTATGGTAACAAACATTCAACTAATCTGGATACTAAGTGTTTCAGGAACAAAGACAGTTATCTCAGGGAACCATTACAGCAAAGGATCGCAGAGGGAACAAAGCTCTGTTCATGTGCTTTGTTACCTTTCAAGGAACAATAGTGACGAACAAGATCAAAGCTGCGAATGGAAGGAAGAAATCCAGCGTGACGATTATGGAAACAAATCACGGAGAATCACGCGGTCAAAGGATAGGATTTCGGCTGGAAGGATCTCGCCGAAAAGAAGATTTGGAGAGATAATCCGAATGTGTTATCTTAGGAAAACTTTCCTAAGATAATATATTTGGAGAGAGAAGAATCTTATCTTAATCCGTTAATGTTATCTTAGGAATTATTTCCTTAGATAATATCGGTTGTTAAGATAATATTCTTCAAATCAATTAATATCATCGTGTTACCAAGTTTAGGAAGATAGGATTATCTTGTTATGATTAGGGTTTGGTCGAGTTGTATTTATATGAGAATGTGGGATTCATTTCTATGTAACCACGACGAGGAAAAAGAAGAACTGAGAGCGTTCAGTTGAGAAGAAAAAGAGAGTGAAGTGTTTGTAAGTCTTTGAGGATTGAGTTCGATTCATCGTTGTAGAAGAGGTTTCAAATCTAGGTGGGAAGTCTAGAGGTTGAAGTCCAGGATACAAGTGTAATCGAACAAGAAATCAATAAGACAAGTAGACGCTTTAAAATCCTCTCAAGCGGAAGCTTAAAGGTAGTGGTTTTTCCTTGAGAAGCTAGTTTTGCCAATCAGGATTTCCACTATATATCGTGAGTTCGTTCATTATCTTTCTTGCTGTTTTTAATCCGCTGTGCCTTCTGTGGGAACAAAGCCTTTGTTCCCTCAGACGTAACTCTAACGATCCAACAATTGAATCCACTGTGCCTTCTGTGGGTTTGTTGATGATTCGGATGAAGATGTCATTATTTGTTATAGTGCTTGGTTTCCTACAAATATCATGAATCCATTAATATAAAAAATTGGGGATAATAAATCAAAAGAAACTGGAAGAAGAAGCTTACCCACAATTGAATCTTCAAGCGTTACTTGTGTTGGACTTGTTGTAGAGAACAAACAACCCTAATGCCTCTTATATAGTGAAAAACAATGTGTTTGACAGCTAATATACAGCTGTATATAACTGTAGTATATAATGACCTCAACTACTAGCATTAATGAACTCAACCACTAGCATTAATAACTTCTCAACAATCATTTACCACCCTAAACCCTAATTAAAAGTTCCTCTCCTCAATCTCACAAACAAGGTAATTAAAATACCCGATTCACCCTTATTAATTAAAGATAAATAGTTAACTCTAACCTTAACCCTAACCCTAAACCCTAAACCCTAATCCCTAAACCACATTACCCTAAACCCTACCCTAATACCATATCCCTAAACCCTAAACCCCAAACCCTAAACCCCAAACCCTAACCCTACCCCAAGCCCTACCCCAAACCCTAACAAAAAGCCTCATACGCCTAAACCTTGAACCACACGTAACGTGTGGAATCAGCTCACACGTTACGTGTCATGCTATCCCACACGTAACGTGTGGATGGGGCTCACACGTAACATGTGGTTCAGTCTGTGGCAAAAAGCATTGAATTAACCGTCTTGTCCCCACCTAACTGTAATAATGAACCGTCTTCTTCCCCGGCTAACGATCCATTTCGAGCCTAAACCCTCATTTGAAACACTCACAAATTCTTGTTTTGCACTCTCAATTTTTGTAAAAAAAATGGACAATCCGAACAACGAGTATTGGAGCAATAGTGGGAAAGATATTCCACTTTCGAACGAGGTAATTTCTATTATGTAACCCTAAAGTTCTCTTTTTTTGTTGTTTTGAACTTGTTTAAAGTTTTTAGCTTGATGGTTAGTGTTTTGAAAGGTATGATATTTGTTATTTAGGGTTTAACCAAGCTAGACATGATATTTGTTGTTTAATATTAAAGATCTCATTTTATTGTTTAGGGGATCGGATTAGAAACAAAGATTGAGCATTGTTTAGGGTTTATGGCTGCGAAATCGCTGTTACATTGAAGAACAGTTCCACACGTTATGTGGCAAGATAGTGCACACGTAACGTGTGGAACGCTTCCACATGTAACGTGTAGGAGAGTTCCACACGTAACGTGTGAAACGCTCCCACACGTTACGTGTGGAATCACCACCAGAAACCGGTTGTAGGTTCATTCTGTAAAATGGCACGGTTTGTCACTAACCGTGCCATTTTACATAATCTGCTCTCTCAAAGAAAATTTTGAATTTAGGTTTATAATTTGTGCACTAATTGATGAGATGATTTCATGTATATGTAGACGAACTATTATTTATACGAGGGGTTAAACAATATCTCCCTCAATGACTGGAGCACCCCACAGAAGACATTTGTGGTTTGGGAAACGCCTCAAAAGCTGCAGGATTGGAACACGCCTCAACCAGCTATTGAGATACTATCCTTCTCACTTGGGATACCGTTTCCTCCAGAAGCATCTTCATCTCATGCTACCCCACAGTTTTGCTTTCCATCCCTACACACACAACCTCAGTTTAGTGTACCACCGGAGGAGGATGTTTACGTCTCTACTGATTACTCAAGGTTCTTTACAACTGATCAAATCTGGGAGTCTAGAGAGGAAGCATTTTTGTGGGCGCGGGAGATGGCTAAGTGTAAACACTTCTGCATCAAAAAGTGGAGGAATAAACCTTCCACCCCTTCGACCCTTGGGGGGACTTGGTTACCGTGTGATAGACATGGACAAAACGTGCCTAAACAAGCTGACCAAGTGAGAGACATCACAAGGTCGAAGAAGTGTGGGTGTCCCTTCATGTTGAGGCTGAAAGAAGGGCCGAAGGGATTGTGGAGGATCATTGTACAACATGGAACTCACAATCATGTCATAGCAGATTATTTATATAATGAATGATATGTATGAATTATGATGCAATGAGTTCGACGTTTCTAATCCAAAAAGAAGAGAAATACTTGTTTGGATCCAAGAACAATCTCCAATCTTCAAGAAAACTCAAGCAACACACAACTCGGTCCAGCTCGACCAACTAGCCTAAATGCATGCTATCACATCCCTAAATCCAAACAACTCATAAAAAAACATTCAAATAGAAGTGATAACATTCATTGTTGTCATAATCCAAACAACTCATAAAAAACATTCAAACAAAAGTCATAACATTCATTGTTGTCACCTTCCAAAGTTCAATGAAATCCAAAGTTTAATGCTCAAATGACGAAGCATCCAAGTTCAATGGTTCGAAAGGTAGGGATACATTTGCTCCAATGATTGCCGTAACGCCTCGGCTAGGTCTTCACATTGGTCATCTCCATGTTGGTGATCGCGATATGGATCCAGACGTCCGTAGCAACTATCGACCCACTGCAGTCACAATAAGTGGATACGATTAATATAAAGTTTGTACACGAAATTAAACAATATATAATTATTAAATTTCTTACATGGTGCTGAGGGTTACGGTCCTCTTGAGGGATGATGAATGGATGTGTATCCTGGAGGTACCACTGCATGTAATCACCGCTACACTGGTGGGGTTAAAGGACTGGAGGACCCATGGCTTGTAGGCTAATGGAATGTTCATTGCGGGCCTCCCATGCATGTAAGGATCTATCGTATTCCACCGTGTAGCTGCTAATCTTCGTGCCCCTCCATGCCTTAATTGGAACAATCGGTTGTCTTGGACACTGTTGTGCACGCCCAAACTACCTAGCTACTCGATCTGGCATGTAAGGCTCGGTGACCCACAAACAGGATATGACTCCATGGAATCGCGATCCAGCAAACATCCCATTGTTGAAGTCAATCGGGTCGTATGGCATCCACTCAACCTAAACATAATTGAATTTCAAAAAACTAATCATGCATATAATTTCATATTTTAACATACTAGATAAGGACCGTATATGCACTTACACTCTCAGCACGAATCCCATCCAGCTCCTCCCTATAATTCCTGGTCCGGTTGGGTGGCTGTGACATGTCCCATCGACTGGCGTATGAGATCGACTGTTGGCGGTCCCAGTAAACACTCTGTGCAGGTCTAAACATGGGAAAGTATTGATATATCCATGCCTACAAAACAATTACATGTAAGTCAATTCCCTTAATAACAAATATTAATCTATAACAAAAATACATATGTTTTTATTCAAGCCATTTAATACCTGAATCAGAGTGAAACATGTGGACATGACCCGCGCCTCCTTCCTTGTGCACTCGCCCAAGCTGCGGTACACATGGGCAAGAACACCGGTACCCCATGCATAGTTCGTGGCTGACGAGGGATCAGTCACGAACAGAGTGTAATAAACGGGCAACCGATGCTGAGACTTATCAGGAAAGAGACAAGACCCCACCAAGTACAGCAAGAACCCAGCCGCCTGCTTCTTGTCAGCCAAATCCTGGCAATGAGTCCTAAAATCTGCCGCATGCACGTTACCAGTGACGATAGCACCATCCTCCAGCTCAAAAAACTCATGCGCTTCCTCCATCAACGCCTTCTTCAAATCATTGCGGGCCAGCTGCTCGTGCCATTTCTTTGGGGGACCCATGTCTTGCCCTTGTATGTTCAGCCCAAGGATCATCCACACATCATGGAGAGTTATAGTCATCTCTCCCCATGGGATGTGAAATGAGTTGGTTTTCGGTTGCCAACGCTCGACGAAGGCACCAATCAACGTCTCATCCACATGCTCGTGCATGATGTCCGGTAGATGACATAGCCCGGACACAGACGCCATGTTACCCCACACGTCAGTCGTTGTGCGACGCCATGAGCGTAACTGCTTGCCTCGCTGCTGGAACCTCAAGGGTGGCACCGGCTGTATATGAACATATTTAAGCAATCCATCGGACTTATTTAAAATTGTGATACCCCGTAATTTTGTAAGGCTATTCTGGGAATTATGGATTTTTCCCGAACGTCAGTTTGGTACGTCGGATTTAATTCTGAAGGTTTGAAACATTCTGTAATGTGCTCTGTATCTATAATATTTTTCTCAGTGAAGAATTATACAATCGAGATGTTTTGGAAGTTCATACTCGTTCGTGTACGACTTTTGTTAACGCGGGTTAAGATTGGTACAAGTTTATTGCCCAAGAGTTGTTATCTAATGGGCAATAGTACAAGATTCTTTATCCAAATGTTATTATCCAAGAGCTATTATCCATGAGGCAAAAGTACAAGTTGGTTAACCAAGGGTTATTACCCAAGCTCCCTTCCAACCCTAATTTTGCCTATAAATAGAGAGCATTGGGTGAGAGCGAAAGGGGCTGAAAAATGCGGAAGCGCTGTCAAGCTCTCGTCTCTCAAAAACGCTCTCAAAATGCTCTCTCTCAGGAAGGCTCTAGTGGATCGTCGGAGCTCGTTTAGTGTCGTTTCTGGTGGCCAAGAGGAGCATTGGAGGCTCTCGGACGCCTAGAAGCCAAGCAAGGCGAAAGACGAGCCAAATCGATCGTCGAGGGTGAGTTTTCTCCTCTCGTATTTCTGTTTTCGTTCGCGACGGCGACCGCCGCGAGGATCACGGCGACCGCCGGCTCGAAGGCGGCGACCGCCGGCATGAGACGGCGCCCGCCGTGAGGAACACGGCGACCACCGGCATGAGACGGCGCCCGCCGTGAAGATCTCGGCACCCGCCGTGATGTTGTGACCAGCCGCCGTGAAGAAGGGCCAAGGAGCGGCGCCCGCCGCATGGGAGGCGGCGCCCGCCGTGAATTGGGCGGCGCCCGCCGTGATTGTTGTGGCGCCCGCCGTAAAGTTGTTGTTGGCTGGGTTAATGTGTTGGCTTCCGTAGCGTTCGTTCGGGTTTCATTTCCGTCGATTCCTTTCGTCCTTTCGTAGTTTCTGTATTGTTGTTTGTCGAATCTAACTTAGGGTTTCTGTATGGGTCGACCCGAAGGTACCGGAGTTGTCAGATTCGTCTCTGCATCGAGCCCGGAATCCCGTCGTTAGACTTCGTTCAATCTCTGCGGACTCAGGCAAGTGGCGGTTCGCTCTTGCTCATCGTTCCATATTTACATTAATTATCAGTTGTTTATCTGAGTAATTAATTTTGAATGATTACTGTGTTTGTCTGGAATTGGTTTTATAAACTGTTTTGGAAAATCATATACTAGGTTGTATATATGTTAGAACGACGCTATTATCTGTGATCGCCTTCCGGGCATTTATGTGGATTTATCTTGTACTGTGGTTGTGTTGTAACTGTTAGTTAGCACGAGTATTTGTAGGAACGCCTGGATCCTAAGAGTTCCATGCACGTTCCTTTATAACTGTAAGGGCGATGAAGACCCAACGATAGTTGAAGTTTGAAGTCTGTGAGGTTCATTCTTTTAAAGGGAGAGCAAGACCCAGCGATAGTGGTGGTTTAGACTCTGAGAAGTTCATTCCTTAGATATGTGTTCTGTGTAACAGGGCATGTATAATTAAAAGCTTACAACGTGTTAATCGTTTTGGAATTAAATAAGATAAGGTGCCCGAGAGCACTTAATTAATAAATCTTCGGCGAGTAGTGCAACTAAGTAAATAGTGCAGCTAGGAAAGCTCGTCTCGACTTTTGATCAGAGTACGTTCTCTTTCCAATCTGGATTCGCTGTAAGCGATGAGGTTGGTCGTGAACCGAAACATCTTAATCAGTTTTTAAATCGTCGTTATGTGGTTCTGTAAGATCCAGACTTGAATGTAGTACGTTCTCTTTCCAATCTAGATTCGCTATAAGCGGTGAGGTTGGTTGTGAGCCGAAGCATCTCAGTCAGCTTTTAATCGCTGTTGTTTGATTCTGTAAACTTTCCAGATTTGTCATATTTCCTTAAAGACTCATTTCCTTTGGAGTCTTCTTTCGGGTCGATTTCTGTGAAGATTAAGTCTTCCAGAATCTTCTCTTGTGTATACCTCTTGTTGTTATTCCGTGAAAGTGTCGGGTTATGTATCGTCCCTTCAGTTATTATTCGAGGGACAATGATAGTAAACGGTTACGATCACTCGAACCATTCTGCTTTTTACCCTTGCTAGTCTATTCAAGTAGACTAACCCACGAACATTGTTCTCCGCATGTGGGTTGGTGTCATCCGTTCGATTCGGCACATCAGATAGAGCGAAGATATGAGGAGACTAGATTGACTATGAAGACGACGGGTGTTTTTGGATGTTTTAATAATTTCTTTTAATCAGGTTGAGATCCTTGGGCAGGTGATCACTACGACCACAACCCTTTTTGTAATATCTTTTATAAGACTTCCGCTGTACTTTGTTTAAACTCTGTATTTGTCCTATTCGGGATTGGGATGTAATCCCATAACTCATGTTTCATTTGATTGATGTTTTGATTTGAATACTTTGATCATTATGTATCAATTGTATTCCATGAATTGTATTTAAACCGGTAAAGCCTTGGGTGATCTCGGTAAGGAACACTGGGGTCACTGGCGGTAATACCTTTCCAAATGGGTTAAGATTTGGGGGTGTTACAGTTGTGGTATCAGAGCCAAAGGTTTTAAAACGGGTTTGGGATTTTTATATCATTTATCCGTTTTTGAAAAATGCTTTAAAAGGGCTCTGCATTTTTAAAGTGAAAAGAATTTCATTTTCAACCGTTCATAGTCATGTCTTCTGTATAGTCTGATATAGTAAGCTTGCTTCTATGTCTAGAAAGACTAATTCCTTTCCCGTTGCCCCGTTAGATATGGGTGCATTATGTTCTCTTCAGAGGAACCCGAGAGAAGCCGAGGTGGTTTCGCCGTCTCCAGTTAGGCTTGATTCCCAGTTCGCTCGTTGTGAGTTGAGGTTATAGAACCTAGTTTCTCGGTTTGGGTTCATCAATAGAAATTACCAAGTTGATCTATTCTAAGTTGATTTTATTACGATAAATATATCAGAATGATATTAATGTGATAAAATCCTTGGAATTTGATCGGTAAACAGATGGTGAACACGAGGAACGTTATCCGTGCTGGTGCTGGGCCGAGCAATGACCCCAGACCAAACCCGAGGAATGTTGCAGACCCATCAGGAGAGCGTGAGTATGTCTTCAATAATAATCCAGGAGGCAATGGCCAAGCTCAGGCCGACGCTCCAGTAGTGCTCGATACAGCAATTGTTACAGCTATTCGGGGAATTGTGATGCAAACAATCGCCGATGCTAGGCAACCTGCCGCACCACAGGCACAAGGTGTGCCAATTCCTCCAGTGGTTCCTAGATTTGAGGAGCCAGCTGTTTATGTACACCAAGGAGAAGCGGTCAGGAATAGAGGTGACTATGGCCGAGCACTGAAGGCCATTAACTCTATGAGACCTGACAGCTATGATGGAAAAGGAGATCCAGTCAGAGTGGCTCATTGGTTCTCACATATGGAACGGTTGTTTCGTAATGTTGAGTGCACTGAAGCGGAGAGAGTGCACATAGCTTCTCTACAGTTGAAGGAGGAAGCCAGTGAATGGTGGGAGAGTACCGGCTTAGCTGATAGCCCAGTTTTGAACTGGTCAATGTTTAAGACCAAGATGACGGATCGTTTCTTCTCTCGAGCTATGAGAGAGGAGAAACACAAGGAGTTCTTGTATCCTAAGACGGATGGATTGAAGGTGACCGAGCTGGCCACTAAATTCAATCATTTGCTACAGTATGCTGAACCAGAGATATCCAGTGAGACACAGAAGATCTGGTACTTCCATGAATGGATGAACCCAGATATTAAGCCATGGATGGTGCACCACACATGCTATACTCTAGAGCAGTACGTGGATGCGGCCTACAAGTTGGAAGTCACACTGGAGGAGTCCGCTCATAAGCGGGAGAATCAAGTTAAGGGAAAGGGTGGGCAACAGGATCGCCAGGTTGGTTCATTCAAACGACCGGCATCGCCTACCAAGTTTCAGAAGTCTGGTCTTGCTAAGACCGAGACAACTCAGTCTGACTCTGCCAGGGGCTCAGGTTGGAGCAGCGGAGTGATTCAGTGTCACAATTGTGGTGCATCTGGGCACAAAAGTTTTGCATGTCGGAATGAGAAGAAGGCATGTTTTGATTGTGGGAAGGAATGGCATATGCAGAGGTTCTGTCGGCAGGGAATGCAGAAAGGAGCGGAGTCTCATCAGGGGTTTGTTAATCCAAACAACAGACCTAGGTTTAAACCAGCAGAGACTTCCAATCCTTCGATACAGACAACTGCACAGGATAAGGGGAAAGCCCTAGTGACTTCTGAAAGTCAGGGTCAACGTCTTTACGTGATGCGTGAGGCGGATGGACCCTATGATCCTAATACTTAGAGTACTTTGTATCTGCATTACACTTTTGTTAATGTGTTGTTGATGTATGTGCTACCCAGACTTTCATTTTGGATGGTTGTAAGTTAAGTTCTGTATGCGGCTAAGTTTGTGAACCTTTGGTTAAAAATATTATTAATATGAAATATTTGGTTAGAACAAATCGTCTGTCGGGATTGTCGATTACCATCAAGGGTAAGAAATTCAAAGCGATTTGACCTAAATAACCATGGTCCCATACGATAATTATTCTCGGTATGGATTGACGGAAGCGTCATAAGGCAGTGATCGACTTCAGTTTTTGATATTCCTGTGGTTAGAGGATTTACGGGTGTCTTTCCAGAAGATATTCCTAGATACCCCGAATCGTGTCATGGAGTTTGCAATTGATCTCGAGCCGAGTACCACGCCGATCTCTGAGGCACCGTACCGGATGGCTCATGTTGAGATGCAAGAGTTGAAGAAGCAACTCAAGGATCTTCTTGACAAAAGTTATATAAAGCTGAGTGCATCGCCTTAAGGAAGGGTGCCCGGTTTTAATTGTCAAAAAGAAAGATGGACTGTTTCGACTTTGTTTTGACTTTCAAGAGTTGAATAAAGTCACGATCAAGAGCAAGTATTTGTTGCCAATGAGTGATGATCTGTTGGATCAACTACAGGGAGCAAAAGTTTTCTCCAAGATCGACCGGAGGTCTGGTTTTTATCAGCTTAGGATTCGTGAGGATGATATTCTGAGGATTGCGTTCGGACGAGAGATGGTCACTACGAGATTGTAGTCATGCCATCTGGATCTACGAGTGCTCCAGCAGTTTTCATGAACCTAGTGCATCGATGTTTTAGACCAGTACTTGAATAAGTTCATAGTGGTCTTCATCAATGGCATTTTGATATTTTCCCGAGCAAGGAAGCTCACAGGGAACATCTGCGGATTGCTTTATCGGTCCTTAGACCAAGTCGGTTGTACACAAAGTGGGCTAAGTGCGATTGTTGGATCTAGAAGTGGCTTTCTTAAGCCATGTGATCAATAAGAATGAGGTTATGGTTATTCCCCAGAAGAGTGAATCAGTAGTTGTTTGGAAGCGGCCTCAGGGTGTGAGCGAGGTGCGAAGTTTCCCAGAGCTTGCTGAGCATTATAGACGGTTCATGGAAGGATTTTTCTAAGATCACTCCACCTATGACCAGTCTGTTCCGCAAGGTCAACAAGAAGTTGTCTGGGATGACAAGTGCAAGACCAGTTTTCAAGAAGTTGAAACAGTGTCTGACTTATGCACCAGTTTTAGGCGTTGTCGGAAAGAATGATGGCTATATGGTCTATAGTTAATGCTTCGAGAAATGGGTTGGATGTGTCTTTGATGCAGAGGGGCAAGGTTATTGCATACGCATCTAGACAATTGAAAACCTATGAAGCAAACTAACCAACACATGACCTAGAACTAGCAGCAATAGTATTTGCATTGGAAACTGAGGTTACTTGGGTGACCCAGAGGTCAGCAGAAGTTTTCCACCAGGAGATTGTCCGTTTATATGGCATTCCTAAGACCATTGTATCGGATCGAGATGGCCAATTCATGTCAAGGTTCTGGCAAGAGCTTTATAAGGCCATGGGAACCGAGCTGAGGTTCAGTACAACGTTTCATCCTCAGACAGATGGTCAGTCTGAAAGGATCATCCAGACCCTTGAGGATATGCTAAGAAGCATACGTACTCGATCATCCGACTAGCTGGGAAGACAGCCTAAGTCTGATTGAGCTCACGTACGATAATAGCTGGCATGCTACGGTCAAGATGGCTCAGTTCGAAGCTTTATATGATCACAGATGCAGATCTCCGATTTGTTGGGTTGAGTACGCCGACAAGACTCTACTTGGACCAGAGTTGGTCGAAAGGACAACTTCGAACATTGCTTTGATTAGACAGAGGATGTTGACCGCTCAGAGTCGGCAAAAGTTTTACGCAGATCAGAAGCGTTAAAGTGTTGAGTTCGAGGTTGGTGGCAAGGTACTTGTCACAGTATCGCCACCCAAGGATGTTTTCAGGTTTGGTAAGAGTGGGAAGCTTAACCCTCGCTACATGGGACCATTCAAGATTCTGGATAGAGTAAGATCTCTAACGTACCGTTTGGCATTGTCGCCATCGGCATATCCAGTGTATAATGTGTTCCATGTATCCCTGCTAAGGAAATTCGTGCCAAGATGAGTCTCATGTGCTAAGCTTTAAGGACATCGAGATTCAGGCAAATGGTACTTCAGAGGAGATGCCGGTGTGCATTCTCGAACGCCGTGTGAAGCGACTGTGCAACAAGATCGTACTGTTGGTACGAATTTTGTGGTCCAAGTTTGGGAAAGAGGAAGTTACTTGGGAAACCGAAGCAAAGATGCTCAGACGTCTTTCCAAGTTATTGGCGACCTAAGTTTCGGGGTCGAAACTTCTTTTAAGGGGGAGGTGATGTGATACCCCGTAATTTTGTAAGGCTATTCTGGGAATTATGGATTTTCCCGAACGTCAGTTTGGTACGTCGGATTTAATTATGAAGGTTTGAGACATTCTGTAATGTGCTCTGTATCTATAATATTTTTCTCAGTGAAGAATTATACAGTCGAGATGTTTTGGAAGTTCGTACTCGTTCGTGTACGACTTTTGTTAACGCGGGTTAAGATTGGTACAAGTTTATTGCCTAAGAGTTGTTATCTAATGGGCAATAGTACAAGATTCTTTATCCAAAGGTTATTGTCCAAGAGCTATTATCCATGAGGCAAAAGTACAAGTTGGTTAACCAAGGGTTATTACCCAAGCTCCCTTCCAATCCTAATTTTGCCTATAAATAGAGAGCATTGGGTGAGAGTGAAAGGGGCTGAAAAATGCAGAAGCGCTATCAAGCTCTCGTCTCTCAAAAACGCTCTCAAAACGCTCTCTCTCGGGAAGGCTCTAGTGGATCGTCGGAGCTCGTTTAGTGTCGTTTCCGGTGGCCAAGAGGAACATTGGAGGCTCTCGAACGCCTAGAAGCCAAGCAAGGCGAAAGACGAGCCAAATCGATCGTCGAGGGTGAGTTTTCTCCTCTCGTATTTCTGTTTTCGTTCGCGACGGCGACCGCCGGCATGAGACGGCACCCGCCGTGAAGATCCCGGCATCCGCCGTGATGTTGTGACCAGCCGCCGTGAAGAAGGGCCAAGGAGCGGCGCCCGCCGTAGTTGGGCGGCGCCCGCCGCGTGGGAGGCGGCGCCCGCCGTGAAGTTGTTGTTGGCTGGGTTGATGTGTTGGCTTCCGTAGCCTTCGTTCGGGTTTCGTTTCCGTCGATTCCTTTCATCCTTTCGTAGTTTCTGTATTGTTGTTTGTTGAATCTAACTTAGGGTTTCTGTATGGGTCGACCCGAAGGTACCGGAGTTGTCAGATTCGTCTCTGCGTCGAGCCCGGAATCCCGTCGTTAGACTTCGTTCAATCTCTGCGGACTCATGCAAGTGGCGGTTCGCTCTTGCTCATCGTTCCATTTTTACATTAATTATCAGTTGTTTATCTGAGTAATTAATTTTGAATGATTACTGTGTTTGTCTGGAATTGGTTTTATAAACTGTTTTGGAAAATCATATACTAGGTTGTATATCTGTTAGAACGACGCTATTATCTGTGATCGCCTTCCGGGCATTTATGTGGATTTATCCTATACTGTGGTTGTGTTGTAACTGTTAGTTAGCACGAGTATTTGTAGGAACGCCTGGATCCTGAGAGTTCCATGCACGTTCCTTTATAACTGTAAGGGCGATGAAGACCCAACGATAGTTGAAGTTTGAATTCTGTGAGGTTCATTCTTTTAAAGGGCGAGCAAGACCCAGCGATAGTGGTGGTTTGGACTCTGAGAAGTTCATTCCTTAGATATGTGTTCTGTGTAACAGGGCATGTATAATTAAAAGCTTACAACGTGTTAATCGTTTTGGAATTAAATAAGATAAGGTGCCCGAGAGCACTTAATTAATAAATCTTCGGCGAGTAGTGCAGCTAAGTAAATAGTGTAGCTAGGAAAGCTCGTCTCGACTTTTGATCAGAGTACGTTCTCTTTCCAATCTGGATTCGTTGTAAGCGATGAGGTTGGTCGTGAACCGAAACATCTTAGTCAGTTTTTAAATCATCGTTATGTGGTTCTGTAAGATCCAGACTTGAATGTAGTACGTTTTCTTTCCAATCTAGATTCGCTGTAAACGGTGAGGTTGGTTGTGAGCCGAAGCATCTCAGTTAGCTTTTAATCGCTGTTGTTTGATTCTGAAAACTTTCCAGATTTGTCATATTTCCTTAAAGACTCATTTCCTTTGGAGTCTTCTTTCGGGTCGATTTCTGTGAAGATTAAGTCTTCCAGAATCTTCTCTTGTGCATACCTCTTGTTGTTATTCCGTGAAAGTGCCGGGTTATGTATCGTCCCTTCGGTTATTATTCGAGGGACAATGATAGTAAACGGTTACGATCACTCGAACCACTCTGCTTTTTACCCTTGCTAGTCTATTCAAGTAGACTAATCCACGAACATTGTTCTCCGCATGTGGGCTGGTGTCATCCGTTCGATTCGGCACATCAGATAGAGCGAAGATATGAGGAGACTAGATTGACTATGAAGACGACGGTTGTTTTTGGATGTTTTAATAATTTCTTTTAATCAGGTTGAGATCCTTGGGCAGGTGATCACTACGATCACAGCCCTTTTTGTAATATCTTTTATAAGACTTCCGCTGTACTTTGTTTAAACTCTGTATTTGTCCTATTCGGGATTGGGATGTAATCCCGTAACTCATGTGTCATTTGATTGATGTTTTGATTTGAATACTTTGATCATTATGTATCAATTGTATTCCATGAATTATATTTAAACCGGTAAAGCCTTGGGTGATCTCGGTAAGGAACACTGGGGTCACTGGCGGTAATACCTTTCCAAATGGGTTAAGATTTGGGGGTGTTACAAAAATAAGATTAATAATTAAAACAAATAAAGTTACATGCAACTTACAATGCGCTGGTACAGGAGGTACGCCACGTGGTTCACAAAACTCTTCAGGAGTTCAGGGCTCTCCGGACCTCCAGGAACGCTCACCCGCAGTTCAGGGTCATATCTCACATTCTTCCTTGACCGGGGCGGTTTTGCCCGCAAAGAAGAGGCTTCTTGAGGCTCCTCGTCCACGTCCGGAGCATCATCTCTTGGCATCCAGGCATTGCTGGACTGGTCCTGAGTCCCCCATGTATTGGCCTGATCCTACATTTATTAAATAGATCAGAAATAATTACATTTTTTAAACTAATTCAGGTTATACTAAATGTACTTACCGTAGGCTGATGATATGGAGCATTCGGGTACACTGTCGGGTTATCCCACGGGTTGTGCTGATCCTCATCCCCCTGATAATAATGCGAAGGGCTATGATGATGAGGGCTCAGATGCGGCGGTAGTACCGGCGGACTAAAATTCCGCCCGTAGTAGTTATTCTGATCTATTGTATCAGAATAACCATGCAGCGGGCTCCCTTGGTAGTCCGGGTAGATCTGAGGCTCAGAGTATGCCCTACCTCCATGAAACGAAGGCACCGCCATTAAGCTCTGAACTCCTATCATTCCAGCAACCCCACTACTGCTACCGGCTCCAGTCTGATATGCGCCGGTCTCATCATCCCGGTAGCTGACATTTCTCTGTTGCCTCCTCTCCGACCTGTTCACCTCTTCGCCAGTCCTAAACGACTGTTCGCGTTGAAGGTTGCGGCGTCTCCTACGTTCGGTTCTTTCCCCAGGCTCCATCTGCGGTTATATATCAAAATATATTAATCAAAATTATATATATTTTGATATCATTTTTATCAAAATAATATAATCAAAATATTATCAAAATAATATAATCAAAATATAATCAAAATAATATAATCAAAATATAATCAAAATAATACAATTCAAGTATTATCAAAATAATATAATTAAAATATTATCAAAATAATATTTTGAGTCGGAGATTCGCCGACATGTCGCCGGAGAATCGCCGGCGGCTCGCTGGTGACTCGCCGGCGATCCACACGTTACGTGTGAAATGGAATCACACGTAACGTGTGGAACACATTCACACGTTACGTGTGAATGTGCACATTCCAACTCCCGCCGGCGAGACGCCGGCGACATTCCGGCGATCCTCCGGTCGTCTTCTCCGGTGACATTTCCGAATTCCGGTGATTTTTTCCCATCAAATAATACATGAAATTCAACAAAAAATGCACAATTTTTACAAATCTATCAATACTATCACTTCCACTAGCATATTTTCACAAAAAATTCAACATAAATCCTCATGCAAAAAAATTCTTCAAAATTATACAAAAAATCAAAAACAATCCTAAAAGCTTCTACAAAACATAGATCTATCATCCTAAACATCTCCACAACATAGATCTACAATATGGATCTACAATCCCTAACCAAACACTTCAAATTTAACAAAACAAAACCAAAAAACAATTTCTACTAACTAACCTTTCAAAGATCTTGAACGTAACGCGCGGAGTCGGTTGATTCGTCACGAGCAGATGCAAGAGACGCGTAACGAGTGAAAGGGTTTAGGGTATTGAGGTTGCGGAGTTCGAATGAATGGAGGATGAAGCAAGATCTGGCTTTTAAAGCCAGATCTCCTCCACACGTAACGTGTGGCGTAAACCCACACGTAACGCGTGGATGCGCTTCACACGTAACGTGTGGAGGTTCGTCACACGTTACGTATGGGTCTTGAACGGGTCACTTCCCGTGCGTAACGTGGGAAGCTTCTTCCCACGTTACGCGCGAGCCTATGCGCCAAACGACAAAAATGCCTATGCGCCGAATAATAGAGGCCTCTAAATATGATAAAAAGGAACTTATACACTCACAAGTCACAAGCAACTTCATGCTGTCAAAAATAATTGAATTGGAGTATTTGGACATCAGCCTATACTACCTATACTATGCTGTTAAAAAGTTACAAATATACTGTACTGTTAAAAAGTTACAAATATACTAGAGATATACTATGCTGTTAAAAAATTACAAATAACAATTAAAAGATGTTAAATTATCAACAGTTAAAAGGCATTATACAAATTTTCTATATTGTACTGCCATTATTTCATTTCAAGCACTGTCATTTATCTGACATTGTATTTGAGAGTTGAGCCAAATCAGCCCTTAAAACACAAGGGAAAAAAAAAAGGGCAAACAAGAGCACCAGATAAACAAGCATCGGCCACGAAAGTTTGATAATGGAGGAACAGGAATAAAATCTGGTTCTCTTGAAAAAACTTGGGAGGAATATATATTGGGACTCCGCACTGCTTACCAATTTTTTTTATAATTCGGTTAACCGTAACCATAACCGATAATCGGAATATTTTCGGTCGATTAACCGTAACCGGAAACTTTGATTTTTCGGTTACGGTTAACCGAAAATTCGGGCGGTATTGCGGTTATTCGGTACGGTTAATCAGTTACGGATATTTTGCTCACCCTACACTACGTGGTATGAGGATTTTGTAGATATATTACGAGATGATTGGTTTTAGCAGTACGTAAAATTAAATTGTTACTGTTTGACTGAGGGTTTTTGTGAAATTAGTAGAATTATTAGACACCCAGCTTATTACAAAACCAATATACGATGGGTTGTCAATATATTCGATCTGCATTATTGACAATGCCTACTTATTTAACAATTCTTGAATTTTAATGGAGCTATAAGACAATTAATTTATATTCAACATTGTGGAATAGCTAGAAAGTGTTTATTTATACATTTATCAACTTCCATTTCAATTGATGTTGTTGAATAATTGAAAATAAGGTGTATTTGGGGAGGAAGCAGGAGAAGGGGGGGAGAGAAGAGATAAGGTAGGGTGAGGGCGAAGAACCCACATGTTAGCTAGGTCCAGAATATTTGGGTTATGTTAGGTGTCCTTTAATTTTTCATTCAATTTCTCATTAATAAACCGAAGATCGAGAATATTGGAATTGGATCATAGAGTAGAATAATTATTTATATAATTCACTGTTGGTTTTCTGAATTTATCTTCTTGTAAGGGAGACATCCGGGAGAAGAAAGCCATACTTCCTTTATGGCGCTTTTCTTTCTAAGGTATTACAATTATGAAGTCCGTCTTTCTAGTTTCTAACATAGGTTAATAATTCGTGTTTATAATCTAACCAAAAAAAAAAAGACCACATAATGGAGTATATTTGGGTGATGTCACAACTACCTTAGTAAAAACGCTCTTTGTAGTTGTATAACTGTTGCCACCCCTTTTGGCTCTGCCCACCGTCTCGCCTCTCACGGGCCCTGGTTCCTGGCCTCACGTCGGGACCGGAGAAATGGGGCGTCGAAAAGTGCCCTCACCCCCCTCACTTTTGCTTCAACCATCACTACTAGGGGTGTTCAAAATTATCCGATCCGGTTGATCCGATTCGGTCGATCCGATCCACCGATCCGCCGATCCGATCCTAAAATATCAGAGTCCAGTGGAATACGATTCGAATCCGATCCGATCCGGGGAAATTTTCCGGATCACCGGATCGGATACGGATCGGGGCTAGATATCCGGCGGATATCCGGGGGTATGCCACTATTATAATATTTATATAAAAAATTATATATATTACTTGAAAATTAAATATGCCAATGGTTTTCCCATTTTTATAAATGTGTAAACATTAATATTTTCATTGTGAATGAAAGTATTGAAGTTTAGACATTTAAATATTATGTTTTGAACTCAAATTAGTGGACTTTGAAAGTATTTTTGTTGTTTTTCGGTGGTTTGTTTGAAATTGTATATTGATTAAACTACTAAGTATTTTGTTTGAATTTATATATTTGAACTTGTAGCTAATATAGTTGATGAATTATAAATTTGTGATAATGTTTTTAGAAATAATATAATTTTTATATTAATTTATATATAGATTGGATATTTAGGATATCCGATCCGAGGTTTTCGGATCGGATATCCGGGATTTCCGGATACGGATATGGATAGCGATTTCAGGATTTTTCATCTGAGGATATCCGATCCGATAAGCCGGATCGGATCGGATCGGATCGGATATCCGGTAATGAACACCCCTACTCACTACCCACTCCTACTACCAAATCAAAACCCAAAACTAAGACCTTTTCTAAACCCCCCATCCCACCTCCCTTCATCCCGTCTCTTTCAGCCCCATCCCTCCCTCCTCGATCTTCGTCGGACCTGGACTATCTCTCCCCAGTCCAAGGTCCGGTAGCCTCATCGCCCCCGACAATGTTGATCCCAGATGTTTCTCCTAGCTTTGCCTCTCCTGCTGTTGAGTTGGTGGATGTTGAAGTGGTGTTTGGACCAGCCCCTACTAGTATTCAGCAACATTTAGATGTTGCCTCGGATGCTGGCTACCCTGAGCCCATTGTCCCGTCGGGTTCTGAATCCCCTCCGTCCACGGAGAACCGTGCTACTCTTCATGGCTAGTGCTCCCCAAAGGTCGTCCTACAAACACAAGATCCCAACAGAATCATCGAAACGTTCGCCGTTCACCTCATCCAAGAAACACCAAAAGAAACTAGCGAGTCTCCAGCACCACCAGAGAATATGAGCATTGAGGTGGCGCAGCCACCCAGGCCACCAGATAAGCAACCATAACTACCGAGAACTTGGAAGGAGATGGTAACGGGAGAGGCGGGCCAAGCCCAACCAGCTCTTGCTCATGAGATCTTGAATGAAGATAGGTGTGGCCTTCCCGGAAGGTGACGAAGGAGACCCTGCAATGACCATAGCTTCAGAAGTTCTTCAAGCTCTGGAAAATGTCTGGAGGTCCTCTCTCATTGTTAAACCGCTAGGCAAGTTCGTCTCGTTCTTCGTTATGGAGAAGCGCCTGAGAGAGTTGTGGAAACCTATAGGCAAGATGCTCCTCATGGACCTCCCCAGCGGCTACTACGTCGTTCGTTTTGAGACCGAGAGGGATTACAACCATGCGCTAACGAGAGGTCCCTAGATTATACTAGGGCATTATCTGATCTTGAAGGCCTGGTCACCAAGTTTCAACCCAAAGAAGGACACCATCAACACATCCCCAACTTGGGTTAAGATCACTATCTCCCTTTCATCTACTATGAGGAAGGAGTATTCATGAAGATTGCAGAAGGAATTGGCAACCCCATATAGGTTGCTACCAAAACCCTATTTACCAATAGGGGAAGATATGTAAGAATCTGTGTGGAAGTTGATTTAACTAAGCCCCTTAAAGGGACCATATCCATTAATGGCAAACACCACTTTCTTGAATATGAAGGGTTACATTTAATCTGTTACAGTTGTGGTCGGTATCGGCACATCAATGGCCAATGCCCCCTGGTCATTAATGGAGCCGTTAGGAGAAATTCCCCGACATCCAATGGAAAGAAGGAGAGCAATGGTAACCCCCATGGTGCGCTCATCATACGAGAAGTAGAAATGGATGATATCCCAAAGGGCCATCATGGAAGTTGGATGATCGCCGACAACCGCTAGAAGGTGGCGAGGGCGGCAAGAGCAGTTAGGGCAAAAACTAGAGAAGCGTCTGGTGCCCATCCCAAGGAGGCGGGAAAGAACATGTTCCATGCCCTAGGACAGTTGACTGAAGAGACAGACGACCTCTCTGTTCTGACCGAGTATGAGAAAGGAAAAGGAAAGGCCGTTGTGCAAGGGGACAGAGCCCAACAAGGGTTAGTCCTGGTGATTCGGAGCAGCATAGATCAACGAAGAAATCGGCGCCAACAGGGGCAACAAAGAAGATAGCTTTTGTGTCAGAGGCGGCAGGTACAAAAAGAAAGGTGGTCCCTAAAACCTTTGAAGTCAAACAGAAGAAGAAGGCCCAGTACAAGCCTGTTGGGCTAAAGGACCCGTCAACAAGTGGGCCGCTTATAAGGCAACGTAACAATGAGGCAAACCCATTTATCCCTCAGAAGTACTTCCCCAATATCGGCCTTCCCCTAGAGCCCACTACACACCCCACTATGCCAAGCCTTGTGATGGAACCACAACCATCTTCGGAGCAGATCAAAATAGATAGAACATATCAGGATACCTTTGCAATCCCAGAATTGGCTCCTGTCATTGGGGACCAGATGGATGGTGCCCCAACCACAAGCCTGACGACCATCGCCCAGGGCGTTGATGTTGAGATCCAAGAACCGACCCCCGACTTGAATCCTATGGAACCTATTGGCGATGGTCTAGTAGCCGACCCCATGGCCTAAGACCCCATGACTCCCCAATTCCCCTGGTTTATTATGAATTGCTTATTGTGGAATTATCGTGGAGTCGGTAAGGACGGGTTCTGCGATATGACTCGCTATTTACTTCACCATCACTCAGTTGATCTGCTTGCTCTTTTGCAAACTAAAGTCTCTGGTGAACGGGCCTAGAAAATTTGTGACAGAATGAGCTTCTCTAAAGCTGTCAGAGTCCACCCAGAGGTTTTGTTGGTGGTGTGTGGATTCTATGGCATGAGGAGAAGCTTGATGTTTGCATTCGCAGTACTCATGATAATTTCATCCACGCCAACATTACACTAGAAGGGAAGTCTATCCACCTCATTGTCGTCTATGCTCCACCCTCCCCCACAAGGCGGAATGACTTTTGGAGAGACATAAGAAGAGAAACAGAGAACACCGGCAAACCCCTGCTTATTGGAGGTGATTCCAACTGCATCCTCCATAGTTGGGAAAGACAATGAGGATCGGGCACGCTCTCAGTTGACACCCACATCTTCCAACAATGTGTTAACCAGTCTGGACTCATCGACTTGGGCTTCACGAGACCGCCGTTCACCTGGTCTCGAGGAAACTCTCCAGATACTAGGATTTCTAAGCGACTTGATCGAGTTTTCATTAACAATAAAGGGTAGATGGATTGACCGGAGGCTTGTGTGTACCAACTCCCAATAGTGGGGTCAGACCATGCCCCACTACTATTATGACTCGACCCGAGGACCCTTGCAAACCAACGCAAGCATCCGTTTAAATTTCAGGCCGCATGGTTAAGCCATCCTAGATTCCATGACCTCATGCATGATGCATGGAACAACTCCCTTGAGATCACGAAGGCCCTTGCTGGACTAAAGGAGAGCCTAACTGTCTGGAATCGTAACACCTTTGGAAATATCCACATTCGTAAGAAAAAGATCTAGGCCCGCCTTGTTGGTACCCAGAAGGCCCTCTCCCAGAGAGTGTCCCCTTATCTGATCAACCTGGAGTCTGAAATACAAAATGAGCTTGCGAATATCATGGCATAAGAAGAGGCTCTATGGTTCCAGAAGTCGCGCGAGCAATGGCTTTGCTCGGGGGATAGAAACACCACCTTCTTGCACGTTTCCACTATGGTCAGGAGAAGACGCAACAAAATCATGGGGCTTTTAAATGAAATGGGTGACCTGATTGAAGATAAAGATAGGATCACATGTATGGCTCTTAACTTTTCCTCCAACCTTTACTCCCTGCAGGATGTAGTCCAGGGCCCTACTCTATGTATCAAAGGAGCCTTTCCCCAACTTTCATCCGAGGAGTGGGCGACTATCAATACCCCTCTTCAAGATAGGAAGATCACTGAAATTATCAATCAAATCGGAGCTTTCAAGGCCCCAGGCCCTGACGGCTTTCAACCACTCTTTTATCAATAATGCTGGAAGACGGTGGAGCAATCTGTGTTCACCAGTGCAAAGAAGTTTTTTGAAACCTCCAAGCTACTAGGGGGTCTAAACGAGACTCTGATAGTGCTCATCGCCAAGGTCACCAAACTGATGTCGTGAAACCAATTTTGGCATTAGCCTATGTAATGTTTCGTACAAAATTATTACCAAGATTCTGGTCAATAGAGCTAGACCCCCCTCTCCTCCATCATCAGTCCTACTCAAGGAAGCTTTCTCTCGGGCCGCCTCATCACCAACAACATTGTGATTGCCCAAGAAGTAGTCCATTCCATGCGTAAGAAGAAATGCAAGAAAGGTTGGATGCTTCTGAAAATCGATCTTGAAAAGGCTTATGACCGCCTTAGGTGGGATTTTATTGAAGAAACAATGGCAAATGCATGATTTTCCTCTAAATGGGTTAAGTGGTGATGGAATGTGTTAGCTCCTCCACTATGAACCTCTCGTGGAACGAGGAGACAACCGAGACTTTTTCTCCTTTAGGGGGTATCCGCCAGGGGGACCCAACATCCTCGTATATCTTCGTTCTTTGTATGGAGCACCTTAGCCAGATGATCAATCCATTGGTCCTCAACAGTTCCTAGAAACCAATCAAGTTGTCTCGCCAAGGCCCTGAATTGTCCCATATATTTTTCGTCGATGATATTGTATTGGTTGTTGAGGCTTCAGTCAACAAGCTCAGGACCATTCAGGCTTGCCTCAATGAGTTCTGCATTGCTTCAGGCCAAAAAGTCAGCACCCAAAAGTCCCAGCTCTTCGTGTCGGGGACTGTTAGCAAAGAGTTGGTCAGGAATCTCAGTGATAAGTGTGGCTTCCCGATTACGTCCGACCTGAGGGCTACCTCGACATGCCCATCCTCCACAAGAGCATCTCTAAAGAGACTTTCTGACCGCTTCTAGATAAAATGAGTGCCAAACTTTCAGGATGGAAGGCCCACTACCTCAGTTTGGCGGAACGAGTGACACTCACCAAATTAGTTCTTTCATCTATGCAGGTCTACACCATGGGAGCCATGTGCCTTCCAGCTGCAGTCTGCAAGGATATTGACCAATTGACACGTTCCTTTGTCTGGGGATCTTGGAATGGGCAAAAGAAGATACATCTGATAGCCTGAAATGAACTCTGCAGACCCAAGGATCAAGGTGGAAACAGGGCTTCGAGCCATGAGCGACCTCAACCTCGCACTTGTGGGAAAACTGGGCTCGAGACTTTTGAACGATGAGGAAAATTTATGGAGCCAGGTTCTATAGTCTAAATATGTCGGGATGCACCGAGCAACACCGCGGCACCATCGCATATCTGGTGAAGCATTACTAAGGGTATCCAGAAAGTTGCGATCAAAGGTTGTAAGTGACTTCTCTGCAATGGACAAACTATATCCTTTTGGCGCGATCCTTGCCTCCTTGATTCACCGTTGGAACAGGAAGATATGGTTATGATCGATCCAGACTGGATCGACAAACCAGTGAGCTTCTTATGGAAAACCAACCAAGGTTGGGATTGGGAGGCCCTCTCCATTGTCCTTCCCAAAGACACCCTCCTTAAATTGGCCATCTTGGCAGTGTCTGAGAACACAAAGGCACATGATACCATTAGCTAGGCCCCCACTCCAAGTGGCCAATATTCGGTTGGATCTGCTTATAACCTCATAAGCAGCCTAGCTCACTTAGTTGGGAATGACAACTCAATACACAAGATCATCTAGAGAATTGAAGCCCTTGAGAGAGTCTGAACTTTCATATGGGCAGTCCTTAAAGGCGGGGTCTTTATTAATGCCGAACGTAGAAGGATACATCTCTTTGAAGATGCCAACTGCTCATTATGTAGAACATAAGTAGAAGACTTGGAGCACCTGTTTAAATCCTACCCTATCGCCAAAAAGCTTTCGTCGGACCTTCAGGGGCCACCACAAGGTAATTTCCTTACTGATCTCCCCTTTGTGTCATGGATTAGAGAGAACATTATGTCTCGACATCGGATGACAGATGGGAGCTCTTAGGCAATAACCTTTGCGTTAGGCCTTTGGTGGGTGTGGAAGTGGGGGAACGAGAGGGTGTTCAGAGGATCGCTCTTTGTAGGGAACAAGGCTAGATTTATTAGAATTAGAGCTAAAGAATATAAGGGCGCATGGCTCACCAAGCACAATAGTGGGAAAAAGGTGCTTAAGCAAGAGGTGCAAATTGCGTGGACCAAACCAGAGGAGGATTGGGTGAAAATCAACTCAGATGGAGTAGTGTCCAGGGAAGGCCTTGCTACGGCCGCAAGAGTCTTACATAACAATTGTGGCGACTGGCTGGGAGGCTTCATTCACAATATCGAAAGATGCTCGATTCTGGGCGCAGAACTTTGAGGTATCCTAGGAGGACTGAGGATGGCTTGGGCCGGCGGACACCGAAAGATCATAATCGAATCCGACTCTCGGGTGGCCATCCACCTTCTCCAACACGGCACTACCAAATACCATCCCCTCTTCAGCATGCCATGGAGTGCCAAGGCTTTCTTCGCAATGAGTGGTCCACCCAACACCGACATGTCTTTAGGGAGGCGAATGTAGTCGTCGATACCCTCGCTAGCATAGCCTTAGAATTTCCAATTGGTTTGCATGTGCTTGAGAACCTGCCTGTGGGAATTTCGGCACTCTTAGCTAACGATGTTAGGGGAAGGGCTACCCCGCGACTTACTCATACTTAGCCCCTTTATTTCAATAAAATCTAGAGAGTGCCGTCTCTCTTTGACCAAAAAAAAATTATTAAAAAGAAATGAAATTTTCGTATGTTACCCTTGAGTTTTTGCAATTTTCGTGAAATACGCGAAGGTTTGGACAATTTCGTGTGGTACCCCTGAAATTTTTACAAATTTTGTCAAATGCCCTTAACGTTATAAAACGTTAACTTTTAAGCATTTGTTGTCTTTTTCTACAAATAAAGCAAAAAAATCCTATATGAAAAATCAAAGAAAAAATATTTCACATAAAATATAAAAATCCTATATTTTTCCTTTGATTTCACATTTTATGTGAAATGTGAAATATTTCACTCCCTTTCAAATATTTTTCCTCTGATTTCACATTTTTAAAATGTAAAACATTTTTCCTTTGATTTTTCATATAGGATTTTTTTTATTTGTAGGAATAGACGGAGAATGCTTAAAAGTTAACATTTTATAACGTTAAGGGCATTTGACGAAATTTATAAAAACCTCGTGGGTACCGCGCGAAATTGTCCAAACCTTCGGGTATTTTGCAAAAATTGCAAAAACTCAAGGGTACCATACGAAAATTCCGAAAAAAACAATATGTGTTTTAAAAAACTTTTATTTTTAGAAATACTTAAATTCTATGACAAAAAAATTAAAATTTTAAAATAATTATGTTCTAACAAATACTTAAATTCTATACTAAATTCTATTAGTGATAACGTTTAATTGAAGTGTATCAATTTCGACATAATCTACCAGATAGTCTTATGAATAAATTGCACAAGTTTTCTCATAGACTAGTTTGGAAATATTAAATGAACTTAGAGCAGATTGGGGGAGTGATTCTCTTACCCTAAGGATAGACTACCCATTCTGCCATATCATCATAGAAAAAATTACACATCGTATCATCATTTTTCCTCTCTTTTTTGTCTTTTTATTTTTTCATTGAGTTAACCTACGTTTTCACTCCTCTCTCTTAACTCTCACATCACCGCACTATTCCTTTTTCTCCTAATCACTGTAACTCATGGAGGCTGAGCCCCCTCATCTTCCTTCTCTAGTTCGCCGCCCCTCTCCGCGCCGCCGACCAAGTGGCTCGTGTCACCGTCCAAGGGCCTGTCATTGTAATACCCCTCAAATTCGGTAAGGGTATTTGGGTAATTTCCCAACCTCCATTCTGTAAGTAGGACGCGTTGAGCGTATTTGTAATCTCAGTGAGGTCTTTTGAACGCATTATTATACGTTTAATTTATATATTGGGTCTTAGAATATTTTTAGAGGTACTAAAAATAAGACATAGCCAAGACCGCGAGAGGAAACCGCGACCAAGTAGCTAGAGGCGTGAGCACGGGGTAACCGCGACCGCGGTTTTAAAACCGCGGGCGCGGTTCGGCATTCAGACAAACCGCGATCGCGGGCACAGTTGATTCGTCATTTTCTAGAGCTTCTGGAAGAACGACGCTCGACTTGCTCCTCGTGCTCCTAACGCTGGGGGGAGGTGGATCGATTGGAGTGCTGGAGTTGAAGTTGGAGGCTTTCTTATGAGCCTATAAATAGGAGGGAATCCGAGCTTGAGTTTCATCCATCTTCTCCCATCTCTCTCTCGTTCTAAGTGTTCGCCGGAAGTCTTCATGTTCACCAGAGTTTGGAGTGTCGCCAGAAGAGTCTTGGAGGTGTCGTTGCGGTGTTGGTGGTAGCAAGTCCTCGTTCGAAGCTAGTAGTCGCTGTCTCCGTCGTCGGTGAGTCTTCGAATCCGAGTTAGTGTCGCGTCGGGAGGGAGAACCGCGATCGCGGTTATGAACACCGCGACTGCAGCTCTGCCCAGGAAACCGCGACCGCGGCCATACTCGTCACGGCCGTGGCTCAGTCTGTTCCCTTCGCGTTGTTTTAGTTATTAGTACCATATCTAATTACGGTATTTTGTGCCTCGTTTCACGTGCGCCATCGGAATGGACCTTGGGACGTCGGTGGTCTTTGACGGGAGTTCCAGTAGGCTGTTAAGCACGTGTCCAGTATTTTCGATCCGCAAGTCTAATCTTCGTTCATCTAATTAAGGCAAGTGGCAGTTCGCTCTTGCTTATCATTCCATAATCCCTTTAATTATCAATTACTTGATTGTTAATTAAAATGGGGTGAAGTGTTGTTTTTGTTTGGGAACAATTTTATAAATGATATGATGATTAAAATATGATATTATAATATGTTGTATATATTGCTAGAAACAACGCTATTATACCTGTTACTACTGTGATGGTTTTGTTGTGGATTTAAATGTAAACTTAAATGCTAGATTAGCACGAGTATTCGTAGGAACGCTAATTCCGGATGAGGATTAGTCGTTTCTTTATAACTCGGTATTAGTCGAAATAATTCTCTAATACTTTTAAAGGTCATGATCCTTACTTCTTATCCACCCGTTAAGGATAAGAGGCGTTACGCACAGTGCTGATGCCATTGGGTTGGCGTATGTCACCCTGTGTTATTCTCGTTGTCACTCGAGATCATATTAAAAGCTTAACGTGAATATACATTTTGTAATTAAATAAGATAAGTGCGGCTATGCACATAATTAATATACCCTCGGGCGAGGAGTACAATGTGGAAACCACCCGGACATCGGTTAGAGTAAGTCTTCTTTCCAATCTGGAGTCTCATTGTGCGGTGAGGTTGCTCGTTGACCCAAATGATCAAGTCGTTCTTAAACGCTTGTGTGGAAACTATAACGTTCCCAAACATTTGTCATACTTTCCCATAAGACTCAATTCCTTTGGAGTCTTCTTTTCAGTGCATGTCTAAACTTTAATCATTCTGTGAAAGTTCAGGGTTATGTATCGTTCCTTCGGTTGTTATTCGAGGGACAATGATAGTAAACGGTTACGATCACTAGAACCATTCTGTTTTCACCCTTGCATAGTCTTTCATTAGACTAACCAACGGGTTTTATTCCTTGCATGGTTGGCTGGTGTCATCCGTCTTATACGACACATCAGTGGTTGGTCCCCGAAGACTTGAAGTAATCAATCGAAGAAGAGGCTTGCAGTTGAGGATTTAAGTGACAGTGTTTAATGTTGTTAAGTATTACTTTAATATAGATATTTTTATAACCTAGTCATGTAATAGGTTTATTCTTAAAAGTCTTCCGCTGTGTAATTTAAAGTCTTCCGCTGAAATTTCACTCTGTTGTAAAATCGTCACTTCTCATTTTATGAGAAGTCTGTTAATAAAAGGTTGAGTTTTATTTAAATATGTCTTCCGTTGTTTAAACTTTCGTTATTTAATATGTTTATTTAAGATTAATTGTTCCGATTAAAGCTTAGGGTGACTTTGGACAGTAACGTCTGAGGTCACTAGCGTGTGGCACTACGTCGGGGGTGTTACAATTATGGTATCAGAGCAATGGTTTTAAAATTCTTGGCCTATTGTTAGGTTTGAGAATTTTCAAAGAATAATTTCAAAACTATTTCAACCTATTTTCTATTAAAAAGGAAATTCGAGAGTTTCAATGTTAAATTTACAAAAATTAATTATTTCTTGGAATTTAATTTAAAATAGTGATTTAGCTATTTGAACTTTAAAAGTTATTTATAGTTGGTTTTTAAATGGTGTGTATAAGCAATCAAACGTAAGTTTATGATTGTAACTTTAAAAGTATGATTTTCGTCTTAGTAAGAGTTTTGTGATAATCGTATCACTAGTTTGAGAAACTAAATTGTATAAATAATTATTTTTATATAAGGTTTGAAGGTATAAAGTATAAAGTTTGAAAGTATAAGGTTTAATAATAAGTGGTTTTTCAAACTTCTGCAAGCTTCGAGTTGTTACTTATTCCTTAGATCCATTCTTAGGAATATCGTTTCTCCTTAGGTTTAATGTCATTTAAAGGCTGACATTTCTCCTAGAGTTCCCATTCTCAAGTAAAGAGAAGAAGATCGTCTATGCGGTTAATGGTGGAGGGTTAGTCAGACTGATATAAAGTTATTAGTTTGGACCCTTACAATTCGTATCATAACGTATTTGACTAAGTGTCATATTCAAGTTGGAAAAGTTCTAAACTAACGTTATGGTTCATCAACAGATGGTGAACACAAGGAACACAGTCCGTGCTGGTGCGGGACCGAGTAACAACCCAAGGCTGAATTTGAGGAGCGCCGCTAATCAAGGGGAGGAGAGTGAGTCTGTCTCTCACAATAACCCCGTAGGCGTTGGCCAAGTTCAGGCTAATCCTCCGGTAGTGTTGGATGCCACGACCAAAGAGGCCATTCATGGGTTTGTTATGCAGACGGTCACCGATATAATTCGGTCAATTGCACCGCAAGCACAGGGTGGTCCAGTTCCTCAGGTTGTTCCTGAAATTGAGGAGCCAGTGGACCACGTACCTCAGGTCGATGCCGTCAGGAACAGAGAAACTTACGGTCGAGCCTTGAAGGCCGTGAGCTCAATGAGGCCTGACAGCTATGACGGTATTGGAGAACCGGTCAAAGTGGTGTATTGGTTCTCGCATATGGAACGGTTGTTCAGGAACGTGGATTACATTGAGACAGAGAAAGTACACATTGCCTCCCTTCAACTTAAGGATGTGGCTAGCGAATGGTAGAAGAGCACTGGTTTAGCTGATCATCCCGGGTTGAATTGGGGTATGTTCAAAACTAAGATGACTGACCGTTTCTTTTCCCGTGCTATGAGGGAGGAGAAGCATAAGGAATTTCTTTACCCTAAGACCGAGGGGTTGAAGGTGACTGAGCTTGCAGCTAAGTTCAATCATTTGTTGCAATATGCTGGACCAGAAGTGTCGAGTGAAGAGCAAAAGATCTGGTACTTCCATGGATGAATGAATCCAGAAATCAAACCTATAATGGTGCGTCACGATTGTTCTACATTAGAGCAATATGTGGATGCGGCCTACAAGATAGAGGTCACACTAGAAGAATCCGCCCAAAAGCAGAAGAAGCAGGTTAAGGGAAGGGGTGGGCAATAGGATCGTCAGGTTGGTACATTCAAGCGACCGGCATCGCCCACCAAGTTTGAGAAGTCTGGTCGCGCTAAGACCGAGACGACTCAGTCTGACTCCGCCAGAGGCTCAGGTTGGAGTAGCGGAGTGATTCAGTGCCACAACTGTGGTGAGGTTGGACATAAAAGTCTTAACTGCCAAAAGGAAAAGAGGGTATGTTACAGTTGTGGGAGGGAAGGCCACATGAAAGCACACTGTAGGCAGAAGGGTCAAAGACCAACGCAGTCTTACCAAGCCTCGAATGTTGGCAATGGGCAGAACCCAAAGCCAAGGATGTCCGCTCCGGAGCAATCTATTGCTCGTAATAAAGGCAAGGCGCCTATGGAGTCTTCAGGTCAAGGGCAACGACTCTTCGTATTGCGTCAAACCGACGGAAAGGAATCGAGCGGGTAGTTATAATTTTTGTTGAGCCTTCTTAAGAATAAGGAGCGATGACTTGTGTCGATAGTCTCCATAGTTAGTAATCTATCTATTCGACTTTCTATCAGTTGTTTTAATGTAATGTTTTGAATATTAAAGAAGTTTTTCCTTGTTCCGGAAATTACAAGATTCGTTACTATTGAAAATGGTTCGTTCATACGAGACTCCGTGAGTGCCGAAAATAGTTTATGTCACGTGTGGATAAGGGCTGTCAGGACTCATAAAGGAGGGGTAACGTATGGAGCCTAGGTGTTCGTTCCCTATATGGTTAACACCAGGGGCGACTCTATTACTTTATTCCTAGATCCATTCTAAGGAATCTCTCTTTATTCCTGGAGTAATGTCACATCGGTATGACATTAATTGCTTTCTTAGTTGAGCTGACGAGCGTTATCTCGTAAGTTGAGTTTTACCAAAATTCCTTAATGTAAAGGAAATAAATGTGTGTGGTTAATGCTCTATGGAATTAAGAGTTATTTCTCGTGTGAAGTCTAGAATGCCTAGTTCATAAGGTCATAATGTAGTCATCTAAGTGGATAGATTGCTGAGAAGAGAATAAATGTATATAAGAGATAGTTCATATGGAATTCGTTTCTCAAGAAGGACCGTACTCTATTACGATCTTGAGTAAAACCTTAGAACCCAAGGGTTATGATTAGGGAGTTTGTAAGTGAGTGTACTCATTGTGGGCCTAGTGGTTTAAGATTTCAGAAAGGTTAAGGGTGTGAAGTCATAAGTATTATTTTGGAAGATTTATCTAAGGTTTCGTTATGAGGTTTTCTTAAGAGAAACGGTATAAGGACAGGAGGAGTATTAAGACGATTACGTCCTAGATAAATAGTGAGTTTCGATAAAGCAAAAGGGTCGCTTGATTTGGGATAATGAATCGTATGAGGACGTTTACGTGTTTAAGGATTTATGGGTGATTAACAACTCAGTTGGTAAAGGTTGTTTTAAATTATAAGGATTTAGAGTACATGATAACTTAAGTGGATGGAATTTTGTCTACAAGATTGGATGAAAAGAGACCTACGTCTATTAAGGTGATCGTATGACACGGTTGGGTAAAACGAGGTTATAATCAGGTGGAATGGGTTATTAAATCATGTTGAGATAATCGGACATAGGACGTGGTGTGATTAATTGTGGAATTTAGGGATCATATGCGTAAAGATTTTGAGTTAAGATGTGGCACAAGGGCAAAATTTAATTAAGACAACCAATGAAATAGGTGAGCTGTGCATGTAAGGAGTAAGACCTATATGACAGGTGGAGGTACTAAGCTGAGGTATAAGTGAGTTCTATGTATGTACCTTGAGGATCTAATCATCGAAAGGAAGTTAGTAGAAAAATGTAGTATTCTTCTGTTTTGAGGACATCAAGGTCTTTATGGGGAATAGGGCATAATAGCGAGATTATATTGGAGGTTATAATGGATACGCTGATTAAGGCAATAGTAATCTTGTGGATGATCATGTCGATTCTAGCAAGAGTAAGGAATTTAAGCAGTATGTTGTAAGTGGAATCATGATCGAATAAATAGTTCGACTTGGGTGATATAGGTTGCGAAGACCAAGTTTATTTAAGGATATCAACTTAAGGAAAATAAGGAAGATAAGGTATGTACTCTGAGAGAGGTTATAAACGGAAAAGTGGAAAGAGAAATGTGTGTTCTCATGCTTGAGGTATAGCGAGTCTATTGCGATGATTTTGGAGATTATTATCCTAAGATAATTGTGACCTTGTGGATGTAGTCACGAGTTATTACAAGTGTAGCACATGGAGATAAGATATGCGAGATAATGGTATGGTTGAGAAGACAGATCGTTTCCCTGGGAAAAATTTCAAGGATGATATGATTAAGGATATTAAGTTCAGGTAGTGAAATTGTGGTGAAACCGGTCCCTTTAGTTTAGCGATGCTAGTTTCGGGGTCGAAACCGGTCCCTTTAGCTCAGCAAAGCCACAATCGCGGCCATACTCATCGCGGACGCGGCTCAGTCCGTTCCCTTCGCGTTGTTTTAGTTATTAGTACCATATCTAATTAGGGTACTTTGTGCCTCGTTTCGCGTGCACCATCGGAATGGACCTTGGGACGTCAGTGGTCTTCGATGAGAGTTCTAGTAGGCTGTTGAGCTCGTGTCCAGTATTTCCGATCCGCAAGTCTCATCTTCGTTCGTCTAATTAAGGCAAGTGGTGGTTCGCTCTTACTTATTATTCCATAATCCCTTTAATTATCAATTACTTGATTGTTAATTAAAATGGGGTGAAGTGTTGTTTTCGTTTGGGAACAATTTTATAAATGATATGATGATTAAAATATGATATTATAATAGGTTGTATATATTGCTAGAAACAACGCTATTATACATGTTACTACTGTGATGGTTTTGTTGTGGATTTAAATGTAAACTTAAATGCTAGATTAGCACGAGTATTCATTGGAACGCTAATTCCGGATGAGGATTAGTCATTTTTTTATAACTCGGTATTAGTCGAAATAATTCTCTGATACTTTTAAAGGTCATGATCCTTACTTCTTATCCACCCGTTAAGGATAAGAGGCGTTACGCACAGTGATGGTGCCATTGGGTTGGCGTATGTCACCCTGTGTTATTCTCGTTGTCACTCGAGATCATATTAAAAGCTTAACGTGAATATACATTTTGTAATTAAATAAGATAAGTGCGGTTATGCACATAATTAATATACCCTCGGGCGAGGAGTACAACGTGGAAACTGCCCGGACTTCGGTTAGAGTAAGTCTTCTTTCCAATCTGGAGTCGCATTGTGCGGTGAGGTTGGTCGTTGACCCAAATGATCAAGTCGTTCTTAAACGATTGTGTGGAAACTATAACGTTCCCAAACATTTGTCATAATTTCCCATAAGACTCAATTCCTTTGGAGTCTTCTTTTCAGTGCATGTCTAAACTTTAATCATTCCGTGAAAGTTTAGGGTTATGTATCGTTCCTTCGGTTGTTATTCGAGGGACAATGATAGTAAACGGTTACAATCACTAGAACCATTCTGTTTTCACCCTTGTATAGTCTTTCATTAGACTAACCAACTGGGTTTTATTCATTGCATGGTTGGCTGGTGTCATCCGTCCTATACGGCACATCAGTGGTTGGTCCCCGAAGACTTGAAGTAATCAATCGAAGAAGAGGCTTGCAGTTGAGGATTTAAGTGACATTGTTTAAGGTTGTTAAGTATTTGATAGGTGTCATTTCATGCACCTTTACTAGCAATTATTAGCATCATTTGGAGGAGTTTAGGATGAGATTTGAGGTTAAGTCTGTGATCCAGAAGTTGTGGAGAAAAGTGAAGATATCCAGGGATTTACAACTTAGACGGAGATGGAGATGGAGATGATGAAGATGGATGAGGTTCTGCTAGAGTTTATTGGAGAAGGCTACCAACACTTGGTAGTAATGAAGACCAGAAGAGAAGAAGAAGAGGAGCTGAAGAAGGAGTGGGCGATTTCACCGCCCCGCGCCAGATGCCACCGCGACCCGGCGGTGGATCTCAGAGAAGAACTGGTCGCGCCAGAAGAAGCCACCGCCCCGCAGTGGATCTCACCGCCCCGTGGTGAGGCACGTAACGCCCCGCGGCCAGAAAGATTTTATTTCCTTTTATGCATTTCGGATTTCCTTATTTCTATTATTTTATTTCCTTTGTTATTTCCATTAGGTTAACTTATTTTTCCTAAGCCTATTTAAGACCCTTTTCTAGGTTAAAAAAAGACACTCTGAAATCACGAGACTACTTTTACATTACGCAATTTACTTTTTATTAGGGTTTCATTCACCTCTGAATGGAGCACTAATTTCCCTTTATTCTACTAGACGTTCGAAGCAATACAGTTGATGTGTTTGTGAGATTTATATTCCTTGTTCCTATTCTTATAAGTGTTGGTTTGATTCTCTTGGTTATATTGAATATTGATTTATTGTTATTTCTCACAGCCTGATCAACTAGGTTGAATACTATTTATCAATTGCTAGGATTTGCATATAGTGGAATACGAGTGCATATCTAGTAGCAAACATAATTGTTGCATATAGTGGAATACGAGTGCGCAATCGTGAGTGAGAATCATTTGCATGTTAAGTAGTAAGGTTTTCTTCTATTTGCATGTATCCTATATCCTTGTGTGCATTGCTATTGCTTTATTGGTGGTAAGGTTTTCTTCCATTGATATTGTGATAAGTCTATCAACAACTGTGAGAATTGGTAGTACTTAAGATCAGGGTGGGAACAACCATAAGAATAGTGAAAGAACTTGGATTGAATAGATTTCAGTGATCAAATTATATCTCTGTATTGTGGATCTCGTTCTAGTGGAACTCTTTTCCCCAATCATTTTCTCAACTCAATCAAACTTGTTTGCTTTATTCTCCTTGATAACTAAAACCCCCCTTCCTTGTTACTTGTTAATCATAATTGCATACTTCATCAGATCTTCCCTGTGGGTTCGACTCTTACTTGCTTACTATACATCCATTTAGTAGGTCTGTTAGGACATTTACTTTGACTAGGCCATTCAACGATATTTGCATTGCATATTTTGGCCACGTCAGTATTACTTTAATATAGATATTTTTATAACCTAGTCATGTAATAGGTTTATTCTTAAAAGTCTTCTGCTGTGTAATTTAAAGTCTTTTGCTGAAATTTCACTCTATTGTAAAATCATCACTTCTCATTTTATGAGAAGTCTGTTAATAAAATGTTGAGTTTTATTTAAATATGTCTTCCATTGTTTAAACTTTTGTTATTTAATATGTTTATTTAAGATTAATTGTTCCGATTAAAGCTTAGGGTGACTTTGGACAGTAACGTCTGAGGTCACTGGCGTGTGGCACTACCGACGTAAGTCGGGGGTGTTACACTCATGCCGCCGCCGACCAAGTGTATTTCCCTCTGTGCCATTGTCCAAGGCCTCTCCCACCGTGCCGCCGACCAAATGCCTCTCCTACCGCACGCCGCAAGCACCTCTACCTCGTGGACTAATTATGGAATTTGAGTTCATTGTTGGATCTGGGTTGAATTTGGTTTAGGTATTTAAAGGGAGGCCTGAAGGTTGAAATATCAAGCACCAATTTTTTTGGGTAATGCAGCACAAATTCGTTAATCAAATAGAATGAGAAGAATTTAGAATTGAATTTTGTTCAAATGGATTGGAGAAGATTTGGATAAAGACTTGGGTCATAGTAATGCTAGATGGAAAGAACAAGAAAAATTGCATATCCATGGGATGAAGGTAGATGAAAAGAACAAGAAGAATTGTAGATCTCGAAGATGAGGAAAACAATTGGAAAAAAAAAGTTTATTTTATTTTATTGAATACTATAATTATTACTTATATTTCCAATGAGTTGCATATTCAAATTTACATATATACCCTCTTATTTTATTAAAGGTGTAGGATATATTTCTACACCTAGTGTAAATGAGTATTTATCCTCGTCCTAATAGTACAGTAGATGTAAATAACTATTTAATTATAAAAAAAAGAGAAAATACATTGTATAACTATTTAAATAGGTAGTTGTAAAAAGCAAAAAGACTACTATAGCCTAGTCTAAAAAAAAAGTTAGAAGCCTTTCCCACATTAATCCTTCTTCTTGTTAACCAAAAAAAAAAACTTTCTTCTTCGATTGAGCACCGGCAGACCCCCATTGACACACCCACTTCCAAATGAAAATCCAAGATGGTGGTGCCAATGCAATCAGATGTTCCGACAAGGAACTTGGTGGCCGTCCGCAGTTGTCCATGCCCCAAATCACGAGGTTGGTCCTCAAATCAAGTCGGAGACGGACTCGAACAACAACCAACAAAAATTTCAAAATCCCCTTTAGTCTCAATCCAGTGTAGAAACTCAACACAAAGATAAAATTATGTTGGGGAAATGATAGATTTGTAGGTCAAACTTAAATATCGGTATGTTTTCATGCCCAATTTGAATAACAATGAATCAATTTATTGATATAGGTTTCAGATACCGTAAAGAAGAAGAACCCTAATTTTCAAACTTTGATATTTGATCCTTAAACCTCCCACTCGATCTTACAATCACATACCCAAAGCATCACAATCAAGAATTACATAAAGGGGGGGGGTGATGTGTTCCGGGCTCCCAAAACGTGAGTCAGAGCGGATCTAGGTAGGAGATTGGCGCGCGTCGTCTTACTCGTCTCAAACCGGGGCGAACCAGGGTCCAAACCGTGTTCAAGGGGGGATTCGCGAGGGTGACCGCGATCGCGGGCAAGTCGCCGGACAGGGTCGCGGGTTGCGGGGTGGTTCGAATGGGTGGGGGATCTCGGTTGGGCCGAGAGCCAAGTTTGGTGAAGGGGGATCATAGACAATGCGTGATGGTTCGGTGAGCTTGTGCGTGGGGTTGGGTGGTCGGCGATGGCGGCTCGATGGGGGCTCGGTTGAAGGAGCTAGGCGTAGGGGCTGGAGCTTGGCTCAACGGCATCACTAGGCTTTAACTCTCAAGTCAACGTACTTTATTAATTAGGTAAATAATGGCTTATATAGGAGCCAAAACAAGGTTCTTGCCCAATGGGCCTGAAAACATAAGTGGATCGGCCCTCTTGGCACAAGAGAGGCCCGACATCCTGAAATAAAAACTTGCCAAATATGGCAACACCCAAATATAGTAAATACTAAAAACGGTAACTTTCCAAACTTAGAAACATTCTAAGAATAGAAACTGCTAAGAAAGGAAACTGCTAAATACAAAAAATACTAAAAACAGAAAGTATCTAAGAATGTCTCGAAATTGACATGTGAACCTCACAATACCAAAACAACTCAAATGGCACGAGGAGTGTCGAGGAAATATCCAAGCGCACGCTGTCAATGTCGTGACCGAGGTCGCATCACTCTCCCCCCCTTTGCTGCGAAACGTCCCCGTTTCGCCAATGTCGTCGTCCGGGGGCACGTTCGGCCGCAAGTTTCCGGGCTCGAAAATGAAGCGACGCCGGTGCATGTCTGTCTGCTGTGCGTTCGTCCTCGTGGGCCTTTCCAGCGGCGCAATGCTTTTCTCAGGTCCAACACAGTCTGCCTTGCGCCGTAGCCTTGACGAATCCGGGGGCAGGTCCAGCGCTTGCGCAACGCTGGGAGCGGGAGGGAGCTCATTAGGAGGGACATCATCAAAGACATGCAAGAGAGATGGCACATTAGGGGGTAACTCATAGGGATCCTCTAATAAAGAAAGACACGCAGAAGAAGTAATAGGAGAACGTCCCTGAAAAGACAAAGTAAACGCCCGTGAGTGAGTCAGCAAAGCGTGATGCTCTACTCGGCTCTGTTGTGGCGGCACCAGGGTGCCGGCAACGGGATCAAGGGGCAGCGGATGCGCTTGTGGTGGTGTCGCAAGAGCGGGGTCCGGTTGTGGACTGGCCGCGGTCGCGGTTGGGTGGGCCGCGGTCGCGGTGGTATGGGGATCCGCAGCGGGATGTAATCTGGCGGAAATAGCTGGCTCTCAACTGGGTCGCCCAAAGGTGGATGAAAGTTTCCCGGATTCGGGACACCTACAACCTCAAAACCCTCCTCATCATATTCAGTAAAAGAAATGGGAGTCACATACCTGGGTCGCGGGAACGCGGAACAGTGTCGGGATCGTGGCTGGTCGTAGGGCGCGTCGACGCCATCTGTGGTGCGCAGCCGCTGGTGTGGTCGCGAGTTGTGTCTCGGTGGCACTCAATGGCATACTGGAGTGCTTTGTCCCACTGCATGGACTCGTAACGCCGACGTCGATCAGTGGCGTCGACGTAAGGGTATAGCCCCAATTCTGTGGCGGGGGACTCGTGCTCGGTGGAGTCGTAGGCGAAGTCGTCCGCTGGCGAGCGCTGGGGTTGGTATCTGTTGAAGCCATGGTCCTCCTGCTGGGACCCAATGATGGAGTCTAGGAGGATCTAGGTAGGAGATTGGCACGCGTCGTCTTACTCGTCTCAAACCGGGGCAAACCAGGGTCCAAACCAGGTTGAAGGGGGGATTCGCGGGGGTGACCGCGATCGCGGGCAAGTCACGGGAAAGGGTCGCGGGGTGGTTCGAATGGGTGGGGGATCTCGGCTGGGGCCGAGAGCCAAGTTTGGTGAAGGGGGATCGTAGACAATGCATGATGGTTCGGTGGGCTTGCGCGTGGGGTTGGGTGGCCGGCGATGGCGGCTCGATGGGGGCTCGGTTGAAGGTGCTAGGCCTAGGGGCGGGAGCTTGGCTCAACGGTAGCACTAGGCTGTAACTCTCAATTCAACGTACTTTATTAATTAGGTAAAGAATGACTTATATAGGAGCCAAAACAAGATTCTTGCCGATGGGCCTGCAAACATAAGTGGATCGGCCCTCTTGGCACAAGAGAGGCCCGACATCCTGAAATAGAAACTTGTCAAATATGGCAACATCCAAATATAGGAAATACTAAAAACGGTAATTTTCCAAACTTAGAAACATTCTAAGAATATAAACTGCTAAGAAAGGAAACTGCTAAATACTAAAAATAGAAAGTGTCTCAGAATGTCTCGAAATTGGCATATGAACCTCATAATACCAAAACAACTCAAATGGCACGAGGAGTGCCGGTGAAATATCCAAGCGCCCTGTTGGACGCTATCAATGTCGTGATCGGGGTCACATTAGGGGGGAATGCCCAATTCGATTCACCATAAATTATCACGGTAGGTTGAGCATGTGTACAACTCTACAAAGGAAGGAAGAGTTGTTGCTTGGAAGACTAATGATAGTGACGACAACAAGACGATTTTGCTCGGTTCGGAACAACCAAAGAAGGGGCCAGTGGTCAAGCGGCGGCGATGAAGTGGTCAGGCGGCGGCGAGGCAACAACAGGATGGTAGTGTTCGGTTTGGTGGGTTAGCTGAAAGGTCTTTCATTTGTTCTTTTATTCTTCTTTAAGTTTGTAAAATACCTTAAATTGTTATTTTCATTTTTGTAAGTTTTAAATTGCACAAAAAATATATTTCATAACGAGCAAGTATAAAATTTTGTTTCCTATTTTGTTGGGTTGCGAAGATGTGGTAAAATAACTGATATTCTATGGGACAGATCTCATCAGTGGCCGGAAACCGTACGGTTGGAAAGGATAGGGGTGTTCATCGGGTTTGGTTTTCGATTTTTTGGACCGAACCGAACCGACCTAACCAATTATATTTGGTTCGGTTTTCGGTTCGTATAAAAATAAAATTCGGTTCGGGTTCGATCAAAACGATTATTTTTAAAAATAATTAAAAAAATCCTAGATTTTTAGATAAATTAGTACAACCTTTATCGGTTCGATCCGGTTCGGTCCAAGTTCGGTCTAATTCGGTCCAGTTCGGTCCAAGTTCGGTCTAGTTCGATCCAGTTCAGTCCAAATTCGGTTTGGTCTAATTCGGTTTTGTGCACTAAAACCTGCTTCAACCTAAATTAACATAATTTCAAAATGTCGGTTATTTCGGTCCAAAACTGAACCGAACCGAACCGAGTAGGTTTGGTTTCACAAAATTCTGAATTCGGTTTCGGTTTGGTTTTGGACCGATGAACAATCCTAGGTAGGGACGAAGAGCGTTGGTTATCGGAAATTGATGGGTTGTAGTTGGATGAGCGCAGTGGAAGAAATTAAGGATGAGTGTGCTTTCGAAATGAGTTTTTTGAAGTAAAATAGTTTACTGTTAAGAGGAAAAAAAAAGTGAACTTTGTATAAAATATAAATGAGTAAAAGTAAATTGGTTAAAGTGAATTACACCGTTTGAAGTTTTAATCATTGGATTTGAGAAAAATATTATTAAAATTGAATAGAATAGATATTCACAAGGGTTTAATATTCTCTTTTAATGTCAGATAATTATAATAGTTAGATATTGAGTAATATTAACCCTTTCATAAATCTAAATAGTATATATAAAATTAGAAAGATTATATTTTTCAACTTCAAACGATAAAATAAATCATTTTTATACACAATTTCTTTTGAAGGTTACTATAAAGATTGTGTTACTTTTATAAATATGTTTGCAACTACGAAGTTATATGGATAAAATCGTTTGTAGAAAATATTTATTTTTATTCATGACATACAAGAATGAAGACTTTATATGTATTGAATATTTGGTATATATATGTTGCTTGTAAGATTGAGGATTTTTAAAAATCGGGTCGTCGCTTGTAAGATTCTATATTGTATAGGATCATAATAATTTTTTTTTTTATGATTAACTAAGATCCTATCTAAGATAAGATACTTTAGAAGGATCAATATTGTTAGAATATTTGATATACGTAGTATTACATGTCTTACTTGTATGCAAAATATATAAGATATATACATGATGTGCTAATGTAGGTTATATGAGTTATAAACTATTATATTTGTACTTTTTACATATCTTACTTAACGTAAGTTGCTCTAAAATATGAGTTATGTAATGTCGCATAGTATATGTACCCGATATAATGAAAACTTGAATGTAATAATCTAATAATACATCACTACGTAAGATATAAGATATATGAACTATGTTGATAGTGTTAGACTTGATGAAGTTGCGAAAACTTACTTACATTGATATTCAAAGAATTACTTCAGTTATACTATTATTATTTCAAACTTTATGTGGTTTACATCATGTAAGGTATATATATGATGTATTAATGTAAGTATATGAATTATGTAATGAATATTTGAGGTGGTTACATATCTTACTTTTAATAAGAGAAAAGAAATATGAGTTACGTACTATCACATTAATTAGTATACGTACCTTATATATAATATAAAGTAATAATCTAGTGATATGTCACTAAGTAAGGTGTAAGATACATGAGCTATGTACATAGTTAGATTAAAAGGTTGCGTAAATTATAGTACAGTGATATTCAAAACTTGTTATTTCGAACCTTTTCTCGTTTACATATCTTATATAAAAATATGACTTATTGCCCATATTAACTTACATTGACCGTCAATACATTACTTTGGCTATACTTTTAAAGTTGCACACGTACATGAGCTTACATAGTTCCAAGACATACTTAGATTATGCTATTGTTATTTTAAACTTTATGTGTTTACATATTTTTCATTAATATTATATAAAAATATAAGTTATATTTATCTTATATTTAAAGTTGTACAAATAAACTTATATAATTTTTCAATTAATGTGTTAACTAATATTCCATTGATTGTATATAAAATTATAACTTACATTTAAAGTTGCACAAATAAACTTATATTGATTGTATATAAAAATATAACTTCAATTTAAAGTTGTACAAATAAACTTATATTGATATTTAACACACACATATGCTATGCTAGTTGCTATTGTTATTTCAAATTTTATGTAGCTTACCTATGTTATATTACTATTATATATTTAATTATAAAAAAAATAGTATTTAAAATGATAATTTATGAAGAATAATTTAACTTAGGTTATGCTATATGTTTCAATTAGTACATTAAAACTGTTAATTCTATATGTTTCAAATTTATATTATATATTAATTAAATTGAGTAACTAAATTTCCTTGAAAATAAAACAAAATAACATTCTTTCAAAAAAAAAGCAACGTAACAAAGAAATGTTTTTAAGTAAAAGTTTTAGTTGCCATCCAATAACTTATTCACCCCAATGTAAAGCATGCTAATAGGACAATCAATTAATTAAAAAGGTGTATCCCATCCTAATGCAAAATTAAAAAACAGTAATAAATTAAAAAGTTTATTTCAATGCAATACACAAAAAATACCCACACCTCATGTTTGACATTAATTAGCATTTTAATAAAAAGATTTGTCACATCATTAAATACCTTGTCATAATAAAATGAATAGAATGTTCGCACCCTTTTTTTTTTTCAATGCACTCGTTTTTGGGCGCAACCAGGTTGCGCCCAAGTGAATGAACCGGGTTGTTAAAAAATCCGGTTCATGGCCAATTTTTTTTAAAATAAAATAAAAAAATATCTGGTTCAACTTGGGCGCAACTACGTTGCGCCCAGGAAAAAAAAATTGGGCGCAACGTAGTTGCGCCCAGAAAAAAAAACTTGGATATTTTATATCAACAAATTTATTTTATATTTAAAATAAATTTACTACATACTCATCTCATTATATCTATTTTGATATTTTATATGATTTGGAAATTCAAATACCTAGTAGATTTGTGCATTTGACTATACTAATAGACGTTTTCAAGTAACCAGGGTTACATGGCAATAAACTTGTTTGTATCATGAGGTTTCAATATACTTTTATTCATGTATGTTTCTCCACTAATTCGTTTGTTATTAACTATTTATTATTATTATTCTCGAAAATCACATATAACTATGGTTATATCTAATTTGGTTATGTCTTATGGTCATATACTACGGTTATATATTCTATAGTTATATACTATGGTTATATCTTATAATTATATACTATGATCATATCTTATGGTTATATTCCATAGTTATATACTATGTTATATCTTATATTATATCTAATTTGGTTATATCATATCGTTATGGCTGCTACTATATACACGACAAAAATTGTCTATACGCACGACATTCTGTACGCCAGATGATGACGATGTTGCAGTAGAGGCCTATATTTATTATGTTAAAAGATTAGTATTTAGTTATAGTGGACAAGATGATGACGATTTAGCGGTAGAGGCCTATATCTTATAGTTATATGACTTATATCCAATTTGATTATATTATATTGTTATATTCTATAGTTATATATTATGATTATATCTCATGGTTATATTATATAGTTATATACTATGGTTATATCCTATAATATATTCTATAGTTATATACTATGGCTATATCATATATTATATAGTTATATACTATGGTATATACTATGATAAAGACCCTAAACCCTAAAAAACCCTAAAACAATCCCCACACACCCTTTGGGCGCAACTAGATTGCGTCCAGAACTATGGGCGCAACCTAGTTGCGCCCAAGGGGTTTCTAGTGTTTTTTTAGGGTTTGTGGTTTATGGTTTAGGATTTTTTGACGTAACCAGGTTGCGTTCAAGGGGTTTCTAGTATTTTTTAGGATTTATGGTTAGGTTTTGGGGTTTAGGGTTTGGGGTTTTCGTGCATTCAAGTACAAACCTTAAACCCCTAAACCCTAAACAACCCTAATACAATCCCCATACACCCTTTGGGCGCAACTAGATTGCATCCAGAACTATGGGCGCAACCTAGTTGCGTCCAAGGGGTTTCTAGTGTTTTTTTAGGGTTTAGGGTTAGGTTTTGGGGTTTAGGGTTTGTGGTTTAAGGTTTAGGATTTTTAGGCACA
Organism: Rheum nobile; assembly: GCA_027886185.1. Classification (NCBI taxonomy): domain Eukaryota; kingdom Viridiplantae; phylum Streptophyta; class Magnoliopsida; order Caryophyllales; family Polygonaceae; genus Rheum; species Rheum nobile. The sequence goes on from WOAB01000040.1 coordinate 9,974,463, forward strand.
ACCAAGTTGCGTCCAAGGGATTTCTAGTGTTTTTTAGGGTTTATGGTTAGGGTTTGGGGTTTGGGGTTTTTGTCTATTCGAGTACAAACCCTTAAACCCCTAAACCTTAAAAGCAATCCCCACACACCCTTTGGGCGCAACTATATTGCGTCCAGAACTATGGGCGCAACCTAGTTGCGTCCAAGGGGTTTTTAGTGTTTTTTTAGGGTTTAGGGTTAGGTTTTGGGGTTTAGGGTTTGTGGTTTAAGGCTTAGGGTTTTTAGGCACAACCAGGTTGCATCCAAGGGGTTTTTAGTGTTTTTTAGGGTTTATGGTTAGGTTTTGGGGTTTAGTCCATAAAATAATATCGTTATATACTATGGTTATATTATATAGTTATATACAATGATTATATCTTATAGTTATATGACTTATATCCAATTTGGTTATATCATATTGTTATATGATATAGTTATATACTATGATTATATCTTATGGTTATATTCCATAGTTATATACTATGGTTATATCCTATATTATATTCTATAGTTATATACTATGGTTATAACCTATAATTATATACTATGATTATATCTTATAGTTATATTCCATAGTTATATACTATGGTTATATCCTATATTATATCATATAGTTATATACTATGGTTGTATCATATAGTTATATATACTATGACTATATCTTATAGTTATATCCAATTTGGTTATATCATATCATTATATCCTATGATTATATCCTTCGAAAATCACATATAACTATGGTTATATCCAATTTGTTTATGTCTTATGGTCATATACTACGGTTATATTCTATAGTTATATACTATGGTTATATCTTATAATTATATATTATGATTATATCTTATGGTTATAGTCCATAGTTATATACTATGATTATATCCTATATTATATCATATAGATATACTATGGTTATATCATATAGTTATATACAATTATTATATCTTATAGTTATATGACTTATATCCAATTTGGTTATATCATATCGTTATATTCTATAGTTATATATTATGATGATATCTTATGGTTTTATTATATAGTTATATACTATGGTTATATACTACGGTTATATTCTATAGTTATATACTATGGTTATATCCTATAATTATATACTATGATTATATCTTATAGTTATATTCCATAGTTATATACTATGGTTATATTCTATATTATATCATATAGTTATATACTATGACTATATCTTATAGTTATATCCAATTTGGCTATATCCTTATGGTTATATTCTATAGTAATAACCAAATTTGATATAACTACAAGGATATAACCATAGTATGTAACTATATGATATAACCATAGATATAACGAAATTGGATATAACTATAAGATATAATCATAGTATATAACTATAGGATATAACCATAAGAATAACCAAATTGGATATAACTACAAGACATCTAAGTTTTATTTTCTTCTGGGCGCAACGTGGTTGCGCCCAACTTTTTTTTTCTTTTTTTTTTCTGGGCACAACGTAGTAATTGCGCCAAGAAAAAACCGGTTCAGACCCCAAAACCCGTTCAATAATCTTTAAAAAAATCATTTTTCAAAATAAAAAAAAACTCACCCAAACCTTGGGCGCAACCAGGTTGCGCCCAAGGAATTGTATTTTTTTCAAAAAAAAAATCCGTTTTTTGGGCACAATCAGGTTGCGCCCAAGGGCGGGTGCGCCGCAAAAAAAAAAGGGTGTGAAAAAGAATCCCCCTTTTTTTCTTTTGTTTTTGATTAGGTAAGAATTCAAAGTTGTGTAACAAACACAACTTTGAGAGGCCGAATACATCAGCTGTCGGTAAACCGACAAGAAACAAACAGAACAACAACACTAAGATACAAACTAAAAGAAGATAAAGCAAAGAACCTAGAGGCGATGTGAGTAAAGCACAACAACAAACTTGTGCCGCCGGAAGGATCGTCAACATCCTTGATAAGTCCGGAACTACAACTCGATTCACCGCCTAGGAAAGCTCTATCAACCGAAGAGTGCATCTAAACCCTAAAAAAGTTGGGCGCAACCACGTTGCGCCCAACTTTTTTTTTAAAAATAAAAAATAAATTTTTTTTTCTGGGCGCAACGTAGTTGCGTCCAGAAAAAACCGGTTCAATAATCTTTAAAAAATTATTTTTCAAAATAAAAAAAACTCACCCAGACCTTGGGTGCAACCATGTTGCACCCAAGGAATTGTTTTTTTTTTGAAAAAAAAAATCCATTATTTGGGCGCAACCAGGTTGCGTCCAAAGGCGGGTGCGCCGCAAAAAAAACGTGTGCGAAAAAGAATCCCCTAATAAAATCCAACTCATCAGGGTAGACTACCTAGAGGGTAGGCATCCTTGTATAGGCATCCTTGTCATAACTTGTTCATCCCAATGTAAAGCATGCTAATAGGCATCCTTGTATAAGTGAAGAAGTACTTAGTAAAGGCATTGACTTTGCAACGTTATTCGTAGCAGCAATGAATGAACAGGACCATGCCAGCTAGCACGGTATATAGCAGTATGGAATTTATTAATTTTTTTTGATAAGATAAGAATTCAAAGTTACAAGCGATGTAACTTCGAGAGGCCGAGAAACTCGGCTGTTAGAGAGACCGACAAGACCACAAACAAACATAGAGTAGAAAAAAACAACAGCAAACAACAACAAATACAGACTATGAAAAAATAAAGCAAAGGACCCAGAGGTGAGGTGAGTAAAGCACAGAAAACTTCGCCGTCGGAAGGATGGTCATCATCGACCTTGTCCGCTTGACCGGAACTACAACTCGATTCGCCGCCTGGGAAAGCTCTATAATCCAAGGAAAGTATCGGAAGAAGTCAAGAGAAAAGGGTTGTTCAGACGCGGGTCCATCCAGCCGATTAAGCTAATTCCGGAATGGAGCAGGCGGGGGAGTATGGAAAACGAATTGTTGAAGTTGGAGGTTAGGGATTTGGCTAGGGTTTCAGACGAATTTGGGAATTTGCATGGGAGGTGAGGAGTCTTGGAAACGGACAGGGATTTGGGGCTTTTCAGAGGGTTGTTGAAGGAGCAGCACCATGACGCCTTCCCCCCTCCGCCGCCGGACATCCAGTAGTGTCACCGGAGACGGCAATCTGGCATCCTCAGGAAGATTGCACGGTGGTGTTGGCGGCGGTAAGCCGGATGGACCCGAAGAGCTCTCGCCGGTTGTCGAGATCTCGTCTTATTTGTTGTTGGTTATTGTTGCCCCTGATAGAAGATGATTGACATTGTTGGTGGGGATTTACCCCTAAAATGGTGAGTTTGGGATTTGGGGCTTTTTAGAGAGAAGGTAGAGCCTTCTCTCTAAGTCCCATATTGGAATTTATTAATTTGGATGAACATAACTTGTGATTTTAATTACCAACGACTATGTGAAGTTATTATGACCTAGCAGCAATTAGCGGGACATATGAAACCGGATGTGATATTAGAATTAATCATCTATCTATATTTTTCAAAGGAGAAAACTAATCCATTTGTAAGAGAAAGTCAACTTAAACTCTCAAATTTTTTAATTTTCTAATCTATATGTGGGCAAGCCAAAGATCCACTCGATTCATAATATATGGGCTTCAATATCAAACGAGCCCCAAGTTCTTTTAAGTTGCAAGCATATGGTTGGTTTTACTATACGAAGTTTGCTTAGAAATTTATGTATGTCTTCTATGCAAGAAAATTTAAGAATTTGTTTTGTATATTTAGAAAGTCAAGTCAAACTAATGTGTAGTGGTGTTGTTATTGTATTTTGTGCTTGCTTTGAGTGTTGGACCTAACAAGCTTCTAGCATGTGAAATTATAATTGATAATAATGACTAATTTTATATCAGCTACTAATTACTAATTCATTTCTCCCTGTTATATCAGTTCCGGCTTTTTAGGACACAATCAGAGTATGTTGGTCGTCTTGCTGCTGGAGTATGTTGCTCTTCTTTAGATGTTCATTGTAAGAACTTATATTTGATATTTGATAAGCTATATATTTTTATGACACTTCCATGTTTCTTAAATGCATTTCTCAGTGGAGATTTATGTATTTTGCATATATACTTTGTCATATGGATTACGAGAACCAATGTATTAGGAAGTAATACAATTAACCAGTTTCATATAAACATTAATTTGACACCGTGATTTCCCCGACTAACATGAATAATATTTCGCAAACTTATGTCATTTTTCTCTAGCCTCTCGCAATTCGCTACTCAACGTTAGCAACCATTGTCACTGTGATGTGACTACACCCCATCAAAAACCTCAAGAGAGCCCGAACGTCCAAGATGGCTCAAGTATTGAAGATGAAGTTCAAGTCAATCAAAAAGAGCTTCCTACCAGGCCATCACTAAGGCTCAAGTCAAGCATCCAAGTGGGCTCGAGTCAAGTCAATCAAAGGAGCTCAAGAAGGGTTCTTTGAGCATGAAAGTCCTCCCAAGCCTCGGAGCCATCAATCAAGCCTCTAAGGAGCTCATTTCTCTTATTGTGGCGCGTCCGAGTGCATGATTTACATTAGACTTTTTCTTATGGGTTTTATGACATTATTAGACATGGTTTAAGCTTGTATTTGGCCTCATTTTTCAGTTTGGACGATGTTGAGCCTTAATGGGCCGCCGATGACCTTGTTTCTTCCTTTGTCATTTTGCCTTGTTGCCTATAGATGCAGAATTGCTTTCATTTTCAAAGACACGTTCAATTATCAAGAAATACAGTTATTTGGTTCAGTCAAACTCTCTCTTCGATCTCCATTTCCTTGTGAGTAACATCAAGGCCTTCTTCTTTTTGAATTCCTTGGGTGAGTCATATCTCAAGGGATCCAACGACCTCCAATCCTTGTTGGTGGGTCATATCTAGCCAGGAAATGAGCATATCCTTCACCTCCGCCTTCCATCCAACACGCCAACCATCCTCATGCCAATCGCCTCGCCATTGCCGCAACAGTGACGCTCGGATCTCTAGCGTCGGTCATCTCCTCCAACATTCACCTTACGCCTTGCCTCGTCCTACCAAAGCTATCTTCATCATTTTGAAGGATTCTATGTGCATCCTCGCCCCAATTTCCTTGAAGGAGCCTTGTCGAAGCCACACAAGTCTCTCGTGCGCCGTCCATCCATTGTCTTCGCCGCGGCTGGCCTTGGAAGCCTTTGGAGGGTCTTGCCTTGCACCGAGTTCCCCTTGATCCTAGCTACATCACGTGGTATCAGAGATAGCAAGGTATTGCTCGAACTTGGCTTTAAAATTTAAAGAAATTTCAGTTTGCAAGCCTAGACGTCCAACCTTAGGTTTGGTGTTGTTGCGTCTTGCCTTACGTCTTGTATTGCTGTCTTTGAGTCCATTTCCTTGCATTGTTTTGTGTCGTTGTTGTCTTGAATTCCCTGAGTGTTTTGGCTGTGTTTTTGGGCAGAAAAACCAAGAGTGGAGTCGAGCCTGAGAGAGAATCTGAGTGGTTGCTTATTTAGATCCTATATTTTAGGGATTTCTTGTTGGGTTTGTTGTGGTCCGATTTCCAGGTTGTTGCAACCTGGATTTCCTCAATTTTTGTTGCTTGAATTGTTGAACGAGTTTTTAAAATTTTGGCTGAGTCTTGGTCGTGACAATTGGCTGCAAACATCCCTTGGAATTTGTTGATAATTGCGCTTGCATTAAGGTCTTCAACGTCCAGGATACAGGAAAGGTTCAATTGCTCTTGTTTGGAATTTGTTGTTCACATTGTAAAGCATTTATACAACATTTACATGTCTCGTTTCAGTCATAAAAAAAAAACGAGAAGAAGTATTGCTTTGAGTCAAAGGAAAAGTGGTTGATTTTGGAAACACCTGGCCTATTAACAAGACGGAAGCCCATAGAAAAAGTGAATCAACACCTTGGAAAAGTTCAAAAAGAAATTTGATGCATTTAGACGTGTGATTCAATTCAGTTTTGTACCCAAAGTTCTCCATTTGTAAGGCAATTGAGTTTAGTAGCTTCCTTTGACGTTGCTTGCCTTGATTGTTGTTCAAGTGATTCAAGTTCTTTGTGTTGTTTGTTGCTTGATATTTTTGTTCATTTTGTTGAGTCTAGGGACCTTGAGCCTAGACAAATTAGGAGTGTTTGCTTGCTGAAAAGTCTTGGCTTTAAAACAAGTTTAGAGCTTCTTTCTAGCTTAGGGTCCATTGATTAGTCTAGTGTCTTTGAGGACTACTTGCTTGACTGCATTTTGTTGTCTCTTTCATGTCAAGGATAGGACAAATGGACGGCCACAACAAGGATAAGGGGCCCTCAAATGAAGAAAATCCAGCCAATGCTCCTATCACTTTAGAGACACTTCTCCAAGCCTTCCGAGCCAACAAGGAGGATACAGATGCCAAGTTGAACCAACAACTCCAAGCCATGAGGGAAGACCAAGTGGCTTTCATGAGAAGCATGGAGTCCAAGTGGGAGCATGTCCAAGGAAGTGCTCGGCTGAGTGGAGGCCAAGAAGTAGGCAGCTCCTCCAACTCCTATGCAGCCGAAGGAGGCACTCATGGAGGCTTTTCTCAAGAGCTATCAAGGTTGTCCCTCCATGAGCCTACCACCTCCCACGTGCCTCTTGTTTCCACCCTTAGAGCAGGCCAAGGTATGCATTCTGACTTTCAAGTGTCTTTCGGTGTTAATTCTATTCCTCCCTTATGGCCTAACCATGCAGATTATGGAGGGAGAAGCCATGCACAACCTCAGGCCGACTACTACCACCCCCGGAGTCCGGCGCCGCCCTTGTTGCCGAGGAGAATCCAGCCTAGTCGTGGCTTTGGCCATGGCCCAATGCCAGCTCCAAGGCCGGCCTTTCAAGCTCAAAGAGTAGCTTATGAGGATGATTTCGGAGATCAACTAGGCCGCCCACCTCACCATGGAATCAAGCTCGAAGTTCAGCCTTTTGAAGGTCCATGTGAGGTTGAATCTTATTTAGATTGGGAGCAAAAGACCGAACACATTTTAGAGTTTTATAACTACTCGGATGCTCAACGAGTAGCTATAGCCTCAATCAAGTTTGTTGATTTTGCTTACCATTGGTGGCTAGAGGATAAGGAGGAAATGACCTATAGAGGCTATCCTCAAGTAGAGACTTGGGATGAGTTAAAGGTTGCCTTGAGAAGTCGGTTTGTATCGGATGATTATACTGAGAGGGTCCATGCTCGGCTTGAGCAATTGAGACAAGGGAGTAAGACCCCAAATGAATTATATAAGGAGCTAAGGACTTTGGTCTTTAGGTCCGGACTTAGATTTCCCGAGGGCTGTCTTATTTCTATGTTTATCAATAGCTTGAATCCGGACCTTAGGGTTGTGGTGAACATGCAACATTTTATACGAGGAACGCCTATTGATGAGGTTCTTCATTACACTAACCATATGTACAAGAACCTCCCTCAAAGGCTCCCCCAAGCTGCAAACCCACGGCCATGGACTCCCAATGGTAGTGCTCCCCAAGCTATTCCAAGACGCCTAGAGCCTAGGCTTGACCCACAAAGTCAGTCTAAGAGAGACACTCAAATTCATCCTCAACCCTAACCACAAGAGGGGGAGGGCCGAGCTAGAGATCTCAAGTGCTTTAAGTGCCTTGGAAGAGGGCATATGGCCAAGGACTGCCCCTCTAAGAGGCTTGTTCTTCTAACACTCTAGGGGACTATGAGTCCGAGGATGAGTGGCAAGAAGAAGTTGTTGAGGAGGGAGAGAGGGTCGAAGAGCTACATGTGATGGCAGCCGAGGGTGAATGTTTTTTGGTCAAAAAGACATTGATTGCCTCGGAAAGTCCTAGTGTGCCTACACAACGTGAAACCCTATTTCACATAAGGTGCACCAGTAAGGGGAAAGTGTGTAGTGTCATCATTGATGGTGGGTCATGTTGCAACATCATTGACCAAGAAGTGGTAAGTAATCTACCTACACCATTAAGGGTAATCTACCTACCACTCTCCACCCTCAACCCTACACCTTATGTTGGCTGAATTCGGACACTCCTCTTAAGGTCAAGGACCAAGCCATCATTCCATTTGCTATAGGGGATATGAGGATGAAGTTGTGTGTGATATCTTACCCATGACTGCACGTCATCTCCTCCTAGGTAGACCATGGCAATATGATAGGGGTGTCATTCATCAAGGAGTATTTAATGAGTATTGTTTCATGATGAATGGCAAGAGGATTACCCTCCACCCTATGACTCCCCATGAGATTATGAGTGACCAAATGGCTAGAAAACAAAGGGAGTCACCACAAAGCAAATAGCAAGCTAAAGGTAAAAAGCTGGCCATTGGAAGCAAAGGGGGTGCTTTCAATCACATGCTCTTGGCTAAGCCAAAAGAAGTCCCTAAGCCTAAGAGAGGGAGGGACTTTGCCTTTGTTGTTGTGGATATGGCCTCTAAGAAATCAGATTTCATTGCATGCTCTCAACTTAATGATGCATCTTATGTTACTAACTTTTTTATTGACCAAGTTGTGGAGTTGCAAGGAGTTCCTAATGTTTTGATTTCAGGTGAAAAAGAGAAGTTTTTGGACCATTCAAAGCTGAAAACCAGAGAAGTGCCCTTTGATCCCGGAGAGCAAGACGTCTCACTTGTGCTGAAGTAGTTCATTCCTTGATGGAGGAAGAATAAGACCTTGATGCGCTGGATTCGAGGTCGAATCCCTTTCAAGAGAGGAAGGATGATGTGACTACACCCCATCAAGAACCTCAAGGGAGCCCGGACGTCCAAGATGGCTCAAGAATTGAAGATGGAGTTCAAGTCAATCAAAAAGAGCTTCCTCCCGGGCCATCACTAAGGCTCGAGTCAAGCATCCAAGTGGGCTCGAGTCAAGTCAATCAAGGGAGCTCAAGAAGGGTTCTTTGAGCATGAAAGTCCTCCCAAGCCTCAGAGCCATCAATCAAGCCTCTAAGGAGCTCATTTCTCTTATTGTGGCACATCCGAGTGCATGATTTACATTAGAGTTTTTTCTTATGGGTTTTATGACATTATTAGACATGGTTTAAGCTTGCATTTAGCTTCATTTTTTAGTATGGCCGATGTTGGGCCTTAATGGGCCGCCGATGGCCTTGTTTCTTCCTTTGTCGTTTTGCCTTGCTGCCTATAGAGGCAGAATTGCTTTCATTTTCAAAGACACGTTCAATTATCAGGAAATAGAGTTAATTGGTTCAGTCAAACTCTCTCTTCGATCTCCATTGCCTTGTGAGTAACATCAATGTCTTCTTCTTGTTGAATTCCTTGGGTGAGTCATATCTCAAGGGATCCAGCAACCTCCGATCCTTGTTGGTGGGTCATATCCAGCCGGGAAAGGAGCATATCCTTCACCTCCGCCTTCCATCCAACACGCCGGCCATCCTCACTCGTCGTTGCCGCAAGAGTGCCGCTCGGATCTCTAGCGCCGGCCATCTCCTCCAACATTCACCTTCCGCCTTGCCTCGTCCTACCAACGCGATCTTCATCATTTTGGAGGAGTCTATGCGCCTCCTCACCACAATTGCCTTGAAGGAGCCTTGTCGAAGCCACACAAGTCTCTCGCGCGCCGGCCATCCATTGTCTTCGCCGCGGCTGGCCTTGGAAGCCTTCAGAGGGCCTTGCCTTGCACCGAGTTCCCCTTGATCCTAGCTACATCACACTGTCAATCATGTAGTTAGCTCCACTCTTCTTTTGTCAAAATAATGGTACACACTAAGCATGAGAACATATTGTTAACTATTAGCTCCAAACACATGGCAGATAAACCAAAGTGGAAAACATATTTACCTAATTAATGTTCAACTTCATACTTAGATCTGATGGATTTATCTTTCAATTTGCAACCAACTGAATATTAAAAGCTCGCAACCAACAACCCAAGTTCTGCAAAGGACCAAGAAAGTATACACAAAAGAAAAATTAGGATAGTCGATCGTATCTTTGTAAATGTTTAAAACAAAATAGATTAACAAAGATAAAAGGTTTTAGAGAATTTATATGTTAAGTTCAAGAACAGTACAACCTAAACAAACCCTAGAAAATTTCAAAAGGGAAAAATTTGTCCTTACTCACCCATTTCTATAAGCGACAAAATCGGAGCAAGATGTGGACTACAATATGAATTCAACGGTCATGGATGAGATCAACGCACTCCTACTTCAGAAAGGAACCAAGAACTAAGGACAACAGAAGAAAAGACTTCTGATCAGCTCTACTTTGTAGGGTTTAACTAGGAGTTGTTACCGGTGTTTTGGGTGCCATTTGTATGGGTTTAGAGCACAACTATGGATAATGGAGTTGAGGAGTAGAAGTGTAGATATGGTGGTTTGGAGAAGCTTAAATGAAGATATATTAAAGAGAGAAGGAAGCCACCCAAGAAGACGAAGTATAGACCCAACTGGGTCTACGAAAGTACAGTCGCGACCGCGGACGAAGAAGGAGGCTTCCCGCGGCCAATTCGAGAGCAATCAGAAGAAATTTCCATTTTCCGCGACCGCGGAAAATCATTTCAGCGAGCACACTTCGAGAGCAGGGTTCTAATTTCCGCGTCCGCGGAATACTTTCCGCGATCGCGGAATCACACGGAGGCGATCCACGCGAGAAGTTCCGAAGTTGCTCGTCTTGACTTCTTCCGATTTTTCTTTATTTTTTTTATTTCGAACCTTATATTTTATTTCCTTTTAGACTACTTTCGTTATCTTTTCCCTTTAGTTTTAGGGTTAGGTTATTTAACCTAGTTTCCCTTTCATTGTTCAACATCACGTTTTAGCATTCAGCAGTTTTCCCTTTGAAGTTTATTTGTTTCCAAGAACTATGAGGAGCTAAGCACCCTTTGCTTAGTCCGACAATTGAAGCCTTCAATTGATATACGGTTGTGAGATTCTAATTCTATTTCTTTTCCATTGAATGTATTGATTCTCTTGTGCTTCATCCCATTGATTATTATTGATTTCACTTGTTGGATACAACTAGTTGTTATTGGTAATTGTCTATTGCTAGGCTTTGGTAATTACTGTTTGAGTTACCTAATTCATGTGTAGCAACTGCAATACTCTAAGAATTGTTTGGGACTAGTTTATTGTAGAGAGAGTTAATTGCATGCAATAGTATACTCTTGCATGTATCTATCTAAATTCATGTGCTCATTGCTGCTGTTGAATTGAATTATGAGGTTTTCATGGTTATTTAATAGTTAGTATTCTCAGGGTCTGTTTGTCCTGACTATAACTCACGAAAAGGAATAGGAACATTCATAGGAAGGAATTAGAGAGAATTTAGGATCAACCAATCAAATGAATGGTGGATATTTGTTTGGCTAAGTGTTTTTCCCTATTTGATTTCAAACTCTTTGCTTTTGTTTCCCTTGTTTACTTGCTTGACAACCAATCAACCAAAACCCCCCTTGTTACCTTTGACATACAATTGTGCACTTAGAAAGATTACTTCCTCCCTGTGGGATTCGACCCTTGCTTGCCTTTGCTACTAGTTTAGGTTTGTTTAGGCACCTCGACAACGCTTATCAACTTCTTAATACATGAATAAACGAATTACAAACCTCGAAAGGGAGTGCTGCCCCGATTCAATTGAAGACTAGAATCAAACAATAACGCTCCAAAATGGTCAATAGAACAACAACTAAAATGATTTTGCGAGAGATCAAAGTATGGGAGGGAGGAGACGAGCTTTAATGGCATTTTGGCTTCGAGGGTTGCTTTGGAGATGTAGAGGGCCGACAAGGAGATAGACCCTTCAATCAAAAAAGTAGTGTTTAATTTATTGGGTCTTTATATTTTTTAAATAAATATATATCTCACATACATATTTCGAATCTCATAATTTCATGAACTCCAAAGGTTAATTAATTAACACTCAAATATTTAATATATAGAAAACGTATTATGTCTATGAAGACCTTAGCCTACCGAGGCAATTTATTAATACAACTACCTGATGAAATTTTTTTCTTCAAAAAAATACATAAATAATTTCAAGATATCCTTTTAACATAGATAAAGAGTAAAAATAAATATGTTAAAACTATACATATATATATATAACATAGTTCAAAAAAATTACCAAACATATTACTCTATCGTATTAAAATAATACTAAATCATACAACACATGCATCTAAACAAATAAATAATTACATTATACAACTTCAAAGTCATGTACCAGAAAAAACATATACATTAATTTCAACAAAAATGCAAAACAATAGATATATTTAGAAATAAAAAAAGGCAAAGTTTTAACGCATATAACATCTAATTAATTGTTCATATTAAAAATAGAAAAATTCAACTCGTGCTTAGGAAACAAAAATTAGCCTACTAGATATTAGATATAATTAGGATGAGATTCACTTTATAATATCAAAGCTTAATCTAATGTGTAGGGGGGATTCACTCTCTTTTTATATACTAGTTTGATTTTCCGTAGCAATTAGTGAACGAGCCATATGAAATGAGGTGCGATCTTGGGATTAATCATTATTAGTAATAAGGTTGAGATTTACATTATAATATAAAAGCTTAAGCTAATGTGTATGGATTCACTCTCTCCTTATACACTAGTTTGATGTTCCTCATTTGGTCGATGTGGGACAATGCTTTCTCCCAACTTGTTGTTAGGCATAGATTAAGAACTCTCATTCGAAACTGCTACCCTAAAAAGGAAATGATTAGATCATTTTTAAGAAACTAATATGTCTAAATTAATAAAATCTAACAAATTTATGTATGATAAGCTCCTTAACATATGCCATATAAATTAGAAAAATCAATATACTATATATCTACTAAAACAAAATCTCACTATGTCACATGACACTGGAAAACGCGGTCATAGCCACAAAATTAACCAAGAAAACAACCAGGAAATTAGTCGCGAATCGTGTTAGCCTCAAATTTTCCATCGAAACTACCCATAAAACCAAATTCGTGGCTAAAAGGCCCGTGGCTAAGCTTAGCCTCAAATATTAGCCATGAAAAACCCTTTTGTGGCTAATTAGCCACAAATATATTTGTTGGTAGATTTGTTCCCAATAGCCATAAAATTATTCAAGGCTAATTTTATGGATTTTAGCCATAAACCGAGTTTGTGGCTAAATTCCTACCGGATTAGCTTTAAAAAAAATTGTGGCAATAATCTAGGCTATATCAGTTCATGGCTAAATATTGAATTTTTAGTCAAAAATAACATATTATTTAGCCACAAATGACATGTTGCTAAATTTGAGGCTAAGTATGAAAGTAATATTAAAATACTTTCTTATCAATCATTAAAACAATAATAATAAGATAAAAATCTGTATTAATCAATGTATCAAACAAGCTTATTTAGGCAATATTACCATCAAAGATTTACTAATACCATTAAAGTGATGAATATTACAAAAGCTTGATATTCCATGTGCATTACCAAGTTCTCTAAACCATGCACATGGTATATCAACCATCACCTGTGTTCAACATTTCATAAGTTATCAGGCATAAAAGCTATCCAAAAAGCCAAAAGTCAATAGCACTAAACATTCACATGCCAAGTTGCCAACTAAATTATTAGTTGCTTCTTGCTAGGCTTATAAAACATCCAAAATGCTACTTAGTCAAGGAGTTAAGTAGGAAAGAAATACTAAGGAGCTAGGTTAGAGTCTTGAGTGGTAGAAGTACCGACGCCTCCATGAAGTTGCAACAAGCGCTCCATCATACCTTTCATTAAGTTATTTTTTTCTTGGACAGCCTTCATTTGATCCTGCATCTCCCTAATCTCATCATTAAGAGGCTCCACATATTCTTGTGTATGGATTGTACTTGATGAAGGAATGCCATTGAGATTGTCAATCATTGCACTACGAATAAGGGCAATCCCCTCTTCGCCTAGCGCAAAAATCCTACCGTTGCGAGGGCCATTGCATGCTTGTATCCATAAATTTGTCTCCTTTGTCCTAGAGATCGGTTCTAGAGATTGATTTTCAGCAACAAGTCGGTCGAACTCAGCCTTACAAAAAATAGAGTTAATTTGTAACAATCAACAAAAGGTAGAAAAAATTAAGCAAACAAACAGTAGGTGAGACTCTATGAGTTAAGGAACTCCCTAAACCGAAAAACAACAACAATTAGAGCTTAACTTATGCTACTCTTTGACAAGGACGTTGTAATACCCCTCAATTTTAGTAAGGGCATTTGGGTAATTTTCTCAACCTTCGTTCAAATTAATTATTTCGCTTTCAGTGGAGTTCGGATTTTCCGTAACATCCATGATCTCCGAAATAATTTCTTGAGTGGTATAAAATACATTCAATGTATTTTCGGGACTTAGAATATTTGTTTGGATACAAACATATAATTTCCGGGGTTAAAACCATGCCCATATATTTTTCCCGGACAAAAAGGCACTAAGGCGGTCGACTGTTCAGAACCGCCCTTCGCCCCTTTGGCGTGGCGTCGTTTCATTGAAGGGGGAGGGAGGTGCATCTGTTGGGATCGTCGGCTGGAGGTCGGCTAGAGGAGCCTTCGTTCCCATATAAAGGGAGGTAAGCCTCCATCTTCATCCTCATCCCAAGCTCTCTCTCCCGTTCCCTCTCGGTCATCTTCCCGCCGGCAAACCAGAATCATCGCCCTTGCTGTGGCTGCCCTTCCGCCGCCACCCCTGCTACTGCTTCTCCCCGCCGGCGTTGCTTCATCCCCGGCGTCGAAGACGGTGGAAGCCCGGATAGACCCGGACCACCGTTGCCTCTCTTCCTCTGCCCAGCCCAGCCTTCCTGTTGCGGGTGCTGCGTGGCTACAGGGTGGTGGTTGTGGTGGCTGAGATCGCCAACGACGAGAACCTCCCCGGCGTGTCCATGGTGGAAGCCGAGCCCCTGTTGCTCTGTTTTGCTGTTGAAAATTGTTACGTGAGTTTTGGGTTGTTTTGATTTGGGAAGATGGATGAATAGTAGCTGGTGGGGCCCCCTTGCTTGTTTTGCTGATGGATCGTGTTGGCCCAAATCAATTTCAGTCCAGATTTAACCCGAAATTATACGAGCGTTAGAACGTGATTCGCTGGATCGCGTGTGGACTCGTAATCCGTTGGAGCTATCTGAAGCTTAGGCCATATCCTCGGGAAGGATATAATCAGTAGTCGTCTCGTCTAGATTCATCGCCGAATCTACTCCAGGCAAGTGGCGGTTCGCTCTTGCTCATCATTCCATATTTCCATTAATTATCAATGGTTTGATTGTTAATTAATTTGGAATGATTTACTGTTTTGTTGAGAACAGTTTTGATAAATGATATGGATTAAAATATGATATTATAATAGGTTGTATATCTGTTAGAACAACGCTATTATAAATATATATGAGGATTGCCGGGAGGGCAACAATATGAAAAGAATATGATATTATAATAGGTTGTATATCTGCTAGAACAACGCTATTATAGATATATATTTATGATATTAGCCTGGAGGGCTTTGATATGATTATTACTGTGTTGAATTGTTTAGTTAGCACGAGTATTCGTAGGAACGATGGACTATTCGAGGTTCAGTCGTTTCTTAATAATGATTAATGGTGCAAAGGGTGATAAACCCAAAAACCATTTGGTGGGTCATGACCGATCTCTATACTCGGGTATAGAGATGGTGGCACAAAGCTGGTGCTACAAATCTTGGGATTCGTCCCATTCAGGAGTATGTCCCTCATGGCGAAACATATGTCCTATATGTCCCTCATGGCGATACATATATTTAAAAGCCTATAACGTGATGCGCGTTTTGGAATTAAATAAGATAAGTGCCGTCGTAGCACATGATTAATATACCCTTGGCGAGTAGTGCAACTAAGTAAATAGTGCAGCTAAGAAAGCTCGTATTGACTTTTGATCAGAGTACGTTCTCTTTCCAATCTGGATTCGCTGTAAGCGATGAGTTTAACTGTTTAGGTAATTAAACTATAATTTTGACCATGATGTAATTATACTGTCAACAATCTTGAAAATAAATTTAATGTTGTAATTTACAAATTTTTAATCTTATTAAATTAGCTACAATTATAGCCTCAAAGAAACATTTCGTGGCTAATGCTAATTAATTCCTAATCTAAATATATGTTATAAAATTAAATATTTGAGAAATTAAATTTCTCAACTCATCATCAATTCACGTACACTATTAGCCTCAAACTAGTAGTCTCAAACTAGTTAACAATGAATCGAACCATGATACAAATAACATATGAGTAATTTTATTTGTAAAAGATAAAAACTCAACATATAAAGCATGAACTCTTATAAATAGTTTGATTATAAAATGAAATACAAATGTACAAATTTATAATAACAAACTATGATTGTTGTTATAAACAAGAAAAACTTACCTGATTAATGAACTTCAAAATCAAATTTCTTATATTGTAGATCTAGTGGGATGGAGAGTTGAAACTTGAGTGAGGGTTTGAAGATATGGCCGATGTTTGAGCTTGCGGAAAGGTAAAGTAAAAAGAGAGTTAATGTATGGTTAAGAAGGTTGGTACGAGAGCATTTAATGAATGTTGGGTTTTAGCCACGAAGACCGCCACAAAAATAGCCTTGTATTGAATTTATGGGTAACTGGCTACGAGTATAGCCACAAAATTTATTTAAGGGTATACACCTACAACTTTAGCCACAAAGTTAGCCGTAAAATATATTTAAGGGTATATTAGCTTCGAATTTATCCAGAAAGTTTACCATAAAGTATATTGATGGGTAATTGGCTACAAGTATAGCATCGAAGGTGAATTTATGGGTATATAGCTTCGAATTTAGCCACAAAGTTAGATGCAAAGGCGTTTTGTGGTAATATAGCATCGAGTTTAGCCACAAACTAAAATTTCTAGGCTAAATAGCCATAAAAATTAGCCAAAAAAAGTATTTTCAAGCCAAACAGCCATAAAATGACATTTTGCGGCTAACTTTGTGGCCAATACCCAAAAAATTACCCTCAAACATTTTTGTGGCTAAACGTTTGTGGCTATAGCCGCGTTTTTCAGTAGTGACACCCCCATATTAATCCTCACACTTGTCTTTTTTCTCCAAATTTTTACTTTTTTAAGATAAATTTAATTATATAACAATGATTTTTATCCCAAACATAACACTCATATTTTCCTAATTTAAATAAAATCAATCACAAAATATTAGAAATTCAAAACTTCCATAACACTCATCAACTTAGAATTGGATTAATCTCCTCTCGCCAAAAAAATAAAATAATTGGACTAATCTCCATGTGAGTCTTTTTCAAAAGAATTATACAGAACACTGGACTCGTCGTTGTCCGTGCCTTCGCCTCTTTCAAAGCTTTGTTGTCATCACTACGCCATTGTCGGTGAGCGTAGATCTTTTTTTCTCTATGGTTGATTTTCCTTTATCATCATCGTCACGCCATCACAGGTGAGCGTCGATTTGCACATTCTCTGCCACGTTACCATCTTGGAATCTCTGGTTTGTCGCGACATTTGTCTCGATAAAGGCTTTGGACCTTTTAATTTACAAAAAATCCATTAAAGCTGCAATAGCCATAAGCCAGAACACAACAGTTCAAGCGCTTGTGCATTTTCAAAAAGTGAGATTAATTGAAGATCATATACTATAATTTTTTTACAAGAAAGATTAATGGTCAATTGAAAATAAAATAACATTAAAAAAATCAAGGTAAGCATCGAGATAACTAATTGCTACAAATTTGGGGATTTATGATTGTAAACTAAATAAAAGATATAGATCATGAGTTTTGGTTATAACTATTTTGTTAGAAAAAAATTGAAAGATATGAGATATGAGGTATCAAAAACTAATTTAGGATATAAGATTTATGATTGATTTTTTCTTTCAATTTTGTAGTTTTCTATTTTAGCATGTGGTTCTTAATTAACCCGAATAATTATTGACACTACTAACTTATTTTTCATTTTACCTAATCGATATGATATGTCAAAAGATTTGGTAATAACGACTTTCTGTAAAAAAAAAAAGTAAATAAAACATATCTGATAAAATCAAATTTTTAGATAATGATATCTACAAAGAATACTTCCCAAATAAACTAAAACCCATATCAAAATCCATGTGCTTTTTTAAATTAATATATATGTGTCAACACAATATCCAAATCAAATTTATTTTTTGTTATTTCGGTTTTTTTTCTAGATTTAAATTCAATTTAATCATAAATATCTCATCTAAATGATATATTATACTCCCTCTAATTGAAAATGAAGGTCGTTTTAGCCTTTAAATTTTGTTAATAAATATTTGTCATTCTAGAATTTTAGGTAATGATTTATCGGTAAGTTATGAGGTTTGTTATTGAAAATTGCACATATTGATTCTTTCTATGCAAATTTTTTATTGTCTAGAAATGAGGTGGAATTATTAAATTTTAAAATTTTAAAAAAATTGTAATAATAATAATTTCTTAATAGTCGTGTTGAATGTTAAAGTGACATGTATTATTAAATAGAGAGAGTATATACTAGGATATTTATAGTTTGTGAAATAACATTATTCCAATTTTTTTAATTTTTTTTAATGGACTGTATATTATCATACCTTTAAACTAATGTACCACGCCTTTATATTTTTAAATTTACAAGGCTACTTGTTTATATGATAGGTTTGTAGCCTTGATGTCTAATCTACTATATAATACTAAAGTAAAATATAACTAAGATCACTTGTCGTTTTGATATTGCGCTACATCATTTATTGTCACATGTCTACTCTACATCGTCACATCACTAAATTATTATATGATCCGATTTTCTTTTCAATATACAAATTATTTACATTTGATCCTCATTTCCATATTAGATTAAATATATTAGATATTTTTTAAATATTCTCTTTTAATTTTTCTATTTAATTAGTCATATTTTATTCAAAATTCCTTTTAATTTATTTATTTCTAGATATAGGACGTGGTTCAACATATTATGTATGTACGAAATCAGATTGATCTTTATTAATTAATTATTGGTAGAAATTTCTTTATATTATCATAATTATTTTGGTTTTATATTGTCACTAATTAGATATATTTTTTCATTTTTTAAATATTTTCTTAAAATGTGAAATCAATATTTTTTTAATAATTAAGATGAATATCAATAAAAAAAATCAAACCCGTGTAACTAAGCTAGTAAATGCATTATGATGAGCTAAAAAAATCTTCCATTTTCCCCTAAATTCCCGATATGTAGCATAAACTTTCTTATCACTTGTAAATTAACTAAACGGATGACATGTCATAGACTCATAGAGTCATAGACGAGTATTTAAATCACGCTATTACTTAGTAAAATATACGAATATAATATTTTTCAGAAATTTATATTACTATGTAAATTAGTTATAAATAGGGCTTTGTTTTTATAAAAGTTTATTAACATGATGTAGAACTATATTATTGTATTACAAATTAACAAATTTGATTTTGATAAATATCGTAATAATTTAATACTGATAAACAATGCGTCCCATCAAACACAATTTAATATATCTTAAATTAAGATGTGGGAATCAAAAGTGTGACACAATTTTAACCACGTGAATAAGCCACACTATCGAATATTCGATTAAATTTTTTATTGGATCGGATATCTTTAAGAAAAGATTATAAAATTAATACTTCTATTTAGAGCTGTCAAAAAGTGATCGAATCCGTTTTACCGACCTGACCGACCCGCTTTTGGACCCGATCCGACCTGACCGAAGTTTTTGATAACCCAAAGTTACCGAACCCAAATTTATCAGGACCGAACCTGACCAACCCGAAACCGACCCGATTAACGAATAAATGTAGAGTATTAATAAAATATAACATAAAATATATATGATAAATGACATATAAATAATGATAATATGTTTAATATCCTTAAAAAAAGAACATTGTTGTACTTATATAATATTTTATAATGTAAAAATTTATAAATTAATATAATAAAATATGATTTTGGTCTACTAATATCAATTACATTAAAATAATTAATAATAACAATATTATTTTAATTCATTTTAACTTATTTCGACATATTTAAATTAGTTTTTAACTATTTAATAATATTTAAATAGTGAACAAAATATTTAAAAAATGACGCTCTTGACCCGTTGGTTAACCCGAACCACCCGCTGACCTGTAATGATCCGACCAGCTTGACCTGTTATCCGAAATACCCGACCCGTTCTCAACCCAAACCTGAAATAACCAAACCGAACCCGACTTGACCGACCCGATTGACAGCTCTACTTCTATTTGATTTTAAAAAAAAAATCGGATACCCATCGATGGGATTCAGTATTCATCCTGGGTGTCCTAATAACTCCAATTTGTTTATATATCAAT
Organism: Rheum nobile; assembly: GCA_027886185.1. NCBI lineage: Eukaryota > Viridiplantae > Streptophyta > Magnoliopsida > Caryophyllales > Polygonaceae > Rheum > Rheum nobile. The sequence continues at coordinate 9,994,796 of WOAB01000040.1, forward strand.
AAAAGTGCCCTTTCACAACAACATATTAATATCATAATAAATTTATAATTCATTTAACCACAAGCTAAACATACAAATTTTAACAAAAAACTCAATTGTAATATACAACTTCAAATGAACAATAAAAAAAGCAGTAAAACACTTTCAAAGTCTAAAAATTCGAATTCTCAACTCCTCAGTAAAATGAACTTTGAAGCATTTATAAAAACGGGTAAACCACTTTGCTATTTAACTTTCGTGTAATATATATCACAATAATTTATATCTATATATATACTAAAAGAGAGGCATAAATTCTACATGTCGGCCTTATATTTATTTCGCATACGTGTCATCATTCACCAAACCATCATCAGTCATATCATCACACTATTTTAAAAATTAAAAAAAAATTACATATCTATAACTAAATAATATCTAGATATTATTTAATAAAAAAAGTTAAAAAAGCAAAATTTTTCCAAAATTAACGACCTTAACTTTTTTTAAAATTCATCATATCTAAATATTATTTAATATTTTAAAAAATAACAAAAAATTCTGAAACAACCTTAACTTTTTTGAAATTCATCAATTAAATGTCCTATACTTAAATAACTTTAACTAAAAAATCAAATAACGTTCTTCCATACAATTATCAATTATAATCTGTAGTCGGTAGGCATAGGTATTAGATATTAGTTGTTAAGATATTATTTTGAAGTTTCAATCATAATCACTAAATTTAGGCTTTAGATATTAAGCGGTAAAATTTGATCATTAGTCAAGATATCGTAAATCAATAGATATTAAGCGGTAAATTAACATATAATAAAAAAACAAGTTTGAGAAATTGTTTTAGCCATATTTGGAACATATCTATCTTAAATGGTATATAATATAAGATAAACTTATTTTTATATTAATAATATAAACATATAATTAGAGCTGTCAAAAAGTGACCGAATCCGTTTTACCGACCTGACCGACCCGCTTTTGGACCTGACCCGACTTGACCGAAATTTTTAATAACCCGAGTTTACCGAACCCGAATCCGACCAACCCGACCCGATTAACGAACAAAATGTGGAGTATTAATAAAATATAACATAAAATACAATGATAAATGACATATAAATAATGATAATATGCTCAATTGTCCAAAAAAAACATTGTTGTACTTATGTAATTTTTATAATGTAGAAATTTATAAATTAATATAAATTAAATTAAAAATAAAAATAAAATATGATTTTGGTCTACTAATATCAATTACATTAAAATAATTAATAATAATATTATTATTTTAATTCATTTTACCTTATTTTGACATATTTAAATTAGTTTTTAAATATTTAATAATATTTAAATAGTGAACAAAAGATTTAAAAATTGACGCTCTTGACCCGTTGGTCAACCCGAACCGCCCGCTGACCTGTAATGACCCAATCGGCTTGACCTGTTATCCGAAATGACCCAACCCGTTCTCAACCCGAACCCGAAATAACCGAACCGAACCCGACTTGACCGACCCGATTAACAACTCTACATATAATAGATACTATTAGTTAGTAGATGTAGCTCTATTTAACGTACTTATGAGTAGTAAAGTAAAATATTAACCACTTTTTGTACCATATAATGTATTTAACTTTTATGAATTTAAAATTATATTATTAAAATATTTAATAAATTCAATCTCGTGCTTGGCACGAACACTATGCTAGTTTAGTATAATAATAGCATATCCATGGATATTTTTATGATATATTACTCTGATATTCGGTAATTTGGGAAATTTTCCCGGATCGAGTCGGATTCAAATAGTTTTTCTAACACGGATATTTTAAGATCGGGTCGACGGATCTATCTGTCGTATCAGCCTGAATTGGGACTCGTTTGAATTTGAAATTTTGCATGTACATTAAGTTCTTCCACGCGCGGCTGCATAGCATATTCAAGAATCATTCATTCGTTCGTTCCTTACAAAAACTCGAATTATGATCCATGGGGCCAAGAAGATGAGATAAATGTCCTTTTTCATATAAAATTACAGATTATGTGCCTCCAAAAAGGGGGCTCCGCAATCGGCAACACGTAGAAGTTATAATAATTCAGAAAACACTCCATATGCTGCATTTATTGCATGCAAACGTATACCCTATATATATAAGGAAAAAAATTCACTGATTATCAAAATCATGTGTACCAGGAAAAAAAAAGCTAAATTGTTAAGTGATAATCTTGAGACCATATAGCTGGCTAGAATGCATAATAGTTATGTGACATAAATTGTGACATGACACTGCAGAAAGATTTGTCACTGCTAACATGGGTTAGAGATTAATTTATGTTAGGGGCAACAAATATTGCCACAATTTCTAGCTAGTCTCCACATTATACATATTTTTTAGGTCTAACGAACTATATCATTCAAAATCATATTGACATAACCCTCTCAATCTTATTGAGCAAATAAAATTAAAGCGGTGAAATTTTCAATCCCAATAATGATAGCTACTTGTGGTATATTGTTTTTGGATATGGAGCTACTTGTGTATATGTCTGTGCTTTGCACCGTGATAATTTTTTTGATTTTGTAAATTTCTATGAATGATATAATATTCTATATCATAATTTGTTTGTAGTTTTATTTATTTAAGTAATCAGATTATAAATTCTGTTTTTATTTTTACGGTTATTATTAATTTCAAAGTATTTTAGAGGTGTTTGACATTTTATTTGAATAGTGAATAAATTATATAGTTAATTTTCTTTTATAAACAATACATCAATAAAAGTAAATACCACATTTTTTAGTTTCATATGTATACAATAAATGAATAATATCGACAACATCACTATCATATATAACCATGATTCAAACAAATTGTCTTTCTACCCTTAGCATTTATCATTTAGCTATAATTTATTATTTTTTTTGTATTATAACAAACCCTTTTTACTTTTGAATGTTTATGACAACTAATTAATGTATGACCATGTATTAGTTGTAATATATCTAAAAAACAATAATTTTTTTTTTTTAACTTATATGGCTTATCTCCATTTTTTAATTAAAAAACATGTTTTGTCTTCATTCTGAAGCAAATCAAGGTTATTCTCACCACCTAAAAGGTTAATGAAGAGTCAATGATATCTAGAGTCCTACTAAAATCAACCCAATAATTTTCAGTTTTGTAAATTCTCTTATTATTTGATTTTGAAATTGAGTTGTACATAATGACAGTTTAATTATACATATAATTATTAAAAGGAATAACGACATCAAATGTAATATTGTTTCCGTAAAGAAGAGATCCAGTAGCAAGAAGCAAGAGTAAGGACTCTATTTTATTGTTGTTTAAATAAGAAGATATAATATAAGATATTTTGATATAACAATCAACCTATGATTTTGCAAATAAACAAATACGAAAATGTAATCTCCAAACACGATTGAGGAATGAAATAAATTCCATTACATAGAACACGAAAATTAACTCTTAATTTTACTTGAAAATTAGCATGGAATAGAAGAACATTATATCTTGAATAATAAAAGATCTTATAATGAGTGCTAATATAAATTCTTAGTTATGTTGATGCAAACTGCAATATATTAAAGTTATTTGAAGATGACATTGAAGTAGTAATAACATCAAAAATCAAGGTATGTAATTTCATTAATTTGATTCCTTTTATGTTGAACAATGTTGTTGCTTTTTTTCCTCTTTCTGAACTTTTTCTTCCTAATGTGCTATTATTTTTTGAAAAGATTTCTTCCTAATGGACTTTTTTTTTCATGTTCAATCCTCATGCTAGCTAATATATACTGGGTTGTTTTGATAAAAGAAAATACCATGAAAATTTAGTTCAGTTAACTTAAAATCCTAATAGATTCATGACTTACCAAGTTTTTTGAATGAACTAAAATATGTCTCTCCTTTTCTTTCTATCTGATGACAATTGAGTGTTGAACATGGTAAATAAATGGCAATTGAGTGACTTGGAAGAAAAAAAACCATTCATAATTAATAATTCTACCATAAGAGGATGGAAATCAAACAACTCAATCCCGAAAAACATAAAAAGTAACAACGACGGAGAGAGAAAATTTTATTCCTAACCCACCTTTTGACATCCTTTGTTATTGCTTATGACTGTGAAGATATTTACAGGGGTAAAATTCTTAATTACTATTAATAGGTAATTGTTTTCACATTCATGATGGATAGAGCTGTCAATCGGGTCGGTCAAGTCGGGTTCGGATTCGGTCATTTCGGGTTTGGGTTAGTTTAGGTTCGGTCATTTCGGGTTACAAGTCAAGTCGGTCGGGTCATTACAGGTTAGCGGCGGTTCGTAAAAAATCAACGGGTCCTTTAACGCCAAGTTTCCTGTTACCTTTTTGTTCATCTATTTTTAGTTTTTTTCCTACATTTTTTATTTATGCGATTACATGTAAGAGTCACGAAACTAAACCAAAAGACATCAAACCATAATTTCCAATTAACCAACATCCATATGTTTAAACTAACATCTTACATCATCTGCTAAGAGTCACAGAACTAAACCAAAAGACATCCAACCATAATTTCCAATTAACCAACATCCATATGTTTAAACTAACATCTTACATCATTTGCTAAAACACCAGCAAAGTATGATCGAAACAAGCAACTTTCACAAGCAAAAACAACTAGCATAAGAACATTATCATCAACCAAATAACAACCATAAATGACAATAACAAACAACCTAAAAATAGCTAGACATCACCATAAGTGCAATAAAAACAATAATTCAGCAAAACTGATTCCTAGATGAACAAAAAAAAAAAAAAACTCCTTCAAGCTCAATCCTCCAATTCTTCATCTTTATTGTTGTTTTGATCGGTAGAAACTTGAATTTCGAGTCCATGTATTTCTTGGTTCTCAGCATCTGCTTAATATAGAAACATACATGTCAATCAAACTATAATAAATTGGACACTTGAAAAATAGTTCACACAAAATTAAAATAATGTTACCATCTTGTAAATCAAATCCGAATAACCAAGAGTGGGTTGATATGAGCGCATCTGTAGTGTTAGTATCAAGAGAAGGTCTCCATTTTGTTAGAATTTTGCTCTCCATACTAAAAGCTGACTCTGACGCTACAGTAGTGATGGGAATGGCTAATATATCTTTTGCCATTTGAGAAACAATGGGATAGTTAACTGCATTT